>CM038043.1:89941262-92441262 GCA_021397845.1 Areca catechu | reverse complement strand
TTGCTATTTAAGAGGTCTATAACCTAATCCAGTTTTATTAAAAATAACTCTTTGATTGTTTAAAAGAATATTTAACTTTTCAGAATATATGTGAATTTTTCAATAAAAGGTTTTATCTTATCAAGCTCATCTTTATATTGCTTATTTTCTATTTCAAAATCTTTACTTTTCTTCAAAAGTTCATTATTTGAAATAATTGTTTTAGATCTTTTTAAAACTTCATTTTTTATAGATAAAGCTTTGTTTTTCTTTTCTAAAATATCAATTTTATTTTTCAAATCATTGACTTCATTTAAAAGAGTAGTATTTTCATGTGAAAAAGTGTTTGTATGCTTTTTCAACTTTCTATTTTCAGAACTCATTACCTTATAGTCATGCATTAATTCATCAAATACAATTCCTAATTCATCAAAAGTATAGTCTACTTCAAGATCAAAATATACCTCTTCTTCTTTATGTTGTAGTGCCATGAAACATAGATTGGCGACTTCAGTTGGTTCTTCATCTGAACTAGAGTCCTCATTGTCACTCCAAGTCACCATCATTTCCTTCTTTCTAAGCTTCTTTCTTGATTTCTTTATGAGAGGGTAATCATACTTGTAGTGTCCAGGCTTCTTGCATTCGAAGTAGATAGGTAGTTCCTTCTCCTTTTCTTTTTCTTACTCCTTTTCTTTTCCTTTTCTTTGCTTGGTTGAAACTTTTTCTTGTAAGGGAATTTCTTTCTCCTCATGAATTTTTTGAATTTTCTTGCCAGAAGAGCTTTCTCACTCTCATCTTTTTCTTATTCTTCTAATTCTTTATTTGAGGATTCTTCTTGTGTTGTAGACTTAAAAGCTATCCCTTTTTTCTTCTTGTCCAAATTCATAAATTTTTATTTCAAATTTAGCTCATAAGTCATGAACGATCCTATTAGCTACTCCAATGGTAGTTTATCAATATCTTTGGCTTCTTGTATGGCTGTCACCTTTGGATCCCAAGATATTGGAAGTGACCTGAGAATTTTGTTAATAAGATTGGCATTAGACATAATTTTACCTAAACTTTTTATGCCATTTATAATGTTTGTGAATCTAGTATATATGTCAGTGATAGATTCATTTGATTATATGTGGAACATCTCATAAGTGTGCACTAACATGTTAACTTTAGTGTTCTTCACTTGATCAGTACCCTTATGGATAATCTCAAGTGTGTCCCATATTTCTTTGGCTGATGTGCATGTCAAAATCCTATTGAACTCACTAAGATTCAATGCACAATAAAGAAGATTCATTGCTTTTGCATTGATCTCGGATTAGTTAATATCATTTTCATCCCAATCCTCTTCAAGCTTTAGGATGGAAATACCATTAACTACAATCGAAGGAATATGAGGACCTTTATCAACTACTTTCCATAAATTATAATCTATAGAATGCATGTAAATTCTCATTCTAGTTTTTCAACAAGTATAATTTGTTCCATTAAAGTATGGAGGTCTATTTGAGGCTTGTCTCTCAACTACACTAGTACCAAGGGGGTTGCCATAGATCTTTACTCAAGATGGTTAGACCTATATACTGAGAACGTGGATCTGATATCACTTGTTGCCTAGTAAGTAACCCAAGAGGGGGGATGACTTGGGTTTCTAAAAATTACTTACAAGAATGTATGCCAATTTAAATATCTAATCAAGTGCTAGTGTGAGGTGTAAGTGTATGCTCTTGAAGAGTATGCAGCGGAAATATAAATGCAACAAATATAAGAGCAAGTAAAGAGAGCAATAGACAATCACAAACACAAGCCAAGTATAGTGGTTCGATGCTTTCTAATGCACCTACATCCACTCTCCAAGGTTCACTTGAAAATCCACTATAATCTCCTATGATTACAGCCGATTATTCTCCATGCTCACTAATCAAAATCCTTTTTGATTTTTACAAGGCTCACCAAAAGAAACCTCTTAGTTTTCAAAGGCTAACCAATAACCTTATTGATTTTCAACTAGGCTTATCAAAAATCTTCTTAGTTTTTAAGTAAGCTAATAAAAAACCTCCTTGGTTTTCAACTAGGCTAACTAAAAACCTCCTTGGTTTTGTTCTTAGGCTCAACCAAAACCTTTACAACAAATATATGAGATAAAGTAAAGCAATAATAAAAGCTTTCTAATATAAAGCTGATATCTCTTTGAAGCTTGGAGAAGTTGCTTGTCTTGAACTTGATGAAGCCTTAATCAATGCTCAAAAGTGTTGGACTTGAATGCTTCTTTGTTGGCTTTGGCTCTTTAATTTTGATGAATAACAAAACACTGAGTATATGTTTGAACTAATGATTCAATTGGGGTATGAATTTCAGGTCTTAGGTACATCAATTTCTCCAACAAGAAGGTAACAAGTTTAAAATTTTAAGAGCAAGAAGGTTCTTATGGTTGATTAAGTTTTTCACCTTGGAACATTGTCAAAACAATCTCTTTGGACTTTATGAAGAATGATCAAATGGATTCATGCACAAATCCTTAAGGAATTCAAGTTTGGCATGCTTTTTGGATGGGACAGAAGCAAGGTCGACTCATGAAGAAAAATTTAGAGTTTCAGAAGACCGGCACATAAATCTGAAGTGGCACACCCAAGTGTCGACTCATGAGATCGACTCACACACCAAGTATCGACTCATGAGGTCTACTCATCGCTTGAGAAAATTTCTGGGACAGAATTTCAAGTTTTCAGGATTCTGCATCAAGTGTCGACTCATGAGGTCGACTCATGGATCAAGTGTCGACTCATGAGGTCAACTCAAGATATAATGGCTAGTTTTTTAGAATTCAGACTTGCTTCTAAATGGTTCCAAATGGCTATTTTTCGAATTTTAATGGTCTTCAACGATCTTTTCAGTGGATTTGAGATATTTAACACTCACCAAATCTCATAAAGTCAAGAAGGAAGAGTGAATTCACATGAGACAAACTCCAATCATTTGAAAAGACAAAAAGAGTGTGTTTAAAGAGATTTCCTTGCAAAAGCCTTCCATTTTTTAGTTGTTAAGGTTTCAAGTGCTTGGCCATAATTGTACATTCAAGAGATTCCAAGAAGAAATCAACTCAAGCAATCAAGAGAGCTTCAACGATCTTCATTTCAGCTCATTCTAGGAGCTTTTATTGTACACTTTATTATATTCTTGTTCTTGCTATGTTGACCTAGGTTTCAAGGTTTTTGAAACTAGATTGTAAAGGTTGTTGGTGAGCCAAAGGATAAAACCAACTAGGATTTGACTTGTGAGCCCAAAGATAAAATAAGTTGTAAAGATTGTTAGTGAGCCTAGGTGATAAAACCAACTTAGATTTTGACTTATGAGCCTTGGAAAATAAGTCAGCTATAATCTTGAAGAGATTATAGTAAAATTCCTAAGAAAAAGCTTAGAGAGTGGATATAGGTACTTGGAGTACACCGAACCACTATAAAATAGTGTGTTTGTGTGTGATTGCTCTATTTCCTACTTGCTCTTTATTACTTGCATTTAATTTGTTGTTATTCGTGGCATATCTTTTAGAGTTAATCATTTTGGTTCACAAATACTTTAAGGTCAGCACATAATTGTTTTAATTTTTCAAAGACCCAATTCACTCCCACTCTTGGGCTTCATTTCTGGGCAACAAGTGGTATCAGAGCACCGATACTCTACTTGTAGGTCCAACGATCTTGAGTGAAAGATCATGGTAGCCCCAATTGGTATGGATGTTGTAGATGGGCAAGCCTCTAACCATTCTCCATTGTTTAATGGCACAAATTACACATACTGGAAGACATGCATGCGCATTTATTTACAAGCTATTGGTTACAATATATGGAGAATTATAGTTAAAGGGCCTCATCATCCCACTCACTTGGTTAATGGCATTTTTACTCCTAAACTTGAAGAAGATTGGAATGAGAATGACGTTAAGCAAGCTGAAATTAATGCTAAAGCTATGAACTTATTATTTTATGCACTTGATCCTGGTGAATTCAATAAAATTTCAAATTATCTCTCCGCCAAGGAAATATGAGATATGCTTGAAGTTATCCATGAGGGTATACATCAAGTGAAGACTACCAAAGTGAACATGCTTATTCACATATATGAAATGTTTAGAATGGAATCTTCTGATTATATTAGTGAAATGTATACTAGATTCACTAATATTGTAAATGGCATGAGAAGTTTAGGTAAGGTTATTTCTAATGGTGAACTTGTGAATAAACTCCTCAGGTCTCTTCCGGTTTCATGGGATGCTAAAGTCACTGCCATAGAAGAAGCAAAATATGTCAACACACCCTCTCGAGCAGCTTTTGGGCTCATTAATGACTTATGAGCTCTCCTTGAAATAAAAGACCGTGGATAATGATAAGAAGAAGAAAGTAATTGCCTTCAAGTCCACTACAAAAGAAGAGTTAAGTGATGAATCTGAAGAAGAGGATGATGAAGATGAGACAGCTCTCATAGCAAAAAAGCTTAGGAGGTTTATGAGAAAGAAGAAATACAATTTCAAGAAGAAACCTTAAAAGGGAGAGCCTAGCAAAGAAAAAGAAAAAGAAAAAGAAAAGGAGCAGCCCACATGCTTTGAGTGCAAGAAACCTAGCCACTTCAAGTTGGACTGCCCCTACTCAAAAAGAGCAGAAGAAGATTAAGAAAGAAAGCAATGATGGCAACCTAGAGCGACAGCGAGGACTCAAGTTTCAATGAAGAATAGCAAGAGGTTGCAAATTTTTGTTTAATGGCCAACAGTGATGAGGTAATTTCTGAACCTGAAGAAGAATTTACTTTTGAAGAATTGCATGAAGTTTTTGATGAATTAGTAGTTGAATTTCAAAAACTTAAAATAAAACACAAGGAACTAAGAAAGCAAAATCTGGATTTACTTAAAACAAATGATAAGTATTTGATTGAAAATGATTGTTTGCTCTAAGAAAACAAAAAGCTAAATGCTAAAATTATCTTTTTGAAAAAGGAAGATTTGAAAAAGATAAATTCTTTTGTTTCAAATGAAAATTTTATTAAACAAGACAAAGAGCTTTTGCATGAAAATAAGAAGTACAAGGATGAGCTTAAAAAACTAAAACCTTTTGTGGTAACATGCTTTTAAATAATCAAAGAGCTGTTTTCTACAAAGCCGGATTATGTTTCAAAACTCAAAAATAATAAAAGCTTTTCAAGAAATTCTTTGTTCCTGCTTCATCTTCTATTACTTGTTATTCTTGTGGCAATGTATGACATAAATCATATTTTTGCAATAGAAGAAAATTAAAAGTTAAAAATATTTGGGTTCCAAAAGGAATCATAACTACTAACCTTGAAGGACCTAAGATGATTTGGTACCTAAAGTCTTCACCTAATTTGTTGTTATAGGTGTGCCTTGCAACCAACAAAAGAAGAATGTGGTACCTCGACAGCAGTTGCTTAAGGCACATGACTAGAGATGTGGAGCAGTTCTCTTCACTTGAATATCAAAATGATGGAAATGTAACTTTCGATGATAATAGAAAAGGAAAAATTGTTGGCATTGGTAAAGTCCATATCATCCCTTCTACTTATATAGATAATATTCTTTATGTTGATAGTTTAAAGCATAATTTACTTAGCATTAGTCAGTTTTGTGACAAAGATTTCAAAGTTATTTTTGAATCTTTCATGTGCATTGTTTCTAGTCTTGATGATAATGGCATCAAGTTTATTAGTCATATGCATGGCAATATTTATATGGTTGATTTTGATGATCTTCCAGTTCAAAATTGTCAATGCCTAGTGGCTATGAAAGCCAAGATTAATGAAACTAGTTAGCTTTAGCATTGAGACTAATACATGCTAGTATGCATTTGCTTTTAAAACTTTGCAAAAAGAGTTTAATAAAAGATTTGCCAAAACTTAGTTTTGAAAAGGATAAGATTTGTACTGCTTGCCAACTTGAAAAAAAAATTAAATTATCTTTTAAACCTAAAGGAGTAGTCTCTACATCTATACCTTTAGAATTACTTTATATGGACCTCTTTGGACCAACTAGAACATCTAGTTTGGGAGGTAAGAAATATGGTCTAGTTATTGTAGATGATTTCTCACGTTTTATATTGATCATGTTTTTAGCTCATAAAGATGAAACTTTTTCTGCATTCATTAAATTTCATAAAAGAGTCTCAAATGAAAAAGGTGTTTCAATTGTTCTTAAGAAGTGATTATGGTACAGAATTTGAAAATCATGATTTTGAAAAGTTTTGTAGTGAAAATGGTATTCATCACAACTTTTCTGCACCCAGGACACGTCAACAAAATGGGATAGTAGAAAGAAAAAATAAAACTCTTGAAGAAATGGCATGCACTATGCTTTGCAAAAATGATTTGCCAAGATATTTTGGATGGAAGCCATAAACACTACTTGCTATGTTTTAAATCATATTTTAATTCATCCTATTTTAAAGAAAACATTTTATGAAATTTGGAAAAATAGAAAACCTACTATTAAATATTTTCATATTTTTTGATGCCATTGTTTCATTCTAAATAATGGTAAAGATAATCTCAGCAAATTTGATGTCAAGTCAGATAAGGGTATCTTCTTAGGATACTCTACTTCTAGCAAGGCATACAGGATCTTCAATAGAAAAATACTTCTAGTTGAAGAATCCATTCAGGTAGTTTTTGATGAGATTGATCAAAAATCTTCTAGAAAAGAAGATGTTATTGATGATGAAATAGGTATGCAAAGATCTGAAAAAGTGAACAATAATGAAGAACCTTCCAAGGAGCAAGATGATAATCAAGACAATGAAAGAGAACAAGTACAAGGAGTTGAAGTATCCTCAACACAAAATCCACTTCTTAAAGAATGGAGGTATGCTCATGGACATCCCAAAGAACTTATAATTGATGCTCCATCGAAAGGGATAAGTACTCATTCATCTCTTAGAAATGTATGTGATTATCTAGCTTTTGTTTATCAAGTAGAACCTAAATCTATTGAAGAAACTAAATCTAATTATAATTGGATGAATGCTATGCAAGATGAACTAAATCAATTTAGAAGAAATAATATTTGGATTTTAGTTGAAAGATGTACTGATATTTCAATAATTGGTACAAATGAATTTTTAGAAATAAGCTTGATGAAAATGGTTTGGTCACTAGGAATAAAGCTAGGCTAGTTGCCAAAAGCTACAATCAGGAGGAAGGAATTGATTTTGATGAAACCTTTGCTCCTGTTGCTAGACTTGAGACAATTAGGCTATTATTGGTATTTGTATGTTTTATGGATTTTAAAATATTTCAAATGGATGTCAAAAGTGCCTTTTTGAATAGTTTTATCGAAGAAGTTTATGTTGAACAACCTCCCGATTTTGAAAATCATGAATTTCATGATCATGTTTCTAAACTTCATAATACTTTGTATGGTTTGAAACAAGCTCTAAGAGCTTGGTATGATAGATTGAGCTCTTTCTTGCTTAAAAATAATTTTTCTAGAGAAAATGTAGATACTACTTTATTTTTGAAAAAGAAGAATGATGATCTTTTAGTAGTACAAGTTTATGTGGTTGATATCATATTCGGTGTTACTAACTAATGTTTTTGTCAAGAGTTTGCAAAGTTAATGTAGGGAAAGTTCGAGAAGAGTATGATGGGAGAGCTCAACTTCTTCCTCGAATTCCAAATAAAGCAAACAAAAGAGGGGATCTTCATCATCCAAACCGAGTACATAAAAGAAATATTAAAGAAGTTTGGGATGGAGAGCACCAAGCCATTAGGTATTTCTATGAGCTCTTCTTGTAGACTTGACAAAGATGACTCAGGTAAATCTGTAGACCAAAAATTATATAGAGGCATGATTGGTTCATTGCTTTATCTAACTACTAGTAGGCCAGATATTATGTTCATTGTTTGTATGTATGCAAGATATCAGTCTGCCCCTAAAGAGTATCATCTTTTGGCTATTAAATGTATACCTAGATATTTGTCTAGCTTTATTAATATTGGTTTATGGTACTCTAAAGATTCTTTATTTGAATTAATTGCTTATTCTGATGCTGATTTTGCTAGGTGTAAACTTGATCAAAAAAGTATTAGTGGAACTTGTCAATTCCTTGGAGTTGATTTGATTTCATGGAGTAGCAAGAAATAGAATTCAGTTACTCTATCTACGACGAAAGTCGAATATATAGCAGCTGGAAACTGTTATGCTCAAATCCTATGGATCAAACAACAACTCAAGGATTTTGGCATTAAACTAATTAAGACATCCATAAGATATGCCAATACTAGTGCAATCAATTTAACTAAGAATCCTGTGCAACATTCAAGAAGCAAACACATTGAGATAAGACATCATTTCATAAGAGATCATGTATAAAATGATAATGTAATGCTTGATTTTGTATGTACTGATAATCAATTAACAGATATTTTTATAAAACCTCTAAGTGAAGATAGATTTTACATGATTAGAAGGGAGCTCGGTGTCATTGATCCTTTTGCCTAAACCCCTTCAAATTCTTGTTAAAATCCTTTAAAATATTTCAAAATTTTTAAAATATCTCTTATAACATCTTCTAAATCCTTTCCGGGATTTTTTTGAATTTTTTTGGAATTAATTTTGCTTTTCCTAGATCAAGTGTTGACACTTGAAAAATTGCCAAATGTTGACTAATGCAAAGTGTCGACACTTGAGCATTTTCGAAGTGTCGACTCATGATATCGGGACTGAGTTTTTAAGGGCTTCCATAAATCCTTTTTAACCTAATTTTCTCCCTGTCCCTAGCATTGTGTGGTCCCCAAACTCTCTCCAAACCTTCAAGAATAGTGGGTTGCCCCTTCTAACCCTCGGATTTCAGGTATTTCCCCTCCTTTTTCATGAATTTTTCGGTCGGACCGTAACCCCTTATTTTTCCTTTTATTTTTTCTTGGATTTGGTCCAAATCGTGTATCTTTACTGTGATTTTGGCCAAAATCCTTGATCCTCCCATGATTTTTCCTCTTAACCGAGCCAGTTCCTATTCCTTTGGATTTCTTTAGCTCGTGAGTTACTTGGTTCCCCTTTCTTCTCTTTCCTTGTTTCATTTTCTTTTGACCTCTCCCATATTCCATCTTTTTCCCTCTTCTTTGAATTATTTTCCCTCCTTGGATCCTCTCTTGGTCTATTTGCTCTTCCCTCTCCTCTTTTCCTTGCCTTCTTTCTTCTCCCTCGTCCCTCTTCACGATGTTGTTTGAAAATGGGTCCTCAAAAGTAGCTAGCATACAGAAAAAGAAGAATAGAGCAGGGACAGTCTAGCAGAGAGAGGAGGACTAAGGCCTGTCAGGATCCGGCTGAGTAGATAGGGCATGCTACTCAGGAGTAGTCTTCTCCTTCTTCCCCTAGAGCAGCTAGAGTCATGGGAAAGACCATTGCTTGTGGTAGGCGAGTAGACATTCATTTCTGGGATTCATAAAGCTTTATCATTGGAGATTTACTAAGAGCAGCTGGCTTTATACACTTTTATACTATGTGAGAGTGCTAATATCCTCAACTTATCAGGGAGTTTTATGGCTGTATGGCCATTGATGGCCTTCGTTGGATAGCTATAGTCAGGGGAGTTGAGATATAGGTGACCCCTGAGGTGATTAGTAGGATATGGTAGATCCCACTCCATGGCAGAGCCACAAACTGTGTTGGGCACCGAAAGGCGGCTTTTCGGTGTATTCTGGAATGAGATAGATGGGGACTTGAGAGCCCGACCACTTTAGCAGCCATATGGGATCCCAGTCACAGTAAGCGCCATTTATTCAATCAAGTCAGTCTAGGATTTTCTTGAAGTCTCTAAGCATAAAAGGAAACAGATCACCACCCCTTATGGTAGATGCTGGCTGCCCAAGAAAAATAGAAGGAATTATATGGCATCTCATGTCTCATATGGTGCCCCCATGTTTCATGCAATCCAGAAGAGGAAGAAACTTGGCGCCCAGCTTTGAAGTGGTCCCCATCCTTATTTTATGCAATCATTCCAAGCAAAAGAAGTAAGCAAGCAGGAGTCCCAGATTTTCTTCTCCCTTTATTGCTATGTATAACCCATAAATATAGAAAATTTGTGGCACCTCTCTTTCATACAAATCCACCCATAAGGTAGCATGTTATTGCCCCCCCCCCCCGTTTGCTTTTCATTCCATGTAATCCAAGGGCTAGGGTAAATTATAAAAAGACCCCTTTCATGTATGAAAGATACCCCTTTCATGTATGAAAAATAATGATGATGATTTGAGAAGAGTGATTCTTTGTTCTGCCTCCGTAAAGGAGTGGGCGTGAGGCCTATCTTGCCTTCGCCTTCTGGCGTCTGTGTGATTAGGATATCTGTGTGATCCCTATTGCTGTGTGCTTTGTTCTTCTAAAGGTATCTGTGTGATCCTTAAGGATATCTGTGTGATCCCTGTTGCTGTGTGCTTTGTTCTCCTAAGGGTATCTATGTGATCCCTGTTGCTGTGTGCTTTGTTCTCCTAAGGGTATCTATGTGATCCTTGTTACTGTGTGCTTTGTTCTCCTAAGGGTATCTATGTGATCCCTGTTCACCCAAGGGTATCTATGTGATCCCTCTTCTTCCTTCTTCCAAGCAAGCCCTAATCTCCGGTGACTTCTCAGCTCGCCAGCGATCCATCCCCGATCCCTGTCCCGCATCATTTTAGTATCAAAGCCTATTTGGGCTTAGTTTCTCTTTGAATATTCGGATCGGGTGCTCACCATGGCCATCCGGTCATAGGAGACAAGTAGGGCTGTAAGAACCTCTCTTTCCAATCTACGGGATCTCCTATGGCATGTAGGGGTGCCGCTGTGATTGACCCCTGAAGAAGAAAATAAAGAGCTTCATTAGGGTAATTTGCATCACGACCATCTCAGTACATAGCCTGCTATTTTAATTATTTTTATCTATAGAAAACTTAGAAAAATCTAATTTTTATTTTACTAGATTTCCTATAATTAAAATTAATTTTTAAAATTTTCTTAAGAATTATTTCGGTATATGGATCTTCTGCCAGCCAGAATACTGCCTGAGAATAGTTTTGTCCTATTTTTTAGCAAAGCTAATTTTAGCAAGTGTAGGGTTCTTTTAGTATAATTTTTGCATATCTTAAATTTTTGGCATGTTTCCTACATATTAGGCCATTATCTGTAATTATATTTCTATTTAAAAAATTACAAAAAAAATACATATACTCATAAAATACCAAAAATACTTGAAACCCTAATTTGCATTTTTATTTGCCTGCTATCATGAGGATAAACTACTTTAAGGACAATTTTACTATGTCAGATGGGGAGAGGATTTGATCACCACTCCTTAGCCCAAAACTATAATCCTTGCATCTGAACCCAATCCTAATTAAAATCGAGTAGATCTAATTTATCCTAGAGGGCTAGGGACATCAACAGGTTGGGTTCAACCATTATGGGAAGACTAGTACACCCAATTCATCTCCTATTACTGGAAGCTGGTGTCTAGGCTAGAGGTACAGTGTCAAACAATCTAAGTGGATCGGTGGTTCCTTAATTTGATCCCTGCGAGAGCAGGGGGCTTCCCACCATCCTACCTCTTACTTGGCCAGTTAAAGGACTAGGAGTTGCATTGTGTGTAAGTTGAGTCAACCCATTCTGTTTGGGCTCTAGGTCTAGGTAGCCGTAGTCAAGTTATTGTTGAGTCTTGCATGTGCACTAGATCAGGAGTCCCATTTCATCCACCATCTCCATGTTTGGCTGAACCCATGGATAATCTTGAAGCCTAGATTAGAAGCCCGTATGGCCCATACTAAATGTAGATCATCTAGGCCCAATTTCCTTGATCCAAGAGCCTATTATCATGATCTTGTCCCTGAGTCTAACCCTAGGTGTCCATACCCATACTTGGTTGATTCAGAAGAAAGACCCATTAGGAACACCCAACTTTATGCACCCACTTTTGATGGAAGCCAAGAGTTGTATATTGATTGGGAGGAGAGAATGGATCAGTATTTTGAGTACACTAGGATGTCGAAGTTGGAAATATTTAGATTGGCCATACATAGGTTAACCCGATATGCTAAGTTGCATTAGGCAGTCATTGAGGATGAATGTTATCAAAGAGAAGATGAAATTCATACCTGGAAAGCCATGAGAAGTAAATTGAGAGAGAAGTACCTAGGTAGATCTTATGAGTACCAACTTTTAGACCAATGGTACAAATTGAAACAAGGGAACATGACTGTATCTGAGTACATTGACCAATTTAATGAGTTTAGTAGGAGATGTAACACAGTTGAACTTGAGTCTAAGATCATGGCTAGATTTCGAGATGGCCTGCATAGGGATATCTAGTGGGAGCTGTTTCATTAGCAAATTCAAGACCTAGAGGAAGCCTATCTGATGGGGAACTAATATGCATGCAATTTTTTTTGTATGTTTTACATGTTGAGTTAGGTGATTAATTCCCAAATTTCAGGTCAAAATTATTTGTAGGGAATTTTGTATGAATTTTTGAAGATTAGCATGCAGATTAGGACCAAGAAAAGTAGCAAAGAAGGACCGCCGGGGCTGAGAAGCCTCGGTTAGGGCAAGTTCTCCTACAATAAAACTACTGGAGGTAGAGGGGTGTACCTGACAACGTCTGTGAAGATCGCAGCGAAGGGGTCTCTCGTTCCTCGACGGATGCGGCCTGGAAAACCGAGCCAAAGACCCGCGGATACCCGGCTTTCTGCTCGGTGATCCGATTGAGGCTTGGCTGGAGTCGTTGGATTCGTAGGAACTCAGGGACCTGCAAACGACCTGTCAGGGGTTAGAAAGCTCACAAAGGAACAAGAAAACAAAGTAAAAATAGCAAGGGAAGGCTTCTTTTGGAGTGGGCGTCCAGGGATCTGGAGGGTTTGTTGGCAGCAGGAAGATGATTGCAATCACCGGGAAGAAGAACTCTCACAAACCCCTTTATGCACACAGCAGGGTATCACACCACTCAATAGAAGAACTCAAGGTTTTCATTCATCAAAAATTCCTCATACAAGAGGCTAGGGTCCCTTAAATAGACCCTTAACCTTGGGCTCCAAGTAAGGGTACATAAGTCTTTACATAAGAATCCTTTTCCCTCTCAAACCCTAGCTAGAAAATAAGGAAATATTAGGTAGAAAAATCCCTAAAACTTTTCTTGACTTGGTCAAGACTCCAAGGATGCCTAGGGGGGCGTGTTGGGCTTCTAGGAGCAGCAAAAGGCCGGCCCAAAGGGGCCCGGGTGCATGGGTTTGGGCCTCTGGAAGCTGGGGTGGCCTGGTAGCCAGGTAGCAGGAATATTCCCTGGTATCTTGCTTCTTAGGGGCTTGGGCTTGGCACCTGGGCTTGATTTCATTGGGCTAGGATGCAGATGGACCTCTGGAATCATGGATGCCCTTATTTATGAATATACTTTGGCATCTGGAAGGGAATCTGGGCATCTGGAGGGCATCTGCAAGGAATCAGGGTTTCTGATTTTTCTCCTGGGGTCTTCAAATCTTCAAGCTGGGTTGGACTTGGGCTAAACTTCCATGTCTTCAATCTGGTTGGACTTGGTCTTCACTTGTATAATATAGTCTTGAGTCTTCAGTATGCTTGGACAGGACTCAAAAAAAATAAAATTAGCTCAACATGAGCTAACTAGCATTGGACTGAACTAGCTCAACATGAGCTGACTAGTACAGAACTGAAATAACAACTAAAATGGACTCAGATGAGCTAAGCCCTTATTACAGATAGATTCATAAATTATTAATCAATTTACAGAGGGTTGAAAAAGCCTCTGTCTTATTCTGGTGCCTCAGGTGTCCCCACCAATTCTCCCGGGGTGGGAGGAACTCGACCCTGTCGAGTGAAGGTTAGACTGGCTCACATATCTCTCGAGAAGGTCTGGGTTGAGGAGTTGCAAGTCCTCTCGAGAAATCACGAATCGTCCGACTCTGGCCAGCCTTGCCATCGGACCAGGAAGCATTGATAGTCATGGCCCTGGGTCGTGATGGCTTGATTGTCCAGGATACGCTCGATCCGTTCTCCTCTCTCAGGCCAAATTTGTTTGTGGACACTCTAGGTTAGGGTCACTCACAATGAAAAGGAATAGGTCCAAAGGCCTCACTAGGTAGCGCTGCCGGTTCCCTATACTCAACCAGGTCTGTAATATTGAAGGTAGAACTAATGCCCAAATCCGAAGGCAAGTCTAACACCTAGGCATTTGATCCAACCTTCTCTATCACTTTAAAAGGTCCGGCTCTGCGAGCATGAAGCTTCTTTTAGGCCTAAGCCTAACCAAGATAAAATCCACTACATCAAATTCTTTAACCCTTCTTCGGGAATTAGCCAGTTGTTTTAAGATTAGTGCAGGTGGTGAACATGCTAGGCACATGCAGACAAATGATGCAAAGGACTCATACTGATACCTAACAGACTCGACTATGCATTCCTATCGAAGGAAATTTTATTGAACTCTTTGGATCTAAACCTAATAGATTATAGGTTCTCTAGGTTTGATCCTAGCTTGACATGCACATGAAAATTTACAGTGAACTCCTAGCAAATTCCAAAGAGTATGTCAGAAGTAAGATGCAAACCTAACATGCGTGATGAATGCATGCAGTATGCTAATCTCAGCTAAATGCAATCTAATGATCCTAGAAATGCTGGAGGTGTCAGGAAAGGGCAGAAAATAGGAAGTGGGTTCAGAATTAGTTTGGCAAGGTAGAGAAAAAGGTTCATGGTTAGTTGGATAAAGTAGGATAAAAGACGGGGTGTCAGGAACTAATCCTATACTAATGAGGTTAACCTTATGAGGTTGAGCTATATCTACAGGATTTGCATAATGGAAGGATGGGTCACTAATTTCGGGGAAGAGGTCCTTAATGGGAACTATAGGAGGGGACTCATCTTGAAGGTATTGATTCAAAGAGATCAGGTCCTTAATAAATTCTTCTGGTTCTTGTATTTTAGGACTAGACTCTATAATTTGGCTCTCCTCTATGGTTTTCTCAGGTAAGGCTCTAGTAGCAGTACCTAGGTTCTCTTCCTCTATTTGTTCTTCCATTATAGCTTTAGGTTGGATATGGTCAAGGTCAACTAGCTCTGGGTTGGTTTCTACCTGGGCATCTACTGGGTCAGCTAATTCTAGGTCTACTAAAGGTGTCTCCTCTTCTCCCTCATACTCATCCACTAGGCTCACATCAGCTTCATACACTTTCGCGTTAATGTAAGCCTTGTGAATCTCAGGAATGGTTGGAGAAGGTCGGCTAGCAAGAAATTGGTTAGGTTCTGGTCTCTGATTATGGGTACTACTCCTAGTAGGTTCAGGTTGTATAAGGGGTAGTGGCTCACTACTGGGTTCATATTTGGGGATACTAATCCTATGGGGTTCAAGTTGACTAGGGGAAGCATGACTAGTACTAGGTTGATACTTAGGGGTTATGGGTTCTCTAGGCTCATAGGACAAGGGTGCAGATCTATGGGTCATGGGATTATAGGATCTGGGGTCATCTGATTTTGGGTCAGCTTTATGATCAGGTTCTAAGGATGGATCAAGGTATGGGGTCCTCCTAAGGTTGGGCTCTCTATATGGGTCAGGATATTGGGTCCTCCTAGGATTGGACTCCCTATATGGGTCAGAATACTGGGTTCTCCTAGGGTTGGACTCCCTATATAGGTCAGAATATTGGGTCCTCCTAGGGTTGGACTCCCTATATGGGTCAGAATATTGGGTGTTGGGTCTACTAGGCTCATAGGGTGTGGGTGCATAGGATCTATGATCATGGGATCTAGAGTCATAGGATCTGGAGTCATAAGATCTATAGGTTGTAGGTATACTAGGCTTGTAGGGAGAGGGTAAATAGGATCTATCTTCTTGGTCTATAAAATCCTGATTGAGTCTTCTAGGACTAACCTTAGGGATTGGGTCATGACGATAGGTTCTCCTAGGTTCAGCCTCAAGGTATGGATCAGGGTTTGGGGTCCTCCTAGGTTGAGGATTGTAGTACGGGTCAGGATAAGGGGCTCTCCTAGGTTCGACCTCATGGTATAGATCAGGGTTTGGGGTCCTCCTAGGTTGAGGGGAGTCAGGATCTGGCTCAGACTGTGACCCATGGGTTTTTCTTGGGGTCCCTACCCGGACTTTTAACTGATCAAACCTATTGGCACGATGGTCAATTCTATCATTGGTTTGAATACGAGACTGAGTTAACTGGGTCATCTGGATAGTTATCTGGGCAATTTGATCAGCTAGGGCTTTTATTTGGGCTTGTAAATTTTCCATGGGTTCAGACATTTATGAAGGAGGTGGGTGATATGAAACTCCTGATCTAGTGCTCATGCAAGACTCGATCAGACCGACTATAGCTGACTAGACCTAAAGTCCAAACTAGATGCTCAATCAGGGTGGCAAACTAGCCTATAGTAACCCTGTACTCAGCCAGGCAGGTGTAAGGGGAGTGTTAGGTCCCTGATTGCCAATCCTAGACACCAATCAGAGATTGGCCAGGTAGGCGGACCAGCACACAAGCCCTTCGGGATTGAATCCCTAAACCACCGTTCTAGACACTAAGCACAAGGCACACACAGGTTAACTTGACACAGTGATCTAACACTAGCCCGGACCCGACCAGTTGGTGTCCCTAGCCCACTAGGGCAAATTAAGTCTAATTAATTTTAGGTTAAGGCTTGGGACTGAATGCAAGGGATGTGGTTTTGGGCTAAGGAGAGGTGATCAAATCCTCCCCCCATCTGATATAGCAAGAGTGCCCTTAAAAGTAAATTATGCAATGATGGCAGGCAGATGAGGATGCAAATTAGGGTTTAGGTATTTTTTTTTTGGTATTTTTGGAAAATATGTATATTTTTTTTTTTGGTATTTTTTAAATAGAAGAAAACTTGCAAATCATGGCCTAATATACTGGAAATATACTAAAATTAAGAAATATGCAAAAACTCCTAAACAAAACCCTAAAACTTCCAAACTTGTCTTGCTAAAAAAAACAGAGCCGAAAATTTGCAGGCCCTATTTCGGCTCGCAGAAAATTCACAGGCCATAATAAAATATAAAAAAAATTTTAAAATTACTGTGAATTATGATAAATCCAGAAAATAAATTTCAGAATTTTTGGAGTTTTTAACAGGGAGAAATAATTAAAATGATAGAGTATATACGGACTGAAAAATTGCAGAAAACAAGCCCTAATCTAAGCTCTGATACCAAATGATGGGGAACTAATATGCATGCAATTTTTTTTGTATGTTTTACATGTTGAGTTAGGTGATTAATTCCCAAATTTCAGGTCAAAATTATTTGTAGGGAATTTTGTATGAATTTTTGAAGATCAGCATGCAGATTAGGACCAAGAAAAGTAGCAAAGAAGGACCGCCGGGGCTGAGAAGCCTCGGTTAGGGCAAGTTCTCCTACAATAAAACTACTGGAGGTAGAGGGGTGTACCTGACAACGTCTGTGAAGATCGCAGCGAAGGGGTCTCTCGTTCCTCGATGGATGCGGCCTGGAAAACCGAGCCAAAGACCCGCGGATACCCGGCTTTCTGCTCGGTGATCCGATTGAGGCTTGGCTGGAGTCGTTGGATTCGTAGGAACTCAGGGACCTGCAAACGACCTGTCAGGGGTTGGAAAGCTCACAAAGGAACAAGAAAACAAAGTAAAAACAGCAAGGGAAGGCTTCTTTTGGAGTGGGCGTCCAGGGATCTGGAGGGTTTGTTGGCAGCAGGAAGATGATTGCAATCACCGGGAAGAAGAACTCTCACAAACCCCTTTATGCACACAGCAGGGTATCACACCACTCAATAGAAGAACTCAAGGTTTTCATTCATAAAAATTCCTCATACAAGAGGCTAGGGTCCCTTAAATAGACCCTTAACCTTGGGCTCCAAGTAAGGGTACATAAGTCTTTACATAAGAATCCTTTTCCCTCTCAAACCCTAGCTAGAAAATAAGGAAATATTAGGTAGAAAAATCCCTAAAATTTTTCTTGACTTGGTCAAGACTCCAAGGACGCCTAGGGGGGCGTGTTGGGCTTCTAGGAGCAGCAAAAGGCCAGCCCAAAGGGGCCCGGGTGCATGGGTTTGGGCCTCTGGAAGCTGGGGTGGCCTGGTAGCCAGGTAGCAGGAATATTCCCTGGTATCTTGCTTCTTAGGGGCTTGGGCTTGGCACCTGGGCTTGATTTCATTGGGCTAGGATGCAGATGGACCTCTGGAATCATGGATGCCCTTATTTATGAATATACTTTGGCATCTGGAAGGGAATCTGGGCATCTGGAGGGCATCTGCAAGGAATCAGGGTTTCTGATTTTTCTCCTGGGGTCTTCAAATCTTCAAGCTGGGTTGGACTTGGGCTAAACTTCCATGTCTTCAATCTGGTTGGACTTGGTCTTCACTTGTATAATATAGTCTTGAGTCTTCAGTATGCTTGGACAGGACTCAAAAAAAATAAAATTAGCTCAACATGAGCTAACTAGCATTGGACTGAACTAGCTCAACATGAGCTGACTAGTACAGAACTGAAATAACAACTAAAATGGACTCAGATGAGCTAAGCCCTTATTACAGATAGATTCATAAATTATTGATCAATTTACAGAGGGTTGAAAAAGCCTCTGTCTTATTCTGGTGCCTCAGGTGTCCCCACCACTATCACCTAGCTAGGAAATTCGAGTTATATTAGAGGGAACTCATGATCAGTCAATCTAAGTCCAACAAGGTTAATTCTCTTGAACCTAAGTCCAAACCTAGCCGACTTCCTTTAGACTAGCCTACTACTCCTATCCCATTAGTTTGCAAGGAAAAGACCCCAGAACCCATTAATGAGCCTGAGGAAGAAGTGTATGAGGCTGATCCTAGTTTAGTAGATGAATATGAAGGAGAAGACTTTGAAGAGGATGAATCCCTTGAAAATTTAAAGAAAGAAACTCCTGAGCCCACTGAGAAATCTAAAGAGGCCACCTATGAGTTAAGTCTAGTAGAGGAACCTATAGTGGAAGAATAATTAGAGAACTTAAATACTATTGCTAGAACCTTAACTGAGAAAACCGTGGAGAAGAGCCAAATTATAAAGTCTAGTCCTAAAATACAAGAACCAAAAGAATTTATTAAGGACATGATCTCTTTGAATCAGTACCCCCAGGATGAGCCCCCTCCCATAGTTTCCATTGAGGACCTCTTCCTAGAAATTGTTGTCCCATCCTTCCATAGCATGGACGTTTTCTTGCCTAGAGACATAACCCAATGCTCATATATTAAGGTCAGTCTCTTTAGCCCAGAACCAATCCCTGAATCCTCTTCCTATTTCCTACCCTTCCCTATGTCATCTAATATTTCTTGAACCATTGGATCACATTTTGTTGAGGTTACCAGGTTGCAAAAATTCATAGAGCCCATTCCATTTGCTACCTACTTTTGGAAGACCCTCTGGCATCTATTAGGAGTTCCTGGAAAATTTTCTTCTGCATGTCATCCATCAACCACGACTCATGCCCCATGCCCTAGTTGTAGTTAAGACCTAATAAACCTCTTTCGATAGGAACACATAGTCGAGTCTATTAGGTATTAGTATGAGTCCTTTGTGTCACCTATTAGGAGTCTGCATATGCCCAGCATGTTCACCACCTGCATTAATTTCGAAATAAACTGGCTAATTCCTGGAAAAGGGCCAAGAAATTTAATGTAGTGGATTTTATCATGATTAGGCTTAGGCCTGAGTGGTTCCCGTTCGGGACTGTTAAGAAGCTTCATGCTCATGGAGCCGGACCTTTTAGAGTGATAGAGAAGGTTGGACCAAATGCCTATGTGTTAGATTTGCCCCCGGATTTTGGCATTAGTTCTACCTTCAATATTGTAGACCTGGTTGAATATAGGGAACTAGCAGCAATACCCAGAGTGTCCATCAATTAATTAGCCTGAGAGAGGAGAATGGATCGAGCATATCCTAGACAATCAATCTATCACGACCCGGGGCCATGGCTATCAACGCTACCGGTCCGATGGCAAGGCCGACCAGAATTTGACGATTCATGGATTTCTCGAGAGGACTTGTAGTGCCTCGATCCAGACCTTCTCGAGAGATATGTGAGCCAGTGTGATCCTTACTCGACAAGGTCGAGTTCCTCCCACATTGGGAGAATTAGTACGGATACTAGAGGCACCATAATAAGACAAAGGCTTCTCAATCCTTTATGGATCACTTAGTAGTGTTTAAGTCTAGTTTGTATTAAGGGCTTAGCCTATTTGAGTCCACTTTGGCCCCTAAGTCATGTTTTTGGCCTTTTCACAATTGAGTCATGTATGTAGCATTTGATCCATACCATTAGGGTTTTGGATCAGTCGGTCAAGTCAGCTCATGTTGAGCTAATCATATTCTGAGTCTTGTAATCATGTCTAGTTGTATTGAGTCTGTATTGAGTCAAGCCCAGTCAAAGAAGACTTAAGCATGTGAAGGATACCACCCAGCATGCCATCTCAGTAGCCGCATAGAGTCCCAGTCATCCCCTGGATTTCACCATGTAGGATTACTTGGAGGATCATGAAGTCAGCCCATGCATGAGGAGTTGATGACCACACGCTAGCACACCCCTTCCATACCCTAAGCACACCAACTCCACATGCTATCATGACAAGAAGGAAAGTCAAAACAGATAAACATGAATCCCATGATTCATGCCAGCTTGCTTAGGAAAGAAGTGGTCCACCCCAAGCTAAGAGAAGTAAGAAGTTGGAGCCCCTTGGCCTCCCCCTTTGGCTGCCCACTACCTACCTTGTTTGGAGGGATTTTTTATGGCATGAGAGTATTTTCTTCCATGTATTCAGCCCCACACTTTAGGAAGAAAGTGGGCACCCCTTATTTTCCTTGTTTTCTTTTGCTTGGGTCCTAAGTCTCATGACTCTATATAAGGGATCCATTGTATAAAAAATTGATAATTGTTGATGAATATAAATTGAGTTTTCCAACTTCTATTGTGTGCTTACTGTGTGCTAAAGAGAATCTGTGTGAACCCCTTCTTCTTCTTTGTCTCCTGCACCCAGCCTCCAGCTGCCATCAAAACCCTAGAAGCCATCTCTCCAAGCCTTGGCCGCCCAACACAAAAACTCTTCCATCCTTGCTGTTTTCAATTTATCTCTTCATCCTTGCATTGTTTTCAAACCCCTGACAGGTGATTTATAGGTCCCTCGATGTCTACGAATCCATTGATTCCAGTTGGGCCGCTATCGAATCACCGGGTTAAAAGCCGCAAATCTACGGGGTCTTCGGCTTGATCATCCAGGCCATATCCAGGAGCGAAGAAAGACCTCTACAAGGATTCATTTGCTAGATCCTGTCAGGTACACCCCTTCTACTTGCTAGTAGCGTTATTGAAGGGGAACTAGCCCAATCGGGGCTTTTCAGCCTCGGCGGTCCTTTTTTCTATTACTTTTCGGGTCTTTTGCATGCTGTTGCTTCTTATTTTTGCACAGAACTCTCTACTTAAATTCTTAGCCTTATTTTCAGGATTTAGATACATAACTCAACATATAAAAATACAAAAATATTTTGCACGCATATTTAGGTCCCGCATCAGGGATGATGTGGTTGGCATTTCAGTTGTTTTGGTGAACCAGCTCTTGGTCGAGATGTGAGTACTTCATCATATCATTACTCGGATTCTGATTCTGAAGACTGGGTGATTAGATTTTATTACCGAGAGAGAGTTGGTTCTGATGGTGGCTCCGAGATAGCAGACCCCCATCAACTTACCTGTGATTATGATTCATCAGATGGGTGAGGCTGCCACCTAGCAGAGATTATGTTTGCCTTATGGCATGGCACTGACCTAGGTTTTCAGAGATTTTGGAGTTCCATTGGAGGGGGAGCCCTCCAAAGAGATCCTCCATACGGACACGTATGGAGATAAATCTCTTCATAGGATGGGATTCAGACAGATCAGTGGTCGGTGGGTGCACAGAGAGTCTGGCCAGGAGCTAGATAAGGAGGATGAGCTTCGAGCGGCAGAGGCAGGGCCATCTGGGCCTTCTGATTATCATACACCTCCTAGATCGACACCAGTAGTAGCATCTGAGTTTGAGCCTGTCACACCTACACCAGCTATTTCACCTACAGCTGCTCCTCCTTCAGCTACAGAGACATCTTTTGAGGAGCATGTTAGGCAGGAGTTCACTGAGGTTAGGAGCGAGATCATGGGTTTGGCAATCAGGTCTACCCAGCTTAGGATTGAGATTGAGGGATTAAGAGCTCATACTGACACTCAGCTTTCAAGCATTCGGCAGACCATGGAGGCAGGCTTTACTGAGATCATAGATCTGTTGAGATCACTTTTACCTCCAGCAGCACCTTCAAGTCCACCTCCTCCTCCGCCAGCAGATGATGACGACGACCACCTAGATTGACATGATGATACTCATGATGGTAGTGATGGTGATGGTGGTGATGAGGCTGGGAGAGATACAAATAGTTCTGGTGGTAGTGATGATAGAGCAGGAGACTACAAGATAGTTAGTTGAGAGATCCAGAGTCCAGTTGCTCCTCTAGCTGATCCTTAGATTTCGACTGCACCTACTTTTATGACTCCAGCCGAGTCTTTGCCTACTCTTTCCTCTAGGTCCCTTAGGGTCTATTCCCATTCTGGACCCGCCCTTAGGACCAGGAGCCAGAGCATCTATAAGACCCCTAGAGCCCTTGCATCTAGGACTAGGATCAGTGCTCCTTTTTTCTTGATCTTCCTTCTGATGGGGAGTAGCCTCATAGATCTTTGCCTTGTTATGTTTATTTATACTGTATCAGATGATATACTTATTTTAGTGTTTGCTATATCAGCAATTTTGTACTGAAATTCACTCATTATATATGAAAACTTGCTTTTATTACTCTTCTCTTATCTATTTGCTTTGATACTAATTGTTGTTTGCTGATATTAGCTTCTAACTTTTTTTATTTACCTTAATGCATTAATTCAGGGGGAGATTACTCCTTTTTAATGCTTGATGTTGACAAAAAGGGGGAGTAAGGAAGATAATAAAGAAAATAATAAAGAATTTTTTTCAAAATTTTTTAATGTTTCACAGATTACTTTTGATAGGGGGAGACTTTTATTTTCTCTCATCTTGAAACTCTTTGAAACTTTGGTCTATGAACTGAAAATCTAATCTTTTCTCACTAAAATAAGTGTATGAACCTTGTTTGTTGTCAAATATGAAGATATGTTGATAAATTCATATATTTCTAAAATTCTTGATACCATACTTACAAATCTTTGAAATTTATTCGCTTATATACCCAAGATTTTGTCATCATCAAAAAGGGAGAGATTGTTAGCTTTGACTCCTTAATTTTGATGAATAACAAAATGCTGAGTATATGTTTGAACTAATGTTTCAATTGAAGTATGAATTTCAGGCCTTAGATATATCAATTTCTCCAACAAGAAGGTAACAAGTTTAAAATTTTGAAAGCAAGAAGTTTCTTATGATTGATTGAGTTTTTCACCTTGGAACATCATCAAAACAATCTCTTTGGACTTTATGAAGAATGATCAAATGGATTCATGCACAAATCCTTAAGGAATTCAAGTTTGGCATGCTTTTTGGATGGGACAGAAATAAGTATCGACTCATAAGGTCGACTCATGAAGAAAAATTCAGAGTTTCAGAAGACCGGCATGCAAATCTGAAGTGGCACGCCCAAGTATCGACTCATGAGGTCGACTCACACACCAAGTGTTGACTCATCGCCTGAGAAAATTTCTAGGATAAACTTCAAGTTTTTTGGATTCTGCATCAAGTATTGACTCATGAGGTTGACTCATAGATCAAGTGTCAACTCATGAGGTCAACTCAAGGTCTAACAGCTAGTATTTCAGAATTTCAGACTTGCTTCCAAATGGTTACAAATGACTATTTTTTGAATTCTAACGGTCTTCAATGGTCTTTTTAGTGGGTTTGAGATATTTAACACTCACCAAACCTCATAAAGTTTAGAAGGAAGAGTGAATTCATATAAGACAAACTCCAATCATTTGAAAAGACAAGAAGAGTATGTTTAAAGAGATTTCCTTGCAAAAGCCTTCCATTTTTGAGTTGTTAAGGTTTTAAGTGCTTGGCTTAATTGTGCATTCAAGAGACTCCAAGAAGAAGTCAACTCAAGCAATCAAGAGAGCTTCAATGATCTTCATTTCAGCTTATTCTATGAGCTTTTATTGTCCTCTTTATTATATTCTTGTTCTTGCTTTGTTGACCTAGGTTTCTAGATTTTTGAAACTAGGTTGTAAAGGTTGTTGGTGAGCTAAAGGATAAAACCAACTAGGATTTTACTTGTGAGTCCGAAGACAAAACAAGTTATAAAGGTTGTTGGTGAGCCTAAGTGATAAAACCAACTTAGGTTTTTACTTGTGAGCCTTGGAAAACAAGTCGACTATAATCTTGAAGAGATTATAGTAAAATTTTCAAGGAAAAACTTGGGAAGTGGACTTAGGTGCTTGGAGTGCACCAAACCACTATAAAACATTGTGTTTGTGTGTGATTGCTCTCTTTTCTACTTGCTCTTTATTACTTGTATTTAATTTGATGTTATCCGCTGCATATCTCTTAGAGCTAATCATTTTATTTCACAAACACTTCAAGGCCAGTACATAATTATTTTAATTTTTCAAAGATCCAATTTACCTTCCCTCTTGGGCTCCATTTATGGGCAACATTCTTGATAGCTTTGAATGCTCGGAGACTTCTTTTTGCTTGAAGGTAGTTGCTCTCAATGAATGGGAGTGAATGTACTTGCTTCAATCTTCTTTTTTTTATTTTTTCTTGTTCTCTTCTTTCTTGTTATTTTTTCTTTTGATTTTCTTGAATTCAAATCACTTAAATACCATCCCAAGGCCTTAAAGATGGTTTATGACCGTTAGACACGAAAAACTAGCCGTTGGGAGCCAAGAGGGTCGAGTTCTGCGTTTGAAAAACTAGCTGTTACTGTTTCCAGAACTCCAAGTGTCCTATGAGTCGATACTTAGTTCAAAATTTTTCATTGAAGCTCTCTGAAATTCTCAAGTGAGTCGACACTTCTTCAGGTAAGTCGATACTTGAGTCAACACTTGACATCCATGAGTCGATATTTTAGGGCAAGTCTTCAATTTTAGCATATTCTGAAAGAAATTTTTCTCAGGCCTTGAGTCAATCCTTAAGTCGACACCTTGAGTCGACACTTGAGTAGCATGAGTCGATACTTCAGCCATGCCATCTGAAACCCTTTCTATGTGCCGACTTGAGTCGATACATGCACTGCCATGAGTTGACACTTGAACTGAGTTGACATTTTGAATCGATACTTGCTGAGATTTCATCAAAATCATTTAAACTTTGCCGAAACCTTTTTGAGCTAAACTCTTTAAGTCCTTTCAAGCATTTCTTAAGTACTTAAGTCCATTTATAACTGATCTTTCATCAACAGAAATGGCTTCTTCATCATTTGACAAGCAATCCAATTTAGCTATTTTGATGAGTACCTTTTTCTATTAAACACACTTCAAAGAACATGTTAGTACTCAACTTATACTTAAGTATTTTGTTTATCATCAAAATCAATAACGGAGTCAACAAATCCCTTTAGGGCCTATCCTAGGGCTTTAGGATCTCCTTAGGGTTCTTTTGGTAAAGCGGCACTTGGCAGCTTTTACCATTTTTGAAAATCTTTGAAGTGTTCTTTAGTTAGGGTTTTCCTAACATTTCCTTTCTTTTTTCCTCTTTTTGTTTGATCTTCTTCCTCTTCTATTCCTTCCTTTCCATTGAGATGTCTTCTTTCGAGGAGAGAGTCACTCGATAAGTCATGCTTCCCGACTACAAGGTTCTCGGGAATCTTCTTGGAAAGAAATTGCCTCCCACAACTTGGCAAGGCAAGGACTTCATATTTCTAGGAAGCACTTTGGACTAGTCAGTCAACTAGTCTAGATGCTCCCACTTTGCCCGGTCTAGTAAGCACTGTCTCAATGATAACCGAGGTGGATGTTCTTTGACTTTAGAAATAATATCGATTCTCGAGTCAGTTTCAAGTTTTGTCCCTGTGCCCAACAATCGAGTGAAATCAAGTTCACCAAGCAGAATTGCCTTGTACGAGGAGTTTCTTTGTAGAGGCCTCCGATTTCCTTTCTATCCATTTATTAAAAATGTACTTGACTTGTATTGAGTAGTTCCTACCCAGCTGGCCCCGAATTCCTTTTGCATCATTGTTTCTTTCATTGCTTTGTGTTACATGCTTGGAACCCAACCTAGGGTTTCTCTGTTTCGAGCATTATTCTCTTTAAAGTGGCACCTGATGGCAAAGGGTTGGTGGTTCATTGGCCCTTATCAAGGGCATACCATAAGGGTCTTCCTTCTTCCATCCACAACTGGAAGAGTAGATTTTTCTTTGTCTCCTTGGATGCCCCCTGGGAGATCAACTAGGTTTGGGGAGAGGTGAGCCCAACTGATTGCTAAATAAGAACGATGAGGTCCTTGTTGCCGACGAAGAGGACTTTCACATATTACTTAACATGGAGATCCCTTGGCAGTGGGATCTATTATCGAAGCAGAGCTTGTATGATGCAGAGCTCAGCCTAGTGAATTCTCTAAGTAAGTTATATTAATCTTTTTCTCTTGTTTGTCTTCAATTTTGCTAAGTCTTCTACTTGGGATTTTGCAGGTATGAAGGTTTCATTGGAGTCCTTGAAAATTGCTAAGAAAAAAAGGCCTATAGTTGAGGGAGGAGCCCCGAAGGTGAAGAATTCCATGGCAAAGAAGCCCTGAGTGGGCCCTTCTCTTAAAGGCCCATCAGCTTCGGCTAGGGAACCAATACCAAAACCTAGGGAGGCTCCAATCGCCATGGATGATGATGACATGGTGGTCATTTTGGAGTCGATTCCCACCCCATCAACTTCTTCCTCAGTGCCAGCACCATCAACAACAATAATAGCACCAGCAACTGCTTCATTGTTGGCAACAACATCATGATGACGAAGCCCCTCAGCTTTAGAGGTGGCCGAGACATTTTGAGGGAAGGCTCCAATGACCTCCTCGGGATATGAAAAGGCTTCTCAAAAAGAAGGAGAGGAGTATATCATTATGGATGCACGAGTGAAGGCAAACTTTTTGGTGCTTAGGAGTGAGGGGCTAGCTAAAAAGCTAGTCAAGATGATTTTGCTCCCTCGGGACCTGGAGGAACGAAAACCTCTACTGATGGACGAGATTTTAACTTCTTCCCACAAGTCCTTCGGGTAAGGTTCTCCCTTCTTTACTTTACCAAGTACCTTCACTCCCAAGTAGCTAACTTGTATTTTTCCTTTTGTAGCTTGCTTATGATATCTCTATCACTCAAGAGGCATTTGGTGCGTTCACCTAGCTAAGACACTCCCACGAATATAAGGTGGCAACTACTGAGGCAAAGCCAAAGCATTGGAGGAGTTGAGAAAGGTGAGCGAAGCCCGAGAGACTAAGCTCCAGGAGGAGTTGCAATCGTTCAAGGATGTTACTCGGGAACTAAAAGCCCAAGTAATGAAGAAGGAAGAAATAATCACTTAAAAGCGAGCTTGGGTTACCAAGTTGGAGAAGAAGCTAGCCGACACCGACTTGAAAATAATGATTGTGGAAGCCCAATTTCAAGCTTCCAAACTTAGGTTTGTGGTTGCCGAAGCCAAAACCCAATCAGCTAAAGAGCTAGTAGCTATCTTAGTTAGAGCCTGGGCGGTCAAAGAGTAAAAGAAGTCCAAGGACTTTAAATTTGAAGTTGTCGAGGGCTACTTGGATGCTTACAAGCTTAGATTTGTAGAATGCAAGAAGGCCATCGAGGCCTTCTCAATACTTGACTTGAATGGCATCGTTGATAATGAGCTTGAAGAGAAGGAAGAAGAATGTGGAGCCAAGGAAGCTGAGGAAACCACTGATAGGACTGCTAATCTTGAGGTCGAACGAGATGTCATCGAAGAGGCCATTGCCGAGGTGATCACTAATGCCAAGGCTGTTATTGATGTCGTAGTGAAGGCTTTCGAAGCTACTTCATCTTTAGCCCTCGAGGAATAGTGATGAGTCCCGGGGAGTAAACCTTGTAATTTTTTCTTCTTTTTTTTTCTATTTTACTCAGGCTCGGCCCTTTATGTTGTAATTACTTTATCGAATGAAAGAAATTTTGTTCACTATGTCGACTTCTTTATGTAGAATAACTATTTGCAATGAATGCTTGAACATTCTAAGTAACATAGTCAAAAGAAGTAGAATATGCTAAATAAGTGACTCATGGTTACCTAGTCAGGTAGATAACTTTCTGGTATGAGGGTGAGGCTCTCGATCATGGGACCTTGAATGATCGACTATGAATTGCGAGTGAAAGAGGTTAAGTCTATTAGTTAGGAAAGCCATTTGTTAGTGTAGCTTAAGTGCAAGTTTCTAACTATAGTTGTAGAACTCTTGGCTGGAAGATTTGGATTTTTTCTACTATAAGAAGTTGGTTTGTTGCTGATGTGCAGTGTCTAGTCGATTGGTGCCAAATTTGTCTAACTAGTTTTTAATGAAGACTCTTCCTAGTGGCCAAGTATGAGTTGACCACTTAAAATCTTGGATCTGAGTGTCAGTCGGTTGTAGCTACTAACTACTTGGTGTAGATTGATTAAGTCAGCAGTTGATTATCTTTATCGGTTGGGTGTTAACTAGCTGATGAGTTGTGTTGAAACCTTAGGAATGATGAATCATTTGCTTGGCCAATTATCGGGTAGTCAAGAGGGTGTAGAATCATTGAAGGAGGTGAAACATCGCTGAAGGGTACAAAACTACTGAAAATGATGATTGGTTATCTGGTGACGGTTGTTAAATGATCAAGGGGTTCAGAAATCTAGAGGTGGATAATGGATCATTTGGTGGTCGATTGTTAAGAGATCAAGGGATTTGAAAACCCCAAGGTGGATGATGGATCATTTGGTGGTAGTTGTTAAGTGACTGAGGGGTTCAAAAATTTGGAGGTGGATGATGAATCATCTAGTAGCCGGTTGTTAAGTGATCAAGGGGTTCGGAAACTCGGAGGTAAATGATGGATCATCTTATGGTCCGTTATTAAGAAACTAAGGGCTTTAAAAAACTGCAGATGGATAACAGATCACCTAGTGGTCGGTTGTTAAGCGATCGAGAGGTTTGGAAATTCAAACATGGATGATGAATCATCTGGTGCTAAATAGCTGAGTTGAGCAGCAAGATTAGACCTTTGGGAACATAGCTAGAGGAAATCTTTAGCTGTGTTATCGAATAAGAATTGGTACATCATTAATAGTACAATCAAATATTTTGGCATTCTAAGTTTGGGGAATTGATGCTCTACCAAGGTCTTAAGTTTATAATCTCCTTGATGATGGGCTTTAGTTACTTAATAAGGTCCTTCCCAATTTGGTGATAGCTTCCCTTGCTTGGTTGGCCAAAGACTTTAGCATGCCCTAGAACGAAGTCCCTTGGGTGGAAAGTCTTTGACCTTACTCAGGAGTTGTAGTACTAGGTAACTCATTATCAGTACATTGCAATTCATGGTGGGCTTGATTTTGAGTCTCCTCCAACAAGTCGAGATTGGCCCTTAGATGGTTTGAGTTGCTTAATTCATCATAATGCTCAATCCTCATAGTCGGTAAACATATCTCAACTAGAATCATGGCCTGAGTACCAAAGGCTAAATTGAATACATACTTGTTAGTCATCATCCAAGAAGTTGTTCGGTATGCTTAAAGCATCCCAAATAACTCATCTGCCTAATTGCCTTTGACTTTATCTAGTTTGGTCTTGAGCCCTTGTAGAATTGTCCGATTCGTGACTTTCGCTTTTTCATTTGATTGAAGTTGTTCGATAAATGTAAATTGATGATGGAAGTTCAACACAGAATTCTTTGAATGCTCGATTGTCAAATTATTGTCTATTATCAATGACGATAACATGGAGAAGTCCAAATCGGCATATGATAGACTTCCAAAAGAAGTCTTTACTTTTCTCTCTATAATGTACACCAAAGGCTTCTATCCATTTGGTGAAGTAGTTGATGGCAATAATGAGAAACTTTTATTGACATGTTGCTAGGAGAAATGGGCTTAGTAAGTCCATCCCCAATTGGGTATAGGGCTAGAAAGAAGAGAGCTGATTGAGTTGGCTTGCTAGTTGCCTTTGGGTATTTGCATACTATTGATATTGATCACATCTCCAAACAAGATCCATGGTGTCTTCTTGCATGGTAAGCCAGTAGTATCCCTATCTTAAAGCTTTATAGGCTAGGGACCTACCCCTAGATGATTTTTGCAAACTCCTCCATGGATTCCCCAAAGAATGTAGTTAGCTTCAATGGACCACAAGCATATGAGCAGAGGAAATGAAAAGGATCTTTTGTAAAGTTGCCCATCCAATAGTACGAACTGGGAAGCCTTCCACTTGAATTTCCTCACCTCTGAGCAGTTATCGGGAAGGATACCTTCTATTAGGTATTTGATGAATGGATCCATCCAACTTGGCTCATGGGTGACCTGTTGGACTTTTTCAGTTTTATTGATGTTGAAAGTTTCTAGATACTCATGTATGTATGGCTGAGAAAGTTGTTGGCTGAAGTTGCTAGTCAGATGCTGAAAGTTTCTAGATACTCATGTATGTACGACTGAGAAAGTTGTTGGCTGAAGTTGCTAGTCAGAAGAGTGTATCTGTCCTAGCATTCTCCCGCCTCATATTATGAAATATGTTGAAGTACTTGAGGGCCGATGTGAGAGTCTATACCTTGTCAAGGTGCTTGGCCATTATCGGGTGCTGAGTTTCATATTCATCGGTTACTTGGTTCGTTATTAGCTGGAAGTTGGTGAAAACTTTGAGGTTTTTCATCTTGAGCTCTTGGACAAGCTTCAGTTAGGCTAGCAAGGCTTTGTACTCTGCCTAATTATTGGTTGCCTTGAATAAGAAGTTGTTGACCCCTAAAGTGATTTTGATGATAACAAAACATTGGAGCATACATTTGGTTATCTAACAACTCTTCAAATGGTTGACAAGTTTTTGTAGGACAACTACATTGACATACTTTCTAAACCCTGCAATCTTTATTATTTTGTGTTGAGTTGTAAGTAATTAGAATCTTGTAAAGAAGAACCCAACAAAAAATTTCCTACTTGAATCAAAGATAAAGGGTTACTTCTAATTGTTTTCAAGCTTCAATTTTTCTTAATTTCATTGTAAGAAGACCTTGAGGAAGTCTTCAAAGCTTGGCACAAGCATTCTAGAGATTTGAATTTGATCTAGCTGAAGAACCAATCTCGAGCCGACTAGATGGAGGAACCAGCCGACTCTGGCACTGGCACAAGAAAGAAGTTCTCTGGCACACAGATCCAGCCGACTGGCACCAAGGCCCAGTCGACTCATCCAGAACATGGTTGAGAACGTTCTGAGAATCTCAGGGATCCGAGCCGACTGGATTTCAGCCTAGACGACTCGTCTAGAGTGAACCATTTTCTCAACTATGGAACCTAACCGACTGGTGTTCAACCTAGCCGACCCGAACTTGATCCGAGCTGACTCGAAGAATGTCCGACCCGACTGGAATGACGGGGTCACCTCCAACGGCTAGTTCCAGTTTTCTATTTTTGAAATCCAAAAGTGCTCCAACGGTAACCTGTCACTTCCCAACGGTCTACAATGTTCAAAATCAATGGAAGGCAGTTGAAGTCTCTATAAATGAGATATGAGAACATCTTTGGAGAGACTAATGAGTTAATGAACAGTTATTGAATATTTATTGAAGTTAGAGGAGAGAGCACTTGAGCTTTGAAGTCAGTCTTCAAGCCTTCACCAACTCTTATCAGAAGCTTGAAGCATATTTTGAGGAAAGCAAGGAAGCCATGGAAATGCATTGAAGAGCATTCAATTGAGCTTCACTCGAGCTGCATCAGCAACCACCCGATAACTAAATTTGTCAATTTTTGTTGCTTTTTATTCTACCCTTAGAATATTTGGATTATTGGTGAGCCCGGTTGTAAAAACTAAATAGGTTTCTTTGGTGAGCCTTTTCAAAACCAAAGTGTAGAGGTTCTAGGTGAGCATGTGAAAACCTAGAGTGGGTTTCTTTGGTGAGCCCGGTTTAAAAACCAAAGTATAGAGGTTGGGATTGTGATCCTGTAAAATAATCTGACTGTATTCCGGTTTGGGGGATATAGTGAAAATCCGAGTGGTGAACTTGGGTAGTGGACGTAGGAGCTGGGTTGCTCCGAACCACTATAAATTTGCCTTGTTTATGTTGTGCTTGATTCACTTTTTAGCTTCCGCACTTATTTCTGATTAACACAGCACTCAACCACTAAAAGGAATTGCTTGTGTACATAATTGCAAGAAATTTTGTAATTCCCAATTCACCCCCCTCTTGGGAAAAGCCACCTGGGCAACAGCTGGTATCAGAGCAGTGTCTCTGATTACTTGAGTAAAGATTGATGGCTCATCTCATGAGTACATCTTTGGCCGAAGGCCAGTCAACAAATAGACCTCCACTATTCACTGGCACTAATTATTCTTATTGAAAAGCAGGAATGAAGATTTACATTCAAGGTGTAGATTTTCAATTGTGGAAGGTCATCTTAAAAGGGCCACACATTCCCACAATCAAAGTTGATGGCGTGGACATCCCTAAGCCCAAAGAGGACTGGGATGATCATGACATGAAAATGGGAAAATTGAATGCCAAAGCGATGAATTTATTATATTGTGCTTTGGATGCTAATGAGTTCAACCGAATTTCCACTTGCTCTTCTGCAAAGGAAATCTAGGACAAACTTGAAGTGACCCATGAGGGAACTTTCCAAGTGAAAACCTCAAAGATAAATCTTTTAGTTCACAATTATGAATTGTTTAAAATGGAACCTTCTGAAACAATTTCTTCCATGTTCTCTAGATTTACAGATATTATTAATGGTTTGAAGAGTCTTGGCAGGGTATACTCAAATGCAGATCTAGTTCAGAAGATACTCCATTCTCTACCTGACAAGTGGGGTCCCAAAGTAACTGCAATCTAGGAGGCCAAAGATCTCGACACACTACTACTGGATGAACTACTGGGATCACTCATCACCCACGAGCTAACTATGCAGCACAGAACTGAAGATGAACAGAAGAAAAAGAAGACTATAGCCTTCAGAGTTATTTCCGAATCAAAGAGGGATGATGAAGAATCTGAAGAAGAAAGCACCTCCTCCAATGATGACCTAGAAGACGATGATATTGCAATGGTTGTGAGGAGATTCAAAAAATTTATGGGAAGTAAGAAAGGAAGATACAACCGGAAACTTCATAGGAAGGATTATGAAAAAGAAAAAGAAAAGGACAGAGAGAAAGATAAAGAAGTAGTCCCCACATGCTATGAATGCAAGAAGCCGGGGCACATATGTCCAGACTGTCCTCTATTGAAGAAATCCGTCAGACAGAAAAAGAAGAAGAAAGCCATGGTTGCCACACGGAGTGATAGTGAAGAATTATCTTCATTTAAAGAAGAAGAGACCACCAAAACTACGAATCTATGTTTAATGGGTATCAAAGATGAGGTAACATCCCCTAGCACTTGCACTAAATTCACATTTAATGAATTAAATTCTACTTTTCATGATTTATTATCTGAATTTAAGAAAGCTGGAGTAAAGATAAAATCATTAAAAATATGAATGACTCTTTACTTATACAAAAAGAAGAAATTTCAGAAAAGAACCTCTTGTTACAAAAAGAACTGCATGACTTTTCTGAAAAATTTGAAAAGCTGAAAAATGAAAATCTTTTATGTGAGAGAAAAAACAATGATTTACTTGTTGAAAACATTGAACTGAAAAAGGAGGTTACAAAACTTAAGCCTTTAGTTGAAAAACTTACTTTATCTTCAAATAAACTTGAGTTAATTTTAAAAGAACAATGGATTTCAGGAAATAAAGCTGGAATTGGTTTTAAAACTTCTATTATGAATGGAATTTCAGTAACTACTTTTGTGAAATCTAAAGGACCTGTTCAAAACATTTTATCTCAAAAGGTTTTGGCCACACCAAAAATTGTTTCAACTTCAAAGTCTTTATTGTATGTCCCTAAGAACTTGAGCAAAAATGCATATATTTCAAAAGGTTCAAAATCTGCATCAATTGCATCAACTTTCAGAACTTCAAATTCTGCTTCTATTAAACATTCTAAAGTTGTATGCTATGTTTGCAAAAGAATAGGACATAAAGCTTTTGAATGCAATAATTCTAGAAATGTCCTTAAGAATGTAAGAAAAATTTGGGTTTCCAAAGGAACCACCTCTGCTGACCTGCAAGGACCCAAGGTAGCTTGGGTACTTAAAAGAAATCATTGACTGTTTTGCAGGAATGTCTTGCAGCCCAAATATTGATGAAAATGTGGTACTTAGATAGCGGCTGCTCAAGACATATGACGGGTGACAAGGACCAATTTATCACCCTCGAAATGAAAGGAGGCATGGTCACCTTTGGAGACAATGGCAAAGGGAGAATAATCGGTATTGGTAAGATCAAAATAACTCCCTTCACTTTTATTGAAAATGTTTTGCTAGTTGATAAATTGAAGCATAATCTCTTAAGCATAAGTCAATTATGTGGTAAAGGCTTCAAGGTTGTCTTTGAATCTTCTATGTGTTTAGTAACTAACTCTTTAGATTCTAGTAATAAGTTCATTGGACATAGACTTGGGAATATCTATGTGGTAGATCTTAATGATCTTGCCATGTCAAGTAGTCCCAGTCTAGTTGCAATGAATGCTAAAACCAAAGAGTCGGGTTTACTATGGCATAGATGATTAGGTCATGCTAGCATATATACTATTGCCAAATTGATTTCTAAAGATCTTGTTAGAGGCATGCCTAAGTTTAAAGTTGATTTAAATCATGTTTGTGATGTATGCCAAATGGGTAAACAAACTAGGGAGAGTTTTAAATCAAAGAATATAGTTTCTACAACAAGACCACTTGAACTACTTCACATGGACCTTTTCAGACCTACTAGGACCACAAGCCTAGGAGGTATGAAATATGCTCTTGTGATAGTAGATGATTTTTTGAGATTTACTTGGATTTTGTTTATTGCTTCGAAAGATGAAACTTTTCATGTTTTCAGAAAATTCCATAAAAAGGTTTCAAATCAAAAGAACTTATCTTTGATTTCAATTAGAAGTGATCATGGAACTGAATTTGAAAATCAATTTTTTGAAGATTATTGTACTGAATTTGGCATTGATCACAACTTCTTCGCTCCTAGAACACCTCAACAAAATAGTGTTGTAGAAAGGAAAAATCGGACATTGGAAGAAATGGCTCGCACAATGTTGTGTAAAGGCAATCTTCCAAAGTACTTTTGGGCAGAAGCGGTGAACACTGCATGTTATATTTTAAACCGCATTTTGATCCGTCCTATTTTAAAAAAAAACCCCTATGAGCTTTGGAATGATAGAAAACCCAATATTAGTTATTTTCATGTGTTTGGATGCAAATGCTTTGTGCATAACAATGGAAAAGATAATTTAGGAAAATTTGATTCTAAAGATGATGATGCAATTTTCCTAGGTTATTCATTACATAGCAAAGCATATCAGGTTTTTAATAAAAGGACTCTTACTGTTGAAGAGTCAATACATGTTGTATTTATTGAAACTAACCCTACACCTTCTAGATAAGAAGAGTGCATAGATAATGATGCAGGTACATTGCAAAAATAAATGGATGACTTGAGCATTCAAGATAAAGACACTCAAGCTAGAGAAGAAACGGTAAATAAGGATCACACCGATCTACCGAGGGACTGGAGGTATGTTACATCTCACCCTAAAGAATTAATCATAGGAGATCCCTCACATGGTGTTAGGACTAGGTCTGCACATAAGGATGCATATGATTACCTAGCCTTTGTATCACAAATAGAACCCCATAGCCTAGAAGAAGCTGAGACTAACCCAAACTGGATGATGGCAATGCATGAAGAATTAAACCAGTTTGAAAGAAATAAGGTATGGACACTTGTAGATAGACCTACTAACCATCCAATAATAGGAACCAAATGGGTCTATAGGAATAAATTAGATGAGCAAGGAAACATAATAAGGAACAAAGCTAGATTTGTGGCTAAGGGATATAACCAAGAAGAAGGTATTGATTTTGATGAAACTTATGCACCCGTAGCAAGACTAGAAGCTATTAGATTACTACTTGCATTTGCTTGCTATATGAATTTTAAACTTTTTCAAATGGATGTAAAGAGTGCATTTCTTAATGGTTTTATCTCTGAACAAATTTTTGTGGAACAACCACCAGGTTTTGAAAATCACACTTTTCCAAACCATGTATTTAAATTAAATAAATCATTGTATTGTTTGAAACAAGCACCTAGAGTCTGGTATGATAGACTTAGCACTTTCTTAATTGAAAATGATTTTTCAAGAGGAAATGTAGACAAAACCTTGTTTATCAAAAGGAAGAATAATGACATCTTAGTTGTACAAATATATGTTGATATCATTTTTGGTGCAACTAACAAATCTCTATGTAAAGAATTTGCTAAGCTTATGCAGGGGAATTTGAAATGAGCTTAATAGGCAAACTAAACTACTTCCTTAGACTTCAAGTAAAACCAACAAAGGAAGGCATCTTCATCAACTAAGCCAAATACATCAAAGAAATCATCAAAAAGTTTGGTATGGAGAGTAGCAAATCAATGAGCACACCCATGAGCCCAACTTGCAGATTGGACAAAGATGAAAATGGACCCAATGTTGACCAAAAGCTATATAGAGGTATGATCGGATCCTTATTGTATTTGACTGCAAGTAGACCTGACATTTTATATAGAGTATGTGTATGTGCTAGATTTCAATCATCACCAAAAGAAACACATATGCTTGCTGTTAAAAGAATAATTAAATACTTGAAAGGAACAATTAATTTAGAAATTTGGTATTCTAAACATTCTATCCTGAATTTGATTGGATTCTCTGATGCTGACTATGCTGGTTATAAAATAGATAGAAAAAGCACTAGCGGTACATGCCAATTTCTAGGGTTGAATTTAATCTCATGGCACTGTAAGAAGCAAAACTCCATAGCCTTGTCCACAGCTGAGGCTGAGTACGTGGCTGTTGGTAGTTATTGTGCTCAAGTATTATGGATTAAACAATAACTAGAAGACTTTGGTGTATCATAATCTAAAACTTCAATTAAATATGATAATACAAGTGCTATCAATTTGACAAAGAATCTAATTCAACACTCTAGAACCAAGTACATTGAAATTAGACATCATTTTATTAGAGATCATGTTTCAAATGATAATATAGTGCTTGATTTTGTTCCTACTGAAGATCAACTAGCTGACATATTTACTAAGCCACTTAATCAAGATAGGTTTGAACTAATTAGGAGTGAATCAGGACTTTGCAATCCTTTTTAAATTATCTAATCTAATTCCTTCAAACTTAAGGAAACATTATCTAGAGAACCTCATGATTTCATTCTATTTTATAGAGCCTTGATTTCATTAGAAATTCTCTCCAAAATCTCTCTGGTTTGTGCTTAAATTTTTCAACACTCTAATCTCTCTGTTCGAGTCGACTGGTTCTTAAGCCGAGTCGACTGGATTTTCTGAGTGTTTTAAGCTTGTTCTGGCCTAGCCGGCTCGAGCATTTTCGAGTCTGCTAGATTCTTTGATTGTTTTGAGAGAGTTCTGGCCGAGCCGACATGAGCCTTTCTAGGGCTATTCGAGTTGACTGGAATTTTGCGCTTAAGTGTTTTACTTTGGGTTATAAACCCCTCTTCGAGCCGTTTAAGCTCTATTTTGTCTTCTCTAACGGTTCGTTCCTCTCCTAATCTTACTCCAAAGATTCCTATCTCCTGTCTAAGCTCTCCAATCTCTCAATTTTCCCTCATTCCTAGCAATGGCTCCAAGGCATGCTACGGGAAATGCTCTACTAGGGCTGCTCCGACTATGGAAAGGGAAAGAAGGTCTAAAATGCGTCAAGAAGAGCTGGCTTCCACTATTCACAGTGAGGAACTTGTGGAAGAAGCTGCAAGGGATGCTCCAAGTACTCCAAGCCAAATCCTCTCAATGTCCACATGACTGGTAACCTCTGGCCATTGCATTAACTTTGAATTTATTAAGGGGATTGGGTTAAAAATCGGTGATTTGATTGAAGATCAAGGATGGAGAAAGTTTTGCTCCCTAAATGAAAAGACTTACCCCTCTCTTATTAGAAGTTTTTATGAAAATCTGAGATTGTGAACAAATCATGTTGAGTCCACTGTTAAAGGAAAAAGGATTATTGTCAATGAAGAATTTTCACATGGTCTACTGGACTTACCTACAGATGGAGTGAAATTCCTAGTGATTGACAATAGAGAAAAGGCTTTAAGAACAATCTTAAACAGAGAAGATGTTAGTGGAATTGGAATAGTTTTTGCTAATACCCTATCTCTTAAAATGAGGTTGCTACATAATTTTATTTGCAGAATATTTTTGCAAAGAACAAGAAGATTTGATTGGGTGAGTGAGAAATGCTTATGCCTTATGGAACACATTATGAAGAAGACTCCTGTAAATCTATCCTACATTATAATTATGTAAATAAAGGAGACAGTTAGAAAGGCCAAGTCATGCTTACCCTATGAAATGATGCTAACCCTACTGTTTAAGTCTCAAAGAGTGTGTTTGGAAGGTGAAGATGGAGTTGAACTGCACCATACAGATGTCTACACCTCCAATTCACTAGAAAGAATGGGTTACATTCAAGTTGAAGGAGTTTGGAGGAAGAAAGGGACAAATGTCAGGGCAATAGGCAGCTCAAGCAGTGAAGAAGAAGAAGAAGAAGAAGAGGAAGAACCTACTGGCACTGCTACAGTTGAAGCTGGAACATCTACTATGTTTGCACCTGAGCCTGAGTCTCTTATTTCTGAGCCTGCTGCTACTTGTGAGGAGGCTGATGTACCTTTTCCTGATCTTGATACACCTGCACCCGAGTTTGATTTGCCTGCACTTGATACTCCTTTACCACACTTCACTCCGGCAGCTAAACATCCTCCAAACATTCAAAGTCAGATTGAAGATCAAATGAGAACTTTGACTGATACACTGACAGGAACAATCACTTCTCTTTTTGGTGATCTGAAGAAGTCAGTGGATAGTAGACTGAATCAGCTGGAAGAACAAGTTATAAATCTGTAAGGAAAGGTTGAAGCAATAGAAGCTTCAAGATCTGCACCTCAAGTAGAACTTCGACCAATCCTAGACTGTATCTCTTCTAGTTCTGAAACTATATTGAAATCTGTGGATTCAACTTTGAATGAATACAGAACTGAATTGAATGAAGCCAAATGCACATTAGGAATAATTACAGAAACTAGACAGATGGCAGATGACTATACTAGAGGCATTGGGATTATCAGGTCAGAGCTTGGAAGACTTAGAGGATCTGTTGAAGCCTTCGCCAATGTCCAAGCTTCTGAGCTTATATCAATGCAAAAGGAAATCGATGAGATGAAAGAGGCAGTGAACAAGGTGCCTACAAGCCTCAAGAATATGGTGCAACAGCTTGGTGCAATTTGGATGGAGATGGTTTCTATCTGTGGCACTGTTAGATCCTTGGAGGTCACTGCTAGGACTAGACCCTTGTATGATCCTCCTCCTATTTCCACTAGGGCTCCTACTACTTCTCACCATCCTAGAGCACCTCCACCTCATGCATCCTTTAGTAGACCTCCTAGACCTGCTTCTTGGTATGGTGCTAGTACACCTATCAATGTACCTAAGAAAGAATCTGATAGTCAGTAGGTCTTTAGTATTTTTAGTACTTTTTGGAAACTTCTTGAAGTTTATGTAATGATTGATGTACTGAATTTTTTTGATGGAAATGCAATGAACATCTTTTTGGATACTTATGTGTATTTCTTTTATTAACACTTTCTATATTGTTTAAATAGAATTCTCTCTCTATTTTGAGAAAGTGAAATGATCTCAAACAAATCTTGATACATTCTTAATCTATTTAAAATATGAGCTTAATTGTTTAACCTTTTTGATTTGATGACAAAAGGGGAAGAACTATCACACAATAGAGTGCATGAAAGAAGAAACTTATTGAATTGGAATAGAACTGCTAAAGTTAATTAGATACGGGGAGCTTAATGATTTTTGAATGATTTTTGCATAACCTTTGTGCTAAATTGTTCAAATGAATGATAAAGGGGGAGAAATTTAGAGAACTTTCATACTGATTAGAAATTTTATAAAAAGGGGGAGATATACATGTTTAATTTACATGTTTAATTTGCTTCAATGATTACTATGATGCTCTCTACTTATACATCTAACTATCAATACTTAATGCTACTTGATACATACAAGTAATTATTCTCTGACACTTACAGTTCATAAAATTGGCTTTGTGCATAACTGTATAGCATATATCGTTATACATCTGAGAATACAGTTAATATTACGATACATCAAACAAATGCAAATGCTTACTATGATATACATCTACTTGTGAATAGAATAGATTCTTTTCATGCCCAATGTTTTGTCATCATCAAAAAGGGGGAGATTATTGATCCCTAAAGTGATTTTGATGATAACAAAATATTGGAGCATACATTTGATTATCTAACAACTCTTCAAATGGTTGACAAGTTTTTGTAGGACAACTACATTGACATACTTTCTAAACCCTGCAATCTTTATTGTTTTGTGTTGAGTTGTAAGTGATTAGAATCTTGTAAAGAAGAACCCAACAAAAAATTTCCTACTTGAATCAAAGATAAAGGGTTACTTCTAATTATTTTCAAGCTTTAATTTTTCTTAATTTCATTGTAAGAAGACCTTGAGGAAGTCTTTAAAGCTTGGCACAAGTGTTCTGGAGAATTGAATTTGATCTGGCTGAAGAACCAATCTCGAGCCGACTGGATGGAGGAACTAGCCGACTCTGGCACTGGCATAAGAAAGAAGTTCTCTGGCACACAGATCCAGCCGACTGGCACCAAGGCCCAGCTGACTCGTCCAGAACATGTTGAGAACGTTCTGAGAATCTCAGGGATCTGAGCCGACTGGATTTTAGCCTAGTCGACTCGTCCAGAGTGAACCATTTTCTCAACTATGGAACCTAGCCGACTGGTGTTCAACCCAGCCGACCCGAACTCGATCCGAGCCGACTGGAATGACGGGGTCACCTCCAACGGCTAGTTCCAGTTTTCTGTTTTTGAAATCCAAAAGTGCTCCAACGGTAACCTATCACTTCCCAACAATCTACAACGTTCAAAATCAAGGGAAGGCAATTGAAGTCTCTATAAATGAGGTATGAGAACATCTTTGGAGAGACTAATGAGTTAATGAATAGTTATTGAATATTTATTGAAGTTAGAGGAGAGAGCACTTGAGCTTTGAAGTCAGTCTTCAAGCCTTCACCAACTCTTATCAAAAACTTGAATCATCTTTTGAGGAAAGCAAGGAAGCCATTGAAGTGCATTGAAGAGCATTCAATTGAGCTTCACTCGAGCTGCATCGGCAACCACCCGACAACTGAGTTTGTCAATTTTTGTTGCTTTTTATTCTACCATTAGAATATTTGGGTTATTGGTAAGCCCGGTTGTAAAAACTAAATAGGTTTCTTTGGTGAGCCTTTTCAAAACCAAAGTGTAGAGATTCTAGGTGAGCCTGTGAAAACCTAGAGTGGGTTTCTTTGGTGTGCCCGGTTTAGAAATCAAAGTGTAGAGTTTGGGATTGTGAGCCTGTAAAACAATCCAACTGTATTCCGGTTTGGGGGATATAGTGGATATCCCGAGTGGTGAACTTGGATAGTGGATGTAGGAGCTGGGTTGCTCCGAACCACTATAAATTTGCCTTGTTTGTGTTGTGCTTGATTCACTTTTTAGCTTCCGCACTTATTTCTGATTAACACAGCACTCAACCACTAAAAGGAATTACTTGTGCACATAATTGCAAGAAATTTTGTAATTTCCAATTCACCCTCCTCTTGGGAAAAGCCACCTGGGCAATAGAAGTGAAGTGTATACTCAACAACTACTCATTTTGAGTTTGTGAGTATTAGTTCTACTCTACTCTCCTAAGAGTTTTAAGCTCCATCTAGGTAGATTCTGGGTCAAACCACTTGATAGGTGCCTCCTTAAGCTTATCGTTTGACTAGGTGCACTTTATAAGGAAGTCAATGAGGACTTGGACTTTCATTATTGACCTTGGTCGGTAAGAGATATCAAACTCATTAAGTCTGATTGCCCATTTGACCATTCTGCCAGAGGTTGGCTATTGCAAGATTTCCTTGAAATGTTGGTAGGTTAAGACAATGATGGAATGAGCTTGAAAATATGGCCTGAGATGCCATACAGAGATGATTAATGCAAAAATAATCTTCTCAGCTTTAGAGTACTTGGTCTCTACACTATGAAGTACTCGACTGGTGTAGTAGATGGGCTTCTAGACTCCTTTGTCATCTGGCGAATGAGCACAGAGCTAGTTACTTCCAGGAGGTAGCAAGGTATAAGTAGAGTTCTTCCCCGACTTCTAGTTTAGGAAGCAAAGGTGGAGAATTGAGGAACTTCTTCAGCTCCTTGAAGGCCTATTGGCACTAATCCATCTAGATGAAGTCATGCATTCATTGGAAAACTTTGAAGAATGGTAGGCAGCACTCAGTCAATCTTGAGATGAATGATTAAAGGCTATAATTTATTTAGTTAGTTGCTATACTTCTTAGAAGTCGAATGTTGCATGTCAAGAATGGCGTTGATTTTCTTTGGGTTTGCCTCGATTCCTCTCTTTATGACTAGAAATCTAAGAAAATTGCTAGCAGTAATGCAGAAGGTACACTTATTCAGATTCAGCTTCCTTTGGTGTCGATGAATGATGCTGAAGTCTAATGAAGGATGCGGAAGACTTCTTCCAAGTCTTGAATGTAGTCAGCTTCTTTGGAGCTTTTGACTAGTCTGTTATTGACATAAACCTTTATGTTCCAATTGATTTGGTCTTTGAAGATCTTATTAACCAGCCACTTGTAGGTGACTCCTGCATTTTTCAAATCGAAGGATATTGCTTTATAATAATAAATATCTTTTTTGATGATGAAAGCAGTATTCTCCTCATCCTCGGGAGCCATCCTTATTTGGTTGTACCCTGAGAAAGCATCCATGAAGCTGAAGAGCTTGTGTCTTGAGGTGGCATCAACTAGTTGATTGATCTTTGGTAGTGAAAACTATCCTTTGTTTGGTATAGTTAATGCATATTCTTTACTTTTCATTAGCCTTTTGACCATAACTATTGCCTAGTTGGCTAACCCAAGAGGGGGGATGAATTGGGTTTGTAAAAATTTTAGCAAGTATGTACCTTTTGAAACCTTATGTGATGAGTGAAGTAGATAGAGTATTGCATGCGAAAGTAAATAAGAATGCAAAAGCAAGAGCAAACACAAACACCATAAGATTTAGAGTGGTTCGGAGCAAACCAGCTCCTATGTCCACTACCCAAGGTGCTCTCTTGGGATTTCCACTATATTTATCTTGAATATAATTGGATTGTTTTCCTACGGGCTCATAATCTAAAATCTAATACAAAATTAGTTTTTCCAGGCTCATTAACAACCCAACTTGGTTTTCGAGGCTAACAAACAACCTAAAAATAACTCATAAGCTACAGCCACTTGCTATACTTGTAGCAACTCAAAATAGAGTACCAAAAGAGAGCAACACTAAAACAAACCCAATGTGTTGAAAGGTTGCAGTTGAAGCTCTTAATGAGGCCTTCTTGAATGCTTCTTGAATGCTCTTCAAGCCTCTCTTAACTCTTTAAAGATTAACTCAAGAAATTAGTTGGAAGTTATTGGAGAACTTGAGTTTCTACTGAAAGCTCTTGGTATATTCAATACCCTCATAAAAGTTCTTTTCTCTTTCCTTAAATCCATTATTTATAGCTTCTTGAAGTGTTCTTAGATGAATATGGCCATTAGAATCTCTTGGGAATCGAAAACTAGCCGTTAGGAGTCTTGAAATTCAAAAAATTTAAATTCTGGAACTAGTCGTTACTACTGAAATCCATAGGAGGCGAGTTGGCTCAAAGGACTTGAGTCGGCTCGAATTATTAGTGTAGTCATTCTACAGTCTGTGAGAGTTGCTCCTATCGATTTAGAGTTGGCTCGGTTGATTGAAATCTTAGAAGCAACTTTCTGTGACTCTATAAGAGTCGGCTCTGATTTTCTTGGAGTCGGCCCAGATGACCTGTATCAGAAAAGTACTGTGCCATGCCAAGAAATGTATCAGCTCTATCCATTAGAGTTGGCTCGAGTTAAAACTTCTCCAAAGTCTTCCAAATAGCTTGAAACTACTTCCAAACAAATTCTAAACCTTTTCTGAAATATTTATACTTAAAATTACATAGATTTGGCCCCTTTTTTTTATGAATATATAATTGAATTTACTCAGGGCTCTTAAATGATTAAAAACACATGAAACCTTTTCTTGAATACATGGATTCATTCCAATGGTCTTGAGGCATGTAGGGTTGATGATTGTTCATTAGAAATGCCCTATAAAAACTTCTTAAATACTTAAAAAGTATTAGTATCAAATACATGCTCCAATATTTTGTAGTCATCAAAATCATTCCAGGGGTCAACAATCTTTTCCTTTTGATGATGACAAAATACTAGGCATGGAAAGAATAAGTACCTTTACATTTGTAACTGTATCAGAGTAAGTGAGTTTAGAATATACTATACAGTATGTCTTACCAAGCTATTCAAGTTATGATTTATATTCAATCTAATGTTTGGTCTATTATAAGAAGACATAGGAATTTATTTTACAGATTAACTGAGGTGTCAGAGCTATTGAGTGAGATGTTAAGGTTGTCAATACATTCTAGCTAATTTATAGAAATATTCCAAGGCTCATTGTAATTTTTATAAGTCTTTAGTTTGCTCAAGCATTTTGCACACACATTGCTCATGTAATTTTCCATGCATTACACATTTTCCATGCATCACATATTTTTCATGCATCACATGATATTACTCTCCCTTTTTGTCATCAACAAAAGGTGTAAAATACTTCTCCTTACTATAAAATTATATATCATCACACATTTAGAGAATAAAAAAAAGTAAATATAACTATCATAAATAGATAAATTTTAGTTCAACAAATGATTACAAAATAATATACATGAAGCACAATATAAGCACAGCATTTGCGAGGCTAGCCCTCATCAGATGGAAGATCTAGTACAATAGTTGCCATGACCCTAGATGCAAATGGTCTAGGGGTCTGGTGGGTCATGTTTCTGGTCCTAAGGGATGGGCCAGAGCGACCTAAGATCCTAGTAGGAGCTATAGATCTATCTCTAACTCTAGGTCTAGCTCTAGGTCTAGCTTCAGTAGGTGCTGGTGGTGGAGTAGTCTCTGGAATAGGTGCTGAAGGAGGTGGCTCTGACTCAGAAGCTGAAAGCAGTGGAGTTCTTTGATCAGTGAATGCATCAGATAAGGCTAGAGTACTAGTCCCTGATAGAATCTATGTGACAGGAGTATCAAAAATGCACTGCTCTCACTACTCTACCTCTGGTGCTGGTGTGTCCATAACATGAGGATATGTAGAGTGCACATCAGCCCGCTGATTAGTAGTATGAAAATCATGTCCATCATCTGGTGGTGTGTCTGGTGATACAGAAGGTCTAGTGAAGTACTCAAATGTACAGTTGCTAGGATCCTGCTGAAACCATCTATGACCTCTATCTACAGCTGATCAATCCTAGAGTGAATCTCTGCTTTAATTGTCTAAAGATCTAATATGAGAGCAAAAAGATCATCTCTAAGTATCCTCATTTGCTCAGAGTCATGCTGCTATCCACCAGTGCTGGGCTCTGAAGGTACTGACTGAGATGGTGTGGCAAGTGCTGGCTCCGAGGGTCCAACCTCATCATCATGCTCATCCTCATCATCTCCAGTCTACTCAACAGTCTCAGCATCCTCAAGAATGTCATCCTCATCATCATCTGAATGAACTGCTCTTTTTTATGAAACTTTCTTCACCCATTCACCTTAAACCCTATGATACCCCATTTTGTGAAGTGATTTTTCTGTATACCTGTCAGTATACAGAAGGGGTCTGCTATCCTCTCCAGATAGATCAACACCAAAGTCCTGAAATAGTAGGGTGAAGGCCATCGCATAAGGTGAACAACCTCTGGCTTTGCGAGCGACATCTCTAATATGTGTCATCATGATAAACAGCAAATTGAGGGTCTCCCCCTTAATCATGTATCGCATAAACATGAGATCTTGCTCACTCACCCAATGAAAATGCACTGTCGTGGGTAAGAAAACTCTGCTAATGATGTTGTGCAGCAGGTGCATCTCAAGTGATAGTCTATTGGCTTGTACATTGGAGATGCCTTCCATATTTCTTCTTTCTAGAATAATTTTCAAAGTACCTTTCCTGTCATTGATGTTTAGATAACACTTTCCAGTCCTAGGCTTTTGTAGAACTCTACTCAATCTTGCTTCATTCACAGAAATAGTAATACCCTTCATAGTAGAAAGGATCTAATGTGTGCCTAAAGTTAAGTTTTCAAAAAATATCCTAACAAGAGTGGGATAAGTAGGAACAACTAAAGAACTGAAGAACTCCCACCCCTGTGCTGCTATTCAATCACCAATATGGAAGTGTTGTTGCTCTAGAAATCCAAAATCAACCTTCCTACCTGATGTCATAGGTCTATTGCCCATTAGAATGACCTGTCACTGAGGAGGAGGTAGAGCTTGAGGCTCTTGAGGAGTTGGCTCACCTTGTTACCTCTTTGATCTTTGTTGCCCAGGTGGCTTACCCAAGAGGGGGTGAATTGGGTATTTAAAAGTTTTTTTCAAGCATGTGCTCTTTGAAATTAGAGTGTGATAAGTGAAGTGATTTAATGATTAAGCAGTAGAAGTAAAAGCACAATACAGAAATCAAAGCACAAACACCAAGAGATTTATTATGGTTCGGAGCAACCTAGCTCCTACGTCCACTATCCAAGATACAACTTGGGATTTTCATTTGTTGCTGCCTAGATCGCCGTGGCCAGTAGCTCTTATGTGGCCTAGGTGAGTGGACTCCCCGCCAGCATCACCAGGCTCGTCGGTCGGAGATGATCAAGGGGAACATAGTCGTAGTCGGGATGAAAGGGGCTTGGTACTGTGGTGGTCCTCCTGTGGGGCTCTCCGGTAAGGAGTAATCTTCTTCCATATTGTCCTCCATTGGGCGAAACCTGCAAAACAGGGGAGACCTGCACCGGAATTCTGGCAAAGATACTCCGACGATCAAGTCAGTGGGACGATCGAAGAAAATAAGAGACCTCTGAGGTGGAGAGCTTGGGGGACTCTCTGCTGCCAGAGGGTGATAGAAAATGGACGATAATGTAAGAATGAAGAGAGTGTGTTGTCTCTTACCCCTTCTGACCTCTTCCTGCTACTCTTATGTAGACAATCAGCTCTTGGTATTTAGAGGGGCACGTTCTTCTTGGTATAGGCCTGTGAGGCTTCTACAGGCCTGTGAGGCTTCTACAGGCCTGGGAGGCTTAAATAGGTTGGTCAACCTTCTCCTTCCAGGTGGTTCAGGAGGTTGGTGAAGGGGCACAGTGCCTTGGATGGGACATGCCTTCCTAATTGCTGTAAACTGTGTCCTGTGGGCTTTTGATATAGCGCCCCCTCGTAGGAGGCGCACTAGGGATGGTGATTTTATGTATCAGGCTGCCACCGTACCTGTATTTTGAAAAGCATACCTGGGACGACGTTAGTTAGACCATGACATGTGGACCGAGATGAGGCGGATGGAGGCTCTTCTTGCACACAGTTCAAGGTGCACGGCACTAGGCACCTCCTGCATGTGGACCGGGGTGTGCGGGCAGCAGTCTCTTGGGTGCACGGATCGAGGCACGGGAGCGAGGTTCTTTGGCATGAGCGAGCGGGCGAGGTGCCAGCCTTGGTGCGGGCCAATGTAGAACCGCGTCACCCTGGAAGGGTAGACCGGACGGAGGCGCGGTGGACGGAGCCTGGTGTGTCGTACCAGAGCCGGGTGCACCGCGAGTGGAAGCGGAGCTGGAGTCGACGCAGGCGTCTGGACTGGGAGCTGTAGGGCGGTAGCGTTGGCCTCTCGCGGGTGGATCCCTACGGGTGACCGGCCATCGGGGCGGGCGGAGCCAGGGTGGACCGGTGCTGGCGGATCTGGATGCTCGGAAGGTCGATGCTGAGATGGACCGGCACAGGGGCAGGTGGCACCGAGGTGAACGGCGCTGGGGCATGCCCCGGCATGGTCGCTGGCGGACCTGGGAGCCGAGGAGGCCGGTGCTGAGGTGGGTTTCCCACGGGCGGACGTGGAGCTGGGTGCACCAAGCTGGAGCGGTCGCAGGCGTGGGTGGAGCTGAGGTGGCATGGGGCAGCCACGGGCTTGCCCAACCGGGCCGGTGTCGAAGTTGGGGCGCGACCTCCCACGGGCGGGCCAGAGCGCCGATCGTCGAACTGGAGCGACGCAGGGCAGAGCCAGAACCGGTATGGGTGCGGGCGGACTAGGGCAGAGCCGAGGTGGCATGGGGCTGCTGCGGGCTTGCCCAGCCAGGCCGGTGCCGGAGCTGGGGCGCGACCTCCCACAGGCGGGCCGAAGCATCGATCACCGAACTGGAGCGGACGCAGGGCAGAGCCGGAACTGGTCCGGGCATGGGCAGACGCAGGGCGAAGCCGAGGTTGGAGCCAGTCCGGGAATGGGTGGACGCAGGGCATGCTCCGAAGTTGTCGGAGCCAGAATGGGCGCGGGCGGACGAAGGGTGCATGGATCGAGGTCGTCGGCGTTGGGCTCGCGGAGTCATCGTGGTGGGAGACGGACTGAGGCGCTCCTGGCATTTTGTGCTGGACTGGGGGCTGAAGAAGTTGTGCTAGACTTGGCCCAGGTGGAGGCAATGCGCAGGCCTCCCCCTGGCATGCCGCGGGCTAGGCACGGAGCGGGTGGAGAAGGGCTGCCTCGGACGTGCCATGGGCAGGAAGGCTTGAGTGCGGGTGTGCCGAGCTGGAAGAACTGGATCGCGGGCGTGCCTTGGGTGGCCTCGGGCATGCCATGGGTGTGCCACGTGTTGGGTTCGGGAACCAGTGCGGAAGCGTGGATTTCAAAATTTTATGAAATCAGGTCCGAACCCTAATCCCAAAATCTCCTTATTAGCAATTAAAACTTATGACTACATGCATGTCCAAATTTAAACATAGTTTAGATACTAACCTCAGATCGCTATATCCAGTCTGATGTAGAAATAAACTCCAAATTGAGTAACCTTTTGAACACACCAGGCGTCCACTTGTCCGCCCTCCGATGGTGATCCACACGGGCAGATGATCAAGACAGTGACTCCTTTCTTGGGTTCCTTCCAATCAAGTTCTACCCCAAGAACTTGATATATGGGCTATTGGCTAGGACTCCTCTAGCCAAACGGGGACTAAAACTTTCTCTCTTACCCTTCTCCTAGTTTTTAGCAACTTTGGCCCCTTAAGACACTCTTGTCTTAAGAATAAGCCCTTGTCCTAAAATGAGACAAGGCTTGTCTTGGAGGGAGAAGAAAATTAAGACAAAATTGTCTTAATGTAAGAAAGAAAGAAAAGAGGCGCCTTCTTCCTTTACCGTCGGAGAGTTTCTCTCTCTGACTCTCCTTCTGTTCTGAGATTCGACAGAGCCTAGGCTCTGTAAAGGAATCAAAGAGGAAAGAGAGGAGGGGGAAACAATCTTCTGGAGAGGGAGAAGGAAAGAGAAGCAAGGCTTCGCCGTAGAAAATCTGGAATAAAATTTTACGGTGAAGCCTTCTTCTTAAATAGGCGACAGAGAGGCGCCTTCTCATCTGAAAACATCCTCTCACATCCCTTTCTCCCTTCTCACGTCTTCTCTCTTTATCTCACGGCCCTTGGGATTAATCTCACGGCCTTTGGGATTAATCTCACGGCCTTTGGGATGGAAAGACGCGAAGAGGGATCGTGAAAAACTCAGAAGGGCGCGCGCAGAAAGAAGAGTCGCGCCCCTTCGGTGTTTTTTCTTTCTTTTCACGGTAATTCCAATTTTTGAAGAGTCCACGCCTAGGTGGACTCTGATCCACGCCTCATCAGCCAAAAATGCCGGTCATTTTCTTTCTTTTCACGCAAAGACGCGACTTGGAGAGAGTCCACGCGCGTGTGGACTCTTCTCCTTGCGCGCGCGCATTGGAAGAGAGGGGGAGGGGTTTTAGGCGATGTGGGAAAGGGGCTTAGCCTCTTAGGTTAGCCCAATTGCTAGCCTACTGTTAGCCCAACGTTTTGAATCTTCAATTAGATTCAAATCGGAATGAATTTGGATCTAAAAAAGACCAAATCGGAACCCTAACTCGAATCCGATTCAAGTAGAAGCCATGGTTTGCAACACATGCTAGTGTGTTCATCTGCAAACGAGATTTAATTCCAAATTAAATCCTTGATTATCTGTCCTAAGTGTGTGACCCATTGGGTTCCATACCTAGCCAGCAGTGGGTCCGAGTGCAAGTTGACCTAACTTGATCAGAACTCATTCTAATCGATTTAGGTCAAATCGAGCTAACTCGAGTTAGTCAATTAGGACTCCTCCTAATTTGTGATCCAATTAAAACATTTAATTTGATCAACCCACAAGACAAGATTGACGTCTAGCAACGTGTCATGTCTACCCGGAAGATATGGAAATTCTGGTGAAATTCCAAAACTACCCTTCAGTGGAAAGTTCCCGTACAATTCGATCCTTTAATCATCTTGCATCCCGAATATAACTATGGATATGGAATCATGTCAAAAACCAGTTTATACTCATTCCCAGCTCAGTCATACACTAATGATTCAATTAATTCGATATTAGAAATCATTTCTAATATCTGTACTTTGATCAAAGATTTCCTGAATCATCATCTGACCTAATTTGGCTGGATGCAATCTCCTCCTACTAGGAGTGATCAATTCCTTGTTGACGTACTCATTACCTTCATATACAATTCACCATACCCAGCATCAACCTCGTGCATGACCCAGTGTCATGATTGAGATTGAACCAAAGCATGGGTTCATGTACATAAGGTATTATGGCAGTCTCAGGTCATAGGACTACTTGTACAACTCCCACTATGTGAAACATCTATTGACATGCAGCTAAGGCTCCATTAGATGTTCTCAAACTGGATCTATTCAGTGAACTCATTCGCTAATGAGCACCCACATCCTTGTATTAGTGTCCCACACAAGTAACTGTGAGAGCAGTCACCCTTTTCAGCATACATAGGATGTGCTAGTCTAACCGGAAACCCTGATCCCCAACTCAGGGTTTCCATGACTAGGAATATTCTAGATTAGGGTTTTAAGGCCTTAGATCTCACTGGTATGATCTCATCATAGCCCTAGGACCATAGCCCTAATCTATGGGGTTCATCATATAATGACACAGCGAATGATGAAAAAATATTGCCTTTATTAACTTGTCAATTTATAATGGTCTGGGAGATACAAATATTGGCTTATAGGGCATAATCCTTTCACCACGTGCATGCCGAGCTGCCACGGGTGCAGTGCATGACGTGCCGAGCTAGAAGAACTGGATCGCGGGCGTGCCGCTGGTGGCCTCGGGCATGCCATGGGTGTGCCACGTGCATGCCGAGCTACCACGGGTGCAGTGCACGGGCGTGCCGAGCTGGACTAAACGGCCGAAGTTGGACTTCTCATGGCTGAAGTGAGGCCGAGGTACTGAGGTTCACCGTCGAGGTGGGGCTGAGCCGAGCTGAGCTGAATTGCCATGTGGCTGAAGTGGGACTGAGGTGAGGCCGAGGTGGAGAAGTACCTGGCCGAGATGGCGGAGTATGTGGTCGAACTGGGGTCGAGGTGGAAAAGTACGTGGCCGTGCCAGCCTCCAAGGAGGATGCGTGTCAAGGCTGAATGGATCTTGTTTACTACTATAACAGATGCCCCCACTCCCTGAGTCCAAAATGTCTTCATTTTGGATAAAGGAAGTATTATTATCCATTCGGCTCTGCACCTTAGCGGGCTTTGTACCGGCTGCAAGAAGTTAGTCACTAAATGAAACCGAACTTATCGGAGGTTTAGCCGTTGATCTTTGATGGCCTAGATGAAGGCATCAAGTCTGGCTGTCCTTTTTATGGACAGGGAGTGGCCTGCAAAACAAAGTAGAGGGCGTTTGTTTTTAAAACTTACTTGCCTGTAGGTGCTTCGATCTAAGGTTAGTGGCATTATTATGGTGCAAGTACTTCAGTCTGACTCCTCTTTGACCATATAGAAGGTGGTGCCATGGAGGAAGAGGTTGGGGAGGTGCACAACTTGGGTGCACACATACATGACTGGGCATATGGTCATCATGGTCAAGCTCAAAACCTTTGATGAAGGCATGGAAGTTGTTGAAGAAGCCCAAGAAGCAGGAGAGAGAAATTATCTCCGGTGAGATGCTCGTCTTCGGGAGAGCAATGCTCGACCGCGGGGGAGGCATCCTGACAGAGGAAGCCAAAGAGTAGGAGTTCGACTTAGGCCAGATGCTCGACCTCGGGGGAGCAATGCTCGACCTCGGGGGAGCCAACCTGGTAGAGGAACCCAAAGAGCAGGAGTTCGACTCAGGCCAGATGCTCGACCTCGAGGGAGCAACGCTCAACCTCGGGGGAGCCATCCTGGCGGAGGAACTCAAGGGATAACACATGGACTGAAGTCCGGGTCTTCATGCTGGAACTAGGTTTCAAGGCATCTTCCAGACTGAAGTCCAGGATCACGTGGGGGAACTGGGTTCCGCGCTACCTTCCATACTGAAGTCTGGGATTTCGTGGGGGAATTAGGTTCCGTGCCACCTTCCAGACTGAAGTCCAGGATCACGTGGGGGAACTGGGTTCCGCGCCACCTTCCAGACTGAAATCCAGGAATTTGTGGGGGAATTAGGTTCCACGCCAGCTTCCAGACTTAAGCCCGGGACATCGTGGGGGAACTGGGTTCTGCGCCACCTTCCAGATCAAAGTCCAAGATTTTGTACCGTAATTGGGTTCTGTTGTGTCGGAACTGGGTTCCAGGCTTTCATCCGAATTGGACTCCGGGATTTTGTTCCAGAACTTGGTTCCGTTGTACTGGAACTGGGTTCTGGGCTTCATTCGTTAGACTCGGAGTTGGATGGGCGAGCTCCTGTAATGATGAAGAGCAAAGTTGCACCAAAGATGAACTTTAATTATTGAGGAGGGATTCTTACATCCCTCATGAGGTGGCAGAGCTGTTTGGCTTGCTAGGAGGCGAGCCGTAAATGGTTGGACCTTCAGAGCTGCCTATGGACATCTTCGAACAATAGTCAGGAGGTGGATGCGGGGTTCAGTGAAGAGCTTGGCTTCAACTCTTAACTTCGCCGGACTTGGAGTCGGACGGGTGAGTTCCTATGTTGGTGAAGAACAAAGTTGCACCAGAGGAGAACTTTAATTATTGAGGAGGGATTCTTACCTCCTTCATGAGATGGCAGAGTTGCTGGTTCGCCATGCTAGGAGGGCCATGAATGGTTGGGCCTCCGAAGCTTCCCATGGTGGTTGGCCTTGCACATCCCAATCGGTCGAGAATGTTTAATGATGATGGTGACGATCATGCATTTATTAGTTTTGTACCACTTAATGCCCATGTTGTATGGAGGAATAGGACCACCCTTTGCATTATGTTCGCATGGTGTGGAGGGCAAAATCCTACTCCAAAGTTTCACATGATGTGCGTGAAGTGACTGAGCCTTCACTGCTTCTTCCTTTCAGGAATCGTGCTTCATTCGTTGCCTTCCCCAACCATAGTAGGGGTTAGTTTTCTTCATCTTCAATTGAAGTTTGACCTTAGTAGGGGCTCGGTCTCATCAAAGAGCTTGACTTTGGTGAGGAGCTCGGCTCCATTAGGGAGCTTGGCTTTAGCTCTGTTTTACCGAGAGGCTTGATTGACTCCTAGCTTGAATGCAGTGCTTTGGCAGGTTCTTGGCTTTGGCGCGGGACCTCTGGTGTTTCCCATCTCGAGATGTTGGAGAGCTCCCGGGAGCTTTTCCTGTAGAACTGTGACACAGTTTTTCGTTATGTAAATTTAGCGAAGAAGGAGTTACCTGTTGAACTCCGGTCATATGAATAGATAAAGATATGTTCCTTCCTTGAGCGGGTTGGGATCAAATTCGTCGGCTGCCCTCTCAGGAGAGAATGAGACTCCCTTACACGGAAGAATAGAACTCGATTGCATGGGGGAGCAAGGCTCCATTGCATGGGAGGACGGACCTCCATTACATAGGAGGAGGGGAGACCTTAGTTGCCTGGGAGCTTGAGGCTCTGTTGCATGAGGGAGATGACTCCGTTGAGTGGGAGAAATGAGATCTTGTTGCATGGCATGGGGGAGACTTCGTTGCATGGGAGGAGGCCCCGTCACATGAGAGGTGGCTCCGTCGCATGGGAGGGAGCTCCGTTGCATGGGAGAACAAGGTTCTATGGAGGAGGAGGAGCTCCGTTGCATGGGAGCAAGCTTCCGCTGCATGGGAGGAAGCTTTCGCTGCATGGGAGGAAGCTTCTGTTGCATGGGAGAATGAGGCTCTATAAGAGAGCCCGTCACATGGGAGCTTGGAACCCCTTTGCATCGGAGCTTGAGGCTCCGTTGCATGAGGGAGATGACTCCGTTGCATGGGAGGAGGCCCTGTCACATGAGAGGTGGCTCCGTCGCATGGGAGGGAGCTTCGTTGCATGGGAGAACAAGGTTCTGTGGAGGAGGAGGAGCTCTGTTGCATGGGAGCAAGCTTCCGTTGCATGGGAGGAAGCTTCCACTGCATGGGAGGAAGCTTCCATTGCATGGGAGAACGAGGCTCTATAAGAAAGCCCGTCGCATGGGAGCATGGAACCCCTTTGCATGGGAGCTTGAGGCTCTGTTGCATGAGGGAGATGACTTTGTTGAACGGGAGAATAGATCTCCATCGCATGGAGGAGGCGGACTGCTGCAAGGGAGCATGGTACTCCACCGCATGGGAGGAAGAAGCTTCCGTTACATGGGAGGAGAAAACCTTGTTGCATGGGAGGAAGCTTCCATTGCATGGGAGAACGAGGCTCTGTGAGATAGCCCGTTGCATGGGAATAAGCTCCGTTGCATGGGAGCATACTCCATTGCATGAGAAAAATGGCTGCATTACTTGGGAGGAGAAGAGACTCCCGTTGCATGGGAGTAAGCTCCGTTGCATGGGAGCATACTCCGTTGGATGGGGGGAAGCTCCGTTGGATGGGAGCAAGCCCCGTTGCATAGGAGTAAGCTCCGTTGCATGAGCTTCTTTCTTCTTCACGATGGCCAGATCCTTCCTCCCTCTCTTCTTTTTCTCTTTTCTTCTTTCTTTCTATCTTTCTTCTTTTTTTTTTTTTAGTGAGGCTCTTGGATGGTGGCACCGCCGGGAGGTGGCTCCATCCTTGGCCTGATGCCTGTTGCCCCGCCAAGGGTGGCGATGCACCTTCACAGCTCAAGGTTTTTGGTCGAGGCCGCTCCTTGGAGCCTCGAGAGAGAGGGAGAAGTTCTTGTGCCCCCATCCCCGTGCCCCCGGTCTACCCCCCAGGGACCAAGGACAAAGGTGGAAACCATCATCCCATCTTATCGAGGAGTGTGGATCTGCCCCCCCTTCCTGGCATACCAATCTGTTGCCACCTAGATCACCGTGGCCAGTAGCTCTTATGTGGCCTAGGTGAGTGGACTCCCCGCCAGCATCACCGAGCTCGTCGGTCGGAGACGATCAAGGGGAACATAGTCGTAGTCGGGATAAAAGGGGCTTGGTACTGTGGTGGTCCTCCTGTGGGCCTCTCCGGTGAGGAGTAATCTTCTTCCGTATTGTCCCTCCATTGGGCGATACCTACAAAACAGGGGAGACCTGCACCGGGGAATCCGGCAAAGACACTCCGACGATCAAGTCAGTGGGATGATCGAAGGAAATAAGAGACCTCTGAGGTGGAGAGCTTGGGGGACTCTGCTGCCAGAAGGTGATAGAAAATGGACGATAATGTAAGAATGAAGAGAGTGTGTTGTCTCTTACCCCTCCTCACCTCTTCCTGTTGCTCTTATCTAGACGAGCAGCTCTTGGTGTTTAGAGGGGCACGTTCTTCTTGGTATAGACCTGTGAGGCTTCTGCAGGCCTGGGAGGCTTAGATAGGTTGGTCAACCTTCTCCTTCCAGGTGGTTCAGGAGGTTGGTGAAGGGGCACAGTGCCTTGGATGGGACACACCTTTCTAATTGGTGTAAACTGTGTCCTGGGGGCTTTTGATTTAGCCCCCCCTCGTAGGAGGCGCACTAGGGACGGTGATTTTACATATCAGGCTTTCACCATACCTGTATTTTGAAAAGCACACTTGGGACGATGTCAGTTAGACCATGACACGCGGATCGAGATGAGGTGGATGGAGGATCTTCATGCACATAGTTCGAGGTGCGCGGCATAAGGCACCTCCTGCATGCGGACCGGGGTGCGCGGGCAGCAGTCTTTTGGGCGCACGGACCGAGACATGGAAGTGAGATGCTTTAGCATGAGTGAGCGGGTGAGGCGCCGGCCTTGGCGCGCACCAGCGTAGAATCGCGTCACGTTGGAAGGGCAGACCTGACGGAGGCACGATGGACGGAGCCTGGCATGTTGTACCGGAGCCGGGTGCCCCACGAGCGGAAGTGAAGCTGGAGTCGATGTGGGCATCTAGGCTGGGAGTCGTAGGGCGGCAGCATTGGCCTCCTGCGGGCGGATCCCTATGGACGACCGGCCACCGTGGCGGGCGGAGCCAGGGTGGATCGGTGCTGGCAGATCTAGACACCGGGAAGGTCGATGCCGAGGTGGTCCAACGCTAGGGCAGGTGGCACTGAGGTGCACCGGTGCTAGGGCGTGCCCCGACGCGGTCGTTGGCGGACCTGGGAGCCGAGGATGTCGGTGCCGAGGTGGGTTTCCCACGAGCGGATGCGGAGCTGGGTGCACCGAACTGGAGCGAACGCAGGAGTGGGTGGAGTCGAGGTGGCATGGGACAGCCGCGGGCTTGCCCTGTCGGGCAGGTGCTGGAGCTGGGGCGCGATCTCCCACGGGCGGGCTGGAGCGCCAATCGCCAAACTTGAGCGGACGCAGGGCGGAGTCGGAACCTGTCTGGGCATGGGCGGATGCAGAGCCAAGCCGAGGTGGCATGGGGCAGCCGCGGGCTTGCCCAGCCGGGCCGGTGCCGGAGCTGGGGCGCGACCTCCCACGGGCGGGCCAGACCGTCGATCGCTGAACTGGAGCTGATGCATGGTGGAGCCGGAACCGGTCCGGGTGCGGGCGGACGTAGGGCATGCTCCAAAGTCATCAGAGCTAGAATGGGCACGGGCGGATGCAGGGCACGCGGATCGAGGTCATCGGAGCCGGGCTCGCAGAGTCGCCGTGGTGGGAGACGGACTGAGGTGCTCCTGGCATTTTTTGCTGGACTGGGAGCTGAAGAAGTTGTGCCAGACTTGGCCCAGGTGGAGGCAATGCGCAGGCCTCCCGCAGGCGTGCCACGTGCTAGGCGCGGAGCTGGCAAAGAAGGGCTGCCTCGGACGTGCCATGGGCAGGAAGGCTTGATTGCGGGCGTGCCGAGCTGGAAGAACTGGACCGCGGGCATGCCTCGGGTGGCCTCGGGCATGCCATGTGTGTGCCACGTGCATGTCGAGCTGCCGCGGGTGCAGTGCACGGACGTGCCGAGCTGGAAGAACTAGACTGCGGGCATGCCGCGGGTGGCCTCGGGCATGCCGTGGGTGTGCCACATGCGTGCCGAGCTGCTGCGAGTGTAGTGCACGGGCATGCCGAGCTGGACTGAACGGTCGAAGTTGGACTTCTCATGGCTAAAGTGAGGCTGAGGTACTGAGGTTCACCGCCGAGGTGGGGCTGAGCCGAGCTGAGCTGAATTGCCACATGGCAGAAGTGGGACCGAGATGAGGCCAAGGTGGAGAAGTACCTGGCCGAGGTGGCGGAGTATGTGGCCAAATTAGGGCCGAGGTGGAGAAGTACGTGGCCGCGCCAGCCTCCAAGGAGGATGCATGTCAGTGCCGAATGGATCTTGTTTACTATTGTAACACCACTATATTCATCCTCGAAATATAGCCAGATTGTTTTCATGGGCTTACAATCCAAAATCCAACTCGGTTTTTCACCGGGATCACCAAAAACCCAAACTTGGTATTGTCTGGGCTCACTAAAAATCTACTACAATGTTAGTTTTAACACGGGATCACTAACAACCCAAACTTGATTTTCAACAGGCTCACCAAGAACCTAACAGACTTAAATAAGAGTTAAAGAATACAAAGCAACTTTTTGACAAACCGAAGTTATCAGATGGTTGTAATTGTAGCACTTGAGAAGCCCTTTTGATTGCACTTTGAATCCTTTTCAAGGCTTCTTAACTTCTTCAATAAATGCCTCAACATACTGATAAGAGTTGGTGAAGTCTTAAGTTTTTGCTTCGAATGCTCTTTAGTGTGTACTTTTGAGTGATAAATGAAAACTCTTCAATCTCGCATTAACTTCTCATCTCTATCTCCAAAAGTGACTCAAATCTCTTAAATATATTTCCTTTAACCAATTTAGATGGTTATAGCTGTTGTAGACTGTTGTTATTCGAAATATAGCCATTGGATACCATTTCGGATTCAAAATAAGAGTTTTAGAACTAGCCATTACCAACCTGAAATTATAATTCGAGTCAGCTCGGATAGCTCGAGTCGGCTTGGATCCTCAAGTAGGTCAAATTGTCACTCTAGTCGAGTCAGCACTTCTTCTTTGAGTCGGCTTGCTTGGCTGGTTCTTCAGAACTGAGATTTTCAGAACATTGGATGAGTCGGCTTAGATGTCTATCTGAGAAAACTATACTCTGGATGAGTCGGCTCGGATCCCCTTGATTTGGCTCGAATTCTCAGAACCTCAGAATTGAACTCTACATAAGTCGGCTCTTCTGACTCAAGTCGGCTCGAATGTCTGCGTGCTAGAAAACAAGGTGTCGTGCCAGACTTCAAGTCGACTCTTGTGACTTAGGTTCAAAACTTGTCAAACTTGTCCATACTTCTTCCAGTGGTTTTCAAACAACTCAAAATCTTTCCAACTCATTCAAAGATTGAACTTGAGACAGTTAAATTAGAAACATACATAGAAGTAACCCTCTTAAATGAGTATACAACTGATTTTACTTGGGGGCTCTTCTTTACATAGAGTTTTAACAAAAATTAACTTAACATACAACAATGTTGTAGGAAGGAGGGTTGTTCAATGAAATCATCCTACAAAAACTTTGAGAATATTTGAAAGATAGTCAGTAATCAAATACGTGCTCCAATGTTTGGTTATCATCAAAATCATTAAAGGGGCCAACAATCTTCTTTCCGCTTGAATCGAGCTTAGAGCTGTCCATTTTCTTCTTTTTGCCACTACTTTTTTGGGAGCTATAGATCTAGAATCTAAGGGAAATGTAGTTGATTGGAGTGGTCCCTAGGGCTAAAAGGGAAATGTCTCTCTTAGGCTTGAGTTCAATAGGAAACAATAAGAAAAAAAGAGATTTTAAGGCTTTATAGTCCTTATGTATTTTCGCTATTCGAGTCGGCTCACCCAGAGAGCTTTTTCTGCTCGAGTCGGCTTGAGCAAAACCAAAGAAAATGGTTCAAAAATTCAAGAAAAATATTTCTATTCCTAGAAAATGTTGACTCTGGTCATGATTTTGATGATTGACAAAATGTTTAAGTATATATAAGTACTAATTATATTTTAAGTGTGTTTTTCAGATCTTAGTACTTATCTATGTTGAATGAAGAAAAGCTTATATTTTAGTTGAAAAAGTTTTTAAATTAATGAAAAATCAAGTATATAGACTTTGGAATTAATATGGAAGAACTTGAAGTGCTCAAAGTTTGATTTTTGTCAAGTTTCAGCAAGTTTCAGTACTGGCACGCCAAGTGTTAACACCTGAAAATCAAAGTGTTGACACCTGAAAATCCAAGTACTGACACCTGAAAATCCAAGTGCTGACACTTGAAATCCAAGTGCTGACACCTGAAATTCAAGTGCTGACACTTGGGAACCAAGTGTCGACCCAAGTGTCGACACCTGGAGGTTAAGTGTCGATACTTGCTGTAATGGCTAGTTTTTTTGAAGTACAGAATTGATTCCAACTTGCTTCAAATGGCTAGTTTTTCATCCCCAACGGTCATAAATGGTCATCTATGATTTGGAGAGCTATATAAACATCAAAAATCAAATGGGGAAGCAATCCTTTGGTGAGTTTCTTGAATATTCTTAAAGGATTCAAGAGTTGAGTGATTCAAAGCCTTCAAGCATCCAAGTTTCAAAGAGAGCATTCAAAGTCTACATCTACAAGCATCAATCAAAGGCTTCGTCAACTTGAAGACAAGATCTTCATCAACAATCAAGGGCTTAAAAGAGATATTTACTTTATTTTAGAAAGCTTTTATTGTATTTATTTATACTTGCTCTTACATTGTTTGACGTGAGATTTTTTGGTGAGCCTTGGAAAACCAAAGAGATTTTTGGTAAGCCTTTGAAAACCAAAGTGGTTGTTGGTGAGCCTTGAAACCAACTAGGATTTTACTTGTGAGCCCGAAAACAAAACAAGTTGTTTAGGTTCTTGGTTATCCCATAAAACCAAGGGTGGTTGTTGGTGAGTCTTGAAACCAACTAGGGTTTGACTTGTGAGCCCGAAGACAAAACAAGTTGTTAAGGATGTTGGTGAGCCTAAGTTATAAAACCATACTTAGTGGAATTTTCAAGGGATTCTTGGGGAGTGGATGTAGGTGCTTGGTTAGCACTGAACCACTATAAACCTTTGTGTTTGTGTGATTGTTCTCCTTGTACTTTTATTTCTTTATTTCCGCTGCATTTTTTTGAAATACACAAGTACTTGAATTGCATTAGCACATACTTGCTTTAGTTCATATTTTAAACAGTATAAAAGTTTTATAAAATCTAATTCATCCCCTCTCTTGGGTTGCTTATCTGAACCTACAGAAAAATATTAAGAAAAGTATGCATCTAATTTAAATAAGTGATGGAGGTCCTCTAGATAAAATTTTCTTAATTATTAAAGAAATTAGGTCAAAATTCTAAAAAGGATCACAAAGGTCTAATTCTCCTATGATCATTTGAAATCTATCCTCACTAAGGGGTTTAGTAAAAATGTCAGTCAGTTATTTTTCAGTATAAATAAATTTGAGTTCAATATCACTATTTTGAATATGATCCATAATAAAATGATATCTAATTTCAATTTGCTTAGTTCTTGAGTATTGAATAGGATTCTTTGTTAAGTTGATAGCACTTATGTTATCATATTTGATTGAAATTTTATATTGAATAACATCATAATCTTCTAGTTATTGCTTAATCCATAATATTTGAGCACAACAACTTTCTGCAGCCATATATTCTGCCTCAGTAATAGATAGTGCCACGGAGTTTTGTTTCTTGCTGTGCCATAAGATTAAGTTCAATCCTAGAAATTGACAAGTGCCACTAGTACTCTTCCTATCAATTCTACAACTACCATAATCAGCATCTGAATAACTTATTAAATTTAAAGATGAAGGTTTAGAGTACCATAATCCTAAGTTTGATGTACCTTTGAGATATCTTATGATTCTCTTAATAGCAAGTATATATGATTCTTTAGGATTAGCTTGAAATCTTGCATATATACAAATACTAAATAGTACATCAGGTCTACTTGCAATCAATTAAAGTAGAGATCCAATCATATCTCGATATAATTTTTGATCAACCTTGTTACCTTCCTCATTTTTGTTAAGTCTGTAGATTGGGCTCATGGGTATGCCAATTTCCTTTGTATATTTCATTCCAAACTTCTTCAAGAGTTCTTTGATGTACTTTGTTTGGTTGATGAATATCCCTTCCTTTGTTTGTTTGATTTGCAGTCTAAGGAAAAAGTGAGTTCACCCATCATGCTCATTTCAAATTCTCCCTATATAAGCTTGGCAAATTCTTGACAAAATGTTGCCCAGGTGGCTACCCAAGAGGGGGATGAATTGGAATTTTAAAAAATAATTACTACTACAGATATGTGCTTTTAGAATTTAAGTTCTCTTAGTAAAAGGTGCTGTGGTTATGAATGTAAAGCACAAGCTAAAAGGAAAGAGAAAGGCAGCAATATAAACACCAAAGTTTATAGTGGTTCGGAGCAAACCCGCTTCTACGTCCACTATCTAAGATACCACTTGGGATTTCTATTATATTCACATCCGAATACAGTAGGATTGTTTTACATGCTCACAACCCAAACCTATACTAGGTTTTAAATAGGATCACCTAGAACCCAAGTCCCTTTGGTTTTAAAATGGGAGCACCAAAGAAACCCAACTCTTGGTTTTAACACAGGATCACCAAGAATGTATTTGGTTTTAAATCAGGCTCACCAAGAACCTATTTGGTTTTAAATCAGGCTCACCAATAACCCAAACAACTCATAAAGTAGTTGAAAGTAATTGCAACAATAAATGACAAAATCTCGTTGTCGAATAGTTGCCGCTGTTGTGCTGATGAAGCCTTCTTTAACTTTTCTTTAATGCACTTGAGAGGCTTCCTTTCTTTCTTCAATGAGAGCTTCAATCTTCATATAGGAGTTGGTGAAGAATGAAGACTGCCTTGAGTGCTCACTTGTGCTCACAAACTCTCCTTTTTTTGTATTCAATTAAGCATCCTCTCTTTAATCACTATTTTCCAATCCCTTTATATGGCCTCTTGTACTTGTCTTTGAAGGATATCGCCATTGTATTTCATTGGGATTCAAAACTAGCTATTGGATCACCTTTTTGCATTTAAAAAAGAATTATGGAACTAGCCATTATGTACCTGAAATCGATACTCGAGTCAGCTCGAATCCTTCGTGTCAGCTCGGATCCTTCAAGTTGTATGGTCAAGTCGCCACTTCTTCAGCTGGGTCGGCTCTTTGTCTCAGGGTGCAGAAACCACACTCTGGACGAGTCGGCTCATTTCCATTCGGGTCGGCTCGAACTCTCATCATTGAAATCATTATACTGGAGGAGTCAGCTCACTTCTACTTGGGTCGACTCAAACTTTCAGAAATAGAATTCTTCACTCTAGAGGAGTCAGCTCGTTGTAGTTCGGGTCAGCTTGCTTTCACAGGTCTTCAAAATTTGTTCCGGCAGAGTTGGCTCATTCTTGTTGGGGACGACTCGCCTGGCTTATTCTCAGAAACTTCATAATTGGACTCTGGATGAGTCGCTTGGATTTACTTGAGTCGGCTCAAATTTACTTGAGTTAGCTCTGATTCCCTCGAGTCGGCTCAGATTGCAGCATGCCAGAATCTTTAGTGCATGCCACGAGATAGAGTCAACTCTTCTTCTGGTTGGGTCGGCTCAAGTGAGTTCTTCAGGAATTTTATAATTAGACTTGAGAACACTCTCACCAAAACTCTCAAACATTCAATACAAACCAACTTTAATTAAATCTAAAGCACAACACTCATAGAAGTAATCCAGCTTCATGATTTTAAAAGGTTTTTCAAGGGGTTTTTTTTTACATAACATTCATACAATATCACTTAACACACTCAACAGAATAAAGTAGGAGCAATTGATAATCAATAAGAATCATCCTACAAAACTTGTGAAACACTAGAGAGTAGTTAGTAATATATATGCATGCTCCAATGTTTTGTTATCATCAAAATCACTCAAGGGGCCAACACAAAAAGTTTCATTAGTTGCATCAAAGATTATATAATCAACATATATCTGTACAACTAATAATTCTTCATCTTTTTTTTGGATAAACAATGTTGTATCTACTCTACTTCTTTTGAAATCATTTTCTAAAAGAAACTTGCTCAACCTCTCATATCATGCTCTAGGTACTTGTTTTAAACCATATAAAGCTTTGTTTAGTTTGAAAATATGATTTGGAAAAGAGTGATTTTCAAAACTCGAAGGTTGTTCTACAAAAACTTCTTCTTCAATGTAGCCATTTAGAAAAGCACTTTTTATATCCATTTAAAAAAGTTTAAATTTCATATGACATGCAAGTGCAAGAGTCTTATGACTTCTAATCTGGCTACAGGTGCATAAGTTTTATCAAAATCTATTCCTTCCTCTTGGTTATATCCTTTACAACAAATCTGGCCTTGTTTCTAACTACATTGCCTTTGTCATCTAATTTATTTCTAAAAACCCATTTAGAACCTATAACAGGATGTTTCTTAGGTGTAGTCTGAAAATGATCCATACATTGTTCCTTTCAAATTGATTAAGTTCCTCCTACATAGCCATCATCCAATATGGATCATTTTCAGCTTCCTCTATGCAGTTAGGTTCAATTTGAGAAACAAATGCTAAATAGTTAAAGGTGTTTTTAAAAGATGACCTAGTTTTTACTTCTTGAGAGGGATCACCAATAATTAATTCTTTGAGATGAGAATGTGCATACCTTCAATCCTTTGGTAGCTCATCATGTTCTGCACTTACTTTCTCTTTTTCTTGCTTACTTTTCTTTCAGCTCATTTCCTTTACTCCATCATTTAGGAAACTTGCATCATTGTCAATACACTCTTCTTTTTTTGAAGGTATGAGGTTAGATACATTAAAAATAACATGAATTGATTCTTTAATAGTTAAAGTTTTTTTGTTAAAAACTCTATATGCTTTACTTATGGTTGAATATCCAAGAAATATACTTTGATTAGATTTTGCATCAAATTTTTTAAGTTATCTTTTCCATTGTTCATGATATAATATTTATATCCAAAAACATGAAAGTAATGAATGTTTGGTTTCCTATCATTCCAAAGCTCATAGGGGATTTTTTTCAAAATTGGTCTAATCAAAACTTGGTTTATATGTAACATGTAGTGTTCATAGCTTCTGCCCAAAAGTACCTTGAAAGATTGCCTTCATATAATATGGTTAATGTTGCCCAGGTGGCTTAGTTCCAAGAGGGGGTTGAATTGGGAATTACAAAATTTTCGCAAGTATGTGCACAAGTAATTCCAATTAGTGGTTAGGTGCTGTGTTAATCAGAGAATGAATGCAGAAGCTAAAAGATAAAACAAACACAACACAAACAAAGCAGATTTATAATGGTTCGGAGCAACCCAGCTCCTACGTCCACTACCCAAGTTCACCACTCGGGATTTTCATTATATCCCCAAAATCGGAATACAGTCGGATTGTTTTGTAGGCTCACAATCCCAACCTCTACACTTTGGTTTTTGAAATTGGGCTCACCAAAGAAACCCAAGCTAGGTTTTTACAGGTTCACCTAAAACCTTTACACTTTAGTTTTTAGAAAGGCTCACCAAAGAAACCTCTACACTCTGGTTTTAAAGGCTCACCAAAGTAACCTATTTGGTTTTTACAACAGGGCTCACCAATAACCCAGATATTCTAAATGATAGAATAAAAAAGCAACAATAAAGACAAACTCTGTTGTCTGGGTGGTTGCCAATGCAGCTCAAGTGAAGATCCACTAAATGCTCTTCAATGCACTTCAATGGCTTCCTTGCTTTCCTCAAAAGGTGCTTCAAGCTTTTGGTAAGAGTGGTTGCAGGCTTGAAGGCAAACTTTAAAGCTCTAGTGCTCCCTCACTTCACTTCAATAAGTGTTCAATAAATGCTCAATAATTCATTAGCCCCTTCAAGGATGTTCTCATACCTTATTTATAGAGACTTCAACTGCCTTCCATTGATTTTGAACGTTGTAGATCGTTGGGAGGTGACAGGTTACCGTTGGAGCACTTTTGGAATTCAAAAACTGAGAACTGGAACTAGCTATTGGAGGTGACCCCGTCATTCCAGTCAGCTCGGACAAACTTTGAGTCGGCTCGGATGAAGTTCGGGTCGACTGGGCTGAGTGCCAGTCGGCTAGCTTCCACAGCTGAGAAAATACTTCACTCTGGATGAGTCGGTTGGGCTGAATTCTTATTGGCTGGAATCTCAAAGGCTCTCAGACTATTCTTAACTGAGTTCTGGATGAGTCGGCTGGATCTAATTCCAGTCGGCTCGGATTCCTGAGAATCTCAGAACATTCTCAACCTTGTTTTGGATGAGTCGGCTAGGCCTTGGTGCCAATTGGCTGGATCTGTGTGCCAGAGAACTTCTCTTCAGTGCCAGTGCCAGAGTCGGCCGGGTTATCCTTCCAGTCGGCTCGAAGGTGGTTCTTCAGCCAGATCAACTTCAAACTTCTAGAACACTTGTCCCATGCTTTAAAGTCTTCTTCAAGGACTTTTTACAATAAATTCAAGAAAAAATTGAAGCTTGAAAGACTACTAGAAGTAACCCTTTAACTGATTTCAATAGAAAACTTTTTGTAGGGTTCTTCTTTACAAGATTCTAAATACTTTACAACTCAACACAAAACATTAAAGATTGTAGGAATTAAAAAGGTGTGTCAATGTAGTTGTCATACAAAAACTTATCAATCATTTGAAGAGTTGTTAGATAACTAAATGTATGCTCCAATGTTTTGTTATCATCAAAATTACTTTAGGGGTCAATAATCTCCCCCCTTTTGATGATGACAAAATACTGGGCATGAAAAGAATCTATTCTATTCACAAATATGTAAGCATTTATATTTGTTTAAAAATTAACTGTAATCTCAAATGTATATCAGTATGTGCTATACAGTTAAGCACAAAATCAAATTCATAAACTGTAAATATCAGAGATTGATTGCTTGTATGTATCAAGCAGCATTAAGTATCGACTGATAGATATAATAAATTGAGAGCATCATAGTAATCATTGAAGCATGTAAATTAAACATGTATATCTCCCCCTGTTTATAAGATTTCTAGACAATATGAATTTTCTTTAAGTTTCTCCTCCTTTGACATTTATTCGAACATTTTATCAGAATAATATGCAAGAGATCATTCAGAAATGCCTTAAAAACTCCCCCTGTCTACTTTACTTTAGTATTACTATTGCAATTCATTAAGCTTTTTCTTTCATGTATTCTTTCATGCACTCTATGATTCTCCCCCTTTTTGTCAACAATTCAAAAAGGTTAAATAGGTAAGCTCAGAATTTTAAATTGGTTAAGAAAATTTTAAGATTTGTTTGAGATAATTTTACTTTCTCAACTTAGAGAGAGAATTCTATTTAAACAAATAGAGATTTAAACAAGAAAATATAAATACACACATTACACAGTAATCAAAAGATGTTCATTTCATTTCTATCAAAAAGTGTTCAATACATCAATCATTACAAATATTTAAAAAAGCATCCAAAAAGGTACTAAAATTATAAAATGTCTAATCATAATCATCTCTAGGAACATTGGTACCATGCCAAGAAGTGGGTCTAGGTGCTCGACTAGATGAAGCATGTGGAGGAGGAGCCCTAAGGTGAACAGAGGTACTATGAGCCCTAGTGGAAATGGGTGGTAGATCATACAAAGGTCTTGTCCTAGCTGTGACTTCCAATGATTTGATAGTGCCACAGAGAGACACCATTTCCATCCAAATTGCTCCCATTTGTTGCTCCAAGTCCTTGAGGCTAACTGGCACTTTATTTACTGCCTCTTTCATTTCACCTATTTCTTTCTGCATAGATACAAGCTCAGCTGCTTGGACATTGGCGAAGGCTTCAGCTGATCCTCGAAGTCTGCCAAGCTCCGATCTTATGATCCCAATGCCTTTATAATGGGGGACTAATATGCATGCAATTTTTTTTTGTATGTTTTATATGTGGGGTTGAGTGATTAATTCCCAAATTTTAGATTAAAATAAGTTGTAGGGAATTTTATATGAATTTTAGAAGATCAGCATGCAGATTATGACCTAGAAAAGTTGAAAAGAAGGATCGCCGGGGCTGAGAAGCCTCGGTTAGGGCAAGTTCTCCTACAATAAAACTACTGGAGGTAGAAGGGGTGTACCTGACAATGTCTGTGAAGATCGCAGCAAGGGGTCTCTCGTTCCTCGATGGATGCGGCCTGGAAAATCGAGCCAAAGACCCGCGGATACCCGGCTTTCTGCTCGGTGATCCGATTGAGGCTTGGCTGGAGTCGTTGGATTCATAGGAACTCGGGGACCTGCAAACGATCTGTCAGGGGTTAGAAAACTCACAAAGGAACAAGAAAACAAAGGGAAAATAGCAAGGGAAGGCTTCTTTTGGAGTGGGCATCCAGGGATCTGAGAGGCTTGTTGGCAGCAGGAAGATGATTGCAGCACTGGGAAGAAAAAACTCTCACAAACCCCTTTATGCACACAGCAGGGTATCACACAAAGAAACTGAAGAACTCAAGGTTTTAATTCATATAAAAAATTCCCATCATACAAGAGGCTAGGGTCCTTTAAATAGACCCTTAACCTTGGGCTCCAAGTAAGGGCACATAAGTCTTTACATAAGAATCCTTTTCCCTCTCAAACCCTAGCTAGAAAATAAGGAAACATTAGGTAGAAAAAATCTCTAAAAATTCTCTTGATTTGGCCAACACTCCAAGGACACCTAGGGAGGCGTGTTGGGCTTCTAGGAGCAGCAAGGGGCTGGCCCAAAGGGGCTCGGGTGCATGGGTTTGGGCCTCTGGAAGCTGGGGTGACCTGGTAGCCAGGTAGCAAGAATATTCCCTAGTATCTTGCTACTTAGGGGCTTGGGCTTGGCGCCTGGGCTTGATTTCTTTGGGCTAGGATATAGATGGACCTCTGGAGTCATGGATGCCCTTATCTATGAATATACTTTGGCATCTGGAAGGGAATCTGGGCATCTGGAGGGCATCTGCAAGAAATCAGGGTTTTCTAAATTTTCCTCCTGGGGTCTTCAAATCTTCAAGCTGGGTTGGACTTGGGCTATACTTCCATGTCTTCAATCTAGTTGGACTTGGTCTTCACTTGTATGATATAGTCTTGAGTCTTCAGTATGCTTGGACAGGACTCAAAAAAATAAAATTAGCTCAACATGAGCTGACTAACATTGGACTGAACTAGCTCAACATGAGCTGACAAGTACAGAACTGAAATAACAACTCAAAATACTCAAATAACAACTAAAATGGACTCAGATGAGCTAAGCCCTTATTACAGATGGACTCATAAATTATTGATCAATTTACAGAGGGTTGAAAAGCCTCTGCCTTATTCTGGTCCCTCTGGTGTCCCCACCACTTTAATATAATCCTCTGCCATACCTCTTGTATCTACAATAGTTCCCACTTTGCATCTAAGCTCTTTCAATTCAGTTTGATATTCATTCAAAGTGGCATCTACAGACTTCAAAATTGTTTCAGAACTTGAAGAGATACAATTCAGAATAGGTTGAAGGTCTATCTGAGGTGCCGACCTTGAAGCTTCTATAGCTTCAACCTTTCCTTGTAGACTTGATACATGCTCTTCTAATCTGTCCAATCTGCTATCCACTGACTGTTTCAAATCACTAAATAATGTAGTTATTGTACCTGTCAGTGAATCTGTCAAGCTTTTCAATTGTTCTTCAATCTGAACTTGGACAATTGGAGGCTGTATAGCTGTAGTAGGGTAGTCATGTAAAGGAACATCAGCTGAAGGCAGGTCAAACTCCGGTGCGGGCAAATCAAACTCTGCTGCAGGCATATCAAACATAGGTGAAGGTGCTCTAGTCTCCTCAGTAATAGCAGCAGGCTCAAGTACAAATGACTCAGGCTCCGGTACAGGTGTAGAAGAAGTTCCAACAGCTTCTACATTTTCTTCCTCTTCTTCTTCTTCACTTCTACTGGAGCTGCCAATGGCTCTTACATTTATGCCTTTCTTTCTCCACACTCCTTCCACTTGGAAATATCACATCCTCTCAAGAGTTTTAGAAGTGTAGATATCAGTGTGATGCAATTCTAATCCATCTTCACCATCCAAATTGACTCTATGGGATTTAAACAATAATGTAAGCATCATTCCATATGGCAGATAGGATTTAGCTTTTTTTACTATTTCTTTCATCTGCATGATTATAATGTATGACAAATTGACATGAGTTCTTTCTAGAATGTGCTCCATGAGACATAGATCCTTTTCGCTTACCCAATTGAACCTACCAGTTCTTTGTAAGAAAATTCTACAAATGAAGTTGTGAAGTAGTCTCATTTCCAGTGATAGGGTGTTAGCAAAAATAGTGCCAATTCCTCCAACATCCTCTTTGTTCAAAATTGTTTTTAGAGTCTTCTCTCTATTGTCAATTACTAAAAACTTCAGTCCATCAAAAGGAATATCCAGTAATTCATGTAAAGATTCCTCATTGACAATAACCCTCTTCCCTTTGATAGTGGATTCCACATGGTTAGTTCCCAATCTTAAGTTCTCATAAAAACTTCTAACCAAAGAGGGATAGGTCTTCTCATTCAATGAACAACATTTTCTCTACCCTTGGTCTTCAATTAAATCTCTTATCTTTAAACCAATGCCCTTAATAAACTCAAAATTAATTCAGCGACCGGAGGTTACTAGATGCGTAGACATTGAGGGCACTTGGCTAGGAGCGATTGCAGCTTCTCTTGTGGCTTCCTCTATAATTTCTTCACTGCTTGGCTCTTCTTGCCTTCTCTTGGACCTTCTTTCTTTTTCAACCGAAGGAACAACCCTAACGGAGTGTTTCCCTGTCGCACGTTTGGGTGCCATAGCTAGAAAAGATGGAAGAACAAGAAAATGGAGTGCTTGGAAGGGAGAAGGATGTCTTTGGAGTAGGTTTTGGAGATGAGTGAACTGTTAGAGAAGATAACATAGAAGCAAAATGATTCGGAGAAGAGTTTATAACCCTAAGCAAAATGCTTCAATGCGAAAATCCAGTCGACTCGAGTAGCCCTAAAAAGGCTCGAGTCGGCTCGACCAAAGCTCTCCTAAAACCATCAAAAAATCCAGTCGACTCGAAACTGTTTGAGTCGGCTAGGCCAGAACAAGTTCAAAACTCTCAGAAAAATCCAATCGACTCGGATCGAGATCCAGTCGACTCGAACAGAGAAAATAGAGTTTTGAAAAACTTGAACACAATTCAGAAGAGTTTTGAAAGGAATTTCAAAGGAAATTAAAGCTCAACAAAATAGAATAAATTGAGGAGGTCTTCTAGATGAAGTTTCCTTAGAATTGAAGGAATTAGGTTAAAGAATCTAGAAGGGATCACAAAGTCCTAATTCACTTCTAATTAGCTCAAATCTATCTTGATTGAGTGGCTTGGTAAATATGTCAGCTAATTGATCTTCAGTAGGCACAAAGTCAAGCACAATATTACCATTAGAAACATGATCTCTAATAAAATGATGTCTAATTTCAATGTGCTTGGTTCTAGAGTGTTGAATTGGATTCTTTGTCAAATTGATAGCACTTGTGTTATCACATTTAATTAGAATTTTAGCTTGTGATACACCAAAATCTTCTAGTTGTTGTTTAATCCATAACACTTGAGCACAACAACTACTGGCAGCCACGTACTCAGCCTCAGCTGTGGACAAGGCTACGGAGTTTTGCTTCTTATAGTGCCATGAAATTAAATTCAACCCTAGAAATTGGCATGTACCACTAGTGCTTTTTCTATCTATTTTACAATCAGCATAATCAGCATCAGAGAATCCAATCAAATTCAAAGTAGAATGTTTAGAATACCAAATTCCTAAATTACTTGTTCTTTTCAAATATTTAATTATTCTTTTTACAGCAAGCATATGTGTTTCTTTTGGTGATGACTGAAATCTAGCACATACACATACACTGTATAATATGTCAGGTCTACTTGCAGTCAAATATAATAAGGATCCGATCATACCTTTATATAGCTTTTGGTCAACATTGGATCCATTCTCATCTTTGTCTAGTCTGCAAGCTGGGCTCATGGGTGTGCTCATTGTTTTGCTACTCTCCATACCAAACTTTTTGATGATTTACTTGATGTATTTGGCTTGGTTGATGAAGATGCCTTCCTTTGTTTGTTTTACTTGAAGTTCAAGGAAGTAGTTCAGCTCGCCCATTAAGCTCATTTCAAATTCTCCCTACATAAGCTTAGCAAATTCTTTACATAGAGATTCGTTAGTTGCACTAAAAATGATGTCATCAACATATATTTGTACAACTAAGATGTCATTATTTTTCTTTTTGATAAACAAAGTTTTGTCTACATTTCCTCTTGAAAAATCATTTTCAATTAAGAAAGTGCTAAGTCTATCATACCAGGCTCTAGGTGCTTGTTTCAAACCATACAATGGTTTGTTTAATTTGAATACATGGTTTGGAAAAGTGTGATTTTCAAAACCTGGTGGTGGTTCCACAAAAACTTGTTCAGTGATAAAATCATTAAGAAATGCACTTTTTACATCCATTTGAAAGAGTTTAAAGTTCATGTAGCAAGCAAATACAAGTAGTAATCTAATGACTTCTAGTCTTGCTACGGGTGCATAAGTTTCATCAAAATCAATACCTTCTTCTTGGTTATATCCCTTAGCCACTAACCTAGCTTTGTTCCTTATAATATTTCCTTGCTCATCTAATTTATTTCTATAGACCCATTTAGTTCCTATAATTGGATGGTCTGTAGGTCTATCTACAAGTGTCCATACCTTATTTCTTTCAAACTAGTTTAATTCTTCATGCATTGCCATCATCTAGTTTGGGTTAGTCTCAGCCTCTTCTAAGCTATGGGGTTCTATTTGTGATACAAAGGCTAGGTAATCATGTGCATCCTATTGTGCAGCCCTAGTCCTAACACCATGTGAAGGATCTCCTATTATTAATTCTTTAGGGTGACATGTAACATACCTCCAGTCCCTTGGTAGATTAGTGTGATCCTTACTTATCGTTTCTTCTCCACCTTGAGTGTCTTTGTCTTGAATGCTCAAGTCATCCATTCTTCTTTGCAATGTACCTCCATCATTATCTATGCACTCTTCTTGTTTAGAAGGTGTAGGGTTAGTTTCAATAAATACAACATGAATTGACTCTTCAACAGTAAGAGTCATTTTATTAAAAACCCTATATGCTTTTCTATGTAATGAATACCCTAGGAAAATTGCATCATCAGCTTTAGAATCAAATTTTCTTAAATTATCTTTTCCATTGTTATGCATAAAGCATTTACAACCAAACACATGAAAATAACTAATATTGGGTTTTTTGTCATTCCAAAGCTCATAGGGGGTTTTCTTTAAGATAGGACGGATCAAAACGTGGTTTAAAATATAACATGCAGTGTTCACCACTTCTGCCCAAAAGTACTTTGGAAGATTGCCTTCATACAATATTGTGCGAGCCATTTCTTCTAATGTTCTATTTTTTCTCTCTACAACACCATTTTGTTGAGGTATTCTAGGAGCGAGAAGTTGTGATCAATGCCAAATTCATTACAATAATCTTCAAAAAATTGATTTTCAAACTCAGTTCCATAATCACTTCTAATTGAAATCAAAGATAAGTTCTTTTGGTTTGAAACCTTTTTATAAAATTTTCTAAAAACATGAAAAGTTTCATTTTTCGATGTAATAAACAAAATCCATGTAAATCTCGAAAAATTTTCTACTATCACAAGAGCATATTTCATCTCTCCTAGGCTTGTGGTCCTAGTAGGTCCGAAAAGATCCATGTAAAGTAGTTCAAGAGGTCTTGTTGTAGAAACTATATTCTTTGATTTAAAACTTCCCATAGTTTGTTTACCCATTTGGCATGCATAACAAATATGATTCAAATCAATTTTAAACTTAGGCATGCCTCTAACAAGATATTTAGAAATTAATTTGGCAATTGTATGCATGCTAGCGTGACCTAATCGTCTATGCCATAGTAAGCCTGACTCTTTGGTCTTAGCATTCATTGCAACTAGACTAGGGCTACTAGACATGACAAGATCATTAAGATCCACCACATAGATATTCCTGAGTCTATGTCCAATAAATTTATTGCTAGAATCTAAAGAGTTAGTTACTATGCACATAGAAGACTCAAAGACAACCTTGAAGCCTTTATCACACAATTGACTTATACTTAAGAGATTATGCTTCAATTTGTCTACTAGCAAAACATTTTCAATAAAAGTAAAGGGAGTTATTTTGATCTTACCAATACCGATTATTCTCCCTTTGCCATTGTCTCCAAAGGTGACCATACCTTCTTCTTTCATTTCAAGGGTGATGAATTGGTCCTTGTCACCCATCATATGTCTTGAGTAGCCGCTGTCTAAGTACCACCTTTTCTTTAATTTTTGGGCTGCAAGACATTCCTGCAAAACAGTCAATGATTTCTTTTAAGTACCCAAGCTACCTTGGGTCCTTGCAAGTCAGCAGAGGTGGTTTCTTTGGAAATCCAAATTTTTCTTACATTCTTAAGGACATTTCTAGAATTATTGCATTCAAAAGCTTTATGTCCTATTCTTTTACAGGCATAGCAAACAACTTTAGAATTTTTGTTGGAAACAGAATTTGAAGTTCTAAAAGTTGATGTACTTGATGCAGATTTTGAACTTTTTGGAATAAATGCATTTTTGCTCAAATTTTTAGGAACATAAGATAAAGACTTTGAAGTAGAAACAATTTTTGGTGTGGCTAAAATTTTTTGAGATAAAATATTTTGAGCTGGTGTTTTGGATTTCACAAAAGTTGTTGCTGAAATTCCATTTACAAAAGAAGTGTTGAAACAAATTCCAGCTTTATTTCTAGAAATTCGTTGTTGTTTTAAAATTAGCTCAAGCTTATTTGAAGATAAAGTAAGTTTTTCAACCAAAGGCTTGAGTTTTGTAACCTTCTTTTTTAATTCATTATTTTCAGCAAGTAAATCATTGTTTTTCTTTTCATATGAAAGATTCTCATTTTTCAGTTTTTCAAATTTTTCAGAAAAGTCATGCAATTCCTTTTGTAATAAAGTATTCTTTTCTAAAATTTCATCCTTTTGTTTGAGTAAAGAATCATTCATATTTTTCAATGATTTTATCTTTACTCCAGCTTTCTTAAATTCAGAAAGTAAGTCATGAAAAGCAGAATTTAATTCTTCGAAAGTAAATTCAGTACAGTTGTTAGGGGATGTTACCTCATCTTTGAGACCCATAAAGCAAAGATTGGCAGTCTTGGTGGTCTCTTTTTCTTCCGATGATGTTGAGTCTTCACTGTCGGACCATGTGGCAACCATGGCTTTCTTTTTCATCTTTTGTCTGAAGGATTTCTTCAATAGTGGACAGTTCGGACGTATTTTCCTCGGCTTCTTGCATTTGTAGCACGTGGGGACTACCTCTTTGTCTTTCTCTCTGTCATTTTTCTTTTCCTTTCCATAATCCTTCCTGTGAAATTTTCAGTTGTACCTTCCTTTCTTTCTTCCCATAAATTTTTTGAATCTCCTCACAACCATAGCGATGTCTTCGTCTTCTAGGTCATCATTGGAGGAGGTGCTTTCTTCTTCAGATTCTTCATCATCCCTCTTTGAATCGGAAGCAGCTTTGAAGGCTATTGTCTTCTTTTTCTTCTGCTCATCTTCCGTTCTGTGTTACATTGTTAGCTCGTGGGTGATGAGTGATCCCAGCAGTTCATCCAGCATCAAAGTGTTGAGATCTTTGGCTTCCTGGATCATAGTTACCTTGGGATCCCATTTGTTGGGCAAAGAATGAAGGATCTTCTGAACTAGATCTGCATTAGAGTATACCCTGCCAAAACTCTTTAAATCTTTAATAATATCTATAAATCTAGAGAACATGGCAGATATTGTTTCAGAAGGTTCCATTTTAAATAATTCATAATTATGAACTAGAAGATTTATCTTGGAGGTTTCACTTGGGAAGTTCCCACATGGGTCATTTCGAGTTTATCCCAGATTTCCTTTGCTGATGAGCAGGTGGAAATTCAATTGAACTCGTTACCATCCAAAGCATAATATAATAGATTCATTGCTTTGGCATTCAATTTCCCTATCTTCATGTCATGATCATCCTAGTCCTCTTCAGGCTTAGGGATGTCCACGCCATCAACTTTAATTATGGGAATGTGTGGCCCTTTCAAGATGACCTTCCATAATTGAAAATCTACAGCTTGTATGTAAATTTTCATTCATGCTTTCCAATATGAATAATTAGTGCCTGTGAATAGTGGAGGTCTATTTGTTGATTGGCCCTCGGCCAAGGATGTACACATGGGATGAGCCATCAATCTTAACTCAAGTAATCAGAGACACTACTCTGATACCAGCTGTTGCCCAGGTGGCTTAGTCCCAAGAAGAGGGTGAATTGGGAATTACAAAATTTTTGCAAGTATGTGCACAAGTAATTGCAATTAGTGGTTAGGTGATGTGTTAATCAAAGAATGAATGCAGAAGCTAAAAGATAAAATAAACACAACACAAACAAAGCAGATTTATAGTGGTTCAGAGCAACCCAGCTCCTACGTCCACTACCCAAGTTCACCACTCAGGATTTCCACTATATCCCCCGAATCGGAATACAGTCGGATTGTTTTGCAGGCTCACAATCCTAACCTCTACACTTTGGTTTTTGAAATCGGGTTTACCAAAGAAACCCAAGCTAGGTTTTTACAGGTTCATCTAAAACCTCTACACTTTGGTTTTTAGAAAGGCTCACAAAAGAAACCTCTACACTCTGGTTTCAAAGGCTCACCAAAGTAACCTATTTGGTTTTTACAATAGGGCTCACTAATAATCCATATATTCTAAATGATAGAATAAAAAAGCAACAGTAAAGACAGACTCTGTTGTCTGGGTGGTTGCCAATGCAGCTCGAGTGAAGATCTACTGAATGCTCTTCAATGCACTTCAATGGCTTCCTTGCTTTCCTCAAAAGGTACTTCAAGCTTCTGGTAAGAGTGGTTGCAGGCTTGAAGGCAAACTTTAAAGCTCTAGTGCTCTCTCACTTCACTTCAATAAGTGTTCAATAAATGCTCAATAATTCATTAGCCCCTTCAAGGATGTTCTCATACCTTATTTATAGAGACTTCAACTGCCTTCCTTTGATTTTGAACGTTGTAGACCGTTGGGAGGTGACAGGTTACCGTTGGAGCCCTTTTGGAATTCAAAAACTAAGAACTGGAACTAGCTGTTGGAGGTGACCCCGTCATTCCAGTCAGCTCAGACAAACTTCGAGTCAGCTCGGATGAAGTTCGGGTCGACTGGGCTGAGTGCCAATCGGCTAGCTTCCACAGCTGAGAAAATACCTCACTCTGGATGAGTCGACTGGGCTAAATTCCAGTCAGCTGGAATCTTAGAGGCTCTCAGACCATTCTCAAATGAGTTCTGGATGAGTCGGCTACATTTAATTCCAGTCGGCTCGGATTCCTGAGAATCTCAGAATGTTCTCAACCTTGTTCTAGACGAGTCAGCTAATCCTTGGTGCAAGTCGGCTGGATCTATGTGCCAAAGAACTTCTCTTCAGTGCCAGTGCCAGAGTCGGCCAGGTTATCCTTCCAGTCGGCTCGAAGGTGGTTCTTCAGCCAGATCAACTTCAAACTTCCAGAACACTTATCCCATGCTTTAAAGTCTTCTTCAAGGACTTTTTACAATAAATTCAAGAAAAAATTGAAGCTTGAAAGACTACTAGAAGTAACCCTTTAACTGATTTCAATAGAAAACTTTTTGTAGGGTTCTTCCTTACAAGATTCTAAATATTTTACAACTCAACACAAAACATTAAAGATTGTAGGAATTAAAAAGGTGTGTCAATGTAGTTGTCCTACAAAAACTTGTCAATCATTTGAAGAGTTGTTAGATAACTAAATGTATGCTCCAATATTTTGTTATCATAAAAATCACTTTAGGGGTCAACAGTTTGGGCCATCTCTTTCAATGTTATATTTTTCCTTTTCACAACTCCATTTTGTTGTAGTGTTCTAAGGGCTAATAAGTTATGATCAATGCCATGTTCTGTGTAGAATTTTTTAAAATATTGATTTTCGAATTCAGTTTCATGATCACTTCTAATTGAGACAATTGAAAGATTTTTCTGATTTGAACCTTTTTGTAAAATTTTCGAAAAACTTTGAAGGCTTCATCTTTGTGTGCTAGAAACAAAATCCAAGTGAATCATGAGAAATCATCTACTATTACAAGTCAATATTTCATACCTCCTAGGCTTGTGATCCTAATTGTTCCAAATAAGTCCATGTGTTCTAGGGGTCTTAATGTTGAAATGATGTTTTTAGATTTAAAATTCCTCCTAGTTTGTTTACCATATTAACATCGTCACAAACATGATCAAAATCAACTTTAAACTTTGATAAACCTCTAACCAAGTCTTTGGAAATTAATTTTACTAATGTATGCATGCTAGCATGACCTAATCTTCTATGCCAAAGTAAACTAGATTTCTTGATTTTAGCATTCATAGCTACTAGACTTGTACTACTTGACATGGCTAGATTATTCAAATCTATTATATAAATATTTTAAAGTCTATGACCAACAAACCTAATGCTAGAATCAAGAGAGTTAGTTACTATGCATATTGAAGACTCAAACAAAATTTTGAAGCCTCAATCACATAATTAACTAATGCTCAATAGATTATGCTTCAATTTGTCTACTAGCAATACATTTTCAAATATAATTGACTAATGCTCAATAGATTATGCTTCAATTTGTCTACTAGCAATATATTTTCAATATAAGTGAAAGGGATAATTTTGATATTACCAATCTTAATGATTTTTCCCTTGCCATTATCACCAAATGTAACCATTCCACCTTCTTTCATTTCAATGGTGATAAATTGATCTTTGTCATCTGTCATGTATCTTGAATAACCGCTATCTAGAAATTTGGGCTGCAAGACATTCCTTATCTTCTAGATCCATTAAACATATATTTGCTGATTTTGATATTTCTTCCTCTTCATTAGAAGTGGATTCATCACTGTTACTTCATGTAGCCATCATTACTTTCTTTTTCTTCTTCTTGTATCCCTGTTTCAATGTAGGACACTCCTAATGGTAGTGCCCCGGCTTCTTACATTTATAACAAATAGGTAGTTGCTCCTTTTCTTGTTCTTTGTCTTTCTCTTTTTCTTTGCTTCATTCACCTTTGCCAAGGTGCTTCCTCTTGTATCTTGACTTTCTTTTGTCCATAAATCTTCGGATTCTTCTCATAACTAATGCTATGTCATCATCTCCTAGTTCTTCATCCAATGATGGGCTTTCTTCTTCTTCTTTCTCTTCTTGCTTCTTAAACTCCACTACTTTTTTGAATGCTATTGATTGCTTTTTCTCATTATCATCTTTGCTGTGGTGCTGCATTGTTAGTTTATGGGTAATCAAAGAACCAAGAAGTTCATCAAGTGAAAGTATGTTTAAGTCTTTGGCTTCTTGTATTGTAGTGACCTTGGGATCCCATTTATCTGGTAAGGATCGAAGAATCTTTTGTACCATATCAGCATTGGAATATACTCTGCCAAGACTTTTCAAATCATTAACAAAATCTGTAAATCTAGCAAACATTTTAGATATAGTCTCCTTTGGTTTCATTTTAAAGTATTCATAATTGTGCACAAGTATATTAATTTTAGAGGTCTTTACTTGGATAGTGCCCTCATGTGTAACTTATAGTTTATCCCAAATTTTCTTTATCAAAGTGCAAGTAAAGATTTGGTTAAACTCATTTACATCCAAAGCACCGTAAAGAAGGTTCATGGCTGTTGCCACCAAGATTGTCGTGGCCCTTAGCTCTGATGCATCGGGCTCTAACTGGGTGCTCGCTTCTTCTCTTCACGGTCGGCTCCATCGTCCGAAGGCCCTGCAAAATAGAGGAGATCCATGTCGGGGATTTCGACGGGAACACTCCGATGGTCAAGTAGTGGGATGATCAAAGAGAACAGAACCACTATGGCGGAGAGCTTGGGAGACTCTCCGCATCGAGAGGGTAAGGAAAAGTAAGATGAATGAAAAAAGACAATGGAGGACTGAGCATGTCTATTGCTTACCTTCTTTACTTAACTCCCTCGTCGATCTTATATAGATGGCGCGGCCCAGTCGGAGGGCTCGTCCTATAAGCACGACCCTAGCTAGGAGCTAACCTCAATAGGAGGGATCATTGTAGAAGCATGAGCTCAACCCCGGTCGGGAGCTGACCTTAGTCGAAGGGCTCGCCTCATGAGCACAACCCTGGTTGGGAGCTGACCTCGGTAGGAGGGCTCACCTTAGGAGAGCATGGGCTCGACCCTAGTCAAGAGCTAACCTCAGTCGGAGGGCTCGCCTTATGAGCATGACCCCGGTTGGGAGCTGACCTCGGTAGGAGGAATTGCTGTGAAAGCATGAGCTCAACCTCGGCCAGGAGCTAACCTCAGTCGGAGGGCTCGTCTTATGAGCACGACCTCGGCTGGGAGCTGACCTCGGTAGGAGGGCTCATTGTGGAAGCATGAGCTCGACCCCATCCAAGAGCTGACCTCAGTCAGAGGGCTCGCCTCATGAGCACGACCTTGGCTGGGAGCTGACCTCGGTAGGAGGGCTTGTTATGGAAGCATGAGCTCAACCCCAATCGGGAGCTAACCTCAGTCAGAGGGCTCACCTTATGAGCATGACCCCGGCTGGGAGTTGACCTCGGTAGGAGGGCTCGTTTTGGCTCTTTACCTGGCCATAATGCCCAGGCGGTGGATCCCTCAGCAGCATGGCTGCCTATATGCTCCACATTAGTGGATGTACCACATCAGGTGCCCCCACTCCTGAGCCCGGAGAATGAAGCGGTGCTCTGGGCAAGGGTAGTAATTATTATGTTGATATGGAGGGGTGGCACGTCTTGCACCATCAATGCCTCACGCGCCGTCGCACCGAAGATTGGGCCTTCGTGCTAATGGGGTGACACCATGCCACCCCTCTTTAGGAGTGGGCATAATTGCCGTGCCTGGTTCGAGGAGGTCACCCTCGATTCGTAGTGTTGTTTTCAATACATGGCATGATCTGGTTGGTCTGGGGTGAGATTTGGTGCATGTCTTTGACAAGTACGAGGCAATAGGGCTCTAGGCCATTTAAAAAAGACCTATCCTTCTGTTTCTCGAGGGTTCTCCAGGTGGCAAAAGGCAGGGCTCCTTCTTCAGAGCAACCCTCCCTCCTTTTCTTGGGTGAGGTTACGAAGTTCTAGCAAGTTAGGCTTTCTTCTTTTCCTCCTTTCATTCCTTTGCTCCCCTCCTTCGGCCTGTGCTGGAGGAGCACCCTTGCTAGGGCTTCCAGGTTTCTTCCTTCCCTCACTCTTCTATTGCTTCTGATGAGACCTTCTAGAGAGGGGCACCATTGCCAGGTTTCTTCGATGGCATGGGGCCTTCCCAACCGGGGCCTCCTCCTTCGGATAGCGAGGATGAGGAAGTCCCAGCTGTGTTTCATAGGGGTCCCTATTGGACGGGGATCTTGATTCGACCCCCCGTGGCTTCCTCTTAGCCCGCCCCTTCTGTTAGGGAGTCCAGTGGTCCCGCCGGCATTGCTTCAGTGATGACTAACGAGGACCTCCTCCACATCCGGAGGTCGTTTGGGGTTCCTGACTCCATCCGACTTTCTATCCTTGGACTGTTAGATTGGGTAACCTCCAGTGGCCCGGGCTAGATAGCCTCGTACGAAGACTTCTTCTCCGCGGGTCTTCATCTTCCCTTCTATATCTTTTTCTTTGCCTTCCTTATCAACTACCGTCTGGTGCCATCTTAGCTTACCCCCAATGCTATCCGGACCATTTTCTGCTTTATTATCCTCTGTAGTCATAATGGGATCGTTGCCTATTTTTCTATCTTCAAGGCTTGTTCACCTTGAAGCGTCAACCCTTTGATGACAGGTGGTGGTTCGTGTCCCCCCACAAGGGGTGCTTCAAACTTGATTTGCCCACCTCCATCAAGGGGTGGAAGTACAGGTTCTTTTTTACCTCAATTGAGGGAGCATACTGGGTCTGGAGTGACCTAGACACTTCCCCCAATTGATAATCTATGGTCGTCGAGCCAGCTGATAGGGAAATATTTAACCGGCTCATCTCTTCCTAAGTTCTGTCTTCTCGGGATTTGCTGTGCAAGTGAAATCTCATCGAAGCTGGGGTCACCTATGCTCTGCCCCAGGGTAAACTCATCGTTGGGCTTCTTTTTCTCTCAACTATGGGCCTGGTCTAGGAATAGGGTTAACCAGTTTGCCTCATGTTATAGGGATGAGATTCAGTTTCGAGGAACTCTGCGGGATGTCTCGAAAGAGGGCTGCCGGGAGGAATTGAGACGGGGCCCCTAAGATGGCCTTGATGCGAGGGGGCCAACCACCTCTTGTGTATCATCTCGACCAAGGGTCCAAACCCCTTCCAGGCAGCCCAGGAGTGAAACTAGGCCACGAAGGGGGCTCCACCTCCATCTCCAGTGGCCCCTCCCATGTATCAACAATTTATAGTAGTCGGAAGCGATGAGGGAGGCGGGATCCATTGCCATTGAGGTACTGCCTTCATGACTTGGGGCTGGAGCCACCGACGACGGTCTCATAAATGTGGCAATTTCACTTAAGGGTATGCCAAACCTGACAGGACTACCCGAGGTGTCGAGCCAGGAAGCCAAGATGTTCACCATCATCCTTCCCATGGGTTCTATGATATCCCAGGATGGGAGGGTGGCAGAAGATGTCCTCAACACCCTAATCCAATCATAGAACCACTAGAATCGAGTAGGGAGGCCAGTGGTGGAGCTCGCCACTGAGGCCTTTGCCCGGCTGATGTCGGTAAGCCATTTCTGAATCTATACCTCCTTTTCCACCTTCTTCACAAGGGGCGTTAGTCGTCATTCTTGGTGTAGGTGGTAGTCGACATGCAGCTCCTGCGGGATGCTTGCCCGGCAATGGAAAAGCTCGGGGCTGGCCTCCACCGGGAGAGGGATGAGGCCCGGGGCCTGTCTAGCTGGGCTTGAAGGTTGGAGGCTCAACTAAATGGTTCTTAGGCCAAAGTGGCTGAGCTTGAGAAAAAGGTGGCCGAGCTCGAGGCCGCCTTGGTTGAGGAGAGGGGGGTCGACTCCCACTGAGCCAAAGAGGTGGCCACTTCTGCGGTGGAGGTTGCCTACCAGGAGGGGAGAGCACAGACCCTCCATGCTCAGTTGGAGGAGCAGGCGACCAGGGTCACGGCGGTGGTAGAAAAAGCTATAGCGACTATCGTGCTGATGGAGGCAGCCAAGAAAGAGGCTGCCGAGGCCATCCCCAAGTTCATGGCATCCTAGGCCTTTAAGGATGAGGTCATCGAAGCCATTATGGACTCCTTCCACTAGGGGTTTAGAGACTTTAAGTACAAGGCCTTTCGCTTCTTCGGGCTGAAGGGGCTTGACAACATCCAGCCTTCTCTTTCGTTCCCTAGGTAGCAAGGCAAGCCTGCCATAGAGATAGGGTCAGAGTCGAAGAAGGCTATAGTTGAGGCAAAACTCGAAGCCACCCAGGATGCCCCACAGGCGACTGAGGTCACTCACCGGCCCGGGAAGGAACCGGCGATCGATGCATAGGCTTTTCTCCATTCTTTTTGTACTTGGAATCCTGAGAGGACTCTCGGTCTGTTGGGAGTGCTCCATAGGAAATGTAAAGAGAATTTTGTTAATGAAACACCTCTTTTCTTCAACTACTGTCTCTTACTCAGCCCCTCTCCCTCTTCTTCTTTTTCCTTTTCTTCTTTCTTTCTCTTTTTTTTTTGTTGTATTTTTTTAAAGTACTTCCAAGGAATTCCTGGGGGTGTATAGAGGGCTCATCTTGATAGCGAGGAAGTGGGCTGGTTCATCCCATGAGCTTGGTGTGGTTCCATGCTACCTTTCCTTCAATTATGGTGCCTTCTTTAGGTCTTGACTGCTCCAGGCCTACTTTAAGGCCTTAGGATGGGCATGAGGGCCCTCGGAGACACCTCACCCTCTTTTCCTTGATTTTTGAGGCCATTCAAGCCAAAGTGCAAGACCTTTGGATCTTCTTGCTTCGTCGAGCTAAGTCAGGTGACAGATGGAGGGATTACTTGAGGTTCCCATCGACATCTTCGGACTGTGAGCAAGGCGGTGGTGTATCTCCAGACCTCGGAGATGGGACTGCTGGTGTCTCCTAACCTCAGAGGTGGGATTGCTGGTGTCTCCTGACCTTGGAGGTGGGATTGCTAGCATCTCCTGACCGCATTGGTGGGACTGCTGGCCTTGAGTGCCGGGCTTCGTAAGTTTCCAGGCTTAGAGTGCTGGGCTTCATAAGTTTTTGGATTTAGAGTGCCAGGCTTCGTAAGTTTCCAGGCATAGAGTGCCGGGCTTCGTAAGTTTCTGGGCTTAGAGTGCCGGGCTTCATAAATTTTTGGGCTTATTCCACTGGACTTGGAGTCGGACGAAAGAGTTCCTATACAGGTGAAAACAAGGTTGCACCAAAAAGGAACTTTAATTTATTATGGAAGGGCCTTACATTATTGGTGGTACATTCTTAAGTTACTAGCATTCCAGGTTCACGTAAATTGGATGCTGTCAAGCCCAGCGAGGTAGTAGGCCCCACCTGGTAAGGCCTCCACCACTTTGTATGGTCCTTCCCAATTCAGCGAGAGTTTTTTATATTCTCCTGGTTGGGATACATCCGCCCTCCTGAGGCTGAGGTCGCCCGGACATAACACTTTAGGCCGCATGCGAGAGTTGTAGTAGCATTGACTCGCTGCTGATAGGCCGCCATCCAAAGTCAGGCCTTGTCTCTTGTCTCATCCAACAAGTCCAGATTGAGGAGGAGATGAGCCAGATTTTCTGCTTCATCATATTGCTCCACCCATAGTGTGGGTAGGCCAAGTTCTACTGGGATCACGACTTCAGTGCCGAAGATAAGGTTGAAGGGCGTCTCGCTAGTGGTTGTACAGGGCATGGTATGGTAGGCCCATAGCAAACTGGTTAGCTCCTCAGTCCATCAACTCTTGGCCTCGTTCAACCTCATACAGAGCCCTTGCAGGATGGCTGGTTGGTCACCTTGGCCTCATCGTTGGTTTGAGAATGAGCCGTCGAAGTGAACTGATGGTGGATGCCGAGATCGGTATAGAATTCTTTGAAGGCCCGGTTGTCGAATTGCCTCTCGTTATCGATGATAATCGAGTGTGGGATGTCAAACCGACAGATTATGGACTTCCAGAAGAACGACTGGACCTTTACCTCCATTATCTGGGCTAGTGGCTCGGCCTCAACCCACTTGGTGAAGTAGTCGATGGCCATAATTAAGAATTCCCGTTACCTAGATGCAGCGAGGAAGGGACCTAAGATATCCATCCCCCACTAGGCAAATGGCCATGGAGTCGATAGTTGGGAAAGTGGGGACATTGGTTGTCGCTAGATATGGGCATGAGTTGGCACTGATCACACCTCCTCATGAAGTCGGCGTCATCTTCTCGCATCGTTTCCCAAAAGTATCCCTACCGGGTCTCTTTGTAGGCCAAAGTTCTACCCCCTACATGATTGCCACAGATGCCCTCCTGTATTTCTTGGAGCACGTAAGCGGCCTCTGAGGGCTTCAAGCACTTTAATAGGGGGTAAGAGTAAGACCTTCGGTACAGCTATCCATCCATCATAACATAATGTGCAGCCTTCTTCTCGAGCAAGCCAGCTTCCTTCCGATCATCCGGTAGGGTTCTAGTGGTGATATACTTGATGTAGGGATCCATCCAGCTAGCTTCAGTGGTAACCTGCTGGACTTCGGTTGTGAGCTCATAACTGGGGGTCTCATCATATTTGACGAAGGTATGCCCCAGTGAGGACTCCGATAGGGTGGCCAGTCTGGAAAGGATATCGACCCGGATATTCTCTACTCATGGGATATGGTAGATGCCGAAGTACTGGAGGGTCATCGTCTACGAGCGCACTCTATCCAGGTACTTCGCCATCATGGGATCCCGTGCTTCATACTCACCAAAGACTTGACCCACTACTAGCTAAGAGTCGGTGAAGACTTTTAGCCTCTTGACACCCAGCTCGCGGGACACCTTTAGCCCTACAAGGAGCGCCTCATACTTGGCCTGGTTGTTGGTCACCTTGAAGAGGAAGCGCAGGGCGTATTCCGTAATGACCCTATCAAGATTGGCAAGGATGAGGTCGGCTCTGCTCCCTCTGACGTTAGATGCATCATTGACATGAATTATCCACATCACCTTAGCTGGGGTCGGGTCTAGCCTGGGCTTGATCTGCTGGTCTGCCTCCTCTGGGTCCTCCTCCACCTAGGTGCATTCCACCAAGAAATCGGCCAGGACCTGAGACTTTTGCACCGGCCACAAGTGATAGGTGATGTCAAACTTGTTGAGTTTCAGTGCCCACTTGGCCAGGCATCCCGAAGTATCGGGATGGCTGAGGATGGCCCTTAGAGGTTGATCGGTGAGGACCATAATGGGGTGTGCTTGGAAGTAGGGCCTGAGGCACTGCACAGACATTATTAATGCAAAAATAATTTTTTCAGTTGGGTGTACTTGGTTTTCGTGTCATGGAGTAGCTTGCTGACGTAGTAGACTGGCCGCTGGATGCCGTCCTTATCGACATGGACTAGTACTGAGCTGATCGCTTTGGGTGACACCGCCAGGTATAGGAGGAGCTCTTCTCTAGGCTCTGGTTTGGACAGCAGCGATGGTGAGGCGAGGAGATTCTTCAGCCCCTCAAAGGCCTCCCGGTAATCTTCCATCCAGGTGAAGCTGTTCATCTTCCATAGCATCTTGAAGAATGATCGACAGCACTCAGCGGAGCATTAAATGAAGCGGCTTAAAGCCGTAATGCACCCGGTCAAGCGCTGTACCTCCTTCTTGGAAGTGGGGTTCCTCATATCAGTGATCGCCTGGATTTTCTCTGGATTGGCCTTTATTCCACTTTGGGTGACCATGAACCCCAGAAACTTTCCAGTCATGACCCCAAAAGCACACTTGGCAGGATTCAACTTCTTCTGATGGGAGCGGAGATTATTGAAGGCTTCTGCTAGGTCGGTGACATGGTCCGACTCCGTATCGCTCATGACAAGCATGTCATCTACGTACACCTACATGTTGGGATTGATCTGGTCCTTGAAGATTTTATTGACCAGATACTAGTACATGGCTCCCGCATTCTTGAGGTTGAATGGCATCATCTTGTAGTAATATGTACCTTTATCAAATACAAATGCTGTATGCTCCTCATCTTCCGGATGCATTCGGATTTGATTGTATCCGGAGAATGCATCCATGAAGCTAAGGTACTTATGACCCGAGGTTGCATCCACCAACTGGTTAATTTTGGGGAGTAGGAAGCTATCCTTTGGGCATGCTCGGTTGAGGTTGGTGTAATCCACATAGATCCTCCACTTCCCAAATGCTTTCCTGACCATCACCATATTAGCGAGCCAATCAAGATAGCATACCTCGTGGATGAAGCCTACCATGGGTAATTTTTCAACCTCTTCATTGATAGCCTTCTATCACTTCGGGACGAAGCTCCTCTTCTTCTATCAGACCGAGCAATGATTGGGATCAATATTTAGCCATTGAGTAATTTCCTCCGGGGGATGCCGAGCATGTCGGCGGTGGTCTAAGCAAAGATGTATATGTTGGCCCATAAGAAGTCAAGCAGACGAGATCTCTCTTCTTTGGGCAGCAAGGCACCCACCTGCACTGTTCTCGAAAGATCCTCCCCTGGGGGAAAGGATAGCAAGGGCTCACTTGGTCCACCCTTCGGCTCTAGGTCCATCGAATTTGATTGGTCGATCGGTGGGCTCGGACCGGCACCTCGAGGCCCGGAATGGTTAGCATGTAGTGTCGAACTAGCTGGCATGACGCTCTTATCTCCCCAATCCCCCACGGGGTCAGGAACTGAACAAGGAGATGCTTTGTGGAGATGGTGGCATCAAGCAAATTGAGTCCAGGATGCCCCAAGATGGCATTGTAAGATGAGGGAAGCCTTACGATGGTATAGGTCATCAGCACGGTACTCTACCGGGGTGGAGCTCTGGTAGTTATTGGGAGTGTAATATCTCCCTCAACCCCAACTGAATATCTGGTAAAGCCCACCAAGAGTGTGAATAACGGATTTATTAGGTCAGCAGACAAATTCATCGTTGCAAAAGCATCATAAAAATGAATATCTACTGAGCTTCCACTATCAACCATTATTCTCTTTACAAGGTGCTTCGCTATCATCATTTCAATGATGACAGCATCATTATTGGGGTTGTCCGCCCCAGCTGACCCCTCTCCCATGCAAGGGAGTACATCATCACTCTCCTCTCTTCCCCTAGCCCTCTTCGGGGTTTTTCCTACTCCTCAGGATATCATCCTGACTGGCTTCTCGATGGGGTGATTATCGATGGCGAGAGGTTGGGGCTCCTCACTCCGATCCACTGGGGGCACCCCTCCCTCTACATACTTGCTGAGGTAGCCATGCTTGATTAGCTCTTCTATCTCCCTCTTCAAGTGGTGGCATTCTTCGGTGTTATGGTCGTGGTCCCGGTGGAAGTGGTAGTAACAGGACCTATCATGTCCAGTGGATGGCCTCAGGGGAGGAGGATGATGCAAGAAGTGCTCACCCTCAATCTCCATCAAGATCTTTATTCTAAGGGCGGGGAGAAAAGTGAACTTTTCTTCTTTGGTGGGGTCGATTCTGGGTCTTGGCCCTGGATGCTGGACCAGTGCTGTCCTCTGAACTGAGGGAGCAGATGCTTCCTCGATGGCCTTCCTCTCCAGAGGCCTCCTGTCCAGCTCCCTCCTAGTATGGTCTACCTCCTATGCATGGATGTATTTTTGTATGTGGAGGAGGAGCTCCGAGTAGGTCTTCGGAGGCTTCTTGTCAAGGAAGTAGGTGAAGTGGGAGGTCCATAACCCCCTCTTCAGAGCTAGCATCACAACTGACTCATGAAGGTTGTAGATCTCCAGGGTGGTGGTCTTGAACCGAGATACATAGTCCCGGAGAAGCTCTTGATTCTGCTGTCGGATCGAGAAGAGGCTATCAGCCTCGTGTGGCACCTTCCTGTATGCATAGAAGTGCGCCACAAACTTTTTCTCTAGCTAGGAGAAGGAGTCGACACTCTCAGGCTCGGGTCTGGAGAACTAGACCCAAGTGACCTTTCATAGGGTGGCCGGGAAGGCAATGCAGAGGAGAGCATTGATAGCCCCCTGGACCCTCATAAGGGCCTTGTAGCTTTCCATGTGGTCCAGGGGGTCGGTCATCCCGTCGTAGGGGTAGACTTGCAGCATTTGAAACCGGATAGGGATCGATTCCTCTTGGATTCTCTGGGAGAAGGGAGGATGGGTATCGTAACCCATAGCTCGCTAGGGGAGCCCTGAACTTCTGGTAACCGGTGGGCCAGATCTACCAGTTTGCGCTCATGCTCTTCGAGGCGCTTCTCCACTCGATGATGAATGGCCTCGTTTGTCGACCCCTCGGTGAAAAACATCGGGGGTGAAGGAGGGTCGAATGGAGGAACTCTCACCCGAGTTCCTGGCCATGTCGATGCCACTAGTATGAAGGCATGCAGTGGTTCAAGATTGGGGAATGGCTCTCTCGACCAGTCGGACCATGCTGTGGCTGCTTTTCATTCGCCCAGTGGGCCTCTCGAGGGTGGGTTACCGCATGCAGTGGCCCCACCCAGAAATATCATAGGCTGGTACGAGGATCAGTAGCGTAGGCCGCCGGAGTCCCTGGTTGCTGTTGAGTTTCTAAAAATTGATGCTTCTGGTGGAGCTGATGCACCGCCATAACCAGGGCATGGACCTGCTGGGCCAGTGCCATAATCTGGGAATCCATCGAAGGCGGTGGTGGCGAAATGGTGAGCTCCTTCTCCGAGCATTGATTGCCACTATGAGAGGGATCCCCCACCCAGCCAATGGAGGCTTCACATGTTCATGTGGTCACCATCAAAACGTGGGTTTCCATGGATGTCTTCCTCGCAATGGGAGGGGAATTGGTATCTAACCAGTCAGCTCTCTCTCACCGCCCCCTTCCTAGCATGCCAATCCGTTGCCACCAAGATCGTCATGGCCCTTAGCTTTAATGTGTCAGGCTCCCACTAGGTGCATGCTCCTTCTCTTCGCAGTCGGCTCCCTTATCGGGCGGCCCTGCAAAATAGAGGAGACCCATGCCGGGGATTCTAGCAGGGACACTTCGACGATCAAGTCAGTAGGACGATCGAGGAGAACAGAACCTTTATGGTGGAGAGCTTGGGGGACTCTCCATGTCGAGAGGGTAAGGAAAAGTAAGATGAATGAAAAAAGATGATGGAGGACCGAGCATGTCTATCGCTTATCTTCTTTACTTACCTCCCTCATCAATCTTATATAGATGGGGCAGCCCATACCAAGTCTAGGGCTTTCTGTTATTCCCTGTCACCTCCCTATCAGGCTAGTTCTTAAGGGGAAAGCCTTCCACCCTGGGTGTTTGCTGAGCCTCGAGCCATGATGGGGTGTTTCCATTTCAGGGGAGACTGTCGGAGTGTCATAGGGCCTGGGGCCTTAGTGGAATACCTTTCTTAGAAAGGTGGAGGCTCCTTGTCGTAGAGGTTGTGGTCTTCTAGTTGTGCGGTCATTGACGTGGTGGCATGCTACAGGACTGGGGACTTGGTGGAGCTTGCATCGTGTAGGTTGTGCATGGGGTGCATCGCAGGACCTACATTTATGGCAGGGCATGCACCACCCCTTAGGGGTTGTGAATGATCAGGTTCTTCCTTGCCATGATTTTGAACTTCTGCTGGTTCCCCCTTCTTAGGTTGCTGGCGGGAACCTTGATTCCCACTGGATGGGGGGTGAAACCTTACTTCGGGGACCTGGCTCTGGGAAATGTGAGCACAACCCCTACTAGAGGCTGACCTCAGTCAGAGGGCTCGCCCTATGAGCATGACCCTGGCTGGGAGCTAACCTCGATAGGAGGGCTCGCTATGGAAGCATGAGCTCAACCTGGCCCGAAGCTGACCTCGGTTGGAGGGCTCGTCTCATGAGCATGACCCTGGCTGGGAGCTGACCTCGACTGGTGGGCTCACCTTGGGAGATCATGGGCTCGATCCCGGCTGGGAGCTTACCTCAATCAGAGGGCTACCTTTATAAGCATGACCCTGGTTGGGAGCTGACCTCGACAGGAGGACTCATTGTGGAAGCATGAGCTTAACCCCGGTCGAGAGTTGACCTCAGTCGGAGGGCTCACCTTATGAGCACGACCTCAGCTGGGAGCTGACCTTGGTAGGAGGGCTCATTGTGGAAGCATGAGCTCGATCCCAGCCGGGAGCTAACCTCAGTCAGAGGGCTCGCCTCAAGAGCACGACCCCGACTGGGAGTTGACCTCTGAAGGAGGGCTCGTTATGGAAGCATAAGCTCGACCTCGACCGGGAGCTGACCTCAGTCGGAGGGCTTGCCTTATGAGCATGACCCCGATTGGGAGTTGACCTCGATAGGAGGGCTCATTTTGGCTCTTTACCTGACCATCATGCCCTGGCGGCGGGTCCCTCAGCAGCATGGCTTCCTGTATACTCCACATCAGTGGATGTACCACATCAATGGCTTTGGCATTAAGTTCATCCATTTTCATGTCATATTCATCCCATTCTTCTTCTGGTTTAGAGATGTCTATTCCATTTACCTTCTTGATGGGTATGTGTGTTCTTTTCAAGATTATTGTTCATAATTGAAAATCAACAACTTGTATATAAATTTTCATCCTAGCTTTTCAATAGGTGTAATTGGTGCTAGTGAATAGTAGAGGTCTATTACTTGATTGACCTTCAACTAAAGATGTGCTAATTTGGATTGCCATAGAACTTTTCTTTTAATCATTAGATTAATGGCATTAAGACTGGCTTTGGTACCACTTGTTGCCAGTTGGCTAACCCAAGAGGAGAGGTGAATTGGGTTTGTAAAAATTTTTGCAAGTATGTACCTTTGAAACCTTATGTGGTGAGTGAAGTAGATAGAGTATTGCATGCAGAAGTAAATAAAAATGCAATAGCAAGAGAAAACACAAACACCACAAGATTTAGAGTGGTTTGGAGCAACCTAGCTCCTACATCCACTACCCAAGGTGCACTCTTGGGAATTCCATTATATTCACCCTGAATGTAGCCGGACTATTTTCCTACAGGCTCACAATCCAAAATCCAATACAAAGTTAGTTTTTACGGGCTCACTAATAACCCAACTTGGTTTTTAAGGCTAACCAACAATCTAAAAATAACTCACAAGCTCCAGCCACCTGCTGTACTTGTAGCAACTCAAAACAGAATATCAAAAGAGAGCAATACTAAAACAAACCCAATGTATTGAAAGGTTGCAGTTGAAGCTCTTAATGAGGCCTTCTTGAATGCTTCTTCAATGCTCTTTAAGCCTCTCTTAACTCTTCAAAGATTAACTCAAGAAATTAGTTGAAAGTTGTTGGAGAACTTGATTCTCTACTTGAAAGCTCTTGGTATATTCAATACCCTTATAAAAGTTCTTTTCTCTTCTCTTAAATTCATCATTTATAGCTTCTTAAAGTGTTCTCAGATGAATTTGGCCGTTAGAATCTTTGGAAATCGAAGACTAGCTGTTGGGAGTCTTGAAATTTAAAAAATTTGAATTCTGGGACTATCTATTATTACGGAAATCCATGGAAGGTGAGTCGACTCGAAGGACTTGAGTCAGCTTGGATTATCAGTGTTGTCATTCTGCAGTCTGTGAGAGTCGGCTCCTATCGATATAGAGTTGGCTCGGTTGAGTGAAATCTCAGAAGTAACTTTCTGTGACTCTGTGAGAGTCAGCTCTGATTTTCTTGGAGTCATCTTGGATACCCTGTATCAAAAAAGTGCTGTGCCATGCCAAGAAATGTATCGGCTCTATCCATTAGAGTCAGCTCGAGTTGAAACTTCTCCAAAGTCTTCCAAATAGCTTCAAACTACTTCCAAACAAATTCTAAACCTATTCTAAAATATTTATACTTAAAATTACATTGATTTGGCCTCTTTTTTATGAATATATAATTGAATTTACTTTGGACTCTCAAATGAATGAAAAATACATGAAACTTTTCTTGAATATATGGATTCATTCCAATGATCTTGAGACACGTAGGGTTGATGATTGTTAACTAGAAATGCCCTACAAAAACTTCTTAAATACTTAAAAAGTATTAGTATCAAATACATGCTCCAATGTTTTGTAATCATCAAAATCACTCTAAGGGTCAACAATAACAATATTGGCCTATCAGGATAGTGAGCTTCTCAGATGAATCCAGCATTTAATAACTTGTCGACCTCTTCATCGATGACATTTTACCTTTTAGGAGCAAAATTTCTTTTCTTCTATCAGATTGGTTTGAACTTGGGGTTGATATTCAACTTGTGAGTAATGACCTCGGGTAGAATCCCGGGTATGTTAGATGCCGACTAGGCAAAGAGATCTGCATTTTGTTGGAGAAACTCTAGTAGTTGGTTCCTTTCCTTCTCATACAGGAGAGCTCCAATCTGCATGGACCTTAAAGGATCATCCTTCAATGGAAAGGAAAGTAATTGCTCGGCTAGTTCTTCCCTTTTTTTGGGCTCTCTTTGATTTAGCTTTTCAATAGTTAGTATCTTATCAGTCTTTTGTACCTTAGTTGATATCAGAAAATAGTGTTAAGCTAGTTGTTGATCTCCATGTTTCTCATCGACTCCATTCCTTATTGGAAACCAGACAAGAAGGCATTTGGTTGAAATGATAGTATCTAGCCGATTAAGCCCAGAGTGTTTGAGAATGACATTGTACACTTGAGGATGCTCAAACAACTATAAATGTGGTGAAAATGGTGCTTTGTCAGATGGAATCCAGCAGTGACAAGAAGAGAGATTTCATCTTCGACCTCAATAGAATTTCTAGAGAAATCGATTAAGGGCATAGAAACTCATCTCAATTGATTTTTAGATAAATTTATCCAAGCAAATGCATCATAAAATCAGATGTTAGAGAGCTTCTACTATTAATAAATTATTTTTTTAAATCATATTTCGCTATCATCGTTGACATGATAATAGCATCATCATGAGGATTTTGTATCCTAACTAGATCCTTGCTAGAAAAAAAAATATTTTCTTCTTTTGCTCTCCTCGACCTCTTTGAAAAGTACTCTACCCCAAGAAATCATGTTAACTAGCCTCATCGTTGGCTGATTGTCAATTTTGGCCCGAGTTTGTTGTTGAGCAGGATCCTTAGCCTAAGGCTGTGTTTCTCCCTTGCGAACATATTTGCCAAGGTAGCCATGCCAAATAAGATATTCAATCTTATTCTTTAGAGCAATATAGCTCTTGGTATCATGGCCATGAACTTGATAGAAGTGACAATATTTGTTCTTGTTACAAGAGATCGATAGAGCTCTCATTGGAGGTGGCCTTCAAAGATATCCTTTCCTTTCAATTTTTATAAGACTATAAGTTCTAGGGGCTAGGAGAGGAATGTAGTTACCGTACTTGCCGACTATATTCTTTGGCATGGGGCTTTGTTTACGGGATGAGTTGGTGTTCTTGTTCTAGCTCCCGCTCGACCCTTCTTAAGCTTGTTTATTCTTTGTCTTTCTATTGTCTTCTCACCAAGTAAGAGCTCCCTCTTTCATGCACATATACTTCTAAGCATGGACCAATATCTTTGACTAATACTTAGGGTAAGTCTTATCTAGTGAATAGGTAAATAGGGAGGAATAGAGTCCCCTTTACATGGCTGGCATGGCCATCAACTTATCCAAGTTATAGATCTCCAATGTGGCTACCTTGAATCAGGCCACATAGTCTTTCAATTATTCTCCTTCCTGCAGATGGATGAAGAAAAGGCTATCAAGTTCTCATGCCATCCTCTGACTAGTGTTGAAGTATGCCACAAATTATCTCTCTAGCTGCTTGAAGGAGTGGTCACTCCTTGGCTTGAGTTCAGAGTGCCATACTCGGGTAGCTTTGTGTAGATTTGCTAGGAAGGCAAGATAGAGTAAGGCATTGGTGGTGCATGGATTTTGCATTAAAGATTTGTGCTCTCAAGGTGGTTTAGTGGATCTACAGTGCCATTGTAAGGATCCAACTAGGGCATCTTGAATTGACTCGGGATTGGTTCCTTTATGATTCATCCAGAGAGAGGGGGATGAATGTTGTACTCAGTCCTAACTTCATTCATGCAGATTAGCGGTTGGTAGTTGATCTTGTCTAACTTGTGGTCATAGTCATTGAGGCGTTGTTTAGCCAGTCATCGAATTGCCTCATCAATGGAACCCTCTTGGAAGGATTCGAATGAGGAAAGAGGGTTTTTGTCCCACCTTTATTCTCATCCTCATCATTGCTCCTTTCACCGGAGACTCGCTTGTCATAAAGCAAGGACCGCAATCAGTGAGAAACTAGTTAGTAAGAGGACTTCCCATGCAGGGATTGGTAGCTTGCTTAGTGCAACAAGCAGGATCATGATCGATGAGAAGTCCATCGATGGAGAGATCTTTCATGGGGAGATCGATTGCTGGGACGAGTAGCAATAGTAGTAGGAGCAGCAAGGGCTTCTAGGTGTTGTTGCTTTGTTGCAACTTATTGCTATTGTAGCTCCTCCACTGCTACAGTTAGTGACTGGACATGTTGAGCCAAGATAGCGAGCAGGTCCTGCTAGGTGACTGGTAGAGGAGGTGGCAGAATAGAAGGCTCCACCACCTGGAGACGTAGCTCTGTATAATGTGAAGAGCATTTGATGTGACTGATGGAGGTGTCTTGTACTAATGTCTCGATAAAGATGACTAGTATGCAAGACTAGGTTCTAAATACTAGACACAACGAAAGAAAAAATCATAAAAAATGATTTTTCAAAAGCATGCTGATTTAAAATAAATCTAAATATCATCTAACATGCCACTTAACATGTTGGAATAGAAAAATAAATCAGATCTAAATTGTAATAAAATTATAAAATGAAAGATTCAATTTACCTTAATCGTTAAATCCTTCTTTTTGTACTAAATCTATTAGATCAATGAATTTGATGGGATTCATCGGAGCCACGTACGTGCCTAGCCTTTATTAGTATTTGCATAGAATCTTTTTGATTGAATTACCAAGATCCCCAAACTACTAGATCCTTGCAGGTCTTTCTTCAAATACAAAGATAGACCTTCTTCTTCTAGTCGAAGATCTAAACCCTATGCAACCTTTCTCCTATTCTATAGGAAAAAATCACTAAAAATATTTAGAACCTATTTCTGATTTTTTTCTTTCTATAAACTAGACCCTCTCTACTTTTTTTTAAGGTATTTTATTAGATATGGCATGGAGGAAGAAAAATGGGATGGCCAAAAAAATTGTGCGACAAGTTGTGTTCAACGCATCCTAGTTTCCTCCCTTCATAAAGTTCATGCCAAATCCCAATTCCATAGCTCCTAAAATTCTAGAAAAATTAGATTATAATCTAATTTGAATAAAATTCAAATAAGATAAGAGTCCATTCAAATCTAAAAGGAGAGAGAGTCCCAGAGAAAGAAGAGAGGAGACAACTTGGCACCTCCTCTCATCTTACCGCACATGCTAAGAGGAGGCATGCATTTCCATGCCCTCATCTTGGTTTTTGTATAAGTAAAGGAGAGATAGACCTAATCAACTGGGTCTCCTAGCTACTAGTCCAGTTTGATTGAATTTTTGATTGATTTTGAAATCATTTCATGTCTGAATTAAATCAAATTCAAAAAGGCTACTGACATAGTCAACTTGGTCGATAACTCAAATCAAACTTGAATTATCAATCCAATTAACTTTAAATCAAGTTAATTATTATTAAATCTGATTTAATTGAGTCAAATAATATAATAAAAAATTATTGTAACATTTGTAAATAGGTCCATTATGCTAAAATTAGCAAGTGCTAATATTAGCAGGTGCTAAAATTATCTAGTGCCAAAATTAGCAAGTACCAAAATTAACAAAATACCAAAATTAGCAGGTACTAAATATATAACTCTTACATAGATCCATGCTTAGGTTAGGTTGAACTCCTTTTATGACCCCTCGGGTTCTATTCTATCTGGTAATGAGATATACGATGATCTCTATCATAGTATTATCGAAAATCTTTCGATGGACTGAAATAATTTTAGCTTAATCCTAACTCAGATCGTTGATTCAAAAATGATTCTAGTGAGATCTCATAATCTACTAGTGACACTATATAGTATGTAGTGTCAATACAGTAGAATTGAAATGAATCCCTAGGTATAGTTACCATGTAATCAAATTCCTTTATCAAAAATCTTGACAGGATGCAGGTTATGGAAATTTATCAAATCCTAAGCATCCATCATATGTCAAACTTAATTATCTTGAGTCAAATTATGATTTCCTTGAAAACTCTTTTCCAATATCATACTACTTGACCATAGATTTAAGGACTCAACCTATTAGATTGCATAGGACTATACCTTAATTACTAAGGTCGGTAGATCCCTTACAAGTGTACTCCTTACTCCTATAATGAAGCTATTACAACCAATGAATACCACAAGGTTCTAAATGGCTAGAAATCATGTTCATATACTGTCAAACCATAGCAACCTCACTGTGAGTAGCCGAGATATTGTAGATCAAGAAATTACTCACACAACTACAGCATTTGATAAGTCACTAACAAGTGAGTATACATCCATGTGACTTCTTGGACTTGGTCATGTTCAGTAGCATTGTTCTCTAACAACCACTTGCACTTTCATTCCAATGTTTCTATACTATAGACTCAAGACTCGTCTACCTAAAAGGGAGGTGATTCATGCATAGATCTTGATGGATCAATCATTGACCCCATGATGATCCAATGATCAAGTGCTTTTTAGAAGTTAATTTATAATGACATATATCTCAAATTCTCAATTTATGAAAATATTATCATCGTCCATTAATTTCATGAATGATTCATTGACATTTAGATATAAATATAAAAAATAAAGTCTAATTTTATTGACTTCAATAAATTAAGTACAAAATTATATCCTAGAAAAGATATAATGTGTCATGTCAACTTGGTTTCTAGAGCATACATCTAACAATCTTCCATTTACACTAAAGTCAATTGGTCATATACTTAAGTCCCATCTTCTTAAGATGGACTTTAGTTTTCTGCTAGCTTAATTGCTTTGTTAGTGGGTCTACCATATTATTCGTGGAGTCCACTCTTTGTATCTTGATGTACTTTTTCTCGAGATAGTCATGTATGATATGGAATTGCCGCTCGATGTGCTTAGATTTTTTATGAGACTTGGGATCTTTAGAAAGGGCTATGGCACCATTATTATCGTAGTACAAGGAAATGGCATCTAATGAAATCACTCCAAGCTTTATAGTGAATTTATTGTACTAGAAGGCTTCCTTTGTAGCTTTAAAGGTGATGATGTACTTAGCTTCCATAGTAGAATCAGTAGTAATGGGTTGCTTGAAACTTTTCTAGCTGATAGAACCACCATTGCAAAGAAATACACACGATGATGTAGACCTTCTATTATTAGGATCTGATATAAAGTTTGAATCAGTGTATCCCTCTACCCATAAATCAGAACTTCCTTCAAAGACCAATAATAAATCCTTAGTTCTTCTTAAGTACTTAAGAATGTTCTTCAAAGCAATCTAGTGCTCTTCGCTTGGATTCAATTGATATGTACTCGTGACACTCATAGCAAGCGCAATATCAAGTCAAGTACATAACATGGCATACATGAAGCTCTCAATTGTGAAGCATATGAGATCTTGTTCATGCATTGTATCTTCTAAGGTGTGCTAGGATACATCTTCTTAGAGAGATTAATGCCATGCCTAAAGGATAATAATCTCCTCTTAGATTTGTTTATGCTGAATCTTTTTAGCACTTCCTTTATGTATAATTTTTGTGAAAAGCCAAGCATCCAATTCGGTCTATCTTTATAGACCTTAATTTCTAAAATATAAGATGCTTCACCTAGATCTTTCATAGAAAATTCTTTAGACAACCAACTTTTAAATGAAGCTAACATGAAAAATCATTTCCAATTAGGAGGATGTCATCCATATACAATACTAGAAATGTCATAGCCCTCCCACTGACCATGTATATACAAGGCTTCTCTTTCTTTTTGATGAAATTAAATAATTTAATCACATCATTGAAATGAGTATTCCAACTCTAAGAAGCTTTAATCCATAAATGGATTTGTGCAACTTGTAGACTTTGTGATTTTCATCACTGGAAGTGAAACCTAAAGGCTGCTCCGTATAGATATCTTTTTTGAGATATCTATTAAGAAATGTAGTTTTCATATCCATCTACCATATTCATATGTAGTGGTAGGAACAGATTTAGAGGGAACCCGATTTCAGATGTAAATTGAAGTTTGTAGGACATGATCCCAAAGAAATAAAGGTAGGTCAGTGTAGCTCATCATGGATTGGACCATATCTAATAAGATCTTATTCCTCCTTTTAGATACCCTGTTGCGTTAAGGCATGCCAGGAGGAATCTATTATGAGACTATGCCATTGTCCTTGAGATGATCCAAAAAATTTTCACTAAGGTATTCACCTTCCTGATATGATCGGAGAACCTTAAGGGATTTTCTTGTTTGCTTTTCTACTTCATGTCTGAACTCTTGGAATTTTTCAAATGTTTTAGAATTGTATTTCAGAAGAAATACATATCCATATCATGAACAATCATCAGTAAAGGTATTGAAGTATTGAAAACAACTCTTGGCTTGCGCATCAAATGGCCCACACACATCAAAATGTACCAAGACAAGTAATTCAGTAGCCCTCTCCCATAACCTACAAAGGATAACCTGGTCATTTTTTCTTGAAGGCATGGTTCAAAAATTGGATATGACTCAGAATTAATTGAGTCAAGGATACCATTCTTTTTTAGTTTGTTAATCCTATCCTTACCAGTGTGACCAAGCCTAAGGTGGCACATATACTTTTGATTTAGGTCATCTCTAGATTGTATCATATGACGTTCATTATTTGCTCGTTAATATCCATAGATACGTCAATATGTAAATGATATAGACTGTCTATCAAGAGAGCTTTTGTAATTAATTTATTTCTAAAATAAATAAAACAAAGATTTTTATTAAAGATAAATTCATAATCTTTCTATGTTAGCATGGAGATAGAAATCAAGTTTTTGCTAGCTATAGATACATGATAACAATCTTTCAAAACTAAACTAAATTCTAAAGGTAATGACAGAGGACATGCTCCCATGGTGACTACAGCAACTCTTGTACTATTTTCAACATGCAGGATCATCTCCCTTCCCTCAGTGCTCTATTTCTTATCAGTATTGTATTGAAGTACAAATATGAGTACTTGAACCAGAGTCTAATATCCAACTAGAAATAGAAGATACCATCGAGTTTAATTCAATAATGAGTATAGACATACTTTCTGAAGGTGTGTCCACCTTTTGTTTCTTTAGGCTCTCAAGGTATAGTGGATAATTTCTCTTCCAGTGACCATCTATGTTGTGGTGGAAACATTTTTCTTTGCTCACAAAGGCTTCTTTTGAGCATTCATCTTCTTAGGCTTATTGTCCTTTTACTTCTTTGTAGGCTTCTTCTTATTCTATGTAGACTCTCTCTTAGATGATGATGCCTGTTCTATAGCTAGAATAAAGCTCTTTGAGCTTTTCAAGATCCTCTCATTACTTACCAACATGTTTAATAATTACAGCAAATTATAACTCAATTTGTTCATATTATAGTTCATTATGAACTGTGCAAATGAAATATTTAGGGACTGAAAGATTAGATCGACATGCAATTCTTTATGAATCGGCATGCCAAGTTTTTCAAGCTATTTAACATCTTTGATCATTATTAAGCAATGATTGTGGATTGATTACCCTTCATATATTTTGGTATTAAAAAGTCTTTTAGACATCTCAAAGCACATGATTCGACTTTGCTCACCATACATCTCTTGTAGGTGAGTAAGTATAGCCTTAAGAGTTAGCATATCCTCATGCTGGCTTTATAATTCATTCTATATTGAGGTCAGCATGTAGCACTTTATCTTATTATCATCTTCCATTCATTTTTTATGTGCAGTTATCTGGTAAGCACTAGGATGGTTAGGTAGAAAAAGGAGGTCTTGGTCGAGCACATAGCCTAACTTCTTTAAACTCAAGATTATTTTGATATTCCTAAACCAGTCTTTATAGTTAAGGCCAACAAGTCAGTTTGTTTCAAGGATATGTGATGGGGACATCAATAATAAAAATATATACTTTGATTAACTAACTTTGTTTTTGCAGCTATAGTTAATAAAATCTTGAGCCATGAAACAAGTCCCAAATTTTCTTGAAGCATACTCATGAGTCAACACATGGAAGAAGATAATTTTTTATGAGTTGACTCAAGCTCAAAGCATGATAGAAAGCCACCTCTTCAAAGCCCAATTCAAGCCATTCAAGCCCAATTCAAGCCAAGACTTGAAGCCAAAATTTTCACATGGGAGGACACCTCATCAAGAAACCTTGGGGGAGAAGAAATTACATTACATCAAGATTTTTATGGGGAATATAAAGATACCTTCCAACAAGTGACATGTGGGGCGCCACCTCTAATGACACCTAGGCCTCCACATCAGCATTTGACAACCACATGAAGACCTTCTAGAATGCCACATGTCAAGTGGTTGTAATTTTCTACCAATAATTTATTTTTAGTTAAAACCACTTACCTAAAAATTGTTGGAGCCAACTAAGCCATCCTTATCCCCTCCTCTCCACCCTTGGATGAAATTCCTAGCATTGGAGCCTATAAATAAGACCCCTAGGCTCTCATTGTATTCATTCTATGCTATGATTTAAATTAATGAAAGGATTGTTTTCTTGTGTTCTAGTTTTCTTGAGTTCTTGTTTGGAGTGAAAGTTTTCTAGCTAGTTTGAGTGTGTAGATCCTTATCCAAAGAGAGAATGAGAGTTCTTTAAGTTTGAGTTTGAGAGTGAAGAGTGCTTTTGCAAGGAGTAAAGGATGGGATGCCCATTGATGGATCTATGATCAAGCTCCAAGTTCCAAGCCGCCGGCCACTTTCTTCTTCTTCCTTTTTTCTTTGTTTCCATTCCAACTCCAATTATTCTTCCATGTCTAATCCTAAATTTCTTTGTAGGTTCTCTCAGGTTCCTAGGTCAAGGATGAAGGTCTCCACATCATGAATCAAGGCCAAGGTGAGTCTCAAAGTAGAGAGTGCCAATCTTGACTTCTAGGCATCAATCCTTGAGTGATGAGAGCTCCTTCCACAAAATAATTAGCCATCATTGTTGATAGGAAAACCCTTCCTAAGCTTCATTAGATCTGATCATTTGAAGGTTAACTTATCCTAGTAGTGATGGTTTCCTTGCCATGAAGATCATAATCTTTATTTTGAACTAGATCTACATTACGGATCTTAAAAATTAGATCAACTAGTCTTCTTATGAAAATTCTTTTCTTGGATTAATTTAACCCATTTATTTGATAATTAATTGCTCAAGTTAGCTTACTGGTAAGCTTGCTAAAACTCTCCATTCATCATTTTATTTTCGTCCCCCATCAATATGGGCTAATGGGTTGGAAGCTAACATAATTTAACTACAAAACAGTAGAAGATTGGGTTAGACTTTTATACTTAATAATAAAAATTATTTTAAAAACTTTAAAAAATAATTTAGACCCACTAATTTCATGGATCTCATACACTTTCTTATGGAGATGCAAAAATCTCTATGCGATCAAGGTTCTAGTAGGTGCTGCGATCCCATCGATATACGATACTTCACTGTGCTTGGTTATTGTTAACTCACTATACTGATGAGTGGATACCTTTTATCCAATGCAGCTTATGCATGTTATAATGACTCAATCTCTAAGTCATGAAGCCTCATTGTGCCCGGTTATTGGTCCAATCCTTAGTTAAGTCTGACCCTTCGTTAATGCCTAGGCAAAGCCATCATTAGGTCCCTCACTGTGCTCAATTATTAGGCCTAACCCCATTTATATCTAGTGACATTTCATGTTAACAGGATGGTTGTGTCTTCCTGGTGCAACTAAACCACTATAATCTACCAAGAATAGTCAACACCAGTAGGACACCCACACACCTACAATGGTGGAAGACCTAAGACTTTAATATTAATGGAAAGGTTTGGATTTAGGTCTTATCTAAATTAGTCAACCCAATCACATGTCTGACTAAACAAGTTTAGGTTAGCATAATTTCATGTCTAACAAAACTAGTTGGCAAGGATGAACTTGAATAAAAGTAATTTAATCAAAAATTTAATCGACCAAGTTGGTCAGGTAAATTAGATCAATAGAAGGGTTTCACAATTTAAACCTCTTTCCTTAGATACAAACTAAGTTGGCCGGTAAGAGTTAGCTCAATTAATAACCATGATCAAAACTTGCCTTAGACACCAATTGGTAAATAAGTATTGATAGGTTAGCCTAATGACTTGGGCTCAGACCTTTGAGCCAAATTAGGTCTTACATAGATTAATTTAGATCAAGTATGAATCGATGTGACCAAACTACATCTAAGATCAATTTCAATTTTGAGCCACTTTGACCTAATCCTAATCAATTATTAATTGGGTTGGATCAACTACTCAAAACCAAAATAGGGTTTTAGTCTAATTTAATTAAAACACTAATTTGTAGCCTAATCATTATACCTAATTTAGAAACCCATACGCACATCCATGAAGTAAAATTTAGAACCTAAATCAGTTGTAGATTATATTTAATTTCATAGAATTAATGATTTATGATCATGAAATGATGATTCAGATCTAAACCCTAGTATATATGCCACATACATGTAGTTTTAAATCGAACCGATTAACCTACATCTCATGTAATTAATTTTAGATCTAAAATATGAACCCAATTTTCTTAACTGTGTTCTTCTTCATGGGTGAAATCATAAGCAGCAACCCTACATGTTATAGGAGACCCATTGAATGGGAAGAGAGGGCCTTTAAATCCTACTTAGCTCCCATAACTGGATGCCCATGGTGATACATCCAATCGAGTATTTGGTTAAGGAATTATAATTAATTATTCATAAAATTAATTTATTCATTTTTAGATCTAAATTAAAAATCCATGATATATCATCTATATATTAAAATTTACATCTAAACAAACATGTTTCAAAAATAATTTTTACAAATAGCAGAACTAGTGATGTGAAAACCTTTTCAATCATCAAAAATTTATTAAATCCAATTAAAAACCTTTAGATCTAAAGAAGATCCAAATCTGAATCTATTCTAAATATATCAAAAACTAGGGCTCTGATATCACTGTTGATGTTTTGACAAAAATGACTAGCATGTAAGACTAGGTTCTAAACCTTAGACGTAACAGAAGCAGAAATCAAGAAAAATGATTTTTCAAAAGTAAACCCTCTTTGCTTTTTTAAAACCTTCAGATCTAAAGAGCCTATTCCTAATTTTTTCCTATCTATAAACTAGACCCTCTCTCCTTTGTTTGAGGTATTTTATCGTAATGACATGGAGGAGGAGAAATGGGATGGCCAAAATTTTTATGCGATAAGCTATGTTCAATGTAGTTTCTTCCCTTCATTAAGTTCATGCCAAATCCCAATTCCATGCCTCTTAAAATTCTAGAAAAATTGGATTCTAATATGATTTGAATAAAATTCAAATCAGATAAGAGTCCAGTCAAATCTAGAAGGAGAGAGAGTCCTAGATAAAGATAAGAGGTGCCAACTTAGCACCTCTCTCTTATCACCGTGTGCACCAAGAGGAGGAGCACATTTCCATCCCTTCCTCTTGGTTTTTGCATGAGTAAAGGAGAGAGATCTAGTCAACTATGGTCTCCTAGCTACTGGTCTAGTTTGACTAAATTTTTGATTGATTTCAAAACCATATCATGCCTGAATTGAACCAAATTCAAAAAGGCTATTGACCTAATCAACTTGATCAACAATTCAAGTCAAACTTGAATTATCAATTCAATTAACTTTAGATCAAGTTAATTATTATTATTATTAAATATAATTTAATTGAGTCAAATAATAAAGTCAAAAATTATTATAATATTTATAAATAGGTCTATTATGCTAAAATTAGCAAGTGCTAATATTAGCAGGTGTCAAAATTGACAAGTACCAAAATTTGCAGGTGCCAAAATTAACAAGTATCAAAATTAGCTGGTACTAAATATATAACTCTTACATAGATCCGTGGTTAGGTCTGGTTGAATTTCTTTTATATGCGACCTCTTAGGTTTCATTTTATCTGGTAATGAGATATACCATTATCTCTATCATAGTATCATCAAAACTCTTCTGAAGGACTAAAATGATTTTAGTTTAACCCTAACTTGAATCATTGATTCAAAAATGATCCTAGTGAGCTCTCATAATCTACTAGTGACATCTAGCAGTATGTAGTGGCAATCTAGTAAAATAGAATTGAACCCCTAGATATAGTTACCATATGATCAAATTTTCTATATCGAAAATCTTGATAGGATGCAGGTCATGGAAACTCATCAAAACCTAAGCATCTATCATATGTCAGACTTAATTGCATGAGTCTAATTATGATTTTCTTCAAAACTCTTTTAAATATCACATTACTATGGTAATAGATATAAGGACTCAACCTATTAGGTCATATAGGACTATACCTTAATTACTAAGACTGATAGATCTCTTATAAGTATATTCCTTACTCCTATAGTGAAGCTACTATAGCCAACGAATACTACAAGATTCCAAATGGCTAGGGATCATGTTCATGTACTGTCAAACCATAGCAACCTCACTGTGAGCAATCGAGATACTGTAGGTCAAGGAATACTTACACAATTATAGCATTTGATAAGTCACTAATGAGTGAGTAGACATCCATGTGACTACTTGAACTTGGTCATGCTCAGTGATGTTGTTCTTTACTAACCACTTGCAGTCTTACTCTAGTGTCTCTATACTGTAGACTTAAAACTCGTATACCCAGAAGGGAGGTGATTCATGCATCAATCTTGATGAATCAATCACTATCTCCGTGATTATCCAATGATTGAGAGCTTTTTAGGAGTTAATCCATAATGGCACATATCTCAAATTATCAACTCATTACAATATGTATCATTATTCATTAACTCCATGGATGATTCATAGATATATTAGATATGAATGTGAAGAATAAAGCTCAATTTTGTTGATTTCAATGAATTAAGTACAAAATTATGTCTTGAAGATTTAATGATCATGCTAACTTGGCTTTTAGGGCATACATGTAACATCTTGTGTTCATGTCTTCATCTTCATCATTTGGCTCTCCAAGCTTCGAGATCTTTTTCATGATGCAATCCCCCTACTTGGTGTGCCAATCTATTGTCGATAAATCACCTTTCATTGGAATTGGGGTGGTGACAGAGGATCTCCTGGTCTCCTCTAGCAAGAAAGGATGCTGCTTCCTAGTAGCTCATGAATAGAAACATGCAAGAACAGTCCCTTAACCAGTAGTAACTGATGGGGAACCCTCTGATGTTTAAGTCAGCGAAAAGATGAAATGGGCAACAACAACGAGAGCTGAGAGCAATGGTGAGGAAGATGACTAAATGAACATGTGAGAGTGGTATCAGTATGTTACCTAGCTGGGGTCCCCTCTTACTAATTTATAAGGTTACTTGGGATAATCAAATGCCATTAGGGAGGTAGCCTCCACTGATATGGTAAGTAGAATGTTGGAATCTTATCTCTCGGATCCTTTCTATAGGGATATTTTTATTTGGATAGCGATATCTGTTGGGGTCTTGTCTACCACTATCTCCATTGAGATAGCTAGGATTTAACCACTTTTGTTATCTACTCGAGCATCGCCGACTCTGAGTAGTAGGGCAGTTTGTCACTAATAGAGGCCTTGACATTGTATCCCAGTGTGCTTGACAAATAAAGGCCTCAATTGTGCTAACTAGTCGGGTCCGAGTAAATACTCAATGAACACATATGAAGGGAGTGTCTTGTCAGTCGAGCCTAGTTGTTTGTAGTTTCTTAGTCTGGGTCATAGCAATTGGTTGGTGTAATCGTTGTCATAGTCATCTCCCTTTCAGTCGACAAGGTAGTCAGTAATCTAAGTACTCCTTAATTGATGAAGTAGTTGGTGGTCCATATAGTTCTTAAGGTTAAGTAAGTAGTCATCATCACATTGCTGCTTCTTATTGGCTTTATGTTGCTTGATTCACCCTCTTTGGTTATCTAAGTCATCATTGAAGGTGCTGAATTTTCTTGAGGTAGTTGTTCATATTGAGTAGTTACTTGCTCATTTCCATCAGTTGTTGCTTTGGGAGAACCAGTCTCACAACCAAAAAGAAAGAAAATTGGAGGTTATTAGATCCATACAATGCTTATAAAACCTCTAAATATGATGGAGAAATAAATATATTACTTGTGATCGAGAAATTGCACATTCATTTAGAGAAAATGCATTAGATATGCTATAGTTTTGAGAAAAAGATAGGGGAAATGTTTTCGATATGCAAGGCTGCTAAGCACCAACAAGGGTTCTCATGGAACTTCAATGAGTTGATGATCAACCCAATGGCCACAACAGCAATTACAAGATAGCATAGCCAATTTTCGCACAATAAATCTCACAACTTGCTATCACAGCATAGTAATAGCAGACTGTTATTGAAAGCAAGGAGCTAAAGAAAGAAGAGATTACCTATTGGTGGTAGAAGAGGATGCAAATGACCACCACCCACATGTTAGATGTAAGAAGGTAGAGATTGAACAAAGTGGCTCCACTCATCTGCATGTGAGATTACCATAAGTTTCCAAATTGAAAGCTAATTTTATAATTAAAAGAAGGGAGAGATTGAACAAAGTGGCATTGTATAATTGAAAGCTACTTTGGTGGTTGCTAAAATTTATGTTTCATGTTCAATGCTATTATACTATTTACTTTGACTTGCTAACTAAGGTGCCCAGTTGACAACTAAGATGTAATGATAGTGTGACTGAATTCTGAACAAGTCAAACTGAGTGACATTGCTATTATACTATTCACCTTGCAAGTTAGTTGGCTATTTGTTCTCTAACATAGAGCATCCGAATAACTTACTTGGATCTAACTAATTTTTGAGTAAGTACAAATTATGATGGGGGACAGATGGGTAGGATCGTTGGTGAGCCTAGAAGTCACCTAAATTAGGGTACTATTTTTTTTGGTATTTTTTTTTCTAGGGGTGGCGAAGGAATAGTGGGGATGTAGGATAGGGATCTGGATCTCATGGACTTTGGGACTCACCCTAACTAAGAGACCTCTCACCTCTAGGGCATTACACCCTCCTCGATACATAGAGGCACTAGGATGGATCTCAAAGGCTACGAGGGGATTGAGAAGCTGGAATGGGAAGGAGGATAACTGGGCATGACCTCACATCATGTCCTTGGGTTGGACCTCACACCCTCTCCTCACGGAGTGAAATAAAAAAAACACTCTTTTCTAAAACTCATTTTCATCCACAAAACTTGACTAAACTCCAAAAACTTTTTTTTTTTACAAAGGATTGAGGGTCGTATTTATAGACCTGTCCAACCCTCGTTTGAATTTGAATACAGGATAAAAAGATAGTGATGACTCAAATTCAAATACAAGATAGGATAAGATAAGCCTATCCATTTCTAAATCCTAACCAACCAAATCCTTATTTAAATTTCAAACAAAAGATAAAATTCCAAACTACTTTATTCTGGATATGCTCCGAGATTCATGCAGCTTCAGGATTCGTGCTTGCTCCGGGATCTGTGCTAGCGATGTCCCCATCATTCCCCTGAGGTGGGGGAAACTCGGCTCTGTCGAGTTAGGCTGGCTCTAGATGCACATAACCCAATTTAAAGTAAACAGAATTTATTCCAAGCTGGAATAAATCCGGGATATATGTGGAATGGCCAGAATAGCTAGAATAGCTATTCCGGTCTTCTTCAACAGCAGATCGATGAGTTTTCTTCAAAACAGCCGCTGGATGCTTTGTGAAAATAGGGTAACCAGTCCATAGATGGGGCAGAAACTCCAAGGCCGATGGTCCGAAGAAGGAGCGCGCGTCGGGTGATCTCCGAGGAGGCTGGGGCTTCGTTCAAGAAGGGGGGGAGGAGTCGGACTTCAGTAGAAAAAAATGGCAGCAGTCGTCCGGGGAAGAAGCCGCGAGCTCGGGAGCAGGGAGGGGAGGATCTGGAACTTGGGCGGAAACTCTATTGGGGGGTTGGTCCGGAGAAGAGGCTGGCGGCGGGGCGAGCTCCGAGGGAGGATGGGGTGTCGTCCTTTGACGGGGAGTCGAGCTGCGGTGGGAAAACATTAGGGCAGATGCTCGGAAGGAGCTGGGAGTTCGGGAACGTTCGGAAGGGACGCCGTGGGCTTGGGAACAGGGGAGGCGCACCTGGTTCGGGCGAGAACTTCGAGAAGAGGTGGTCCGGAGAAGAGGCCGGCATCGGGGATGCTCGGAACTGCTGCGGTGAGCCCGAGGAGCAGGGAGGTGCGCTAGGCCTGGGTCGAAACTCCACGGTGCAATGATCCGGGGTTAAGGGTGTCACAGACCGGAGGAGGGCGAGCCTGGGGCAGTCTTCTTTGATGGCAGAACAGCGACTTTGTTGAACAGGGGAGCTGGGAGGCTGCTTCATGGGATGGTGGCTCGGAGAGGACGACACCGGGGCGATCTCGAGACCTTGTTTCCGGTGGGGGGGGGGATCGGGCTCCAGTGGAGGAATGCCGAGCGGGCGTCCGGAAAGGTCACTAAATGCTCAGGGATGTCTGGGCCTGAGGAGCAGGGAGGTGACCGGACGACGAAAGGACTAGCGGTGGGAGGGCCGGAAGGAGGGAGTTCGGACGACGGAGAGGGTGGTTGAGGCGCTGGTGGAGGCGGGCGTTCATGGTGGAGAAAGAGACGGTGGGGAGAACGGACATCGCAGGCAGATCTATGCGGTCGGTTGCTTCCGGTTGCAGGCAGAAGGGACCGACGAGGACTGCTGCTTATCCGACGGGCAAGGGGCCAGGCTGAGTAGGGCTTCCGAGGAACCAACGGGTGAGGGGGAGGTCAGGTGTAAATTCTGCCCGAATGGAGGGAGCGGAGCGACAATGACGGTCACAGCAGAGGGGAAGGCATCATCGAAGATCTGTGCACGGGAAGTCCGATCAGCGTCGGTGGTGATGGCAGTAGAGAGGCGATGGTGGCAGTGGGCAGTGGATCACAAAGGAGGGCAGACACTGGTTGGGAGATTTTTCTTTTTCTTTTTTCGAAATGGTGTTGAATCTAGAAAAAAAATGAATCGGTGTGGTATGAAGTGAAGGGACTCATTGCAGCTAGTGGGAAAGAAGGAGAATCTGGAGTACCCAAATTTTTTTGGGCTCTGATACCAAAATTGATGGGGGACAGATGGGTAGGATCGTTGGTGAGCCTAGAAGTTACCTAAATTAGGGTACTATTTTTTTTGGTATTTTTTTTTCTAGGGGTGGCGAAGGAATAGTGGGGATGTAGGATAGGGATCTGGATCTCATGGACTTTGGGACTCACCCTAACTAAGAGACCTCTCACCTCTAGGGCATTACACCCTCCTTGATACATAGAGGCGCTAGGATGGATCTCAAAGGCTACGAGGGGATAGAGAAGCTGGAATGGGAAGGAGGATAACTGGGCATGACCTCACATCATGTCCTTGGGTTGGACCTCACACCTTCTCCTCACGGAGTGAAATAAAAAAAGCACTCTTTTCTAAAACTCATTTTCACCCCCAAAACTTGACTAAACTCCAAAAACTTTTTTTTTTACAAAGGACTGAGGGTGGTATTTATAGACCTGTCCAACCCTCGTTTGAATTTGAATACAGGATAAAAAGATAGTGATGACTCAAATTCAAATACAAGATAGGATAAGATAAGCCTATCCATTTCTAAATCCTAACCAACCAAATCCTTATTTAAATTTCAAACAAAAGATAAAATTCCAAACTACTTTATTCTGGATATGCTCCGAGATTCATGTAGCTTCAGGATTCGTGCAGCTTCAGGATTCGTGCTTGCTTCGGGATCCGTGCTAGCGATGTCCCCATCATTCCCCTGAGGTGGGGGAAACTCAGCTCCGTCGAGTTAGGCTGGCTCTAGATGCACATAACCCAATTTAAAGTAAACAGGATTTATTCCAAGCTGGAATAAATCCGGGATATATGTGGAATGGCCAGAATAGCTAGAATAGTTATTCTGGTCTTCTTCAACAGCAGATCGATGAGTTTTCTTCACAACAGCCGCTGGATCCTTTGTGAAAATAGGGTAACCAGTCCATAGATGGGGCAGAAACTCCAAGGCCGATGGTCCGGAGAAGGAGCGGGTGTCGGGCGATCTCCGAGGAGGTTGGGGCTTCGTTCAAGAAGGGGGGAGGAGTCGGACTTCAGTAGAAAAAAATGGCAGCAGTCGTCCGGGGAAGAAGCCGCAAGCTCGGGAGCAGGGAGGGGAGGATCCGGAACTTGGGTGGAAACTCCGTTGGGGGGTTGGTCCGGAGAAGAGGTTGGCGATGGGGCGATCTCCGAGGGAGGACGCGGTGTCATCCTTCGACGGGGCATCGAGCTGCGATGGGAAAACATCAGGGCAGATGCTCGGAAGGAGCTGGGAGTTCGGGAACGTCCGGAAGGGACGCCGTGGGCTTGGGAACAGGGGAGGCATGCCTGGTTCGGGCGAGAACTCCGAGAAGAGGTGGTCCGGAGATGAGGCCGGCGTCGGGGATGCCCGGAACTGCTACAGTGAGCTCGAGGAGCAGGGAGGTGAGCCAGGCTTGGGTCGAAACTCCGCGGTGCAGTGATCCGGGGCTGAGGGCATCACGGACCGGAGGAGGGTGAGCTTGGAGCGGTCTTCTTTGATGGCAGAATAGCGGCTTTGTTGAACAGGGGAGCTAGGAGGCTGCTTCGTGGGATGGTGGCTCGGAGAGGACAGCACCGGGGCGATCTCGGGGTCTTGTTTTCGGTGGGGGGGGATCGGGCTCCGATGGAGGAACGCCGAGCGGGCGTCCGGAAAGGTCACTAAATGCTCGGGGATGTCCGGGCCTGAGGAGCAGGGAGGTGACCGGACGATGGAAGGACTGGCGGTGGGAAGTCGGGCGATGGAGGGTCGGAAGGAGGGAGTTCGGACGACGGAGAGGGTGGTTGAGGCGCTGGCGGAGGCCGGCGTTCACGATGGAGAAAGAGATGGTGGGGAGAACGGACATCGCAGGCAGATCTATGCGGTCGATTGCTTCCGGTTGCAGGCAGAAGGGACCGACAAGGGCTGCTGCTCATCCGGCGGGCAAGGGGCCAGGCTGAGTAGGGCTTCTGAGGAACCAGCGGGCGAGGGGGAGGTCGGGTGTAAATTCTGCCCGGATGGAGGGAGCGGAGCGACAATGACGGTCACAGCGGAGGGGAAAGCATCGTCGAAGATCTGTGCACAGGAAGTCCGATCAGCGTCGGTGGTGATGGCAGTAGAGAGGCGACAGTTGCAGTGGGCAGTGGATCACAAAGGAGGGCAGACACTGGTTGGGATATTTTTCTTTTTCTTTTTTCGAAATGGTGTTGAATCTAGAAAAAAAATGAATCGGTGTGGTATGAAGTGAAGGGACTCATTGAAGCTAGTGGGAAAGAAGGAGAATCTAGAGTACCCAAATTTTTCTAGGCTCTGATACCATAATTGATGGGGGACAGATGGGTAGGATCGTTGGTGAGCCTAGAAGTCACCTAAATTAGGGTACTATTTTTTTTGGTATTTTTTTTTCTAGGGGTGGCGAAGGAATAGTGGGGATGTAGGATAGGGATCTAGATCTCATGGACTTTAGGACTCACCCTAACTAAGAGACCTCTCACCTCTAGGGCATTACACCCTCCTCGATACTTGGAGGCGCTAGGATGGATCTCAAAGGCTATGAGGGGATAGAGAAGCTGGAATGGGAAGGAGGATAACTAGGCATGACCTCACATCATGTCCTTGGGTTGGGCCTCACACCCTCTCCTCATAGAGTGAAATAAAAAAAATAATGTTTTCTAAAACTCATTTTCATCCCCAAAACTTGACTATTTTTTTTTTTACAAAGGATCGATGGTGGTATTTATAGACCTGTCCAACCCTCGTTTGAATTTGAATACAGGATAAAAAGATAGTGATGACTCAAATTCAAATACAAGATAGGATAAGATAAGCCTATCCATTTCTAAATCCTAACCAACCAAATTCTTATTTAAATTTCAAACAAAAGATAAAATTCCAAACTACTTTATTCTAGATATGCTCCGAGATTCATGCAGCTTCAGGATTCGTGCTTGCTCCGGGATCCGTGCTAGCGATGTCCCCATCAAATTAAGGTAGATAAATTCTAAGTGCCAGAGAACCCTCGATGAGTAAAGCATCTGTGTCGTTGTCCAAAGATGTCCGAATAAGGGACATGGATAAAGAAGACATGGCTTTGTAACAAAAAGTTGTTACACCATCAATGCTCTCCAACCCAACGAACTCCGCCATCATGACTAAGTCCAAAACAAGATTGACAATGAGGAGAAATTGGGTATAGGGAAAAGCACCCTTGATCTCCCTCAGAGTCTTCAGGAGAAGGCTCCACTCCAGCAAAAACTCAATGGGATAGAGAGACCCATTGATTTGATTACTATGATAGGAAGCTATAGGAACTTGATCGATGACTTGTGGAGCTCCAAACTGACAACCAAGGGTTTGCTGATTCCCTCAGTTACAACTCTCAACCCCCATTCTCTTGATGGATCATGGAAGAAGTGATGCCACCACATTTCAAGATGACTCAGCTATAACCTTATGATGGATCCACCAATCCACTAAAATATCTGAGGGGCAACAAAGCCTATATGATGATCCAAGGTGCCGGTGACACTCTTCATTACCTTGCCTTCCCAGTAACTCTAAGAAAAGCTGATTGAGTATGGTACTCAAGCCTCCAGCTAGGAAATATTCACTCCTTCAGCCAGTTGGAGTTATTTATGGCTCACTTTCGAACAAATAGGAGGATGCCATGAAATTCAAATAGCCTCTTCTATGTTCAACAAAGAGAAGGGTAATCTCTAAAAGATTATGTGGAGCACTTCAATGCTGCCATGCTTGAGATCCAAGACCTCAATGAGTTCATGGCCTTGTTAACCATGAAGAAGGGACTTTGGTCATCCTGGTTCGCTTTCTCTCTAGATAAGTTCCCAAAATGTTTCTCAGAGCTCTTAGCAAGTCCATAGAAATATGCTCAAGCTGAAGGAGCTATTAGTCGTTTCCAGACTGAAAGGAAGTCGACACCAAAAAAGAAGACTCAAGAGATACCTCCCGACCTAGCCATGCAAGGATTCTCGATCATGATGACAAAGCCCCAAGTCAAAAATTTGAATTACAAATTTGACAACTACATCCCTCTATCTCTTTCCTGAGAGAAAATTCTAATGAAAATAGAGGGAAAAAAGTTTTTACAAAGGCCTCGACCCATGTGCACAATACCCACTTCTCGTAACAAGAACAAGTATTGTCGCTTTCATCATGATCATGGCCATGACACTAAGGAATGTATCTAGCTAGAGGATGAAATAGAAGATCTAATCCATCGTGGTTATCTTGGGAAGTTTGTGCATGGAAGAGCATGTTGTCTTGAAGTTGCTGCCTCAAGGAAGTCCCCTGTTGAAGCTAAGGTTAACAATCAACCCACCAAAGAAAAGGTCAACATGATATCCTAGGGAGTAAGGCTAGTGGGCAAGTATTAAGGAAGGTGTTCCAAAGAGGCTATGGAGTAATAATGTAATTAGTTTTTCTGATGATGATCTTCAAAAAATTCAAACTCCCCATGATGATGCTATCATTATCTCGGCAATGATAACAAACTATGATGCAAGAAGAATTTTAATTAATAATGGAAGCTCTATTGACGTGTTATTCTATGATGCATTTTTTAAAATGAATCTTTCTCCTGAACTAAGAAAACTATCAACCCTATTAATCAGATTTACTGGCAATTCAATCAGCGTTGAAGGAAAAATTACTCTTCCTGTGACTATAGGAATAGAACCCCGATAAAAAACTATTTGTCTAAATTTTATGGTGGCCCAAGATCCATCGATATATAATGCAGTAATCAGATGACCAAGGTTGAACAAATTCTGAGCAATTGTTTAAACCTACCATCTCTTAATACGGTTCCTGACTAAGTTCAAAGTTGGAAAAATAAGGGAGACTAGCATCTTGCTCCACAATGCTTGAGATACAAGACAAATAGTTAGAGAAGGACATGTCCTTTGATCAGCTTGACCAAACGAAACCCAAAAAGCATGGAGAGCCAATCGAGAAGATAATTTTTGTATCTCTAACAAAAGAAGATCTGACTAAGACTGTACTAATTAGAACCCTTCTAGAAAGGGAGACAAAAAACTAACTCGTATAATTCCTATGATGCAATGCTGATATCTTTGCTTGGTCAGTTACAGACATGCTTAGAATACCCCCCAAAATAATCACCCATAAACCAAAAGTCAATTTAGGATTTAAACACATTCGGTAAAAGAAGAGAACTTCATCCATGAGTGATAAAGAGCCATCTTCCTATGATGCAATGCTGATATCTTTGCTTGGTCAGTTATAGACATGCTTAGAATACCTCCCAAAATAATCACCCATAAACTAATAGTCAATTTATGATTTAAACACATTCGGTAAAAGAAGAGAAACTTCACCCATGAGTGATAAAGAGCCATTGACAAAGAAGTTGGCAAACTGCTTGATACTAATTTCATCTGAGAAGTCCATTATCCTGACTGATTAGCCAATGTGGTGATGGTTAAAAAGGCTAATAGGAAATGGAGATTTGCATTGATTATATGGACCTTAACATGGCCTATCCTAAAGATAGATTTTCCTTACAAAGATAGATCAATTGGTCGATGCAACTTCTGGGCATAAACTCTTAAGTTTTATTAATGCTTTCTTGTGGTATAATCAAGTCTAAATGGATTTCGAAGATAAAGAAAAGATAGCCTTTATAACTGAGAAGTGCTTATACTATTATAAAGTGATGCCATTTAGCCTGAAAAATGTCAAGGCAATTTACCAAAGACTAGTGAACAAAGTGTTCAAAAAATAACTTGGGCAAAAGATGGAAGCTTACATCGATGACATGCTGGTAAAAAGCATCAAGACATTAGACTACATCATGGATTTGGAGAAAGCTTTCAACACACTACGATGCTACTAGATGAAGTTGAATTTGACCAAATGCATCTTTGGAGTAACATCAGTAAGTTTTCTTAGATTTCTGGTTACCAACCGAGGAATCAAGGCCAACCTTGAAAAAATAAGAATGATTCTAGACATGAAACACCCTGCTACCAAAAAACAAGTCCAACACTTGACTGGGCGCATTAATACCTTCAACCGATTTATTTCTCAATCAGTTAAGAGTTGTCTGTCATTCTTCAAAATCTTATGGCAAACAAAGGACTTTGAGTAAATGGACGACTGTCAACAAGCTTTTGAAGATTTAAAAAAAGTATCTCGGCTCTCCACCCCTGCTTTCAAAACTTGAAAAAGGGGAAACCTTGTACTTATATTTATCTGCCTCATCTGAAGTGGTTAGCTCATTATTGGTCAAGGAAGGCAAAGAAGTGAAAAAGCCAATCTACTATGCTAGCCAATTATTACATGATGCATAGATAAGATACTTTAAGGCAAAAAAACTAATCTACACCTTAATAATTGCAATGTAATGTCTAAGACCATATTTGTAGGCCCACTCGGTGGTGGTCTTGACTGACCATCCCTTGAAAGCCATTCTATAATACCCTGACACATTAGGATGAATGGCAAAATAGACTATCAAACTTAGCAAATTCAATATCACTTACCACCCTCACCTAGTAATAAAAGTGTAAGTTTTATCTAACTCCATTACCGAGTGCACATGGACCAATGAAGAAGTCAACTGAGAAAAGGTTGAAGGAATGTCTAAAACCCACGTGGATACTCCATGTGGATGGAGCACCTAATGAAAGAAAACACGGGGTTGCGAGTGCCTACACTAAGCATGCAATAGCGCAGAGAGCAGGTTTGTGTTTTAAAATAATTTCAAAATAACAACGGAAAAAACCTACTCCATATAGGATCTAACATATTGAAGATGCATGTACAAGCAAAAGAAGGCATGAAGTGGGCATGTAATATTTATAAACAATTTAATAAACCTAGATCTAGGCATGCATGAAAAATAAAATTACAAATTTTACCTTATTCCTGCTTGGAATAAAATAGGGATAACATTGGAATAGCTGGAATATCTAGAATAACTTTAATCCAGTCTTCTTCTTCCAGCAGCCTTTTGAAACGTTGATTTCTTCTTCTCTTCCAAGTGCAGCAAACTCAAACCACAAATGGGCTATCCTTTGGTCTCTCTTCCTGCAACAATTCTTGATAGAGCTTTCTTCAAGGGAGAGCCTTTGGATTGTTCTACCAACAAGGTTTGAAGTCCCCTTATCTCTTCTCCAAGAGCAGCAATAGAATTTCTGCAACCAAAAACAGAGCTAACAAAATAGCAGGAATGATGATTGATTCGGCTCACAGGTGTTCAAAAGAACACCCTCTAGAGGGGGGACATGCTTGGGCTTCCTATGATCCGGCTTCATGTGCGATTCTAGTCGCTGGAAACCACTTGAATCGGTGAAAGGGAAGAAGAAAAATAGAACTCCTTGTTCTGTAATTTGTTTTCTCCAAAATGGAGCTTCTTCCACCGATTGAGCACCAACAATTAATAGGGAATCAAGGATTCTTTCACTCCCAATCTCTCAACAAAATTCAGCCCCTAAATCACCGGTTGAAACAATGGTGGAAGCTCTTAAGGAAGAAGACACTCTGAGTTTTTTCACCACCCAGAAATAATATAGCAACATGAACAAATAAACTGGTGCAATAGGGAGCTGAGGGGACTAGCTTGGAAAATAAGAGGGCAGCAGATTTCAAGATGAATCAAATTTGTCTTGAAAGAAGCAATGAAGGGCCATAATTATATGGTTTAATTTCAGCAAAAATCGAGTGAAATGGGAGAGGAAGAGATGCCTAAAAACCCATGTTCGCCCAAGCCTTTAATTACCATGTGGATTGGTCAAAATCGGTTCATAACGGGTTTAAAAAATCCAAAACTGGTTCAAAACCGGTTCACAAAATAATTAGATCAAAATCTAATTAATAAAAGGCTTGGTCAAGTCCCGGTCACCCAGAAACAATTCCCGGTGGACCCGAACAAATTTTTGATCAACCCAAAATTGGGTCAATCCAAAGGTGCTCAATCAAACCGTTACCAAAATGATTCCTAATCATTAATCGATACTTGGATTAGGGATAAATCCTCTATGGTGTGTGACCTCATAGGTTTGAACCTAGGCGGTAGCACTGGAACAACTCCAGTACCAGCACAAGATACCATCTAGCAATGGGTCCCGGCGTCCGGATAGGTCGAAGATGCAAGAGCAATCAATCGAACCTCTAGCATATGGTTACCGTATAATTCATCCCTTTGACCTCCAATACTCAGGATGACCTAGGGTTTGACTACTAACCCTAGCTGAGTTAATCCACAACATGTCTCAACCTTGCAAGTCCAGTGACTCCTCACTAGGACTACCTCCGTCGAGGATTTGCTAAATTGAGACACTGCGAGACATTCAATCCAAACTATTTGGACAGGTCAATTCCATCTTGGTCCACCACTATACTTGCCTGTACCCAGAAACCTTCTATTACTGGATTAGAAATCCGGGTAGTCCAGAACCAAAGCACATGGAGTTGCTTGCAAGCTAACATGATGACCTCAGGTCGGAGGGACACATATACCCATATCCAATCGTGAGTATCCCTTTGGCAGAAAGGGACTACACGGAGTCACGTTCAATGAGATATCATATATCCCACTTGTAGATCATATCAGTGTCACAACACTCCTTTGGTCAAGAGGATAACCAAACAATATGAACCACAACAACCTATACTTGATACGTTATCATCCAGTACAATATATCCTTTGGTCATGAATTTGGTTTAAGGATCACTCGATATATCCTCTCTATATCGAAGTCAATGTAGTCCTAAGAACTTCATCACATGAAAAGAGTTCGTTACAGGGAAAAGTAAGAATGTGATGAGCTACCAAAATAATAATTATTAATTCATACAAAGAGTACAATACTCAACTCAACCGCCTACAGCCTAGGTGATTGGCTTTGGGACACAATTCTCAACAACTCCCACTTGTACTAAAGCCAATCAGAATAGTATCTAATACCCATTTCCCTTTTACAAAAGTTGAACTCTTTTATTCCGAGGGCTTTAGTAAAAATGTCAACCAAATTTTCCTTTCCATCAATCTTCATAAGATTGATGTCGCCTCATTCTACGGTCTCTCGTATAAGATGGTAACACCGCAGAATATGCTTGGTGCGGTGATGAGCTTTCGGCTCCTTAGCTTGAGCAATGGCTCCAGTGCTGTCACAGTACACTGGAACAGGACCATCTAGGAAAGATGCCACCCCTAGCTCTCTAGGAACTCCCGCAACTACATGGCTTCCTTCACTGCATCTGATGCTGCAAGGTACTCTACCTCGCATACTGAGTTTGCAACAGTCGCCTACTTGGAACTTTTCCAGCATATCACTCCTCCATTCAAGATAAATACAAATCCTGATACACTCTTGCTATCATCTCTGTCTGACTGGAAACTGGAGTCAGTATATCCCACAAGTTTCAAGTCAAATTCTTCATAAATCAGCCATTGGTCTTTAGTATTTCTTAAATACTTCAGGATGGACTTAACCACCTTCCAATGCACCTCTCCTGGGTCAAACTGGTATCTGCTCATTACTCTTAGTGAGTATGCCACGTCTGGTCTAGTACATGTCATAGCATACATGATAGAGCCTACTGCAGAAGCATAAGGTACTATACTCATGCGCTCTCTTTTCTTAGGAGTTGTCGCACAATCCTTCTTGGAAAGAGTAATTCTAGAACCTATCGGAAGATAGCCTTTCTTGAAATTTTCCATGCTAAACAGTTTCAGCACAGTGTCAATGTACGTAGACTGGGACACTCCCAGAAGCCTCTTAGATCTATCTCTATAGATCTTCATACCCAGTATGTAAGAAGCTTCACCCAACTCCTTCATGGAGAACTGAGATGATAACCAGACCTTTATTCTTTGTAATGCTGTGACGTCATTCCTGATTAAGAGAATGTCATCAACATACAGTACCAGGATACAATCACAGAACCATTAACCCACTTATAGATGCACGGTTCTTCTTCGTTCCTAACGAAGCCATACGATTTGACACACCTATCAAATCGTAAGTTCCAACTTCGAGATGCTTGCTTGAGTCCATAAATGGACCTCTACAACTTGCAAACTTTTGACTCATCTGAGGATGTGAACCCTTCAGGCTGTATCATATACACCTCCTCTTCCAATTCCCTATTTAGGAAAGCAGTTTGGACATCCATCTGCCAGATCTCATAATCAAAATATGCTACTAAAGTAAGCATGATTCGAATGGACTTGAGCATTGCCATGGGAAAGAAAGTATCATCATAATCGATACCATATCACTAACGATATCCCTTGGCAACCAAACGGGCTTTATAGGTCTCTACCTTCCCATGTGCACCCCTTTTCCTCTTGAAGATCCATTTACACCCTATGGGTTTTATCCCTTCAGGTGGATCAACCAATGTCCATACATTATTGATCTCCATGGACTCCATTTCGGATCACATGGCTCCAAGCCATGCCTCAGAGTCAGATCTCTGAAGTGCATCCATATAGGTGATCGGATCCTCATTGTTCTCATCGAGCTCAATGGGATCACCGTCCCGGACCAAGAAACCATAGTATCTGTCTGGCTGATGCGGTACTCTACTAGATCTCCTAATAATGGGTTTCGGGTGTGATCCAATCACAGCCGGTTCTATGATGTCCTTAGAGTGTGCAGGTTCTTCTATTGGCTGAACTTCACCAAGTTCAATCTTAGAGGCTACAGTCCCTTCTCCAAGGAACTCCTTTTCCAAAAAGATAGCCCTAAGAGCGACGAACACTTTCTATTCATCCTCCAAGTAGAAGAAATACCCTTTGGTTTCCTTAGGATAACCAATAAACAGGCACCGATCAGACCTAGTACCAAGTTTATCTGAGTCTAAACGCTTTACATAAGCCAGACAACCCCAGACCCGAAGGTGTAAGATTGAGCACTTTCGTCCAGTCCACATCTCATATGGAGTGGAGACAACAGACTTACTCGAAACATTATTTAACAAGTGATAAGCTATTTCAAGTGCATATTCCCCAAAGGATAGCGGCAGAGTTGCGAAGCCCATCATGGATCGAACCATGTCCAATAGGGCTCGATTCCTCCTTTCGGACACACCATTCAATTATGGTGTTTCTAGAGGAGTCCATTGAGAGAGAATCCCATTCTTCTCAAGGTATGTCAAAAACTCACCAGATAGGTATTCACCACCTCGATCAGATCGAAGGATTTTAATACTTTTTCTAGTTTGTTTCTCTACTTCATTACGATATCGTTTGAACATTTCAAACGACTCAGATTTATGTCTCATCAAAAAGATATAACGAAACCTCAAAAGGTCGTCTGTAAACGTAATGAAATACTGTATCCACCTCTGGCACTAACTATCATGGGTCTATATACATCAATATGTATGAGACTCAGAAGTTCTGTAGCTCGTTCACCTTTTCTAGTAAAAGGTGACTTGGTCATTTTACCAAGTAAAAAGGATTCACAAGTAGGCAGTGATTCAGAATCACTAACCTTGAGGAGGCCTTCTCCTCGCAACTTGTATATCCTACTCTGGTTTACATGACCTAGCCTATAGTGCCAAATATACAGATCACTGATATTTTCTAACCTTGGACGTTTGCTAGATGTGTACATTACACTAACAGGCCGTGACTATTCATAAATGCCATTATTTAACTGAGCTTTCATTATCATAGAGTTATTCAAAATAACTTGGCAAATATCTCCTTTTATTGATAGTTCAATACCACAATTGGCCAAAAGGCCTATAGAGATTATGCATATAATGAAACTAGGACAATAATGACAGTCAACTAACTCGACAGTACAGGACTCAAAGACAAGACTCAGAACTCTGATCACCAGTACTAGAACATGATTTCCATTCCCAATGCTTAGGAACTGTTCCCCATCCTTGAATCTCTTGCTAACCTGCAGTCCTTGTAACGAATTACAAATATGAAAAGGACTACCGGTATCCAATACCTAGTTAGCAGTATCACAAATAGAGAAATTACAAGGTTTTATCATATAAATACCTTATCCAACAGTCTGCTGCTTTCCCTTCCTTGGCCTGTTCGGGTCTAGGGATGCTTGGTAAAGAGGACAGTTCCTCTTCCAGTGTCCCCGCTTCTTGCAGTAGAAGCACTCTGTATTAGATTGGTTAGCTTTCACTTTCCTGGTCTGACTCGGGCCAAGAGCATTCAGCACATTCTTTCCCTTCCTTTTATTCTTCCCTTTCTTAAAGGGACGACGACCTCTAGAACCTCCCACTAAATTCACCACCCCCTTGTTCAGTTGGTGGTCTTTCTCGAAAGTCTGCAGTAATCCTATCAAACCATGGTAATTGACTGTAGGCTTATTCATTCTATAATGGTCAAGAAAGTCAAGATAGGAGGAGGGCAGAGAATTCAAAATCGCATCCTTGCCGAGCTGCTCGTGCAAGGGACATCCGAGCTTGCCCAACTTTTCAATCAGCTCGATCATGTACAATACATGATCAGTGATAGAACCACCATTCGGCATCTTGGCATTGTAGATGGCACAAGATAGATGGCACAAGATACTTTGTACCGCTTTACATCATCCGACGTGCCGAAAGATTCCTTCAACTTTTGAAGAATCTTATCAGGTTGGGCCTCCTCGAACTTGTGACTGAACTCGTCGTTTATTGCCACTAGCATAATGCATCGGACAGTAGTCTGATCAAAAACCCACTTCTGATAAGTGTCCCTGATTGAACTCCGAGCATTGGTAGAGGGGATTTCAGGTGTCGGATCCGTTATCACATAAAGGATCCGTTCATGCTCCAGGACAATCCTCAACTTTCGATACCAGCTATCGAGGTTGTGACCCTTCAACTTCTCATTATCAAGAGTGACCGGAGTGAAAGATTTGAAGACATCTGAAAGGAAAAAACAAGACCATATTAGAGTATGAATCAATTAAGTAACAAAAAGACTTGGACTTTAGTCTAAAGGTCTCTCCCACTAATTTTTTCAGATTGGGAGCCTGTAAGCTCAGGTAGGCAATCCAAGAGGCGGGGTGAATTGGGTTTTATAAAACTTTTGTACTATTTAAAATATGAACTAAAGCAACTATGTGCTAATGCAATTCAAGTACTTGTGTGTTTCAAATAAATGTAGCGGAAATAAAGAAATAAAAGCACAAGGAGAATAATCACACAAACACAAAGATTTATAGTGGTTCGGTGCCAACCAAGCACCTACATCCACACCCTAAGAATTTCTTGGGAATTCCACTAAGTTTGGTTTTATAACTTAGGCTCACCAACAACCTTTACAACTTATTTTGTCTTCGGGCTCACAAGTCAAACCCTAGTTGGTTTCAAGGCTCACCAACAACCACCCTTGGTTTTACGGGATAACCAAGAACCTAAATAACTTGTTTTGTCTTCGGGCTCACAAGTAAAACCCTAGTTAGTTTCAAGGCTCACCAACAACTACTTTGGTTTTCAAAGGCTTACCAAAAACCTCTTTGGTTTTCCAAGGCTCACCAAAAACCTCAAGTCAAATAATGTAAGAGCAAGTATAAATAAATACAATAAAAGCTTTCAAAAATAAAGCAAATATTTCTTTGAAGCCCTTGATTGTTGACAATGATCTTGTCTTCAAGTTGATGAAGCCTTTGATTGATGCTTATAGATGTAGACTTTGAATGCTCTCTTTGAAACTTGGAAGCTTGAAGGCTTTGAATCACTCAACTCTTGAATCCGTTAAGAATATTCAAGAAACTCATCAAAGGATTGTTTTTCCATTTGATTCTTAATGTTTATATAGCCTTCCAACACTTAATAAATCGTTTATGACCATTGGGGATGAAAATATGGCCGTTTGAAACAAGTTGGAGAAGTTCTGAAGCTTTTCAAAAGTAGCCATTACTGTTCAAGTGTCGACACTTGAACAGTAAGTGTTGACACTTGAATAGTGCAAGTGTCGACACTTGCTACAGTGAGTCGATACTTGGTACTATTTATAGCCAATTCTGATTTTTCATATTTCTATTTTTTTTTGTTGTTCTCAGGCCTTGAGTCGACACTTCACTCTTCAAGTGTCAACACTTGATCCTCAGGTGTCGACACTTCATTTCCAGGTATCGACACTTGCCTATGCCATTGCTGAAACTTGACCAAAATCAAACTTTAACCTCTTCAAGTTCTTCCATATCAATTTCAAAGTCCATATACTTGATTTTCCATTGATTTAAGGACTTTCTTCAACTGAAATACAAGCATTTCTTCATTCAACATGGATGAGTACTAAGATCTGAAAAACATACTTAAAATATGATTAGTACTCTTATATACTTAAACATTTTGTCAATCATCAAAATCAAGACTAGAGTCAACAATCTCTCCCTTTTTGATGATGACAAAATCTTTAAGTATATGAATAGGGTAAGCTTAAAAGATTAACAATAGTATAAACATGTAAGCTCAAAAATAATAAGCACAAAGCTCCCCCTCAAAATATTATCAAAAATCTTTAAAAATATTTTTCAAAATATGTAAAATTTTTTAAATTTTCAAAATTTCTTCTTCTTACTAATTCTTCTTTCAAATTTTCAAAATTTCTTCTTCTTACTAATTCTTCCCTTTAGATAAAAACATTTTGCATTCTTCTCCTCCTTTTGCACTTTCTTTCATTTCTCATATGATTTTTCATGTTTATCCTATCTTTCCCTTTTCATACATAACATTTTTCTCCTCCTTTTTGACATCATGAAAAAGGGTGAAAGGCAATAAAAAATGAGAGTGAAGGTGGAAAGAATAGCAAGTAGATCATCAAAATCAATACATAAAAGTAATTTATTATGATACCACTTGAATGTAACTCCCCTCAAAGAATTAGATTGAAAACAAGGAGGAGAGTATCAGAGCAATATAAGTACATCATGATATCAAGCAAGATATTCAAAGCATCACATATGTATATAATGATAACAAATCTTTAGATGCTCCCCCTGAATGTTATTCCTCCTTAAAAATATGCATTCAATTGAGGAATAAAATATGAAAGCACATGCATCAAAATTTCAGATAACTTTAGATATGAACATAAATTTTAAGTCTGATAGCAAAGATTTGAAATTTTTAAAATATTCATGATTTTAAAAAAATGCAAAGCATTGATACCATTTAAAAACTTTTAGCATGATTTCAAATTCATTTTAAAAGGATTTGATATCCATACAAATGCTAGAAGTAATATGATATCAAGTCTAGCTACTAGAGCAAGGGTTTATCAATATGCATACCTTCTTCTTAAATTTAATCCTTAACTACCAGTTCTATACTTGATTCAAATCAATTCTAACTTAAGCATAGATGCCAAAAATGAAGGCACATAAATCGAAACATTTCACTTGAAGTAATTCAAAAACTATATTAATCAAAATTAAGTGAAAGTCTAATAATCATAAGTTGAAATCATGAGAGCATGAAATCCTTCACCAAAATGGTCATGATCACAATAAATGATTATTAGTCTAAGCTTGATTTTAATTAATCAATCAAAACATTTTTCAAATCAATATTCATCTTTAAAAGTATTTTTCATGAAATACATTAGTCAAAATCAAGTGGAAGTCTTACAATCACCAGTTTAATCATGATAGCATGAAATTCATCAACATCAAGAAGTCCATGATCATAACCAATGATTGTAAGTCTAAACTTGATTCTAATTAATCAAAATAATTTTCAAATAATTGATCCAATAATTATAACAAAATCTCAACTATATTTTCAATTATGGAAGGAAATGTTTAGAATGTACCAATATGTATAGTCCTTCCTTTACAATTTAATCCAAAATATAGCTTGTCCACTTCTTCAAATTATCTTGTACAGCCATTTTTCAAGAACTTCCTTTTTTCATGTTGGGCTGCAAGACATTCCTGCAAAACAAACTAAGTGGACAATTTTGGTACCCAAACTTTCTTGGCTCCTTTATGATTAGTAATTATGGTTCCTTTTGGAACCCAAACTTTTCTTAATCTAGAAGGATAAGCATTAAAACCAAATTTATAAGATAAATTGAAAGAAGCAGGAATAGAGAAATTCTTCAAAAGTTTTTGCTTCTTTTCCTCAACCAAAATATTTTTCTTATTCAAAACTTTATCACATGAATCTTTCAAAACAACATTTTCTTTTTCTAAAAATTCTTTTTCTTTAGAAAAATTATTCTTTTCATTTTTCAAAACATCAATCTTGGCATTTAAATCACCATTTTTATTTGCAAGATTGGTGTTGTCAAGAGAAAATGAATCTACATGCATTTTTAATTTCTTGTGCTTAATTTTTAGCAATTTGTATTCATGCACAAGATCATTAGATGCATCATATAATTCACCAAAGATAAAATTATAATCATTTTTAGCACATACCTTTTTCTCATTTGCCATGAAGCAAAGATGGGAAACTTCATCATCCGTACTTGAAACTTCGCTATCGCTCCAAGTTGCCATCATTGTCTTGAATTTCTTTTTGGCTTTGAAGGCCATTATCTTCTTTTTCTCTTGATCTACAATTACTTCCCTTTGCCATAAGTTCAACTCATAGGTCATGAGTGAACCGATAAGCTCCTCCAAAGGTAAGGTTTCTACATCTTTAGCTTCTTGGATCGCCGTCACCTTTAGATCCCATGATTTTGGCAAAGATCTAAGAATTTTGTTCACAAAATCAGCATTAGTATAGATTTTGCCAAGACTTTTTAATTCATTAATAATAGTCATAAATCTAGAAAACATATCAGATATAGATTCATAATGCATCATTTCAAAAATTTCAAAAGAATGTACAAGCAAATTAATTTTTATATTCTTCACTTGAAGTTACTCTCTTCACTTGAAGAGTACCCTCATGAGTAACTTCAAGTGTGTCCCATTTTTCCTTCGCCGATGTGCATGATGAGATTCTATTAAATTTATTTAAGTCCAATGCACAATAAAGCAAGTTCATTACTTTAACATTGATTTCAGTTTGCTTAATATCATATTCATTCCAATCCTCTTCGAGCTTTGGAATGGAAATGTCATTAACCAACATGGAAGGAATATGATAACCACTAACAATAATTTTTCAAAGATAATAATTAATAGATTGAATATGAATGTACATGCGAGTTTTTCAAAAAGCATAATTTGTGCCATCGAAAAATGGTGGTCTAGCACTAATACCAACTAGGGTTGCCATAATCTTTAACTCAAAATCGTTAGATTTTCAAACAGAGCATCGAGCTTTGATACCAATTGTAGGCTTAGGTAGACAATCCAAGAGGGGGGATGAATTGGATTTTATAAAACTTTTATACTTTTTAAAATATGAACTAAAGAAAGTATGTGCTAATGCAATTCAAGTGCTTGTGTGTTTCAAATAAATGCAGCGGAAATAAAGAAATAAAAGCACAAGGAGAACAATCACACAAACATAAAGGTTTATAATGGTTCGGTGCCAACCAAGCACCTACATCCACTCCCCAAGAATCCCTTGGGAATTTCACTAAGTTTAGTTTTATAACTTAGGGTCACCAACAACCTTTACAACTTATTTTGTCTTCGGGCTCATAAGTCAAACCCTAGTTGGTTTCAAGGCTCACCAACAACCACCCTTGATTTTATGGGATAACCAAGAACCTAAATAACTTGTTTTGTCTTTGGGCTCACAAGTAAAATCCTAGTTGGTTTCAAGGCTCACCAACAATCACTTTGATTTTCAAAGGCTTACCAAAAACCTCTTTGATTTTCCAAGGCTCACCAAAAATCTCAAGTCAAATAATATAAGAGCAAGTATAAATGAATACAATAAAAGCTTTCTAAAATAAAGCAAATATCTATTTGAAGCCCTTGATTATTGATGAAGATCTTGTCTTCAAGTTGATGAAGCCTTTGATTGATGCTTATAGATGTAAACTTTGAATACTCTCTTTGAAACTTGGAAGCTTGAAGGCTTTGAATCACTCAACTCTTGAATCTTTTAAGAATATTCAAGAAACTCACCAAATGATTGCTTTTCCATTTGATTCTTGATATTTATATAGCCTCCCAATACTTAAAAAATTGTTTATGACCATTGGGGATGAAAGTATGGCCGTTTGAAGCAAGTTGGAGAAGTTCTGCAGCTTTTGAAAACTAGCTGTTACTGTCAAGTGTCGACACTTGAACAGTAAGTGTCGACACTTGAACAGTGCAAGTATCAACACTTGGCACTATTCACAGCCAATTCTGATTTTTTATATTTCTATTTTTTTTTGTTGTTCTCAGGCCTTGAGTCAACACTTCACTCTTTAAGTATCGATACTTGATCCTTACGTGTCGACACTTCATTTCCAAGTGTCGACACTTGCCTGTGCCATTGTTGAAACTTGACCAAAATTAAACTTTAACCTCTTCAAGTTCTTCCATATCAATTTCAAAGTTCATATACTTGATTTTCCATTGATTTAAGGACTTTCTTCAACTGAAATACAAGCATTTCTTCATTCAACATGGATGAGTACTAAGATCTGAAAAATACACTTAAAATTTAATTAGTACTCATATATACTTAAACATTTTGTCAATCATCAAAATCAAGACTAGAGTCAACAGAGTCTCTAACTCCAATCTGTGAAATCACTATTTCATAGTGGGTACTGAAATCCAATAGACCATGTATGAGCCCGACTATGGCCAGCTCACCCATATGCGCCTAAAGGTAGGTTCACTAACCATTTGTTTCCCTAAGCAACTTCCAGTAATTTATTTTGCCCTAGAGAGCACCCCAATCGGCCTAGGGGCCTCCTATTGCGGGTCTCCGGTCTGGTCCAACCATTAACATGATAAATCCAATACTTCTAGCCAACGAATGACCAAGCCCGACTATGGTCGGCTCACCTGATCACCGTTAAGAAGGTTGCACTGAACCATCATCTATGAGAGAGTAATTCCAGTAACCAGATGCACACCCGTTCTATGGAAATGCCGATGAACACCAAGTTAAAGGACACATTACTAACCCACTTAATGGGAGGCTAAGACACCATCAACTCTTTGACTTATTCTTTTTCAGGACCTAATAATTTTAGAGGATTTTAGGTTATGATAGATGAATAAGACAAGAACATGGATCATCCTCCCACTGAACAAATCAGTTTTCAGGAGGGTTGAACCAATTCAACAATTGATCCATGGGCACCTACCGATCAGTCAGACTGATCAACCTGGGTGACATGGATTAACTCGAGTCAATGAGCTTTTCTAATCAGTTCTGGTCGACATGACTGGCCAAGTAAGTGAGATCATGGGTGAGTATCCACCGTTTACCATCTTTCCTAGACACCAACCAAGTTGGCCAGGAAAGAGGTAGCCTCATGCAACAATGATCACAATGCCAAACCTACCTCGACGCCAACCGGTTTACCAGATTCGATCAGACTAGCCTAAAGACTCGGGCTTCCACGGAGCCACTAATTAGATCCATTTTAGATGAATGGACTAACTTATCTAACTATTAGATAGTTCTAAAAGAAGGACCTTAATCAACTTTTGATTATTCTTCTTATTATCCAGTTCAACTAAACATAGGTCTAACCCAAATTATGGACCCAATTAGATAGCTAACCCAAATAACCCAATTAGCTTATTTAAATGACATTAGGTTTCATAAACCCTAAGATAATTTGTCATTTAATTTAATCATACAATTCAAAATTATTTGAATATAAGCCAATATTTTAATTAAAATAATTTTAATTAAAACATGTAAAACTCCTTTTACATATCAAATCATGCATCATATCTAGTTATATTCTTTTATAAATATTACATTACCCAAAAAGAAATTTATAAGACATGCCAAAAAAGTATCTGAATTAAAACAATTTTAATTCCTTTGATTTCCTTAAAGGATCCTTCTGAAGAGGCCAACACAGATGAACCGCATCGTGCCAAAGACATACGGTCATGGTGAAGGTCTCAACTAGATTCCTAAAAGTACAACCTAATCATACCCTATGACTAAGATATAGATACATATCAAAAGATTAAACATTTTAATCTACTATACATGCGATCAAGATATGTTACACCTGAACCTGGCTCTGATACCACTAAAAGGAAACACGGGGTTACGAGTGCCTACACTAAGCATGCAACAGCACAGGGAGCAGGTTTGTATTTTAAAATAATTTCAAAATAACAGCAGAAAAAACCTACTCTACATAGGATTTAACATATTGAAGATGCATGTACAAGCAAAAGAAGGCATGAAGTGGGCATGTAATATTTATAAACAATTTAATAAACCTAGATCTAGGCATGCATGGGAAATAAAATTATAAATTTTACCTTATTCCTGCTTGGAATAAAATAGGGATAACACTAGAATAGCTGGAATATCTAGAATAACTTTATTCCAGTCTTCTTCTTCCAGCAGCCTTTTGAAACGTTGATTTTTTCTTCTCTTCCAAGTTCAACAAACTCAAACCACAAATGGGCTATCCTTTGGTCTCTCTTCCTGCAACGATTCTTGATAGAGCTTGCTTCAAGGGAGAGCCTTTGGATTGTTCTACCAATAAGGTTTGAAGTCCCCTTGTCTCTTCTCCAAGAGTAGCAATTGATTTTCTGCAACCAAAAATAGAGCTAACAAAACAGCAGGAATGGTGATTGATTCGGTTCACAGGTGTTCAAAAGAACACCCTCTAGAGGGGGGACATGGCTGGGCTTCCTCTGATCTGGCTTCACGCGCGATGTTAGTCGCCGGAAACCACTTGAATCGGTGAGAGGGAAGAAGAAAAATAGAATTCCTTGTTCTGTAATTTGTTTTCTCCAAAACAGAGCTTCTTCCACCGATTGAGCACCAACAATTAACAGGGAATCAAGGATTCTTTCACTCCCAATCTCTCAACAAAATTCATCCCCTAAATCACCGGTTGAAACAATGGTGAAAGCTCTCAAGGAAGAAGACACTCTGAATTTTTTCACCGCCCATAAATAATGTAGCAGCATGAACAAATAAACCGGTGCAATAGGGAGCTGAGGGGACTAGCTTGGAGAATGAGAGGGCAGAAGGTTTCAGGATGAATCAAATTTGTCTTGAAAGAAGCAATGAAGGGCCATAATTTTATGGTTTAATTTCAGCAAAAACCAAGTGAAATGGGAGAGGAAGAGATGCCTGAAAACCCCTGTTCGCCCAAGCCTTTAATTATCGTGTGGATTGGTCAAAACCGGTTCACAACTGGTTTAACAAATCCCAAACCGGTTCAAAATCGGTTCATAAAATAATTAGATCAAAATCTAATTAATAAAAGGCTTGGTCAAGTCCCGGTCATCTAGAAATAATTCCCGGTGGACCTGAAAAATTTTTTGATCGACCCAAAATTGGGTCAATCCAAAGGTGCTCAATCAAACCGTTATCGAAATGATTCCTAATCATTAATCGGTACTTGGATCAAGGATAAATCCTCTATGGCATGTGACCTCATAGGTTCGAACCTAGGCAGTAGCACTGGAATAATTCCAGTACCAGCACAAGATAGCATCTAGCAATGGGTCCCAGCATCTGGATAGGTTGAAGATGCGAGAGTAATCAATCGAACATCTGGCATATGGTTACCGTATAATTCATCTCTTTGACCTCCAATACTCAGGATGACCTAGGATTTGACTGCCAACCTTAGCTGAGTCAATCCACAACATATCTCAACCTCGCAAGTCCAGTGACTCCTCACTAGGACTATCCTGGCCGAGGATTTGCTAAATTGAGACACTACGAGACATTCAATCCAAACTATTTGGATAGGTCAATTCCATCTTGGTCCACCACTGCTCCACAAGTACTTGTCTATACCCAGAAACCTTCCGTCACTGGATTAGAAATCCGGGTAGTCCAGCACCAAAGCACAGGGAGTTGCTTGCAAGCTACCATGATGACCTCAGTTCAGAGGGACACATAAACCCATATCCAATCGTGAGTATCCCTTTGGCAGAAAGGGGCTACATGGAGTCATGTTCAATGAGATATCATATATCCCACTTGTAGATCACATCAGTGTCATAACACTCCTTTGGTCAAGAGGACAACCAAACGATGTGAACCACAACAACTTACACTTGATACGTTGCCATCCAGTACAATATATCCTTTGGTCGTGAATTTGGTTTAAGGATCACTCGATATATCCTCTCTATATCGAAGTCAATGTAGTCCTAAGGACTTCATCACATGAAAAGAGTTCATTACAGGGAAAAGTAAGAATGTGATGATCTGCCAAAATAATATTTATTAATTTATACAAAGAGTACAATACTTAGCTCAACCGCCTACAGCCTAGGTGATTGGCTTTAGGACACAATTCCCAACACCTAACTCACTCGATAGTTTGGCAGGTTTGATCTCGACAAACCCTAAAGGGGTAATTGCCAAATATGCACTCTAATTTGCCTTAAGGCATCAAATAACTAAGTCGAGTATGAAGCACTCTTGGCTGGGTTGAAAATCACTAAAGAACTTGGAGTCAAAAAGCTAGGAACATTCACAGATTCCCAGCTTGAGATATGATTATGGCCAAGTATTTATAGAAGGTGCTGACTCATACATCAAAATTTGAATCCTTTGGAATCTCCCACATTTTCCAAGCTAAAAATGCTTGGATCGATGCTCTTTCTTGACTTGCAACATCGACCATTGACTCACTCGAAAGAATATATTATTGAACATCTCGATGCACCCAACATTGATAAGAATGCAAGAGTACACAAAATAGAGCATGAATCAAGTTGGATGGATCCGATTATTAAGTACCTAACTGACGAAGTTTTGCCGAATGATCCTATAGAAGCTAAATGAATAAAGTGGATGGCCTCCTAATATATACTCATAAATGGAAACCTTTATAAGAGATCTTTTACTCTTCCACTATGAGTGTTTGGGCCCGAATGATGCCGAGTATGTCCTAAGAGAGGTTCATAAAGGTATTTATGGAAATCACTTGGAGAGTAGATCGCTGGCCTATAAAATTCTAAAACAGGGATACTATTAGCCAACTATACAGAAGGATGTGATTGATTTCATCAAAAAGAGTGACTAGTACCAATGATATTCAAATTTCCAATGACACCAGGCAAACCAACTAACTTAGTTAGTAGCCCCTTGGCCATTTGCCCAATGGGGATTGATAAATTCAGTCATTTCTTCCAGCTACTAATAAAAAAAATTTATTATTATGGTGATCGAGTATTTTATCAAATAGATGGAGGCTGAGCCTTTAGCACAATAACTAAAGAAAATTTTAAAGAATCTATCTAAAAATCAATTATTTATTAGTTTAGAATCTCTCATGTCATTATCATTGACAATGGATGATAGTTTAATAATATGAAGTTTAGAGATTTTTATGCTTAATATCATATCATATACAAGCTAATTTCTATCAGACATCTCCAAATCGAATGGTGAAGCCAAAGTAACAAATCAGAAAATTCTACATGGCTTGAAGACAAGGCCAAATCAAGCTAAACGACTATGGGTCAAAGAACTAAATTTAGTACTTTAGACTTACTATACAACTCAAATTCCAACAAGAGAGTCTTCATTTATCTTAATGTTTGGAACCAAGGTAGTAATACCGGTGGAATAGGTCTGCCCTAAGGGTTGAATACTTTGAAGAGTTGAGTAATTCAGAGTTGCAAAGGGTTGATCTTAATTTGGTGGAAGGGAAAAGGCTACAAGCCTATCTAAGAATGGCCTCCTACTGACAAAGAGTTGTCTGATATTACAACTCTAGGATAAACCCAAAAATCTTTCGACCAAGCGATCTGTGTGTATGAGTCCCAATAACTCTTTTGTCCTTTCTCCATGTCCACCAAATGGAGTCTTGGTCATCTTACCCATGAGACATGATTCACAAGTTCCTAATGACTCATAGTCATAAGGATCAAAGAAATTTCCTTTGTATAACTTGTTAATCCTAGTCTCACTAATATGTCCAAGTCGACAATGCCAAAGTAAGGTATTGTTAACATCATCTCTTTTCCGTTTGTTAGAAACATGAAAAATATTGTCATTAGTGGAAAGAGTTAAGAGACCATTGCAGAATATGCCATAACATATAATTTCATTAGATAAAGAAATTGAGCAGCCACTGCTCATTACATTCATAGTATATCCTTGTTTAAGTAACAAGGGTACAGATATGATATTTCTAATGATTTTTGGCATATAGTAACAATTACTTAGCTCCAAGATCTTCCCTGAAGGTAACTTCAAAACATAAGTCCCTACAGCTTCTGCTTGGATGGGGTCCCCTCCAGCACCGTAGAGCTCAAAGTTACCTTCCTTCAATACTTTAAGCCCCTGAAGTCCCTGCAATGATTTGCAGATGTTATGACCACAGGCGGTATCCAACACCCAAGTATTTGAAATGGAAGAATCCAATGACAAAATAGTATGAACTTCTTTCATACCTTTTGGTGCCTCTGATGCACCAGGCTTCACACTTGCAAGGTAAATCTTGCAGTTCCTTTTCCAATGACCCGGCTTGCCACAATGAAAGCAGGTCATCTGTCCGGAGGCCTTCTTTCCTTTCTTCTTCTTAATGCCCCCTTTGGGATTCATCCTCTTACTGGAACCCCTTTTGCCTGTCTTCTTCTTATCCACAAGAAGAACTGGAGCCTTATTTTTTTTTACATGGCTCTCTGCTGTTTTCAACATATTCAACAGCTCAGGCAAGGAAGAATTAAGTTTGTTCATATGGTAATTAAGAACAAACTGTAAAAATGACTCTGGGAGTGATTGCAAGATCAAGTCTTGATTCAACTCCCCATCCATTACAAAACCTAATTGACCTAATCGAGTGATTAGATCAATTATCTTTAATACATGGTCTTGTACTGATGTACCTTCTGTCATCCTTGCACGGAACAACTGCTTAGATATTTCATATCTAGCAGTTCTACTGTGTTCTCCATAAAGCTCTTTTAAATTTAGCAGTATGGAGTTAGTATCCATGCTATCATGCTGCCTCTGCAACTCGTTAGTCATAGAGGCAAGCATAACACATTTGACAGTAAGTGAGTCATTTTGCCACATATTATATGTGGTCTTCTCCTCTTGCGAGGCATCTTCCCTTGGTGGTTCCAAAATTGGGGTATCAAGAATATAGGAAATTCTTTCTTGACTGAGTACTATTTTCAAATTTCTCAGCCAATCAACATAATTAGGCCCAGTCAATTTGTTGGCATCTAAAATACTACGGAGTGAGAGTGAAGAGGCCATTTATCTACATTTAAACAAAGAACGAAAACATAAGCAAACAACCATGAAATGACAACACATAATTAAATTAGGACTTTAATTTAATTATGTCTCCCACTATTTTATCGAGCATCATAACCCTCTATACGATGATCGAGAAAACCTTAATTGATCTTTCTTAGTGGGGTTGAGATCCCAATCCCTTATAAAAGACCTTGTGTGTACACAACAAATCTTATATAAGTTCATAGGTAGGAAAACTCTTTCCAATTGTAACCTGTACAATTCTCAACTTATCTCGGCCTCTAAAATATTAATAGCCTTGTGTATACACAACAAACTATAATATTTTAGTTAAGTAAGACCCTTCATAGCCATATAGTCATGACTTTAATAGTAATACCCTTGTGTGTACACAACAAAATATTACTTTAAATCATGCCATAAACAAATAATTGTATTAGGCCAAAAATTGTGTTAGTCACCATATTAGGTCTTGTGTGTACACAACAAACCTAGTATAGATCGTAACACAATGATGACCTATCATGAAGGAAGGCCAATAATAGTATTTTAACACCAAGCATGTTAGTTAAGAATTAAATCAATCAGATCGGCCAGGCTAGTGGAAGAGATGTGGGGGTCCCCCCGTTGCTTTCCTAGACACCAATTTAAAATTGGCCAGGTCAGTCAACGGAACCAATTAAAAACCACGATTCCCTTTACCTTCCCAGAACCACCTTTCTAGACACCGAAATGACTAATTATCCATCATGACTAATAATGCTTATCGGTTAACTATACTACCACTTAATATAATTTTAAGAGGGGTTCATGCAATGCCAGCACATTCAATTAAAAGCTATCACATATATTAATACATGCTTTAAACTAAGCAAATATGTGAAATGTGTGCCATCATACTAGGACAACCATTTACCACATGATGGATACACCATTATGCCAGGGCAACCTTATTTCAGTATGATGGCTCCAGGGCTAATCATATCTCTAAGACAATTAGGGTTTCAGTGGAAAACCCTAACTGGTGGCAATCATCAAACTCATGTTCAATCAAAGACATGCATTGTGCATCAATATAAAAACTTTAACATGATACTACATCATGAATTGAACTGCATAAGTTTTAATCCTAATAAGGATGCTCTGATACCACTGTTGGGTTCGGGAACCAGTGCGGAAGCGTGGATTTCAAAATTTTTATGAAATCAGGTCCGAACCCTAATCCCAAAATCTCCTTATTAGCAATTAAAACTTATGACTACATGCATGTCCAAATTTAAACATAGTTTAGATACTAACCTCAGATCGCTATATCCAGTCTGATGTAGAAATAAACTCCAAATTGAGTAACCTTTTGAACACACCAGGCGTCCACTTGTCCGCCCTCCGATGGTGATCCACACGGGCAGATGATCAAGACAGTGACTCCTTAATTGGGTTCCTTCCAATCAAGTTCTACCCCAAGAACTTGATATATGGGCTATTGGCTAGGACTCCTCTAGCCAAACGGGGACTAAACCTTCTCTCTTACCCTTCTCCTAGTTTTTAGCAACTTTGGCCCCTTAAGACACTCTTGTCTTAAGAATAAGCCCTTGTCCTAAAATGAGACAAGGCTTGTCTTGGAGGGAGAAGAAAATTAAGACAAAAATTGTCTTAATGTAAGAAAGAAAGAAAAAGAGGCGCCTTCTTCCTTTACCGTCGGAGAGTTTCTCTCTCTGACTCTCCTTCTGTTCTGAGATTCGACAGAGCCTAGGCTCTGTAAAGGAATCAAAGAGGAAAGAGAGGAGGGGGAAACAATCTTCTGGAGAGGGAGAAGGAAAGAGAAGCAAGGCTTCGCCGTAGAAAATATGGAATCTAATTTTTACGGTGAAGCCTTCTTCTTAAATAGGCGACAGAGAGGCGCCTTCTCATCTGAAAACATCCTCTCACGTCCCTCTCTCCCTTCTCACGTCTTCTCTCTTTATCTCACGGCCCTTGGGATTAATCTCACGGCCTTTGGGATGGGAAGACGCGAAGAAGGATCATGAAAAACACAGAAGGGCGCGCGCAGAAAGAAGAGTCGCGCCCCTTCGGTGTTTTTTTTTCTTTTCTTTTTCACGGTAATTGTTATTTTTGAAGAGTCCACGCCTAGGTGGACTCTGATCCATGCCTCATCAGCCAAAAGACGCCGGTCCTTTTCTTTCTTTTCAAGCAAAGACGCGACTTGGAGAGAGTCCACGCGCGCGTGGACTCTTCTCCTTGCGCGCGCGCGTGGGAAGAGAGGGGGAGGGGCTTAGGCGATGTGGGAAAGGGGTTTAGCCTCTTAGGCTAGCCCAATTGCTAGCCTACTGTTAGCCCAATGTTTTGAATCTTCAATTAGATTCAAACCGGAATGAATTTGGATCTAAAAAAGACCAAATCGGAACCCTAACTCGAATCCGATTCAAGTAGAAGCCATGGTTTGCAACACATGCTAGTGTGTTCATCTGCAAACGAGATTTAATTCCAAATTAAATCCTTGATTATCTGTCCTAAGTGTGTGACCCATTGGGTTCCATACCTAGCCAGCAGTGGGTCCGAGTGCAAGTTGACCTAATTTGATCAGAACTCATTCTAATCGATTTAGGTCAAATCGAGCTAACTCGAGTTAGACAATTAGGACTCCTCCTAATTAGTGATCCAATTTAAAACATTTAATTTGATCAACCCACAAGACAAGATTGACGTCTAGCAACGTATCATGTCTACCCGGAAGATATGGAAATTCTGGTGGAATTCCAAAACTACCCTTCAGTGGAAAGTTCCCGTACAATTCGATCCTTCAATCATCTTGCATCCCGAGTATAACTATGGATATGGAAACATGTCAAAACCAGCTTATACTCATTCCCAGCTCAGTCATACATTAATGATTCAATTAATTCGATATTAGAAATCATTTCTAATATCTGTACTTTGATCAAAGATTTCCTGAATCATCATCTGACCTAATTTGGCTGGATGCAATCTCCTCCTACTAGGAGTGATCAATTCCTTGTTGACCTACTCATTACCTTCATATACAATTCACCATACCCAGCATCAACCTCGTGCATGACCCAGTGTCATGATTGAGATTGAACCAAAGCATGGGTTCATGTACATAAGGTATTATGGCAGTCTCAGGTCATAGGACTACTTGTACAACTCCCACTATGTGAAACATCTATTGACATGCAGCTAAGGCTCCATTAGATGTTCTCAAACTGGATCTATTCAGTGAACTCATTCGCTAATGAGCACCCACATCCTTGTATTAGTGTCCCACACAAGTGACTGTGAGAGCAGTCACCCTTTTCAGCATACATAGGATGTGCCAGTCTAACCGGAAACCCTGATCCCCAACTCAGGGTTCCTATGACTAGGAATATTCTAGATTAGGGTTTTAAGGCCTTAGATCTCACTGGTATGATCTCATCATAGCCCTAGGACCATAGCCCTAATCTATGGGGTTCATCATATAATGACACAGCGAATGATAAAAAAAATATTGCCTTTATTAACTTGTCAATTTACAATGGTCTGGGAGATACAAATATTGGCTTATAGGGCATAATCCTTTCAATCTCCCACTTGCACTAAAGCCAATCGCTCTTATTCTTTAACCCCATACTATCGAGGTGGCGATCAAACTCCCGCTGTGGTAGAGCCTTAGTGAACGGGTCTGCTATGTTGTTCTTTGTATCCACTCTATTGATGCAGACTTCTTGTCTCTCGATTATCTCTCGGAAAAGATGGAAGCATCTCAGAATGTGCTTGGACTTGTGATGGGCTCTCGGTTCCTTTGCTTGAGCAACTGCTCCAGTGTTATCACAATAGAGTGGCACCGGGGTCTCAATCTCAGGAACTACTCCCAACTCTGTGATGAATTTCTTCATCCAGACAGCTTCCTTGGCGGCTTCACTGACAGCTATGTACTCTGCCTCGGTAGTTGAGTCAGCTACAGTCTGCTGTTTAGTGCTCTTCCAACTTACTGCTCCACCATTCAAGGTAAAGACATACCCTGAAATGGATTTACTATCATCTGGGTCTGATTGAAAACTAGAGTCTGAATAGGCTTCTAGTTTAAGATCAGATCCTCCGTATATAAGAAAAATATCCTTAGTCCTTCTCAGGTACTTAAGAATATTTTTCACAGCCTTCCAGTGATCCTCTCCTGGATCAGCCTGAAATCTACTGGCTACACCCAAGGCATATGCCACATCAGGCCTGGTACATAACATAGCATACATAATCGACCCTATAGCCGAAGCATAAGGTATAGAATTCATTCTATTTCTTTCTTCAGGTGTCTTAGGAGACATCCTCTTAGAAAGACGTATGCCATGACCAATAGGTAAGTAACCTCTTTTACTTTCCTCCATGCTAAATCTCTTTAGCACCTGGTCAATGTACCTAGACTGGGACAAGCCTAGCATCCTTCTTGATCTTTCTCTATAGATCTTTATACCCAGTATATAGGATGCTTCTCCCAAGTCTTTCATGGAAAACTGTTTCGATAACCACACTTTGACTGATTGTAACATTGGGATATCATTCCCAATAAGAAGTATATCATCAACATATAGAACTAAGAAAACTATGGCACTCCCACTAGTCTTCTTGTACACACAAGGTTCATCCTCATTTTTGGAAAAATCAAATTCTTTGACTGTTTTATCAAATCGGATGTTCCAACTCCTGGATGCTTTCTTTAATCCATAAATGGATTTCTTTAGCCTACATACCTGATTAGGTTTAGTCTCCAAGACAAAACCTTCTGGTTGTGACATATAAACCTCTTCCTCAAGGAAACCATTGAGGAATGCAGTTTTTACATCCATTTGCCAGATCTCATAATCATGATATGCTGCTATAGCAAGCATAATCCGAATAGATTTGAGCATGGCAACAGGGGAAAATGTTTCATCATAATCTATTCCCTGTTTTTGTCTGAAACCCTTAGCCACCAATCTGGCTTTATAAGTTTCAACTTGGCCATCTGCCCCAATCTTCCTTTTATAGACCCATTTACACCCAATAGTGTTAATACCCTCTGGTGCATCAACCAAAGACCATACTTGGTTGACATACATGGAGTCCATCTCGGATCTCATGGCTTCCAGCCATTTGTCTGAGTCTCTACTCATGACTGCTTCCGTATAGGTTAGAGGCTCATCATTTTGAATGATTTGGGCTTCATTATTTTCAATTATGAACCCATACCTCTCAGGTGCCTGTCGCACCCTATCAGACCTACGGATAGGAGTGTGTTCAGGTTCTATATTAACTATGTTGTTACTTGACTGAGAAGTGTCTATTTGTTGAATCTCATTAAGTTCGATATTTCTACCAGTGCCCTTTTGTAGGATAAATTCCTTTTCCATAAAAGTGGCATGCCTACTGACCAAAACCTTTTGTTCAGTAGGGTGGTAGAACACATATCCTATACTATCTCTAGGATATCCGATAAATAGATATTTGTCTGCTCTAGCATCTAGTTTATGTCCAAAATTTTTTTTACATAGGCTGGACATCCCCATATCTTAATATACTTAAGATTGGGCTTCTTACTTCTCCATAATTCATATGGAGTGCTAGAGACAGTTTTAGATGGTACTCTATTCAAGATATAAGTTGCTGTTTCCAAAGCATATCCCTAGAAAGTAAAAGGTAACTCCGTGAAGCACATCATGGACCGTACCATATCCAATAAAGTACGATTCCTCCTTTCAGCAACACCATTTAATTGTGGTGTGTAAGGAGGAGTCCATTCAGAGATGATCCCCTTATCTTTAAGGTGATCAAGAAACTCAGTGGATAAGTACTCACCTCCTCTATCTGATCGGAGGATCTTTATACTTTTTCCTGTCTGTTTCTCTACCATACTTTGATACTCTAAAAATTTTTCAAAAGCATCGGACTTATGTTTCATTAGATACACAAATCCATACCTTGAAAAATCATCAGTAAATGTGATGAAGTATGAGTATCCACCATAGGCTTGAGTTGTCATAGGCCCACATACATCTGTGTGTATGAGTCCTAATAACTCTTTTGTCCTTTCTCCATGTCCACTAAATGGAGTCTTGGTCATCTTACCCATGAGACATGATTCACAAGTTCCTAATGACTCATAGTCATAAGGATCAAAGAAATTTTCTTTGTACAACTTGTTAATCCTAGTCTCACTAATATGTCCAAGTCGACAATGCCAAAGTAAGGTATTGTTAACATCATCTCTTTTCCGTTTGTTAGAAACATGAAAAATATTGTCATTAGTGGAAAGAGTTAAGAGACCATTGCAGAATATGCCATAACATATAATTTCATTAGATAAAGAAATTGAGCAGCCACTGCTCATTACATTCATAGTATATCCTTGTTTAAGTAACAAGGGTACAGATATGATATTTCTAATGATTTTTGGCATATAATAACAATTCCTTAGCTCCAAGATCTTCCCTGAAGGTAACTTCAAAACATAAGTCCCTACAGCTTCTGCTTGGATGGGGTCCCCTCCAGCACCGTAGAGCTCAAAGTTACCTTCCTTCAATACTTTAAGCCCCTGAAGTCCCTGCAATGATTTGCAGATGTTATGACCACAGGCGGTATCCAACACCCAAGTATTTGAAATGGAAGAATCCAATGACAAAATAGTATGAACTTCTTTCATACCTTTTGGTGCCTCTGATGCACCAGGCTTCACACTTGCAAGGTAAATCTTGCAGTTCCTTTTCCAATGACCCGGCTTGCCACAATGAAAGCAGGTCATCTGTCCGGAGGCCTTCTTTCCTTTCTTCTTCTTAATGCCCCCTTTGGGATTCATCCTCTTACTGGAACCCCTTTTGCCTGTCTTCTTCTTATCCACAAGAAGAACTGGAGCCTTATTTTTCTTTACATGGCTCTCTGCTGTTTTCAACATATTCAACAGCTCAGGCAAGGAAGAATTATGTTTGTTCATATGGTAATTAAGAACAAACTGTGAAAATGACTCTGGGAGTGATTGCAAGATCAAGTCTTGATTCAACTCCCCATCCATTACAAAACCTAATTGACCTAATCGAGTGATTAGATCAATTATCTTTAATACATGGTCTTGTACTGATGTACCTTCTGTCATCCTTGCACGGAACAACTGCTTAGATATTTCATATCTAGCAGTTCTACTGTGTTCTCCATAAAGCTCTTTTAAATTTAGCAGTATGGAGTTAGTATCCATGCTATCATGCTGCCTCTGCAACTCGTTAGTCATAGAGGCAAGCATAACACATTTGACAGTAAGTGAGTCATTTTGCCACATATTATATGTGGTCTTCTCCTCTTGCGAGGCATCTTCCCTTGGTGGTTCCAAAATTGGGGTATCAAGAATATAGGAAATTCTTTCTTGACTGAGTACTATTTTCAAATTTCTCAGCCAATCAACATAATTAGGCCCAGTCAATTTGTTGGCATCTAAAATACTACGGAGTGAGAGTGAAGAGGCCATTTATCTACATTTAAACAAAGAACGAAAACATAAGCAAACAACCATGAAATGACAACACATAATTAAATTAGGACTTTAATTTAATTATGTCTCCCACTATTTTATCGAGCATCATAACCCTCTATACGATGATCGAGAAAACCTTAATTGATCTTTCTTAGTGGGGTTGAGATCCCAATCCCTTATAAAAGACCTTGTGTGTACACAACAAATCTTATATAAGTTCATAGGTAGGAAAACTCTTTCCAATTGTAACCTGTACAATTCTCAACTTATCTCGGCCTCTAAAATATTAATAGCCTTGTGTATACACAACAAACTATAATATTTTAGTTAAGTAAGACCCTTCATAGCCATATAGTCATGACTTTAATAGTAATACCCTTGTGTGTACACAACAAAATATTACTTTAAATCATGCCATAAATAAATAATTGTATTAGGCCAAAAATTGTGTTAGTCACCATATTAGGTCTTGTGTGTACACAACAAACCTAGTATAGATCGTAACACAATGATGACCTATCATGAAGGAAGGCCAATAATAGTATTTTAACACCAAGCATGTTAGTTAAGAATTAAATCAATCAGATCGGCCAGGCTAGTGGAAGAGATGTGGGGGTCCCCCCGTTGCTTTCCTAGACACCAATTTAAAATTGGCCAGGTCAGTCAACGGAACCAATTAAAAACCACGATTCCCTTTACCTTCCCAGAACCACCTTTCTAGACACCGAAATGACTAATTATCCATCATGACTAATAATGCTTATCGGTTAACTATACTACCACTTAATATAATTTTAAGAGGGGTTCATGCAATGCCAGCACATTCAATTAAAAGCTATCACATATATTAATACATGCTTTAAACTAAGCAAATATGTGAAATGTGTGCCATCATACTAGGACAACCATTTACCACATGATGGATACACCATTATGCCAGGGCAACCTTATTTCAGTATGATGGCTCCAGGGCTAATCATATCTCTAAGACAATTAGGGTTTCAGTGGAAAACCCTAACTGGTGGCAATCATCAAACTCATGTTCAATCAAAGACATGCATTGTGCATCAATATAAAAACTTTAACATGATACTACATCATGAATTGAACTGCATAAGTTTTAATCCTAATAAGGATGCTCTGATACCACTGTTGGGTTCGGGAACCAGTGCGGAAGCGTGGATTTCAAAATTTTTATGAAATCAGGTCCGAACCCTAATCCCAAAATCTCCTTATTAGCAATTAAAACTTATGACTACATGCATGTCCAAATTTAAACATAGTTTAGATACTAACCTCAGATCGCTATATCCAGTCTGATGTAGAAATAAACTCCAAATTGAGTAACCTTTTGAACACACCAGGCGTCCACTTGTCCGCCCTCCGATGGTGATCCACACGGGCAGATGATCAAGACAGTGACTCCTTAATTGGGTTCCTTCCAATCAAGTTCTACCCCAAGAACTTGATATATGGGCTATTGGCTAGGACTCCTCTAGCCAAACGAGGACTAAACCTTCTCTCTTACCCTTCTCCTAGTTTTTAGCAACTTTGGCCCCTTAAGACACTCTTGTCTTAAGAATAAGCCCTTGTCCTAAAATGAGACAAGGCTTGTCTTGGAGGGAGAAGAAAATTAAGACAAAAATTGTCTTAATGTAAGAAAGAAAGAAAAAGAGGCGCCTTCTTCCTTTACCGTCGGAGAGTTTCTCTCTCTGACTCTCCTTCTGTTCTGAGATTCGACAGAGCCTAGGCTCTGTAAAGGAATCAAAGAGGAAAGAGAGGAGGGGGAAACAATCTTCTGGAGAGGGAGAAGGAAAGAGAAGCAAGGCTTCGCCGTAGAAAATCTGGAATCTAATTTTTACGGTGAAGCCTTCTTCTTAAATAGGCGACAGAGAGGCGCCTTCTCATCTGAAAACATCCTCTCACGTCCCTCTCTCCCTTCTCACGTCTTCTCTCTTTATCTCACGGCCCTTGGGATTAATCTCACGGCCTTTGGGATGGGAAGACGCGAAGAAGGATCGTGAAAAACACAGAAGGGCGCGCGCAGAAAGAAGAGTCGCGCCCCTTCGGTGTTTTTTTTTTCTTTTCTTTTTCACGGTAATTGTTATTTTTGAAGAGTCCACGCCTAGGTGGACTCTGATCCACGCCTCATCAGCCAAAAGACGCCGGTCCTTTTCTTTCTTTTCACGCAAAGATGCGACTTGGAGAGAGTCCACGCGCGCGTGGACTCTTCTCCTTGCGCGCGCGCGTGGGAAGAGAGGGGGAGGGGCTTAGGCGATGTGGGAAAGGGGTTTAGCCTCTTAGGTTAGCCCAATTGCTAGCCTACTGTTAGCCCAATGTTTTGAATCTTCAATTAGATTCAAACCGGAATGAATTTGGATCTAAAAAAGACCAAATCGGAACCCTAACTCGAATCCGATTCAAGTAGAAGCCATGGTTTGCAACACATGCTAGTGTGTTCATCTGCAAACGAGATTTAATTCCAAATTAAATCCTTGATTATCTGTCCTAAGTGTGTGACCCATTGGGTTCCATACCTAGCCAGCAGTGGGTCCGAGTGCAAGTTGACCTAATTTGATCAGAACTCATTCTAATCGATTTAGGTCAAATCGAGCTAACTCGAGTTAGACAATTAGGACTCCTCCTAATTAGTGATCCAATTTAAAACATTTAATTTGATCAACCCACAAGACAAGATTGACGTCTAGCAACGTATCATGTCTACCCGGAAGATATGGAAATTCTGGTGAAATTCCAAAACTACCCTTCAGTGGAAAGTTCCCGTACAATTCGATCCTTCAATCATCTTGCATCCCGAGTATAACTATGGATATGGAAACATGTCAAAACCAGCTTATACTCATTCCCAGCTCAGTCATACATTAATGATTCAATTAATTCGATATTAGAAATCATTTCTAATATCTGTACTTTGATCAAAGATTTCCTGAATCATCATCTGACCTAATTTGGCTGGATGCAATCTCCTCCTACTAGGAGTGATCAATTCCTTGTTGACCTACTCATTACCTTCATATACAATTCACCATACCCAGCATCAACCTCGTGCATGACCCAGTGTCATGATTGAGATTGAACCAAAGCATGGGTTCATGTACATAAGGTATTATGGCAGTCTCAGGTCATAGGACTACTTGTACAACTCCCACTATGTGAAACATCTATTGACATGCAGCTAAGGCTCCATTAGATGTTCTCAAACTGGATCTATTCAGTGAACTCATTCGCTAATGAGCACCCACATCCTTGTATTAGTGTCCCACACAAGTGACTGTGAGAGCAGTCACCCTTTTCAGCATACATAGGATGTGCCAGTCTAACCGGAAACCCTGATCCCCAACTCAGGGTTCCTATGACTAGGAATATTCTAGATTAGGGTTTTAAGGCCTTAGATCTCACTGGTATGATCTCATCATAGCCCTAGGACCATAGCCCTAATCTATGGGGTTCATCATATAATGACACAGCGAATGATAAAAAAAAAATTGCCTTTATTAACTTGTCAATTTACAATGGTCTGGGAGATACAAATATTGGCTTATAGGGCATAATCCTTTCACTACAAAGCCCTGAAAGCTCTCCTCAATGATTGCTACCTCATGAGCAAGCTGAAATAGGAAAATTTCCAAGTTAAATATTTGGTAACATAAGGAAGCTGAAGAAGAGTAAAACAAGAGAAAAGAAAATTTACATTGAGGAGGGTTGGATATAATGAGAAACAATCTCGTTGACTTTGGACTCCTCCCAGTCTTTCGGGAGGAGGATAGCCTTCATCAACCTTTGAGCGAGTTCGTGATTATGGAGTCCCACCTTGTTGGAGTAGATGTTGAAGTCGATGAAGGGCTTGGGCTCCCGAGCAACTTGAGTAGTTCTTTCAGCCCCCGAGGATGTCTGGGGTGCCTTCCCTTGGTCAGTGCCTGCTCATGGGGCAGAAAGGTTGGCCTGCTATTTGGGAGTTGCTGATCGCCTATAAGTAGTAGTTGCTGGCACAGAAGACCTTGCTGGCTGGGGTTTGATGATGACTATGTCATCACTAGTCCGAGTTGTAGTTGGGGCCATTGCCTCTATTTCTATAGTAGCCAATGAAGTAGTTGTTGGAGCTGAAGAAGCTCCTGGCATCACGAACCAGGCACTAGGCCTAGCCTTTTTGGCAGGGCCACTTGAGAAGTTTGAAACCATCTGACATGTCTCTTTCGTGTCACCTGCCGAACAGCCTAAGGATTAGGCCTCATATCTACAAAAAGAGAAAAAATTGAGTAAGATACTTGGTTTTAAAGCTACAACAAAGAAGAAATTATGACTAAGTTACTTGGACTATATCTAGGCAAAGGACCATGCTAATCTCTATTTCAAAATGATTTTGCTCCTTCAACAACTCCTTCTGAGACAGAACATTGACTTCCAAAAGTCTTTCAAAGTCGATCTTGTTGGCTTTGAGAACTTTCTCATCATCATTTAGAGAACGTCGGGGCTCCCTCCATTCAGAGCTAAAGCCCCAAGGATGGTTTGAAGATAAAAAGAAGAATATTTTCTTCCACCCATAATAGCAGAAGGAAGACCCTTGATAAAGGTTTAGCCATGGTGGGGTTTGATAAACCACTACCCTTTGGCCTTTGGGTGCCTCTTTATCACAAAGATGTCACAGAAAAGAGAAGTCCTTGGCTCAATCTAGAGATCATGATAGAGGACAATAAAGGAGCATATTATTCAAAAATAATTCAATGCTAGCTATGCCAAGACTACTTAGTAGAAATTTAGAACCCTAGCTATAAAAGTATGAAGCAAGAAGTGAAGTCCCGCCCAAAGAAACTCCCTATACACTGCAATGTGTCTGAGGGGGCATGAGTTACTTGATCATTAGTACCACGTACATGGAATTGGATGTCCTATGGAATATGATGGTAATTTCATAGTTGAGCTATTTTGGACTTAGTTAGGATATTCTTTACTCGACTTGGGCCATGCTTCTTAGCATCCAGACTCTCCATCCACTAAGATCAAGAGTCCCCCTTGGGTGGTTGTGAAGCATTCTCCTTTGAAGGAGAAGGCCTAATCCTTGCAGAAACCTAAAGTCCTAACCATTTTAAGCGACTAAGATCAAAGAAAAGAAAGGAGGCAGAACCTACAAGAAACAGTCCCTAAGTCCTAAAAGGATCAAGAAACTAGAAAAAAAGAGAAGAAAATCAATAAGAGGAAGGAACCCAACCTTTGGAAGTACTGGAAGAAGAAAAAGACTTGAAGAAAACTCTGAGAGGAAGCTTTGGAAGCAGGAAAAACTTAGAGTTCAAATAAGAGTAACCTTAAGGAGAAAGAAGACTGCTTATATATAGTCGATTGTAATGGTCATGATTCGATCTTCGAACAATGAAAATATCAATAGATCATGACACGTTGCTTGATCATGATTGAAGAAGTTATTTGGCTCTTCATCGCACCCCCGTGTGATGCTAACATTTTGGGTAAATCTGCATGAGTAGCAAGCCTCCAGTATTAGCCCGACACATGATGAAGTTAGAATGGCCAAGGAAAAGATTTTTGGATCCCCAGAATTGCCAGCTATTTCAGCCATTAATAATAAACTCTTCAACATGATGACCTACAATCATGGTGGCTATGATACTGAAATGACAAAATGACCTTTCTGCTACTTTTCGAGGTGATATTAATAATCACCGGTATAAAGAAATAAGGTGGCAAAGCTCAAGGATGGACAGGTCATTAATGCTTCTCTCTTCTTCCAAGATGATGAAATGTGTTGGAATCAAAAGTAGGGGACAACTGTTACACTATTTACTTGGACTTGTTGACTAAGCTGCCCAATCTATGACTAAGATGCAATGACTGAGTGACTCAATTTTGAACAAGCCAAGCCGAGTGACTATGGTACTGAAGTCGACTAGCTATGCACAATTATAAGTTGGTATGCATCTTTGCAAGTTAGATAGCTGTTTGTTCTCTAACACAGAGTGTCCAAATAACTTACTTAGATTCAATTGATTTTTGAGTAAGTATAGATTAAGATAGCTAACTTCCAGGTGCCAAAGTATCCTTGAGTAAGGCATATAAGCCGTTGTCCAAATACATTCGAATAAGGGACATGGACAAAGAAGACAACTATTGCAATAGAAAGTTGCTATAACAGGTAGTCATTCACACTAGAAAGAAGTTAGCCTTAATGGAAAGCTGTTATGCTTAACAAAATTTGATTATCAAGAATATTTACAAATACCGATAAGAGAGGACCTTCAAAAGGATAAGCTAATTCTGTATAAGGAAACTCTGCCACTCTTTTCTCCTTGTTTCTCCTTTATTCTCCAAGCTCTACTAACTTAAGTTTCTGAGGATCCTCCACCAAATAAACTCTAGTTATTGACTTCCTTTGCAGGTGAAAAACATCTCCAAGGCCCCAGTGAAAGGTGCCTCCGGTGGCTACGCAATCATTTCTTGTTCCCCACTTACTCAGCTTCATCCGAGTAAGCCCCCAACATTTGTCTGCTGGGGCTTTGGTGGCAATGGATGCTAATATAGCTCTTGTATTAGTGTTGGTCCACTGAACTGTCGAGTCGGAATCTTTACTAAACACTATTGGTAATACTAACTCAATTCTCTCTTTAAAATGCTTCTTAAGGAGCAGGAAAATGTTTAGTTAAAATGTTCGTTTAGGGATTTGACCTTCAGGACAAAAGGAACAATGGTATAGAATGAAAATGTTGCTCCTACAAAGCCAAAAAATAGGGATATCCAACAAATATAAAACAACACTATAGTCAATACCTGCTAGACAAAATTTGCACGGGAAAGAAGAAACAATAGAAGAGTTGTTCTTTTGCATTTGTTGATGTATTGAAGTTAGAATAAGAAGATAGGAGGATCAAACATCACACGGAACTTAGAAATTAGCTAACAAACGTAGAACTCCGAAATTAGGAAACAAAATAGAAAAGTCACACAACCAATATGCAACTTTGTGTTGCTTCAAGTCTGATATCCTGCATAGTATGAAAATGAGGAGCACAAAAAGAAAGCTCTAGATCAGTCGTGTGATATTTTTGTGCAAAACTTTCATCTTATGCCAGCACATTATGTTTCATTACATACACAAGCTTAGGCTATGTTTGGTTGGGGTCATGGAAGGAAAGATTGATGAGATTGAAAGGATGGATAATTCTTATCCATTATTTGGTTCATAAAATGCTAGAGATGGTGAATGAAAAAGATGAATTGTCCATTTACCTAGGCCCACAAATTTGCATCATCTCGATTTGAAAGGAGCAGGGAGGATAGATGGAATTTATAAGTAATAAATTGTTATAATGATCAAGTTATCCCTCATAAATGAAAACTTTTTTACTCTCATGCCTTTTCATCTCATCCATTCTCTCTCCCATTCCTCCTATACCACACAGAAAAGGGAATCATTCTCATTCATCCTTCTATATTTTACCAAACAGTCAAGATGGATGGAAGATCCATCCATCCACTCTTCCATCCATCGATCTATTCTTTTTCATCCATCATTTCTACATTATCATCCCTATTAAATAGGAGGTTAGAAACTATTTGGGCCCAAAACTCTATAAGATTCATAGGATTGGACCAGAATAACTGGTAAAATTAATTGGGACTTGGCTTGTTTAGACAAAAATCCAGGATTCTTTGGAGTGGGCTGGCTCGAACCTAACAGGAAATATATATATATATATATATATATATATATATATATATATATATATATGTATGTATGTATATAAAAAAGACCCAGTAGGGTCATCCCATTCCAAAGACCCTTGAGTTTTTGTCTAGACAAGATTGAGCAAGTCTTTGTGCATCACGTGCGGTGCAGCAAATCCAACGTGGCTCGCACCGCTTTTTCCTATTGGTCCACCTATATCCAAACTGGGTTGATGGGATGGGGCATATAACAAGTTAAAAGTTGAGCATGACTAATATTAATTACTGTTCAGCTTTTATTTAAAATTTTTATGCAGACTAAAATATCCTTTCCCTTTAGCATACTTTTTCCCTGCCATCTTGCTTGGATTTTGGCAAATATTTCAGTATGAAACATGCTCTGGTTTATATCCAAGGAATCAGTAAAGGTTGAAGGAAGAATCTTCCTCGCTCTGAAATATGCTTTAAGAGTCCTATCGTAGAAATCAACTTTCGAATGTTAATATAAGCTTCATCCTCTCTCTGAAAAAATGCTCTGTTTTGGTCCGAGGTTGGAATAAGCTACCAAAGACTTCCTTTGCTTTGGTCCCAGGTTGGAATAAGCCATCAAAGACTTCTTCTATAAGTTCAAGACAAAATGTCATCTCCAACAGGAAGTAAACAAAGCCTTCATAGAATCTTGTTTATTTTTATTTTTATAGTTCCTTTATTATAACTATTTTGGTAGTTAGAGAAAGTTAATGATACTTTGGGAGTCATAACTCAGTCCACAGGTAATAGGTATTCCTGGTAGGAGGAGATAATAAATATGTTTAAGTTTTTATGCAAGGATGTCGTAGGTTTATAACTAGGATGTTGTAGATTTTAAACTTGCATATCATAATACTATTTCAGCATATTATTGACATCCTTTAGCATCTGTAGCATGTTTTGATATCGTAGGAGTCATACCTCAATCCATAAGAGATAGGTTCTCTAGATGGTAGGGTTTTTTATTTTTAGTTTCATGTTTGATGATTGGGTGTCGTAATCTTTTAACTAGGGTATTGTAACTTCTGAACTAGGCTGTCGTTCAATGAAAACTTCTTTTTTTTGAAATCTTTTTTTCCTGATCTTTTTATCACAATCTAACAATCTTATTTAAGCCAATGCACGGTTGAAATGTCCTATAATGGAGGGTAAAAGCTTTTATTTTCTATTTTGTACCGAGTTGTTCATGTTTCAAAGTTTTTGATACTGAAATTTTTTTACAAGCATTTTATTATATTATGGGTATCATATATCAGCAATGCACACTAAAATACTTATGTTATGGAGGATCAAAACATTCGGTTTAAGTTTTTGTGTAGAGATGTCATAGGTTTATAACTTGGGTATCATAGTTTTTGAACTGGGGTGCCGTAATACTGTTTCAGTATATTATTGACATCTTTTATATTGACTCTGGTTTTGATTTTAGGTGACAGCATAGTAATAGCTAGTTTTTTTGAAGTGCAGAACTTCCCCAACTTATTTCTAACGGCTATTTTCTCCTCTCCAATGGCTATAAATAGATTTTTAAGGATTAAAAGGCTATTTAAACATTACCAAACTCAAACGAAAGTAATTCTCGAAATGGATTAAAAAGTTCTTTGAAGATCAAATTGAAAATCTTTAAGGATTCATATTATTGAGTGAGTTGAGCCTTTAAGCTTTCAAATTTCAAGAAGAGCTTCAAGTCCACATCTTCAAGCAATAAGAGAGGCTTCAATAACTTGAAGACAAGTTCTTCATCAACATTCAAGAGTTTCATTGACATATTTGCTTTTATTTAGAAAGCTTTATTTATGTTCTCTTACTTATGCTTAACTTATTTTATTAAGGTTGTTGGTGAGCCTTTGTGAAAAACCAACTTGAGGTTGTTGGTTAGCCTTTGTATAAAAATCAACAAGATTGTTGGAGAGTCCGTAAAACCAACTAGATTGTTGGTGAGCTCGTAAAACCAACTACGTTGTTGGTTAGCCCGCAAAACCAACAAGGTTTTTGATTAGCCCAAAAAATCAAAGGGGTTTTGACTTGTGTTCCCAATGAAAATAAGTTGGGTTTTGATTAGTGAGCCTGAAAACTAATCGACTGTAATCAAGTATGATTATAGTGAATTTCCAAGAAAATCTTGGGAAGTAGATGTTGGTGCTTTGGTGTGCACCGAACCACTATATATCCTTGTATTTGTGATTGCTTGCTCTCTCTTTATTTGCACTTATTTACTTTGCATTTACTTATTTATTTTCGCTGCATACTCTTGAATAGCACACAAGCACTTGCAAATCACTAGCACCTATATTATTTTTGAATTGGCATATACTTGTAAAAGTTTTTGAAATCCAATTCACCCCCCTTTTGGGTTGCTTGCTGGGCAACAAGTAGTATCAGAGCTTGATACTCAGCGTATAGATCTAACGATCTTGAGTCAAAGACCTAATGGCAATCCTTGTAGGTATTAGTGTTAGATCATTATTTTTCAATGGCACTAATTACATGCATTGGAAAACTCGTATGCATATCTATATTCAATCTATTGATTATTATCTTTAGAAAATAATAGTTAAAGGTTCATATATTCCTTCAATATTGGTTAATGGCATTTTCATTCCAAAACTTAAAGAGAATTGGGATGAAAATGATATTAAGCAATATGAGCTTAATGCCAAATCAATGAATTTGCTTTATTGTGCATTGAATTCTAGTGAATTTAATAGGATTTCTGCATGCAAATCGATAAAAAAAATATGGGATACACTTGAAGTTACTCATGAGGGTACTCATCAAGTGAAGAATACAAAGATTAATATGCTTGTATATACATATGAAATGTTTAAAGTACAGCATTATGAATCTATATCTGATATGTATACTAGATTTATTAATTTTATTAATGAAATGAGAAGTCTTGGCAAAGTAATATCTGATCTTGTTAATAAAATTTTCAAGTCTTTGCCAACTTCTTGGGATCCAAAGGTGACTACGATCAAGAAGTAAAAGATGTAGAAACCTTATCTTTGGAGGAGCTCATTGGTTCACTCATGATTTATGAGTTGAACTTATGGAAAAAGGAAGTGGATGCTGATGTAAAGAAGAAGATAGTTGCCCTCAAATCTACTACACCATATGAGTCTTCAAGTGAGGAGTTGGAAGAAAGTGAAGATGAAGATGAGATCAAATTTTTAGCTCATAAATTTAAAAGATTCATGAGAAAAAGGGAAAAAAAGAAATACAAGAAAAAGATAATGATAGCTACATGGAGAGAAAATGAAGATTCTAGTTCCGAGGAGGAACAAGTACAAAAGTTAGCCAATCTTTGTCTAATGGCAAATGAGGTACAATCTGATTCTGACTTGACTTTACTTTTGAAGAGCTTAGAGTGCTTTTGATGATCTTGTGTATGAATTCAAATTGTTAAAAATAGAGCACAAGAAATTGAAAAAGCATGCTAATTCTTTATCTTTTGAAAACAATAATCTTGAAAATGAAAACAAAGAGTTAAAAGCCAAGGTTGTTGTTTTAGAAAATGAAAAGAATGATCTTTCTAAAGAAAAAATTTTTGAAAAAAGAAAATATTGATTTGAAAGATAAATGTAATAAGTTTTCAAATGAGAAAAATGCTTTGATTGAAGAAATAGAAATTTTAAAAAAACCCAAGGTTTTTGTTCCAAATGATGAGTCTATAGAGAAGAAAAAAATCTTGAGTTGGAAAATAGGAAATTTAAAGATTAGTTTGATAAAGTCAAGCCTTTTGTTGAAAAATTTATGTTGAGTTCTGAAAAATTAAGTTTATTGTTGAATAATCAACGTGCAGTTTTCAACAAATCTGGTTTGGGGTATAATCCTCAAAAACAACAAAAACTTTTGAAAAATTTCTTTATTCCAACTTCTTCTAATATAAGAAAAGTTTGGATTCTAAAACGAACCATCATCATCACGAACCCAAAAGGACCCAAGAAAATTTGGGTACCGAAATTGTCCACTTAATTTGTTTTGCAGGAATGTCTTTGTTGACCCTTGGAATGATTTTGATGATCACAAAATATTGAAGCATGTTTACTTTACTAATTCTTTCAATTACTTGTAAAGTTTTTGCAGGAAATTGTTTATCTTTACTTTAGTTGGTTTTTCAAATTAGTTGAAAGGTATTCTAACTGTGTATAAACTCTTATGTACTTCAAATTGTAAAAGCCTTAATTTTTCATCTATGTAATCTTGTAAAAGGGCTATAAATTTGTAAAAATAAGAGTGAATAGATTAGTTCTTGTTGGATTCATGTTTGGCAGAACTTTGGAGAAGTTTGAAGCTTTAAAAGAAGTTTTTGTAAGAGCCGATTCATGGATCAAGAGCCGACTCCTTCTATCACGGCACAAAAATTTTTCAGAGTTTTAGTACCTCGAGCCGACTCAAGTCCCAAGAGCTGACTCAATGAAGAACCAATATTTTGAAGTCTGAGACCTCGAGCCGATTCAAACTCAAAAGAGCCGACTTGTCCAAAGTTAGGTTTGTTGGTGATTGAGACTTCGAGTCGACTCTACCTTGAAGAGCCGACTCAAGGAAAATTTGAATTTGTACTGATTGAGGGTTCGAGTTGACTCAAGCTTGAAGAGCCGACTTGCACAAAATTTTTGTTTGGGCTGTCTGAGACTTCGAGCCGACTCGTGGACCTCGAGTCGATTGGAGTGACCATTTTCTGCAGTCTAATAGCTAGTTGCTGAAAGTTATTTTTGAACTCAAAAAGTTCTCCAACAGCTCTTTCTCAATTCCCTTGGTCCTATAATAGCTATTTCTCATGGAAAACTATAAAATGGAGTATTTTTGATGGATTAAACAATTTTTGAGGGATTATTCATTGATTTATCTTAGGAAGTTGAAAAGTCTTCAAGTCTTTCACCAACTCACTTCAAGAGCATTCAAGATAGGATTCAAAGCTCCACCAACTTTTCTTCATCATTGAATCCAACCTTTGAAGAAGTAAAGAAGCATCTTGAAGAGCATTAAAAGAGCATTCAAGGCTAGGCTTCACTTTGATTTTCATCGACAATATTTAAACAAACTCGGTTTGTTGTATAGTTGCTTTATATTTTTGACATATCTTTATTTTTTCTCTAAGAATAGCAAGGGGCTGTGTCTTAAGAGAGGGTTACAGGTTTTTAGGTGAACCTTGTGAAAACCTAATTTGGGTTCTTGGAGCTTCCAATGTAAAACCAAGATTAGGGTTTCTTTGGTGATCTTGTTTAAAACCAAAGGATGTTGGGTTTTCTTTGGTGATCCCGATAAAATCAAAGTGTATAGGTTTGGATTATGAGCCTGTTAAAACAATCTGACTGTATTTCGGTTAGGGAATATAGTGGAAATCCCAAGTGGTGCTTGGGTAGTGGACATAGGAGTCGGTTGCTCCGAACCACTCTAAATTCCTTGTGTTTGTGATTGTGCTTACTTTACTTTATTGCATTTATTTAATTGCTTCCGCATTGTATATTGCACCACAACACCAAAAGGATTTTTAAATTACACATACTTGCCAAAGTTTTTATAATCCCAATTCACCCCCCTCTTAGAAAGCCACCTGGGCAACAAGTGGTATCAGAGCAGAGTCTCTGAAAATTACTTAGAGTAAAGATTGATGGCACATCCCATGAGCACTTCTTTGACTGAAGGCCAATCCATGAATCGACCTCTACTTTTCACCGGAACCAATTATACATATTGGAAGGCTAGGATAAAATTATACATTGAAGCCGTAGGCTTTCATTTATGGAAAATTATTCTAAAAGGACCTCATACACCCACTGTTAGAATCACTGATATTGAGGTTCCCAAACTAGAAGAGGAATGGGACGAGAATGATATAAAATTAGCTGAGCTGAATGCCAAATCTATGAATTTACTTTATTATGCTTTGGACCTAAATGAGTTTAACAAAATTTTCACTTGCAATTTTGCTAAAGAAATTTGGGATAAGCTTAAGATCACACATGAAGAAACATCACAAATTAAAACTTCAAAAATCAATCTTCTTGTGCACAACTATGAATTATTCAAAATGGGTCCTAGTGAAACTATATCTGCTATGTATACATGTTTTACTAATATTATCAATGATCTTTAAAGTCTTGGTAGGACTATACTAATGCTGATCTAGTCCAAAAGATTTTGAGATCCTTGCCAGATAAATGGGAAGCTAAAGTGATAGCAATTCAAGAGGCAAAGGACCTGAACACCCTACCATTGGATGAGTTGCTTGGATCATTAATTACTCATGAGCTAGCCATGCAACAAAGAATTGATGAAGATTCAAAAAAAAAAAGCTATAGCATTTAAAGCTACTGAAGAAGACAAGAATGAAGATTCAGATTCATCTGATGATGATGATCTTGAAAATGATGAGATAGCCCTTGTAATGAGAAAATTTAAAAAGTTTATGGGTAGAAGAAGGACAAATAGATGGAGAAAGCAATTTAGAAAAGGAGATTTTGGAAAAGAAAGAGAAAAGGACAAAGAAAAGGAGAAGGACAAAGACAAAGATCAAATTCCAATCTACTACAAGTGCAAGAAACCGGGTCATATACGTCATGACTATCCAGAGATTTAAAAAAAGATGATCAAAAGAAAGAAAAAGAAGGCAATGCTTGCAGCATGGAGTGATAGCGACGAATCTACATCCACTGAAGAAGATGAAGATACAACAAAAACTACTCAGATCTGCCTTATGGGTTTGGAGGATAAGGTAACTACTTCTGAACCTAATCTAGAATTTACTTATGATGAGCTTCACAATACTTTTTGTGAATTATTAGTAGAATACAAAAAAGCTGATTTGAAAATAAAGAATTTGAAAAATAATTGTGATATGATTGAAAAGGATAAAAATGAAACTTGTGAAATAAATAAGATTTTACAAAGAGAATTAAGTTTGATTTGTGAAAGACTTGAAACTACTCAATTTGAAAAGGAAGAGCTTCTTGAAAAGAACAAAAGTTTGCAAAATGAAAATACATATTTGAAAAAGGAAGTTCAAAAGCTTAAACCATTGGTTAAGAAATTAACCTTAAGCTCTAACAGACTTGAACTGATTTTGAAAGATCAAAAAGATATGAATAACAAGTTTAGAATTGGTTATAAAGGTTCAACTTCAAATAAATTTTTTGCATCCACATCATATGCTCCTAAGTTCATTACTTTAAAATAATATAGACCTAAACTTGTATCATCATATACTTTTTATTCAAAGCCAAGAATTGTGTGCTATGCTTGCAAAAATGTTTGTCATAAGGCATTTGAGTGTCATTTGAAATATAATGACAAGAAAAAAATCAAGAAAATTTGGGTTCCAAAAGGAACCAATTCTACTAACTTGCAAGGACCCAAGAAAGCTTGGGTACCTAAATCTATTACCTGATTATTTTGCAGGGATGTCTTGCAGCCACAAATGTAAAGAAAAGATGGTACTTTGATAGTGGCTATTCAAGACACATGACGGGTGATATTGATCAATTCTTCACCCTAGAATAAAAGGATGGTGGCATGGTAACCTTTGGTGATAATCGCAAATGAAGGATAATCGGTATTGGTAAAATTAAAATTACTCATTCTATATTTATTGAAAATGTGTTACTTATAGAAAAGTTAAAGCATAATCTCTTGAGTATTAGTCAGCTTTGTGATATTGGTTTTAATGTTTTCTTCAAGTCTTCAATGTGTATAGTAGTTGATCCACTTGACTCTAGTACAAAGTTCATTAGACATAGACTTAGGAATATTTATGTAGTAGATCTTAATGATCTAGCTATGTCAAGCAATACAAGTCTTGTAGCAATGAATGACAAGAGTAAGGAATCAAGTCTACTATGGAATAGGCGACTTGGATATGCTAGTATGGATACTATAGCAAAACTTATTTCAAAATATTTGGTTAAAGGTTTGCCAAAGTTCAAAGTTAATTTTGATTATGTCTGTGATGCTTGTTAGTTAGGAAAGCAAGTGAGGGGGAGTTTTAAATCCAAAAATATTGTTTCTACTACTAGACCCTTAGAGCTACTTCATATGGACCTATTTGGACCTACTAGGATAACAAGCCTAGGTGGTATGAAGTATGACCTTGTGATTGTAGATGATTTTTCAAGATACACTTGGGTTTTATTCATTGCACATAAAGATGAGACTTTTAAAGTATTTAAAAAGTTTTACAAACAAGTTTCAAATTTGAAAATTCTTTCTATTATTTCTATTTGTAGTGATCATGGCACGGAATTTAAAAATCAACATTTTGATCACTTTTGCACAAAGCATGGTATTGATCACAACTTCTCAGCTCCTAGAATATCATAGAAAAATGGTTTTGTAGAAAGAAAGAATTGAACTTTGGAAGAAATATCTAGAACAATGCTTTATGAAGGAAATCTTCCAAAATACTTTTGGGCAGAAGCTGTAAATATCGCTTGCTATATTTTGAACAGAGTTTTAATTAGACCTATCATTAGAAAAACCTCCTATGAACTGTGGAATAATAGAAAGCCTAATATCAATTACTTTCATATTTTCGGCTGTAAATATTTTGTTCTTAATAATGGAAAATATAATCTTGGTAAGTTTGATGCAAAATTCGATAAGGATATTTTTCTTGGTTATTCTTCAAATAGTAAAACCTATCGAGTTTTCAATAAAAGAACCTTGACTGTGGAAGAATCAATATATATAGTTTTCAATGAATCTGACATTACTTCTTCTAGAAAAGAATATCGTGCTGATGATGTTCTTCTAGAAAAGAACATGGACTGAAGGATTTGACTCTCAAAGATAAACAAACAAGTGAACAACATGAAAAAGTGGTAAGCAAAAATCATGATGATATGCCTAAAGAATGGAGGTATGTACACTTACATCCCAAAGAACTAATTATAGAAGATCCATCTCAAGGTGTTAGACTAGAGCTGCACATAGGAATACACATGATTTGATTGTTTTGTTTCTCATGTAGAACCACACACTATAGGAGAAGCTGAAACTGATTCTAATTGGATGTTAGCTATGCATGATGAGTTAAACCAATTTAGGAGAAATAATGTTTGGATACTTGTAGAAAGACCTAATGACTACCCTGTTACAGGTACTAGATGGGTTTATAGAAATAAACTAGATGAGCAAGGCAATGTAATTAGGAATGAGGCTAGACTGGTAGTTCAAGGTTATAATCAAGAAGAGGGAATAGATTTTGATGAGATTTATGCACCAGTAGCTAGGCTAGATGCTATTAGATTACTCTTGGCATATGCATATTTTATGAATTTCAAATTATTTCAAATGGATGTAAAGAGTGCATTTCTAAATGGTTTTTTATTGGAAGAAGTTTTTGTCGAACAACCACCGGGTTTTATCGATCACACATTTTTAAATCATGTTTTTAAATTGAATAAAGCTTTATATGGTCTTAAACAGGCACCTAGAGCCTAGTATGATAGATTAAGTAAGTTTTTAATTAAAAATAATTTTGTAAGAGGTAGTGTTGATACTATATTGTTTTATTCAAAGAAAAGACAATGATATTTTAGATGTTCAAATTTATGTCGATGATATAATTCTTGGATCTACTGATGAATCTTTGTGTCAAGACTTTTCTAAGTTAATGTAGGATGAATTTGAAATGAGTTTGATGGGTGAGCTGAGTTATTTCCTCGGGCTTCAGATCAAACAATCAAAGGAAGAAATTCTGATCAACCAAGCCAAATATATCAAAGAGATTATCAAAAAGTTTGGCATGGAATCAAGCAAAGAAGTTGGAACACCCATGAATCCTGCATATAGACTTGATAAAGATGAAAATGGCACAAATATTGATCAAAAATTGTATAGAGGTATGATCGGTTCTTTACTTTATTTAACTACCAGTAGACTTGATATTTTATTTAGTGTTTGTATGTATGCACGTTTTCAATCTAATCCAAAAGAGTCATACATCGTAGCTATTAAAAGAATCATTAAGTATCTTAAAGGCACATGCAATCTAGGATTATGGTATTCTAAGCATTCATCTTTAAAATTAATTAGTTATTCTGATGTTGATTATGGAGGCTGTAAAATTGATAGAAAAAGTACAAGTAGTACTTGTCAATTTCTAGGTGTCAACTTGATTTCATGGCACTGTTGTAAACAGAACTCTGTAGCATTGTCTACTGCTGAGGTAGAATATGTAGCTGCGGGGAGCTGTTGTGCACAGGTATTATGGATCAAGCAACAACTAAAAGATTATGATGTTGTCTAATCTAAAACTCCTATTAAATGTGGTAACACTAGTGCTATTAATTTATCTAGAAATCTAATTCAGCATTCTCGAATTAAGCATATAGAAATTAGACATCATTTTATTCGAGATCATATTTTAAATAATGTTGTATAATTAGAATTTGTGCCTACTGAAGATCAACTTGACATTTTCACCAAACCTCTTAGCCAAGATAGATTTGAAAAGATTAGAGGTGAGTTAGGTCTGTGTGACCCATTTTGAAAGTTTTGACCTAATTTTTTGAAAATAAGAAAAAATTATCTAGACATTTTAAAATTCCTTTTAGAGCTCACGACCACCTTCTCTAGTACTAAGAAACCCATAGAAACTTATTTTATCATTTTTGAGTTTTAACCTAGATTTGGGCTCGAGCCGACTCGAGTCACCTGCTGTTCTGACGAGCCGACTTGAGAGTCAGGCCGATGCTTTTTAAATAGGGCATCATAGGTTTGAATTTGTTATTTCTTTCTGCCCTTCCTATTTTTCCTTAGCCATTTCCTATTCCTAACCTAAGAAAAGTTCTTAGAACACCTCCACACCCTTCCAAAACCCTAATCTAACTTAGATGGCTCCTAGGAAAGTCGTGGCAAAGAAACCTAGAAGGGTTGTTCAGTCCGTGGTAGAGGAAAGGAGGACTAAAAGGAGGCTTGACACCTCAAATCTTGTAGAAGAACCAAAAGATGAGCAAGAAGAGGAACAAGAAGCTCCAAGGCAAGTAATTTTGATGGGGAATAGGCAAGTAACCTTAGGCCATTGCATTGATTTTACATTTCTAGAACAAGAAAGTTTGAAAATTGGTGATTGGTTAGTAGGACAAGGTTGGAAGGATTTTTGCATGCTAAATCTACCTACATATCCTAATCTTGTTAGACAATTTTTCGAGAATATGTCTCTTGGTGCTTTTCATATTGAATATGTTGTGAAGGGGAAGCACATTGAGGTTAGTGAACAGAAATTGTCTAATGTTCTACAAATACCTAAAGAGGGAGAAAGCTACTTAGTATTGAAAGAAAAATAGAAGACACTGAGAATTATACTTCAGAGGACTAATGTGACTGGTGTGATACATGTCAGAGCTAACCAACTCTCATTGGAGATGAGGTTGCAACATAACATCATTAGCCACATTTTTCTACCCCAGACTGGGAGATTCGACTGGGTGAGCGATAGGGACATAGTCTTTATGAGATGTTTAGTCGAGGGAGAGGCCCTCAACTTACCTTTTATTATGTTATCTCAAATGAGGGAAGCTGCTCGTAGGGCACGAGCATGTCTTCCGTATGGCATGATTTTTACCTTACTATTTCAGGATGCTCATGTTGATTTGTCTTGAGAGGATAGTAGACCATTATTGCATACAGATAAATACAACATTAAATCTTTGACCAGGATGGGATTCTTAAAGTCGAGGGTCACTGGATCAGGAAGAGTTCAGGACTTTCAGTGACACATTCTGATGAGGATTCAGGAGAGAATGATCAGGCAGGACAAGGATAAGATACTGAGGTGGAGCCATATGCTGACGAGGCTGGACCTTCAGAGCCGCTCCTTCTACACCTCGATCACCTGTCAAAGGATCAACTGCTGTTGGATCAGGTGATGATGACAGACTGCAGCATATGCTGGACGAGATCTCTAGTCTTCAGAGAGGGAGATCAAAGACAGATGCCAGGATACTGGCACTTTAGTCAGAGATGCATCAGGATTTTCAGGACATTCTGACTATTCTTCAGTAGATTAGAGCAGCCAATCACTCTGCACCTACTCCTTCTTCAGTAGCACCGAACATTGGCATAGATTGTGAGCAGGGAGAGGCAGTACACTCCACTGACATTCCTACAGCTACTACTTCTGTTAAGGCTGGCACTGGTACTATGGATTCGAGTTCTGATGTTGGAGACACTCCGGTGATAGAGATTTTATCTACCACCAGCACCCTTGCCTTATCTATTGATCCTCCTTCTGCTCGACCTACTCCCATCATGATTTCTTCTAAACCTATAGCTAAAGCTAAACCTAGAACCTCTAAGACTACTACTCCTGTTAGGACCAGACTTAGAGACCTTAGGCTTAGGTTCCCTAAATTCAAGCATGTTCCTAGTATTTTAGAGGTCGGTTCTTCCTCTAGTGAGGAAGAGCCTAGTGATGATGAACCTAGTCCATCATTTTGATGTTTTAGGACTTTATGTTTAGCTTTTTATGTTGTTTGTGATACTACTTTTGACATGTCGTGGCACTTTTGTATTGTATCACTCTTGTATTGACACTCTTTTCATATATATATATATATTTTTTATGATACATCTGATACATGTTGTGAATGATTTAATTTGTGCATGAATATTCTCTTTATTATATACCTTGGTATTGATGACAAAAAGGGGGAGAAAGGAGAGAAGAATGTGCATGAAATTATAAAGCTTGTGTGAATATGAAAGTGAATATGAAAATGAATGAATTAAGTATGAAAATATGAAGAAAACTTCATTATATTAGTAAGAGGGAGCTTGTGTTAGGCTCTTACTAAACTCACTTCAAATACAAATTAATACTGTGAAGTTTTGATACTTAGTGCATGGATGATACAAATGATACATTGTGTTGATACTCTTCAGTTTAACAATTTAATACTTGATCTAGTTTGATACACACTATTTAAATATTTTTTGATACATGTGAATACGATACATAGTAATTGTAAAGTGTTTTAAATCCTGTTCATGCCCAGTGTTTTGTCATCATCAAAAAGGAGGAGATTATTGACCCCTAGAATAATTTTGATGATCACAAAATATTGGAGCATGTATACTTTACTAATTTTTTCAATTACTTGAGAAGTTTTTGCAGGAAATTGTTTATCCTTACTTTAGTTGGTTTTTCAAATTGTTTGAAAGGTATTCCAACTGTGTATAAACTCTTATGTACTTCAAATTATAAAAGCCTTAATTTTTCATCTATGTAATCTTGTAAAAGGGCTATAAAATCATAAAAATAAGAGTGAGTAGATTAGTTCTTGTTGGATTCATGTTTTGAAGAACTTTGGAGAAGTTTGAAGCTTTGAAAGAAGTTTTTGTAAGAGCGACTCATGGATCAAGAGCCAACTCTTTCTAGCACGGTACAAAAATTTTTCAGAGTTTCAGTACCTTGAGCCGACTCAAGCCCCAAGAGCCAACTCAATGAAGAACCAATATTTTTGAAGTCTGAGACTTTGAGTTGACTCAAGCCCAGAAGAGCCGATTTGTCCAGAGATAGATTTGTTGGTGACTGAGACTTCGAGCCGACTCTGCCTTGAAGAGCCGACTCAAGGAAAATTTGAATTTGTACTGATGAGGGTTCGAGCCGACTCAAGCTTGAAGAGCCGACTCGCATAGAATTTATGTTTGGGCTATCTGAGACTTCAAGTCGACTCAAGTGACCATTTTCTACAATCTAATGGCTAGTTGCTGAAAGTTATTTTTGAACTCAAAAAGGTCTCCAACAGCTCTTTCTCAATTCCCTAGGCCCTACAACGATTATTTCTCATGGAAAACTATAAAAGAGAGTATTTTTGATGGATTAAATAATTTTTGAAAGATTATTCATTGATTTATCTTGGGAAGTTGAAAAGTTTTCAAGTCTTTCACCAACTCACTTCAAGAGCATTCAAGATAGGATTCAAAGCTCCACCAACTTTTTTTCATCATTGAATCCAACCTTTGAAGAAGTAAAGAAGTAGCTTGAAGAGCATTAAAAGAGCATTCAAGACTAGGCCTCACTTTGATCTTCGTCGGCAACATTTAAACAAACTCGGTTTGTTGTATAGTTGCTTTATATTTTTGACATATCTTTGTTTTCTCTCTAAGAATAATAGGGGCCATGTCTTAAGAGAGGGTTAAAGGTTTTTAGGTGAACCTTGTGAAAACCTAATTTGGGTTCTTGGTGCTCCCGGTATAAAACCAAGATTAGGGTTTGTTTGGCGATCTTGTTTAAAACCAAAGGGTGTTAGGTTTTCTTTGGTGATCCTGGTAAAATCAAAGTATATAGGTTTGGATTGTGAGCCTGTTAAAATAATTCGACTGTATTATGGTTAAGGGATATAGTGAAAATCCCAAGTGGTGCTTGGTAGTGGACATAGGAGCCGGTTGCTCCGAACCACTCTAAATTTCTTGTGTTTGTGATTGTGCTTACTTTACTTTATTGCATTTATTTAATTGCTTCTGCATTGCATATTGCACCACAACACCAAAAGGATTTTTAAATTGCACATACTTGCCAATGTTTTTATAATCCCAATTCACCCCCCTCTTGGGAAGCCACCTGGGCAATAGTCTTGTAGCCGAACAAGAAGAAAGGATGATGATTCTTAAATAGTGGCTGTACAAGATATATGAAAAGTGGACTAGCTACATTCTTGGATATAATGGTTAAGGAAGGATTATCTACATTGGTAAAATCTAAATATCTCCTTCCATATTTATTGAAAAAGGGTTGGTTGAAACAAAATTTACTTTGTAATAGTCATTTTATTATAAATATTTGAAAGTTACATTTAAACATTCTCTTGGTATCAGTAGTCTTAAAAATTATTTTTAACTACTTAATTAAAATCAAATCAAGATCTATAGCCAATGAATGTGATAATGAACAAGTGATTGATTTTGATGAATCTTATGTTCACATAATTTGACTTGGGGGCTATAAAGCTTTCATTTGATTTTGGTTAATATATTTCTAGTGAATGCAATGATTTCTAGACTCTTTTCTTTACATTCATGCAAAAATTATATAGATTTCAAATTATTTTTAATGGATGTTAAAAGTGTTTTGAAAATCATGCATATCTTGATCAGGTTTTCTATTTGCATGAAGAGCTTTGTATTTGAAACAGGACCCTCGTGCTTAACATGAAAAATTAAGAAATTCTCTAATTGATAATGTCTATATATTCAAGGAGAATAACTTTCAGGGGGAGCATTTTTTAGTTCTTTAATCTTCATCAAAAAAAGGAGGGATATTTAAATATTTTTTGTATTTGTTTGTCATATTTTTGGTATCAATATATATTTGTTATCAGTATATTTCAGTTTATTAGATTCATGCTTTATTGATTTTGATACTCTTCTTGCTATTCCTTCCACCTTATCCCCACTTTATATTGCCTTCCACCTTTTTCATGATGATAAAAAGGGGGAGAGATATATGATAAACATGAAAAAGGAGGAGAGATATGATAGAGATATGATAAATATGAGAGAAATGGAAGAATATACAAAAGGAAGAAGAGAGTAAAAAGTTGTAATCTTAAAGGGAAGAATTAGTAAGGGAGAGAAAGTTTGAAAAAGTTAAACTTTTTTTAGAAAAATATTTTTTAGATCATATTTTGAGGGGGAGCCCTATCTTGATCTTATTTCTTGCAAATTTTTTAAGTTTATCATGTTTATATACTTAAAGGTTTTGTTATCATCAAAAAGGAGGAGATTGTTAACTCTAGTCTTGATTTTGATGAATGATAAAATACTTAAGTATATATGAATACTAATGTGTGTTAAAAGTATTTATCAGATTCAGGTACTCATCAATGTTGAAAGATTGCCATCTTGTTGAAGAAGCCATTTAAATTATTGGATTTTTAAGTTATATGAGCTTTGGAACATAAGGAAGATCTTGAAGAGCTCAAAATTATAGTTTGGATAAGTTTCAGTACTAGTCAGGTCAAGTATCGACTCAAGGTGTCGACTCATAAAAGTCTGGGTTGATATGCAGAGAAAATTTTAGCTGGCACACTGAAGTGTCGACTCATGGAAGTCAAGTATCAACTCAAGGTGTCGACTCATGTATTGACTCAAGGCCTGAGACCAAATAAAAGATAAAATGAGCAAATTTTAAGATTATGGTCAAGTGTCGACACTTGGAGATGAAGTGTTGACTAATATGTTGACTCATGGACTAAAGTGTCAATACCTGCAGGTTTGAAGTGTCAACTCATGGTCTGAAGTATCGACACTTACAGGTTTGACAGCATAGTAATGGCTAGTTTTTTTAAAGTGCGGAACTTTCCCAACTTGTTTCTAATGGCTATTTTCTCCTCTCCAACGATTATAAATGAATTTTTAAGGGTTGAAAGGCTATTTAAACATCACCAAACTCAAAAGGAAGTAATTCTTTGAATGGATTAAAAAGTTCTTTGAAGATCAAATTGAAAATCTTTAAGGATTCATGTTATTGAGTGAGTTGAGCCTTCAAGCTTTCAAGTTTCAAGAAGAGCTTCAAGTCCATATCTTCAAGCATCAAGAGAGGCTTCAACAACTTGAAGACAAGTTCTTCATCAACATTCAAGAGCTTCATTGATAGATTTGATTTTATTTAGAAAGCTTTATTTGTGTTCTCTTACTTGTGCTTAACTTATTTTATTAAGGTTGTGAGCCTTTGTGAAAAACTAACTTGAGGTTGTTGGTGAGCCTTTGTATAAAAACCAACAAGGTTGTTGGAAAATCCATAAAACCAACTAGATTATTGGTCAGCCCATAAAACCAACTAGGTTGTTGGTCAGCCTGTAAAACCAAAGGGATTTTGACTTGTGTTCCTGGTGAAAACAAGTTGGGTTTTGATTAGTGAGCTCAAAAAACTAATCGGTTGTAATCAAGTGTGATTATAATGAATTCCCAAGGGAAGCTTGGGGAGTGGATGTAGGTGTTTCGATGTGCACCGAACCACTATATATCCTTGTATTATGATTGCTTGCTCTCTCTTTATTTGCACTTATTTACTTTGCATTTACTTATTTATTTCCACTGCATATTCCTGAATAGCACACAAGCACTTGCAAATCACTAGCACCTAAATTATTTTTGAATTGTCACATACTTGTAAAAGTTTTTGAAACCCAATTCACCCCCTCTTGGGTTGCTTACCGGGCAACACTTTAGCATCCATAGCATGTTTTGAGATCCTAGGAGTCATAACTTAGTCTACAAGTAATAGGTTCTCCAGGTAGTAGGGGTTTCTATTTTTAGTTTCATATTTTATGATCGAGTATCATAATCTTTTAACTAAGGTATTATAAATTCTGAACTAGGATGTCGTTCAATGAAAACTTCTATTTTTTGAAATCTTATTTTTTTTCTGGTCTTTTTATTACAATCTAACAATCTTATTCAAGCCAATGCAAGGTTGAAATGTTCCATGATGCAGGATAAAAGCTTTCATTTTCTATTTTGTACTAAGTTGTTCATGTTTCAAAGTTTTTGACACTGAAATTTTTTCAAAAGCATAATTCATTATTTATTATGCTGTAGATAAATATCATCTAAAATTATGTATATCAATGTTTATGATTTTTTATGCAAATATTTCTACATATGGTATTGAAATTAGAAATCTAGAAAAAATCCAAGATGATCATTTGATGAGGTTGCTGATGTTGTTCAGAAGAATACAACTTCTCCTATCACTTCGATTACAGAGAACGAGTTTGTTGATCCTAAAATTGGAATATAGTTCAATTCTGTAAATGAGTTATAAAATTTTTACAATGGATATGCAAGGAGAGTAGGTTTTGGAATCACAATAGTATGTAGTAGGTCCAACAACAATAAAGAAATATGCTTCAAGCACCTGGCATGTTGGAGGAAGGAAAATCTAGAAAAGCTGATAACTCTATGAATCCTAAGGATACTAGCAAAATTGATTGTAAGGCTTTGATAAAAGCAAGACTAAATTTTAAAAATGGTAAGTAGATATAAGTTGATATTTTTCTAGAACATAACCATCAGCTGTCCATATCATCAATTGGTTATCTACGGTCCCATAGGAGGATCAGTACACTAGAAAAGATAGAGATCAGTAATTTACATGCCATGATATTCTCACAAGTCAAATACTCTACCATGGCTAGAAGGAAAGGAGGTAGAAGATAATTAGATTTCACAGAGAAGGATGCTCATAATTTTATCTATCGAGAATGTCAAAGTCAATTGAGAAAAGGAGATGCACAGTCAATGGTAATCCATTTCACACAAATGTAAGTAAAAAATCTAAATTTCTTTTATACTTTGGGCCTGAATAATAATGGATAGCTCAGGATTGTCTTCTGGATCCATCTTAGGTCAAGATTGGCAAGCAGTTACTTTAGTGATGTACTAACCTTTGACTCAACCTATTTGATAAATATATATCAAATACTCTTTTATCTATTTATCAGAGTCAATCATCATGGACAGTCCACATTGCTTGGCTACTAATTATTATCAGATAAGATGACTGAGATATTTAAATGGATATTCTAATCATGGCTGGATGCAAATGGTGGTCAACTACCTAATGCCATCATAATTGATCAAGATAAGGTAATCGAGGTTGCTGTAGGGATGTTTTTTCCAATACACGACATAGATTTTGTCTTTGGCATATACTAAAGAAGATTCCTAAAAGGATTGGCTATATTTGCATTACAAATCCTAAATTTATGATAAAGTTTGAAGAGACGATATATGATTCAGTTACCATAGTATCTCTCGAGGAAAGGTGGGCACATTTAGAAATATATAGAATATAAGGCTGTATATTGGTTAAATGATATATATAAATATCAGGATAAACGGGTTACAGTTTACCTTAAAGATACATTCTTCACAGGTTTGTTAGTCATTATGATTGATTAATGTTCATTTTTTTTAAATTTCCAATAAATTTTTTATCTTTAATGCTTTTATTTTTTGAATATTTATGAATATGGATGTCAACTTCACAAAGGAGCGAGAGCATCAATCACTTCTTCGATGGGTTTATGAACTCCAAGACTACGCTCAAGAAATTCATCGATAAGTACAAAGATTCCTTGGAGAAAAGATATGAAGCAGAAAATGGGGAAGACTAAAACATTACAAATAAATACTTTTTTAAAGATATCCTCTCATTTTAAGAGGCAAGCAGCAAGAAAATATATAAGGCGAATATTCAAAAAATTTCAAAATGAGATCTTTGAAATGGTTGCATCAAATTCCAAATTAGTTAAAGAAGTTGACAACCGTGATGTATATTTTGTTAAATCATTTGAAAGAATTGAAGTTGATGGAATCAAGAAGGAAATTATAAAAGATTACAAGGTTTCATATACCAAAACTTCAGAGGATGTTAAATGCCAGTGTGGATCCTTTCAATACAAGGGTTACCTATGTAGGCATGCCTTATTGGTTCTTCATCAAAGCGATATATTTCGTATCCCCAATCAATACTTCTTGAATAGATGATACAAGGACATGAAATACCAATTCGATGATCTCGAATGCAATACTCAATTTTGTGATAAAAGTATGTAAAAATCATGGTACACACTCAAGAAATTATTTAAAATCACATATCTTATTTTATGTTTATATAACCTATCATATATCATGAAATCTTAATACAAATATTATATTTTATTGATTGTAGATATGCTTTGATGAGTCATCGGATGATGAAGCTTGTAGAGATAGCCTCCATGTCTGAAGATATATTCAATTTAGTGATGGAAGATCTTACACCATTATTCAAAAGAGCTATAGATGATAACTGTGCAGCTAAGCAAAGCATAGAACTTCTAATCTAAGATCTTGACCAACTTACTATGAAAGGTCATCTAAGAGAGAATATAATTAAGAGTGGAGTTAAGAAAAAGTCAAAGAAATCAAGAAAAAATATGGATAAGGCTTCCATTGACACTCCTGTGCAAAATGAAGGAAGAGGTAGTACTAGCAAGAGACAAACTTCCCATATTTAGTGGAAGTACCAGAACAAGTAATTGAATACACTATACCATCTTTCAATCCTTTTTTAGATGAATTTGATATTTATGTATGCAGTCAACTAACACAGAAGAGGATATTACATGCCAAATTGTCATACAGTCCTATGTATGTATAGTCTTGTGTATATTTAGATTATCCAAAGAAATTTAAAATAGGATGTATTGGAAATGTTATTAAATTTGCTTATTTTCAAATATAAATTTTAGTACTACTTTAAGTGGTCAAAGACTAAAACAGGGATAACAGAATTATGATGAATCTGTGTATTACGACATCCAAGTTCAAAAGCTACGATACCCTAATTCAAAACCTATAACACCCTAGTTAAAATACTACAATCATGTAGAAAATATAAAATACAATATTTCTAATCCTTTCTACCCATAATACATATCATCAGTGTTTGGTTTATGATTCCCAAAGTATCAAAAATTATCACGGGTGCTATAAGATCAATCAAATAACTTGAAATAGTATTACGACACCTAAGTTCAAAAGCTACAATACCCTAGATCAAAATCTACGATACCCTAGTTAAAATGTTACAACCATGCAGAAAATATAAATTAAAATAAGTTTAATCCCTTCTATCTATAATACATGCATCAGTGGCTTCGTTTATGACTCATAGAGTGTCAAAAATTATCACGGGTGCTATAAGATTAATCAAATAACCTGAAATAGTATTACGACATCCAAGTTTAAAAACTATGACATCCTAGCTCAAAATCTACGACACTAGTTAAAATGCTACAACCATGCAGAAAATATAAATTAAAATATTTCTAATCCCTTCTACTTGTAATACATGTCATCAGTGGCTTGGTTTATGACTCTCAAAGTATCAAAAATTATCACGAGTACTCTAAGATCAATTAAATATCTTGAAATAGTATTACGACATCCAACTTTAAAAGCTATGACATCTTAGTTCAAAACCTATGACACTCTAGTTCAAAGCCTATGACACCCTAGTTAAAATACTATAACCATTCAGAAAATATAAATTAAAATTGTTTTAATCCCTTCAACCTATAATACATATCATTAGTGACATGGTTTATGGCTTCCAGAGTGTCAAAAATTGCCACTGGTGCTCTAAGATCAATCACATATCTTGAAATAGTATTACGATATCCTAGTTCAAAATCTATGATATCCTAATTCAAAATCTACGATATCCTAGTTAAAATGCTACGACATCCAAGTTCAAAAACTATGACACCCTATCAAGAAATATAATATTCTTTATACCATCATCACATCAATGAAGAAATTTGACATTGTGGAAGTAAACATAACATCAAAAATACATAAATAATATGTAATGAGAAAATGATATTCAAAACATTACTGTTTGAATGAATTACAATTTTTTTCTTTAGGAATGATGTTTAAAATATAAACATCAATTAAGTTACAAATTTGTATAACAAATTATAGAAGTGTATGAATCAAAAAGAAAAAGTATATTATAAAAAATTTGCTTTTACATGCTAATTTTTAATAGCACTATCAATCTTCTGATTCAAGCTCTCTCTTAATATTCTTGCTACTAACCAGTAGCGGTACACACTTATATCTTTTTCTGTAATATTCCAAGTATCAAGCTTATCCCAATGAGTAATAAATTTCATGTATTTCAAGCAATACAAACTGCAGTCTAGTGATCCTACAGGTTAGGAAGAGCATTCAACAATCTCTTGCATGGACCAATTCGTTACCTCATCATTGTCATAGAATATATGAAACATTAGACCTAGTATCTTGTGCCACTTTCTTGCATTCACTTTGTGCTTGAAATTACATTTTATTGAATTCAGATGCATCAAAATCTTTTCTTACATATCAACCATAACTAGGTGCTAGTGAGAATTGTCTGAGTTGATGATGGTGAAGAGAAACCAAAATTTGTTCTTATCTTCATCACTGACTCCATCAAAAATCACATTCTTGGCTATTCTAGCAAGTTCATGATATGGTGATGCCGATATTAGGCACATGCCGGAGGTCATTACAGGTATAATTATATACTTATAATATCTTTTTGGATGCCTTGTCCAATTATTTATAATGAACTCCTACCCGGTATCAATTATCTGGCAATGCAATATAAACTGATTAATTATAAGTAACATGATATCATAAAATTCTAAAAATGAATATAATAATTATTAAAAAATATATCATAATTTACATAAAGAATAAGAATAAAATGATGTAATACTCTATTACTTACATCATCAACTATCATGTCATTATTTAGTAGATCAAAAAGATTTTCCTGCTGATAGTGTATCCAAATTTATTATTGTAGATGACATCTCTGAAATTAAAAATATAAAGGATATTATACATTTTTGACCATAAAGTAGCATACATAATAGAAAAAATAGATATAACTTACGAGTTCATCTTTTTTTTCAAAAAGATATTGATCAAATTTTTATCATCTTTAATTTGAAGATTCAAATTTGATTCATCGGGCTGAGATGTGTCCACTATCTTCATCTTTTTTTGAGTTGGTCTGTTTTAAAAGCAAAATCCGCTATGATTTATGAGGCCTTCCGTAGCCTAGATTTTTTTTCACCCTCTTGATAAGTGAACGAACCTGAGATTTTCTTTCTCCCCCTCATCATCCTCACTTACAGGGGTGTCCTTCAATTTTTCATCTATAATATGTTTAACCTCAGTCATAGGGGTGTCATAAACTTTTCTTCTATCATAATTTCATTGTGCTCCATGACTTCCACCTTGACCTCAATATCATCTCCCTCCACCCGTTGGTGCCCTTCTTTATTGGCATTATTATCTTTATTTACCAATGTACTATGGAGGGTTTCAACTATTGCAAGCCTCTTCTTTATATCTTCTACTTTAGTCTTCAACTATGCACAGCTTGCATAACTTTTTTTTGATTTCAGAGATTCTACTGTTATTGTTTATTTAGTGATAAGCCATTGTTCCATTATCATAGGCTCAATAGCTCCCTCCACTTGCAAGCCAAGAACAATAACAAAATAATTTTATATTAATGATAATGATATATTGTTCATTAATTTTATGAAATAATGAATTATCTTACCAACTCATAAGGCTGCAAGTTCTCAAGCTAAACAATTTGTATCTTCACCTAGCTGTCATACCATTTTAATAGCCTAGGTAGCTTATTTGGATGTGCGGGGCTCTTAAGGTACTATGCTCAAGAAAAAAAACCTGTACATAATAATCATGTATTTTAAATATATAGAAGATTTAAAATAAATATAATTATATTTTTGCTACATATTAATGATACTTACCACCAGAGTAGTTGTACATATATATAGGGTTGGCTACCTCCTAACCTTGTCACTTCTCTTGGTTAGGACTGGTTCCTCAGATCTCAAGCAAAAAGTAGCATCTGGGAGAGACAAAAGAGTAAACTCCTTTATTGTGGAAGCCCATTTGATTTGACCCAGTTAAGATAAATCATCCAAGTAAGGGATGATATATCTTGGACAAGATTGATTTGACTTCGAAGATGAGAACATTATGAATATATATGTGATCCATAGTCTCATGATGTCCTCGACATCCTCTTGTATATTTGATGAATGAAGTTGGACCATCAACTTCTCCAGCCCCTTATTATATAAATTTAATTCCCTACCAAATCATCTAAATAACTATCCCTTCTTATCTTGATATTTTATTGCAATCTTGTTTCCATGGCATGATAGATCCAAAATCAGGACCACATCTTCGATACTGAATGTAAGTTCTTTGCTATAAAAAATAAACTTGTCACCTCTCTTATAGCATCTAATAATTTTAGGTAGGAGTCGCTCATCGACAATAAACGGTTGCATGTTAACGAACGCACTGAATAGAGTCATTCAGATGATATCTAAATGAAGACTAGAAAAACCCATCTTCCAAACTTGTTCAACGTACACTGCTAGCTTGCAATGATTTTTAAACAATTACGAAGCCTTCACTCTAGGCAGCCGAACATAGCAAGATCACCTGAAACATAAGTAAAACAAAAATGTAAGTTATAACACTCTGGATATCATAAAACAAGCAACGGATGATGTGTATTAGAGGTAGAGGGGTTACAAACTTTTATTTTATAATTTATGCATGGGTGTCATAGTTTTTTAACTAGGATGTCATAGGTTTTGAACTTGGATGAGGTAATACTGTTTCAGTTATTTTGAGTAATCTTATCACATTCGTGGTAATTTTATGATACTTTAAATGTCATAAAATAAGCCACGGATGACATGTATTAGAGGTTGAGGGGTTACAAACTTCTATTTTACAGTTTATGCATGGATGTCATAGTTTTTTAACTAGGATGTTAAAGGTTTTGAACTTGGATGTCATAATACTATTTTGACCTTTTTGAGTAATCTTATAGCATCCATGGCAATTTTATGACACTCTTGGTGTCATAAAACAAGCCACAAATGACATGTGTTATAGGTAGAGGGGTTACAAACTTCTATTTTATAATTTATGCATGGGTTTCATAGTTTTTTAACTAGGATATCATATATTTTGAACCTGGGTGTCATAATATTGTTCGGCCATTTGTAGTATTCTTATAGCATCCGTGGCAGTTTTATGATACTCTAGACATTATAAAACAAGCCACGGATGACATGTATTATAAGTAGAGGGGTTACAAACTTCTATTTTAGAATTTATGCATGAATGTCATAGTTTTTTTACTATGGTGTTATAGGTTTTGAACTTGGGTATTATAATACTATTTCGATCATTTTGAGTAATTTTATAGCATCCGTGGTAATTTTATGGTACTTTGAAAGTTCCAAAACAAGCCACGGATGACATATATTATATGTAGAGGGGTTACAAACTTTTATTTTTTAATTTATGCATGGGTAATGTAATTTTTTAACTAGGGTGTCGTAGATATTGATCATGGATATCGTAATACTATTTTGGCCATTTTAGTAATCTTATAGTATCTATGGAAATTTTATTATATTATGGAGTCATAAAACAAGCCACGGATGACATGTATTAGAGGTAAAGGGGATACAAATTTCTATTTTTTAATTTATGCATGGGTGTCATAGTTTTTTAACTAGGATATTGTAGGTTTTGAACTTGGATGTCGTAATACTGTTTTGGCCATTTTAAGTAATCTTATAGCATCCGTGGCAATTTTATGATACTCTAGGAGTTATAAAACAAGCCAAAGATGATATGTATTAGAGGTAGAGGAGTTACAAACTTTCTATTTTATAATTTATGCATGGGTATCATAGTTTTTTAACTAGGATGTCGTAGATTTTGAACTTGGATGTCGTAATAATATTTGGCCATTTTGAGTAATCTTATAGAATCCATGGCAATTTTAACTTGGGTGTTGTAATACTGTTTTGACCATTTTGAGTAATCTTATGGCATCTTTGGTAATTTTATGATACTCTGAGAGTTATAAAATAAGCCACGGATGACATGTATTACAATTAGAGAAGTTACAAACTTCTATTTTATAATGTATGCATGGGTGTCATAGTTTTTTAAATAGGATATCGTAGGTTTTGAACTTAGGTGTTGTAATACTATTTTGACCATTTTGAGTAATCTTATAATATCGGTGATAATTTTATGATACTTTGAAAGTCATAAAATAAGCCGTGGATGACATGTATTAGAGGTAGAGGGGTTACAAACTTCTATTTCATAATTTATATATGGGTGTTGTAGTTTTTTAACTAGAATATCGTACATTTTAAGCATGGGTATTATAATACTATTTTGGCTATATTAAGTAATCTTGTAGCTTCCGTGATAATTTTATGATACTCTAGGTATCATAAAACAAGTCACGGAAGACATGTATTAAAGGTAGAGGGGTTACAAATTTTTATTTTATAATTTATGCATGGATGTCATAGTTTTTTAACAGAGTATCATAGGTTTTGAACTTGGATGTCAAAATACTGTTTCGATAATTTTTTAGTAATCTTATAGTATCTATGAAAATTTTATGATAGTTTAGGAGTCATAAGATAAGCCACGAATGACATGTATTAGAGGTAGAGGGGTTACAAACTTCTATTTTATAATTTATGCATGTGTATCATAGTATTTAACTAGGATGCTGTAGGTTTCAAACTTGGGTGTTGTAATACTATTTTGGCTATTTTGAGTAATCTTATACCATCCATAGTAATTTTATGACACTCTGAGAGTAATAAAACAAGCCACATATGACATATATTAGAGGTAGAGGGATTACAAACTTCTATTTTATAATTTTTATGGGTGTCGTAGTTTTTTAACTAGAGTGTTGTAGGCTTTGAACTTGGATGTGTAATACTGTTTCGGCCATTTTAAGTAATCTTATAGCATTCGTTGTAATTTTATGATACTTTGGGAGTCATAAAATAAGTCATGGATGAAATATATTAAAGGTAGAGGGGTTACAAACTTCTATTTTATAATTTATACATGGATGTTGTAGTTTTTTAACTAAGTTGTCGAAGGTTTTGAACTTTGACATCGTAATACTATTTTGGCCATTTTGAATAATCTTATAGCTTTCGTGGTGATTTTATGATACTCTGGAAGTAATAAAATATGCCACGGTTGACATGTATTAGAGGTAAAGGGGTTACAAACTTCTATTTTATTTATGCATGGGTATTATATTTTTTATTAGGATATCATAGATTTTGAACTTGGATGTTGTAATACTATTTCGGCTATTTTTAATAATCTTATAGTATCCGTGGTAATTTTATGATACTTTGGAAGTTATTGAACAAGCCACGAATGACATGTATTATAGGTAGAGGGGTTATAAACTTCTATTTTATAAGTTATGCATAGTTGTCATAGCTTTTTAACAAGGGTGTCATAGGTTTCAAACTTTGGTGTTGTAATATTGTTTTGTTCATTTTGAGTAATCTTATAGCATCCATGGCAATTTTATGACACTTTGTGAGTCATAAAATAAGCCACGGATAACATGTATTAGAGGTAAAGGGGTTACAAACTTCTATTTTATAATTTATGCATTGGTATTTGTATTTTTTAACTAGGGTGTCATAGTTTTTAAATTTAGGTGTTGTAATACTGTTTCGGTTATTTTGAGTAATCTTATAGCATCCGTGGTAATTTTATGATACTTTGAGAGTCATAAAACAAGCCACGGATGACATATATTATAGGTAGAGGGGTTACAAACTTCTATTTTATAATTTATGCATGGTTGTTGTAGTTTTTTATATAGGGTGTCAAAGGTTTTGAACTTGATATTGTAATACTATTTTGACCATTTTAATTATCTTATAGCATCCATGGAAGTTTTATAACACTCTGAGAGTCATAAAATAAGTTATGGATGACATGTATTAGAGCTATAAGGATTACAAACTTCTATTTTATAATTTATACATGGATGCCATAGTTTTTCAACTAGGATGTCGTAGGTTTTGAACTTATATATTGTAATACTGTTTCGGCCATTTTGAGTAATCTTATAGCATCCGTGGCAATTTTATGATACTTTGGAAGTCATAAAATAAGCCATGGATGACATGTATTAGAGATAGAGGGGTTACAAACTTCTATTTTATAATTTATTCATGGATGTCATAGTTTTTTAACTAAGATATCGAAGGTTTTACACTTGGATGTTGTAATACTGTTTTGGCCATTTTGAGTAATCTTATTGTATCTGTGATAATTTTATGATACTTTGGGAGTCATAAAACAAGCCATGGATGACATGTATTATAGGTAGAGGGGTTACAAACTTCTATTTTATAATTTATGCAATGGTTTTATAGTTTTTTAACTAGGATATCATATATTTTAAACCTGGGTGTCGTAATACTGTTTGGCCATTTGGAGTATTCTTATAGCATCCGTGGCAATTTTATGATACTCTAGACATCATAAAACAAGCCACGGATGATATGTATTATAGGTGGAGGGGTTACAAACTTCTATTTTAGAATTTATGCATGGATGTCATAGTTTTTTTACTAGGATGTTATAAGTTTTGAACTTGGATATTATAATAATGTTTCGATCATTTTGAGTAATCTTATAGAATTCATGGTAATTTTATGATACTTTTGGAGTCCCAAAACAAGCTACGGATGATATATATTATAGGTAGAGGGGTTACAAACTTTTATTTTATAACTTATGCATGGGTATTGTAATTTTTTAACTAGGGTGTCATAGAATTTGATCTTGGATGTCATAATACTATTTCAGCCATTTTAAGTAATCTTATAGTATCTATGGCAATTTTATGATACTTTGGGAGTCATAAAATAAGCCACGGATGACATGTATTAGAGGTAAAGGGGTTATAAATTTTTATTTTTCAATTTATGCATAGGTGTCATAGTTTTTTAACTATGATATTGTAGGTTTTGAACTTGGATGTCGTAATACTCTTTTGGCCATTTTGAGTAATCTTATAGCATCCGTGATAATTTTATGATACTCTAGGAGTCATAAAACAAGTCAAAGATGATATGTATTAGAGGTAGAGGAGTTACAAACTTTCTATTTTACAATTTACGTATGGGTATCGTAGTTTTTTAACTAGGATGTCATAGATTTTGAACTTGGATGTCGTAGTTATTTTTGGCCATTTAGAGTAATCTTATAGAATCCGTGGCAATTTTAACTTGGATGTCGTAATACTATTTTGATCATTTTGAGTAATCTTATGGCATCTTTGGTAATTTTATGATACTCTTAGAGTTATAAAATAAGCCATGGATGACATGTATTACAATTAGAGAGGTTACAAACTTTTATTTTATAATTTATGCATGGGTGTCGTAGTTTTTTAAATAGGATATCGTAGGTTTTGAACTTAAATGTTGTAATACTATTTTAACCATTTTGAGTAATCTTATAATATCGGTGATAATTTTATGATACTTTGGAAGTCATAAAATAAGCCATGGATGACATGTAGTAGAGGTAGAGGGGTTACAAACTTCTATTTCATAATTTATATATGGGTGTCATAGTTTTTTAACTAGAATATCATACATTTTAAGCATGGGTATTATAATACTATTTTGGCTATTTTGAGTAATCTTATAGCTTCCGTGGTAATTTTATGATACTCTGGGTATCATAAAACAAGCTGTGGAAGACATGTATTAGAGGTAGAGCAGTTACAAATTTTTATTTTATAATTTATGCATAGATGTCGTTTTTTAACAGAGTGTCATAGGTTTCGAACTTAGGTATCAAAATATTGCTTCGACAATTTTTGGATAATCTTATAGTATCTATGGCAATTTTATGATAGTCTAGGAGTCATAAGACAAGCCAAGAATAATATGTATTAGAGATAGGGGGGTTACAAACTTCTATTTTATAATTAATGCATGGGTTTCATAGTATTTAACTAAGGTGTTTTAGGTTTCGAACTTGGGTGTCGTGATACTATTTTGGTATTTTGAGTAATCTTATACCATCCATGGTAATTTTATGATACTTTGAGAGTAATAAAACAAGCCACATATGACATATATTAAAGGTAGAGAGATTACAAACTTCTATTTTATAATTTTTGAATGGGTATCATAGTTTTTTAACTAAAGTGTTGTAGGTTTTGAACTTGGATGTCGTAATACAGTTTCGGCCATTTTGAGTAATCTTATAGCATTCGTTGTAATTTTATGATACTCTAGGAGTCATAAAATAAGTCATGGATGATATGTATTAAAGGTAGAGGGGTTATAAACTTCTATTTTATAATTTATGCATGGATGTTATAGTTTTTTAACTAGGTTGTCGAAGATTTTGAACTTGGATATCGTAATACTATTTTGGTCATTTTGAATAATCTTATAGCTTTTGTGGTGATTTTATGATACTTTGGAAGTCATAAAATATGCCATGGTTGACATGTATTATAGATAGAGGGGTTACAAACTTCTATTTTATTTATGCATGGTTATTATATTTTTTACTAGGATATCATAGATTTTGAACTTGGATGTCGTAATACTGTTTTGGCTATTTTGAATAATCTTATAGCATCCGTGGTAATTTAATGATACTTCGAGAGTCATTGAACAAGCCACGAATGACATGTATTATAGGTAGAGAGGTTACAAACTTCTATTTTATAAGTTATGCATAGTTGTCATAGTTTTTTAATAAGGGTGTCGTAGGTTTCAAACTTGGGTGTTGTAATATTGTTTTGTTCATTTTGAGTAATCTTATAGCATCCGTGGCAATTTTATGATACTTTGTGAGTTATAAAACAAGCCACGGATAACATGTATTAGAGGTAAAAGGGTTACAAATTTTTATTTTATAATTTATGCGTTAGTATTGGTATTTTTTAACTAGGGTGTCGTAATTTTTGAATTTAGGTGTTGTAATACTGTTTCGGCTATTTTGAGTAATCTTATAGCATCCATGGTAATTTTATGATACTCTGAGAGTCATAAAATAAGCCACGGATGACATATATTATAGGTAGAGGGGTTACAAACTTCTATTTTATAATTTATGCATGGTTGTTGTAGTTTTTTATATAGGGTGTCAAAGGTTTTGAACTTGGATATTGTAATAATATTTTGACCATTTTAAGTATCTTATAGCATCCGTGGCAATTTTATAACATTCTGAGAGTCATGAAACAAGTTATGGATGACATGTATTAGAGCTATAGGGATTACAAACTTCTATTTTATAATTTATGCATGGATGCCATAGTTTTTCAACTACGATGTCGTAGGTTTTGAACTTGTATATTGTAATACTGTTTCAGCCATTTTGAGTAATCTTATAGCATCTGTAGCAATTTTATGATACTTTGGAAGTCATAAAATAAGCCATGGATGACATGTATTAGAGATAGAGGGGTTACAAACTTCTATTTTATAATTTATTCATGGATGTCATAGTTTTTTAACTAAGATATCGAAGGTTTTGTACTTGGATGTTGTTATACTATTTTGGCCATTTTGAGTAATCTTATAGAATCTATGGTAATTTTATGATACTTTGGGAGTCATAAAACAAGCCACGGATGATATGTATTATGGGTAGAGGGGTTATAAACTTATATTTTATAATTTATGCATGGGTTTCATAGTTTTTAACTAGGATATCGTATATTTTGAATCTGGGTGTCGTAATACTATTCGGCCATTTGGAGTATTCTTATAGCATCCGTGGCAATTTTATGATACTCTAGACGTCATAAAACAAGCCATGGATGACATGTATTATAGTTGGAGGGATTACAAACTTCTATTTTAGAATTTATGCATGGATGTCATAGTTTTTTTACTAGGATGTTATAGGTTTTGAACTTGGATATTATAATATTGTTTCGATCATTTTGAATAATCTTATAGCATCCATGGTAATTTTATGATACTTTGGGAGTCCCAAAATAAGCCAGGGATGATATATATTATAGGTAGAGGGGTTACAAACTTTTATTTTTTAATTTATGCATGGGTATTGTAATTTTTTAACTAGGGTATCGTAGATTTTGATCTTGGATGTCATAATACTATTTCGGCCATTTTGAGTAATCTTATAGTATCTATGACAATTTTATGATACTTTGGGAGTCATAAAACAAGCCACGGATGATATGTATTAGAGGTAGAGGGGTTACAAATTTTTATTTTTCAATTTATAAATGGGTGTCATAGTTTTTTAACTAGGATATTGTAGGTTTTAAACTTGGATGTCGTAATACTGTTTTAGCCATTTTGAGTAATCTTATAGCATCCATGGCAGTTTTATGACACTCTAGGAGTCATAAAACAAGCCAACGATGATATGTATTAGAGGTAGAGGAGTTACAAAATTTATATTTTACAATTTATGCATGGGTATCGTAGTTTTTTAACTAGGATGTCATAGATTTTGAACTTGGATGTCGTAATAATGTTTGGCCATTTTGAGTAATCTTATAGAATCCGTGGCAATTTTATGATGCTCTGGAAGTCATAAAACAAGCCATAGATGATATTTATTATAGGTAGAGGGGTTACAAACTTTTATTTTATAATTTATGTATGGGTGTCATAGTTTTTTAACTAGGGTGTTGTAGGTTTTGAACTTGAATGTCGTAATGCTATTTGGTTATTTTAAATAATCTTATAGCATTCGTAGCTTGTTTTATGACTCCCAGAGTGTCATAAAATTGCCATGGATAACATATATTATAGGTAGACGGGTTACAAACTTCTATTTTATAATTTATGCATAGATGTCTTAGTTTTTTAATTAGAATGTCATAGGTTTTGAACTTGGGTATCATAATATTGTTTTAGCTATTTTGAGTAATCTTATAGCATTCGTGGTAATTTTATGATACTCTGAGAGTCATAAAATAAGACATGGATGACATGTACTACTGGTAGAGGTGTTACAAACTTCTATTTTATAATTTATGCATGGGTGTCATAGTTTTTTAGCTATGGTGTTATAGGTTTTGAACTTGGATGTCTTAAATTCTAAACTACGGTGTCATGAATTTTTACTATGAAGACTTAATATTTTTAAAAATATCTTGACATCCCTCTGTATCGATAAATTTAAATTTTTTTTATTAAAATAGTAAAATAAAATCCATGACACTCTAGTTTAAAACCTATGCCACCCAAGTTTAAAATCTACGACATCTTTGTTTAAAACCTAGGGCACCCTATTTAAAAAACTACGACACCCATGCAAGAATTGTAGAATAAAAGTTCACATGCCAAATGTTAGCTCCAAGCAGGAATCAAAAATTTTTCTTACCTATTTCTAGTTCTATAGCTTTTTTTGGAATGGATCTTAAGGGAGTCTTATCCTCTTCTGAATAAACAATGATTGCAGTGCTTCCTTCCTCCATCTGCATTTTCTTCTTGCGATATTTTTGTGTTTGCCATCTGCGTTGAAAGATGAAACCACTTTTCTTCATTTATTAAAGATTTCAAAGGTGTATCAAAGGTTTAAGAAAGGTATGCTCCAGAACTTCCAGCTCGCTAGTGGCTTCTCGATGCCAAAAAGGAGCAAAAACACAAAATTGAGGACTCTGGGATAGCCAAAAATAATGGAACAAACTCTGGGATGGGGTGTTGTTTCGTAAATAGGTTTTTTTTATTGGCAGAATAAAAATCAATTTTGCACATCATAACCTCTTCTAGAAAATATGAGGGCAAAAAGGTCAATTACCATATTTGAAATGACTGCAGACACGGTGATGCTCAGATAACGTAATCCCAGAGATACGACTCCCACCACATCCTGTCAAGCCAGTTTGGATATAGGTGGACCAAAGGATAATATGGTGCAGGCCACATTAGATTTGCTGCACCGCATGCAGTGCACAAAGACTTACTAGACAAGTTTAGCCTATATTGATTTTTCTAGTTTTTACTGATCCAATCTCATGAATCCTATAAGATTTTGGGCCTAGACAACCAAACAAGCTCTTATCTTTTTAAATTCCCAGGACATCTTTGTTAGATAAACTTGAAAAAAGGAACATAGTGCATATGTCAAAGGATTTCTTATTGAGTTATCTGAAATTGGCATTATAGTATGTTGCCCAGTGAAGCAATCCAAGAGGGGGGATGAATTGGGTTTTAAAAACTTTTTACAATGATTTAGACAAGTATGTGCCAATTCAAATATAATGAAGGTGCTAGTGATTTTAGTATATGTGTGCTTGAAGATATGCAACGAAATTAGTAAAATAAATGCAGAATAAATAAGATCAAATAATAAGAGAGAGCAAGCAACCACAAACATAAAGATATATAGTGGTTTGGTGCATACCAAAGCACCTACATCCACTACCCAAGATCCACTTGGGAATTTTACTATAATTCCACTTGATTGTAGCCAATTAGTTTTCCTGGCTCACTAATCATAACCCTTTGGTTTTCACAAGGCTAACCAAGAAATTTCTTGGTTTTCTCAATGCTTACCAAAAACCTCTTGGTTTTCTGGGATAACCAAAAACCTAGTTGGTTTTCACAAAGCTCACCAACAACTTAAGTTGGTTTTTGAAATAAGGCTCACCAACAACCCAAGCACTAGTTTCAAATCACTTGAAATTAGGAACAACAATAAAGTTAAATATAAAGTAATAATACAATCAAGTTTTCAAAATAAAGTAAATCTCTTTGAAGCTCTTTGATTGCTGTTGAAGATGCTTGTTTTCAAGTTGTTGAAGCCTTAATCAATGCGTGAAGGATGGACTTGAATGCTTCTTAAATGCTCTTGTATGCTTGAAGGCTCAACTTTACTTAAATGTAGTGAGTACTCAATAAATTCTCATTAGTGTTTTCATTAGTTTCTTCTCTCTTGAGTTTGGTCTACTTTAAATAATTTTCCAAGCCTTAAATGATTATTTTTGATCATTGGAGAGGTGAAAATAGCCATTAGGAATGAAAAGGACCATTTCTGCGCTTCAAAAAACTAGCTGTTACTGTTCATCCAGCGTGCAAGTATCGACATTTTAGGTCATAAGTCGACATATGAGTCAACACTTGAGTTGACACTAGGATAAAAATATCTTCTGAAACTCTTTGGAATGCACTGGTGCATTGACACTTTTTCTGGTGAGTCGATACTTGAGTCAATACTTTATCTTCATGAGTCGACACTTGAGGAAAGACTTAAATTCAGCATGTTCTATATCAATTTTGTCTCAGGTTTTGAGTAGACACTTGAGTCGACATATGAGTCGACACTTCATGCATGCCAGTTAAAGTTTCTTCACATATCAGCTCAAACTTCTATAAGTCGGCACCTTGAGTCGATACTTCACTTCTATGAGTGACACTTGGCTAAAACTTTCCTGAAACTCTTCAAAAACTTCACTAAAATATCTTTAAACTTAAGATTTAAGTCCTTCAAGGTTATTTTTATGTACCAAGGTACATTTAACTTGAGATTTCATCCATAAAACTAACATTTTCAACAAGATGATAAGCAATTGAACATGTGAGTACCCTGTTCTAATAAACATATTTTTAATACACAGTTAATACTCAAATATACTTAAATATTTTGTTATTCATCAAAATCAATATAGGAGTCAACAATCTCTTCCTTTTTTATGATGACAAAACCTTTAAATATATATACATAGTAAGCTCAAAAGAATTGCAATAGGTATAGAGCATTTTGTTATAAGTATCAGAGCTAATGATGATAAGTATTAGAGTCAAAATTTATAATGTTATTAAGAGCTAAGACTCATTTATAATGTGTCAGAGCTAGATATATATATGAGAATGAATTCAATTCATATAGCTTCAAAGTCAGAGTTGTAATTACAATGTATCAGAGCTGAAAATTATAGAGTATCAGAGCTATGATTAAAAAGTATTGGAGCTAAATTATATATGTAAGATGCTCAAGAGGTGAATCAGAGCTAAAATGTATTCGAAGTGTTGCCTAGTGATGATGCAACCTAAGAGAGGGGTGAATTGGATTTTAAAATTTTTTTACAAGACTTCAAATAATGTGCAAATTCAAAACATATGTTTGTGAACATGATAATAAAGTACAGTAGAAATAAATAAATAAATACAAAAATAAAAATAATCAAAAATATATAAAGATTTATTGTGATTCGGTGCACTTCAAGGCACCTACATCAATTCTCCAAGTTTTCCTTAGAAATTCACTATAATCACACTTGATTATAGCTGATTAGTTTTCTGGGCTCACTAATCAAACCCAACTTATTTTTACGGGCTCATAAGTCAAAACCACTTTGATTTTCATAGGCTAACCAAAAATCCCTTGGTTTTCATGGGCTCACCAAAAAACCCTTTGGTTTTCACGAGCTAACCAAAAATCCCTTGGTTTTCATGGGCTAACCAAAAACCCCTTGGTTTTGTGGGCTAACCAAGAACCTAGTTGGTTTTGTAACATAGGCTCACCAACAACCTCCTTGGTTTTTATCATATAGGCTAACCAAGAACCTAGATGGTTTTCTCAAGGCTTACCATCAACCTAGACACTAGTAAACAATACAAGCATAAATACAATAATGAAAATATAAAAGCTTTCTTATAAAAAGTAGATTTTTCGTTGAGGCACTTGATTGATGTTATTGAGCTTGTCTTCATATTGATGTTGAAGCTTCAATGGATGCTTAAAAATGAGGAATTGGAAGCTTCTTCCCACTTTTCAATCCTTCGAGGCTCAACACTCTCAATAATTGGATCATTAAAATATCTTCACTTGATCTTCAAGAAATTCATCATTCAATCCAAAGGATCCACTTCCTTTTAAGCTTGGTAGTGTATAAATAGCCCTCCAAACCTTACTTGACCGTTGGTGACCGTTGGAGAAGAAAATATAGCCGTTGAAACAAAGTTGGGGAAGTTCTGCACTTTAGAAAAAACTAGCTATTACTCCAAGTATTGACACTTGAATCTGGTGAGTCGACACTTGAGTTCTTCATGAGTCAACACTTGATAGGTCAGCTCAAGGCAAAAATACTAGATTGAGACAGTTCTGTATTTTTCTTATTCTCAGGCTTAGAGTCGATACTTTGACATCTTCATGAGTCGACACTTGAATGTGCCAGTGCTGAAACTTGCTGAAACTTCTCCAAAATTGATTCTTAGCCTCTTCAAGTTCTTCCTTATCAATTTCAAAGTCTATATACTTGATTTTTCATTAATTTAAGGACTTTCTTCAACTGTAAATATGTATTTCTTCATTCAACATGGATGAGTACTAAGATCTGATAAATATACATAAAAATATAATTAGTACTTATATATACTTAAACATTTTGTCAATCATCAAAATTAAGATCAGAGTCAACATGAAGGATAGACACTTCAGCAAAAATAGATTGAATCATGAAGAGTATCAGAGCAAAAATAATAAAGATATGCTTTAAGAGTATCAATACTTGAAGGATGTCAGAGCGGACCAGCACAAATAATATACAAAAAGAAAGTATCAGAGCAAAATTATCAGTAATGAAGTGTATTAGAGCATGAAAATAAAGAGTATCAAAGCATATATATATAAAGAAAAGAAGTATCAGAACATAACAAATAGGAATAAGAACATAAAACTGAATCGTATCAGAGCTTAGAACAAAAGCTCCTCAATGTATGATCTGAAAATAATTTTCAAAACTTACAAGTTTTAGCATTTCAAAAGAATTAGAAATTATAAAGTTTCAAAATTCTCTCCTCCTTACTTTGTGCTCACTTTTTCAAAAAAATCTCCTTTTGCCATTAATTTCTCTCTTTTTTACTCCATTAATTACTCCCCCTTTTTGTCATCATGAAAATGGGTGCGAAAAAGAATAGAATAAGATGGAAATAAGACATTGCAGTAATAAAGAGATAAGAATACCAAGAGTTGCCAGAAAAGATATTTTATATATAAAATTTTATATATTTGATACACTTGATACAAAACTTGATACATGATTCATAACAAAGTAAACATACACAAAAAAAAAACATACATCAAAGTGAAATGCTACTACTTAGTACACTAACCCTAGGGGGTGCTTTCCTTATCGGAGGAAGACCCGATCTCCAAAATAATAGGCCTTGTAATCCTAGAGGGACGGAGTCATGGCCACATTGGTCGGAGATCTGAAAGTCTAGTCCTAACAGGTCTAGGAATATTGTCACAACTTCGGCTTCTATGTCTGGCATGTGCTCTCCCTTGTACTGGTGCTGAAGAAGATGCAATGTCAGTAGTAGGAACAGAAGATGTGACAGGGTTAGATGGAGTAACATCATAAATGAGTCTGGAAGGAAGAATGTGAAAACCAAGTATGTAAAACCCTAGTTCTTGGATCAATGATGAAGTATGTGGGGTAGAAGATGGAATCACTAGAGTAGGAAGATCAACAAGAGTATATGGTGGATCAAAGTACAGAACAGGGATAGAGATATCATGATCGGAAGGAATCACTGGGGTGCTATGAAGAATAGGTGTTGATGAGGTGGACTAGATGAGGTAGGAGCAGTCTTAGAAGTCCTCTCAGGATGCTGCTCAGCTACGGTGTCTAGCTCAGGATCCGCTATGTAGTCCACCACATCAAAATTAGCAGAAGAAACTCTTTGACCATCTTTTGTGTCTGTGTCTGGAGCTAGAGCTGAAGGTGCAAGAGGTGCTACGGAGAGTCTGATGATAGAGGTGAAGGTGCCCTAGTAGATGTCGATATGTCTAGTGTAGCCAGGATAATAGAGAAGCCATCTCTCAACTCTTGATGACCTGCCCTCATCTCCAAATGCATCTGATCAACTCTCTATCTAATGATCATTGTCTCTGTCTCCAGTCAAGTCAACCTATCCTCAATGCTGTCAGTAGGAGGAGGCACCGCTAGTTGTGCCGAAACTGATGGCGTGGGTTGAGTATCAGGAATGTCTCTCGGTGGCTCAGATGGCTCAGCCTCATCTCTATAAATCTGCTCCTCCTCAGCAATATCCTCATCATCTTCATTAGTGGTATATTCAGATACCTTCCATCTCCACTGTCCTCTATGTAAATGATATCCCATTCTATGTAATGATCTCTAATTGTGGATGTTTGTGTAAAGTAACTGGCTAAAAGGCTCTCTATCTACGACAACTCTATAAGCTCAGAATAGGATGGTTAGACCCATGCCGTATGGCAAGCATAGCCTCCTGCTCGTAACGGCCTTAATCATCCAGTGTACCATAAGAACTGAGAGGCAGACTGGAGTCCCTCGAATCAAAAATATCATGGCCAGCAACTCTCTCTCCATGATGAAATCAAAGCATCCAGTCTTCGACAGAAGTATCCGAGCAACAATGTGATGGAGCAATCTCATCTCCGTTGAGTGTTTGGAGGCTACTACAGTGGCTCCCTCTCTAAGATCATCTATCTCAAAAATACATCAGAATCTGCTCATTCTGTCTACTAATGAGTTAGCTATGGTGCCCCTCATAGGGAGCTCCCAAGCCCTGCTCAATACCTCTGCAGTGAGTGGAATTGTTGTCCCTCGGACCTCAGCAATCCATCCATCTACTCCTCTGTCCAAAGTACCGTAGAACTCTCGAATCAGGCCAGGATAAAATCTCTTAGTCAGCAAGTAGAAGTAGGCCAGCCTGGCATCTCTCAACCACTGTCCTATACAAAAATGATATTGGTCCACAAAGTCGAAGTCTACTCGCCATCCTCCAACAATGGCCTTGGAGGCCATCCTATTTGCTCCATGGATGGGCGGTTTGACTGGAATCTCATGATGAACAGGTGGCTCCACTGTTTGATCCTCGTGGTGTGCCTTCGTGCACCGCTCTATATCCTATGTAGACTAACAAGGTCTCCTGACAACTTGCTTGCTAGGCTCCATCTCCTAGAAAAAAGGATAGAAACAATCTAGGGTGAAATGGACATAGATTTCATAGTAAAACCATGAGAAAACAGGGAAGGACAATGAAAAAATGGGGAAGAAACAGGCTCAAACAAGAAATCAGATGGTTGGAATAGTGATTGGAGGTAATGGAGGTTGGGATACTATTTTAGGGGTGAGTCGGGTTAAGGATTGGAAGAAAAAATGAGAGGAAATGATCAATTTTTTCTATTTATTCTCGGGTCCTGCTGTTCAAGTGTTGACTCATGACTTCAGGCCAAGTGTCGACACTTGGAGGTGTCGATACTTTGACAAAAATCCAAATTGGGAAAAAATCATATAAAATTACATAACCTAATTTCAATGATCTATGAATGATTAAACATGATTTTCAGGGGTATTTGATCAGAGAATTTTCAAATGAAATTTAAAAGGTCATAAAGAGATCAAGATCTAATCAAAAGAGTTAATGACCCCTAATTCCCTTCTAATCATACAGAACTAATCTTTATAGAGAGGCTTGGTCAGTATATCAGCTAATTATATTTCAGTGCAAACAAATTCAAGCATAACATCATTATTCTGAACATGATCTCTAATAAAATAATGTCTAATTTCAATGTGCTTACTTTTAGAATGTTGAACTAGATTTTTAGTTAAGTTTATAGTGCTAGTATTATCACATCTTATTGGCATCTTAGTTAATTTAATGTCAAAATCCTCTAGTTATTATTTAATCTACAAGATTTGAGCATAACAACTTTCAGCTACAATATATTCAGCCTCAGCTATAGATAGTGCAACTGAATTTTGTTTCTTGCTAAACCATGAGATTAAATTAACTCCAAGAAATTAACAAGTTCCAGATGTACTTTTTCTATCTAACTTACAACCAGCAAAATCAGTACCATAATATGCAATCAAATCAATAGCTGAATTCTTAGAGTACCACAGGCCAATATCAACAGTGCCAGATAAATATTTAAGTATGCGCTTACCAGCCAATAAATGTTATTTTTTAGGCTCAGACTGATATCTAGCATACATGCATACACTAAACATAATATCTGGTTTAGTAACAGTTAAGTACAGTAATGATCCAATGATGCCTCTATAAAATTTTTGATCAACTTTCTTACCAGACTCATCCTTGTCAAGCTTACATGAAGGGCTCATAGGTGTACTGATTGGTTTAGTCTTCTCCATCCCAAACTTTTTCAAGATCTCCTTTATGTATTTGGCTTGGTTGATGAAGATCCCTTCACTTGTTTGCTTAATCTAGAGTCCAAGAAAGTAGTTCAATTCTTCCATCAAGCTCATCTCGAACTCTCCCTGCATTAGATTTGCAAATTTTTGACAAAGAGATTCATTATTGGCACCAAAGATAATATCATCAACATAGATCTGTACTACTAAAAGATCATCAGCCTTTTTCTTTAAAAATAATGTAGTATCAACATGATCTCTAGAAAAACCATTTTCAATCAAAAATTTACTAAGTCTTTCAAACCATGCACAGGGGGCTTGCTTTAAACCGTAAAATGCTTTGTGTAATTTGAAAACATGATTAGGATGTGCATGATTTTCAAAACTAGGTGGTTGTTCAACAAAAACTTCTTCAACTAAATAACCATTCAAAAATATACTTTTAACATCCATTTGAAATAGTTTGAAATTCATAAAACATGCAAATGCTAAAAGTAATCTAATAGCTTCAAGTCTAACTACTGGAGCAAAGATTTCATCAAAATCAATTCCTTCCTCTTGATTGTAACCCTTAGCTACCAGTCTAGCCTTGTTTCTAGTTACTATTCCATTTTCATCTAATTTATTTCTATATACCCATTTTGTACCAATTATGGAAGCATTAGATGGTCTTTCTATTAGTGTCTAAATATTATTTCTTTCAAATTGATTTAGTTCCTCTTGCATAGTAATTATCTAATTAGGATCTTTTTTAGCTTCTTCAATACATTTAGGTTCAATTTGAGAAACAAAAACAATATAATCACATTCATTTCTAATAGAGGATCTAGTTCTTACCCCTCTCGATAGATCACCTAAGATTAATTCCTTAGGATGTCCATAAGCATACCTCCATTCTTTAGGTAGATCCTTTGGTGAAGATCTTGTGTCTTCTTTTTCATTCTTCTTGTTTTGATCTTCTTCACTCTCTTTGGTAGGGGGATCATTCAAGATCAGCTTTTGGAGTCTTTCAACACCTGCACATTATTAGAAATATCCTCTTTTCTAGAAGACTTGTTAGTAGACTCTTCAAATACTACATGCATGGACTCCTCAATAACAAGTGTTCTTTTATTAAAAACTCTATGCCTTCCTAGATGTAGAGTATCTTAAGAAGATACCTTCATATGACTTGGCATCAAATTTTTCTAAATTATCTTTTCCATTATTCAAAATAAAATATTGACAACCAAAAACCCGAAAATACTTTAAGGTAGGTTTTCTTTCTTTCCAAAGCTCATATGGAGTTTTCTTTAAAATTGATCTAATTAAAATATGGTTTAAAATATAACAGACTGTATTAATAGCTTCTATCCAAAAATATCTTGGAAGATCATTTTTGCAAAGCATTGTGCATGCCATTTCTTCTAAAGTCCTATTTTTTCTTTCTACCACCCCATTCTGTTAAGGTGTCCTAGGTGTAGAAAAATTATGCTTAATTCCTTTTTCATTACAAAAATTTTCAAAATCTTGAATTTCAAATTCAATTCCATGGTCACTTCGAATACAAACAACAGAAGTACCTATTTCATTTGAAACTTTTCAATAAAACTTTATGAAAGTCGAAAAGGATTCATCTTTATGAGCTAAAAATAAAACCCATGTAAATCATGAGAAATCATCCACTATGACTAATCTGTATCTCTTGCCTCCTAGGCTTGTAGTCCTAGTTGGTCCAAAGAAATCCATATGGAGTAGTTCTAGTTGTCTAGAAGTTGAAACCATTCCTTTAGTTTTAAAAGATGTTCTTGTTTGTTTTCTAAATTGACAAGCTTCATAAATTTTATTTTTTTCAAATCTAAATTTTGATAAATCTTTAACTAAATCTTTTTTTGCATAATTTATAAAGTAGATGCATGCTTGCATGACCTAATCTACGATGCCAAAGCTAACTAGTCTCATTAATTATGGAATTCATTGCAACTAGGCATTCACCATCATGTAAAGGTAAATTATCAAGATCAACAAGATAGATGTTGCCATGCCTGTTTCTAATGAATTTCACTACATTACTATCAGGACTAGAAACCATGCAAAGAGAAGATTCAAAAACTACTTTAAAGTCTTTATCACAAAATTGACTAATACTAAGTAGATTATGCTTTAATCTTTCAACTAATAAAACATTATCAATAAAAGTAGAAGGGGAGATGTAAACTTTACCAATACTAATAATTTTTTCTTTACCATTATCTTCAAAAGTTACACTCCCTTCATTCAGAGCCTCAAGAGATGTGAATTGCTTTATATCTCCTATCATGTGTCTTGAACAACCACTGTCAAGATACCACAATCTCTTCTTTTCTTTGGTTATAAGACACACCTATAAAACATATCAAGTTTTCATTTTCTATACCCAAGCCATCTTGGGTCCTTTAGGGTTAGTACTAAGGGTGGTTCCTTTTGGAACCTAAACCTTTGTAGAATTATTTAATTTTCTTATATCACATTGATATACTTTATGTCCAAGTTTTCTACAACTAAAACAAGCAACATTAAATGATGCAAGAACAAAGAAATTCTTGAAAATTTTTTGAAACAATAAGGTCTTTGTTTTTCTTTAAAAGTTCATTATTTGAAACAACAACCTTGGATCTTTTCAAAACTTGTATTTTCATTGATAAATCATTCTTTTATTTTTCTAAAACATCAATGTTGCCTAGATGGGCAAACCAAGAGGGGGGGTGAATTGGGTTTGAAAACTTTTTTACATGTGCCCTTTTGAAACTTTGTGTGGTGAGTGAAGTGTCTAAAGAATTGTGTGTGGAAACAAATGAATAAGAAAACATGAGAACAATCACAAACACCACAAATTTAGAGTACTTCAGAGCAACCCAGCTCCTACGTCCACTATCCAAGGTGCACACTTGGGATTTCCACTATATTCTTCCCGAATACAGCTGGATTGTTTTGCAATGGGCTCACAATCCAAAACCCAATACAACGTTAGTTTTTCTGGACTCACTAACAATCCAAACTTGGTTTTCAAGGCTCACCAATAATCTAAAACATCTCACAAGTTATAGCCCCTGCTGTACTTGGAATAACTAAAAAAAAAAGTATAATAGGAAGAACACTTAAAATAAACCCAAATATTTGAATGGTTGTAGTTGTAGCTCTTTATGAAGCCTTCTTCAATGCTTTTTCAATGATCTTCAAGGATTTCACAATCCTTCAATGATTGACTCAAGAAATTGGTTGGAAATTGTTGAACTTGAGTTCTTTTCACTTCACAGCACTTGGGATATTCAATGCTCTTCTCTCTTCTTCAAAAACTTCCTTTCCTTGACTTAAATCCTTCATTTATAGCCTCTTAATGTATTCCCAAGTAAATATGACCATTGGAGTGCTTTGAGAGTCAAAAACTAGCCGTTAAAGGGCTTAGAAATCAAAAAATTCAATTTCTAGAACTGGCCATTACTGTTCAAAAATTGGGATTCGAGTCGGCTCGGACGACTCAAATCGGCTCGAATGCTCAGACAGGCAAAAACTGAAGTCTGGAAGAGTTAGCTCACTTCAATTGAGTCAGCTCGGTTGACTAGTTTTCTTAGAACTAAATTTTTGTCACTTTGGAAGAGTTGGCTCGGATCTTCATTGAGTTGACTTGGTTGACTGTGTATTAGAATTCTTTGTGCTATGCCAAAATAATGTATCAGTGCTAATTATTGAGTCGGCTTGAGTGAACTTCCTTCAATTGCTTTCAAACTTCTCCAAACTTCTTCCAACATCTTCCAACAACTTCAAACTTCTTCTAAACCTAATCTAAGATATGTAAACTTAAAATTTACATAAAATTAGCCTTTTTACAATAATATACATTTAAATTTAGCTAGGGATCTCAAATACATGAAACTTTTTTTATGAGCATATTGATACACTACAATGATCTCAGAATTTTAGGGTGAATATTTGTCCATTTGAAACATCCTGCAAAAGCTTCTTAAACATTTGAAAGGAGTCACTATCGAATGCATGCTCTAATATTTTGTCATCATCAAAATCATTTTAGGGGTCAACAATCTCTCCCTTTTTGATGATGACAAAACCTTGGGCATGAAAATATAACAATTACCTTTACAATTAAATTGAGTCATAGTTAATGATGTATAGTATGTCAAGTAATTCAAATTATCTGTTAAGATTATGATCTAGTGTATGACAACTGTATCAAGACTTGATTGAAATATTAGAGCTTAGCAAGTTACGTATCACAAAGTATCAGAACGGTTAAAGTTAAGTATCAGAGCTAAATTATATATTAGAGCGTCAAAGTTAAGTATCATGACTAGAGTATCAAAATTTTAACAATAGTATCAGGGCCATCAGAAGTATTAGAGCTTTAAAGTTTTAACAAAAATATCAGAGCTTTTAACAAAAGTATCAGAGCTTTGAAAAAGAGATGCAAACTTTAAAAGGCCAAATATATCAGGGCTCAAAGCTGATGTTTAAGTATCAGACAAGACAAAAGTATCAGAGCTTAATAAATTTTCATGATTATCACATTATATGGTCATTTGGTCATGCTCTCCTCTTATATTTTTGCGCTATTTTCATGCTTCACATCATATAAAATATTTTTCATGAAGTTTCTATTTTCCATGCAACATTACTACTACTCCCCCTTTTTGTCATCAATAAAAGGTAAAACAAAACATTACTCCCCCTTACTAAAAAAATGTCATATAGCAAGAGTTTAAAAGAGGTTTAAGGATCATTCAACATAGTATAATAAGATATATAAAAGAGCAAACACATATATAAATATATATATCAAGTTTTGATACAAAGAGTAGGCTGACACAGCCAACATACAAAAAAGAGATCTAATAAGATCTAGTCTTCTTCTTCCTCACTAGAAGAAGAGCCTATCTCTAATACAGAAGATGAAACTATAGTCTTCATAGGCTTCTATCTAAGATCTCTAAACCTAGTCCGGGTAGTAAAAGGATTATGCCCTAAAGGCCAATCGAAATGATGTATTTCGATAGGATTTTCTTTTGTATCCCAAACCAGTGTATTGGAATTATCAATTAATAAAGTCATTTTATTTTCATCATATGCTGTCTTATTAATTTTATTAAGATATGATGAACCCCATAGATTAGGGCTATGGTTCTAGGGTTATGATGAGATCATACCAGTGAGACCTAAACACTTAAAACCCTAATCTAGAATATTCCTGGTCGATGGGATATTGAGTAGGGGATCAATGTTTCCGGTAAGACCAGCACATCCTATGTATGCTTGGTGAAGAAGGTGACTAATCTCACAGTCACTTGTGTTTGACACTAATACTAGGATGTGGGTGCTCATTAGAGAATGAGTTCACTGAATGGATCCAGCTTGAGAACATCTAATGGAACCTTATCTGTTTGTCAATAGATAGTTCTCATAGTGGGAGTAGTGCATGTGGTCCTTTGACCTGAGACTGCCATGGTACCTTGTATACAAGAATCCATACTTTGGTTCACACTCAATCATGACACTGAGTCATGCATGGGGTGATACTGGGTATGGTGGATTGCATATGGAGGTTGTGAGTAGGTCAAAAAAGAATCGATCAACCATAGTAAGAGGGAAGCGCATCCATATGATTTCAATCAAATGAAGATTCGGGAAATCTTTGATCAAAGTATGAACATTAGAAATAGTTTCTAATGGTTCATTAATGAATCATCATTATCAGATTGAGCAAGGAATGAATATGAAATTGGATTTGACAAGTATCCATATCCATAGTCATATTCAGGGTGCAAGTAGATCGAAGGACTAAATTTCCCGGTAACTCTCCACTGAAGGGTATTTTGGTAAATCCATCAAAATTTCTCATCTTCTGGGTAGGCATGATACGTTGCTAGACGTCAATCTTGTCTTGTAGGTCTTCATGAACCAATTGATTTGGTTTCATGAGTCAATTCGATGTGTGATTCGAATTGGATAATTATGTGAGCCAATTTGACCTAATTAGGTCAATCGAGTTTGATCGGATTGAATCGGCTCAAACCTAAACCTACTGCTGGCTAGATGTGGAACCCAATGGGTCACACACAATAGAGACTTGGCCAAGGAAGTCATTCATGATTTAATTAGGGTCATAGGATCCTAATTGGTTAGCCGGATTACATACTAGCATATGTAGGCTAACCAAATTCCTAACCCAATTGGATTGGGTCCGGTTCCTTGCTAATTGGGCTAACCTAATTATGGGAAACCTAAATTAGGTTGAGTCCTAAGTGGGGCTAGCCTAGTCAGAGCTAAATCTGATTTTAATTTGGACTTAAGGGCATTTTAGGCACCATACATGAAGAGTCCCAATGGCATGGGACTCTTGGTACCTAAATGATACCTTAATTTCAAAAGGGCACAGAATGAGCTATAAATCTCTGATTTGAATATAATTTATATGGTCAGAAAGAAAATTTTATTCTCTTTCCAATGACACCCATATTGCCTATATTTTTACTGGTCAGCATTCTTTGAGATTTGCATGGAAGAATGATGGCACGCGTGGTGCATGAAGAGTCATAACTCTTCATGTAGCACACAGTTCTGATGGAGAGTCCTTCTATTATCAGGACTCTTCATAATCTCCGATGTTTGGAGATTGAAGAGGCACCTCTTGGCTTCCTAGGGACCGGTAATTGACATGTGGCAAGTGAGAATTCGTCCAGATTAAAGAAGGGATGTGAATAAGGCCTTTGGTGTATGAATGGGCTTATTAAATATGATTTTTCAAGCTAGATAACTTCTCTTCGGTCTTGAAAAATCATATATGATAAGTTGATGGGAGGACATATCACATGCCCCTCTTGTATCTATAAATAGGGAGCGGTGAAATGAGTCTGATATAAGAATTCCATCGAAGTATTATTCTGAGTGTCTCTCTCCCTCCTCCTTTCTTTAAGACAAGACTTGTCATGTTAAGATAAGGTCTTTTCTACTAGGACAAGGCTTTGTTTTAGGACATAAGCCTAAGGGATCCTAGTGGAGGGTTGTCCTAAAACCAAGAGTGATTTAGGAGAGTGTCTTTAGTGCCCTACAGTAGGACAGGGTGTCCTACAGTGGTCAATAGATCAAAGGCTGCCGAAAGAGTTCCACTTCTCCAAGCAACTTGAAGGAGTTCTTCCTTGGTCGGAGTTTCATGTGGATCACCGTTGGAGGGTGAGTGTTTGGGCGCCTGGTGGAGAAGAAGGCTGAATCAGGATTTTTTTCATCGGATTGGATACTAGCGGTTCAGGTTGGTGCCTAAACTCTAGTTTATATTATATATGCATGTTTGTATATTTTAATTCCTAGTAAGGAGGTCTTGGATTAAGGGTTTGGTAGTGGTTTCATAATAAATTTTTTGAAATCCACGCTTTCGCCCTGGTCACCAAACCCTTACAGTGGTATCAGAGCCACCTTATTAGGGCTAAATCATACAAAATTTGAGTTGCCCATTTTGGTAGGACTCTACAAAATTGAAGTTGACCCATTTTTGTAGGACTCCTGAGGTTGACCATTTTGGTAAGACTCTACAAAATTTAAAGTTGCCCAATTTTGTAGGACTCTTGAGGTTGCCCATTTTGGTAGGACTCTACAAAATTTGAAGTTGCCCAATTTTGTAGGACTCTTGAGGTTGTCCATTTTTGTAGGACTCTATAAAATTTAAAGTTGCCCAATTTTGTAGGACTCTACAAAAGTTTAAAGTTACATATGATTGATATGTTTATGCATATCTGTATGTCACTGGTTAGGGTTTTCACTTAAACCTTAACCGATATAGAGATATGTTTAGCTTTCTAGTCATCATACTGAAATAAGGTTGCCCTGGCATAATGGTGGATCCATTATATGGTAGATGGTTGTCCTAGTATGATGACACACTTGGCACATTATAAAATGATATATGATGCATGGTTTATGAATGGTAATATTAGAATGTGCTTCTGTTTGAATTGCCCTCTATTAAAATTATATTAAATTGTAGTGTCATATAACAAAAGCAAAATAATCAAGATGATTAGTTGATCATTCGGTGTCTAGGAAAAGTGGTTCATGATCGATAAAGAGGACGTGGTTTTTAATTGGTTCCGTTGACTGACCTGGCCAATTTTTATTGGTGTCTAAGAAAGCAACGGGGGGACTCCCACTACTCTCCCACTTACCTGGCCGATAAGATTAACTTAATTCTTGATTGATATGCTTAGTATAATATTCACTACATTAGGCCTTCCTTCATGCAAGGTCATTATTATATTATGATCCGTATTAGGTTTGTTGTGTACACACAAGGCCTATTATGGTAACTAACACAATTTTGGCCTGGTGCATTTGATGCTTATGGCATGATTTAATATAATACTTTGTTGTGAACACACAAGGGTATTATTATTACAATCATGACTATAAAGGAATGAAGGGTCTTACTTAACTAAAAATATTATAGTTTGTTGTGCACACACAAGGCTATTAATATTTTAGAAGCCAGGTTTTGTTGAGAATTGTATGAGATACAATTGGAAAGAGTTTTTCTACCTTTGAACTTATAAAAGATTTGTTGTGTACACACAAGATCTTTTATAAGGAATTAGAATCTCAACCTCACTAAGAAAACCAATTAGGATTTCTCGATCATCATATAGAGGGTTATGATGCTTGATAAAATAGTGGGAGACATAATTAAGTTAAAGTTCTAATTTAATTATGTTTTGTCAACATTGGTTGTTTGCTTATGTTATGTTCTTTGTTAATGTAGATTAAATGGCCTCTTCACTCTCACTCCGTAGTATACTTGATGCCAATAAATTGACTGGACCAAACTATGTTGACTGGTTGAGAAACCTAAAGATAGTACTCAGCCAGGAAAAACTTTCTTACGTTCTTGATACCCCTACCTTGGAACCTTTATTGGAAGATGCCTCGCAAGAGAAAAAGACCACATACAAGATGTGGCAAAATGACTCACTCACTGTCAAATGTATCATGCTTGCCTCTATGACCAATGAGTTGCAAAGGCAACATGATAGCATGGACACTAACTCCATACTGCTCAATCTAAAAGAGCTATATGGAAAATATAGTCGAACTGCTAGATATGAGATATCTAATCAGTTGTTCCGTGCGAGAATGACAGAAGGTACATCCATACAAGACCACGTACTGATGGTTATTGATCTGATCACTCGATTAGGTCAATTAGGTTTTGTTATGGATGGGGAGTTGAATCAGGATTTGATCCTGCAGTCACTCCCGGAGTCATTTTCACAGTTTGTTCTTAATTATCATATGAACAAACTTAACACTTCCTTGCCTGAGCTGTTAAACATGTTAAAAATAGTAGAGAGCCATTTAAAGAAAAATAAGGCTCCACTTCTTCTTATGGATGGGATCAACAAGAAAAAGTCAGGCAGAAAGGGTTCCAAGAAGAGATTGAACCCAGAAAGAGGCATCAAGAAGAAGAAAGGAAAGAAGGCCTCCGGACAGATGACCTGCTTTCACTGTGGCAAGCCGGGTCATTGGAAGAGGAACTGCAAGGCTTACCTTGTAGGTGTGAAGCCTAGTGCATCGGATGCACCAAAAGGTATGAAAGAAGTTCATACTATTTTGTCATTGGATTCTTCCATTTCAAATACTTGGGTATTGGATACCACCTATGGTCATAATATCTACAAATCATTGCAGGGGCTACAGAGGCTTAGAGTATTGAAGGAAGGAGACTTCGAGCTCTACGGTGCTGGAGGAGAGTCCATCCAAGCAGAGGCCGTAGGGACTTATATCTTGAAGTTACCTTCGGGGAAGATCTTAGAGCTGAGAGATTGTTACTATATGCCTAAGGTCATTAGAAATATCATATCTGTACCCTTGTTACTTAGACAAGGTTATACTATGAATGTAATGAGCAATGGTTGCTCAATCAACTTTTCTAATGAAATTATATGTTGTGGCGTATTTTGCAATGGTCTTTTAACTCTATCCACTAATGACAATATACTTCATATAAATAACAAACGAAAGAGAGATGATGTAAACAATACTTTACTTTGGCACTGTCGGCTTGGACATATTAGTGAGACTAGGATTAGCAAGTTATACAAGGAAAATTTTCTTAATCCTTATGATTATGAATCATTAGGAACTTGTGAATCATGTCTCATAGGTAAAATGGCCAAGACTCCATTTAGAAGACAGAGAAAGGACAACTGAGTTATTAGGACTCATACATACAGATGTATGTGGGCCTATGACAACTCAGGCCAAGGGTGGATACTCTTATTTCATCATGTTTACTGATGATTTTTCAAGGTATGGATTTGTGTATCTTATGAAACATAAGTCCAAAGCCTTTGATAAATTTTTAGAGTATCAAAGTAAGGTAGAGAAACAAACGAGGAAAAGTTTTAAAATCCTTCGATCAGATCGAGGAGGTGAATACTTATCCACCGAGTTTCTCGATCACCTTAAAAAAAGAGGATTATCTCTGAATGGACCCCTCCTTACACACCATAATTAAATGGTGTTGCTGAAAGGAGAAACCGTACCTTATTAGATATGGTACAGTCCATGATGTGCTTCATAGAGTTACCTGTTTCCTTCTGGGAACATGCCTTGGAAACCGTGGCTAATATCTTAAATAGAGTACCATCTAAATATGTCTCTAGCACTCCATATGAGATATGGAGGGGTAAGAAACCCAATCTTAAGTATCTTAAGATATGGGGATGTCTAGCCTATGTCAAAAGAAATTTTGGACATAAGCTGGATGCTAGAGCAGATAAGTGTCTATTTGTAGGATATCCTAAAGACAGTATAGGATATCTATTCTACCATCCTATTGAACAAAAAGTTTTTGTCAGTAGGCATGCCACTTTTCTGGAGAAAGAGTTCATCCTACAAAAGGGCAGTGGGAGAAATATTGAACTTGAAGAAGTTCAACAAATAGATACATCTCAACCAAATGATAATATAGTATAGAACCAGAACACACCACTCCTATCTGTAGGTCTGATAGGGTGCGTCATGCACCTGAAAGGTATGAGTTCATTATTTGAAATAATGAAGCCTGGATCATTAAAAATGATGAGCCTCTAACCTATACGGATGCTGTCATGAGTAGAGACTTAGACAGATGGCTGGAAGCCATGAGATCCGAAATGGACTCCATGTATGTCAACCAAGTGTGGACTTTGGTTGATGCACCAAAGGGTGTTAACCCTATTGGATGCAAATGGGTCTAAAAGAGAAAGATTAGGGAAGATGGCCAAGTCGAAACTTATAAAGCCAGATTAGTGGCTAAGGATTTCAGACAAAAACAGGGAATAGATTATGATGAAACATTTTCTCCTGTTGCCATGCTCAAATCTATTCGGATCATGCTTGCTATAGCAGCATATCATGATTATAAAATCTGGCAAATGGATGTGAAAACCGCATTCCTTAATGGTTTCCTTGAGGAAGAGGTCTATATGTCACAGCCAGAAGGTTTTGTCTTGGAGACTAAACCTAATCAGGTATGTAGGCTGAAGAAATCCATTTATGGATTAAAGCAAGCATCCAGGAGTTGGAACATCCTATTTGATAAGACAGTCAACGAGTTTGACTTTATCAAAAATGAGGATGAACCTTGTGTGTACAAGAAGACTAATGGGAGTGCCATAGTTTTCTTGGTTCTGTATATGGATGACATACTCCTCATTAGGAATGATATCCCAATGTTACAATCAGTCAAGGTATGGTTATCTGGTTATCTAAACAGTTTTCCATAAAAGACTTAGGAGAAGCATCCTATATACTGGGTATCAAGATTTATAGAGATAGATCTAGGAGGATGCTAGGCTTATCCCAGTCTAGGTACATTAACCAAGTGCTAAAAAGATTTAGCATGGATGGAAGTAAAAGAGGTTACTTGCCTATTGGTCATGGCATACATCTGTCTAAGAAGATGTCTCCTAAGACACCTAAAGAAAGAAATAGAATGAGTTCTATACCTTATGCTTCGGCTGTAGGATCTATAATGTATGCTATGTTATGTACCAGGCTTGATGTGGCATATGCCTTAGGTATAGCCAGCAGATTTCAGGCTGATCCAAGAGAGGATCACTGGAAGGCTATGAAAAATATTCTTAAGTACTTGAGAAGGACTAAGGATATTTTTCTGATATATGGAGGATCTGATCTTAAACTGGAAGCTTATTCATATTCTAGTTTTCAATCGGATCCAGATGATAGCAAATCTATTTCAGGATATGTTTTTACCCTAAATGGAGGAGCTGTAAGCTGGAAGAGTTCTAAACAGCAGACTGTAGCTGACTCAACAACTGAGGCTGAATACATTGCTATTAGTGAAGCTGCCAAGGAAGTTGTCTGGATGAAGAAGTTCATCTCATAGTCGAGCGTTGTTCTGGAGATTGAAGGTCCAGTACCACTTTACTGTGATAATACTGGAGCCGTCGCTCAAGCTAAGGAACCTAGAGCTCATCACAAATCAAAGCACATTCTAAGATGCTTTTATCTCATTTGAGAGATTGTTGAAAGACAAGAAGTCTGCATTAAAAGAGTAGAACGAAGAACAACATAGCAGACCCATTCACTAAGGCTCTACCACAGCAGGAGTTTGATCGCCACCTCGATTATATGGGGTTAAAATTTAAAGGCGATTGGCTTTAGTGCAAGTGGGAGATTGAAAGGATTATGCCCTAAAGGCCAATCGAAATATTGTATTTCGATGGGATTTTCTTTTGTATCCCAAGCCAGTGTATTGACATTATCAATTAATAAAGGCATTTTATTTTCATCATACGCTGTGTCTTATTAATTTTATTTAGATATGATGAACCTCATAGATTAGGGCTATGGTTCTAGGGTTATGATGAGATCATACCAGTGAGACCTAAAGCCCTAAAACCCTAATCTAGAATATTCCTGGTCGATGGGATATTGAGTAGGGGATCAATGTTTCCGGTAAGACCAGCACATCCTTTGTATGCTTAGTGAAGAGGGTGACTGATCTCAGTCACTTGTGTTTGACACTAATTCTAGGATGTGGGTGCTCATTAGAGAATGAGTTCACTGAATGGATCCAGCTTGAGAACATCTAATGGAACCTTATCTGTTTGTCAATAGATAGTTCTCATAGTGGGAGTAGTGCATGTGGTCCTTTGACCTGAGACTGCCATGGTACCTTGTATGCAAGAATCCATACTTTGGTTCACACTCAATCATGACACTGAGTCATGCATGGGGTGATACTGGGTATGGTGGATTGCATATGGAGGTTGTGAGTAGGTCAAAAAGGAATCGATCAATCTTAGTAAGAGGGAAGCGCATCTAGATGATTTCAATCAAATGAAGATTCGGGAAATCTTTGATCAAAGTATGAACATTAGAAATAGTTTCTAATGGTTCATTAATGAATCATCATTATCAGATTGAGCAAGGAATGAATATGAAATTGGATTTGACAAGTATCCATATCCATAGTCATATTCAGGGTGCAAGTAGATCGAAGGACTGAATTGCCCAGTAACTCACCACTAAAGGGTATTTTGGTAAATCCACCAAAATTCCTCATCTTCCAGGTAGGCATGACATGTTGCTAGATGTCAATCTTGTCTTGTAGGTCTTCATGAACCAATTGATTTGGTTTCATGAGTCAATTCGATGTGTGATTCGAATTGGACAATTAGGTGAGCCAATTTGACCTAATTAGGTCAATCGGGTTCGATCGGATCGAATCGGCTCAAACCTAAACCTACTGCTGGCTAGATGTGAAACCCAATGAATCACACACAATAGAGACTTGGACAAGGAAGTCATTCATGATTTAATTAGGGTCATTGGATCTTAATTGGTTAGCCGGATTACATACTAGCATATGTAGGCTAACCAAATTCCTAACCTAATTGGATTGGGTCTAGTTGCTTGCTAATTGGGCTAACTTAATTATGGGAAACCTAAATTAGGTTGAGTCCTAAGTGTGGCTAGCCTAATCAAAGCTAAATCTGATTTTAATTTGGATTTAAGGGCATTTTAGGTGCCATACATGAAGAGTCCCATTGGCATGGGACTCTTGGTACCTAAATGATACCTTAACTTCAAAAGGGCACAGAATGAGCTATAGATCTCTGATTTGAATATAATTTATATGGTCAGAAAGAGAATTTTATGCTCTTTCCAATGATACCCATATTGCCTATGTTTTGACTAGTCAGCATTTTTTGAAATTTGTGTGGAAAAATGATGTTGCGCGCGGTGCATGAAGAGTCACAACTCTTCATGTGGCGCGCGGTTCTGATGGAGAGTCCTTCTGCTATCAGGACTCTTCATAATCTTCAATGTTTGGAGATTGAAGAGGCACCTCTTGGCTTCCTAGGGACCGGTAATTGACATGTGGCAAGTGAGAATTTGTCCAGATAAAAGAAGGGATGTGAATAAGGCCTTTGGTGCATGAATGGGCTTATTAAATATGATTTTTCAAGCTAGATAACTTCTCTTCGGTCTTGAAAAATCATATATGATAAGTTGATGGGAGGACATATCACACGCCCCTCTTGTATCTATAAATAGGGAGTGGTGAAATGAGTCTGATATAAGAATTCCACCGAAGTATTATTCTGAGTGTCTCTCTCTCCCTCCTTCTTTCTTTAAGACAAGACTTGTCTTGTTAAGACAAGGTCTTTTCTACTAGGACAAAGCTTTGTTTTAGGATATAAGCCTATGGGGTCCTAGAGGAGGGTTGTCCTAAAACCAAGAGTAGTTTAGGAGAGTGTCTTTAGTGCCCTACAATAGGACAGGGTGTCCTACAGTGGTCAATAGACCAAAGGGAAAGAGTTCCACTTCTCCAAGCAACTTGAAGAAGGAGTTCTTCCTTGGTTCGAGTTTCATGTGGATCACTATTGGAGGGTCAACGTTTGGGCGCCTGGTGGAGAAGAAGGCTGAATCAAGGCTTTCTTCATCGGATTGAATACTAGCGGTTCAGGTTGGTGCCTAAACTCTAGTTTATATTATATATGCATGTTTGTATGTTTTAATTCCTAGTAAGGAGGTCTTGGGTTAAGGGTTTGGTAGTGGTTTCATAATAAGTTTTTTGAAATCCACGCTTCCGCCCTAGTCACCAAACCCTTACAGGTAGGAGCTCTAGGTACTCTCAATCTAGCTCTACCTCTAGGTCTAGGTGCTATAGGAGTAGGATCTGGAATAGGCATAATAGGAGTGGGCTTTGGCTTAGGTGGCTTTGAGAGGACAGGAGTAGGCTAATCAGTGAAGGCAATAGACAGGGCTAAAGTGCTGGTATCTGATAAGATCTGAGTGGCTGGAGTGTCGAAAGTGCACTGCTTTATTTGCTCTCTCTGCTGCTGGTGTCTCCATAACCTGAGTATCTGCTGATTGCTCGCTAGCCTACTGAAAGTCCTGCTCACATCATCAGGAGGTGGAGGTGGTGATCTGGATGGTCCAATGGAAGTAGTCCGATGAAGAGCAGCTAATATCTGAGTAAAGCCATCAGTCATCTCTATCTAAAATAGATCTATCCTCGAGTGTACCTCAATCTGGATAGTCTAAATGTATGATCGAAGAGTGGCGATGTTACCATGAATTGCCTGAAACTGCTTATTATCACATAGTCTTCCCATGCTAGGCTCAGATGGAACTATCTGAGTGGTGTAGTAGGAGTTGGCTCTGAAGGTCCAGCCTCATCCTCAACTAGCTCATCATCCTCAACAGTCAGCTCAGTAACCGGTGCCTCAATTGGAATGTCCTCATCAGAGTCATCTGAATGTGCTGGCCTTTGACATGAGATCTTCCTCACCCAAACACCCTCTACTCTATGGTATCCCATCCTCTGTAAGGATTTCTCTGAATACCTATCAGTGTGAAGTAGAGGCCTGCTATCCTCCCTAGTTAGATCAATGCCAAAGTCCTGGAATAGAAGTATGAAGGCCATACCATATAGAAGACAAGCTCTAGCCCTCCTGGCTGCATCCCAGATCTGGGTCATCATAATGAAGGGTAGATTGAGGGCCTCCCCCTTAATTATAAATCTCATAAACATTAGGTCTCTCTCATTGACCCAATCAAATCTGCCAGTCCTTGATAGAAATACTCTGTTGATAATATTATACAGTAACCTCATTTTCAAAGAGAGTATATTAGCTTGAATATTTGTAATACCCCCTACATTACTCCTTTCAAGTACTATCCTCAGAGTTCTTTACCTATCTTTCAAATTTAGGTAGCACTTTCCAACTTTAGGCAACTATAGAACTCTGCTAAGCCTGGTCTCATCAATTGACATGGTAATTCTTTTAACTATTTATATAATTTGATTTTCTCCAAGTGTCAAATTCTTAAAGAAGGTTCTTACAAGAGTAGGGTATGTGGAAATGTCAAAAGAACAAAAATAATTCCAACTTTGTATCTCAATCCAATCACCAATTCTAAATCCCTGATTTTCAAGAAAAATAAAATCTATCTTTCTTCCACAAGTGACAGGATGATTACCCATTAGAATCACTTGCCTTTGTGGAGCTGGTGGCTATTCTTAGGCTTCTTCTTGAGCTTCCTAAAGAGTAAGCTCATCCTCTCTGCTCTTTGATCTCCTCTCTTCTTGAACTGCCCTCGATGCTGTTCACTTGGGTCTCTTCTCCATGGCCATTTGACCAAAATCCAAGGGAAAAATGAAAGGAATTGGTGGTCCCTATGGTGGGAAAGGGTTATGGTCCCCTAGGGCTCGGTTTTATAGTAAGAAGGTTCTTATCCTTAGATATACGCTAGATAAGGTGGTTATTATCCTAAGATTGATGATGGAGATTTTCTAGACAATTTTTCCTTAAATCTTAAAAAATTAGGTCAAAAACTAAAAAGGGTCACATAGGCCTATTTCTCCTTTAATCATTTGAAATCTTTCCTCATTAAGTGGTTTAGTGAAGATGTCAGCTAATTGATTTTCAGTATAAATGAATTCAAGTCAATGTCACCATGTTGTACATGATCCCTAATGAAATGATATCTAATTTAATATGTTTAGTTTTTGAATGCTGAATAGGATTCTTTGTTAAATTAATAGCACTTGTGTTATCACATTTGATAGAATTTTAGATTGAATAACACCGTAATCTTCTAGTTGTTACTTAATCCATAACACTTGAGTACAACAACTCCCTACAGCCACATACTCTGCCTCAGTAGCAGATAGTGCCACAGAGTTTTGCTTCTTACTATGCCATGAGATTAAGTTCAACCCTAGAAATTGATATGTACCACTAGTGCTTATTCTATCAATTCTACATCCACCATAATCAGTATCAGAATAACAAACTAAATTTAAAGATCAAGGTTTAGAATACCATAAACCTAAATTAGATGTACCTTTTAGATATCTTATGATTCTTTTAACAGTAAGTATATGTGATTCTTTAGGATTAGATTGAAATCTTGCATATATACAAACACTAAACAATATGTCAGGTTTGCTTATAGTTAAGTAAAGTAAAGATCCGATCATACCTCGATATAGATTTTGATCAACTTTGTTACCTTCTTCATCCTTGTCAAGTTTGCAGGTTGGGCTCATGGGTGTGCCAATTTCTTTTACAGATTCCATCCCAAACTTCTTCAATAATTCTTTGATATACTTTGTTTGGTTGATGAATATCCCTTCCTTTGTTTGTTTGATTTGTAGTCCAAAGAAGAAAGTGAGTTCACCCATCATGCTTATTTCAAATTTTTCCTGCATAAGTTTTGCAAATTCTTGACATAATGTCTCATTAGTTGCACCAAAGATTATATCATCAACATATATTTGTACAACTAATTATTCATCATTATTTCTTTTGATAAACAAAGTTGTATCTACTTTACTTTTTTTAAAATTATTTTCAATAAGAAACTTGCTCAACCTATCATACCATGCTCTAGGTGCTTATTTTAAACCATATAAAGCTTTGTTTAATTTGAAAGCATGGTTTGGATAAGAGTGATTTTCAAATCCGGGAGGTTGTTCTACAAAAACTTTTTCTTCAATGTAGCCATTCAAAAAAGTACTTTTTACATCCATTTGAAAAAGTTTAATTTTCATATAACATGCAAATGCAAGTAAAAGTCTTATGGCTTCTAATATAGCTACTGGTGTATAAGTTTCATCAAAATCTATTCCTTCTTCTTGGTTATATCCTTTAGCAACTAATCTGGCTTTGTTTCTAACTACATTACCTTTATCATCTAATTTATTTTTAAAGATCCATTTTGAACCTATGACAGGATGTTCTTTAGGTCTAGCTACTAAGGTCCGTACATTATTCCTTCCAAATTGATTAAGTTCTTCCTACATAGCCATCATCCAGAATGGATCATTTTTAGCATCCTCTATGCAGTTAGGTTTAACTTGAGAAACAAATGCTAGATAATCAAATGTGCCTCTAAAGGATGACCTAGTTCTAACTCCTTGTGAGGGATCACCTATAATTAACTCTTTAGGATGAGAGTGTGCATACCTCCAATTCTTTGGTAGCTCTTCATGATCTGTACTTACCTTTTCCTTCTCTTGCTCGACTGGTTTTTCTTTCAAGCTCAAGTCATTCAGTCTATCATTCAGAGAACCTGCATCATTATCAATACACTCTTCTTTTCTTGAAGGTATGAGGTTAGACTCATTGAAAATAATATGCATTGATTCTTCAATAGTTAAAGTTTTTTTATTGAAAACTCTATTAGTAGTTGAATATCCAAGAAATATACCTTGATCAGATTTAGCATCAAATTTATCTAAGTTATCTTTACCATTATTCAAAATATAACATTTGCATTCAAAAATATGAAAGTGATGAATACTTGGTTTTCTATTATTCCAAAGCTCATAAGGAGTTTTCTTTAAGATTGGTCCAATCAAAACACGGTTTAATATATAACATGCAGTGTTCATAGCTTCTGTCCAAAAGTATCTTGGAAGATTGTCTTCACATAATATGGTTCGGGCGATCTCTTCTAATGTTCTATTCTTTCTTTCCATAACTCCATTTTGTTGTGATGTTTTAGGGGCTAAAAAGTTATGATCAATGCCATGTTCAGTGCAAAATTCATCAAAATATTGATTTTCAAACTCAGTACCATGATCACTTCTAATTGAAATAATTGAAAGATTTTCTTAATTTGAAACTTTTTTATAAAATTTTTGAAAAACTTTGAAAGCTTCATCTTTACGTGTGAGAAATAAAATCCATGTGAATCATGAAAAATCATCTACTATCATAAGTCCATATTTCATACCTCCTAGGCTTGTGGTACTAGTTGATCCAAATAAGTCCATGTGTAGCAGCTCTAAACGTATTGATGTTGAAACAATATTTTTTGATTTAAAACTCCTAGTTTGTTTACCATACTGACATGCATCACAAACATGATCGAAATCTACTATAAATTTAGATAAACCTCTAACTAGATCTTTGGAAATCAATTTGGCTAAAGTATGCATGCTAGCATGACCTAACCTTCTATGCCAAAGTAAACTAGATTCCTTGGTTTTAGCATTCATTACTAATGTGGCAAGATCGCTGACATGGAGTCCCTGTCAGATCCGGCCTAATGTCACGTGCTGCCACATCAAACCCTTCACCAGATGACTCCCCGGCGGTTGAGGTGCCCTGGCCGGAGTCGAGCTCCTTCACTGGGTGGCTCCTTCGAGATCGAGCCCACCTCAGTTGAAGTTGAGCTTCCTCTCTCTTTGAGCTCCTTTGCTGAGTGGCTCCCTTGGGGTCGATCCCACCTCGGCCAAAGTTGAGCTCCCACTCTTGTCGAGCTCCTTTGCTGGGTGGCTCCCTCAAGGTCGAGCCCACCTCGACCGAAGTCGAGCTCTCGCTCTCATCGTGCTCCTTCACTGGGTGGCTCCCTTGAGGTTGAGCCCACCTCAATCGAAGTCAAGCTCCCGCTCTCATCAAGCTCCTTCGCTGGCTAGCTCCCTCGAGGTCGAGCCCACCTCGGCTGAAGTTGAGCCCCCGCTCCCTTCGAGCTCCTTTGCTGAGTGGCTCCCTCAAGGTCGAGCCCACCTCGACTGAAGTCGAGCTCCCGCTCTCTTCGAGCTCCTTCAGGGTGGCTACCTCGGGGTCGAGCCCACCTCGACCAAAGTTGAGCTCTTGTTCAAATCCCGTGGTGCCACTTCGCTCAGGCAGTGGGCCATTGCCGAAGGATCACGAAGGAGCACCTCCCAGGATGCCATGATCACCCCTGCTGCTATTTACACTAGATAGGAAAAGGTACCCTACCCAAAGCACCGCACTCTCGACCGACCGTCTGCACCACCTGGAAGAGGAAACTATCCCAGAAGATTCAAATCCAGGGGGTGGGTGCTCCCCGATCGAGGCACAGCCAGGTTTCCTGAAAAAGAGCAACCAAATGGAGAGCCAGAGCATGCGGCATAACCCCTTATCATGAATGAGGAAAGGCACTTGTGTGCACAGCACGAAGCACTGCCAAACATTGACCCTCCGGCATTGGCAAAGGGGGAAGATCCCAAGGTAAGCCACTGAGAGAGATCAGGGCAAAAAGGACTCTCCAAGGGTTCCCAAGAGAAGGTAAGCAAGTCTAACTCAAGCAAACGATGGAGATGGCAGCACATAGAAGAGCAACGATGAGATTGAGCGCTTTGGGCTACCGGAGACTCATCAAGAGGGTCTTGAAGGACACAGCCACAAGGCTCGAGTTCTCCTCAGCTGCTTTTACCCCAGCTCTATTCCCTCTATTTCGAACAAAATCTCCTTCTCCGAGTGTGGAGTCTGAGCAAGGGGCCCATAGGAAAAGATCTGTTCACCTAGATCATCATTGACTTGATTGTCAAAGTGCCCCTGCTGGGATCCCCGGCCTGGGTCTCCTTTGTTTTGCAGGTCTGAGCATGCATGCAGGCTCCAGTGTGACAAGGTCGGCACTCGAGGTCGGCTCTAGCTACAGGCCATGACAGTGTAGGTGGTAATAGATGGGCACGCCAGGTAGGGGGGACCGGACACAGTTTGACCCCCCCTTTCTTTCCTTTTTATGTGACTCTACTTGAAGTATGGTGATGACGAGAGCATGAGAGGTCTCCACCATTCATGCAGAAGATCCCCCCTCCCACGAGGCCTCACACAATCTGGAGGGGGAGCCCCCCACTCCACCACCAGTTCCTTCGGTGGATGCCCAGTTAGCGGTGCTAGCCCAGCAGATGTAGCTCCTGACTACAGTGGTGCGATAGCTGCAGCATCAGCACCGATTTTTGGCCATCCACTAGTAGCCAGGAACTCCTGTGGCCCAAGCCGCAACACCCCGCGATAGCCTGTGGTCCTTCCATAGAAGGCCGTCGCTCTCGCAGGCCACAACAGATCCTCAGAGAAGCCACCGAACCCCAATGAAGAGACAATGGACCGTGTCAGTCAACTGGGAGAGCCGATCTCCAGCCCTCAAGTAGGTCACTATTAAGCACCGCCGAGGTCATAGAAGCAAGGCCCCCCATCGCGACCACCCTCAATTGTCACCTTCACCTCCTCCGCCAGCCTCAGCAGAGGGCTCCATCGACGAGGCCATCAGGCGCAAGGCTAAAAGGTGCCTAGAGGAGCAGGAGCACAAGCTGGTGGAGCTATCTTGCTAGTTTGCAAATTTACAGGGCTCCTCCTATGAGCCTGTGGGCTACAACGCCCATCCCCTTTTCTCTCGAGAAATCTAAGAGGAGCCAATTTCGAGTCGGTTCCGCATACCACAGGTGGATCCCTATGATGGGACCACTGAACCCTTGGACCACCTTGAGAGCTACAAGGCTCTTATGAGAGTCCAAGGGGTGACTGATGCCCTCCTATACATTGCCTTTTCAGCCACTCTCTAGAAGGTGGCTTGGGTCTAGTTCACTCACCTTGAGCCTGAAAGCATCGACTCCTTCGTGCAGCTGGAAAGGAAGTTCGTAGCCCACTTCGACACCTGTCGGAAGGTGCCTCGAGAAGCAAATAGCCTCTTCTTCATTAGCCAATAGGATCATGAGCCTTTGTGAGACTATGTGACCAGTTTCAAAGTCGCCACACTGGAGATCTATAATCTGGATGAGCCAGTTGCCATGCTGGTACTGAAGAGGGGGCTCAGGACTTCCTGTTTGACCTACTCCCTAGACAAGAAGCCATCTAAGACATACTCTAACCTCCTCTGTGTTCACAAGTACATCTATGCTAAGGAGGTGGACCATACGAGGAGGGAGCTGGACGGGAAGCCACTAAAGAAGCAATCTCCGGGGGAGACGCTTGGGGTGCGGAAGCCCGGGTCGACCACCCCAAACTTCCATCAAGGGTCGAAGCTGAATAGTGGCCCCATCCTAGAAAAGAGATACACGCCTCTCCTGGCACCGAGGATGAAGATCCTCATGGAGATTGAGGGTAAGCACTACCTGCACTGACCTCCCCCACTAAGGCCATCCAATGGTCATGACAAGATGAAGTACTGCCAATTCTACTATGACCACGACCACAACACTAAGGAATGCTATCACCTCAAGAGAGAAATCGAGGATCTGATAAGGAGGGGCTACCTCGAGAAGTTCATGGAGGGCAAGACCCTGGCAAAACCTCAGGTGCTTGCTGCTCTTCCCCCTATCCCTGTGGTCGATAATTGGTCCACCGAGAAGCTCGTGAGAATGATATGTTAGGGAATAGATCACGTTGCCAAAAGGGCTCGGGAGGGAGAGAGTTTGGAATATGTACTCTCCTTCATGAGGGAGAAGGAATCTGGGAATGAAAATGTAAATAACGATGCTATAGTCATCGAGATGATGATTGCTAGGCATCCTATAAAACAAATTATGGTCGATAGTGGAAGTTTGACTGATGTCCTTTTCTACGATGCCTTCTCCAGGATGAATCTATTCTCTACTCAATTGAGGCCTGTGCACACTCCCCTTATCGGTTTTATTAGGGACTTTGTGGGAGTCGAAGGGGAAATAACTCTCCCAGTTACTACCAGGGCACCACCTCGATGGAGCACTATCATTGTGACCTTCATGGTTGTTAGGCTTCCTTTAACCTACACCATGAACCTTGGCCATCCCGTGCTCAATCTGCTCGACGCAGTCATTTTCACAAAGTGTCTACCGGTGTAATTTTCCACTCCTTATGGCATAGGAAAAATAAGGGGGGTACCTCAGCCAATCCAGCATTGCCTTCAAGTTGAGCTCCGAGGAAGACCCCAACACCGACGACCTTAACCAAAGGATGCAGGAACCTAGAGGTGGCCCTGTCAAGCATTTGTTGACATTCCTGCTTGGGGCAAACCCAGCGAAGATGGTGCAAATCGGGGCCCAGCTATAAGAAGAAGAGTGGACCCGATTATTGAGCTTTCTCTGGGAAAACACGGACGTGTTTGCCTGGACAGTGGCAAACATGCCCGGGATTCCCCCCAACATCATCACCGATAGGTTAAGCATCGATCCGAAGTGCCGCCCTGTCTGGTAGAAGAAGAGGTGCTCGCCCTAGAGAGGTAACGGGTAATCAATGAGGAGGTGGAGAAACTCCTCACAGTCGGCTTCATCCGTGAAGTATAGTATCCCAACTGGTTGGCAAATATGGTCATAGTCAAGAAGAAGGCTGTGTGCTTTGTCATAATGGATGGACAGCTCTATCGTAGGTCCTATTCCTATCCACTCTTGAAATGCCGGAGACCCATGGAGGCAGCCTTTGTGCTTCAGGAGATACACGAAGGCCTCTGTGGGAACCACGTGGGGGGCAGGATGCTATTTCTATTAACTACTCCATTTTCATCAATTTTATTTTTGAAAACCCATTTAGTTCCAATTATTAAAACATTTGAAGGTCTTTCAACTAAAGTCCAAACTTTATTACTTTTGAATTGATTTAGTTCATCTTGCATAGCATTTATCCAATTGCATTCATTTTTAGCTTTTTCAATTGATTTTGGTTCTATTTGAGAAATAAAAGCTAAGTAATCACATACATTTTTCAAAGAGGAACAAGTACTTATCCCTTTCGATGGATCACCAATTATAAATTTTTTGGGATGTCCATGAGCATACCCCCAATATTTAGGTAATGGCTTGGATGTTGATGAGGCTCCAACTTCTTGTACTTATTCTCCTTCATTGTTTTGATCACCATCTTGCTCCTTAGAAGGCTCTTCATTTATGGTCATTTTTTTAATCCTTTGAATACCTTTTCATCATCAAAAACATCTTCTTTTCTAGAAGATTTTTCAATAGTTTCATCAAAAATAACATGGATGGATTCTTCAGTAAGAAATATTTTTCTGTTGAAAATCCTGTATACCTTGCTAGATATAGAGTAACCTAAAAAGATACCTCATCTAACTTGGCATCAAATTTATTTAGATTATCTTTTCCATTGTTTAAAATGAAACAATGGCATCTAAAAATATGAAAATACTAATAGTTGGTTTCCTATCTTTCCAAAGCTCATAATGTGTTTTCTTTAAAATAGGCCAGATTAAAACATGATTTAAAACATAGCATGTAGTATTTATGGCTTCCGACCAAAAATATCGAGGTAAATCATTCTTGCAAAGCATGGTACGTACCATTTCTTCAAGAGTTCTATTTTTTCTTTCTACGACCCCATTTTGTTAAGGTGTCCTAGGTGCAGAAAAGTTATGATGAATACCATTTTTATTGCAAAACTTTTCAAAATCATAATTTTCAAATTCTATATCATGATCACTTCATAAATAAATAATTGAAACACCTTTTTCATTTATACTCTCTTTTGAAATTTAATGAATGCAGAAAATAGTTCATCTTTATGAGCTAAAATCATGACCCATGTAAAGTGTGAAAAAGCCATCCACAATAACTAGACCATACTTCCCGCCTCCCAAACTAGTTGTTCTAGTAGGTCTAAAGAGGTCCATATAAAGTAATTCTAGGGATCTAGATGTAGAGACTACTCCCTTAGGTTTGGCTTTAGTTTGTTTTCCAAGTTGGCAAGCACTACAAATCTTGTCCTTTTTAAAACTAAGTTTTGGCAAATTTTTTATGAAATTCTTTTTGTTTAGTTTTGAAAGCAAATGCATGCTTGTATGTCCTAGTCTACGATGCCAAGCCAACTAGTTTCATTGATCTTGGCTTCCATTGCCACTAGGCATTGACCATTTTGTACTAGTAAATCATCAAGATCAACCATATAAATGTTCCCATGCCTATGACCAATAAACTTGATGCCATTATCATCAAGACTAGGTACAATGCACATGGAAGATTCAAAAATAACTTTAAAGTCTTTGTTACAAAATTGGCTAACACTATGCAAATTATGCTTCAAACCATCAATAAGAAGAACATTATCTATATAAGTGAAGGGGGTGATATGGACTTTATCGATACCAACGATTCTGTCCTTTTCATTATCACCAAAGATTACGTTACCACCATTTTGAAACTTAAGAGATGAGAATTGCTCCACATCTCCAGTCATGTGCCTTGAGCAACCGTTGTCGAAGTACCACAATTTTCTTTTGTTGGTTGCATGACACACCTACAAAAACAAGTCAAGTGGAGACTTTAGGTACCCAAGTCATCTTGGATCCTTTAGGGTTAGTAAATGTGGTTCCTTTTAGAACCCAGACTTTTCTAACCTGATTTAATTTTCTTTTGTCACACATATAAGATTTATGTCCTACATTGCCACAAGAATAACAAGTAATAGTAAAAGAAGCAGGTACAAAGAAATTTTTGAAATATTTTTATTATTTTTGTGGCCTAAAATCTAAACCAGCTTTGTTGAAAATAGCTCTTTGGTTATTTAAAAGTATGCTAAGTTTTTTCTGAACTATAAGTAATTTTTTTAATAAAAGATTTTACTTTTTCAAGTTCTTCTTTGTACTTCTTGTTCTCTTGCAAAAGCTCTTTGTTTTGTTTAGCAAGTTTTTCATTTATTGCAAAAGACTTATCCTTTTTCAAATCTTCCTTTTCCTTTTCCAAAGAGATAATTTTATTAGTTAACTTTTTGTTTTCTTGAAGCAAATAGTTATTTTCTATCAAAGACTTATCATTTGTTTTAATCAACTCCAAATTTTTCTTTCTTAGTTTTTTGTTTTTCATTTTAAGTTTTTAATATTTTACTACTAGTTCATCAAAAATATCATGTAATTCTTTGAAAGTAAACTCATATTTAGGTTCAGATTTTACCTCATCATCATTAGCCATTAAGCAAAAATTGGCGACCTCTTGCTACTCTTCATCAGAGATTGAGTCTTCACTCTTACTCCAGGTTGCCATCATGGCTTTCTTTCTGAGTTTCTTTTTACTCTTTTTAAGAGTGGGGCAATCCATCTTGAAATGACTAGGTTTCTTGTATTCGATGCAAATGGGTTGCTCCCTTTCCTTCTCTTTTTCTTTCTCTTTACTAGGCTCTCCCTTTGTTGAAATTGTACTTTTCCTTTATCATGAATCTCTTGAACTTCATTGAGATGAGAGCCATTTCATCTTCATCATCTTCCTTATCAGAATCATCACTTGAATCTTTCATGGTTGTGGACTTAAATACTATGGTCTTCTTCTTTTTGTCATTGTCCGCAACCTACTATTTTAGTGATAGCTCATATGTCATGAGAGATTCCAAAAGCTGCTCAAGAGGAAGAGTGTTGACATCCTTGGCTTCTTCAATGGTCGTAACCTGTGGATCCCATGATGAAGGAAGTGACTTGAGAGTTTTGTTAACTAGTTCAACATTAGAAATGACTTTTCCTAAGCTTTTCATACCATTCACAATGTTAGTAAATCTAGTATATATTTCACTAATAGATTTAGATGGTTCCATTCAAAATATTTTATAAGTATGAATGAGCATGTTAACTTTGATAGTCTTCACTTGATGTATATCCTTTTGGGTAACTTCAAGTATGTCCCATATTTCCTTGGCGGAGAGATAATTTGAGTTTCTATTAAATTCACTTGGGTCTAATGCATAAAACAATAAATTCATAGCCTTAGCATTAAGCTCAACTTGCTTAATGTCATTCTCATTGATGCGAGACGGAACTCTAATATGATGCATGCAGAAGAATGACATGAGATGTATAAGAAAATTAGATTAAAATAAACAACGATTTTAGATTGTGTTATTGGTTTATTCCCAAAAAAAAGACTAAACTAAGTTAGGGTTTCATGCAACAATTAGAATTCCTACCCACATGCTAGAACTATCAAAGAAATAAAAAAACTAAAGAATCCTAGATCTAAGAATGCCTATTAGGTGCATGTAAAATCTTCAACAAAACAAAAAAAATGATGTGGGATAGGGTCTACATACCTAGCAATGATTTCCTTGATATTGTAGAAGAGATATTTCAACTCAAATTAGTGCCTGGATGATCTGGTCATTGTCCCACGAATTCATCGACTTTTTATCAGTTGCATTCAGAGGCAAGGAAGATGTCATCCAAGGGCGTGGTACTGGAGAGATCCTACAAACATCAGGGGTTAGCTAGAAAGCAAATAAAAAATAATAATAAGATGGAATTAGGGTTTGAAAGATGGAAGAAGCAGGATATGCTAGAGCTGGCAGCTGGAAGATGGAAGAAAGCTTCTTGCTTGAGGTCAGCTAGGGCTTCTTCTCCTTGGGCATCTTAGGGTTTGGATGAAGGAAGCTTGGTCGACTAGGGCTTGGAAGAACTAGGGCTCACAAGTACACTCATACCTCAACACAAGAACACAAGAACAACCTTGAATAAAATTTACCAGAGTTTTGATTTCATGAATAAAGATTATTCTTACAAGAGGGGGAGGGGTGGGGTTTTTATAGATGTTCCCATGCTCTCTCCTTGTTAGGATAGGAATACATACTTTGCTTAGGATTAGGAGTACATAATTTGTGTAGGAATAAACATAAGCTCCTAGTTAGAATAGGTTTCCTTCTCCTATTTTGACTTGGTCAAAGGGCCTTGGACTTGGTCAAATCTCCTTCTCTTGGGCTTGGACGCCACTTGGTTTGGACTTAGGCATGTGGGCAGCAATTGGGGCATCCTCCATTGGGCTTTGGGCATGGTTTTCAAAGCATGGGTGCATGGGCCTCCAGGTGGGCTGGAAACCCTAGGCTGGGGTACCTAGAATATTCCCTGGTATCAAGTAATGCTTGGAATCTTCATATATGGAGCTTCATGGGCTTGGGCTTGCTTCACTCTGGGAGGGCCTGGTGAAGACTTTGGCTGGTACTCCTTCTCTTGTATAACTGGACTTGTACTAGACACAACTTACAATACTAGTAACATACTTACAGGACTCATAAGGGTGAGACAAGGGACTCACTGGACTCAATTGGATTCTTGCCTCAACTTATTACAAGACTCAAAATTAAATTTTCTTACAGGACTCAAAATTGACCAACACATGACTTAAAAAATAAAATGAAGCTTAAAGTCTATGTCTGATATGATGTCCCCATCACTCATCCCAATCATCTTCCAATTTGGGAGTGGGAATGCCATTAACCAAGATGGTTGGCTGATGAGGACCTTTAACAATGGTCCTCTAAATATTATATTCAATACTTGAATTTAAATGCGCATACATGTCTTCCAATACGTGTAATTTGTGCCATTAAACAATGGGGGATGGTTTGAGGCTTGACCCTAAAAAATACCAACACCATTTAGGCTGCCATTAGATCTTTGACTCAAGATTGTTAGACCTATACACTGAGTACCAAGCTCTGATACCACTTGTTGCCTAGCGTAGCAACCCAAGAGGGGGGTGAATTGGGTTTCTTTAAAAAATTTAAGCAAATATGTGCTGGACTTAAAGTGTTTGTGATGCAATGCAAATGAGCGCAACATAAATAAGATGTAATGCTATGTGAGGTAAGTAGTAAAGGCAAAAGAAGAAAGAACACACACATAAACATAAAAGATTTATAGTAGTTCGGTGCACACCAAGCACCTACATCCACTTTCCAAGCTACCCCTTGGAAATTTCACTATAATCTATCAAGATTATAGCCAACTTTTTTTCAAGAGCTTACAAGTCAAACCCAAAGCTGGTTTTCTCACTTAGACTCACCAACAACCTTTCCTCAAGCCATCCTAGGCTTGGATTTCAATTCACGACTTGGAAGGGCCTAACACCTAATTTCAAATACCCTTGAAACTAGTCATAACAAATAAAAGTAGAAGTACAAGTGTAAAGCACAAGAAAAACTCTCTATATAGCACAAAATAAAAGCTATGAAGCTCTTCTTGATTACTTGTGTTGTCTTCTCCTTGGAATCTTTAAAAGACCACTTTTGGAATGTTGAATTGAAGGCTCAACAGCAAGATTGGAAGCTTTTTTAGATGGAATGTTCTTTCTAGCTCTCTTTTGACTTTTGAAGTGATATTCTCAAAGGTAGAGTTTATCTCTTATTAGTTAGTTCTTCTTGAATGAATTTGGTGAGAGTTAAATACTTCAAAAACTTTCAAAAAATGGTTTATGATCGTTGGTGGAGAAAAACTAGCCATTTGGAGCCTTTTGAGTCAAATCTGTGCTTCAGAAAATATAGCCGTTACTGTTGTCAGAACCTATGAGTCGACACTTGAGTTCTTCATGAGTTGACACTTGACTTCTTCATAAGTCAACACTTGGATCTTCATGAGTTGATTCAAGGTATAATTCTTTGAAAAAATAAGGTTCTGTTTCATTCTGTTCTCAGGCTATGAGTCGACACTTGAGCCTTCTAAGTTGACACCTTGAGTCAGCACTTGACAAAATCTTCAAAATTACATAGTTCTGTAACATCTTTTGTCTCAGGCTATGAGTCGACACTTGGATCTTCTGAGTCGACACCTGACTTCTTCATGAGTCAACACTTGACTTTTGTGAGTCGACTCAAGGCATGCTAAAAAAGTTTTTGCATGCTAGTTTTTCTGAAGTGTCAACACTTCATATTTCATGAGTCGACACTTGGTTTGTGACATTCAAAAAAACTCTATGCCAAGCTTCAAAATTCAAAATGTTTTTCAATAAACCCTCAACTTCTTCTTCATAGAGAAGGTGAGAAGACTTCTAAAACTCTGAAATTCACTTAGCTTCAAATTAAATGAGTTTGATACTTTTGTATAGAAAATTTGATGTGCCTGTTTCCTGAAATTCACAACTACAATTGAAACATTAGTATAAAACATATACTCAACATTTTGTTAGTCATCAAAATCAAGGACCAAAGCCAAAATCTCTCCCTTTTCGATGATGACAAAACCTTGAGTATATAAGCATTTAAATTCAATATAGGTGTTGTATCACACTTTCAAGTGAACATACACTTAAAGCTTATTGTGAATTGAGTCAAATTCAGCATATCAAAGTTCATACAGCACAATTTCATAGGGATAATGTGCCAAGCATAGTTAAATTTCATTCTCTCCCCCTATGTTAGGTAATGTGCCAAGCATAGTATCAAAAATTTCAGAAATTTTAGAAATTGCTTATATAGACAATTAATCCTTTCTTACTTCCCCTTTTTGTCATCATTAATGAAGTTAAGTAATTTTCTTATCTTTTTCCCCCTCAATTTGTGCATTCATCATACAAAGAAGACAAAAATAATACAAAGAGGATGAGTAAAAAGCAACTTTCATTTTAGTGCAATTCAAATAAAAAAGTTTCAGTATAAAAGAGAAAGTCTGATACATAACTGAAAGAGTCTGATACATAACTAAAATCATAACAACAGAAAGCATAACAAAAGAAAGCAAAAAACTTAGGATAGACACCTATGAGGCTAGTCTTCATCAGATGGAAACTCTAGGATGATTGGAGCCATGATCCGAGAAGAGGATGTCCTAGGGGTCTTATGGGTGAGACTCCTAGTTCTAAGAGAACGTCCGGATCTCTCTATGGTCCTACGAGTCCTTGTGATGTGGAACTCAGCAGTCTTAGCAAGAGTCTGATAAGTGGAGTCAGTAGTCAGAGTAGGGTCTGAGGCTGGAGTAGGATCAACTGCAGGAGCTGGAGTAGGATCAACTATAGGAGGAGCTAGAGGTTAGACCTCTGGAACTGTACTACCGCCACCAGACTGGCCATCATGCCCATCATCACCATCACTACTACTATCTCCACCAGTATCACTACCACTGTCACCATCTGAGTCATCACCATTGGAATCACCATCTGTACGAGGAGGTGGAGGTGTAGATGGACCAAAAGTGCCAAAAGGCATCAAGATCTCTGCATGTCCTGCATTTGCGCAAATCCAATCTCCATCGCACCATAAGAGAACTGATCTGCATGTTAGTGTGCACCCGTAAGCCCTGCAGCTTAATCTATACCTGGGTAGTCCTAGCTAATAACTATGATATCTCCTTACGAATCCCAATAATCTAGTCTGTGATCCTCTACTCAAGATCAGAGTTAGTCCCTACAGTGGGCTCAGGTTCTAGAGCTGGAACTGATGCTGCTAGAGGAGTAACTGGCTCATGCTACTCAGGTGCATCTGCTAGAGCTGAAGGACTAAACTGAGATGCAGATGGGCTAGCCTCAATTGCTAGGATGTCATCCTCCTCATCAGGCTCCTACCCTAACTCCCTACGCACCCAACGACCTGCGATTCTCTGATAACCCATCTGACTTAGGGACCACTCATCATACATGTCGGTACGAAGAATCTCCTTGGAGGCCTCCTCCTCCAAAGGAATCCCTGGGCTCAGAATAGACAGGTCAGCCCCATCCCATAGGGCAAGCAGAGCCATCACTGAGTGGCCGCCTCACCCATCTGACAGACATCAGTGTAGGGATATTGATGGCCGTCCTTTATATGAGGGAAACCATCAAAGTAAGCTCCCGCTCCGTAATAAAATCAAACCTTCCAGTCTTCGGGAGCAGGATGTGTGGGATGATGTGGTGTAGCAATTGCATCTTAATAGATAACTGATTGGCAGTGACGATCGATATACCCCGCACATCATCCCTCTCAAGCACACACTGAAAAGCAACCTCCCGATCTTCAACACAAGTAGCTGCAATGCCATGTAGTGGTGTATCCCATACTTTGCTCAGAGTGTTCTGAGTCACAGGAATCCGGACAACTTGGACCACGGCACTCCACATGAGGCCATTAGTGGCAAGGCTCCCATAGAATTCTCTAATCAAATATGGATAGTATTTTTCCTTCATGGTACAAAATGAAACCAATCCAGCAACTCTAAGCAAATCATATATACCAAAACCCTCTCCATCCATGAAATCCTGATCGACTCGGCATCCACATGCAATAATTTTTCCAAAAACTCTTTCCACCATAGGGGACGGCTGTGGGGGCACTCTCTCCTGCTCAATATCCTGTTGTTCCCTAACAAGATCGAAACGGGCCTTGGATCTCCTCTCGGCTGGACTGGGATCCTCTCTAGCTAGGCTTAACCTCTTCTTCCACGAAGCAACTTGCTTACAAGGTCCCATCTTCACCAAGAACCACAAGAACTGAAATGGATTCACAGAGAGAAAAGGATTAGATCGATCGGATTCACTGAGAGAAGGATTTTGGCCAAAAAGAAAATGGAAGGAGCTCAAAATAATGCATCTTGAACTGAATGAATTCAAGGAAAAACAAGAGGATTTTACTTGAATAGGAGGGATAGGACTGGGAGATCACTATTCCGGGACCAAGAAGACACAAGGGGACCACTTGGGTGAGAGAAAAATAGAAAATAAAGTGATTTGGAAGGTCCTGTTGATGCCCTAAAAAGATAGTTCGACATTCGTGAGTCGACACTTGGGTTTTGGTCAAGTGTTGACACTTACGTGAGTCGACACTTAGCCAAAATCTCAAGTGTCGACACTTGGCTAGAAAAACAAAAAAAAATCCAAAAAATTCTCAATAAATTGCCAAAAATCAAGGGGGTTCTAGTGAATGATCTAAGACAAAATTGAGAGGGTTTTGAGCTCAATGAATCAAATAAAAAAAAGGTTTGAAAGAGTTATAATCAAAGGGATCAATGATGCCTAACTCTCTTTTAATCATGCAAAATCTATCTTCGCTAAGGGGTTTAGTGAAAATATCTACTAATTGACTATCAGTACATATAAATTCAAGCATTACATTATAATTTTGTACATGATCTCTTATGAAATGATGTCTTATTTCAATATGTTTACTTCTTGAGTGTTGAACAGGAGTTTTGATCAAATTAATTGCACTTGTATTATCACATCTTATGGATGTCTTAGTTAATTTGATGCCAAAATCTTCAAGTTGTTGTTTGATCCATAAGATTTGAGTACAACAACTTCCAGTTGCTATATATTTTGCTTCCACCATAGATAGAGCAACTGAATTCTGTTTCTTACTAAACCATGAAATCAAATTAACTCCAAGAAATTGACAGGTTCCACTTGTACTTTTTCTATCAAGTTTATATCCAGCAAAGTTAGTATCAGAATATGCAATCAATTTAATAGATGAATTTCTAGAGTACCAAAGTCCAATATCAATTATGCCAGAAAAAAATCTAAGTATGCATTTAATAGCCAATAAATAAGACTCTTTATGAGCAGATTGATATCTTGCACACATACATATGCTAAACATAATATCTAGCCTACTATAGTAGTGAACCAATGATACCTCTATATAACTTTTGATCTATACTTTTACTTGATTCATCTTTATCAAATTTACAAGAAGGGCTCATAGGTGTACTATTGATCTGGTAGTCTTCATTCCAAACTTCTTTAAGATTTCTGTTATGTACTTAGCTTGATTGATGAAGATCCCTTCTCTAGTTTACTTAATTTGAAATCCGAGGAAGAAGTTAAGCTCTTCCATCATGCTCATCTCGAACTCTCCCTGCATAAGCTTAGCAAACTCTTGACAAAGTATTTCATTTGTAGCACCGAAAATGATATCATCAACATACACTTGTACTACTAAGAGATCATCATTCTTCTTTTTCAAAAATAATGTAGTGTCTACATTTCCTCTAAAAAAATGATTTTGAAATAGAAATTTACTTAATCTATCATACCAAGCTCTTGGAGCTTGTTTTAAACCATACAAAGCCTTGTGGAGTTTAAAAACATGATTAAAAAATTCAAGATTTTCAAAATCAAGGGGCTGATCTACATACACTTCTTCAATAAATCCATTTAGAAAAGCACTTTTGACATCCATTTGAAATAGTTTGAAATCCATGAAATATGCAAATGCTATTAATAGTCTAATTGCTTCAAGTCTCGTAACAGGAACAAAGGTTTCATCAAAATCAATCCCTTCCTCTGATTGTAACCTTTGGCAACTAGCCTAGCTTTATTTCTAGTAACTACTCCATCTTTATCAAGTTTGTTTCAGAAAATCCATTTGGTTATAATTATTAAAATATTTGAAGGTCTTTCAACTAAAGTCCAAACTTTATTTTTCTTGAATTGATTTAGTTCATCTTGCATAGCATTTATCCAATTGCAATCATTTTCAACTTTTTAAATTGATTTTGGTTCTATTTGAGAAATAAAAGCTAAGTAATCACATACATTTCTCAAAGAAGAACGAATACTTATCCCTTTCGATGGATCACCAATTATAAGTTCTTTGGGGTGTCCATGAGCATACCTTTATTCTTTAGGTAATGGCTTGGGTGTTGATGAGACTCCAACTTCTTATACTTGTTCTCCTTCATTGTTTTAATCACCATCTTGCTCCTTAGAAGGCTCTTCATTGATGTTCATTTTTTAAATCCTTTGAATACATGTTTTATCATCAAGAACATCTTCTTTTCTAGAAGATTTTTCATTAGTCTCATCAAAAACAACATAGATTATTCAACAAGAAGTGTTCTTCTATTGAAGACCCTGTATACCTTGCTAGATGTAGAGTAACCTAAAAAGATATCCTTATCTAACTTGGCATCAAATTTACTTAGATTATCTTTGCCGTTGTTTAAAATGAAACAACGGCATCCAAAAATATAAAAATACATAATAGTTGGTTTCCTACCTTTCCAAAGCTCATAAAGTATTTTTTTTAAAATAGGCCAGATTAAAACATAATTTAAAATATAGCATGCAGTATTTATGGCTTTTGTCCAAAAATATATAGGCAAATCATTTTTGCAAAGCATGGTGCGTGCCATTTCTTCAAGAGTTTTATTTTTTCTTTTTACCACCTTATTTTGTTGAGGCATCCTAGGTGCAAAAAAGTTATGATGAATACCTTTTTTTGTTTAAACTTTTCAAAATCATGATTTTCAAATTCTGTATCATGATCACTTCATAAAGAAACAATTGAAACACCTTTTTCATTTGAGACTCTCTTGTAAAATTTAATGAATGCAGAAAATATTTCATCTTTATGAGCTAAAAACATGACCCATGTAAAGTGTGAGAAATCATCCACAATAACTAGACCATACTTTTTGCCTCCCAAACTAGTTGTTCTAGTAGGTCTAAAGAGGTCCATATGATGTAATTCTAGGGGTCTAGATGTAGAGACTATTCCCTTAGGTTTGAAAGATTATTTAGTTTGTTTTCGAAGTTGGCAAGCACTACAAACTTGTCCTTTTCAAAACTAAGTTTTGGCAAATGTTTTATGAGATTCTTTTTGTTTAGTTTTGAAAGCAAATGCATACTTGCATGTCCTAGTTTACGATGCCAAAGCCAACTAGTTTCATTGATCTTGGCTTCTATTGCTACTAGGCATTGACCATTTTGCACTAGTAGATCATCAAGACCAATCATATAAATGTTTCCACGCCTATGACCAATAAACTTGATGCCATTATCATCAAGACTAGATACAATGCATATGGAAGATTCAAAAATAATTTTAAAATCTTTGTCATAAAATTGGCTAATACTAAGCAAATTATGCTTCAAATCATTAACAAGAAGAACATTATCTATATAAGTGAAGGGGGTGATATGGACTTTATCGATACCAATGATTCTGCCTTTTCCATTATTACCAAAGGTTATGTTGCCACCATTTTGATACTCAAGAGATGAGAATTGCTCCACATCTCCAGTCATGTGCCTTGAGCAACTGCTGTCGAGGTACCACAATCTTCTTTTGTTGGTTGCAAGACACACCTACAAAAACAAGTTAGGTAGAGACTTTAGGTACCCAAGTCATCTTAGATCCTTTAGGGTTTATAAATGTGGTTCCTTTTGGAACCCAGACTTTTCTAACCTGATTTAATTTTCTTGTGTCATGCATATAATATTTATGTCCTACTTTGCCACAAGAATAACAAGTAATAATAGAAGAAGCAGGTATAAAAAAAAATTTGAAATATTTTTGTTATTTTTGTGGTCTAAAACCAAAACCAACTTTGTTGAAAATAGCTCTTTGGTTATTTAAAAGCATGTTAAGTTTTTTCTTAACTATAAGTAAATTTTTCAACAAAAGGTTTTACTTTTCAAGTTATTCTTTGTACTTCTTGTTCTTTTGCAAAAGCTCTTTATTTTGTTTAGCAAGTTTTTCATTTGTTGCAAAAGACTTATCCTTTTCCAAATCTTCCTTTTCCTTTTTCAAAGAGGTAATTTTATTAGTTAACTTTTTGTTTTCTTGAAGCAAACAATCATTTTCTATCAAAGACTTATCATTTATTTTAATCAACTCCAAATTTTGCTTTCTTAGTTCTTTGTTTTTCATTTTAAGTTTTTGATATTCTACTACTAGTTCATCAAAAACATCATGCAATTATTTGAAAGTAAACTCATTTTTAGGTTCAGATTTTACCACATCATAATTAGCTATTAAGCAAAAATTGGTGACCTCTTGCTGCTCTTCATCAAAAATTGAGTCTTCACTCTCACTCCAGGTTGCCATCATGGCTTTCTTTTTGAATTTCTTTTTGCTCTTTTTGAGAGTGGGGCAATCCATCTTGAAGTGATCGGGTTTCTTGCATTCGAAGCAAATGGGTTGCTCCCTTTCCTTCTCTTTTTCTTTTTCTTTACTAGGCTCTCTCTTTTGAGGCTTCTTCTTGAAATTGTACTCTTTCTTTCTTATAAATCTCTTGAACTTCCTTGAGATAAGAGCCATTTCATCTCTGATACCACTTGTTGCCCAGTGTAGCAACCTAAGTGGGGGGGTGAATTGGGTTTCTTTAAAAAATTTAAGCAAATATGTGATGGACTTAAAGTGTTTGTGATGCAATGCAAATGAGCGCAACATAAATAAGATGTAATGCTATGTGAGGTAAGTAGTAAAGGCAAAAGAAGAAAGAACACACACACAAACATAAAAGATTTATAGTAGTTCGGTACACACCAAGCACCTACATCCACTTTCCAAGCTACCCCTTGGAAATTTCACTATAATCTATCAAGATTATAGCCAACTTTTTCCAAGAGCTTACAAGTCAAACCCAAAGCTGGTTTTCTCACTTAGACTCACCAACAACCTTTCCTCAAGCCATCCTAGGCTTGGATTTCAATTCACGACTTGGAAGGGCCTAACACCTAATTTCAAATACCCTTGAAACTAGTCATAACAAATAAAAGTAGAAGTATAAGTGTAAAGCACAAGAAAAACTCTCTATATAGCACTAAATAAAAGCTATGAAGCTCTTCTTGATTACTTGTGTTGTCTTCTCCTTGGAATCTTTAAAAGACCACTTTTGGAATGTTGAATTGAAGGCTCAACAGCAAGATTGGAAGCTTTTTAGATGGAATGTTCTTTCTAGCTCTCTTTTGACTTTTGAAGTGATATTCTCAAAGGTAGAGTTTATCTCTTATTAGTTAGTTCTTCTTGAATGAATTTGGTGAGAGTTAAATACTTCAAAAACTTTCAAAAAATGGTTTATGATCGTTAGTGGAGCAAAACAAGCCATTTGGAGCCTTTTGAGTCAAATCTGTGCTTCAGAAAATATAGCCGTTACTGTTGTCAGAACTTGTGAATCGATACTTGAGTTCTTCATGAGTCGACACTTGACTTCTTCATGAGTCGACACTTAGATCTTCATAAGTCGACTCAAGGTATAATTCTTTAAAAACAATGTTCTGTTTCATTTGTTCTCAGGCTTTGGGTTAACCTGTGAATCGATACTTGGAGCTTGTAAGTCGACACTTGAGTCTTCTGAGTTGACACCTTGAGTTAGCACTTGACAAAATCCTCAAAATGGTATAGTTCTGTAACATCTTTTGTCTCAGGCCATGAGTCAACACTTGGATCTTCTGAGTCGACACCTGACTTCTTCATGAGTCGACACTTGACTTTTGTGAGTCGACTCAAGGCATGCTAGAGAAGTTTCTGCATGCCAGTTCTTCTAAAGTGTCGACACTTGGTATGTGACATTCAAAAAACTATGTGCCAAGCTTCAAAATTCAAAGTATTTTTCAATAAACCCTCAACTTTTTCTTCATAGAGCCCAGATTGATCCATTTTAAGGATTTTCAAGATGAGAAGACTTCTAAAACTCTGAAATTCACTTAACTTCAAATTGAGTGAGTTTGATACTTTTGTATAGAAAATTTGATGTGCATGTTTCCTGAAATTCACAACTATAATTGAAACATTTGTATAAAATATATACTCAACATTTTGTTAGTCATCAAAATCAAGGGCCAAAGCTAACACTCCCCCTTTTTATCATTAATTAAAAAAGGTAACAATTAAAAGATTAACAGAAACAATTGCACATTGATCTTAAAATATATATTTCATTACTTCAAAAAAGTACATTACATATACATCCAAGAAAGTACAATCAAAGCATGATACATCGAAATGTGTAACTAAAAGATATCATGGTTACTTGCATTACTGCTAGAACCTATATCTAAAGTTTTAGGAGCATATACTCTAGATCTTCTAATAGGATGTGAAGGTCCTCTAGAGTTTCTTGTCCTAGAAGCTAGTCTAGTTCTAGGAGGTGATCTAGCATGTGGAGGTAGCTGTCTAGCTCTAGGTGAAGGCTATGGAGGTGGCTGTCTAGATGAAGAGGCTCCAAAGCTAGGTCGCACTCCAATGAATCCTAGTAGAACTACTCCAAGCTCTGTCTCCATCCTATGCATGCTCTACTAAATGTCATGTAGAGTCAATGCCTGATGTGTGGCAAAGGAATCAGCTGCTCTACAGAACCTGCCAAAATCAAAATGCAGGTCTCTAAGGTCAGTCCGACAATCCTCTTGTGTCCTCTGGCTCCTCTCAACTATCTCTACTCTTAGAGTGAGCTCTCTCATATTAGCATGGAACTCCTGAACCCCATGCTCTACTATTTGACGAAGATCATCAAACATGGAGCTAAATGTAGCTGTCAGAGTCTCGGTGAACTGAGTAAGCTGCTCAGAAGTAATAGTGGTCTGAGTAAAAATACCAGTAGAAGTAGAAGGTGCAGTGGGAGCAGTAGATGTGCCTAGTGGAGTCCTCGGGCCACTAGGCTGTCCACCCATCTCATCCTGTGCTCCAATCTCCTCAGCGACTCATCCTCATCTATAGTCTGCTCAGCTGCAGGTGCCTCAACAGGAATATCCTCATCCGAGTCATCTAAATGCACAGCCCTCTGACCTGAAGTCTTCCTAGTCCAGACTCCCTCTACTCTATGGTATCCCATCCGGTATAGGGATTTCTCTGAATACCTATCAGTGTGAAGCAGAGGTCGGCTGTCCTCTCTAATCAAATCAATACCAAAATCCTGAAAGAATAATGTGAAAGCCATCCCATATGGAAAGCAAGCTCTGGCTCTCCTGGCAGCATCCCGAATCTAGGTCATCATGATATATGGTAGATTGAGGGCCTCCCCCTCAATCATATATTGCATGAACATAAGGTCCCTCTCACTGACCCAATCGAATCTATTGGTTCTTGGTAGAAATACCCTACTAATGATATTATGCAAAAGCCTCATCTCTAATGACAAAATATTGGCTTAAACATTAGTTAAACCTTCCACATTATTCCTTTCAAGCACAGTCTTTAAAGTCTTTTGCATTTCTTTCAAGTTCAAATAACATTTTCCTTCTTTTGGCATTTGCAGAACTCTACTTAGTCTTGATTCATCTACTGACATAGTAATCCCCTTAACCATAGAAATGATCTGATTAGCTCCAAGGGTTAGATTTTTAAAGAAAGTCCTAACTAGATTAGGGTAAGTGGGTATGTCCAGAGAGTAAAATTAGTCCCAGCCCTGACTTTCTATCCAATTTCCAATCCTAAATCCCTGATTTTCTAGAAAAGCAAAATCAATTTTTCTTTCACATGTAACTAGATGGTTGCCCATTGAGATTACTTTCCTTTGAGGAGCTAGCTGCTCTTACTGAGGTTTGTCCTGAGTTTCATGAAGAGTTAGCTCGTCTGCTCTTCTTTTTGATCTCCTCTCTTCCTCTACTATCTTCGATGTCACATGCTTGGAAACCTTGGCTACGGCCTTCCTTGGTGCCATTGAATCTAGATCTAAGGGAGAAGTGGGAGGATTTGGGTGGTTTCTAAGGTGGAAAGTAGTGTGGTCCCCTAGGATTTTACTTGAACAGTGAAAAGTAAAATGAATTTTTAGGGTAGTCAGCTTATAAGAGTACCTGGCTTTCGAGTCGGCTTGAGCCAAAATATAGAAAAAGGCTCTAAAAATTCAATGAAATGGTTCATATCTGATGGGGATATCAAAACCCATATGGGTTTTTCTCTTTTTTTTAATCTCAGATTTTTTTTTTTTATTTTTTTGTAATTTTTTTATTCCACCTATTCTAGTTATCCCCACTATTCCCACTTTATCCCTCTTTTATTCTTGACTTATTCTTCTTTATCCCCATCATCTTCAACCTCAAGACTATGTTACCAGAACTCCCAATCTTTCACCACCGATCCTGGATCTACCACGCCTAACCACCGGCGACCCCCGATGGCCGTCCACCTTCCCCCCGGCGATGATTTTCTCGTGGGAATGCCGGCAAATCCCACCGAAACCGCCCATGGCCGTCAGCCCCTGCTGCTTCGCCCGTGCCATGCTGCGCCCCTCTCCCCTGTGCCACCTTCCACCTAGCCCACGAGCTTGGGCCACGTCCTCGTGCTATGGAGCTCCAACCCCTCTAGCCCGTCCGCCCTCCGCCTCGCCTGCGAGTACTGCCTCCTCCAAATCCGCCGACCTCCTCCAAATACGTCAACCCACGTCCTCCACCTCGCCTACGAGCTCAACATCGAGGCCCACATCCTTCGCTCCATTATGCTCGATCATCTATTCCACGGTCACAAGAGAAGGATTTGCACAGATCCAGATACAGAAACAACTTTGCATGGATCTCAAAGCTACTAGTTTAAGATTCAAAAAAATAATAATAATAAATAAATAAATTTCCATGTATATCCTACTTGGTTCCTAAGTCTTGTAAGCCTATAAAAGGGCATCCCCACTTGTATTTGGTTTTTAATGAAGAATTATGAATTTTTTAAAAAAAGAGTGTTCTTGGTTCTGCCTCTGTTAGGAGGGGGCATGCAGCCCGTCTTTCCTTCACCTGTGGGTGTCGAGGGGTGTGAGACCCCACTACCTTAGCTTTTGACCATCGAGGGGTGTGAGACCCTAGTTATCATCTTCCTCGCTAAGTCCCCTCTATGATCTTGGAGCTTCTCCTTCACGGTCCCAGGTAGCGATTTGGGTGGGATGCCCTAGGCTCCGCATATAGTGAGATGGGTAGGATGCCCTAGGCTATATGTAGTGGAATGGGTGAGATGCCCTAAAGGTAAGAGGTCTCTTCATGAAGGTAAATCCCAAGTCCATGGAGTATCCATCTTTCTTTCCCCTATATTTTTTTCCGTCTTCTTGACCTTAATCACAGGAGACTTCTCAGCTCTCCAACGATCCTCCTAGCTTAGTCCCATATCAATTTTTTGGATCAAAGTGGGAGAGGATTAGGATTAGAGAAAAAAAGGAAAAAAAAGAGAGAAAAAAAATTATAGCATCGAGCCTGACTCGACAGAGTCGACTTTCCCCATCCCAGGGGAATGATGGGGACATCAAAACCCATCTGGGTTTTTCTTTTTTTTTTATCCCAAATTTTATTTTTTTTATTTTTTTGTAATTTTGTTATTTCACCTATTCCAGTTATCCCCACTATTCCCACTTTATCCCTCTTTTATTCCTGACTTATTCCTCCTTATCCCTGTCATCTTCAACCTCAAGACTATGTTACCAGAACTCCCAATCTTTCACCGTCGGTCCTGGATCTTCCACTCCCGACCACCGGTGACCCCTGACGGTTGTCCACCTTCCCACTGGCGACGATCTTCTCATGGGAATGCCGGCGAATCCCATTGGAACCGCCCACGACTGTCCACCCCTGCTGCTCCACCCGTGTCGTGCTACGCCCCTCTCCCCTGCACTGCCTTCTGCCTAGCCCACGAGCCTGGGCCACGTACTCGTGCTGTGGAGCTCCAACCCCTCCGGCCCATCTACCCTCCACCTCGCCCGTGAGTACTGCCTCCTCCTAATCCGTTGGCCTCCTCCAAATCCACTAGCCCACATCCTCCGCCTCGCCTGTGAGGTCGACATCGAGGCCCACATCCTCCACCCCATTTCACTCAATCATCTATTCCACGGTCATAGGAGGGATTTGCACAGATCCAAATGTAGAAACAGCTTTGCACAGATCTCAAAGCTATTGGTTTAGGATTCAAAATAATAATAATAATAATAAATAAATAAATTTTCATGTATATCCTACTTGGTTCCTAAGTCTTGTAAGCCTATAAAATGGCATCCCCTCTTGTATTTGGTTTTTAATGAAGAATTATGAATTTTTGAAAAAAGAGTGTTCTTGGTTCTGCCTCCATTAGAAGTGGGCATGAGGCCCATCTTTCCTTCACCTGAGGGTGTCGAGGGGTATGAGACCCCACTGCCTTCACTTTCAAGCATCGAGAGGCGTGAGGCCCTAGTTATCTTCTTCCTCGCTGAGTCCCCTCTATGATCTTGGAGCTTCTCCGTCATGGCCCCAGGTAGCGATTTGGGTGGGATGCCCTAGGCTCCACATGTAGTGAGATGGATGGGATGCCCTAGGCTACATGTAGTGGGGTGGGTGAGATACCTTAGAGGTGAAAGGTCTCTCCGTGAAGGTAAGTCCCAAGTCCATAGAGTATCCATCTTTCTTTTCCCTACATTTTTTTCCGCTTTCTTGACCCTAATCACATGAGACTTCTCAGCTCTCCAACGATCCTCCTAGCTTAGTCCCACATCAATATCCCTAAAAATACATTAGATAAGGTGGTTGTCAACTTTAGATTGGAGATGGAGATCTTCTAGATAATTTTTCCTTAATTTTGAAGAAATTAGGTCAAAAAATCTAAAATGGGTCACACAGGCCTAATTCTTCTCTAATCATTTGAAATCTATCTTCATTAAGTGGCTTAATAAAGATGTCAGCTAATTGATTTTTAGTTGGAACAAATTCAAGTTCAACATCACCATTCAAAACATGATCCCTAATGAAATGATGCCTAATTTTAATATGTTTAGTTCTAGAATGCTGAATTAGATTCTTTGTTAGATTAATAGCACTTGTGTTATCACATTTGATTGAAATTTTTGTTTGAGTAATACCAAAGTCTTCTAGCTATTGCTTAATCTAAAGCACTTGAGCACAACAACTCCCTATAGCTATATACTCTATCTTAGTAGTAGATAGTGCTATGGAGTTTTATTTTTTACTGTGCCATGAGATTAAGTTCAACCCTAGAAACTGAGATGTACCACTAGTACTTTTTTCTATCAATTCTACATCCACCATAATCAGCATCAGAATAACCAATTAAATTTAATGATGATTATTTAGAATACCATAGACCTAGATTACTTGTTCTTTTTAGATATCTTATGATTATTTTAAGAACAAGTATATATGATTCTTTTGGATTAGATTAAAATCTAGTACATATACAAATACTAAATAAGATATCGGTCTACTAACTATTAAATACAACAATGATCCTATCATATCTCGATAAAGCTTTTGACAATGTTGTTTCTATCTTCATCCTTGTCAAGTCTGTAGGTAGGGCTCATGGGTGTGCCAATTTCTTTGACTGACTCTATACCAAACTTCTTAGTAATCTTGTTGATGTACTTAGCTTGGTTGATTAGTATTCCTTCTTTTATTTGTTTAATTTGAAGTCCAAAAAAGAAGGTCAACTCACCCATTAAGCTCATTTCAAATTCGCCCTACATAAGCTCAGCAAATTCTCCACACAAATTTTTATTAGTTGTACCAAAAATTATATCATCTACGTAAATTTGTACAACTAACATATCATCTTCTTTTCTTTTAATGAATAGAGTTATGTCACACTACCTCTAATAAAATTATTTTCAAGTAAGAATTTACTCAATCTATCATACCATACTCTAGGTGCTTGTTTTAAACCACACAATGCTTTAAATCATACCAAGCTCTAGGTGCTTGTTTTCAAATCCTGGTGACTATTCTATAAAAACTTTTTCAGAAATATAGCTATTTAAAAATATACTTTTCACATCCATTTGAAATAATTTGAAATCCATGTAGCAAGCAAATGCAAGCAATAATCTAATAGCTTCTAATCTTGCTACAAGTGCATAAGTTTCATCAAAATCTATTCTTTTTTTCTGGTAATATCCTTTGACAACTAATCTAGCTTTATTTTTAATTACATTGCCTTTTTCATCTAATTTATTCCTATATATCCATTTGGTACCTATAACAGGATGTTCAAAAGGTCAATTTACTAAGGTCCATACATTATTTCTTTTAAATTGATTAAGTTCTTCATGCATGGTCATCATCTAATTTGGATCACTTTCTACTTTTTCTATGCAATTAGGTTCTATTTGTGAGACAAATGCAAGATAATCATGTGCATCTCTAAGTGAGGATATAGTTCTAACACCTTGTATGGGATCACCTATATTTAACTCTTTAGGGTGGTGATATGCATACTGATGCAGAACGATGCGATACGGTGTAAGATGATCTAATTTTAGTCTAAGAAATTTTAAAGAGCAATGATCATAGAAATAAAGCAACTAAACATAACAGACTAAAGAGATTAAAGAAAGTAACTAACTACTTACCCGTAATCTGATCCGCAAGCTATAAAGAATAAGGACCTGATGGCTAGGAAACCATATAAGGTTAGGTTATTCCATGCTTCAACTACCAAATCTAATGAGAAAGGATTGGTTGCTTATCTCAATGGAGATTCTCTTTGACTCGGGATAGATCGACTGCTTGGTCGCACAGATCTCGTAGTAGGATAAAGATTGGACTTCAGATTTTAGATCTACCATCAGATCTTGGTTCGGAAGCAAATGATCCATCCTCTAAAGTCCTTAAATACCTGGGATCTGCAGAGAAGGCAGCAAACAAAACTTTAAGAATGAAATAAATTAGTTCAAAATGAAAAAAATGGAAGGGTTGGATGTGTAGAGCTTGAAGAAGATCGGTAGCAGTTTGTCGAATCCGGCAGAACCTCCACTCAAGGATCTTACCACCTCGAGCTCTCAAGGACCTCCCCGCCTTGAGCTCTTAAGGACCTCCCCACCCTTAGAGAAAATCACTAAAGCCTAACCCAACTTTATGGAAGAAAAATTGCAGCATTTCATTTCATGAATCAATAATTTTTTACAAGGGGTATAGGGTCCTATTTATAGGGTTCTTCACACATGAAGATATCATAGGACTCTTTTGAATTAAAATTATATTTAAATTTAAATTCTAATTCAAACACTCCTTGGCTTCTTGGCATTTTTTTGAATTTAAAATTTAAATTGGCTCTTCATGGCTTCGGTGACAACTTGAGTGGCTTTTATCTAAGTTGGGCGACAAAAGAATGGAAGAGAGGAGAAGTTCTTCTCTCTTTTCTTAAAAAGTGGTGACACTCAATTGAGATGGGGTGGTTTTTTTCTTCTCCCTTCTTGGCGTGAATCCCACTTTGTCATGAGTAGACTTCATATCGATTCTTTGAATTTGAAAGAAGTTTATTTAATCCTCCCTTTAATCTTGATACTTGGATGAGACTCCATGGAACTTGGACTCCTTTAAAATTTAGATGTAGATAGAAGATAACTCCACTTATCTTGGACTCCATTTGAAATATAGATGAAGGGATATAACTTGATAAGGAAGAACTCTTTGATTTTTGGATGAAACTCCTTTTGAATTTGAAATCTTCTTGGATGAACTTCCCTTTAAATTTGAATTCAAATCTGAGTTGGCCGACCATTATGGAGAAGGTGACAAGAGAGAATGAGGGGGGGCACTAGATAAGAAGCAGAGTCCTTCTGCTTTACTCCTCTTAAATGGGCACTTCCTTGAAATCTCAAATAAGCGATGAAAATAAATGGGATGGGGCGCCTCTCTTGGATAAACTTGGATTATAAATGTTGTCCCAATGTCTAGATGTCCCAATGTCTGGATGTCCGGATGTTTGGATGTCTGGATGTCCGAATGTCTGGATGTCTGGATGTCCGGATATCCGAATGTCTGGTGAAAAATTTGGACAACCCCTTTTTGACTTAGAATTGATCCACCAAGGTGATGATGACTTGGGTCTTGGATACTTATGACATCCCTTGACTTATTCAAGCACTAATTACAGGACTCAAATTGGACAATTCACCAAACAAAGTAAATTAATACTATTTACAAGACTCCTAAACCAATTAATGGACTCAATTGGTAACTCAACAACCCTAATTGACCAAATTACACTCAATTTGACCTAATTACAAACTCAAAATAATTGGGACTCGAGTGCTCTTTGTAAAGAACACATGGACTTACTCATTGGTGATCCAAATTGAATTGGAAAAGGTTTGCTTCCTCTTCCTGGATCTTGTATCCTCACCAATTCTCCCATGGTGGGAGGAACTCAACCCCGTCGAGTATGGGTCAATTCGGCTCTGGTAATGTTCTAGCAAGTCAGGGTTTAACTTTTGAAGATCCTCTCTGGTGATCCAAGAATCCTCAGACTCAGGTCTCCCTTGCCAACGAACCAGATATCTTTGGTAGTTCTTATTTCTAGTAGTTATGATCTTATCATCCATGATCTGCTCAATCTTTTCTCTCCTCTCTGGTAATTTGGCTGATGGACATTCTAGGATAGGGTCACTCTCAAAGGTGGGATCAAGCTCAAATGGCTCACTAGGTATCACCATTGGTTCCTTAAACTCGACTAGATCAGATATATTGAAGGTCAGACTAATACCTAACTCAGATGGTAATTCTAGCATATAAGCATTAGGTCCAATCTTTTTTATAATCTTATACGGTCCAGCACTACGGGCATGTAGTTTTTTCATGGTTCCGACTGGAAACTATTCAGGTCGTAACCTGATCATGATGAAGCCCCCTTCGTTAAACTCTTTAAATCTCTTATGTAAGTTAGCCTTGTGCTCATATGATTCATTGCTCTTTTTAATTTTGTTACTGATTTCTTTATGCAATGCATTGACATGTTGTGCAAATGACTCGGCTGATTTGGAAATGCGGGCATGCATGGGTAATGGAATCAAATTTAAAGGCTTTCGTGGCTTGTATCCATGTACAATTTTAAAAGGACTCTTACCAGTAGACCTATTGATTGAACTGTTATAGGCAAACTCAGTTCTAGACAGTAATAGGTCCCAATTGCCAGTATTCTCCCCTACCAGACATTTTAACAAGTTTCCTAGACTTCGGTTCACTACCTCGGCCTGGCCATCAGTTTGAGGGTGATAAGTAGTAGAAAACTTTAGCTTAGTCCCTAACATATTCCAGTGGGTTTTCCAGAAATAACTTATGAACTGTACATCCCTGTCAGACACAATTGTCTTAGGTAAATCATGTAATCTGACCACCTCATCTAGGAAAAGTTTGGCAACTCTAGAGGCATCGAATGTTTGTGAACAAGGAATGAAATGCACCATTTTGGAAAATCTGTCAACCACAACAAAGATAGAATCATGTCGCCTCATGGTTTTGGGTAAACCTAGAACAAAGTCCATACTTAGATCTTCCAAGGGCAGTCGGGCACAAGTAAAGGGGTATAGAAACCAGTGTTCTGCTTTTGCTGCTTCGCAACAGCACAAGTTCTACACCTAGCCACTATTTGAGCTACATTTCTCTTAAGATTTGGCCAAAGAATTAGTCCTCCATTGCCAGAATAGTCTTATTTCTTCCAAAATGTCTTGCTAAGCCTCCAGCATGGATCTCCCAAAATAGAAATTCTCTAAGGGATGTTCTAGGTATGCAAAGCTTATTTTTCTTAAAAAGATAACCATCTCGTAAAGTATAATCACTATCCAAACTAGATGGTCCTTGCTTGATTTTCTCATAGATATTCTCAAAATTTGGACAAGACTCATACTGCTTCTTGAGCTTGTCAAATCCAACAACCTCAGTATTGACACAATTTAACAACATTGATCGGCGACTAAGGGCATCTGCAACCTTATTCTCTAAACCGACTCGATGCTTCAATATGAAAGTATAAGACTGGAGATACTCTACCCACTTAGCATGTCTTGGATTTAATTCCTTCTGAGAGTTTAGAAACCTAAGTGCCTCATGGTCATAATACAAAAAAAATTCCTGTGGTAGTAAATAATGTCTCCAATATTTCAACGCTTGTACTACCACATAAAACTCTTTATCATAGGTTAAGTACTTGGATTTAGCCTCATTTAATTTTTCACTAAAAAAGGCTACAGGATGACTCTCTTGACTAAGTACTCCTCCTATGCCAACACCTGAAGCATCACAAGCAACTTCAAATACTTTAGAAAAATCAGGAAGTCTCAAGATCGGGGCTTGTGTCATCTTCTCTTTTATCTCTAGGAAGGCTCTACCAGCATTCTTGGTCCACTTAAAGGCTCCCTTCCTAATGTAATATGTAATCGGTGCCACAATGGTGCTAAATCCTTTGATAAATCTTCTATAGAAGGTGGCTAATCCATGAAAACTATGGACATCGTGGATATTCCTAGGTATGGGCCACTCAACTATTGATTTGATCTTCTCAGGATCAGTTGACACTCCCTCTTGGGTCACTACAAAACCTAAAAAGACTATCCTAGTGGTCATGAAGCTATACTTTTTAAGATTGGCATACAAGTTTTCTTTCCTAAGTGTCTGACACACTAGATAAAGATGGTCTAAGTGATCCTTCCTTGTCTTACTGTATATGAGGATATCATCAAAGTATACAACCATAAATTTTTCTATAAAGGCTCTTAATACTTGGGTCATTATCCTCATAAAAGTGCTAGGAGCATTGGACAAACCAAAAGGCATTACCAACCATTCGTACAAACCATCCTTAGTTTTAAAGGCTGTCTTCCATTCATCCCCACTTCTGTTCCTAACTTGATAATAGCCACTTTTAAGGTCAATCTTTGAAAAAATGGTTGATCCGGACATCATATCTAACATATCATCCAAACGGGAATTGGAAACCTATATTTAATAGTGATTTTGTTGATGGCTCTACTGTCGACACACATCCTCCAAGTGACATCTTTCTTGGGGCTTAACAAGGCTGGAACTATACAAGGACTAAGACTCTCCCTAATGAATCCTTTCTGAAAAAGCTCCCCTACTTGTCTTTGCATCTCTAAGTGTTCTATAGGGTTCATCCTATAATGTGGGAGGTTTGGCAATGTAGCTCCTGGAACTAGGTCTATAGCATGTTGGATGTCCCTTAATGGTGGCAGTTCATTTGGCAAGTCTTCATGTAACACATCCTGAAAGTCATTCAAAAGCTTTACAACTTCCTTAGGGTGTTCAGGTTTAGGTTGTTCATGAGTCTCTTTAACCACTAAAACTCCAATGGGTGCACCTCCAATGATTTCTCTTTCCATTTCTTTAGCAGTAATTAGGTTCAATCCTGACTTCTCTTCTTTTAAATTACTGGACCCCCTCTTAATGTTTTCCTTGGGTGGGGTTGAATTTATGACTATCCTCTTACCCTGATAATTAAAAGAACAAGAATTTGATCTTCCAAATAGGGTAACATCATGGTCATATAACCAGGGTCTTCCCAAAATTATGCTACTGACTCCCATTGGTAACACATCACACCAGACCTTCTCTTGGTATGACTGGAAATGGATTGTGACCTAACAAATTGACTTAATGGGAATTGAGGTTACATCAATCCATGAAACCTTATAGGGATTGGGATGGGGTGCTGTAGGTAAACCTAGACTTTTGACTGCATTGGTAGAAATGGCATTGATACAGCTCCCACTGTCTATAATGATCTTACACACTTTGTCCCTAATTTGATGAATGTTTGCAGGATGTTGGTTCTACACCAGTCCTCGTTCTTCCTGGTCTGAGCTAGAATACACCTAACAACTCCTACAAGGTTAGGTGACTCTATTTCCTCCTCATTACCTTCATACTCCACTGCTAAATCAAGCTCAGCTTCATATACTTCCTCTCCACACTCTTCAGCTGCTTCATGTTCCTCTTCTTCTCCCATCTCACCTATATGTAGGTTATGTACAGGGCATTTGTTAGCAAAATGGCCAACCTGATGACACCTATAACACTCTACATTCTGACTTCCTTCTCCATGTACTACAAGTGCTCTTCCTCTGTCATTCATATGACCTATTGGTGCCTTTTCTCGATCATCCACTTGACCAATTGGTGCCTTTCCTCGATCATCCATTCGACCTACTAGTTTGGGTTGACTAGGCCGACTAACATGAACTTGGCTTGACCTATTTCTAGGGTTACTAAGCCTATTGAGTTTAGGTCGATAGATAGGTTGTCTTCTTTGAAATCGTTCACAGTCTCTAGCAACTTGGTAAGCATGTTCTAAATCATGTACTTCTCTTAGAAATAGTTCCCTTCTAATATCCTCATTCAAGCCTTTTCTAAACCTAGATAGTGTCAGATTCTGACTCGAAAGCACCACATCACATAACAAACTCATCGAACTTGGCAACGTACTCGGTCACGGTCTTACTACCTTTGGTCAAGTCATGCCATTGATCCAATAGCCTTTGTTGATATGTTAATGGCACATACTTCTCTCTTAACTTGTCCTTCATATCCCTCCATGTAACTATGGGCATGTGTCCTCTCTGAAGGGTCAATCTCTCAGTATTACCCTAATACAATCGTGCTTGTCGGACTAACTTGAACTTTGCAAATTTCACCTTTCGCTCCTCTGACATTTCATACCATTCGAAATATTGATTCATGTCGCTCTCCCAATCTGTATAGACCTTAGGATCTAAGTTCCCATCGAATGTGGGTGCATCAAATTTGACACTCCTAAAGGCTCTATCTTCTTCAGTTTCATCCTGAGTTGGGCATCTAGGATTTGGATTAGGAATAGGATCAAGATGTTGGGCTCTAGGAATATGAATTGGAGTGGGTCTAGGAGGTGTAATGCCTGGCTGAGACACATGAGATTTCTCAAGGATTCCCATTCTATGCTCAATTTGGTCTAGCCTACCACTCAACTGCCTAAACAATTCAGTCAAAATATGCCTAAACTATTCAGTCAAAGTACGCATCAAGCTTTCTGGACTGAAATCCATAGATGCAGATGTACTGGCTTGAGTCTGTTGATCTTGGTTAGGGTACCTACCCTAGTAGTCATGTAGTGCAAACAATGCAAATCAACCTAAGTCTAGGGTTCCTAGACCTAAGGGCCAATATAGTGCTTAGTCAAGGTAATAACCAAGACTGTAGTAACTCCTCGATTGACCAGGTAAGAGGTGGGATGGTGGGAGGCTCCCCTCACTTTTGTGAGGTCCTAATTAAAGAACCACCAGTCCGCTTAGGGCATTTGCCTCTGGACCTCTAGCTTTAGACACCAATTCTCAAAAGCACACACAGAAGTAACTACTACAATGGGTTAACACGTATATAAAACCAGACCTATTGCTGTCCCTAGCTTTAAGTGCTACTCGATTTGAATTAAGGCTTAGGACTATGCAAATGGGGTTGGTTGTTTTGGGCTAAGGAAAGGGTCTCAATCCTTCCCATATGTTATATTGCGTGCCTTTAAGTGTTTTCAAGTAAAATGAATGCACAATCAACACTAGCAATTCAAAATTTAAACTTTAAATTTCAAATTTTAAGTTTAGATTTCCTATTTGAATTTTAACTTTTAAATTTTTAAATTTTAAATTTTGAATTGCAGAAATTGAACTTTTATGGAATTTAAACTATATGTTGAAATTCTGAAATAGAAATGTTCTCAGGAAGTAATAAGGCTTGCATAAATTCTACAAACTGAATTAAATCCTAAAAAAATACCAAAAAATAAAACCAAATGTAGCGAATCCAAGAAATAAAAATCCAAATTTTTTGATCTTCCTACATATAGAAAAAAATTAAAATAACAGACCATGTACTGAATGAACAGGATGCAGAAAATTAATCCTAAAGATGCATTTCTCTTCGTTTTTATTCTTCAGGGGTCAATCCACAGCGGCACCCCTACACGCATAGGAAATCCCCTTTGAATGGGTTGTGAGGGTTTTGTAGCCCTGCTTTTTCCTATGACCGGATGGCCATGGTGAAGCACCCGATCCGAGTACTTAAAGAGAATTCAATAAGCATGAAATCCTAATCTAACCTAATGCTCTGATACCAATAAGATGATGCAGAATGCCAGCTCTGATACCAATATTGATGTGGAATGCCAGCTCTAATACCAATGAGATGATGCGAAATGATGCGATATGGTGTAAGATGATCTAATTTTAGTCTAAGATATTTTAAAGAGCAATGATCATAGCAATAAAGCAACTAAATATAACAGACTAAAGAGATTAAAGAAAGTAACTAAATACTTACCCATAATCTGATCCGCAAGCTATAAAGAATAAGGACCCGACGACTAGGAAACCATCTAAGATTAGGCTATTGCATGTTTCAACTACCTAATCTAATGAGAAAGGATTGGTTGCTTATCCCAATGGAGATTCTCTTCGACTCGGGATAGATCGGCTGCTTGGTCACTCAGATCTCGTAGCAGGATGAAGATCGAGACTCCAGATTTCAGATCTACTATCAGATCTCAGTTCGAAAGCAAAGGATCCATCCTCTAAAGTCCTTGAAGACCTGGGATCTACAGAGAAGGTAGCAAATAAAACTTTAAGAATGAAATAAATCGATTCAAAATGAAAAAAATGGAAGGGTTGGATGCGTAGAGCTTGGAAAAGAACGGTAGCAGTTTGTCGAATCCGGTAGAACCTCCACTCAAGGACCTCACCGCCTTGAGCTCTCAAGGACCTCCCCGCCTTGAGCTCTCAAGGACCTCCCCGCCCTTAGAGAAAATCACTAAAACCTAACCTAGCTTTGTGGAAGAAAAATTGCAGCATTTCATTTCATGAATTAATAATTTTTTACAAGGGATATGGGGTCCTATTTATAGGATTCTTCACACACGAAGATATCATAGGACTCTTTTGAATTCAAATTATATTTAAATTTAAATTCTAATTCAAACACTCCTTGGCTTCTTGGCATCTTCCTTGAATTTGAAATTTAAATTGGCTCTTCATGGCTTGGGCGACAACTTGAGTGGCTTTTATCTGAGTTGGGCGACAAAAGAATGGGAGAGAGGAGAAGTCCTTCTCTCTTACTCCTCTTAAAAAGTAGCGACACTCAATTGAGATGGGGCGATTTTTTTCTTCTCCCTTCTTGGCATGAATCCCACTTTATCATGAGTAGACTTCATATCGATTCTTTGAATTTGAAAGAAGTTTACTTAATCCTCCCTTTAATCTTGATACTTGGATGAGACTCCATGGAACTTGGACTCCTTTGAAATTTAGATGTAGATAGAAGATAACTACATTATCTTGGACTCCATTTGAAATATAGATGAAGGGATATAACTTAATAAGGGAGAACTCTTTGATTTTTGGATGAAACTCCTTTTGAATTTGAAATCTTCTTGGATGAACTTTTCTTTAAATTTGAATTCAAATTTGAGTTGGCTGACCATTGTGGAGAAGGTGACAAGAGAGAATGAGGGGGAACGCCAGATAAGAAGCATAGTCCTTCTACTTTACTCCTCTTAAATGGGCGCCTCCTTGAAATCTCAAATGAGCGATGAAAATAAATGGGATGGGGCATCTCTCTTGGATAAACTTGGATTTTAAATGTTGTCCCAATGTCTAGATGTCCCAATGTCTAGATGTCCCAATATCTGGATGTCCGGATGTCTGGATGTCTGGATGTCCGAATGTCCGAATGTCTGGTAAAAAATTTGGACAACCCCTTTTTGACCTAGAATTGATCCACCAAGGTGATGATGACTTGGGTCTTGGGTACTTATGGCACCTCTTGACTTATTCTAGCACTAATTACAGGACTCAAATTGGACAATTCATCAAATAAAGCAAATTAATGCTATTTACAAGACTCTTAAACCAATTGATGGACTTAATGGACTCAATTGGTAACTCAACAACCCTAATTGACCAAATTATAGTCAATTTGATCAAATTACAACTCAATTTGACCTAATTACAAACTCAAAACAACTGGAACTCGAGTGCTCTTTGTAAATAACACATGGACTTACTCATTGGTGATCCAAATTGAATTGAAAAAGGTTTGCTTCCTCTTCCTAGCTCTTGTGTCATCACCACATATCTCCATTCCTTAGGTAAATCACCATGCTCTTTGCTTACCATTTCATCTCCTTCTTCTACTTGTTTGTCCTTTAAGCTCATATCCTTCATTGCTTTATCAGTTGTACCTGCATCATTATTAATGCACTCTTTTTTTCTAGAAGGTGAGGGGTTAGTTTCATCAAATATCACATGAATAGACTCTTCAACAGTTAATGTTCTTTTATTGAAAATTCTATATGCTTTTCTAGAAGTTGAATAACCAAGAAATATCCCATCATCAGATTTAGCATCAAATTTTTCAAGGTTATCCTTACCATTATTCAATACAAAGCATTTACAACCAAAAATATGAAAATAATATATACTTGGTTTTCTATCATTCCAAAGTTTATAGAGGTTTTCTTTAAAATTGGTCTTATCAAAACACGGTATAGTATATAACATACAGTGTTCACAGCTTTTGCTCAAAAAAATTTTGGAAGATTGCCTTCACATAACATAGTTCAAGCCATATCTTCCAATGTTCTATTTTTCCTCTCAACAACACCATTTTATTATGGTATTCTAGGAGCAGAGAAGTTGTGATCAATGCCATGTTCAGTGCAAAATTCTTCAAAATATTGGTTTTCAAATTCAGTACTATGATCACTTCTAATTAAAATAATTGAAAGATTTTTTTGATTTAAAACTTTCTTGTAAAATTTTTGAAATACTTTGAAATCTTCATCTTTATGTGCAATAAATAAAATCACTGTAAAACGTGAAAAGTCATCTACTATCACAAGTCCATATTTCATACCTCTTAGGCTTGTGATCCTAGTTGGTCCAAATAAGTCCATGTGTAGCAGCTCTAAAGGTCTTGAAGTTGAAATAATATTTTTTAATTTAAAACTCCCTATAGTTTGTTTACCAAACTGACATGCATCACAAACTTGATCAAAATCAACTTTAAATTTAGATAAACCTCTAACTAGATCTTTAGAAATTAATTTGGCTAAAATATACATGCTAGCATGACCTAATCTTCTATACCAAAGTAAGCTAGATTCCTTGATTTTAGCATTCATTGCCATTAGACATGTACTACAGACATAGCTAGATCATTCAAGTCTACTATGTAAATATTTCCAAGTTTTTAACCAACAAATTTAGTACTAGAATCAAGAGAGCTAGTTATTATACACATTGAAGATTCAAAGATAACTTTAAAGCCTTTATCACATAGTTGACTTATGCTCAATAAATTATGCTTCAACTTGTCTACTAGCAATACATTTTCAATAAAAATGGTAAGAATGATTTTGATCTTATCAATGCCAATGATCTTCTCCTTATCATTATTGCCAAATGTTACTAATCCACCTTTCATTTCCAGGATGATGAATTGATCTTTGTCATCCATCATATGTCTTAAACAGTTGCTATCAAAATACCATCTTTTCTTTGAATTCTAGGATGCAAGATATTCCTGTAAAATAGTCAAGTAATATTTTTAGGTACCCAAGCTTTTTTGGGTCCTTGAAGGTTAGTGGTTCCTTTAGGAATCCAAATCTTTTTTACTTTAGTTTTACTTTTCTTTTTCAGATTGCATTCAAAAGATTTGTAACCAACACCATTATAAGAATAACAAACAACTTTTGGCTTTTGAAAAGATGTAAAAGTTGAAAACTTTGATGCAAAAGGTTTTGGAGCTAAAAACTTCGATACATAAGATTTTGAGGTTGTAAACTTATTTGTATTCAATAAATTGTATCCAATTCTAGCTCTATTATTTGAATCTCTTTGATTTTTCAAAATCAGCTCAATCTTATTTGAACTTAAAGTCAATTTGTCAACTAAGGGCTTGAGTCGACTCATTTCATTTTACAAGCTCTTGTTCTTTTCAAAGAATTCATCTTTTTCAACTTGCAAAATTTTATATTTTTTAGAAATACTATTTAATTCTTTTTGTAAAAGTTTGTTCTTTTCAGAAATTTCATTCTTTTCATTCATTAAAACATCATTATTATTTTCAAGGTTTTAATTTTTAAGCCAGCCTTTTTATATTTCGATAAAAGCTCATAAAATGCAATATGTAACTCTTCATAAGTAAATTCATCATTGGGTTCAGTAGATGTTACCTCGTCTTCTAGGCCCATCAAACAAATATTTGCCAACTTTGTGGTTTCTTTCTCTTCTTCATTTGATATGGATTCATCGCTATCGCTCCACGTAGCCACCATCGCTTTCTTCTTCTTTTTGTATCCCTTCTTTAATGCAGGACATTCGAAACGGTAATGCCCTGGCTTTTTGCATTCATAGCATATTGGTTGTTGCTCCTTATCTCTTTCTTTATTTTTTTCCTTTTCTTTGTTGTGTTCTCCCTTTCTAAAGTATTTCCACCAATACCTTGACTTTTAATTGCCCATAAATTTTTTGAATCTTCTCATGACTAAAGCAATGTCATCATCTTCAAGTTCTTCATTAGAGGAGGGGCTCTCTTCTTCTTTCTCTTTTTCTTGCTTATTGAATTCAGCTATAGCTTTGAAGGCTATTGATTTCTTCTTTTTAATGTCATCTTCACTTCGGTGCTGCATGGTTAATTCATGAGTAATTAGGGAACCAAAAAGCTTATCCAAAGGGAGTGTGTTCAAGTCCTTGGCCTCTTGAATTAAAGTGACCTTGGGGTCCCATTTGTCCGGTAATGATCTAAGAGTTTTTTGTACAAGGTCTACATTTGAATATATCTTGCTAAGATTTTTTAAACCATTAATAATATTTGTAAATATTGAAAACATGGCAGATATTGTTTCATTGGGCTCCATTTTAAATAGTTCATAGTTGTGCACAATAATATTTATTTTGAAGGTTTTAACTTGAGAAGTGACTTCATGGGTAACCTCAAGTTTATCCCAAATTTTCTTTGTCGAAATGCAAGTAGAAATATGGTTAAACTTGTTAGTGTCCAAAGCACAATATAGAAGGTTCATTGCTTTGGCATCCAGTTCCCCCATTTTCATGTCATATTCATCACATTCCTCTTCCAGTTTTGGGATGTCTATGACATCAACCATTTTAGTGGGTGTGTGAGATCCTTTTAAAATCATTTTTCATAATTAAAAATCCACTACTTGAATATAAATCTTCATTCTTGCTTTCCAGTATGTATAATTAGTGTTGATAAAAAGTGGAGGTCTATTGGTAGATTAGTCTTCGGCCAAAGACATGCTTAATTGGGTTGCCATAATCTTTTCTCTTAGTTATTAAACTAAAGGCATAGAGACGTGGCTTTGATACCACTTGTTGCCCAAATGGCCAACCCAAGAGCGGGGGTAAATTGGGTTTAAAAACTTTTTACAAATATGTGCCATTTTAAAATCTTTGTATAGTGAGTGAAGTGTATCAAATGTTAAGTGCGGAAGCAAATAAATAAACACAAACAAAGCAATCACAAACACCACAAATTTATAGTAGTTCAGAGCAACCTAGCTCCTACATCTACTACCCAAGGTACCACTTGGGATTTCCACTATATTCATAATGGAATACAGTCGATTTGTTTTACACTAGGCTCACAAACCAAAATCCAATACAATATTTGTTTTCACAAGCTCACAAATAATCCAAACTTGGTTTTCAAGTCTCACCAAAAATATAAAAATAATTTACAAGCTATAGCCCCTGCTATACTTGAAACAACTCAAAACAGAGTTACAAAAGATGAAACAACACAATAACAAACCCAAGGTTGTTGGATGGTTGCCATTGAAGCTCTAATTGAAGCCTTCTTCAATGCTTCTTCAATGCTTTTTAAGGCTTTCAAACTTCTCTAATGATTGACTTAAGAAATTGATTGAAAGTTGGTGAAGACTTGAGTTCTTGCTTGAATGCTCTTTTGAATATTCAATACCTTTATTAAAAGTTGTTCAAAACTTGTTCAAATCCATCATTTATAGTCTTTTGAACTGATCCCAGGTAAATATGACCGTTGGAATGCCTTGGGAGTCAAAATCTAGTCATCAAAAGACTTTTTGGATTCAAAAGCTTCATTCTGGAACTAGCCATTATACTTCAGAAACTGAGATTTGAGTCAGCTCGGATGGATCGAGTTGGCTCGGATGCTTAAACAGGTAAAAACTGAACTCTGGTCAAGTCGACTCTCTTCAATCGAGTCAGCTCGGATGGTTGGTCTCTCATAACTGAATTTCAGACATTCTGGAAGAGTTGGCTCGATTCTTCAGTAAGTCGGCTTGGTTGATAGGTTTTCTCTGAACTGAATTCCACTCACTCTGGAAGAGTCACCTCAGATTGTCATTGAGTCGGCTCAGTTTAGTGGTTTCTCAAAACTTCATTATAGCTACTCTGGACGAGTCGGCTCTAGTTTCATCGAGTTGGCTTGGTTGACTGTGTATCAGAAATCCTTGTGCCATGCCAAAACAATATATCAGCTCTATTCCTTGAGTTGGCTCGAGTAATCTTTGTCCAAAAGCTTTCAAACTTCTTCAAATTTCTTCCAACAACTTCCAAACAACTTCAAACTTCTTCTAAACCTAATTTAAGTAATTTAAACTTAAAAATTACATAGAATTGGCCCCTTTTTCATGAATACATAAATAAATTTTCTTTGGGCTTTTCAATACATGGAACATTTTCTATGAGAAACTTGATATACTATAATGATTTCAAAATTGTAGGAAGAATGATTGTGCATTTGAATCATCCTACAAAAACTTCTTAAACAATTGAAAAGAGTTAGTATCAACTACATGCTCCAATATTTTGTTATCATCAAAATCATTTCATGGGTCAACAGCATTTAACCTCGGTCATCCGAGAATGACATTATAGGTTGATGGTACCTGGACCACTAGAAGATTCAGTAGGACTGTGGCTTGCTTAGGTAGTTGACCTGTAGTCATTAGTAAGAGAATTTCTCCTTCTATAATAACCAAGTTCTTGTAGAACCCGATGAGTAAGGATTTACCCTTTTCAGGTTCTTAATTGATAGTTCCATTTTTTGGAAGGCATCATAAAACAAGATATCAATAGAATTTTCATTATCAATTAATATTTTTTTTATATCATAGTTGGCCACTATCATGGAGATGATAACCGCATCATTATATCAGATTTGAATCCCCCATACATCATTATCGAAAAAGGTAATAGTGGGCTCAACTAAAGAACTAGTTAGAGTTGCCCGATGCCTCCTTTTAGGTGGCTCTTCACCTCGTGTCTCTACTCCCCTACTCGAGATTATGTTGATTGATTGCTGTCATAGGTGATCAAAAATAAAAATCTAACTCACTACTATAGCTAGGATGAGTAGGGATCATATCCTCGGGGATCAAGGATAATTATTTCACAAAGAAATTAAAGAAAGAAATAAATATTTATATTTTTGAAAGATAGATGATGGTTTAATTAAAATTAATTAATTTAAATTAAATATGAGATCAAGGGGTTTATATGATAAAAAGACATCTTCAGGTTTTTAGATAATCACATACATAAATTCTATACCTATTCCAATCCAAGCAATTAAAATCCATAATTATTTCAGAATATTTCAAACTAATTCCTAGCATAGGCTATGTTGAAATATGCCAGTTCAAGCACCAGACAGCTATTAATTCGACCGTCCATCGGATCTTTCTCGAACCACACAACTATACCAGAATGCCGAAAAAGAACCACGAGATCCGATGAAGCGACAGATCAGCCCCCGTCATGTCATAAGCCCAGTCTTCGGGGCTGACCGAAGGCTTTGATCCTGTAGATTGACCCGAAGAAGATAAGTCCGAAGACACTTCGGGCCAAGATGATAAGTTCAAAGACATTTCAGACTTTCGACGATAGTCTTTCACCAAGAGGAGGCCAGTAAACGGATCTCCGATCAACTCCATAATAATGATAGCAAATCACAATTACTTCGAAATGGCCACATGGCCATTAGCCCCAAGTTCGACACCTCCAGCATGGCCAATATCTTTTGGTAACCGCTCACGATTATGGGCAGGATGAAACTGATTGATCTTCGCCATGATCATAGGGTGGAAATACCGAACGACAAGCTGGCCTAATCACCATAAATACTGGTAAGAGGTGGCGCTCGAGATAAGCAGAAAAAGATAATCCTGAGAAGGAGAAGGACTCTTTTTCCTACCTAGCCACCATTTCCTCTGCTCTTCGTTCTATTACCGGAACCTGCCCCTAACTTAGGCATCAAAGTGTCACCCACCAGAGGAAATTCAGTCAGGGACCTGTTTTACAGGTGAGCATGGGGGAGCGAACCGGCGATCCAGCGGCTCCGCTTGGTCGAGGAGGGTTCTACGTCAATGGATTGGCATGCCAGGTTGGGGGGCAGGGCATACACTATTTATGCATCCACTACTACCCCCCTTCTTCCCTTAAAAAAGGAGAGTAAAGAAGAAATCCTAATGGCTAGAGAAAGAGCTCAGAATGCCTCAACAAGCAGAGGTCATCCTTCCTCCCACAGGAACGCTTTGACGAGCAGAGGTTGTCCTGCTTCCCGTAGGAACGTCCTACCTGAGAACGACGCCCCACCCCATGCATTTGTCATGGGACAGCAACAATTTGAGACCCTTTTGAACCAAGTCAATGCTCTAACGACCATGGTTCAGAACTTTCAGGATCGAGCCCACCAGGAGGGACATCCACCAGCCATATCCAGACATAGTCACTAATCCCGGAGTAGAGGGGATCATCAGCCTGCATCTATCCACCTCTCTCTTTGGGACCACTCTTCGCCCGAGGACCACAACTCTCGGAACCCGAAGATTGCCGATTCCTGTGGAGGAGAAAAAGATCTAGGTGATCCCCCTCCGTTTCCTCCGAAGACTCCACCCCAAGGAGAGATCTGTTGAAGGAAGCTTCCCTCAATTATGGGGAGAAGCTCAAGGCCCTCGAGTCGGAGGTGGTGAAACTACGAGACAAAAGGAAGGATGGGGGCCTTGTGACTTATGAGTCACGCCCTCCGTTCACCCCTCGTATCATGGCCAAAGTTATCCCTCAGCACTTTAGGGTTCCTCAGATGGAGCCTTATGATGGTACTACTGATCCACTCGATCATCTGGGCAGTTTTAAAGCCCATATGATGATCCAAGGGGCCTTGAACGCACTATACTACCTTGCCTTCCCTGCCACTCTAAACAAGGTGGCTCGAATGTTGTATTCAAGCATACGTCCAGGTACTATTGATTCTTTTTCTGACTTCGAGAAGTTATTTGTCATGCATTTCAGGACCTGCCGCAAGACACCCCAGAACATGGACACCCTTTTCCTCCTCCACCAGGGTGAGGGGGAAGCCTGCAAGACTATATCTTCAGGTTCAACTTGGCCACTCTCGAGATTCCCAATCTCAATGAGCACATGGCCATGTCCGCATTAAAGAGGGGACTCCGATCATCCAGGCTTACCTTCTCCCTGGATAAGAAATTCCCTACAAGCTACGCTGAGCTCCTATCGAGGGCTCAAAAATATGTTGATGCAGAGGAGCAGGTGGCAAACCGATGACTATCTGAAGGGAAACCCCTTCCGAAGAAGAACACCAGGGGGCCAGATCACCCTGCACCCTTCAATAACAACAGCAACAGCAATAATGGTGGCTCCAATCGATGACGGAGTCTCAAGCCTAGAACTTTGGGCAGGAGATTCGACTCTTATACCTCCCTTAATCTCCCCAAGGAGAGAATCCTGATGGAGATTGAGAAGGAGGATTATCTCCAGCGGCCATGTCCCATGAGAGCATCCTCTTCTATGAGGAATTGAAGCAAATATTGCAGATTCCATCAGGACCATGGCCACAACCCCGGAGAGCGCATCCAGCTTATGGATGCCATCGAAGATCTCATCAAGAGGGGCTACCTAAGACGATACATCAATCGCCCACCACCTGGGCCTGAAGCCGCGGCCCCCTAGAGGTGCCCTAAGAAGCTGAGCTACCGAACCAAAGACCCACTAATGGCAACGTGGGAATGATACATCGGCCAACCAACTGGAGAAGAGCTGAAGATGATGCCCCGAAATGGCTCAAGGACAACAACTCTATACTCTTCTCTGATGAGGACCTTGTTGGAGTTCAACTCCCCCATGATGATCCGGTTGTAATATCGATCGTTGTGGCCAACTACGATGTAAGACGTATCCTAATTGATAATGGAAGCTCCGTAGATGTCTTACTCTATGATGCTTTCTCTCGAATGTCCCTACCTAAAAACAAGTTTTGAAGGTCTCCTATCCCACTCACTGGCTTCGAAGGAAATCAAGTCAAGGTAGAGGGTGAAAAATACTTCCCGTTACCCTCAATACTGAACCCTGGTAGAAGACATTGCCAATTAATTTCATGGTAGTCCGGACCCCTTCGACCTACAACGTGATCTTGGGCTGGCCCGCCCTGAACAAATTCCAGGCCATAGTGTCAACTTACCATCTGCTAGTGTGATTTCCCACTAGGAGTGGGGTAGGAGAAGCGAAGGAAGACCAGAGGGCTATGCAACAGTGCTTGACGATCCAGGACAAATAGGAAATCAGCACCATGACTTCAGACTAATTGGATCCGAGGGATCCGACCGAAGACTGTGGTGAGCCTATGGAGAGAACCACTTCGGTGCAGTTGACCGAAGAGGACCCCACCAAAGTTGTGTAGATTGGAAGCCTACTTGATGAAGAGACAAAGGCGAAGCTAATCAGCTTTCTCAAGAGCAATGCCGATGTCTTCGCCTGATCAACTTCAGATATGTCAGGAATTTCGGCTGAAGTGATTACCCATCGGTTGGAAGTTATCCCTGAATACAAGCTGATTCGACAGAAGAAGAGGAATTTCGCCCTAGAGAGGCAGCGGGCGATAGATGAAGAAGTGGATAAACTCCTTAAAGAGGGAGTCATTCGGAAAGCCCACTACACCGAGTGGTTGGCCAACGTGGTGATGGTAAAGAAAACTAGTGGCAAGTGGAAGATCTACATCGACTACACCGACCTCAACAAAGCCTGCCCAAAGGATAGCTTTCCCTTATCCAAAATTGACCAATTGGTCGATGCCATCACCAGCCATCAGCTGTTAAGCTTCATAGATGCCTTTTCTGGGTACAACCAAATCCAAATGGACCCTCGGGATGAAGAAAAAACTACTTTCATCATCGAAAAAGGTCTTTACTGCTACAAGATGATGCCATTTGGATTGAAGAATGCCGGGGTGACATTTCAGAGGCTGATCAATAAAGTGTTTAAAGAACGGCTGGGAAGGAACATAGAGGCTTATGTCGATGACATTATCATGAAGAGCCTTCTTAAAGAAGATCACATCAAAGACCTGGAGGAGTCATTCAACACCTTACGGCACCATCACATGAAGCTGAACCCGACAAAATGTAATTTTGGTGTAACTTCAAGCAAATTCTTGGGGTTCCTCGTTACTAAGTGGGGAATCGAGGTGAACCCTGAGAAGATCCAAGCCCTCCGGAGTATGAGACACCCTTCATGTAAGAAAGAAGTACAGCAGCTGACGGGAAGAATTACCTCCTTGAGCAGATTCATTTCCCGGTCAGCTGAGAAGTGCCTCCCTTTCTTCAAGGTACTTCGACAATCCCGGGGCTTTGAATGGATCAAGGACTGCTGCTTCGCCTTTGAAGAGTTAAAGAAATATCTGGAGACACCACCCTTACTCTCGAAACCCCTTGAAGGAGAGACTCTCTACTTGTACCTCTTCGCCACAGACAAAGCAGTCAGTTCGGTCCTCATCCGAAAAGAAGCAGACGGGCTCCATAAACCAATCTACGATATCAGCAAGGTCTTGCATGATGCGGAGGTAAGGTATTCAAGAATGTAGAAGCTGATCTACTCATTGATAATTGCGGCAAAGTGACTGCGGCCTTATTTCCATGCCCACATTATTGTGGTCTTAACTGACCAGCCTCTCAAAGCCATTCTCTGTTGTCCTGATACTTCAGGAAGGATAGCTAAATGGGCTGTAAAGTTAAGTGAGTTCAACATCAGTTTTCAACCCCGATCGGCCATGAAAGCACAGGTGTTATCCGATTTCTTAGCCGAATGCACGTGGAAAGCTGAAGACGAAGTCCGAATAGCCAAAGGAGAAGAGGCTAGTCTGAAGGACACAGGATCTATCTGGGTCCTCCACGTGGATGGGGCCTCAAATTCCACAGGATGCAGTGCAGGCCTCATACTGGCTGAACCGGATGGGCATGCGATGGACTACGCGCTCCGGTTCTCCTTCCATGCTTCAAATAACCAAGCCGAATATGAAGCCCTACTTGTAGGACTCCGCATCACTGAAAGTCTAGGGGTTCAAAAGATCCAGATCTTTTCGGACTCCTTGCTAGTAGTGAATCAAGTTAAAGGCGACTTCGAGGCTAGGGATCCTACAATGATCCAATATTTGGAGAAAGTATGAGCCTTGTCTTCTCGATTGGAATTCTTTGAGATCATCCATGTGCCCCGATCGGAGAACTCTCGAGCAGATGCATTATCCAGGCTCGCCACCACTACTCTGAAATTCCTCGGATGTACCTCATTGAGCATCTTGAGGTTCCAAGCATAACAGAAGAGGCCCCAAAGGTACATCAAATCAAGACAGAACTTAATTGGATGGATCCCATCCTCATATTCCTAAAGGAGGGTACATTGCTGGAAGGCAAGGCGGAAGCCAAAAAGATCTACTGGATGGCATCTCAGTACATCATCTTAGATGTGGCCTTGTACAAGAAATATTTCACTTAACCCCTGTTGAAGTGCCTGGGGCCATCGGACGCTGAGCATGCCCTGAGAGAAGTCCATGAAGGCATATGAGATCACTTGGGGGGTAGATCCCTGGCATACAAGATAATACGTCAGGGTTACTACTGGCCCACCATCCAGAAAGGCTCAGTTGACTTTGTTCGAAGGTGTGATAGTGCCAGAGGTACGCCAATATCCAGAGACTGCCAGCAAGCCAGCTCACCTAGCTGACAGCCCCCTAGCCCTTCGCCCAGTGGGGCATGAATATTCTTGGTTCGTTCCCACCAGCGTCTGAGCAAAGGAAATTTCTAATTGTCACCATTGATTACTTTACCAAATGGGTTGAAGCCGAACCCCTGGCTCATATCACCGAAGGGAAGGTGAAAAGTTTTGTCATAAACTTCATCATATTTCGGTTCAGGTTTCCGCATACCGTAATCATGGATAATGGGAGATAGTTTGACAACCCCAAGTTCAGAGACTTCTGTGCCCATTATCATATACTTTATAAATTGACATCAGTAGGTCATCCTTAGTGCAATGGAGAGGCCGAAGTAACAAATCGGACCATCCTCCACGGTCTGAAGATGCGACTAAACGATGCCAAGGGGCTTTGGATCGAAGAACTGAACTCCATTCTTTGGGAGTACGGAACGACCCCCAAAATGGCCACGGGTGAATCTTCGTTCAACCTAGCATACGGCACCGAAGCAGTCCTCCTCATTAAAGTCTCCTTGCAATCTCTAAGGATTGAGGGGTACGATGAACCCAAAAATTTAGAACGCAGAAGAGTGGATCTGGATTTACTGCAGGGCACCACACATCAGGCTCAAATTAGAATGGCGACCTATCAGCAAAGGGTCGCTAAATACTATAACTCCAAAGTGAAACAACGAATCTTTCGACCCGACTTGGAGCTACGTAGAGCCAAAGTGTCTAGGCCGACAGAACAAGGCAAGTTGTCTCCTAATTGGGAGGGACCCTACCGGATCAAGGAGGTCATATGCCCTGGGACATATCATCTCGAAACCTTGGATGGTGTTATGCTACCCCGGCCTTGGAATGTATAAAACCTCCATAAATACTATCTATAAACACTCCAACCAAAGAGAGGCCTTCACAAAATCTATCTGAAGACAAGCTTGAACAATTTACTTGGCCATCAATCAATGACATAGAAATGGTCCCAGCAGCCCAAACGACGAGCACCAAGGTGGGTCTGATCCACCTACCTTATCGGTATATCCGACGAGTGCCAAGGAAAGCCTAATCCAGCGACCTTATGATCATAAGTGCAAAGATGGGTTTGATCCACTCACCTTATCGGTATATCTGATGAGTGCCAAGGAAAGCCTAATCCGGTGACCTTATGATAACAAGTGCCAAGGTGGGTCTGATCCACTAACCTTATCGGTATATCTGATGAGTACCAAGGAAAGCCTAATTTGGTGATCTTATGATCACAAGTGCCAAGGTGGGTCTAATCCACTCACCTTATCGATATATCCGACGAGTGCCAAGGAAAGCCTAACCCGGTGACCTTATGATCACAAGTGCCAAGGTGGGTCTGATCCACTCACCTTATCGGTATATCCGACGAGCGCTAAGGGATGCCTAATCCGGCTACCTTACGATCAACCGAAAGCGCAGGGATGGTTTACGTAACCTACCCTATGGTGAATCTGAAGATGCGCTAGAGCGAGCCTAACCAACCTATCTTAACTCTAGAAAAGGACACAGAGATGGCCGGAATGTCCTACCCTACCCAAAAACATGCTAAAGCAAGCTCAAATTGATCACCTTATCAACGACTGACGCTCCAGGGAATGGCTTAATCAGCCTATACTAATGGCAAACTTGACACCATTCACAACATCATGGGGTAAGCTTTTCTTGGAAGATGAAACATGTTTCTATTCATCTGATAAAAAGAGCTTTACAAGAAAAAAGAGAAAAAGAGAGAGAAAGAAGAAAAATCAAGAGTAGAATCATCATCAGCATCAGACTCTGGAAGGGATGACTCAAAGACCGGCCATCGGACCCTTCCGATGACGATGAATGGAGCCAGACCCTCGGGAGGCACTCGGGGAAGCTTTGGACTTCCCCTTCGCATCAGACTCCACCTCCTCCTCAATGTCAGAGTCATCTTCATGACCTGGGAAGGGGACGGAAGGCCTGATATTCTCCAGGCCCTTCAAGTCATAATAGAGGAAGGCTTTGTCCTGGTGCTCCCGAAAGCCCCGGTGGTAGGCATCCAGCAGTGCCTCAACGACCTCATCCTTGAAGGATGAAGATGCCAAGAACTTGGCAACGGCTCCAGCCACCTCCTTCTTGGCCTCCTCAGCCTTCGTGACGGCCTCCATGACTTGAGCCCTCGCCTCTTCCAGTTGGGCCTCTAGTACCTAAACCCTCCTTTCCAGGAGAACCATGCCCCCAGACCGGGGGACCTCACGGTCATCCCCTCGATGAGCCTTTTCACTAGGCTCACCTTCGGTTCGAGGGCTAGCGGCCCTCTTCCGGGCCATTCTTTGGAGCTCTGCTAGACTAAACCTCATGGTCGTGGACTACGAAGAAGGAAGAAGAAGGAAGAAGAAGAAAGTGACTCTCAGGCCAAGGATTTGCCTCTCTACCGATTAAAAGGCGAGGAGATTGGCCCTATTTAACTGCACATCATGCCCACTAACATCCACAAAGGATGTGCTCCATTCCTTCTTCCCGTCCAATTGGAAGGTGCCACGTGTAGAAACGATGCATCGAGACCTGGACAGCCGATATGGAGGTGATACGCCCATTAATGACCCCTCTCGGGAAGGGATTCAACGATGCTTTGAATCTCGAGCAATCCCCTTTCGTTCAGATATGGCATCAATGGCCAACCTCGAAAAGGGACACCCAGTGGCTCACAAAGCATGTAGAAATGCTGCCGCTTGAATACCAAAACATTCGGCGACAACAACAAGGAATGTACTCGATGCCCTCCAACCAACTGCCAAAGGTGGGGTGGCATCTATCTACCGCATGACTCCCTGCCTAGAGGAAATAACCTTGATAAGGGGTCAGCACCGGTCCAACCAGGACCAATCACTGTCCGGCTTGGTCCCCTTCGAAATGTTCGACTGCGATGACTCGATAGCACTACAGTTCCGCTTCAGAATTAGCCTTCGGCTCAAGTTGAAGACATTGACTCTGAAGTTCTCACCCTAGGTGCTTATTAGCGGACAACCAATTAATCTCCTGCATGTCTACTAGAAGGTGATCGATGCAAAGAAGGAAAATTCAAGGAAAAGTAGTCGTTCATTCCGAAAAGAAGAGATATTACAGAAAAAAAAAATAACTTTATCCCTCGTTGATCCCTTCAGCAGCAGAAGTAGAAGTCAAGGCTTCGCTGGTGGTCACCCCATCACCCTTAGCAGGGTGTATCGATGCCTCTCCGGCTAGGGCTCCCACTGCCTCACCCCCGTCCCCCGGGACGGTGGCCGATGTGAAGTCCAAGTTGGGGTAAAGCCTCTTTACTTTGCCTAGACAGTCGGCATGGCCAAGGAGATAACTTTACACAGTGGCTTCGTGCACTTCATCCTTGAAGGCTTGCAAACCCTTATAAGCCTCAACGGCCCGGGAAGACCTCTCCTCAGCCTGTACTACCTTCAGATTGGCTGCTAAAAGATCCATCTCCATTTTGCCAATCCTTTTTCTTAGTTCGGCTCATTGAGTCTTCAGCTCTTCACTGTCCTGAAGACTTTCCCTTAATAGCAGTTCAAGAGAGGTCACCTTTCTCCTCTTCTTCTGCAGAATAGTTACCATTTCTGCCGTCTATGCTTGAAGCATCCCTGGTTGTCTTTTCAAGATGCCATTGGAGGCAATGGCCTTGCTCAACTCCTCTTCTGCGGTGATCCGAAGCCCCTTGATAGCATCCCTTTCGGCTATGGTTGAAGCCGCCTGACTCCGAAGGCCTTCGTTAGGGCCGATGGACTCACTAACGCTTTTCTCCAAGGAGGAAAGGTTGCGAGAAACCTGTCAAAGAGGAACATTTACAGGATTAGCCATGCTGACATGCACAGGCGTACAGATATTAGGATCTACCTATTGTATTCCAAAAAAGATGGTGGAGAAAGGGTCCTCAGACTCATGCCTCTCGGTCTCGATGGCAGGTACGTCCTGCCCCACGGGGCTCTTCCCCTCCGCAATCAAAATTACAGGCTTGGCATCTTCAACACGCGAGGGAATCCCACCAGCATGTGACGGGCTAGGTCCCCCAGATGGCCTGGTCGGTGCGGCTCCTCTGGGAGAGGCTCGTTCCTCCCCTGAAGAAGACCCTATCTTGACTGGGATGCCACTTTCAACCTGAGCGCATGGCAACACCAAGATGCATCTCCACCGTCGATCTGATCTCTTCACCGAGAGGCCCCTTATCGGCTTCCTCCTCGCTGCCTCCCTAAGCTGTGCTTCATCTGGCCTCATGCCATGGCAAACCCCTCGAACAACGGGGGCGAAGGAGAGAGATGCAGTGCTGGAGCAACTTTGATAAAAAATAGATAAAGTTCAACCTAGGAGACCCCTCTCTTTTATACTAAGAGTGTCGGAGACCTAAGGGGAGGGCCACAAGAAGTCAAAGAGCTACATTTATTCCGGAGCAGTTTCTGTGGAACCAATCATGTTGATTCCATGGCCTGTGTGACGATCCATTCCCCGGTAATGACGTTACGACTGGCGAACTACTAAAAACTGGGAGCCCCCTGGAAGTGAAACTTCCTAGTTGTCGATCCTGAGAATTGAGCAATAAAATCTACGATCCGATTCAACAGCCCAGTCAAAGCCAAATTTGGGGATTCTACATTTAGAGAAGGTTTTCAATATTCCCATTCCTTAGAGGAAAAATAAGCCTTTCATTCATCCAAGGGGAGTCACCAATTACATGTCAATAAAAAAGAAGGCGAAAAATACAAGACTCAAGCCTGCTGGGCAACTACGGATCAGCTAAGAAAACCCTTGGGTCAGTGGAATGGAGGATCTCTTCAATATGCACTGAAAGAACCTCCTCAATATTGGCCAAAGCCAAAGACTCTTCGGTCGAAGCCTCTTCAGCTTGGGCCGGTCCTGGTGGACTGTCAAGATCGACTCTTCAGCCATAACCGGGACTTCTTCAGTTCGGTCCGGTGCCTTGTTAGACTCAACAGGGGCAGTGGGGGATGCAATCCCTTCCTCTTCCTCCTCCTCAATCTCAAAGGATGGGATGCTGGAAAGGTCGAGGTCAGGAAAAGCTTCGCTCACCTTACCAAGCCCATCATTGAAGATGAATTGGTTATTGAACATGCTGGCATCAGTTACTTCCTTCTTGAACTGCGAAGACTTCTTGAAGTCCTCAACTGCCATAGCAGCCTGCACCCTCAAGGCTTCAGATTCCTTCACCACCTATCGGCCCGCTTGACCACCTCTTCGGCCATTTTGGTCAAGTCTTCTATCTTCACCTGTTTTTCTTTGACAGAGTGCTCCAAGAAACGAACCTACTTCTTCCTCTTCCTCAACTTTGCCTCCTACTCAAAGATCCTTAGACGAGCCTTCTTCAGCTCGCCTTTCAGATCCTGAACCTCGACATCCTTATGAGCGAGCTGCTCCTCCATAGATAGCTTCAGCACTTCAACCACCTTCTTTTCGGCCTTGGCCACCTGAAGTTCCTCCTTCAAACCATGAAAAAGACCGTCAACATTCCCCAACCCTTCTTCTAAGAAGGTGAAGTCATGGAGCAGCTACACCAATATGATGAAGCATGAGGAAGCATAAAATCGGCCATAGTCCGGGTGACTTGTTAAAGACAGAAGGAATGACGACTATCCTACCTGAAGAAATGAAGAAAAGCTAGAGTCAGACAACCTTGCGAGACTCCGCCCCCGGGTAGTAGCCAGGTCATTGGTGGGGACACCAGGATCAGACACTGATCACTAGATCCCATATGGTTTACTTAGTCATGTGTCAAAGTTTTGAAAGTTTTGTAATTGAGTCCTATAATAAGTTGAGATTATTTGATTTGTCTCAACCCTCAACCTTAGTCCAGTTTTGAGTCCTATACATCGGTTATGAGTCTAGTATGAGCCCAATTTTTGTACAAGAGAGGAGGTTACCCTATTTTGGAGTTCTACTAGGCCACATCCAGGAGTCAGAGGCCACTACATCAGCCCATTGGATTTTGTGTGACAACCCAGGATCCAAGATGCTTCCAGAAATCCTGATTCTTTCTAGATGTCCTCCAGATGCCTAGATTCCTCCCCAGATGCCAGAGAATATTCCTAAACCAAGGCATCCATGATTCTAGAGGTCCACCTGCATCCCATCCCAAGGAAATCAAGCCCAGATGCCAAGCCCAAGCCCTAAAGAAGCAAGATTTCATGGAATATTCCTGCTACTAGGCTACCGGGCCACCCCAGCTTCCAGGAGGCCCAAGCCCATGCACCAAGCCCCATTGGGCTGGTGCCTTGCTACCCCTAGAAGCCCAACACGCCCTCCTAGGCATCCTTGAAGTGTTGACCAAGTCCAAGAGGTGTCCTTGAGTGGAATAGTCAAAGCATAAAGAGAGAAGGAGAAGACAAGGTCAAATCCTAACCTAGTTGGGACTTATGCTCCTAATTGTTTTAAGATTTATTTTTCTAACCTAGCTAGGATAGGACTTGTAACCCAAGTGTGTAACCCTAGTTAGAGGACATGGGAACTCTATAAATACCCTACCCCTCCCCCTCTTGTAAGCAACTTTTATTCATGATATCAAAATCCTAGTGAATTTATTTGAGCTTGCGAGCTTGTGTGTTACTTTGTTTTTATTTTTTTCTTTGGTTACTATTGTACTTGGCTGAATTCCTTGCTGCCCTAGCATCCTTCCATGCCCTAACTCACTACCATCCAAGCCTTCACAAGTCCAAGAAGGAGTGCCCTAGGCCACCAAGCAAGGAGAACTTCATCAAGCTTCAAGCCACCCGCTTCTAAACCTAACCTGATTCCTTCTAAACCTAGTTTCCTTTCTTTTTCTTACTTGCTGTTTTGATTGAACCTTGACATTTTGTAGGATCCCTAAGGTGTTTCACCTCCCTAGAGGAGTCTTTCCTTGCCTCCAGGACCGTCCAAATCAGCCATCTAATCAAGGAAACCAAGCTTCATCATCCAGACTCCAATCAGAGTGATGTGTGATCTCTACATCGGATGTTCTTCAAATCACTGATTGGTAACATCCTTCTCTTCTTTCGATTTCTAATTTGATGAAGATAAGATATCCTAATTTGGGAGTTTCTTAACTTTTGGATCCTAGAATTTATTATTTTTGCATGAGTTTGCCTGCGATCATGATGATTCTATGCATTGCTACTCCTTATGCTAGTTCTTACTTTATTTTGAAAATCTAGCATGCAAATAAAATTATAAAAATTATAAAAAAATTATTTTACTATTTTTTCTATATCTTTAGCAATCTTAGAGTCATCCTGCATCTGTTTGGTATTAGAGCAGGTTTAGGATAGTTTTCATCTGCATTAGATTCATAAACCCTAGTTTTTGCATCCTACTAGCTGCATTAGGTGTCTATTTTTCATCTGATTTTGACCACCTAGAAATTTTATTTTTTCATTAGATTTGCATGAATTGTTCTCTGTATTGTCCTCTATTTATAAAAATTTTTAATTAATTTTATAAAAACTTTAAATCATTAAAATTCAGCATCTTATAAATCCTAACAAAATCCTGAAATTTTTGCAGCTGTCTGAAACCCCTAGGATTTGCATCATCATTGATTTTTGTTTTGCATCAAATTTGTTAGGTATCATCATCACCGTCCATCCTCTGTCATAGAATTTTTTTGAATTTTTTCTACATCTATATATATGTCAAAACCTGCATCATCTAAAATCCTAATTTTCTGATTTCTGCTATTCCTACATACTTAACTCAACTTAACCTAACCAACTTCCATACATCCCAATCCCAAGCCCAATTTGATTGCTAACCTAATCAACCTAAACCTAATTTCTCATTCCATAAAATATACATAAAATATTTTTATTTTTTTGATTGTTTTAGATTGCATCAGGGCTCATTGTATGTTCATCGTCTCTTTAAATTGATCTTAAGGGCAACTCAATATTTCAGATTAGGGCAGGAGGTCATAACCTATCTTGGGCCCAAAACAACCATTAAGCATTTTCACCCAAACCTTAATTAAAATTAATTAGACTTAATTTGTCCTAGTGGGCTAGATGACACCCAACAGGTCGGGTCCAAACCATGTGGGCCAACTAGTGCATTTAATCCTTTAGCTATTACTGAAAGATGGTGTCTAAGGTTGGGGGTCCAGAGTCAAACGACCTAAGTAGACTGGTGATTTATAATTAAGACCCTGTGACAAGCAGGGAGAGCCTCCCACCACCCCACCCCCTACCTAGCTAATGGAAGGATTAGCTGCTGGGTTAAGTGTAAGTTGAGCTGACCTATTCAGTTTTGGCTCTAGGTCTAGGAAACCCTAGATTGTACTAGCCTAGTTATTTTTGCATGCTTGGCTGCACCATTCTATTTTGATTGCTAGATTGATTGTTTCATGACAACTAGACTAGGAACCCAATACCAGAAGTCTACACCCTAACCCAACTCAACTATGGATCCCAATTTTGAGGCTTTCATAAAAGCCATGAATGAATAGATGGTTGCCCAATTAACCACCCAGATCCATCAATCCAACACCCAAACCCAAAATCAGTTAGCTCAGATGGACCTCAAACATGATCAAACCCAAAATTGGTTAGCTCAGATGGATCTCAAACATGATCAAACCTAAAATCAGCTTGTCTAGTTGACCACTCAACTCAACTAGATAACCCAAGCACACAACCAAACAACCACTAGGATCGACCAATTAGCTACTAGTTTTGACCAAGTAGGAGATCGGTTAGGAACCCTAGACAAGACCCATAAGACTAAACCCATAACCCTTAGTCGGCCTGAGCCCAATAGGATTAGTATCATTAGATATGAACCAAGTGTTAATTAAGAACACCTTAGCCAACCCACCCTTGTCACCCCAGTCATTAGTCAGTTTTTCCTTAGTCTACCCCCTTTTACCACCTCATTGGTTCACCCAAATGGCCTTGAAGAGGAGATATATGAGGCTGACCCAAGCTTAGTGGAACAGTATGAGGAGGAAGAAGAGGAGTTCCCCATAGAAGACTTAGAGCTAGTTAAATCAATAGATATCCAAGTAGAAGCCACCCTAGAATCAGTTGACCCTGACCATACCCATATAGTAGTCGACCTAGAGTTAGATGGCCCAGATCACACCCAGGCAATAATAGAAGAGCAAGTAGAGGAAGAGAACCCAGATCCTATTACTAGAGCACCACCTGAGGAAACTTTAGAAGAACCCAATTATAGAGCCTAGTCCTAAATTTCTTAAACCAGATGACTTTATTAAGGATTTGGCTTATCAGTACCCTCAGAAAGAATCCCATCCTGTGGTTCCCATTGACGATCTCTTCCCTGAGATTAGTGATCCATTCTTCCATACTATAAACCCTATAGGTACCCATCAACCCCATAAGGTAAACCTCATTAGTGATGTAGAACGAAGGACACGAAGAAAACCTATTATTATTTTGAAAAGAGGAAAAACACCTAAAGCAAACCAAGGATCATGGGAGGGCTAAGAAGCCTCCGGGACTAGGATAGAACGACCCCTGAAAATCCTAAAACGACTGGGCTCTTTTGGTTTTTTTAAATTTTCTTGGCGGAAATGGCGAAGGAACGATGGGGATGGGAGGCTGGGACGGGAACTCCTAGACCTTGGGACTCATCCTAACGAAGAGACCGTCCACCTCTAAGGCATTACGCCCTCCTCAATACTTAGAGGCGCTAGGATGGATCTCAAGGTCACGAAGGACGGGGGGTGGGGGAGAACTCATGGATCTTGGGACTCACCCTAACGAAGAGACCGTCCACCTCTAAGGCATTACACCCTCCTCAGTACTTAGAGGCGCTAGGATGGTTCTCAAGGCCACGAGGGGAAGACACGAAGGTGGGAGGGAGAAAGGAGATACTTGGGGCCTCACACCCCTCGATGTCCCGAAGGACGAAGGAAAAAGGGCCTCAGCCCAGAACCACACACCGGAAAAATACTCAAAAATTTCATTCAACTATTTTATTACAAGAGGAGTATGGATATTTATAGATGCCCATATCCCCTTTGAAATTCAAAAATAAAATCCCCTGAAATCCTCCCTTGATTTTGAAATCAAATTCAAAATCAAAATCCCCAAATTTCCCAAATTACATTCATTAAAAAAAATTACCAAATAAATCCCGTTTATTTGAATTTTGAAATCCCCTTCGCTCTGAAACTCGTGCTACTCCAAAAATCATGCAAAACAACTCTTCTTCCATCGCTTTGAGAAGCGTGCAGAAGCTTCATTTGGCTACTCTGAAAAATGTGCGGAAGCTCCTTCACGGCCGAGCAACAGGGGCACCTGGACCTTCGGCACCCGGCCCAGCGGGCGGCGGGCGGACGGCGGCGGCGGTGGGGCGGCACAACGGCGGCGGCGAAATGGCGGCGGCGGCCGTGGGCGACCGTTGGTCTTCCACGGACCGCTGGTCTTCCCACGGGCGTGAGGCCCCAGGGCTGCCGGTGGGGCGGCAGGGCGGCGGATCGACGGCGCGCCGGCGGGCGGGCGGCAGTGGCGGAGTGGCACGGCGGCCAGGCGGCGAAACGGCGGCAGCGGCCATGGGCAACCGTTGGTCTTCCACAGACTGCTGGACTTCCCACGGGCGTGAGGCCCCAGGGTTGCCGGCGGGGCGGCAGGGCGGCGGATCGGCGGAGCGCCGGCGGGCGGGCGGCAGCGGCGGGGTGGCACGGCGGCCAGGCGGCGAAACGGTGGTGGCGGCCGTGGGCGACCGTTGGTCTTCCACGGACTGCTGGACTTCCCATGGGCGTGAGGCCCAGGGATGCCGGCGGGGCGGCAGGGCGGCGGATCGGCGGAGCGCCGACGGGCGGGCGGCAGTGGCGGGGGTCGGGCACGGTAGATCGCAAACCGGTGGGGCAAAAATCGAAAAAAAATTAGACCTCTGCGATTTTTCCTGGAGGTTGAAGGAGATAGGAATAGCCTAGAATAAAGTTGGAATAACATCGGGATAACACGGGAATAAAGGGAATAGGTGAAATAGCAGGAATAACTAAAATACAAAAATTCTAAAAATTTTTTTAAAAAATAAAAGGTGAAACCCGGATAGGTTTCGGGTTCCCCATCAATTAGTCTAGGACTAATTCCAGACACACCTTCTTGCATTCCATTCTATCCAATTAATCCCAAACCCTTTTCCTGCCAAACTAACCCCGAATCCACCTCGTATTTTTTGCCTTTTCTTGAATTTTCTTATATTTCTTTAATCACTCACTTGCATCATGTAGAGGTTTGCATGTTGTATTCATTCCTTCCACATGTTAGGTTTGTATCATACTTCTTGCATATCCTTTGGCATTTACTAAAAGTATATAGTAAGTTTTTATGTGCATGTCATGCGAGGGTCAAACCTAATGAGTCTACAGTCTATTATGTTTGTCCCTTAGAGTCCAATAAAATTTTCTTTGATAGGAAAGTCTAGTCGAGTCTATTAGGTGTTAGTTGAGTCTGGTAAATCCATAGTCCCGAATTATCTGTCCACACATGCACTGACCTCTGCACAGCATTTGTATCCAGAAATTAGTCAAGAGCTGAACATAATTAATGAACTAAATAATAACTTGGATAATTCCTAAAAGAAAGATAAAAATTTTTATGCAGAGAAATTTATGACTGTTAAAGAATTTTCTGGTCGTAAAGTTGGCCTATCTAAAATAATGAATAGTAGTGGACCCAATGCCTATGTGCTTGAAATATCATCTGAGTTAGGTATTAGCTCCACCTTCATCATCTTAGACTTTGTAAAGTCTAAGGAGCTAGCAGTGGTACCCAGCAAGCCCCTTGAGCCACTCCCATTTTTTGAGAGAGAACCCACCCCAGAGTGACCACATATAATTTGGCCTTTTGGTAAGATAAAGATTGAGAGAGCTCTGGACGATCAAGCTATTGGTACCCAGGATAGAGACTATTAGCGGTACTTGATCCAGTGGCAAGGTCAGCCAGAATCTGAGAATATGTGGAACGCTTGTGCGGATCTGCAGCACCTCAAACCTGACCCTCCTTGAGCCAAATTGACCCATACTCGACGGGGTCGAGTTCCTCCTGCCCCGGAAGAATTGGTAAGGACACCAGGATCAGACACGGATCACTGGATCCTATATGGTTTACTTAGTCATATGTCAAAGTTTTGAAAGTTTTGTAATTGAGTCATGTAATAAGTTGAGGTTAGTTGATTTGTCTCAACCCTCAACCTTAGTCCAGTTTTAAGTCTTGTACATCAATTATGAGTCTAGTATGAGCCTAATTTTTTTACAAGAGAGGAGGTTACCCTATTTTGGAGTTCCACCAGGCCACATCCAGGAGTTAGAGGCCACTACATCAGCCCATTGGATTTTGTGTGACAACCCAGGATCCAAGATGCTTCCAGAAATCCTGATTCTTTCTAGATGTCCTCTAGATGCCCAGATTGCTCCCCAGATACCAGAGAATATTCCTAAACCAAGGAATCCATGATTTCAGAGGTCCACCTGCATCCCAGCCCAAAGAAATCAAGCTCAAGCACCAAGCCCAAGCCCTAAAGAAGCAAGATTCCATAGAATATTCCTGCTACCAGGCTACCAGGCCACCCTAGCTTCCAGGAGGCCCAAGCCCATGCGCCAAGCCCCTTTGGGCCGGCCCCTTGCTGCTCCTAGAAGCCCAACACGCCCTCCTAGGCATCCTTGAAGTGTTGACCAAGTCCAAGAGGTGTCCTTGAGTAGAATAGTCAAAGCATGAAGGGAGAAGGAGAAGACTAGGTCAAATCCTAACCTAGTTGGGACTTATGCTCCTAATTGTTTTAAGATTTGATTTTCTAACTTAGCTAGGAGAGGACTTGTAACCCAAGTGTATAACCCTAGTTAGAGGACATGGGAACTCTATAAATACCCCACCTCTCCCCCTCTTGTAAGCAACTTTTATTCATGATATCAAAATCCTGGTGAATTTATTTGAGCATGCGAGCTTGTGTGTTACTTTGTTTTTATTTTTTTCTTTGGTTACTATTGTGCTTGGCCGAATTCCTTGCTGCCCTAGAATCCTCCCATGCCCTAACTCACTACCATCCAAGCCTTCACACATCCAAGAAGAAGTGCCCTAGGCTGCCAAGCAAGGAGATCTTCATCAAGCTTCAAGCCGCCCGCTTCTAAACCCTAATATGATTCCTTCTAAACCTAGTTTCCTTTCTTTTTCTTACTTGCTATTTTGATTGACCCTTGACATTTTACAGGATCCTCAAGGTGTTTCACCTCCCTGGAGGAGGCTTTCCTTGCCTCCAGCACCGCCCAAATCAACCATCTAATCAAGGGAACCGAACTTCATCATCCAGACTCCAATCAGAGTGCTGTGTGATTTCTTCATCGGACGTTCTTCAAATCACTGATTGGTAACATCCTTTCCTTCTTTTAGTTTTTGATTTGATAAAGATAAGCTATCCTAATCCGAGAGTTTCTCAACTTTCAGGACCTGGAATTTATTATTTTTGCATGAGTTTGCTTGCGATCATGATGATTCTATGCATTACTACTCCTTATACTAGTTCTTACTTTATTTTGGAAATCTAGCCTGTAAATAAAATTATAAAAATTACAAAAAAAATTAGTTTACTATTTTTCTGCATCTTTAGCAATCTTAGAGTCATCCCGCATCAGTAGTGGGGCAGCAAGATTGCCTTCAACATCTACCTGGCCACTCCAGGAATGGCGAGACCCCCCATGTCAAAGGACTGCGAAGGGTCCACACCATAGTCCCTGCTCGAGGAAGTCCGCCTCACAGGCTCCTCCTCAACCTATGGTACCTTCCCCTATCCACAGTAGGGGACAAGGCACTGGTATATCAGCTATTGGAGATAGGCTCTCCCTGATCTAAATAGGGGAGTTAGCCCTCGGCGAAAGTTCGGCTAGTGGGAGTTTTGTCGAAGACTCCATCGCCGGCACTTCACTTCCTCCGGACATCCCCCTGGAGGTCGAAACACTTTTACTAAGGCCTTCTCCTCGAGCCCTCTTTCAGATCGCTGTTCTCGAGAAAGATGCTTGTACCAACTTCCTCTTGGTAGACTCACGAAGCAAGTCCAAATCGGGTCTCATCCTACCACCAGCAGATGAAAACAACTTTTAAGATTAGCTAGAAGATGAAACTGCAAAAAGGGAGAAAATTGAAGTCCCCTACCGTTTGTACCTAACATGGAGAATTCACTGATCCCGACGAGGTGAAGATTCCTCTCCTCTAACAGCTCCCGGATAGAAACGGCCTCCAAACCAGATAACAAAGTATAGTTAGATTGGTCGGCTACTATAATCTTCTTGCCGGCATTGGCATCTAAACGGGGCTCTCTCCACTCATTGTTAAAGCCCCTTGGTTGGTCAAAAGAAACAAAGACAAAATTGGGTTTCCACCCATGAATAGCACTAGGCATGTCTTTCATTATTTTACGACCAGGACGGGGGCGATAACCCACCATCCATGGCCATGGAAGTCCCTCTTCAAGACGAAGAGGGAAGTGAACAGATTAGTCCCAGGCCTCACATTGGCCATGTGACACTACACCAAGAACCCACAAATGTTTTGGATACTGTTTGGGGTCAACTATGCGGGCACGACCTAGTACATGTGAAAGATTTTAACGAATAAAGGGTGTAATGGAAAATGAAGGTTAACCTTCAAATGGTCTTTGTATACGACAACATGTCCAATGGGAGGTCTGTTTACCCGTTCTTCGGGTTTTGGAAGTTTCAAAAGGAATTCTTCAGGAAGGCAATAGCACTCCCAAAGGTGAGCTATCTTCCTAAGTGAAACGGAATTAAGGACCGACTCTGGTCTGACTTCATTACCAATACTAGAAGACCCAGCCTCTCTCCTGCTAATGATGCGAGCTCCTACAGACGCAACCATGATAGAAAAGAAATACAAGGGAAAAATGAAGAAGCCCTACCTGCGGAAGAAGACTGGAGACCAGGAACGAGAGAGGGCTTAGCAATAGGCAAAAGACAAACAAGGACAGGGAAGCTTCCTCGACCAGTCTTGCATTCCCCTTAAAAAGGGGAAGGAGCATCCTGAGACACCGCCCCCCCTCGAAGGATGGGACCCTCTCTCTAGGTCCGTCATGTGCACAGAACGCCGGAGGCAGATGTGAGGTCACCAACGACGCCAAGATAACTCTATACAGGAAAAGCCAAAAGTCACGATCCGCGTGACCTCACCCGATGGCATGGATGAAGCCTTCACCTTCTCCATGGGATATGAGGGGGCCACGTCCTCCACCCAAATTTCAATGAAAAGACCAGCCGAACCGCCGCAGCTGAAGAAAAGGGAAACGACTCGTCGAATGATCCTCTCCTTCCATATGCTCCTATAAGGGGATGACAGCTACCCCTGATTGATCTCCAAATCAGATGGCAGTTACGGCAAGCGACCAAGCAGGATGTCTCTCCATCATTGGCTGCACTTCTCCCGGGAGAAAACGACAACATAGCAGTACTCTCACTCTTCGAGGCAGATCTTTGCTTTGAAAACTGAGAGTGGGGGGCAACTGTTGGGATATGTCGATTCAAGCACCAGACAGCTATTAATTCGACCGTCCGTTGGATCTTTCTCGAACCACACAACTAGACCGGAACGCCCAGAAAGAACCATGAGATTCGATGAAGCAACAGATCAACCCCCGTCATGTCAAAAGCTCAGTCTTCGGGGCTGACCGGAGGCTTTGATCCTGTGCATCGACCCGAAGAAGATAAGTTTGAAGACACTTCGAGCCAAGATGATAAGTCCGATGACACTTCAAACTTTCGACGATAGTCTTTCACCAAGAGGAGGCCAGGAAACGGATCTCCGATCAACTCCATAATAATGATAGCATATCGCAATTACTTCAGAACGGCCACATGGCCGTTAGCCCCAAGTTCGACATATCCAGCCTGGCCAATATCTTTTGGTAATCGCTCACGGTTACGGGCGAGATGAAACTAATTAATCTCTGCCCTGATCATAGGATGGAAATACCGAACAACGGGCTAGCCCAATCACCATAAATACTGGTAAGAGGGGACGCTCGAGGTAAGCAGAAAAAGACAATCCTGAGAAGGAGGACTCTTTTTCCTCCCTAGCCACCATTTCCTCTGCTCTACGTTCTGTTGTCGGAACCTGCCCCTGACTTAGGCATCAGAGTGTCCTCTACCAGAGGAAATCTGGTTAGGGACCTGTTTTGCAGGTAAGCGTGGGGAGCGAACCGGCGATCCAACTGCTTCGCTTGGTCGAGGAGGGTTCTACGTCAACAGGCTATCTTATCAAGTTGAACCATATCTTGTTAAGATTATGGCCCATCCTACAGGTATAGGCTATCCGATGATTGAGTTGAACAGATCCTAACAAGATACATGAATTAGAATCGTAGAATCAATTATCTATATTAAGTATGGATCATATCATATTAGGATCATGATCCATCCTACTTTTATAGGTAATTAATTTTAGAAATCAAATAGAAAAAAGTTTTTAAAAAATTTAAATTTTTATTTAATTGCATAGAGTATAAAAATAAATACAAAAATTTAAGTACGAAAACCTGTACTTTCCTGCAAACTGCATTTCAGTGGAGTATGGCTTCTGGATACATCTTTTTAGAGATTCAAGGCTCTATCACAGTATCTCTTTTCCTGAAATTTTTTTTCTTTATTTCTCTCCCTCTCCCTCAAAGCCTAGATTAATTATAAAAAAATAAAAAATAAAAAATAAAGTTTTATAGGCTCTTGGCTCTCTGCTTACTGCCTCCTATATCTCTTTTTTAAGTAGTTTGGTGGAGGTTGAATTCTAATTAAAATTGAAGTAGAACTGGAGTAGGAATCATCCTTGGAATTGTCTGATTTAATTCTGTCATTATATCCAAGTTCACAGGCCGTTCGATTGCACGATTTGGGGGCATGAAACACGCTGTTGAATCCTTCTATCTGTCGCTTTCCTTGTCCACCATCGGGTTGTTTTAAGAGTTGTTTCCTGCTGCAAGATGGCGCATCCCAATTAAAGCCCCAGCATGAGCCTTAATTAATGCCAACGCCCGACTGCGTGAAAACATTGTTATGGACCGCATTCCCTGCTTGTGCGTCGGATAGAGTGGATTGCATTAAATTGTTCGGGGAGCTTCTTTGGGAGTTTCATGAAGAACAAAGCCATGATTTTTTTCTGTGTGCCACGTTAAATCTCATGAGCTGCATTAATTTCTCTTTTCCTCGATGAACAGCGAAAGGATTTCCAAGTGACATTTAATGCTTCAATGGAGTGGAGCCATGAACCACGTTAAATGCTCCATGATAGACCATCTATAGATTATTTGTAGACCAGCAAATATAAAATAATTTTTTTAATTCTAAACCTATTTAAACTTCGATAAAAATATCATTTATAACATAAAAATTGAGTTCTTTCCATTTATAAACTTATTTTTTATAAAATATTAATAAATTTTAAATTTTTAAAAAATATAGATCAATTAATATTTATTTTAGTAATTAAATTAAGATATTTAATAGTCTTGTCACATCTCCCTACTTATTCATTGCTAGTCTCTTAGCAATGTAATTAAAATATAAGTATTAATTTATAACCATATATCATTAAGATCTTTTTTACAAAATTAGATGTAGGATTAAAGTTTAAAGAAGTTAGCTAGTATCACTAACTAAGTGTTGAGTTTCCGAAGTAAATTTCGTGATCAGAACTTTTAAAAATTTTCTTAGAATTTATCCAAAATTCTATAGCACTTGCATTTATGATGGCTAACTTAGTATTTCAGTACTAGCTTATAAAAAATAATTGTATCTTCGCTTATTATCTAATTTGGTCAATTTTCTATACATCCCGAAATTAAACTCTGAGGTAGCTTTTACACCACCTTTTTTTTGTGATATCTTTATACTGCCCACTTTTTTACGTGAACAACAATACTTATTTAGAACTTGTCTTTTTTTTCTTTTTTTTTCTTCTCTTTTTTTGAGATAGGTAGCTTTTCCTCAAACTCAAATTTCTTTAAATAGGATGTATATTAATTACCAAGTTTTTAGTAATAGTTAAATCTTCAATTAACCTTATAACTAATATGTACTATATCTTGTTAGTATGCATATACAATAGAAGTGCTAATAGTCTTTTGGTGACCTCAGTAAACCTCTAAAAGTCTAACTAGCTAGTCTACTTCTTGACTCGCTACAGTCATTAGCAAATACTTTCTAACTCTATTATCTTATTCTAGTCTATTTTGCTCAAGAACTTTTTTCATGGCACATGATTTATGAAAAAAAATTTCATATTTTTTTCAAAATTTTTAATAATTTTTCAAATTTTTAGAAATTTTTCATGTATTTTCAAAATATTTTTTAAAAAGGTTTTCCCTTGTCCCCAACTTAATTTTCATTGTCCTTAATGGAATAAGAAAAAATTAGGACATAAAAGTAAGACAAGGAGAGGTTCCACCTGGACTAGATATGTATTGTGAATTGCCAAGTGTGTCTACGAGGAATGGTCTATTATTTTTGCAAAAATAAAAATCACTAAAGCAAGAATTAATAAAAAGATTGGGTTGCCTCTTAACAAACACTAAGTTTAATATCTTCAGCTAGACCTAAAGTAGTGCTCATCCTATTCTCGTCCAAATCTTGACATGGATTTATAATTCCCTACATGATTCAGGTTCATCTTCAGAGTACTTTCTTCATGGAACCATTAAGTGGCTTATTCTCTTGATAGCTAATAATTCTTTCATTATAATTAGATCTATGGATAACTTAAGTGCCAGTCGAGATTCAAAGGGACCTAGATCTATATAATCAATGTGCCAAAAAAGTACTACAGGATCCTCGTTTGATGTCTCTTCCTTCAGAGGCAAAGGTTCTACCAGAGTCACGAGGGATTTGCTAATAATTTAGATCTTGGCATAATTTCTTTTTGATCTATAACTTGGCACTTTTTCTAAATTAATATCAACCTTATCTCCGCACATTTTGTTAATATTGAAGATAAATTTTAGAGGCAATTATTGGAAGTAGTGCCAAATACAAGGTGATGTGGCGAGATCGCTGACGTGGGGAGCTGACAGGCGCCACGACAAAGGAGGCCACCGCGTCAGATGCCAAGTCAACTCTTTACCCCGGACCGCACTACCGAGCTGAGCTGAGCTCCCTCAAGATAATGAGCCAAGCTCCGTCCTCCGCCAGGTCGAGCCCGTGAGCTCGGGACGCCTAGGCCGGAGCTGCACTCTGCCCTCCAGAGCGAGACCCTCGGAGGTTGAGCCCTGTGGTCGAAGTCGAGTTCAGCCGTCCTCCGCCACGAGGAGCCTCTCCGAGTGCGAGCCCTCTGGAATGGGCCCGCACTCTGCACTCCAGAGCGAGACCCTCGGAGGTTGAGCCCTGTGGTCGGAGTCGAGCTCAGCCCTCCTCCGCCACGTGGAGCCTCTCCGAGCGTGAGCCCTCTGGACCAGGCCCATACTCTGCCCTCCAGAGCGAGACCCTCGGAGGTTGAGCCCTTTGGTCGGAGTCGAGCTTAGCCCTCCTCCGCCACATGGAGCCTCTCCAAGTGCGAGCCCTCTGGACCGAGCCCGCACTCTGCCCTCCAGAGCGAGACCCTCGGAGGTTGAGCCCTGTGGTTGGAGTCGAGCTCAGCCCTCCTCTGTCACGTAGAGCCTCTCCAAGTGCGAGCCCTCTGGACCGGGCCCGCACTCTGCCCTCCAAAGCGAGACCCTCGGAGGTTGAGCCCTGTGGTCAGAGTCGAGCTCAGCCCTCCTCCGCCATGTGGAGCCTCTCCAAGCACAAGCCCTCTGGATCGGGCTCGTTCCATTGAGGTGACCTCGCGAGCTCAGAGCGTCTGGGTCGGAGCAAGCCATGCCACCCTAGGACGCCGGCGAGCAGCCCGAGGATTACAGAGCGGCGCCCCCCATACCATAATAACTGCCTGTCCGCCCGTACTTTCAAGAGGATGGGCTAGTCAGAGAGCATGAACCCCTGGGGTGGTGACCCCCGGATCGAGGCTCTACCAGGCTTCCCGGAATGGGATGACTAGAGAAGATGTCAGAACAAATGGAAGCTTCCCCTACTATATGTCAGGAAAGACATCCCATCCACGGCACGGAATCCCACTACACGCTTCTGCCAGCCCAGCAAGAATCCCGAGGCAAGCATCTAACGGCCATTTTTTCAACTACTAAGAATGATCGACACTCCCAGAAGGAAAAAGGTAACAACAATACAATACCAACACAAGTGCAAGCTCGATCAAGGGGGCAAAGCACCACCATCACTATTACCGAAGAAAAACGAGGGAAACAAGGAGAGATGGTAGAATAGGGAACCCCTTTGTCCCCATCGTTACTCTCCCCCTGATACGTTTTCATCTTCATCCTCACACCATTTGCACATCCTAGGGCGGAGTCCATCAAGAGGGGCCCGACCAGGAGGATCTGTTCTCCTAGATCGTCAATGACTTGACCGTCAGAGTGCCCCTACCGGAAACCCCGGCCCGGATCACTAATCCCTGTTTCGCCGGTCCAGGACCAGAGGACCACCAGGCGGCAGTGAAGGGAGCGCACTCTGGAACCGGCAGTAGCTACGGGCCACGACGATCTTGATGGCAACACAGGGAAATCAAATATAAAAACTTTTAAGTCGTTATATCTTATATATGCAATGTCTCACTCAACAGCTTCTTTGTATGCTTTTAGAATACTTATAATTTAAGCTTCCTAATTATATATTACTAGTAAGGTATCAGTGGATGCGATAAGGAGTGGCTTCAATTCTTGGTCAGGTGGTGATTCTAACAAGGGGATTATTAGGGATTCGGGTGATAGCTCATATTTCTTGATCCAAAATGGGGTGGTGTCAGGATAGGGTGTTTCTACTTGGTTGTTCATTGCACAGTATACCCATCTACATCAAATTCATCTACCTCAAGGTGAGCCAGATAGGAGTTTAACAGATCATGGAAGAGATTTTTATGTATAGCTTCCTCTATTATATTCTTCATTTGTGATCCTTGGAAAGTCTTAATTAATTTCATCATTGTACCTATTTGTTCTCCCTTCCCATTAAAAATAATGGACAATTCTAGGGTACTAGGAAATGGGGCCATAGATAAGTAGGATGATGATGGAAGTGGTTCATCCCTCCATTTTGATTTCTCTTCATATGTTTCTACCTTATTCGAATTATCTAGGTTGGTCTCTTGGTTGTACATGGTTGCTCTATGATCAATTTATTCTCGAGAGTTATAATTGATTGTTCAGGGACAGTTACAGGAACATTAAAGTTTCTTGCTAGGAATTGTCCCTCAGGATTACTCTCGAGTTGACTAGGCAGCTCTTTTTTACTTACAGCCATGGCTAACTGATTTAATTACATCTCCAAATGGATAATAGCCTAGGTTTTGAAGATTATATGTTGGCTCGTGGTCTATATAAAGTTATTCAGTGTAGTGTTAGTGTTATTAACTATAGCATTGAGGTCATCTTGGGATTTAGCCAAAGTTTCTAGACTTTTTTCTAATATGTTGATTCCTTCCTCAAGATCTAAATCTAGTTAATTGTTTACTAATTGGTTTAGCCTTTGGTAGGGCTGATCAAAAATATATGCTCCTACTGTTGCATCTTGTGACCATGTAAACTTGGAATGATTTTCCCATCCTAGGCTGTAGGTTGGTGCATAGGGTTTAAGTATATACTTTTTATTAACTGCACTCTCTTGAGTAAACCCATTTTAGGTTGGGTGCATCAGGTAAGGACATTCCTCTACAACATGATCTGGTGCATCATATGCCATGCATATAAGTGCTGGAACATGGTATAATTGGATATGTCCTTTATGTTTCAGGACTTCCTCAATCCTATGGATCAAAGATGTCATTTTAGTTTCTTCAAGCTTTCTTGTATAATTGTATGCATCTTTGAATCTAGTGATTTAGGTTGCATATCAATTGGTTGTGGTCTATTCATAAAATTATTAGCTTGGGATCTGATTCTTGATGGTCGAACAGAATCAATTATGTACCAATAATCTTGTAGGGTTTCAAGTCATTCAATAGGATATAGGTAACAATAATCCATTAGGCTTTTTGATCTTTTAATGGAATCCATGACCTTTTAATCTTGTATGGTTTAGACTGTATCTGACCAATCATCATTTTATCTCAGTAAGAGTTTTTTTGATTATTTTATTTTTTAGGAGGAAGAGGGTAGAAGAGGATGCAAGAAAGAGAGAGAAAAAGTCTAAAGGAGAGAATCTAAGAAGTCCTGAATCTAGAGATGATAGAGAAGAGTGTTTTAATTAGGTTAATGTTTTATTGGCAAACAAGTTGTTAAACAATGGACTTTCTAATCTAGGGTTACCTATATCTAGACAACTCCTAACTGTCAAGACCGCCTTGGAGCCCTCCAAGTCAAAGACTAACTAACCAACTAACCAGGTAAGGGTAAGGTCGATGGGGGTCCCCTCATTGCTTTTCTTAAATACCAAATAAATTGGCCAGGTCAGTCAACAGAATCAATTAAAAATCACCTTCCTTCAAGGCTACATCATCGTTAAATCCCTTTTCTAGACACCAGCTGACCAGCTAATCTTGTCCTAGTCCAACTTTTCCAAAAACCCTTATCTTACTGAGCTCAAATGTCCTAGGGCCAATGTCTAATTGATTTTAAATTAAAAATTTAGGTAATGCAGTATAAAGGGTGGTGATTTGTGGACCAAGAAAGGATAATGAACTCCCCACCTTATGTTATTTAGAGATCCTTAAGATATTTTATGAAAATAAAATGCAAATCAAACAAGGTGTTCCAAAAAGTTAGGAAGTTTATAAGGTTTATTATTTATTTCATTAAATTAATTAAATGTTATGAAAAAATGTCTTTTATTTTTTTTAAGTTATTTAAGGTAGTTTAATTAAAAGAAAAAGTTAATTAGATTAGGAGTTAACTTGTGAAAATATAGAAAATAAAAATATGTGATTTGCTAATGAAAATAGAAGAAAATTTAGAAAATAAAGGCAACTGAAATAAGGAAGGCAATAAAGCTAAAGAGCAATAATTGAAAAAAAAAAGATTTTTTTTTACTTTTTTCATAAAACAATTATGCCTAAATCCTCGATAATAGTACCAAAATTTGGTCATTGCCATAGGCGATCAAAAATAAAAACCTAACTCACTACTATAGCTAGGGTAAATAGGGATTGTATCCTCGGGGATCAAAGATAATTATTTTATAAAAAAAATAAAGAAAGAAATAAATATTTAGATTTTTGAAAGGTGGATGATGGTTAATTAAAATTAATTAACTTAAATTAAATATGAGATGAGGGGTTTATATAATAACAAGATTCTTCATATTTTCAGATAATCACATAAGTAAATTCTGTACCTGTTCCAATGCAAGCAATCGAAGTTCATAATTATTTTAGAATCTTTCAAACTAATTCCTAGCATAGGCTATCTTGCTAAGTATAAACTATATCCTGTTAGGATCATGGCTTGTTCCATAAGTATAAGCTATCCATTGATTGAGTTGAATAGATCCTAATAAGATACATGAATAAGAATCCTAGAATCAATTATCTATATTGAGCATGGACCATATCGTGTCAAAATCATGATCCATCCCATCTATAGGTAATTAATTTTAGGAAATCAAATAGAAAAGAGTTTAAAAGAAATTTAAAGTTTTATTCAATTGCATAGAATAGGAAAACAAATACAAAAACTTAAGTACGAAAACCTGTACTTCCCTATAAATTGTATCTCAGTAGACCATGGCTCCTGGATACATTTTGGAGATTCGGGATTCTGTTACAGCACCTTCTTTTTTGAGAAGTTCTTTTTCTTTATTCCTCTTCCTCTCTCTCAAAGCCCAGACTAATTATAAAAGAAAATAAAAAGTAAAATTCTGTAGGCTCTTGGCTCTCCACCTGTTGCCTCCTATTGACACTGATCCTCGTGGATCGGATAGAGTGCTTGGATTACCGGTTCGCCTTCCTAGATTCCTACAAAATAAATTTCTGATCGGATTTTCTCTGGTGGGGAACACTCCGATGTCTAAGTCAGTAGGGTTCAAGCCACAGAATGTAGAGTTCAAAGAAAGAAAGTGAGATGAAATAAATGGAGAGTCAGGTGTGCGTAGTATGGCTAGTCATGTACTGGGCTCAGACTTGCATGACCTGGAATAGCTTACCTCGGATGTCCTCTCTTACCGCTTTTTATAGGTATTGGTATAACGGAAAGCAGTTAAGCCTTCTCAGTTTCTGTTAGGAAAGTTAGTCAATCTAACTTCCTTCTAACTGATTGTGGTTAGTGTTGAAGGTCAGTTACTTTGGTCTTACTGAGATCATAGTTATCAGTCATGCGGTTGGTTATAACAACCAAGTCCATTCTTGATGGCTTTAGCTGGAAGTGGATTGGCCATTCTCTTCGGAGTTGGTCGAAGTTATTTCATTAGTTATAGATTAGCTATTTACTTCAAAGTCATATTTCTTTGGAGCGGACCGACTGTAGATCAACCATTCACTGTAGAACTGTGTGGATCAGCCATTTTCTTCGAAGCCATTGGCTTCGGAGCATATGTTGTGAGTTGGCCAGTTACTTCGGAGTGGTTCACTTCGAAGCATATGTGGTAGATCGGCCATGTGCTGAAGGCCGATCTCAAGTTGTACATAACTGCTAGCCAAAGCATAGTGTTGATCTGTTCTCCCATCGGAGATCAGGTGTGTCGATGTGTCAATCCATCTGACCAACCAGTTAGGGTAGGATCAGTTGAGTCTTTGAAATGGCAATTATCTTTTTTGAACGGTTTATCACAACAGTTTCCCCCCACTCCCAATTTCAAAGCAATTTATTGCTTTGAAAAATGGGAGTATTAATACCTTGTCATCTTTTGGCGGAAGGAAAGATAGTTGATGATGGCAAATCTTTGATTCAATTGATCACAATAACTACTTTCTATTTCGAGCATCATGTCTTGGATAGGTATCAATTTTTTATTGGTTCTTAAAGAAGTGGAGTAGGCTAGAGAGTCGTGCCTATCTTTTTTATTATGAGGTTTTTAGCAGACTCTTTGTCTTCGACAAGGAATTGATACTAGATTTCTTTTATCCTATGGGGGGTTGGTAACTTCCGCCCTCTCTACTAGATGGGTGCTGGTGGCTTCGAGGTGATGGTTTAGTTGGTGGGGCCATGGATCGAATGGCAAATTGTTGAAGAAGATGAACGACGTTCATCAATAGCTGGATCTACTCGATCAGAGTGTCTAGCCTTTGGTTAATAGTTGGGGATTTCTATCCTTAACTTCTGTTATGCTAAGAGCATTCCAAGAATATCACCATTAAGAAGAGGAGTTGAGTGGAGGTATTTTTCTTACCATTTTTTTAAAAGATTTGGGCAAAGACCCTTCTCTAGCATTAATCTATTACTTCTCCTCTCCAAGTTTGATGAACCAGATGTACTGAAGTAGTTTTGGGCTTTTGAAAGCCTTCTGGGATCTCCATAGTTGGCTAGATTAGCTCCTAGACCTACAAAAAATAGTCCTCATTGATGGAGAAATTTGTAAGATTTCTTCAACAAAGGACCTTCTAATACTTAGTCAACTTAAAAAAAAGAACAATGAGAAGAAAATGGACAGAGAGTGATAAGGGATAACTTGATCTAGGGATGAGTGAGATGAAATTCTATGGTTAGTTGTTAGCAATCAAAACTATAACTAATGCTAATAAATTCATATATGTTCGACCATCTGAGGAGATTAAATTATGATCATTTGGCAATGAAATTACTAGTTAAAGAAGTAGTTCCCTAGATCTAAAATCCAGGACCATGCTCGTCCAGAATCTTCTCAATCCGATCATGTCTTTGAAAAACTTTTGACTGTAGACACTCAAGTATGGGTTCACTCTCAACAAAAAAATTAGGTTCAAAAGGATCGCTGAGTATTGTTATTGGTTCTTTATACTTTATTAAATTTGATACATTAAAAGTTGTGCTAAAGCCATAATCAGATGATAGGTCCATAATATATGTATTTGGTCCAAGTTTCTTTAAGATCTTAAAATAGCCAGCTCCTCGGGCATGTAGTTTCTTAATGGTTCTAGAAGGAAACCGTTCTGGCCTAATATATATCATAACATAATCTCCTATAGCAAAATCATGAGCTCGTTGGTGTGAATCAGCTAATTACTTATAGACCAGATTATTGATATTAGTTTTTTTAATAATTTCTTTATACAGATCTCTTACATGCTGTGTGAATCTTTGACTGATTCAGATGTCCTAATATGCATGGATAATGGAATGAGGTCAACTGGTTTTCTAGGTTGAAGATCATACACTACTTCGAAAGGACAAATTCCTATTGATGTGGCCAAGTTGCTGACATGGAGCAGCTGTCAAATGCCACGTGGACTCTCTCTCCGAGGTTGAGCCCTCTGGGATGGAGCCGCCACCTGTCCTCCGCCAGATCAGGCCCCTCGAGATCGAGCCCTGTGGTCGGAGTCGAGCTCAGCCCTCACCCGCCACGTGTAGTCTCTCTCCGAGGTCGAGAACTCTGGGACGGAACCGCCACCTGTCCTCTGCCAGATCAAGCCCCTCGAGATCGAGCCCTGTGGCCAGAGTCGAGCTCAGCCCTCACCCGCCATGTGGAGTCTCTCACCGAGGTCGAGCCCTTTGGGATGGAGCCGCCACCTGTCCTTCGCTAGATCGAGCCCCTCGAGATCGAGCCCTGTGGCCAGAGTCGAGCTCAGCCCTCACCCGCCATGTGGAGTCTCTCTTCGAGGTCGAGCCCTCTGGGACGGAGCTGCCACCTGTCCTCCATCAGATTGAGCCCCTCGAGATCGAGCCCTATGGTCGGAGTCGAGCTCAGCCCTCACCCGCCACGTGGAGTCTCTCTTCGAGGTCGAGCCCTCTAGGACGAAGCCACCACCTGTCCTCCACCAGATCGAGCCCCTCGAGATCGAGCCCTATGGTTGGAGTCGAGCTCAGCCCTCACCCGCCACATGGAGTCTCTCTCTGAGGTCGAGCCCTCTAGGATGGAGCCGCCACCTGTCCTCTGCCAGATCGAGCCCTGTGGTCGGAGTCGAGCTTAGCCCTTACCCACCACGTGGAGTCTCTCTCCGAGGTCGAGCCCTCTGGGACAGAGCCACCACCTGTCCTCCACCAAATCGAGCCCCTCGAGATCGAGCCCTATGGTCAGAGTCAAGCTCAGCCCTCACCCGCCACGTGGAGTCTCTCTCCGAGGTCGAGCCCTCTAGGACGGAGCCGCCACCTGTCCTTTACCAGATCGAGCCCTGCCTCCCCTGCTTGGCCTCTAGCCTAGATAAAGGTGGGAGGACGGTATCATCATCCCAAGGACTACGGAGCAGCACCCGCCATATCATAATAACTGCTTGTCCGCCCATACTACCAGGAGGATGGGCCAGTCAAAGAGCACGAACCCCGAGGGCGGCGCCCTCGGATCGAGGCTTTGCCAAGCTTCCCAGAATGGGGCAACCGGAGAGGATGTCAGAGCGAATAGAAGTTTTCCCCACCGCATGTTAGGAAAAATGTCCCGTCCATGGCACGGTATCCCGACACATGCGCCTGCCAGCCCAGTGAGGATCCCAAGGCAAGCATCCAACGGTCATCTTTCAACTACAAAGAATGATCGACAACCCCGGAAGAGAGAAGGTAACAACTACAACAACAACAACACAAAAAAAGGAATGCATCACTGTTGCAAGCTCAACCAGGAGGGCAGAGCACCTCCACCATCACCACTAAAGAAACAAAGCGAGGGAACAAGGGCAAGCGGCCAAGCAGAGAACCCCATTATCCCACCGTCGTTCTCCCCCTGCTACATTTTTGTTTTCATTCTCATACCATTCACTCCTCCTAGCGTGGAGTCCACCAAAAGGGGCTCGACTAGGAGGATCTGTTCTCCTGGATCGTCACTGACTTGACCGTTGGAGTGCCCCCGCAGGAAACCCTAGCCCGGGTCACTAACCCCTGTTTTGCAGGTCTAGGACCAGAGGACCACCAGGCATTGAAGGAAGTGCACTCCGACACCGACAGCAGCTATGGGCCACGGTGATCTTGGCGGTAACAGATTGGCGCACCAGGTGAGGGGGCAGAACGAAGCAAGGCTCGCCGCAGGACGACGGGTACAACCTAAGCCATTCCCCATTCTTCTCACAAGTAGTTCTGTGGAAGGATGGTGACAACGCGAGCGAGGGAGGCTTCCACCAGCCGTGTGGGGGACTCCCCATCCTGGGGGAACCCATGCCACCAGGAGGAGGAGCCCCCCACTCCTTTTCAACTACCTCCGTTAGAGTCCCAGCTGGCCGCGCTCGCCCAGCAGATGCATATCCTCGCCATGGCAGTGTGCCAGCTCAATCCCCAACACCGGTCCTTGGCTACCCACCAGTAGCCAGGGACTCCGATAACCCACGGCACAGCTCCCCGCGATAGCCTGCGTTCCTTTCAAGGAAGGCCTTTGCAACTGCAGGCCACTACTGACAATCGGGGTACCCATCAAACTCCGGCGAAGAGACGACGAGCTGGCCCTGCCGACAGGGAGAGCCACTCACCAAACCTCGAGCGGGTGGTGCCCAAATCCCGTAGAAGCAGAAAAAGCAAGACCCCCCATCATGGAGGCCGCATATCCATGTCACCTTCTCCGTCTCCTTCAACGGAGGGGTCCACTGACAAAGCCATCAGGCGCACGGCGGAGAAGCGCCTGGAGGAACAAGAGCACAAGCTAGCGGAGTTCTCCCACCGGTTTGCCAACATGCAGGGCTCTGCTAGTGAGCCAGTGGGCTACGACGCCTGTCCCCCATTCTCCCAAGAAATCCAAGTGGAGCCGATCCCGCATCAGCTCTGGATGTCGCAGGTGGATCCCTACGATGGGACCACCGACCCCCTGGACCACCTGGAAAGCTACTGGATCCTCATGAGGGTCCAGGAGGCCACCGACGCTCTTCTCTGCATCGCCTTTCCTGCCACTCTCCGAAAAGCAGCCCGGGTGTGGTTCACCCGTTTGGTGCCGGAGAGCATCGACTATTTCGTCCAATTAGGGCAGAAGTTCGTGGCCCACTTCGACGCCTGTAGGAAGTTTCCACGATAGGCAGATAGCCTCTTCTCCATCCGGCAGTAGGACCGCGAGCCCTTGCGGGACTACGTGGCCCACTTCAAGGCTGCTGCACTGGAGATTTATAACCTCGATGAGCCATTTGCTATGCTGGCACTGAAGCGAGGGCTCGGGACCTCCCGCCTGACCTACTCGCTCGACAAGAAGCCCCAGAAGACTTATTCCGAGCTCCTCCTCTGAGTCCAAAAGTACATCCATGCCGAGGAGGCGGATCGTACGAGGCGGGAGCTTGACGGGAAGCCACTGAAGAAGCCGGCCCCCACTGAGATGTCCGGGACCCGGAAATCGACACCCTAGGCTCCGAACTCTTGGAGGGACCGACCAAGACCGAAAGGGGCTCCCGTTCCTGAGGAGAGTTATACCCCCATCCTCGCCCCGAGGACAAAAATCCTAATGGAAATCGAAGGCGAGGATTACCTGAGACACCGCCTCTGATGAAGTCCTCCACCGGCCATGATAAAACAAAGTACAGTCGCTTTCACCATGACCACGGCCACGACACCGAGGAGTGTCGCAACCTTAAGTGGAAAATTGAAGAACTCATCAAGAGGGGCTACCTCAAAAGGTTCATCGGGGATAAACCTCAAGTGGAGTCCCAGGCGATCGTCGCTCTCCCGCCAGCTCCAACCATCGATAACCGTCCTACCAAGAAGCCGGTGGGCATGATCTCCTGGGGAGCTGTGCGCACACCCAAAAGGGCCCAGGGGGTAGGGGTCCCTGAGAATGTACTCCCCTTTATGAGGGAAAGGAAAAATGGGGGGGAAAATGTAAATAATGATGCCGTTGTCATCGAGATGATGATAGCGAAGCATCTTGTAAAACACATCATGGTTGATAGTGGAAGCTCCACAGACGTGCTTTTTTACGATGCCTTCTCTAGGATGAACCTTTCCCCCGATCAGCTTAGGCCTGTGCATGCACCCCTTGTTGGTTTCACAGGTGATTCCATAAGGGTGGAAGGAGAAATCACTCTCCTGGCCACTATCGGGATCCCACCTTGGCAGAGCACTGTTATGATGACTTTCACGATTGTAAGGCTCCCTTCTGCCTACAACGTGATCTTGGGCCAGCCCGGGCTCAACTTGCTCGACGCTGTTGTCTCCACCAAGAGGCTACTTGTACAGTTCTCTACTCCCTACGGTGTCGGGGAAATGAGAGGAGCACCCCAGCTAGTGCAGCATTGCTTCCAAACCATCCCTAGGGCCAAGGTCCCCAAGGATGATTATAAGGCAGATGATCTCGACCAAAGGACCCATGATCCCAGGGGAGGCCTAGTCGAGCACTTACTCTCTTACCCGCTCGGAGACGATCCCACGAAGACAGTGCAGATCGGAGCCCAGCTACCCGAGGAGGAGAGGGCCCAACTACTGGAGTTCCTACGGGCAAGCACGGATGTGTTCGCTTGGATGGCGGCGGATATGCCAGGTATTCCTCCTGACATCATTCTTACAAATTGAGTGTTGACCCAAAACACAGACCAGTTCAGCAGAAGAAGAGAAGTTTCGTCCCGGAGAGGCAAGCAGCTATCAAGGAGGAAGTTGATAAACTCCTGGCTGCCGGCTTCATTCGAGAGGTCCAGTATCCGAGCTGGCTGGCAATGTAGTGATGGTAAGGAAGAACAATGGCAAGTGGAGGATCTGTGTAGACTACACCGACCTCAACAAAGCTTGCCCGAAGGATAGCTTTCCTCTATGGAAGATTGACCAGCTGGTGGACGCCATCTCTGGCCACAGGCTGCTCTCCTTCATGGATGCATTCTCCGAGTACAACCAGATCCGTATGCATCCAGAAGACGAGGAGCACACTGCCTTCATCACCGACCAAGGGACATACTGCTACAGGATGATGCCTTTTGGTCTGAAGAACGCAGGAGCTACATACCAGCGCCTGGTCATAAGGTCTTCAAGGACCAAATTGGCTGCAACATGCAAGTGTATGTGGATGACATGCTCGTCATGAGCAAGTCAAGCTCGAGCCACATCGCTGACCTCGCCAAATCCTTCCATAACCTGTGGCAACATCAGATAAAGCTGAACCCAGCGAAGTGCACTTTCGGAGTGGCGGCAGGAAAGTTCCTCGACTTTATGGTCACCCAGAGAGGCATCAAAGCGAACCCGGAAAAGGTTCAGGCCATCATCGACATGGAGCACCTGACCTCCAAGAAGCAGGTCCAGTGCCTGATGGGGCGTATCACCGCCCTTAGCAGGTTCATCTCGAGGTCGGCTAACCGTTGCCTTCTATTTTTCAAGGCGCTATGCAAGATGCATGACTTCACCTGGATGGAGGAGTGCAGAATAGCCTTCAAGGAGCTGAAGAAGTTCCTCGCCTCTCCCCCATTGCTCTCCAGGCCGGAGGAGGGGGAGGAGCTCCTGCTCTATCTAGCAGTTACACCGGGAGCCGTCAGCTCAATTCTCGTCTGTGCAGATGAGGACAAATCTCAAAAGTCGGTATACTACACCAGCAAAATCCTCCGCGATGCGGAGATCAGGTATACTCGCTCCGAGAAACTCATTTTTGTATTGATAATGTCTGCTAAGCACCTCAGGCCCTACTTCCAAGCACACCCAATAGTGGTCATGACGGACTAGCCACTTAGGACCATACTCAGTCGACCCGAGACTTACGGGAGATTGGCTAAGTGGTCCCTGCTGCTCAGCAAGTTCGACATAGTGTACTGATCGAGGTCTTCAAAGAAGGCCCAAGTCCTAGCTAACTTCGTGGTCGAGTACACCGAGTTTACCAAGGAGCTAGAGCAGACAATAACAGAGCCCAGACCAGGAGAGGAACCTTGGATCCTCCATGTGGATGGAGCATCCAATTCTGGCAGGAGCGGGGCAGGCCTCATCCTCACCAACAGCGATGGGGTTATGGCGGAATGCGCCCTCCGCTTCAAGTTCACCATGACAAACAACCAAGTGGAGTACGAGGCACTCCTCACAGGCCTAAGAGTCTCCCATGAGTTGGATGTGCAGGACCTAAAAGTCTTCATCTACTTCCAGCTGGTTGCTGAACACGTCTCCGGAGAGTATAAAGCAAGGGACACCCAGATAATGAAGTACCTGGAGCAGGTCCGCGTAAACACGACAGGCCTCTAGCATTTCAGCATCTTCCACATTCCCCGAGGGGAGAATGCACGCACGGATGCACTGTCTAGGCTTGCGACCTTGCAGGACTCGTCATTGGGATACACCTACATTGAGTACCTCGAAAGTCCCAGCTATGAGAGCTCGGAGGAGATGCATCAAGTCATCCCTGAGCCGAGCTGGATAGACAGGTACATCAGGTACATAACTGACGGCTCCCTACCCGAGGACCGTGTAGAAGCTGCCCTCATCAAGAAGAAGGCCTCCCGGTTCATTCTGATGGAGGGCCAGCTCTACCACCGATCCTACTCCTATCCGTTCCTGAAGTGCCTCAGGCCTGTCGAGGCAACCTTTGTGCTCCAAGAGATACATGAAAGCCTTTGTGGGAATCATGTGGGAGGGAGAACGCTGGCTTATAAAGCTCTTCGCCAGGGATACTTCTGGGAGACCATGAGGGAGGACACTGCCGACTTCGTTAAAAGGTGCGACAAGTGCCAACGCCATGCGAATATACAGTGCCAGCCGGCGATGCCGATCTCCCAACTCTCAGCCCCTTGGCCTTTTGCCTAGTGGGGAATGGACATCTTGGGACCGTTTCCCCCCGCACCAGGGCAGCGAAGATTCCTGCTGGTGGCAATCGATAACTTCACTTAGTGGGTCGAAGCAAAGCCACTGGCCCGGATCGCAGAAGCTAATGTCCGCCAGTTCTTCTGGAAGTCAATCATTTGCCACTTCGGACTCCCTCATTGTATCATCACTGACAACGGGCAACAGTTCGACAATCAGGAGTTCGAAGGGTTCTGCGCTGAACACGGCATCCAACACTGATTCACCTCGGTGTCTCACCCTTAAATAAATGGAGAAGCCTAGGTGACCAACTAGACCATCCTCCAAGGACTCAGGACCAGGCTGGACCAAGCTAAGGGTAGGTGGACAGAAGAACTCCCAAGCATTCTGTAGGCCTACCACATGACGCCCAGGACGGTGATCGATGAGACGCCCTTCAACCTTGTTTTCGGTGCCGAGGCGATCATCCTGGTCGAGCTCGGCATGCCCATGCTATGAATGCATCAGTATGACAAGGCACGAAATTTGACACACCTCCTGCTCAACCTGGATCTCCTCGAAGAAGCAAGGGATAAAGTCCAGTTGTGAATGGCAGCCTACTGGCAACGGGTAACCCGGTACTACAACGCCCAGGTCAGGCCAAAAGCTTTCAAGCCCAGAGACTTGGTGCTATGGCGGGCAGAGGCGTCTCAACCCAGGGAGTGCGGCAAGCTCTCACCAAACTGGGAAGGCCCCTACAAAGTGGCTGAAGCCCTCTCACAAGGAGCCTATTACCTTGAAGATCTTGGTGGCGTCAGGTTCCCTCGAACATGGAATGCCTGCAACTTGCGGAAATACTATCAATAATGTAAGGTTTCCCAACAATAATAATGACAATGGTTTTTCCTTGCACAAGTATTTATCTGTCTTGCAGGAAAACCTCATCAACGCCTTCGAGCCCAGCTCCAGGGTGCCAAGACCGGAGCTCCGACCTCCGGCCTAGGGATCTTTGAGCCAAGCCGTTCTCAATCATCAACACTTCGAGCCCAGCTCCGAGGCGCCAAGACCTGAGCCCAGCACTCAGGCAACCCTAGACCGGAGCTCAGCTCTCCAGCCAAGGGACCTTCGAGCCTAGCTGCTCTTAATCACAAATATCTTCGAGCCCAGCTCTAAGACACCAACTACCCCGGAGTCCAGCTCTCCAGTAGGCAAGCCTCGAGCCTAGCTCCAAGGCATCCAAGACCTGAGAAGCCCTCAGGCATCCAAGCCCGAAGAAAGGTCCTCCGGCACCAAGACCTGAGAAACCCTCAAGCACCTTAGACCGGGGCTAGCCCTCTGGCCAAGGGATCTTTGAGCCTAGCTACTCCCCACTGCCCAAGTCCTGAGCCCAACTAGCCGATGTTGAAGCCTTATCACCATATCCAAGACGAGAAGGAACCCTTCCCCCTTTTCTCACTATATACTTTAAAAAAAAAAAAAAAGAAGAGGAGAGAAGAGGGAGAAGGAGAGAAGCAATGAAGACACAGGATAAGGTAGTTTGAAAATTTACTTCCATTAAACAAAAAGTCTTTACAAAGCACCCTCGGGCCCCCGACATGCCGGGCGACCCGACTTAAATACAAAAGAAAAGAGAAAGAACTACCCGCCGGCTGACCCCTCAACTGGACCGTAGGGTTGAGAGGTTCCATTCACGAGGACCTCCGGCTGTGCTGCTCTAGTTTTGGGTGGTACAACTCTGTCCTTGGCTGGCATAGAAGGCTCGAGAGCGATGGCTTCCTCAACACCCGCCTCCCGGTCCGAAGCTTCGGGGTAGCTGAGGTAGCTGTGGCCCTCATTCGAGATGAACCCTTCAACTCTACGGCACAGGTACATGAAGCCCTTATAAAAGAAGTCCGACACCATTTGTTGGATCTCGACGAGGAACTCCTCCGAGGCCTTGTACCTTGCAACCGCCTCCTCAGCCTCCTTCTTCACTGCAGCAGCCTCACATCTGGCATCCCCAGCCGACTTGGCCGCCTTCTGGGCTACGGTCGACTTCTCCTTCGCCGCCGCCAGCAGAGCCTGGAGGGACTGAGCGATCCCCTTCTGCCCGGTTGCCTCGGCATTGAATTATCCTAGCCTCTGCTCGGCATTGGTGAGCTCCTCGGTCCTCTTCCTCGACTGGCCCTGCTCCTGGTCGAGGCTCTCCTGGAGCTCCCTTGCTCACACCTCAGAGCTAGCAAGCTGCTTCTCAAGGTCCTTGACCCATCGGTCAAGCACCTCGTCGGAGTCAGCCCTCTTCTTCAAATCGGCCTTCAATGACGCGATCTCGACCGCCTGCTACTGTTCAGCACGCTCCCAGTTACGACAGCAGCCCCTGATGAAGAGGGCATTGGCACCGATCTGCACCATATAAAAGGTTAGCAAAAAAAAAAAAAAGAAAAGAGGGGGGAAGAGGAGAAAGAAAAAGATGAAGTTGCTCACCGTATAGAGCTGGGAGAAGATGCTACCAACCACATCTCCCAGCTGTAGCCTGGCCATCTCCTGCCGATCGCATGATTGGATGGAGAAACCATCATGCACTCGGCTAGGGTAAAGTTGCCCAGCAAGGAGCTCTCCGGCCCCAGCTTGAATGGGAGACGATGCCTCGCCTCCTCTCTCCTGCTCTCTGGGAGAGCGGGTGCACCCATCCCACCAGCAGTGGGACCCCCAGGAACCGGTCGAGGATCCGGCACCATCGCAGGTGGAGCCCTCGTTGCAGGTGGAGCTCCAGCATGAACCTCCCCCTCCTCGACCTCAATCACCGCTGGGCTCGGGGAGCAGGAGGATGCGACAGCAGCAGCGGCCCTAGCTCGGACGACCATCTCGGGCTCCGAAGCTGGGGCCTCGGCCCATGGCCTTGTTCGCTCTTCGACTCTCCCAACCACCCGCTGACTAAGCCCTGGTATCACGGACGGCAAAGGATCCTCCTCAGCCTCCCTCCTCGAGGCGACCGGCACGGCGGGGGCGATCGCCGACGCGCCCTCGACCCGGGCCCACCTCGGAGGAGGCTCATTGGCCATCCCGGTGGGTGGCCTCTTCTTGGTGATCGATAGCAAATCGCTCTCCGAGAAGATCATCTCAGCACACAGATCAACCATGGGTTAGAAGCCAGGAAAGTCAGCCCAATACAAAAAGGAGAGAGAGGAAACACATGTATGAAAGAAAGATCTAGGCCAGACTCACCCGACCCTCTCGTCGGGTCAAACTTGGCATCAAAGAGGTTCTGCTCCGATAGCAGAACCTCAAGGGAAGGGATCTGGGCGGTGTGAAGCTGCTCTTAGTCATCTCGGTCAGCTGCATCAACCGCAGAGATTCGGTTGGGGGACTGGTCTGGATTACTCCATACCCAGTCAACCCCCTCGACGGTGGCGAAGAAGAACTTACTCTTCCATCTCTTGATGGAAGAGGGGAGATCGAACCTGATGCCCTTCGGGCAAGGAAGATAAGGACCACCACCCATTCTCCGTGGGATGGCGCTTTAGGGCAAATAACGCCCTGAACAAAGAGAATCGGGCGACAAACCCGTGGACATGATAGAGGACGATGAAGGAAAAGATAGTCCTAATAGCGTTAGGGACTAGCTGAGCAGGGACCATGTGATAGTTGCTCAGCACGGACATAAAGAAGGGGTGAAAAGGAAAATGAAGCCCACCCGAGAAGGTCTCTTCGTAGAAGGCAATTTGGCCCGGGCCACTCGAAGTGACCCTATCCCCGGGTCGGGGGACCAGAAGTCGGACAGAGTGCAGGATGCCATAGACATCCCGAATGGTCCCCAGCTCCATAGCAGAAATCGTCGAAGTGATCCCACTAGGACCTGTTGACTGAACAGGCTCGGAAACTGGTTCGGGTGGGGGAGGAGGGTGAGAAGGATGAGAAGAAGTGGCCCCCGGTTCCCTAATGGACACGGGGCAAAGTGGAAGGGCTGGCCTCCTACTGAACTCGAACCGCACCCCCTTCGACTCCTCATCGGAGGAGGAAGACACTGGCCCCTGCACGGAAGGACCGACTTCGTCCTGGTTGGAAGGACGGAAACCAGGACCAGAATGAGACATCCTATGAAAAAGACCCAGGGAGAAGAAAGACTGGACTCGGTTTGCTGAAGGCCCTAAGCTCGGAAGAGGAACCCTACCACAAAGGGAAAGGAGGAAGAAGGGGGGACCGACCTGGTTCCTTAGAGGGAGGAAGGGCGAAAGCGGATCATGAAGAAGAAAGAGTCCAAGTACTGTAGAAGGCACAAAGGATTTGAAAGAATGGAAGTTTTGGATAAAGAACTTCTTTTCACTTTGAAAAGACCCATCAAATCCGTACCGTGATGACCCCTCCACCAACGAATCCTCGACGCATGTTGGTCATCGGTAAGGAAAGCATCCCGGTCACTCTGGATTCCACACCAGCACTAACTACTCCTCGGACGTGGCCACGTGGTGCCTCTGCAATGGCCTGGGAGACCATTTTGCAAAGTGCCGGCGATCATGACCATCATTGCACCGGATCTTCACCCTTCCATGTCAGCGATGCATTTACTCCCTCCGACCCGAGTGCCACGCACTAACGAGTCTCATGAGTGGGGGGCGAATGATGTAGCCGGGTCACTGACATGGAGCAGTTGTCAGATGTCACGTGGAGTCTCTCTCCAAGGTCGAGCCCTCTGGGATGGAGCCGCCACCTGTCCTCTGCCAGATTGGGCCCCTCGAGATCGAGCCTGTGATCGGAGTCGAGCTTAGCCCTCACCCGCCACATGGAGTCTCTCTCTGAGGTTGAGCCCTCTAGGATGGAGCCGCCACCTGTCCTGCACCAAATCAAGCCCTGTGGCCAGAGTCAAGCTCAGCCCTCACCCACCACGTGGAGTCTCTCTTCGAGGTCAGCCCTCTGGGACAGAGCCGCCACCTATCCTCCGCCAGATTGAGCCCCTCGAGATCGAGCCCTGTGGTCAGAGTCGAGCTCAGCCCTCACCCGCCATGTGGAGTCTCTCTTCGAGGTCGAGCCCTCTGGGATGGAGCCGCCACCTGTCCTCCACCAGATCGAGCCTCTCGAGATCGAGCCCTATGGTCGAAGTCGAGCTCAGCCCTCACCCGCCATGTGGAGTCTCTCTCCAAGGTCGAGCCCTCTAGGATGGAGCCGTCACCTGTCCTCCACCAGATCGAGCCCCTCGAGATCGAGCCCTGTGGTCGGAGTCGAGCTCAGCCCTCACCCGCCACGTGGAGTCTCTCTCCGAGGTCGAGCCCTCGGGGATGGAGCCGCCACCTGTCCTCCACTAGATCGAGCCCCTCGAGATCGAGCCCTGTGGCCGAAGTTGAGCTCAGCCCTCACCCACCACGTGGAGTCTCTCTTCAAGGTCGAGCCCTCTGGGATAGAGCCGGCACCTATCCTCCACCAGATTGAGCCCCTCGAGATCGAGCCCTGTGGTCGGAGTCGAGCTCAGCCCTCACTCGCCACGTGGAGTCTCTCTTCGAGGTCGAGCCCTCTAGGACAGAGCTGTCACCTGTCCTCCGCCAGATTGAGCCTCTCAAGATCGAACCCTGTGGTCGGAGTCGAGCTTAGCCCTCACCTGCCATGTGGAGTCTCTCTCCGAGGTCGATCCCTCTGGGATGGAACTGCCACCTGTCCTCCACCAGATCGAGCCCCTCGAGATCGAGCCGTGTGGTCAGAGTCGAGCTCAGCCCTCACCCACCACGTGGAGTATCTCTCCGAGGTCGAGCCCTCTGGGACGGAGCTGCCACCTGTCCTCCGCTAGATCAAGCCCCTCGAGATCGAGCCTTGTGGTTGGAGTCGAGCTCAACCCTCACCCACCACGTGGAGTCTCTCTCCGAGGTCGAGCCCTCTTGGGATGGAGCCGCCACCTGTCCTCCAACAGATCAAGCCCTACCTTACCTGCTCAGCCTCTAGTCCGAATAAAGGCGGGAGAATGGTACCATCATCCCAAGGACTACGGAGCAGCGCCCGCCATATGGAAATAACTGCCTGTTCGCCCGTACTACCAGGAGGATGGGTCAGTCAAAGAGCATGAACCCCAAGGGTGGCGGCCCTCGGATCGAGGCTCTGCCAAGCTTCCTGGAATGGGGTGACCGAAGAGGATGTCAGAGCGAATAGAAGATTCCCCCACCGCATGTCAGGAAAACATCCCGTCCATGGCATGGTATCCCGTCGCACGCACCTGCCAGCCCAGCGAGGATCCCAAGGCAAGCATCCAACGGTCATCTTTTAACTACAAAGAATGATCGACACCCCTGGAAGGGGGAAGGTAACAACTACAACAACAACAACACAAAAAAAAATAACGCATCACCGGTGCAAGCTCAACCAGGAGGGCAGAGCACCTCCACCATCACCACTGAAGAAACAAAAAGAGGGAACAAGGGGAAGCAGCCAAGCAGAGAACCCCTCTGTCCCGCCGTCGTTCTCCCCCTGCTACGTTTTCGTTTTCATTCTCATACCATTCACTCCTCCTAGCATGGAGTCCACCAAAAGGGGCTCGGTTAGGAGGATCTGTTTCCCTGGATCGTCACTGACTTGACCGTTGAGTGTCCCCGCCGGAAACCCCGGCCCGGTCACTAACTCCTGTTTTGCAGGTCCAGGACCAGAGGACCGCCAGGTATCGAAGGGAGTGCACTCCGGCGCCGACAGCAGCTATGGGCCATGGCGATCTTGGCGGCAACACCTATCATCCTATTAACATAACTATTATAAGCAAATTCAGCCTACGTAATAATAAATCCCAATTCTTCACCCCTCTCCTACTAAACAATGAAGGAGATTTCCTAAGCTCCTATTCAAGATTTTAGTTTGACCTTCAGTTTGGGGATGATATGCAGATAAAAATTTTAGTTTCATCCCTATTAAGTGCCATAGTGTCTTCCAAAAATAACTCATAAAATGAACATCTCTATCAGACATAATCGATTTTGGCAAACCATGCAGTTTAACTACATCAAAATACAATCGCGCAACTCCAAAGTGCCAGAAGTTTTAGGGCAAGGAAGGAAGTGCACCATTTTTGAAAATCTATCCATTACTACACAAATAGATTCATTCTTTATAAATGTTTGGGATAATCCTAAAACAAAATCCATACTCACATCCTACCACAGATAATCAGGTATAGGTTATGGAAGGTATAATCCAGTATTTTGTTTGTGATGTTTGGCTACTATGCAAGTTCGACACTGTGCCATGATGTGGGCCACATCATATTTCAAACTAGGCCAATAAAATTGGACTTCCATAGCTTTGATACTAGATAAGCCTCGAGTATGTACTTCCCAAATTAAAAAATCTCTAACACAGATTCGAGGGATATATAGCTTATTATTTATGATAAGGTAACTATCCTAAAGGGTATACTCACTAAATTCCTTAGATGGTCCTTGTCTTAGTGATGCTATAATATTTTTGAAGTCGGGGCATTCATCATATTCCTCTTTGAGTTATTCAAAGCCCATGACTTTGATACTAACTATCAATAAAAAGACCACTCGATGACTGAGTATATCAGTAGCTCGGATCTCTTTTTTAGACTCTGTCAATAAAAGTTCCACTCTATGACTGAGTGCATCAGTAACAAAGAGGGAGAGTATGTCCTAGGGATATTGTTTCTAGTTCTCACAACCAACTTCCTTAACTGCTATGATCTAGATTAAAGAGCCTTCAATCAATTCCCTCCCAATTTTATAGTCTTGATTAAGTGTAGGCTTTTACTAAGCCTATCTTCCTTTGATTCATTAACTCCATTCTTATTAGCAATTCTAGGCGGTGAAAGATATATAGCGATCTTCTTGCCTTAGTTCTCAAAAGTGCATGAGTTGGGTCGATCATAGAGTATTGCATCCTGGTAGAACAACCAAGGTCTTCCTAGTATAATACTTTCAACTTCCATAGTGTTGGGATCCGTGCAACGCAGCGGAAGGGTAATTTCAAAAATATAGAAATTAATATGCACCAAAACCCTAAACCAGGAACTCCTTAATAAGACTAAAATGTATGAAGACTAACATTCTTATGCAAATTAGAATTAGAGTACTAACCTGTAACCGCTAATTCCAATTTGATGAAGATTTAATCTTGAAGATGAACGGGCTATTTGAGTTCACCAGGCGTCCAGGTGTCCGCCCTCCGATGGTGATCCACACAAAGCAATGACCAAGATCCTAACTCCTTGTTCCAATGGTTCCTTCAATTGAATTCTTCTTCCAGGAATTCAATACTTGGATTATGGCTGGAAATCTTCCACTCAAAGGTGTGTCTTCTTCCTTCTTACCCCTTCTCCACCTTCTACCAAGACTTAGAACATTTAGGACACCTTTGTCTTGAAAGTAAGACCTTGTCCTAAGAAGATTAATGCTTGTCTTTAATTGGTGGAGAAATTAAGACAAAGATGTCTTAATGTAAGGAAGAAAAGAATTGGATCAGAACTCTTCTTTTCCTTTACCATCGGAGACTTTCTCTCTTAACCTTGTTTAGTAGCAGAGTTTCGACAGAGTTTTACTCTATAAAGGAAACAATGCAAAAACAAGAAGGGGAGAAAGAGTCTTCAGGAGAGGAAGAAAGAAAAAAAAATCACATCATGGAGTTCTGATTCCCACCCCCTTTTTATAGTTTTCGGAGAGGCGCCCTCACAACTCTCCGATAACAATTTCTCACGCCATTTTCCTTCTTTCCACGCCCCTTTCCCTTCTTCCCACGCTCTTTCCTTTTTCTCACAGCCTTCTGGATTATTTCTCATGGCCTTCCAGATCAATCCTCACGACTATTCTCAAAAGAAGAAGTCGCGACGATTGGGAGAAAAAAGTCATGAAACTTGAATCTCCGAAGAGATCTGATTTTGCGCTCCCGGGAAGAAACTGCGCTTTCTTTCTTTCTTAAAAACCTCTCCACCCGTTAGATTATCATCCAAGGGTGGACAAAAGAGGCACTAATACTAAGAAAGAAGGCCGCCCCATCTTAATTCATCAGAGAATTAACTGGGCGTGCGCTAAGAGTCCATGCGCCCATGGACTCCTCCAAATGGCGCGCCAAGAGTCCATAAGCGCATGGACTCTTGGTGTTTTGGCGTGCAAGGGAAAGGGGGCGGGTGGGGAAGTGGCCTAGCTAATAGGTTAGCCAATTGGGTTATCTATAATCCCTAAATTCTCAATTAAGGTCTAATTAGATCCAATTAGAACCCAAATCGAGTCAATTCGGAACCTTAATTCGATTACGATTCGAATAGGAGTTAGGATTTGCAACAATTGCTAGAGTGTCTTCATGCAAATGACTCTTGATCAATTCTTTTAAGTGTGTGACCCATTGGGTTCCACATCTAGCCGGCAGTGGGTTCGAATACAAGTTGACCTGATTTGATTAGAACTCTTTCTAGTCGATTTAGGTCAAATCGGGCTTACCCGATTTTGATCAATTAGGACTCTTCCTAATTCAAATCAACCCACAAGAAAAGATTGACGTCTAGCAACGTGTCATGTCTACCAGGAAGATATGAAAATTCTAATGAAATGCCAAAATTACCTTCAGTAGAAAGTTACCGTACAATTAAATCCTTCGATCATCCTGCACCCAAAATATAATTATGGATATGGATATATGTCAAATCCAATATTATATTTGTTTCTAGATCAATTTATATTGATGATTCAATTATCTTGATATTAGAAACCATCTCTAATATCTCTACTTTGATCAAAGATTCCCTGAATCATCGTCCGATTGATAACTAGCTAGATGCAATCTCCTCTTACTAAGAGTGATCGATTCCTTGTTGACCTACTCATTAACTTCATATCCAATTCACCATTCCCAGTATCAATCCTGTACATGACTCAGTGTCATGATTAGGATTGAACCAAAGCATGGGTTCATGTACATAAGGTACTTATGGCAGTCTCAGGTCAAAGGATTACTTGTACCACTCCCACTATGAGAACCTTCTATTGACATGTAACTAAGATTCCATTAGATGTTCTCAAGTTGGATCATATCAGTGAACTCATTCTCTAATGAGCACCCACATCCTAGTATTAGTATCATACACAAGTGACTATGAGAGCAGTCACCCTATTCAGTGTACACAGGATGTGCTAGTCTTATCGGAAAAAACCCTGATCCCCTACTCAAGGTTCCTTCGACTAGGAATGTTTTTGATTAAGGTTTTAAGACTTTAGGTCTCACTGGTATGATCTCATCATAACCCTAAAATCATAGCCCTAGTCTATGGGGTTCATCATATAATAATAATCACAGCGTATGATGAAAAATAATGCCTTTATTAGAATATTGTCAATTACAATGGTTTGGGGATACAACATAGATTGGCTTGTAGGGCATATCCCTTTCAATCTCCCACTTGCACTAAAGTCAATCGCCTTTAAATCTTAACCCCATACTCTCGAGGTGGCGATCAAACTCTCACTGTGGTAGAGCCTTAGTGAACGGGTCTACTACGTTGTTCTTTGTATCAACTCTATTTATGTAGACATCTTGTCTTTCTACTATTTCTCGTACGAGATGGAAGCGTCTCACAATGTGCTTGGACTTATGATGAGCTCTTGGTTCCTTAGCTTGAGCAACAGCTCCAGTGTTGTCACAGTAAAGTGGCACTAGATTTTCTATCTCAGGAACAACACCCAACTCTGTGATGAACTTCTTCATCCAGACTGCTTCCTTGGCGGCTTCACTGACATCTATGTATTCTGCCTCTGTGGTTGAGTCAGCTACAGTCTGCTGCTTGGTACTCTTCCAACTTACTGCTCCACCATTTAGGGTAAAAACATATCCCGATATGGATTTGCTATCATCAGGGTCTGATAGAAAACTAGAATCAGAATAAGCTTCTAGTTTAAGATCAGAACCACCATAAACTAGAAAAATATCCTTAGTCCTTCTTAGGTACTTAAGAATATTTTTAACTGCTTTTCAATGATCCTCTCCTGGATCAGCCTGAAACCTACTGACAATGCCTAAAGCATATGCCACATCAGGCCTGGTACATAACATGGCATACATTATGGACCCTATTGCTGAAGCATAAGGTATAGAATTCATTCTATTTCTTTCTTCAGGTGTCTTAGGAGACATCCTTTTGGAAAGATGTATGCCTTGACTCATAGGAAGATAACCTTTTTTACTTCCATCCATGCTAAATCTTTTCAGCACTAAGTCAATGTATCTAGATTGGGATAAACCTAGCATCCTCTTAGACCTATCTCTATAGATCTTAATACCTAGTATATAGGATGCTTCTCCCAAATCTTTCATAGAAAACTGGTTTGATAGCCAAACCTTGACTGATTGTAACATTGGGATATCATTCCTAATGAAGAGTATGTCATCTACATACAGAACCAAGAAGACTATGGCACTCCCACTAGTCTTCTTATAAACACAGGGTTCATCCATATTTTTGATAAAACCAAACCTTTTAATAGTTTCATCAAAACGGATGTTCCAACTCCTTGAAGCTTGCTTTAATCCATAAATGGATTTCTTTAGCTTGCATACTTGATTAGGTTTATTCTTTGAAATAAAACCTTCTGGCTGTGACATGTAGACTTCTTCCTCAAGGAAACCATTGAGGAATGCAGTCTTCACATCCATTTGCCAGATCTCATAATCGTGGTATGCTGCTATAGCAAGTAAAATCCGAATTGATTTGAGCATGGCAACAGGTGAGAATGTTTCATCATAATCAATTCCCTGTTTTTGTCTAAAACCTTTTGCCACTAATCTAGCTTTATAGGTTTCAACTTGGCCATCAGCCCCAATCTTTTTCTTATATACCCATTTGCACGCAATAGGATTAACACCCTCTGGTGCATCAACCAAAGTCCATACTTGGTTGACATACATAGAATCTATCTCGGATTCCATGGCTTCTTGCCATCTATCTGAATCAGTACTCAAGATAGCTTCCGTATAGGTCAGAGGTTCATCATTTTGAATGACTTGGACTTCATTATTTTCAATAATAAATCCATACCTCTCAGGTGCTCGTGACACTCTATCAGACCTACGGGGAGGAGTTTTGTGTTCTGGTTCTGATCTAACTATATGTTCTATTGATTGAGAATTGTCTATCTGTGTTTCTTGTACTTCTCCAAGTTCAATAGTTCTACCATTGCCCTTTTCTAAAATAAACTCTTTTTCTAGAAAAGTGGCATGTCAGCTGACAAAAATCTTTTGTTCAGTTGGATGGTAAAACAGATATCCTCTACCTTCTCTAAGATATCCTACAAATAGACATTTATCCGCTCTTGGTTCCAACTTATGTTCAAAATTTCTTTTAACATAAGCTGGACATCCCCATACCTTAAAATATTTAAGATACGGTTTCTTTCCACTCCAAATTTCATATGGAGTACTAACAACGGATTTAGAAGGTACTTTGTTCAGAATGTAAACAGTAGTTTCTAGGGAATGACCCCAGAAGGAAATGGGTAAATTTGTGAAGCACATCATGGATCGTACCATATCTAATAAGGTACGATTCCTCCTTTCAGCTATACCATTTAGTTGTGGTGTATAAGGAGGGGTCCATTCAGAAAGAATTCCATTAACTTTAAGATAGTCTAAAAACTCCGTGGATAAGTACTTTCCTCCTCGATCAGATCGAAGAACTTTAATACTTTTCTCGGTTTGTTTTTCGACCATACTTTGATACTCCTTAAATTTATCAAAGGCTTCAGATTTATGTTTCATAAGATACACATATCCGAACCTAGATAAATCATATATAAAAGTGATAAAATATGAATATCCACCTCTGGCCTGAGTTGTCATTGGACCACATACATCAGTATGTATAAGTCCTAATAACTCAGTTGACCTTTCTCCATGTCCAGTAAATGGAGTCTTGGTCATCTTACCCATGAGACATGATTCGTAAGTTCCTAATGATTCATACTCATAAGGATCAAGAAATTTTTCCTTGTATAACTTGCTTATCCTAGACTCATTAACATGACCAAGTCGATGATGCCAAAGTAAAGTTTCATTAAAGTCCTCTCTTTTTCTTTTATTATTGACATAAAAAACACTATCATTGGAAGAAAGAGTTAAGAGCCCATTGCTAAATATGCCAGAACAAATAATTTTATTAGACAACATTATCGAGCAACCAGTGCTCGTTACATCCATTACATATCCTTGTTTTAATAACAAGAGAACAGATACAATATTCATAATAATCTTAGGCATATAATAACAATTATGTAACTCCAAGATCTTCCCTGAAGGCAACTTTAGAATATAGGTCCCTACAGCTTTTGCTTGGATGATATCTCCACTAGCACCGTAGAGATTGAAGTCACCTTCCTTCAATACTTTAAGCTTGTGGAGGCCCTGCAAAGATTTGCATATATGGTAACCACAAGCGGTATCCAATACCCAAGTATTTGAAACTGAAGAATTTAATGTCAATATAGCATGTATCTCATACATACCTTTTGGCGCATCTAATGCACCAGGCTTCACAGTTGTAAGGTAAGCCTTGCAATTCCTTTTCCAATGTCCCGCTTTGCCGCAAAAGAAACAGGTTGACTATTTGGAGGCCTTCTTTCCTTTCTTATTCTTATTGATGCCACTCTTAGGGTTTAGCCTCCTATTAAAACCCTTTTTGCCTGATTTCTTCTTATTGGTCTTATTAATAAGAAGAAGTGGAGCATTTTCTTTCTTTATGTGGCTCTCCACTATTTTTAACATATTTAATAGCTCAGGTAAGGAAGTGTTCAGTTTGTTCATGTGATAATTCAAGATAAACTGAGAAAATGACTCCGGGAGTGATTGCAGGATTAAATCCTGATTCAACTCCCCATCCATGATAAAACCTAATTGACCCAATCTGGTGATCAAGTCAATTACCTTCAGAACATGATCCTGAATGGATGTTCCCTCTGTCATCCTAGCACGGAATAACTGCTTAGATATTTTATATCTAGCAGTTCTGCTATGTTCTCCATAAAGCTCTTTTAAATTGAGCATTATGGATTGAGTATCCATGCTTTCATGCTGTCTCTGTAACTCATTGGTTATAGAGGCTAGTATGATACACTTGACAGTAAGGGAGTCATTCTGCCACATTTTGTATGTGGCTATATCTTCCTCTGTGGCATCAACCCCTAGTGGATTAAGACTAGGGGTATCTAGAATATAAGAAAGTTTTTCTGAACTCAGCACAATCTTTAAATTTCTCAACCAGTCCACATAGTTCGGACCAGTCAGTTTGTTGGTATTTAAGATACTTCGCAGTGACAATGAAGATGCCATTTATCTATATTTAACAAAGAACAATACATAAGCAAACAATCATGAAATGACTTACATAATTAAATTAGGTCTTCAATTTAATTATGTCTCCCACTATTTTATCAAAAATCATAGCCCTCACTCTGATAATCGAGAAGAACCCTGATCGATTTTTCTTAGTGAGATTGAGATCCTAATAACTTATAAAAGATATTGCAGAAAATACAACAAATCTTTTATAAGCTCAAAGGTAGGAAACTCTTCCAATTATATCTCATATAATTCTCAAGAAGTAACTTGGCCTCTAGAACATTATTAGTCTTGCAGAAAATACAACAAACCATAATGTTCTAGTTAAGTCAAGACCCTTTCATTTCTATACAGTCAATACTCAAATATAATGCCCTTGCATATAACACAACAAAGCATTATACTGAATATACTGTAAGCATATCTATGCACTAGACTAGTATTATGTCAATCACCATATTAGGTCTTGCAGATAACACAACAAACCTAATGTGGTTCATAACACAATAATGATCCAGCATGAAGGAAGGCCAATATATAGTATTTTTAACACTAAGCATTTTAGTCAAGATTTAAATTTAATCAAATCGGCCAGGCAAGTGGAAGAGATGTGGGAGTCCTCCCGTTGCTTTCCTAGATACCAATAAAAATTGGCCAGGTCAGTCAACGGAACCAATTAAAAACCACAATTCTCTTTACCTTCCCAGAACCACTTTTCTAGATACCGAATGATCAATTATACATCATGACTAGTGATGCTTATTAGTTAAATATACTAAGACTTAATATAATTTTTAAGAGGAGGGATTTATAAATTGCCAGCACATCCTTATAGAATGTATCACAATCAACATATCACTCTTATAAATAAACAAATATGTGCTAAGTGTGTCATCATACTAGGACAACCATTTACCACATAATGGATCCACCATTATGCCAGGGCAACCTTATTTTAGCATGATGACTTCAAAACTATACATATCTCTATAATAATTAGGGTTTGAGTGAAAGACCCTAACTAGTGGCATACATCAAAATATATATGCAATCAAAGATATGCTAATTATAGTAACATATTAGGATTTAAAAATCCTAAGATGTGACATACAAACTATCATAAATTATAGTCCTAATTAAGGTGGCTCTGATACCACTGTTGGGATCCGATGCAACGCAGCGGAAGGGTAATTTCAAAAATATAGAAATTAATATGCACCAAAACCCTAAACCAGGAACTCCTTAATAAGACTAAAATGTATGAAGACTAACATTCTTATGCAAATTAGAATTAGAGTACTAACCTGTAACCGCTAATTCCAATTTGATGCAGATTTAATCTTGAAGATGAACGGGTTATTTGAGTTCACCAAGCATCCAGGTGTCCGCCCTCCGATGGTGATCCACACAAAGCAATGACCAAGATCCTAACTCCTTGTTCCAATGGTTCCTTCAATTGAATTCTTCTTCCAGGAATTCAATACTTGGATTATGGCTAGAAATCTTCCACTCAAAGGTGTGTCTTCTTCCTTCTTACCCCTTCTCCACCTTCTACCAAGACTTAGAACCTTTAGGACACCTTTGTCTTGAAAGTAAGACCTTGTCCTAAGAAGATTAATGCTTGTCTTTAATTGGTGGAGAAATTAAGACAAAGATGTCTTAATGTAAGGAAGAAAAGAATTTGATCAGAACTCTTCTTTTCCTTTACCATCGGAGACTTTCTCTCTTAACCTTGTTTAGTAGTAGAGTTTCGACAGAGTTTTACTCTGTAAAGGAAACAATGAAAAAACAAGAAGGGGAGAAAGAGTCTTCAGGAGAGGAAGAAAGAAAAAAAAATCACATCACGGAGTTCTGATTCCCACCCTCTTTTTATAGTTTTCGGAGAGGCGCCCTCACAACTCTCCGATAACAATTTTTCACCCTATTTCCCTTCTTTCCACGCCCCTTTCCCTTCTTCCCACGCTCTTTCCTTTTTCTCACGGCCTTCTGGATTATTTCTCATGGCCTTCCAGATCAATCCTCACGACTTTTCTCAAAAGAAGAAGCCGCGACGATTAGGAGAAAAAAGTCGCGAAACTTGAATCTCCGAAGAGATCTGATTTTGCGCTCCCGGGAAGAAACTGCACTTTCTTTCTTTCTTAAAAACCTCTCCACCTGTTAGATTATCATCCAAGGGTGGACAAAAGAGGCGCTAATACTAAGAAAAAAGGCCGCCCCATCTTAATTCATCGGAGAATTAACTGGGCGCGCGCCAAGAGTCCATGCGCCCATGGACTCCTCCAAATGGCGTGCCAAGAGTCCATAAGCGCATGGACTCTTGGTGTTTTGGCATGCAAGGGAAAGGGGGCGGGTGGGGAAGTGACCTAGCTAATAGGTTAGCCAATTGGGTTAGCCATAATCCCTAAATTCTTAATTAAGGTCTAATTAGATCCAATTAGAACCCAAATCGAGTCAATTCGGAACCCTAATTCGATTACGATTCGAATAGGAGTTAGGATTTGCAACACTTGCTAGAGTGTCTTCATGCAAATGACTCTTGATCAATTCTTTTAAGTGTGTGACCCATTGGGTTCCATATTTAGCCGGCAGTGGGTTCGAATACAAGTTGACCTAATTTGATTAGAACTCTTTCTAATCGATTTAGGTCAAATCGGGCTTACCCGATTTTGATCAATTAGGACTCTTCTTAATTCAAATCAACCCACAAGACAAGATTGACGTCTAGCAACGTGTCATGTCTACCCGGAAGATATGGAAATTCTGGTGAAATACCAAAATTACCCTTCAGTAGAAAGTTACCGTACAATTAAATCCTTCGATCAGCCTGCACCCAAAATATAATTATGGATATGGATATATGTCAAATCCAATATTATATTTGTTTCTAGATCAATTTCATATTGATGATTCAATTATCTTGATATTAGAAACCATCTCTAATATCTCTACTTTGATCAAAGATTCCCTGAATCATCATCCGATTGATAACTAGCTTGATGCAATCTTCTCTTACTAAGAGTGATCGATTCCTTGTTGACCTACTCATTACCTTCATATCCAATTCACCATTCCCAGTATCAATCCTCTGCATGACTCAGTGTCATGATTAGGATTGAACCAAAGCATGGGTTCATGTACATAAGGTACTTATGGCAGTCTCAGGTCAAAGGATTACTTGTACCACTCCCACTATGAGAACCTTCTATTGACATGTAGCTAAGATTCCATTAGATGTTCTCAAGTTGGATCATATCAGTGAACTCATTCTCTAATGAGCACCCACATCCTAGTATTAGTGTCATACACAAGTGACTGTGAGAGCAGTCACCCTATTCAGTATACATAGGATGTGCTAGTCTTACCGGAAAAAATCCTGATCCCCTACTCAAGGTTCCTTCGACTAGAAATGTTTTTGATTAAGGTTTTAAGACTTTAGGTCTCACTGGTATGATCTCATCATAACCCTAAAATCATAGCCCTAATCTATGGGGTTCATCATATAATAATAATCACAGCGTATGATGAAAAATAATGCCTTTATTAGAATATTGTCAATTACAATGGTTTGGGAGATACAACATAGATTGGCTTGTAGGGCATATCCCTTTCACATATGAATGACATTACACCAAACTTTATCCTGGTAAGATTGGAACTTGATAGGTACCAAACACCTGTGCCTAATTGGGATTGACGAAGTGTCAATCCAGGCAACTTTGTATGGACTTAGATGTCCAAAGGTATTAAACCTAATCATTTCAAAGATCGGTAGAAATCATATTGACTACTAAAAAAAAGGGTATTTCAACAATTATTCCCCACAGATAATAAATTATACATAGGCAAAAGTATTTTTTCCCGACAAATACTTTTGTTTGTTGGGAATATATTCTTATGTATGATTTTTTCCAACGGATGAAGGATAATCGTGGGGAATAATTTTATTCCCAACGGATCTGGATTGGGCATAGGGAATGGATCGAAATTTTTTTTCGTTTGGCGCTATGTATGATTTTTTCTAACGGGTGATGGACAATTATGGAGATTAATTTTATTCCCAATGGGCCATCTGGATTAAGCATAGGAAATGGACCGATTTTTTTTTTGTTTGGTGTTATGTCTGATTTTTTTTTATGGATGAGGGATAATCATGGAGAATAATTTTATTCCTAATGGGTGCCTGGATTGGACATAGAGAATGGGCTGAATTTTTTTTTATTTGATGCTATGTGTTATATATATATATATATATATATATATATTGATGAATGAGGGATAATTAAAGAAAGTAATTTTATTTCCAACCGGTGGGAATTGGCCGGGTTTTTTTGTTTTTTCATTTGACGCGGCGCGCGGCGTAATTAAACTCCCACGACTAAATTACATATTATTTGAGCCTTGTTTTTTTTTTGTCTTTTGGTTGTCCTGCTTTGCCCCGTTTCCAATCCTCAGACGACGTCGATCGGCAACTCGTCGGGGGCGGCGAAGGCGGTGGAGATCATCATCGGTGGCGGCGGCGAAGGCGGTGGAGATCATCGTCGATGGCGGCGGCGAAGGTAAGTTCATTACGATTGGTTGATAGGCTTTTTTTTTTTAATTCTTTGATGGATCCGGCGAGGGAAGATCATCACGGTGCCGGGGGGTGGGTGCTGGTCGACGGAGGTGACGACCAGGAGACCTTCTCCTCGGACTCGACTCGAGAACCGCCGTCGATGTCGGCAATGGGGAGGGACGGGGCCGCGTGGGGGGCCGCCGGGGGTGTTGCGGGGTTGAGGTGGGCAGTGGGAAGGGGCGGGGCTGCGGGGGGGCCACCGGGGGAGGGTGTTCGAGGTCGGTAGTGGGGAGGGTCGGGGACGTAGGGGGGCTGCTGGGGGAGCGGGGGCCGCGGGGGGGGGCTTCCGGTGGAGCAGGGCCGGTGGTCCAAAAGAGAGAAACAGGGGTGGGTCGCTGTTGGCAGTGGGGACGGGCGGGGTCGCGGGGCGGCCGCCGTGGGAGGCGGGCCGGTGGTCCAAAAGAGAGACAACATACTCATCAGCAGATGCTGGATGTGCTTCACTCATAGCTCTCATAGCGACAACATGCTCATACGTTGTAATTCCCTTTTTGATCAATATCATGTGGAAAGAGAAGAGTTCACGCAAAGGCACACAAGCCAGTAATGATACTGCAGTACATGTGGCCACAACAGTTGCAAATGGAGCTCGAGAAAAACCATTTCCTAGTTTCTCCTTAATACTGCTCTCTGTACCCTTCCTATCAACAAAGCAGAGAACAAGAACAGCAATGCCCACACCACATTCGATTGCCAGCCAAATGAGACTCGTGGCCATAAGAGAACTAAATGTTATATAATTTTTGCTCCCCACGCAATTATTCTGCCACCGACAGTGATGGTCAAACCCATCGATGCATTTATCACAACTTCTGCAATGTTTACGGAACTTCCGGACCTCAGCGTTGCACAATGCACAGAATAAAGCATCTTCCTCGCCAGCTTGTTGCTCAGTGGTTTCTGGTTTGCAGCAATCTTCTTTTACAAATAATGCACAGATGAACCCTCCAAATCTGCAGCAATGGTGACTTAATCCTTCTTGGTGGGCCCACTGGGGTATTTATCCCTGCATATCCTCCAGGTTCTGAAGGTTTTTTATTAGGCAAGCTGATGATGGAGAAGAATATGCTCCAACTGCATTATCATCAAGATCGTCAGGTACATTTATGCCTTCCACCCCTGATTTATTCTTAGGTAAATTGATGACCTCATTATCAAACTTTGACATAATTCCAGGATCAGCAGGATTTATACATGTGCAACGGATATAAAGGATAAAAACTGCAAGTGTCACATGAGTGTAAACAGCGATTGAAGCATATTCAAATATCTGTTTACCGTGAAAGGGTGCAAAAAAAAAGCATAGAATGCAACAACCAGAAGAAAGAACACTGTGATAGCAATAACCTGAAAGTTGTGAGCAGGGAGTTGCCATCCATGGTGCCTCACTATGATAGCAATAACCCGTACGTATAAGAATGATTCTTTTAGTTGATGTTGCAGCCAAAGAAAAAATAGTATGCGAATGCTCTTATATATAAGAAGAGAATTGCTTTTGAGAATATTAAATTATTTTATTATTCAAATTTTTTATCATTCTATATTTTTTTTAGCAAGTGGATCTTTTAGTACTTCATAAAACAGATAAAATTTGTAGAAAGTAACAGATAAAAATTGTAAAGTGGTTTCTCTACATTAATGAGTTTGAGATATAAATAATTTTTATTTAAATTCTAAAAGTCCAGCACTATAAAACATATGATCCTATTAATATTTTATATACTGGTTAATTATTAATGATACTTGTATTGCATGGTTTCAAGTAATTTGTCATACAATAAGACAAATTTGAAGAGTTTTTTAATTTTATAAAGTGTTATCTTAAATATTAATTTATATGAATTATATAATTGAAGTTAACTTCCATGTTTGTTTGATTTGGTTGTAGGTGAAATTATCGCGCAGAGCAAAGGAATAAGTTGAAGCATCTTTATTGTTGCGGGTATCTTCATGGTTGAAATATGAAGCAATGAAAACAAAACTTTCTTTTATTTTATTAGAATTTAGCTTCTATCTTTTGGTGGTTACTAGTTATGTTAGATATGACTCTATGTAATTATGTTGATACATATATGTGAACAATTTATAATATGTTTATGGTGGATGAATTATGCAATTTGATTAAATCTTATGGTTTGATTAATTAAGTTTTGAGTTTCATTTTGAAAATTTTGTAGCATATAATTTGGATATTTTTGTTAAACCAAAAACAAGAAAAAAATATTGCCAGCAAAGTACTTCAATGGTGGAAGTATATCTATCCTAACGAGTATATTTATAGCCATTGATAATAATAGATATATATGTTGTCTTAAATCTTTTGTCAACGGATATATATTTGTTGGTAAAACTTTTAATTATTCCTTACGGTAATAAGTCTGTGGTGAAAGAGTTTATTTTTTTTCAACGAATAACTTGTCATCATAAATATAGCTTTTTCCAACAGAAAAATTCCCGTCATAAAAAACTATACTTTTTTCGACGACCTTTCCCAACGAGTATATTTATAGCCGTTGCTACTAATAGTTATATATGTATTGATACTTAAACCTTTTGCCAACGGATATATATTTGTTGGTAAAACTTTCAATCATTCCCAACGGTAATAAATCCGTGGCAAAAGAGTTTATTTTTTTCCGACGGATAACTTGTCGTCATAAATACAACTTTTTCTGACGAGATAATTTCCATCATAAAAACTGAACTTTTTCCAATGGTTTTTTATGTCGTCATTTTTTTTTGTCTACAAGAGTTTTGCCAACTGTTCCCAACAGACTTAAAATCCGTTAAGAAAACTTTTTCCAATGGTTTTCATTACTTTTTCCAACAAAATTTTTTATTGGAAAAAACCTTTTTTCTAGTAGCTACCACTTCGATGATTACTTTACACACCTTGTCACCCTGGTCAATGAAGGTTTGAAAGATGGATGTTCATCATCAATCTTCACTTGCTTTAGGCTGGGTGAGTACACACCTAACCACTCCAAGTCTATCTTCTGATGTAAAAAATAGTTCAAGTTCCTCCTGGGTGGTATCGTATTCTTTAAAGGTATCTGCTAACTCTGGATCAGTAATATAAATTTCTCTCTCAGGTTCATCCTTGGTATTTTCTTCTTCAGGTTCTCCAATGTACAAAGCTCTTGATAGACATTGACTTGCAAAGTGACCTAGCTCATTTCACTTAAAACACCGAATCTTGGAACTACTAGTTCGGGGAACCTCTCTTGAAATAGATTTTCCTTTGTCATCCTTTCTAATGGTAGTGCATCAACAAGGAACGACCGGTAGAGATCTGATTATTTCTGGGTCTAGGTCCTAAGATTCTAGGGTTATGAGGTTCAAGTCAATGGGTAACAAATGACCTATGGAATCTATCATAATCCTAAGCCAATTAGTAAGCTTGCTCTAAATTGTAAACCTCTTGCATAAATAATTCACTCTAAATATCATCTCTTAAACCAGCTCAAAACCGAGATAGAGTGACAGAGGGATCCTCAGACAAGTTACATCTCATAAGGTATTCGTCAAATTTAGAGATGTATTTGCTAACAGGTTATTGTCTTGGGTCAGCCGTTACCATTGATCAAGGAGACGTTGATGGTAGGATGTGGGTAGGTACTTCTTACGAAGTCTATCCTTCATTTCAACCCAGGTCCGAATGGATTCATGTCTCCTATGCATGGCCAATCACTCAATGTTACTCTAGCACATTTTGGCCTAACCTAATAATCTCATTTTGGCAAACTTAATTTTTTTTTCTTCAGACAAATCATACCATTCAAAATAGTGGTCCATGTATATTCCTATCCAATATACTCTTTGGATCTAGTTGACCGACAAAGCTCAGGGCTTTGACCTTAATACTTTGTAAAATTCTTTCATCTTGTTCAATAAAATCTTGATGATTGCAAATCACCCGATTTCTATCCCCAATAAAATTTTGGATCTCTCATTATGCTATGGGCCTAGAAGGGGTATTCCTAATTTGGTCATTATTGGCTCAGTTTTCTTCCAAGTTTACTCCATGCACTTAACAAATGCCAATTAGATTATCAATTTTGTCAATAAGGGTTTGAAATTGGTTGGGATCCATTTCGCTATCTGACTCTAAAGGTTCAGGATGGTGCTTCACTCCTGATCTCACGGTCATACAAGGTCACAATGAGCTCTCTATTAACTTTTCAATTCCATAATATGCAGGAACATATATCCTAGGGAAGTGTTTTCATGAATTTCAAGGGTCGGGTTTCTCAATGAGTGGGAATTCCAACAATCCAAAATTTAGAATTTTTAAATATTCATGGATTGGAAAATGACTAATTTTAAGGGACTGCATAGACTAAATTTTTAGCAGAATTTTTAGGGCACAATGACCAGTTTTCTAGTGAAATCTGGTATCAATTTAGGATTCAATTCTAAAATTATCAAACATAGATGTTTTTTCTATCGAATCTAGTTTTTGAATCTATAAGTTTTATAATTTTTTGATAAACCTACTAATATAAATTGATGAAAGAACAAGGGTTATGCAATTTTGCAGGTTGCAGATTTCTGCATGCATAATTCAAAAATTTCAGGTCAAATTGGCATGAATATTAAAGCAAGTTTACAATTTTTATATATAAAAATTTTTCAAATCGAGTCTAGCTTCTAAAGCCATTACTTTTATAATTTTTTGACACTCCTATGAATAAGACTTAGGGTTTGAACAGAGATTGTCCAAAACTACAGGTTGTAGAATTCTAAGAACATAAACTTAGAACTCAAGTTTAAACTAGCATGAATTTTAGAGCAATCTCAAAAATCTGTAAATATAAGAATGTTTGCTTTCAAGTCTATTTTCTAACAAAGTAAGTTTTATAATTTTCTAAGTTTTTTAGAAACAAGACTTCCTAAAATACTAAAGGGTGTGCAAGTTATACGGACTTCCAAATAATGCTGAATATGAATACTAAGATTTTTTTAATTAAAGCAAGCTATGTAAATGCAATGCAAATATCCTTAATCTATCCTAAACTGCTCTTTGATACCAAAGAAGAATCTGATGCAGGATGACTTGATGTAGAGGTGCAAGAGATGAGACTAATATAGATTTTTTTTAATTACTAGGAAACTGAAACTATAACCAAAATTACTTGATTCAATTTTTTTTAGTGATTAAGGAAGGGATCAAGCTATAATTAATTTTTTTAGATAACTATAAGTACTAACAGAAGGCCCTAGATCTAAAGATTAGGATCATGGGTAATTAAAAAACTACCCATAGGGTTAGACTCAGCATAGGCAATCAATATATTAATCTCATAAAATTAAAGATATATTCTCATTACTAATATCAATTAAATGTTTATTTTAAAATAAAAGAAAAGGTGCTCATAATCACAATCATGGTCAAACTTGGAAGAAGAGGCAATTTATCGAATCCAATTGAGATCCTGATTGGATGGTGAGTCCATTAAACCTTCAGATTTGGATTACTAAAATACAAGAATAGTCAATTAAACAAGAGTTATCCCAAATAGAAACAAAGGAATAATTCAACCCAATAAGGCCCAAAACAGAAGTCGGCAGGGGTTTTGGGATCTACTTTGAAAAGTGTGTGGCTTCAATGGTGGCTTCATGTTGTTGCCAATGAACCTAAAATCAGGCTTCGGGAAGAGGAGGCTAGCAGGGCTGATGGCACAAGTGGTGGCACAGGCTGTGGTTTGGATGGCACGGCCATGGGATGCGACATGGGTAATGTGGCTTAGGTGGCAAGGTCGAGGACTATTGCTCGGCATGGGTGACACGAGTGGCACAATAGCAGTGGTCGCCAATTGTTGGCAGGGAGCAAGGAGGAGATCATAGTGGAGGCATCAAGTGGATCAAGGGCTGTAGGCGATGGTTTTCAAACAGGGGGAGCTAGGAAGGCCTCGGGCGATGGGTGTTCCTTTGGAGCAGCGACGGCAAGGTAGTTCTTGTGGTTGGATCCGATGGTGGAGGCAATGCAAGAGGAGATGGACCAAATGGGTGGGTGGAGGACGATGGAGTCGGCACTGGGGAGATGGTGGAGAAGGCATGGATGATGACTTAGATGGTGGTGGAGGTGTCGATTAGAGACGAGGAAGCATGGGAGGTGGCCAAACGAAATGGGTGAGGCCAAGAGCGGCATCCAAGATGGAGGGGAAAAGGGGGTGCAGTGGTGTTGACTATGGGGTGGAGGATAATGGATGGGGGAAACCGCTGTTATTTTTGGTGGGATTGGATTGAGGTTTGGCAGTGGTGGATGTTGGCTGTAGTCGTGGTGGTTTAACAGAGGTGGCTGTCATCAATGGGGTCAAGCGATGGTGGATGGTGTGGAGTGGAGGTCCATGGTTGTCTGGTAGTGAGAGGTAGGCAATGTCGGGATGAGCATGGGAGATGTCTTGATCAAGAAAGATGGAATAGAGGAGGGGGTCTCTCGGGAGGCCTTTCATGTAGCAAGTAAAGGGAGAGAGAAATAGAGGGAGAAAAAATAGGGAAAGGAGAAGAAGAGGGAAGAAGAAGTAAATAAAGAAGAAGAGAGGAGAAAAAGAAGAACATGGAAGAAGAAATAGCTAAGAAGAAGAGGAAGAAAAGAAGTCTGGGAAGAACCAGAGGAGGGAAGAAGAGAGGAGGAACTACGAGGAACATAAAGGAATCATGAGATTTTATTCACTTGTCAATGAATTTGTCTAATAATAGGATCTTTTAAATAGACTCTAGATCCCAACAACCTAAAGGCCAACTCTACCAAAATTCTAAGACTTCAGACTAATCTAAAACAAATAAACTAATCTAAAATAAATTTAAAAAATCCAAACTAATCTAGTTCCATACTTTAAAATCTATGCATGAGCTAGATACAAGAAAATAAACCCAATCCCCATACACCCTGGTAAAATAAAAAATAAATCATCTATTTGCTCCAAAAAAAGGTACTAGGTGTGCATTAAAATCCGTATTAGGCATTGTCCTCATCAGAGAGTGTTCAAGAATCTCCTGGAGTTCCCCTCGACCTTCTATTTATAGAAGTTTAGAGCCAAGTTGGTTAGGTAGTTATAACTATTTATGGGACATTTATGCTGTTAAGAAAGTTGTTAAGTCAGGCCATTGAGAGGTCAGTTTGTATTGTTATTTGTTAAGTGGTCTGTTATACTTCTTTATAACCACTTTACTAATCTTGTTATAGCAGCTTTAATGACTTAACAAGATATGCTTAACATTAAATAAGGTTACATAACTTTGTACTTGTCTCAAGTAAGTAATCAGCACCTATTGAATGAGTTGTCAGGCATCCTATGCCTCAAAAGAAGATCATCCATTGATTGATAGATGCCCTGCACCTCGATGAGAGATCGGCTTCTGGCCATTAAGAATCCTGTGCCTCAATAAGAGATTGGTCCCTGGCCAATAGATGTCCTATGCCTTGGTAAGAGATCGGTTCCTAACTGTTGGCATCCTGTGCCTCAATAAGAGTTCGGCCCCTAACCAAAAGACATGAAGGAATCGTTGCACGATCCCCCTTAGGGTAGCATGCATAGGTATCAAAATTCTTAATTTCATTAAATAGTAGTGAAATATAGAACCTAATCTAGCATGCAAATAGGATCCATCATGAACATTTTAGATCTAAAAATAAATCAAGTAGATCGATCTACTTACCTGCTGCGCTACTTTATCTTTGTCGAATCAGATATGGCAAATGTGCTAGGTTTTATCTGAGCTGCGCACATGCCTGATCTCTGTTGGTATCTACATAAAGATGTCTTGATCGAAGTACTGAGGCCACCAGTATGCTAGAACCTTGCAGGCCTCGCTTTGAATGCTTGATCTAGTCCCTTCTTGAAGAAGAAGAAGCCCTAGAAATCGCTGCACAAATTTTTTGCACTGAATCAAGGGAGATTAAAGCCAAGAAGGAAGAAACTATTTCTTTCCTTTTTTTCTCTGATTTTTCTCTCTCCTTTTTCTATTTCTGGATGTGTGGAATCAAACGAAAGAAAGGTGGAAGGGGCAATAGAAGGAAAAATTAGCGACAACCAATAAAGATCTTATCTTCCTACTTAGCACCAAATCTCTTCCTCACACAAAAATTAGCCTAGCCACCTCTGGATTCCATGCCCCATCTAAACCAATCTAAATTGAGTTCAATTAAAATGGAGCAACTCAAAATTAGCAAGGAAATAGATCCAAGTTCATGGTAAAAGGAAATCTCCTTTTTTTTTAATGCCAACTTGCTTTCATAATCTTATTTTGTTGTACACAATAATCCCATGCCATAACTAAATAAAAATTAGATAAAATCAAAATTCTTATCTAATTTGAATCAAATTCAAATCATATAAAAGTCCAAAATTATCCAGAGTCTCAGATGAGGAGAGGTGCCAATCTTGCACCTCTCTTCTCTTCATGCGCACCAAGAGGAGGGGGTGATATTTCTGAAAGAATAGTGCCCTAAAAGCCAATCATATTTCTTATGAAATAGGGGCTTATTTATAAAATTTTCATAACTCATGAATGATATTAAAGATATTTTGTTTTATCATATGTTGTGTCTTATACTTTGTTATGTAAGATTATGATGAACCCCATAAATTAGGGCAATGATTTTAGGGTTACGATGGAGATTGTAATAGTGAGACCTAAAATCTTATAAATTCTAATTTAAAATATTCCCAGTCACAGGATCATCGAGTCGGGGATTGATGTTTCCGAAGAGACTAGCACATCCTATGTATGCTCGATAGAGAGAGTGGTTGGTCTCACGACTACTTATGTAAGGATACTAATATAAAGATGTGGGTGCTCATCAGGATATGAGTTTACTGAATTGATCTACCATGAGAACATCTTATGGAAGTCTTACTTGTCAAAAAGATGATTCTCTTAGTGAAAATTATGAAGTAATCTTTAGACCTGAGACCATCATGGTATCTTATATACATGAATCCATATTTCGGTTCATACACACTCATGACACAGTAGTGATGTACGGGGAGTTCATGGATATGGTGAATTATGTATGAAGATAATGAGTAGGTCAACAAGGAATTGATCACTCCTAGTAAAGGGAGTAGTTATCTCATGTAATCTTATCGGATAATGACTCAAAAACTCTTTGATCAAAGCAGGATGAAATTAGAAAAGAGATTCTAATTTTTCATCGATCAAGCCTTTATTAGTGATTTGAGATTCAAATAAACAAAGTGTGAGGGTTTGATAATTTTCCATACCCATCACTTATTCGAGATAAGGAAAGATCGAAGGATTGAATTACATGGTACTTATCACTGAAGGATATTTTGATAATTTCTATCAAATTCTTTATCTTCTGGGTAGGCATGACATGTTGCTAGACATCAATCATGTCTTGTAGGTAATCATGAATCAAATTGATTGAATTCATGAGTCAATTTAAAAGATGGTTCAAATTGGCAGCTAAGGTTAACTCGATTTGACCTAATTCGATTAGTCAATTTCTACTCAAACCAAATTGACATGAACCTAAATTTACTGTTGGCTAGATGAGGAGCCCAAAGGGTTACACACATTAAGGAATTGACAAACAAAGTCAATTAAATTTTTATTAGGGTTATAGGATCCTAATTGGCTAGCTAATTAACATACTAGCATATATTGGCTAGCCTAACTCCTAACCTAATTAGATTGGATTTAAATGCTTGCTATTTGGGCTAACCTATTTATGTTGGACTTAAATTAGGTTGAGCCTTAAGTGGGGCAGTCCAATTGGGATTTATCCTAATAAATCAAGCCTTATCCATTATTTAAACCAAGAGTCACAAGGGCATGGGACTCTTGGTGCCATTTTGGCGTGCACACAAATAAAGGGGCACAGAAGGACCAAGAGTCCTTCTGCAAATTAATCACCTTTTAGGTGATAAGGCTTAGCCCCTATCCTATCCAATGGATGCCCATTTGGCTAGAATTGACTAGTCAAATCATGTAAGAAAGGGCATAATTTAGTGAAGGGATGCGATGCTTAATATATAAATATGACGCAAGGATAAGGAAGAGTCCTTCTACCTATTAATCACTTTTTCTAGATAAACCTCTTCATTTGATATGCCTATTGGCATGTGGGACCTTGTCTTAAATCTAAAATTAAGAGATTAATTATTAGATTTTATCATAGAGTTGCGATATGCAACTCTTGGCGCATATAACTAGTGAAACGGTGTTTCACTTTACACCTTTCTACCAAGGGACTCTTTTTGATTAAAAGGTCTTATTTGATATGTTAAATATCAAATAAGGGGCTAATGAAAAGGTGTATCAAGTGCCTACTCTCTTCTTATTTAAAGGCTTCGGTAATTGAAGCCAAGGCATCCGAAAGTTGTCCTGATACTTCTCTTCCTTCTCTTGTTAGGACAAGTCTATTATTTTAAGACAAGTCCATCATTTTAAAACATTAGCTTTGGAAGAGAATTTAAAAGGATAATAGGATAGTGAGAGAGTATTCAGAGAGGCACTAAGCTACTCTTCGAAAGAGAGAATGTCCTAGAGGGGATAAAAGGCTACAAAAAGAAGAAAGGCTACAGGAAGCAATCAAGCAAGGAAGAGGAGTGCTTCCTTGGTTCTGTTCCTGTGTGGATCACCTCTGGTGGGCATACACTTGTGTTCCTGGTGGAAAAGAAAGGATATTTGCATTATAGGTATTCTTCTATTTCCAAAGTATTTTACTCTATTAATTGATATAACCAAGGATATCATGGGTCTAGGATTTCAGTTGACTAGGGTTTCAAAGATCAAATTTCTGAAATCCGGTCTTCCGATGTGCTTACCGAAACCCTGCAATTTTTAGCACCCCCTCTTCTTATTTGGCATGAAATAAAAGAGAGAGTCCTAGTAGTCTGGGATTCTAGCTTCTTGGTTTAATTTGGCTTTGATTTGGATCAATTTGGAATTTGATTCAAACTCGATTCAAGCTGAATTTGAAAGGCCATCAACCCTAATCAAATTAGGATTACAATCTAGATCTAACTTAAATAATTAAATACAATTTATCTCAAATTAGGTCAAGTCTAATTAGATTAAATCTAATTTAATTAATTAAAACTTGATCCAAAATTTAATTAAGTCAAATTATATTGTAGCACTTGTAATTAAGTTTTTTATGCTAATAATTAGTGGCTACTAAATATGTAACCCTTACAAAATTTGCAACTACTAAAAAGTAACTCTTGCAATAGCAATTACTAAATATGTAGCCCTTACCTATTTAGATGTTTTCAAATATGTAACTCTTGCATATATTGATCTAATCGTGTGATTAGGTCAAGTTCTTATTGTGTGTGACCCTTAGGTTCTATTCTGTTTAGTAGTGAGATATATCATGATCTTCATCATAGTATCATCGAAACTCTTTCGATGTGCTAGAATAATTTCAACTTACCCCACTAAGGATCATTGATCTGAAATGATCCTAGTGAGTTTCCACAATCTACTAGTGATGCATAGCAACATGTAGTGACAACCCAGCGAATAGAAGGATGAACCCCTAGGTGTAGTTACCATGTGATTGAGTTCTTCTATCGAGAGTTCCAACAAGATGCATGTCATGGAAATTCAACAAACCTTAAGCATCTATCATATGCATGATTCAATTAGCTTAAGTCAAAATATAAAAACTCATGTAAACTCTTTCCATCATTCACATTATCGTGGTCATGATCTATAGAACTTAGCTTCTTAAATCGTATAGGATTATACCTTAATTGCTAAGGTTGATAGATCCTCTATAAGTACACTTTGATGGGGACATCAGGTCAACCCTAGTTTACTATGGGTCCTTGAGTTTTGAGTCTCTAGCCATGATGCAAATTTTGTCTTTGAGTCCAATAATTTGCCTATGTTAGCCATTTGAGTTTTGTATTTGGACCTTGAGTTTATTTTTTAGGCCTTGTTACACTTGAGTCTGTATTTTGGCCCTTGAGTCCTGTTTAGGGCCTTTCTATAGTTGAGTCCTGTAATTAGAGTATTGAGTCAAGTTTTAGATGCTTAGTGAGTCTTATGAGTCCTGTAAGTTTTGAGTTTTATGCATTCAATCCAATTTTGTAAGTCTTATATTGAGTCCAATCCAATTTTGTAAGAAGACTCAAGTCACTTATGAAGCCAGTCAACATAATACTACAACCACTGCATGGAATCTAGTCATGCACATAATTGTGCCACTTGGGAAGCATAGAAGGATTCTTGGAGCTATCATTGAAGACCTGGATGACAAGTACATCAGCCCACCATGAGGATTCAGACTTCTATTAAGACTTTGGTTCCTTAGCTAAAGCTATGGCACCATTGTTGCTATGATAGTGTTATGTCATCTCATGATATCTCACCCCTCTCTATAACAATTTGATGAACCAATATACATCGTTGCATCCTTTGAAGTGATAATGTAGTCAGCCTCCCTAGTCATACCTATAATGATCGGTTCTAAACTGCCATTGTACAAGAATACATCATATGTATCATTGTTTCCTCAATTCTCTTACTCTAAAGATCTAAAACATATCTTTAGTACTTCTTAAGTACTAAAGAATATTATCATAGTTATCTAGCACCATAGCTTGGATTTTACTGATATTTGCTCATGTCACTCACAGCAAAAATCAAGTCATGTATATAGTATGGTTTATATGAGGCTCCTTATGGCCAAAGCTTAAAAGGATCTAGCTCATAGACTAAATATCTTCAAATGTGTTGGGGTATATTTTATAAAAAAGATTAATTCCATGCTTAAGGAATTAAATCTCCAATTGGATTTTCATGTTGAACTTCTTCAGTACTTCTTTAATGTATAAATACTATGATAGGCTTAGCATCCTCCTAGATTTATCTTATAGACCTACACCCCCAAATGTAGGATGCATTCCAGAAGGTCTTTATTGGAGAACTAGAAAATCATTACCTAACTAGGTCAGCATGGGAATCATATTCCAATAGGAGAATATTATCCATGTATAATGCATGGAATTACATACTCTCACTGACCTTTTATAAACATATGATTCCTCTTCTCGTTGTTGGTAGACTCAAACAATTTGACCATCTCATGGAAATGAGTAATCCAATTTTGAGCATTTTACTTTAGTTTATTTACATAGACCCTTTGTTGCTTAGACCTTATGATCTCATCACTATCTATCTACCATATCTCATCTTGGTGAACTATAATAGCAATTAGTATGGATTTTATTACAATTAGTATGGATTTTAGAATGATTTGCCTTATAGATCTCCATCCATTTTTTTTTTTATAGATCCTTTGCATCCATTAGATATTATACTTTTTTGGTGGATCTATTAAGGTCCATACTTGGTTGGAGAGCATATAGTCTAACTTCATGGCATTCAACTGTTTCTCAAAATTGATGTCTGACATCATCTCATTGTAGATTTCTGGAATCATCTTTATCTTTCCTATCTTCCATAAGAAACACTTTCTTCGCATCTTTTATAAGCATACCTATATATTTTTTAGAGAACAGGAGATCCTATAGACATATGAGGTGGAGAAGGAACTAATGTACTAGCTTTGTTTGAATGGATTTTATAGCTTATTGCTCTTTAGAGACTCTTCAAGCTTAATTATCCTCCCATGCTATATTTAGGATAAACTATTTAACCAATAATATAGATATTAGGTCACAACAATTTGTGATTCATTGAGAAAAAGTATCCTAACAACTCTGTAGGATACAAGCTATCAATAACCTAATCTCTAACTAGTCCACCTACATCTCATATAAGTATGGTAAAAAGGATTTAGAGTGAACCCAATTAAATAAATATGCTAAGTTATATAATCATATCCTTAACTTAGTAATTTCATAATAGATTAAACCATATCTAATATGATTCAATTTCTCTGCTCAAACATCCTATTGAGCTTGAGTTGTAAGAAGAGTCCATTGTGAGACTATATTGTACAACTTGAGATGATTTTGAAATTTTTCTCTAAGGTATTTACCTCTTCAATCTAATCGAAGAACCTTAAGGAACCTTCCTTGGCTTGCACGTCGAATGTGCTACATATATTAATATATACCTAGATAAGCATATTAGTGGTCCTCACCTATACCCTTTGTCTTACAAAAGGTAGCTTAGTCAATAATTTTCAAGATAGAATTCATAAATTAGAAATGACTCAACAGTCAATTAGCCAAAAGGCCCACGGCTACCCATGGTTTCCAAATTATTTATCCTTTCTTTTCAACATGACCAAACTTGAGGTGCCATCTATATGCTTCATATCAACATTATCTCACAAGATCTCTCAGATCTCATGATACTTACTAATTGCTCAGTAGATGAATCGTATGCAAGTAGAGATTGATATTTATAAAATTACCTGCCTCCAATTTATTTCTAAAATAAATGGATCAATGATTTCTTTGCTATATAGAAATCAAATTTCTACTAAAGGTAAATGTCTCTATGAGTAGCTGACACAGCTTCCAAAAGTGTGTCATATTTATCTTTTAAAGATTCTAGGTGCATGGGAAACTTTCTATGGTCATCGACTTTGAAGTGGAAATAATTTCTATTGTCAATGGCATCTACTTGGAAGATCCCAATCTCTTGCTTCTTCATAGTCCTCTTCTTCCAATTAGACTCTCTTTTGGAAGAAAAAGTCCGCTCTACATCGAGAAGCATGCTCCTTGAACCTTTCAGGATCCCTTTAATAGTTATCAATTTGTTGACCTAATTATGTAAATTTATTCGAATGATAGTTTATAATAAACTATCCATATGAATTAAACAAAGATGGCTAAATCAAATCCATTTGCAATCCTTTATGCATCAATATGCCCGAGCTTCTTAAGCTCCTAATTTTTAATCATTGTTGTTATGACAAACCGAACAGACCAATTCACTAAAGGCCATATCAGACCAAGAAAAGGCTAGAATAGGCCCAAAGACTGAAGAGGCAGTATATAACTAAGCTGCTCCAAAGGTTGATCACCACATGGAGGCCGACCATAATATAAGAGCCGATCAGTGCACAAGATCGATCAACCTACAAGGCCAATCAGTGCACATGGCCGATCGACGCGTAAGGCCGATCAACCTACAAGGTTGATCAACATGCAAGGCCGATCAATGTGCAAGTGCTGACCAACACATAATGGCCGGTCAAGCATAAAAAAGTTAGAAATAGTAAGAAATGAGGTAGTTATCCTACCAGAATAACTAATTACTGTTATAACAGGCATGGGTTAGTTCCTAATAGAACTAACAATCTGAGGCCTGTCTAACTGAATTTAGTTAAGGCCCGAGCCTATAAATATCGGTCAATGGGAGACCTCTGGAGGTGAGTGAGGTGAAATCAACCAGTGGAAATACTCTCTGATTCTTTAGCCATCTTCTTTGAGATCTCTATATCTGTTCACCCAAACTTTTGCTAACTTAAGCATCAGAGTATCCCCCGTTGGAGAAATTTTGGCCAGGGATTTGTTTTGCAAGTCATCAAGGAGCCTGATTGAGCAACCCCAGATGATGCATAAGAGTCACACTTGTTCAGCCATAATAGATTGGCATGCTAGGAAGGGAAAAGAATCAGTTCTTAAAAGAAATCTTGAAAGGCAAGATGGTAAAAAGGAGAGTACAAAACATCTCAACTAAAAAGTCTCACCTGCCATCCAAGAAAATCGATCCACCCTTGGATGGGGAGGACATCGCCCTAGTTGCAAGCTTAGGTCAACAACAATTGGATATTCTTTTAAACAAGATGGAGGTCTTGACTGCTGCTATCAAAAACCATCAAGAAGTTGCAGTTAATGGACAACAGAGCCCCATCACCTCTGGATGCAGTTGACGTTCCCCCATACGGGAAGTCCGACACCCAGATCCATGCCACCATTCCTGTCATCATCACTTGACAAGTCGACATTCTCCCACTCAACAAGAATCCGGACTTCATGATCATGGAGAAGGCCGGAGAAGAAGAAAACATCCCAGTTCTTATTCTAGTTCCTCTAATGAATCTACTTCAAGAAGCACCTAGAGAAGCCAAGACAGTCAAAGATAGGATCATTTTGAGAGGAAGTTCCATAAATTATAATTACAAGTTGCTAAACTCAGTGATCAAAGAAAAAATGAGGATAGGATGACTATTTATGACGGGCGGCCACCTTTTTCTAGGAGAATCATGGAAGAAAAGTTCCATCCCATTTTAAGATCCCTCAACTGGAACTTTATTATAGAATGATCGACCCATTCGATCACTTGGATAGTTTCAAGGCCCATATGATGATCCAAGGGGGCAACCGATGCCCTCCATTATCTTGCATTTCGACCACACTTAATAAAGTTGCCAGAATATGGTATTCGAGTCTTCGACCAGGTACCATCTACTCTTTTGAACAGTTAGAAAAATTATTTATGACTCATTTCAGGACCAGCCAAAGATGCCATGAAATTTGGAGTCTCTTCTTCATCCAGTAACAGGAGGGTGAAACACTGAGGGACTACGTGGCCCACTTCAACTCTACCATGCTAGAAATCTCCAATCTCAACGAGCACATTGTTATGTCAGCGATGAAGAAAGGGGTCCAATCCTCCAGATTTATCTTTTCTCTGGATAAGAAGATTTACATCAACTACTATGAACTATTAGCACGTGCACAAAAGTATGCACAATCTAAAGAATAAGCTACAAGTCGGCGCCAAGCAGAGGGAAAGCCGGACCAAAAGAAGAAAAATCCAAAAGGCAACAAATCACTGCCTACCAATATCAATGACATGCCGATCCACCGGCGAAGCCTGAAGCCAAAGAATCTGATCGGCAAGTATGATACTTACACTCCTTTATCTCTCCTAAGAGAGAAGATATTAATGGAGATTGAAAAGGAGAGTTTTCTCCAAAGGCCTCGACCGATGCAAGCACCTCTAACCTCATGCAACAAGGCTAAATACTATCGGTTCCATAGAGACCATGGACACACTACTGAAGAATCATCCAGCTAAAGAATAAGATCGAAGGACTGATCAAACATGGGTACTTAGGAACGTATGTACACAATCAAGATCGCCCAACTGAAATGATTGCCCCTGATGGTGTAAAGCTCTCCAATTAGTGACCCACCGATGGCATGGTCGGCATGTTACATCATCAACCATATTGTGGAGGTGATAGCACTCCGAAGAAATCTCAAATAAGCAACATCATCGGTAATGAATGTCTAAGTGTTAGTTGACTTCATCAATGAATGCACCTTAGACAAAAAACTCTTGAGCCGACTCACTATCCCATCTAGCCATAATGGCACCCGATTCCATGAGTCGAATTTTCATTACACCCCACATCTCTACCGAAGGAGGTGAAGAAACCCATCAGATCGGATAGGAGCTGTTATGATAGAACAATCCAAAGAGTTAATTAGACCCAACCGAGCAAATTGGTGCTGCACTACTTCCGGAGCTCAACAGGAGAATAGATCAATGCTGCACTTTAGTCAATGATGACATATAACTTGCGATCGATTTTCAATCTACTCCTAAGAGAATGGATGGTCCGCAAGTAGCCCTCTCTGAAGAGAGTGGCCAATCCACAACACATGGTCCACAAGTAGTCTTCTCCGAAGAGAGTGGCCAATCCACGACACATGGTCCAAAGAGGATAGCTCTGAAGAGAGTGGCCGATCCTTCAAAGTAGATGGCTGACCCACAACATGTGCTATGAAGCAAAAGGATTCTAAGCCAATGAGCTTGATTAAATTCTCTGGGCATATTGAATGATTTTTTGATCTACAACAGGAGAGCCACCATTCAACATAACTTATGGAATCAAAGCTACGATCATCCTCTGATCCAAAGGAATCGACCACTTCAAAGAGCAGGATAATTAAAGACAAAGAAAAGCCAATCTCGATCTACTAGAAGACATAAGACTCCAGGAACAGCTATGAATAATGGAATGCTGACAAAGAGTCACCCGATATTACGACTCATAAATCAAGGCCAAAACAAAAGACCCAGTACTGTGAAAGGCAGAAATATCTTGACCTACAGATCAAGGCAAACCTGCCACTAATTGGGATGGCCTTATTGGATCACTAAAGTGATATGACCCGGAATTTATCGGATCGAAAGCTTGGATGGCTACCGAAAGGCCCAATCTTGGAATGTGGAGAATCTTCGCAAATATTATCAATGAAGTGATCTCTTCTTCCTTTCAACTTTTCTTATCATGATCCATCCAACAAACAATGAGTAGGCCTAACCAGCCGACTCAATCAGTGCCTCCGACAAATAATGAGTTGACCTAACTCATCGACTCAATCGGTATATCTGACAGATGAAGAGTTGGCTTAACCCACCAACTCAATCGGTACACCTGATACCTCAAGGGTTAGCCTAACTCACTGGCCCACATCCGATAAATAGAGTTGGTCTAGCCCACCATCTCATCGATATATCAGAAGAAAGCTAGTCTGACTAGCTAGGCCATAATGTTTCTCAAAAAGAACATAATGCCCCTTTTAACAACCCTTATATCATGGAACCTTCATTCCGAAGGCACCGCACAATTGAGGGTAAGAAAAGCCGACAGGCTCAGATTTCAAAAAATTTTTGTAAAACATCTTGAGAAAACACAAGCATCGAAAATCAAAAATGTGACTGACCAATCCATCTTAATAAAATTTCAAAGTGTAAAAGTATTCATTGAATAAGAGAAGAGTTTCATTCATCTGGAAAGATTTTCTACATACTTCCGAAAGGAAGTTGACCACATGAATAGATGAAAAAAAAAAGAAAGTCATATACATCAAAGTTATTTTTCTTCAGCTGATCCAAAAGTTGGAGCAGGAATAACTGCCTCTTGGATGGATACTTCTTTGGTTGAAAGAGTAGGCATATATTCAGTTGATTTTTCTACTCCCTCTTCCTCATCTGTATCATCATTGGTAGCAGTAATGGTGGAGACATCCAAGTCCAGATATATTTTCTTGACTTTCTTCAGGAAGTCTTGAAAGCCAATGTTGTAGCTCTCCACCCCTGCTTCATTAATTTCATCATCGAAAGCTTTGGATTTCTTATATTCTTCGACGGCATGAAGGGCTTGTTGATCAACTATCTTTGCCCTTTATTTGGCCGATTCCACCCTTTGTTCAAGGGTATTAATCTTTTCTTCCAGTTCGGCCTTCAGAACCATGGCCTCTTTGGAATTTTGGAGGTTATCTCTTATTATTGCTTCAGTCGAACGTAGCTTTCTCCTTCTCTTCTTCAAATCAATCACGAGTTTGGTCATCTAAACCTGAGCCACCTTCATTTTTTTCTCCAATGAAAGATTAACAGTAGTTATCTGGTTCAGCTTCTGTTCCATGGCCACACGGAGTTTCTCGACCATCTCTTTCTCAGCTTTAACCGATGCCAACTAGTCCTAAAGATCTTTATTGAGGTTGGTGAATCCATGGATGCTCTCCTTGATCAGAGAAATCTCATGGATAAACTGCCAAGAAAAATATAAACAAAGTTAACAACAATGACAAAGACCTGTAAAAAACATTTTGAAGATAATTTTAACACACACCCGTAATGTATTGGGGTAGATAGAGGTAAAAATGTCCTCTAGTCGACATTTCTTTGTTATCTCCCAATCCTTTTGGAGAATATTGGCCTTCAGCATGGTCTTAGCCAATCTTGGATTGTTAAGACCAGCATGAGCAGCATATACATTGGAACCTCCGAAGCCTTTTTCTTTGTCGACTTGTGGTTCGGGTCCAACTCATGGCTCGGACGTTGTTTCAATAATAGGAGCCTTGTCCTTATCCTTCTAACTAGGCTCCATAGACATCTCGGTGGCAGACAGCACCACCAGCTGTTTAGTAGAAGTATTCGGCTACTTTGACGGAGAATTAGCCAACCTTTTCTTTGAGAGACGTTCCGCTAAGTGGATGTTGTCTTTAGTCGAAGTAGATTCTACAATTATAGGTGTATTCTCCCTGACGGGGACCTTTGAATAAGCATGGAAAAAAGCAATGGATAAATGGGTCCTCTTCGTACCCCTTCATTGTTGTCCTACTAAGGAGTCTACTGCCGCCCTCTTCTTGATGGCTTTTCAGAGCCTTCTAGCATCCGACTTCATCTTGACATCTGCAAAGTGAAAGAAATATTAGGATTTGTTAATTGAGAAAGGAATAGGAAATTTTTTCCAGCAGAAAGACCATCGCCATCTTCACCAGTGGAGAATCTCATGGTGGACAAAACCTCTAAAGACCTAACCACTGAGAAAAAAAGAAAGTCTAACCTGAGAAAAATGGGTGAAGAATTTGCAAAGGAGAAAGACCAAGATGAAGATTATCTAGAAGGCAATGGTGCTAATGGCAGAAAATATTAAACCCTTGGGGACAAAGGTCTCTTATATAGGAGACATCAATGGATTAGATTTCTCACTCAACTCTTCAACACCCCTCTGATTATGCCATGTGTACATTCCAACCGACAAAAGTTGAGGCGATGACCTCGAACCATGAGAAGGCAGTTGAAAGGAATAAAAGGATGATGACCGATCTGGTTTGGAAGTCACATGACTTTAATGACTCCGATCGATGCAACCCCATGATAATTTCTTCACCAATAAAAATATGACAGTTGGCAAGGGTGGTACGCCCCATTAATGGCGAGTCAAAATCGCCAACAAAAGCCGAGATTTGTCATTATTAGAAAATACCTCTCCTCTCTTCATAAAAAAAAGGGGGGGCAATCCCTCACTACCTCTTATTAGCTCCCATCATTCAAGATACCGAAGTTTACTTGAACTCGGGAGTTTGGGGACAAGTGTTATGACAAATCGAACAAACCAATTCACTAAAGGCCATATCAGGCCCAAGAATAGGCCAGAATAGTCCCAAAGGTTGAAGAGGCAGTATATAACTGAGCTGCTCCCAAAGGCTGATCACCACATGGAGGTCGACCATAATATCAGAGCCAATCAGTGCACAAGGCCGATCAACCTACAAGGTCGATCCATGCACAAGGTCAATCAACATGCAAGGCCAATCAACCTACAAGGCCGATCAACATACAAGGTCGATCAACGTGCAAGGCCGATCAACCTATAAGGCTGATCAATGTGCAAGGCTGATCAACTTACTAGGCCGATCAATGCATAAAAGTCGATCGACACATAATGGCTGGTCAAGCATAAAAAAGTTGGAAATAGTAAAAAATGAGGTAGTTATCCTACCAGAATAACTAATTACTATTATAACAAGCATGGGTTAGTTCCTAATAGAACTAACCATTTGAGGCCCATCTAACTAAATTCAGTTAAGGCCCAAGCCTATAAATATTGGTCAATGGAGGACCTCCGGAGGTGAGTGAGGTGAATCAACCAATGAAAATACTCTCTGATTCTTTAGCCATCTTTCTTGAGATCTCCATATCTATTCACCCAAACCCTTGCTGACTTAAGCATCGAGTGTCCCCCATCGAAGAAATTTTGACATGGGGTTTGTTTTACAGGTCATCAAGGAGCCTGATTGAGCAAGCCCAGATGATGCATCAGAGTCATACTGGTTCAGCCACAATAATTATCAAACAATGATCATAAATAGATTGCACTTAGGTCAGCCTAAATGGTTTGGTAACATGGGGTAGTCCTAGTTCATTATCATACTCAGCCTATCTAATCAATTTTCAAGTTCAGCCAGTCTTTATAAAAAGTTATGGTTAATCGATTATCTAAGAACTAAGAAAGTTAGAAGCTGACTTTTAATCTATAAAGAGTAAAGATTTTAGTTAGATGATTTTATTTATTTTTAAATTTATTCTAGGGACTTTAAAAAATAAATTAGACTTCCACTATTTTCACGGATCTCTCAACTCTTTAATGGAGATGCGAAAACCTCTATGCACTAGGGTTCCTAGTGGATACTGCAGTCCCATTGATTTCATGCATATCATATAAAAGTTATTGATTGGTAACACGTACATTAATGAGTGGACAACTCTTGTCCAATACTTCCCAAGCATATTATAATGACTTGATTTCTAAGTCATGCATGCAAGCTCATCTAATAGTTATTGTCCATACTCCCTAGTTAAGTTAGACCTACCATTAAATGCAAAATGAAGCTGATAATTATATTTATACATATAAATAAGTATTAATTTAAGAATTAAATTATCTTTATTTAATTAAAATTGATATTTTTATATATTGTTTGTAGGAAAGAAGATTGTCAATGTAAAGATCTCAATTTATGGATTCAAATGAAACAAGTTTGAAATGAATCGGACTTAAAATAAGCCTAGAATCAAAGTTTGAAATTTATTAAGAAGTTGCATAAATTTTAAAGCAATCGATCCATGGTGGACCAGTTGCCTGGTTCATAAGACGCTCGCTCAATTCATAGCTACCATTAACCATGATCCATGACTAAGCTTCATGGACCACGGGTGATTCCAACATGCCACCGACCAAGAGGATGGTCGGCGGCTACCCCACAAACTCTGACGACCGGCAAGCAATAATGACATGTGGCAATGATAGCCATGGCATTGGATTTGGCACTTCACGGATGCAGGGGAGCTTTTGAGTTGGAAATCTTGGTGAAACTATGGTGACTAGACTCTGGCGGTGGTTTCGGTGAGTGGTGGTGATGCGAGGGGACTCCGATGAGGCTCCTTGGGCATGCGATCAAGCAATGGAAGGATTGATGATGGGGACGTGCAAGCAGTCATATAGAGCAAATGGATTTCGATGAGGTTGAGGTGGTGTGAGGGGACTCCAGCAATGGCAGCATGAGGGGATTCCAACAGGACTTCAATGACAAGATCTCGGTAGCACTCTAAAGTTCCAGTGAGTCTCCCTAGCAGGTGATCAGGTGGTGGAAGGCTTAATTTGATGATGGGGAGGCACTGGCAGCCTGAAGGAAGAAGATGGCCCATGTTTCATGCTTAAATTAGATGGCTATAAGGCTAGATCAGGCTAATTCAATGGTCATAATTGATGCTGACTAGTATTGGGTGTGATCAAATATGATATGCGATGGTTTTTGGGTCGATGATCATAATTCAATGGCTAGAAGGCCTTCTACTAGTCAAAGAGGATTTGGAAAGGAATTGGAAGTCTATTTGGGTTAGGATTTGGTCTTACTCACAAGCTAGCTTCCCTTTTTCCATCTGTTTCCTGTTCATACTTATCTAACCACCATTACTTGTCAAATAAAATCCTAGCACTTTATATATCCCTTATGTTTAGTCCCATACCGAAAAAATATGATAACCTTTCCTCTATTAAACCCTATAAAAAGGCTCTTGTATCTTTACCTGGAGGCATCAATCTTTGGAATCCTTCTAGAGTCTTTGCATAGAGGGATACAAGGAAATCAACTTAGGAGCAGTTTAGAGCAAAAGTCTGGGAGGGAAGAAGAGATTTTGTACCAAGCAGAGTGAGATTCTTTTGTTCTTCAATCTTTTTTATTTTTTGGTATGCAATAAATGATTATGTGTTTAATTATGAGTTCTTTAATTGCTTTCTTTTATTTTCTCTTTATTATAATTTATTATTAAATTAAGTTTAGGGACAACTCTTGCTTTTTGAAGACATGTCGTGATCTGTTATAAATATGGGACGTGCCAAGAAAAGTAGAGTTGAATACCTATTGCTTTCCAAAGATGCATCGTGATCTACGGATACAGAGTATACTGAGGGAAGACAAGTAAATCTCTAAAATTAATTATATTACAATTATAAAAAAAATACAACTGTCAGTACAAGATCAACCTATAACTCCTGAAATAATATTTTTTACTTACTTCGCTCTTAAGAGTAGTTTACTTCTTGCTCACTTTTATTTTTACGCAACAATAATTACTCACTTTTTCTTTAAAAATCATAACTTAGCCCTAAGGTCCATGAGGATACGATCCCGACTCATCCTAGTTATGGAGTTAAGTTAGTAAATTATTTTTGATCACCTATGATAACGATCAAATTTTGGCACCATTGTTGGAGACCCTAGGCATGGTTGTAATTTTTTTAAAAAATATAAAAATATATATATTTTTAATTTAGTTCATAATTTATTGCCATATAATTATTTACTGCTTCTAATTCTTTTATTGCTTTTCATATATAGTTAATCCATATATTCCTAATTTAATTTAATTTTTTTACACCTAATTAACTAAATTAAAAACTTACCTAAAAATATCCTAATATAAAAACAAAATAAGAACACCTCATAATACATAATTAAAATAGAGAAACTAATTAAGTTTTAAAAATGTTTCACTTATATTGGACTTCTTCTTTTTCTACATTGCATATCTCATAAAATATCTTAAGGGTGCTAAACCCTAAACAACATAAGTTGGAGATTTCATTACCCTTCCTTGGCCCACACACCACCCCTTATATAATGCATTGACCTAAGCCTCTAATCTAAATTCAATTAGACATTGGTTCCTAAGAATTTTCAAGCTCACTAGGACAAGGGACCCTGAGAGTTGGATTGAAACAGAATTAGTTGGTTAACTGGTATCTAAGAAAGGGGTTCAAGGATGATGTAGCTTTGAAGGAAGGCGGTTCTTTAATTAGTTTCATTGTCTAACCTGGCCAATTTATTTGGTATCTAAAGAAAACAACGAGGGGACCCTCACCAACCATACCCTTACCTAGCCAGTTGGCTAGTTAGTGTTTGACTTGAGGACTTGAAGGCAACCTTGGAATAGTTAGAAGCTATCTAGAATTAGGGAACCCTAGGATAAAGAGTCCATTATATGATGACTTGCTTGCAATCAACATAGAACTTTAACTAATTATTCTTCTCTATCTCTCTTAGCTCTATGACTCCTTAGGCTCACATGTTTAGACTTCCTCTCTATCTTTCTTCTATCTTCTTCCCCCTTCTTCTCTTAAAAGAAACTTAGAAGATGATTGCTCTAATCTAGGACCTTTAATTAAATATTCAAAACTATCAAAACAATCCAATGAATTAGAGCAGTGCTAGGAATATGGATCTCAATAGCAAAGTGGAGAAGTTATCCCATGCATTAAACAGTAAACTAGATGCCTTGTCCCATAAATTAGATCATCTACTGGCTATCAGATGCTCTTCCACTCCATCCTTTCTTCCTATATAGCAGGCATGCTCCATATATTTGAGCCCAACTCACTTTATGAGTAAAGCTTAATCGCATACCAGTTTTCTGAGTCTAGGTATGACCAAGTTTATTAAGATCAAACTCATATGACCTACAGATCAAGAGAGAACCTAAACTTTAATGCTTACAATCCAGGTTTGGGGGTTCAACTAGATTTTTTGTGGCAACCACATCTAGTGGATACCCTAGTACTTCAAAGACCTTCATTCATAGACAAACCTTATTACGAATAGCCCTATCTATATTATCAACCTTCTCCTACTCTTTATAGCCCATCATTCGAGGAGAAGGTCCTGCAAGCAATAGATCGGATAGAACAAATCGATTAGAATCCACCTCCCCATATATTGACCTAGATGTCGATAAGTTTACTTAATTTCAATAACTAATCATACCTTAACAGCAATCTATTGATGAGCTTATGAATCAAACTAATCGATTATTAATTGAAGTTGATAGGGAGGAGGAAGGAGTGCTGCCTAATCAGTCTAAGAGTAACTACCAAGCTGATGATATTAATGATCCTTTCATTTTTCTGAATAATCGACCATAATTCTTAGGAATGAACTGGTTATGGAACAACCCTGTACTATCATAGACACCAACATAGATAATTTGACTAAGGCAGAAATATTTATAGAAAAATCAACTAGGAGAGACGAACCACTTCCATCATCATCCTACTCACTTGTCCCTTTTTCAAGTGCCCTAGCATCATCCACTTCTTTTTATAGGAAGGGAGAACAAATAGATAACATGATATAATTAATTGAGGCTACCCAAGGACCATAATAGAATAACATAATAGGGAAAGCCATACCTCTAATTCATCCCCAAAAGTCATTAGATCCCTATCAGGCTCATTTCAAGATGGATAACTTTAATATATATATGGGTATATCACAGGGGTGAATAACCTACTAGATATACTATACTTTAAAACCACTCCACTTTGGATTGAATAATATGATCCAACACTTAGCCGTCTAATAGCTTTCTTGTTAGAATCACCACCTAATCTAGACTCAAAATCACTTCCTGTCACACCTACTAACACCTTACCAGTGATCCCTAACCAGGAAGACCAAATTGTCGATATTCTAAATATACATAAAAAGCTATTTGATGGAATATCTCTAAATTGAGGGATAATGATCTTGAAAATTTTATAACTGATTTCTTCATATTTGACACTACTTTTGAGGATTGCCTCCAAAATCTATTATCTTAGAATGATGTATGGAGACAAACTTCAAGTTAACTTAGATAAAGTACCATTAGGAAGGGATGATGTCAAGATACATCATACCCGAGAAAGGAATTAGGGTAGATCTTCCTATAGTTAGAAATTTCCAAGTTGCCACCCCCACTCTCGGCCCAACATACACAATCCCTTCCTAATCTTCATCCAAACTATAATAATATTCTCAAATCTTAGTCTAGCATGCTTGCCTGATTACTCTATTGATTAGTGTTAATCATCATAGAACACTCTATAAATATTTTTCTACCATAATAACAAGGCCTCCTGATTGATCCTATCTTGTAAAAATCTTGAGGGACATATCCAAATTCAATATTAGTAACACTCCCTCATAGTGTATGGTTAAAAATGTTAAACTTAGCATTGGTTGGAAGGCAATCCAACAATCACATTTTCTTTTTAGTATAATTACAAAAACTTAAGAGGAAGGAACAAGAACCCGCGAATCCATCCACTCCTAAAGCACACTTATCCCAGGTGCATTCATTTCTTTTCTTTCAATTGCTTATTTTTTTCCTACTCCATTGAAGATAATGTCGATTAAGTTTGGGGAAAAGATAAATAACTTACTTAGATGCTTGAGTGCTAGAAATAATTATGGTATGTGTACCCAATTGTTATCTCGATTTAGAGTTAAATAAAGATCCTAATCAATGATTGATTAATGGTCTAGATAATTCTAGAGATGTTGAGGGACAAATTATTAAAAAAACTTAATAAAGGGTAGGGTTTAGACTAAAAATAATTTTACGAAGCAATTCCAAAACCTTCTGACTATTAATCTCAACGAAGATTCTACTTTAAGGGGGTATAAATAAAAATGTTAAGTATGCTGAAGTTTTTCCTTACAAAAAAAATAGAGAGAGAGAGAGAAAGAGATTCAATCTCATCTCACAGACTTTCTTAAACTCTTACTGAGTAACCAGGCCCCTTCATCTAAGTAAGCATTATAGTTTGTATCAAAATCAGCTAGCAAAAAGATACTTCACCAACCTCTAAGCATTAAGTTAGAGGATTCAAAGAGTGAGGTGGAAAGTTGGCAAAAGAATAACTCTAGAAATTTTTATGGGCTTTACTCCACCACTAATTACGTTGAATTAATAATCCAATGAAGTATCCTAATAATAGTCTGGACAGGTATCAACTACCTTTAGAACTACCTAAGTTATGCTTTTAATTCAAGGACAGGTTTGTATACATGATTAATTTAACTGCTTTACTCAAGGATGAGCAAAGTTCAAGTTAGGGGTTACATTATATACATATATAGGAATTAATTTAAGAATTAAATTATTCTTATTTAAGTAAATTTGATATTTTTATATATCATTTACAAGAATTCTATCAATGCGAAGAGCTTGATTTATGGATTCAAATGAAATAAGTTTGAAGTAAATTGGACTTAAGATGAGCCTGAAATCAAAGTTTGAAATTCATTAAGTTGCATGAATTTTAAAGCAATCAGTCCATGGTGGACTAGCTACTTGGTTCATAGGATGCTCGCTCAGTTCATAGCTGCCATTAACCGTGGTCCATAGCTAAGCTTCGTAGACCATAGGTGATTCCAACACACCATCACCTAAGAGGATGGCCGATGACTACCTCACGGACTCGGTGACTAGCAAGCAATGATGATCAATGGCAGCGGCAGCCATGGCATCAAATTTGGCACTCTATGGATGCAAGGGAGCTTCTTAGTTGGAAATCTCGATGAAACCATGGTGATAGCGGTGATAAGATTCTGGCGATGGTTCTAGTGAGATGGTGGCAAAGTGAGGGGACTCTAGTGAGGCTCCCTAGGCGTGCGATCAAGTAATGGAAGGATCAGCGATGGGGAGGTGCGAGTGGTCACAGAGCAAATGGATTTTGGTGAGGAGGTGGCGGCACGAGGGGACTCCATGATGGTAGCGCGAGGGGATTCCAACAGGACTCCAGTGGCAAGATCTTGGTGGCACTCTGAAGTTTCAGCAAGGCTTCCTAGCAAGTGATCAAGTGGTGGAAGGCCCGATTTGATGATAGGGAGGCACTAGCATTTTGAAGGAAGAAGATGGGCCTTGTTTCATGTTAAAATCAGACTGTTATGGGATGAGATTAGGCTAATTCAATGGTCATAATCGATGCTAACTAGTATTGGATGTGATTAAATATAATATGCAATGGTTTTGGGGCCTGATGATCATAATCCAATAGCTAGAAGGCCTTGCACTAGTCAAAGAGGATCTGGAAAGAAATTGGAAGTCTATTTGGATTGGGATTTGGTCTTACTCACGAGCTATAGCTTCCCTCTTTCCATCTATTTCCAATTCACACTCATCTAACCATCCATTACTTGTAAAATAAAATCATATTCCTTTATGTATCCCTTATGTTTAGTACCATACCAAAAAAGTATGAAGACCTCTCTCTTATTAAACCCTATAAAAAGGCTCCTGTACCTCTACTTGGAGGCATCTGGAATCCTTCTAGAGCTTTTGCATAGAGGGATAGGAGGGAATCAACTTAAGAGCAGTTTAGAGTAGAAGTCCGAGAGGGAAGAAGTGATTTTGTACTAGGCAAAGCAAGGTTCGTTTATTCTTCAATCTTTTGTATTTCTTTGGTATGCAATAAAAGATTATGTGTTTAATTATGAGTTCTTTAATTGCTTTCTTTTATTTGCTCTTTATTATGCTTTACTATTAAAATAAGTTTAGGGATAACTCTTGCTTTCCAGAGATGTGCCGTGATCTATTACGGATACAGGGCATGCCAAGGAAAGAAGAGTTGAATACCTAGTGCTTCCTAGAGATGCGCTATGATCTATGGATACGGAGCATGCCGAGAAAAGACAAGTAAATCCCTAAAATTAATTACATTATAATTAAAAGAAACACGACTTGTCAATACAAGATCAATCTATAACTCCCGAAATAATATCTTTTATTTGTTTCGCTCTTAAGAGTAGTTTACTTCTTGCTCATTTTTATTTTTACATAATAACAATTACTCTTTTTTCTTTAAAAATCATAACCTAGCCCTAAGGTCCCTAAGGATATGATCCTGACTCACCCTAGCTATAGAGTTAAGTTGGTAAATTATTTTTGACTACCCATGATAGCGATCAGAAGCCATATTTGGGTCTCTCATCTAACATTTATTGTGCCCAACCCCATCTTTACCCTGCAACATCTTATGTTGATAGAGTGATTGTGCCCCCCTGATTCAACTGAACCACTATATCCAGCTAAGAACAATCAACACTTGAGAGATGCCCACATCTTTACAATGGTGGAGGATCTGAAACTTAATATTTATGAGGTTGGGTTTAGGTCTCTTCTTAATTAGTTAGCACATCTCATGTCTTACTGACCTGATTCAGATCAGTATAACTTTAACTTATATATGACCAACCTGATGTAAGTCAATACATCTCATATTTGATTAAGCTGATTCAGGTCAACATATCTTATGTCTAACATAATCTTATTTAGGCCACACATCTCATGTCTAACTCACCTGGTTTGGGTCAGCACATCTCATGTCTGACTAACTTTGTTTAGGTAAACACATCTCATGTCTGACTAACCTAGTTCATGTTAGCATATCTCATATCTGACTTACCTAGTTTAGGTTAACACATCTCATGTTTGACTGGTTTAGATCTGCACATTTCATGTCTAAGTAACCTAGTTCATGTCATATCTTAATTGATCAGCACATCTCATGTTTAACTAACAAAGATAGCATGGGTGATCTCAAATCAATAAGTAACCTTATTCAAAATATAATCGATTAAATTGGCTAGGTAAGTAAGATCGATGGAAGGTTTATGCTTCTTTCTCTTTTCTTAGACATCAACGTAGTTGGCCAGGTAAGAAAATAGCTCCAATTAAAAACTATGATCGAGATTTGCCTTAGACACCAATTGATTTATCAGTTTCGAATTGGTCAGGTACAATGATTCAAGCTCGACCACTGAGCCAAATCAGGTCAAGACCACCTTCGAGCAGCTCAAGACCTACTTGGCTACGATGCCAATCCTCACAAGGCCGGTCATGGGAGAAATGTTTTATCTCTATTTAGCTATCTCTCCTATGGCTATAAGCTCTATGCTCATCCAAGAAGAGGGTGGAGTGCAAAAGCCTATTTACTATATTAGCTAAGTTTTGAAGGATGCATAGACCCAATACCTAAAGATAGAGAAGGTCGCCTTTGCTCTTATAACTTCAGTGAGGTGGTTTTGTCCTTATTTTCAGGCATATCCATTCATGGTCTTGTCCAAATAGCCCTTGTGATAGATCTTGTAGAAGGTCGATGCCTCTAAAAGGGTTGCCAAATAGGCAATAGAGCTCGATGAATTCGATATCCAATATAAGCCTCGGCCCTCCATTAAGGTCCAGCCTTGGTGGACTTCATTTGGAATTACTATTCTTGACAAGCAGGAACCAGACCGACCAAGATAGAGCTAAAGCCTATGGATGAGCCTTGGACTCTCAACATTGATAATCCTTCCAATGCCAGAGGATCTGAGGCTAGGATGATTCTCGTCAGTCTAGAAGGAATTGTCACCGAGCAAGCATTATGCTTCAACATCAAGGTCTCTAACAATGAGGAGTATGAAGCCCTCCACGCGGGGTTGAAACTCCCCCGTGAGCTTGGGGTTCAGCATCTTAAAGCCTTCAGCAACACCCAACTGATAGTGGGGCAGGTTCGCAAAGAGTTCTACACCAAAGCCCCCACCATGGAAGAGTACCTTCGACAGGTATAGGAAATCACCCCATCCTTTCTTTCTTTTGAGATTGTGCAGATATTCACCCCATCCTTTCTTTCTTTTGAAATCACCCAATCCTTTCTTTTGAGATTTCTCGGATAAAGAATAACTAGGTGGACCTACTATCAAGGCTAGCCTCTTCTGATTATGCAGATATTCTAAAGACTGCATACCTAAAGAACCTGAGAAGCCAAGTATCGAGAAAAAGCTGACCCTAATCCTACAAGTATGCTGAGAGCCTTACTAGATAGACCCTTTGATCCACTATTTGCAAGAAGGAATGCTGCCAGAAGAAATAGCTAAGGTAAGAAAGCTCATATGTCAGCCTACCCTATTTGTGGTAATCGATGGAAAGCTATATAGGCCAGCCTACTCTTTACCTCTCCTCTTATGCCTTCATCCCTCAAAAGTGGACTTCACCCTTTATGAGGTCCATGAAGGGATTTGCAGTAGCCATGTCAGAGGCTGCACCTTGGCTCAACCCATTGTACCTCTTGGCTCCTTGAGTTCTCCTTGACCCTTCGATTAATAGAGGATAGATATCCTTGGCTCGTTCCCATCGATCGCTGGCCAAAAAAAATTTTTGATTGTTGCCATTGACTACTTTACTAAGTGGTTTGAGGTGAAACCCCTGGCCCAAATCACTGAACAAGAAGCAAGAAAATTTATTTGGAAGTTGATAATCTATTGGTTCGGGCTCCCTCATGTTATCATCATCGATAATGGTGGATAGTTTGACAATGCATCCTTCGATGAGCTCTACGAGGAACTTCAAATTAGTCACCGGTTTACTTCAATTACATATTCACAGACAAATGGAGAAGCTAAAATCACTAATCGGACGATCCTCCAAGAGTTGAAGACCCGATTGGATAAAATTGGAGGGCTTTAGATGGAAGAACTATATAGCATCCTTTGGGCCTATCGCACTACCCACCTGCTCCCAACAGGCAAGACACTATTCAACCTCACCTTTGGGATTGAGGCTATCATCCCTTTGGAGCTAGGCCTACTGTCACCCTTATGATGAGCAGCATAACTTAGAAGTCCTCAGGATGAATCTTGACCTCCTAGAAGAGGTCTAGGATAGAGCCTGATCCGAATGGCTGCTTACCATGGTGCACTGCCCGCTACTTCAATGCCCTTATGAAGGCGAAGCAGTTTTAGCTAGGAGAATTCATCCTTTGCAAGGCGGCGGTTAGCCATCTCGCAGAGCAAGGGAAGCTCTTCCCTAATTAGGAAGGACCATACCATATCACTGAGGTGGTCCATCCTAGCATGTATCGGTTGAAGTAGCTAGACAGCATATCCACTGCTAGAACTTGGAACTTTGACAATCTCTAGGTATACTACCAATGAGATGTACCCCTAGCTACTGTACTTAACTTGTTCAATGAAAATCATTTCTTCTTTCATCCAAAAAAGAGAAAGAGGTTGAGGTTAGGAACATCCCTGAAAGTCCTAGGGTGAAGCTATTCCAGGCGGGATTGCTACACCCCTTATTCAATAAGTCCTAGAACGAGATTGCTCTAGGCAAGGTTCTGACACCCGTCATTCCCAAAGTCCTGGTTGAGCAGTCAAACACCTAGGTTAGGCTTTGATCCCTATGATTCTTGGCTAAGTAGTTAGTCGCTCGGGTGCCCTGGGTGAGGTCTTCCCAGGTAAGAATTTTACATTCCTAAAGCCTTGGACGAGGTTGCCCCAATCATCCTAGCAGAGCTGTCAAACTCTTGGGTTAGGTCATGATAACCCTAAGTCCTAGTTAAGTAGTAAGCCTCCTAGTTCCAAAGCCTTGGATGAGGTTATCCCAAGTACCCTGGCAAAGTTATCAGACTCCCGAGCTAGGTCATGATACCCCTTAGTCCTGGTTAAGTAGTAAGCCTCCCCAAGTTTTAAAGACTTGGATGAGGTTGCCCCAAGCATCCTAGCAGAGCTGTCAGACTCCCAAGCTATGTCACGATACCTCTAAGTTATAGTTAAGCAGTAAGCTTTCCATGTTTTAAAACCTTGGGTGAGGTTGACCAAAGCACCCTTGGCGGAGTTATTAGACTCCTGGAATGGGTCACAATATCCCTATGACCTGGTTAAGTAGTAAGCCTCTCAGGTTCTAAAGCCCTGGACGAGGTTACCCCAAGAACCCTGGCAAAGCTATCAGACTCCCGTGCTAAGTCACAATGCCCCTAAGTTCTAGCTAAGTAGTAAGCCTTCCTAGGTTCTAAAACCTTGGACAAGGTTGTCCCAAGCACCCGGTAGAGCTATCATATTCCCGGGCTATGTTATGATACACCTAAGTCCTGGTTAAGCGATAAGCCTTCCAGGTTCCAAAGCCTTGGATGAGGTTGCCCCAAGTACCCTGGCGGAGCTATCAAACTCCCGGATTAGGTCATGATACTCCTAGGTTTTGGTTAAGTAGTAAACCTCTCAGGTTCCAAAGCCTTGGATGATGTTGTCCCAAGCGTCATGGCCAAGCTGTCAAAATCCCAAGCTGGGTCACAATACCTTTAAGTCCCGGTTAAGCATTAAGCCTTCCAGGTTTTAAAGCTTTAGGTGAGGTTTTCCAAGTACCTGGCAGAGCTGTCAGACTTTAGGCTGGGTCATGATACATCTAAGTCCTGGTTAAGCAGTAAGCCTCCCAAGATTCCAAAGCCTTAGGCGAGGTTGCCCAAGCACCCTAGTGGAGATGTCAAATTTCTAGGTTGGGTAACGATACCCCTAAGTCTTGGTTAGGTAGTTAGCCTCCCAGGTTCCAAAGTCTTGGATGATGTTGCCCCAAGCATGTTGGCGGAGCTGTCAGATTCTCAAGTTAGGTCATGATATCCTTAAGTCCTGATTAAGCAATAAGCCTCTTGTTGGCTTTGGCTCCTTGATTTTAATGAATAACAAAATGTTGAGTATATGTTTGGACTAATGTTTCAATTGAAGTATGAATTTCAGGCCTTAGGTACATCAATGGAGTATTAAGTATACTAATTTGAAAGCAAGAGGATTCTCATATTTAATTAATCTTCTAATCTTGGAATATTGTCAAAATAACTATTTTGGCACTTATGAAGAAGTATCTAAAGGATTAATGGACAAATCCTTAAGAAATTCAGAGTTTGGGACACTTTTTTGGATAGCACAGATCAAGTGTCCACTCAAAAGGTCGACTCACAGGCCAAGTGTCGACTCACAAGGTCTACTCATGAAGAAAATTCAGAAGTTCCAAAAGACCGGCACGCAAAATTTTAACTACCACACTCAAGTGTCAACTCAAAAGGTGAATGGTGGGGACATCAAGATCAGACACAGATCACTAGATCTCATATGGTTTACTTAGTCGTGTGTCAAAGTTTTGGAAGTTTGGTAATTGAGTCCTGTAATAAGTTGAGGTTAGTTGATTTGTCTCAACCGTCAACCTAGTCCAGTATATTGAGTCCTGTACATCAGTATGAGTATAGTATGAGTCCACTTTTTGTACCAGAGAGGAGGTTACCCTATTTTGGAGTTCCACCAGGCCTCATCCAGGAGTCAGAGGCCACTACATCAGATTATTGGATTTTGTATGACACCATAGGATCCAAGATGCCTTTCGGAAATCCTGATTCCTTCCAGATGCCCTCTAGATGCCCATATTCCCTTCCAGATGCCAAAGTATATTCCCAGACCAAGGCATCCATAATTCCAGAGGTCCACCTACATCCTAGCCCAAAGAAATCAAGCCCAGGTGCCAAGTCCAAGCCCTTAAGAAGCAAGATACCAGGGAATATTCCTGCTACCAGGCTACCAGGCCACCCCAGCTTCCAAAGTCCCAAGCCCATGCACCCAAGCCCCTTTGGGCCAGCCCCTTGCTGCTCCTAGAAGCCCAACATACCCCCTAAGGCATCCTTGAAGTGTTGACCAAGTCCAAGAGGTGTCCTTAAGTGAGAAGGAGAAGACTAATCTAACCTAGTTAGGATTTATGTTCCTACTTGTTTTAAAATTTGTACTTCTAACCTAGCTAGGAGAAGGACTTGTAATCTAACTAGGAAAAGGCTTGTTAACCTAAGTGTAACCCTAGTTAGAGAGGGCATGGGAACTCTATAAATATCCCACCCCTCCCCCTCTTGTAATCAACTTTTTCTTATGAATACAACTTGCTGAAATTTTGGAGTCATTGCCTTGTGTTGGTGTTTTTGTTTTGGTTCTTTACTTTGAGTGCTCTTCACGTGTACCCTGGCCGAATCCCTACTGCCCTAGCATCTTTTTGCATCCTTGAAGACCAGCCACACCCAAGGAAAGGAAGCCCTAGCTGCCATCCAAGACAATGAGCTTCTTCCTCTCTAGCTGCTAGCTTTTAATCCTAATCCTGATTTCAATCAAATCCTAGTTTCCTTTCTTTTTCTTACTTGCTGTTTTGATTGACCCTTGATGCTTGTAGGATCCTTGAGGTGTTTTACCTCCTCAGAGGAGGCTTTTCTTGCCTCCAGGACCGCCCAAATCAGCCATCTAATCAAGGAAACCAAGCTTCATCATCCAAAGTCCAATCAGAGTGCTGTGTGATCTCTTCATCGGTAGTTCTTCAAATCACTGATTGGCAACATCCTTCCCTTCTTTTAATTTCTGATTTGATAAAGATAAGCTATCCTAAGCTAGAAATTTCTCAATTTTTGGGTCCTGAGATTCATTAGTTTGCATAAGAATTTTGCGGGTATGCTTATTTCTGCCATTGCTAGTCCTTATGTTGAATTTTGCTTATCTTTCGGATTCTTAACCATGAAAATAAAATTCTAAAAATTCTTTAAAAATGAGTTTTCTATTTTTGTACATCCCTAGGTTCATCCTGCATCAATTTTGGTATCAGAGCAGGAGAGGATTAGGGTTGAAAAAAAGAGAAAAAAAAATTGCAGCGAGCCTGACTAGACGGAGTTGAGTTTTCCCCACCCCAAGGGAATGATGGGGACATCAAAACCCATCCAGGTATTTCTTTTTTTAATCCCAGATTTTATTTTTTATTTTTATAATTTTCTTATTCTAGCTATTCCACCTATCCCCACTATTCCTATTTTATTCCAAACTTATCCCTGACTTATCCCTAGGTTATCCCTATCATCTTCTTCCTCCATCCATCGCCCAGATCTGCCATTTTTTCATCCTTCGCCTCGCTGCCGATGACAAGGCCACCATCTTTTCACCGGATCTTTCCCTCCCACCATCTCCATAGCCGTCGGAGACCTATTTTGACGTCCGATCTCCGTGGTCCATGCCTTATACTGTCACGGCCATCCCCTGGGAGCCGCCGGCCCATCCACCTCCTGCCAACGCCCGCGGCCGCACCCCACCGCAGGGGGCCTCACCCTTCGGGAAGATCTTCTAGGGGCCAGATCTGTGGGCCAAGCTCATAGTGGATCCGACCACCGTGGGCGACCCATGCAAGCCTGTTCCAGCTGCTGACCGTGCCGCCGCCGTGCCACCACCTTCCCTAGCAACCGATCATGCCACCTCATTCCCCAGCACTGGCATCGGTGAAGTCTCCCACAAGTCCCTCTTCTCCGTCCGCCATTCCCTTTGCATGAATCTCGGAGCAGCAAAATAGATTTGCACAGATCTTCAAGCTACACGATTCTCAGAGTAGGGTCTTTTGCATATATTTCAGAGCCACTCAACATGGATCCTGATACAAATATTTTTGGCATGGATCTTGATGAATTTAGATTATATTTTATTTATTTTAATTTTTAAATTGGATGATGGACCAGTTGGGAAGTTATTTAAATTAGTTTTAGATTAGGATTAGTTTGAATTTCCACCATATGGGGAGGATTTTGTTTAGTTTTCTACCATGTTTTCATGCTACAAACAAAGTAGGTTTGGGTTGTGTTGCTGTAACTTCTCCCAGACCAGGCTTGGTCGGCTTTTGCTAGAGCGCTCCTCTCCCGGTTTCTGCAACAAAGTCCCCAAGGGTCGGTGGTGTTTCGACGGGGGACACTCCAATGCTTAAGTCAATGGGAGCTTGAGGGCAACAGAATGGAGGAATCATAATGGAGATAGCATATAAAGAGGGAAGAGTGTACTTAGCCCAAAATGAGATCCCCTGGTTACCTTATATAAGCATGGAACGGTCCAAAATTCGTTAGGAGAGAAACTGATAAAGACTGATCTGCCTATAGGAGCATCTGGAGAGTGGCCACGTGGTGCCAAGATGGGCAACATCATGGAAACGGTGGAGTAGTGGTGCTGATGTGGCAGAATCTGGTTATAACAAAATTCTGGTACTAGCTAGAAGAGACTTTTGGAGTCTCATGGATCCTTGAAGCGAGTCGATCGGACCTCGACTGGGAAGGGCCAGTCGGACCTCCAAAAGAGAACCTCCGTCGAAACTTTAGCAGGAGCACGCGGACCGGGCCTCAACAGAAGTGGGTCGTCTGGACCTCTACCTCAGTGGGCCAGACCTCAGCAGGAGGACGTCCGTTGGAGCTTGGGAAGGAGCAGGTTAACCAAGCCTCAGCAGAAGTAGGGGTATAGTTTGGTGGTGAGCTGGTCGGGTATAATAGTTGCCCCCCTTGCTCTTGATCTTCGAGCGATTCTGTAGCCTCGAAGGGCAAGAGCATTGCTTGGCAATTAATGCACCAGCCTTCGAGATGATTGCAAATCTGATATGGCGTGATGCGACTAACCATCCTCCGCTCTAGATTTTTGTCCCAGGATAGGTGTCAACACTGCATTGGCGGTGATGGGAGAAGCAGTTATTGTCGATACGGTGCAATGATGGGCTGCCAGACCGAAACACCTACCCGTCGAGTTTCTAGCATGATGTGGCAAGATTCGAGTGGTTGGCATTGTTGGGTTCCGGTGCAATGCAGCGGAAGAGTAATTTCAAAATTGAAACTAAATTCACACCAAAAAATCCTAAACCAGGAACTCCTTAAATAAGACTAGAACATATGACAAGCATATCTATGCTAATTAGGATTGGGGTACCAACCTGTAATCGCTTATTCCAACAAACTTGAAGTTGAAGGGGCTAACTGAATTCACCAGGTGTCCAGGTGTCCGCCCTCCGATGGTGATCCACACAGAGCGATGATCAAGAACACTATCTTCTTGTCCAATGGTTCCTCCTTTTGAGTTCTTCTTCCTAGAACTCAATTCTTCGGATTATGGCTTGAATTCTTCCACACAAGAGGTTGCCTCCCTTTCCCTGATCTCTTCTCCTCCTTCCACTAAGACCTTGGCCCTTTAGACACCCTTGTCTTGAAGAAAAGACCTTGTCCTAAGAGGATATAGGCTTGTCTTAAGTTGGAGGAGAAATTAAGACAATAATGTCTTAATGTAAGAAAGAAAGGAAAGAATATCAGAACTCCTTCTTTCCTTTACCGTCGGAGACCATCTCTTTTATTCTTGTTCAGCAACAGAGTTTTGACAGAGGAATCCTCTGTAAAGGAAACAATGTAAAACAAGAAAAGAGGGAAGGAGTCTTTTGGAGAGGAAGAAGAAAAATAAAAGCATTACAGATTTCAATCACCCGTTCTGATTTTCCTGACCCCTTAAATAGTTTTCAAAGAGGCGCCCACACAACTCTCCGTAAACTCCTTCTCACGCCCTTCTCATTTTCTCACGCCCCTTCCCTCCTTCTCACGGCCTTCTAGATTAAATCCCATGGCCTTTCTTAAAGAAAAAGTCGTGGTGTTTTAAAAAGAAAGGAGTCGCGACTTTTCATCTCCGAAGAGATGTTATTTCCCGCGACCGGGAAGAAACAGTGCTTTCTTTCTTTCTTAAAAACCCATCAACCATTGGATTTCTATCCAAGGGGGCATATCTGAGGTGCTAACTCTAAGAAAGGAGGCCGCCCACACTTAATTCATCGGAGAATTAAGTGGGGCGCGCCAAGAGTCCATGCGCCATGGACTCTTCCAAATGGCACGCCAAGAGTCCATTAGCGCATGGACTCTTCCAAATGGCACGCCAAGAGTCCATTAGCGCATGGACTCTTGGCATTTTGATGTTTAAATGCTAATGGGCGGGTGGGGGGCCAGCCTAGGTGCATGGTTAGCCAATAGGGTTAGCCATAATCCCTATAAACTCAATTAGGATCTAATTAGATCCAATTAGAACCCAAATTGAACCAATCTGGAACCCTAATTCGAATCTAATTCGAATAGAAGCTAGGATTTGCAATACCTGCTAGAGTGTCATCATGCAAAATGATTTAATTACAAAATTAAACCCTTGATCAATTCTTTTAAGTGTGTGACCCATTGGGTTCCACATCTAGCCAGCAGTGGGTTCGAATACAAGTTGACCTAATTTGATTAGAACTCTTTCTAATCGATTTAGATCAAATCGGGCTTACCCGATTATGATCAATTAGGACTCTTCCTAGTAAGTGATCATTCAATTTAATCAACCCACAAGACAAGATTGACGTCTAGCAACGTGTCATGTCTACCCGGAAAATATGAGAATTTTGGTGAAACACCAAAACTACCCTTCAGTAGAAAGTTACCGTACAATTAAATCCCTCGATCAGCCTGCACCGAGAATATAATTATGGATATGGATATATGTCAATTCCAATATTACATTCGTTTCTAGCTCAATCTTATATTGATGATTCAATTATCTTGATATTAGAAATCATCTCTAATATCTTTACTTTGATCAAAGATTTCCTGAATCATCATCCGATTGATAACTAGCTGGATGCAATCTCCTCTTACTAAGAGTGATCGATTCCTTGTTGACCTACTCATTACCTTCATATCCAATTCACCATTCCAAGTATCAATCCTGTGCATAACTCAGTGTCATGATTAGAATTGAACCAAAGCATGGGTTCATGTACATAAGGTACTTATGGTAGTCTCAGGTCAAAGGATTACTTGTACCACTCCCACTATGAGAACCTTTTATTGACATGTAGCTAAGACTCCATTAGATGTTCTCAAGTTGGATCATATCAGTGAACTCATTCTCTAATGAGCACCCACATCCTAGTATTAGTGTCATACACAAGTGACTGTGAGAGCAGTCACCCTCTCCAGTATACATAGGATGTGCTAGTCTTACCGGAAAAACCCTGATCTCCTACTCAGGGTTCCTTTGACTAGGAATATTTTAGATTAAGGTTTTAAGACTTTAGGTCTCACTGGTATGATCTTATCATAACCCTAAAATCATAGCCCTAATCTATGGGGTTCATCATATAATATAAACACAGCGTATGATGAAAAATAATGCCTTTATTAGATTATTGTCAATTACAATGGTTTGGGAGATACAACATAGATTGGCTTGTAGTGCATATCCCTTTCAATCTCCCACTTGCACTAAAGCCAATCGCCTTTAAATCTTAATCCCATACACTTAAGGTGGCGATCAAACTCTCGCTGTGGTAGAGCCTTAGTGAACGGGTCTGCTACATTGTTCTTTGTATCAACTCTATTTATGTAGACATCTTGTCTTTCTACTATTTCTCGGATGAGATGGAAGCGTCTCAGAATGTGCTTGGACTTATGATGAGCTCTTGGTTCCTTAGCTTGAGCAACAGCCCCAGTGTTGTCACAGTAAAGTGGCACTGGGTTTTCAATCTCAGGAACAACACCCAACTCTGTGATGAACTTCTTCATCCAGACTGCTTCCTTGGCGGCTTCACTGACAGCTATGTATTCTGCCTCTGTGGTTGAGTCAGCTACAGTTTGCTGTTTGGTACTCTTCCAACTCACTGCTCCACCATTTAGGATAAAAATATATCCCGAAATGGATTTGCTATCATCAGGGTCTGATTGAAAACTAGAATCAGAATAAGCTTCTAGTTTAAGATCAGAACCACCATAAACCAGAAAAATATCCTTAGTCCTTCTCAGGTACTTAAGAATATTTTTAACTGCTTTCCAATGATCCTCTCCTGGATCAGCCTAAAACCTACTGACAATGCCTAAAGCATATACCACATCAGGCCTGGTACATAACATGGCATACATTATGGACCCTATTGCCGAAGCATAAGGTATAGAATTCATTCTATTTCTTTCTTCAGGTATCTTAGGAGACATCCTTTTAGAAAGATGTATGCCTTGACTCATAGGAAGATAACCTCTTTTACTTCCATCCATGCTGAATCTTTTCAGCACTAAGTCAATGTACCTAGATTGGGATAAACCTAGCATCCTCTTAGATCTATCTCTATAGATCTTAATACCTAGTATATAGGATGCTTCTCCCAAATCTTTCATGGAAAACTGGTTTGATAGCCAAACCTTGACTGATTGCAACATTGGGATATCATTCCCAATGAGGAGTATGTCATCTACATACAGAACCAAGAAGACTATGGCACTCCCACTAGTCTTCTTATAAACACAGGGTTCATCCACATTTTTGATAAAACCAAACCTTTTAATAGTTTCATCAAAGTGGATGTTCCAACTCCTTGAAGCTTGCTTTAATCCATAAATGGATTTCTTTAGCTTGCATACTTGATTAGGTTTATTCTTTGAAATAAAACCTTCTGGCTGTGACATGTAGACTTCTTCCTCAAGGAAACCATTGAGGAATGCAGTCTTCACATCCATCTGCCAGGTCTCATAATCATGGTATGCTGCTATAGCAAGTAAAATCTGGATTGATTTGAGCATGGCAACAGGTGAGAATGTTTCATCATAATCAATTCCCTGTTTTCGTCTAAAACCTTTTGCCACTAATCTGGCTTTATAGGTTTCAACTTGGCCATCAGCCCCAATCTTTTTCTTATAGACCCATTTGCACCCAATAGGATTAACACCCTCTGGTGCATCGACCATAGACCATACTTGGTTTACATACATAGAGTCTATCTCGGATTCCATGGCTTCTTGCCATCTATCTGAATTAGTACTCAAGATAGTTTCCGTATAGGTCAGAGGTTCATCATTTTGAATGACTTGGGCTTCATTATTTTCAATGATAAACCCATACCTCTCAGGTGCCCGTGGCACTCTATCAGACCTACGGGGAGGAGTTTTGTGTTCTGGTTATGTCCTAACTATATGTTCTAATGGTTGAGAACTGTCTATCTGTGTTTCTTGTACTTCTCCAAGTTCAACAGTTCTACCATTGCCTTTTTCTAAAATGAACTCTTTTTCTAGAAAAGTGGCATGCCTGCTGACAAAAATTTTTTGTTCAGTAGGATGGTAGAACAGATATCCTCTACCCTCTCTAGGATATCCTACAAATAGATATTTATCCGCTCTAGGTTCCAACTTATGTCCAAAATTTCTTTTAACATAAGCTGGACATCCCCATACCTTAAAATATTTAAGATACGGTTTCTTTCCACTCCAAATTTCATATGGAGTACTAACAACGGATTTAGAAGGTACCTTGTTCAGAATGTAAACAGCAGTTTCTAAGGCATGACCCCAGAAGGAAATGGATAAATTTGTGAATCACATCATGGATCGTACCATATCTAATAAGGTACGATTCCTCCTTTCAACTACACCATTTAGCTGTGGTGTATAAGGAGGGGTCCATTCAGAAAGAATTCCATTAACTTTAAGATAGTCTAAAAACTTCATGGATAAGTATTCTCCTCCTCGATCAGAACGAAGAACTTTAATACTTTTCCTGGTTTGTTTTTCGACCATACTTTGATACTCCATAAATTTATCAAAGGCTTCAGATTTATATTTCATAAGATACACCCATCCGAACCTAGATAAATCATCTGTAAAAGTGATAAAATATGAGTATCCACCTATGGCATGAGTTGTCATTGGACCACATACATCAGTATGTATAAGTCCTAATAACTCAGTTGACCTTTCTCCATGTCCAGTAAATGGAGTCTTGGTCATCTTACCCATTAGACATGATTCGCAAGTTCCTAATGATTCATACTCATAAGGATCAAGGAATTTTTCTTGTATAACTTGCTTATCCTAGACTCATTAACATGACCAAGTCGATGATGCCAAAGTAAAGTATCATTAAAGTCTTTTCTTTTTCTTTTATTATTGACATAAAAAACACTATCATTGGAAGAAAGAGTTAAGAGCTCATTGCTAAATATGCCAGAACAAATAATTTTATTAGACAACATTATCGAGCAACCAGTGCTCGTTACATCCATTACATATCCTTGTTTTAATAACAAAGAATAGATATAATGTTCCTAATAATCTTAGGCATATAATAACAATTTTCTAACTCCAAGATCTTCCCTGAAGGCAACTTCAGAATATAGGTCCCTACAGCTTCTGCTTGGATGATATCACCACTAGCACCGTAGAGATTGAAGTCACCTTCCTTCAATACTTTAAGCTTGTGGAGGTCCTGTAAAGATTTGCATATATGGTAACCACAAGCAGTATCCAATACCCAAGTATTTGATATAGACAAATTTAATGTCAATATAGCATGTATCTCATACATACCTTTTGGTGCATCTGACGCACCAGGCTTCACAGTTGCAAGGTAAGCCTTGCAATTCCTTTTCCAATGTCCCGCTTTGCCGCAAAAGAAACAGGTTGACTGTTTTGAGGCCTTCTTTCCTTTCTTATTCTTATTGATGCCACCCTTAGGGTTTAGCCTCCTATTAAAACCCTTTTTGCCTGATTTCTTCTTATTGGTCTTATCAACAAGAAGAAGTGGAGCCTTTTCTTTCTTAACGTGGCTCTCTGCTATTTTTAACATATTTAACAGCTCAGGCAAGGAAGTGTTCAGTTTGTTCATGTGATAATTCAAGACAAACTGAGAAAATGACTCCGGGAGTGATTGCAGGATTAAATCCTGATTCAACTCCCCATCCATAATAAAACCTAATTGACCCAATCTGGTGATTAAGTCAATTATCTTCAGAACATGATCCTGAACGGATGTTCCCTCTGTCATCCTAGCACGGAATAACTGCTTAGATATTCCATATCTAGCAGTTCTGCTATGTTCCCCATAAAGCTCTTTTAAATTGAGCATTATGGATTGAGTATCCATGCTTTCATGCTGTCTCTGTAACTCATTGGTCATAGAGGCTAGTATGATACACTTGACAGTAAGGGAGTCATTCTGCCACATTTTGTATGTGGCCATATCTTCCTCTGTGGCATCATCCCCTAGTGGATTAAGACTAGGGGTATCAAGAATATAAGAAAGTTTTTCTGAACTCAGTACAATCTTTAAATTTCTCAACCAGTCCACATAGTTCGGACCAGTAAGTTTGTTGGTGTCTAAGATACTTCGCAGTGATAATGAAGATGCCATTTATCTACATTTAATAAAGAACAATACATAAGCAAACAACCATGAAATGACTTACATAATTAAATTAGGTCTTCAATTTAATTATGTCTCCCACTATTTTATCAAAAATCATAGCCCTCACTATGATAATCGAGAAGAACCCTGATCGATTTTTCTTAGTGAGATTGAGATCCTGATAACTTATAAAAGATCTTGCAGAAAATACAACAAATCTTTTATAAGCTCAAAGGTAGGAAACTCTTCCAATTATATCTCATATAATTCTCAAGAAATAACTTGGCCTCTAGAACATTATTAATCTTGCAGAAAACACAACAAACCATAATGTTCTAGTTAAGTCAAGACTCTTTCATTTCTATACAGTCAATACTCAAATATATGCCCTTGCAGATAACACAACAAAGCATTATACTGAATATACTGTAAGCATATCTATGCACTAGACTAGTATCATGTCAATCACCATATTAGGTCTTGCAAATAACACAACAAACCTAATGTGGTTCATAACACAATAATGATCCAGCATGAAGGAAGGCCAATATATAGTATTTTTAATACTAAGCATTTTAGTCAAGATTTAAATTTAATCAAATCGGCCAGGCAAGTGGAAGAGATGTGGGAGTCCCCCCGTTGCTTTCCTAGACACCAATAAAAATTGGCCAGGTCAGTCAACGGAACCAATTAAAAACCATAATTCTCTTTACCTTCCCAGAACCACCTTTCTAGACATCGAATGATCAATTGTACATCATGACTAGTGATGCTTATTAGTTAAATATACTAAGACTTAATATAATTTTTAAAAGGAGGGATTTATAAATTGCCAGCACATTCTTATAGAACGTATCACAATCAACATATCACTCTTATAATCAAATATGTGCTAAGTGTGTCATCATACTAGGACAACCATTTACCACATAATGGATCCACCATTATGCCAGGGCAACCTTATTTCAGTATGATGACTTCAAAACTAAACATATCTCTATAATAATTAGGGTTTGAGTGAAAAACCCTAACTAGTGGCATACATCAAAACATATATGCAATCAAAGATATGCTAAGTGTAGTAACATATTAGGATTTAAAAACCCTAATATGTAACATACAAACTATCATAGATTATAGTCCTAATTAAGGTGGCTCTGATACCACTGTTGGGTTCCGGTGCAACGCAGCAGAAGGGTAATTTCAAAATTGAAACTAAATTCACACAAAAAAATCCTAAACCAGGAACTCCTTAAATAAGACTAGAACATATGACAAGCATATCTATGCTAATTAGGATTGGGGTACCAACCTGTAATCGCTTATTCCAACAAACTTGAAGTTGAAGGGACTAACTGAATTCACCAGGCATCCAGGTGTCCGCCCTCCGATGGTGATCCACACAGAACGATGATCAAGAACACTATCTTCTTGTCCAATGGTTCCTCCTTTTGAGTTCTTCTTCCTAGAACTCAATTCTTCGGATTATGGCTTGAATTCTTCCACACAAGAGGTTGCCTCCCTTTCCCTGATCTCTTCCCCTCCTTCTACTAAGACCTTGGCCCTTTAGACACCCTTGTCTTGAAGAAAAGACCTTGTCCTAAGAGGATATAGGCTTGTCTTAAGTTGGAGGAGAAATTAAGACAATAATGTCTTAATGTAAGAAAGAAAGGAAAGAATATCAGAACTCCTTCTTTCCTTTACCGTCGGAGACCTTCTCTTTTATTCTTGTTCAGCAACAGAGTTTTGACAGAGGAGTCCTCTGTAAAGGAAACAATGTAAAACAAGAAAAGAGGGAAGGAGTCTTTTGGAGAGGAAGAAGAAAATAAAAGCATTACAGATTTCAATCACCCGTTCTGATTTTCCTGACCCCTTAAATAGTTTTTAGAGAGGCGCCCACACAACTCTCCGTAAACTCCTTCTCACGTCCTTCTCATTTTCTCACGCCCCTTCCCTCCTTCTCACGGCCTTCCAGATTAAACCCCACGGCCTTTCTTAAAGGAAAAGTCGCGGTGTTTTAAAAAGAAAGGAGTCGCGACTTTTCATCTCCGAAGAGATGTTATTTCGCGCGACCGGGAAGAAACAGCGCTTTCTTTCTTTCTTAAAAACCCATCAACCATTAGATTTCTATCCAAGGGGGCATATCTGAGGTGCTAACTCTAAGAAAGGAGGCCGCCCACACTTAATTCATCGGAGAATTAAGTGGGGCGCGGCAAGAGTCCATGTGCCATGGACTCTTCCAAATGGCGCGCCAAGAGTCCATTAGCGCATGGACTCTTGGCATTTTGGCGTGAAAATGCTAATGGGCGGGTGGGGGGCCAGCCTAGGTGCATGGTTAGCCAATAGGGTTAGCCATATTCCCTATAAACTCAATTAGGGTCTAATTAGATCCAATTAGAACCAAATTGAACCAATCCGGAATCCTAATTCGAATCTAATTCGAATAGAAGCTAGGATTTGCAACACCTGCTAGAGTGTCATCATGCAAAATGATTTAATTACAAAATTAAACCATTGATCAATTCTCTTAAGTGTGTGACCCATTGGGTTCCACATCTAGCCAGTAGTGAGTTCGAATACAAGTTAACCTAATTTGATTAGAACTCTTTCTAATCGATTTAGGTCAAATCGGGCTTACCCGATTATGATCAATTAGGACTCTTCCTAGTAAGTGATCATTCAATTTAATCAACCTACAAGACAAGATTGACGTCTAGTAACGTGTCATGTCTACCCGGAAGATATGGAAATTCTGGTGAAACACCAAAACTACCCTTCAGTAGAAAGTTACCGTACAATTAAATCCCTCGATCAGCCTGCACCGAGAATATAATTATGGATATGGATATATGTCAATTCCAATATTACATTCGTTTCTAGCTCAATCTTATATTGATGATTCAATTATCTTGATATTAGAAATCATCTCTAATATTTTTACTTTGATCAAAGATTCTCTGAATCATCATCCGATTGATAACTTGCTGGATGCAATCTCCTCTTACTAAGAGTGATCGATTCCTTGTTGACCTACTCATTACCTTCATATCCAATTCACCATTCCCAGTATCAATCCTGTGCATGACTCAGTGTCATGATTAGAATTGAACCAAAACATGGGTTCATGTACATAAGGTACTTATGGTAGTCTTAGGTCAAAGGATTATTTGTACCACTCCCACTATGAGAACCTTCTATTGACATGTAGCTAAGACTCCATTAGATGTTCTCAAGTTGGATCATATCAGTGAACTCATTCTCTAATGAGCACCCACATCCTAGTATTAGTATCATACACAAGTGACTGTGAGAGTAGTCACCCTCTCCAGTATACATAGGAAGTGCTAGTCTTACCGAAAAAATCCTGATCCCCTACTCAGGGTTCCTTTGACTAGGAATATTTTAGATTAAGGTTTTAAGACTTTAGGTCTCACTGGTATGATCTCATCATAACCCTAAAATCATAGCCCTAATCTATGGGGTTCATCATATAATATAAACACAGCGTATGATGAAAAATAATGCCTTTATTAGATTATTGTCAATTATAATGGTTTGGGAGATACAACATAGATTGGCTTGTAGGGCATATCCCTTTCAAGCATAGTATCCGGAGCAGCCCATTCACCGTTGGTTGGGCGGTCATGAGGATCGTGATTAGACATGATTCAGCACATCCCCCTGACTTCCTTGTCGAATCGGGAAGTCGCATCGTCTGACATTGGATCACAGCGCTCGAGGGGTGCTCAGAAGCAGCCCCTTAGTGCCTATAAAAGGAGGGGGAGGAGGCCCAAAGGGAGTCTTCCGCTGCATTCACTCTCGAGGAGAAAGAACCTCCCCCTTCCGCTGCTCTCGCTCCATTAGGAAACCAGACACCAGGTCAGTCCCGCAACCGTCCCCTCTTTTTTATGTAGCTTCCATTAGAATGGCCTCCGGTAGTTGGGGCTCCACACACGGGAATAGGGAACCAGGTCCCTACGACATCCTATTAGTGATGACCCAAGAGAGGGTAGAGAGCCTTAAGGTCGTATACAACGTCCCTTCCATATTGCATCTGACTATTCCCAATCGGGAGGGGATGGTGAATGGCCCGTTGAACTTAGGAGCCCTCCCCATATATGAAGACCACCTTAAGGTTGGCCTTCGGTTCCCTCTTCACAACCTCTTTGTACAAATCTTCAATAGTTATAGGATATCCCCAACATAACTGACCCCGAACAGCATTCAGGTGTTCTGCGATTTCACGATTCTCTACCAAAGGACCGGAGTCGAACCTAAACTCTCTTTTTTCCAACTTCTTTCTTTTAAAGCAAGATTTCCGAAGCCAGGAGTGGTGGATGTTCAGTCCCCGTCCTGGTCAGAAAATATTAGGGGGGCTTCCATTGGCTATCCACGGATGGAAGTCCCGATAGTTCTTCGTAGATAGTTTAGAGCCCTGGGATTTTGAGTCAGCATGGAGAGAGCCCAGGCTGAAAGCAGTAGATGGGAGGAAAGTGTTGAGGGACGATGAGGCCGACTTCAATAAATTGGATGAGGATGATCCGGTATTTGTGAGAGAACTACTCCAGGAAGAAAATCTCCATTCGGCCAAAGTCAGCCAACACCAATATTTGGGTATGGTGGAGGTCCCCATCATAGATCTTCTCTATTCCTTGGTCGGCTTTATTATTACTGCTAACTCTACCTTCAGTTTTGGTGGGGACACCAGAGGCACCATAATAAGATAGAGGCTTTTCAATCCTCTGTGAATTGATCAATAATTTATAAGTCTATCTGTAATAAGGGATTAGCTCATCTGAGTCCATTTTAGTTGTTATTTGAGTATTTTGAGTTGTTATTTCAGTTCTGTACTTGTCAGCTCATGTTGAGCTAGTTCAGTCCAATGCTAGTCAGCTCATGTTGAGCTAATTTTATTTTTTAGAGTCCTGTCCAAGCATACTGAAGACTCAAGACTATATCATACAAGTGAAGACCAAGTCCAACTAGATTGAAGACATGGAAGTATAGCCCAAGTCCAACCCAGCTTGAAGATTTGAAGACCCCAGGAGGAAAATTCAGAAAAACCCTGATTTCTTGCAGATGCCCTCCAGATGCCCAGATTCCCTTCCAGATGCCAAAGTATATTCATAAATAAGGGCATCCATGATTCCAGAGGTCCATCTGCATCCTAGCCCAAAAAAATCAAGCCCAGGTGCCAAGCCCAAGCCCCTAAGGAGCAAGATACCAGGGAATATTCCTGCTACCTGGCTACCAGGCCACCCCAGCTTCCAGAGGCCCAAACCCATGCACCCGGGCCCCTTTGGGCCGGCCCCTTGCTGCTTATAGAAGCCCAACACGCCCCCCTAGGCGTCCTTGGAGTCTTGACCAAGTCAAGAAATTTTTTAGGGATTTTTCTACCTAATATTTCCTTATTTTCTAGCTAGGGTTTGAGAGGGAAAAGGATTCTTATGTAAAGACTTATGTACCCTTACTTGGAGCCTAAGGTTAAGGGTCTATTTAAGGGACCCTAGCCTCTTGTATGAGGAGAATTTTTTGATGAATGAAAACCTTGAGTTCTTCTATTGAGTGGTGTGATACCCTGCTGTGTGCATAAAGGGGTTTGTGAGAGTTCTTCTTCCCGGTGTTTGCAATCATCTTCCTGCTGCCAACAAACCCTCCAGATCCCTGGACGCCCACTCCAAAAGAAGCCTTCCCTTGCTGTTTTTCCTTTGTTTTCTTGTTCCTTTGTGAGTTTTCTAACCCCTGACAGGTCATTTGCAGGTCCTCGAGTTCCTACGAATCCAACGACTCCAGCCAAGCCTCAATCGGATCACCGAGCAGAAAGCCGGGTATCCGCGGGTCTTTGGCTCGATTTTTCAGGTCGCATCCGTCGAGGAACGAGAGACCCTTTTGCTACGATCTTCACAGACGTTGTCAGGTACACCCCTCTACCTCCAATAGTTTTATTGTAGGAGAACTTGCCCTAACCGAGGCTTCTCAGCCCCGACGATCCTTCTTTTCTACTTTTCTAGGTCCTAATCTGTATGCTGATCTTCTAAAATTCATATAAAATTCCCTATAACTTATTTTAATCTGGAATTCGGGAATTAATCACTCAACCCCACATATAAAACATATAAAAAAATTGCATGCATATTAGTTCCCCATCATTTGGTATCAGAGCCTAGATTAGGGCTTGTTTTCTGTAATTTTTCAGTACATATATACTCTGTTATTTTAATTATTTCTCCCTGTTAAAAGCTCTAAAAATTCTGAAATTTATTTTTATGGATTTACAATATTCACAGTAATTTTAAAAATTTTTCCAGATTTTATTATGGGCTGTGAATTTTCTGCAAGCCGAAATAGGGCCTGCAAATTTTCGGCTCTGTTTTTTTTTAGCAAGACAAGTTTGGAAGTTTTAGGGTTTTGTTTAGGAGTTTTTGCATATTTCTTAATTTTAGTATATTTCCAGTATATTTGGCCATGATTTGCAAGTTTTCTTCTATTTAAAAAAAATACCAAAAAAATATATAAATATTTTCCAAAAATACCAAAAAAAATATCTAAACCCTAATTTGCATCCTCATCTGCCTGTCATCATTGCATAATTTACTTTTAAGGGCACTCTTGCTATATCAGATGGGGGGAGGATTTGATCACCTCTCCTTAGCCCAAAACCACATCCCTTGCATTCAGTCCCAAGCCTTAACCTAAAATTAATTAGACTTAATTTGCCCTAGTGGGCTAGGGACACCAACTGGTCGGGTCCGGGCTAGTGTTAGATCACTGTGTCAAGTTAACCTGTGTGTGCTTTGTGCTCAGTGTCTAGAATGGTGGTTTAGGGATTCAATCCCGAAGGGCTTGTGTACTGGTCCACCTACCTGGCCAATCTCTGATTGGTGTCTAGGATTGGCAATCAGGGACCTAACACTCCCCTTACACCTACCTGGCTGAGTACAGGGTTACTATAGGCTAGTTTGCCACCCTGATTGAGCATCTAGTTTGGACTTTAGGTCTAGTCAGCTATAGTCGATCTGATCGAGTCTTGCATGAGCACTAGATCAGGAGTTTCATATCACCCACCTCCTTCATAAATGTCTGAACCCATGGAAAATTTACAAGCCCAAATAAAAGCCCTAGCTGATCAAATGGCCCAATAACTACCCAGATGACCTAGTTAACTCAGTTTCGTATTCAAACCAATGATAGAATTGACCATCTTGCCAATAGGTTTGATCAGTTAAAAGTCCGGGTAGGGACCCCAAGAAAAACACATGGGTCACAGTCTGAGCCAGATCCTGATTCCCCTCAACCTAGGAGGACCCCAAACCCTGATCTATACCATGAGGTCGAACCTAGGAGAGCCCCTTATCCTGACCCGTACTACAATCCTCAACCTAGAGGACCCCAAACCCTGATCCATACCTTGAGGCTGAACCTAGGAGAGCCCATCATCATGACCCAATCCCTAAGGTTAGTCCTAGAAGACTGAATCAGGATTTTATAGACCAGGAAGATAGATCCTATTTACCCTCTCCCTACAAGCCTAGTATACCTACAATCTATAGATCTTATGACTCCAAATCCTATGAACCTAGAACCTATGAATCCATAACCTATGAACCTAGATCCTATGACTCTAGATCCCATGATCATAGATCCTATGCACCCACACCCTATGAGCCTAGTAGACCCAACACCCAATATTCTGACCCATATAGGGAGTCCAACCCTAGGAGGACCCAATATTCTGACCTATATAGGGAGTCCAACCCTAGGAGAACCCAGTATTCTGACCCATATAGGGAGTCCAATCCTAGGAGGACCCAATATCCTGACCCATATAGAGAGCCCAACCTTAGGAGGACCCCATACCTTGATCCATCCTTAGAACCTGATCATAGAGCTGACCCAAAATCATATGACCCCAGATCCTATAATCCCATGACCCATAGATCTGCACCCTTGTCCTATGAGCCTAGAGAACCCATAACCCCTAAGTATCAGCCTAGTACTAGTCATGCTTCCCCTAGTCAACTTGAACCCCATAGGATTAGTATCCCTAAATATGAACCCAATAGTGAGCCACTACCTCTTATACAACCTGAACCTACTAGGAGTAGTACCCATAATCAGAGACCAGAACCTAACCAATTTCCTGCTAGCCGACCTTCTCCAACCATTCCTGAGATTCACAAGGCTTACATTAACGCGGAAGTGTATGAAGCTGATGTGAGCCTAGTGGATGAGTATGAGGGAGAAGAGGAGACACCTTTAGTAGACCTAGAATTAGCTGACCCAGTAGATACCCAGATAGAAACCAACCCAGAGCTAGTTGACCTTGACCATATCCAACCTAAAGCTATAATGGAAGAACAAATAGAGGAAGAGAACCTAGGTACTGCTACTAGAGCCTTACCTGAGGAAACCATAGAGGAGAGCCAAATTATAGAGTCTAGTCCTAAAATACAAGAACCAGAAGAATTTATTAAGGACCTGATCTCTTTGAATCAGTACCCTCAGGATGAGTCTCCTCCTATAGTTCCCATTAAGGACCTCTTTCCTGAGATTAATAACCCATCCTTCCATTATACAAACCCCGTAGATATATCGCAACCCCATAAGGTTAACCTCATTAGTCTAGGATTAGTCCCTGACATGCCTTCTTTGATTCTACTTTATCCAACTAACCCAGAACCTTTTTCTCCACCCTACCAGAGTAATTCTGAACCCACTTCCTATTTTCTATCCTTTCCTGAGTTTTTTCATGTGTCTACAACTATTAGGTTACATTTTGTTGAGGTTACTAGGTTGCAAGGATCCATAAAGCCCATCCCATTTGCTACCTACTTTTGGCAGACCCTCTGGCACTTATTAGGAGTTACTAGCAAATTTTCTTCTGCATGTCATCCATCAACCACGACTCATGCCCCCATGCCCAAGTGGTAGTTAAGACCTAATAAACCTCTTTAGTCGAGTCTGCTAGGTGTAGTTTGAGTCCTTTGCATCATCTTGTTAGGAGTCTGCATGTGCCTAGCATGTTCACCACCCGCACTAATGTTAAAATAACTGGCTAATTCCCGAAGATGGATCAAAAAATTTGATGTAGTGGATTTTATCTTGGTTAGGCTTAGGCCTAAAAGAAGCTTCATGCTCGCAGAGCCGGACCTTTTAAAGTGATAGAGAAGGTTGGATCAAATGCCTAAGTGTTAGACTTGCCTTCGGATTTGGGCATTAGTTCTACCTTCAATATTACAGACCTGGTTGAGTATAGGAACCGGCAGCGCTACCTAGTGAGGCCTTTGGACCTATTCCTTTTCATTGTGAGTGACCCTAACCTAGAGTGTCCACAAACAAATTTGGCCTGAGAGAGGAGAATGGATCGAGCGTATCCTGGACAATCAAGCCATCACGACCCAGGGCCATGACTATCAACGTTTCCTGGTCCGATGGCAAGGCCGGCCAGAGTCGGACGATTCGTGGATTTCTCGAGAGGACTTGCAACGCTCAACCCAGACCTTCTCGAGAGATATGTGAGCCAGTCTGACCTTCACTCGACAGGGTCGAGTTCCTCCCACCCCGGGAGAATTGGTGGGGACACCAGAGGCACCAGAATAAGATAGAGGCTTTTCAATCCTCTGTGAATTGATCAATAATTTATAAGTCCATCTGTAATAAGGGCTTAGCTCATCTGAGTCCATTTTAGTTGTTATTTGAGTATTTTGAGTTGTTATTTCAGTTCTGTACTTATCAGCTCATGTTGAGCTAGTTCAGTCCAATGCTAGTCAGCTCATGTTGAGCTAATTTTATTTTTTTGAGTCCTGTCCAAGCACACTGAAGACTCAAGACTATATCATACAAGTGAAGACCAAGTCCAACTAGATTGAAGACATGGAAGTATAGCCCAAGTCCAACCCAGCTTGAAGATTTGAAGACCCCAGGAGGAAAATTCAGAAAAACCCTGATTTCTTGTAGATGCCCTCCAGATGCTCAGATTCCCTTCCAGATGCCAAAGTATATTCATAAATAAGGGCATCCATGATTCCAGAGGTCCATCTGCATCCTAGCCCAAAAAATCAAGCCCAGGTGCCAAGCCCAAGCCCCTAAGGAGCAAGATACCAGGGAATATTCCTGCTACCTGGCTACCAGGCCACCCAGCTTCCAGAGGCCCAAACCCATGCACCCGGGCCCCTTTGGGCCGGCCCCTTGCTGCTCCTAGAAGCCCAACACGCCCCCCTAGGCGTCCTTGGAGTCTTGACCAAGTCAAGAAATTTTTTAGGGATTTTTCTACCTAATATTTCCTTATTTTCTAGCTAGGGTTTGAGAGGGAAAAGGATTCTTATGTAAAGACTTATGTACCCTTACTTGGAGCCCAAGGTTAAGGGTCTATTTAAGGGACCCTAGCCTCTTGTATGAGGAGAATTTTTTGATGAATGAAAACCTTGAGTTCTTCTATTGAGTGGTGTGATACCCTGCTATGTGCATAAAGGGGTTTGTGAGAGTTCTTTTTCCCGGTGTTTGCAATCATCTTCCTGCTGCCAACAAACCCTCCAGATCCCTGGACGCCCACTCCAAAAGAAGCCTTCCCTTGCTGTTTTTCCTTTGTTTTCTTGTTCCTTTGTGAGTTTTCTAACCCCTGACAGGTCGTTTGCAGGTCCCCGAGTTCCTACGAATCCAACGACTCCAGCCAAGCCTCAATCGGATCACCGAGCAGAAAGCCGGGTATCCGCGGGTCTTTGGCTCGATTTTCCAGGCCGCATCCGTCGAGGAACGAGAGACCCTTTTGCTGCGATCTTCACAGACGTTGTCAGGTACACCCCTCTACCTCCAGTAGTTTTATTGTAGGAGAACTTGCCCTAACCGAGGCTTCTCAGCCCCGGCGATCCTTCTTTTCTACTTTTCTAGATCCTGATCTGCATGCTGATCTTCTAAAATTCATATAAAATTCCTATAACTTATTTTAATCTGAGATTCGGGAATTAATCACTCAACCCCACATATAAAATATATAAAAAAATTGCATGCATATTAGTTTCCCATCAGGTTTCTGGCAGGTGGAAAAATGAAGCTGGACAGAGCAACAATTTCAGAATGGGCGGTGCAGAAAAGGCGCGTCTGCATTTCTAAGCTGGCATCCGGGGGCCGAAGAGGCAGCGGACGACAGAGTCAGCACCCAAAAGACCAAAGAAGCGATGGACGGAGGAACTGTCCACCACCATTGTCTTGATAGAGTCTGATGACCACGTGCCACTGTCGGTTCGTCTAATGGTGAAGGTACCAGAACGTTCGTCATCGGTTGGACAATCAGCCACCCGGACGGGAGAAGACCCGTCGCTGCTGACTGAAGTAGAGACAGCCCCAACCTCTCTGCCCATCGAGCTGATAGAGGAATTTTCTCCGATGGTTGGTGGGGAACAAGTGGCCGAAGGACGGGCGGCTGCAGGGAGAAGGCCGGCGAAGCCGAAAAGTGCCAAAAATGGCATGTCATTCATGACACTGAGTGGGTTAAAGAACTGCTCAAGAGGGTTGTTCCTGGCATCGATCAGCGAACAGCGAATGAGGCCGCTAGGAGTTCCTTTCATCACATGTTGGGGGTAAGTCTCTCGTATTCGAGCCTTCAACTTTTACCTTATTTCCTGTAAGTTACTAACTGTCTGATTGTTTGCAGCTCCTCCAGGACATGCTGATAATGGACGACAACCTAGGTGAGTTGTTGTTTCTGAAAGAGCACATGGCCAAGAGGGTCGAGGAAGCTGAGACAGCCAGAAACGCTATGGAAGTGGCACTGACGGCTGCTAGAGCAGAGTTGTCTATTCTATGGGCCATCAAAGAAGAGCTGTTTGCTCTACGAGCCGAGGCGGAGGCTCAAAAGAAGCAGATAGAAGACTTGCTAGCCCAGCAGGCTAACCGGGAGGCCAAACTGAAGAGCAAGAAGTTGAGGGTGAAATCCCTGGCCCATCGACTGGCTGAAGAAGGGGAATGCCTGGCCGAGTCCGAAAGGCGCTCAAGGGGCCACCAGGCGGAGGCGGAGAGATATAAGGGTCTGTTGAAGACAACCCGAGAGCTGATGAAGACAGCGACCGATGTGACCATAAAGGAATACAAGACCTCTGAAGACTTCAAGGAAGAAATGAACGAGCCGGCATGGTCAGCTTTGACTACAGGTATGAAGAGTGCTTGGAGAAGGTGAGTAATGCATTCCCGGAGCTCGACCTAGCCTTCCTTCAACTACTGAAGCAAGTAGAAGAGGAGAGCGTAGAGGAGGAGGTAGGTCTGACCGACGGTGGGGTCGAAGCCCCGGCCGAAGCCATCATAGAGGAGGCAAGAGCACAGGCCGAAGCTGGCGTGGGGGCAGCAGCCATCCCAGTCGGGGCTCCGGTGGAGGCCAAGGGGGCCGAAGTTGAGGTTGTATTTGTATCTCGAGGGGGTCAGGCCGAGATGTTTATAAAGGTCTGACCTCTCCTACTATAAAGAACTCTTTTTGATATAATAGAACTCCTTACATATTTTTTGTGTTTATGTCTGTGTTGTCGGGTTGGTCGGATTGACTGAAGTTCTTTTTTCTAAAAATGTTTTCAAGTGTTGACGGTCGGCTCTATAAGACCGCAAATGCTCTGAAGTAGCCGTCGGATCATAGCTCAGTCCGAATTTAAACACTTAGAAATTTTTCTAAGTGTTGGTTCGTTGGCTCGTCCAAACTTGAAGCCTTCGAAGTAGCTGTCGGACAGTAGCTCAGTCTGAACCTAAACACTTAGGAGTTTTTTTAAGTGTTGGTTTGTCTGCTCGTCCGAACTTGAGACCTCATCTTCGTGTGGATCACTTCGAGGGTGTTATCGACCAGAGTCGGATTTTCAGAAAATGGGCTACCCTAGAGCCTCTGCCGATCGGAGTCAGACGTTTGGAAGTGGGCTGCCCTAGAGCCTCTGCCGATCAGAGTCGGACTTTCGGAAGTGGGCTGCCCTAGAGCCTTTGCTGACTGGAGTCGGACTTTCGGAAGTGGGCTGCCCTAGAGCCTCTATCGACTGGAGTCAAACTTTTAGAAGTGGGCTATCCTAGAGCCTCTGTCGACAGGAGTCAGACTTTCGGAAGTGGGTTGCTCTAGAGCCTCTGCCGACCAGTGTCATACTTTCGAAAGTGGGCTGCCCTGAAGCCTCTGCCGACCGGAGTCGGACTTTCGGAAGTGGGCTGCCCTAGAGCCTTTGCCGATCGGAGTCAGACTTTCGGAAGTGGGCTGTCCTAGAGCCTCTATCGATCGGAGTCAGACTTTCGGAAGTGGGCTGCCCTAGAGCCTCTATCGACCGGAGTCGAACTTTTGGAAGTGGGCTACCTTAGAGCATCTGCCGACCGGAGTCAGACTTTTGGAAGTGGTTCATAGAAGAAGTTATGACCTTTATTGATAATACTTGCGAAGGTTGTCTACATTCCACGGACGCGCCACTTGTCATCCGTCCAAATGTTCGAGTTAGTAGGTTCTAGCTTGAATTACTTTGACGACTCGATAAGGGCCTTCCCAATTAGGGAGAGTTTCCCTTGTTCGGTCGATCTTGAAATTTTTGTCCTCCGCAAGACCAGATCACTGACCCAGAAAGTTCGAGCCTTGACCTGAGAGTTGTAATATATGGCCATCTTCTGTCGGTAAGTTGCCATCTTCTAGCTTGTCTGGAGCCTAGTCTCCTCGAGTAGATCTAGGTCAGCCCTCCATTGCTCTGAGATGGTCAGCTCGATGGAGTGATCAATATGTAAGGATTGCAAAGAAATTTTCATGGGGATGACTGCTTCACTTCCGTAGGTCAGATTAAATAGGGTCTCCCCAATCATCGTTCAGGCGGTTGTCTGGTAAGCCCAGATCACTGAGTGAAGTTCTTCTGCCCAAAGTCTTTTGGCTTCATTCAGGCGGGTCTTCAGTCCATGCAAGATGATCCGATTGGTTACTTCAGCTTCTCCGTTGGACTGGGGATGGCCGACTGATGTAAGCTGATGAGAGATGTGATATTGCTGGCAGAAGTCCCAGAATTTGAGGTTGTCGAACTGCCTTCCGTTGTTGGTGATGATTGTCTGTGGAATGCTGAATCGGAAGATGATGTAGTTCTGGACAAAGTTTTCTAGCTTGGCCTCTGTAATATGTGCCAGTGGTTCGGACTCCACCCATTTGGTGAAGTAATCAATGGCCACAATAAGAAACTTCTGCTGGCCGGATGCCGGGGGAAGGGTTCCAGGATGTCCATCTCCCATTATACGAATGGCCAAGGTGCAATGAGTGGAGTCAGCTGACTGGCAGGCCTCCTTTGTATATTGGAGTACCTTTGACAAGCATCGCACCTTCAGACGAAATCCGATGCATCCTTCTGAATTGTAGGCCAATAGTATCGTTATCGGATAATCTTGTAAGCCAGAGACCTTCCTCTAAGGTGGTCATCATAGATACCTTCATGTACTTCCCTAAGTGCATAGTCTACATCCGTCGGCCCCAAGCACTTCAGCAGCGGCTGTGAAAATGATCGCTTGTAGAGAACACCATCAAGGATGACGTACCTTGAAGCCACCTAGCGTACACGCTTGGCTTTAGTCGAATCCTCTGGTAGAGTTCCTCCGACAAGGAATGCAAGAATTAGGTCCATCCAAGAAGCTTCTTGTTCAACTTGGTGGACTTCGGTTGGCTCTTCAGCAATACTCGGGTGCTATAGATACTCCACGAAAGTTCGGTCGGAGTTACCGGTGACAGCCATAGCCAATCATGACAAAGCATCCGCCCAGGAGTTCTGCAATTGAGGTATATGGATGATTTCAAAAAATTTAAGCCAAGATGCCAGGTTTTGTACCTTGTTCAGGTATTTGGCCAAGGTCGGATCTCTTGTCTCAAATTCACCCTTTACTTGATTTACCACCAGCTGAGAGTCGGAGAAAGTTTTGACTCGGTCGATGCCCAACTCATTGGCTATTCTTAGCCCTACGAGAAGGGCTTCGTACTATACCTAGTTGTTTGACACCTGAAATGAAAAGTGTAGAGCATACTCAAAGTTTGTCCATCGAGGTCGGCTAGGATCAGACCCGCCCCGTAGCCTGCAAGGTTGGATGCTTTGTCCACATGAAGGGTCCAGGAAGGTTCGGCTTCCTCAATGGGGTCAGCTTCATGTGCGCTAGCTACTTGTGAGGGCGCTTCCGGCTTCCAGGTGCACTCTGCAATGAAGTCAGCGATTACCTGAGCCTTCATGGTCGACCAGGGTTAGAAAGAGATGTCAAACTTGCCAAGCTTGATGGCCCACTTGGCAAGCCGACCGGAGGTATCCGGACTCCAAGAATCGCCTATAGGGGTTGATCGGACAACACGACGATCGAATTCCATTAGAGGAAGAGAACCCTGATACTATTACTAGAGTTTTACCTGAGGAGACACTAACAGAAAGCCCAACTATATAGCCTAGTCCTAAATTTCTTGAACTAGATGGCTTATTAAGGAATTGGCTTATCAGTACCCTTAGGAAGAATCCCATCCTATAGTTCCCATTGACGATCTCTTCCCTGAGATTAGTGACCCACTCTTCCATACTATAAACCTTGTAGGTACCCATCAACCCCATAAGGTCAACCTTATTAGTCTAGGATTAATCCCTGATACCCCTTCCTGCATCCTATTCTACCTGATTAACCCCGAACCCTTTTCTTATTCCTTACCCAATCAGACTAATCCTGAATTCACTTCTTATTTTCTACCCTTTTCTGAAACTTTTCATGATTTTCTAACCCTTAGATTGCATTTCATAGAGGTTTGCATACTACATTCATTCATCGAGTCTATCATGTTTGGTTCCTACTTTGGAAGACCCTCTGGCATCTACTAAGAGTTCATGTCATATTTTCATGTGCATGTTATGATAGGATCAAACCTAAAGAGTCTATAGTCTGTTAGGTTTTGCCCTGAAGAGTCCAATAAAATTTCCTTCAATAGGAAAGCCTAGTCGAGTCTTTTAGGTGTTAGTTTTGCATCCAATAAATTTAGAACCCTAATTCATCTATCCATACATGCACTAGCCTTTGCAAAGCATTTGCATATGAAAATTAGTCAAGAGCTGAACATAATTAATGAACCTTATAAGAACTTGGTTAATTCCTAAAAGAGAGATAAAGAATTTGCAGAGGATCATGTGATTGTCAAATGGTGCGGGCACCAGACTCAGAAGAAGACTTCAGGGCTCCATCTAGATCTCTGATTGACATTGCCCGAAGAATTAGGGTTTTCTGGTTTTGTAATAAGGGTTGACTTGGTCAACTCAATTTTAGTTTGAGTCTGTATTTCCTATAATTTAAATTTTGTTGAGTCATGTTGACTCAATACAAGTCCTAGTAGTGGTCTAGGTCTTCTCCAAGGGGCCACATTTTCTCCCAGGACAAGCAAGTGGGCGCCACACTCCCAACCACACGCCAAGAGTCCAGGAGGCGCCACATCTCCATCCAGTGTGCCTTGGTCCCCACACCACAAGAAAGCAGGTCCCTTCTTTCATGCGCCACTTGGGGGAGAAATCCATCAAGATACCTCAATCCAAGGAGGAGCCAACTTCTTTCCAAATAAACCCAAGCCAGATGGCAAGAATTTTTCTTGAAGAGAGGATCAAGGAGGTGCCCCACAATGTTCCATAAAAACCCAAGTTATAAAAGGGAAGAGAGCATGTCTTGGGGAGAAAATCAAGGAGGCACCCAAAAGTTTCCTAAAGTGCCAAAGCCATGAAAGGAAGAAGCCTAAACTTGTGGAGCAAGACTAGGAGGTGTCCAAAAGAGCCAAACCATGAAGGGAAAATCCTTGATTCATGGAGAGATACTAGGAGACACCCCCACTACCTGCCAAAAATGTCCAAAACAAAGATGGAAAGGGCCTTGACTTAGGGAGGAAGAAAATGAGGAGTCCAAAAGAGTTGATCCATGGAAGGAAAGAAATCCTCTCTTGAAGACCCAAGCAAGGAGGCACCATCTACCTGCCTTTTATAACCAAATCAAATTTTTTTGGTACCTTGGCCGACCATATGTGTATGGATTATCCTATTTGTAGATCCCCTCCTTTAGTCCCACATGGGAAGATGTAAAACCCTACTCCCTTGTAAAGCCCTATAAATTAAACCCCTCTTGTAAGTTTAAAGGAATCAGATGAATGAAACCAATTTTTTTGTGAGCAAAACTTTGTGTTTTCTCTCTTCCGCACTTGCATCCAAGTGTTGAGCTCCGTGAGGGAGTAAATCCGGGTTCCCCAGGAACCTTGAGGAGGTGTGAGATCTCCAAAACCCAAACCCTAGGTTAGCCACTCCACTCCCAAACCCTAGCCGCCATCACCCTTCTCTTTCCACCAAGCCCTAGTCTATTTCCCTTCTCACGGCCACCATCTCCAAGTCCAGGCCGACCACCAGCATCCAGCCCCAGTCCAGACACTGCAGATCTACAACAATTCTAAGGGGAAGTCAGATCGGTCGCCAGAGAATTCGATTCCAGCAACTTCAGCTTTCAAGTTTTTCAACCTGGTAAAATCTTTTCTTGAGTTTCTGAATTCCATCTTTTGTTCCTCTTCTTTCCCAGATCTTGAGTCCAGGAGAAGCCGACCAAACCACGAGACCAGTATTGGAGGATCCATTGCGAAGATAGCCGACTCCGAGGATCCCACAATCTGCTCGAGAGAGTTCTTCCACCAGAATCCTGAGGAGATCACTGTCTGGTTAGTAAACCGTCTCTCCTCTCTATTTCTGTTATGTTGAAAGTTAAGAGCGAAACCCTAGGTCTGGGAGTTTCTCAACCCCCAGCGATCCGTTACTTCTGAACTACTCTGATACTTTAGTTTCTTCTAAACTACGCTTTCAATCCTTACTAGTTTCCTTCAACGTAGTTTAGCTTTACTTTGAGTCGAAGCCAATTTCTGAAATATATAAAAAATAATAATAATAATAATAATCTTAATTTTACTTACGCATACGCTTCTTTGTTTTTTTTGTTCTGCATCATTTTTGGTATCAGAGCTTCTGTTCTACATCATTTTTGGTATCAGAGCTTCTGTTCTACATCATTTTTGGTATCAGAGCCCTGTCTAGGGTTTCTGTTTGATTGCTTGTTTGAGTCTCTCTCTTTTTACTTTGTCTGCTCGAAGTAGACTCCCCAGGACATCCGGTCCTAGGAACGAAGTGAGGCACAAACCTCCTCTTCCCATTCCACGGGGTGTTCCTAGGGCGTGTAGGGGATCCGTTGGGTTACAACTTCGTAGCAGGAATTGTAAACGGGGAAGTACTCTGTTTTCAGCCTGTAACTACCCTGTTGCAGAATTATTTTTCACTGCAGGTAACTCCAAATTTAGTGATTTTTATTTTTCTGAAACCAGTATAATTGAAGCTATTTTGCATAATTTTCCTGTGATTTATTGGTTTCCGTGAGATTTCTGAGAATTAAATTATTGTAACTCTATTTTTGTGTTTCTGCAATTCAATTATTTTTGAATGTTCAACACTTAATTCATCTTAAGGGCATTTGAACATCTAAGATAAGGGGAGGAGTTGATAACCTCTCCTTAGCCCAAAACCACAACCCACTCATTCGAACCTAAGCCTTTAATCTTAAAATTAATTAGACCTAATTTGCCCTAGTGGGCTAGGGACATCAACAAGTCGGGTCAAGGCTAGTGTTGAGTCAGTTTGTCTAGTTACTCTGTGTGTGCTTTGTACTCAGTGTCTAGAACGGTGGTTCAGGGATTCCATCCCGAAGGACTTGTGTGCTGGTCCGCCTACCTGGCCAATCTCTGATTGGTGTCTAGGATTGGCAATTAGGGACCTAACACTCCCCTTACACCTGCCTGGCTGAGTCCCGAGTTACTACAGGCTAGCTTGCCACTCTGATTGGGCATCTAGTTTGGGCTCTAAGTCTAGTTAGCCCGTAGTCGTTTCAGTCGAGTCTCATTTGGTGTGCTTGCTTGCATCATCATGTCCACCCGGAACGAAGTACCCTACCAACCTGGTCAAACCCAACCTGATTTAGAGGCCATGATTAGAACTCTTACCAAAAGTATGACCAAATTGAGTCAGGATATGAATGAGGGTTTTGCCCAGTTTAGAGACGGAGCCCAGGGACTTGAGAAACGTAGACATCAAAATTGGACTCCTGATCCAAAATTTAATAGGCCCCAACCTCACCCATGCCAGGATCCTAGGAGGACCTTATACCGTGATCCCGAGCATAACCCTAGGAGCCTATATCCATACTTGGTTGACTCAGAAAAGGGACCTGTTAGGAACACCGAACCTTATGCACCCACTTTTGATGGAAGACAAGAGACATATATTAAGTGGGAAGAACAAATGGATCGATATTTTGAGTGCACTAACATATCGAAATTAGGACAAGTTAGGTTGGACAAAACCAAGTTCACCAAACATGCTAGGTCGCATTGGTATGCTATTGAGCATGAGTGTTATCAAAGAAAAGAGGAAATATATACTTGGAGAGATATGAGAAGTAAGTTGAGAGATAGGTACCTAGGTAGATCCTATGAGAAAAGACTTTTAGACCAATGGTACCAATTGCAACAAGGTAATAGGCCTGTGTCTAAATATATTGAGGACTTTCAGTGGTATGACATGAAATGCAATACCATTGAGACCGAAGCTCAGATCACATCGAGGTTTAGGGTTGGGTTACACCCAGACATTTATAGGAAGCTATGCCTTGAAAAGACCAATAAGTTAGACCGAGCCTACCAAGAAGCCCAAGACTATGAGTGGTCTTTAAGATATAACCAATCAAGTACTTTGGACTTAAAGCCAACCTCTACCAACTTGAGTCAAGTTCCGATTGATCCGACACCCGTAGTGAACCAGACTTTTGTTTGTCAATTCCCACTTGTGTCACCTCTTGACCAGAAGGATAACACTGAGATGGAGTTGGGCATGGCCATCCCAAAATTAGTTGACCTGACTAGAGTCGTACTTAAAGAGAAATCAAAGGAGAATAGATTAGAACCTTTCAGTGAGATTGAGGAAGAAATATATGAGCCTGACATAAGTTTGATAGATGAATATGAAGAAGAAGAATTTGAGGATATCTCTCCCGATAATTCAATTAAACAACTCCTACTTGATGGGGTTATTGAGGGGACCCCTGCCACTCATGGAATTCAGGAGCTAACCCTAAGAGAAGACCCTTTTGAGGAAGTTCAGGAAGAGGAAATTGCACCCAATGAGAGTTTAAGTGAGAATACCTCTGAACTCATTGAGGAATCCAAAGAAGACACCCCTGAGTCAAATCTGGTAGAGAAGTGTGAAGAAGGAAGGGGTTCACAAGAATTGCCCATTGAGGAGGTCCAAGAACAAGAAAAAGACAGTAGCTTAGAGGACTTTTTAGATAAACATTCCAAAGACCTTCCTGATAACCTTCCACCTTCTAGGAGAACCCAGTCTATCCTAGAATTTGCACTTGTAGACCCTCCTAGAGCAAATCATGAGGTTTGGATGAGTGCACCTATAGAACAATGTCCTCATTTTAAGGTCATCCTGAATAACCAAGGTTTGTTTCTTGTTTCTGATAAGCCACCTCAAAACTCTGATTCTTATTTCCTACCCTTCCCTGAATCTTCTCATGTTTCTAGAGCTATGGGATTACACTTTACTGAGATCTCTAGGTTGCAAGACTCCTTAGAACCTATTAGGTTTGCCACCTACTTCTGGAAGATCTTATGGCACCTACTAGGCATCCATAATAAGTTTTCATGCTCTGCATGCCCTCCTCCGACCCAAGGTCAAACCTAGAGAGCCTTAGTTTATTAGGTTTAGACCTAGGGTTCCTTTGGAATAAAGTCCATTCTTTAGGAATGCGTCGTCAGTCTAGTTTAGTTTTTCTTGACCCTTTACTAGGCTTTGGCTCTGATTTTGGTTTGATTGAGAGCACCAGTGATGCGGGACAGAGATTGGACTGGATCGCTGGTGAGCATGAAAGTCACCAGAGATTAGGATTTGCAAAGAAGGAGGAAAGAAGAGGGTGCAGGGTTAAGAAAAAAAATACTGGGGTTCACATAGATTCCCCAAGAAGAACGAGCACATAGCAAAGGGGCTCACACAGATGCCCTAGAAGAACAAGCACATAGCAAAGGGGCTCACATAGATGCCCTGGGCTCACACAGATGCCCAAAATCAGGAATCACACAAAATCCTGGGAAGATGGAGAAGGGATCATACAGATCCTTCACACAGAACAATAGAAATTTTATTCATCCATCCTCCTATTACAAAAGGTTGAGGGTGGTATTTATAGATTTTCCAACCCTCATTTGAATTTGAATACAAGATAAAAAGATAAGAACGAATCAAATTCAAATATAAGATAGGATAAGATAAGCCTATCCATATATCAATCCTAACTAACCAAATCCTAATTCAAATTTTAAACAAAAGATAAATCCTAAATAAATTTATTCCAAAAATGCTTCAAGATCTGTTCCACTCCAAGAATTATGCTTGCTCCAAGATCCGTGCTGAGATGTCCCCATCATTCTCCTACGGTGGGGTGAACTCGACTCCGTCGAATCAGGCTGAGCGAGGTTGATGGAACTGAAACCAATCAAAAAGGACTCCGATGCTGAGCGAGGTTGATGACGGTGGCGGCCATGGCGGAGGAACGCGGCTAGCCAACGGAGAGCACTGAGGCGATCCGGTGGAGCATTTGATCTGAAGCTTGAGGGCAACCATGAATCAGGTGTTGGGGCTCGCCGGCTGTAGGCAGGGGAGATGTCATTGACGGAGAGAAGAAGACGACCGCCGGTGGGCTCGGAGGTGATCTCTCCGGTGAGGTCAGCGGACCAGAGTCTTTCACGGAGCGGCTGGGAGCGGGGTTGAGGATGGCTGGGGGGAGAATGGTCCGACGTCGATGTTGGGGAAGGATCCGTGGACGAGATTTGAAACAGGAAAGAAAGAGAACAGAGGGCCGGTGATGAAGCAGAAAAATCCTAATCTTTGAGCTCTGATACCATTTGATGCGGGACAGAGATTGGACTGGATCGCTGGTGAGCATGAAAGTCACCAGAGATTAGGATTTGCAAAGAAGGAGGAAAGAAGAGGGTGCAGGGTTAAGAAAAAAAATACTGGGGTTCACATAGATTTCCCAAGAAGAACGAGCACATAGCAAAGGGGCTCACACAGATGCCCTAGAAGAACAAGCACATAGCAAAGGGGCTCACATAGATGCCCTGGGCTCACACAGATGCCCAAAATCAGGAATCACACAGAAATCCTGGGAAGATGGAGAAGGGATCATACAGATACCCTAGGATCACACAGATCCTTTTTGATGCGGGACAGAGATTGGACTGGATCGCTGGTGAGCATGAAAGTCACCAGAGATTAGGATTTGCAAAGAAGGAGGAAAGAAGAGGGTGCAGGGTTAAGAAAAAAAATACTGGGGTTCACATAGATTCCCCAAGAAGAACGAGCACATAGCAAAGGGGCTCACACAGATGCCCTAGAAGAACAAGCACATAGCAAAGGGGCTCACATAGATGCCCTGGGCTCACACAGATGCCCAAAATCAGGAATCACACAGAAATCCTGGGAAGATGGAGAAGGGATCATACAGATCCTTCACACAGAACAATAGAAATTTTATTCATCCATCCTCCTATTACAAAAGGTTGAGGGTGGTATTTATAGATTTTCCAACCCTCATTTGAATTTGAATACAAGATAAAAAGATAAGAACGAATCAAATTCAAATATAAGATAGGATAAGATAAGCCTATCCATATATCAATCCTAACTAACCAAATCCTAATTCAAATTTTAAACAAAAGATAAATCCTAAATAAATTTATTCCAAAAATGCTTCAAGATCTGTTCCACTCCAAGAATTATGCTTGCTCCAAGATCCGTGCTTGAGATGTCCCCATCATTCTCCTACGGTGGGGTGAACTCGACTCCGTCGAATCAGGCTGAGCGAGGTTGATGGAACTGAAACCAATCAAAAAGGACTCCGATGCTGAGCGAGGTTGATGACGGTGGCGGCCATGGCGGAGGAACGCGGCTAGCCAACGGAGAGCACTGAGGCGATCCGGTGGAGCATTTGATCTGAAGCTTGAGGGCAACCATGAATCAGGTGTTGGGGCTCGCCGGCTGTAGGCATGGGAGATGTCATTGACGGAGAGAAGAAGACGACCGCCGGTGGGCTCGGAGGTGATCTCTCCGGTGAGGTCAGCGGACCAGAGTCTTTCACGGAGCGGCTGGGAGCGGGGTTGAGGACGGCTGGGGGGAGAATGGTCCGACGTCGATGTTGGGGAAGGATCCGTGGACGAGATTTGAAATAGGAAAGAAAGAGAACAGAGGGCCGGTGATGAAGCAGAAAAATCCTAATCTTTTAGCTCTGATACCATTTGATGCGGGACAGAGATTGGACTGGATCGCTGGTGAGCATGAAAGTCACCAGAGATTAGGATTTGCAAAGAAGGAGGAAAGAAGAGGGTGCAGGGTTAAGAAAAAAATACTGGGGTTCACATAGATTCCCCAAGAAGAACGAGCACATAGCAAAGGGGCTCACACAGATGCCCTAGAAGAACAAGCACATAGCAAAGGGGCTCACATAGATGCCCTGGGCTCACATAGATGCCCAAAATCAGGAATCACACAGAAATCCTGGGAAGATGGAGAAGGGATCATACAGATCCTTCACACAGAACAATAGAAATTTTATTCATCCATCCTCCTATTACAAAAGGTTGAGGGTGGTATTTATAGATTTTCCAACCCTCATTTGAATTTGAATACAAGATAAAAAGATAAGAACGAATCAAATTCAAATATAAGATAGGATAAGATAAGCCTATCCATATATCAATCCTAACTAACCAAATCCTAATTCAAATTTTAAACAAAAGATAAATCCTAAATAAATTTATTCCAAAAATGCTTCAAGATCTGTTCCACTCCAAGAATTATGCTTGCTCCAAGATCCGTGCTTGAGATGTCCCCATCAACCAGGAATTGGGATTTGTATTTTGTCCAGGACTAAATTTGCATATAATGTTTCGATCAATAGGTCTATAGGCTAGAGTCCCTTTGAAATTGTTCATGGATACAAGCCTCACACACCACTTGATCTGATTTCACTATTAGTCCACACACACAAGTCTCTTGATGCACTTGCATAGCATGTAAAGGACTTGCATAAAGAAATTCATGCCAAAATAAATTTAAGTAATGAAACTTATAAGAAGTTGGCTGATTCTCAAAGGTGAGTCAAAACTTTTGTTGAGGGAGACTATGTAATGATTAGGTTAAGGCCTGAACGGTTTCCTCCTGGAACTGTTAGAAAGTTACATGCTAGAGGAGCTGGACCATTTAGAGTGGTGAAGAGAGTAGGGTCCAATGCCTATGTGCTCGAGTTGCCTTCAGAACTAGGCATTAGCTCCACTTTCAACATTACAGACCTAGTAGAGTATAGAGAGCCAGCTGTGATTCCCAGTGAGCCTTTTTGAGCCTAATCTTGCTCTTGAGAGTGAACCCAACCCTGTGTGTCCACCAACAAACTGGCCTGTGAGGAAAGAGCAGATTGAAAAGATCCTGGATGATCAGGTTATCTCTACTCGTAATCGAGGATACCAAAGATACCTGGTCTGCTGGCAAGGAAGGCTAGATTCTGATAACTCTTGGATCTCCCGAGAAGAATTACAAGAATTGGACCCAGACCTCTTGGAGAGATACCAGAGCCAGCTTGATCCATACTCGACAGGGTCGAGTTCCTCCCACCCCGGGAGAATTGGTGCGGGCACCAGACTCAGAAGAAGACTTCAGGGCTCCATCTGGATCTCTGATTGACATTGCCCGAAGAATTAGGGTTTTCTGGTTTTGTAATAAGGGTTGACTTGGTCAACTCAATTTTAGTTTGAGTCTGTATTTCCCTACAATTTAAATTTTGTTGAGTCATGTTGACTCAATACAAGTCCCAGTAGTGGTCTAGGTCTTCTCCAAGGGGCCACATTTTTTCCCAGGACCAAGCAAGTGGGCGCCACACTCCCAACCACACGCCAGAGTCCAGGAGGCGCCACATCTCCATCCAGTGTACCTTGGTCCCCACACCACAAGAAAGCAGGTCCCTTCTTTCATGCGCCACTTGGGGGAGAAATCCATCAAGATACCTCAATCCAAGGAGGAGCCAACTTCTTTCCAGATAAACCCAAGCCAGGATGGCAAGAATTTTTCTTGAAGAGAGGATCAAGGAGGTGCCCCACAATGTTCCATAAAAACCCAAGTTATAAAAGGGAAGAGAGCATGTCTTGGGGAGAAAATCAAGGAGGCACCCAAAAGTTTCCTAAAGTGCCAAAGCCATGAAAGGAAGAAGCCTAAACTTGTGGAGCAAGACTAGGAGGTGTCCAAAAGAGCCAAACCATGAAGGGAAAATCCTTGATTCATGGAGAGATACTAGGAGACACCCCCACTACCTGCCAAAAATGTCCAAAACAAAAATGGGAAGGGCCTTGACTTAGGGAGGAAGAAAATGAGGAGTCCAAAAGAGTTGATCCATGGAAGGAAAGAAATCCTCTCTTGAAGACCAAGCAAGGAGGCACCATCTACCTGCCTTTTATAACCCAAATCAAATTTTTTTGGTACCTTGGCCGACCATATGTGTATGGATTATCCTGATTTGTAGATCCCCTCCTTTAGTCCCACATGGGAAGATGTAAAACCCTACTCCCTTGTAAAGCCCTATAAATTAAACCCCTCTTGTAAGTTTAAAGGAATCAGATGAATGAAACCAAATTTTTTTGTGAGCAAAACTTTGTGTTTTCTCTCTTCCGCACTTGCATCCAGGTGTTGAGCTCCGTGAGGGAGTAAATCCGGGTTCCCCAGGAACCTTGAGGAGGTGTGAGATCTCCGAAACCCAAACCCTAGGTTAGCCACTCCACTCCCAAACCCTAGCCGCCATCACCCTTCTCTTTCCACCAAGCCCTAGTCTATTTCCCTTCTCACGGCCACCATCTCCAAGTCCAGGCCGACCACCAGCATCCAGCCCCAGTCCAGACACTGCAGATCTACAACAATTCTAAGGGGAAGTCAGATCGGCCGCCAGGAGAATTCGATTCCAGCAACTTCAGCTTTCAAGTTTTTCAACCTGGTAAAATCTTTTCTTGAGTTTCTGAATTCCATCTTTTGTTCCTCTTCTTTCCCAGATCTTGAGTCCAGGAGAAGCTGACCAAACCACGAGACCAGTATTGGAGGATCCATTGCGAAGATAGCCGACTCTGAGGATCCCACAATCTGCTCGAGAGAGTTCTTCCACCAGAATCCTGAGAAGATCACTGTCTGGTTAGTAAACCGTCTCTCCTCTCTATTTCTGTTATGTTGAAAGTTCAGAGCGAAACCCTAGGTCTGGGAGTTTCTCAACCCCCAGCGATCCGTTACTTCTGAACTACTCTGATACTTTAGTTTCTTCTAAACTGCGCTTTCAATCCTTACCTAGTTTCCTTCAACGTAGTTTAGCTTTACTTTGAGTCGAAGCCAATTTCAGAAATATATAAAAAAAAAAAAAAAAATTAATCTTAATTTTACTTCCGCATATGCTTCTTTGTTTTTTTTGTTCTGCATCATTTTTGGTATCAGAGCTTCTGTTCTACATCATCAAAGAATTTTTTGCTCGTGAAGCTGGCCCATTCAAAATAATAAATAATAGTGGACCCAATGCCTATCTGCCTGAGATATCACCTGACTTAGGTATTATCTCCACCTTCATCATCTTATACTTTGTAAAGTCTAGGGTGCCAGCAGTGATACCCAGCGAGCCCCTTGAGCCACTCCCATTTCTTAAGAGAGAACCCACCCCAGAGCAACCACATATAATTTGGCCTTTTGGTAAGGGAAAGATTGAGAGAACTCTGGACGATCAAGCTATTGGTACCTAGGATAGAGACTATTAGCGGTACTTAGTCCGGTGGCAAGGTTAGCCAGAACCTGAGGACTTGTGGCATGCTGGTGCGGATCTGCAATGCCTCAACCCAGACCCTCCTTGAACCAAATTAACCCATACTCGATGAGGTCGAGTTCCTCCCACCACGGTAGAATTGGTGGGGACATCAGGATTAGACACAGATCACTGGATCCCATATGGTTTACTTAGTCATGTGTCAAAGTTTTGGAAGTTTTGTAATTGAGTCCTGTAATAAGTTGAGGTTAGTTGATTTGTCTCAACCCTCAACCTAGTCCAGTATATTGAGTCCTATACATCAGTATGAGTCTAGTATGAGTCCACTTTTTATATCAGAGAGGATGTTACACTATTTTGGAGTTCCACCAGGCCTCATCCAGGAGTCAGAGGCCACTACATCAGATTATTGGTTTTTATGTGACACCACAGGATCCAAGATGCCTTCCGAAAATCCTGATTCCTTCCAGATGCCTTCCAGATGCCCAGATTCCCTTTCCAGATGCCAAAGTATATTTTCAGACCAGGGAATCCATAATTCTAGAGATCCACCTACATCCTAGTCCAAAGAAATCAGCCCAGGCACCAAGCCCAAGCCCTTAAGAAGTAAGATACCAAGCAATATTCCTGCTACTAGGCTACCAGGCCACCCTAGCTTCTAGAGGCCCAAGCCCATGCACCCAAGCCCCTTTGGGCTAGCCCCTTGCTGCTCCTAGAAGCCCAACATGCCTCCTAGGCATCCTTGAAGTGTTGACCAAGTCCAAGAGGTGTCCTTAAGTGAGAAGGAGAAGACTAGTCTAACCTAGTTAGGATTTATATTCCTACTTGTTTTAAAATTTGTACTTCTAACCTAGCTAGGAGAAGGACTTGTAATCTAACTAGAAAAAGGCTTGTTAACCTAAGTGTAACCTTAGTTATAGAGGGCATGGGAACTCTATAAATACCCCACCCCTCCCCCTCTTGTAATCAACTTTTTTTTTATGAATACAACTTGCTGAAATTTTGGAGTCATTGCCTTGTGTTGGTGTTTTATTTTGGTTCTTTACTTTGAGTGCTCTCCTTGTGTACCCTGGCTGAATCCCTGCTACCCTAGCATCCTTTTGCATCCTTGAAGACTAGCCACACCCAAGGAAAAGAAGCCCTAGCTATCGTCTGAGATAAGGAGCTTCTTCCTCCCCGGTAGCCAGCTTTTAATCCTAATCCTGATTTCAATCAAACCCTAGTTCCCTTTCTTTTTTCCTACTTACTATTTTGATTGACCCTTGCTGCTTGCAGGATCCCCGAGGTGTTTCACCTCCCCAAAGGAGGCTTTCCTTGCCTCCAAGATTGTCCAAATTAGCCATCTAATCAAGGGAACCAAGCTTCATCATCTAGACTCCAATCAGAGTGCTGTTGATCTCTTCATCGGTAGTCCTTCAAATCACTGATTGGTAACATCCTTCACTTCTTTTAATTTCTGATTTGATGAAGATAAGCTATCCTAAGCTAGGAATTTCTTAATTTTGGATCCTGAGATTTATTAGTTTGCATTAGAATTTTGTGGGTATGCTTGTTTCTGCCATTGCTAGTCCTTATGCTGAACTTTGCTTATCTTTCGGGTTCTTAACCATGAAATTAAAATTCTAAAAATTCCAGAAAAATGAATTTTCTATTTTTCTGCATCCCTAGGTTCATCCCGCATCATCGACTCATACTTCAAGGTCGACTCAAGAGATCGACTCATCATCTGAGACAAGTTTTGGGGCAAAACATCAAGTTTTTTGTATTCAGCCTGAAGTGTCGACTCAAGAGATCGACTCACGCTCCAAGTGTCGACTCAAGAAATCGACTCATGTTATAATGGCTAGTTTTTAGAATTTCAAAAATATCTTCAAACGGCTTTGAACGGCTATTTTTTCAATTCTAACGGCCTTCAATGGACTTTTCAATGGATTTGAGATATTTAACACTAACCAAACCTCTTCAAGTCAATAAGAAAGACATGAATCATATGAGACAAACTAAAATCATTTGAAAAGACAAGAAGAGAGATTTTAAGAGATTCCTTTGATAAAAATGCTTCCATGTTTTAGTTGTTGAGCATTCAAGTGTTTGTCCATAAGTATGCATTCAAAGATTCCAAGAAGAAGACAACTCAAGCATTCAAGAAGAGCTACATCGACTTTAATTTTTGCTCATTTTAGGAGCTATTTCTTGTGCTCGTTTATTGTATACTTGATTTTTTTTTGTTGTTGCTAGTTTCAAAGATATTGAAATTAGTGTTAAAGGTTGTTGGTGAGCCTAAGAGATAAAACCAACTTGGATTTGACTTGTGAGCCCGGATAAAATAAGTTGTATAGGTTGTTGGTGAGCCTAGATGATAAAACCAACATAGGTTTTGACTTGTGAGCCTTGGAAAACAAGTCGGCTGTAATCTTAGATAGACTATAGTAAAAATTTTAAGAAAAGCTTGGAGAGTGGATGTAGGTGCTAGGGTGCACTGAACCACTATACATCTTGTTGTTTGTGGTTGCTTGCTTCCTTCTCTACTTACTTTTTTATATCTTGTATTTTATTTATTACTTCTGCTATATAATTCATTAAGCACTATCACTTAGTTATACAAACTCACTAAGAAGTGAACATAATTGCTTAATTTTTTTTAATACCCAATTCACCCCCCTCTTAGGCTCCATCTTTGGGCAACAAGTGGTATTAGAGTCTGGTACTCTACTTGTAGGTCCAACAATCTTGAGTTAAAGATCATGGTAGCCCAAATAGGTATAGGTACTGTAGAAGGACATGCCTCTAACCATCCATCTTTGTTTAATGGCACGAACTACACATATTGGAGACACGTATGCACATTTACATTTAAGATATTGATTATAATATTTAAAAAACTATAGCTGAAGTTCCTCATCAGCCCACTCTTTTGGTTAATAGCATTCTTACCCCCAAATGAAGATTGGGATGAGAATGACATTAAGCAAGCCAAGCTTAATGCTAAGGCCATGAATTTGTTATTATGTGCACTTGATCCAAGTGAATTCAATAGAATATCAAATTATGTTTTGGCCAAAGAGATTTGGGATATACTTGAAGTTACCCATAAGGGTACACATCAAGTAAAGACCACCAAAGTGAACATGCTCATTCATACTTATGAGATGTTTAGGATGGAACCAACAGAAACTATTAGTGAAATGTATACTAGATTCACTAATATTGTAAATAACATGAGGAGTTTGAGTAAAGTAATTTCTAATGATGAACTTGTTAACAAAATTCTCAGGTCTCTTCCGGTTTCTTAGGATCCAAAGGTCACAACCATTGAGAAGCCAAAGATGTCAATACACTTCTACTTGAGCAGCTTTTGGATTCATTGATGACTTATGAGCTCTCATTGAAGCAGAAAATAGTGGACAATGACAAGAAGAAGAAAGCCATTGCATTCAAGTCTACTACCAAGGAAGAATCAAGTAATGAATCCGATGAAGACGATGAAGAAGATGAAATAGCCCTCATTACAAGAAAGTTCAGAAGATTTATGAGGAGGAAGAAATATTTCGATAAGAAAAAGCCACAAAAGGGTGATCATAGTAAGGAGAAAGAAAAAGAAAAGGAAAGGGAGCAACCAATATGCTTCAAATGTAAAAAGCCAGTACACTAAAAGTTGGATTGCCCCACTCTCAAGAAAAGTAAGAAGAAATTTAGGAAAAAGGCTATAATGGCAACGTGAAGTGAAAGTAAAGATTCAAGCTCCGACGAAGAACAACAAGAAGTGGCCAACCTTTGCTTTATGGCCAATGAAGAAGAGGTAAGACCTGAATTTAAAAATGACTTTACATTTGATGAATTACGTGATATTTTCTATGAACTAGTTATTGAATATTAAAAACTTAAATTCAAAAATAAAGAATTGAGAAAACAAAACTTAAAGCTTTCAAAAATATATAATAAGTTTTTAATAGAAAAGGAAAGCTTGATTCAAGAAAACAAGAACCTGAGTGAACAAATAAATATTTTGAAAATTGAAAAAGAAGATCTTTTAAAAGAAAAAGATACTTTGATAAAGGACAAAATTCTTAATACAAATAAAAAACTTGCAAAACAAAATAAGAAGTTTTTACTAGAAAACAAAAAATATAAAGAAGAGCTAGAAAAAGTAAAGCCATTTGTTGAAAAGTTTACCTACAGTTCTGAAAAATTAAATATGCTTTTAAATAATCAAAGAGCCATTTTTAACAAAGTAAGCTTAGGATTTAAACCACAAAAATAGCAAAAGTTTTTCAAAAACTTTTTTATACCTGCTTCCTCTACTATTACTTGTTATGCATGTGGTATAGTTGGACACAACTCTTATATGTGTTACAAAAGAAAATCGAATGCTATTAGAAAGCTTTGGGTTCTAAAAGGAACCAATTCAACTAACCCTAAAGGATCCAAGATGACTTGGGTACCTAAAGTTTCCACTTGACTTGTTTTGTAGATATGTCTTACAACCAAGGATAAAAGAAGAATGTGGTATCTTGATAGCGGTTGCTCAAGATACATGACTGGGGATGTGAAACAATTCTCATCTCTAGAAGCTTTAAATGGTGGAAATGTGACTTTTGGTGATAATGAAAAGGACAAAATTATCAGTATTGATGAAGTCCATATCACCCCTACTACTTTTGTTGATAATGTTTTGTTAGTTGATGGTTTAAAGCATAATTTATTTAGTAGAAGTCAATTTTGTGATAAAGGATTCAAAGTTATTTTCGAATCTTCTATATGTATTATATCTAGTCTAGATGACAATAGCATCAAGTTTGTTGGTCATAGGCATGGGAACATTTACATGGTTGATCTTGATGATCTATCCATGAAAAATAGTCAATGTCTAGTGGCAATGGAAACCAAGATCAATGAAACTAGTTGGCTTTGGCATCGTAGACGAGGGCATGCAAGCATACATTTGATTTCAAAATTAGACAAAAAGAATCTTATAAAAGATTTGCCAAAACTCACTTTTGAAAAAGATAAGATTTGTAATGCATGTCAACTTAAAAAACAAACAAAATCTTCTTTCAAACCTAAAGGAGTAGTATCTATAACTAAACCCTTAGAATTACTTCATATGGACCTCTTTGGACCTACTAGAATAACTAGTTTGGAGGTAAGAAGTATGGGTTAGTGATTATAGATGACTATTCACGTTTTACTTGGATAATGTTTTTATCACACAAGGATGAAACTTTTTCAGCATTCATTAAATTTCATAAAAATGTTTCAAATGAAAAGGTGTTTCAATCATCTTTTTACGAAGTGATCATGGTACTGAGTTTGAAAATCATGATTTTGAAATATTTTGCAATGAAAATGATATTAATCATAATTTTTCTACACCTAAGACACCTTAACAAAATGGAATGGTAGAAAGAAAGAATAGAACTCTTGAAGAAATGGCATGCACAATGCTTTGTGAAAATAATTTACCTAGATATTTTTGGACGGAAGCTATAAACACTACATGTTATGTTCTAAATATTTTAATCTGACCCGTTTTGAAGAAAATACCATATGAACTTTGAAAAAGTAGAAAACCCACTATAAAATATTTTCATATTTTTGGATGCCGTTGTTTCATTCCAAACAATGATAAAGACAATCTTAGTAAATTTAATGCCAAGTCAGATGAAAGTATCTTCTTAGGATACTCTACTTCTAGCAAGGCATACATGATTTTCAATAGAAGAACTCTTCTAGTTGAAGAATCCATCCATGTAGTCTTTGATGAATCTAATGATAAATCTTCTAGAAAAGAAGATACTATTGATGATGAGATAGGTATTCAAAAGCTAGGAAGGATGACAATCAATGAAGAAACTTCCAAGGAACAAGGAGGTGATCAAAACAATGAAGAAGAACTAGTACAAGAAGTAGGAGCCTCATCTACACCTAATCCACTAAATAAAGAATGAAGGTATGCCCATGGATACCCTAAAGAGCTTATAATTGGTGATCCATCAAAAATTATAAGTACCCATTCCTCTTTGAGAAATATTTGTGATTACTTAGCATCTGTATCTCAAGTAGAACCTAAATCAATTGAAGAAGCAGAAAAAGATTCTAATTGGTTAAATATTATGCAAGATGAATTAAATCAATTTAAAAGGAATAATGTTTGGACTTTAGTTAAAAGACCTTCAAATATTTCAATGATAGGAACAAAATAGGTTTTCAGAAATAAACTTGATGAACATGGTTTAGTAATAAGAAATAAAGCTATACTTGTTGCAAAAGGTTATAATCAAAAAGAAGCTATCAATTTTGAAGAAACTTTTGTACCTATTGCTAGATCAGAAGCAATTAGGTTACTACTTGCTTTAGCTTATTTTATGGATTTTAAGTTATTTCAAATGGATATCAAAAGTGCTTTTTGAATGGCTTTATTGAAAAAGAAGTTTATGTTGAATAGCCCCCTGGTTTTGAAAATCATGAATGCCCTGATCATGTTTTTAAACTTCATAAAGCTTTGTATGGTTTGAAATAAGCTCCAAGGGCTTGGTATGATAGATTAAGTAGATTTTTGCTTGAGAATGATTTTTCAAGAGGCAATGTTGACACTACACTATTTTTGAAAAAGAAAAATAATGACTTATTAGTAGTACAAGTGTATATCAATGTTATTATTTTTGGTGCTACTAATGAAGTTCTTTACCAAGAGTTTGCCAAACTTATGCAGGGAGAGTTCGAGATGAGCATGATGGGAGAGCTAAATTTTTTTCTCGGACTCCAGATCAAGCAAACTAAAGAAGGGATCTTTATCAACCAAGCTAAGTACACAAAAGAAATTTTAAAGAAGTTTGGGATGGAGAACACCAAATTATTAGGTACTCCTATGAGCCCTTCTTGTAAACTTGACAAAGATGAATCAGGTAAGAATATTGATCAAAAGTTATATAAAGGCATCATTGATTCCTTGTTATACTTCACTGAAGGTAGGCTAGATATAATGTTCAGTGTATGTATGTGTGCTAATATCAGTCAGTCTTATTTATTGGCTGTTAAATGTATACTAAGATATCTTTCTAGTACTATTGATATTGGACTTTGGTACTCTAGAGAATCATCTATTGAATTAATTGCATATTCTGATGCTAATTTTGCTAGATGTAGACTAGACAAAAAAATTACTAGTGGAACCTGTCAATTTCTTAGAGTGAATTTGATTTCATGGTTTAGCAAGAAATAAAACTCAGTTGCTCTATCTATGGTGGAAGCTGAATATATAGCAGTTAGAAGTTGTTGTGCTCAAATACTATGGATCAAACAATAACTCGAAGATTTTTGCATAAAATTAAGTAAAACTCCCATAAGATGTGATAATACAAGTACAATAAATCTAACTAAAAATCCTGTACAACATTCAAGAAGCAAACATATTGAAATAAGGCATCACTTCATAAGAGATCATGTTCAAAATGATGATGTAATGCTTAATTTTGTATGTACTGATAATCAACATGCTGATATTTTCACAAAACCTCTTAACGAAGATAGATTTTGCATGATTAGAAGAGAATTAGGAATCATTGATCCTTTTATCTAAACTCTTCAAATTCTTGTTGAAATCCTCTACATTGATTCAAAATCCTTCAAATATCATTTAGGATGTCTCCTAGATTTTTCCTGGGTTTTTCTGGAATTTATTGAAATTTATTTTGCTTGCCCGAGGTCAAGTGTCGACACTTGAAAAACTATCCAAGTGTCGACTCACCTGAAGTGTCGATACTTGAGTAATTTTGAAGTGTCGACTCATGACCATCGGGACTAAGATTTTAGGACATCCCGTAACCCTTTTTAACCCATCTTTTTTTCCTTCCTTAACACCGTGTGGTCCCCAAAAGCCCTCCTAAGCTCAAGAACAGTGGAATCACATCTCTAACCTTCTAATTTTAGGTAAATTTCCTCTTTTTCTCTTGATCTTTTCTGGTCGGACCATGATTTCTTCATTTCCTCTCATCTTTGCTTCTGGTCGGTCCAAGTTTTTTTCCTTGGTTTCATTGCGATTCAGCCCGATTTCCTTATTTCTCTCATTTTTTTCCTGAACCGTTCACATCTTTCTTAATAGATTTGGTTCGATTCTTCCCACTTTTTTTTTCTTTTCCATAGTTTCTTTTCCTCTTCTTTGGTCCTCTCTAGGTCCTTTGCTTATTCTCTTCCCTTCTTGACCGACACTTCCTTTCTTCCCTCTTAGCTTCTCCAGTTCGCTCCTTCTTCCTACTCTTCTTTGCATTGTCTCTGTGTGGTATGGCTCTCTAAAAGCAATTGGCACACCATAAGAGGAGGTCTGAGCATGGTGAGTCTAGCCAGGAAAGAAGGACTAAGGCTTGTCGGGACCCGATTGAGCAGCCTGAGCAAGATACCTAGGAGCAACCTCCACCCGCATCTCCTGGTGCAGCAAGAGTAGTCGGAAAGACCATAGCCAGTGGCAGGAGAGTAGACATTCAATTTAGGGACTCTCAGAGTTTTATTATTGGTGATTTGCTGAGAGTAGCTAGGCTAGTACCCTTCTACACCATGACTGAGAGGTATTATCCTCAGTTGATGAGAGAGTTTTATGGGAGCATGGCCACTGATGGCCTCAGATGGATTGCTACAGTCAAGGGTGTTGAGATTCATGTGACACCTGAGGTGATTAGCAGAGTCTGGCATATTTCTCTCCATGCAGGGCAGTGAATTGTGTTGGAAATCGTGAGGCAATATTTTGATGCATTCTAGAGCGTGAGGATGTCAGCGGTGTTTCTGTGGTTTTAGCAAACCGTTATCCCTTGAGATGAGAGTCCTTCACCATATCATAGCTCAGATCATGATTCCAAAGGTAGGCAGATTTGACTTCATCATAGAGAGGGAGCTAGTACTGATGGTTGCATTGAGGCAGCAGACTCCCGTCAACCTCCCCATGATCATGGTTCATCAGACAGGAGAGGTGGCCACTCAGCATCATCTGTGTTTGCCTTATGGCATGGGCCTCACGGGGATCTTTTGAGAGTTCGAAGTCCCATTGGAGGGAGAGCCCTCCAAAGAGATTCTCCATACAGATATGTATGGAGAGAAATCTCTGCACCATATGGGATTTCGATGTATTGGAGGCTAATAGGTCAGGAGGGAGTCTGGTCAGGAGCGAGACGAGGAGGATGAGATTTAAGCTACTGAGGCAGGGCCATCTGGGCCTACTGAGCACATTACACCTCCGAGACCTGCACTAGTGCCAGCTTCTGAGTCTAAGACAGCCACTCCAGCACATGTTCCTTCTCCTGCTACTGCTCCTTGTACCACTTCAGAGTCATCTTTTGAGGAGCATGTAAGGCATCAGTTTGCGGAGGTCGGAGGAAAGATTATTGGTCTGGCAATCAGGACTACACAGCTCCGGATAGAAATCGAGGGATTGAGAGCACACCCTGATGATCAGCTCTCAGGCATCAGGCAGCCGATAGAGGCTGGGTTCACTAAGATACGAGATCTTTTAAGATCTCTTTTGCCTCTTGCGCACCTTCAGGTCCACCTCCTCCTCCGCCAGTAGACGACGATGACCACCATGACAGACATGATGACACTCCCGGTGGTGGTGGTGATGATGGTGGTGATGATGATAGAGGCATAGATATTCTTGATGGTGATGATAGTGGTGGTAGTGATGATGGAGCTGGAGATTATGAGATTGTCAGCAAGGAGACTCAGACTCCAGATGCTATTACTGATGATCCCAGAGATGCTCAGCTTGCCACTACCTTAGCATTCCTGATACCAGCAGAGACCCTACCTCCACCTTCTACTAGGTCTTCCAAGGTCATTCCCCACTCTGGACCAGCTCTTAGGACTAGGAGCCATGGCACCCATAAGACCCCTAGACCCTTTACTTCTAGGACTAGGATTAGAGCTCCTATCTACTTTGAGCTTCCATCTAATGAGGACTAGCCTCTCAGATGTTTATCATGTTATTTATTTTTATGCATTAGTTTCTTTTCTGCTATGTATTAGTCTTTTAGTCATGTATAGACTTTGATTGTGCTGTTGTTATAATGAAACTCTTATATATATATATATATATATATATATATATATGAAAGTTCACTTTTGTTTAATGCTTACTCTTCTTTCTGTCAAATTGCTCTGATACCAGCTGTAAGATCGACACCCCAACCATCTTCGCATGCTTTATTATGATAAAATGCACTAATTCAGGGGACGCAACCTTTTTTATGTTGACAAAAAGGGGGAGTAGAAAGAATATATAAGCAAAGCAATGATCAATTTCTTATTGAACGTATAAAAAGGGGAGTTTTTGAAAATAAGTCTTGAAACATTACTTTGTAAACCATTAATCTAATAATTTTTTAAACTTCAGTATGTAGAATATTTGATTTATTAAATTATAATGGTCTTACTTACGATGATCAATTTCTTTTTGAACTTAATTGCTTATATACTCAAAGTTTTGTCATCATCAAAAAGTGAAAGATTGTTGGCTTTGGCTCCCTGATTTTGATTAATAACAAAATGTTGAGTATATGTTTGGACTAATGTTTCAATTGAAGTATGAATTTCAGGCCTTAGATACATCAATGGAGTATCAAGTGTACTAATTTGAAAGCAAGAGGATTCTCTTATTTAATTATTCTTCTAATCTTGGAATATTGTCAAAATAACTACTTTGGCACTTATGAAGAAGTATCTAAAGGATTAATGGACAAATCTTTAAGGAATTCAGAGTTTGGGACACTTTTTTGGATAGCACGGATCAAGTGTCGACTCACAGGCCAAGTGTCGACTCACGAGGTTGACTCATGAAGAAAATTCAGAAGTTCCAGAATACCAGCATTCAAATTTTCAACTGGCATGCTCAAGTGTCGACTTAAGAGGTCGACTCATACTTCAAGTGTTGACTCAAGAGATCGACTCATTGCCTAAGACAAGTTTTGGGGCAGAATATCAAGTTTTCTATATTCAGCCTGAAGTGTCGACTCAAGAGGTTGACTCACGCTCCAAGTATCGACTCAAGAGGTCAACTCATGCTATAATGGCTAATTTTCATAATTTTATAAATATCTCCAAACTGCTCCAAATGGCTATTTTTTCAATTCTAATGGCCTTCAACAGACTTTTTAGTGGATTTGAGGTATTTAACACTCACCAAACCTCTTCAAGTCAACAAGAAAGACAAGAATTATATGAGACAAACTTCAATCATTTGGAAAGACAAGAAGAGAGCTTTTAAGAGATTCCTTTGATAAAAAGGCTTCCATTCTTGAGTTATTGAGCATTCAAGTGTTTGACCATAAGTGTGCATTCAAAAATTCCAAGAAGAAGATAACTCAAGCATTCAAGAAGAGCTACATTGACTTTAATTTTTGCTCATTTTAGGAGCTATTTCTTGTGCTCATTTATTGTATACTTGATTTCTTTTATTGTTGCAAGTTTCAAAGGTATTGAAACTAGTGTTAAAGGCTGTTGGTGAGCTTAAGAGATAAAATCAACTTGGGTTTGACTTGTGAACCCAGATAAAATAAGTTGTAAAGGTTGTTGGTGAGCCTTGGAAAACCAATCGGTTGTAATCTTTGATAGATTATAGTAAAAATTTCCAAGAAAAGCTTGGAGAGTAGATGTAGGAGTTAGGGTGCACCAAACCACTATACATCTTATTATTTGTGGTTGCTTGCTTCCTTCTCTACTTGCTCTTTATTACCTTGCATTTTATTTATTGCTTCTGCTGCATAATTCATTGAGTACTATCACTTAGTTACACAAACTCACTAGGAAGTGCACATAATTGCTTAATTTTTTTTAATACCCAATTCACCCCCCCTCTTGGGCTCCATCCTTAGGCAACACCTCCCAAGTTCCAAAACCTTAGATGAGGTTGCTGCAAGTACCCTGGCAAAGCTGTCAAACTCCCAGATAGGGTCATGATATCCCTAAATCTTAGTTAAGCAATAAGCCTTCTATATTCTAAAGTCCTTGGTAAGGTAGCTCAGGCAGGGTTTATTCTGAGATGCTCTAGATAAGGTTGTCCTAAATAAGGTTCATGAGCCCTTTTTACGTGACACATACACAAGCATATAAATACAAGCAAGTATTTTCATTAATAAGTGCTTGGTACACTTGTTTTTGGCTCTACAACTAGTTCATATCATACCAAAGATGCCTTAAGAGGTAGATGGAGGATAGTGACAAGTTACACGGGTTGTTCGAGACTCCCTAAAGCTCCAAAGCATCTTCAATACCTCTACTACAAGAGAAGAATCATGACCAAATCAAAGCTTCTCGAAGATATCAACAATCCTACAATTAGACAAGGTCTACTTCGAGAGGCCCTTCCTCTACTAGATCATGAAGTGGCTCCTAAATCCTCCAAAAAGGCTCGAGAATGACATTGACTAGGAAAGAAAAGATATGAATCGTTCACAGGAGGCCCGGTCGACATGTAAGGGAGGTGGAGGCAAACCATAGGCGTTGCTGAGACTTGCCCACTAAAGATGGAGAGGAAAGTCTCAAGACATGCCAAGGATCCTTCTGGAGTGCCTTGCCAAGGCTTCAATACAATTCTATTGCTCGCTAGCAAGGTAGCATTTCCGAGGTTGCTCCTACTCCTGACCTGGCTGACTCCCGATGGAGAGCCAGGTCCTAGTGGCAATATCTGGAACAACATTGTATATGGCAATGGCCATCATTGCACCCTTTTGCTAGGATTCATTGGATGATGAGCGGGATAGGTTTTTAGTGCTGCACTCACTACAGATCCACCTAAAATTGGATACAAAGGCGAGCTACAGTAGAGTAGGAACTGAGTGACAAGGTATACAACCCTCGCCTCCCCTTTGGCTCCATCATCAGACTAGTAAAAGCTAAAACCCGATGATAGGAATACCGACCTTTTCCAATACCTCCTACACCAAGAAGAGCACCCACCATCACTCACACATTATGAAGGAAACACCTCCAAGGAGAACCCTTCCAGTAAGAAAGGGAACTCCCAAGAGCTACGTTCGGAGAACCTCTACCGACAGTGCAGTATTTCTTTGGTCATTGGAGTTTCAGAAGGATCTATCGAAGCCTAGCTCCCTCAGCACTCTATTTACAGAGAGACGGAAAAGAGGACATTGCACCTCCAACCAACCGACACATGACAAGTGGTGCTATCCTGTCAGCCAAGCCAATATTCCCATAGATGTGGAAGATAATGCATCAGGCTGCTTCCTTACAATTGATAATTCTCTTGCAAGATCGTACATTCATGACTCTTTGCACTCCAATCGAGGCAACACCCTAGAAACACTGCATCACCTCTAGCTGAGGACATTATCAAGAGTGAGTTTGCCTCAAGTGGCATAGTAGGCTACTGATAGAAAAATGCCCTAAGAGCCAATCATTGTATGGGCCGTTTTGTAAACTTTCAACTCATGTATGACATCATTATTTATAATAAAGGCATTTGATTCATCATATACTGCTGTGTCATGTTTTTGACTATGATGAATCCCATAGAGTAGGGCAATGGAATTAGGGTTATGATAAAATAACAGGGAGACCTAATTCCTATAAACCATAATCTAGAATGTTCCTAGTCATTGGACCATCGATTCGGGGATTGATGAATCCGGTACGACTAGCTTATCCTATGTATGCTCAGTTGATGAAAGTGGTTGGTCTCACAGCCACTTGTGTAGAGACACTAATATAAGGATAAGGGTGCTCATTAGGTTATGAGTATACTGAACTGATCCGCACTGGGACAATCTTATGGAAGTCTTACTCATCAAAAGATAGGTCCTAGAGTAGAAGTTGTGCATGTGATCTTCAGACCTGAGGTCACCATGGTTCCTTGTGCACACTAAGCCATACTTTGGTTCATACTCATTCATGGCATTGCGACATGTACGGGATGTTCTGGGTATGGTGGAATGTGTACGAAGGATGTGAGTAGACCAACAAGGAATTGATCAATCCTAGTAAGAGGATATGTTATCCCATGTAATCTCTTCGATGAGTGACTCAAGGAATCTTTGCAAAGTGGGATGAGATTAGAAGTGGCTTCTAATTAGTCATCAGCTGAGTCCTCATGATCAAGCTGAGATTCGATATGATTAAGTGTTAGGGTTTGACATTTATCCATACCCATCACTTAATCGGGATAATGGAAGATTGAAAGATTGAATTGCACGGTAACTTACTACTGAAGGGTATTTTGATAATTAATATCAAATTCCTCATCTTGCGGGTAGGCATGACATGTTGCTAAACGTCAATCTTGTCTTATAGATTTTTATGAACTAATTGGATTGGTTTCATGAGTCAATTCGATATGTGATTTGAATTAGACAATTGGTGAGCCGATTTGACCTAATTAGGTCAATCGGGTTCGATCAGATCGAACCGGCTCAAACCTAAACCTACTGCTAGCTAGATGTGGAACCCAATGGGTCACACACAATAGAGAGTTGGCTAAGGAAGTCACTCATGGTTTAATTAGGGTCATGGGATCCTAATTAGTTAGCCAGATTGCATACTAGCAAATGTAGGCTAACCCAATTCCTAACCCAATTGGATTGGGTCCGGTTGCTTGCTAATTGGGCTAACCTAATTATAGAAAACCTAAATTAGGTTGATTCCTAAGTGGGGATAGCCAAATTAGAGCTTGATCTGATTTTATTTTGGTATTTTGGACATCTTATTTAAGAGTCCATTTGAGTTGGGACTCTAGATGCCAAAATGATATTTTGGCATTCAAAAAGGCCTAGAAGAGTCTATAGTCCTCTGATCTGAAAAATATTTATATGGATAGAAAGAGGACTTAATGCTCTTTCTTTTGACATCCATATTGCTTATGCTTTGACTAGTCAAAGGTTGCATGGGGTGTAGATAAAGTTGACCATAAAAGGACTCTTGGCGTCTCTTGGCGCGCGTGGGAGATGAAGGTGCGTGCAAAAGAACAAAAGTCCTTCTATAGATGAAACACTCCAGTGTTTCATCAAGAGGTGCCTTCTCATCTTATCCCCATGCCCTTTGGATTTAAATGACCAGTCAAAGGGAATAAGAGGGCGGCATGAAATGGGAAAAAGAATAGCGCGCGTAGATGAAGAGTCGCGTCTCTTTATCTGCGCACGGTTCTGAGGCAGAGTCCTTCTGCTCTCAAGACTCTGCTCATTCCATAGTTTTTAAATCTAAAATGACACCTCCTTCCATTCTTCTTAACTGGTAAATGCCACATGGAACATGGGAATTTAATCTGGAAAGGGAAAGAACATAGATAAGACTATTCAATCGTGAAGAGTCTTATCGGATATTAAATAACATATCTGATAAGAGATGTTGGGATGGTTTTCATGCCCCTTGAAATATTATTTAAAGGGGGTACGGTGAAATGAGAGGAAGAGTTTTCGGTCATCAGAAAATAGGAATCTCATTTTCCCGAGAGTCTGTCAGTCTGAGTGTTCTTCTACTCCCTCCTTCTTACTTTAGGACAAGACTTGTCTTGTTAAGACAAGATCTTTTCTACTAGGACAAGGCTTAGTTTTAGGACATAAGCCTAAGAGGTCCTAGAGAAGGGTTGTCCTAAAACCAAGAGTGGTTTAGGACTGTGTTTAGAGAGCCCTACAGTATGACAGGGTGTCCTATTGTAGTCAAAGGTCAAAAGGCTGACAAAAGAGTCCTGTTGAAGCAAACAACCCCGGTAGGGATTCTTCCTTCGTACCATTCTCGTGTGGATCACCATTGGAGGGCTTGTACTTGTGAGCCTCATGGAAAGGATTGGATTTCAGTGATCCAGGTATGTATTATGACTTCATTTATGTTTCATTGATTGGTATTGCATGAGGGGTTCCTGGGAATTAGGATTTTCTAGCCATATTAGGGTTTCACGCTTAGAGTTTTTTGTTTTAAAATTCACTTCTGCATGTTGCATGATTCCCGGCACCCTAGGAGAATTCCCATCAGTGGTATTAGAGCCCTTCTTGTGGCATACCAATTATGAATCATTTTTGAAGTTCATGATTTCCACATATCGAGTCGACTCGACTAGTGATCGAGCCGACTTGAACCCTGTCGTGTCGACTCTACCATAATCTTGTGATGAAAATGCATATTAGGGTTAATATGTCTGATTTCTGGTTTCTTCATGAAAAAGGCATGTTAATGCATTGATGTGAAATTTTGCATATTATGGTAATATGTTTAAATTCTATTTTTCATGAAATGCATGTTATCATTTCAAGTATGAAATTATACATGTTGATTGAACCAAGTAACTACTCTGGATCGGGGTTGCCATAGTCGTCCGGTCATAGGAGTAAAGTAGGGTGTAAAAAGCCCACTCTGCCCATTCTATGGGTTTCCTATGGCGTGTAGGGGTGCAACTTTGTGGTAATTCCCATGAATGAGTGAGGTGAACGGTATTTTACATTAATCATGTCATGTTTTGCATATTAGGGTAACATGCGTGTTATCATGCTATGCATATTAGGGTAATATACTTGTTGTCATGTGATGCTTTGCATATTAGGGTAATATGCTTGATAACATGAAATGTTCTGCATATGTTAGAGTTATAAGCAATATGTTTATATTTGTTATAAACATAGTTATCATGTTTATGTTTATACTTGTAGTTATAAATGTAATTATCATGATAGTATTTAGAATGTGTTTTTTAGACCATCAAATCCCTTATAAAAATCATATTTAGTCATAGTAAAAAACTTAGTCATGATACAAAATCGATTAGGGTTTTATCAGCCGATTGGTGTCTAGGCAAGTGGTTCTGAGAAGGTAAAGGGAATAAGGTTTTTAATTGGTTCCGTTGACTGACCTGGCCAATCTAATTGGTGTCTAAGGAAAGCAACGAGGGGACCCCCTCACCCCTTCCACTCACCTGGCCAATTTGGTCATATCTAAATCTTAATTTGATAATGCTAATTGGTTAAGTGTACTATATTTTGCCTTCCTTCATGCTAAGCCAAATTTTATGTCAAGACTATAGTAGGTTTGTTGTGCATACACAAGGCCTACTCTAGGGTTTGATATAAAATTTGTCTTGGTGCACTTAGTGCTTTATGGCATGGTTGGAAATGTTGCTTTGTTGTGCATACACAAGGGTAACATTATTCAATCATGGCTATATGGAAATGAAGGGTCCGACTAAACTAAGATATTATGGTTTGTTGTGCATACACAAGGTCATAAGTGTCTTAAAAGCAAAGATAATTGTTGAGAATTGCATGGGTTGCAATTGGAAAGGTTGTCCTACCTTTGAACTCATGTGTGTTTGTTGTGCATACACAAGGCACTCATGAGGAATTAGGATCTCAACCCCACTAAGGAAACCAGGAAAGGTTTCTCGCTTACCATAGTTGAGGGTTATGGTATTTGAAGAAAATAGTGGAAGACATAATTAGATAGAAAGTCCTTATCTAGTTATGGATGTTATCTTGAGTGGTCTGCTGATATTGTTCTTTAATTAAATGTCGGACATTTATTTTTATGGCTTCAAATTTATCATTGCATGGAATCTTGGATGCTAATAAGGTAACCGGTTCAAACTATGTAGACTGGTTGAGGAAGAAGGCTGATGGAGCATGTTTCCATTGCAGCATTTTTGGGCATTGGAAGAAGGATTGCAAGACTTGTCTTGCAAATGTGAAGCTAGATGCAAGTGGTGCATCTAGGGGTTTGTACATGATATAAACCAATTTATCATTGAGTGAATCTATTTCTAATTCATGGATATTGGATACCACATGTGGGTCACATATTTGTAAATCTTTACAAGGATTCCATAGAATTAGAAATTTGAAGAAATGTGACTTCAAATTATATGGGACAAGTGGAGAACCCATATATGCTGAAGCTGTGGGCACCTATCTTCTGTTATTACCTTCGGGTAATATCATAAGATTGGAAGAATGTTACTATATACCAAATTTTGTAAGAAACATTATTTTTATATCCTTGTTGTTACAACAAGGATATGAAATAAGTGTAAAGAGCAGTGGCTGCTCTATTCTTCATAATAATACAATATTTGGGCATGGTTGCTTTGTGAATGGTCTTCTAAATTTAGTACTTAATGATGAAATACTTCTTGTAGATGACAAGAAGAGAAAAAGAGATAATGTCAATGTCACATATCTCTGGCATTGCCGGTTAGGTCATATCAGTGAGTCAAGGATAAACAAGTTAGTCAAAGAGGATTACTTTGACCCTGATGATTTTCAATCATTAGGAACTTATGAGTCTTGCCTTAAAGGAAAAATGACCAAGTCTCCATTCACTGGATATGGAGAAAGGGCAACAGAATTGTTAGATCTTGTATATACTAATGTGTGTGGACCTATGTCAACTCAAGCCAGAGAAAAATATTCTTATTTCATCACTTTTATTGATGATTTATCAAGGTTCGGTTATGTGTATCTTATGAAGCACAAGTCCGAAGCCTTTGATAAGTTTAAAGAATATCAGAGTATGGTTGAAAGACAAACTGGACTTAGTATTAAAGCTCTTCGATCTGACCGAGGAGGAGAATACTTATCTAGTGAGTTTTTGAACTATCTCAAGGACAAAGGCATTATTTCTGAATGGACCCCTCCTTATACACCCCATTTAAATGGAGTAGCAGAAAGGAGAAATCGCACCTTGTTGGACATGGTGAGGTCCATGATGAGCTTCATAGATCTTCCCATTTCCTTTTGGGGACATGCCTTGGAGACTGTTGCATATATATTAAACAGAGTTCCATCTAAGTCAGTAAGTAGCACTCCATTTGAGTTATGGAATGGTAAAAGACCGAGTTTTAAGTACTTAAAGATTTGGGGTTGCCATGCTTATGTCAAGAATAACTTTAGACATAAGTTAAGTGCTAGAGCTGACAAGTGTAGGTTTGTTGGTTACCCAAAAGAAGGTAAGAGATACCTCTTTTATAATGCTACTGAGCAAAAGATAATTGTCAGTAGGTATGCTACATTCTTGGAACAAGAGTTTATCCAAGAAGGATGTAGTGATTATTTACTTGAGTTATGTAAAGAATAGAACCAACAAACCGATGAGCCTTCAAGTGAAGTTCCTCAACTAGAGATTCTTGTGGATCAAGAATAGCCACAATACACACCTCCTCTCCAAAGGTCAGAGAGGGTGCGGGGAGCACCTCTCAGATATGGCTTTGTCATCGAGGATGACAATGAAGCCAGTATCATACAGGATGATGATCTTGTGACCTATTCGGAAGCTGTCGAGAGTAGGGACTCCGACAAGTGGCTTGGTGCCATTGTTTTCTTAGTTTTGTATGTGGATGACATACTGATCATTGGGAATGATATCCCAATGTTACAATCAGTTAAAACTTGGCTATCATCTAAGTTTTCCATGAAGGATTTGGGAAAAGCATCTTATATATTGGGTATAAGGATCTATAGAAATAGATCCAAGAGGATGCTGGGCTTAACCCAATTTAGGTACATTGACTTAGTGTTAAAGAGATTCAACATGGATGGAAGTAAGAAAGGTTACTTGCCAATGAGTTAAGGCATACAACTCTCTAAGAAGATGTCTCCTAAGACATCAGAAGAAAGAGAGAGGATGGCTATGATTCCTTATGCTTCGGCTGTAGGATCGATTATGTATGCCATGTTATGTACCAGGCCTGATGTCGCTTACGCCTTGGGCATAGTGAGCAGGTTTCAGGCAGATCCAGGAGAGGATCATTGAAAAGCTGTGAAAAATATTCTTAAGTACCTAAGAAGGACTAAAGATATTTTTCTAGCATATGGAGGATATGAGTTAAAACTAGAAGGTTATACAGATTCTAGTTTTCAATCAGATCCAGATGATAGCAAATCCACATCGGGGTATGTCTTCACCCTGAATGGTGGTGCAGTGAGTTGGAAAAGTACAAAGCAGCCTAAGTAGCTGACTCAGTCACTGAGGCAGAGCACATAGCTACTAGTGAAGCCGCAAAGGAAGCTGTCTGGATGAAGAAATTCATCATGGAATTAGATGTGGTTCCTAATGTACAATTGCCAGTGCCATTATACTGTGATAACACTGGGGCTGTTGCACAAGCTAAGGAACCAAGGTCTCATCATAAGTCCAAGACATTCTAAGATGGTTCCACCTCGTTCGAGAGATTATAGAAAGACAAGATGTTGTCATCGAACGAGTTGACACAAAGAATAATATAGCATCCATATTCATTAAAGCATTAGCCAAGCAACAGTTAGGTCGCCACTTGGATTGTATGGGCATAAAGTATAAGGGCGATTGCTTTAGTGCAAGTGGGAGTTTGATAGAAAAATGCCCAAGAGCCAATCATTGTATGGGCCTTTTTGTAAACTTCCAACTCATGTATGACATCATTGTTTATAATAAAGGCATTTGATTCATCATATACTGCTGTGTCATATTTTTGACTATAATGAACCCCATAGAGTAGGGCAATGGAATTAGGGTTATGATAAAATAACAGTGAGACATAATTCCTATAAATCTTAATCTAGAACGTTCCTAGTCATTGGACCATCGATTCGGGGATCGATGAATCCGGTAAGACTAGCTTATCCTATGTATGCTCAGTTGATGAGGGTGGTTGGTCTCACAGCCACTTATGTAGAGACACTAATACAAGGATAAGGGTGCTCATTAGGTTATGAGTACACTGAACTGATCCGCATCGAGACTATCTTATGGAAGTCTTACTCCTTGTCAAAAGATATGTCCCAGAGTAGAAGTTATGCACTTCAGACCTGAGGTCACCATGGTTCTTTGTGTACACTAAGCCATACTTTGGTTCATACTCATTCATGGCATTGCGACATGTACGGGGTATTCTCGGTATGATAAAATGTGTACGAAGGATGTGAGTGGACCAACAAGGAATTGATCAATCCTGGTAAGAGGATATGTTCTCCCATGTAATCTCTTTGATGAGTGACTCAAGGAATCTTTGCAAAGTGGGATGAGATTAGAAGTGACTTCTAATCAGTCATCAGCTGAGTCCTCATGATCGAGCTGAGATTTGATATGATTAAATGTTATGGTTTGACATTTATCCATACCCATCACTTAATCGGGATAATAGGAGATCAAAAGATTGAATTGCATTGTAACTTACTATTGAAGGGTATTTTGGTAATTTCTACTAAATTTCTAATCTTTCGGGTAGGCATGACACGTTGCTGGATGTCAATCTTGTCTTGTGGATTTTCATGAACTAATTAGATTAGTTTCATGAGTCAATTTGATGTGTGATTCGAATTGGACAATTAGGTGAGCCGATTTGACCTAATTAGGTCAATCGGGTTTGATCAGATCGAATCAACTCAAACCTAAACTTACTGCTGGCTAGATGTGAAACCCAATGGGTCATACACAATAGAGAGTTGGCCAAGGAAGTCACACATGGTTTAATTCGGGTCATGGGATCCTAATTAGTTAGCCAGATTGCATACTAGCATATGTAGGCTAACCCAATTCCTAATCCAATTGGATTGGGTTCGGTTGCTTGCTAATTGGGCTAACCTAATTACGAAAAACCTAAATTAGGTTGAGTCCTAAGTGGGGATAGCCAAATCAGAGCTTGATCTGATTTTATTTTGGTATTTTGGACATCTTATTGAAGAGTCCATTTGAGTTGGGACTCTAGATGCCAAAATGATACCTTGGCATTCAAAAAGGCCTAGAAGAGTCTATAGTCCTCTGATCTGAAAAATATTTATATGGATGGAAAGTGGACTTAATGCTCTTTCTTTTAACACCCATATTACATATGCTTTGACTAGTCAAAGATTGCATGGGGTTTAGATAAAGTTGATCATAAAAGGACTCTTGGCGCCTCTTGGCGCGCGCGGGAGATGAAGGTGCACGCAGAAGGACAAAAGTCCTTCTACAGATGAAACACTCCAGTGTTTCATAAAGGGGCACCTTCTCATCTTATCCCCATGCCCTTTAGATTTAAATGATCGGTCAAAGGGAATAAGAGGGCGGCATGAAATGGGAAAAAGTGTAGCGCGTGTAGATGAAGAGTCGTGTCTCTTCATCTATGCACGATTATGAGGCAGAGTCCTTCTACTCTCAGGACTCTGCTCTTCCCATAGTTTTTAAATCTGAAATGATGCCTCCTTCTATTCTTCTTAACCGATAAATGCCACATGGCACATGGCGATTTAATCTGGAAAGGGAAAGAATACAAATAAGACTAGTCAATCCTGAAGAGTCTTATCATATATGAAATAACATATCTGATAAGAGATGTCGGGATGATTTTCACCCCCTTGAAATATTATTTAAAGGGGGTACGGTGAAATGAGAGGAAGAGTTTTCGATCATCAGAAAATAGGAATCCCATTTTCCCGAGAGTCTGTCATTCTGAGTGTTCTTCTACTCCCTCCTTCTTACTTTAGGACAAGACTTGTCTTGTTAAAACAAGGTCTTTTCTATGAGGACAAGGCTTAGTTTTAGGACAAAAGCCTAAGGGGTCCTAGAGGAGGGTTGTCCTAAAACCAAGAGTGGTTTAGGACTGTGTCCAGAGAGCCCTACAGTAGGACAGGGTGTCCTATTATGGTCAAAGGTCAAAAGGCTGACAAAAGAGTCCTGTTGAAGCAAGCAACCCCGGTAAGGATTCTTCCTTCGTACTATTCTCGTGTGGATCACCGTTGGAGGGCTTGCACTTGTAAGCCTCATGGAAAGGATTGGGTTTCAGTGATCCAGGTGTGTATTCTGACTTCATTATGTTTTATTGATTAGTATTGCATGAGGGGTTCCTGGGAATTAGGGTTTTCTAGCCATATTAGGGTTTCATGCTTAGAATTTTTTGTTTTGAAATTCACTTCCGCATGCTGCATGATTCCTGGCACCCTGGGAGAATTCCCATCAACTGCATTGCACCTTGCAACTAAGGGGTAGGTCAAGCCTCTACATCTCACTTACAAGCATCACCAGACCTAAAAACTCTGGCAATCCTTCGAGACCTGGGTGAAAGCATCCTCCACTTGACAACACATCATATATTGGACTAAACTATTCTAGATCATGCAAAGATGTGCGAAGTATCACAATTCAAAGTACTAGACATGAAAGAATGAAGTTAGAGAACTTATTCATTTCTTGGATAAAGAAGGGGGGAGTACAAAGTCAATAAGCCCCAAGGCTTTCCTCAATCTCTCCCTCTTATGCTTTACTATGCTAACAATCTCTTCAAGCATAGCATTGTGGGGAACGAGTGGCTCGGTTGCCCCTCCTACCTCAAGGAAATGACCCTGCATAATGAGATCATACATCCTGAAGCAAAAGTTAAACCCTTGTAGGCATGCTTCGTCTGTTGCCCTAGACAATCCGCAAACCTCCCTGATGACCGGAGGGCTGTGCATGCTCTATAGGGGCTTCCCCTCAACGGTGCCTGAGCTTCATTGACCCTCTGAAGTATAGGCAAGTTCTGCCTTGAGGTAATTAGCCTTCACCTCTACCTCGATTACTTGGGCCCATAGTATTGCCAGATGATGAGCCTCATCCACCCTGGTGGCTCGCTCAGAGGTCACGGCCTCTTCCACATCAATCAATCTTCCTCGCAGGAGGAAGAAATAACAGAACACCCTCATCTTGGGCTCTATGCGGTGATGGGCTATCAAGCTAAAAAAGCCAACAATGGCCCTATAGGCATTGGGGACAAGCTAGGCCGGGCATAGGCTATACCATTGTAACATATCTGCCATGGCCAGAAGCATAGGAATCTTGAGACCCACATTCAGTGACTCCTTGTGAGGGGTGACCCTCATCGCCGTCCCCTCTATGATATGCTCACTCTTTCTAGGGACCTTGATCACTATCGTAAGTAGTTAAAAATAAAACCTACTCATTACTATAGCTAGTGATGAGTCGGGATCGTATCCTTGGGGACTAAGGATAATTATTTCATAAAAAAATTATTATAGAGGATTAGATTGAGAGTAGTTATTAAAAGATAATAACTAATTAATTAATTCGAGTCAACAGGAAAAATAACCTAGGAATCTGAATCCACCAAGCAAACATGTTTTATCTTCTTTTCTTTATGTTGCAATGTCAATAATTCTTGCAAATTTAGGATTAAAATAATTTATCTCTTATTGGATATGGGCCACATCTGGATATCATGATATGTTTGCTTAGACCATAAACTATCTAACTGATTTGCAAGGTTAGGAATCTAATCTATCATACTACGATCTATCTCTCTTAGGTATGTACCGTATTTGGAGATCATGGCATGTCAATAGAGGGTATAGGCCATGTATACCATATCAAATCATCGATCAGAAAAATAACTCAAAAGATAGAGGAAAGAAGAACATAAATTTTATTACATAGAATTGAGTACAAAAGAGAGATAGAACCCAGTTACAGGCTTCATCTTTATCTCAGGTTGAAGGAGTCTAGCCACACATCATTACCACCATCATCCCCTTCATAATTTCCCTCTTTTCCAAGCCTAATATAATGATTTAAACAAGAGCAAGAAAATAAATTAGTACAAAAATTGCTATAGAAACTGATGCCTGGACTGTTGCTTAGGGTCCTTTTATAGAGTTCATATAGGACTTCCTCCCAACCAAATTTGGAGTCAATTGGGCTCAAGATCGGCTAGATATCATACAAGAAATTCTTAGCCATCCATTCTGCATCACAAGCCTTAAATCGTGCCAAGAATCATGCAGAATAGTTGTTTCTTCCTTCTTGGGCTAGCAGAGTCCGAATAGGACTCCTCATTGAATCTTGATCCTAAATCCATTCTTCCACTAGGATTTGGAGAGCTTCTCCTACTATAGCAGATAGCCGGTGGCATGAGGCGACAGAAAATGATGGGAGGCGATGGCCTGGCTATGGTGAGCAACAGGAAGATGGCAACATGCGAGGATGATGGGAAGAAAAATGATTGAGCAAGGGGGTCTTGACGACGAGCTTCTTTGGTGGGTAGATGATCTCTCGGATGGCAATTAGCATGATAGCTTGGTGGAGAAGAAAAATCCTTGGGTGGAGGTAGTTTCAGGCCAAGGGAAATGACCGGTGGCTTGCACCAATGACTAAATAAATAGGAGAAGATGGAAGATGGTGATCTTGGGACAAGGAGAAGGATGGCGGCGGCACTGCCGGCGATGGATGAAGGGAAGCTCCGGCCATGGGGAGGTGCTCAGGGATGGGAGGTGACAAAGAAATTTGGTGGTGTTGAACAAATAGAGAAGGGGAAGGACCATGAAGGATGGTGCTCGGGTAGCTTCCCCTATGGTTTTCCTAATGAGGGATGGCTTCCGGTGGTGAGAGGGATGGCAGGGGCTCTAGTGGCTTGGCAGCTTGAAAAAGAGCAGGTGGTCCATGAAACAGGCTCATGGACTACAGTTCATGGTAGCTGTGGATCGTATCCCACTCCCGTAGATCGAGCGGCCAGTCCACCATGGACCAACTGCTTTAAAAATCATACAATTTATTAATAAATTTTAAACTTGAATTTTGGACTTGTTCAAACTCTAATTTGAGTGTCGTCTATGTCATTGGACTCTAAAAATTGAGCTCTTTCTGTCCATGAACTTTTTTCTACAAAACTTTGATAAAAAGCATCAATTTTTAATAAATATAAAGTAATTAATATTTATTTTAATGGTTAAATTAGAATAATTAAAAGACTTATCAGACCTCTAGGTGAATGTCTGCCACAAGGATGAACTTCTCTCCTAACTGGAGGACTTTTTCCTCCATTAGGATGGAGGCCATGGTTTCAAGTGTCAAGCCTAGCTCCTTTGCTTCCATGATCATCGCACGTCAAATGTAAGAGAAAAGAAAGAAAGGAAAGGGAAGGAAGAATAGGAAAACCCCATCGCAAGTAGCCACTGGTATGCCTCTTTGACCGATTGGAACACCTCTCCTCTTTCCTGCTGCTTTACTACTTGAATGCCACGAGAATGTGAGGGACCTAATAGACCCCCAAATGCTCATATGTATATCCATCGAAGGGACCAATTAGTTTCTCAATAAAGGGGTGCCAGTTTTAACTTGGATATCGACCACCCCATGTCGATTTAGCATTAAAGGTGTCATTTCGGGAGGTGCATCACAACATCCTAGATGATTCGCTTATTATAACAACCTTTGAAATTGCCGTCTCTTCGAGTGATGCCGCCTCCTAAGAAACTGCACTAGGTCCCTGCATAGATCTTGGTGAGCTACCTCACCCAGTGCAGTCTCGCTATCCCTATCATGAGTTGCCTCATCTAGTGTAGCATCATCATCTCTGTCATGAGCTATCTTGTCAGTGCAGCCTTGCCATCTCTATCGTGAGTTGCCTTTCCCAGCATAGCCTCACTAGCTCTACCGTGACTTGCCATGCTCAGTGCAGCCTCACCATCTCTGATGTGAGCTACCATGCCTAGCATAGTCGTGCCTTCTTGGCTACAAACATCTAGCTTCATCCCTACAGCAATAGGCCCTTGTGCCTTGCTGGACCAAAGAAATCTCTACTTTCTTTGCCCAAGACCTTGGAGACCAAACCACTTGGGCAAGAAAGTGGGAGCATCTGATGCATCAAGGTTCAGTGGTCCAGCTTAGCAACCAGCTCCAACCCTCTTCAGATATGTGTCAGTCAACTCAGGTGAAGAGGCAACCTCCTAACACCTCACCATGTGGACTCAAAGGTGTATGTGCAACATCAATCATCATCAACTTGCTTGGTCCATCCATCCATGCATGCTCTTGGAACGGCAGTCATTAATATTCACAGCCCAAGAAATACCCTACCGTAGGGATATGCCATGTCAGCCACCACTCCCTACCTTATCTACCTTGGCATGGTTCTCCACTCCAAGCATGTCTGCAGTAGCTAGAACCTACCAGCCATCATTTCTCATCTTTAGGTATCAGGTATACGCCTGTACTTGGTTCCTAGTAACCCTCTAGAAAAAGAGGGCCAAAGCCAAACAAGGGCTTGGTAAGGACATAAGGGGAAGAACAAGGAGAGACAATGGAGATGGAATAGAGAACCCTCTTTTCAAGAGCAACCTCGTTCCACCTAAAGGAACCCTCTTCTTGTTCTCACCTCCACGTATACCCTGAGCTTCCTAGATTGAGTCTTCCATAGCTCGTCACCTCAGTGAGATCCCTGCAAGCCAACCCATGCACTTTCCATTATTCACAAAGTGTCCAGGCCTCCATGACTCTACTCATTAATGCATTGTTCCTTGGGAAGCATTCTTATATGAGATCCCCTTCACCTACAGATCTCCTTCTATCCTTTGCTCTCCTTATTTCGCTTCTTCTTCAGCTCCTCTCCCACTCTTACTCCAAGCCCAGAGGGGACTCCAAGTCTTCTTTGTTTTCCTCTCAAGGAGATGACTTAGGTATCGGAGGGTCCACCACCGGGAACCCATCCCTGGTGTATCGAATTTTCTGGTCTTTTCTATCATGTAGGACCGACTCCTAATGATAGGACCCTGTGAAGCCTCCAGGCTCCTCATCAGCATCCATACTTGCTCCAGTCCTATCCAAGCCAAGCTCGAGTTAGCACCATCTTCCAAAAATCTACAACAAAAGAAATGACTAAAATATTATATAAAGCAAAGTTAATATAAGGTATATGTAGCCTAGATTCACCAATACCATGAATAATAATTTGTTCTACATTTTCCACTAGAATATGATCATTACCATGATAAGATTAAGAGTGCGAAAGTATACATGATTTGGCAGTCATGTGATTCGTCGCCCCCGTATTAGGGTACCACACCTCTTGGCCAAACTCATCCTATAAAATACTTATAGTAGCAAATGGTTATGGTATATCATAGGATATATAATTATGATTAAAGCATTGTCTATATCGAAGTGCTATGTGATTAAATTTATCACGTATCTGGTACATGGGACCAGATTATTTCTAAAAAAAGGAAGGGTTAGGAGAAGGTTTGGGAGGTGGTGGGGCTCGGTAGTGTGGATATTGTTGCTGGTAGTAGTTGGGCTGGGTGCCATATTGATAGTTAGTCATCTATCCTGGTTCCTAACATCGTCCTCCATGATTGCCTCTACCACCCAAGATTGATCTCCATGGCCACCCTGTTGCCTAGCTAAACACCATCACATGCAAACCATAAAGGCTGTAGAATCGCTAGTGGGAGAAGCAGAACTCGGAAGAGCACTAAAGCACTAATCCTGCTATTCCTACGGAAGAAGTGACAAGTGAAGCTTCTCAAGATTAAGAAGATTATTATGCATAGTAACAGTGATAATGAAACTCTTGTAGTCCTCAAAAAGATCATGAAGAGAACCATCATAAGTTCATGATCTGTGTTATGACTACTGATGGAGTGAAAACTCTAATGAATATCCTTAATTTTTAGGATATAGTTAGAGGTAGACATAGTGCCCTTCTTCAAAAGGCAAAGCTCACTCTCCAATTGGAACTTCATAGTGATCATCTTGTCATCAAAGTACTTCTCAATGACAAGCCAAGTGTCCTTAGCAGTATTCTCAATACTAGAAAGAATGTGTTGAAGGATAGTAGGGGATATGGTGGCAGCGAGTCACAGCTAAATAGTGCTATCCTTCTCTTATCAGGTCTTAAATATCATATTAGGAAGATGATTTTTGAATCATTTTTAATAAACACAAGAGGTGGGAGGTTGGTACCGTTCACATGTCCTAACACCTTAAAGGTATAAAGAACATTAGAAAAAAATCTTCTTCCAAAGTAAGAAGTTGTTTTCAGTCAGCTCGATGGTGACAAGACTCTTGGTGTTGATGACCAAAAGATCTGTAGTAGTAGAACTAGAAGCCATGGCCAGGATGGAACGACACGGTTCAGGGTGAGGCAACATGGTGGCACAGTGGGATCTAGAGCTTGGGCTTTAATGCTCTAATACCATAATAGGAGAAGTAAAGTGAAGAAGAGAAAATCAGAAGCAAGTAGAAAACATTTTTTTTGTCTTTTATTATGATATGTAACATCCTTATATAAAGGTGAAGAAGATAAAATCAAGCAGGTAATCGCAAGATCCTCCCAATCCCAAAAATCATGCAGAATATTTTACCAATTTCAAAGATCATATATACTATTCTAGCAATCCCAAAAATCATATCTAAGAATATTCTAGATAATATACTTCTTAATATTCTATACAATAATAAAGAAAACTTGTTAGGTGTATTTTGATAACTAATATATAGTTATCTAACATAATTTATAAGATTTCTATGTTGCATGATTTACAATACTCATTAAAATATAAGTCAAACATCATTGTTTCATCAATAACCCCTTGCATTAAAATTTTTATCAAAAAATTGAAATAAATTTAAGTTGGTTTAATGTGTAGCCCATGACACTCCTGATCCATCCTTGCATTCAACTTGCATTTGCAACTTATTAGTTTAAATTTAGATTAACACTTGTTTTCTAAACTACTAAAGAGAGACACAAAAATTAAACTTTAATTTTAAAAAAGAATTCTATAAATTTAAGAAATTAGGGATTTTCAATTAAAAGTCCTCTATATTAAACTCTTATATTCTAGGTCTCAACATTTAAGTAAGTGGCTCTCTCTCTCACACACATTTTTTCTTCATTTCTCTTCATATGTATTAGACATGTCTTTTGTCGGTAAACCATTTGGTCAAGGGTTCAGAACTGGCTCTGCTCTCTCTCTCTCTTCTTTTTTCTCTTTAGTTGGATTTTTTCTTATTTTCTATTCATATGTATTAGACATGTCTTTTACTGGTAAACCATTTAATCAAGGGTTCAAAATTTTATCTTCATGTTTCACTTCTAAATACATGCACCACATGTGCCATACTCTAGTATCTGAGTGATTAGGTGACTGATAATCTAGGCTAAGCTTAAGAGCCCAAATAGCATATATAATGCTCTACTCAATTCAACTCAATTAAGCTATAATGTGAAATTAATTGGGGCCAGCCATATAAATTGTTTACTCCTGTTGTGATAAGCTGGCTCAAGGAAGGCTAATTATCGATTCAAGGGCCTAATCGAATCCTTTCCAAACCAGGTACCTAAATCAAAAAACTCAAAGGTGGTTCTACAAACTGATGAAGCGATGATCGATATTACTTAACCATTTTGCAGGGCCAGTCTTCGGCCTGCACCAAAGACATAGGCCCTGAATTATACTTCTGGCCCACACACCCTAGATGGCTAGCCAGTCCTCTTAGTACCAGTCCGAAGAGAATGGATCCGAAGAAGATAGTCACCTTATCTCCCGACTGGTGCTGGAAAGGATTGGTCCGAAGAGGGCAACTTTGATGCAAGTGACTGGGATGTCTTCGGCTTACTCCGAAGAAGGCAAACACGAGGCAGCTTAACTTCAGTCCCTTATGAAGGAGTGGTCCTGAGGTAAATCTCTAGTTGATCTTGGCCTAAAATTTTTAAGAGTGGACGTGGTTGTTATAACCAACCACGTGGCCACTAACTCCAAATCCCACAATATCAAAGTGGCTAGAATCAAATATTAACTACTTGCAATTACCAGGATATTATGCCCACTAACCCCATTGATTGAAGGCAAATGGGCCAAAATGCATTCTGTTACATCCACCTTGATAAATACCAATAAGAAGGGACACCGATGGTAAGCAATCATAAGCTACTTTCACTTTCTGAGAGAACCCTCCATTCTGTTGCCTAAACTCTTACTGATTTAGGTATTGGAGTGTCCCCCACTGGAGAAAATATGGTCAAGGACTTGTTCTTTTTTGCAAGCACCTGAGGAGATGGACCGGCAGGAGCACAATTGCTCTGCTCGATTTACACGGGTTCAGCACCAATAGATTAGCGGCCAGGTAAGGGCTAGAAGCTACCAAGTAGCAGCATCCTCCCTCTTAGAAAGGAGGGTATGAAGATGGTGAAAGCAAGGACTCAGAATGCTTCAACGAGAAGGGGACATCCTCCCTCTCATAGGAATGACCCCCCGGTGGAAAATAATATTTTGCCTCCTACACAGATTGTAGGAACACTGATTGTAGGACAGCATCAGTTCAAAACCCTTTTGAATCGGGTCGATGCGCTAATGACCTTGGTTCAAAATTTTCAGGAAACTACCCTTTAGGCAGGCCACCCACCAGCCACCTCCAGGCATAACTATCGGTCTGAACCGAGGGAAGATCATCACCGCGAGTCTACCCGACGCTCCCCTCAAGATCGACTTTCCCATGAAGGCTGAAGTTACCAGCGCTATAAGTCAGTTGATAGCTGACTTGAAAGGAAGTGGACCCGACGATCTCCCTAAATCTATTCTAGGGACTCTACCCCTGGAGGTGCTAAGTGAAAAGAAGCTCGCTATGGCTATAAAGAAAAACTCAAAATGCTCGAATCACATATCGCGAGGCTCCGCGATCACAGAAGAGATGACAAAGTTGCAGCCTATGACTCGAGGCCTCCCTTCACCCCCAGAATAATGGGAGAAATAGTCCCTCGACATTTTAAGGTCCTGTAGATGGAACCGTATGACAGAACTACCGATCCACTTGACCATTTAGGCAATTTTAAGGCCTATATGATGATCCAAGGGGCCTCCAATGCATTGTATTGTCTTGCTTTCCCTGCTTTCCTGAAGAAGGCAGCTCGAATGTGGTATTCAAGCATATGCCCAGGTATCATCAATTCATTTTCTAAATTAGAAAAATTATTCGTCTCACATTTCAGCACTTACTGGAAAATGCCCCGCAACACGGATAGCTGGTTCCTCTTCCACCAGAACGAAGGAGAGAACCTTAGAGGTTACATTGCAAGACTTAATTCAGTCACTCTCGAGATCCCAAATATTAATGAGCACGTGACTATGTCTACTCTGAAAAAGGGCCTCAAATCATCTCGGTTCACATTTTTCTTGAACAAGAGGTTCCCCTACGAGCTATGCAAAACTCTTATCAAGAGCTCAGAAGTATGCGAAGGCTGAGGAGCAAGCAACAAATCAGTGCCTGATTGAAGGAAAACTTATTCCTAAGAAGAAGAACAACAAGGGGGCGAATCCCCCTATTTCCCCTAGCAACAACGACTCCACTCCACGACATAGCCCTAGGCCCAAAGCATTGGGTAGAAGATTTAATTCATACACTCTCCTCAATCTCCTGAGAGAAAATATACTTATGGATATAGAAAAAGAAAGCTACCTGCAATGGCCGCGTCCTATGAGGACGTCCTTTACTATGAGGAACCGAAACAAATACTGCTGATTCCATAAAGACCATGGCCATAACACCGAAGACTGCATCCAATTTAAGGATGCCATAGAAGACCTAATTAAGAGGAGATATCTGGAAAAGTATGTCGGTCATCCGAAATCTCGACCTGAAGCTACTGCCCCTCAGAGGACTACTAAAGAGGCCAAACTACCCAACCAGAGGCCGACTGACGGAAGGGTAGGTATGCTACATCGACGAACTGACTAGAGGAGAGCCGAAAAGGATGCCCCTAAGAGGCTCAGGGGCAACAACTCCATATGCTTCTCAGATAATGACCTCCAGGAAGTTCAGGTCCCGCAGATGACTCTGTTGTAGTTTCAACTATTGTGGCCAAGTATGATGTAAGATGCATTTTGATAGACAATGGAAGCTCCATAGATGTTTTTCTTTATGATGCATTCTCCAGAATGGGCTTGTCTAGAAATAAACTACAGAAGTCCCCTATACCTTTGACGGGGTTCGGGAGCAACCAGGTCAGAGTTGAAGGAGAAATAATACTGCCTATAACCCTTGGCACCGAACCACAGCAAAAGACACTCCCCATCAACTTCGTAATAGTTTGAACCCCATCGGCCTACAACACGATCCTGGGACAACCAGCCTTAAATAAATTTTGAGCCATGGTGTCAACTTATCATCTTCTGGTGCGTTTCCCTACTAGAACTGGAGTTGGAGAGGTAAGAGGAGACCAGAGGATTGCCCGTCAGTGCCTAATGATACAAGACAAACAGTCAACTGATCCTATTATGTTGGATCAGCTGGATCCAAGGGACCAGACTGAAGACTATAGGGAGCCACTAGAAAAAATTATTTCTGTGCCTTTGGCTGAAGACGACCCCACCAAAATAGTATAAGTTGAGAGTCTGTTGGATGAAGAAACGAAGGTGGAGCTAATCCATTTTCTTCGAAGTAATGTCGATGTCTTTACCTGGTCAGCTTCGGATATACCCGAGATCCTGACTGAAGTAATCACTCATCGGCTAGAAGTTATCCCTAATACAAGCTAGTCCAACAGAAGAAGAGGAGCTTCCCCCCTGAGAGGCAAAAGGTAATAGATGAAGAAGTGAACAAATTTCTCAAAGCTAGATTCATCAGGGAGGTACATTATCCTGAGTGGCTAGCCAATGTCATGATGGTGAGGAAGGCTAATGGCAAGTGGAGTATCTGCATCGACTATACAGATCTTGACAAGGCTTGCCTGAAGGACAACTTCCCCCTATTGAAGATAGATCAATTTGTTGACACCACTGCCGGCAATCAACTGTTAAGCTTCATGGATACTTTTTCTGGGTACAACAAGATACGGATGGATCCTAAAGATGAAGAGAAGATAACCTTCGTAATAGAGAAAGGGCTTTACTGTTATAAAATATGCCCTTTGGCTTAAAAAATGCTGGTGCCATATTTCAAAGACTAATCAACAAAGTATTTGAGAATAAACTAGGAAAGAATATGGAGGCATATGTCGACGATATGATTGTGAAGAGCCTCCTCAAAGAGGACCACATCAAAGACTTGGAAGAATCTTTCAGCACCTTGCAACACCATCGAATAAAGCTGAATCCAGCCAAATGCACCTTCGGAGTGACTTCGAGAAAGTTCTTGGGATTCCTTATCACTAAATGAGGAATAGAGGCTAACCTGGAGAAAATCCAAGCTATTCGAAGCATGAGACATCCTTCCTGCAAAAAGGAAGTGCAATAATTAACGGGAAGGATCACCTCTTTAAGATGATTCATTTCTCGCTCGACTGAAAAGTGCCTTCCTTTCTTCAAAGCTCTCCATCAATCTCAGAGCTTCGAATGGTTTGAAGACCGCTGTCTTGCCTTCGAAGAATTGAAGAAATATCTGGGGAGTCCCCCTTACTCTCAAAACCTCAGAAAGGAGAAACCCTCTATTTATACTTATCCACTTCGAATGAAGCGATCAGTTCGGTTCTTGTTTAAAAGGGAGCTGATGACCTCTAAAGGCTGATCTACTACATCAGTAAAGTATTATGTGATGCAGAAGTGAGGTACCCCAGAATACAAAAGCTCATATACTCGTTGGTGATCTCAGCAAAATGCTTATGGCCGTCCTTTCAATCCCATTCCATTATGGTCTTGATAGATCAACCTTTAAAAGTTATCCTCTGGTCCCCTGATACTTCGAGAAGGATAGCTAAATGGACCGTTAGGCTTAGAGAATTTGACATTAACTTCCAACCTAGATTGGCCATGAAAGCACAAGTATTGGCTGACTTCATAGCCGAATGTATTTTGGGGCAAGAAGATAACTTACCCGAAACCCAAAAGGAGATAATTACCGAAAAAGATTTGGAACATGTATGGATACTTCATGTGAATGGAGCTTCAAATTTTGCGGGATGCGGAGCAGGCCTCATCTTGGTCGATCCGAACAAGCATACCATAGAATATGCCTTGCGCTTCTCTTTTTGTGCTTCGAACAACCAAGCCAAATATGAAGCCCTCCTCGCAGGACTTCGAATCGCCAAAGAGCTGGAGATTTGGAAGATTCAAATCTTTTCAGATTCTCAGTTAGTGGTGAACCAAGTGAAGGGCAAATTTGAAGCCCGAGATCCTACTATGATCCAATATCTGGAGAAGGTACAGGTTCTGGTATCCCAACTTGACTTCTTTGAAATCGTCCACATGCCACGAACGAAGAATTCTCAAGTTGATGCACTATCCAAGCTCGCCACCACCACTCCAGATTTTGTCAGCCACACCTTCATAGAATACCTTAAAGCTCCAAGCATAACAGAGAAAACATTGGACGTGCATCAAGTTGAACATGAGCCTAGCTGGATGGATCCCATCCTAAAATTCCTAAAGGAGGGAATGCTGCCTGATGATAAAATTGAAGCCAAGCAAGTCCGCTGGATGGCATTCCAATATGTTATATTGGATGAAGCTCTATACAAGAGATCTTTTACACAACCCTTATTGAAATTCCTGGGGCCGTCGGATGCCGACTATGCCTTGAGGGAGGTACATGAAGGAATATGTGGAGATCACCTGGGAGGCAGATCCCTGGCTTACAAAATAGTACGTTAAGGTTATTATTGGTCGATCATTCAGAAGGATTCTATCGACTTTGTTCAAAGGTGCGACCAATATCAGAGGTATTCTAACATCCGAAGATGGCCTGCAAGTCAACTGACACAACTAATAGTGCCACGGCCTTTCGCCTAATGGGGCATGGATATCCTTGGTCCATTTCCCCCAGCGATCGGACAATGGAAGTTTTTCATTGTAGCCATCGACTACTTTATCAAGTAGGTCAAAGCCGAGCCCTTGGCATATATTACTGAGGCAAAGGTCGAAAGCTTCGTGATGAACTTCATCATCTTCATATTTGGAATTCCCCATGCCATCGTCATTGATAATGGAAGATAATTCGATAATCTGAAGTTCAAGGACTTCTGTGCACAATACCATATACTTTACAAATTGACCTTCGTCGGACATCCTCAATCTAATAAAGAAGTCGAAGTGATAAACAGGACCATTCTCCATGGTCTGAAGACCAGGCTAAACGATGCCAAAGGACTTTGGGCAAAAGAACTACACTCAGTTCTTTGGGCATATTGGACCGCTCCCAGAATAGCCATTGGCGAATCTCCGTTTCACTTAGCTTACGGCACCGAAGCAATCCTTCCCATGGAAGTCACTTAACAATCCTTAAGGATTGATCATTACAAGGAGCCTGAGAATTTGGAGCATTGAAGGGTTGACTTAGATCTACTACTAGGCACCAGGCTTCATGCTCGGATGAAAATGGTGGCATACCAACAAAAAGTTGCTAAATACTATAACTCCAGGGTGAAGGAACGAACCTTCCGACATGAAGACTTGGTACTGCGAAGGTCCGAAGTATCCATGCCAATGGAGCAAGGTAAGCTTTCTCCTAATTAGGAAGGTCTTTATCGAATCAGAGAAGTCATATGACCAGGAGCTTACTGGCTCAAAACTCTGGACGGTGATGCTTGAAAATAAAATATTTTTGAACTAAAGGATACAAGGTAACATAATTATCTTCGATCCAAATTGGGATAAGGCTAACCTTGTTGGAGTGAAGTTTCTTTCGGCTTCTTGTATCCACACCAGACGGTTTCCTACTACCTCAACCTTGGAATGTAAAGAACCTTCGCAAGTATTATCAGTGAAAGATCCCTCTCTTTGAAAGACTCCAACAAAAGTCCATGCCAGGGTGGGCCTAATTAGCATATCTTACTCACAATCAAAGGCACAGGAAATGGTTCAAATAACCTACCCAATGGTAAATCCGACAATATGCCGAGGTAGGCCTAATCAGCCTTCTTACTCTCAATCAAAGGCCTAGGAAATGGTTCAAGCAACCTACCCTACGGTAAATTCGATGATGTATCGATGTAGGCCAATCAGCCTATCTTACTCTCAATCAAAGGCACAGGGAATGGTTCAAGCAACCAACCCTATGGTAGATCTGATGATATGCCGAGGTGGGCCTAATCAGTCATCTTACTCTCAATCAAAGACACAAGAAATTGTTCAAGCAACCTACCCTATAGTAAATCTAACGACAAGCCGAGGTGGGCCTAATCATCTGTCTTACTCTCAATCATAGGCACAGGGAATGGTTCAAGTAACCTACCCTAGGTAAATCCGATGATATGCCGAGGTGGGCCTAATCAGCCTTCTTACTCTCAATAAAAGGCACATGAATTGGTTCAAGCAACCTACCCTACGGTAAATCCGACGACGTGCTGAGGTAGACCTAATCAATCTATCTTACTCTCAATCAAAGGTACAAGAAATGGTTCAAGCAACCTACCATACAGTAAATCTGACGACATGCCGAGGTGGGCCTAATCAGCCTATCTTACTCTCAATCAAAGACACAGGAAATGGTTCAAGCAACCTATCTTATGGTAAATCTGATGACGTGCCGAGGTGGGCCTAATCTGCCTGTCTTACTCTTAATCAAAGGCATAGGGAATGGTTCAAGTAACCTGCCCTACGGTAAATCCAATGACGTGCCGAGGTGGGTCTAACCAGCTGTCTTATTACTATCCATGAAATACAAAAGGTGGACTTATTGGGTTACATCAATGACAAAGCAGTTATCCTAGTTCTTCTATGGCTTCAGCAAGCTCAGACGCTTTGATTTAAGATGAAGACAGATTGTTCTGGACCTATATAAAATCCTAGCACTCTTCATAGATGCCCTATTTCAGTATCTATGCTGTCGAAAAGTTTATACTTAGCATTATCTTGGAATGCCCCCTCCCATCAAAGGAAAATATTCTAACTTGAAAGACAAGGTGGTTTCATTGAAAGAAGCGGCACAGCTGACTGAATTATATCTTTCAAAAAAAAAGGAGAAGAAGTGGGGACTACATCAGGAAACTATTTCTTCTTAGTTGGTCCAGAAGCTGAGGCGGGAACAGAGATCTCTCTAGCAACCTCCTTGTCAGATGAAGGAGCAGATGTCTTTTCGGCCGGATTACCCGCCTCTTTCTCCTCATCACCGAGTTTGGAAATAAGAGAAATATCCAGGTTCGGGTAAACCTCCATGATTTTATTTAGACAGTCTATGTAGCTGATGAAGTAACCCCCCGCCCTGACTTCATGCATTTCATCATCGAAGGTTTTGGATTTTTTATAAGTCTCGATGGCTTGGGAGGTGTCCCTTTTGACCTGCTCCACCCTTTGATTGGCCGACAAAATTTCATGCTCCAAAATGGCAACCTTATTTTCCAAATTAGCCCTGTGAGCCACCGTCTCTTTGGCATTCTTAAGGCAGTCCCTCAGTAGTAGCTTAGTCGAGATTGCCTTCTTCCACTTCTTTTGTAGCTCAGCTGCTAGCTTAGTCGCGTACATTTGAGCCATCCTCAGTTCCTCTCCAAGGAACGACTGGCAGCGGCATTTGCATTCAGCTTTTGTTTGGTCTCAGCCCGAAGCTTTTCGGTCGCTTCCTTCTCGACTTTGGCCGAAGATAATTGACTTCGGAGCCTGTCGCCGAGATCAGTGGATCCACAGATGTTCTCTTCCAGCATAGAAACATTGTGGATGATCTATCAAAAAAAAATAAAAAAAAAAGGAAAGGAAACACATTTGAAGTCAGTTATGCCATCACTAGTATCCTATGAACTACTTCAATACTTATTTGCAGTATTTGGGGGTAGACGAAGGAAAGAGCACCTCCAATCCATGCCTTTGGGTTGCCACCCAATCTTTTTGAAGAATGGTGGCTTTCAACTGAGCCTTCGCCAGCCTCGGATTATTGAGACTAGCATCATCAGCACACACCTTACAACTTCCCAAGCCCTCCCCTTCTACAGTCGGGGGCTCGGGCTTGACATCTTCCTTAAACATGGGAGCCTTGCCCTTGTTCGGCAGGCTTGGCTCCCCAGATGGCCCTGCGGCAAGGGCTCCTGTTAGACATCTGGCAGAGCGTTCGGGCGAAGGAACCTACTCCTCTTTCTAGGAGGACTGTATGTTTATGGGATCTTCACCCTCGGCCTGAACTCGTGGGAGTGCCAGGACATAGACCAGTCTCCGGTCTGACCTCCGGTGCCCATCTTCTATCTGACCTCTTCGTCGGAGGGCCGGATGCCGGCCGCTTCCTTGTTGCTTGCCGGAGTCGTGCTGCATCTGGCCTCATGGATGGCAAAGGTCCCTGAAGCTTATCAAACAGCAAAGGAAGGAAGGTTGGCAAGAAAGAGGGAGCTTGCGGGAAGAATCATGAGAGAGGCAATGACACTAATGGCCTGGAAAATTTTGATTCCTAGGAGTATTAGCCTCTTAGATAAGGGCCACCAATGGCTCAGACCCATGGCCCATGTTTCGAGCAGCCCTCTGATCTCGCCACGTGCGCTTGCCATAATTAATGGTCTCGATCCATATGCAGGTGGTTACGGGACGTCAGTGATCGATGATCAGTCCAATTCTTGAGACTTGCAGCCTTAGCGATTCTGATCGCTGCAATCCCACGATCTGGACAATAACTGCCTCGCTAATGATGATTGGACAGTTGGCAGAGACAGAACATCACACCATCAAAAGCCAAGACTCCTTAATTATGAGCCTAAAAGATGAAGAATCAGACTTATAAACTAAAAAGCCGACCTGGCGAGAAGCTGGACTGATCGGCCCATCAATAAGGTTAGCACTCTCGGTACGATTAAGTCTAAAAACTTCGTATAGCGAAGAGATTCACATTTGTGTTAAAGACAACTATGGATCATCCAAAGACTTTACACTTAGAAAATCTCAACTTGAGTTGAAAGCTACTTTATATTCAAAAACTATTCTTAGTTCGATGACTTTACACTTGGAAGAATTTTCATTCAAGTTAGAAGTTATTATGTCTTTAAGAAATGACTACTTGATGGGGACATCAAAACCCATCCGGGATTTCCTTTTCTTTTTTTCAGATTTTTTTATTTTTAGTTTAATTTTTTTTATCCTAGCTATTCCATATATTCCTATTATTCTAGCTTTATTCCAGACTTATCTCCATTTTATCCCTCTATTATTCCAATCATTTTCTTCCTCCCAGAAAACTCCCAAAACTCCATTTTTCTCATTTTTTACTTCCCGTTCATCCCGGATCTGCCACGCTTAACCACCAGTGACCCCCCCAACGGCCCTCCATCTCCCCTGCGCCACCATGCCCAACGATTAGATGGACTTCGTCGGCCATCCATCTCCCCTTGAGGCTCCACCCATGGCCGTCCGCCCATGTGCCCCCACCGCTCGTGCCCACATCCACCATCGTCCTCCCCAGCGCCATCGCCAGTCATCGACGGAGCCACCCAAGGTCCTCGCCCAAAGCCCCAGCGCCCATAGCCGCAGGCCGTGCCTCCCCTGCCCTTCGCCCTTCCGTGCCACGCCCCTCCTCCATCGCACCGTCGTTTGCCTCTGCTTCTCGTCGGCCAATCGTGCTCACCGCCAACTGTCACGCCCTCCATCGGCCGTCATGCCCTTCGCCAGCCATTATGCCCTCCGCCGGCCGTCACGACCTTCATCGTTCAGCCCCCCCTTCGGTCCGTGGAGAAGAACCTACTGTTACACAAACATGAAAGTGCACACTTTTCAAAGCTGCACCCTCTTCAAAGCAACACGAATTTCAAAGCTGCACCCTCCTCAAAGCAACACGGATTTCAGAGCAAGCACTGATTTTGGTAAATTCAGATTATCCTAATTTATTTATTTTAAATCTGGATATATGGACCAATTGGGAAGTTTTTTTAAATTAGTTTTAGATTATGATTAGTTTTATTTTCCACTATATAGGGAGGATTGTGTTTAGATTTCTACCATGTTTTCAGACTGCAAACAAAGCAGGTTTTGGATGTCACTTTTTTTTGGGTTGCATGCCTTGTATTCTTTACTTGGACCCCAAGTTTTGTAAGCCTATATAAAGGCACCTCCTCTCTTGAATAAAATATGATGATAAATATGAATTTTTGAAAAGTGTGTTCTTGGTTCTGCCTCCGTCAGGAGTGGGCATGAGGCCCATTTTTCCTTTACCTGCAGGTGTCGAGGGGTGTGAGGCCCCAGTTATCTTCTCCCTTGCTGAGTCCCCTCTATGATCTTGGAGCTTCTTCACGGCCCCAGGTAGTGATTTGGGTGGGACGCTCTAGGCTCCGCATGTAGTGAGATGGGTAGGACGCCCTAGACTACATGTAATGGAATGGGTGAGATGCTCTAGAGGTGCGACATCTCTCCATGAAGGTAAATCCCAAGTCCATAGAGTATCCATCTTTCTTACCCCAACATATTTTTTTACCTTTTTGACCATAATCACAGGAGACTTCTCAGCTCTCCAACGATCCTCCTAGCTAGCCCCCATTTTGTCCCGCATCAATTTTGGTATAAGAGCATGAGAGTATTAGGGTTGAAAAAAAAAAGTTGAAACAAAGAAGAGAGAAAAAAAAAATTGCAGTGAGCCTAACTCGATGGAGTCGAGTTTTTCCCACCCCAAGGGAATGATGGGGACATCAAAACCCATCTGGGTTTTTCTTTTCTTTTTTTCAGATTTTTTTTATTTTTAGTTTAATTTTTTTATCCCAACTATTCCACCTATTCCTATTATTCTAGCTTTATTCCAGACTTATCCCAATTTTATCCCTCTGTTATTCCAATCATCTTCTTCCTCCCAGAAAACTCCCAGAACTCCATTTTTCTCATTTTTTTTCTTCCCGTTCGTCCCGGATCTGCCACGCCCGACCACCAGCGACCCTCCCGATGGCCCTCCATCTCCCCGCGCCACCATGCCGGACGATTGGATGGACCCCATCGGTTGTCCATCTCCCCCTACAGCTCCACCCATGGTCGTCCGCCCCTATGCCCCCATCGCTCGTGCCCACGTCCGTCGTCGTCCTCCCCAGCGCCATCGCTAGTCGTCAGCAGAGCCGCCCAAGGTCCCCGCCTAAAGCCCAAGGTCCCCGCCTAAAGCCCAAGCACCCACGGCCATCGGTTGTGCCTCCCCTGCTCTCCGCCCATCCGTGCCGCGCCCCTCCTCCAACGCGCCACCATCTGCCTCTGCTTCCCATCGGCCACTCGTGCTCGCCGCTGGCCATCACGCCCTCCGCCGGCTGTCACGACCTCCATCGTTCATCCCCCCCTTCGGTCCATGGAGAAGAACCTGCTATTGCACGAACGTGAAATCACACGCTTCTCAAAGCTACACCCTCTTCAAAGCAACACGGATTTCAAAGCTGCACCCTCTTCAAAGCAACACGGATTTCAGAGTAGGCACTGATTTTGGTAAATTCAGATTATACCTAATTTATTTATTTTAAATCTAGATATATGGACCAGTTGGGAAGTTTTTTTAAATTAGTTTTAGATTAGGATTAGTTTTATTTTCCACCATATAGGGAGGATTGTGTTTAGATTCTACTATGTTTTTAGACTGCAAACAAAGCAGGTTTGGGATGCACCTTTTTTTGGGCTGCATGCCTTGTATTCTTTACTTAGACCCCAAGTTTTGTAAGCCTACATATGAAGGAAGATTTTTTTTTTTTTTTTTTGTGTGCCTACACTAAGCATAGAATAGGAACAGGTAGATATTTTAAAACAATGTTAAAATTAATTGCGGAAAAACCTGTCCCAAAACCAGGATCAAAAAAAATATATTTGCATAAAGAACATTAAAATGCATGGCATATATTTCTTTTTCATAATTTTTAGGCATGTATAAATGCATATAAAAATTAATAAAGAACTTATTCCAGGCTGGAATAAGGGAGGAATGGGGTGGAATAGCTATTCCCGCTATTCCACCCTTCTTCAACCTCGGTTCAGAAATTCCTTACCGTGGAGCAATGTTCAGACGCCGACTGCAGAGCGCACAGGCCTCCAAACTTCGAGCTTCAAGGTCCGCTGGAATGTGCTCTTGACTGGCTACAAGGAACTGAAGACCAATCGCCAAAACTCCGGCATTTGCCACCTCAAATCAAGGCTCAAAAGGGCTTCACGGCCACGGTTGCAGCAGGGAGAATAAAGCTTCAAACTTGGATTTCTTTGCACTGGAGCGAAGAACTGCTCCCAGGATCTCAGGCGAAATCCCTCTAGAGGGGGTACACGCCGTGGAAACTTCTGATCGGAGCTCCGGCATCGCTAGCCGCCGGATCCCAAGCTTTCACGATTTTTGGAAAAACTCCGAGATCTCTCTAATGGCTACAAATGAAGGCTTTCAAAAGGTCTCTCTGGATCCGTATCGTAGAGGAGAGCAAGCTGCTGCTTTTTGGTATGAAGGGATGAAGGATTTAAAAGGAAAGAATCGGGATTTGAAACGCCCTGCCACGGTTTCAAAAAACCAAAAGTCTCAGGCGTTCCAAAACAATAAAGACGATGGTTCAAAAGGCGAACCGGCAAATGACCAAAAAGCCCTTCGATCCAAGGTCCAAAGCAGGGTCAATTCGGTTCAGGTCAAAACACAATCAAACGAAGTCCAAAATGAACGAAACTGGACTCAAAACGAAGCTAAGAACGAACCCTATCTTTCTACAGTCCAACCTTACTGATTTGAGTTGAAATCGATTTGCAACCGATTAAAACAAAATCAATTAGACTTGGAAACATTCATCAAACCATTTGATGAACATGGGTTCAATCCTAGTCAGCCAGGAACACATTCCTGGTCGATCCAGAGAAGACCTGATCAACCCAAGACCGGGTCAATCAGAAGAAAACTCAACCAAAAACCGTGACAAAACACCGAAATGATTCCCAATCGAATCGGTTCCTGATCAGATAGAAATCCTCTGTGGCGTGTGACCTCATAGGTTCGAACCTAAACGGTAGTACTGGAACACTTCCAGTACCAGCACAAGATACCACCTAGCAATGGGTCTCGGCGTCCGGATAGGTCGAAGATGCGAGAGCAATCCATCGAACCTCTGGCATATGGTTACCGCATAATTCATCCCTTTGACCTCCAATGCTCAGGATGACCTAGGGTTGAACTGCCAACCCCAGCTATGTCAATCCACTACGTGTCTCAATCTCGCATGTCTAGTGACTCTTCACTGGGACCACCCCGGCCGAGGATTTGCTAAATTGAGACACTGCGAGACATTCAATCCAAACCATTTGGACAGGTCAATTCCATCTTGGTCCACTACTGCTCCACAAGTACTTGCCTGTACCCAGAAACCTTCCGTCACCGGATTAAAAATTCGGGTAGTCCGGCACCAAAGCATAGGGAGTTGCTTGCAAGCTACCAAAGTGACCTCAGGTCAGAGGGACACTTATGCCCATATCCATTCGCGAGCGATCCTTAGGCAGATAAGGTGCTACGCGGAGTCACGTCTAATGAGATATCAAATATCCCACTTGCAGATCACATCAGTGTCACCACACTCCTTTGGTCAAGAGGACAACCAAACAATGTGAACCACAACAGCCTATGCTTGATATGTTGCTATCCAGGTACAACATATCATTTGGCTGAGAACCCTGTTTAAGGACCACTCGATATATCCTCTCTATATCGATGTAATAGTAGTCCTAAGGATATCATCACTAAAGAATTCATTATAGGAAGATGTAAAGTGATAAGAAGCCAGAATAACTTTTATTCATTATAAAAATTACATAACAATTAGCTCAACCATCTATAACCCAGATGATTGGCTTTGGGATACAATTCCCAACAAACTCCCACTTAGACTAAAGCCAATCAGAACAGTATCGAATACCCATCTTCCATTTATAACTGTCGAATTCTTTAATTCCGATGGCTTTGGTAAAGGGGTCGGCCGGATTTTCCTTTCCATCGATCTTCTGAAGATCGATGTCACCTCGTTCCACGATCTCTCGTACAAGGTGAAAGCACCGCAGAATATGCTTGGTGCGCTGATGTGCCTTCGGTTCTTTGGCTTGAGCAATCGCCCCTGAGCTGTCACAATGCAGAGGAATAGAATGCTCCAGGGAAGGTGCCACTCCCAGCTCGCCTATGAACTTCCGCAACCAGACAGCCTCTTTTGCTGCATCAGATGCGGCAATATACTCTGCTTCACAAACCGAGTCTGCAACAGTATGCTGCTTGGAACTTTTCCAGCAGATAGCTCCACCATTCAGGATAAAAACAAATCCTGACACACTCTTGCTGTCATCATGATCTGACATAAAACTGGAGTCAGTATACCCCTCTAGTTTTAGGTCAGAATCTCCATAGAGTAGCCATTGATCTTTAGTATTTCGCAAATACTTAAGGATGGTCTTTACCACCTTCCAATGTGCTTCTCCTGGGTTAGATTGGTATCTACTCACTACCCCTAGTGAGTATGCCACATCAGGTCTAGTACACAACATAGCATACATAATAGAACCCACTGCCGAAGCATATGGTATTCTACTCATACGCTCTCTTTCCTCAGGGGTTGTCGCACAATCCTTTTTGGAAAGAGTAATTCCATGGCCTATCGGGAGATAGCCTTTCTTGGAATTTTCCATGCTAAACCTTTTTAACACGGTGTCAATGTATGTCGATTGGGACAATCCCAGAAGCCTCTTTGATCTATCTCTATAGATTTTCATACTTAATATGAATGAGGCTTCTCCCATATCCTTCATGGAGAATTGTGATGAAAGCCAAACTTTTATTCCCTGTAATGCAGGAACGTCATTCCCGATTAAGAGAATATCGTCCACATACAATACAAGAAATACAACTACAGAACCATTAGCCCATTTATATATGCAAGGTTTTTCTCCGTTCCTAACGAAGCCATACGATTTGATACACTTATCAAACCGCATGTTCCAACTCCGAGATGCTTGCTTTAGCCCATAGATAGACTTCTGAAGTCTACACACTTTTGATTCGTCTATGGAAGTGAACCCTTCAGGTTGTGTCATATACACTTCCTCCTCCAGCTCTCCATTTAGGAAGGCTGTTCGGACATCCATTTGCCATATCTCATAGTCAAAATGTGCAGCTAAAGCTAGCATAATCCGAATGGATTTCAGCATTGCCACAGGAGAAAATGTCTCGTCATAGTCAATACCATAACGTTGACGATACCCCTTGGCAACCAGACGGGCTTTATAGGTCTCTACCTTCCCGTCTGCGCCTCTTTTCCTTTTGAAGATCCATTTGCACTCAATGGGTTTTATCCCTTCAGGTGCATCAACCAATGTCCATACATGGTTGATTTCCATGGACTCCATTTCGGATTTCATGGCTCCAAGCCATAACTCAGAATCAGACCTTTGCATTGCATCCATATAGGTGATCGGATCCTCATTGTTCTCATCGAGTTCAACAGGATCGCCATCCTAGATTAGATATCCAAAATATCTATCCGGTGGACGCGATACTCTATCGGATCTCTTAATGATTGCACAATAGGCTCAGGATTTGATCTTATCAAATCAGGTTCAATACCAGCCTGTGTGTGCCCAGGTTCTTCTACTTGTAGAACTTCATCAAGTTCTATCTTAGAAGCTACAGTTCCTTCAATAAGGAACTCCTTTTCTAAAAAGATAGCTCTAAGTCTGACGAACACCTTTTGTTCATCAGGCAAGTAAAAGTAGTATCCTTTGGATTCTTTTGGATAACCAACAAAAAAACATTTTCAGACCTTGGCCCTAGTTTATCTGTTTCCAAATGCATGACATAAGCCGGACACCCCCAGACACGAAAATGTGAAAGGGTTGGCTTACGTCCTGTCCATATTTCATATGGAGTTTTGTCAACGGATTTACTAGGAACATTATTAAGAAGTTGACATGCAGTCTCCAATGCATATCCCCAGAAAAACATAGGCAAAGTAGCAAACCCCATCATAGATCGAACCATGTCCAACAAGGTCCGATTTCTCCTTTCAGACACTCCATTTAACTGAGCTGTCATAGGAGGAGTCCATTGAGAGAGAATCCCATTCTCCTCAAGATATGTCAAAAACTCACCTGAAAGGTATTCACCACCTCGATCTGATCGAAGTATTTTGATTTCCTTTCTGGTTTGTTTTTCAACTTCATTACGATATCGTTTGAACATTTCAAACGAATCAGACTTATGTCTCATAAGATAGACATAACCAAACCTCGAAAGGTCGTCTGTAAAAGTAATGAAATATCTAAAACCTCCTCTAGCACAGATAGACATAGGTCCACATACATCAGTATGTACAAGACCTAGGATATCCGAGGCTCGCTCACCTTTTCCTTTAAAAGGTGATTTGGTCATCTTTCCAATAAGACAAGATTCACAAGTTGGCAGTGATTCACAATCACTGACATCTAGGAGGCCATCTCCTATTAACTTGTTAATCCTATTTTTATTGATGTGACCTAGCCTACAGTGCCAAAGATAGGCTTCATTGACATCATCTATTCTAGGGCGTTTACTAGAACTTGTACTCATTACAATAACAGGCTGTGATAGTAAATATATGCCATTAACTAAGCTTCTATTCATGATAGTCTTACCATTCAAAATGATAGAACAAACGTTTTTCTTTATTGAAAATTCAAAATTTTCATTGGCCAGAAGGCCTACAGAAATAACATTAAGCATGAAAGAAGGACTATAATGACAGTCACTTAGAGTGACATTACAAGACTCATAAGACAACTCCAGAACACCCAACGCCAGAACTGGAACAGCATTTCCATTCCCTACGTTCAGGTACCTCTCGCCATCTTCGAATCTTCTACTAACTCGAAGTCCCTGTAAAGAATTACAGATATGAATAGGACTTCCGGTATCTAATACCCAGCTAGTAGTATCACAAAGAGTAAAGTTAGGATATATCATATATATACCTGGTGCAGCAACAGCTTGCTGCTTCTTGTTCTTTGGCCTGTTCGGGTCAAGTGAAGCGATGTAAAGAGGACAATTCCTCTTCCAATGACCCTGCTTCTTGCAAAAGAAGCACTCTGCCTTGCTCTGGTCTAACTTCTTCTTGGTCTGACTTGGACCAGGAGCAGACTGTACCTTCTTGCTTTTTTTCTTCTTCTTTTTCTTAAAGGGTCGAGGAGCACCTGCCGAGGAACCTCCTACATAATTCACCAGCCCTTTGTTGAGCTGGTGGTCCTTTTCATAGGCTTGCAGTAAACCTAACATCTCATGATAGTTTACTACCGGCCTATTCAATCTCTAGTGATCGAGAAAGGACACGTAGGATGGAGGCAGGGAGTTCAGGATCGCATCTTTCCCCAACTGTTCATGAAGGGGACACCCGAGCTTGCCCAGGCGCTCGAACAACTCGATCATGTTCATAACATGATCAGTCACAGAAGCACCTTCACGCATACGCGTGTTATAGATGGCGCTGGAGATACGGTATCTCTCAGCGTCATCAGGTGTGCCAAAAGACTCCTTTAACCTTTGAAGGATATCCTCAGGCTGGGCCTCCTCAAACCTGCGACCGAACTCATCGTTCATCGTAGCCAGCATAATACATCGGACAGTGGTCCGATCAGAGATCCACTTCTGGTAAGTGTCTCTAACCGGTCCCCGAGTATTGGCAGCGGGAACTACAGGTGCCGGATCTGTCAGAACGTACAAGATCCGTTCATGCTCAAGGACTATCCTCAATCTTCGATACCAGCTATCGAAGTTGGGTCCAATCAATTTTTCATTGTCCAACAATGGACGGAGCGACAGATTGGTTGACATCTGAAAGAAAAATATGACCAAAATTAGTTTATGTGATTTTCAAAACCCTAAAGACTTGGACTTTAGTCAAAAAGGTTCTCCCACTAACTTTTCAGAATAGGAGCCTCTACCTCCAATTCCGTGAAGTCATAATTCAAAGTGGGTACTAGAATCCAATAGACCACGTACAAGCCCGTCTAGGGTACGGCTCACCCATACGTGTCTAAAGGTAGGTTCTTATAACCAATTGCTGCCCTTAGCAATTTCTAGTAATCTATTTTGCCCCAAGATGCACTGTAATCGACCTAGGGGCCTCCTATTACAGGCTCTCGGTTAGGTCCAACCATTAACATGCCGAATTCAGTGTTTCCAACCAACAAATGACCAAGCCCGTCTAGGGTACGGCTCACCTGATCACTGTTGAGAAGGTCACACTGAACCTTCATATTAGGGAGAGTAATCCCAATAGCGTGATATACACCCGTTCTATGGAACTGCCGATGCATACCCAACTAATGGACACATTACAAACCCACTTAATGGGAGGCAAAGACTTTGTTAACTCCTTAACTAGGTCTTTTTAAGGACCTAATAATTTAGAGGATTTTAAAATTTGTGACATATAAAAAAAAATCATGAACCTTGATCCATAAACTCCCACTAAATCTTAGAAGGGTTTATGGTTAGGTTCATGGGCACCTAAATTAGTCAGACTGATAACCTTAAATGGCATGGGTTGATCTAACTCAATTATCTTTTCTAATGCAAATCAGGTTAGCCAATTTGGCCAGGTAAGTGCGGTCGAGGCATGAGTTATGGCATTAACCACTTTCCTTAGACACCAGTTACAAGAACTGGCCAGGAAAGGGTACCCTCAAAGCCAAGGACCATAAGGCTGCTTACCTTAGACACCAAATTGATTTACCGTCATCAATTAGATTAGAAAATTTGAGTTAGGTTAGCCTCTGAGCCAGATTAGATCCATTTAGATGAATGGACACAAGCTTCTAACTAATTAGAAACTAGGAAAAGATAATCCTTAATCAACTTTTGATTAAAATTATTTTTAGAGTTCATTCAACTAAACCTAGGTCTAACCCAATTAGGATCTAATCCTAGCCCAACCATTTAACCCAATTGGCTTATCAAATGACTTAAGGTTTTATAAACCCTAATTTGCATTTATCATTTAATTATTTCAGATAATTCATAATTATAAGAAATCAAGCCAATTATTTAATTAAAACAATTTTAATTAAATCTTGTAAAACTCCTTTTACAATTAATTCTTATTTACATTTAACATATCAAAAAATAAAAATAATACATGCCATCATTAATTCTTAATTAAAACAATTTTAATTAAAAATTAAATAATTCAACTAATTACCAAATTAGTTAATTAAACAGTTTTAATTAACTAAAAACATACAAATATAATTTTAAATTGAACCTGGCTCTGATACCATTTGAAGGAAGATTTTTTTTTTTTTTTTTTTTGTGTGCCTACACTAAGCATAGAATAGGAACAGGTAGATATTTTAAAACAATGTTAAAATTAATTGCGGAAAAACCTGTCCCAAAACCAGGATCAAAAAAAATATATTTGCATAGAGAACATTAAAATGCATGGCATATATTTCTTTTTCATAATTTTTAGACATGTATAAATGCATATAAAAATTAATAAAGAACTTATTCCAGGCTGGAATAAGGGAGGAATGGGGTGGAATAGCTATTCCCGCTATTCCACCCTTCTTCAACCTCGGTTCAGAAATTCCTTACCGTGGAGCAATGTTCAGACGCCGACTGCAGAGCGCACAGGCCTCCAAACTTCGAGCTTCAAGGTCCGCTGGAATGTGCTCTTGACCGGCTACAAGGAACTGAAGACCAATCGCCAAAACTCCGGCGTTTGCCACCTCAAATCAGGGCTCAAAAGGGCTTCACAGCCACGGTTGCAGCAGGGAGAATAAAGCTTCAAACTTGGATTTCTTTGCACTGGAGCGAAGAACTGCTCCCAGGATCTCAGGCGAAATCCCTCTAGAGGGGGTACATGCCGTGGGAACTTCTGATCGGAGCTCCGGCGTCGCTAGCCGCCGGATCCCAAGCTTTCACGATTTTTGGAAAAACTCCGAGATCTCTCTAATGGCTACGAATGAAGGCTTCCAAAAGGTCTCTCTGGATCCGTATCGTAGAGGAGAGCAAGCTGCTGCTTTTTGGTATGAAGGGATGAAGGATTTAAAAGGAAAGAATCGGGATTTGAAACGCCCTGCCATGGTTTCAAAAAACCAAAAGTCTCAGGCATTCCAAAACGATAAAGACGATGGTTCAAAAGGCGAACCGGCAAATGACCAAAAAGCCCTTCGGTCCAAGGTCCAAAGCAGGGTCAATTCGGTTCAGGTCAAAACCCAGTCAAACGAAGTCCAAAACGAACGAAACTGGACTCAAAACGAAGCTAAGAACGAACCCTATCTTTCTACAGTCCAACCTTACTGATTTGAGTTGAAATCAATTTGCAACCGATTAAAACAAAATCAATTAGACTTAGAAACATTCATCAAACCATTTGATGAACATGGGTTCAATCCTAGTCAGCCAGGAACACATTCCTGGTCGATCCAGAGAAGACCTGATCAACCCAAGACCGGGTCAATCAGAAGAAAACTCAACCAAAAATTGTGACAAAACACCGAAACGATTCCCAATCGAATCGGTTCCTGATCAGATAGAAATCCTCTGTGGCGTGTGACCTCATAGGTTCGAACCTAAACGGTAGTACTGGAACACTTCCAGTACCAGCACAAGATACCACCTAGCAATGGGTCTCGGCGTCCGGATAGGTCGAAGATGCGAGAGCAATCCATCGAACCTCTGGCATATGGTTACCGCATAATTTATCCCTTTGACCTCCAATGCTCAGGATGACCTAGGGTTGAACTGCCAACCCCAGCTATGTCAATCCACTACGTGTCTCAATCTCGCATGTCCAGTGACTCTTCACTGGGACCACCCCGGCCGAGGATTTGCTAAATTGAGACACTGCGAGACATTCAATCCAAACCATTTGGACAGGTCAATTCCATCTTGGTCCACTACTGCTCCACAAGTACTTGCCTGTACCCAGAAACCTTCCATCACCGGATTAAAAATTCGGGTAGTCCGGCACCAAAGCATAGGGAGTTGCTTGCAAGCTACCAAAGTGACCTCAGGTCAGAGGGACACTTATGCCCATATCCATTCGCGAGCGATCCTTAGGCAGATAAGGTGCTACGCGGAGTCACGTCTAATGAGATATCAAATATCCCACTTGCAGATCACATCAGTGTCACCACACTCCTTTGGTCAAGAGGACAACCAAACAATGTGAACCACAACAGCCTATGCTTGATATGTTGCTATCCAGGTACAACATATCATTTGGCTGAGAACCCTGTTTAAGGACCACTCGATATATCCTCTCTATATCGATGTAATAGTAGTCCTAAGGATATCATCACTAAAGAATTCATTATAGGAAGATGTAAAGTGATGAGAAGCCAGAATAACTTTTATTCATTATAAAAATTACATAACAATTAGCTCAACCATCTATAACCTAGATGATTGGCTTTGGGATACAATTCCCAACAATATAAAGGCACCTCCTCTCTTGAATAAAATATGATGAAGAATATGAATTTTTGAAAAGTATGTTCTTGGTTCTGCCTCCGTCAGGAGTGGGCATGAAGCCCATTTTTCCTTCACCTGCGGGTGTCGAGGGGTGTGAGGCCCCAGTTATCTTCTCCCTTGCTGAGTCCCCTCTATGATATTGGAGCTTCTCCTTCACAGCCCCAAGTAGCGATTTGGGTGGGACGCCCTAGGCTCCGCATATAGTTAAATGGATAGGACGTCCTAGACTACATGTAGTGGGGTGGGTGAGATGCCCTAGAGGTATGACGTCTCTCCATAAAGGTAAGTCCCAAGTCCATAGAGTATCTATCTTTCTTGCCCCCATATATTTTTCCGTCTTTTTGACCCTAATCATAGGAGACTTCTCAGCTCTCCAACGATCCTCCTAGCTAGCCCCCCTTTTGTCCCGCATCAATTTTGATATCAGAGCAGGAGAGTATTAGGGTTGAAAAAAAAAGAGAAGAGAGAAAAAAAGGAAGAGAGAAAAAAAAATTGCAGTGAGCCTGACTCGATAGAGTCAAGTTTTCCCCATCCCAGGGGAATGATGGGGACATCAAAATCCATCCAGGTTTTCCTTTTCTTTTTTTTAGATTTTTTTATTTTTAGTTTAATTTTTTTATCCCAGCTATTCCACCTATTCCTATTATTCCAGCTTTATTCCAGACTTATTTCTGTTTTATCCCTCTATTATTCTAATCATCTTCTTCCTCCCAAAAAACTCCCAGAACTCCATTTTTCTCATTTTTTCTTCCTATTCGTCCCGGAACTACCACGCCCAACCACCGGCGACCCCCCTGACGGCCCTCCATCTCCCTCGCACCGCCACGCCGGATGATTGGATGGACCCTATCGATTGTCCATCTCCTCCTGTGGCTCCACCCATGGCCATCTGCCCCTGCGCCCCCACCGCTCGCGCCCAATCCATCGTCGTCCTCCCTAGCACCATTGCCGGCCACCAACGAAGCCGCCCAAGGTCCCCGCCCAAAGCCCCAGTGCCCACGGCCATCGACCGTGCCTCCCTTGCTCTCCGCCCGTCCGCGCCGCACCCCTCCTCCACCGTGTCGCCGTCTGCCTCTGCTTCCCGTCAGCCACTTGTGCTTGCCGTCGGCTGTCACGCCCTCCACCGGCCGTCACGACCCCCGTCGTTCAGCCTCCCCTTTGGTCCATGGAGAAGAACCTGCTGCTGCACGAACGTGAAAGCGCATGCTTCTCAAAGTTGCACCCTCTTCAAAGCAACACGGATTTCAAAGCTACACCCTCTTCAAAGCAACATGGATTTCAGAGCAGCCATTGATTTTGGTAAATTCAGATTATGCCTAATTTATTTATTTTAAATCTGGATATATGGACCAGTTGGGAAGTTTTTTTAAATTAGTTTTAGATTATGATTAGTTTTATTTTCCACCATATAGGGAGGATTGTGTTTAGATTTCTACCATGTTTTCATACTGCAAACAAAGCAGGTTTTGGATGTCACTTTTTTTTGGGTTGCATGCCTTGTATTCTTTACTTGGACCCCAAGTTTTGTAAGCCTATATAAAGGCACCTCCTCTCTTGAATAAAATACGATAATGAATATGAATTTTTGAAAAGTGTGTTCTTGGTTCTACCTCCGTCAGGAGTGGGCATGAGGCCGGTTTTTCCTTCACCTGCGAGTGTCGAGGGGTGTGAGGCCCCAGTTATCTTCTCCCTTACTGAGTCCCCTCTATGATATTGGAGCTTCTCCTTCACAAACCCAGGTAGCAATTTAGGTGGGATGCCCTAGGCTCCGCATGTAGTGAGATGGGTGGGACATCCTAGACTACATATAGTGGGGAGGGTGAGATGCCCTAGAGGTGCGACGTCTCTCCGTGAAGGTAAGTTCCAAGTCTAATGTATATCCATCTTTCTTGCCCCCACATATTTTTTCGCCTTTTTGACCCTAATCACAGGAGACTTCTCAGCTCTCCAACGATCCTCCTAGCTAGCCCCCCCTTTGTCCCGCATCACTACTTACTTGAAGACTATTGTACACCCGAAGACTCTATACTTAGAAAAATTGCAACACAGTCTGGAGGAAGAAAACACTTTTCATTGATATTAAAGATAGGCCTGTTACATGTCATTTCTCTTACAAAGCAAGAAATAAAATATGAAAAAGGCCTATTCATCTACTCCAGTCGTCGAAGGAACTTCTGGGTCAGCCGTAGGAGGAGACTCTTCAGTCTGACCCGCTGGAGAGGCCTCTTCAACTTGAGCAGAAGTTGCCGGGTCTACCATAATCAGCTCCTCGACTTGTTCACGGCCCTCCGCCATAATTGGAACTTCTTCAGCTTGTCCCAGTGCTCCCTCAGCTTCGGCAGGAACTTCTTCTTCCTCTTCTTCGGTGACCTCGTACACCGGGATGCTCGAAAGGTCCAGTTTGGGGTAAAGCTTTTGGACCTCCTTAAGTCCATCATTGAACCCGAGTTGGTAACTAACCACCCCGGATTCAGTGATTTCTTCTTTAAATTTCGTAGACTTCTTGAAGTCTTCGACCGCTCAGATTATCTGTACCTTCAGGGCCTCAGATTTTTTGGCCACCTCGTCGGCCCTCTCTTGAATCTCCTTGGCATAGAGTTCCAAGAAGTGTATCTACTTCCTCTTCTTCCGAAGCTTGGCTTCCTGTTCAGTGATCTTTAATTGAGCCTTTTTCAGCTCGTTCTTCAAACCCTGAACCTTAGAGTCCTTTCTTGAAAGCTTCTCCTCCATGGCCGACTTCAGCTCTTCGGCCACTTCTTTTTCTGCCTTTGCTACCTGAAGTTCTTCCCTCAAACTCTGGAGGAAGTTGTTGAATTTTATCAAACTCTCCTCCATGAAAGTGATGTCATGGACCAACTGCATTCAATGACCATATCATGAAGTCAGTAATGTTAGGAGTGATCCAGTAAAGATAGAAGAAGGCAGAGACGTTTACCTTCACCACAGTAGAGAATGATGAATCGGTCACCTCCTTAAGGTGTTGGTTCCGGGTGACTGCCCAATCACGGGGCAGTAGTGTGGCCTTCAACACTCTTTTGGCCATGTCAGGAAGCACAAGGCTCCTTGCATTGGAGAAGACGGAGAGGTCCACTTCACAATCCCTATCTAAGGGGGTGTTCCTCAACGGACCCTCTTCGACTTGAGGTGCATTACCCTTGTCCCTCATAGATGGGCAAGGCAGTGGTATGTCGACAGTAGGAATCGAGGTCAGGCTCTCTGAAATTTGGATCGGAGTGCTCTCCCTCGGCAGGGCTCCATTGAAGGGACTTTACCCCTCCCCGACGACTCCCTAGTTGGAGCAGCGCTCCCACTACCTCCATTGGCTTGAGCCTTTTTACGGGCCTCCGGGCCTGCGGGAGGAACCTGGGCCACCCTCTTCTTGGTGGATTGGCGAAGCTTAGTGAAATCGGGCTTCATCCTGCCACCTGTCAACAGAAATAAGCCTCAAGGTTAGTTCACTGGAATAACTGTGGAGCTGCACAAAACCGAAGTTATCTACTAGCTATACCTAAAGAGGAAAACTTGCTGATATGAGCGAGATGGAGATTTCTCTCTTCTAAGAGCTGATGGGGACCAAAACTCTATTTTATTTTATTTTATTTGAGTCCTGTAATAAAGTGAGATAACTGAGTCCAGTTAAGTCCACTTAGTTAGTCCAGTCGAGTCCAATCGAGTCCATGTAGTTTTCATTCAAGAGGAGAGTCAGCAGCTAGGAGATTCACCAGACCTCTCCAACCAGAGCCGGCCTTCATGCACCTGGACCCTTTCATGCCGCCAAGCCCACAAGAGAGAGCTCCAGCCCAAGACAGGCCCACTGTTGACCGGTCCACTAGGGTTTCTTGGCCCACAAGTCAGGATTTCTTAGTCCTCAAGTAATGTACCCTGGGATGAATCTATAAATACCGCCCCTCCCCTCTTGTATTAAACATCTTTTTTCTAATGAATACAAACTAAAGTTGAAAGTTATTTTGTCTGAGTGTTTTTCTCCATATTGGAGTGGGTGTGATGCCCGGGTTCCCTGTTCTTGAGTGCAAGCCCTAATCTCCTGGTGACTTCTACGCTCGCCAGCGATCCTTCCCCGCTCTGTCCCGCATCAACTTGGTATCAGTGCCCAGCGGATTAGGGTTATTCTCATTCTCCCCGGCTTCCCTCGCTTCCTTGTGTTTAGATTTTCCTGTGCAAGACTTCTCAAACCTCGGTCAACTGTTGAGGTCCGTCAACGCCCTGCACCCGAGCCCCTCTCCTCTCTGTCGCTCATGAAGCATGCCTCCACTGACGTCGATAAGAAGTTCACGCCCGAACCCCTCCTTTGCCTCCGTCGCAAGAAGCCTCCCATCCCCTGCTGGTCGACGCCCTGTTCCTGCTCACCACCAGCAGTCGACGCCCCAATCCGCCTCGATGAGTCCCGCACCAAGGCCCAGGCCACCGCGCCGCCCTCGCCGACCTTGGCCTCGACCGCGCAGCCAGCCGTGGCGTCCTGTCCATGGGTCGTTCGTCCCCTGCAGATGCTGGGCTTCCCCCAAACTCCCATGGGCGCCCGCCTTCCTGCGGCCCCCGTGCAAGTCACCGCCAGGCCAGGGGTGCCGCCCGTGCCCTTCCCTGTGCCGCCACCCCCTCAGATCATGCGTTGCCACTGCCGCCACTATGGACGCCAGCACCGCCACCGCCATTGTCTTCCTCCCGCTCGGGCGCTCCCCCATGGCCATGGATCTCCTTTGCTGTCGGGACCTCGCCGCTCATCGCTTCCCTTCGTCGGACCATTGCCTTCATCACCGTCTTGCCATCCGGACGCACGCCCAAGCCGATCTCCTCTGGACGCATGCCCAAGCCGAGCCTCTTCACCCCATTGTCGTCGCTGGTCGCCGCCAACTCCACTACCACCCTACCGGACTGTCCTCCGCCCAGCACCGACGCCGGTGAGTCCCTCCGCCAGCCTCCCTACTCCCTACTGCCGATCCGTGAGAAAGGAGAAAGGGGAGGAGGGGCACCGCACGAACGTGAAAGTAGTTTCCCCTCCCCTTTGCCGACTTCTATGTTGCACGCTCCTCAGGGTAGCACAGATATCAAAGCCACACGCCTTTCATAGCTGCACGGCTTGCAAAGCCACGCAAATCTCAGAGCAGCCAATAAAAAAATTCAGAGAAAAAAAAAAGGTTGAAACTAGCCTCCTTGCTTTGATTTGCTTAGTTTCGGTTCCATCAAACCCCGTTGAGCCTGACTCGACGGAGTCGAGTTCTCCCCATCGCAGGAAAATGATGGGAACCAAAAGTCTATTTTATTTTATTTTATTTGAGTCCTGTAGTAAAGTGAGACAACTGAGTCCAGTTGAGTCCACTTAGTCAGGTCCAGTTTTTAGTCCAATCGAGTCCATGTAGTTTTCATTCAAGAGGAGAGTCAGCAGCCAGGAGATTCACCATACCCCTCCAACTAGAGTCGGCCTTCATGCACCTGGACCCTTTCATGCCGCCAACCCCGCAAGAGAGAGCTCTAGCCCAAGATAGGCCCACTATTGATCGGTCCACCAGGGTTTCTTAGCACTCAAGTAATGTACCTTGGGATGAATCTATAAATACTGCCCCTCTCCTCTTGTATTAAACATCTTTTTTCTCGTGAATACAAACTAAAGTTGAAAGTTATTTTGTCTGAGTGGTTTTCTCCATATTGAGTGGGTGTGACGCCCGGGTTTCCTGTTCTTGAGTGCAATCCATAATCCTCTGGTGACTTCTATGCTCACCAGCGATCCTTCCCCACTCTGTCCCGCATCAAGAGCTCTCAGATTGAAACTTGAAAGGGCTTCAGTCCTAGATAACACTTCGTAGTCTGGTCGGTCGGCTGTCAGGACTTTCTTGTTGCTGTTGGCACTTAAGCAGGGTTCTCTCCACTCAGTGTTGAACCCCCATGCTGAGAAGAAAAAACAAACAGGAAGTTAGGAAGTTAGGAAGTTGGGTTTCCACTCATGGATGGCACTAGTCATATCCTTCATTATTTTACGGCTAGGATGGGGCCGATGACCCACCATCCGTAGCCATGAAAATCTCTCTTTAATACGAAGAGAGAGGTGTATAGAGTAGTCCTCGGCCTCATCCTGCTATGTGACAGAAGACTAAAAACCTGCAGATATTCCGAATACTGTTCGGAGTTAACTGGGTGGGGACTATGTGGTACATATTAAGGACTTTAGCGAAAAAAAGGATGCAATAAGAAATGAAGACCGGCTTTTAAGTGGTCTTCGTATAGGGCATAGCACCAGTAGGAGGATTGCTAACCCTCTCTTCGGGCATCAGAAGGATGAAGGGGAGGTTTTTGGGAATATGGTAATATTCCTGGAGGCTGGCTACCTTCTCGAAGGACAAAGAACATGGGATCAACTCTGGTCTAGATTCGACAATAACCTTCCTAACTGGTTCCGAGATGCTAGGAGACTCAACTTCTCCCCCGCTGGGGGAGCCCTACTTGCAATAGGGGTCTCTAAAGTCCTAACCATGGCGGAAGGAAAAAGAGAAAGAAAAGGGAGACCCTACCTGCGAGAAGAAATGGGAGCCGAGAAAGGAAGAAGGACTGGGACAGCAGGGAGCAAGAGGAACAAAGCAGAGAAGCTTCCTTTGCCAAGCTGCCCCCCTCTTATATAGGGGGGACAACGACGGTTCGGGTAGTCTCCTCGAAGAAAGAGACGCCTCCCAGATCATGCCACGTATGAAGGCACCGATCGTGGATACGAAGCCCCAAACGACGCTGGTCGATTCAATGGAAGAAAAACCAAACTATCAGTTGTGATCCGTGTGATCACATCTAACAACCAGGATGAAGCTCGCACATGATGCCCAAAGGACAGGATGATGCCACGTCCTCCACCCAAATTGAAGCCGAAGAGTCGGCCGGATCGCTATAATGGAAGGAAGAGACACAACCCACCTAACCATCGTCCACCGGTAAAAGGGTGACACCTGTCCGCCGCACGACTACCGAACTAGACGCCGGTTACTGTCATTAACTGAATTGAAGATTCGCCATTATTGATCACGCCATTTTCACCGGAAAGTGACAAATCATAAGTACTCTCACCTTTCGAAGCAAATGATTGCTTCGAAAACTGGGAGTGGGGGGGCAACTGTTGTGATAAGCCGGCTCAAGGAAGGCTAATTACCGGTTCAAGGGCCTAATCAGATCCTTTCCAAACTGGGTGCTTAAATCAAAAAACTCAAAGATGGATCTACAAACTGATGAAGCGACGATTCGACATTACTTAACCATTTTGCAGGACCAATCTTCGGCCCGCATCGAAGACATAGGCCCTGAAGCATACTTCTGGCCCGCACCATCCCAGACGGCTAGCCAGTCCTCTTAGTGTTAGTCCGAAGAGAATGGGTCCGAAGAAGACAATCATCTTATCTCCCGACAACTCCCATGCAAGTGACTGGGTATCTTCGGCTTACTCCAAAAAAGGCGGACACGAGGCAGCTTAACTTCGGTCCCTTCTGAAGGAGTGGTCCTGAGATAAATCTCCAGTTGATCTTGGCCTAAAATTTCAAGAATGGACGTGGTTCTTATAACCAACCACGTGGCCACTAACTCAAAATCCCACAATATTGAAGTGGCCAGAATTAGATATTAACTACTCGCGGTTATCGGGATATTACGCCCACTAATCCAATTGATTGAAGGCAAGTGGCCAAACTGCATTATGTTACATCCACCTTTATAAATATCGGTAAGAGGGGATACCGATGGTAAGCAATTATGAGCTACTTTTACTTTCTGAGAGAATCCTCTATTTTGTTGCCTGAACTCTTACTGATTTAGGCATCGAGTATTCCTCATCGAAAAAAATCCGGTCAGGGACTTGTTCTTTTTTGCAGGTGCCTGAGGAGACGGACCAGTAGGAGTTCAACCGCTTCGCCCGATTTACAAGGGTTTAGTGCCAACAACTTCATTTCTGTCCCAGGAAATTATTATTTTATATAACGTACACATGTAGTCACGTGCATTGTTCATGTTTTTTTTTTTTTTAGCCTTATTTATCTATTGTTCATCCATGCACCGCTACAAACGGGCATGGTTGGTCACGCATGCGGTCATGCATGCCGTGTGCGATGTAAGTCATGTAACTCGTCTGCTAAAATTACTTTCGTTTTGATCGAGATATACTCAACATCCAGCAAGATCGACGCGACCAGTCGCGTACGACCGCATTCGTGGGCCCTGAGGACGCCAATGGGCCCTTGCAAGCCTTGATCTCGAGTCACGATCCGATAACAGGACTCCTCCCTCCGCAAGACAACTCGACGCCGCTCGAGGGTGCAGGTGAGACCTCCGCAACCGATTCTTCGTATTTTGATTTTTTTTTTTTTTTCCGCGAGATTCAGCCTGACGGGGATCGTTGATCCGCTTCCTCTCTCTCTCTCGTTTTGCATCCATGCGGATCCGTCGTTAGATTTTGTGTATTGCTTCTGGCCTCGATCTTTCTAGGGTTCTTCCTTTGATTTCGAGCCAGGAGATTAAAATCAGGTTTGATATTTTTTAGGAAGAGATTAAGATTAGGGCACGGTTGTCTAAGTTCTGGTAGCAGCTACAACCGAAGTCACTGGATGCTGAAATCTTTATAGGGCTTGATTGCAGACAAGGAGAAGGATTTCAGGCATGGATTTCAAGCTTGGTCGTCTTAATCTCAATGCTGTCGCTCAGGTTCCTCCCAAATTATCTTTTTAATGAATTGCCTTTCAATTTTTTAAGTCGACATGAGCTCTTTAATTGATTGTAAGAAAATAATTTTTAAGGAATTGATTGTAAGAAAAAAATTTGCAGTCAACAATTGTCATCTTTTATTCTATTTGGTTTTCTTTAATTATTGTTCTTTGTATTCTGCTTGTTTAGTTTTCATATTGGAATGACGAAAAAATGAATTGTTTTGCACCTTCATTTTCATATGAATGCCACTTGAAGGTTGAGAAAGGTTGCTGTTGGAACCGTTGGATTGCAAGTGATCTTTAGCAGATTTTGACTGACTATGTTTCTTTTTTCCTTGCTAATTTTCATTTTTACCAATGTAGATCGATGTTGAATATACTATGGATTGTGCTGTTAAAATGCTAGCTGATTTTAGTTTTGTTGACCCTTTCCTAATGGGCAATCTTATACTTTAGTACTTGAATTCTGCCTCTCTCTCTCTCTCTCTTGCCTCCCCTTTCTCCCACCCTCTTTCTCTCTCTTGGAAGAAACAAGAGGAATACGTGAAGTTGTGGTGTGAACTCATTAATCAGTGCACATAAATAATAAGATTTCATGGTGGAAAGACTAATCCCAGGCTTAAGCAGTTGATGGAATCACAATTACTTCACCAGTTGAAATATTCCTTTCATAATCAATCACATGCAGTGGATTTGTCAATCTCTAGAATTATTACATTGATATATAATTAAAGAGAACATAGATTATGATTGTTCATATCACTATGTATGTCATTAAGTACTTATGATGGTTGTGGCACATATATGATTAGGTATTTAAGTTGTATATGCTTCTAATGTAATTTGAGAGCATTAAAATCATAATCACAACAATCTTTATTATTGTAGCAGTTGTTATTTTAAGCTATGATGGCTATGAGTGGTCAAATAAATGTTATGGAATTTGTTTGAATATGCTATAAAATTTTGTAGCTAAGTGTTGATTATTGGCTTCCAATCTTTGTTTTATCTATGGAACTACCATACTAAAGATTTCTGATCTTAGGCAACTTAATAGCATGGTTTCATACATTTTTCTTCAAAAACTATCAGAGCATATACGGACCCACAATGCTGATGAGGTTAAGTTTTTCATGAGTCAAGTACGTGTGGTGCATGCTTCGATGTCCTTGGCCACTTCGTGGTCATGATGGAAGAGAGATTACAATATGCAATGTTGTTGAGTGTTTTTCTCTACTTAACAATGACTCAATGAGGGAAGCTAACTCTAGGCTGATTAGCATAGCGGCTAAGCTATAGTGAAAGGGACTTCAAAGACAGATAATGGACTTTTTGTTTGAGCCACTTTGTGTGGATGAGTAAGTGCTTTGCCTGTTTGTTTCTCTTTCTTGTAACATCATCACATTATTATATTAGAATATTCTTTATATAAAAAGCATAGTTTCAAAAGTTGTTTTGGAATTTCTGGACTTGCATGGTCAGAGAAGTGTACTCATGGTTAGTTGTCTACAAAGGCTATAGGAACTGGCTTGGGCTTGTTGATTTTCTTGGCATCATTAGAAGGTTTCAGGGTGAGCAAGTGTGGAGAGAGGGGCATTGAGCCAGAAAATTTGTTCTTAAACTATCATCCCATTAGTTTTAGATGAGCATTATCATATCTCCTTTTTTATCTGAACGCCCTCCCAGACTTGCTTGCATTATTAAGGACAACAGGTATATAATAGTGCATAACAAAACCTAGTGCTTGCCAGAAAATTTTATAAGTGGATATTTTATTTACTTCTTACAGAAAAAGAGGTGTATTGATGGGAGTAGTAAAAAGTTGGGCATTTGGTTAGTGGTCAAGGTGAAAGATCGATTCAGCAGGGTTGCCATCATTCATGGACATATTGTCAAAGAAGTTTGTTTACAGGATCAATAAAATTTTGGATACTTGGTCAATGCTCAAGGTGAAAGATGGAAACAGCTGTGGTGCTCTTATGAGCTTTGCACATTAACATAGGTTGGCTTTTGCTATGGAAACAGCTGTGGTGCTCTTATGAGCTTTGCACATTAACATAGGTTGGCTTTTGCTCGTGTATCTACATGATCAAAGTTAATTTACTCTTCAATGTATTTTACAAAATGTATCACATTATTGCCTAATATGCTTGCTGGGTAGAAGATATGCATAAATAATTTATTGAAAAAACTGTGAGAGGATGAATTACTTGATGGCTTGAGTCTTTGATATGCTTTTGATGATTTTGAACCATGCTGATCTTTAGTCATTAGTTTTCAAATATCTGTATACTTATTATAGATATGATTCTCCAACATTTTTTCCCTAATCATTGCCTTTTTTCTCTCTAGAAACTAATTATATCTATTGACCTTTTTAATTCTATGAATTGCTGAATCTAATCCCAAAATTTTCATGCAGGGAGTTGGTGGATTTGTTTTTGGAAATGAAAATTCTGCTTCAAATGAAGATAGGTAATGACCACAAAATCTTTGAAGCTAACAAGATGATTCATAACAATTTCCCTGATTTATAGTTAATAGGGTGTAATTCCAGAATCATTGCATAAATAGGTACTTTTCTAATTATTATGGAAGGCATTTGTTTACACTTTACATGTTATATTGAAATCTGTTGTTTGTTAAGCTTGCTTGTCATTGTTAATTAGCTCAATAAATGTGCCTCTGTTTTTAGTGCGACTTGAAAAACCATTGCAGCTTATCTATGCTAGCTAGCTACATTTTCTTATGACTGTTTACCTTGGTTGCCAATGTAAATCAGGAGAATTCATCTTGTTGTAGAAAGTGTCCTTTGCAACTTAGTAGAGATTGGATAGGGCCCTTATGGAAAGAGAATGCTGTTTAATCCTAAGTTGTTGAAATACCCTACCCTGCAAAAACTGTTATTTTGTAAGCTAAAATTAATTTTTTTTGTGGATGCTTTAAAAAGTTGGACTTAATAAGTGATGCACACTACTTATTGAAAAAGAGTTTCAATACCTTAAACTTTATTGAAAATCAACATGCGTTATTCCATCCTTATAGGTTATTTTTTAGGATCAAGGTATGAACTATCGAAGTTTGAAAACATTTTAGATAGGGGTGTGCAAATGGTTCGGTTAAGCAAAAACCGAACTAAATTGCCAATTATTTTCTTTGGTTCGGTTTTTCTTGAGAAAATTTCAGTTTCTGCTTAAAATCAAGCCGAAGTTTTTTAATCGGCTTGGTCTTCGATATTTAATTTGATAATTTGGTTAATCAAAAATCAAAATTATAAAATGCAATAAAAACCCACCTTTGCCCTTTCTAGGCCTATGATAAATATTATATTGGTAAATTGCAAAGAGCTTGAGGTAATTTTATTGAATTGAACTTTTTTTTTGAACAGTTTGTTGTTGATTTGAAATTACATAATAATATTAAATAATGAAATTATTAAAGAATTTTATAAGCCCAAACCAAAATCAAAAGCCTAGCACAGAAAAGTCCAAAACCGAATTACCGAACTAAACTGAACCGAAATTATTTCAGTTTGGTTTGTTTGGTTTTAGGTTACTTCGGTTTGGTTTTTGGTTCTACAAAATGTAAATTTGGAAGTTTGGCTTTTGGAACTTTAGTTCAGTTTGAACCAAAAAAATCGAATGGACACCCCTAATTTTAGATAAGGCTGTCAACTTGGTCTCCAAATCTCGAACTAATTTTACATTTCTAGCAAGGGTAGATTTGGGGAAAGAGAGCTTCTCATGAAATCTAAAAGCCCATTAGGTGGGTCGGAAGACATTTTTTTTTTGATGCTTTTATTTAGAATGGAGAAGGCAATGTCAGACGGGTAATTTGTTGGTAGCTGCCAACTTTCCACTAGTAATCCTTTTCATTTTCATTTGACTATAATTCTGATGACCATGTTGGAGTTGTCTAACTATTTAATGTTTGTGCATAATGATTTGGTGCAAATTTCGATGTGCTTTTTAAAAACATATTCCACTCACCACTAGGACTATTTGGCAAGGTTGTATTTTTTGGATAGTCCATCAGAAATAATTATTTATCCGCTCTTATTGGCTTTGTTAGAATTTCTTCTCCATCATCTTTTCACATGATGCAAGTAGTCCATTGCTTTTGTTTCTACATAATTCAAAGGCACCATTTCTGCGATTCTGCCAAGTTGCTGGAATTTTCTTCTTCAAATCTTCCTAGTCCATTACAACCCGAACCACTTCTAGGTACTTGGAAGTGGGTCTCCTTTTTTTTTAATAAAAAAACTTAGTAAGAAAATACTTAGGTACTGTTTGGTAGAGGGAGATATTTCCAATCACCTATGTGATGTGAGTTAGGTGATGTGATCACCTTGTTTGCTATTGCAAAGTCCCATCTAGTGATGAGGGATCCATGATAATTCGGTGATAGCATTATTGCATTGTGCAATGATTCTATCACCTCATATATCCCAGGTGATAGCACATCACTGGGTATTGGTGATGTGTTAATGTTATTTTGAGATAAAAATATTTCTAGTCGGAAAAGTTCAAATAAATTTATCCTTGATAATTGGGAAGAAAAGAAAAATCCTCATCATCATTTTAATAACCTAATCACAATAAAAACCTATAGTAATAATAATAATAATAATAATAATAATAATAATAATAATAATAATAATATTACTACTACTATTATTACATATTTTTGTGAGGAGTTGTGAACGAAGAACGCTTAATCAAATTTTAGAGTAATTATTATATTCTAATGTATAAAGCTATTTATGGTATTTTATATATTATCACTATCACTACTTGGTGATATACCAAATATAGTAAAGTTCTATTCCTAATGATATTCCAATAGTATATAAAATATGGCAATCACACATCACCTAGTGCGCACATCATCCACTGATCATATCGCTTCAATGATCACATCAATGGTGATATACCTAACATCACCTTAGGAGATGGGTGCGAGGATGAGTCTCTGACAAGTTTTGGAAGTTGATTCGCTGCCCTAAATTGAAGATTCTTTCTACTAAGCTCTAAAATATCCACTTTCCTTCATCTGCACCTGGCCTCACACTCGGTCCTGACTCTGGCAATGAAGCTTTGTCCTCAGTTGTTGGTTACTGACCTTTTTGCTAGGCTTTTAAACAGAACCACCTTGGATCTGAAAATAACAACTTTTTCCTTTTGTGGGTTATCTGATGCCAAGTTTATACATGTGAGGGCATCTTATGAGTTCAGAGCCTGTTTGGGATATGCAGGCAATAACTGCTAAAGGATGGGTAAAAAAATAATTAGAGGAATTGTTTATTGCAATCAAATAATTTGATGGGTAATTTTTTTTAATCTTGGTTTCTTTAAAGATCTGCTGTCTGTCTGATAGGAGAGTAGGGATGGCAATTTTTCCCGATCCGATGGGTATCCGACCCGACCCGACCCTAATGGGGCAGGTATAATCCGACCCACCTAATTTATAAACGGATATGGGTTATATAAAAAAAACCCGACTCGGGTTCGGATCGGGTACGGGTAGTAGTACGCCCTGACCCGAACCCGACCCGTTTATATATAAAAAAAATTATGTTTATAAAATATTTAAGTAAATTTGATATGGGACGGATATACCCGACTCGACCCGACCTGTTTAGCTTTTAAATAAACTAAGTTTTATGAGACCGGGTATACCCGACCCGACCCGATCTACATATGATTTTTTTATACCTGACCCGACCCGACTCGAGACGGATATGGGATGGATAATTTTTTAGCGGGGTGGGTATGGGTTTTAGGTGACCCAACTCAAACCCGACCCGTTGCCATCCCTATAGGAGAGCCATTGTAACATCTCTGAATTTCTCATTCTTACAACCATCTCTTTTCCTAGCAGCCAAGAACCTCCCCCTCTCCATCCCTCCCACTCTTGTGTACACTTACATATAGCTTGACCCTAGAGCCACTGCATGCTAGCCCACCTCTTTTCTTCTTCCATCACACAAATGTGGAGGAAGGAGAATGGAGCGGTGTAAGTTGACGAGGACATGGCGTTGGAGAATGAGAGAGGATAGGTGTAGGAGGGAGAAGAAGACGTGGAGGTAAAAGGGCATGAAGTCTGCGTGCTGGTGGCACACTTTCAACTAGGTAGGCATGGTGTTGGATTTGGGATTGGGTAGCAGGGAGCAGTAAAAGTGGGTTCAGAGATGCTGTTTTGGTGTGTGAGAGGTTAATGGGCCTCCTCACACAACATGTGGGAATATAAAACAATTAGTGGTGATTTTTTTTTTTCTATGTAGGGTACCTTATTATTGTAGTATTTTATGCCTATATAAACTCTTTCTAAGACCACCTTATTAATAATGTTTTCTTTAATAGTTAAAAGTTCCCATGAAAAAACTATTTCACATGAAATATCAAGGAAATAGGATATATCAAACAGGTCCTCAAGGATTTCCCCTGAATGGTGATAATTTGTTGGAGCTGACATTAATCCGTGATATAGGAGAAATTTCCATCTTATCTATTGCCTGTCTTTTTTCTTTTTTCTGATTTTCATGTATCATCTTTCTTATCTTCAAGACTCAACTGTGTATTCACTTTTTATTAAATACCTTCTGCATTTTGTTCTATCAAAGAATGGATTCATGCAGTCGCTAGCAGTTGTATAATTGCTTCTAGAAGATACTGCTTTATGACACTTTAATTTTTATCTTGCATCAATCCTTCTTGCCGAATAGCTATGTTGAACGCTATCTAGATCGTATAAGCAATGGTGTACTTGTGGAGGATAGGCGGGCTGCTGTTACTGAACTTCAGTCGCTTGTAGCAGAAAGCCGTTCAGCTCAGATGGCATTTGGGGCAACAGGTAGCAGCTTCTTTCTTGTCTAACCCTATAATTTGTTCAGTTCGACATGACATTTGATGAATGCTTCTTTCCAAAACAGGATTTCCGATACTTCTGAATGTTTTAAAGGAAGAACGTGATGATGTTGAACTGGTTCGAGGTGCCCTAGAAACTCTTGTAAGTGCTTTAAGTCCTATAGGTACAACAGATGGACCAAAAAATGAGGTTCAACCAGCATCGATGAACTCCGACATGCTTTCTCGAGAATCAGAGAGCATTTCTCTTCTTCTAAGTTTGCTGGTTAGTGATTCCCCTTTTCCTTTTTTTTTTTAAAGCTCATTTAATGCTAACATTTTTCCATTTACCATTCATGTCCATTTCCTATATATGTTGACTATTTCTTTTTGCAGTCAGAGGATGACTTCTATATCCGGTACTATACTCTTCAGCTTCTAACTGCCCTTCTTACTCATTCCCCTAATAGGTACTCCATGTAACTCATGTTCCTGACTTTGTGTCTGTATGTGTACGTGCATGCTATGCACATTTACATGTTCATTCTAGTTGGTTGCAGGATATGGTCAGTAGTTTTAATTGATGTGTTGTTTCTTGTTTCAGGTTACAGGAAGCAATTCTTTCCACTCCTCGTGGTATAACTCGGCTAATGGATATGCTTATGGATCGCGAGGTCTGAGTTTGTCCAAATATTCTATATACATCTTTTTTACTTCTTCCCTTTTCAAAATGATTGCTTAAATTTATATCAATGATAATTACAATCTTTTTCCAATCATTGTAAGTGAGTAACATCGACTCCGATAGGTAAACTTTGATGAAAACATGAATAAATCTGTTGATGACTGTCATCCATTGCCTTCCCTGTATACATGTGTCTATGTGGTTTTTTTAAGTCTACCATTTCTGAACTTAGAAACTTAAGTTGTATTTGAGAATTGAGACCTCTTTCCAACTCATCGTCTCAATCTTGAGCCAGTGCTAGCCATATCATAGCCCAATAACCCTGGGATATAAGGTTTTACATTTGACTTTGGTTAAATAATGGAATGCATTTTTTTGTTTCTATGCTGTTTATGTGGACATTAGACGTCAACATATAAATCATATTAACTTTGCTACCTATGTTATTTATGTAGCTTATATATCAGCAAAGATTTTGACTCAACCACAAAGTCTGGACGTGCATGGGTTTGCATTTTTTTTTTTTGGCATTTTTCTAGTATATAAAACAGAGAATAACTGTTAATATTTTTTTTTTACAAAAATATAATAGTAGAGAACAAGAGACCAATTGGATAGTGTCCATAAATCTTTACATGACTTAAACTAAATCAATACATAGTTACTCCATAAAGCAATTTCTTATAAAAGAATTAGCTTATTTTTAAGTCCATAAAAAATCTAATTGAAGATCCTCAACACCCCCAATATTACAATCCTGTTGTTTCTTGGTGTGCTGTATGTTTTTAGATGTATCTTTAGTAGTCTAGCAGATTAGAGTTTGACAAAAGAATTAAGAAAGTTACATATTTTATATGTCTTCCTCTTTACTCATTTTATAAACCCTTAAACAAAAATTCATAAGAACCATACAAGTATTAATATCAAAGCAAGTATTGATATGTGCATGGGTGCCCCAACCATGTGCGAAAATATAGTTTTCTCCCATACTAATTTCCTAATAAGAATTTTTTTAATTTCTGAGCTTGTGTTAATTGCCAGTAATATCATCACTTTTTAGAACAATTCTACTCAATGTTTTGAAGGACTGCAGGCAGTGGACAAGCTGCCAGGGAGCTATTGAGTACGTGGTTGTTAGGTGGGCACCAAGTGGTCAGTTATCAAGATGACCTAAAAACAGTCAATTTAGAGGACTAATATATTTATGGAGAAGAAATAGTCATAATCCAGCAGGTGAAACATAATTTATTCAATGAAATAAAGGAAGTCAATGCGAAATATGAACCAGGCAACATTTGGTACTGATTCATATTTTGTTGCATCCGCTATAATCAAACATGATGCAAAAGATTAAAATGAATGGCTAGGTGGCTAAAGCAGTCATCTTTTCAAACATTAACCTTGATTGCCCAGTTGATGCATTTAACATTTTTCAAACATAAACGTTACTTGACTGCCCAATTGATGCATTTAACTCTTTTTAGTTTTTACCACCACTCTAGCAGCTGAATGCATCATCCCTGCTTTGCTTGTTGAGTCCATCATTATTGTTAATTTCTTGCTTTCATGGTTAGTCAATCTTATTTCCTTTCTACCATCTCCTCACTATCACTCCATGTTCTCCATTATCATGGTTGGTCAGTATCCATCCATCCAGCAAACAGTTGATCATTAGCCCTAGCAGTCAAAACTTCAAAACTTGAAGGGTAATGCATTCTGTTCATCAGAGTTGGGAGGATGGGAAAGAAGGAAAATTTGACCAGCAGCTTCTCACGTCATCTTGATAGAGCCTTGATAAAGCCTTTTATCCTTCCTAGTTTCAAGACAGAACTCATCACACAATATTTTATTTGCCACTGATGTGTGCAGATTTCTGGGACTAATGATACAATAAATTCACTCACAAAAGAGTGAGATGGCCTCCAAAAATGAGAATGAGTAATTAGATTGCTTTTCAGCAATCTAACTACTCTGTTAGGAAGAAGATTTAGTTCCATTTTGTTGGGATTCAGATTTTAGATTTGGTCATGCTTTTTTTTTTTAAAAATTTTTTTTTGTATTTTTGCTTCTGTTATAGAATCATTCTTCAAAAAATAAATAATTTTGAACCTCCACTTATCTCTTCTAAGAAAATTCATGAAGATACATAAAGTGATGGCCCAGAAAATTGTAGAAATAATAGGTAGGCATCAAGAAAGTTGTGAAATTCTTTTGGACTTGTGATGAATTATATCTTTGCAAAAGTTGTGATATATATGACATGCATCAAATTTATCACTGGAAGTTCCCAGTCCTCCTGTCACTCTTTTATCAGTTTGTATAAAGATCTGAAATACTGCTTTAAGCGGAATTTAGTTTTTAATAGAATGGAATATGTAAATTTTCTTTTGTGAACTTAACACCAAGTCAATGAAATCAATGAACCACATAGGCCTTGTTGATTATGATGGTTGGTAACTGCTGAACATATTGATGTATATGGTAATACTTGATCTAGTTTTCCATCTTTTCTTAATAAAAGGAGATGGTGGAATTTGTGCCGAGATATGTGTTTTCAAATTTTGAAGTACTGTGTGTTTTTGTGTGTATCATGATAGTGATAGTGACTGAATCGACCATTTTTGAAGCATGGTGGAATTCATGGGTTTGAATCAAATGATTATTAGAACTTGTCAGTTATCACATACCAAAATTTGTATGAATATAATAACAAGAAGAACCAAGCACTGAAAATTGATGCTTCTCAGATATTCTTTTCATTGACAATTACACTGCTTCATTTTAGTTATAGGCCCCTGGATAGTTCTGTAGTTTGTGCCATATTTTCGGAGTTGAGTGCAATTATAACTGTCTAGTTGAGTGTTTTTTCGCTGCCATCATCATGCCAATCTCTTACTCCATGCCGCATTGTCTGATTGTCACCATTTTTTGTGTATTATTTAAATATTTATTACTTGAAGCCATGTATTTACCAAAAGAAATATAAAAGAAACTGTTTCATACTAATCAACTTTTTTGAAATTCCTCTCTTCTATAAGTTATTTGAAAAGAAGCCTTTTATCTCTTCTAGTACTGATGGTTCAGTCTATATGACAGGTTATAAGAAATGAAGCCTTATTACTTCTTACTTATTTGACTCGTGAGGCAGAGGTGAATTTCCGCTTCTTACATTGCATAACAAGTAATTCAGGTCTGCAAGCATGTTATTCATTTTTCTCCTTGCTATGTTCAGGAAATCCAAAAAATCGTAGTTTTTGAGGGTGCATTTGAGAAGATATTTAGCATTATTAAAGAGGAAGGAAGTTCTGATGGAGGTGTCGTAGTTCAGGTGATTATCTTGGAACTCAGAATCTAGATATGTCAGTTGATCATTTTTGCTGATAAATTACCTGGGATTTTGTTTGCCCTACAATCTTCCATCCAGGATATAAAATAGGGGAAATGATCATAGTTGGAGCCTGATTTTTTTCATGCTTTTAAAATAGTTAAACACCTCGAGGGTGGGCCCTAGTGAATTGGTAGGGTTGGTTCCTTATAACTTAGGTGTCATAGGTTTGAAACATGAAAATAGCCTCTCCATATGTGAGGATAAGGCTGCGTACATCTGATCCTCCCTAGACCCCATAGTGGCGGGAGCCTTGTGCTCTAGAATGCCCCTTTTTTTAAATAGTAAAATGTCTTGATGGAAGCTTTGTAGTAGAAATTGGTTCTATTGATATTTGATCTCCTTGCTTTTGTTGCAGTTTTTCAAGTTATTAGGATTTGTGTTCTTCTTGATCATTTTCATTTATATAGTTGTACAGGTTTGCCACTTTTTGCAGCTAGTATGTTCATGTATCCTCCACCATGAATTTATATCAAGGATTTAAGTCCTAGCATGATGTCTTGCGGGACACTGGGATGGGGTACCATTCCATGGGTTGAGATAGGTTCATCCCACCATTATCTGAGTGTCTCAATTGGCATGTCTTAGGACATCCGCTGTCCAAGTATTGGGATGGGGCGGGATGGTGGTATATCCCGTTTTATGTAAAAAATGGGATAACCCTGTTTCATGGGATTTAAAATCTTGATTTGTATTAGTTGAAACCTTAATGGTAGAGGATGATGCACCTTTATAAATACCTCTTCTGGGAAGTGGACAATGATAGTCGAATCATCCTTTTATCTTTATTGGTTTCAACCATACATACTGAGAAGCCAAAGCAGTTTAGACATATTATCCCAACAATTTTACTCTTTAGGATCAGTCTTGGCTTCCTTCTTTGTTACTACCCAGTATTAGGAATTTTTACATAGAACTGCTAATCTGTTTATTTTATATTAATTTCTATACTTAAAAGATATTTTCAGAGTACATATAGGCGTTCATTTTAAGGCCTTTCCATTTGCTTTTATATGCTTAGAAATGTTTTGTTCATGAAAATGTGGGATCTGGCTATAGGGGTGCAAATGAGCCGAGTAGCTTGCGAGCTGCTCAAGCTTGACTTGGATCCAAGCCCGACTTGACTATTACTAAGCTTGAGTCAAGCTCGAGTAACTCAAATAGCTTTTCGAATCAAACTTGAGAAATAAAATACTTGGCTTGAAGGCTTTCGAGCCTAGTCGAGCATCTATTATTTTAATAATATTATTTTTTAATTATAATATAATATTTTAAAATATAATATTATATGCTATTTTATTTTATCTATATTTTTTAATTATGACCAAGGATCGAATTTTGAGCTCGAGCTGGAGCTTGAATATGGGTCGGCTGTTTTTCGAGTTAGTCTAGTTGATGTCAAGTATTTCTTTTTTTTGTTTTTTGTTTTTGTTTTATCGAGTGTAGTTCAAGCTTGGATATTGAAGCTTGGTTGATCTTGAGTTGAGTTTTGAGCCTGAGTATTTTCAATTGAGTCGAGCTTGAGCCTCTAGCAACTCGGCTCGATTGCACCACTACCTGGTTATATGTTTTGTCCTAGCTTTTGCTGGGCAGAGTAAACTGGCATCATCATTGTTTCATGAAATTATAAAAAAAAAACAAATAAGTGAAATTGTCCTGATGATTTTTTGGTTCAGGTGACAGTAACATGCTTCTTTTCATGTTCGTAGATCAAGCTGCCAAATAATCATTCTGATTGTTATCTTATTTCCTTTCTGGCAGTATCTAATTTTACTTCATAAAATCTTTAAAAAATGACAGCAGTATGATTCTTACTGTTTCTTGTTATGTGTCCTTGTATTTTTTACTGATGTTATTAGTTTTAATTTGATCTTTGTGTTCACTTATGCTGTTCAAGCTAATATTTCTTGCCGAACAGGATTGTCTTGAATTGCTGAATAACCTCATTCGCAACAATGCATCCAATCAGGTTGGTGTCTGTTGAAGCCATTGCTTCTGAATCTTTTGCTGTGTTTAACTTTCATTTATGTGGTTTAGATTTTGCTGAAGGAAACTATCGGCTTTGAACCTTTAGTATCAATATTGAGGCTTCGCAGAGGTAGTGCTTACAATTTTACTCAACAGAAGGTATGACCACTCTAAATTTCTTCAACATCAACAATCAACATGTTTATTCTTCCTCAGAAGTCAGAATTAGATATCAGCTGAAGCCTAACCAATCTTTTTTTTGCTATATACTTCCAAAACAATCACCATGCTCTAGACAGTAAATCTACTCAATGCATTGGAAACTGTTGAGTTGCTTCTGACAGGAGGCCCACCAGGTGAGCAAGGAAAAGATGCTAATAGGCTATCCATTCAAATTGCATTAGCACAGGTATGACAATGTATTACCAATTGAACATATACTTTTAGCCCCATTTCTAAATCTAACGTGCATCCTTTGTTTATTTGCAAAACCACAGAAGAAAATTTTGGACCATCTCTTATTGTTGGGTGTTGAGAGTCAATGGGCTGCGGTTGCTGTTCGCTGCTTGGTAAGATATCTTAGTTATCATGAGGATCATTTGGTTTATGCTCTTGCACACAACGATGTGGCTTTATGAGAAATTTGCTGGCATTATTCTCAGAGTCGGAAATTCTCTGAACTAAACAGTGCTCTTTTTAATCATCTCCGAGGAAATGTCATTTTATTTAGACCATTTCCACAATTCAGGTTCATATTATTACTTTTCATTAGATGATTAATAGAGAACTTAAAACTTCAATATTATGTGTATAGAGGATTAGAGAGCTTTATATTGATTATAATAAAAAAATCACATCAATAAACTACTAAAATGATTCACAGCATTGATAATCATACTGTGGAGCATTAATGACCTGTCTCTTACAGTTTGCCACCTGCAAATTAACCTCTGGGAACTTCCATGTGCCATACTAAATGTAATAAAAATTTCACATGCCTTTGTTTTCTACTTAGTTGCATGTTTTTTTCATCAAGTCAACAAGAATTAATGCTTAAGTTTATTACAATACAACATTTGCAAAAGATGTGTGTCATTCTTGACTCTCGAGGCTAGTGGTGAATTTGCATCAATGGCGGGTCATTGCTAAGAAATTTCATCAATCAATTCAATGGTTGGTAGTTAGGAACAAAATAGAGCTGATTGTGGTCCTTGTATGTGTATCAGCATTGGGAGATGATGTGCTAAAATTGGGAGGGGAGACAGTACTTATAAACTTCACCACTATATTATAACCAGATTAACAAGTTCTAGCTCTATTTTTAAACCTTTATTATTAACTCGCTTTTTTTTTATTCCTTACTGTCTTTCTGAAAGCTGGATGATTATAATCTCCATTGTTTGTTGATTTAAGCATTCAAAAGTTCCTTCTCGAGAACTCACTTTAACTCTGCTAGAGATGTTCTATACCTCTCAACTTATTTCTACTGTACTCATACCATTCCCTAGTAAACTTTGCCTGAATTTCAAAACTATGAAGTTTATCCTATCTTTTAATTGTCTTGTGAAGGACTCATTTGGTTCGTGGGAAGTGGAGGGGAAGAGCAATCTGTTTGGTTAGAGTTTTAAAAGGAGAAAGAATGGAAAAATCTCTTGCTATGGAAAGACACTTTCCATCAAGGAATACTGAACTAGTATCGGGCCCTGTACCGGTCACCGATCGGTATGGTATGGTACTATATTGTACCGTACCGGGTCTCGTACCGGGTCCACAATTTTAAAAAAAACTTTTCCTCTATGGCAAAATTATTTGACTTGATTCAAGCACGAACCGGGCTGAATCGAGTCGAATCAAGCGGTACATACCGGTACGAAACCGTATCATACCGGTACGATATCGTATCATACCGGTACGGAATATAATTTCTTTTATTTTTTTCAATGGTTTGGTAGTCCGAATCATTTTTTATAGGTGAACCGTACCAGCTCTTGGTTGGTACGGTACGGTATGCCCCGTACCTAGCGGTACAAGATGGTACCATAAACCTTACTTCCCATGCTTTATAGGAAGTGGAAACCTATGAAAAAGATGGATTTTGGGACTAACCACGTAATGGGAAGTAATGACCCTTTTTCTAAAAGTATTCTTTTAATATTCACGACTGAAATTTTGCAAAATATCAATGGATGATTAGGATGAAATACTGAATAGTGATATATGCCAAGGTCTTTATTTTATCCTCGTAAAAAACTTAGAAAAGTTTTCATTATAATATTTATCATATTTTAATATTATTTTAATATTATATTAATATGATATTTTATTAATATTAATATTTAAATTAATATAATATAATATTTAATATTATCTTTATATCTATATTAATAAATTTATTATATTAAAATATTAATATTATATTAATATTAATATAATATTAATATATATTTTGGTATTATATTAATCTAATAAATTATTATGATCTAATGTTATATTATAATATATTTATATTAATATAAATATAATATTATTATTTATGTTGTTTGGGAGCAAAAATATATGGTTTTATATCTATTAAGGATATAATAGGTATTTTACATAGTTTTTTTTAGGAAAATGGATGCTCGACTAAACGTAAGTCTCTTTGCAATAAGTCACTTTTTCACGATCAACCAAATATGCCAATATCTTATTCCTAGGAAGCAAGGATTGCTGAACCAGTACTGGAATCTGTATCGGTCAGCGACCGGTATGGCACCGTACTATACTGTACCGTGTTCTATGAAACTAAGAAAAAATCTTCCCCCTTTGCTACAAAGTCCGACCCGAACCGGATCCGAATTGGCCAAAATGGTACGGGCATGTATCATACCATACTGTTTCGGTCCGGTACGAGACTTTTTGAATGGTCCGGGGGTCCGAACCATTTTTCATGGCCGAATCATGCTGGTTCCTGACTAGTATGGTTTGGTACACCCGAACCAGGCGGTTTGGGGTGGAACGGAAAATTCTACTAGAAAGTAATTTCCTAGGAAGTTACTTTTTGGAAAGAAAAGTTCTCGCGAACCAAACAAGTCCAAAATTTTATTCTTTTCGTGGTTGTTATAAGACTTGCATTTGTTATCCCTTAATAGCTGGCATGCATGTATTTGCCATTCTAAAGTAAATGCCTGATGAATAACTGCCTTAGTAATATCATGATCCCTTTACACAAGATAATGCAAATAATCACTTGAGATATACTTCTAACAATATTGAGTGAATTCTGTTGCCATCTTTTATCCTATTTGCTATATATGTTCATGTTTATATGCACACTTATATATAAATATATGGTGGAACTTAAATTTTAAAACATTTGCACATGCAACATAACCTATAGGTAGACTTGTTCCCATGACCTAGTTTTCCTCATCCCCTTCTGGGTCCATGGTGTATACGGCCTTGCTCTGCTCTGTAGGTAGTGGGCTGTTTTGCTTCACGCCTGTTATACTCTGTAGAATTATGAAAGTTCTACCTTCATCTTTCCTACTGAAAGAAAGGAAAAAATGTTTGAGATGGATATTTTCATATATCCATGTAGTATTGAGGAATCGATGAGAATGGTACTGACCAGAGTTAGTCTGTCATCTCATCATATCCTTTGTGAATTGTAATCATTCTTGAAATAAACCTAAGCATCAAATGCATACAGATTTGCAGGTCCACTAGTTGTCATTAATGTCCATCGGCACTATAGTGCTTTAGTAAGGCACATGTTAAATACCCTTGTATAGTCCATCATATATATGAGGAGGATGTCAATTGCACATTGTTGATACAAAGACAAAAAAACTCCCATTTCCAACATTATTACCCTAAGCTGCCTTGGAACTCATTTGCCATTGACACAGTAGAGTTATATGAACAATGCAGATGCCCTTCCTATACTTAGGTAATTTTTTAATGGCAGTATAGAGGAGTGGATTATGGGCAAGGAGCTATTGTGGTTTACCCTATCTCGTACCTAAAGAGTATCTGAACTATAAGGCATGTTTTGGACAACTTGGTGTGTTATACAAGGATGGCATGCCAGCTGTCAGTTTTTGACCAAGGATTAGGGCCTAATATGTACTATTTATCACATAGTTACCTACATATGGTATGTTCTGTGCTGCTCAACCATTGGCATTGTCTTGGGGATGATTCATGTGGACTTGGGAGACCTTTGGTGGAGGAATTTAGCCTTTTGAGCTTATTTAGTTCTGTATATTCAGTTTTTAATTGGTTATTCTTCTGTTCTAAGTGGATTTTTTTGATTTTATGTCTGAGGTCTCATATTTCTTTCTTTTTATATTTTTTTGAAGGTTTAGATGTTAATATGATGTGGAAACTCAATTTGAATTGAGACATCAAGGCCCTACTGATGGCCTGACAACTAAAAAGGAAAAAAGAGGAAGAGAGAAATGGATGAATGCTCTCATCCCTCGTTAGTGTTAATATGACCCGTCCCGCCATCTGCTTTCTTTTCCTCCAAAATATCCTAGAGCTTTCCATGATAAAGCAGTATGTCTGTCGAGGATACTTTACCTTGTTTTGCTTATAATTTGTTTTAAATGGGAGTGTCATGCTATTCTATTAGAGTTTTGAAGGCTCGGGAGAAAAAAAAACTTTGTTCTTTTTCTTGGAGTCTGATCTGCTCTATTCTCTTTTGCCCTAGAATTTCACACTTCTCCACCGCTTTTACCATCTTTACTCTTTGTTTCCCATATTTTCTGATATTTTTTTGTTGATTTAACACCAAAATGATTTCAGAACTAAATCCACAATCAAATTAATATGCTGATTTCTAATGTGAGACTAAATGAACAAGATGCTATATTAGGGGTTCTGTACTGCTGTACCATGTAGCTAGTGGCTGCCACACCATTACCTATTTCTTTCCTGAAATGAGCCTTGACACGTGATTGAATAGAATGATGTTGTGCTGCTCATGATCTGGAGGCACACCGTGTAACAATATAGTTCATGTATTTAACTATTGTTACTAAGAGACGAAGCAATATATAGATGAAAATATGAGGGCCAGGACAATTAGCTGAGCTATAATCTCTAAAATTGATGTTATGATAAAACACATGTAAGCAAATTAGGGTTTACGGTACCGTCCTGAACTATCCGGTTCGGGACATACATACCGTACCGGTCAAGAACCGGTACGGTTTAGTCCTAAAAAATGGTTCGGGATCCGAATCAGACCGGTACGGGTCGGTGCGGTACACATCGATTCGGACCGATACAGTCTGGTTCTGGCTCGATCAGGTCCGGTTCAATGATCCTTGCTTGAAAGAGGAGAGGAAGATAGTTTTTTTTTAATTTATCATGACTGGTACATATACCGGTATGGTATGATATGGTACAGTACCATACTGTACCAGTCATTGACCGGTATGGATTCCGATACTGGTTCAATGATCCTTGAAGCAAACTATTCTATCCTGCTTATGGGTAAGGTTGTAGAGTTCCTCTCTACTAATTTTTCTCCCTTATGAGCTACTGTATGTCAATTCTGTACCTTAGCAATATTTTTTAAAAAAATTTGTTATTTATTTTGCTTTTTGAGTATTGCATAACTTCTGATGAAAAGGCCTACAAGAGTGAGCCTTAAGAGAAATTTAGGCAAATTAGTATGATGGGTGAATTGCTGGCTGTATGTGGAATTGAAGGTAAGTCTATCCAGAATGGTAGTCAAGGATGGACTAATGCACAATATTGTAAGCTTAATTACTTCCTCAATTGACAGTTTATGCATAATTATATCAATAAGCAGACTCATGTAGTTGCATTTCATGTAAATCCCTTTTAAAAGGAAGGGCATAGACATTGCTGTTAGATTATTGTTAATGCCCATTTATTGCCAGCTTTCACCACATAAGATTTTTCTTAAATTCCAATTTAACTGAACATGACTAAGGCTCTTTTTGGATGTTGGAAATAGAAGTAGAAGAGATGAACATAAGAAGGAATGGTGGTTCATTATGCCTATATTGATACAGTAAACTCTGTTTCACATCCTTTTCTTCATCATCCCAGTATTCACACAGATCCCAAGTCTGCAAATAGGTTTTAGAACTTGTTGTTAGTGTTATTACCTGAGTTTATAACTCAGAAAGAGTAAATATTTTTCTTCTGACATGATTCACAATAACAGTATCATGTATTGATGGTAATGTCAAACCAATTTTTTGATTGATTTCAGGCATTGCGATGTATTGGCGATTTGGTCACAAGAAATCCTCATAATCTTGATTCTCTTGCAAGTAAATTAGTTGGAGAAGAGCCTCATGTTGAGCCTGCCTTAAATGCTATATTCCGTATTGCTTTGCGTGCCTCTACTATACAAGAATTTCTAGCAGCTGATTATGTCTTCAAGCGCTTCTGTGAGGTTATCTCTTTTTAATGTTATGAAGTATATATGAACAATTGTTGTTTGTTAGTTAATATTGCTATACTTATTCACCATAGATTCTTATCGGATGCGACTGCATTTATATTATTTGATAATTATATTAGATGAAAAATATATTTAAATTTGTCGAAAAATATTCCATATTTTAAATTTTCGTTCAATTAAAATAATGTTTTCAAATTTCAGATCTCCATAGCTGTTAAAATAAATTTTATTCTGTGAGCGGTTCTACTCTAGTTTTAGTACCTTCAGCCAAAAAATATAAGAATATACAAAGAATTAAAAAAATAAAACATTAGAAGAAGAAAAAGAAATTAAAAACTTAACCAAACAAATCAGCCATCAAAGTTTGCTTTATCATTTTTGAGACCTTTGAGTATAATATTTTCTTGGCTCTATGCTGAAATAGTATATTTTTAAAATATGAGAAGATACAAAAAAATAAAAAAAACAAAACAATATAAGAAGAAAAAGAAGTAAAAAACTTAACCAAACAAATCAGGCATCATCTAAAGTATATCATTTTTGAGACCTTTGATTATAATTTTTGTTGGTTCATTCTGAAATAGTATATATATTTTTAAATGTAAAAAGCATGTATGTGTATCTGACTTTTCTTTTTCAAAATCAAAACACTATATAACCTGATTTCACATCATTTTAAATGGTAACATATCGCTTAATTATTTGTTGCCAATTGAAAACCTGAAAGCCTAAATGTCAACCAAGTTTTGAGCTTTGAGATGGCCAAGCCTATGTTGAAATATTTACTTCTCAAGAAAAAAATTGTAATGGTTGTAAATATTCACAAAACTATCAAATTTCAAGCTTGGTCTTGGGAAATTGTTTCTCAGAATATGCAATAGATAAAGAGACGAGATCAGCATGAATATTACCCATGCATACAGTAAATTTGGCCTTTTAAGCAAGTTTTGGCCATAACCCCGAAACATACCTCAGCTTTGAATGGGATCTAAATAAAGCTGGTAAGGTTTGGCTTCAGTTTTCATATTTTTGGGCAAAAGTTAAAATACTTTGGACATCTAAGGTGAAACACCATAGGTCATGATTCAACTCTTACGATAACCTGACGTGTTTTATGAAAAATATTTAAAAATTTGATCAACCTATTAACTAAACCTGAAATGTCTGAGGTTTAGAGAATAATACCTTCTCTAGATCAAAAATTCTTCCCATCCCTCCCTCTCACTCTCCCCTGAATAGGAGTGAGAAATCCCAGATCACTTTCTAAGGAGTTACTAGACTTGCCTAGGAGGCTCGAAGTATGACTTCCACCATTATCTGACCTACATCCATTACTAAAGAGTAGCTTGATAATTTTTATTTTGTTGTTATTATCAAAAGTTGATAAGTTGACTATTATTTTGCATTTTGCACATGTACCATGTCTAGACCATAATTGGAGATAGATGAACAAAGGATTATGATTATAAAAGGTGGAGTGTATATATTTATGAATAATTTTTTTCATTTTTAACCTATTCCCAATTACGAGCAATGCATGTGCCCTTAGCCTGGGTGATGAAATTAACCTCTATAGTTTCCTATACTTTAGTAGAATATCCTTTTTAGTTCTCTCTTTAGATGCACTAAGAAGATGTGCATCAACCAATGGGTGTATAATTATCAACTCACATCAAATAAAAAGTGGAGTCAAATATCAAACTTTGTATCAATAATCAATGACTGTGTGTTGAAGAATCTCTGTCAACTTGAATACCCTTATAAACTCACTATTTATTCAGTAACTTTTGCCACAATCACATTTGCAAACTTTGTAAAAAGATAAGTACGCCAAATATTTCTTTAAGCAAGTTTATTTCTGGGGTAACTCAACAAAACAAACCAGTTCGGAAAAAAAAAACATTAATCATTACATCATGGCCATAAAGATCATAAATTTAAGTAGAGAATCAAGGACAATATCACAAAAGCCAATCAGGAAATTTTCTCAGTCATATAGCAATACACTGTAATATCTTAACACTCTTGAGAACAATTCAAATTGTCAATGCTAAAGTTAATGGTTGGTCATGTTAAGCTCCAGAGATAGGTAATTACTGCTGCTGGATTTATGTCTGGCTGCAAGTTCTTGTGAAACATCTTTATAGTTTGGTACATGCGTTCATACATATTGCCTGTAATGAAACAGAAAAATAATGATGGCCAAGCAATGTTAGCATCAACATTGACTCCACCAAATTCAACAAGCCATACCATTCCAGAAGGCATTGGCAGCATGACATTTGGAAGGTTAGTAGAGAAGATAACGTTACTTACATCACTTACCAGAAGTTGGGTCTGCTGCACTGTATATCTTGACTTCATTCCTAAGATAATCATGGCTTTGGTTTTGTTTGATTTCTTATTTGCAGTTTACTTAGCAAGGCTGAATTCATTTCTTATGTTTAAAACCATTATTTGTTGCTCAAAGTTTCATTCTATCTTTCTCATTTTTATTAAGAACTAAGTCATCATTGTGACCTAATTTGTTCTTGTATGGCAGTATATTTTCACAAGCTTTGGTATCAACTGAGGCTAATGGAGAATTTGAGGTGAGTCATAAAGGTTTCATCAGCTAATATTGTATGTAATAAGACATTAGTCATCGTAAGTACATGCCTTGGTTTCTTATCTCAACATGGGGATTGTCTTCATACAAAAACACAGCAATGTAAGAAACACCGGAAATGTCTCCCTTGGACATCTACTTTTGATTGGCTTCTGGGGCCTCATGTCTGTAACTATTTAAGATTAGCTTGTTTTAAGGTGTTATTTTCTCAGATTTTGGAGCTTTTCTTGACACACTAATTTAAAGGAGGGTTAAAAAAATCTGAAGTTACCCTTCATTTTCTTTTAATGATTAAACAGTTGTAGAATAATTAAAACAATAGAAGAAAATTTTTGAGATTCCTTATTTGTGATATTACACTGCACTAATCAATACCTCTGATCCTGTACCTATATCATGCCAAAATGAAGTTGCACTTAAAAGTTAATATTGGCTCTGCATACGTTCTGCTTGTCTCAGATCCCATATAGGGGTTATAGCTCAACAAAAAAAACTCAGTTTTCTCTGTTAGTTGTGCATGATCTATTAGTACAGTTAAAATGAACTAAAACAGTTAGCTCTGTAAGCTTTGTTAGAATCTTAGGATTCATGATCAACACTTTACAATTCAATTCCATTGAAGTACAAAGTGATTTCTGTAATGGTTAATCCATGACTTTGAAAAGGTTCGCTTGCTCAGGTAATTCTGGTCTGGCAGAGGTTTGTGACTGGTAATTCCATGCACTTAATAATAATTGAAGCAAAGACAACAGGGAGTGAACTTCCTTATTTTGATCCATCTATTTTTGGTTTATCTTGTTATCTATCCGTACATGCCAAACAAAAGGTTACAGCTGATAAAAAGTGCAGAGAAATTGAATGTTTAGGAATAAGATGACCCTTTAATTTGAAGGGGACAAAAGCAAAGTCAATGCAGTATTTTCTTTCTTTCTTTTGGATGATGGTTTGCAAGTAATACTATTTGAGATAAAGACAACATGGATTCTACTATATTTAACTTATTTTGAGTTTTTATCTGTTTAAAATTTATGTCATTATTTATCCATACATACTTTTTTTAAAAAAAATTATAGCTGATGAAAAAGGGTGGGGAGACTGATCATTTAAGAACATGGATATGTCTTTTGACTTAAAGGAAAACAAAAGGTCAGTGCACCTTTTATGTAGGCAGCACTTTTAGTAAATCCTATAATTTGCAATTTAATTATATGAAAACCCATTTTTGGTGTTTAGAATGTGATTTAATTTTTGGAACATCAATTTTCAAGTGGTTATATGCTAACATTAATCCACTTAATATTTGAATGCAGACATGCTCAAGAGCTGCTAGCATTCTCTCTCATATTCTGAAGGACAATGTCCAGTGCAAGGAACGTGTATGTGCATGACGCTTACCTCTTTCTTGTTCTCACAGTTTTTCTCCCTTCAAAACTGAATTAGTATAAACAGTACATAGTGGTTGCCTTGGTTCCCCTAATTCGTAGTGGCTAAATTTCAGTCAAGTTCCTCAGATTACATGTTTTCTATTTCCTATTGATCTGTTTTATACATGTTTTCTGTTGCATTCATTCTTGAGGATTGAAAGAAAAATTCCTGGAAACTTAATTCTTGGTCTAAATTCTGTTGACTTTTGCTTATCAATATTGGAGTATAATAGCTGTCTGACTGATCGTGGCTAGTTAATTTTTTTCCACTCATTTTGACTCATTTTCATGTTAGCTTTTGCTTAGCTGGAGACTAGATTGGATTTAAACTTCCCAAACACTTTCAGGTTTTACAATCGAGCTTGAGGCACCAGTGCCATCGTTAGGCTCCCTAGAGCCACTCTTGTACCAGATTGTGAAGTATTTGGCTCTTGCAGCCTCAACAAAAAGTAAACATAACAACCAAAGTAGCATTACTCCAGCAGAAGATTCATATATCGAGCCACTTATTCTCCAGTTACTGATCACTTGGCTGGAAGATTGTCCAAATGCCATCAGCTGCTTTTTAGATTCACCAGCCCACCTCACATTTTTGCTTGAACTAGTTTCAAGCCCACATGCCAGTGTCTATGTGCATGGATTGGCTGCTATTGTTTTAGGAGAATGCGTTCTTTATAATAAATGCACTGGGAACAATAGAGATGCCTTTGCTGTGGTTGATGCTATAAGTCAAAAGATTGGTCTCACCTCATATTTTTTGAAGTTCGATGAGTTGCAGAAGAACTTTGTGTCCCTCTCCACATCTGTCCAATATCGTAAGCCTCTTACAAGGTCTATTACAGCTAGTATGGCTGAGACCGGAGAGATCGAGAATAATGAAACAAATCAGAAGCATGAGCATCCAATCTTGGTAGAGATTTTTGACCCACTGTTTGTTAGTTTTGTTAAAAAGCTTGAAGCATGCATTAGAGAAAGCATCATGAACATTTTCAGCCATGCGAGGAACAAGGTCACTGTACTTCCGGCTGAGCTGGAGCAGAAGAATGGAGAGACTGATGAAGATTACATAAAGCGGCTTAAGTCATTTGTGGAGAAGCAATGCAATGAGATGCAGGTTAGTTTCCAGGTTCATCCCATTTACATTTTGTTGGCTATGTTGGAATAATTCAAAGGCTGTGATCACTAGTGAAATTCATCCTTGTATTTTCTGGTACAATAAATTTAGTGATGTCTCTAACATCTTAAGTGGTAATGATTTGTAAAGGATCTGCTAGGTCGCAACACTACTTTAGCTGAGGAATTGGTGAGGTCTGGAAGCAGTGGGACATTTGATCCTGCTCAGAAACCAAGCAGTGGTAGAGAGAGACTTCAATCTGAAACACTTCGCCAAGATCTTCGGGAAGCAGCACGGCGCATAGAAATGCTCAAATCTGAGAAGGCTAAGATTGAGGCTGAGGCTAGCAATTACCGGAACCTGGCTTCAAAACTGGAAGCTGATCTGAAGAGCCTTTCAGATGCTTATAACAGTCTAGAACAGGCCAACTTAAGCTTGGAAGTGGAGGTGAAGGCTTTGAGGAAGGGAGGAAACGTGCCATATCCGGATGTGGAAGCAATTAGAGCTGATGCAAAGCAGGAAGCTGAGCAGGAAAGTGAAGCCGAACTGAATGATCTGCTTGTTTGCCTGGGCCAGGAGCAAAGCAAGGTGGAGAAGCTGAGCTCAAGGCTGATTGAGTTGGGTGAGGATGTGGACTCTCTCCTTGAAGGGATAGGGGATGATGCAGGGGTGCAGGATGAAGATGATGATGAAAAGTGAGGTTTTTGATTCGAATTTGTTGGATTGCCAGTAGGCCTGCCCATTGCATTTGACCACAGTGATCACTGAAAAACCTGTCTTGGAGATGCTTTGCAATGTCTCAATTGTACAGTGTACAATAGATAACAGACATGAGTATGTTAATTCAAGTCAATGGTGGACTATAGAACCAATGTCAGCTTTGATTTGTTTCCAAATGTTTTTGGTAGCATTTCTACCACTTCTGATGGAACAAATTACCTAGATTTTGAGGAATCTCTGAACTAAATTTTGCGATTCTCCTTTAGACAATGGGGAGGGTGCAGACTGGTTTGTGGCTGGATGCTAAATGTCAAAAATTTGATTTTAGTTGTACGCAAATGGTGTTAGGCAGCTTATCTGTTTGTTTTAAAAAGTATATTCAAAATATTTTTGGGGAGAATGAAGGAACCTTTTTCTAGTCTCTTTAAATGACTTTGCAATATAGAAAGGTTTGCTAGATTCGAAACAATAATCATATAATGGGTGGGACAGCGAGGGTCGTGATTATAAGCATTTACAACAAACCTTAATCCATACCAGTGAGGCTCGGCTCAGTTTGGCTTTTACCGTCTATTAAAATGCTATGCGTGAAAAAAAGAGGAAAAAAAAAATGGAGAGATGGATTTCTTATAAATTGTATCGAAATGCTTGTAGGTATTAGGCTTAATTTCCACACTAGCGAGTGGCTGCTGTTGTGGTATGTTTGGCTTCTTATGGCGAGATAAATTTAAAGGCTGTAACCAAAGCCGTGCAAGGAGAAAAATGTGTGAATGTGGTATGAGATCTCGCAATATAAAATGGATAACGAAGAAATGTTAAAACTTCCATGACGTGGAGTGTAACCTTCCTTGGTTAAAGAAGAATACTTATGTTATGGAGGTGCTTTGGATTGGATAATGGCCGGTATACCTTGGATACCTCGAGCAAAGGTTGTGCACGAAGGTTGATGCAAATCCAGAAGCCAACCCTAGAGATGGTTGCCTAATTTGATCCATCGATAAATGCTTCGGATGTCTTGGATAATGGTTGATATACTTCGGATGCCTCGAGCAAAACTTGTGCATCGGATGAAGGTTGGTGCGGATTCACAACCCAACCCCAGAGATGGTTGCCTCATTCACTGATCTATATGCTGACCAGTTCGATAGATGAGCTTGTCCTTGAAGTACTTCCACCATCCGAGGTAATAGCTCGATCTGCTGACCCATCTACAGACCCATCAGTTGAGCTAGACTAGGTGTTGAGGCATATTGTGCAGGGCTGCCACCGGATGCAACCCATCAACATGCCCCTCCTCACGTGACTAACCCCAAAGATTTCGAATTGCCTGTCATCTAAATCATAGAACCAGCTACCAACGATGTTACTAGAAGTAGTGGCCCTCCATGATCCGCTCTCGTGGATTGTGGCCATAATCCTGCAATGACACAATCGTAGCTCAGTATCCTTGAAGTTATTCACTCTGGATCAGCCCCTCTCCTATAAATTTACAAGGCCCCGAGGACCTTCAGTAAGCAATTCTTTTCCAAGCTCACTACCCTTCTGTTCCAGATCACTGACTTGAGTGTTGGAGCGTCCGTGCCAGGGCCCATTCCCAATCGTGGACCTTTTTGTAGGTCACTCAAGCAGTGACTCTAGCCAGTCTATCTCTTCTCCGACCTTGAGCCGATATCTATTGCAACAGATTGGTGCTAGAGGAAGGGTCCTAGGCCTGTTTTGGAGAAGAAAGTGAGCCTAGTAGTTGAGATGCCACCTAAGAAGGTGACATCGAAAAACACCAGAGTCTGCTCCAATAGCAGGGCTCTCATGCCTACCTCACCGGCATAGTCACCAGATCAACAGACCTTGGACCAGTTCAATAACCTGGTCCAGATGGTTCATGGCTTGGCAGACGGTCTGGGGTATGTAACATAACACCGTTGCCCAACAAGAGGCACCACCTGCCCCTCCTCCATAGCAGCAGCCACCTCATCCTCCTTAACAATAACTGCCTCCCATGGCCCAACCTTCTCACCCGCCTCCTGCAGCATCCAATGTTCCACCCATAGAGCCGGAGCTAGAGAGGACAAGGCAAAGCAGCACAGGAGCTCCGTCCGGGAGTAGAGGTGGTTGCCAACTCCCTACTCCAAAAGGGACTCCATCCTTAGGAGATCACTGACATAGCAATCTATGGCCGATAATGCCAAAGACATTGAGATAGAATAGTGTTTGCAAGAAATGAACCAACGGATTGAGGCACTACAGAATCAAGTCTCGATCCAAAGTGAAGGGCCTAGCTTCAACATCAGCTTGCCCTTCATCGCCAGGATATTGTAGGAAATCATTCCTCTCAACTTCAAGGTCTCCCACCTAGAGTCCTATGATGGGTCAGGGGACCTGTTAGATCACTTGGAGAGTTTCCAAACTCTCATGATGCTTTGCTAAGCTTCCAACGTAGTTCTTTGCTGAGCCTTTCCCTCGACTCTTAGAGAGATGGCAAGGCATTGGTACTCCAGCCTAAAGCCTGACTCTATTGACCCCTTTAGGGAATTAAGCTAGCTGAATGCCTCCCATTTTGTTAGTAGCCAAAGGCATCACCGGGAGTTGGACTATCTGATGACCATTCAACAGGGGGAAGGAGAATCCCTTCATTTGTACCTCAACCATTTCAACACGGCCACTTTGGAGGTATGTGATTTGGACCAGTCCATGGCCATGATGCTCTGAAGAATAGACTACAAAAGAATGCCTTCCTCTTCTCCCTGAAGAAAAAGAACCTGAAGAGCTTTGCTAAGCTGTTAACTCGAGTGGAAAAATATGCCTACATGGAGGAGGGCTATGATGCACATCCAGCCCCTACTGAGGCAAAGGCTAAGCAAAAACCTAGAGGCTCTAGATAAGCCCAGTTGGCTGAGGTAACCAAAGGAACCGGTGGAGTTCTCGTAGTCCTCCACCTCGCCGTCGGTCCAGATCTCCACAGAGGAATAGGCAGAACCGGTCTCCACTTGGGAGACATGAGCTTTCTCTCCCGAGGCATTATACTAACTACATGCCTTTGAATGTACCTTGGGGATATATATTAATCGTGGTCCAAGAGCAGCTTCCCCCGGTCGAGAGGATCTGAGCCTGACCTGAATGTCACGGCATGTAAAAATATTATCATTATCATTGTGACCAAGGCCAAGACTCGGAGGAATGCATTTAACTGTAGGACAAGATTGTGTGCTTCATATAGGGAAGGAGGGCTCACCTAGTTTGTCTATAGGAGGGCTCCTTGTGGCACCCATCACTGAGGCCTCAGTAACGACTACCGCTTCCACTACAACAACCATGTCAGGCCCCTAAATAGCCTCCCTAGCAGGAGAATAGAGAATAGAGCCTGACTAAACTAGATGCACATATGATTTATGTGTGCATAATTGATAAAGGTCAGTCAGGAACTAGAAAAATCATCTAAGATAGCAAAATGGTGGAAGATCAAGGAATCCATCAACTTCACTGAGGAGGATGTAGCTGGCATCCAATTTCCACATATCAATGTGATTGTTGTTTCTTTGAGTATTATGGCCATAATGTACACCGTGTATTAGTTGATGGTGGAAGTGCAGTTAATATTTTGTATGTCTCCACCTTTTCTCGGATGAGTCTTTCTATGCAATGACCGGAGAAATATGGATCACTTATCTAGGGTTTCAATGGTGAACTAGTATCTCCATAAGGGATGATAACTCTACCTATTAAAACTGGCACTTATCCCCTGCATGTTATTGTCGAGATGAACATTTTAGTAGTCAAACTCCTGGTTCCTTATAATGTAATCCTTGGATGCCCAAGGCTATGTGCTCTTGATGCTATGCTCTCTCCCAACTATCTGATGATGAAGTTTTTGATGACCATGGAGTTGGGCAACTGAAAGGTAGCCAGACCATGGCACAACAATGTTACATGGCCTGGCTCCAAGCGAAAGTTCAGTTCAAGCCTTTTCCCATGGAGTTAGATACCATAGACGGAGTTTCTATGGAGTGAGGTGAGCCATCAAGCAAGCTATTAAAGATTCCCCTTTTGAAAAGGGACCCCATTCGAACAACTTGGATCAGTTCAAACATGGACAAGGTAATGAAGGAAAAACTAATTGCTTTCTTGTAAGAGAATGTTGACGTGTTCGGTTGGCCTATTGCTGACATGCCCAAGATAGACCCAAAAGTAATAGTGCATTGATTAAATATCGACCCAACCCATCACTCGATGAAATAGAAGAAGCAAAGCTTCACCCCGGAGTATCAGAAGGCCATCATTAAAGAAGCTGACAAGTTTATCAAGGCCAAATTCATCAAAGAGGTGATGTACTTGGACTGGTTGGCAAATGTAATATTTATGAAAAAAGTGAATGGGAATGGTATATGTGCATAGATTTCACTGATCTAAAAAAAGCTTGCCCTAAAGATAGCTATCCTTCATCTTGGGTTGACTAATTGGTAGATGCAACTTCTAGTCATGAGCTCCTTATCTTCATAGATGCCTTCTTTGATTATAATCAGATTCGAATGGCTCCAGAAGATGAGAAGAAGATTGTATTGACTCTTGGCTTGATTTTGATGAATAACAAAATACTTAAGTATATTTGAGTACTAATTGCATGTTAAAAATATTTTTAATAGAATAAGGTACTCATCAAAGTTATAGTCTATTGAAAAGTTCAAAATGCTTGTCATCTTATTGAAGAAGTCATTTATGTTGATGGATTTTCAAGTTATATGGATCTTGGCACATAAGAATGACTTTTAAGGACTCAAATTTTGAATTTGGACAAGTGTCAGCAATGTTTTAGCCAAGTATCGACTCACAGAATCTTGAGCTAATACATAAAAAATGTTTCAGCCGGTATGCTGAAGTGTCGACTCATGAATTACCAAGTATCGACTTAAGTATCGACTCATGGTCAGCCAAGTGTCAACTCAAGGACTGAGACCAAAAAGAAAACAGAACTTACTGATTTCAGGAATTTATTCAAGTGTCGACTCATGAAGATGAAGTGTCGACTTACCAGAAGAAGTGTCGATGTACCAGTGCATTCCAGAGAGCTTCAGAAGATTTTTTTGAACTAGTATCGACTCATGGACTGAAGTGTCGATACTTGTTGGTTTGACTGAATAGTAATGGTTAGTTTTTGAAGTGCAGAACTTCTCCAATTTGTGTCTAATAGCTATTTTCTCCTCTCCATGGCTATAAATGGTCTTTTAAGGCTTGAAAAGGTATTTAAAGTTCACTAAATACAAGAGGGAAGAATTAATTGGCAATTTTATTGAAAATTCATTGAATATTCATTATTTGTGAGTGAAGTTAAGCCTTCAAGCATTCAAGTTTCAAAGAGAGCATTCAAGTCTACATTCTCAAGCATTGATTGAGGCTTCAACAAATTGGAGACAAGCTTTTCAACATCATTCAAGAGCTTCATTGAGTTTATTTACTTTTCGAGAAAGCTTATTGTATTTTTATATTATATTTGAGTTATTTTGTTGTTACTAGTTTCAAGGATATTGAAACTACTATTGAGGTTTGTTGGTAAGCCTTGAGTGAAAACCAACTTGGTTTGTTGGTGAGCCTTGAGTGAAAACCAACTTAGATTGTTGGTAAGCCTTGTGTGAAAACCAACTAGGTTTTTGGTTAGCCTTGTGAAAACCAAGGGATTTTGATTAGTGAGCCCAAAAAACTAATCTACTGTAACCAGGGTTAGATTATAGTGAAATACCCAAGGAAAGCTTGGGGAGTGGACATAGGTATTTTGAGATACACTGAACCACTATAAATTTATATTTGTGATTGCTTGTTACTCTTTCTGCATTTACTTTAATACTTCTGCTGCATATTATTATTGAGCTCACAAATACTTTAGAAACACACTAGCATCTGTTTTTAACTCTTACAAAAAGTTTTTAGAAACCTAATTCACCCCCCTCTTAGATTGCTTTAGCTGGGCAAGAAGTGGTATTAGAGCTTGGTACTCAGCTAAGTAGGTCTAATTATCTTGAGTAAAAGATCTATGGCAGCCCCTATAGGTACTAGTGTTATTGATGGTCAAGCTTCAAATAGACCACCATTTTTTAATGATACAAATTACACATATTAGAAAACATGCATGTATATTTACATGCATTCTATTGATTATAATCTTTGGAAAGTAGTAGTTAGAGGTCCACATGTTCCTTCAATTATGGTTATGGCATTTTCATTTCAAAGCATGAAGAAGATTGGGATGAAAATGATATTAAGCAATCTGAGCTTAATGCCAAAGCAATGAACTTATTTTATTATGTATTGGATCCTACTGAATTCAATAGGATTTCCACATATGCATCGGCGAAGAAAATATGGGGCATACTTGAGGTTATGTATGAGGGTACCTATCAAGTAAAAAATACAAAATTAAATATGCTTGTGCACATATATAAAATATTTAGATGGAGCCTAATGAATTCATCACTGATATTACACAAGATTTACTAATATTATCAATGGAATGAGAAGTCTTGGCAAAGTAATGTCTAATGCTGATTTGGTTAACAAAATTCTCAGGTCTTTACCATCTTCATGGGATCCAAAGGTGATAGCGATCCAAGAAACAAAGGATGTTGAAACCCTATCCTTGGAGCAGCTCATTGGTTCAATCATGACCTATGAGTTGAACTTAAAGCAAAAAGCAGTGGATGTGGATAGAAAGAAAAAGATAATTGCTCTCAAATCCACTACACCAAAGGAACCTTCAAGCTAGGAGTCAGAAAAAAATGAAGATAAAGATGAGGAGGCTCTAGTGGCTAGAAAATTTAGGAGATTCATGAAGAAGAAGAAGAAGTAGTCATACAAAAAGAAGCCACACAAAGGAGAGCCTAGTAAGAATAAAGGCAAGGACAAAGAAAAAGAAAAGGAGAAGGAGAAGGACCAACCCATTTACTTCGAGTGCAAGAAGCCCAGTCATTACAAGTTCGATTGTCCTCTCCTTAAGAAGCTCAAAAAGAAATACAAGAAGAAGACAATGATGGCTACTTAGAGTGAAAGTGAAGACTCTACTTCAGAGAAAGAGCAGCAAGAAGTTGCCAATCTTTGCCTCATGGCATATGAAAATGAGGTGTATCTTGCAACCAAGGAGAAAAGAAGAATGTGGTACCTTAATAGTGGTTGCTCAAGATACATGACTGGAGATGTGAAGCAATTCACCTCTCTTGAAGCTTTAATGGAGGGAATGTGACCTTTGGGGACAACAAAAACGGAAAAATCATTGGTGTCGGTAAAGTTCACATTTCTTCATCTACTTTTATTGATAATGTGTTATTAGTAGAAGGTTTAAAACATAATTTACTAAGTATTAGTCAATTTTATGATAAAGATTTTAAAGTTATTTTTGAATTATCTCTTTGCATGGTGTCTAGTCTTAGTGATGATGGGCTGAAATTCATTGAAAATAGGCATGGCAACATCTATCTAGTTGATCTTGATAATCTTCCTATAAAAGATGGTGAATGCCTAGTTGCAATGGATACTAAAATCAATGAGACTAGCTGGTTGTGGCATCATAGATAGGGATATGCAAGCACGCATTTACTTTTCAAATTATGCAAAAAGGATTTAGTAAAAGACTTGCCTAAACTTAGATTTGAAAAAGATAAAATTTATGATGCTTGCCAATTTGGTAAACAAACAAGAACTTTTTTAAATTAAAAGAAATTGTTTCAACTACTAGGCCACTAGAACTATTCCATATGGATCTTTTTGGGCCAACTAGGACCACATGCCTAGGAGGCAAGAGATATGAATTAGTTATAGTTGATGATTTCTCTCGCTTTACTTAGATTTTATTTTTAGCTCATAAAGATAAATCTTTTTTTGCTTTCACAAAGTTTTATAGAAAAGTTTCAAATAAAAAAGATACTTTTATTTGTATTCGAAGTGATCATGGAACTGAATTTGAAAATCATGATTTTGAAAAATTTTGCAATGAAAAAGGTATTAAACATAATTTTTCTTTTCCTAGAATACCTTAACAAAATGAGGTAGTAGAAAGAAAAAATAGAACTTTAGAAGAAATGTCATGCACAATGCTTTGTGAAAATGACCTCCCTAAGTATTTTTGGCCTGAAGCAGTCAATACTGCTTGTTATATTTTAAACTGAGTTTTAATTCGATCGATTCTAAAGAAAATTCCTTATGAACTTTGGAAAGAAAGAAAACCTACTTTAAAGTATTTTCATATATTTGGTTACCGGTGTTTCATATTAAATAACGTCAAAGATAATTTAAGCAAATTTGATGCCAAGTCAGATGAAGATACCTTCTTACGATACTCAACACCTAGTAAGGTGTATAGAGTTTTCAATAAAAGAATACTTGTAGTAGAAGAATCTATGCATGTTATGTTTGAAGAGTCTACTAACAAGTCCTCTAGAAAAAAGGATACTTCTGATGATGTTATAGGTATTCAAGGACTCGAAAAACTGACTTTGAATGATCCTCCTTTCAAAGGAAATGAGGAAGATCAAAGCAAGGAGAATGAAGAAGAAGTCACAAGATCTTCACTGAAGTACAAGGACCTAATTAAGGAATGGAGGTATGCTCATGGACACCCTAAGAAACTAATCTTAGGTGATCCATCAAAAATGGTAAGAACTAGATCTTCTCTTAGAAATGAATGTGATTATCTTGCTTTTGTATCTCAAATAGAACCTAAAAGCATAGAAGAAGCTAAAAAAGACCCTAATTGGTTAATGCTATATAAGAAGAATTAAATCAATTTGAAAGAAATAAGGTTTGGACACTAATAGAAAGACCATCTAATACTTTTATAATAGGCACTAAATGGGTGTATAGGAATAAGTTAGACGAAAATGGAATTGTAACTAGGAATAAGGCAAGACTAGTTACTAAAGGCTACAATCTCAAGGAATGTATTGATTTTGATGAAACTTTTGCTCCTGTTGTTAGACTTGAAGTAATTAGACTGTTATTATTATTTGCATATTTTATGGATTTTAAATTATTTTAAATGGATGTTAAAAGTATATTTTTAAATAGATATATAGCTGAAGAAGTATATGTAGAACAACCACCTGATTTTAAAAATCATGCACATCCTGACCATGTTTTCAAACTACATAAAGTCCTTTATGGTTTAAAACAGGCCCCACATACATGGTATGAAAGGTTAAGCAAATTTTTGATTGATAATGGTTTTACTAGGGGTCATGTAGATACTATCTTGTTTTTAAAGAAAAAGGCTGATGATCTCTTAGTAGTACAAATCTATGTTAATGATATTATCTTTGGTGCCACTAATAAAACTCTGTCAAGAATTTTCTAAGCTTATGCAAGGTGAGTTCGAGATGATCATGATGGAAGAGTTACCCAGACTCCAAATCAAACAAACCAATGAAGGGATCTTCATCAACCAAGCTAAATATACAAAGGAGATTCTAAAAAAGTTTGGGATGGAGAAGACTAAACCTATTAGCACACTTATGAGCCCTTCATGTAAGCTTGACAAAGATGAATTTGGTAAGAGTATTGATCAGAAATTTTATAGAGGCATCATTGGTTCTTTATTGTATTTAACTACAAGTAGGCCAGATATCATGTTTAGTATATGCATGTGTGTAAGATATCAGTCTGAACTTAAAGAATCACATTTATTGGCTATTAAACGTATACTCAGATATCTATCTAGCACTATTGATATTAGATTATAGTACTCTAAGGACACAACAATAGATCTAATTGCTTATTCTGATACTGATTTTGCTGGTTGTAAATTAGATAGAAAAAGTATATCTAGAATCTGTCAATTTCTTGGAGTAAATTTAATCTCCTGGTTTAGCAAGAAACAAAATTCAGTTGCACTATTTATAGCTGAGGTTGAATATATTGCAGCTGGAAGTTGTTGTGCTCAAATCTTGTGGATTAAACAACTTGAAGATTTTGGCATCAAATTAACTAAGATACCTATGTGATAACACAAATAAAATAAACTAAACTAAAAATCCTGTGCAATCCTCAAGAAGTAAACACAGAAATTAGACATCACTTCATTAGAGATCATGTTCAAAACAATGATGTTTTGCTTAAATTTGTCTGTACTAAAAAATAACTAGCTGATATTCTGACCAAGCCTCTTAATGAAGATAGGTTCTGTATGATTAGAAGAGAATTATGGATCATTGATCCTTTTAATTAGATCTTGATCATTACTTACAACCTTTGGAATTTTCTTTGAAAATTTCTTGACCTAATGTCCTTGAAAATCATGATCAATCATTATTGGCAATTGAAATTAACTCTCTTGATCTTATATTTGATTTTTTTCCCCTACTTTCTCTATTTTGCCCAAAGTGTCGATATTTGGAAGTGTCGACACATCAAAGTATCAATACTTGGCACTAACTCGTGAGTCGATACTTGATTGTTGATACATCAAAGTATCGATACTTGGCACTAACCCGTGAGTCGATACTTGATCGGCAAAAATGGTGATCAAATAGGGCAAACGATCTTATTTTTCTCCCATTCTCTTTAAGCCAACACCTCTTCTCTTTGAGCCCTAGCCTCCGTTAGTTCCCGTTTAGGGTTCTAACATTTCTATTTTGAGTTTTGAGCCCATTTTCCCTCGCATTTCCTTGTTCTTCATGGTTTGATCGTGACTCCATTGCCCATTTCCCTCTCATTTTTGGTATTTCTTCATCTTCTAGAGAATGGGGCCCAGGAAGCAGCTAGTGAGGAGACCATGATCAGTTTCTCAGGGAGTGGAGCACAGCACCAAGGCTAGACATGACTCTCCTCAATGGATAGAGGCTCCAATGCAGCATGATCTTCTAGCTCAACCACCACCAGTCCCAGGAGTAGACCGCATGGCCTCCAAGGCCATTGTAGGGGGACGTCGGGTGGACTTTGATTTCATCAACCAGCAGCACTTCAAGATTGGAGATTGGTTAAGAGATGCTGGTTTGGTTTAGTTTTGTACCCTCCATGAGAGATTTTACCCTTCCCTGATGAGAAAGTTATATGGGACCTTGGCTAGGGGTAGTGATGGGTGGATCGGAGAGGTTAGAGGCATCTCTATCTCTATTTCACTATCAACAGAGATTCTGAGCTACGTCTAGGAGATACCCATGAGGGGGACTGTTGTAGATTCTCTTGGAGACCGGACCAGTGGTGTCAGATGCATTTTGGAGAGAGCTGACCTGGGTGAGGGAGCCACTATTGTTGCATCGCAATTATCAGTGGAGAAGAGGCTTCTTCACACATTGTGGCCCGGATCCTACTGCCGAAAACTGAGCATTTTGACTTCATTACAGAGAGAGCTTTTGGTTATGGTCGCACTCATTCGAAGGATGCCCATTTGCCTACTAGTACTTATGGTTTATTAGATTTCAGAGGCGGCGACAAGCAGGCGACTCTGCTTGCCTTATGGCATGGATCTCACCAGACTATTTAGAGCCTGTGGAGTTATTGTCATCAGAGAGCTCTACAGAGAGCTCTACAGAGAGCTTTTGCACATCGACACTTATGATGAGAGGTCTCTACATTGGATGGGTTATCAGAGATACTGAGGTCATTGGAGGTGCAGAGTTTTTGGACAGGTGCCTGACATTGACTCAAATGATGAGGAGGATACTTCCGTGGAGGAGGAGACACAGGGAGATGAGGTAGGGCCATCTGAGCCACCTATAGATTCTGAGAGGCAGCCCAAGCCTTCTATTTTAGCACATACTGAGGTGCCACATCCTGCAGACATTACTGAGGATATGATCACTCACTTAGAGACTGAGATGCAGACAATGAGACACGAGTTGATCAGATTCATGTGGAGATGAGGACTAGATTTGATGAGATGAGAGAGGGGTTTTCTATTGTGCTGGCTGCTTTACAGAGATTGACTCCTGGTAGACCATCTTCCTCTCCACCATCGCTAGATTCTCCACTTGCTCCACCAGCACCACCAGCTCCACCAGCAGATGATACTGGGATAGGAGATGATTAGGGTTTTCCATCAATGGACTTTGATGTTGATGACTTTATAGCGAAGCCCGAGTATGAGGCGAGAGCTGATCAGGTCATGGATTCGATGGAGTTTGCTACGGTTGATGTCATGTTGTCTTCTAAGGATGCTTCTATTCCTTTGAGTCTAGCTCTTCAGACCCCTATCCTACCTAGTACTCCTATCAAATCTAATCCTTCTGACCTTGATGTATCCACACCTGTTTTATCTACTGATCCATCAGATACTTTCATTGACTTACCTACACCATCGATTACTATTTCCCTTATTTCTTTCGATAGGACACCAATAATACATTCTGTATCTTTACCTAGTTCTTCTTTATTCAGGGAGTTAGGTTTTTACACTCTTAGATTTCATATTCTTTCCATTGGTCTTATCTTTGATCATACACCTACTGACACTGTCTCCCTCTCTGACCCTATTCCCGACATTGCTTTCCCTCCAGCACGAGCTAGAGGGAGAACGCGAGCCAAAGGCAGAGGCAGAGCCAGTGGAGACACTACTAGAGCCATGCATACCAGACTAGCCAATCTTTGGCCTATGTGGCCGCGACCTCATCTTTCTAGGATTACCAGACCTATTATATTAGAGATTAGGTCTTCCATTGATGAGGACAGTGCCCACAAAGATTGGTTAGGGTATCAGTTAGATGTATGTTATGTTTGTATCAAACTTTGTATTAGTGTATTAGATTTTGTATGTTATGTTTGTATCAGACTTTGTATCAGTGTACTGTTGTATACATCTATCTGTATCACAAAACATTTTATATATATATATATATATATATATATATATATATATATATATATATATATCATACTTTAAGCATTTTTCACTTATGTGTTTATTCTTTACTTTCAATGCTTTTGATACCCTTCTTTTTGTTCTTTACACATTATCCCTACATTAAGGGGGAGCTTTGATACCTTTTTCTCCACTTTGCACTACTCTTCACCTTTTTCTTATGATGACAAAAAGGGAATGAATGGTATAAATGGTAAACATAGGAAAAGAACAAATGGTATAAGTAAAAAGAAAGGGAGAGAGAAGAAAGCAATAAGTAATAAACAAGAAGGAAGAATAAGTAAGAAGAGGAAGTATTAAAGAGAGAGATTTCTAAACTTTTTTTGAATTTTTTTTAAAAAAATGCTAATACATGTAAGTCATTTTTGAAAAGTTTGAAAAATATTTTCATATCATATGTTGAGGGGGAGCTCTATTTTCATGCTCTGACACTCTCTATTTTTAGCTATGATACTCTCTTTTATATGCTTTGATACTCTCTATCTTCATATTATATTATTTGCTCTGATACTCTAAAGATTTTGCTTTAACACTCACATTATGTTTCAAATTTTTTGTTTTTGCTCTGATACTCATTCTTCCAAATCTATTTTAGCTCTGATACACTTTTTAACCATCTTATATATGTATATGCTCTGATACATTCTAATATATATAGCTTTGATATATTTTTAAAATATCTTATATAAGCATATGCTTTTACACATTGTAATTATATGAATTGAACTCATTCTTATATATAGCTCTGATACATTGTAGATTTATTCAAGTTACATATTAAATAATGAATTTTTGCTCTTGATAAACATTACAACTTAGCTCTGATACTTATAGTCAAATTGCTCTGATATTAATTGCAAATCTTTTGAGCTTACTATATTTATATACTTAAAGATTTTGTCATCATCAAAAAGGAAGAGATTGTTGACTCCTGGTTTGATTTTGATGAATAACAAAATATTAAGTATATTTGAGTACTAGTTATATGTTAAAAGTATGTTTAATAGAATAAGGTACTCATCAAAGTTATAATATGTTGAAAAGTTTAAAATGCTTGTCATCTTGTTGAAGAAGTCACTTATGTTGATGGGTTTTTAAGTTATATAGATCTTGGCACATAAGAATGACTTTTAAGGACTCAAATTTTGAATTTAGATAAGTTTCAGCAATATTTTAGCCAAGTGTTGACTCATGAAAATGAAGTGTCGACACTCTCTATTTTTAGCTATGATACTCTCTTTTATATGCTCTGATACTCTCTATCTTCATATTATATTATTTGCTCTGATACTCTAAAGATTTTGTGTTGCCCCGGTGGCTTAGTCCCAAGAGGGGGGTGAATTGGGAATTACAAAATTTTTGCAAGTATGTGCACAAGTAATTCCAATTAGTGGTTAGGTGCTGTGTTAATCAGAGAATGAATGCAGAAGCTAAAAGATAAAACTAACACAACACAAACAAAGCAGATTTATAGTGGTTCGGAGCAACCCAGCTCCTACGTCCACTACCCAAGTTCACCACTCGGGATTTTTACTATATCTCCCAAATCGGAATACAGTCAGATTGTTTTACAAGTTCACAATCCCAACCTCTACACTTTGGTTTTTGAAACCGGGCTCACCAAAGAAATCCAAGCTAGGTTTTTACATGTTCACCTAAAACCTCTACACCTTGGTTTTTAGATAGGCTCACCAAAGAAACCTCTACACTCTGGTTTTAAAGGTTCACCAAAGAAACCTATTTGGTTTTTACAACAGGGCTCACCAATAACCTAGATATTCTAAATGATAGAATAAAAAGCAACAATAAAGACAAACTCTGTTGTCTGGGTGGTTGCCAATGCAGCTCGAGTGAAGATCCACTGAATGCTCTTCAATGCACTTCAATGGCTTCCTTGCTTTCCTCAAAAGGTGCTTCAAGCTTCTGGTATGAGTTGTTGCAGGCTTGAAGGCAAACTTTAAAGCTCTAGTGCTCTCTCACTTCAATAAGTGTTATTTAAATGCTTAATAAATCATTAGCCTCTTCAAGGATGTTCTCATACCTTATTTATAGAGACTTCAATTGCCTTCCCTTGATTTTGAACATTGTAGACCGTTGAAAGGTGACAGGTTACCGTTGGAGCACTTTTGGAATTCAAAAACTGAGAACTGAAACTAGCCATTGGAGGTGACCCTGTCATTCCAATCGGCTTGGACAAACTTCGAGTCGGCTCGGATAAAGTTCGGGTCGACTGGGCCGAGTGCCAGTCGGCTAGCTTCCATAGTTGAGAAAATACCTCACTCTGGACGAGTCAGCTGGGCTTAATTCCAGTCGGTTAGAATCTTAGAGGCTTCATAGACCATTTTCAACTGAGTTCTGGATGAGTCGGCTGGATCTAATTCCAGTCGGCTCAGATTCCTAAGAATCTCAGAACGTTCTCAACCTTGTTTTGGACGAGTCGGCTGGACCTTGGTGCCAGTCGGCTGGATCTGTGTGCCAGAGAACTTGTCTTTAGTGCCAGTGCCAGAGTCGGCTGGGTTGTTCATCCAATCGGCTCGAAGGTGGTTCTTCAGCCATATCAACTTCAAACTTCCATAATACCTGTCCCAAGCTTTAAAGATCTTCTTCAAGCACATTTTACGATAAATTCAAGGAAAAATTTGAAGCTTGAAAGACTACTAGAAGTGACCCTTTAACTGATTTTAATAGGAAACTTTTTGTAGGGTTCTTCTTTACAATATTCTAAATATTTTACAACTCAACACAAAACGAAACATTAAAGATTGTAGGAGTTAAAAGATGTGTCAATATAGTTGTCCTACAAAAACTTGTCAATCATTTGAAGAGTTGTTAGATAACTAAATGTTTGCTCCAATATTTTGTTATCATCAAAATCACTTTAGGGGTCAACATTTTGCTTTAACACTCACATTATGTTTCAAATTTTTTGTTTTTGCTCTGATACTCATTCTTCCAAATCTATTTTAGCTCTGATACACTTTTTAACCATCTTATATATGTATATGCTCTGATACATTCTAATATATATAGCTTTGATATATTTTTAAAATATTTCATATAAGCATATGCTTTCACACATTGTAATTATATGAATTGAACTCATTCTTATATATAGCTCTGATACATTGTAGATTTATTCAAGTTACATATTAAATAATGAGTTTTTGCTCTTGATAAACATTACAACTTAGCTCTGATACTTATAGTCAAATTGCTTTGATATTAATTGCAAATCTTTTGAGCTTACTATGTTTATATACTTAAAGATTTTGTCATCATCAAAAAGGGACAGATTGTTGACTCCTGGTTTGATTTTGATGAATAACAAAATATTAAGTATATTTGAGTACTAATTATATGTTAAAAGTGTATTTAATAGAATAAGGTACTCATCAAAGTTATAGTATGTTGAAAAGTTTAAAATGCTTGTCATCTTGTTGAAGAAGTCACTTATGTTGATGGATTTTCAAGTTATATAGATCTTGGCACATAAGAATGACTTTTAAGGACTCAAATTTTGAATTTAGATAAGTTTCAGCAATATTTTAGCCAAGTGTCGACTCATGAAGATGAAGTGTCGACTTGATAAGTGCATAAATATTAAACATAAGTACATTAAATTATAAATCAAATTATATTTATTTAATTAAAATTAATATTTATATACAGTGTTTTAATGAAAGAACCCTGTCAACATAAAGAGCATGATTTTAGAAGTCCAACGGCATAAACAGTGTTCAAATCGGACTTTAATTAAGCTAGAAAGTGAATTTTGAAGGAATTAACAATAAATTGCATAGTTTTTAAAGCACCGATCCACCATGTACCGGTTGAATGGTTCACATGAGCTTTAACGATCCATATCCATCATTGTTGTTGGTCCACGACCCCTGCCCATGGATCACAGACCAAACCGAGCCAAGTTCTCGCTGGAGAAGGTGCCAGAGCTCCTCTCCTCACCAACGGGAAGCTTCCCTCATTGCCGAGACACTTTAGAAGCTGTTGACGGTCGGAAAATCCAAGAAATCACCACCAATTTTGCTGTTTGAGCTTCCTCCCATCTAGATCTGCCAATGTCTGGCCACCATCTCCTCTCAGCCTGCCCAAATGTCACCGTCGTCAGCACTGTTCCACCATCTTGAGTTGCCGGTCTCCATCATTTAATCCATCTCCCAAATGCTGCAACTCACCACACAGCCCCGTTCTTCTCAGTCGGTTGCCGCTCATCACTGGTCATCTTCCCCAATTTGCCATCTCCTAGCTCTTCAAGCTACAGGCCATCTTCCTTATCCTGTTCTTCCATTGTCCGAGCTATTTATCAAGCAGCTTGCACCTCCATCATCACTGCCTCCCTGTTCTCCGTCCCTGTAGTCCACCGGCACCGGTCTGAGATGTCATTGCCAGGAGCTACCCTGTCTGCCACCATCTTCCCATCATCGCCTGCACTGATCGTTGCCAACTTCTTTACCATGGCTGTCTTCCTCATTGCAGTTCGTCGCCCAAGCCACTAGGAGAAGTCATCAACCAGCCATCTTCCGTAGTTCCTGGCCACCGACTGCCATTCCTTCTCAACCATCCATTGCTCCATGCTATTCTTGCAATCCACCGGCCAATCTCCACCAAGCTTGCTGCCTCCCTTGTTCAAGATCAGTTCGGCCATCCCCACGGTGATGTCGCATTTTCGGAAGTCGTTGCATCACTACCCTATGGTCGGTCCTGTTGTCGGGAGATTAATGTCTGAAGGAGTAGGAAGGAAGAAAGATCGATCATGATTCTCGATGGATAACATCGATGGGGTTTGATTTTAAAATGAAGATTATGTTCAGTTGTCGAACAGGTATGGAATAAAAATGCATAATCAGAATGGGTATGAGGATAAGAACACGGAACTGAAATAGATATGGGATAAAGATAAGAAGTGAATCTGTTAAGGGGATCAAGATATGAAACCAATATGGTTTCTACATGGACTCGACGTGTTCCCTGCGCCTATATATAGAGCCTCATCTCTTCGTTACTAAGACATCTCTCGATCCATCGACACATTCCACTTTCAGCCCATCACCCCTTTCCTCTTGCCCCTTCTCCCACTTCTTCCACCCTTCCAACATACAAGAAGGAGAGTAAGCCAGGGAGAAGAACCATATTTATTTTTATTTTTATTTTTATTTTAACTCCAAGCCCTATTAATGGCTTCGGAGTTAAATATTTTATAATTAGATTTATTTAGAAATAAAATTATATTTTTCTTGTTTCAAGTCTTGTCTTGTAATTTTTAATTCCAGCACTAGGATAGATTCAATTTCTTGCAATTTATTTTATACCATTTAAATTTGTGCAATTAGTGTAGTTTTTATTTTGTATTTTAATTCTGTAATTTAAATTTCAGTAAGTAGTTAGGTTGATTTTTATTTTTTAAAATAATTTTTAAAGTTTTAATTTAAATCATGTTTGGCTAAGCAAAACCCCTAGGATTGGCGATGAACCTAGCCATGATTAGAAGCCCTTTTCTTAGACTTTTCTTGGCTTTAATTTTAAAAAGTTTTTCTTCCTTTTTAAACTTCTTGCCAAGAGACTTGATGGATTATAGTTAGGTTTCAATCCCTTCATAATTCATGCTTGATTTGGTGCAAGAAGGGCAAAAGAGAGAAGACTCAATAATATTTTTAAAATCTTTTCTCTTCTTTCTTGTAAAATCTTGATGGGTTATAATTGAGTTTAAGTCTTTTCATAATCCATACTTAGTTAAGAAAAAGAAAGAAGTTGAAAGCATGTTATTAGAGAGATCCTTAGAAAAGTTTTCTAAATCATTGGTCTAGTGGATTCAAAAGTCCTAGATCTTTACATTATTTATTTCTTCTTCATTTAATTAACTTTTGCTCATTCTTGTTGAAGCTTACCTAAGCAAGGGTTTGAACATAGTTCAAATATAAATTTCTTGTGGAATCAACCCGTACTCGCTAGACGTGCTACTCTGCACACCGTGTGCTTGTTGTTAAACTTAAAGTTCACATCAAGTTTTTAGCACCGTTGTCGGGGAATTGGTATGTTTTAAATTATGTTTTAAATTCTTGATTTAACTTTAATCTGATCTATCTAATATTTTTTTTTAAGTTGGTGAGTGCTGTAAGTCATGTATACAAGTAAATTATTATTATTATTATTTTTCTTTCAACAATTTTATCTTGATCTTAGTATAGTTTAGTTTTTAATTTGAACTTGTTTGATCTTTTTTTAATTTGAACTTGTTTGATCTTTTTGTTTGTCCATAGCATTGTTAAATTACTTTAAGGGCACAAATCTGAACAAGATAAGGTGGGTAGTTCATCACCCTTAGCCCACAAACAAGACTCCTTCATTTGTATTAACCCAGTCTTTAAATAAAATTAATTAGATGCTGACCCTTGGGACATCCGAGCTCATTAGGACAAGGACACCTAAGAGTTATACCAAGCTAGTTTCGATCATTGAATTGGTGTCTAGGAAAATGGTTCAGGGATCTTAGTCTCGAAGAAAGTCAGTTACTTAATTGGTTCCATTCACTGACTTGACCAATCCAATTGGTGTCTAAGAAAAGTAACGGGGGGACCCCTGCTAATCTTACACTTACCTAGCCAATTTGATGAATTGGCTCAAACTTGGAGTGCTCGAAGGTTGACTTGGAATAGTTAGGAGCTATCTAGTTCTAGGTTAACCCCAGGATAGGATTAATTTTGTGTAAAACTTATATGAAAAAAAATTAGAAAAAAAAATCTTAAGGTATTTTCAATCCTGATTGCCCTGACATAAGGTTGCCCTGGCATAACTGGAAGTTATGTTGCATGGTTGTCCTAGGATATAAAAAGGTTGAATTGATTTATATTTTTTAAAGAAAAGCTTCTAAAATAAAAAAAATTAAATAAATAAAAAATACAAATATACAAAATTTAAAAAAATAGAAGACATAGTAGATTTAGTTAAATCTCCATCTCCTGTGTGGAGAAGGATATTAGGTTGACTTGTTAGAACTTATTTAATTCCTATTTTAGATCCTCCGACTTTTATAACATATTTAGCAAATCAAATCCAAATCCTTAAGGATTTATGTTATCCAGTTGGTTCCGTCCAACTTTCTTGCATAAGGCTGCCTCAACCCATAACTAATAATTTTAAAATCAAACCTCAAATGATTAATATACTTTCAAAATTCATGGGAATAGAGGATGCATATATATTTATTAGGGAATTTGAAGAGGTTTGTGCAACTATGAGGCTACAATAATTGTTAGAGGATAAAATCAAGCTAAAACTAATTAATTTTGTCCTTTAGGATAATGTCAAAAAGTGGCTTTATAGTCTTCCAAATCAATCTGTCACGACCTGGGATGGCTTTGTAAAAGTATTCTTAAAAAAATATTTTTTTATCATAAAATAGCTAAAATTAGAAATGAAATGGTCGACCATCCCAAGAAAATCAAGTCAATCAAGTAAACGCTATTTATTCTTTAAGATCAGAAAAGCAAGTGGATAATAAGGTAGATACATCTAACACTAGAGAGACTTAACTATTGAGCCAGCTGAGCTACCTAAAGAATAACCTACCTTACAAACTCAAGATTCTGAAACTAATAGTCCACCAAACTAGGTACCTGTAATTTTTAGAGCTCCTTTTCCAAATCGATCAAGGTTTAATAAACAATCAAAATATTTAGATAAAATGTTAGAGGTGTTTAAACAAGTTCAAGTAAATATTCCTCTACTAGATATGATCCAACAGGTTCCAACTTATGCTAAATTCTTAAAATATATTTATACCAAGAAAAGGACTACCAATGTACCAAAGAGAGCTTTCTTAGTAACAAGTATGAGTTCATAGTTATTGAGTCACATGCCTATAAAGTATAAGGATCCAGGATCTCCAACAGTTTCATGTGTTATAGGAGAAACCCATATTGAGAAGGCCTTACTTGTTTAGGGGCTAGTATAAATATTCTGCCCTATTCAGTTTATCATAGTTGGGATTGGAAAAACTTCAGCCAATAGGGTCATATTACAATTAGCAGACCGATCTTTCAGGATCTCTAAAGGAATGGTAGAGGATATCTTAATTAAGGTTGGTAATTTTATCTTCTCTGTAGATTTTATCATTTGGAGACTGATCCAGTATCAAATCCTAAGCATCATATCCCAGTTATTTTAGGAAGACCTTCCTAGCTATAGCTAATGCTGAAATTAATTATTAGAATAGACTTATGAAGCTATCTTTTGGGAACATGACTATTGAGCTAAATATATTCAATTTGGAATAGGAATCCACCAATCATGCTAATGTGAATGTAATCCAAGATGAAATTTATGAACCCATAGATATTAGTGATGAAGAAGTCGATCTTGAGTCTAGTATCTGGCCAACCCATGAATATGAGAATATAGATAAAATACTTAAAGATGATAAAAATAGCCAGAAATGGGAGCCTCATATTGAAACACCTATGGAAATAGCTAAACCATCAATCAAGCCATCAATAGAGGAAGCACCCAAACTAGAATTAAAATCCCTCCCCAAGCACCTTAAGTATGCATATTTAGGTCCAGATGAAACCTTGCCTATAATTATTGCCTCAGACTTAAATCCTAAACAAGAGGAGGAGCTGTTAACTATTCTGAGAGATAATCGAGAGGCAATAGGCTAGACCATGGTTGACATTAAGTGAATAAGCCCTTCCATAGTTCAACATAGGATATACCTAAAGGAAGAGGCTAAGCTAACTAGAGAAGCCCAGAGAAGATTAAACCCAGCAATGAAAGAAGTAGTCAATAAAGAGATTTTGAAGTTACTTGATAATAGAATTATTTATCCCATTTCTGATAGTTCATGGGTAAGTCCTGTACAAGTGGTAACTAAAAAGTCTGGAATAACAGTGATTTAGAATGAAGCAAATGAACTTACCCCAACTAGGATTTAAACGGGATGGAGGGTTTGTATAGATTATAAAAAATTGAATATAGCAACAATGAAAGATCACTTTTCTTTGCCATTTATTGACCAAATATTAGAGAAATTAGCCAGACAGGAGTTTTATTATTTTCTTGATGGATACTCTGGCTATAATCAAATCTTCATAGCTCCTGAAGATCAGGAAAAGACTACATTCACCTACCAATTTGGAACCTTTGCTTAGAGGCGTATGCCCTTTGGGTTATGTAATGCACCAGCAATCTTCCAAAGGTGTATGATCAATATTTTCTTTGACATGTGTTGACTCTGGTCTTGATTTTGATGATTGACAAAATGTTTAAGTATATATGAGTACTAATTGTGTTTTAAGTGTATTTCTCAGATCTTAGTACTCAACCATGTTGAATGAAGAAATGCTTGTATTTCAGTTGAAAAAGTCCTTAAATTAATGGAAAATCAAATATATGGACTTTGGAATTAATATGAAAGGATTTGAAGATGGTTCAGCAAGGCCGGCATGGCAAAATTTCAGTGGCACGCTTCAGAGGTCGACACCAGAGGTCAACACCTGTTCAGAGGTCGACACCTGAGGTCAACACCTGTCCAGAGGTCGACACCTGAGGTCAACACCTGTCCAGAGGTCGACACCTGAGGTCGACACTTGATCCAGAGGTCGACACCTGAGGTCAACACCTGTTCAGAGGTCGACACCTGAGGTCAACACCTGTCCAGAGGTCGACACCTGAGGTCAACACCTGTCCAGAGGTTGACACCTGAGGTCAACACCTGTCCAGAGGTCGACACCTGAGGTCGACACTTGATCCAGAGGTCGACTCATGGCATAACGGCTAGTTTTTCTGAACTTTTGATTTGATTTCTAACGGCCATAAACGGCCATATTTTTGATTCTAACGGTCTTGTGGAGTTGTTTCAGCTTGAATGAGGTATTTAACCTCCACCAAACTTCAAAAAAGACATGGAGACAAAGTGAAAAGGATTAGAGTGAAAGTAAAAAGCCTTCAATCAATTCCAAGCCAAAAGGAGTGAGAAATCCAAGAGATTCCTTAGCCAAAAGCTTTCCATCTTTGAGGAATCCAACTTTCAAGAGTTTGGCATTTAGTGAGGTCCAAGATTCCAAGAGAAAGGCTTGAAGAGTCTCCATCAAGAGCTTCAACGAATTTCTTATTGCTCAAAAGGAGTTTGTTTTGTTTTAATTCATTGTATTCATATTCTTTTGTCTTTTGCTAGTTTCAAGGGAATTTGAAACTAGTGTGAGGTTTGTTGGTGAGCCAATTGATAAAACCAACTAGGGTTGCTTGTAAGCCCGAAGCCAAAACAAGTGAGTGAGGTTTGTTGGTGAGCCAATTGATAAAACCAACTAGGGTTGCTTGTAAGCCCGAAGCCAAAACAAGTGAGTGAGGTTTGTTGGTGAGCCAATTGATAAAACCAACTAGGGTTGCTTGTAAGCCCGAAGCCAAAACAAGTGAGTGAGGTTTGTTGGTGAGCCAATTGATAAAACCAACTAGGTTTTGACTTGTGAGCCTGGTAAAACAAGTCGGCTGTAATCTAAAGATTATAGTGAAAATTCCCAAGTGGAGCTTGGGGAGTGGATGTAGGTGCTAGGTGCACCGAACCACTATACTTCTTGTGTGTTTGCATTGCTTTACTCTTTATCTTCTTTTGCTCTTTAATTGTTGTTTTATTTCATTGCTTCCGTTGCACAATTACTTGAGCACTATCACTCTTCACCTTTAAAATTGATAGCACATATATTGCTTTAATTTTTAAAATACCCAATTCACCCCCCTCTTGGGCACCATATCTGGGCAACAAGTGGTATCAGAGCTCGGTGCTCTGATTGAAAATCTAACGATTTTGAGCTAAAGTTCATGGTAACCCTTGTAGGTATTAGTGTTAGACCACCATTTTTCAATGGCATAAATTACACTTTTTGGAAAACTCGCATGCGCATCTATATTCAATCTATTAGTTATCATCTTTGGAAAACCATTGTTAGTGGTCCTCATATTCCTTCCATTTTGGTTAATGGCATTTCCATTCCAAAGCTCGAAGAGGATTGGAATGAATATGACATTAAACAAATTGAACTCAATGCTAAAGCAATGAACTTGCTTTATTGTGCATTGGACTTAAATGAATTTAATAGAGTTTCTACATGCACATCAGCGAAGGAAATATGGGACACACTTGAAGTTACTCATGAGGGTACTCTTCAAGTGAAGAACACTAAAATTAATTTGCTTATATATTCTTTTGAAAATTTTGAAATGATGCATTATGAATCTATATCTGATATGTTTTCAAGATTTATGACTATTATTAATGAATTAAAAAGTCTTGGCAAAATCTATACTAATGCTGATTTGGTGAACAAAATTCTTAGATCCTTGCCAAAATCATGGGATCCAAAGGTGACGGCGATCCAAGAAGCTAAAGATGTAGAAACCTTACCTTTGGAGGAGCTTATCGGTTCACTCATGACCTATGAGTTGAACTTATGGCAAAGGATAGTAGAAGCTGATACAGAAAAGAAAATAATAGCTCTCAAGGCCAAAAGAAATTCAAGGCAATGATGGCAACTTGGAGCGATAGCGAAGATTCAAGTACGGATGATGAAGTTGCCCATCTTTGTTTCATGGCAAATGAAAAAAGGTATGTGCTAAAAATAATTATGATTTTACCTTTAAAGAATCACATGATGCATCTAATGATCTTGTGCATGAATACAGATTGCTAAAAATTGAGCACAAGAAATTAAATAGGCATGTAGATTCATTTTCTTTTGACAATACCAATCTTGCAAATAAAAATGATGATTTAAATGCTAAGATTGATATTTTGAAAAATGAAAAGAATAATTTTTCTAAAGAAAAAGAATTTTTAGAAAAAGAAAATGTTATTTCAAAAGATTTATGTGAAAAAGTTTTTAATGAGAAAAATATTTTGATTGAGGAAAAGAAGCAAAAACTCTTGAAGAACTTCAATATTCCTGCTTCTTTCAATTCTTCTTATAAATGTGGTTTCAATGCTTATCCTTCCAGATTAAGAAAAGTTTGGGTTCCAAAAGGAACCATAATTACTAATCATAAAGGACCCAAGAAAGTTTGGGTACCAAAAATGTCCACTTAATTTGTTTTGCAGGAATGTCTTGCAACCCAACATGAAGAAATGAAGTTCTTGAAAAGAGGTTGTACAAGACAATTTAAAGAAGTGGACAAGCTATATTTTGGACTAAATGGTAAAAGAAAGGATTATGTATATTGATAAATTCTAAACATCTCCTTCCATAATTAAAATTGTAGATTAATTTTTATTGCATCAATTACTTTGAAAAATTGTCTTAAATAGTTAATTAGAATCAAGTTTGGACTTATCATCATTGGCTATGATCATGAACTTTTTGGTGTTGATGAATTTCATGCTATCATGATTAAATTTATGATTGTAAGACCTTCACTTGATTTTGATTAATGTATTTCATGAAAAATACTTTTAAAGATGCATATTGATTTGAAAAATATTTTAATTGATTGATTAGAATCAAGCTTAGACTAATAATCATTTGTTGTGATCATGACCATTTTGATGTTGATGGATTTCAAGCTCTCATGGTTAAACTTGTGATTATTAGATCTTCACTTGATTTTGATTAATATAGTTTCTAAATTATTTCAAGTGAAATGCTATGATTTATATGTTTTTATTTTTGGCATCTATGCATAATCTAGAAATGATTTGGATCAAGTATAGAACTAGTAGTTAAGGGTTACTTTTAAGAAGAAGGTATGCTTATTGACAAACCCTTGCTCTAATAGCTAGACTTGATATCATATTACTTCTAGCATTTGTATGGATATCAAATCATCTTAAAATGAATTTGAAATAATGCTAAACATTTTTATACGATATAAATGCTTTGTATTTTGAAAATCATGAATATCTTGAAAATTTTCAAATCTTGATGCATAAGCTTTCATGTTTTATTCCTGAAATAAATGCATATTTTTAAAGGAGGAATAACATTCAGGGGGAGCATCCAAAGATTTGTTATCATATTTGATGCTTTGAATATCTTATTGATATCATGCTTTGCTTATATTGCTCTAGTACTCCTTTTTTTTCAAATCTAATTCTTTGGAGGAGTTACATTCAATTTATATCATATTCTATTGGCATCAAAATTTTTTTTTAAGAATTCCTAGTAACCGCTTCGGATTGGGTTAGTCACCATGGCCGTCCGGTCATAGGAGATAAGTAGGGCTTAAAGACCCTCTCTTTCCATTCAACGGGCTCTCTTATGACGTGTAGGGGTGCCGCTGTGACCTTATCCCATGAACAAGTAAGGCGAATGGATAATATACATCAAATCATTTCTTGCATGTGCTTACATTCTTTGGTATCTTGTTCAATTTATATCATATTCAATTGATATCATAAATATTTGATTTCATGCATTGATTTTGATGACCTACTTGCTATTCTTTCCAACTTCATTCCCACTTTGTATTGCCTTTCACCCTTTTTCATGATGTCAAAAAGGGGGAGAAAATTGTTAAGTATAAAAGGGGAAGATTGGATAAACATGAAAAATCTTTTGAGAAATGAAAGAAAGTGCAAAAGGGGGAGAAGAATGTAAAATATTTTTATCTAAAGGAAAGAATTAGTAAGAAGAAGAAATTTTGAAAATTTTAAATTTTTTTTGCATATTTTAAAAAATATTTTTGAAGATTTTTTGGATCATATTTTGAGGGGGAGCTTGGTGCTTATTGTTTTGAGCTTACATGTTTATCTTATTGTTAATCTTTTTAAGCTTACCCTATTCATATACTTAAAGGTTTTGTCATCATCAAAAAGGGGAGATTGTTGACTCTGGTCTTGATTTTGATGATTGACAAAATGTTTAAGTATATATGAGTACTAATTATATTTTAAGTATATTTCTCAGATCTTAGTACTCAACCATGTTGAATGAAGAAATGCTTGTATTTCAGTTGAAAAAGTCCTTAAATTAATGGAAAATCAAATATATGGACTTTGGAATTAATATGAAAGGATTTGAAGATGGTTCAGCAAGGCCGGCATGGCAAAATTTCAGTGGCACGCTTCAGAGGTCGACACCAGAGGTCAACACCTGTTCAGAGGTCGACACCTGAGGTCAACACCTGTTCAGAGGTCGACACCTGAGGTCAACACCTGTCCAGAGGTCGACACCTGAGGTCAACACCTGTCCAGAGGTCGACACTGAGGTCGACACTTGATCCAGAGGTCGACACCTGAGGTCAACACCTGTTCAGAGGTCGACACCTGAGGTCAACACCTGTCCAGAGGTCGACACCTGAGGTCAACACCTGTCCAGAGGTCGACACCTGAGGTCAACACCTGTCCAGAGGTCGACACCTGAGGTCGACACTTGATCCAGAGGTCGACTCATGGCATAACGGCTAGTTTTTCTGAACTTTTGATTTGATTTCTAACGGCCATAAACGGCCATATTTTTGATTCTAATGGTCTTGTGGAGTTGTTTCAGCTTGAATGAGGTATTTAACCTCCACCAAACTTCAAAAAAGACATGGAGACAAAGTGAAAAGGATTAGAGTGAAAGTAAAAAGCCTTCAGTCAATTCCAAGCCAAAAGGAGTGAGAAATCCAAGAGATTCCTTAGCCAAAAGCTTTCCATCTTTGAGGAATCCAACTTTCAAGAGTTTGGCATTTAGTGAGGTCCAAGATTCCAAGAGAAAGGCTTGAAGAGTCTCCATCAAGAGCTTCAACGAATTTCTTATTGCTCAAAAGGAGTTTGTTTTGTTTTAATTCATTGTATTCATATTCTTTTGTCTTTTGCTAGTTTCAAGGGAATTTGAAACTAGTGTGAGGTTTGTTGGTGAGCCAATTGATAAAACCAACTAGGGTTGCTTGTAAGCCCGAAGCCAAAACAAGTGAGTGAGGTTTGTTGGTGAGCCAATTGATAAAACCAACTAGGGTTGCTTGTAAGCCCGAAGCCAAAACAAGTGAGTGAGGTTTGTTGGTGAGCCAATTGATAAAACCAACTAGGGTTGCTTGTAAGCCCGAAGCCAAAACAAGTGTGTAAGGTTTTGACTTGTGAGCCTGGTAAAACAAGTCGGCTGTAATCTAAAGATTATAGTAAAATTTCCAAGTGGAGCTTGGGGAGTGGATGTAGGTGCTAGGTGCACCGAACCACTATACTTCTTGTGTGTTTGCATTGCTTTACTCTTTATCTTCTTTTGCTCTTTAATTGTTGTTTTATTTCATTGCTTCCGTTGCACAATTACTTGAGCACTATCACTCTTCACCTTTAAACTTGATAGCACATATATTGCTTTAATTTTTAAAATACCCAATTCACCCCCCCTCTTGGGCACCATATCTGGGCAACAACATGGTTGAATGATTCTTAGAAATTTTTATGGATGACTTTTCTATATTTGGCCCTACCTTCTTCGAATGTTTGAATCATCCAAGACTGGTTCTAGAGAGATGTAAGGAGAAGCATTTAGTTCTTAATTGGAAGAAATGTCAATTCATGGTTAGAGAAGGCATAGTCTTGGCCATGTAATTTTGAAAAAGGGAATAGAAGTTGATAAGGCCAAAGTTGAGCTGATTACAAGTCTTCCACCAAGTCTGTTAAAGAAATTCGTTCATTTTTAGGACATGCTGGATTTTATAGAAGGTTCATACCTAATTTTAGTAAAGTGGCTTGCCCATTGACAAATTTGTTAGCAAAAAAAGTAAAATTTGAGTTTACTCATGAGTGCTTAGAGTCTTTTGAATTTCTTAAAAATACACTCATTTCTTCTCCCATTATTCATCCACCTATATGGAGTGAATCCTTTGAACTCATGTGCGATGCATCCGATCATGCTATAGATGTAGTTTTAGGTCAAAGGATTAATAAGTTGATTAGAGTTATTTATTATGCAAGTAAAACCTTAAATGATGCACAACTTAATTACATAACTACTGAAAAGGAGTTCCTAGTTGTTGTCTTTGCCTTAGAAAAATTTAGATCTTACTTAGTTGGGTCGCACACTATTGTTTATATTGATCACTCATCCATTAAATATCTCCTAGCAAAGAAAGATGCTAAGGCATGTTTAATAAGATGGATTTTGCTCCTTCAAGATTTGACCTAGAAATTAAGGACAAGAAAGGAACAGAGAATGCTCTAGCTGATCACTTGTCCCGAATTATAATCGCACCATCTAGTGAACCACTTGTCAATGAATTCTTCCCTGATGAACAACTCATGTCCGTGTCCATTGAACCATGGTATGTTGATATTGTAAATTATTTAGCCATTGGTAAAGTTCCTTCTTATTAGACTGCTCAGGATAAACATAAATTCTTTTCCCAAGTAAAGTACTTCATCTGGGATGATCCATATCTGTTTAAACAATGTCCTGATCAGATCATTAGGAGGTGTATCCTGGATAATGAGGTTAGAAGTATTTTGTCATTTTGCCATGACTAAGCATGTGGTGGTCACTTTGCATCTAAGAAGATAGCTACCAAAGTACTCCAATATAGATTTTATTGGCCTAACTTATTTAAGGATGCACATGTGTATTGTAAAAGTTATGCTCGATGCCAACAAATGGGTTGAATCACTAAAAGAGACATGATGCCACTCAATCCAATCTTGGTGGTTGAAATTTTTGATGTATGGGGGACCGATTTTTTGGAACCATTTTCAAACTCCTTTGGAAAGAATACATTTTAGTGACTGTTGATTATGTGTCTAAGTGGGTAGAAGCTATTCCATGTAGATCCACTGATAGCAAAGTGGTCATTAAATTTCTTAAGAAAAATATTCTCTCCCATTTTGGTATTCCTAGAGCAATCATTAGTAATCAGTGGACACATTTTTGCAACCGACCCTTTGCCACCTTAATGAAAAAATATAATGTTACCCACAAGTTGGCTATACCATATCATCCTCAAACTAGTGGATAAGTAGAAGTATCCTATTGACAAATCAAATAAATCTTGGAGAAGATTGTTAATGCTAATAGAAAAGATTAGTCTATGAAATTAGTTGATGCACTCTAGGCATATCGCACTGTCTACAAGACCAACCTAGGAATGTCTCCTTATAGGATTGTGTTTGAAAATCATATCACTTGCCTGTTGAATTAGAACATAAAGCTATATGGGCAATAAAAAAAATTAAACATGGACTTGGACTTAGCTAGAAATCATGGGAAGCTTCAGATTAATGAATTAAAAGAACTTAGAAATGAAGCTTATGAGAATGCCAAGATGTCCAAGGAAAAAACAAAAGTAATTCATGATCAAGCAATTCATAGAAAATCTTTTACTTCTGGACAGAAAGTTCTATCATATAATTTGAGGTTACATCTTTTTCCTGGAAAGCTAAGGTCAAGATGGATAGGACCTTTCTTAGTTAAAGAAGTCTTTCCATATGGGGCTATAGCAATTGAAAATCCAAGTAATAGTGTTGTTTTCAAAGTTAATGGTCAACGATTAAAACCATCTTGGAATTACCCACAGAATCAATAGAGGAAGCCATGGTTCTTTATGAACCACATATCTTGTATAGCCTGTTGTCAAGTCTGGCTGAAGACTTTAAACTTAATGCTCCTGGGAGGCAACCCAACTTCTTTCTTTCTAATTATTATTTTTTAATATTATTAGGTTTTCATATCCTAACTCAAATAAGCTCCATTGGCTAAGTTGGGGGAGAGCTCAATAAAATTCCTCCTCAGGTGTCTTCGTTTCCTTTTATACCATATCATGTTTATATTTAGAAATTATTTTTATTCATGGGGAAATAAAAAGTAGAATAAGTACATATTTGGAGCTACCTTGACCTTAATATTCTTACACTTGTCGATCTTGGACTTAGGATAAATCACATGCTTTTGATAAGTAATTGATTGAACAGTTTAGAACATTTTTGAAATATTGAGGGATAAAATATTAATAAACTCAAGTAAATATGATAATTAAGAATGAAACAATTCCTAGATAATCTTAACCCTCCTATTTGCATCGAAGAAGAATTTACCTCTTGGGTGTGTGGGGGTTGATAAATGCAAAGTTCCTTTATTTTTTTAAAAAAAGAAGAAAAAAAGAATGAGATAATAAAAGCAAGTTCTAAACATTGTTCCACCGAGTAACCGGGCCTCTTTGTCTAAATAAACGATTGAATCTCACGTCAAAAAGTGGAGATGTGAAGAAATTTTACTATATAGCCAGTTTTGATATGTAGCCTTTCTGACTCAAGCCAGTAAGCCCAAGGGGTATTTTACACCTAGTGCCTTAAGGCCAACTAGTCTGGGAGACATTGATCGAAAACTTGTTACAAGGGTCAGATAGAAAGCTTAAGAGATCAAGGCATTGCACAGTTTGTATTCCAAAAAAAAAAAAGAAAAAAAAGAAAAGAAAAGTGTAGAAATAAGAGGAACATACTTGCACTAAAATAATATCTCACCACTTCATGGGAGTAAGAAATTTTGAAATAACAGTAGGAGTTGGTTAAGAATTATTTAGAGAAGTGAGGAGTTTGTACTTAACCAATTTACTTGAGCTATTAATATCCCAATGATCCATTTCATCTACTATCTAATGAAAAATCTTCTACTTATAAAAAGGGTATAAGAAAAACCTTTGAGTCTGAGTAAACTTATGTAACATATTAAGAATTTTTGGTAGTCTCATTAATTAATTCATGAATTAACTTTTACTCGAGGATGAGTAAAACTCAAGTTGAGAGGAGTGATAAGTGCATAAATATTAAACATAAGTGCATTAATTATAAATCAAATTATCTTTATTTAATTAAAATTAATATTTTTATGTAGTGTTTTAATGAAAGAATCTTACCAACATGAAGAGCATGATATTAGGAGTCCAGCAATACAAACGACGCTCAAATCAGAGTTTAATTGAGCTAAGAAGTAAATTTTGAAGGAATAAACAAGAAATTGCATAGTTTTTAAAGTGCCGACTCATCATGGGCTAGCTGAATGGTTCATAGGAGCTTTAACGGTCCATATCCATCATTGTTGTTGGCCCATAAACCCTGCTCGTAGAACCACAGACCAAATCGAGCCAAGTTCTCGTTGGAGAAGATGCCGGAGCTCCTCTCGTCACCAACGGGAAGCTTCCCTCGTTGCCGGGACACTTAGAATCTATTGAAGGTTGGAAAATCCAAGAAATCGCCACCGTTTTCAATGTCTGAGCTTCCTCCCATCCAGATCTGCCAAAGTCTGGCCACCATCTCCTTTCACCCTGCCCGAACGTCACCATCGTCGGCACCGTTCCACCACCTTGAGCCGGTCTCCACCATCTGATCCATCTCCCAAATGCCGCAACTCACCACACCGCCCTATTCTTCTCAGTCAGCTGCCACCCATCACTGGTTGTCTTCCTCGATTTGCCATCTTCCAGCTCTCCAAGCTGCAGGCCATCTTCCTCATCCCATTCTTCCATCGTTCGAGCTCTCCATCAAGCCGCTTGCACCTCCATCGTCACAGTCTCCCTGTTCTCCATCCCTGCAGTCCACCGGCACCCTTCACCATGTCCATCTTCTCCATCCGAAGTCACTGGCCACGCTCATCTCCTCTGCCGGCACCCTTCACCGGTCCGAGATGTCATTGCCGGGAGCCACCCTGTCTGCCACCGTCTTCCCATCGTCGCCTGCACCGGTCATCGCCAACTTCCTTACCATGGCTGTCTTCCTCATCACAGTTCGTCGCCCAAGCCACCGGGAGAAGTCATCAACCAGCCATCTTCCATAGTCCCTGGCCACTGACTGCCATTCCTTCTCAACCGTCCATCGCTCCATGCTGTTCCTGCGATCCACCGGCCGATCTCCACCAAGCTTGCTGCCTCCCTTGTTCAAGATCAGTTCAGCCCTCCCCACGATGATGTCACCTTTCCTGAAGTCGTTGATCCATCATGATTCTCGATGGATAACACCGACGGGGTTTGATTTTAAAATGAAGATTATGTTCGATTGTCAAATGGGCATGGAATAAGAATGCATGATTGGAGGATAAGAACACGAAACTGAAATAGATATGAGATAAAGATAAGAAGTGAATCTGTGAAGGGGATCAAGATGAAAAACCAACATGGTTTCTACGTGTACCCAGACGTTCCCTATGCCTATATATAGAGGCTTATCTCTTCGTTATCGAGACATCTCTCGATCCATCGACACATTCCACTTTCAGCCTATCACCCCTTTCCTCTTGTCCCTTCTCCCATTTTCTTCGGCCCTTCCAACATACAAGAAAGAGGGTAAGCCAGGGAGAAGAGCCGGATTTAGTTTTAGTTTTATTTTTATTTTAACTCCATTAATGGTTTAGAAATTAAATATTTTATAATTAGATTTATTTAGAAATAAAATTTTATTTTTGTTGTTTCAGGTCTTGTCTTGCAATTTTTAATTCCAGCACTAGGATAGATTTAATTTCTTGTAATTTATTTTATAACATTTAAATTCGTGCAATTAGTGTAGTTTTTATTTTTGCATTTTAATTCTAGAATTTAAATTTTAGCAAGTAGTTAGGTTGATTTTGTTTTTTTAAATAATCTTTAAAATTTTAATTTAAATCATATCTGGCTAAGCAAAACCCCTAGGGTTGGCGATAAATCTAGACCATGATTAGAAGCCCTTTTCTTGGATTTTTCTTGGCCTTTAATTTTTAAGAGGTTTTCTTCCTTTTTAAGCTTCTTGCCAAGAGACTTGATGGATTATAGTTGGGTTTCAATCTCTTTATAATTCATGCTTGATTCGGTGCAAGAAGGGCAAAAGAGAGAAGACTCAACAATATTTTTAAATTCTTTTCTCTTCTTCCTTGTAAAATCTTGATAGATTATAGTTGAGTTTAAATCTCTTCATAATCCATACTTAGTTAATACAAAGAAAGAATTTGAAAGGATATTATTAGAGAGATCCTTAAAAAAAATTTCTAAATCATTGGTTTAGTGGATTCAAAAGCCCTAGATCTTTACATTATTTATTTCTTTTTCATTTAATTAACTTTTTCTCAATCTTTTGAAGCTTACCTAAGCAAGGGTTTGAACATAGTTCAAATGCAAATTCCTCGTGGGATGATCTGTACTCGCTAGACGTGCTACTTTGCATACCATGTGCTTGTGGTTAAACTTAAAGTTCATATCATGACTCAGGTGTCGACTCATATCTCAGGTGTCGACTCACTAGAAGAAGTGTCGACACACCAGTGTATTCTAGAGAGCTTCAGAAGACTTTTTTGAACTAGTGTCGACTTAAATGTCGACTCATAGACTAAAGTGTCGACACTTGCAGATCTGATTGAATAGTAATGGCTAGTTTTTTGAAGCCCAGAGTTTTTTCAATTTATGTCTAACGGCTATTTTCTCTTCTCCAATAGCTATAAATGGCCTTTAAGGCTTGGAAAGGTATTTAAAGTCCATCAAACATAAGAGGAAAGAATTAATTGACAATGTTATTGAAAACTCATTGAGTATTCATTACTTATGAGTAAAGTTGAGCCTTCAAGCATTCAAGTTTCAAAGAGAGCATTCAAGTCCACATTCTCAAGCATTGATTGAGGCTTCAACAACTTGGGACAAGCTTCTCAACAGTATTTAGGAGCTTCAATGAGTTTATTTGCTTTTTAAGAAAGTTTATTATATTTTTATATTATATTTGAGTTATTTTGTTGTTACTAGTTTCAAGGATATTAAAACTAGTATTGAGGTTTGTTGGTAAGCCTTGAGTAAAAACTAACTTGGTTTATTGGTGAGCCTTGAGTGAAAACCAACTTAGGTTGTTGGTAAGTCTTATATGAAAACCCATTAGATTTTTGGTTAGCCTTGTAAAAATCAATGGGTTTTGATTAATGAGCCCAAAAAACTAATCTACTGTAATCAAGGTTGGATTATAGTAAAATACCCAAGAAAAGCTTGAAGTGGATGTAGGTTTTTTGGGATACATCGAACACTATAAATTTGTATTTGTGATTGCTTGTTACTCTTTCTGTATTTACTTTACTACTTCTGCTGCATATTATTATTGAGCTCACAAACACTTTGGAAACACACTAGCATCTATTTTTAACTCTTGCAAAAAGTTTTTAGAAATCCAATTCACCCCCCTTGGGTTGCTTTAGCTGGGCAACAGATTCCTTTATTACTGATCATGGGCTCTATTTTTATAGGGTCATGCCCTTTGGGTTCAAGAATGCAGGCACAATCTATCAACACCTGGTGAATAAGATCTTCAAGGATCAGATTGGCCAAAATATGAAGGTGTATATGGATAACATGCAGGCAAAAGTTGTTCCACTCAGGACAACATCATCGACCTTCAGAAGACCTTCGATATATTGCACCAGTACAAGATGAAGTTGAACCCATCAAAATGTGATTTGGGGTAGCATTTAGCAAATTTTGGATTTCATGGTATCAAGCTAAGGTATTGAAGCAAATCCAGAGAAGATTCAGGCACTCTAGGAGATGACTCTGCCAAATTCCATTAAAGAGATGCAGTGCCCCACTAGAAAAATGGCGATGCCCAACCACTTTGTATCTAAGTTGGTGGAGAAGTGTCTCCCCTTCTTCAAGATACTCAAGCAACCAAGGGACTTCTAGTGGACCATAGAGGCCTAGTTAGTATTCGAAAAACTGAAGAAATACCTTAGTTCCATGACCCTATTAAGCAAATCGATGGCTGGTTAGGAACTTTTCCTTTATCTTGTCGTATCCCCTCTTGCAATAAGTTTTGTGCTTATTCGAAAGGAAGGGAAGAGCCAAAAATCAGTTTATTACATTAACAAAGTTCTCTATAATGCTGAGACTAGGTACACAAAACTAGAGAAGTTCTTCTTTGCCCTTATTGTTTCTACCTGGAAGCTCTGGCCCTACTTCCAAGCTCACAGTGTCATCCTTTTTATAGATCAACCGATGAAAATGGTCCTCCATCATCTAGATACCTAGGGTAGAATATCCAAGTGGGCATTAGAGCTTTCTAAATTTGATAGAGCTTCTATCGAGGCCCTCATCTAAGGTCTAGGTGTTGGCATATTTTATTTTGGAGTGCACCATTTTGGAGGAAGGCAAGATGCAGGAGGAGGAAGACAAGATGCATGAGGAAGGGATGAGCTCCCTGGTAGACCTACAAGAATAGTGGACTCTACATGTGGATGGCTTGTCAAGCTCTTCTGGGTCAGGTGCGGGGCTGATATTGGCTCACCCCGAAAGTGAAATAGTCGAGTATGCTTGTGGTTTGACTTCCCCACTACCAATAACGAAGCAAAGTACGAAGTACTCCTTGCAAGCTCAAAATTACAAAAGAGCTAAGAGTTAGGCACCTCACTATTTATAGCAATTCTCAGCTAGTAGTGGGACAGGTGAAGGATGAGTACGAAGCTCAGGAGGAGAACATAAAGAATCTCACTAATGCAAATGGGATGATTGAATCCTTTCAGGAATTTAATATTCGGTAGGTCCCTAGTGTTAAGAATGCTAAGGTTGACATACTGTCAAAGCTGGTAGCGCTCTTGCCATCGGACTCTGGAAGGGAACATACCTTGAAGTGCTAAAGTAGTCAAGCCTCGAGGAACCCTAGCTTGTCCAACAGGTCGATGAAGAAGAGCTAAGCTGGATCAATCTACTCCTCAAGTATCTCAAGGATGGTGAACTACCTCGGGTTGAAAGGAAGCTCGGAAGGTAGAATGCTAGCCGCTAATTATGTTATATATGATGACAAGTTATACAAGTCCATGTATTAGTTGCCCCTCTTAAAGTGCTTATGCCTATTCGAGGCAAACTATGCATTGAGAGAGGTCCATGAAAATGTTTGCAAAAGCCATCTAGGTGGCAAAATCACTAGCCTTCAAAGTACTTATCAAGGCTATTACTAGTTCACAATACACCAAGATGTAGCCAAACTTATACAGAAGTGTGATCACTACTAGAGAAATGCTATCATCCAGCATTACCTAGTATCACATCTGAATCTGATACTTGCACCATGGCCTTTTGCCCAGTGGGGGTGGACATCCTAGGTCCATTCCTCAGGCTACAGTGCAACATAAATTCTTACTAGTAGAGATCGATTATTCCACTAAATGGGTTGAAGCCGAATCCTTGGCTCGTATCACTAAGGCTCGGGTCAAAGGTTTTGTGTGGAAATCAATTATCTACCAGTATGGCATCCCCAAGGTGATAATCACTGATAATGGATGCTAGTTCAGTGGTGCCAAGTTTTGCACGTTTTGCTTGGAGTATGACATTACTCAATGGTTTACCTTGGTGGTGCACCCTCAAGCCAACAATGAAGCAGAAGTAACCAACATGACTCTCTTGAATGGTCTAAAAACTCGGCTTGGTGAAGTAAAAGGAAACTGGATGGATGAACTTCATCTTGTTCTATGGGCTAATCAAACCATCCAAAGGATCTTGATCGGGGAAACCCCTTTTAGCCTTGCATTTGGCATCGAAGCTATTATCCTGATGGAGATTGGACTCCCATCATTCTGAGTTACGAAATATAATGAAGACACCAACTCTAATTGGCTCTAGCCAAACTTGGGCTTGCTCAAAGAACACAAAGAGCACCTACAATGAGGATGGCTTCCTATCACCAGTGAATGGCTAGATACTACAATATTCGAGTCAAAGCCAAAGAGTATAGAGTGGGGACCTGGTGCTTCGACAAGCTGATGTTTCATAGCCCACCAAGTAGGGAAAGCTATCGCTAAACTAGGAAGGCCCATACCAAGTAGATGAGGTGGTTCATCCTGACACTTATCATCTGAAACACCTTGATGGGACCCCACTCCCAAGGTCTTGGAATTCCTCCAATCTATGCATGTATTATTGGTGATGGAATTTTTATTGAATAAATTTTGATTTCATTATTTTTTGTATACATTTGACATGGTAGTTTACCCGATGTGATATGGAAATCAACCATCAAAGATCCTTGGAGGGTTAACCACTGATAGGCCCTCTTAGAAAATTGCACAGGTTAAAAACCTCAAAGGCTCAAGGAATCAGGATCGCCATCTTTCAAGTCCAACTCCCAAAAGTCTTTGGCTAGGACTACATTTGAAAGCCATTGGCCTAATGTTCAATGCTTATAAGCTTTTAGCCGAGCCATAATTTCAATGCCTGAAAACCTTTGGCCAAGCCTTCCAAGTTCAACTCCCAAAAGCCTGTGGTCTAGACAGCACTGGAAAATCATTGGTCCAACATTCAACACTCGTATGCCTTTAGCTAAGCCATAATTTCAATGTCTGAAAGCTTTTGGCTGGGCTTCCCAAGTTCAACTCTCGAAAGCTTTTGATTGGAACTATGTTGGAAAGCCATTGGCTTAATGTTCAGTACTTGTAAGCCTTTGGATGAGCTATAATTTTAATGCTTGGAAGCCTTTGGCTAGCCTTCCAAGTTCAACTCTTGAAAGCCTTTGGCCAAGACTACGTTGGAAAGTCATTGGCTCAACATTCAATACTCATAAGCTTTGACTAAGCCATAATTTCAATGCCCGAAAGCCTTTGGCCAGGCCTTCCAAGTTCAACTCCTGAAATTCTTTGGCTGGGACTACATTGGAAAGCCATTGGCCCAACGTTCAATGCTCGTAAGCCTTTGGCTAAGCTATAATTTCAATGCTCGAAAACCTTTGGTCGGGCCTTTCAAGTTCAACTCCTGAAATCTTTGGCAGGGACTACATTGGAAAGTCATTGGCCCAATGTTTAGTACTTGTAAGCCTTTGGATGAGCTATAATCTTAATACCGAAAGCCTTTGGCCGGGCCTCCCAAGTTCAACACCTAAAAGCCTTTGGCTAGGACTATATTAGAAAGCCATTAGCCGAATGTTCAATGCTTGTAAGCCTTTGGCTAAGCCATAAGTTTAATACCTGAAAGCCTTTGGCTAGGCCTCCTAAGTTCAACTCCTAAAAGTCTTTGGCTGGGACTACGTTGAAAAGCCATTGACCCAACATTCAGTGCTTGTAAGCCTTTAGCCAAGCCATAATCTTAATATCCGAAAGCCTTTGGTTGGGCCTCTTAAGTTCAACTCCTAAAAGACTTTGGCTGAGACTACGTGGAAAGTCATTGGCCCAATGTTCAATGATCGTAATCCCTTGGCCAAGCCATAATTTCAATGCCCAAAAGCCTTTTGCTAGGCCTCCCAAGTTCAACTCCCAAAAGTATTTGATTGGGATTACGTTGGAAAGCCATTAGGCCAATGTTCAATGCTCGTAAGCCCTTGGCTAAGCCATAACTTGAATGCGTGGGAAGCCCCTAGCCAAGCTTTATAAGCTACATGGTGATATTTTGCACCTAGTGATTGAAACTACTATGGTAAACGGGCCTAGGTTATGAAATTTTTTGAATTATCTAATTATCTACCTCAGAGTACCCAACCCCTTGTGAAATTCTGCATCGACCGCTAGGAGCCAACAAATTATTTGAGCAATTACAAGATCTATTAATGTTCATGTGGTGAGCAGTTCTAAGTTATCAAATTATTTAGCCTTCATCCAAGGTAGGGCTAAAGTTTAATGATTTAGTTTTATTAACTCACAGCAAATTTTGAAAGTCATGGCCAAGCAAAGAAACAAGATCAAGATCAAAAACCCTTTCATTAATTCAAAAAGGAGTATTTACAATGGCCTCTCAAGAGTTGGGAAAAACCTACAATAAGGGAAAAAAAGAAAAAGAGACATAAGGCCTTATAGGGCTATAGCAAGAGCAGTGACATCCTTGGAAGTAGCTATCATGATACCACCTTCTTCGGGCACTAGAAGCTCGTCCAAAATGCTTGGATCTACTCTAGGGCATTGAGTGGCGACCTTGTCCTTGGTATTCTTTATTGCCTCTTTGTAAGCGACAACCATGAAGTTGACGTTCTCATACTTGAACTCAGTAGAGGTCTAGAAGTTCTCCACTGCCTTGGTTGTGGCAACAATCTTTTCTGCAAGGAATTTGGTAGAGGCCTAGAAGTCTTTGACAACCTATGAAGTAGTGGCCTTTTCCCTGCTCTCGTTGGCCACCCTCATCTCTTCTTCTGCCGCCTTGAGAGCTGCCTTCACTTTCTTATTTCCTCAGCTCGGCCCTCTCAGATGGCCTCCAAATGGATGTCCTCCATCATGACCCTCTTCAAGGTGGCTTTAGAGCTATTGGCCCTCTTGACAGCTCCATTGACCTCTATGGCTAGCTTGTCGAGTCTCTCCTTTGTTGTCTTAGCATTGGCATTCCATTTCATGGTTTTGATGGATGTGTCCTTGCTATTGTCAAAGAACTTATTCATATATAGGTCCAACTGCCAAAGGAGGTATGTCAACAATCAAGAATACATTTACATAAGTATGTAAATATGAAGACCATAGGTGGACCGACTTGCCTAGATGAAGCTTGTTATGGCATCCCTCTACCTATTGACCTGAGATGCATCTACAATCTTGTTTGCATCAATAGTGAAGATAAGCCTAGAGAAAGCCTTATGCACTAGTTTGTAGTTCCTCGGTGTAGAGGCATCGATCCTGGTGCAGGCAGGGGCTGCACCTGATACCCTCTTCGGAGCTTGAAGGGGAAAAGGCTCATTTGAAGAGGTGGGCTCCTCCACCACTTGCTTGTTTTGGCATCCATCTGCCTATTGCCTTGGACTGGGGGGCAAAAGGATATGGCCCTACTTTGTCCTGGGGGGTAGGGGAGCCCTGGTGACTCCCCTAAACTCCTAATGTGGGATCACCCACCCTTGCTTAAGGTGATGGATAGGTATCCAATAATTGGGATGGTGATGGGAAGATCATTGACTCCTACTTGGGGGGATCATGAAGAGATCGAGGATGTGATGGTTATGTGGTGAGCATGGCACTCTAACCCTAGGTACCTTTGGGGGGCCGATGGTGGTGGAGGGCTTCTAATACTAAAGCGAGCACCTCAATTGGCCCCATGATTATCTCACCTCTACTGCTTGTTGGAATCCCTATGTTCATGCTCCGATCGCCTCGCATCTCTATGTTCCAACTTGCCCACATCTCTGTGCTTCAAATTCTCTGTGCCTTTTTCCATCTTTGCAACATGAACAACCCAAGGATAGTATCGACCTAATGAATCGAATGAGAATACACTAGAAGCAAGAGTTCAGACTTGCATGCACCTTGAGGGTTGATTGGGCTGATTCTGACATTGTATAATGTCTACTCCAAAAGGTGATCTTTTATGTCTGGCACCTAATAATAGCATAGGGCCTGGAAATCATGCATCTAGCATTCTCCAAACCAGGCACCCTAAGGGCTGATTTTCATGGCTCTCCCTAGTTGACGAAGCCCCATGCCTCGCTGAAAGTTTTGTAGACAAAGAAGAAGCACTCGTTCCAATCATGGATGGCAAAAGGAGTGCCTATGATAACTTGGTGAACACCTTTTTGAGGAAAGGAATACCACCATGTGGTAGGCTTGGGATGCTTCTTGAAAGTGTAAAAGAAACAGAAAAGGGGAATGTTGGGAGTAACCTCGATCAAAAAGCAAACTACGATAAAATCGCCAATGTGCTGCCATGAATTAGAAGAACATGAGCATGGCGGCACATCAAAAAGTTTAAAAAGGATAATGAAGAAAGGATGGAGGGAAGCCTTAACTTGGCCTTGAAGCTCTCCTCATAAAGGCTTAATTGGCCTGGGGTCGGTCGACAGGCCTGGCCCTGCGACCTTGGCACTTCTAGTTGGAACTCTGGATGTTGAAAAACTAGGATAGGGTTTTATGCATATTTTTTTTAAAAAAAATAGTAGAAGCATATTAGATTAAAATACTTTCAATTATGAAATCATGCATTAGAATAATTCTAAAAACCTACCCTACAAGATCAAGACAAGATATGAATAGAGCATAGATGCTGAAAATAAAATCAGCATGCATCGATCTAATCAATGCATGCAATAGATCTAATCTACGAACATATACAGCATCGGATCCATACCTAGTCATAGGTCGATGAACACCACTACTGATGGTGCATGGTAGATGGTTTGAATGTCACCTCGTAGCTGCATAAGGTATCCGACCTCTATGAATAGTCCACATAAAGCTTCGAGGGATCACCTTCCTTAGAGTACTAGCTCCGTATGAAGGTTGTGGATGGCTGATCTGAAGATCTTCTTCAAATTTCTTGAACCCTCCAAGAAGATGAGGAGATGGAGTACGAGGAGAATCAGATGAAAAAAAAAAAGAAAAAACCCAAAACAATTTTTTCCTTATTTTTTTTCTTCCTCTCTTTCTCTTTCTCTCTTCTCTGTAGCACCAAGAAGGAACTTCTCATGCACCAAACCTTTTCCATGCAAAATCACACCCTAATTTTTTGTTGGCCTCCTCCCTTTTTTCTCACAGTAATCCTCTCTTAGTTGTTACACAAAATCAAAAAAAAATCCTATTTAAAATTGGCATGGAGAAGGAAAGAAATAGATAAGTTAGGAGTCTTATCTAGACAAGGATAAGGTCTAGAGTTTAGATCCTATCAAACTTTAACTTATTTAAACTTAAAACTCCTTTCAAATTTAAATGACCATAATCCTAATCAGAATAGGAAGGAGGGAGGGCACAAAACACAATTTGGCATGGATATTTATCATGTAAAAATTATTCGACCTGAGGAATGTTGTGGTACAAGATAGGATTTTGACTTGGTCAAAATGGATCCTATCCCATTTAAAACCCTTTTAAAAATTAACTTGCCTCAATGCTAATCTGAATAGGAAGTAGGGGAGGTGCTAATCAAGATTTGTTATGGAGTATCTTCATGCAAAAAAGCAAATTGCATAAGGAAGGGTGAGATAAACATCAAGGAACACTAGGTGAGTTTCTTAGTTTGACTTGGTCAAAATTAATTCTAATCCCAATTTAATTTGATTTGATCTATTTAAATAGCTTAAATCTAATTTCATTAGGATCCAATTAAACTTAATTAATGAAAAACCAATCAAGTCTAAATCCAAATTTAAATTAAGATCAAAATCTTTTATTGATTAGGTCATCAAATAACCTAATTGGATAAAATCTAATTGACCCAATTTCAATTAGACTAGACCAAATCCTTTTTGCTAATCAAATTAAACAAATTAGCAATCTAATTTCTAATCAATCCTTATAAAATTAATTAATAATTAATTAATTAATTATTTATAATATTTGTATAAGGCAAATTGTTAATTATATTTATAATTTTGCCTTATATAAATGAACCCATAGGTTCAAATCCTAATTTGGTATCTTAGAAACTATTTCTTGAACTAATCGATGTGACCATTTAGTAATGATACTCGATATCTGGATAGGTTGAATGATGGCAAAACAACATTCAAGAATCCATGCTATGGTTACCATATAATTCATCCCTTTGATCCAATACTCAAGATGACTTTAGAGTCAATTGCCAACTCTTAATCAGTGTATCCGAATGTCTCAATTTGCTAAATCCTGTAACTCCTCACTAGCATTGCCTAGGTCTAGGTTTTGCTAAATTGAAACACTACCGAGCATTTACTCTAGCAATGTGGAGTGGTTAATCCCTTCTTGACTCAACACCAACTTAACATGTACTTGACTGTACCCAGAAATCTTTCATCACTAAATTAGAAATCCAGGTAGTCCGGTACAAAATATAGTGAGTTGCTTGCCAAGTTACCATGATAATCTTAGGTCATAGGGATACTTATATCCATACCCTTTCTGTTAAATATTCTTGATAGTAGAGTACTCTACAAAGTTGGTCACTATTTAGTGAGATGTACTCTTACACTCACTTGCATTCCATACCAGTGTCTCCATACTCCTTGGTTAAGAGGACAACCTTATATGGCACATAACGACCTATTCTCGATAAATGTTGTCATCCTAGGTAACAATGTATCATTTGGTCATGAACTGATTTAAGAACCACTTAATAAATCCTTCTTTATTAAATCAATATAATTATAAGGACTTCAACATATTAGAGTTCATAGGGATAAATAGTATTGAGCTATTAAAAATAATATTTATTTTATGACCTTCCAATGGTTCTCTCCTAGATAAGATTGGTATCTACTCACTATTCATAGTAAATATGCTACATCTAATGCATAGATATCATGGCATATATAATGGATCCCACTACCAAGGCATATGGAATCCTACTCATATGCTCTCTCTTGAGAAGTTATCGGATAATGCTTTTAGAAAGAGTAATTCCATGGCTTATCAGAAGATTACCTTTCTTGGATTACACCATGCTAAACCGCTTCAGCATAGTATCAATATACATCAACTGGGATAACCCTAGCAACCTTTTAGATCTATCCTTATAGATTTATTGACTCTAGTCTTGATTTTAATGATTGACAAAATACTTAAGTATATAAGAGTACTAATTATGTGTTTTAGTATATGTTGCCGACCTTACCATCATGGCTTGCAGCTGGAAGCAGTGCCGGACCTCCATCCCTTCACTCCAAAATCCTTACATTCCCGGACCTACAAAACAGTGTTAGAGACTCAGGCTAGGGATCCTGACGGGGGCACTCTGACGATCAAGTTAGAGGACGGCAAAGCAAAATAGATCCCCTAAGACGGATCCCACTTCGGTCTCCGTGCTTAGAGGAGTTTTTACTAAAGAACTGATTGGGAGGAGACAAGAGAGGAACAGTGCTTGAGTTGTGGCGACTGTGCTCGCTGGACTCTCTCCGGGAGTCCTATGGGAGCTTCCTGCCTTCAAGTCACTCATTTTTTGCTATCTCTTGTGCTTGCTCTCCCTTCTAGTTGCTTGATTGCTTACCTGGTTTCTTGTCCGTTGGTGCCTTTGTAGATCGCCGATTGTCCAGTGCCTTGATTTGCCCTCTTTGGGGGGCTTAGGGGTCAACGATGTCCATTGGCAGCTCCCCCGAGGTCATTTTCCTTTGTAGTTGGGAGTTAAGTTGTGGACTTGCCTTGCCTGGTGTGTTGTCACTAAGGGAGAATTAGGCGAAACCTTGATTTGGGCATAACCGCCATCAGGTTTGAGATGTTAAATGTGGCCTTCTCCTTCGGGGAGTTCCAGATGGTTGGTCGCAGGATCTGACATCTTGATCGGGGCACCCTTTCCAAACTGGTGCAAACGAGGTTACGTGCATCGTTACAGATCTAGGAGGCACCGTCTGGGCGTGCCGCGCTGCACACGTCTGTCTTGGCGATGGTCTTAGGGCAGGCACCTTTATCCTTCCCGATGCTTTTAAAGAGAGGGCTCAACTCCAATCGAGGTGGGCTTGACCCATGGGGAGCCACCTGGCGGAGGAGTGGAGAAGGACTCGACTCCAGTCGAGGTGGGCTTGACCCTTAGGGAGCCACCTGGCGGAGGAGTGGAGCAGGGCTCGACTTCGACCGAGGTGGGCTCGACCCATGGGGAGCCACCTAGTGAAGGAGCGGAGCAGGGCTCGACTATGGTCGAGGTGGGCTCAACCCTTGGGGAGCCACCTGGTAGAGAAGTGGAGAAAGGCTCGACTCCGGCCGAGGTGGGCTCGACCCATGGGGAGCCACCTGGTAGAGGAGAGGAGCAAGGCTTGACTCTGACCAAGATGGGCTCAACCCATAGGGAGCCACCTGGCGGAGGAGCGGAGAAGGGCTCGACTCTGGCCGAGATGGGCTCGACCCATGGGGAGGCACCTAGCGGAGGAGCGGAGTCAGGCTCAACTCCGACCGAGGTGGGCTCGACCCTTGGAGAGCCTACTGGCGGAGAAGCAAAGAAAGGCTTGACTCTGGCCGAGGTGGGCATGACCCATGGGGAGCCACCTGGTGTAGGAGCGGAGCAGGGCTCGACTCCGGTTAAGGTGGGCTCAACCCTTGGGGAGCCACCTAGCGGAGGATCAGAGATGCCAAGCTTGGGCCGAGGTGGCCTTGACTTCGACTGAGCTAGGCTCGATCTGGGGAAGCCACCTGGCGAAGTAACTGGGGTGCCAAGCTAGAGTTGAGGTGGGCTCGACCATTGGTGAGGCCACCTGGTGGGAGAGCTTGGGGAGAACTTGACGCGGAGCTTATTTGCCTGCCTGGCTGCCAGCTAGATCCGAGGTGTACTCCATGTCAGCGGTCTGGCCATATCATTTACCCCCCACTCCCAAGTCCCATTGAAGCACCATGGCTGGGACGTGGGGAGTTAATACGGAGATGACATGGAAGGACAAAAATCTTCTATAATTATTGCCATGATTGCCATCGCTTCGCACGTCATGCCTGGAGTCAATGCACCGGCACCATGTCCGCAATTTTGACATACCATAATTGCACCATGCCAGAATCGAGGCAGTTTTCAGTGGATCGAAGCATCGTCGCCAGGAACCTTGATGCGTGGCGCTCATCTGGTGGCGGGGGCAAAAAAGGATTGTACGGCCACTGTTGATCGGCTTTGAAAAGAGAGGGGACTTTCTAGGAATGAGGTCTTTTGATTTTCTCGCACCTCGCCAGCGGTTGCAACGGTCTCGCTTCTTCTTCCCTTAGGATGCCTTTCTTCATCAAAATAGTCAGGTGAGTACCCTGAAATCTTCTCTTCTTCCTCTGCTTCTTCTTAAACTCCGGTCCCTCCTCTATTTTAGGTGAACCGAGCCCTTAGGTTTTCTGCCCAACCTTTCCTTTTCTTAAACCTTCGTTCCTCCAATGGCACCTTCGGGCCGACATCCCCACTTTTCCACCAACCCGAACAAAGTAGGTCCTTCCCGGCCAAGAACCCCGTCATCCTCCTCATTAGAGGATGAAGTCCCTCTCGAGGTCCAGAGGTGCCTATGCCCTGGTGGAATAGTTATCGGAAGTCCTAGGGCCTCTAGGGTTCTCTCTCCTATTCCTGTCCTTCTGCCTCTGTCGTTGCCCCTCCGGCGATAGAGGCTTCCTCCGGTCCCTCCGACTTCTCTTCGACGATGACTGGAGAAGATCTTTCCATGATCCAGGATCTGTTCGGGGTCCTAGATTCCATCCAACTCTTGCTCCCAGGACCGGGGGAGCGGGTTACTTGAGTGGCCCTAGTCAGGTTGCTTTTTACAAAGACTTCCTTACTGATGATCTTCATTTTCCACTTCACCCATTTTCTCTTTCATTCCTTGGCCACTTCCATCTTGTTCTAGCCCAGTTGGCTCCTAATGCCATCCGGGTCATCTTTACCTTCATCGTCTTTTGTCATTTCCATGGATTCGTTGTCCATTTTTTGTTGTTCAGGGCTTTGTTTATCCTGAAGCGCCTCTCCACCGATGATGGGTTGTGGTATCTCTCTCCTTGACCTAAGTGCCTCCAGTTCGACCTTCCCATGTCCATCAAGGGGTGGAAGAACTGGTTCTTCTTCGCCTCGATCAGGGACGTTGATTGGGTTTGGAGTGAGCCAGACCGAATGCCCAGGTGGTTTCATTTGACCGAGAGGCCTTCTCATAGTTGATCAGTGATGAGCTTCCCTCCCTCGAGGTTCTACTCTTAGAGTAGAACTTGTTCGAGGCTGGGATTTGCCCGATTTGGGTGATTGGTGAGGCTTCAAGCTTCTTTTCCTTTTTTCTTTCTTCTTTTTTTTTTTTTTCTTTTTTGTTGACCTCCTTTGATCTTTTTCTTTTCTAGGGATGAAGTTCTCTGTAGATAACTTGTTGGAGGTGGCCCGCAAATGGAGCACCTCAACTGAGGCTCGGGACCCTATGCCGAAGAGGGCCCGGGTGGGGGCGGACCACAGGCCCAGGCCCACTTCGACCTTGGAGCAGAGGGTGGTAAACCTGGCTCCCCGGCTACCTCAGCAGCAGGCCCCACCCTTGGTCGTTGTTGACATCGACGGGGGAAGGGAGGAGGAGCAACAGGCATGTCCGGCTCCTTCAGTAGTCACAGTGGCTAGCGTCTCGACTATAGCTCCGATGGTTGCGGTGGCGGTGGCCACGCGGCCCACGCCTTCACGAGCTGAAGGCACTTTTGCTCTGCCCTGCTACGTGCCGGCAGGGATCCCTGGGAATGCCTCTGTCATCCATGATCAGGGGTTGGTGAAGAAGATGATGGAGTATGCGGTCCAGCCTCGGGACCACTGGTTGAGAGGAGGCAGGGATTATGTCGCAGCCTTGCTGGGGATTCTTCCTCAGCTCTTCTCGGTAAGTATTCTCGGTAAGTATATAGCACTTCCTTTTGAGATTTTAATGTTCCAGGTGGATTCAAGAGGATCTTACCTCTCTTTTGATGCAGGTTGAGACTAATGTGCTCCTGCTTCGAGACTTCCTCGTCAGTTCGACAAAGAAGGACGTCGAGAAAGAGAAGAAGCTGGCCAAGCTTGTAGCCGATGTAAAAGAGCTGATGAAGAAGGGCCACGAGATGAGAGAGGGCAACAAGGTCCTCTGAGGGGACCTGGCTCGTGCTGAGGAGTGCACCAGGGACCTCGAGACTTCCCTCTCTGAGGAGAGGATCTTGACCCAACGCTGCACCGAGGAGACCACGACGGAGGTTAGGCACCTAGAGGGGCGGTCCCGGGCTCTAGAGACTCAGTTGGGGAGGTCCTGGCATAGCTGGAAGCAGCCAAGGAGAAAGCATTGTATGTCACAGGGCTGCTGGAGGCTGCACAAAGGGACGTGCTTGAGGCCATGTCAAAGTTTCGGGCATCCCAAGAGTTCCAGGATAAGATCACGAGGCTGATGTGGACTCATTCTTGAAGGGGTTTGAGGTCTGCCTGCAGAGGGTGGCCTCACTCTTCCCAGAGCTCGACCTAGGAGGCGTCACCATTGGCGGTGCTGAGGGGCAGTTGAGGCACCGAAGCCATTTTCGGGGGTGGCTGAGGAGGTGACCACTGGGCAGCCAGCCGAGCCGGCAGCTGATGACGCGGAGGCTCGCCAAGCTAGGATGGGGCCGATGGCCTAGTGACTTTGGGTTCTTCTTCATTTCTGTACTTAGTGTAGGGTTTTATTTACTTTGTCTTTTTTTTTGGGGTTGCCCGGCCTGTTGGTGTCCCTTCCAACCGTAAAAGAACCTATCACAGAAATGAAGCCTTCTTTCCTCTTATACCTTTGCAATTATTTGTCTTCTATTCTATCTTGTCGTGTGACATTGGAAAATCTCATTTGCTCTGATCCTTCCTGACTTCAAGCTCTTGATCCTCCTCGGAGTGTCATAGTCATTGTGATTACTTAGAATATTTTGAGGGTGTCCAGGCTTGGCACAGGACTCCTGGAGTTTCCATTATCGAAGCTTCTGGCTTTTAAGTGCCAGGTTTGAAGAGATTCCGGTCTTTCATGCCAGAGGATTGGACCCTGAGCTTTTATGCCGGACTGGACTTCAGGCTTTTGTGTCGGAGGGCTGGACTCCGGGCTTTTATGCCGAAGGGTTGGACTCCGGGCTTTGGTGCTGGAGGGCTGGACTCCGGACTTTTGTGCCGGACTGGACTCCGGGCTTTAGGGCGCTACCTGCAAATTACTTGCAAGATTTCTGCCCCTTCTTCGGTCGTGAAATCTAGCGATGATGGTCCTACAAAACGGGGAAAAGCATTGCGCTATAAAGAATTTCATTATTAATATTAGGGAGTCTTACATTTTTGGTAATACATCCTCAAGTTGGTGGCATTCCATGTCGGTGAAAATTGCATCCCATTGAGCTCGGCTAGGTAATAGGCCCCGTGAGGAAGAGTTTCAACCACCCTGTAAGGGACTTCCCAGTTTAGAGAGAGCTTGCCGCACTCTCGAGATTGGGAAGCTTCTGCCCGTCGCAGCACCAGATCTCCTGTGCGGAAGGACTTCGGCCTTATCTTGGAGTTGTAGTATCTGGCCACCCGTTGCTGGTAGGTTACCATGTAGACTCGAGCCTTGTCCCTCGTCTCTTCAAGTAGATCCAGATTAAGCAAGAGGCGTGCTGGGATCTCGACCTCATCATACTGTTCCACCCGTAGTGTGGTAGGCTTAGTTCCATTGGGATCACCGCTTCTGCGCCGAAGACGAGGTTGAATAGGGTTTCGTTTATGACAGTCCTTGGCATTATGTGGTATGCCCATAGGACACTGGGGAGCTCTTCAGCCCACTTACCCTTGGCTTGGTCTAGTTTGGTTTGGAGTCCTTGGAGGATAGTCCGGTTGGTCACCTCGGCCTCTCCGTTGGTCTGAGGGTGTGCCACCGAGGTGAAGCGATGGTGGATGCCAAGGTCATTGTAGAACTCCTCGAACTCCAGGTTTTCAAATTATTGTCCGTTATTGGTGATGATTGTGTGGGCGAGCCCGAAGTTGAAAGGGATATGCCCTACAAGCCAATCTATGTTGTATCTCCCAAACCATTGTAATTGACAATTTTCTAAATAAAGGCATTATTTTTTCATCATACGCTGTATTATATGATGAACCCCATAGATTAGGGCTATGATTTTTTGGGTTATGATGGGATCATACCAGTGAGACCTAAAATCTTAAAACTGTAATCTAAAGTATTCCTAGTCAAAGGAACCCTGAGTAGGGGATCAGGGTTTTTCCGATAAGACTAGCACATCTCGGGTATACTGGAAAGGGTGACTGCTCTCACAGTCACTTGTGTATGACACTAATACTGGGATGTGGGTGCTCATTGGAGAATGAGTTCACTGATATGACCCAACTTGAGAACATCTAATGGAGTCTTAGCTACATGTCAATAGAAGGTTCTCATAGTGGGAGTGGTACAAGTAATCTTCTGATTTGAGACTGCCATAAGTACCTTATGTACATGAACCCATTCTTTGGTTCAATCCTAATCATGACACTGAGCCATGCACATGATTGATACTAGGAATGGTGAATTGGATGTGAAGGTAATGAGTAGGTCAACAAGGAATCGATCTTCTGATCTGAGACTGCCATAAGTACCTTATGTACATGAACCCATTCTTTGGTTCAATCCTAATCATGACACTGAGCCATGCACATGATTGATACTGGGAATGGTGAATTGGATGTGAAGGTAATGAGTAGGTCAACAAGGAATCGATCACTCTTAGCAAGAGGAGATTGCATCTAGCTAGTCAACAATCGCATGATGATTCAGGGAATCTTTGATCAAAGTGAAGATATTAGAGATGGTTTCTAATATCAAGATAATCGAATCATCATTATAAGATTGAGCTAGAAATAAATATAATATTGGATTTGACATATATCCATATCCATAGTTATATTTTGGGTGCTGGCTGATCGAAAGATTTAATTGTACGGTAACTCTCTACTGAAGGGTAATTTTGGTATTTCACCAGAATTTCCATATCTTCCGGGTAGACATGACATGTTGCTAGACGTCAATCTTGTCTTGTGGGTTGATCAAGTTCAAAGATCACATGTTAGGAAGAGTCCTAATTGATCGAATCGGGTAAGCCCGGTTTGACCTAAATCGATTAGAAAGAGTTCTAATCAAATTAGGTCAACTTGTATTCGAACCCACTGCTGGCTAGATATGGAACCCAATGGGTCACACACTTAAGAGGATTGATCAAGAGTTTAATTTGGAATTAAATCATCTTTGCAGGATAACACTCTAGCAGGTGTTGCAAACCCTAGCTTCTATTCGGATCGGATTCGAATTAGGGTTCCGGATTGGTTCAAATTGGGTTCTAATTGGACCTAATTAGACCCTAATTGAGAAAACAGGAATATGGCTAACCCTATTGGCTAGCCATGTAGCTTGGCTAGCCTCCCCACCCGCCCCCTTTATTTTTTCACGCCAAATGCCAAGAGTCCATGCGCGCATGGACTCTTGGCGCGGCTTAAGGAAGAGTCCATGGCGCATGGACTCTTGGCATGCCCCAAAAATTTCTTCGATGATTTTATTTGGGGCGACCTCTTTCTTAAGCAATTAGCGCACCATCTCTCCCCCCTTGGATGAGAATCCAATGGCTGATGGGATTTTGAGAAAGAAGGAATGCGCTAACTCCTCCCGGGCGTGCGAAATAACATCTCTTCGGAGATGAAAAGTCGCGACCCCTTTCCTTTTTAAACACCGCGGTTTTTCCTTTAAGAAAAGCCATGGGATTTAATCTGGAAGGCCATGAGATAGGAGGATGGGGCGTGAAAATTGAGAAGGGCGTGAGAAAGTCATTACGGAGAGGTGTGTAGGCGCCTATCTGAGAATTATTTAAAGGGTCGGGAAAATTCAGAACAAGGTAATCTTTTCTTTCTTCCTCTCCTGAAGACTCTTTTATTTTTTTCTTGCTCTTGCATTGTTTCCTTTACAGAGTAAACCTCTGTCGAAACTCTGCTACTGAACAAGAACAAAAGTAAAAGTCTCCGACGGTAAAGGAAAGAAAGAAGTTCTGATTTCTTCCTTTCTTTCTTACATTAAGACATCATTGTCTTAATTTCTCCTCCAACTTAAGACAAGCCTATGTCCTCTTAGGACAAGGTCTTTTTCTTCAAGACAAGGGTGTCTAAAGGGCCAAGGTCTTGGTGGAAGGAGGAGAAGGAGTCAAGGAAAGGAAAGCAAGCTTTTGTGTGGAGGAATTCAAGCCATAGTCCAAGCAATTGAGTTCTGGGAAGAAGAACTCAATAGAAGGAACCTTTGAAAAGAAGATAGAGTTGTCTTGATCACTGCTCTGTGTGGATCACCATCGGAGGGCGGACACTTGGACGCCTGGTGAATTCAATCAGCCCCTTCAACATCAACTTTGTTGGAATTAGCGATTACAGGTTGGTACTCCAATTCTAACAATGTATGTTTAAATGTTCTATATATATGTTTTAATCCTGAATAAGGAGATTTTGGCTAAGGGATTATGGTGCAAATTTCATCATTTTGAAATTATACTTCCGCTGCGGTGCACCGGAAACCCCAACAGTGGTATCAGAGCCATCCTTATTACAGTTAAAACATATGAAAATTATTTATATGCATTTTTGTTGTAGTATCACAATTAGGGTTTTAAACCCTTGAATGCTGACACACTTAGCATAATTTAAGGAATGCATATATGATAATTAATGTTTTGATGTATGCCACTAATTAGGGTTTTTCACTCAAACCCTAATTATTATAGAGATATGATTAGTTTTGAAGTCATCATACTGAAATAAGGTTGCCCTGGCATAATGGTGGATCCATTATGTGGTAAATGGTTGTCCTAGTATGATGACACACTTAGCACATATATGTTTATCAGAGTGATATCATTATGATATGATTTTATAAAATGTGCTGGCAATTTTATAAAGCCCTCTTCTTAAAATTATATTAAGTCATAGTATATTTAACTAATAAGCATCACTAGTCATGATGAACAATTGATCATTCGGTGTCTAGAAAGGTGGTTCTGGGAAGATAAAGAGAATCGTGGTTTTTAATTGGTTCCGTTGACTGACCTGGCCAATTTTTATTGGTGTCTAGGAAAGCAACGGGGGGACTCCCACATCTCTTCCACTTGCCTGGCCGATTTGATTATATTTAAATCTTGACTTATATGCTTAATGTTAAAAAATGCTATATGTTGGTCTTCCTTCATGCTGGATCATTACTGTGTTATGAACCACATTAGGTTTGTTGTGTTATCTGCAAGACCTAATAGGGTGATTGACATAATATTGGTCTAGTGCAAAAAATATGCTTACAGTATATTCAGTATAATGCCTTGTTGTGTTATCTGCAAGGGCATTATATTTGAATACTGACTGTATAGAAATGAAAGGGTCTTGACTTAACTGGAACATTATGGTTTGTTGTGTTTTCTGCAAGACTTATAATGTTCTAGAGGCCTAGTTATTTTTGAGAATTATATGAGATATAATTGGAAGAGTTTCCTACCTTTGAACTTACAAAAGATTTGTTGTGTTATCTGCAAGATCTTTTATAAGTTATAAGGATCTCGATCTCACTAAGAAAAACCGATCAGGGTTCTTCTCGATTATCATAGTGAGGGCTATGATTTTTGATAAAATAGTGGGAGACATAGTTAAATTGAAGACCTAATTTAATTATGTAAGTCATTTCATGGTTGTTTGCTTATGTATTGTTCTTAATTAAATGTAGATAAATGGCATCTTCATTATCACTGAGAAGCATCTTAGATACCAACAAATTGACTGGTCCAAACTATGTGGACTGGTTGAGAAACTTAAAGATTGTACTGAGTTCAGAAAAACTTTCTTATATTCTTGATACCCCTAGTCTTAATCCACTAGGGGATGATGCCACACAGGAAGATATGGCCACATACAAAATATGGCAGAATGACTCCCTCACTGTCAAGTGTATCATACTAGCCTCTATGACCAATGAGTTACAGAGGCAGCATGAAAGCATGGATACTCAATCCATAATGCTCAATTTAAAGGAGCTTTATGGAGAACAAAGCAGAACTGCTAGATACGAAATATCTAAGCAGTTATTCCGTGCTAGGATGACAGAGGGTACATCTGTTCAGGATCATGTCCTGAAGGTAATTGACTTAATCACCAGATTGGGTCAATTAGGGTTTATTATGGATGGGGAGCTGAATCAGGATTTAATCCTGCAATCACTCCCGGAGTCATTTTCTCAGTTTGTCTTGAATTATCACATAAACAAACTGAACACTTCCTTGCCTGAGCTGTTAAATATGTTAAAAACAGCAGAGAGCCACGTTAAGAAAGAAAAGGCTCCACTTCTTCTTGTTGATAAGACCAATAAGAAGAAATCGGGCAAAAAGGGTTTTAGTAGGAGGCTAAACCCTAAGGGTGGCATCAATAAGAACAAGAAAGGAAAGAAGGCCTCAAAACAGTCAACCTGTTTCTTTTACGGCAAAGCGGGACATTGGAAAAGGAATTGCAAGGCTTACCTTGCAACTGTGAAGCCTGGTGCGGCAGACGCACCAAAAGGTATGTATGAGATACATACTATATTGACATTAAATTCGTCTATATCAAATACTTGGGTATTGGATACCGCTTGTGGTTACCATATATGCAAATCTTTGCAGGACCTCCACAAGCTTAAAGTATTGAAGGAAAGTGACTTCAATCTCTACGGTGCTGGTGGTGATATCATCCAAGCAGAAGCTGTAGGAACATATATTCTGAAGTTGCCTTCAGGGAAGATCTTGGAGTTAGAAAATTGTTACTATATGCCAAAGATTATTAGGAACATTATATCTATTCCTTTGTTATTAAAACAAGGATATGTAATGGATGTAACGAGCACTGGTTGCTCGATAATGTTATCTAATAAAATTATTTGTTCTGGCATTTTTAGCAATGGGCTCTTAACTCTTTCTTCCAATGATAGTATTTTTCATGTCAATACTAAAAGGAAAAGAAAAGACTTTAATGATACTTTACTTTGGCATCATAGACTTGGTCATGTTAATGAGTCTAGGATTAGCAAGTTATACAAGGAAAAATTCCTTGATCCTTATGAGTATGAATCATTAGGAACTTGCGAATCATGTCTCATGGATAAGATGACAAAAACTCCATTCACTGGACATGGGAAAGGTCAACTGAGTTATTAGGACTTATACATACTGATGTATGTGGTCCAATGACAACTCAGGCCAGAGGAGGATACTCATATTTTATCACTTTTACAGATGATTTATCTAGGTTTGGATATGTGTATCTTATGAAACACAAATCTGAAGCCTTTGATAAATTTAAGGAGTATCAAAGTATGGTCGAAAAACAAACCGGGAAAAGTATTAAAGTTCTTCGTTCTGATCGAGGAGGAGAATACTTATCCACGGAGTTTTTAGACTATCTTAAAGTTAATGGAATCCTTTCTGAATGGACCCGTCCTTATACACCACAGCTAAATGGTATAGCTGAAAGGAGGAATCGTACCTTATTAGATATGGTACGATCCATGATGTGCTTCACAAATTTACCCATTTCCTTCTGGGGTCATGCCCTAGAAACTACTGTTTACATTCTGAACAAGGTACCTTCTAAATCCGTTGTTAGTACTCCATATGAAATTTGGAGTGGAAAGAAACCATATCTTAAATATTTCAAGGTATGGGGATGTCCAGCTTATGTTAAAAGAAATTTTGGACATAAGTTGGAACCTAGAGCGGATAAATGTCTATTTGTAGGATATCCTAAAGAAGGTAGAGGATATCTATTCTACCATCCTACTGAACAAAAGATTTTTGTCAGCAGGCATGCCACTTTTCTAGAAAAAGAGTTCATCTTAGAAAAGGGCAATGGTAGAACTATTGAACTTGGAGAAGTACAAGAAATACAGATAGATAATTCTCAACCATTAGAACATATAGTTAGGACAGAATCAGAACACAAAACTCCTCCTCGTAGGTCTGACAGAGTGCCACGGGCACCTGAGAGGTATGGGTTTATTATTGAAAATAATGAAGCTCATGTCATTCAAAATGATGAACCTCTGACCTATACGGAAGCTATCTTGAGCACTGACTCAGATAAATGGCAAGAAGTCATGGAATCCGAAATAGACTCTATGTATGTAAACCAAGTATGGTCTTTGGTTGATGCACCAGAGGGTGTTAATCCTATTGGGTGTAAATGGGTCTATAAGAAAAAGATTGGGGCTGATGGCCAAGTTGAAACCTATAAAGCCAGGTTAGTGGCTAAAGGTTTTAGACAAAAACAGGGAATTGATTATGATGAAACATTTTCACCTGTTGCCATGCTGAAATCAATTCGGATTTTACTTGCTATAGCAGCATACCACGATTATGAGATATGGCAGATGGATGTAAAGACTGCATTCCTCAATGGTTTCCTTGAGGAAGAAGTCTACATGTCACAGCCAGAAGGTTTTATTTCAAAGAATAAACCTAATCAAGTATACAAGCTAAAGAAATCCATTTATGGATTAAAGCAAGCTTCCAGGAGTTGGAACATCCGCTTTGATGAAACTATTAAAAGGTTTGGTTTTATCAAAAATGTGGATGAACCCTGTGTTTATAAGAAGACTAGTGGGAGTGCCATAGTCTTCTTGGTTCTGTATGTAGATGACATACTCCTCATTGGGAATGATATCCCAATGTTGCAATCAGTCAAGGTTTGGCTATCAAACCAGTTTTCCATGAAAGATTTGAAGAAGCATCCGATATACTAGGTATTAAGATCTATAGAGATAGATCTAAGAGGATGCTAGGTTTATCCCAATCTAGGTACATTGACTTAGTGCTGAAAAGATTCAGCATGGAAGGAAGTAAAAGAGGTTATCTTCCTATGAGTCAAGGCATACATCTTTCTAAAAGGATGTCTCCTAAGACACCTGAAGAAAGAAATAGAATGAATTCTATACCCTATGCTTCAGCAATAGGGTCCATAATGTATGCCATGTTATGTACCAGGCCTGATGTGGCATATGCTTTAGGCATTGTCAGTAGGTTTCAGGCTGATCCAGGAGAGGATCATTGGAAAGCAGTTAAAAATATTCTTAAGTACCTAAGAAGGACTAAGGATATTTTTCTGGTTTATGGTGGTTCTGATCTTAAACTAGAAGCTTATTCTGATTCTAGTTTTCAATCAGACCCTGATGATAGCAAATCCATTTCGGGACATGTTTTTACCCTAAATGGTGGAGCAGTGAGTTGGAAGAGTACCAAGCAGCAGACTGTAGCTGACTCAACCACAGAGGCAGAATACATAGCTGTTAGTGAAGCCGCCAAGGAAGCAGTCTGGATGAAGAAGTTCATCACAGAGTTGGGTGTTGTTCCTCAAATTGAAAACCCAGTGCCACTTTACTGTGACAACACTGGAGCTGTTGCTCAAGCTAAGGAACCAAGAGCTCATCATAAGTCCAAGCACATTCTGAGACGCTTCCATCTCGTCCGAGAAATAGTAGAGAGACAAGATGTCTACATAGATAGAGTTGATACAAAGAACAATGTAGCAGACCCATTTACTAAGGCTCTACCATAGCGAGATTTTGATCGCCACCTCGAATGTATGGATTAAGATTTAAAGGCGATTGGCTTTAGTGCAAGTGGGAGATTGAAAGGGATATGCCCTACAAGCCAATCTATGTTGTATCTCCCAAACTATTGTAATTGACAATTTTCTAAATAAAGGCATTATTTTTTCATCATACGCTGTGTTATATGATGAACCCCATAGATTAGGGCTATGATTTTTGGGTTATGATGAGATCATACCAGTGAGACCTAAAATCTTAAAATCGTAATCTAAAGTATTCCTAGTCAAAGGAACCCTGAGTAGGGGATCAGGGTTTTTCTGATAAGACTAGCACATCCCGGGTATACTGGAAAGGGTGACTGCTCTCACAGTCACTTGTGTATGACACTAATACTGGGATGTGGGTGCTCATTGGAGAATGAGTTCACTGATATGATCCAACTTGAGAACATCTAATGGAGTCTTAGCTACATGTCAATAGAAGGTTCTCATAGTAGGAGTGGTACAAGTAATCTTCTGACCTGAGACTGCCATAAGTACCTTATGTACATGAACCCATTCTTTGGTTCAATCCTAATCATGACACTGAGCCATGCACAGGATTGATACTGGGAATGGTGAATTGGATGTGAAGGTAATGAGTAGGTCAACAAGGAATCGATCACTCTTAGTAAGAGGAGATTGCATCTAGCTAGTCAACAATCGCATGATGATTCAGGGAATCTTTGATCAAAGTGAAGATATTAGAGATGGTTTCTAATATCAAGATAATCGAATCATCATTATAAGATTGAGCTAGAAATAAATATAATATTGGATTTGACATATATCCATATCCATAGTTATATTTTGGGTGCTGGCTGATCGAAAGATTTAATTGTACGGTAACTCTCTACTGAAGGGTAATTTTGGTATTTCACCAGAATTTCCATATCTTTCGGGTAGACATGACACGTTGCTAGATGTCAATCTTGTCTTGTGGGTTGATCAAGTTTAAAGATCACATGTTAGGAAGAGTCCTAATTGATCGAATCGGGTAAGCCCGGTTTGACCTAAATCGATTAGAAAGAGTTCTAATCAAATTAGGTCAACTTGTATTCGAACCCACTGCTGGCTAGATATGGAACCCAATGGGTCACACACTTAAGAGGATTGATCAAGAGTTTAATTTGGAATTAAATCATCTTTGCAGGATAACACTCTAGCAGGTGTTGCAAACCCTAGCTTCTATTCGGATCGGATTTGAATTAGGGTTCCGGATTGGTTCAAATTGGGTTCTAATTGGACCTAATTAGACCCTAATTGAGAAAACAGGAATATGGCTAACCCTATTGGCTAGCCATGTAGCTTGGCTAGCCTCCCCACCCGCCCCCTTTACTTTTTCATGCCAAATGCCAAGAGTCCATGCGCGCATGGACTCTTGGCGCGCCTTAAGGAAGAGTCCATGGCGCATGGACTCTTGGCGCGCCCCAAAAATTTCTCCGATGATTTTATTTGGGGCGACCTCTTTCTTAAGAAATTAGCGCACCATCTCTCCCCCCTTGGATGAGAATCCAATGGCTGATGGGATTTTGAGAAAGAAGGAATGCGCTAACTCCTCCCGGGCACGCGAAATAACATCTCTTCGGAGATGAAAAGTCGCGACCCCTTTCCTTTTTAAACACCGCGGTTTTTCCTTTAAGAAAAGCCGTGGGATTTAATCTGGAAGGCCGTGAGATAGGAGGATGGGGCGTGAGAAATTGAGAAGGGCGTGAGAAAGTTATTACGGAGAGGTGTGTAGGCGCCTATCTGAGAATTATTTAAAGGGTCGGGAAAATTCAGAACAAGGTAATCTTTTCTTTCTTCCTCTCCTGAAGACTCTTTTATTTTTTTCTTGCTCTTGCATTGTTTCCTTTACATAGTAAACCTCTGTCAAAACTCTGCTACTGAACAAGAATAAAAGTAAAAGTCTCCGACGGTAAAGGAAAGAAAGAAGTTTTGATTTCTTCCTTTCTTTCTTACATTAAGACATCATTGTCTTAATTTCTCCTCCAACTTAAGACAAGCCTATGTCCTCTTAGGACAAGGTCTTTTTCTTCAAGACAAGGGTGTCTAAAGGGCCAAGGTCTTGGTGGAAGGAGGAGAAGGAGTCAAGGAAAGGAAAGCAAGCTTTTGTGTGGAGGAATTCAAGCCATAGTCCAAGCAATTGAGTTCTGGGAAGAAGAACTCAATAGAAGGAACCTTTGAAAAGAAGATAGAGTTGTCTTGATCACTGCTCTGTGTGGATCACCATCGGAGGGCGGATACTTGGACGCCTGGTGAATTCAATCAGCTCCTTCAACATCAACTTTGTTGGAATTAGCGATTACAGGTTGGTACTCCAATTCTAACAATGTATGTTTAAATGTTCTATATATATGTTTTAATCCTGAATAAGGGGATTTTGGCTAAGGGATTATGGTGCAAATTTTATCATTTTGAAATTATACTTTCGCTGCGGTGCACCGGAAACCCCAACAGAAGTAGCATACGATCGATTTCCATAAAAACTTGCTAACATTCGCCTCCGTGATTCGGGCTAATGACTCAGCTTCGACCCACTTGGTGAAGTAGTCGATTGCAACTATCAGGAACTTATGCTGCCCGAATGCGGGAGGAATGAGCCAAGGATGTCCATGCCCCACTGGGCAAACAGCTAGGGGGTGGAGAGCTGGGAGAGTGGCGCAGCTGGCTAACATTGCACGATAGCGTGATGTTGGCAGTGATCGCACCTCTTAACGAAGTTGGCTGCATCCTCCCTCATTATTTTCCAAAAGTATCCCTAGCGAAGGGCCTTGTATGCCAATGTTTTGCCCCCCACATGATTTCCACAGTGGCCTTCGCATATCTCTTGGAGCATGACTGCTACCTCTGAGGGTCTCAAGTATTTGAGGAATGGGTAGGAATAGGACCTTCGGTAAAGTAACCCATCCATCAGTACAAAGCGTGCGGCCTTCCTTTTGATAAGGCCAGCCTCTATTTGATCTTTGAGCAAGGTATTGTCGGTTATGTACTTGATATACTTGTCCATCTAGCTTGGCTCCGGAGTGACTTGTTGGACCTTTCTAGGTGCTTCATAGCTCTGGGTCTGAAGGTGCTCGATATAGGCACGGTTCAGGGAGGAGTCTGGCAAGGTTGCCAGCCGAGAAAGGGCATCAGCACGCGCATTCTCTCCACGTAGGATATGGAAGATGCTAAATGTTGACCCCATAAGTGATTTTGATGGTAACCAAATATTGGAGCATGCACATATTTTGCTAACAACTCTTCAAGTTGTTTACAAGTTTTTGTAGGATGAATTCTTTGTTCAAACTTTAACTCCTACATTTTGTTATGCGAGTCGACCCGACTAGATTGAGCTAACTCTGCTAGAACAAATTTTGAAGACCTGAGAAAGTGAGCCGACCCGATCTGCAACGAGGCAACTCCTCTAGAGTGAAGTTTTCTGATTTTGAGAAGAAGAGTTGACCCAAGTAGAAGCGAGCCGACTCCTCGAGTTTAATGATTTCAATGATGGAAGTTCGAGCCGACCCGAACTGTTAAGAGCCGACTCATCTAGAGTGAAGATTTTATACCTTGAGACAAAGAGCCGACCCTATTGAAGAAATGGCGACTCGACCTACTGACTTGAAGGATCCGAGCAGACTCGAAGTATCCGAGCCGACTCGAATATCATTTCCAGGTACACGACTAGTTCTAGAATTCTTTTTTGAATGCAAAAAGGTGCTCCAACGACCAAATATCACATCCCAATGGTTTGCAATGACTAAAACTGCCTTGGAATGATGGAAGACCATATATTTGAGGGATTTCAACTTCCTTGAAGTAAGTTTTTGAAAGTTCCTTAAAGTTTAAGGGCTTTATTGAAGATCTAACCTACCAGCAAGGAAGAGAGCACTAAGAGCATTCAAGTCTATCTTCAAGTCTTCACCAACTCTCATCTGAAGCTTGAAGCACTTTGAAAAGAAGCTATTGAAGCCATTAAAATGCATTGAAGTACATTTGAGTGGGGCTTCTCTCAAGCTGCATCAGTAACTATCCGATAACTAGAGTTTGTCATTTATTGTTGCTTTTACTTTCAATTCATTCTTGAATTCTTAGGTTATTGGTGAGCCCGTTTGACAAACCAAATAGTTTCTTGGTGAGCCTTAGCTAAAAACCAAGTGTTGGGTTCTTGGTGATCCTACTAAAACCAAGTTGGGTTTCTTTGGTGATCCTGTTTAAAACCAAAGGGTGTTGGATTTTCTTTGGTGATCCCGGTAAAACCAAAGTATAGAGATTTTGGATTGTGAACCTGTAAAACAATCCTACTATATTCGGGTGTGAATATAGTAAAAATCCTAAGTGGTATCTTGGATAGTGGATGTAGGAGCTGGGTTGCTCCGAACCACTATAATTTTTGTATGTTTGTGTTATGCTTCTTTGATTGCATTTAGCTTCTGCAATTAATTACTCTGTCACAGCACCTTTCACTAAGATAAGTTAATTTCTAAAAGCACATATCTGCACCAATAATTTTTAAAATCCCAATTCACTCCCCTCTTGGGTAGCCACCTGGGCAACAACTGGTATCAGAGCAGTGTCTCTGAATACATAAGAGTAAAAATTGATGGCTCATCCAATGACTACGTCCTCGGACGAAGGCCAATTAACTAATAGACCTCCATTCTTCATAGGCACAAATTATTCTTATTGAAAAGCAAGAATGAAAATCTATATACAAACTGTTGATTTTCAATTATGGAAGGTCATTCTTAAAGGGCCACATGTTCCCATGATCAAAATTGATGGCATGGATGTCCCTAAACCTGAAGAGAAATGGGATGAACACGACATGAAGTTAGGAGAATTAAATGCCAAAGCTATGAATCTACTATACTGTGCTTTGGATTCCAACAAGTTTAATCAAATTTTCACTTGCTGTTCGGCAAAGAAAATTTGGGATAAACTTGAGGTGACCCATGAAGGAACTTCCCAAGTGAAGACATCAAAAATTAATCTTTTAGTACACAATTATGAATTGTTCTAAATGGAACCTAATAAAAATATCTCTGCCATATACACTAGATTTATATATATTATTAATGATTTGAAAAGTCTTGGCAGGGTTTACTCAAATGTTGATCTAGTACAGAAGATATTAAGATCACTTCCAGATAAATGAGATCCTAAAGTTACTGCCATCCAGGAAGCTAAAGATCTAAACACTCTATCTATGGATGAATTAATGGGTTCACTCATCACACACGAATTGGCCATGCAGCACAGAATTGATGATGATCAGAAGAAGAAGAAAACTATTGCATTCAAGGCAGCATTGGAATCTAAAAATGATGAAGAAATGGAAGATGATTTTACCTCCTCCGAAGATGATCTAAAAGATGAAGATATAGCAATGGTAGTGAGGAGATTCAGAAAGTTTATGAGAAAGAAGAAAGGAAGATTTAATAGAAAATTCTATAAACAAGGAGAGCATTCTAAGGAAAAGGACAAGGACAAAGTAAAGAAAAGGAACAAGTCCCCACCTGCTATGAATGTAAGAAATCGGGGCACATTCATCCAGATTGTCCATTACTAAAGAAATTCTTCAAGAAGAAAAAAATGAAAGTGATGGTTGACACATGGAGCGACAGTGAAGAATCCATCTCAATTGAAGAGGAATACACCACAAAAATAGCTAATTTATGTCTAATAGGTCTCGAGGACGAGGTAACATCTTCCAATGCAAATTGAATTTACATTTGATGAGTTAAATTCTGCATTTCATGATCTTTTATCTGAATTTAAAAAGATTGGAGTAAAGATTAGATCTTTAAAGAATATTAATGATTCTTTACTTAAAGAAAAAGAGGAGATTTCAAAAAAGAATATTTTGTTACAAAAAGAACTTAATGTCCTTTCTAAAAACTGTAAAGCATTGAAAATTGAGAATAGTGCTTATATTGGCAAAAACAAAGCTTTGTTGAATGAAAATAATGAGTTAAATAAGGAGATTGAAAAACTCAAGCCACTTGTTGAAAAATTTACATTATCTTCTAACAAGCTTGAGCTGATTCTTAAAGAACAAAAGAGTTCTGGTAACAAAGCTGGAATTAGTTTCAATTTTTCAAATTCTAATAATGTTTCAGCAACTACTTTTGTGAAACAAAAAGCTTTTGTTCCAAAGTTTACATCTCAAAAGGCTTTTGTGACAAAAGGTTCTAATCCCATTTTGAAAGCTACATTGTATGTTCCTAAAAAATTAAATACAAAATCTGTTATTTTTGCATCTCATGCATCTAGAATTTCAAAACATAAATCTTTTCAGAATTCCAGAATCAAATGTTTTGCTTGTAAAGAGCTAGGACACAAAGCTTTTGAATGCAATATTATTAAAAATGTTCAAAATAAATCAAGAAAGATTTGGGTTCCCAAAGGAACCACCTCAGCTAACCTGCAAGGACCCAAGTTAGCTTGGGTACCTAAAAGAACTCCATGATTGTCTTGCAGGAATATCTTGTAGCCCAGAAATTGAAGAAAAGATGGTATCTCGATAGTGGCTATTCAAGGCATATGACGAGTGACAAGGATCAATTCATTATCCTAGAAATGAAAGGAGGTATGGTTACTTTTGAAGATAATGGCAAGGGAAAAATAATCAAAATCGATAAGATCAAGATAACCCCCTGTACTTTCATTGAAAATATATTACTAGTAGATAAATTTAATTTATTAAATATCAGTCAATTATATGACAAAGGCTTCAAGGTTATTTTTGAATCATCTATGTGTATTGTAACAAACTCTCTTGATTCTAGTAGCAAATTCGTTGGACATAGACTTGAAAATATTTATATGGTAGATCTAAATGATCTAGCCATGACTAGTAGTTCTAGTCTAGTAGCAATGAATGCTAAGTCCAAGGAGTCTTGTTTACTTTGGCATAGACGATTAGGTCATGCTAGCATGCATACTATTGCCAGGTTAATTTCCAAAAACTTAGTTAGAGGCATCCCTAAGTTTAAAGTAGATTTTGATTATGTCTGTGATGCATTGCAAATGGGTAAACAAACTAGGAGGAGCTTTAAACCCAAAAATATGATTTCAACTACTAGACCTCTAGAGCTACTTCACATAGACTTATTTGGACCAACTAGGATCACAAGCCTAGGAGGTATGAAATATGTCCTTTTGATTGTAGATGATTTCTCTAGATTTACATGGATTTTGTTTATTGCTCACAAAGATGAAACCTTTAAAGTATTTCAAAAATTTCACAAAAAGGTTTCAAATCTGAAAAATCTTTTAATAATTTCAATTAGGAGTGATCACGGTACCGAATTTGAAAATCAATTTTTTGATGATTATTGCACTGAAAACAGCATTGATCATAACTTCTCCGCTCCTAGGACACCACAACAAAATCATGTCGTAGAGATGAAAAATAGAACTTCCGAAGAGATGGCCCGAACAATGTTATGCGAAGATAATCTTCCAAGGTACTTTTGGGTAGAAGTAGTGAACACTGCCTGTTACATATTGAACCATGTTTTAATACGTCCAATTTCAAAGAAAAACCCCTATGAGCTTTGGAATGAAAAGAAACCCAATATCATTTATTTTCATGTATTTGGATGCAAATGCTTTGTGCTTAATAATGATAAAGATAATCTAGAAAAATTTGATGCTAAATTTGATGAAGCAAATTTTCTTGGTTATTCAGTACATAGCAAAGCATATAAAGTATTTAATAAAAGGACTTACTATAGAAGAGTCAATGCATATAGTTTTTGATAAAGCTAACCCCTCACCATCTAGAAAAGATCAGTGTATTGACAACGATACAGGTACACTACAAATGGAGATGGAAGATCTAAAGCATACAAGACAAGCCAACACAAGATGGAAATGAAGTGGTAAGTAAGGATCATACAAATTTACCAAAGGAATGGAGGTTAGTAACTTCACATCCTAAAGATCTAATTATTGGTGATCCTTCTCATGATGTTAGGATTAGGTCTGCACATAGAGATGCACATGACTACCTAGACTTTATTTCACAAATTGAACCACATAGTTTAGAAGAAGCTGAAACTGATCTAAATTGGATGATGGCCATGCATGAAGAATTGAACCAGTTTGAAAGGAATAATATTTGGACACTTGTTAGTAGACCTTTAGACTATCCTATCATAGGAACCAAATGGGTCTATAGGAACAAATTAGATGAGAATGGTAGAGTTATGAGAAATAAAGCAAGGTTGGTAGCTAAAGGGTACAATCAAGAAGAGGGCATTGATTTTGATGAAACTTATGCTCCCATAACAAGACTTGAGGCCATAGTCTTGGGCTTCTTGGTAGGCTCGGTCTAACTTATTGGTCTTTTTAAGGCATAGCTTTTTATAAATGTCTGAGTGTAACCCAACCCTAAACCTCGATGTGATCTGAGCTTCGGTCTCAATGATATTGCATTTCATGTCATACCACTGGAAGTCCTCGATATATTTAGACACAGGCCTATTACCTTGTCGCAATTGGTACCATTGGTCTAAAAATCTTTTCTCATAGGATCTACCTAGGTACCTATCTCTCAACTTACTTCTCATATCTCTCCAAGTATATATTTTCCTTTTCTTTGATAACACTCACGCTCAATAGCATACCAATGCGACCTAGCATGTTTGGTGAACTTGGTTTTGGCCAACCTAACTTGTCCTAATTCCGATATGTTAGTGCACTCAAAATACCGATCCATTTGTTCTTCCCACTTAATATATGTCTCTTGTCTTCCATCAAAAGTGGGTGCATAAGGTTCGGTGTTCCTAACGGGTCCCTTCTCTGAGTCAACCAAGTATGGGTATAGGCTCCTAGGGCTAGACTCAGGGGCAAGATCATGGTCATAGGCTCTTAGATCAAACCTCCAATGATTAGGTTCAGGATCCCTATATAAAGGTCTTCTAGGCTCTGGGTATGGGTGAGGTTGGGGTCTACCAAATTTTGAGTCAGGGGTCCAATTTCGGTGCCTAGGCTCCTCAAGTACCTGGGCTCGGTCTCTAAACTGGGCAACAGTATCAGTCATATCCTGACTCAATTTGGTCATACTTTCGGTAAGAGTTCTAATCATGGCCTCTAAATCAAGTTGGGTTTGACCAGGTTGGTAGGGTACTCCATTCCGGGTGGACATGATGATGCAAGCAAGCACACCAAATGAGACTCGACTGAAATGACTACAGGCTAACTAGACCTAAGCCCAAACTAGTTGCCCAATCAGAGTGGCAAGCTAGCCTGTAGTAACTCGGGACTCAGCCAGGCAGGTGTAAGGGGAGTGTTAGGTCCCTAATTGCCAATCCTAGACACCAATCAGTGATTGGCCAGGTAGGCGGACCAGCACACAAGCCTTTCGGGACGTAGTCCCTGAATCACCGTTCTAGACACTGAGTACAAAGCACACACAGAGTAACCAGACAAACTGACTAAACCCTAGGCTGGACCTGACCAGTTGGTGTTCCTAGCCCACTAGGGCAAATTAAGTCTAATAAATTTTAAAATTAGGCTTAGGATCGAATGAATGGGTGGTGGTTTTGGGCTAAGGAGAGGTTATCAACTCCTTCCCTTATCTTAGATGCTCAATTGCCCTTTTAAGATGAATTAGGAGATGATCACTCAAAAAAAAATTGAATTGCAGAAACACAGAAACAGAATTGCTGTAATTTAACTCTCAGAAATTTCACAAAAACCAATAAATTACAGTAAAATTATGTAAAATAGTTTCAATTATACTGGTTCCAGAAAAATAAAAATAATATAATTTGGAGTTACCTGTAATGAGAAATAATTCCTGCAACAGGGCAGTTACAAACTATAAATAGAATGCTTCCCCCGTTTACAATTCCTGCTATGAAGTTGTAACCCAGCGGATCCCCTACATGCCCTAGGAACACCCCATGGAATGGGAAGAGGAGGCTTGCACCTCACTTCGTTCCTAGGACCGGACGTCCTGGGGAGTCTACTTTGAGCAGACAAAGTAAAAAAGAGAGACACTCAAAACATGCAAGCAAGTTAGAAACCCTAGACGGGGCTCTGATACCAAAAATGTTGCAGAACGAATGCTCTGATACCAAAAATGATGCAGAATGGATATGTGGAATGTGGAAGCAAATTAAAATTAATGTATTTTTATATATATATATATTTTCAAAAGTCGACTTTGACTCAAAGGAAAGATAAACTAATGTTGAAAGAAACTAAGAAATGACAGAAAGCACAATTAAAACGAGTGGATTATCAGAGTAACTCAGAAGTAGGATCGCTGGGGATTGAGAAACCCCCAGATCTAGGGTTTGCTCTGAGTTTCAATGAAACAGACAAAGTGAGAAGGGAAGGTTCTTGTTACCTAGCAGTGATATCTCTCCATTTGGTAGAAAAAGACTCTCTCGAGCAGATTTTTGGATCCCGGGAGTCAAGGTATCTTCGCAATGGATCCTCCGATAATGGTCCTTGGCAAAGTTGGCCTCTTCTTGAACCCTGGATCCTGAAGAGAAGAAGAACAAGGTTATGAACAAGAGACTCAGGGAAGAGAGTTACCAGAGTAGAAGAAAGGACGGGATCTGAAGGTCTTCAGCTGATCTGGAACTCCTAGGCTGAGGATTTGGGACTTCTTCTCCTGGATCTACTGGATGGACTCTGAAGCAGTGGTCGCTAACTTGAAGATGGCTGGACTGGGGTCCTGGTGGTCAGCCACCCTTTGGAAGAAGAACCTTGGAGATGGTGTAGAGGCTAGGGTTTGGTGGTGGTGGAGTAGAGATGGGTGGACTAAGCTAGGGTTTTGGGGTTGGAGATCTCACACCTCCTCAAGGTTCCTAGGAAACCCGGATTTACTCCCTCACGGAGCTCAACACTCAAATAAGTGCGAAAGAACAAGACTTTGCTCAAAAACAAGGGATTTCATTCATAAGATTTCATAAGATAAGTTCGAGTTACAAAAGGGGTCTAATATATAGACCTATAAGAAAAACCAAAACCATACAAGTTCCCATATGGGACTAATAGGACTAATCTACACTTTAGGCATCAAATTCTCTTCCCTTGGCCAACCAAGATTCCTTCCATGTGTGAGCGACCCAAAAACTCCAAGAAAACTTGAAAATCAACTCCAAATGGTAGGTTATGGGGGTGTCTCCTAGTATCTCTCCATGAATCAAGGATTTTTCCTTCATGGTTTGGCTCTTTTGGACACCTCCTAGTCTTGCTCCACAAGTTTAAGCTTCTTCTTTTCATGGCTTTGGCACTTTAGGAAACTTTTGGGTGCCTCAATTTTCTCCCCAAGACATGCTCTCTTCCCTTTTATAACTTGGATTTTTATGGAACATTGTGGGGCACCTCCTTGATCCTCTCTTCAAGAAAAACTCTTGCCATCCTGGCTTGGGTTTATCTGGAAAGAAGTTGGCTCCTCCTTGGATTGAGGTATCTTGATGGATTTCTCCCCCAAGTGGTGCAAGAAAAAGGGGAACTTACTTCTTATGGTGTGGGGACCAAAGACACTGGATGAAGATGTGGCAGGGAGTGTGGCACCCACTTGTAGCTGGACCATGGAAGAAAAAATATGGCACCCTATGGCAAAGGGAATGGCGCCATCCTGGACCTAGACTTGGACTGAGTCAACATGACTCAACAAAAATTGAAATGACAAAATTACAGACTCAAAATTGGGTTGATCAGGTCAATCCTTATTACAAACCCTAATTTTCTCGGGCAAGGTCAATCAGAGATCCAGATGGAACCCTGAAGTCTTCTTCTGATTCTGGTGCCCGCACCAGGTTCTCCCATACTGTCAGATGGGTACAATAAGGTACCGTGCCATAGACAGGATGCCTTCTTTATTGAGTAGCTGGGGAAGCCACTACATGCCTCTAACATTCCTTTTATTTGCTCTTCCTGGAAGTCTGGCAGGACCTCGACTGTTGTGCCGCCGCTCTCGGGGACTGCGCTCCTTGGTGGGGTCTTGTTTCCAGTCGTACGGCAGGTCGGTGGAGGGCATGGTGTCTTGATGTGAGCTTCCTTTCTTTCTGGTGTGAATGGCAGCCGTGGGAATTAATGGCGATGTGGCGAGTGCTGTCGTATGGTCCTCGGAGGGCCCGCCACCATCTTCGAAGGGGAGGTGCTACTCTCGTGTGGGTTGGTGTCACGATCTGAGTTGAGGGCCGAGCTGGGAAGATGGGGCCCACTTGTAGGGGACTGGTCTCGCGGTGGCTCCGTAGTGCGGAGGAGGCCTGAGCTTGGCACTAGGCCAGGGGGGCCCAGCTCTAACCAAGCTGGGACTGGCAAAGGTGGATGAGGTGCACCTAGTCCAGGGGACCCAGCCTCGGAGGGGTTCCTCATGGCGGAGGAGCCTTGGGCTCAACTTCGGGCCATGGGACTCGACCTCGGGCTTGAGAGGTCTGCCTCTGGTGGGGTTTGAGCTCGGCTCCGACCTAGGCGTCCCGACCTGGCGGGTACCGACCTGGCAGAAGACGGAGCCCAACTTCGATGGGCGGCCCCGTTGGCATCGGGGAGCTCAGCCCAGCGAAGGGGCCTGTGGTGGTAATCCTGCGCGGCGTCCAATGAGGGCTCCACGTCAGGCTCCTTGCCCCACGTCAGCGATCCGGTCATGTCATTTGCCCCCCACTCCCGAGGCCCATTGTCGCGTGGCGCTCGGGGCAAAGGGAATAATTGCGGTGCTGACGTGGAAAGGTGGGAAATCTGGTATAATAATGATCGATATCAGTGGTGTCTCGCCTGGCGGGCCCTTGAGCCTGTGCGGGGGCACCACGAGGCCACGTCCCGGGAGTGGTTATGGTGGGCACGGAAGTCGAAGCGACCGCGATCGGATGGGGGTGCTGGCCCCGTTGATCAGTGACACGTGGTGTGACCTTTGGGGAAGCTGTAACAGTACAGTCGGATGCAGGTTGTCTCGAATGGATGGGTGAGTCCTTTCAAAATGTACCTTTTTTCAAACTTCTTCATGCTCGAAGTCATACAGGAGCCTTCCTCTTCTTCTTCTCTGGCCGTCGGCATCTTCCTTAAGCTTTAGCAGGTTAGCTCTCCCTTCTCGCCCGTTAATAGTCGCCGTAGGTCTTCCTCTGTTCGCCTCCTCCTTCTTGTCGTCTAGGAGTTGTTCCGTTCTCTTCCTTTCTCTTCCATGGACCGCTTCGGTCCCAACTTTCATCCCTTATGCCAAGCTGAGGCCGGACCTTCCCGGTCGAAGACTCCTTCTTCCGACAAGGAGATGGAGGCGGCGAGGTACGAGTTCAGTAGAAGGCCTTACCACAGCCCGGTGTCCATTAGGGAACCCGGGTCTTCTCCTCCTCCCTGTTTGGCCCTCTTTCCTGCTCCCGCTCCTGCTTCCACTTCTATTTTTGCTTCTCTTCCTGAGCCTGAGCCTTCTCGGTCGACAGGTCCCGGAGGGGCCACTTCCATGATTACCGCGGAGGACCTTGTGTCTATCCGGGAAGCTTATGGCATCCCCGAATCCATCCAGCTCTCCGCCCCTTGTCCCGGGGAGCGAGTTACCTCCAGCGGCCCTCGATGGATCACCTTCTATGAGGAGGCCTTCGTCGGGGGTCTCCGCTTCCCTGTACATCCTTTCTTCCTTTCTTTCTTGGCCAACTACCGGCTTGACCCTGCCCAGTTGGTCCCCAATGCCATCAGAACGATATTTTGTTTCATCGTTCTGTGTCACTTCCATGGGGTTGTTGCCCGTTTTTCCTTGTTCAGGGCCTTCTTCATCCTGAAACGCTACCCTACCGAGGATGGGTGGTGGTCCCTGTCTTCCTGCCCTCGGGGCATCAAGTTTGTACTCCCCTCTTCCATCAAAAGATGGAAGAATAGGTTCTTCTTTTCCTCAGTAGAGGGGATCGACTGGTTCTGGAGCGACCCAGATCGATTTTCGAATAGAAATTCCTCTATCGAAGCTGCCGACCTTGACATGTATGACCTTCTCAGATCAGCCGAGATCCCATCACTGGAGGTCTTGTTGTCGGAGCAGAACCTTCACGAGGCTAGGGTCAGCTCGGTGCGGGAGCCGGGTGAGTTCGATTTGACCACCCCCCCTCATTTCTTATTTATTTTTCTTTCTCCCCATCCTTTTTTTTTTGTTGAGATGACCTCGTTTTCTTTGGTGCAGAAATGAAGTTTTCGATGGATGAGCTGCTCTCATTTACTGAGGAACGTGAGCAGGCTGCTGAGGCAGGTGAGCTCGCTCTGAAGAGGGCTCGAGCTGAAGATGGGGCAAGGCCGGTGCAGGCCGGGGTGGAAGCACCGGTTCAGGAACGATGGCAGAAGAGGGCGGCCTATCCCATCCTCATGCCTGCCAGGCAGCGTGACCTAGTAGTGGCGGTCGAGCCCGAGTTGGTCGCGCACGCGAGATCAGCTACCGTCGCCGCCAGGTCGGCACCCCCAACCTAGGAGGTCATCAACGTCGATGAGGAAGGGGGGGCGCAAAAGATTAGGCTGGCGCCCCAAGTGCGGTCCGATGCTATGCCGGCCTCGTAGTTGGCACTGAGGGCGCCACCCATCGATGAAGGAGCTGAGCCGACGGGGACTAGAGACAGAGATTACTGGAAGGTCCCCTTCAGGTTGGGGCCGAACGTCTCTCTGGTAAAGGATCCCAACCTCGTCGAGCAGATGATGGACTTCTCCATCCAGTCCTACGACCGATGGGACGGGAGCGGGAGGCTCCTGGGCGACGTCGTCTGCTCGACGTTCGCCAACCTCTATGCTGTAAGTTTCTTCCCGCCCCTTCTTGGTCTTTCCCGAGCTTCTCTTTCACTTGATAATTAACATGCTTTCTTCAATACAGCAAGGTAGGGATCTGCTCCTCATCCAAGACTTCTAACGGAATTGGGCGAAGGGGGAGAAGGAGCGGCTAACCGAGCTCAAGTCCCTGCGGGCCGAGGCGAGTCGGAAGAACGGGGAGGCCCAAGAGGCCAACCTCAAAATCAAGAGCCTCACGGCTGAGGTCGCAGACGCCACCAGAGTAAAGAAGGAGCTTTAAAGCAAGCTCAAATCGAAGAGGACTCGACTGAAGGAGCTCCGGGCCGAGTTAGAGAGGAAGGTCATGACCGTGGAGAAGATGGCTGCTGAGACCGAGGGTAGGGCCGTTGAGGCCGTGAAGAAGGCTGCTGCTGCCAGTCATGCCACCGAGGTTGCCGAGAAGGGAATGGCGGTGGCGGTCTGCCAGGCCGAGCGCGCTGAGGATCTGGCGGTCGCCGAAAAGAGCAAGGTGGAGGGTGCTAGAAGGGATGCTGCCAGCGCGGTGGCCGCCTTCAAAGCTTCCCCCGAGTACCTTAAGGAATTCAAGGAGGCGGTGACGGACTCCTTCGCCAAGGGGTTCGCTTATTGCCGTCAGCAGTTGCTGGGTATTCTGTCTGAGGAGTGACTGGCCGTGCTTTGGACCCCGGGAAAGAAGGCTTTCTCTGCAATGACGACGATGGCAGAAAGGCAGGGAGTTGCTCCAACCTAGGCCCGTGCCTTATTGACCTCGGCGGTGCCCAGCCCCGGAGAGCGGACACCGTCAGCGACGAAGGTGGCACCTGCACCGCAACCGGGGGCAGTTAATCTGGCCCAGCGGCTCCAGCAGCTGAACCTGCTCCTCCAATGGAGGTCGCCCTGGAGCATGCCCAAGCGACGGAAGTGGAGGAGGGAGAGGTCCCAGCTATGCGCCGCCCAGGGAAGGAGCCAGCTACTTAGGATAGGACCTTTTTCCTTTTTATACTTGTACCTTTCTTTCGTCTTTCTTTCTTCTTGACTGGGTCACCCGGCCTATCGGGGCCCGGAAGATAGTGTAATCAATTCCTTCAGTAATGAAATTCGCTTTGGCAACCACTGTGCCCCTATTATCTGTAATATGGAATGTCTCTTCTCTCTCTTCTCCTCCCTTTCTTTGCTTCTTCTTCTTTTTCGGTGCAGGGAGGTTCGAGAAGGGGAGCCGAGGACTTCGACTGGAACGGACCCGACGTTGAGCTTGAGGTCATGCCGGTGATGAATGTCGGCGCCGGAAGTATGAGTTCTAGATCTCAGCATCCTGGAGTTGGGTTCGGAGGCACTAAGAGCCTGGGGGCTTCCCAGGTCCTTTGCCGGGGAGCTGATCTCACCGGTGCCGGAGGGTCATCCGGTCTTTAGTGCCGGGGAGCTGGGCTCGCCAGTGCTGGAGGGTCATCCGGTCTTCAGTGCCGGAGGGTCATCCGGTCTTTGATGCCGGGGAGCTAGGCTCGCCGGTGCCTGGGGCCTTCCCAGGTCTTTGTGCCGGAGGACTTTTCTCCGAGCTTTGATGCCGGGGAGCTGGGCTTGCCGGTGCCTGGGGACTTCCCAGGTCTTTGTGCCGGAGGACTTTTCTTTGGGCTTTGATGCCGGGGAGCTGGGCTTGCCGGTGCCTGGGGACTTCCCAGGTCTTTGTGCCGAAGGGCTTTTCTCTGGGCTTTGATTGGCGATGATGCTGTCCAGCCTAGGGGACCTGAGCTCGGAGGGGCACCTCGCGGTGGAGGAGGCTAAGCTCGACTCCAAGCCATGGGTCCCGATCTCGAGGGGTCTGCCTTGGGTGGGAGTTCATGCTCGGCTCCGGCCTAGGCATCTCGGGCTTGCGGGAGTGGACCTGGTGGAGGACGGGGCCCGGCTTCGGTCGTCATCATGGAGTCGAGCCCCGGGGCATTGACGGTGATGAGCTGCGTGGCTCGAAGGTGACCTTGGCCAGAGGTTTGAGCTCCGGTCTTGAGCAGGCATCCTGGAGCTGGGCTCAGGGACGTTGATGACTTGAGATGGTGCCTTGGAGCTGGGCTCGAAGACGCGTTGGTTAAGAGGATTCCCTTGGTCAGAGATTCGAGCTCTGGTCTGGGACTGACGTCTTGGAGCTGGGCTCGGGGATGTTGGGACTTGATGATCTGAGGGCATGGCTCAGAAGGTGATGCCTCGGAGCTGGGCTCGGAGACGTTAAGTGCCTGGGGGCTTCCCAAGTCCTTTGCCGAGGAGCTGGGCTCACCGATGCCGGAGGGTCATCCGGTCTTTGATGCCGAGGAGCTGGGCTCGCCGGTGCCGGAGGGTCATCCGGTCTTCAATGCCGGAAGGTCATCCCGTCTTTGATGCCTGGGAGCTAGGCTCGTCGGTGCGGAGGGTCATCTGGTCTTCGATGCCGGAGGGTCATCCAGTCTTTGATGCCGGGGAGCTGGGCTCGCCGGTGCAGGAGGGTCATCCAGTCTTCGATGCCGGAGGGTCATCCGGTCTTCGGTGTCGGAGCGTCATCGATCTTTGATGCCGGGGAGCTGGGCTCGCCGATTGAGTTTCCTGCAAGGTAGATAGGTCGTGTTGCAGAAAGGAATCTTTATTTCTCATGGAGGGAATACTTATACTACTGATAGTATCTCCTCAAATTACAAGCGTTCCAAGTCCGGGGGAACCTGGTGCCATCCAAGTCTTCTAGGTAGTAGGCCCCCTGCGAGAGGGCCTCAGCCACTTTGTAAGAGTCCTCCCAGTTCGGTGAGAGCTTGCCGCACTCCCGGAGCTGAGATGCTTCAGCCCGGTGCAGCACCAGGTCGCCAGGTCGGAAGTTCTTCTGCTTCACCCACGCGTTGTAGTATCGGGCGACCCGTTGCCGGTATGCGGCCATCCGGAGCCAAGCTTTATCCCTTGTTTCTTCGAGGAGGTCCAGGTTGAGGAGGAGGTGTGCTGAGTTCTGCGCTTCATCATACTGCTGTATGTGGAACGTGGGCACACCGAGCTCAACTAGAATCATCGCTTCTGACCCGAAGACGAGGTTGAAAGGTGCTTCGCCCGTCGCCATCCCGGGCATTGTGCAGTAGGCCCATAAGATGCTCGAAAGTTCTTCTGCCTATCTGCCCTTCGCCTGATCCAGCCGGTGCGGAGTCCTTGGAGAATGGTTCGGTTGGTGACCTCGGCTTCCCCATTCGTCTGGGGATGGGCGACTGAGGTGAACCGATGTAGGATCCCGTGCTCGGCGCAGAATCCCTCAAACTCTCGGTTGTCGAACTATCATCCATTATCGGTGATGACATAATCGGAGAGTTTGAAATGGCAGATGATAAACTTCCAGAAGAATTGTCGGACATTGGCCTCTGTAATTTGAGCTAGCGGCTCCACCTTGACCCACTTGGTGAAGTAGTCTATCACCACTAGCAAGAACTATCGCTGCCCAGGCGCGGTGGGGAACGGCCCCAGGATATCCATCCCCCATTGGGCGAAGGGCCAGGGAGACGACAACTGGGAGATCAGTGCAGCCGGTAGGCGCTGGATATGGGAGTGGTGCTGGCACTTGTCACACTTCTTGATGAAGTCGGTGGTGTCCTCCCTCATCGTTTTCCAGAAGTACCCCTGGCGGAGTGCCTTGTACGCCAGAGTCCTCCTTCCTACATGATTCCAATAGAGGCCCTCGTGTATCTCCTGGAGCACGAAGGCTACCTCTGTGGGCCTGAGGCACTTCAGGAGGGGGTCAGAATAGGATCGGCGGTAGAGCTGGCCGTCCATCAAGACAAAGTGGGCGTCTTTCCTTTTGATAAGGCTAGCTTCTTTACAGTCTTCCGGTAGTAGGCCATCCTTGATGTACTTGGCATACTTGTCCATCCAGCTCGGCTCGGGGGCTACTTGTTGCACCTCCTCTGGGCTTTCATAGCTTGGACTTTCAAGATATTCGACATAGGCATGCCCCAGGGATAAGTCCGGTAGGGTGGCAAGCCTTGATAGTGCGTCCGCACGAGCATTTTCTCTACGAGGAATGTGGGAGACATGGAAGTAACGGAAGCCTGCCACGCTCAAACGGACCTTCTCCAGGTACTTCATCATCTGGGGATCTCGGGCCTCGTACTCTCCAGAGACTTGTCCGGCAACCAGCTGGGAGTCGGTGAAGACCTTGAGGTTCCGTACGCCCAGCTCACGGGACACCTTCAGGCTCGCAAGGAGCGCCTCGTACTCTGCTTGGTTATTTATGGTGGGGAACTTGAAGCAAAGTGCACACTCCATCACCACTCTGTCGGAATTGGCGAGGATGAGGCCTGCTCCGCTCCCACAAGAATTGGAGGCGTCGTCCACGTGGAGGATCCAAGGGTCCTCCAGCGGGTCGGGCTCGGCTTGGCTCTCCGGGACCATCCGCTCTGGTTCTTCAGGAAGCCCTGTACATTCTATCACGAAGTCGGCTAATTCTTGGGTCTTCTGCGATGACCTCGGCTGATATGCGATGTTGTACTCGCTCAGCATCAGGGACCATTTGGCTAACCTTCCGAAAGTCTCGGGGTGGCTTAGCATGGTCCTCAGTGGCTGATTAGTCACAACCACGATGGGGTTCGCTTGGAAATAAGGCCTGAGGTGCTTAGCATACATTATTAGTGCAAAAATAAGATTTTCAGAGCGGGTATACCTGATCTCCGCATCATGGAGTATTTTGCTGGTGTAGTACACCGGCTTCTGTGACCCGTCCCAGTTTATATGGACAAGGACCGAGCTGACGGCCCCTAGTGTGACCGCCAGGTAGAGCAGGAGCTCTTCTCCATCTTCGGGTCTGGACAGCAGAGATGGGGAGGTTAGGAACTCCTTCAGCTCTTCAAAAGCCATCTGGCACTCTTCGATCCAGGTGAAGTCATGCATCTTGCATAGCGCCTTGAAGAAAGGGAGACAGCGGTCAGCCGACCTCGAGATGAATTGGCTCAAGGCTGCGATTCTCCTTGTCAGGCGCTGAACCTGCTTCTTGGATGTTGAGCGCTCCATATCTAGGATTGCTTGGACCTTCTCCAAATTTGCCTCGATGCCTCTCTGAGTGTCCATGAAGCCAAGGAATTTCCCGGACGCCACCCCAAAGGTGCACTTCACCGGGTTGAGCTTCATCTGGTGCTTCCGAAGATTGTGAAAAGCTTTAGCGAGGTCGGCAATGTGGTCCGAGCTCGGTTTGCTCATGACGAGCATGTTATCCATGTACACTTGCACATTCCTGCCAATCTGGTCCTTGAAGACCTTGTTGACCAGACATTGGTAGGTGGCCCCAGCATTCTTCAGGCCAAAGGGCATCATTCTGTAGCAGTATGTCCCCCATTCAGTGATGAAGACAGTGTGCTCCTCGTCCTCCGGGTGCATCCGGATCTGATTGTACCCATAGAATGCATCCATGAAGGAGAGCAGCTTGTGCCCTGACGTGGCATCCACCAGCTAGTCTATCCTTGGCAAAGGGAAGCTGTCCTTTGGGCATGCCTTGTTGAGGTCTGTGTAGTCTACACAGATCCTCTACTTGCCGTTGTTCTTCTTCACCATCACCATGTTCACCAGCCAGCTCGGGTATTGCACCTCTCAGACGAAGCCGGTGGCGAGGAGTTTCTCAATTTCCTCGTTGATGGCCACTTGCCTTTCGGGGGCGAAGCTTCTCTTCTTTTGTCAAACCGGCCTGCACTTCGGATCAACATTAAGTTTATGGGTGATGACTTCAGGGGGAATACCTGGCATGTCGGCTGCCGTCCAGGCAAACACATCCGCATTTGTCCTCAAGAACTCCAGTAGCAGAGCTTTCTCCTCCTCGGGCAGCTGGGCTCCGATCTGCACGATCTTCGTCTGGTCGATCCCGAGCTGGTAGGGAAGTGGTGTGGGCACCAGGATCCAACAGAGGCTCCTCAACCCTTTGTGGATCTCAGATTAGGGTTTCACTTCTGTGAGTCCTGTAATAAGGCTATGAGACAAAGTAATTTTATAATTTCTAGTCTTGTACCTTGACCAATTTGGATCAAGTCTAGGTCATGGTTCCTATATTTATTTTTGGTTCGAGTCTGAGTTTGGATTGGGCCCAAGCCCAATTGAAGTCAACCTGGCTTTCAAGACCAAGTCAAAGTCCTTGTGGGCCAACCCACCTCTTTCACTTGGAAAGATGCCAATTCAGGTGCCACCTCGGCCACCTATGTGGCGCCACATCAGTTGCCACTTGGGCATCCAAGGAGGAAAACTAGGTGGCGCCCTCATGCATTCCACACGCCCTCTCCATGCCTTTTTCTCTTGGGTGACCTTGGAAGGAGGAGACATCATCCCCCTCTTCCTTCCCCCACATCATGCCATGACCCATCAAAAATGTGGTGCGTTGAAGATCCTTGAAGAGACCAAGCCACAAAGCAAGCCCTCTTCCAAGCCTTCTTCCCAAAGTGATCATGCAAGAATGGAAGGTCAAAGGACACACTCCCCTCTCCAAGCCTTCAACCTTGCAACGCCCAAAGCTCCCTCCATTTGGTCGGCTATGAATCACTCCAAAGTGGGCGTTGAAGGATCCAAGGAAGCACATCCCTTCAAGCAAGCCTTGTTCCACATTTTCTTCCCAAAATGAGCATGCAAATGAAGGAAGTCAAGAGGCCAATCCCCCTCTCCAAGCCCTCCCACATGCCATGCCCAATCCAAATCACCTTTGGTCGGCCAAAGAGAGGAGAAGGTCAAATGTTTTTGGCGCCACCCAAGAAAGTTTGTAATTTTGTTTCATTTGAAATTCAAATGGGCTTTGGGTGCCTATTTAAAGGACCCAATCCCTCCCTTGTAAGGCTATTGAATGATTGAATGAAAAGTGATTGAGTTTGTTTATCCTCCAACCATTGTCTCAAAGACTAGGTTTGAGTGAAGTTGCCTTCGTCCCTAGGGACGTCGAGTGGTGTGAGGCCACCTGTCGGTCGTCCAAGGGCATCGCGAGTCCTTCATCCTCCTGGATGTCGAGTGGTGTGAGGCCACAATCCTTCATCCTCCGGACATCGCGGGGTGCGAGGCCCCAAGTTATCTCCTTCTTCGACTTCAGAGTCCAGCCGAACACCGGGCTCGAAGCCCCTTCTCAACCCCATCTCAGTCCCTTTCAGGACATCTCTCCATTTTCGCTAATCCCTATTTTGTTTGCCTACAGGCCCTTCCTGGCATCTCGGGCACCGGAGACAGTCAGCTTTGCCATCGCGACCTTCCGACTGAAAGCCAGTGCTTTCACGGGTTTGACTGCTTGGGCATCCAGGCCGCATCCATCGAGTTGAGCAATCTCTGCATCAGGCGCTTCAGACGTGTGAGGTTTGCTCTCTCTATCTCCTAAGTAGGTATTGTGTTTCGAGCTTAGTCCTATCGGGGTTTCTCAATCCCGGGATCCTGTTCTCGTGTTCACTACTTAGGGATTTGAACTGCTAGTGTAAGCTTCCGTTATGCATCTCTCATATTTCTCGTCTTTGCTTGTGATCGGGAATCAAAGCCCTAAGAAAAACAACTAAAAAACTCATCAACCCTAAAAAGAAAAAAAAAAATTCCTTTGCATCGTAAGCATCCATTCTAGCATCCCTAGCCCAGCCCTTTACATCCACACCATTTTTGGTATCAGAGCAAGGTTAGGACTAGTGCATTTTATTTTCTTTCATTTTCTGCATTCTGATTAGCCCATATATGGTCTGATCATTGGATTGTTTCTCTCTGTAGATACCTTCAAATTTCATGATTTTTATTCTGTTAGATTGAATTGAATTCAACATATTTTTTTCTATTTTCTCAGATTTTATTTCAGTTTGTAAAATTTCTACAAGACAAAATACTACCTGAGAAAATCTCAGGTCTGAAATTTCAGCAAGCATCTCATTTCTTGCTTCAATCATCCATCTAGTTTATTTCTTGCACTTAGGGGCATATTTTAATTCCTGCATTTTATTTAACATTCACACATCTGAAAGACACAAAAAAAACAAAAAAAATTTAAGTCATTTCATTAGTCATTTTGAGCATCATTCTCCATAACTTATTTTAAGGGCGTCAAATTAACATAGGGTCAGGATTTCATTACCTGTCCCTAGCCCAAAAACCACCACCTAACATATCAAACCCTAGCCATCAACTAAAATATATTAGATGTTTAATCTGCTCTAGTGAGCTAGGGACACCCACGAAGTCGGGTCGACCCAAGTGCCAAGCCAAGCTAGATTACTTGTTGGTGTGTGCTTGAGTAGCTGGTGTCTAGGCAAGTGGTTCAGGGACTAGATCCCGAAGGGAAGTGGGTTGGTTCGCTTACCTGGCCAATTTCTAATTGGTGTCTAGGCAAGCAAAGAGGAACCTCCACTAACCTTACACTTACCTGGCCAGGTGCTAAGTTACTGCTTTCAGGTTCATCTTCTTGACTTTACATTTGGAGAGATCTCCTAGGTCTAGCAAACCGTAGCATCATTTTGTTACATATGCACTAGATCAGGAACCTCTTTTCACCCACCTTCTCCACCCTCTACCAAAACCATGGATCAACTGCGAGCTGACATTGGAGCCCTAACTCAATCCATGACTCAATTAAGCAACCAGTTGACTAATAGATGTGATCAAATAGAGGCCAGACTAGGACCCATAGAGGAAGCCGCTAGGCTCTGTGAGCGTTTCTAGAGAGCTCCCGCCTGCAGAAGACCTAAGCCCTTCAGGAACCAGAGCCGTATCCCCGGATCCACCCAAGGTTATAGCCAGGCTTACCCAAGTCGACCAAGCCCGAACCGATCTGACCCCAGTCGACCAAGCCTAGCCTGACCCAGTCCTAGTCTTCCCAGTCTGAATCGACCCCAATACAGTATAGAGGACAAGGGTAAGGCTATTGAAGTCCAGAGGAGACCCGATCCCCAAGGTAACAGCTATAGGTGCCATAAACCTGAGCATTTTGCTAATCAGTGCACCGCCCCTGCCTTACTTATGGTGAACTAATGGAAACTGAACTCGAACCCATTGTTGAACCTGAGGAAGACTTGAAGGTTGAACCCATTGAAAATCTAGGGAAAGAAACTCCTGAGCCCATTAAAGAATTGAAAGAAAGCATCTATGAGTCAAGTTTAGTAGAAGATGGGCCCGAGGATAAAATCATTGAGGAATCCAAGGAAAAAGATCCTGAACCCCCTACAAAATGTGAAGAGGAAATGACCGAGCTAGGATCACATCTAGTAAATAAACATGAGGATTCACCAGTCTTTTCCATAGGAGTTCAGGAACCAACCCTTAATGAACCAATCCAAAGAGAACATCCTCAAGAGATGGTTGAAGCTCGGAAAGAAATTGAGGATGAAGTTCCCGATGAGTTACCTGATCAACTTCCACCCCTGAGAGACATCCATCATACTATAGACTTGGTCCCAGGATCCTCTTTAATAGACCTTCCTCACTGTGGGATTGACCCTAGCGAGCCCCAAGATCTACCGAAACAAGTGGACCATATGACACCTATAGAATGATGCCCAAATTTTAAGGTCATCCTGAATAACCAAGGCCTGTTTTATGTTTTCCATAAGCCACCCCAAGACTCCGATTCTTATTTCCTACCCTTCCCTGAACCCTCTCACATTTCAAGAGCCATGGGGTTACTTTTTATTGAGATTACCCGAATGCGTGACTCCTTAGAACCCATCCCTTTTGCCCTCTACTTCTGGTATACTTTATGGCATTTGCTAGGAATCCTTAATAATTTTTCTTGTGCATACCAGACTAGGGTCAAACCTAGAGAGTCAAAAGTCTGTTAGGTTTAGACCCTAGGAGTCCATTAAAATTTTTCTCAATAAGATTGCATAGTTGAGTTTGCATTTTGCATCATGTTAGGATTATGCATTAAATACAATTTTTAAAATAATTTGGCTAATTCCCGAAAGTGAGCCAAAGAGTTTGAAATAAGGGATTTTGTAATGTTAGGCTCCAGCCTGAATGGTTTCCACCGGGAACCGTTAAGAAGATTCATGCTCGTGGGGCGGGTCCCTTTAAAGTAATTAGGAGAATGGGCCCTAATGCCTATGTGCTAGAATTACCTCTGGATTATGGAATTAGCTCGACATTCAATATCTCTGACTTAGTCAAGTATATGGAACCTGCAAACATACCCTGTGAGCCATTTGGACCTGACCTCTCTTTTGAGAGTGAACCTGAACCTGAGTGTCCACCTCCAAATATACCTGAGCAAGGAGAGCGGATCGAGCGTGTCCTGGATGACCAAGCCATCACTACCCGGGGCAAGGGCTATCAACGTTACTTGGTCAGATGGCAAGGCCGACCCAAATCCGATGACTCGTGGATCACATGGGAGGACTTGTAGCGCATCGACCTCGACATCCTGGAGAGGTACCAAAGCCAAACTAACCCTTACTCGACAGGGTCGAGTTCCTCCCACCCCGGGAGAACTGGTGTGCGCACCAGGATCCGACAAAGGCTCCTCAACCCTCTGTGGATCTCAGATTAGGGTTCCACTTCTGTGAGTCCTGTAATAAAGCTATGAGCCAAAGTAATTTTATAATTTCTAGTCTTGTACCTTGACCAATTTGGGTCAAGTCTAGGTCATGGGTCATATATATATTTTTGGTTCGAGTCTGAGTTTGGATTGGGCCCAAGCATAATTGAAGTCAACCTAGCTTTCAAGACCAAGTCAAAGTCCTTGTGGGCCAACCCACCTCTTTCACTTGGAAAGATGCCAATTCAGGTGCCACCTCAGCCACCTATGTGGCGCCACATCAGTTGCCACTTGGGCATCCAAGAAGGGAAACTAGGTGGCACCCTCATGCATTCCACATGCCCTCTCCATGCCTTTTTCTCTTGGGCAACCTTGGAAGGAGGAGACATCATCCCCCTCTTCCCTCCCCCACATCATGCCATGATCCATCAAAAATGTGGGGCATTGAAGATCCTTGAAGAGACCAAGCCACAAAGCAAGCCCTCTTCCAAGCCTTCTTCCCAAAGTGATCATGCAAGAATGGAAGGTCAAAGGACACACTCCCCTCTCCAAGCCTTCAACCTTGCAACGCCCAAAGCTCCCTCCATTTGGTCAGCCATGAATCACTCCAAAGTGGGTGTTGAAGGATCCAAGGAAGCACATCCCTTCAAGCAAGCCTTGTTCCACGTTTTCTTCCCAAAATGAGCATGCAAATGAAGGAAGTCAAGAGGCCAATCCCCCTCTCCAAGCCCTCCCACATGCCACGCTCAATCCAAATCACCTTTGGTCGGCCAAAGAGAGGAGAAGGTCAAATGTTTTTGGCGCCACCCAAGAAAGTTTGTAATTTTATTTCATTTGAAATTCAAATGGGCCTTGGGTGCCTATTTAAAGGACCCAAACCCTCCCTTGTAAGGCTATTGAATGATTGAATGAAAAGTGTTTGAGTTTGTTTATCCTCCAACCATTATCTCCTATACTAGGTTTGAGTGAAGTTGCCTTCATCCTCAGGGACGTTGAGTGGTGTGAGGCCACCTGTCGGTCACCCCAGGGCGTCGCGAGTCCTTCATCCTCCTGGACATCGAGTGGTGTGAGGCCACAATCCTTCATCCTTCAGACGTCGCGGGGTGTGAGTCCCCAAGTTATCTCCTTCTTCGACTTCAGAGTCCAGCCGAACACCGGGCTCGAAGCCCCTTCTCAACCCCATCTCAGTCCCTTTTAGGACATCTCTCCATTTTTGCTAATCCCTATTTTGTTTGCCTATAGGTCCTCCCTGGCATCTTGGGCACCGGAGACAGTCGGCTTTGCCATCGCGACCTTCCGACCAAAAGCCAGTGCTTCCACGGGTTCGACTGCTCGGGCATCCAAGCCGCATCCGCCGAGTTGAGCGATCTCTGCATCAGGCACTTCAGACGTGTGAGGTTTGCTCTCTCTATCTCCTAAGTAGGTATTGTGTTTCGAGCTTAGTCCTACCGGGGTTTCTCAATCCCGGGATCCTGTTCTCGTGTTCACTATTTAGGGATTTGAACTGCTAATGTAAGCTCAAGAACAGGGGAGGCATGCCTGGTTCGGGTGAGAACTCCATGAAGAGGTGATTCGGGGCTGGTGATGGTGTCACGGTGGACTGGAGGAGGGAGATCTGGCGACAGGAGGACCGGAGGAGGGAGATCTGGCATCGAGTGGCTTGGGCCTTGGCGGACGCAATCGGACGGGCTGAGGATGAAGGTTACGGTGTCTTAGGTGACTGTGGAGGGAGTGTGCGGTGCAAGTGTTTCTTCATCGTGGTGGGGTAGTAGTGGGCTTGGAGAAGATGATTGAGCTTTGGGGAAAGACGGAGGAGCTTTGGAGCAGACAGAGGAGTTTTGGATGTAGAACAGCAGGAACGAAGGCACAGTGGGACGATGGAGACGGTCGTGGGAGGGAGGTGCAGCGATGGAGATGGTCGTGGAAGGGTGTTGCAGTGGTCGGAGAAGGCGTGGAAGGGTGGTGCAGTAGGATGATGGAGATTGATGGGGCCTCGCACCCCTCAATGTCGCGGTCACGATGATAGCTCAGATAGGGCCTCTCATCCCTCGACGTCACCTCAGCAACGAAGGCAATCGGAGAAGAAGGAGAACAGTATTTTTTTCATTGCAATTCATCATACTCTTTCGTACAAGACGAGCCTTATTTATAGGCTCACAGAGTGGTTTCCAGAATACTCTAAACAACGGGTTACGCTAACTAATCCAAGGATTAGTTACAAAGCAAAACTAATCCTAAGAGGTGGTGGGTGGAGTTTGTTACAACGAGATTCCATGAAATTTTATATCCTTTTTTAATTACCAAAAAATTGAAATAAAAGGAGAAAATTCTGGAAGCTTCTGGAAATCTCCGAAACCTGGGATTCGGTTCAACCGTGTCTTAAGTTGGCTTGGCGGTCTCGGGTCTGCTCGATGTTGCAGGTCCTATTCTCCTTGTTCTGTGATCCAGATGGGTTCTTGAGGCTTGGTCTTGGTTTTGGTGTCCCCACCATTTCTCCTCGGGTGGGAAGAACTCAACCCCATTGAGTAAGGGTCAGTTCAGCTTTAATACTCTTCCAAGAGATTTGGATCAATACGTTGCAGGTCCTCTCTGGTAATCCACGAGTCCTCTGATTCGGGACAACCTTGCCATCTTACCAAGTAGCGCTAATAGCTATTCCGTCGGGTACTGACAGCTTGATCATCCAGGATTCGCTTGATCTTCTCTCTTCGCTTAGGCCATTTTTATGGGCACTCCAGGGTAGGTTCTCTCTTAAGTAATGGGTCAAGCCCGAATGCCTCACTAGGAATTACTGCTGGTTCCCTGTACTTAGTTAGATCAGAAACATTGAAAGTGGAGTTAATGCCTAAATCAGGGGGTAACTCGAGCACATAGGCATTAGGTCCAATTTTCTTAATAATTTTATAGGGTCCAGCACTTCGAGAATGCAGTTTCTTGATGGTTCCAAGAGAAAACCATTCAGGTCTGAGTCTTATCATAACAAAATCTTCTATTGAAAATTCTTTAAAATGTTTTCCAGAATCAGCTTGTCTTTTATAAGCATCGTTACTCATTTTGATCTTTTGGGTGATTTCCTTATGCAAATTTCTAATATGCTGTGCAAAAGATTTGGCTGACTCAGATACTCTAGCATGCAATGGCAAGGGAATCAAATCAAGTGGTTTATTGGGTTGGTACCCATGGACAGTCTCGAAAGGGCTCTTACCGGTGGTCATATTAACAAAACTGTTGTAAGGAAACTCGGCTTTAGGTAACAGCAGATCCCAATTCTTAACGTTCTCACCTACAAGGCACCTAAGTAGGTTTCCAAGGCTTCAATTCACTACTTCAGTCTGGCTATCGGTTTGGGGGTGATAGGTAGTAGAAAATTTCAACTTAGTCCCTAACATATGCTAGAGGGTCTTCCAAAAGTAACTGGTGAACCTTACATCTCTAACAGACACAATCATTTTAGGTAGGCCATGTAACTGAACTATTTCATCCAGGAAAAGCTTGGCTACCTTAGAAGCATCATAAGTTTGACAACATGGTAGGAAATAGGCCATTTTGGAAAACCTATCAACCATAACAAAAATGGAGTCATGTTTCCTCTGGGTTTTAGGCAATCCTAACACAAAATCCATACTCAAATCTTGCCAGGGACAATCAGGAATGGGCAAAGGGGTATACAAGCTAGTGTTCTATTTTTGCTATTTGGCAACAGCGTAGGTTCTACACCTAGCTACGATCTGGGCTACATCTCTTTTCAGACTTGGCCAAAAGAAATGCTCTTCAACAGCTAAGACGGTTTTATTCCTACCAAAATGTCCTGCTAATCCTCCAGCATGGGTCTCCTAGACTAAAAACTCTCTCAAAGAAGTTCCTGGGATGCACAATTTACTTTCCTTGAATAGATAACCATCTAACAGGGTATAATGGTTGTATTCTCTAGATGGTCCTATACTCAAAGCTTGGTGAATCTTCTTGAAATCGGGACAGGTATCGTACTGCTCTTTGATTTAGTCAAACACTACAACCTTAGTTTTAATGGTACTTAGAAGCAAGGATCATCTACTAAGGGCATCGGCTACCTTGTTTTCAGTTCCGGCTCGGTGTTCCAGTACAAAGGTATAAGCCTGAATATACTCTACCCACTTAACATGTCTAGGGTTTAACTATTTCTGGGAATTCAGGTATCTTAATGCCTCATGGTCAGAGTACAGCACAAACTCATGTGGCAATAGGTAGTGTCTCCAATACTTCAATGATTGTACTAAAGCATAGAACTCCTTATCATAGGTTGAATACCTAAGCTTAGCCTCATTTAATTTTTCATTGAAAAAGGCTACCGAGTGGTTCTCTTAGCTTAGGGCTCCTCCTATTCCTACACCTGAGGCATCACAAGCTACCTCGAACACTATGAAAAAGTCGGGCAATCTCAGAACGGGTGCTTGGGTCATCTTTTCCTTAAGTTCTAGGAAAGCTCTGTCGATAGCTTTGGTCCACTCAAAGGCTCCCTTCCTAATACAGTCAGTGATGGGTGAGACGATGGTCCTAAAATCTCGAATAAATCGTCTATAGAAAGTGGCTAGTCCATGAAAACTACGGACATCAGAAATAGTAGTGGGTACTGGCCACTCAACTATCGACTGAATCTTTTCTGGGTCAGCTGATACTCCTTCAGGGGTCACGATAAATCCTAGGAAGATGACTCTATGGGTCAAGAACTCACATTTCCCTAGATTGGCATAGAAACTATCTTTCCTAAGGGCCATACAAACTTGTCTAAGGTGGTCTAAGTGGTCCTCCTTGGTTCTACTGTAAATTAGGATGTAGACTACCACAAACTTACCTATGAACATCCTAACGACCTGGATCATAATCCTCATGAAAGTACTGGGTGCATTGGACAGGCCAAAAGGTATTACTACCCACTTATACAAACCATCCTTAGTCTTAAAGGCTATTTTCCACTCATCCTCGGGTCTGATTCTAACATGATGGTAGCCACTCTTAAGGTCAATTTTGGAAAAGATGGTGGCTCTTGCCATCATGTCTAACAAGTCATCTAGGCGGGGTATGGGGAATCTATACTTTATGATGATCTTATTTATGGCACGGCTATCCACACACATCCTCCACGTGCCATCTTTCTTAGGTGTCAAAAGGGCTGGGACGGTGCAAGGACTTAAGCTTTCCCTAATGAAACCTTTCCTTAATAGTTCACTAACTTGCTTTTGTAACTCTTGGTGCTCAGTTGGGTTCATCCGGTAATGGGGCAAGTTAGGCAGGGTGGATCCTAGGACATGGTCTATGGTGTGCTGGATGTCCCTAAGTGGTGGAAGTTGGTCAGGCAGATCATCCTGAGAATCATCTTGGAATTCCTCCAAGACTTCCATAACTTCCTGGGGGTGTTCTCCTAGGGCTGGTTTCCTAATTTCCTTGGTTGTCAAAATCCAGATAGGTGATCCCTCAGTAATTTCTCTCTTAAGCTCTTTGGCACTAATCAAATGTAATCTAGGTTTCTTTTCCTTCAAAGAGTTGGCTCCCTTCTTATCTTCATCCTTAGGGGGAACAAGGTTGATTACTATATTCTTCCCTAAATGGTTAAATGCATAGGAATTGGTTTTACCAAATAGGGTGGTGTCATGATCATACAGCCAAGGTCTCCCTAATATAATGCTGCTTACCCCCATGGGTAGCACATCACACCAAACTTTCTCCTTATAAGATTGCAACTAAATCAGGACTTGGCATCTAAGTTTGATGGGTATTGAAGTGGAGTCAATCCAGGATACCTTATATGGGCTAGGATGGGGAACAGGGGTTAGCCCTATGATCTTGACAGAACTAGTAGAAATAGCGTTTACATAGCTCCCACTATCTATGATGACTTTGCAAACCTTCTCCCCTGTCTTGATAAAGGTGTGTAGGATGTTAGTCCTACGCCAGTCCTCTTGCTCCTTAGATTGGGTTAGGATGTATCTAACAACTCCCATAAGGTCAGCGGGGTCATAACTCTTTTCATCTCCCTCATATTCTTTTGCTAGGTTCAAACCTTCTTCATACACTTCTTCACATTCAGGGGTGTCATCTGGGTTTCCTTCTTTATCTAAGTCACCTAAATGAAGGGATATAGTGGGGTAGTCACTAGCATAATGGTCGGGCTGGTGACATCTAAAACAGGTGCCAAACTTCTTGGGTGCTTCTACAGATTTTCCTTTGTCAGCTAGAGGTCGGCTCAAGTTGGGTCGGGCTGGACTGGGTCGGCTTGGCTCTGATTGACTCGGGTCAGGTCGGCTTGGGTCGGGTCGACTTGGATTTGGACGGGCAGGGTAGGTTCGACTCGGGTAGGTCGGGGCTCTTCTAGGGTACTGGCTCCTAGGAGTCCTATGAAACTGCTCAAAGTCCCTAGCTACCTGGTAAGCATGTTCTAAATCCCGTACCTCTCTCAGATATAACTCTCTCTTCACATCATCATGCATGCCAGATCTAAACCTTGATAAGATCATAGACTCAGACTCGTTTATCCCACATCTCATGGCTAGCTCATCAAACTTAGCTATGTACTCGGTGACACTCTTGTTTCCTTGAACCAATCTATGCCGTTGGTCTAAAAGTCACTGATGGTATGACACAGGAAGGTATTTCTTCCTAAGCTTGGCTTTCAAATCTTCCTAGGTGGCTATGGGATCTTATCCTCTCTGTCTAACTAACCTTTCCATGTTATCTCAAAACATCTTGGCTTGGCAAATCAACCTAAGCTTGGCAAACTTAAACTTCTACCTTCGGTCATCTCGTACCACTCAAAATATTGGTCCATCTCTTTCTCCCAGTCTAGGTATACCTTAGTGTCAAGGGTACCGTCAAAGGTGGGTGCTTCTAGTCTGATACTCCTGAAGACTCTTTCTTCTTGGTCAATAAAATCCTGATTGGGCCATTTAGGGTTCGGGTCTCGGAATGGATCAGGTTGCTGAACTCTCCTAGGATTGGGTGCCTCAAAGGGATCAAAGTTTCTGTCTCTCCTAGGATTGGTTAGTGGAGAAAACAGGGTCTCAGGTTCATGCTCAAACAGTGGCCTAGGGGCTCTCTCCATGGAATCAAGTCTTGCCTCAAATTGGTTTAACCTATTTCTATGTGAGTGGTCAATTGGGTAGACAATTGGGCAGATAATTAGGCAAAGTGTTCTGACATGGTCTTTAGCAGGGCTTCTTGTGGGTTGTCCATGGATGACTCAGGCTAATATGAAGTTCCTGCTCTAGTGGACATGAGTCAAGCATGCAAAATCGTCTACGATCTACTAGACCTAGAATCTCAACTAATTGCTTAAGTCAAGGTGACAAACCAGTATGTAGTAACCCTGTTCTTGGCCAGGTAGGTGTAGGGGAGTGTAGGTCCCTAATTGCCAACCTTAGATACCAATCTGGGATTGGCCAGGTAGGCGAACCAACTCACTAGCCCAGAATCACCAATCCTAGACACCAAGAGCAGTAGCATACACAGAATGGGCTGACACCATGAATAGACCCTTAGTCTTGACTCGACTAGTTGGTGTCCCTAAGCTCTCTAGAGCAAAATTACGTTTCTACTTGATTTTAATTAAAAGCTTGAGTCCGAAATGCAGGGTGGTTGTTTTGGACTAAGGAAAGGTAATGAAGTCCTTCCCTTATATTATGATATTGCCATCCTTAAGTAGCTTAATGCTAAACACGAAATGCACATTCCATGATCCTAATGCAAACTAAGAAAACAGAAATGAAACATAGATATATATATATATATATATATATATATATATATATATATATATATATATATATATATATATATATATATATATATATATATATTGTATGCTTGCGATAAGATAACTGAAATAAAGAAATGCGGTAGAACTAAGCAAAAGAATTAATATGAACAGGATTTCAGCTAACAAAATACTGTAGAAAAAATAGTGAGTGAGCTAAACAAAATGCATGTCCTAACTGTGCTCTGATACCAAAAGAAGGGGATGGGGGACGACATGCATAAAAATCACCCTAAGAACCAATATGAATACTGATGCTTATAACAAACATAGATTCTGAAGAACATTCAAATAGGATAGATTTTAGGTCATGCATTCGCTCATGCTAGGCTCAATGAAATGAGAAAGAACCAGGACTCAGAGATTGAGAAACCCCTGATCAAGGACATGCACATATTTCAAAGATTCAGATCTAAAGTAAGGAAGGGGAAATAAAACCCTACGATAGTAATAACTACTTCCTGTGTAATGAGTTCACTTATCCTCGAAAGATGCGGCCTGGGTGATCAATAGTCAGCCATCTAATGCTGGGCATCAGGAGACTTGGTTGATGGTCGGGCTCCCTTCAAAGGCTCGGTACCAGAAGAAGGACCCTGCAAGGTTTAATTATGGATTAAATGAAAGAGCCCAAAACTAAAACATATGGCCCAAAACCAAAACATGGCCCAAAATTAAAAAAAAGAAATCGAAAGCTTTGTGGAACAGGGGACGTAAGCTAGAAGCTGGGCAAAAACTCCATGGCCAGTGGTCCGGAGAAGAAGCTAGCTCTGAGGAGGCTGGGACTTCGTTCAAGAAGGGGGAAGTTGAACTTCGATGGAAGAATGGTAGCAAGCATCCGGAAATGAAGCTGAGATCTCGGGATCCAGGAGGAGATGATCCTGAACCAGGCGGAAGTTCCGTTAGGGGGGGTGGTCTAGAGAAGAAGCCGGTGGTGGGTCGATCTTTGAGGGAGGACGGGGCTTTGTCCTTCGACAGGGAGTCGAGCTGCGGTGGGAGAATCGCAGGGTAGATGCTCGGAAGGAGCTGGGAGCTCGGGAACATCCGGAAGGGATGCTGTGAGCTTGGGAACAGGGGAGGCACGCCTGGTTCGAGCGAGAACTCCATGTAGAGGTGATCCGGGGCTGGTGACAGTGTTGTGGCAGACCGGAGGAGGGAGATCTGGCGACGGGAGGACTGGAGGAGGGAGATCTGGCATCGGGTGGCTTGGGCCATGGTGGATGCGATCAGACGGGCTGAGGACGAAGGTTACAGTGTCTTAGGTGACTGTGGAAGGAGTGGGCAGTGCAAGCGTTTCTTCTTGGTGGTGGGGTAGCAGTAGGCTTGGGGAAGATGATTGATCTTTGGGGAAAGACGGAGGAGCTTCAGAGCAGACGATGGAGTTTTGGATGGAGAATGGCAGGAATGGAGGCATAGTGGGACGATGGAGACGGTCGTGGGAGGGAGGTGCAGTGATGGAGACGGTCATGGAAGGGTGATGCAGTGGTCGGAGAAGGCGTGGAAGAGTGGTGCAGTGGGATGATGGAGATAGATGGGGCCTCGCATCCCTCAACGTCGCGGTCGCGACGATGGCTCGGACAGGGCCTCTCACCCCTCGACGTCACCTCGACAACGAAGGCAATCGGAGAAGAAGGAGAACAGTATTTTTTTTCATTACAATTCATCATACTCCTTCGTACAAGACGAGCCTCATTTATAGGCTCACGGAGTGGTTTCTAGAACACTCTAAACAACGGGTTATGCTAACTAATCCAAGGATTAGTTACAAAACAAAACTAATCCTAAGAGGTGGCGGGGGGGGGGGAGTTTGTTACAATGAGATTCCATGGGATTTTATATCCTTTTTTAATTGCCAAAAAATTGAAATAAAAGGAGAAAATTTTGGAAGCTTCTGGAAATCTATGGAACCTGGGATTCGGTTTGACCATGTCTCGAGTCGGCTCGATGGTCTCGGGTTGGCTCGATGGTGCATGTTCTATTCTTCTTGTTCTATAATCCAGATGGGTTCTTGAGGCTTGGTCTTGGTCTTGGTGTCCCCACCACTCATCCCATGAGTACTTCTTTGGTCGAAGGCCAATCTACTAATAGACCTCCATTGTTCACTAGCATGAATTACTCATATTGGAAAGCTAGAATGAAGATATACATTAAAGTTGTAGATTTTCATTTATGGAAGGTCATTCTTAAGGATCCACAAATACCCATGATAAAAATTGATAGCATGGATGTCCCAAAGTTTGAAGAGGATTGGGATGAACACGACATGAAAATGGAGGAATTGAATGCCAAAGCCATGAACTTATTATATTGTGCTTTGGATGCTAACGAGTTCAGTCGAATTTCCACTTGCTCTTCTATAAAGAAATTTGGAATAAACTTGAAGTGAACCATGAAGGAACTTCCCAAGTGAAGACTTCGAAAATTAATCTTTTAGTACATAATTATGAGTTATTTAAAATGGAACAAAGTGAATTTATCTCTGTCATGTTTTCTCGCTTTATAGATATTATTAATGGTTTGAAAAGTCTTGGCAGGGTCTATTTAAATGCTGAATTAGTACAGAAGATCCTTAGATCCTTAGATCGCTTTTTATGATGATGAAATTTAATATGGTGATAAATGACTTAAAATGGAACAAGAAAAAAAATATTTCAATAAAAAAATTAGTGACTTGACTTTGGAGCTGCAGGCGGATTACAGTAAACATATGCAAATTTTCAGAAAATAGAACCTAATCAAACAAGTGCAATGGCTTACCCAAAACTTCAATCTAAAAATTCACGTCCGGCTAGGGGCTCATTATTCCCATGGGTCGTGACAGTGTACTGGAGTACACCCGCTCAGGAGGCGTGAATTTTAGATCTTGCTTGGATTTAAAGAAAACTATTCTACCCTAATGCAACCATGCTCTGATACCAAGATGATGCGGCAAGCATATGATTAATATTTAGATTATGGTTTGTAGAGCAATGAAACCTAATTACACTAGCATTGTACTCATCATAATAAGACTTAAGGATTACAAGAAATGGAACTTTTACTTGATTAGACACAATCCTAAACTAAGAAGGAAGAAGATCTAGATAATAGGGGCTAATGATTGTGGACTTATCGTGATGAGCTTTTCAACCTTCTTTTGATTCATACCTTGAAACTATCAACACTCAGAACTGAAGAACCTGGATAATAGAGATCAGAACCCTGGACTTGGGCTTTAGCTTATTGGTTCCTTGTCAAGGAAGACCCTGCTTGCAACTCGAAAACTCGAAGGACCCTGCACATAAAGAATAAGAGTTAAGGAAGAAGAAAGGCATGCATATGGAAGGGATGGAAAATTTATGAGCAAAGAAAGAGATTTGAGATGGCTTGGCCAACTCCAAGGCCTTCTTCTTGACTTGGGTGTTGGATGCTTGGAAGAGAGAATAGTTTGGTGTGGAAGAGGGGCTTAGAGACAATCAATCAAAACAATAAACTTCAATTCAACTTCAACTTTCATTAATCTCCAAAAATCCAATCCCCTTCACAATGGGGTGTCCAAGGCTTTTTAATAGCCTTACAAAACTTTTGAAATTTGAAAACTCCCCAAATTGTGGAGGATTACAAGGGAGGTTGGAGGATATGGGGCCTTGTTACATGGGATAAGGAGAAATTCATGGAGATTGGCCGGTTTCTTTGAATTTAAAATGCTTGGTCGATCTCCCCTTTAGGCGCCCATTTGAAGGTGACATGGCTGATGATGTGGCATCCCTGGTGGCTGCTTTGTTGGCATGGTGATGTGGAATTCCAGCTTGGTGGACCAAGGTCTTGATTTGGAAGCTCCAAGTGGTTTGGTGAACCTCAACTTGAAGTAGCTTGGACTTAATTTAAATAAACCTAATGGAACTCTAATTGAGTTCTTATTTGAACCCAGATTGAGGCAGAACATAATTACAGGACTCGATTGGACATAATTACAGGATTCATGAAATTGAAACTAAGTAATTACAGGACTCTTGAAAGTAAATTGCCCTTTACAAGAAAAATTTAACCTAGTGATCTTCGATCCAAAGTGGAATCAGGTTAACCTTATTTGAGTGGGGTTTTATTCTGCTTCTACTTCTGGTGTCCACACCAATTCTCCTGGGGTGGGCAGAACTCGACCCAGTCGAGTATGGTTCAATTTTGCCCTGGTAATGCTCGAACAAGTCTGGGTTAAGTCTTTGCAGGTCCTCTCGAGTAATCCAAGAGTTGTCGGACTCAGGTCGACCTTGCCATTGAACCAGGTATCGCTGATAGTCCTTATTCCTGGTAGTAATGGTCATGTCATCCAGGATTCTCTCAATCCTCTCTCTCCGCTCAGGTAGGGTTGGTGGTGGACACTCGGAAATATGTTCACTCTCAATGAAAGTTTCTGGCCCAAAAGGCTCACTAGGTATTAGTACTGGTTCTTTGTATTCTACTAGGTCAGAAACATTAAAGGTTGTACTGATACCCATATCAGGTGGAAGTTCCAAAACATATGCATTAGGCCCTATTTTCTTTAAGATCTTGAAAGGTCCCGCTCCGCGGGCATGCAGCTTCTTTATGGTGCCAGGGGGAAACCGTTCAGGGTTGAGCCTAATCATCGCATATTCCCCTTCACATAATTCTTTAGCCCTCTTATGTGAGTCAGCTAAGTGTTTATAAGTTTCATTGCTCAGGTTGATCTTATTACTGATTTCTTTATGCAAATTTGTGATATGCTGTGCGAAAGATTCAGCAAACTTAGAAATTTACACAAGCACTTACAAAATGCAGACTGAACTAGGCATCCTTATTGAGAGAAATTTTATTGGACTTTCTAGGACCTAAACCTAATAGATTATTGACTCTCTAGGTTTGACCCTGGTCTGGTATGCACATGAGAATTTACCATGGGTTCCTAGCAAATGCCATAAGGTTTTCCAAAAGTAGGTAGCAAAAGGAATAGGCTTTAAAAGCTCATGCATCCTAGTAATCTCATCCAAATGAAACTTAATGTCTCTAAAATTATGATAAGTCTCAGGGAAAGGCAGGAAATAGGAATCCGAGACGTGGGGTAATTTAGGGGAATCTTGAAACATACCTTGGCTACTCATGATGACCTTAAGATTAGAATTTTGATCTACAGGCGGGATGCTTCTAGGTAGTTGAAGGTCATCAGGAAAGTCTTCTAAAATAATGATTGGGTTCTTCTCAGGTACTTGAAGGAGTTCTTGTGTCGAAGCTGAAGTATTGGGTTCTTCCTGAGGGCATTGTCTTACGGGAACCAAGTCCTCACTAAATTTTGGTTGTTCTGATATTTCAGGACTAGGCTCAATAATCTTTTCTTTACCAAAGGTTTCCTCAGGTAAGGTACTAAAGTTGTTCTCTTCACAGTCTTCCCCTTCATATTCATCTATTAAACTTATGTCAGTCTCATACACATATTTACTAGGTTGTTCAAATTTGCTTTCTTCCTTCCCTAGCCCTTCAGTTTGAGGATACCCTAAGTCTTGAGTATCAATGAACTCAACTTGTACTTCAGGGTTCTTACTCCTATCATTCATATGAGTTAATGGGATAGTAGGAGTTGGTTGGTCTAAGGAAAATTGTTTAGCCAGCATTTGGTTCAATTGGGCCATTTGATCATTTAAGGCTTTCAGCATTGTTTCAAGATTCGGGTCCATGGCTACACTGGACTGGGTCTGGACTGATGAATATGAGGCTCCTGATCTAGTTTTCATGCATGCAAGTAGACTCAAGCTCGAGCTAAGGTTTCCTAGACCTAGAGCACAAATTAGAAGTCTAATTAAGTGAACCAACTAGCTAGTAGTACTTATGGGACTTAGCCAGGTAGGTGGTGGGGAGTGAAGGTCCCTGATTGCCTATCCTTAGACACCAATCTTAGATTGGCCAGGTAGGCGGACCAAATCACAAGCCCTGATGCACAATCCTAGACACCAAGCCTATAAGCACACACCAATTAGCTGACACAGTTAACTTGACCCTAACCTGAACCCAATTTGTTGGTGTCCCTAACCCACTAGGGCAATTAACGTTCTACTCAATTTTAATTAATGGGCTGGATCGATATGCTGGTTGGTGATTTTTGGACTAGTGACAGGTGATGAAACCCTGACCCTATGTCAAATTGATGCCCTTAATTTGATTTCCCATAAGATGAATGAAATGCAAAGGTGCTGCAGAAGTGTGTTGCAGTTTGAAAGTGGTGTGGAAAACATGATGAAAAAAATGTCCAAAAATTCTGAAAACTTCACAGAGGATTTCTAACTTATATGTTTCAATGTAGATGAAAGGAATTTTAAAACTAAAATCTGTACTACTCTAAGAAGATCCTACAAATGAAGATAAATAAAAAGGACAGAACAGAACCCTAATGACAGTGTCGAACTGCAGAAATTTTTATTTTTTTTTATAATTTTTTATGATGATGAAATTTAATATGGTGATAAATGACTTAAAAAGGAACAAGAAAAAAAATATTTCAATAAAAAAATTAGCGACTTGACTTTGGAGCTGCAGGCGGATTACAGTAAATATATGTAAATTTTTAGAAAACAGAACCTAATCAAACAAGTGCAATGGCTTACCCAAAACTTCAATCTAAAAATTCACGTCCGGCCAGGGCTCATTATTTCCATGGGTCGTGACAGTGTACTGGAGTACACCTGCTCAGGAGGCGTGAATTTTAGATCTTGCTTGGATTTAAAGAAAACTATTCTACCCTAATGCAACCATGCTCTGATACCAAGATGATGCGGCAAGCATATGATTAATATTTAGATTATGGTTTGTAGAGCAATGAAACCTAATTACACTAGCATTGTACTCATCATAATAAGACTTAAGGATTACAAGAAATGGAACTTTTACTTGATTAGACACAATCCTAAACTAAGAAGGAAGAAGATCTAGATAATAGGGGCTAATGATTGTGGACTTATCGTGATGAGCTTTTCAACCTTCTTTTGATTCATACCTTGAAACTATCAACACTCAGAACTGAAGAACCTGGATAATAGAGATCAGAACCCTGGACTTGGGCTTTAGCTTATTGGTTCCTTGTCAAGGAAGACCCTGCTTGTAACTCGAAAATCGAAGGACCCTGCACATAAAGAATAAGAGTTAAGGAAGAAGAAAGGCATGCATATGGAAGGGATGGAAAATTTGTGAGCAAAGAAAGAGATTTGAGATGGCTTGGCCGACTCCAAGGCCTTCTTCTTGACTTGGGCATTGGATGCTTGGAAGAGAGAATAGTTTGGTGTGGAAGAGGGGCTTAGAGACAATCAATCAAAACAATAAACTTCAATTCAACTTCAACTTTCATTAATCTCCAAAAATCCAATCCCCTTCACAATGGGGCGTCCAAGGCTTTTTAATAGCCTTACAAAACTTTTGAAATTTGAAAACTCCCCAAATTGTGGAGGATTACAAGGGAGGTTGGAGGATATGGGGCCTTGTTACATGGGATAAGGAGAAATTCATGGAGATTGGCCGGTTTCTTTGAATTTAAAATGCTTGGTCGATCTCCCCTTTAGGCGCCCATTTGAAGGTGATGTGGCTGATGATGTGGCATCCCTGGTGGCTGCTTTGTTGGCATGGTGATGTGGAATTCCAGCTTGGTGGACCAAGGTCTTGATTTAGAAGCTCCAAGTGGTTTGGTGAACCTCAACTTGAAGTAGCTTGGACTTAATTTAAATAAACCTAATGGAACTCTAATTGAGTTCTTATTTGAACCCAGATTGAGACAGAACATAATTACAGGACTCGATTGGACATAATTACAGGATTCATGAAATTGAAACTAAGTAATTATAGGACTCTTGAAAGTAAATTGCCCTTTACAAGAAAAATTTAACCTAGTGATCTTCGATCCAAAGTGGAATCAGGTTAACCTTATTTGAGTGGGGTTTTATTCTGCTTCTGCTTCTGGTGTCCACACCAGTACATCCTTGGCCAAAGGCCAATCTACTAATAGACCTGCACTCTTCACCGGCATAAATTATTCTTACTGGAAATCAAGAATGAAAATCTATATACAAGCTGTTGATTTTTAATTATGGAAGGTCATTCTTAAAGGGCCACATGTTCCCATGATCAAAATTGATGGCGTGGATGTCCCTAAGCCTGAAGAGGACTGGGATGAACACGACATGAAGATGGGGGAATTAAATGCCAAAGCAATTAATTTGCTATATTGTGCTTTGGATTCAAACGAGTTTAATCAAATTTCTACTTGCTCCTCGATAAAGGAAATTTGGGATAAACTTGAAGTGACCCATGAAGGAACTTTCAAAGTGAAGACTTCAAAAATAAATATTCTAGTACACAGCTATGAATTGTTTAAAATGGAACCAACTGAAAATATCTCTACCATGTATACTAGATTTACAGATATTATCAATGGTTTGAAAAGTCTTGGCAGGGTTTACTCAAATGCTGACTTGGTACAGAAGATCTTGAGATCACTTCCAGATAAATGGGATCCTAAAGTGACCGCCATCCAGGAAGCTAAAGATTTAAACACCTTGCCTATGGATGAATTAATAGGTTCACTCATCACACATGAATTAGCCATGCAGCACAGAACTGATAATGATCTAAAGAAGAAAAAAATAATTGCTTTCAAAGCTGCATTGGGATCAAAGATAGATGAGGAATTAGAAGATGACTCCACCTCCTCAGAAGATGATCTAGAAGACTAAGACATCGCAACGGTCGTGAGGAGATTTAGAAAGTTTATGGGAAGGAAGAAAGAAAGATTCAATAGAAAAGTTTATAAATGAGGAGAGTATTCCAAGGAAAAGGACAAGGACAAAGAAAAGGAAAAGAAACAAGTCCCCACCTGCTATGAATGTAAGAAATCGAGGCACATTCATCCAGATTGTCCATTATTGAAGAAATTCTTCAAGAAGAAGAAAAAGAAAGCGATGGTTGCCACATGGAGTGACAGTGAGAAATCCACCTCAACTAAAGAAGAAGAGACCACAAAAACTGCCAATTTATGTCTAATGGGTCTCAAGGATGAGGTAACATCCCCCAATACTCAATTTGAATTTACATTTGATGAATTAAATTCTCCATTTCATGATCTTTTATCTGAATATAAAAAGGCTGGAGTAAAGATTAGATCTTTAAAGAATGTCAATGATTCTTTACTCAAAGAAAAAGTGGAGATTTCAGGAAAGAATATTTTATTGCAAAAAGAACTACATGTCTTTTCTGAAAATTGTAAAGCTTTGAAAACTAAGAATAGTGATTATCTTGACAAAAACAAAGCTTTGTTGAATGAAAATAATGAGTTGAAAAAAGAGGTTGAAAAATTCAAGCCACTTGTTGAAAAACTTACTTTATCTTCTAACAAGCTTGAGTTGATTCTTAAAGAACAAAAAATTTCTGGTAACAAAGCTGGAATTGGTTTTAATACTTTAAATTCAAATAGTATTTCAGCAACTACTTTTATGAAATCAAAAGCTTGTGTTCCAAAATTGGTATCTCAAAAAGCTTTTGTTACAAATGTTTCTGCTTCCACTTCGAAAGCTACATTGTATGTTCCTAAGAACTTGAATAGAAAATCTTTTATATCTGCATCTCATGCATCAACATCTAGGACTTTAAAATCTGCACATTTTTAGAATCCTAGAATGAAATGTTTTGCTTGCAAAGGGTTAGGATATAAGCTTTTGAATGCAATATTATTAGAAATGTCCAAAGTAAATCAAGAAAGATTTGGGTTCCCAAAGGAACCTCCTTCGCTAACCTGCAAGGATCCAAGTTAGCTTGGATACCTAAAAGAACTTCTTGTTTGTCTTGCAGGAATGTCTTGCAGCATAAAAATTAAAAAAAAGATGGTATCTCGACAGTGGCTATTTAAGGCATATGATGGGTGACAAGGATCAGTTCATCACCCTAGAAATGAAAGAAGGAGGTATGGTTACTTTTGGAGATAATGGCAAGGAAAAAATAATCATAATCGGTAAGATCAAAATAACCCCATGTACTTTTATTAAAAATGTATTGCTAGTAGATAAATTAAAGCATAATTTATTGAGTATCAGTCAATTATGTGATAAAGGCTTCAAGGTTATCTTTGAATCATCTATGTGTATTGTAACAAACTCTCTTGATTCTAGTATCAAATTCATTGGACATAGATTTGGAAATATTTATATGGTTGATCTTAATGATCTTGCCATGTCAAGTAGTTCAAGTCTAGTTGCAATGAATACTAAGACCAAGGAGTCTTGTTTACTTTGGCATAGACGATTAGGTCATGCTAGCATGCATACTATTGCCAAGTTAATTTCCAAAAACTTAGTTAGAGTCATGCCTAAGTTTAAAGTAGACTTTGATCATGTTTGTGATGCATGCCAAATGGGTAAACAAACTAAGGGGAGCTTTAAATCTAAAAATATGATTCAACTACTAGATTTCTAGAACTACTTTACATGGACTTATTTGGACCAACTAGGACTACAAGCCTAGAAGGAATGAAATATGCCCTTGTGATTGTAGATGATTTCTCAAGATTTACATGGGTTTTATTTATTGCTCAAAAAGATGAAACCTTCAAAGTATTTTAAAAATTTCACAAAAAGGTTTCAAATTAGAAAAAATCTTTCAATAATTTTAATTAGGAGTGATCATGTCACTGAATTTGAAAATAAGTTTTTTAATGATTATTGCATAGAAAATGGCATTGATCACAACTTCTCCGCTCCTAGGACACCACAACAAAATGGTGTTGTAGAGAGGAAAAATAAGACTTTGAAAGAAATGGCCCGAACGATGTTATGTGAACGTAATCTTCTAAGGTACTTTTGGGCAGAAGCGGTGAACACTGCTTGTTACATTTTAAACCATGTTTTGATCTGTCCTATTTTGAAGAAAATCCCCTATGAGCTTTGGAATGAAAAAGAATCCAATATTAATTATTTTCATATTTTTGGATGTAAATGCTTTGTGCTTAACAATGGTAAAGATAATCTAGGAAAATTTGATGATAAATCTGATGAAGCAATTTTCATTAGTTATTCATTACATAGCAAAGCATATATAGTATTTAAAAAAAGAACTCTTACTGTAGAAGAGTCAATGCATGTTATTTTTGATGAAACTAATCCTTCACTTTCTAAGAAAGAAGAGTGCTAGACAATGATGCAGGTACAATTCAAAAAGAGATGGAAGACATGAGCATACAAGAAAGACCAATTGAAGAAGGAGGAGAAATGGTAAGTAAGGATCATGCAGATCTACTAAGAGAATGGAGGTACATAACTTCCCATCCTAGAGAATTAATTATTGGTGATCCATCACAAGGTATTAGGACTGGGTCATCACACAGAACTACACATGACTACCTAGCCTTTGTATCACAAATAGAACCTCATACCTTAGCAGAAGCTGAAAATGACCCAAACTGGATGATGGCCATGCATGAAGAATTGAACCAGTTTGAAAGAAATAAGGTTTGGAAATTAGTTGATAGACCTTCAGACCATCCAATCATAGGAACCAAATGTGTCTATAGAAATAAATTAGATGAACACGGAAATGTAGTGAGAAATAAAGCTAGATTAGTGGCAAAGGGATATAACCAAGAAGAGGGCATTGATTTTGATGAAACATATGCGTCTATAGCAAGATTGGAAGCCATTAGATTACTTCTTGTATTTGCTTGCTACATGAATATTAAACTTTTTCAAATTGATGTAAAAAGTGCATTTTTGGTTTTATTTCTGAACAAGTTTTTGTAGAACAACCACCGGCTTTTGAAGATCATGTTTTTCCAAACCATGTGTTTAAACTGAATAAAGCATTATATAGTTTGAAACAAGCACCTAGAGCCTGGTATGATAGACTTAGCACTTTCTTAATTGAAAATGATTTTTCAAGAGGAAATGTTGATAACACTTTTTTCATCAAGAAGAAAATTAATGATATATTAGTTGTACAAATTTATGTTGATGATATTATATTTGGTGTAACTATTGAAACTCTTTGTAGAGAATTTGCTAAGTTAATACAGGAAGAATTTGAAATGAGCCTAATGGGTGAACCTAACTACTTTCTTGGACTTCAAGTGAAACAAATAAAGGAAGAGATCTTCATCAACCAAGCCAAATACACCAAAGAAAATAATCAAAAAGTTTGGGATGGAGACAAGCAAACAAATGAACACACCCATGAGCCCAACTTGCAGATTGGACAAAGATGAAAATGGATCCAATGTTGACCAAAAACTTTAAAGAGGTATGATCGGATCCCTATTATATTTGACTGTAAGTAGACCTGATATCTTATATAGCGTATGTGTATGTGCTAGATTCCAATCTAATCCTAAATAATCACACATGCTTGCTGTTAAAAGAATTATCAGATATTTGAAAGGTACAAGAAATCTAGGTCTTTGGTTTCCAAAACATTCTTCATTAAATTTAATTGGATTTTTGGATGCTGATTATGCTAGTTATAGAATTGATAGAAAAAGAACTAGTGGCACATGTCAATTTCTAGGGTTGAATTTAATCTCATGGCATTGTAAGAAACAAAACTTAGTAGCACTTTTTACTGATGAGGCAAAGTATGTTGCTGCAGGGAGTTGTTGTGCACAAGTGTTATGGATTAAACAATAATTAGAAGACTTTGGTGTTACACAATCTAAAATTTCAATCAAGTGTAATAACACAAGTGCTATTAATTTGACCGAAATTCCTATTCAGCATTCTAGAACTAAGAATATAAAAATTAGACACCATTTTATTAGAGATCATGTTTTGAATGGTAACATTGAACTAGAATTTATCCCAACTGAAAACCAATTAGCTGACATTTTTACTAAGCCACTAAATCAGGATAGATTTGAACTGCTTAGAGGAGAATTAGGTCTTCGTGATCCTTTCTAGATTTTCCTAACTTAATTTCTTTCAAAATTAAGGAAAAATTATCTAGAAAATATCCTACAACTATTCAAGTATTTTGAACAACTTTCCTTGAGATTTCATTGAATTAAACTCAGTTTTTGAATCATTTCAACTTTTGTGGAAAGTTTCTGTTCGAGTCGACTCGAGCAATTTTGCTCTGGTCAAGCCGGCTCGAATCTCTTATTTTTCTACTTTTGCTCTGGTCAAGCCGACTAGGTCAATTTAGGGTTTGCCTAGCCAACTCGGATTTCTGTTTGTTCTGAGTTCGCTCTGGTCGAGCCGACTCGGATGATTTTAGGGCTAAGCGAGCCGACTCGGATGTCAAGAAAACACTTTTTTAATAGAGCTGAGTAAACTCTTTTTCACTTCTTGTGCTTTCATTTTCACTCTAAACTCTATCACTCTACTCGGAACCTTCACTAATACTCCAAAAACCTTTCCCCGAAACCTTGATTTCCTATTTCTTGCAAATTTGCTGCAATGGCTCCAAAAATGGTTGGGAGAAAGAGATCTAAACAAGCCGCTCCCTTTGTAGAGGTAGAAAGAAGAACAAAGCGTCAGCAGGAAGAGCCGACTCAGGCAGAAGAAGAAGAAGAAGAAGAAGAAAGTGAACCAATGGCCGCTGCTTCATCTCTGAGATAGGTAGTCTCTTTGTCAAACAGACCTGTAACTAGCGGCAAAAGAATTCTGTTTAACTTTCTAGAAGAAATTGGGTTGAGAATTGGAAATCTGATTGAAACACAAGGATGGGTTTATTTCTGTTCATTAAATGTTTCCACCTATCCTTCACTTGTAAGAACATTTTATGAAAACCTCATATTAGAGGCAAATCACATTGAATCAATAGTGAGAGGAAAAAGAATTATAGTAACTGAAGAATGTTTAAGCAGTTTACTGGAAATGCCTACTAAAGGAATCAAGCATCTGATTTTAAAACATATAGAAAAGGCTTTACGTACAATTCTTGGCAGAGAAGAAGTTGATGGAATTAATACTGTATTAGCCAACACTCAGTCATTAGAAATGAGATTATTACATAATTTTATACGTAGAATATTTCTCCCTAGGACTGGGAGATTTGACCGGGTCAATGAAAGGGATCTGAGTTTCATGGAGCTTATCATTCAAGAAGAATCAATCAACTTACCATTTATTATGATCATGCAAATGAAAGAGGTAGTCCGTAAGGTAAAAGCATGTCTTCCTTATGGAATGGTCCTAACACTACTATTTCAAGCCTCCAGAGTTAATTTGGAAGCAGAGGATGGAAAGCCCTTGCACCATACAGACACATACACTTCCAAATCACTGATGAGAATGGGCTATGTATGCAATGAAGGAATATGGAAGAAAAAGGGAACAAATGAAAGAGCAGTTGCAGGCAGCAGCAGCAGCAGCTTAGGAGATAGCAGTGAAGAAATTCCCAGGGAAATCTCCACTACATCACCAGCAGCACCTGAGGAAGTTGTCCGCACTCAGAGCAGATTTTCAACATTCCTATTGGTGAGTTTTGAACTTCTACTGAACATTTTTCTATACCAGTTGAGATAGAATTTGCATCTACTAGGTCTGAGCCTACTTCACTTGAAGCAATGGAGACTATGCACATTGGAACTTCTTTACCTACATCTTCATTAGTACCTATTGCTCCTAGACCACATATATCTTCAGTTGATACATCAGTTCTATAGACTTTTATATCTCAGTAGTTGAGCACTATATCTGAATCACTTACTTGCACTATGTCCAACATGTTTGGTGAACTTCGCTAGTCGGTAGAGGCAAGGTTAGACAAATTTGGAGGAGAAATAAGTGACCTGCGCATCATAATGGAAATTCTTGAGACCTCCAAAAGTGCATCACAACCTGACCTTCAACCCATATTTGAATTGATTTCATCTAGTTCTAAATCTATTAAAAGCTCTGTCAGTAATACACTTGAAGCATTCAAAACAAAATTGAATGAACTAAAATTTAAAATGGGTTCAGTGGAAGAAGGAAGAATGGAAGAGGACCATACTAAAGGAATTGGCATCTTGAGAGTAGAATTTGGAAGGTTAAGGGATCTGTAGAGGCATTTGCAAATGAACAAGCATTTGAGCTGGTCCAATTGCACAAAGATATAAAGAAACTGGATGAAGAAATTGATTATGTGCAATTCAAGTTAGATCAGCTATCAAACAGAGTGATTGCAGCACTTGCAGTTCCACAATCTACACCTAGGCCTCAGCCCTTACCCTTTGCTGGTTAGTCTGCACACCCCAGACAGCTAGCTCCACAACTTAGGCCTCAGGGATCTCATTCTGCTCCTACACCCTCTGATGTATTAGATCCAGATCCTTTAGCTTCCATGCCTCCTGGCATTCAAATTCTTAGACATTCAACTAGCTCTAGAGTAGATCTAGACGGTGATTGATTATACTTTCTTTCATATTTTATACCTTGTATTAAACTTTTCTAAATGAAATGAAAGCTCTTTTGATATTTGCTAGCACTATCTTGAATTATTTTGAGCTGATGCAATGCTTACAATACAACTGTGATGAATTTTAATTAGAATATCCAAATGAATTTGAGAAAGTGAAATTATCTCAAATAAATATTAAAAACTTTCTCATTCTGTTTACGAATTAAGCTTTATTGCAAATACCTTTTGAATGTTTGACAAAAAGGGGGAGAACGTTGAGCTATCATGAAAAATCTAAGCTAACAAGAGAATTTTGAGCTTCTTATTCATAAAGTGCATAAAAAGAATGAAAAAGGGGAGCATATAAGTGATTGTGAAATGATTGTGATTAAATGAGCCTAATTGTTTCAAAATTTAAAGACCTATAGAAAGGGGGGGAAATTTTATTGAAATCAAATGGCTTTAGCTCTAAACCTATCTTTTGCTCTGATTGCCCTAAAATTAGCTTTTATTCTTTCAATTTTAAACTCTGATACTTCATGTTTGTGCTATTTCTGATACTCTAAAGCACACAAAGCTTAATACTTTGATACACACTAAAGCACTAACATTGAAACTGTATAGTTTCCTTACAAGAGCTCTAAGATTTATTCACAAATATAATTAGCTATGATACATGTGCATACTTACTTTCAAATACTATTATACATGTAATTGTAAAAAAATCTTCATGCCTAGTGTTTTGTCATCATCAAAAAGGGGGAGTTTGTTGATCCCATAAGTGATTTTGATGATAACCAAACATTGGTGCATGCATTTATTTTACCAACAACTCTTCAAGTGGTTTACAAGTTTTTGTAGGATGGATTCTTTGTTTAAACTTCAACTCCTAGATTCGTATTTCGTGTTTTGAGTTGTGTTGTAATTGAAATTTATAAAGAAGAATCTAAAGGAAAGATTAAGAAAAATCATAAATTGGGTCACTTCTAAATATGTTTCAAGCTTTTAGTTTCTTAGAAACTTGTTGAAATTGAAGACATCTTGAAGCTTGAAGACTTGCCAGATGAATTTTGGAAAAAGACTGAGAAATTCAATGAAACTTTCATTCGAGTCGACTCGAGGAGAAGAGAGCCGACTCTGGCACATGGCACGCATGAAACTTCTGGCATGCAGATATCTGAGCCGACTCTAAGGACCCGAGCCAACTTGACCAGAGTGCTATTTCTTGAATCAGATAGGCAAGCCGACCCAAAGGAAGTCCGAGACAACTCTATCACATGGTCAGACTTTTGAGCCGGCTCTTTAGAAGATCGATTCGACTCCTTCAAAGTCTAGAAAATTGCTTCTGAGAAGAATAGACATTCGAGTCGATTAGAGTGGAAGTTAGCTGACTCGACCAGACTAACATTTTGAAGGCCTAAGGATCGAGTCAACTGGAATCAAGGCGAGCCGACTCTTACAGAGTGAAAAATCAAGACATTATGCAAGCGAGCCAACTAGATTGAAGAGAGCCGACTCAACTAGAACTTCTCTATGGATCCGAGCTGACTCGAGTGATCCGAGTCAACTCGAAGGTCAATTTTAGATTTGCAATGGCTAGTTCTAGAACTCTGATTTTGAATCCAAAAAGTGCTCCAACGGTCAAATGTCACATCCCCACGGTCTATAATGACTCAAACTACCTTGGAATGATGGAAGGCCATATATTTGAGGGATTTGAACTTCTTTAGAAGGAGTAAGAGAGTCTTCAAAAAAAAAGAATGCTTTATTGAATATCCAACCAACCATCAAGGAAGAGAGCACTAAGAGCATTCAAGATAGCCTTCAAGTCTTCACCAACTCTCATATGAAGCTTGAAGCACTTAGTAAAGAAGCAAAAGAAGCCATTAAAGTGCATTCAAGTGCATTCAAGTGGGCTTCTCTCGAGCTGCATCGGCAACTACTCGACAAAAATTAGTTTGTCACTTTGTTGCATTTATTTTCAATTCATTCTTGAATTGTTGGGTTATTGGTGAGCCTGGTTGAAAAACCAAATAGGTTATTGGTGAGCCTTTGTTAAAAACCAAGTGTTGGGTTCTTGGTGATCCTGGTAAAACCAAGTTGGATTCTTGGTGATTCTGGTAAAACCAAGTTGGGTTTCTTTGGTGATCCCGGTAAAACCAAAGTATAGAGATTTGGGTTATGAGCCTGTTAAAATAATCCGACTTGTTGCCCAGGTGGCTTTTTTCCAAGAGGGTGGTGAATTGGGAATTACAAAATTTTCGCAGGTATGTGCATAAGTAAATCCTTTTAGTGGTTAACTGCTGTGATAATTAGAGAATAAATACAGAAGCTAAAAAGTAAATCAAGCACAACACAAACAAGGCAGGTTTATAGTGGTTTGGAGTAACCCAGCTCCTACATCAACTACCCAAGTTCAGCACTCAGGATTTCCACTATATCCCCTAAACCGGAATACAATCAGATTGTTTTACAGGCTCACAATCCCAACCTCTACACTTTGGTTTTTAAAACCGGGCTCAGCAAAGAAACCCACACTAGGTTTTTACAGGCTCACCTAAAACCTCTACACTTCAGTTTTGAAAAGGCACACCAAAGAAACCTATTTGGTTTTTACAACCGGGCTCACCAATAACCCAAATATTCTAAGAGTAGAATGAAGAAGCAACAAAAATGACAAACTCTGTTGTCGGGTGGTTGCCAATGCAGCTCGAGTGAAGCTCTATTGAATGCTCTTCAATGCACTTCAATGGTTTCCTTGCTTTCGTCAAAAGGTGCTTCAAGCTTCTGGTAAGAGTTGGTGAAGGCTTGAAGGCTGACTTTAAAGCTCAAGTGCTCTCTCTCTTCTAACTTCAATAAGTGTTCAATAAATGTTCATTAACTCATTAGTCTCTCCAAAGATGTTCTCATACCTTATTTATAGAGACTTCAATTGCCTTCCCTTGATTTTGAACGTTGTAGACCGTTGGAAGGTGACAGGTTACCGTTATAGCACTTTTGGAATTCAAAAATTGAAAATTGGAAATAGCCGTTTGAGGTGACCCTATCATTCCAGTCGGCTCAGACAATCTTCGAGTCGGCTCGGATCAAGTTCGGGTCGGCTGGGCTGAACGCCAGTTGGCTAGCTTCCACAGTTGAGAAAATGGGTTACTTTGAATGAGTCAGCTAGACTGAATTCCAGTCGGCTCGGATCTCAGAGGCTCTCAGAGCATTCTCAACCAAGTTCTGGATGAGTCGGCTAGGCAAAAATGCAGTCGGCTCGGATCCCTGAGAATCTCAGAACGTTCTCAACCATGTTCTGGACGAGTCGGCTGGGCCATGATGCCAGTCGGCTGGATCTGTGTGCCAAAGAACTTCTTTCCTGTACCAGTACCAGAGTCGGCTGGTTCCTCTATCCAGTCAGCTCAAAATTTGTTCTTCAGCCAGATCAAATTCAATCTTCCAGAACTTCTTGTGCCAAGCTTTAAAGACATCTTCAAGGTCTTCTTTCAATACAATTAAGAAAAATTGAAGCTTGAAAACAACTAGAAGTAACCCTTTATCTTGATTTAAGTAGGAAATTTGTGTAGGGTTCTTCTTTACAAGATTCTAAACACTTTACAACTCAACACAAAACAATAAAGATTGTAGGATTAGAAAGTGTGTCAATGTAGTTGTCCTACAAAAACTTGTCAATCATTTGAGGAGTGTTAGATAACTAAATGTATGCTCCAATGTTTTGTTATCATCAAAATCACTTTAGGAGTCAACAATCTCCTTCTTTTGATGATGACAAAACACTAGGCATGAAAATAATCTATTCTATTCACAATTATAGATGTATATCATAAAATCAACTGTATTCTCAAATATGTATCAATATATGCTATACAGTTATACACAAGGTCAAATTTATAAACTGTAAGTATCAAAGAGTGATTGCTTGTATGTATCAAGCAGCATTAAGTATTGATAGATAGATATAATAAGTAGAGAGCATCAGTAATCATTGAAGCATGTAAATTAAACATGTATATCTCCCCTTTTTTATAAACTTTCTAAATAATATGAAATTTCTTTAAATTTCTCCCCCTTTATCATTCATTTGAACATTTTAACAGAAAAATATGCAAAAAATCATTCAAAACTAATTAAGCTCCCCCTGTCTATTGCAGTTCATTGAGTTTCTTCTTTCATGCACTCTATGATTCTCCCCTTTTTTGTCATCAAATCAAAAGAATAAACAAATAAGCTCAGAATTTTAAATAGATTGAGAAAGTTTCATGATTTGTTTGAGATAATTTCACTTTCTCAAACATAGAGAGAGAATTCTATTAAAAAATAGAGAGTAAACAGGATGACACAAATACACAATAGTGTTCAAAAAGATGTTCATTTCATTTCTATCAAAAATTTCAGTACATCAACCATTACATAAGTTTCAAAAAGCTTTCAAAAAAAATACTGAAACTACAAAAGATCTACTCATAATCATCCCTAGGTACATTGGCACCATGCCAAGAAGAAGGTCTAGGATGTCTGCTAGAGGAAGCATGAGGAGGAGGTGCCCTAGGGTGATGAGAAGTACTAGGAGCCCAAGTGGAAATAGGAGGTGGATCATATAAGGGTCTGGTCCTAGCAGTGACCTCCAAGGATTTGACAGTGCCACAGATAGACACCATCTCCATCCAGATTGCTCCAAGCTATTGCTCCATATCCTTGAGGCTTGCTGGCACTTTGTTCACTGCCTCCTTCATGTCACCAATTTCTTTCTGCATTGATATAAGCTCAGAAGCTTGAACATTGGCGAATGCCTCAGCTGATCCTCGAAGTCTTCCAAGCTCCGACCTGATGATCCCAATGCCTCTAGTGTAATCATCTGCCATGCTTCTTATCTCTGCAACAGTACCGATCTTGCATCTGAGCTCCCTCAACTCAGTTCTATATTCATTCAATGTAGTATCCATAGACTTCAAAATTGCTTCAGAACTTGAAGAGATACAATTCAGGATTGGTTGAAGTTCTATCTGAGGTGTTGATCTTGAAGCTTCCATAGCTTCAACCTTTCCTTGAAGATTTAAAACATGCTCTTCCAATCTATCCAATCTGCTATCCACTGACTTTTTCATATCACTAAATAAAGAAGTTATTGTACCTGTCAGTGAATCTGTCAAGCTTCTCATTTGTTCTTCAATCTGAACTTGAATGATTGGAGGTTGTGATGCTGTAGAAGGGTAGTCAGGTAGAGGAATATCAGCTGCAGGTAAGTCAAACTCGGGTGCAGGCAAATCAAACTCCACTGCAGGAATATCAAACACAAGAGAAGGTGCTCTAGTCTCCTCAATAGTAGCAGCAGGCTCAGAAATATGAGGCTCTGGCTCAGGTACTGGTGTAGAAGAAGTTCCAGCTGCTTCTATATTCTCTTCTTCTTCTTCATCTTCACTACTAGAGCTGCCTATAGCCCTGACATTTGTACCTTTCTTCCTCCATACTCCTTCCATTTGGAAGTACCCCATCCCCTCTAGAGTTTTGGAAGTGTAGACATCTGTATGGTGCAATTCTAATCCATCTTCACCCTCCAAACTTACTCTATGAGATTTAAACAGTAGGGTAAGCATCATTCCATAGGGTAGACATGATTTAGCCTTTCTAACTATCTCCTTCATTTGCATAATTATAATGTAGGATAGATTGATAGGAGTTTTCTCTAAAATGTGTTCCATAAGGCATAAATCTTTTTCGCTAACCCAATCGAATCTTCCGGTTCTTTGCAAGAATATTCTACAAATAAAATTGTGAAGCAACCTCATTTCTAGTGACAGGGTGTTAGCAAATACTGTACCAATTCCTCCAACATCTTCTTTGTTCAATATTGTTCTTAAGGTCTTTCTCTATTGTCAATTACTAGAAATTTCACTCCCTCTGAAGGTAAGTCCAATACACCTTGAAGAAATTCCTCATTGACAATAATCCTCTTTCCTTTAACAGTGGACTCCACATGATTTGTTCCCAATCTCAGATTTTCATAAAAACTTCTAACAAGAGTGGGATAAGTCTTTTCATTCAAAGAACAAAACTTCCTCCATCCTTGATCTTCAATTAAGTCTCCTATTTTTAATCCAATCCCCTTAATAAACTCAAAGTTAATGCATTGGCCAGAGGTTACTAGACGTGTAGACATCGAGGGCACTTACTAGGAATGGTTTGAGCATCCTTTGCGACCTTTTCTATAGGTTCCTCACTGTGAACGGTGCTACTTGGCTCTTCTTGACGCCTTTTTGACCTTCTTTCCTTTTCAACGGATAGAGCAGCCCTAACGGAGCGTTTACCTATTGCACGCTTGGGTGCCATTGCTAGGAAAGATGGAAAATTGAGAGATTGGAGTGTTTGGAAGGGAGATAGAAGTCTTTGGAGCAGGTTTTGGAGAGGAATGAACTGTTAGAGAAGACAACATAGGGGTTAAATGGTTCGGAGAAGGGTTTATAACCCAGGGCAAAATACTTCGATGCGAAATTCCAGTCGACTCGAATAGCCCTAGAAAGGTTCGAGTCGGCTCGCCCAGAGCTCTCTCAAAACCAATAGAAGATTTAGTCGACTCGAAACTACTCGAGTCGGCTAGGTCAGAACAAGCTCAAAACTCTCAGAAAATCCAGTCGACTCGGATTAAGATCTAGTCGACTCGAACAGAGAAATTAGAGTTTTGAAAATTTTGATCATAAATCAGAAAGATTTTGAGAAGAATCTTAAAGGATATTAGGGCTCAATGAAATAGAATAAATTCAGGAGGTTCTCTAGATAATATTTCCTTAAACTTGAAGAAATTAGGTTAGAGAATTTAGAAAGGATCGCAAAGTCCTAATTCACTCCTAATTAGCTCAAATCTATCTTGATTGAGTGGATTAGTGAATATGTCAGCTAATTGATCTTCAGTAGGAACAAAATCAAGCACAATATTACCATTTGAAATATGATCTCTAATAAAATGATGTCTAATTTCAATGTGCTTGGTTCTAGAGTGTTGAATTTGATTCTTTGTCAAATTGATAGCACTTGTGTTATCATATTTAATTAGAATTTTAGATTATGATACACCAAAGTCTTCTAGTTGTTGTTTAATCTATAACACTTGAGCACAACAACTACCAGCAGCCACGTACTCAGCCTCAGCTATGGACAAGGCTATGGAGTTTTGCTTCTTACAGTGCCATGAAATTAAATTTAACCCTAGAAATTGGCATGTACCGCTAGTGCTTTTTCTATCTATTTTACAACCAGCATAATCAGCATCAGAGAATCCAATCAAATTTAGAGTAGAATATTTAGAATACCAAATTTCTAAATTACTTGTTCCTTTCAAATATTTAATTATTCTTTTAACAGCAAGCATATGTGTTTCTTTTGGTGATGACTGAAATCTAGCACATACACATACACTATATAATATGTCAGGTCTACTTGCAGTCAAATACAATAAGGATCCGATTATACCTTTATATAGCTTTTGGTCAACATTGGATCCATTCTCATCTTTGTCCAATCTACAAGCTGGGCTCATGGGTGTGCTCATTGATTTGCTACTCTCCATACCAAACTTTTTGATGATTTCCTTGATGTATTTGGCTTGGTTAATAAAGATGTCTTCCTTTATTTGTTTTACTTGAAGTCCAAGGAAGTAGTTCAGCTCGCCTTTTAAGCTCATTTCAAATTCTCCTTGCATAAGCTTAGCAAATTCTTTACATAGAGATTCGTTAGTTGCACCAAAAATTATATCATCAACATATATTTGTACAACTAAGATGTCATTATTCTTCTTTTTGATAAATAAGGTTTTGTCTACATTACCTCTTAAAAAATCATTTTCAATTAAGAAAGTGCTAAGTCTATTATACCAGGCTCTAGGTGCTTGTTTCAAACCATACAATGCTTTGTTTAATTTAAATACATGGTTTGGTAAAGCATGATTTTCAAAACCCAGTGGTTGTTCCACAAAAACTTGTTCAGAGATAAAACCATTAAGAAATGCACTTTTTACATCCATTTGAACAAGTTTAAAGTTCATGTAGCAAGCAAATGCAAGTAGTAATCGAATGGCTTCTAGTCTTGCTACGGGTGCATAAGTTTCATCAAAATCAATACCTTCTTCTTGGTTATATCCCTTAACAACTAATCTAGCTTTGTTTCTTATAATGTTTCCTTGCTCATCTAATTTATTCTTATAGACCCATTTGGTTCCTATTATTGGATGGTCAGTAGGTCTATCTATAAGTGTCCATGCCTTATTCCTTTCAAACTGGTTTAATTCTTCATGCATTGCCATCATCCAGTTTGGGTCAGTCTCAGCCTCTTCTAATCTATAGGGTTCTATTTGTGACACAAAGGCTAGGTAATCATGTGCATCCTTATGTGCAGCCCTAGTCCTAACACCATGTGAAGGATCTCCTATGATTATTCTTTAGGGTGAGATGTGACATACCTCCAGTCCCTTGGTAGATCGGTGTGATCCTTACTTACCATTTCTTCTCCATCTTGAGTGTCTTTGTCTCGAATGCTCAAGTCATCCATTCCTTTTTGCAATGTACCTGCATCATTGTCTATGCACTCTTCTTGTCTAGAAGGTGTAGGGTTAGTTTCAATAAATACAACATGAATTGACTCTTCAATAGTAAGAGTCATTTTATTAAAAACCTGATATGCTTTGCTATGTAATGAATAACCTAGAAAATTTGCATCATTAGCTTTAGAATCAAATTTTTCTAAATTATCTTTTCCATTGTTATGCACAAAGCATTTGCATCCAAACACATGAAAATAACTAATATTGAGTTTTCTATCATTCCAAAGCTCATAGGGGGTTTTCTTTAAAATAGGATGGATCAAAATGCGGTTTAAAATATAACATGCAGTGTTCACCGCTTCTGCCCAAAAATACTTTGGAAGATTGCCTTCACACAACATTGCGCGAGCCATTTCTTCCAATGTCCGATTTTTCCTCTCTACAACACCATTTTATTGAGGTGTTCTAGGAGCGGAGAAGTTGTGATCAATGCCAAATTCAGTACAATAATCTTCAAAAAATTGATTTTCAAATTCAGTTCCATGATCACTTCTAATTGAAATCAAAGATAAGTTCTTTTGATTTGAAGCCTTTTTATGAAATTTTCTGAAAACATGAAAAGTTTCATCTTTTGAAGCAATAAACAAAATCCAAGTAAATATTGAAAAATCATCTACTATCACAAGAGCATATTTCATACCTCCTAGGCTTGTGGTCCTAGTAGGTCCGAAAAGATCCATGTGAAGTAGTTCAAGTGGTCTTGTTGTAGAAACTATATTCTTTGATTTAAAACTCTCCCTAGTTTGTTTATCCATTTGGCATGCATCACAAACATGATTTAAATCAACTTTAAACTTAGGCATGCCTCTAACAAGATCTTTAGAAATTAATTTGGAAATAGTATGCATGCTAGCATGACCTAATCGTCTATGCCATAGTAAGCCTGACTCTTTGGTCTTAGCATTCATTGCAACTAAACTAGGGCTACTTGACATGGCAAGATCATTAAGATCTACCACATAGATATTTCCAAGTCTAAGTCCAATGAACTTATTGCTAGAATCTAAAGAGTTAGTTACTATACACATATAAGATTCAAAGACAACCTTGAAGCCTTTATCACATAATTAACTTATACTTAAGAGATTATGCTTCAATTTGTCTACTAGCAAAACATTTTCAATAAAAGTGAAGGGAGTTATTTTGATCTTACCAATACCGATTATTCTCCCTTTGCCATTGTCTCCAAAGGTGACCAAGCCTCCTTCTTTCATTTCAAGGGTGATAAATTGGTCCTTGTCACACGTCATATGTCTTGAGCAGCCACTGTCTAAGTACCACCTTTTCTTCAATTTTTGGGCTATAAGACATTCCTGCAAAATAGTCAATGAATTCTTTTAGGTACCCAAGCTACCTTGGGTCCTTGCAGGTCAGCAGAGGTGGTTCCTTTGGGAACTCAAATCTTTCTTACTTTCTTAAGGACATTTCTAGAATTATTGCAATCAAAAGCTTTATATCCTATTCTTTTACAAACATAGCAAACAACTTTATAATTTTTGATAGAAACAGAATTTGAAGTTCTAAAAGTTGATGCACTTGATGCAGATTTTGAACTTTTTGAAATGTATGCATTTTTGCTCAAATTCTTAGGAACATATAATAAAGACTTTGAAGTAGAAACAGTTTTTGGTGTGGCTGAAACTTTTTGTGATAAAACGTTTTGAACATGTATTTTAGATTTCATAAAAGTAGTTGTTGAAATTCCATTCACAAGAGAAGTGTTTAAACCAATTCCAACTTTATTTCCTGAAATTCGTTGTTCTTTTAAAATTAGCTCAAGCTTATTTGAAGATAAAGTGAGTTTTTCAACTAAAGGCTTGAGTTTTGTAACCTCCTTCAATTCAGTGTTTTCAGCAAGTAAATTATTGTTTTTCTTTTCACATAAAATATTTTCATTTTTCAGCTTTTCAAATTTTTCAGAAAGGTCATGCAGTTCTTTTTGCAATAAAAGGTTCTTTTTTGAAATTTCATCCTTTTGTTTGAGTAAAGAGTCATTCATATTTTTCAATGATTTTATCTTTATTCCAGCTTTCTTAAATTCTGATAGTAAATCATGAAAAGCAGAATTTAATTCATCAAAAGTGAATTCAGTGCAGTTGTTAGGGGATGTTACCTCATCTTCGAGACCCATTAAGCATAAGTTTGCAGTCTTGGTGGTCTCTTCTTCTTCAGATGAAGATGAGTCTTTATTGTCAGACCATGTGGCAACCATGGCTTTCTTTTTCTTCTTCTATCTGAAGGATTTCTTTAATAGTGGACAGTCTGGATGTATGTGCCCCAGTTTCTTGCATTCATAGCATGTGGGGACTACTTTATCTTTTTCACTATCCTTCTCCTTTTCCTTTCCATAATCCTTCCTATGAAATTTCTGGTTGTATCTTCCTTTCTTTCTTCCCATAAATTTTCTGAATCTCCTCACAACCATAGCAATGCCATCGTCTTCTCGGTCATCATTGGAGGAGGTGCTTTCTTCTTCAGATTCTTTATCATCCCTTTTTGATTCGGAAGCAGATTTGAAGGCTATTGTCTTCTTTTTCTTTTATTTGTCTTCCGTTCTATGCTGCATCGTCAGCTCGTGGGTGATGAGTGATCCCAGTAGTTCATCCAGTAGAAGTGTGTTGAGATGTTTGGCTTCCTGGATTGCAGTTACTTTGGGATCCTATTTGTCAGGTAAAGATCGGAGTATCTTCTGAACTAGATCTGTATTGGAGTATACCCTGCCAAGACTCTTCAAACCATTAATAATATCTGTAAATCTAGAGAACATGACAGAAATTGTTTTAGAAGGTTTCATTTTAAATAATTCATAATTATGAGCTAAAACATTTATCTTTGAGGTTTTTACTTGGAAAGTACCCTCATGGGTCACTTCGAGTTTGTCCCAGATTTCCTTTGCTGAAGAGCAATTGAAAATTCGGTTGAACTCGTTAGCGTCCAAAGCACAATATAATAATTCATTGCTTTGGCATTTAATTCTTCCATCTTCATGTCATGATCATCCCAATCCTCTTCAGGCTTAGGAATGTTGCCCAGAAATGGTGCCCAAGAGGGGGGTGAATTGGGTATTTTAAAAATTAAAGCAATATATGTGCTATCAAGTTCAAAAGTGAAGAGTGATAGTGCTCAAGTAATTGTGCAACGGAAGCAATGAAAGATAGCAACAATTAAAGAGCAAAAGAAGAGTAAAGCAATGCAAACACACAAGAAGTATAGTGGTTTGGTGCACCTAGCACCTACATCCACTCCCCAAGCTCCACTTGGGAATTTCCACTATAATCTTTTCTAGATTACAACCGACTTGTTTTACAAGGCTCACAAGTCAAAACCTTACACACTTGTTTTGGCTTCGGGCTTACAAGCAACCCTAGTTGGTTTTATAAATTGGCTCACCAACAAACCTCACTCGCTTGTTTTGGCTTCGGGCTTACAAGCAACCCTAGTTGGTTTTATCAATTGGCTCACCAACAAACCTCACACTAGTTTCAAATTCCCTTGAAACTAGCCTAAGACAAAAAGAATATGAATACAATGAATAAATCAAGACAAACTCCTTTTGAGCAAAAAGTAATTCGATGTAGCACTTGATGGAGACTCTTCAAGCCTTTCTCTTAGAATCTTGGATCTCACTAAATGCCAAACTCTTGAAAGTTGGATTCCTCAAAGATGGAAAGCTTTTGGCTAAGGAATCTCTTGGTTTTCTCACTCTTTTTGGCTTGGAATTGATTGAAGGCTTTGTACTTTCACTCTATTCCTTTTCACTTTGTCTCCTTGTCTTTTTTGAAGTTAGGTGGAGGTTAAATACCTCATTCAAGCTGAAACAACTCCACAAGACCGTTAGAATCAAAAATATGGCCGTTTATGGCCATTAGAAATCAAATCAAAAGTTCAGAAAAACTAGCCGTTATGCCATGAGTCGACCTCATGAGTCGACCTCTGGATCAAGTGTCGACCTCATGAGTCGACCTCCAGTTTATCTTAGGCAAAAATCCAGAAAACCATAGTTCTGCCCAGTTTGAATTCTCAGGCGATGAGTCGACCTCTGGTGTCGACCTCTGGACAGGTGTCGACCTCTGGTGGTCAACCTCTGGAGCGTGCCACTAAAATTTTGCCATGCCGGCCTTGCTGAACTTTTCTTTTCTTCATGAGTCGACCTATGGTGGTCGACCTTTGGCAAGGTGTCGACCTCTGGTGGTCGACCTCTGGTCTGAAATTTTCTGAAACTCTGGAGAGGTGCGTGCCTTGCTTGAATTTCTCTAAGCCTTTGTTACTTTTGTCAATTGCTTCTTAATAATAAGGTCCAATATGAGAAATTTGATTTTGTTCAAGGTAGAAGAGCTCTTTCCCAAACCAGGCAAGCTTGGTTTCATCATTGTACTCTTGGTACTCTTTTTGAATAACCTAAGTCCTGAAACTTTATCTTGAGATGAAACATTAGTCCAAACATATACTCAACCTTTTGTTAATCATCAAAATTAAGGAGCCAAAGCCAACAATCTCCGCCTTTTTGATGATGACAAAACCTTGAGTATATATGCAATTAAGTCCAAAAGCAAAATATAGCAATAATAAAAATTTTCAAAGAATCCTTACATGCATGAGTATACCATAAAAATTTTACTTTTCAGCTACTTTTTTGTGAAAACATTCTCATGAGTCAAAAAGATTTTACTTTTCATTTACTTCTTTCTTTTTATGAAAACATTCTCATGAGTCAAAAAGATTTTACTTTTCATTTACTTCTTTCTTTTTGTGAAAACCTTCTCATGAGTCAAAAAGATAAGAACCATAATAGCTTTACTCTATTCTATGAAAGAGTCATACTTTACCATATATACTTTACAAACATTACTATACTCCCCCTTTTTGTCAAGAATCAAAAGTGCATTCTTTGAGTAAAAGATATATTAAGGAAAATTATGTTCCATTACAATGAAGTACATAGTTGCATAAAATACATGCTCCCCCTCAATTTGTGCATTCAATATAACAAAAACATTCTAACTTGAGGGTTTAAAAAGATAAATGCTAAGAGCTAGTATCAGACAGTAAAATATCACAATGTAGATAAGTATATAAATGTATTCAGTTACAAAATTGCTTACATAGTAAGCACAAAACACTGATACATCAGATCATACAAAGTAAACTAGTACATCATACATCAAGCAAATCTATGAAGGTATATCAAAAGAGATAGGAGCCGAGATCCTAGATGAGGATTTTGGAGTCCTATGAGTGAGACTCCGAGTCCTCAGAGAGGGTCCAGACCTAGGGGTAGTCCTACGAGATCTATAGGTCCGAGGAAAAGGCTCCACAGGTGTCCTGACAGAAGCAGTAGCAGAAGGAGTAGATGAATCAATATGCTGAGTAGACTGAGCTGGAGTGTGCCTGCTGACTAGCTCATAAGCAGTGGGATCATCAATATCTATCTCTGTATGCTCATCTCTATCATCCGGAATCCTTGTAATAGTCTCAAAAAGTGACTCAGTAAACTCAGTATCTACTGGCACATCTGTAGCTGAAGGATCTGTACTGGGAAGATCAGTAGAAGGAGGATCAGTAGAAGGGAAAATCTCTGGAATCGGATCTGCGGGTGGAACATCAGAGCTACCTGCTCCAGGCTGATCTCCATCACTATCACTGTATCCACTGGAGTCATCATCATCATCATCAGAATGTGGAGGAGTCACTGTCGGATCTATAGTTCCTGGTGGCAATGCTAATCTCAGTAGGCTGAGGATCTGTCGAAATCCTGCATCTACACTAGCTGAGAGAGCTCCAATGCGCATATCTGTGTGGATCCGTAGACCATGTAGCTCCTGTCGTACACCAGCAATCTCTGTCCAGACCTCTAAAATGTGATCAGTCACTCTCTGCTCAAAGTCCGATATCCTCGCTGTAGTCCTCTGTGGTGTAGCAGTAGCAGTAGGTGCTGGAGCTGATGAGGGTGGTGGCGTGAATGGCTCAGGCTCCGCAGTCTTTGACTCTGGTGCTGGACGAGGAGGTGTACCATGATCAGTAGGCTCTGAACGCCCTGCCTCAGCTGCTCGGATCTCATCCTCCTCATCTGGCTCCTGGCCAGACTCTCGTCGCACCCAACGGTCACCAATCAGTCGAAATCCCATCCTATGCAGGGATTTCTCTCCATATGTATCAGTATGCTGCAGCTGACTGAAGGGTATACCATCAAATGAAACTCCATGCTCCCTGAATAGCTGTGTCAGCCCCATGCCATATGGCTGAACTAGTCTCCTGTGAGATGCTGCCTCACCCATCTGCTGAAGCATGATCCTGGGAAGGTTGATGGGAGTCCACTGTCTCAGGGACACCATCAACACCAGCTCACGCTCAGTAATAAAGTCAAATCTCCCGCTCTTTGGAATCAAGATGCGGGCGATGATATGATGCAGCACTCTCATCTCCAGTGAAAGCTGGTTAGCGGCTACTGTGGAAATGCCGCTAACATCCTCATGCTCTAGAATACATCTGAAGGCATGCTCTCTGTCGCTGATAGAAGTGGCAGCTGTGCCATGAAGTGGAATCCTCCAAACGCGACTGATGACCTCCGGTGTCACTGGAATCTCGATCCCACGAACAGTAGCTGACCATCCAATGCCATCAGTGGCCATGGATGCATAGAACTCCCTGATGAGGTCTGGGTAGAATCTCTTAGTCATCGTGCAGAAGTGAACCAGACCTACATCTCTCAGCACATCTCCTATAAAAAAGTGATGCTGATCCCAGAAAGGTATGTCCACACGTCTCCCACTCGCAATGCTCTTCCGTACTAAGCTGGCTGGCACTGGTGCAGGTGGCTCTGGGGTCGGCTCACGCTCATGTTTGACCTTTCTTCGTCGCTCAGTGCTACTTTGGCCTTGTTCAATTCTCCTTTTTCTTACTGCCAAGTGCTTTCTTGGACCCATATGGATGGAAGAGGGGTAAATTAGGGAGAAGTAGGATAATGCAAGGCTAAGAGGGAAGGAGCCAAGAAAAGAGAGGAGAAGAGAGGTTCACGGTTTGGTGAAATGGTAAGATAGGGTTTGTGAAAATGGAGAAAAATCGAGAGTAAATGGAGGAAATGCAAGAAACGGAGGAAAAAAATGAGTGATTTCAATTGAAAAATAACCGATATTAGAGGGTGGATAGAGGCAAAAGCTTTCGGTTGTCGAAAAACAAAGTATACGGTCAAAAACGGTTAGGTTCAAAGGAGAACATGAGGAGAGGAGAAGATTTCCCCAAAAAGATGAAGGAGAGGGTTGGAAATCCACTGTTTAGAGCTTTAGGGAAGTTGGAGGGGGACCACACGAAGGAGAAATGGAAAGAAATGGAGAAAAAGAGGCTTGCGGACGGGTTTTAAAAAAGATGATTTCCGTTCAAGTGTCGACCTCTAAAAATTCTCAGGGGTCGACCTCAAGTGTCGACCTCTAAAAATCTCAGGGGTCGACCTCAAGTGTCGACCTCCGAAAACTTAAGTGTCGACCTCCAAAAATAAATTAGCCAAAATAAAATTCGTAAAATTTAAAAAAATTGATAAAATTTAGAAAAATAAGCTTTAAACATATTTGAGAATTTATAAATCATTTTTGAGGAATTTTGATGAGAATTGAAGAGTTTCAAGCAAAAGGATCAATGACTCCCAGTTCTCTTCTGATCATACAAAATCTATCTTCATTCAATGATTTTGTGAATATATCAGCCAATTGATAATCAGTACAAATAAATTCTAACAACACATTAGAGTTCTGAACATGATCTCTTATGAAGTGATGTCTTATTTCAATATGTTTGCTTCTTGAATGTTGTACAGGATTTTTTATTAAATTGATTGCACTAGTATTATCACATCTTATGGGTGTCTTAGTTTGATGCCAAAGTCCTCGAGTTGCTGTTTGATCCATAGAATCTGAGCACAACAGCTTCCAGCTGCTATATATTCGGCTTCCGCCGTAGATAGAGCAACCGAATTCTGTTTCTTGCTGCTCCATGAAATCAAATTAACTCCTAGGAATTGACAAGTTCCACTAGTACTTTTACGATCAAGTTTACACCCAGCAATATCAGCATCAGAATATGCAATCAATTTATATGATGACTCTCTAGAGTACCAAAGACCAATTTCAATTGACCCAGATAAGTATCTAAATATACGTTTTACAGCTAAGAGATGTGATTCTTTAGGAGCAGACTGAAAACGTGCACACATACAAACACTAAACATTATATCTGGTCTACTGGCAGTTAGATATAGCAATGAACCAATCATGCCTCTATATAATTTTTGGTCTACTGATTTACCACATTCATCTTTGTCTAATTTACATGAAGAGCTCATAGGGGTACCTATTGGTTTGGCAATTTCCATCCCAAACTTTTTCAATATTTTCCTTGTGTACTTGGCTTGGTTGATGGAGATCCCCTCTTTGGTTTGCTTAATTTGGAGTCCGAGGAAGAAGTTGAGTTCTCCCATCATGCTCATCTCGAACTCACTCTGCATTAACTTTGCAAATTCTTGACAAAGACATTCGTTAGTAGCACCAAAAATAATATCATCTACATAGATTTGTACTACTAAGAGATCATCATTTTTCTTTTTCAAAAACAATGTATTATCTACATTACCTCTAAAAAAATCATTCTTCATCAAAAATGAACTTAATCTATCATACCAAGCTCTAGGAGCTTGCTTTAAACCATACAATGCTTTATGCAATTTAAAAACATGGTTAGGAAATTCATGATTTTCAAAACCAGGAGGTTGTTCAACATAAACTTCCTCTTCAATAAATCCATTTAAAAAGCACTCTTAACATCCATTTGAAATAACTTGAAATCCATAAAACAAGCAAAAGCAAGTAAAAGTCTAATTGCTTCTAGCCTAGCAACAGGAGCAAAGGTTTCATCAAAGTCGATCCCTTCTTCCTGGTTGTAGCCTTTAGCAACAAGTCTAGCTTTGTTTCTAGTTACAATACCATGTTCATCAAGTTTTTTCTAAAAACCCATTTTGTGCCAATTACAGAAATATTAAGGGATCTTTCAGTTAAAGTCCAAACGTTATTTCTTTTAAATTGATTTAGTTCATCTTGCATAGCATTAATCCAGTTACAATCTTTTTCAGCTTCTTCAATTGACTTAGGCTCTATCTGAGATACAAAAGCTAAATAATCACAAACATTTCTAATAGAAGAGCGTGTACCTACTCCCTTTGATGGATCACCAATTATTAGCTCTTTGGGGTGTCCGTGTGCATACCTCCACTCTTTAGGTAAAGGTTTTGGTGAAGTTGCATTGATCTCTTGAGTTTGATCTTCATTTTCTTGATCATCATCTCCTTTGGGCTCATCTTCATTGATTGTCAATTGTTCAAGCTTCTTTGTACCTGCTTCATCATCAATAGAATCTTCTTTTCTAGAAGATATTTCGTTAGATTCATCAAACACTACATGAATTGATTCTTCAACCAGAAGAGTTCTTCTGTTGAAGACCCTGTATGCCTTGCTAGAAGTAGAGTATCCTAAGAAGATACCCTCATCTGACTTGGCATCAAATTTACTGATATTGTCTTTGCCATTGTTTAATATGAAACAGCGGCAGCCAAATACACGAAAATACTTAAGATTCAGTTTTCGATTTTTCCAAAGCTCATATGGTGTTTACTTCAAAATAGGTCGAATTAAAACACGATTTAAAATGTAACAGGAAGTATTAATGGCTTCTGCCCAAAAATATCTAGGTAAATCATTTTCGCAAAGCATTGTGCGTGCCATTTCTTCAAGTGTCCTGTTCTTTCTTTTTACCACCTCATTTTGTTGAGGTGTCCTAGGTGCAGAAAAATTATGACTAATGCCATTTTCATTACAAAAAGCTTCAAAATCATGATTGTCAAATTCAGTTCCATGATCACTACGCAAAGAAACAATAGTGAGATCTTTTTCGTTTGAAACCCTTTTATGAAATTTAACAAAAGCTGAAAACGTTTCATCTTTATGAGCTAAAAACATTACCCAAGTAAATCGTGAGTAATCATCTACAATTACTAGCCCATATTTTTTACCTCCCAAACTAGTTGTTCTGGTTGGTCCAAAGAGGTCCATATGCAATAATTCAAGGGGTCTAGTAGTAGATACTACTCCTTTAGGTTTGAAAGTAGATTTAGTTTATTTTCCAAATTGACATGCAGCACAAATCTTATCTTTTTCAAATGCGAGTTTTGGCAATTCTTTTACAAGATTCTTTTTGCTTAATTTTGAAATCAACTGCATACTAGCATGCTCTAGCCTACGATGCCAAAGCCAACTAGTTTCACTTGCCTTGGCTTCCCTAGCCACTAGGCATTGACCACTTTCCATGGCTAGATCATCAAGATCAACCATGTAAATGTTTCCATGCCTATAACCAGTGAACTTGATGCCATCGACATCAAGACTAGATACCATGCACAAAGATGATTCAAAAATAACTTTAAAACCCTTGTCACAAAACTGACTAATGCTGAAAAGATTATGCTTCAAGCCATCAACAAATAATACACTATCTACATAAGCATTAGGGGTGATATGGATTTTACCAATTCCGACGATTTTGCCTTTTCCATTATCACCAAAAGTAACGTTTCCACCATCAATAGCTGCTAGTGATGAGAATTGCTTCACATCCCCAGTCATGTGCCTTGAGCAACCACTATCCAGATACCACATTCTTCTTTTATTTTTGGTTGCAAGGCACACCTGTAAAAATTAATCAAGTTGAAACTTTAGGTACCCAAGTCATCTTGGGTCCTTTAGGGTTAGTCAAATTGGTTCCTTTTGGAACCCAAATCTTTCCAAAGGTAAATATTTTCTTCTATTACAAATATATGATTTATGTCCTAACTTACCACATGCATAGCAGGTAATATTAGAAGATGCAGGTATGAAAAAGTTTTTGTAAAGTTTTTGCTGATTCTGTGGCTTAAATCCAAGTCCAGCTTTGTTAAACACTGCATGTTGACTATTTAAAAGCATACTTAATTTTTCTGAACTAAAAGTAAACTTTTCTACAAAAGGTTTTACTTTTTCTAACTCTTCTTTGTAATTCTTGTTTTGAAGCAATAGTTCGTTTGTTTTGTTTTTCAATTTTCTCATTAGTTTTAAGACTTCTATTATTTTTCAAAGTCTTTACATGTTCAGTTAATTTCTTGTTTTCTTGAATTAAATCTTTAATTTCAGTTGAAAACTTTTCTGAATTTTTGGTAAGCTCAAGATTTAGCTTTCTTAATTTCTTATTTTTCAGTTTTAATTTTTCATATTCCATAACTAAATCATCAAAAACATCATGCAATTCATTGAAAGTAAATTCAATTTCAGGTTCAGAATTTACCTCATTATCTTCATTGGCCATGAAACACAGGTTGGCGACTACCTGCTGCTCTTCATCACTGCTGGAGTCCTCACTCTTACTCCAGGTAGCCATCATTGCTTTCTTTCTCAACATCCTTCGACTCTTTTTAAGCAAAGGGCAATCTGTTTTATAATGTCCAGGCTTCTTGCACTCGAAGCAGATGGGTGGATCCCTTTCTTTTTCTTTCTCTTTATCTTTATTTTGATCACCTTTTTGTGGCCTTTTCTTGTAGAAGCCTTTCTTCTTTCTCATGAATTTTTGAATTTTCTTGTAATGAAAGCTGTCTCATTATCATCAGCTTCTTCTTCTGATTCATCACTTGACTCTTCCTTTGTAGTGGACTTGAAGGCTATGGCTTTCTTTTTCTTGTCATTGTCCACTGTCTTCTACTTTAGTGAAAGCTCGTAAGTCATCAGTGATCCAAGAAGCTGCTCAAGAGGTAGAGTATTGACGTCCTTGGCTTCTTCTATGGCTGTTACTTTTGCATCCCATGAAGCCGGAAGAGACCTGAGAAGTTTGTTAACCAGTTCACCATTAGATATAATTTTTCCCAAACTTTTCATACCATTTACTATATTGGTAAATCTAGTATACATTTCACTGATACTTTCAGTTGGTTCCATCCTGAACATCTCATACGTATGAATGAGCATGTTCACCTTTGTGGTCTTCACTTGGTGTGTACCCTCATGGGTAACCTCAAGTGTATCCCAAATTTCTTTGGCGGAAATACAATTTGATATTCTGTTAAATTCACTTGGGTCAAGTGCACAGAATAGGAAATTCATCGCCTTAGCATTTAACTCAGCTTGTTTGATGTCATTGTCATCCCATTCTTCTTCAGATTTTGAGGTGATAATGCCATTAACCAAGTGAGTGGGCTGATGAGGCCCTTTAGTAATTACTCTCCATATATGATAATCTACAGCTTGTAAATAAATACGCATACGAGTTTTCCAGTATGTGTAGTTTGTGCCATTAAAGAAAGGAGGGCGATTTGATGCTTGTCCTTCAACTACACCCATTCCAATTGGGGCAGCCATGATCTTTCACTCAAGATCGTTGGACCTACAAGAGAGTACCGGTGCTCTGATACCACTTGTTGCCCAGAAATAGTGCCCAAGAGGGGGGGTGAATTGGGTATTTTAAAAATTAAAGCAATATATGTGCTATCAAGTTCAAAAGTGAAGAGTGATAGTGCTCAAGTAATTGTGCAACGGAAGCAATGAAAGATAGCAACAATTAAAGAGCAAAAGAAGAGTAAAGCAATGCAAACACACAAGAAGTATAGTGGTTCGGTGCACTTAGTGTTGGGGTTTCCGGTGCACCGCAGCGGAAGTATAATTTCAAAATGATGAAATTTGCACCATAATCCCTTAGCCAAAATCTCCTTATTCAGGATTAAAACATATATATAGAACATTTAAACATACATTGTTAGAATTGGAGTACCAACCTGTAATCGCTAATTCCAACAAAGTTGATGTTGAAGGGGCTGATTGAATTCACCAGGCGTCCAAGTGTCCGCCCTCCGATGGTGATCCACACAGAGCAGTGATCAAGACAACTCTATCTTCTTTTCAAAGGTTCCTTCTATTGAGTTCTTCTTCCCAGAACTCAATTGCTTGGACTATGGCTTGAATTCCTCCACACAAAAGCTTGCTTTCCTTTCCTTAACTCCTTCTCCTCCTTCCACCAAGACCTTGGCCCTTTAGACACCCTTGTCTTGAAGAAAAAGACCTTGTCCTAAGAGGACATAGGCTTGTCTTAAGTTGGAGGAGAAATTAAGACAATGATGTCTTAATGTAAGAAAGAAAGGAAGAAATCAGAACTTCTTTCTTTCCTTTACCGTCGGAGACTTTTACTTTTATTCTTGTTCAGTAGTAGAGTTTCGACAGAGGTCTACTCTGTAAAGGAAACAATGCAAGAGCAAGAAAAAAATAAAAGAGTCTTCAGGAGAGGAAGAAAGAAAAGATTACCTTATTCTGAATTTTCCCGACCCTTTAAATAATTCTCAGATAGGCACCTACACACCTCTCCGTAATGACTTTCTCACGCCCTTCTCAATTTCTCACGCCCCATCCTCCTATCTCACAGCCTTCCAGATTAAATCCCACTGCTTTTCTTAAAGGAAAAACCGCGGTGTTTAAAAAGGAAAGGGGTTGCGACTTTTCATCTCCGAAGAGATGTTATTTCGCGCGCCCGGGAGGAGTTAGCGCATTCCTTCTTTCTCAAAATCCCATCAACCATTGGATTCTCATCCAAGGGGGGAGAGATGGTGCGCTAATTGCTTAAGAAAGAGGCCGCCCCAAATAAAATCATCGGAGAAATTTTTGGGGCGCGCCAAGAGTCCATGCGCCATGGACTCTTCCTTAAGGCGCGCCAAGAGTCCATGCGCGCATGGACTCTTGGCATTTGGCGTGAAAAAATAAAGGGGGCGGGTGGGGAGGCTAGCCAAGCTACATGGTTAGCCAATAGGGTTAGCCATATTCCTGTTTTCTCAATTAGGGTCTAATTAGGTCCAATTAGAACCCAATTTGAACCAATCCGAACCCTAATTCGAATCCGATCCGAATAGAAGCTAGGGTTTGCAACACCTGCTAGAGTGTTATCCTGCAAAGATGATTTAATTCCAAATTAAACTCTTGATCAATCCTCTTAAGTGTGTGACCCATTGGGTTCCATATCTAGCCAGCAGTGGGTTCGAATACAAGTTGACCTAATTTGATTAGAACTCTTTCTAATCGATTTAGGTCAAACCGGGCTTACCCGATTCGATCAATTAGGACTCTTCCTAACATGTGATCTTTGAACTTGATCAACCCACAAGACAAGATTGACGTCTAGCAACGTGTCATGTCTACCCGGAAGATATGGAAATTCTGGTGAAATACCAAAATTACCCTTCAGTAGAGAGTTACCGTACAATTAAATCTTTCTATCAGCCAGCACCCAAAATATAACTATGGATATGGATATATGTCAAATCCAATATTATATTTATTTCTAGCTCAATCTTATAATGATGATTCGATTATCTTGATATTAGAAACCATCTCTAATATCTTCACTTTGATCAAAGATTCCCTGAATCATCATGCGATTGTTGACTAGCTAGATGCAATCTCCTCTTACTAAGAGTGATCGATTCCTTGTTGACCTACTCATTACCTTCACATCCAATTCACCATTCCTAGTATCAATCCTGTGCATGGCTCAGTGTCATGATTAGGATTGAACCAAAGAATGGGTTCATGTACATAAGGTACTTTTGGCAGTCTCAGGTCAGAAGATTACTTGTACCACTCCCACTATGAGAACCTTCTATTGACATGTAGCTAAGACTCCATTAGATGTTCTCAAGTTGGATCATATCAGTGAACTCATTCTCCAATGAGCACCCACATCCCAGTATTAGTATCATACACAAGTGACTGTGAGAGCAGTCACCCTTTCCAGTATACCCGGGATGTGCTAGTCTTATCGGAAAAACCCTGATCCCCTACTCAGGGTTCCTTTGACTAGGAATACTTTAGATTATGGTTTTAAGATTTTAGGTCTCACTGGTATGATCTCATCATAACCCAAAAAATCATAGCCCTAATCTATGGGGTTCATCATATAACACAGCGTATGATGAAAAAATAATGCCTTTATTTAGAAAATTGTCAATTACAATGGTTTGGGAGATACAACATAGATTGGCTTGTAGGGCATATCCCTTTCAATCTCCCACTTGCACTAAAGCCAATCGCCTTTAAATCTTAATCCCATACATTCGAGGTGGCGATCAAAATCTCGCTGTGGTAGAGCCTTAGTGAACGGGTCTGCTACATTGTTCTTTGTATCAACTCTATCTATGTAGACATCTTGTCTCTCTACTATTTCTCGGATAAGATGGAAGCGTCTCAGAATGTGCTTGGACTTATGATGATCTCTTGGTTCCTTAGCTTGAGCAACAGCTCCAGTGTTGTCACAGTAAAGTGGCACTGGGTTTTCAATTTGAGGAACAACACCCAACTCTGTGATGAACTTCTTCATCCAGATTGCTTCCTTGGCGGCTTCACTAATAGCTATGTATTCTGCCTCTGTGGTTGAGTCAGCTACAGTCTGCTGCTTGGTACTCTTCCAACTCACTACTCCACCATTTAGGGTAAAAACATATCCCGAAATGGATTTGCTATCATCAGGGTCTGATTGAAAACTAGAATCAGAATAAGCTTCTAGTTTAAGATCAGAACCACCATAAACCAGAAAAATATCTCTAGTCCTTCTTAGGTACTTAAGAATATTTTTAACTGCTTTCCAATGATCCTCTCCTGGATCAGCCTGAAACCTACTGACAATGCCTAAAGCATATGCCACATCAGGCCTGGTACATAACATGGCATACATTATGGACCCTATTGCTGAAGCATAGGGTATAGAATTCATTCTATTTCTTTCTTCAGGTGTCTTAGGAGACATCCTTTTAGAAAGATGTATGCCTTGACTCATAGGAAGATAACTTCTTTTACTTCCTTCCATGCTGAATCTTTTCAGCACTAAGTCAATATACCTAGATTGGGATAAACCTAGCTATCGATCTTTACTCAAGTAATCAGAGACACTGCTCTGATGCCAGCTATTGTCTAGGTGGCTTTTTCCCAAGAGGGGGGTGAATTGGGAATTACAAAATTTTCGCAGGTATGTGCACAAGTAAATCCTTTTAGTGGTTAAGTGCTGTGATAATCAGAGAATAAATGCAGAAGCTAAAAAGTAAATCAAGCACAACACAAATAAAGCAAGTTTATGGTGGTTCGAAGCAACCCAGCTCTTACGTCCACTACCCAAGTTCACCACTCGGGATTTCCACTATATCCCCCAAATCGGAATACTGTCGGATTGTTTTACAGGATCACAATCCCAACCTCTACACTTTGGTTTTTAAAACTGGGCTCACCAAAGAAATCCACACTAGGTTTTTACAGGCTGACCTAGAACCTCTACACTTTGGTTTTGAAAAGGCTCACCAAAGAAACCTATTTGGTTTTTTCAACCGGGCTCACTAATAACCCAAATATTCTAAGAGTAGAATAAAGAAGCAACAAAAATGACAAACTCTGTTGTCGGGTGGTTGCCAATGCAGCTTGAGTGAAGCTCTATTGAATGCTCTTCAATACACTTCAATGGCTTCCTTGCTTTCGTCAAAAGGTGCTTCAAGCTTCTGGTAAGAATTGGTGAAGGCTTGAAGGCTAACTTTAAAGCTCAAGTGCTCTCTCTCTTCTAACTTCAATAAGTGTTCAATAAATGTTCATTAACTCATTAGTCTCTCCAAAGATGTTCTCATACCTTATTTATAGAGACTTTAACTACCTTCTCTTGATTTTGAATGTTGTAGACTATTGGAAGGTGACAAGTTACCGTTAGAGCACTTTTGGAATTCAAAAACTGAAAACTGGAACTAGCCATTGGAGGTGACCCCGTCATTCCAGTCGGCTCAAACAATATTTGAGTCGGCTAGGATCAAGTTCAGGTCGGCTGGGCTGAACGCCAGTCGGCTAGCTTCCACAATTAAGAAAATGGGTTACTCTGGATGAGTCGGCTAGACTGAATTCCAGTTGGCTCAGATCTCAGAGGCTTTCAGAGCATTCTCAACCAAGTTCTGGACGAGTCGGCTAAGCAAAAATGCAGTCGGCTTGGATCCCTGAGAATCTCATAATGTTCTCAACCATGTTCTGGACGAGTCGGCTGGGCCTTGATGCCAGTCAGCTGGATTTGTGTGCCAGAGAACTTCTTTCCTGTGCTAGTGCCAGAGTCGACTGGTTCCTCCATCCAGTCGGCTCAAAATTTGTTCTTCAGCCAGATCAAATTCAATCTTCCAGAACTTCTTGTGCCAAGCTTTAAAGACATCTTCAAGGTCTTCTTTCAATAAAATTAAGAAAAATTGAAGCTTGAAAACAACTAGAAGTAACCCTTTATCTTGATTTAAGTAGAAAATTTTTGTAGGATTCTTCTTTACAAGATTCTAAATACTTTACAACTCAACACAAAACAATAAAGATTGTAGGATTAGAAAGTGTGTCAATGTAGTTGTCCTGTAAAAACTTGTCAATCATTTAAGGAGTTGTTAGATAACCAAATATATGCTCCAATGTTTTGTTATCATCAAAATCACTTTAGGGGTCAATACGACTGTATTCCAGTGGGGGATATAGTGGAAATCCCAAGTGGTAATCTTGGACAGTGGATGTAGGAGCTGGGTTGCTCTAACAACTATAATTTGCTTGTATTTGTGTTGTGCATTTCTTATTTGATTACGTTTCTGCATTTAATTATCCAATCATAGCACTTAACACTTATAAGGGATTTCAAGAGCACATATCTACTAAATTTTTTTAAATTTCCAATTCATCCCCCTCTTGGGAAAGCCATCTGGGTAACATAAGATGAGAGAGCCACTAGGAATTTTAGGATAGAAGTACCTAAATTTGGTGGTGATCTTGATCTTGAAGACTATATTGATTGGAAAGAAGGTATGGATTTGTATTTTAAGAAAGATCAAATGACTGAGGAAGGAAAGTTTAAGATTGCTAAATATAAATTAGTATGCCAGGCTAAATTTATTGGAATGATGTTTAAAGAATGAACAAACGAAGAAGAGAAGCGATGGGGGACGAAAATAAAATGATGAATGAAGAGTTTTAGCAAGCTAACCAGCAAGCAAACTTGAGCAGTTAATTATCAAATAAATGTTCTAAATTAATCCAAGAAAAGAATCTTCATAAGGAGACTAGTTGATCTAAGTTACAACACCCGTAATGTAGATTTAGTTTAAAATAAAGATTAGGATCTTCATGGCAAGGAAACCATCACTACTAGGGCAAGTTAACCTTCAAATGATCAGATCTAATAAAACTTAGGAAGAGTTTTCCTACCAACAATGATGGTTAAAATATTTGATGGAAGAAGAAGCTCTCAACACTCATGAATTTAAGGACTAGAAGGCAAGATGATCACTTTCTACTTTGGGATTTACCTTGCCCTTGATCAATGGTATGGAGACCTTCCTCTTGGATGTGGGAACTTGAGAGAACCTGCAAACAAACTTGGAATTAGACATGGAAGGGAAATTGAAGTTGGAATGGAAATAAGAGAGAAAGGGAAAGAAACAAGGCTGGCAGCTTGGAACTTGGGGCTTGAACTTAGAGCACTCATTAATGGTGTCACACTCTTCAATCTTCAAAGAAGCAATCATTCTCCAACACACACTCAAAGGACCTCTCACTCTCTTCTCAAATACAAATTTAAACACTACAACTTAAAGGACTAAATCACTCCAACTAGAAGAACTAAATCACTCCATACAAGAAGAACTCAAGATAGAACTCAACAAGAAGAAAACCTTCATTAATTCTCAAAATATTTTATATATGGAATGCCTTACAAGGAGAGCCTTGGATCCTATTTATAGTCTTAGAGGTCATCCAAAGTGAGGAGGGGAGATAGAGTTAGGTTAGTTAACCATTTCTAGTTAAATCCAACTCCTTTGGTTACATAGTTGCAACAGAAACAACTTCTAGATAAGAGATTGTAACAACTTGCTATGTGGCACCTAGGTGGCTTTGACATGGCTTCTAATTGCTGATGTAGAGCTCTAGGTGTCATGTGATATGGCATCCCACATGGCAAGTTGGTTGGGGGGTTGTTGGGTGAGTGAGGAGTGGTCCCATGCTTCCCCTCAAAATGCTTGATGTGTTGTTTCTCATGTCTCTCAAAATGTGTCCCATGAGAAGAATAAAATGAACTTCTAAGAGGTGGCATCATGGGCTTCAAAAGGTGGTATCTTGACTTGCTTAGGCTTTAACTTGGGCATGCTTGAAGTTGGTCTTGATCTGGATTGAGTTGACTCAAGGGATGGTGGCCTTCTTTCATGAGTTGGCTCATGAATTGGTCTTTGTCTTCAAGGGTTTGGTGGGCTTCATTCCAAGATTCTCATTAATCCTAAGTACACTATATTAGCTGCACAAAAATATCAAGAGAATTAGTTGAAAAATATTTTTTTCTTGTTGATGTCCTATCAGTTCTCCTGAGGTGGAAACGAGCTAGACTCCGTCGAGGAGGAATCAGTCTGACTTTGGTAATACTCTAGTAGGTCAGGATTGATTCTTTGTAGGTCCTCTCGAGTTATCCATGAGTCTTCAGAATCAGGACATCCTTGCCAATGAACTAAGTAGCACTGATAGTCTTTGTTTCGAGTAGTGATAATCTTGTCATCTAAGAATCATTCAATCCTATCTTGCCACTTTGGAAATATGGCTGGTGGATACTCAAAGGTTAGTTCACTCTCAAAGGTAGAATCAGGCCCGACTGGCTCACTAGGTATCATTGTCAGTTCCTTGTACTCTATTAGATCTGAAATGTTGAAAGTGGAACTGATACCAAGGCCGGATGGTATATCTAGCACATATTAGGTCCAATTTTCTTTACTATTTTGAAAATGACCTACACCATGGGCATATAATCGTTTTGAGCTTAATCAAGACATAGTCCCCTTCCTGAAATTCTTTGGCTTTTTTTACAAAATTTAGCCATATGCTTGTTAATTTCATTACTCAAAATTTGTTTTACTAATCATGCTATGCATATGACTCTCATTATCATGGATACTTATGCATGGGACACCAAATGACAAGAGACAAACGCAAATGATACTAAATGGTAAAAGACAAACAAAAACAAAATAAGCTCAAATGGACTTTATTTTCTATGGACTAAACTTTAGTGTTGGGCTAGGAAACAATGTTCCTAATTTTCAATATTCCCCTAAATGACTTTGAAGACACTGGCACACAACTTCAGGTAAGTGGCAGCAAATCTTAATTTAGTTCCTAACATATGCCATAAAGTCTTAAAAAAGTAACTATTGAATATTACTGGGACTAGATCAATGGTATGGTAGATGTCCCATCTTGGTGGAATAAGAGAGTGCATGTAACGTAGTGGTGAATCAGACTCAGGGCAATTATCAGGGATTACAATTTCCATCTTCCATCTCTTCCATTTCCATCTTTCAATTCCTACCATCTCTTCACATCCAATCCTCATGTTAAATTCTTTTGCAGGTTCTATAATATTTTGGGGTTATTCCTTTGGAATTGGTTCTAGATTTTCTCTGATGGTCAATACCCCATTAGGTGATCCTTCATAATCTCTAGATTTAAATCCTCAACATTGATTAATTCTCGGTCTTCTATTATCTCCTTGAATTGTTCTTCATGGCTTTGTCCCTGGACTTCATTTTCTTCAAGTTGATTATTCCCGTTGTTGATTTCTTTAGGCTGGATAATTATTTTATCTTCAAGCAATTATTCTTGTTCATACTCATCCATAAGGTTAGACCCAGCTTCATAAACTTCTTCCTTAAGTTCTTCAATAGGTTTAGGATCTTCTCTTTCTAGCCCTTCATTTGGACAAGATTTTGATTCTATTTCATCTTTAAATTCTTCAATAGGTTTAGAAGATTTTTCCTCTAATGCTTCCATGGATTTAGTCTCTTCTTCATCTCCTTCATACTTATTGAATTTAGCAATATATTTAAACATAGTTTTATCATCTTGTCTCAATTTGTATCATTGAGTTGGAAGATTTTGCTTATAAGATTTGCCTAGGTACTTTTCTCTCAGCTTACTCTTCATATCTCTCCAAATAATTATTTTATCTTCACTATAATAACTTTTATGCTCAACATATTTTCAATATGACTTAGCATGTCGGACTAGCTTTAATTTGATAAATTAACATTTCTTTACTTCCGACATTTCATCAAATTCAAAGTACTGATCCATTTTCTTCTCCCAATCGACATACACCTCAGGATTTCCATCAAAAGTGGGTGTATAGGGTCGATTGCTCCTAAAGACTCTCTCCTCCTAATCTACAAAGCCTTGCAGGGGTATTTAAGTTTATACTCAGGGGTGAGATCATGATAATGGGCTCTTGAACCAATGGAAGGTGATTTAGGATTAGTACAGGTCAAGCGATCTTTTTCAAGGTTCCTGATTTGATTATTTATTTGCCCTAACTCTTTGTTCACTTGTCCTAATTATTTAGTTAGGGTATCAAATTTTTCAATCAGGGTCCTCATAAAGAATTCAAGATTGGGATCCATGGATACGTGTAGGACTGTTAGTATAGGGCTTCAAATCAAATGGACAAGCAGTACAAACCTAACTTCTAGGGCTCCTAGACCTAAAAGTTCAAAATACAAGAATTGACTAAGTACTAGTTAAAGTTGTAATTACCCTTTCCATTGTCCAGGTAAGAGCTGGGGTTGCGAGAGGCTCCCCTCGCTTTCACGAGATCCTAATTAAAAATCGCAAGTCCACTTAAGGCATTTGCCATTGGACCTCTAGCTTAGATACCAATTTCAAGAAGTAAGTACAAACTCAACTAATATTTGGTCTCATCTTGCACTTGAACCCGACTTGAGGGTGTCCCTAGTTTTAGGTTCCTATTTGATTTCAATTATGGTTTAGGTCAATACAAATATGGGTGATTGTTTTGGGCGAAGGAAAGATAATGACCTCCTTCCCTTATATTATGATTGAATGCCCTTAATTATATTTAGGAATGGATGCACAAACAATTCACCAACTAGTTAACACAACAACTCGATTATCACAAACATGTTATTCAAACCCAAATTTTAAAAAATATTAAAATTCAAAAAAAAAAATTAATTGAAAAATTCAATTTTTTGAAGTCTAGATCTCAGAAATCAAATTTTAAAATTTAAATCTTGAATTAGGATTAAAAATTCATTCTAGAAGTTAGAGTTGTTGCAAGATAGTTTTAGCCCTAACAACTTCTAGTCAACTAGTTTTAAAAACTCAAAATTAAAATTTTAAAATTTTAAAAAATCTAAATTTAAATTTTAATTATTAAATATCTCAGTGAAGATTCTAGATTTCAAATTTTGAAATTTAATTCCTGGAATTTGGTTAAGAAACTCATTTTGAAAGCTTGTTGTAAAAGAAAATTTTAGCAAGAACAACTTTCAACTAGCTAGTTTTAAAAACTCGAAATTTAATTTTTTAAAAAATCTAAAAATTCAAAAAAAAACTAATCTAGTTAACTCTCAGATAAGAATTCTTGTATTTTAAAGTTTTGACTTTGGATTAACTCGAATTTTGGTTTAGAAGGTAGTTTGAAAACAGTTGCTCGAAGGTTCCAGCAATTTAGCTAACTCTTAACAACCTAAATTCAAATTTTGAATTCTAAATTCTAAATATTTATAAAATTCAAAATTATAGTGAAAAATAATAAAAATAGAAGTTTGGATCTCAGATATAAAATTAAAAATCTATAAAAAATATTTTTATATTTTTTTGAAAATTAAATGAAATGGAAGGCAAAAACAGAATTCTAGACAGAACTTCAGAAATGATCTAAGAACTCGTATTCCTAAATCCAGAAATCAAAAGAAAATATTTTTTTTAATTTTATATTTTGAATCCTAACATAATAAGGTACTAGAAAAATATTTTTATGGATTTTTTTTCAATTTAAAAAAAATTACTAAAACTCATGAAAAATTTGGATGAATACTAAAACAGAAATTTCAGCAATCAAACACTTGACCTATTAAAACATAAGCTCTGATACAAAAAAATTAATGGGGAACGAAAATAAAATGATGAATGGAGAGTTTTAGCAAGCTAACCAGCAAGCAAACTTGAGCAGTTAATTATCAAATAAATTGTCTAAATTAATCCAAGAAAAGAATCTTCATAAGGAGACTAGTTGATCTAAGTTACAACACCCATAATGTAGATTTAGTTTAAAATAAAGATTAGGATCTTCATGGAAATAAAACCATCACTACTAGGGCAAGTTAACCTTCAAATGATCAGATCTAATGAAACTTAGGAAGAGTTTTCCTACCAACAATGATGGCTAAAATATTTGATGGAAGAAGAAGCTCTCAACACTCATGAATTTGAGGACTAGAAGGCAAGATGATCACTTTCTACTTTGGGATTTACCTTGCCCTTGATCAAGGGTATGGAAACCTTCCTCTTGGATGTGGGAACTTGAGAGAACCTACAAACAAACTTGGAATTAGACATGGAAGGGAAATTGAGGTTGGAATGGAAATAAGAGAGAAAGGGAAAGAAACAAGGCCGGCAGCTTGGAACTTGGGGCTTGAACTTAGAGCACTCATTAATGGCATCACACTATTCAATCTTCAAAGCAGCAATCATTCTCCAACACACACTCAAAGGACCTCTCACTCTCTTCTCAAACACAAATTTAAACACTACAACTTAAAGGACTAAATCACTCTAACTAGAAGAACTAAATCACTCCATACAAGAAGAACTCAAGATAGAACTCAACAAGAAGAAAACCTTCATTAATTCTCAAAATATTTCATATATGGAATGCCTTACAAGGAGAGCCTTGGACCCTATTTATAGTCTTAGAGGTCATCCAAAGTGAGGAGGGGAGATAGAGTTAGGTTAGTTAACCATTTCTAGTTAAATCCAACTCCTTTGGTTACATAGTTGCAACAAGAAACAACTTCTAGGTAAGAGGTTGTAACAACTTGCTATGTGGCACCTAGGTGGCTTTGACATAACTTCTAATTGCTGATGTGGAGCTCTAGGTGTCATGTGATGTGGCATCCCACATGGCAAGTTGGTTGGGGGGTTGTTGGGTGAGTGAGGAGTGGTCCCATGCTTCCCCTCAAATGCTTGATGTGTTGTTTCTCATGTCTCTCAAAATGTGTCCCATGAGAAGAATAAAATGAACTTCTAAGAGGTGGCATCATGGGCTTCAAAAGGTGGTATCTTGACTTGCTTGGGCTTTAACTTGGGCATGCTTGAAGTTGGTCTTGATCTGGATTGAGTTGACTCAAGGGACTGGTGGCCTTCTTTCATGAGTTGGCTCATGAATTGGTCTTTGTCTTCAAAGGTTTGGTGGGCTTCATTCCAAGGTTCTCATTAATCCTAAGTACACTATATTAGCTGCAAAAAAATATCGAGAGAATTAGTTAAAAAATATTTTTTTCTTGTTGATGTCCTACCAAGAAGTCCCCATAACTACTTGGAGTGACATGAAACTTAACCTTAGAGAACAGTACTTACCCAGATCATATGAACTTAGTTCCTATGCACCCAGATCCTTTGAACCTAGCTCCTACGAATCCAGATCCATGACCTATATATCTGAACCCATAACCCCTAGGTATCAATCTAGTGTTAGTTAGGTTTCGCTTAGTTAGTCAGAACCCACTAGGATCAGTATACCTAGTCAGAACCTTGAAATCAGTCCACCTTCCCTTAATCGACCCACCTCTACTATCCCATTGGTTCACCAAGCTGCAATTGTAGTAGAAGTTTATGAAGCTGATGTGAGCTTAGCAGATGAGTATGTAGATGAGGAGATACAGGAGGTAGACCCAGAGTTAGATAATCCTGACCATACCCAAACTAAGGCCAACCCAGAATTAGCTAACCCAGTAGGCACCCAGGCAGAAGCCAGCCCAGAGTTAGTTGACCATGACTGTACCCTGATTGAAACTCTATTGGTAGGACCCTTAGAAAATGAGATCCAAGAGGAACCTAACCCTACTGTTGAGACTTTACTTGAGAAAATATTAGAAGAGAGTCAAACCCTAGAGCCGAGTCCTAAGATTCATGAATCCGAAGTAATTAGTGAGGACTTGATCTTTTCATTCCAGCACCCTTAGGAAGACATCACCCCTTTGACTCCAATTGAAGATCTTTTTTCTGAAATTACTAACCCATTCTTCCATAAAACGGACCCTTTATTCCCTGTAGGTGTGAATCTATGTCCAAACCATAATGTCAACCCCGTTAGTCTATGACAAATTCCTGAACCCTTTTGTTATTTCCTACCCTACCAAGTCACCCCCGAATCTATTTCTTACTTCCTACCTTTCCCTAATGTTTTCAATGTTTCTAGAACCATTAGTTATATTTTATTGAAGTTAGTATGTTTCATCAATCCGTAGACCCTGTTAGATTTGCCACTTATTTTTGGAGGACCTTAAGGCAATTATTAGAAATTCATGCCAAATTTTCATAAACATGTCATACATTAACCAAGGGTAATACTAAAAGAAGACTCAAAGAATACACTGAAGGAGACTTTGTAATGGTTAGACTATAACCTGAACGGTTCCCACCTAGAACCATGAAAAAGTTATAAGCCTGTAGTAGTGGACCTTACAAAGTGATTAGAAAAATAGGATCTAATGCCTATGTGCTTGAGTTTCCACCTGAACTAGGCATTAGCAATACTTTCAACATTTCAGACCTTATAAAGTATAGGGAGCAAATGTTGATTCCTAGTGAGCTATTTGGCCCTAATCCCATCCTTGAGAGTAAACCAACCCAAGTGTGTCCACCTGCCATACCACCAGCCTAGAGAGACAAGATTGAGCGAATCTTGGATGACAAGATCATTGCTACCCGAGGCAAAGATTACTAACGGTATCTGGTTCGATGGCAAGGACGACCTGAAACTGATAATTCTTGGATCACTAGAGAGGACTTGCAAAGAGTTGACCCAGACTTGCTAGAGTGCTATCATAGCGACATTGACCCATACTCGACAAGGTCGAGTTTCTCCCATCCAGGGAGAATTGGTGTGGATACCAGGGCTAAAAGAAATCAACAGGTTGAACCCACATCCTATGGATCACCTGTGAGTAAAATCCTGAGCCCAAACCCTATTTATCATGTAAATATTTATTTTAAATTATGTTATTTTGGTTTAGTTAGGGTAAACCCTTTTTACAACTGTTATTAGGGTTTTGTTTATTTTGGAATAAAATCTTTTTTACCAAGTTGAGTCGAAATCTCAATTGAGTCAAATTCTATTTACCCAATTGGGATCTTAATGGTCCAATTTAATTAGCCCTTTAACCAACTTTAATTGGGTTTTTATTTGAAAGCCTAATTAAGTATGGTTGGTTTAATTAGTTATTAGTTGGTTAAATCATGTGGTTAGTTATTCATTGAGTCCATGTAATTAGTTGAGTCATTGAGTCCTGTATTACAAGAGGGGACCCATGACAGCATCCCATGTGCACCCAATTGAAGACTCAAGACAATCCATGTGCTAGCCCAAGTCACAACCTCTTCTTGGCGCCATCTTTTCAAGGATTTGGACATCAATACATGTCATGTTTGAACATGTTATTGGGACAACACCATTTGGCATCTCAACAGGACAAGAGCACATGATATGTCTGAAATTTGCTTGCCATTAAGACAACACCATTTGGAACTTCAACCAGGATAAGAACATTTGTAATGACACTTCATATTACACTTGGTCGGCCACCTAAACTCATGATTAGCATCATTTGAGATTTATGATGAGTAATTAAGAAAGACTCTTCATATTTGGCACCCCCACTCAAAATATTCCATGCCAACTATAAGGAAATCAGCCAAGCACCCTCTTTCATGCCAACTTCAAGAGTTCTAGGAATTTTAATCACTTAAGGGAAGAAGGTTCAATGGTCTTCTACTTCAAGAGTTTCAAGCAATCAGGATGGAAGCTGCTTAAGTCTCCTAAACTTAAGAGTTTTACCAAAACTCTTGAGTCTTCTTCAATCCAGACAGCGGAGTTCCTCACCTGTAGACAACCACATCATCCAGACTCTAAAGTCCAACATCAAAGGCCAGGTGATGGAGCATATTGACCTCACATCAAGCCACTTCATCAATCCAACACTTGGGCACCCAAATGAGATAAAAAGCCTCAAGATTTTACCCACTTTGAATGGAGTCCAGATCAGCGCAGCAAGTAGAGTCCAAGACACCCAAAAGTATAATTTTAGGAGTTGTAGTCCAAGGAAGCACAAGACTAGTATTTATGTCCCTTATATCACTGGTTGGGAGTCAAAAATATCCCACCAACCCCTCCTTGTAATTCATCAATTATTCATCAATATACAATGAAATTCTATTGAATTTTCTTCCTTTGTCATGTGCATCATGGGGTGTAAGGCCCTTCCTTTGTTTTACAGAATATCGCGGGGTGTGAGGCCCTACTTATCTAGCCATTAAAAAATCCAAATCCACCATTTCTAAACCTTCCTTTCTTTTATTTTTTCCTTTCCTTTGCTATTTTTAATTCATATATCTTTCTTTGTTGAGTGTTACAGGTGATCAGGAATCGAAGTTAGGAGTTCTTGCCTTGGAATTGGCATCGCTCGAAAGATCAGAGCCCGGGATCAAGTTCTTAAAACCCTGCCACGACAATCCTAAGAGTTCTATTAGATCTGGAGAATCGATCTTCGTTGGTAACTTTAAACCTATTCCCCCTCTTTAGTTTCTGATTAGTTGAAAGTTAATCCTAGTTTCGGTGGTTTCTTAGCCACCAGATCCTACTTTCCTAGTTATTTTGTTAGGTTTACTTGTATGGGTAATTGACTTGATTAGTTGCCTTTATTGTCTCCTTTGAGTCTTCCTTTAAAATCTAAAAATATAAAAAATATTAATTATTTTTTTTTATTTTTATTTATTTTTCCTGCATCAGGTCATATCCTAGTTATTTTAGGAAGACCATTCTTAGCTACTGCTAATGCTGAAATCAATAATCGAAATGGGCTTATGAAATTATCTTTTGGGAACATGACTATTGAGCTGAATATATTCAATTTGGAACAGGAATCTACCAACCATGCTATTGTGAGTGTAACCCAAGATGAAGTTTATAACCTATAGACATTAGTGATAAAGAAGTCGATCTTGAGTCTAGTATTTGGCCAACACATGAGGATGAAGATATTGATAAAATACTTGGTGATGATAAAAATAGCCAGAGATAGGAGCCTCCTATTGAAACACTTATGGATAAACTATCAAGCAAGCCATCTCCGGGTATGATACATCTTATAGATACACATAATAGAGAGATCATGTGGGACATTATTGATTGGACTTCGTCCAACCATCCGCCATGGCTAGGTATATCTAATAATTTTGTGGATGTATCAACCGACATAATCTAAAAGATCCACTTGGCCTAGCTGAAGACTTTAAACTTAGCACTCCTGGGAGGCAACCCAGCTTATTTCTTTTTAATTATTTTCTTTATTAGATTTTCAAATTTTGACTCAAAAGAGTTTTATTAGCTAAGTTGGGGGGAGAGCTCAATAAAATTCCTTCTCAAGTGTCTTCGTTTCCTTTTATACCATATCATGTATACATTTAGAAATTTTTTTTTTGGGAGGGATAAAAAGTAGAATAAGTATATTTTTGGAGCTACCTTTACCTTAATAATCTTACACTTATCGATCTTGGACATAGGATAAATCACACACTTTTGATAAGTAATTGATTGAACAGTCTAGATATTATTTGAAATATTGAGGGATAAAATATTAATAGACTCTAAGTAAAAATGGTAGTAAGAATGAAAACAATTTCTAGATAATTTTAACCCTCCTAGTCATATCGAAGAAGAATCTACCTCTTAGATGTGTGTGGGTGTTGTTACATGCAAAGTTCCTTTATTAGTTAAAAAAAATAAATGAGATAATAAAAGCAAGTTCTAAACATTGTTCCACTTAGTAATCGGGCCTCTTCGTCTAAGTAAACGATTGAGTCTTGTATCAAAAAGTGAAGATGTGAAAAAATTTTGCTATACAGTCTGTTTTGATCTGTAGCCTTTCTAACTTAAGCTAATAAGCCTGAAGGGTGTTCTACACCTAGTGCCTTAAGACCGACTGGTTTAGGAGACATTGGTCAAAAACATATTACAAGGGTCAGATAGAAAGCTTAAGAGATTAAGACATTGCACGATCTATATTAAAAAAAAAATGATGAAAAAAAGAAAAAAAAAGAAGAAAGAAAAGAAAAGTGTAGCAATAAAAGGAATATCCTTGCAATAAAACGATATCTCACCACTCCATGGGAGTAGAGGATTTAGAAATAACAGTAGGAGTTAGTTAAAAATTATTTGAAAAAAAATGAGGAGTTTGTACTTAACCAATTTACTTGAAGCTATTAAAATCCTTATGACCCATTTCATCTATTATCTAATGAAAAATCTTCTACTTATAAAAAGGGTATGAGAACAACCTTTGAATCGAGAGTAAATTTATGTAAGGTATTAAGAGTTTTGGTAGCCTCCTTAATTAATTCATGATCTTTCATTGATTTTTACTTGAGGACGAGTAAGATTCAAGTTGGGGAGAGTGATAAGTATATAAAAATTAGTGATAAATACATTAATTTATTAATTAAATTTATCTTATTTAATTAAAATTAATATTTTTATGCAATGTTTTAATGAAAGAGCCCCTCTAATGTGAAGAGCATGATTTTTGGGATCCAACGGTGTGAACGGCACCTAATTTGGAGTTCGGATGGCCCCGGAATGAGAAGTTGAATTTTTTGTTAAGAATTTGCATAGTTTTTAAAGCACCGGCTCACTATGAACCAATTCATTGGTCCATGAATCGCCAGCCAGTCCATATCCTCCATTGTCGTTGGTCCACGAAACGGATCCGTGGACCATAGTCCAAATCGAGTGCCGTTCTCATTGGAAAATTTGTAGGAGCTCTATCTCACATCGTCGGGAGTCTCCTCGTGGCCGGGAACATGCCGGAGAATCCTCCCATGCCGGAAAAATTCAAGGAAAGTCATGGTAATCTTCTTCCCATTTCCACCGTTGCCTTTTTCCTCCTCTTATTGCTACCACAGGTTGTCTTCACCACTCGAGCACCATTCCCGTGGCCGGAGAAGATCACGGAGAAGCCGTTGATGGCCCGGAGAAAAATCCAAGGCTCCACAAGATCCGCCCGTCCTCCATTTGCTGCCTCTCTATTCCCGTCGTCGGCACCATTCCACCACACTCTTGGGTCATCTTCTTCACCATGAGTTATCCTCCCATGGCCGGAAAGTCCTCACCAGCCATCGTCCCAAGTCCTTGTCATTGCAGTCCATTGACCACCTTTCCCCGGATCCGTAGACCTCATCCGCACTCCTCCTCCGGATCGGTCGGCCTTCTTCCTAGTTATCCGATCCTTCACCGTCGGGCCTTCTCAAGCGCCATCTCCTCTTCATCCCAGTTCTCCTGCTCATCCAGAAACTTGTCAAAATGTCAGGAGGTTGGATGTCCGAAGGAGTAGGAGGATCGATGGATAACAGCTTCGATCTCGATCTTGGATTTGGGATAACACCGGAGAAGTTTAAATTTTTAAGATAGAAAACGAGATTGTGCGCGGATATGGGATAGGGATGCAGAACAGAAATGGGGTACGAGATCAAGACAAGAACTGAAGTTGTTTTGGAGATTTGGATGAGATGCGGCTGCGGCAGATAGCGATGGAAAACCAAAACGGTTTTTTCACATGATACCGTCGACCCGTTTCCTATGCTTATTTATAGAGCATCATCTCTTCGTTATTAGGATTCCATTTAAAGCCCAGTCTGTCATTTCTTTTCTCTAATTTTTTTTTCCAACTTCTCTTCGTCCCACTTTCTTCAACCCTTCCCTTCTAACATTCGATAAAGAGAGAAAGCTAGGAAGTGAGAGCTTTAGTTTTTATCTTTTTTATTTTTATTTCTATTTTAACTCCAAATCTTGTTAATGACTTAGAAATTAAATTCTTTATAATTAAATTAGCTTTTACAATAATTTTTTTTTTCTTATTTCAATTTATAAGTGGCAATTTTTATTTTTGCACTAGGATAGTTTTTTTTTCTTGCAATTTGTTTTATGCCATTTAAATTCTTGCAATTAGTCTAGTTTAAATTTTACAAATTTACTTTTTGCAATTTATATTTCAGCAAGTAGTGTAGATTGATTTTCTTTTATTAATTTACTTTTTTTAAAATAATTTTTAAAATTTTATTTTAATCATGTCTAGCTAAGCGAACCTGCGAACCTCTTAGTGTTGGTGATGAAGTTAGATCAGGATTAGAAGCCCTTTCTTAGATCTTTTCTTGGGCTCTAATTTTTAAGAGTTTTTTTTCTCTTTAAACTTCTTGCCAAAGAGACTTGGTGAGCTATTATTGGGTTTCAATTCCTTCATAGTTCATCCTTGATTTGGTGCAAGGAGGGTGGAAGAGAGAAGGCTCAACAATATATTTTTTATTCTTTCCTCTTCTTCCTTGTAAGATCTTAATGAGTTATAGTTGAGTTTTGATCTTTTCATAATCCATACTGGATAAAAGGAAGGAGTTGAAAAGACATAAGATCATAGAAAGGTTTTCAAATCATTGGTCTAATAGATTCAAAAGCCCTAAATCTTTAAATTATATATTTCTTCTCATTCAATTAACTTCTGCTCATTCTTGTCAGCTTATCTGAGCGAGGGTTTGAACATAGATCAAAATATAAATTTCTCGTGAGATCGACCTGTACTCGCTGGATGTGCTACTCTGCACACCGTGCGCTTGTGGTTACAACTTAAAGTTCACATCAGTGACCAAGCACTACCTGGCAAACCACTGGCTCTAGAAGCCTCCCCGCTCCCCGCTCTCAATCCCTCATCTTTTTCATTTCCTTTACATTTCCGTTCTCAAGTCACACCCTCCCGATGGACCGTTCCCCTAAGCCCTATGTCACGGAGGTCTTTTCTATTCCCTCGATCATCCCACTGACTTGATCATCGGAGTGTCCTCGCTGGAATTCTCAACCCGTGTCTCCCCTATCTTGCAGGAAGGAAGAGGGCCGGTATGGCGTGTCAGCAGGTAGCCACGGAGCGGGATAGAGCGGACGGTCCATGGAAGGCTCATTGTAGTGCCCGAAGGCGACAAGAGGACCCCCCGGCATGATAGAGCTGCAGGCGATGACGATCTTGGTGGCAATAGGTTAGACATTGATTCACACCTACGGGGAATAAAGGGTCAGCCTAAAGAAATGATGAGTCAAGAATTTCAGGAAAAAGATCTTCAATAGAGACTGATGGAGTGAATTCTTCTTGAGGTTACTGGTTTGGAAAAATCAAGTCCTCCATAATTTTCTCTGGTTCTTGAATTTTAAGACTTGGTTTTGTGACATGAGTCTCTTCTAATGTTTCCTCTGGTAAGGTCCTAGAATAGGGTTAGACTCCTCATAGGTCTCTTTTTCTAAAGGTCCTTCTAGTACAACTTCAGTCTAGGTAGGGTCAACTAACTCTGGGTTAGCTTTAGTTTGGGTATGGTCAGAATTATGTAACTCTGGGTCTACCTCCTGTATCTCCTCATCTACTAAACTCACATCAGCTTCATAAACTTCTTCTTCAATAGCATCTTGGTGAACCAATGGGGTAGTAGCAGTGGGTCGACTTAGAGGAAATTGACTGATTTCGGGGTTCTGACTAAGTGTACTGATCCTAGTGGGTTTGGGTTGATTGATTGTGGATCTCTTAGGCTCATAGGATATGGGTTTAGCTCTATGGGTTATGGGTCTACTGGTTTTTTCTAGGTTTTCGAATCGCTTATCTAGTTGGTCACGCTTATTGTTCATTTGGGCAAATTGATCATTCATGAACCTCATCAAGGTTTCAAAGTTGCACTCCATGGTCAGACTGGGTTGGGTTTGGGCTAATGATATGGTATTCCTAATATAGTAGGCATGTAATGCAATCACGCAAGAAAATCAAACTAGAGTTTCCTAGATCTAGAGCTCAAGCAGGATGGGTCAGCTTAAATTATAGCCAATTCAGCAATTACCCTATCCATTGGCCATGTAAGAGATGGGGTCGTGGGATGCTCCCCCTGCTTTTATAGGGTCCTAACTAAAAATCATGAGTTTGCTTAGGGCGTTTGCCTCTGGAACTCTAGCTTTAGATACCAGATTAAAAAAACTAAAAATCACAAAGAACAAAAATCACCTGCATCATTTTATCTTAGCATCTAGTTAGTCCCATATCATAACCAAAATCCAATTGACTTTCTTGGCCAATTCCCTAGCATGTGTAATCCTTTGGGCTCCACATCTAACTAGTAGCAAGTCTAGGTCCAAGTTATTTCGATCCGATCAAAATTGATTGACCTACTTAGGTCAAATCAAGCTAACCCAAGTTGCCAATTCGAACCAATTTCCAAATTGACTTATGAATCCAACTAATTTGATTCATGAAAACCTATAAGACATGATTGATATCTAGCAATGTATCATGCTTACCCAGAAGATAGAGAATTTGATAAAAATTATCAAAATACCCTTAAGCAAAAAGTTATCGTGTAATTCAATCCTTCGATCTTCCTTTATCCCGAATAAGTGATGGGTATGGAGAATTATCAAACCCTAGTACTTGATCCATTTGAATATTAATTAGATAATGATGACTCGATCAATGAAAGATTATAAATCCTTTCTAATGTCATCCAGCTTTGATCAAAGACTTCCTAGGTCAACAATTAAAGAGATTACATGGGATAAGTCCTCCTCTTACTAGGAGTAATCGATTACTTGTTGATCCATTCACATCCTTCATGCACAATCTACCATATCCAAGAACACCCCATACATGACTCTTTGTCATGAATGAGTATGAACCAAAACATGGCTTCATGTGCATAAGAAACCATGGTGATCTCAAGTCTAGGATCACTTTCACAACTCCCACTATGAGAACCATCTTTTGACATGTAGTAAGACCTCCATAAGATGTTCTCAAGATGGATCAATTCAGTAAACTCATACCCTAATGAGCACCCATATCCTTATAAATATACAAGTGGTTGTGAGACCAACCACCCTCTCCATCGAGCATATAAAGGAAGTGCTAGTCATTCCGAAAACATCAATCCCCAAATCGATGATCCAACGGCTAGGAACATTTTAGATTAGGATTTATAAAAACTTAGTGTTGGGTTACCTAAGCCAGGTGTAACAGAAGACTGGGTTTCAAAATTTTATATTCAAAATCCTGACTGGCTGGAACCTTAAACCCTAGGATCACTTAATCATGACAACTAATAAATCAAATCTTTAGGATTATAGAAAAATACCTATAATGCTATATTTCTTAATTTCCATGAGGCACACAAGTATATGCCCTCCAGAGATGATCCATATAGAAATTGGACCAAGGAAGCACTCTTACGAAGGTTGCTTGCTTGACTGGGACTTTTCCGACACCTTTCAGACTTTCTCCCTTTGCTGGAACCCCTAACCTCCTATAGGGCACTTAGAGAATACTCTGAATCCTCTCTCACATCCCGAATACCCCTTCTATTTTTCTCCCTAGGCTCTTATTTTAATTAGACTAGCCTTGTCTTAAAAGAACAAGCTTTGTCTCAAAAAGACAAACCTTGTCTTAAGGAGGAAGAGAAAAAAGCAAGTAGTATTTTCGGATGGGAAACTTAATTACTCTGGCATTAGAATACGATGCCTTTTATAAGGAGGGATGGGGTACCTAATATGTTTTTCCTTCAGCCATTTGATAAGACCCTTCAAGCAAAAGGAGTTTTATTAGGATGAGAGGACATATCATGATACATTTAATCATGCACCAAGAGACAAATTAATGTCTCTTCATTTTTTTCAGCCTTTTTCTCCCCCTGCCACATGATATTAATTGGTTATAGGAAGGCTAAGGGGCATGAAATCTAAAAGGAGGCATCGAAGAAATACATGAGCTTCAAACAGAAGGACTCCTGGTTTCAATTTTGCACCATAATGAAGAGATGCAACTCTTCACTTTTGTGCCAACTCCTACCATGCCATATTGCCACCTTTTGACCGGTCAAAGCCCATCCATTTAGGCATGGAGATAAGGGAGAGACGTTTGGGCTTTATCTGAGATTTGTGTTTGATTAGCAAAGGGACTCTTGGTCCTTCTACGCATATTTATTCTTGGCACACACCGTAACATGGCACCAAGAGTCCATGCCATGTAGGACTCTTCCATAAATCCTAGATAGTGCCTAATAAAATCTAGATAAATACTAAATTAGGTTGCCACACTTAGGACTCTATCCAATTTAAATTTCACTTAAATTAGTTAGCCCAAATAGCAAACAAGCTGACCCAATCCAATTGGGTTAGGAGTTGGGCTAGTCAACATATACTAGTATGTCAATTAGCTAGCCACTTAGGCTCCCTGATCCTAATAAAAATGTAATTGACTTCCTTGGCAAACTCCCTGATGTGTGTGACAGGTTTCCACATCTAGCTAGTAGTATGATGAGGGACAGGATTAGGGGAAGGATCATCGATGAGCTACAAAGTCACCAAAGATTAGGGTACCACTAGATTTTTATTTTTTTATTTTTAAAGGAGGTGGTGAAGCAAATAACGGATATGGAAGGTATAGGTTTGGACTCTCATGGACTCTGGGACTCACACTCACAGAGAGATCTCTCACCTCTAGGGCACCTCACCCACCTCGCTACATGGAGTCATTAAATTAAGTCTCAAAGGACATGAGGATGGTAAAGAAAGTGGAATCAAAGGGTAGAGGGATGACTAGACATGATTTCGCATCATGTCCTGGGATTGGGCCTCTCACCCTCTCCTTCACGAAAAGAAAGAAGAATCTCTCTTCTCTAAAAACTCATCTTCATTAACTATTTTATTTTTTTACAAAAGAATGAGAGTGGTATTTATAAACCTTTCCAATCCCTCATTTGAATTTGAATACAAGATAGAAAGGGTTAAAATTCAAATACAAGATAAGGATAAGGAGTTTAAACACAAGATAAGGCCTATCCCAATCCCAACAATCTTAGATATCCTAATCCTAAGAAATTCAAATTTATTTTTTTGAAAATAAACTAATTCTAAAAACTAAAACTCGATCCTAAAAACAACTTATTCTGGATGTGCATCAGGATATGGCTGCATCGGGATATATGCTGTATCAAAATCTATGCTACTTTAAGATCTATGCTATTGATGTCCCTATCATTTTCCTGAGGTGGGAAAAACTCGACTCCATCAGGTTAGGCTTCAGCATTTTTCTGGCTCCAGGATGTGCATGGCCTGTAGACTTTTTTTATCAGCTCTACTCTGAGATTTGTGTAGCTCTGAAGATCGTGTAGCTTTGAAGATCGTGTAGCTTTGAGGATCATGCAGCTCTAAGGATTGTGCAGCTATAAAATCGGCAACAGGGAGGGGCAATTACTTTCACGTTCGTGTGGGCTCCTTCCTCTCTATGGATCGATGAATGAGAAACAAGGAAGGCTTTCAAAGGGCAATCCGGCAGGCGTTCACCGATGACAGCGCTGGGGAGGAAGACAGTGGCACGGGGATCTGGTCGGGGGAAGGAGGTGGAGGCACCGATTGAAGGAGTGGAGGAGGTCTTCTCGATGGCCTCAACATAATCAGAGATGATGAGGGGAAGCTTGGGGACGGACTCAACGCAGTGACCTCGGGCCATCACGAGGGAAGGGACGGTGGAGGCGGCGAAGGCAGAGACTACAGCAAAGCGACGCTGGTTGATGTTGACACGGCGGTGCCAATGGTAGCAAATCTTGGTAGGAGCGAACGTCCGCCCGCCGTGAACCATGTTGCCAAAGGCTCCCTGGTCAGCACGGTGGGTGCCACCACCTAGGATGTGGGGGATATGGAAGATGGTGTGGTCAGTGCTCCAGGACTTGGCAGAGGTCTGATGGCCGGTGTGCTTGGAGATGGCATAGGGCTAGCGATGGTTCTTGGAGAGGTTTGCACGACCGAAGCGGACGATGTTAGGGCGGATCAAGGCCTTGAGGATGTTGAGGAGGGGGACGGAGTTGGATCTGTCAATGGCCATGTCACCCTTGAAGGGGGGGCTGGACACTGACGAGAGGGTGGACGCTGACAAGAGGGTGCACAACAGCGATGGCGGATGTCATTGTGGCAAGGGTAGGAAGGTGCTACTTCGATTTGGTGGTGGCAGTAGGGGTGTTGGTGGGGTGATGGAAGCAGGGGTGTCAGTGTGTCCGGTTGGATTTGGCTTGGTGGTAGCCAAAGAGGAGTGAAGAACCGGGGATGACCTTGGGGAAGGCAGTTGATGGAGTTTGCGACTCTGTCGATGGTGGTAGGTGAAGGAAGAGATGGGTTTCTTCATGGGTAGAGGGGTTTTCCGCTCGTTAGTGAGGGGATCTAGGGTGATTCGAGAAGATGAAGCATACACTAAGTCTCTGGCTTTGATACCAAATTGATGAACCTAAACCTATGGCTCTAATACAAAAGTTAATGAGGGACGGGATTAGGGGAAGGATCGTCGACGAGCTAAGAAGTCATCGAAGATTAGGGTACCACTAGATTTTTATTTTTTTATTTTTTTGAGGTGGTGAAGGAAACAACGGATATGGAAGGTATAGGTTTGGCCTCTCATGAACTTTGGGACTCACACTCATGGAGAGATCTCTCGTCTCTAGGGCATCTCACCCACCTCGCTACATGGAGCCGTTAGGGTAAGTCTCAAAGGACATAAGGGTGGTAAAGAAGGTGGAATCGAAGGGTACGGGGATAACTAGACATGATTTCGCATCATATGCTGGGATTGGGCCTCTCACCCTCTCCTTCATGGAAAGAAAGAATAATCTCTCTTCTCTAAAAACTCATCTTCATTAATAAATTTATTTTTTTATAAAGTAATGAGGATGGTATTTATAGAACTTTTCAAGCCCTCATTTGAATTTGAATACAAGATAGAAAGATAAGGGTTCAAATTCAAATACAAGATAAGGATAAGGAGTTTAAACATAAGATAAGGCCTATCCTAATCCTAACAATCTCAAATATCCTAATCCTAACAAATTCAAATTTATTTTTTTGAAAATAAACTAATCCTAAAAACTAAAACTCGATCCTAAAAACAACTTTTTCTGGATGTGCATCGAGATATGTGTTACATTAGAATCTATGCTACTTCAAGATTTGTGCTGCTGATGTCCCCATCTTTAGGGCTTCACACCCTAAGGACTTTACACCCTATGGACTTCACATCCAATCACAAAGCCTTCACAGCAAAGTTGGAAAATAACAATTTCATTCATCCAGCATCATCTTTTGGTATCAGAGCCATAGGTTTAGGTTCATCATAGTAGGTCTAGGTCTAAGCCAATTCGATACAATCGAACCTGATTGACCTAATTAGGTCAAATTAAGCTAACTTAAGTTACCAATTTGAACATACTTTTGAATTGACTCATGAATCTAATCGAATTATTTTCGAAAACCTATAAGACATGATTGACATCTAGCAATGTGTCATGCCTACATGAAGGATGAGGAATTTGGTTGAAATTACCAAAATACCCTTCAGTGCAAAGTTAACATGCAATTCAATCCTTCGATCTCACTTTATCCTGATTAAGTGATGGGCATGGATAAATGTCAAACCCTAATATTTAATCCTTTCGAATCTCAATTCGATAATGAAGACTCGATCGATGAAAGATTAGAAATCCTATCTAATCTCATCATGCTTTGATCAAAGACTTTCTATGTTATCATTCAAAGAGATCACACGGGATAACTTCTCTTACTATGAGTGATCAATTCTTTGTTGACCTACTCATTACCTTTATACACAATCCACCATATCCAGAAGCACCCCGTACATGACTTAATCATCATGAATGGGCATGCACCGAAACATGGATTCATGTATACAAGATACTATGGTAGTCTCAGGTCTAAGGTCTAAGGACTACATGCACTACTCTCACTAAGAAAACATTGCTTTTGATAAGTAAGACTTCCATTTGATGTTCTCTTATCGGATCAGTTCAATGGACTCATAACCTATAGAGCACCCACATCTTTGTATTAGTGTCTCTATCAAGTGGTTGTGAGACAAACCATCCTCTATATTGAGCATACATAGGATGTATTAGTCTTTCTAGATTCATTGATCCCTGAACCAATGATCCATCAACTAGAAACATTTTAGATTAGGATTTATAGGAACTTAGATCTCACCATTATGATCTTCATCATAACCCTAATTCCATTGCCCTAACCTATGGGGTTCATCATAATCTTATAATTAAACCATAAGACACAGCAAATGATGAATCAAAAATTGCATTTATTAATATCAATCTTAAGTTGGGAGAATACAAAAATGCCACTGATACAATAATGTGATTGATGTTCAAGGTATAATTCTTTCACTTAGGTCTCACCATTATGATCTCCATCATAACCCTAATTCCATTAGCCTAACCTATGGGGTTCATCATAATCTTGATACGATACAGCAGTATGATGAATAGATACAGCAGTATGATGAATCAATAATTATCTTTTATTAATAAATAATATCATACATGAGTTAGAAGATTATAAAAATGCCTATACAAAGATTGGCTTTTAGGGCATAATTCTTTCAGGATGCTTCTCCCAAGTCCTTCATGGAAAATTGAGAAGACAGCCATACTTTTATTCCTCGTAATGCATGAATATCATTCCTGATTAAGAAAATGTTCTCCGCATACAAAATAAGAAATATTATAATTGAATCATTTGCCTATTTGTATATACAAGGCTTTTCTCTATTCCTAAAGAAGCCATATGTTATGATCACTTTATCGAAATGTATGTTTCAACTCTAAGATGTCTGCTTCAATCTGTATTGGATCTCTGAAGCTTGCACACATTTATTTCAGTTATGGATGTGAATCCTTCAGGCTGTATCATACACACCTCTTCTTCTAGCTCTCCATTTAAAAAAATTATTTTCACATCCATTTATCAGATTTCATAATCAAGATGTGCTGCTATTGCAAGTATGACCTGAATGGATTTGAGCATTGCCATAGGCAAAAATGTGTCATCATATCAATACCATAACACTGACGATATCTCTTAGCAACCAGATGAGCTTTATAGGTCTTCACCTTTCCATCTGTGCCCCTTTTTTCTTTTGAAAACCCACTTGTACCCTATGGATTTTATCCTTTCAAGTGGATCAACAAGTATCCATACATCATTGATTTTCATGGATTTCATTTTGGAATTCATGGCTTCTAGCCATTTATCAGAGTCGGCACTCTACATCACATCCATAAAGATGATCAGATCCTCATTTTTTTCATCAAATTCAACAGGATCACCATCCCAAACCAAGAAATCAAAGAATATATCTGGTTGATACGGTACCCTATCAGATCTCCTTAATGGTGTTTCTACAATAGGCTCTGGGTTTGATTCAATCAAATATGATTTTTTGGGTTCAATCAATGGTGTCAATTTTTTTACCCATCGAACTTCTTCAAGTTTAACCATAAAGGCATCACTTCCTTTCTTAAGGAACTCCCTTTCCAAAAAGATTGCCTTATTACTAACAAATACTTTGTGTTTGTCTGTATGGTAAAAGAAATAACCCTTAATTTTCTTTGGGTACCCATAAATGTACACCTATCAGACCTAAGCCCAAGCTTGTCTATCTTTAAATATTTGACATAAGCTGGACATTCCCAGACCCTAAGGTGTGAGAGTATCGGCTTATTCTCTATCCATATTTCATATGGAGTTTTATCTACAGACTTGCTAGGAACTCAATTTAGAATATAACAAGCTGACTCTAATATATATCCCCAAAAGGAGACAAGCAGACTCACAAACTCCATCATAGATAAAATCATGTCTAGCAGGGTTTGATTCCTCCTTTCAAACACTCCATTATGATGGGGTTTCCTGGGAGGAGTCTATTATGAGAGAATCCCATTCACTTCTAAATATATCATAAATTCACTGGTAAGATATAAAGATCTTAAATGACTCTGACTTATATCTCATCAAGTAGATATACCCAAACCTCGATGGATCATTAGTAAACATGATGTAGTAGTATTCGCCTATGGCCAAAGTATTCATGGGTGCACATATATCAGTATGTATTAGACTCAAAACTTGAATGGCCCTTTCATCCTTTCGAGTAAAAAGTGACTAAGTCATTTTTCCAAGAAGACAAGATTCGCGGGTCAGCAAGGATTCCCTCTTTGGATAACATGTCCATCCTTTTCTTGTTAATATAAACTAGCCTACAATGCTAAAGGTAGACATCAGACATATTTTCAATCCCAGAATGTTTATTGGATGTGTACATTACATTCGTAGGCTATGATAAAATATAAATATAATTCTTCAATTATCTATTGGATTTTGGGCTAATTTAGCAGAAGACTGGATTTCAGAATTTTTATTATTAAAACCCTAATCGACCAAAATCATAGACCCAAGGACCACTTGACCATGATAACTAATAAATCATAATTTAGGGTTATAGAGGAATACCTGGAGTGCTATACTCCTTAATTTTCATAATGCATACAAGTGTATACCCTCTAGAGATGATCCACATAGGAATCGAACCAAGAAAGTACTCCTACCGAGCTTGCTTATTTGACTAGTACTCTTCCCGGTAGCCTTCCTTCAGCAACCTTTCTCCCTTTGCTGGAACCCCTACCCTCCTGTAGGGTACTTAAGGACCTCTTTGAATCTTCTCTCAGAATTTGATTATCTCTCCTATATCTCTTCCTAGGCTCTTATCTTAAAATGACAAGTCTTGTCTTAAAGAAGACTTCTTGTCATAAGAGAAGGAAGAGAAATAGAAAAGATTTTTTTCAGATTGTTTTGGATGTTTTTGGTATCAGAATACTGATGCCTTTTATACTGATGCCTTTTATCCGAAAATATCGATCCCCGAATTGATGATCCAATGACTAGAAACATTTTATATTAGGGTTTATAGAAACTTAGGTCTCACCATTATGATCTCCATCATAACCCTAATTCTATTACCCTAACTTATGGGGTTCATCATAATCTTAATAAGATACTATAGTATGATGAATCAATAAATGCATTTTATTAATATTAATCTTGAGTTGAGAGAATATAGAAATACCACTGATACAATAACTATGATTGGCTTTCAGGGCATAATTCTTTCAATCTTCTACTTGCACTAAAGCCAATCGCCCTTATATTTAATACCTATACAATCTAGATGGTGATCTAACTGCTGTATTGGAAGTGCCTTAGTGAATGGGTCTGATATGTTGTTCTTTGTATCAACTCGTTCTACTACCACATCATTTCTTTTAATGATTTCTCAAATAAGGTGGAAGCATCTCAAAATATGCTTGGACTTATGATGAGACCTTGGTTCCTTTACTTGTGAAATAGCTCTAGTGTTATCACAATACAATGGCACTAGTTGTTGTATTACAGGAACTATGCCCAATTCAATGATGAACTTCTTCATCCAGACTACTTCCTTAGCGGCTTCACTAGTAGCTATGTATTCTACCTCAATGACTAAGTCAGCTATAGTTGACTACTTGGTACTCTTCTAACTCATTGCTCCTTAATTCAGAGTAAAGACATACCCTAATATGGATTTATTATCATCAGGATCAGATTGGAAACTAGAATCTATATAGCTTTTTAGTTTTAGATCCATTTCTCCATATTTTAGAAAAACATCTTTAGTCTTTCTTAGGTACTTAAGAATGTTTTTCACTGCTTTTCAATGATCCTTTCCTGGATCAGCCTGGAACCTGCTTATTATGCCTAAAACATAAGCAACATCAGGCCTGGTACATAGCATTGCATACATAATTGATCCCACTACCGAGGCATAAGGGATCTTATTCATCCTATCTCTTTCTTCTGGAGTCTTAGGTGACATCCTTTTAGATAGGTGTATGCCTTGACTCATGGGCAAGTAACCCTTCTTACTTTCCTCCATATTGAATCTCCTTAATATTAAGTCTATGTACCTACATTGGGATAAACCTAGTATCCTTTTAGATCTATCTCTATAGATCTTTATTCCTAGAATATTGGATGCTTCTCCCAAATCCTTCATGGAAAATCATTTTGACAGCTATGTTTTAACTGTCTTCATCATTGGAATAGCATTTCTAGTGATAAGTATGTCATCGACATACAAGACCAAGAAGACAATGGCACTCCCACTTATCTTCTTATACACACACGGCTCATCTGTATTCTTGATGAAACCAAATGTATTAATAGTTTCATCAAAATGAATGTTCCATCTATTTGATGCTTACGTTCTATCTCTTTGATGCTTACTTCAATCCATAAATGGATTTCCTAAGCTTGCATACTTAGTTTGGTCTCCCACATGAAACAAAACCCTCTAGCTATGACATATAGACTTTTTTCTCAAGACTTCCATTGAGGAATGTAATCTTAACATCCATGTGCTAGATCTCATAATCATAGTATGCAGCAATGGCAAGCATAATCCTAATGGACTTAAGCATGGCAACTAGCGCAAAAGTTTCATCATAGTCAATACCATGCTTTTACTTGAAACCTTTTGCCACCAACCTAGCCTTGTATGTTTTTATTTTCCCATCTACTCCAATCTTCCTCTTGAAGATCCATTTGCACCCTATTGGGACAATTCCCTTAGGTAGGTCAACTAAGGTCCAAACCTGGTTGTCATACATGGAGTCCATTTCGAATTTCATGGCACTAAGCCATTTGTCGGAGTCCTTACTCATGACTGCTTCCGTATAGGTTAGTGGATCATCATCTTCAATGATACTGGTTTCATTATTATTTCCAATTATAAGACCATATCTTAGAGGTGCTTCCTACACTCTTTCTGACCTACGGAGAGAAGGTGTGTGTTATGGTTGTACTTGATCAACTAGTACTTCTAGTTGAGGAACTTGAGTTTGTTCATTTTGAACTTCACTCAATTCAATTATTCTCTCATTACTTTCTTCTTGGATAAACTTTTTTTCAAGCAAATGGCATGCCTACTAATAAAGACCTTTTGTTTAGTAGGATGATAAAATAGGTATCCAATACCTTTTTGAGAATAACCAATAAACCTACATTTCTCAGCCCTAGCACTTAGCTTATATTCCAATTTCTTTTTAACATAAGCTGGACAATCCCAAATCTTAAGATGTTTAAGACTTAGATTCTTGCCATTCCATAATTCATATGGAGTGCTAGGTACTAATTTTGATAGTACCCTGTTTAATACATATGCAGTAGTTTCTAGAATATATCCTTAAAAAGATATTGGAAGATCTATGAAGTACATCATGGACCTTACCATGTCTAACATGGTATGATTCTTCATTTCTGCTACACCATTTAATTGTGGTGTATATGGAGGGGTTCATTCAGAGAGAATACCATTTTTCTTAAGATGATTAAGAAATTCAGTAGATAATTCTCTTCCTCGATCAAATCAAAGGACTTTAATACTTTTTCTAGTTTGTTTCTTAACCATATTTTGAGACTCTTTAAATTTATCAAAGGCTTCAGATTTATGTTTCATGAGGTACACATATTTAAACTTAGATAAATCATCAATAAATGTAATGAAATAAGAGTATCCTCCTCTAGCCTGAGTTGACATAGGTCCATATACATCTAAATTTATTAACCCTAACAACTCAGTTGCCCTTTCTCCATGTCTAGTGAAAGGAGACCTGGTCATTTTATCTATGAGGCAAGTTTCACAAGTTCCTAATGATTTATAATCATAAGGATCAAAAAAATCATCTTTGTATAACTTGTTAATCCTTGACTCACTTATATGACCTAATCGGCAATGCTAAAGAAATGTTTTATTAATATCATCCCTCTTTCTCTTTTTGTTTTCTACAAGTAATACTTCATCATTGAGGGATAGAATTTAAAGACCAATCATAAATTTACCCATTCCAAAAAGTTATTAGAATAAAAAATGGAGCAACCATTGCTCTTAACTTTTATTTCAAAACCTTATCTTAATAACAAATATATAAAAATAATATTTCTAACAACATTTGGAATGAAACAACAATCTTTTAATTCCAATATCTTGCCCGAAGGCAACAATAACATGTAGGTTCCAATAGCTTCTGCATGAATGGCCTCTCCACTCATGTCATAAAGCTTGAAGTTACCTTTCTTCAATCTTCTAATCTTGTAGAGTCCCTATAAAAATTTGCATGTGTAAGACCCACATGCGGTATCCAATATCCATCAATCAGAAGTTGAAGAACTCAATGATAAGTTTGTTTGTAACATAACAAATCTCTTGATGCTCTATTGGCATCTTGCTTTAGACTTGCAAGGTACATCTTGCAGTTCTTCTTCCAATATCCCTTCTTGTTGTAGAAGAAACAGGATCCATCATTTGAAGACCTCTTTGCCTTTTTCCTCTTTTTGATGCTCTTCTTCGAGTTCAGCTTTCTCTTTGAACCCTTCTTCATTATTTCTTTCTTCTTCCCATCAACTAGAAGAAGATGATGAGCCTTATCATTTTTGAAGTGGCTCTCAACTATCTTAAGCATGTTAAGCAGTTTTGGTAATGAAAGGTTCAGTTTGTTCATGTGATAGTTCATGACAAATAGAGAGTAGGAATCTGGGAGTGTTACAAGATCAAATCTTGACATCAAATCCTGATTAAGCTCTCCATCCATGACAAAACCTAATTGATCTAATCAGGTGATTAAGCCAATCATCTTAAGAACATGGACCTGTACAGGTGAGCCATCACTCATGCATGCCCGGAATAACTACTTTGATATCTCATATCTAGTAATACTACTATGCTCTCCATACAGCTCTTTGAGATTAAGCAGTACGGACTGAGGTTCCATATCTTTATGTTGCCACTTAAGCTCATTGCTCATTGAGGCTAACATGATGCACTTGACAATCAAGCTATTATTCTGCCACATTCTATAAGTAGCCTTTTCCTCCTCTATCGCATCATCTCTGATCAGATCTAGATCTGGAAAATCGAGGATATAAGATACTTTTTCCTGAGCAAGTATTATTTGCAGGTTTTTTAACTAGTCCATATAGTTTGGTCCGGTCAGTTTATTGGCATCTAGTATGCCCCACAGTGATAATGATGAAGCCATTAATTTAATCTACAATTAGATAAGAACAATATATAAGCAAACCACTCAAGATGATAATCATAATTAGATAAGGACTTTAAATCTAATTATGTCTCCCATTATTTTCTTCGAATACCATAACCCTCAACTATGGTAAATGAGAAACCAATATATGATTTCTTTAGTGGGGTTGAGATCCCAATTCCTTATAAATTAAATAAGGACTTTAAATCTAATTGTGTCTCCCATTATTTTCTTTGAATACCATAACCCTCAAATATGGTAAATGAGAAACCAATATATGATTTCTTTAGTGGGGTTGAGATCCCAATTCCTTATAAATATCTTGTGTTTACACAACAAACATTTTAAGCTCAAGGGTAGGAAGTTCTTTTCCAATTGCATCCCTTGCAATTCTCAACATAATACTTGCCTCTAAAACTCTTACAGCCTTGTATTTGCATAACAAACTATAATATCTTAGTTTAGTCTGACCCTTCATTTTATATAGTCATGATTGAATAATGTCACCCTTGAGTTAACAAAATAACATTATCAAGCATACTATAAAGCATAAATTGCACCATGTCAATTTTTTTTCTTTTTTTTCAAATCCTAATAGTAAGCCTTGAGTTTGCTCAATAAACCTACTATAGCTTTGATACAAATTTGGCTTGGCATGAAGGAAGGCAAATTATAGTGTGTTTAAAATTAATTAGTATTTTTAATTCTAAGATCTAAACTAATCAAATTGGCCAGACAAGTGGAAGAGGTGTGGGAGTCCTCCCATTCTTGCCTTAGACACCAAATAATTTTGGCTAGGTAAGTAACAAAACCAATTAAAAATCATATTTTTTTTACCTTCCCAGAGTCACTTTCCTTAGACACCAATCGATCAATCAAATCCTAAAAAGGATTTGCATCAAGATTTTATATAATACTATGACTAAATAATTTTTATGAAGGCTTTGATGGTCTTAAACACATCCTAATTAACCATGCCAACATGACACATATTCCAGCAAATAAGCATATTAACCCTAATATGCATAACCTCAGCATGATTAAAATAACAATGCATTCACCTCACTTTTTCATGGGATAAGATCATAGTAGCACCCCAACACGTCATAGGAGACCCCAATGAATGGAAAGAGAGAGACTTTAAACCCTACTTAGCTACTATAATTGGATGGCCATGGTGACTAACCCAATCCAAAGCAGTTACTAGGAGCATAACATATCATATATGTAATATAAACTAATCATGCAAGAGTCATAGCAAAGCAAGAAATTAACACTAAAATGATTACTAATTGCATGAATCAAGATGGCTCTGATACCACTATTAGCTTTTAGGTTGATGTAGTGGAAGACTGAATTTCAGAATTTTCATTATTAAAACTCTAATCGGTCGAAACCCTAGATCCAAGGACCACTTGACCATGACAACTAATAAATCATAATTTAGGGTTATAAAGGAATATCTAGAGTGCTATAATCCTTAATTTCTACAAGGCATATAAGTGTATGCTCTCTAGAGATGATCCACATAGGAACCAGACCAAAGAAGCACTCTTACCGAGCTTGCTTATTTGACTAGGACTCTTTCCGATGGCCTTTTTTCCTTTAGTGACATTTCTCCCTTTGCTGGAACCCGTACCCTCTTGTAGGGCACTCAAAGACCTTTTTGAATCCTCTCTCATAATTCGATTATCCCTCTTACATCTCTTCTAAGGATCTTGTCTTTGACAAGTATTCTCTTAAAGAAGACTTCTTGTCCTAAGAGAAGGAAGAGAAATAGAAAGGATTTCTTTCAAATTATTTTTAATGTTTTTGGCATCAGAATATCGATGCCTTTTATATTGAGTGAGGGGGCACCTGATAAACCTTTTCCTTAGCCCTTGATCTAATTTTTTAATGATCAAATAGGATCCTTCAAGCAGAAGGAGCCCCTTGGGTGAAAGGTCTTATCATGATATGTCATATCATGATTCCAAGAGATATATATGTATCTCTTCAATTTTCCAGTAATTTTTTCACATGCCATGTGGCAAGTAATCAATAAAAATTTGGCTAAGGGATGTGGGACTCCAATGGATATATCAGAGAACTAGAAGCCTTCAAGCAGAGGACTTCTGGATTTAAGATTGCGGTCCACACATGAAGGGACGCATCCCTTCATTTTGTGCACCACAATTCTTCCACGCTAATTCCATCTTTTGACCGGTCAAGCCCAATCCAAATGGGCATGAAGATAAGGGAGAGTGGCCTAGCATTTATCTAGAATAAGTGATTAAGAAGGACTCTTGGTCCTTCTGCATCCTTTAATATTGGCACACGCCAAACATGGCACCAAGAGTCCAATCCCACTTGGACTCTTCCATAATCCAAGGAGAATGCTCAATTACTTCCAGATAAATATAGGTAAATACTATACTAATTAGGACTTAACCCAATCTAAGTCTCACTTAAATTGGTTAGTCCAAATAGCAAGCAAACTAACCCAATCTAATTGGGTTAGGAGTTAGGCTAGCATGGATATGCTAGTATGAAAAATAGCTAGCCTATTAGGATCCAATGACCCTAACCAAAATCCAATTGACTTCCTTGACCAATTTCCAAGCGTGTGTGATCCTTTGGGCTCCACATCTAGCTAGCAGCAGCTCCAAGTCTAAGCTATTTCGATCCATTTGAAATTGATTAACCTAATTAGGTTAAATCGAGTTGACCCAAGTTATCCAATTCAAACCAATTTCCAATTGACTTATGAATCCATCCAATTTGATTCATGAAAATCTATAAGACATGATTGACATCTAGCAATGTGTCATACCTACTCAAAAGATGAGGAATTTGATGAAAATAATCAAAATACCCTTCAATGAAAAGTTATCGTGCAATTCAATCCTTCGACTCCCTTTATCCTGAATAAATGATGGGTATGGAGAATTGTCAAACCCTAGCACCTAATCCTTTCAAATCTCAATTCGATAATAAGGACTCGATCAATGAAAGTTTAGAAACACTTTCTAATCTCATCCTGCTTTGATCAAAGACTTCCTGAGTCAATAATCAAAAAGATTGTATGGGATAAGTCCACCTCTTACTAGGAGTGATCGATTCCTTGTTGATCCACTCACATCCTTCATGTACAATCCATCATTTTTTAGAACATCCCATACATGACTCTTTGTCATGAATGAGTATGAACCAAAACATGGCTTTATGTGCATAAGGAACTATAGTGATCTCAGGTCTAAGGATTGCTTGCACAACTTCCACTATAAGAACCATCTTTTGATAAGTAGTAAGATTTCTATATGATGTTCTCAAGGTAGATCAGTTCAGTGAACTCATACCTTAATGAGCACTCACATCCTTATATTAATGTCCCTACATAAATGGATGTGAGACTAACCACCCTATCCATTAAGCATACATAGGTTGTGCTAGTCTTTCCAGAAACATCGATTTCCGAATCGATGATCCAATGACTAGGAACATTTTAGATTAGGGTTTATAAGAACTTAGATCTCGCCATTATGATATCCATCATAACCCTAATTCTATTGCCCTAACCTATGGGATTTATCATAATCTTAATAAGATGCTACAGTATGATGAATCAACAAATGCCTTTTATTAATATCAATCTTGAGTTGAGAGAATATAAAGTTGCCACTGATATAATAATTGTGATTGACTTTTAAGGCATAATTCTTTCAATATCCATGCATTGTGGTAACACCATTCAAAATGACATAACAATAACTATATTGTTAGAAATTGTGTCCCAAAGCCAATCACCTAGGATGTAGGTGGTTGTGCTCAGTATTTTAATTTATATATCAATTAATAAAATTTTATTTTGGTAGCTCATCATATTATTCATTTTCCTATAATGAACTATGTTTATGTGATGAAGTCCTTAGGACTACACTGACTTCGATATAGAGAGGATATATCGAGTGATCCTTTGAAATGTTCACAACCAAATGATACATTATACATGACGGTAATGTATCAAGTATAGGTTGTTGTGGTTTACATCATTTGGTTGTCCTCTTGACAAAAGGAGTGTGGTGACACTGATGTGATCTGCAAGTGGGATGTGACATCTCATTGAACGTGACTCCGTGGAGCACCTTTCTGCCAAAGGATCGCTGGCGATTGGATATGAGTATATGTGTCCCTTCGACTTGAGGTCACCATGGTAGCTTGCAAGCAACTCCCTATGCTTTGGTGCCGGACTATCCGGATTTCTAATCCGATGATAAAAGATTTCTAGGTACAAGCAAGTACTTGTGGAGCAGTGGTGGACCAAGATGGAATTGACTTGTCCAAATTGTTTGGATTGAATGCCTCGTAATGTCTCAATTTAGCAATTCCTCGACCAGGATAGTCCCAGTAAGGAGTCACTGGACTGCGAGGTTGAGAAATGTTGTAATTGACTCAGTTAGGGTTGGCAGTCTAATCCTATGTCATCTTGAGCATTGGAGATCAAATGGATGAATTATATGTTAACCATATGCCAGAGATTTGATAGATTGCTCTCGCATCTTTTGCCTATCCAGATACCGGGATCCATTGCTAGATGGTATCTTGTGCTTGTACTGGAAGTATTCCGGTGCTACCATTTAGGTTCGAACCTATGAGGTCACAGGCCATAGAGAATTTCTTCCTGATCCGGGAACCAATCAACGATTGGGAATCATTTCAGTATCAAAGTCAAACGGACTGTTGAGCACACATTGTATTTTTTCTAGTCCACCTGGTCTGATTTGGATCGACTAGGATTGGTTTGGGTCAACCAAGAATTGTTCCTGGTAAACCAGGACTAGACCCGGGTTTTTCTTTCTGATCGGGTTTGGTCGGACCAGGATTTTTGGTTTGATGAACCGATTTAAATAAAGGTTATTTTACACGGTATTTCTCCCTCTTCCCTTGCTATCTGGTTACCCTATTTTTACCATGTAATGGGATAAGAACATCTTGGTGATCGGCTTGGGTTATTTGATTATATTCTTTGCACCGTGACTTGATGGGGTCTCTCGGTGTTTCTTTATTCTCCCGCACGTCTGTGTTTCTCTCGGTCCCTGTTCTCTTGCCTTGATTCCCAGTGTTTTGATACCGATCAATGCCTATTCAAAAGAGTTTGGATTGTTCCGGATTTCTCTCTCGGGGTTTACATGGCCTTCACGTCCTTTTTCCCTGCCTCCTCGATGTCTTCTTCACAGGTTATCTCAGCATCATGAAGCTCTCAGTTGAAGTCTGTGCGATAGCATGAGAAGAAGCAGCAGGCCATCAAGAGAGGAAGGAAGAGGGCTTGCGGTTATTTCCCTAGACTCTCACACGTCTTTCCCATATCTCCCGATCCCTTCCTTGGCCTTCAAGGGATTTTTCTCCGCTGGTTTTGTTCTCTTGGTGGCTGGGCGTGAGTTGGTGAGAGGGATTGTAACAGGAAAAGAAATAGGGCATTAGAGAGGTGCTGTCTCTTATTTCTTTGGTGGCCGTGTGGTGAGAGAGGAGGGAACAGGGCTAACAAGAGGGGAAGTAACAGGGAACAGGGCTTCACGTGTTTTCTCTTGGTGGAAAGCTGCAGGGCGTGCGGGAGATGGGAAGAAGAACAGGGCTTTTGTTTAGCGAGGAGCAATGAGCGATTCATTGTGAGAGAGCTTTTGGGAGAAAAACTGAGTGCAGAAATTTGTTCTGCATTCCGTATTTCCCTGGTTTTATGGTTTCTCCGTTGTGTGCTCTTTGTGGAGTTTGGGCGGAGAAGACCGTCCATGTGGATTGTTCAGCTTTTCATGTTTTACGTGACCATGACATGTTCATTGATTCTTAGAGGACTAGCATTTTTTTGGGAGTTGGATCAGCGAGAGCCCGTGCATGGATACTTTAGAGGGTGGATACTTGGACACCTCGAGAGATTGGATCGATCTCTTCTTCTTGCTATTGCAGATTCAATTTGCAGTTATAGGAAACTCTACAAAGATATGTGATTTATTTTTGTTATCATGCATGCTTAGATCTAGATTATATCATGTTATTTATAATTATTGCAATTGCCTATACATGCCTATGTTTCAGTTTCATACATCATGTTATGTTTCATGTTATGTTAGATCCTGTGCATGAGTAGGTTTTTCCTTATGCATGCTTAAAAAGTTTAATTATGCAATACCTACTCCCTGGTGTAGCATACTTAGGGTAGGCGTCCGGTGCACCAATTTTCCTTCAGTGGTATCAGAGCCACAAGTTCCTGTGTAGAATATCATGATTGCATGTATTGGATCTGTATCTAGATTAGGGAATACTTTTATGAACCTAGTTGAGACCTTCACCATGGCTGTGTGTCCAGATTAATCAGGGTTTAAAATCCCTAATTTTTATGGCACGAGATGGTTCATAAGTGTTGCCCTTTTCAGAAGGATCCTTAAAGGAAACCTATGGTATTAAAAATATTTTATTCTTATACATGATCATGCATTGGCATATCTTTGTTTAAGCTTGCAATATTATAAATGATATGATAGACTAGATATGATGCATGAAAAATGTAAAAGAGTTTTACATGAATTTAATTAAAAATGTTTTAATTAAAAGTTGGCTTATAATCTAACAATTATGAATTGTAAGAATAATTAAATGATAAGCCAGATTAGGGTTTATGAAACCTAATATCATTTGAATAAGCCATCCAGGTTAATTGGGTTAGCTGTTTGATTGGGTCCGTTTATTGGGTTAGACCTAAGGTTAGTTGAATTGGACTTAAGAGAACTAATCAAATGTTGATTAAGGACCTTCTCTTTAGTATCTATCTAATAGTTAGATCGGTTAGTCCATTCTTCTTAAATGGATCTAATTTGTGGCTCTGTGGTAAGCCCGAGTTCTTAAGCTGGTCTAATCGAGTCTGGTAAACCGATTGGTGTCTAGGCAGGTTTGGCAGTTTTGATCATGGTTGCATGAGGCTACCTCTTTCCTGGCCAACTTGGTTGGTGTCTAGGAAAGATGGTTAATGGCAGATACTCACCCATGATCTCACCTACCTGGCCAATCCGGTCAACCAGAACTGATTAGAAGAGCTTATTAATTCGAGTTAACCCATGTCACCTGTAGGCTCAGGTAGGCAATTCAAGAGGGGGGGTGAATTGAGTTTTATAAAATTTTTGTACTATTTAAAATATCTATAAACTAAAGCAAGTATATGCTAATGCAATTCAAGTACTTGTGTATTTCAAATAAATATAGCAAAAATAAATAAATAAAAGCACAAGAAGAACAAATACACAAACACAAAAGTTTATAGTGGTTCGGTGCACTCCAAGACACCTATATCCATTCCCCAAGATTTCCTTGGGAATTATACTATAATCTCATGATTACAGTCAACTCGTTTTCCAGGATCACAAGTCAAAACCCTTGATTTTCACGGGCTAACCAAAAACCCCTTGGTTTTCCAGGCTAACCAAAAACCTTGATGGTTTTACGGGCTCACCAACAACCTACCTTGGTTTTGCGGGCTAACCAAGAACCTAGTTGGTTTTACGGGCTAACCAACAACCCAACTTATTTTGTTTTCGGGCTCACAAGTTAAAACCCTAGTTGGTTTTTACCACATAGGCTCACCAACAACCTTTGATGGTTTTCACTAGGCTCACCACCAACCTAGATACAAGAAATGAAGAATGAAAATAAAAAGCTTTCTTACAAAGCAGATTTTTTGTTGAAGTACATTGATTGTTGATGTTGAGCTTGTCTCCATGTTATAGAAGCTTTAATGGATGCTTGATCATGTTGCTCTTGGAAGCTCCCTCTCCTCTTTGAATTCTTGGAGGCTCAACACTCAACAAATTGGATACTCAAAATATCCTTCACATATTTTTACTTGAAAATCAAAGGATTTATCTTTCAAACCATGGATCCTCTTTCCTCTTCTTCTCCCTTGCTTCTCCAAGTATTTAAATAGCCCTCCAAACCTTATTTGACCGTTTATGATCGTTGGAGGATGAATTATAGCCGTTGGAGCCAAGTTGGAGAAGTTCTGCAGCCCAGAAAACTAGCCGTTACTGTTCAAGTGTCGACACTTCGCCTCCAGGTGTCGACACTTCAGTTTCAAGTGTCGACACTTTAGTTCCAGGTGTCGACACTTGACTATAAGTGCTATCAGAAGTTTTCTGTTTGTCTCAGGCCTTGAGTCGACACTTCACTCTTCAAGTATCGACACTTGATCCTCAGGTGTCGACAATTGCTTCCCAGGTGTCGACACTTCATCTATGCCAGGCTGAATTTTCTTCAAATTTCACTTCTTTGAGTACCTATAACTGATTTATACACTTAACGCATAATTAGTACTCAAATATACTTAAGTGTTTTATCATAATCAAAACCAGAGTCAACCATCTTCCCCTTTTTGATGATGACAAAACCTTTAAGTATATAAACAAGGTAAGCACAAAAATAAATATAACATGCTCCAAAAGATAAATAATAAGAATAGAGCAATGAAGCAATGAAAAACATTGAGCTCTCCATCAAAATATGATCCAAAAATAATTTTTCAAAAGCTCTCCCTTAACATATGATTTCTAAATTATTTTTCAAAGTTTTTCAAAATATTTGAACTTTCAAATTTTCAAATTTGGGCTGCCATGATCTTTAGCTCAAAATCGTTAGATTTTCAATCAGAGCATCGTGCTCTGATACCAATTGTAGGCTCAGGTAGGCAACCCAAGAGGAGGGATGAATTGAGTTTTATAAAACTTTTGTACTATTTAAAATATCTATGAACTAAAGCAAGTATGTGCTAATGCAATTCATGTGCTTGTGTATTTCAAATAAATGCAGTGAAAATAAAGAAATAAAAGTACAAGAAGAACAATCACACAAACACAAAGGTTTATAGTGGTTCGGTGCACTCCAAGGCACCTACATCCACTGCCCAAGATCTCCTTGGGAATTCTACTATAATCTCACGATTACAGTCAACTTGTTTTCCGGGATCACAAGTCAAAATTCTTGGTTTTCACGGGCTAACCAAAAACCCCTTGGTTTTCCAGGCTAACCAAAAACCTTGATGGTTTTACGGGCTCACCAACAACCTACCTTGGTTTTGCGGGCTAACCAAGAACCTAGTTGGTTTTACGGGCTAACCAACAACCCAACTTGTTTTGTTTTCGGGCTCACAAGTTAAAACCCTAATTGGTTTTTACCACATAGGCTCACCAACAACCTTTGATGGTTTTCACTAGGCTCACCACCAACCTAGATACAAGAAATGAAGAATGAAAATAAAAAGCTTTCTTACAAAGCAGATTTTTTGTTGAAGTACATTGATTATTGATGTTGAGCTTGTCTCCATGTTGTAGAAGCTTTAATGGATGCTTGATCATGTTGCTCTTGGAAGCTCCCTCTCCTCTTTGAATTCTTGGAGGCTCAACACTCAACAAATTGGATACTCAAAATATCCTTCACATATTTTTATTTGAAAATCAAAGGATTTATCTTTCAAACCATGGATCCTCTTTCCTCTTCTTCTCCCTTGCTTCTCCAAGTGTTTAAATAGCCCTCCAAACCTTATTTGACTGTTTATGATCGTTGGAGGATGAATTATAGCTGTTGGAGCCAAGTTGGAGAAATTTTGCAGCCCAGAAAACTAGCCGTTACTGTTCAAGTGTCGACACTTCGCCTCCAAGTGTCGACACTTCAGTTTCAAGTGCTGACACTTCAGTTTCAAGTGCCGATACTTCAGTTTCAAGTGCCGACACTTGACTTCCAAGTGTTGACACTTTAGCTCCAGGTGTCGATACTTGACTGTAAGTGCTATCCGAAGTTTTTTGTTTGTCTCAGGCCTTTAGTCGGCACTTCACTCTTCAAGTATCGATACTTGATCCTCAGGTGTCAACACTTTCTTCCCAAGTGTCGACACTTCATCTGTGCCAAGCTAAATTTTCTTCAAATTTCACTTCTTTGAGTACCTATAACTGATTTATACATTTAACGTATAATTAGTACTCAAATATACTTAAGTGTTTTGTCATAATCAAAACCAGAGTCAACATCACCCAAGTTAATCAGTCTGTCTGATCTTTAGGTGCCCATGGACCAACGTGTTGAATTTAATTCAACCATCCTGAGAATTGATTTGATCAGTAGGAGGTTGATCCATGTTCTTCTCTCTATTCTTCTATCATAATTTAATAAAATCCTCTAAAATTATTAGATCCTAAAAAAGACTAAGTTAATGAGTTCATGGTGTCTTAGCCTCCTATTAAGTGGGTTAGTAATGAGTCCTTTAGCTTGGTTTACATTGGCAGTTCCAAAGAATGGGTGTACATTCGGTTACTGAAATTACTCTCTCATAGATGATGGTCAGTGCAACCTTCTTAACGGTGATCAGGTGGGCCGGTCAAAGTTGGGCTTGGTCATTCGTTAGCTGGAAGCATTGGATTTGTCATGTTGATGGTTGGATCTAACCAGAGACCCGCAATAGGAGGCCCCAAGGCTGATTGGGGGTTCTCTGGGGCAAAATTTATTACTGGAAGTTGCTTAGGGAAGCAATTGGTTAGAGAACCTACCTTTAGGCGCGTATGGGTGAGCTAGCCAATGTCGGGCTCATACGTGGTCTATTGGATTTCAGTACCCACTATGAAATGATGATTTCACGGATTGGAGTTAGAGGCTCCCAATCTAAAAAATTAGTGGGAGGGACCTTTAGACTAAAGTCCAAGTCTTTTGGTTTAATTGATTAATTCATATACTAATTTGGTCTTAATTTTTCTTCAGATGTCTTCAAACCTTTCGCTCCGATCACTTCTCCATAGTGAGAAGTTAAAGGGTCCCAATTTCGATAGCTGGTATCGAAAATTGAGGATAGTCTTGGAGCACGAGCGGATCCTTTATGTGATAATGGATCCAGCACCAAAAATCCCTCCTGCCAATGCTCGGAGTTCGGTCAAGGATACTTATTTGAAGTGGGTTTCTAATTGGACTACTGTCCGATGCATAATGTTGGCGATGATGAACGACGAGTTCAGTCGCAAATTCGAGGAGGCCCAACCAGATGAGATTCTTCAAAGGTTGAAGGAATCTTTCGGCATGCCAGACGATGTGGAGCGGTACAAAGTGTCTTGTGCCATCTGCAATGTCAAAATATGGAATGGCGCTTCAGTCACTGATCATGTATTGTACATGATCGAGATGATCGAACGATTGGGCATGCTTGGATGTCCCTTGCACGAGCAACTCGGCAAGGATGCGATCCTGAATTCTCTACCCTTCTATATTGACTTTCTCGATCATTATAGAATGAATAAGCCTGTAGTCAATTACCATGGTTTAATGGGATTGTTGCAGACTTACGAAAGGACCACCAACTGAATAAGGGGGTGGTGAATTTAGTGGGAGGTTTTAGAGGTCGTCTTCCCTTTAAGAAAGGGATGAAGAAAGTAAGGGAAAGAAGGTGCAGAGTGCTCCTGGCCCTAGTCAGACCAAGAAAGTGAAAGCTGATCAAGCTGGTGCAGAGTGCTTCTATTGTAAGAAGCAGGGACATTGGAAGAGGAGCTGTCCTCTTTATCAAGCATCCTTAGACCCGAACAGGCCAAGGAAGGAAAAGCAGCAGAGTGCTGGATAAGGTATTTATATGATAAAACCTTGTAATTTCTCTATTTTGTCATGGCTTGTTAATGTAATGTACACATCTAGCAAATGCCCAAGGATAGAAAATGTCAGTGACCTGTATCTATGGCACTATAGGCTAGGTCATGTTAACCAAAATAAGATAAATAAGTTGCGAGGAGAAGCCTCCTCGAGGTCAGTGATTCTGACTCACTGCCCACTTATGAATCCTGTTAGCTTGGTAAAATGATCAAGTCACCTTTTACTAGAAAAGGTGAACGAGCTACAGAACTTTTGAGTCTCGTACATACTGATATATGTAGACCCATGACAGTTAGTGTCATAGGTGGATATAAAAATTTCATTACATTTTCAGACGACCTATCCAGGTTTGGTTATATCTTCTTGATGAGACATAAATCTAAGTCGTTTGAAATGTTCAAACGATATCATAATGAAGTGGAGAAACAAATTAGAAAGAGTATTAAAATCCTTCGATCTAATTGAGGTGGTGAATACCTATCCGGTGAGTTCATGACATATCTTAAGGAGAATGGGATTCTTTCTTAGTGGACTCCTCCAGGAACACCCTAGTTGAATGGTGTGTCTAAAAAGAGGAATCGAACGCTGTTGGACATGGTTAGATTCATGATGGGCTTTGCAACTCTACCGCTGTCCTTCTGGGGATATACACTTGAGATAGCTTGTTACTTGCTGAATGATGTTACGAGTAAATCTGTTGTCTCCACTCCATATGAGTTATGGACTAGACGTAAGCCCTCAATTTTACACCTTTGGGTTCGGGGTTGTCCGCTTATGTAAATCATTTAGACTCAAATAAACTTGGTCCTAGGTCTGATCGGTGCCTATTTATTGGGTACCCTAAGGAAATAAAAGGATATTTCTTCTACTTAGAAGACGAACAGAAAGTGTTCATTGCTCTTAGGGCTATCTTTTTGGAAAAGGAGTTCCTTGAAGAAGGAACTGTAGCCTCTAAGATTGAACTTGGTGAAGTTCAACCAGTGGAAGAACCTGCACACTCTAAGGACATCATAGAACTGGCTGTGATTGGATCACACCCAGAACCCATTAATAGGAGATCCGGTAGAGTACCGCGTCAGCCGGATAGATACTACGGTTTCTTGGTCCGAGATGTTGATCCCATTGAGCTCGACGAGAACAATGAGGATCCGATCACCTATATGGATGCACTTAAGAGATCTGACTCTGAGGAGTGGCTTGGAGCCATGCGATTTGAGATGGAGTCCATGGAGATCAACAATGTATGGACATTTATTGATCCACCTGAAGGAATAAAATCCATCGAGTGCAAGTGGATTTTCAAGAGAAAAAAGGGTGCAGATGGGAAGGTGGAGACCTATAAAGCCCATCTAGTTGCCAAGGAGTATTATCAGAGATATGGTATCGATTATGACGAGACCTTATTCCCTATGACAATGCTCAAGTCTATTCGGATCATGTTTGCTTGGCAGCACATTTTGACTATGAGATCTGGTAGATGGATGTCCGAACCGCTTTCCTAAATGGGGAGCTAGATGAGGAGGTGTATTGATACAGCTTGAAGGGTTCACATCCATAGATAAGTCAAAAGTGTGCAAATTGCAGAGGTCCATTTATGGACTCAAGCAAGCATCTCGAAGTTGGAACATGCGATTTGATAGGTGTATTAAATCGTATGGCTTCATTAGGAATGGAGAGGAACCCTGCATCTATAAGTGGGTTAATGGTTCTGTGATTACATTCATGGTACTGTATGTTAATGACATTCTCTTAATTAAGAATGACATCATAGCATTGCAAGGAATAAAGGTCTGGTTGTCATCTCAGTTCTCCATGAAGGACTTGGGTGATGCTTCTTTCATACTGGGTATGAAGATCTACAGAGATAGATCTAAGAGGCTTTTGGGATTGTCCCAGTCTATGTACATTGATATCGTGCTGAAACGGTTTAGCATGAAAAATTCCAAGAAAGGCTATCTCCCGATAGGTTCTGGAATTACTCTTTCCAAGAAGGATTGTGCGACAACTCCTGAGGAAAGAGAGCATATGAGTAGAGTGCCTTATGCTTTTACAGTGTGCTCTATCATGTATGCTATAACATGTACTAGACTAGACGTGGCATACTCACTAGGAGTAGTGAGCAGATACCAATCTGACCCAGGTGAGGTGCATTAGAAGGTGGTTAAAACCATCCTGAAGTATTTGAGAAATACTAAGGACCAATGTCTAATTTATGGAGAACCTGACTTGAAACTTGTAGGGTATACTGACTCCAATTTCTAGTCAGACAGAGATGATAGCAAGAGTGTGTCAGGATTTGTATTTACCCTGAATGGAGGAGCAATCTGCTGGAAGAGTTCCAAGCAGGTAACAGTTGTAGACTCGATATGCGAAGCAGAGTACTTTGCAACATCAGATGTAGCAAAGAAAGCCAAATGGTTATGCAAGTTCCTTGGAGAGCTAGGGGTGGCACCTTTCCTAGATGGTCCTGTTTCTGTGTATTATGACAGCACAGGAGCCATTACTCAAGCTAAGGAGCCAAAGTCTCATCATCGCACCAAACACGTTCTGCGGTGCTATCACCTCGTGCAAGAAATCGTAGACCGAGGCGACATCAATGTTATAAAGATCGATGGAAAGGAGAATCTAGCCGACCCCTTCACTAAAATCCTCGGAATCAAATAGTTCGACTATTGTAAAAAGAAAATGGGTATTAGATACTGTTCTGATTGGCTTTAGTACAAGTGAGAGTTGTTGGAAATTGTGTCCCAAAACCAATCACCTAGGATGTAGGCGGTTGTGCTCAGTATTTTAATTTATATATGAATTAATAAAATTTTATTTTGGTAACTCATCACATTATTCATTTCCCTGTAATGAACTATATTTATGTGATGAAGTCCTTAGGACTGCACTGACTTCAATATAGAGAGGATATATCGAGTGGTCCTTTAAAATGTTCACAACCAAATGATACATTACATAGGACGACAATGTATCAAGTATAGATTGTTACGGTTCATATTGTTTGGTTGTCCTCTTGACCAAAGGAGTGTAGTGACACTGATGTGATCTGCAAGTGGGATGTGTGACATCTCATTGAATGTGACTCCGTGGAGCACCTTTCTATCAAAGGATCGCTCGTGATTGGATATGGGTATATGTGTCCCTCCGACCTAAGGTCATCATGGTAGCTTGCAAGCAACACCTTGTGCTTTGGTACCGAACTATCCGGATTTCTAATCCGGTGATGGAAGGTTTCTGGGTACAAGCAAGTACTTATGGAGTAGTGGTGGACCAAGATGGAATTGACCTGTCCAAATTGTTTGGATTGAATGTCTCGCAGTGTCTCAATTTAGCAAATCTTCTGTTGCCCAGAAATGGAGCCCAAGAGGGGGGGTGAATTGGGTCTTTTAAAAATTTAACACAATAAAACAAATGGTCTAGTGGTGCTTGTGAGAAACAAATAATTAGATGCAAGATAATAGCACTTAATTAAAGAATGCAAAAAGAAAAGAGAAATCACACACAAACACAAGATATATAGTGGTTCGGTGCAAACCTAGCACCTACATCCACTCCCCAAGCCATCCTTGGGAATTCCACTATAATCCACACCAGATTACAGTTGACTTGTTTTACAAGGCTCACAAGTCAAAAACCTAAGTTGGTTTTATTACTTAGGCTCACCAACAAACCTAACTATGTTGCCCAAAATGGTGCCCAAGAGGGGGGGTGAATTGGGTATTTTAAAAATTAAAGCAATATATGTGCTAACAAGTTCTAAGGTGAAGAGTGATAGTGCTCAAGTAATTGTGCAACGGAAGCAATGAAATAAATCAACAATTAAAAGCAAAAGAAGATAAAGAGTGAAGCAATGCAAACACACAAGAAGTATAGTGGTTCGGTGCACCTAGCACCTACATCCACTCCCCAAGCTCCACTTGGGAATTTCCACTATAATCTTTAGATTACAGCCAACTTGTTTTACCAGGCTCACAAGTCAAAACCTTACACACTTATTTTGGCTTCGGGCTTACAAGCAACCCTAGTTGGTTTTAACAATTGGCTCACCAACAAACCTCACTCACTTGTTTTGGCTTCGGGCTTACAAGCAACCCTAGTTGGTTTTATCACTTGGCTCACCAACAAACCTCACACTAGTTTCAAATTCCCTTGAAACTAGCTAAAGACAAAAAGAATATGAATACAATGAATAAAACAAGACAAACTCCTTTTGAGCAATAAGTAATTCGATGTAGCTCTTGATGGAGACTCTTCAAGCCTTTCTCTTGAATCTTTGGACCTCACTAAATGCCAAATACTTGAAAGTTGGATTCCTCAAAGATGGAGAGCTTTTGGCTAAGGAATCTCTTGGTTTTCTCACTCTTTTTGGCTTGGAATTGATTGAAGGCTTTGTACTTTGACTCTAAACATTTTCACTTTGTCTCCTTGTCTTTTTGAAGTTTGGTGGAGGTTAAATACCTCATTCATGCAGAAACAACTCCACAAGACCGTTAAAATCAAAAATATGGCCGTTTATGGCCGTTAGAAATCAAATCAAAAGTTCAGAAAAACTAGCCGTTATGCCATGAGTCGACCTCATGAGTCGACCTCTGGATCAAGTGTCGACCTCATGAGTCGACCTCCAGTTTATCTTAGGCAAAAATCCAGAAAACCATAGTTCTGCCCAGTTTGAATTCTCAGGCTATGAGTCGACCTCTGGTGTCGACCTCTGGACAAGTGTTGACCTCTGGTGGTCGACCTCTGGAGCGTGCCACTGAAATTTTGCCGTGCCGGCCATGCTGAACTTTTCTTCTCTTCATGAGTCGACCTCTGGTGGTCGACCTTTGATAAGGTGTCGACCTCTGGTGGTCGACCTCTGATCTGAAATTTTCTAAAACTCTAGAGAGGTGCGTGCCATGCTTGAGTTTCTTTAAGCCTTTGTTTCTTTTGTCAATTATTTCTTAACAGAAAGGTCCAATATGAGAAATTTGATCTTGTTCAAGGTAGAAGAGCTCTTTTCCAAATCAGGCAAACTTGGTTTCATCATTGTACTCTTAGTACTCTTTTCGAATAACCTAAGTCCTGAAACTTTATCTTGAGATGAAACATTAGTCCAAACATATACTCAACTTTTTGTTAATCATCAAAACTAAGGAGCCAAAGTCAACAATCTCCCCCTTTTTGATGATGACAAAACCTTGAGTATATATGCAATTAAGTCCAAAAGCAAAATATAGCAATAAAAATTTTCAAAGAATCCTTACATGCATGAGTATATCATAAAGATTTTACTTTTCATCTACTTTTTTGTGAAAACATTCTCAAGAGTCAAAAAGATTTACTTTTCATTTACTTCTTTCTTTTTGTGAAAACATTCTCATGAGTCAAAAATAAGAAACAAACAAGCTTTACTCATAAGAATCATATATACTTTACTACTCATAAGAAGGAGTCTCATATATACTTTACTACTCCCCCTTTTTGTCAAGAATCAAAAAGTCCATTTTTGTAGTGAAAGATATATTAAAGAAACTTATGTTCCATTACTATGAAGTATTTAGTTGCATAAAATACATGCTCCCCCTCAATTTGTGCATTCAATATAACAAAAATATTCTATCTTGAGGGTTTAAAAAGATAAATGCTAAAAGTTGGTATCAGACAGTAAAATATCACAATATAGATAAAAACAAATGTATTCAGTTACAAAATTGCTTACATAGTAAGCACAAAACACTGATACAACAGACCATACAAAGCAAACTAAGTACAACAAGTAAATCTATGAGGCTACTCCTCATCAGAAGGTATATCAAAAGAGATAGGAGCCAAGATCCTAAATGAGGATTTTGGAGTCCTATGAGAGTGACTCCGAGTCCTCAGAGAGGGACCAGACCTAGGGGTAGTCCTACGAGATCTATAGGTCCGAGGAAAGGGCTCCACAGGTGTCCTGACTGAAGCAGTAGCAGAAGGAGTAGATGGATCAGTATGCTGAGTAGACTGAGCTGGAGTGTGCCTGCTGACTAGCTCATAAGCTGTGGGATCATCAATATCTGTCTCTGTATGCTCATCTATATTATCCGGAATCCCAGTAATAGTCTCAAAAAGTGACTCTGTAAGCTCAGTATCTACTGGCACATCTGTAGCTGGAGGATCTGTACTCGGAAGATCAGTAGAAAGAGGATCAGTAGAAGGGGAAATCTCTGGAATCGGATCTGCAGGTGGAACATCAGAACTACCTGCTCCAGGCTGATCTCCATCACTGTCACTGTATCCACTGGAGTCATCATCATCATCATCATCTGAATGTGGAGGAGATACTGTCAGATCTGCAGTCCCTGATGGCAGTGCTAATCTCAGTAGGCTGAGGATCTGTCGAAATCCTGTATCCATACTAGCTGAGAGAGCTCCAATGCGCATATCTGTGTGTATCCGCAGATCATGTAGCTCCTGTCGTACACCAGTAATCTCTGTCCGGACCTCTGAAATGTGATCAGTCACTCTCTGCTCAAAGTCCGATATCCTCGCTGTAGTCCTCCGTGGTGTAGCAGTAGTAGTAGGTGCTGGAGCTGATGAGGGTGGTGGCGTGAATGGCTCAGGCTCCGCAGTCTCTGACTCTGGTGCTGGGCGAGGAGGTGTACCATGATCAGTAGGCTCTGAAGGCCCTGCCTCAGCTGCTCGGATCTCATCCTCCTCATCTGGCTCCTGGCCAGACTCTCATCGCACCCAACGGTCACCAATCAGTCGAAATCCCATCCTATGCAAGGATTTCTCTCCATATGTATCAGTATGCTGCAGCTGACTGAAGGGTATACCATCAAATGAAACACCATGCTCCCTGAATAGCTGAGTCAGCCCCATGCCATATGGCTGAACTAGTCTCCTGTGAGATGCTGCCTCACCCATCTGCTGAAGCATGATCCTGGGAAGGTTGATGGGAGTCCGCTGTCTCAGGGACACCATCAACACCAGCTCATGCTCAGTGATAAAGTCGAATCTCCCGCTCTTCGGAATCAAGATACGGGCGATGATATGATGCAGCACTCTCATCTCCAGTGAAAGCTGGTTAGCGGCTACTATGGAAATGCCGCTAACATCCTCACGCTCTAGAATACATCTGAAGGCGTTCTCTCTGTCGCTGATCGAAGTGGCAGCAGTGCCATGAAGTGGAATCCTCCAAACGCGACTGATGACCTCCGGTGTCACTAGAATCTCGATCCCACGTACAGTAGCTGACCATCCAATGTCATCAGTGGCCATGGATCCATAGAACTCCCTGATGAGGTCTGGGTAGAATCTCTCAGACATCGTACAGAAATGACCAGACCTGCATCTCTCAGCACATCTCCAATAAAAAAGTGATGCTGATCCCAGAATGGTATATCCACACGCCTCCACTCGCAATGCTCTTCGTACTAAGCTGGCTGGCACTGGTGCAGGTGGCTCTGGGGTCGGCTCACGCTCATGTCTGACCTTTCTTCGTCGCTCAGTGCTACCTTGGCCTTGTTCCAATCTCCTTTTCCTTACTGCCAAGTGCTTTCTTGGACCCATATGAAAGGAAGAGGGGTAACTTAGGGGAAGTACAATGAGAAAGGCTAGAGGAAAGGAGAGGGAAAGAGGTTCACGGATTGAGAAAAAATAGATGGTGAAATGGTGAGAAATAGGGTTTGTGAGAATGAGAAAATCGAGAGTAAATGGAGAAAAAGTAAGAAACGGAAGAAAGAAATAAGTGATTTCAATTGAAAACAACCGAGATTTGAGGGTAGATAGATGCAAAAGCTTTCGGTTGTCCAAACCAAGAACACGGTCAAAAAGAGGTTTGGTTCCAAGGAAAGCAAGAGGAGAGGAGGGATTACCCAAAAGGATGAAGGAGAAGGGTGGAAATCCACTGTTTAGAGGTTTAGGGAAGTTGGAGGGGGACCACACAAGGAGAAATGGAAAAAATGGAGAAAAGATTGGCTTGCGGACGGGTTTTAAAAAAGGAGATTTCCGTTCAAGTGTCGACCTCTAAAAATTTTCAGGGGTCGACCTCAAGTGTCGACCTCCAAAACCTTAGGGGTCGACCTCAAGTGTCGACCTCCGAAAATTAAAGTGTCGACCTCCAACAATAAATTATCCAAAATAAAATTCTGTAAAATTTAAAAAATTGATAAAATTTAGAAAATAACCTTTAAACATATTGAGAATTTATAAATCATTTTTGAGGAATTTTGATGAGAATTGAAGAGTTTCAAGCAAAAGGATCAATGACTCCCAGTTCTCTTTTGATCATACAAAATCTATCTTCATTCAATGGTTTTGTGAATATATCAGCCAATTGATATCAGTACAAATAAACTCTAACAACACATTAGAGTTTTGAACGTGATCTCTTATGAAGTGATGTCTTATTTCAATATGTTTGTTTGCTTCTGAATGTTGTACAGGATTTTTCGTTAAATTGATTGCACTAGTATTATCACATCTTATGGGTGTCTAAGTTAGTTTGATGCCAAAGTCCTCGAGTATTGTTTGATCCATAGAATCTGAGCACAACAGCTTCCAGCTGCTCTATATTCGGCTTCTGCCATAGATAGAGCAACCGAATTCAGTTTTTACTACTCCATGAAATCAAATTACTCCTAGGAATTGACATTCCACTAGTACTTTTACGATCAAGTTTACACCCAGCAAAATCAGCATCAGAATATGCAATTTATTCATATGATGACTCTCTAGAGTACCAAAGACCAATTTCGATTGACCCAGATAAGTATCTAAATATACGTTTACAGCTAAGAGATGTGATTCTTTAGGAGCAGACTGAAACGTGCACACTACAAACCTAAACATTATATCTGGTCTACTGCAGTTAGATATAGCAATGAACCAATCATGCCTCTATATAATTTTTGGTCTACTGATTTACCATATTCATCTTTGTCTAATTTACATGAAGAGCTCATAGGGGTACCTATTGGTTTGGTAGTCTCCATCCCAAACTTTTTCAATATTTCCCTTGTGTACTGGCTTGTTTGATGGAGATCCCCTCTTTGGTTTGCTTAATTGGAGTCCGAGGAAGAAGTTGAGTTCTCCATCATGCTCATCTCGAACTCACTCTGCATTAACTTTGCAAATTCTTGACAAAGACATTCGTTAGTAGCACCAAAAATAATATCATCTACATAGATTTGTACACTACTAGCTCATCATTTTTTCTTTTTCAAAACCTTGTATTATCTACATTACCTCTAGAGAAATCATTTTTCACAAAAATGAACGTAATCTATCATACCAAGCTCTAGGAGCTTGCTTTAAACCATACAATCTTTATGCAATTAAAGACATATTAGTAAATCATATTTTAAACCAGAGGTTAGCAGTAGTAGTAGGTGCTGGAGCTGATGAGGGTGGTGGCGTGAATGGCTCAGGCTCCGCAGTCTCTGACTCTGGTGCTGGGCGAGGAGGTGTACCATGATCAGTAGGCTCTGAAGGCCCTGCCTCAGCTGCTGATCTCATCCTCCTCATCTGGCTCCTGGCCAGACTCTCGTCGCACCCAACGGTCACCAATCAGTCGAAATCCCATCCTATGCAAGGATTTCTCTCCATATGTATCAGTATGCTGCAGCTGACTGAAGGGTATACCATCAAATGAAACACCATGCTCCCTGAATAGCTGAGTCAGCCCCATGCCATATGGCTGAACTAGTCTCCTGTGAGATGCTGCCTCACCCATCTGCTGAAGCATGATCCTGGGAAGGTTGATGGGAGTCCGCTGTCTCAGGGACACCATCAACACCAGCTCATGCTCAGTGATAAAGTCGAATCTCCCGCTCTTCGGAATCAAGATACGGGCGATGATATGATGCAGCACTCTCATCTCCAGTGAAAGCTGGTTAGCGGCTACTGTGGAAATGCCGCTAACATCCTCACGCTCTAGAATACATCTGAAGGCGTCTCTCTGTCGCTGATCGAAGTGTGCAGCAGTGCCATGAAGTGGAATCCTCCAAACGCGACTGATGACCTCCGGTGTCACTGGAATCTCGATCCCACGTACAGTAGCTGACCATCCAATGCCATCAGTGGCCATGGATCCATAGAACTCCCTGATGAGGTCTGGGTAGAATCTCTCAGACATCGTACAGAAATGAACCAGACCTGCATCTCTCAGCACATCTCCAATAAAAAAGTGATGCTGATCCCAGAATGGTATATCCACACGCCTCCCACTCGCAATGCTCTTCCGTACTAAGCTGGCTGGCACTGGTGCAGGTGGCTCTGGGGTCGGCTCACGCTCATGTCTGACCTTTCTTCGTCGCTCAGTGCTACCTTGGCCTTGTTCCAATCTCCTTTTCCTTACTGCCAAGTGCTTTCTTGGACCCATATGAAAGGAAGAGGGGTAACTTAGGGAGAAGTACAATGAAGAAGGCTAAGAGGAAAGGAGAGGGAAAGAGAGGTTCACGGATTGAAAAAAAAGAGGAGATGGTGAAATGGTGAGATAGGGTTTGTGAGAATGGAGAAAATCGAGAGTAAATGGAGAAAAAGTAAGAAACGGAAGAAAGAAATAAGTGATTTCAATTGAAAAACAACCGAGATTTGAGGGTAGATAGATGCAAAAGCTTTCGGTTGTCCAAAACAAGAACACGGTCAAAAAGAGGTTTGGTTCCAAGGAAAGCAAGAGGAGAGGAGAGGATTACCCAAAAGGATGAAGGAGAAGGGTGGAAATCCACTGTTTAGAGGTTTAGGGAAGTTGGAGGGGGACCACACGAAGGAGAAATGGAAAAAATGGAGAAAAGATTGGCTTGCGGACGGGTTTTAAAAAGGAGATTTCCGTTCAAGTGTCGACCTCTAAAAATTTCAGGGGTCGACCTCAAGTGTCGACCTCCAAAAACCTTAGGGGTCACCTCAAGTGTCGACCTCCGAAAATTAAAGTGTCGACCTCCAACAATAAATTATCCAAAATAAAATTCTGTAAAATTTAAAAAATTGATAAAATTTAGAAAAATAACCTTTAAACATATTTGAGAATTTATAAATCATTTTTGAGGAATTTTGATGAGAATTGAAGAGTTTCAAGCAAAAGGATCAATGACTCCCAGTTCTCTTTTGATCATACAAAATCTATCTTCATTCAATGGTTTTGTGAATATATCAGCCAATTGATAATCAGTACAAATAAACTCTAACAACACATTAGAGTTTTGAACGTGATCTCTTATGAAGTGTGATGTCTTATTTCAATATGTTTGCTTCTTGAATGTTGTACAGGATTTTTCGTTAAATTGATTGCACTAGTATTATCACATCTTATGGGTGTCTTAGTTAGTTTGATGCCAAAGTCCTCGAGTTGTTGTTTGATCCATAGAATCTGAGCACAACAGCTTCCAGCTGCTATATATTCGGCTTCCGCCATAGATAGAGCAACCGAATTCTGTTTCTTACTGCTCCATGAAATCAATTAACTCCTAGGAATTGACAAGTTCCACTAGTACTTTTACGATCAAGTTTACACCCAGCAAAATCAGCATCAGAATATGCAATTATTCATATGATGACTCTAGAGTAAAAGACCAATTTCGATTGACCCAGATAAGTATCTAAATATACGTTTTACAGCTAAGAGATGTGATTCTTTAGGAGCAGACTGAAAACGTGCACACATACAAACACTAAACATTATATCTGGTCTACTGGCAGTTAGATATAGCAATGAACCAATCATGCCTCTATATAATTTTTGGTCTACTGATTTACCACATTCATCTTTGTCTAATTTACATGAAGAGCTCATAGGGGTACCTATTGGTTTGGTAGTCTCCATCCCAAACTTTTTCAATATTTCCCTTGTGTACTTGGCTTGGTTGATGGAGATCCCCTCTTTGGTTTGCTTAATTTGGAGTCCGAGGAAGAAGTTGAGTTCTCCCATCATGCTCATCTCGAACTCACTCTGCATTAACTTTGCAAATTCTTGACAAGACATTCGTTAGTAGCACCAAAATAATATCATCTACATAGATTTGTACTACTAAGAGATCATCATTTTTCTTTTTCAAAAACAATGTATTATCTACATTACCTCTAGAGAAATCATTTTTCATCAAAAATGAACTTAATCTATCATACCAAGCTCTAGGAGCTTGCTTTAAACCATACAATGCTTTATGCAATTTAAAGACATGATTAGGAAATTCATGATTTTCAAAACCAGGAGGTTGTTCAACATAAACCTCCTCTTCAATAAATCCATTTAAAAAGGCACTCTTAACATCCATTTGAAATAACTTGAAATCCATAAAACAAGCAAAAGCAAGTAAAAGTCTAATTGCTTCTAGCCTAGCAACAGGAGCAAAGGTTTCATCAAAGTCTATCCTTTCTTCCTGGTTGTAGCCTTTAGCAACAAGTCTAGCTTTGTTCCTAGTTACAATACCATGTTCATCAAGTTTATTTCTAAAAACCCATTTTGTGCCAATTACAGAAACATTAAGGGGTCTTTCAGTTAATGTCCAAACATTATTTCTTTTAAATTGATTTAGTTCATCTTGCATAGCATTAACCAGTTACAATCTTTTTCAGCTTCTTCTATTGACTTAGGCTCTATCTGAGATACAAAAGCTAAATAATCACAAACATTTCTAATAGAAGAGCGTGTACTTACCCCTTTGATGGATCACCATTATTAGCTCTTTAGGGTGTCCGTGTGCATACCTCCATTCTTTAGGTAAAGGTTTTGGTGAAGTTGCATTGATCTCTTGAGTTTGATCTTGATTCTCTTGATCATCATCTCCTTTGGCTCATCTTCATTGATTGTCAATTGTTCAAGCTTCTTTGTACCTGTTTCAACATCAATAGAATCTTCTTTTCTAGAAGATTTTTCGTTAGATTCATCAAACACTACATGAATTGATTCTTCAACCAGAAGAGTTCTTCTGTTGAAGACCCTGTATGCCTTGCTATAAGTAGAGTATCTAAGAAGATACCCTCATCTGACTTGGCATCAAATTTACTGATATTATCTTTGCCATTGTTTAATATGAAACAGCGGCAACCAAATACACGAAAATACTTGAGATTAGGTTTTCGATTTTTCCAAAGCTCATATGGTGTTTTCTTCAAAATAGGTCGAATTAAAACACGATTTAAAATGTAACAGGAAGTATTAATGGCTTCTGCCCAAAAATATCTAGGTAAATCATTTTCGCAAAGCATTGTGCGTGCCATTTCTTCAAGTGTCCTGTTCTTTCTTTCTACCACCCCATTTTGTTGAGGTGTCCTAGGTGCAGAAAAATTATGACTAATGCCGTTTTCATTACAAAAAGCTTCAAAATCATGATTGTCAAATTCAGTTCCATGATCACTACGCAAAGAAACAATAGTGAGATCTTTTTCGTTTGAAACCCTTTTATGAAATTTAACAAAAGCTGAAAATGTTTCATCTTTATGAGCTAAAAACATCACCCAAGTAAATCGTGAGTAATCATCTACAATTACTAGCCCATATTTTTTACCTCCCAAACTAGTTGTTCTGGTTGGTCCAAAGAGGTCCATATGCAATAATTCAAGGGGTCTAGTAGTAGATACTACTCCTTTAGGTTTGAAAGTAGATTTAGTTTGTTTTCCAAATTGACATGCAGCCAAATCTTATCTTTTTCAAATGTGAGTTTTGGCAATTCTTTTACAAGATTCTTTTTGCTTAATTTTGAAATCAACTGCATACTAGCATGCCCTAGCCTACGATGCCAAAGCTAACTAGTTTCACTTGCCTTGGCTTCCTTAGCCACTAGGCATTGACCACTTTCCATGGCTAGATCATCAAGATCAACCATGTAAATGTTTCCATGCCTATGACCAGTGAACTTGATGCCATCGACATCTAGACTAGATACCATGCACAAAGATGATTCAAAAATTACTTTAAAACCCTTATCACAAAACTGACTAATGCTAAAAAGATTATGCTTCAAGCCATCAACAAATAATACATTATCTACATAAGCATTAGGGGTGATATGGATTTTACCAATTCGACGATTTTGCCTTTTCCATTATCACCAAAAGTAACGTTTCCACCATCAATAGCTGTAGTGATGAGAATTGCTTCACATCCCCAGTCATGTGCCTTGAGCAACCACTATCCAGATACCACATTCTTCTTTTATTTTTGGTTGCAAGGCACACCTGCAAAAAAATTAATCAAGTTGAAACTTTAGGTACCCAAGTCATCTTGGGTCCTTTAGGGTTAGTCAAATTGGTTCCTTTTGGAACCCAAATCTTTTAAGGTATTCAATTTTCTTCTATTACAAATATATGATTTATGTCCTAATTTACCACATGCATAGCAGGTAATATTAGAAGATGCAGGTATGAAAAAGTTTTTGTAAAGTTTTTGCTGATTGTGTGGCTTAAATCCAAGTCCAGCTTTGTTAAACACTGCATGTTGACTATTTAAAAGCATACTTAGTTTTTCTGAACTAAAAGTAAACTTTTCTACAAAAGGTTTTACTTTTTCTAACTCTTCTTGTAATTCTTGTTTTGAAGCAATAGTTCTTTTTTTTGTTTTTCAATTTTCTCATTAGTTTAAGACTTCTATTATTTTTCAAAGAATCATTTTCTTTTAAAGATTATCCTTATCATTTGTCAAGGTCTTTACATGTTCAGTTAATTTTTGTTTTCTTGAATTAAATCTTCAATTTAGTTGAAAACTTTTCTGAATTTTGGTAAGCTCAAAATTTAGCTTTCTTAATTTCTTATTTTTCAGTTTTAATTTTTCATATTCCATAACTAATCATCATCAAAAGCATCATGCAATTCATTGAAAGTAAATTCAGTTTCAGGTTCAGAATTTACCTCATTATCTTCATTGGCCATGAAACATAAGTTGGCGACTACCTGCTGCTCTTCATCACTGCTGGAGTCCTCACTCTCACTCCAGGTAGCCATCATGGCTTTCTTTCTCAACATCCTTCGACTCTTTTTAAGCAAAGGGCAATCCGTTTTATAATGTCCAGGCTTCTTGCACTCGAAGCAGATGGGTGGATCCCTTTCTTTTTCTTTTTCTTTTTCTTTATTGTGATCACCTTTTTGTGGCCTTTTCTTGTAGAAGCCCTTCTCTTTCTCATGAATCTTTTGAATTTTCTTGTAATAAGGGCTGTCTCATCATCATCAGCTTCTTCTTCTGATTCATCACTTGACTCTTCCTTTGTAGTGGACTTGAAGGCTATGGCTTTCTTTTTCTTGTCATTGTCCACTGTCTTCTGCTTTAGTGAAAGCTCGTAAGTCATCAGTGATCCAAGAAGCTGCTCGAGAGGTAGAGTATTGACATCCTTGGCTTCTTATGGCTGTTACTTTCGCATCCCATGAAGCCGGAAGAGACCTGAGAAGTTTGTTAACCAGTTCACCATTAGATATAATTTTCCCAAACTCCTCATACCATTTACTATATTGGTAAATCTAGTATACATTTCACTTATACTTTCAGTTGGTTCCATCCTGAACATCTCATACGTATGAATGAGCATGTTCACCTTTGTGGTCTTCACTTGGTGTGTACCCTCATGGGTAACCTCAAGTGTATTCCAAATTTCTTTGGCGGAAATACAATTTGATATTCTGTTGAATTCACTAGGTCAAGTGCACAGAATAGCAAATTCATCGTCTTAGCATTTAACTCAGCTTGTTTGATGTCATTGTCATCCCATTCTTCTTCAGATTTTGGGGTGATAATGCCATTAACCAAGTGAGTGGGCTGATGAGGCCCTTTAGTAATTACTTTCCATATATGATAATCTACAGCTTGTAAATAAATACGCATACGAGTTTTCCAGTATGTGTAGTTTGTGCCATTAAAGAAAGGAGGGCGATTTGATGCTTGTCCTTCAAACACCCATTCCAATTGGGGCGGCCATGATCTTTCACTCAAGATCGTTGGACCTACAAGAGAGTACCGGCGCTCTGATACCACTTGTTGCCCAGAAATGGTGTCCAAGAGGGGGGGTGAATTGGGTATTTTAAAAATTAAAGCAATATATGTGCTAACAAGTTCTAAGGTGAAGAGTGATAGTGCTCAAGTAATTGTGCAACGGAAGAAATGAAATAAATAAATCACAATTAAAGAGCAAAAGAAGATAAAGAGTGAAGCAATGCAAACACACAAGAAGTATAGTGGTTCGGTGCACCTAGCACCTACATCCACTCCCCAAGCTCCACTTGGGAATTTCCACTATAATCTTTAGATTACAGCCGACTTGTTTTACCAGGCTCACAAGTCAAAACCTTACACACTTGTTTTGGCTTCGGGCTTACAAGCAACCCTAGTTGGTTTTAACAATTGGCTCACCAACAAACCTCACTCACTTGTTTGGCTTCGGGCTTACAAGCAACCCTAGTTGGTTTTATCACTTGGCTCACCAACAAACCTCACACTAGTTTCAAATTCCCTTGAAACTAGCTAAAGACAAAAAGAATATGAATACAATGAATAAACAAGACAAACTCCTTTTGAGCAATAAGTAATTCGATGTAGCTCTTGATGGAGACTCTTCAAGCCTTTCTCTTGGAATCTTTGGACCTCACTAAATGCCAAATACTTGAAAGTTGGATTCCTCAAAGATGGAGAGCTTTTGGCTAAGGAATCTCTTGGTTTTCTCACTCTTTTTGGCTTGGAATTGATTGAAGGTTTGTACTTTGACTCTAAACTTTTTCACTTTGTCTCCTTGTTTTTTTGAAGTTTGGTGGAGGTTAAATACCTCATTCACGCTGAAACAACTCCACAAGACCGTTAGAATCAAAAATATGGCCGTTTATGGCCGTTAGAAATCAAATCAAAAGTTCAGAAAAACTAGCCATTATGCCATGAGTCGACCTCATGAGTCGACCTCTGGATCAAGTGTCGACCTCATGAGTCGACCTCCAGTTTATCTTACGCAAAAATCCAGAAAACCATAGTTCTGCCCAGTTTGAATTCTCAGGCTATGAGTCGACCTCTGGTGTCGACCTCTGGACAGGTGTTGACCTCTGGTGGTCGACCTCTGGAGCGTGCCACTGAAATTTTGCCGTGCCGGCCATGCTGAACTTTCTTCTCTTCATGAGTCGACCTCTGGTGGTCGACCTTGACAAGGTGTCGACCTCTGGTGGTCGACCTCTGATCTGAAATTTCTGAAACTCTAGAGAGGTGCGTGCCATGCTTGAGTTTTTAAGCCTTTGTTTCTTTTGTCAATTATTTCTTAACAGGAAGGTCCAATATGAGAAATTTGATCTTGTTCAAGGTAGAAGAGCTCTTTTCCAAATCAGGCAAACTTGGTTTCATCATTGTACTCTTAGTACTCTTTTTGAATAACCTAAGTCCTGAAACTTTATCTTGAGATGAAATATTAGTCCAAACATATACTCAACTTTTGTTAATCATCAAAACTAAGGAGCCAAAGTCAAACAACACTTGTTTTGTCTTCGGGCTCACAAGTTAACCCTAGTGGTTTTAACACTTTGGCTCACAAAAACCACAATAACTTCTTTCAAGAAACCCTTGAAGCAAGGTTAAAGCACAACAAATCAGATATAAAATTTAAGCTACACAAACTCTCTTCAAGAGGGATTGGAATCTTTGAAAGCCCAAGGATTGCTTTGACTTCACTCTTCTTCAAGTTGCCCTTTTGGAATGTAGTAGATTTGAGCAGTAGGCTTTTTCAGTGGAATCAAGCTAGAAGAGGCTTTGATTTGAAGTTTGGAGAGACTAAAGGCTTTTTTTGGCTTTAGAGTGGACTTGAAAGCTCTTGAATAGACTTCTCCTTTTTCTTCTTGACTTCTTCTCAATCTCTTGCTTTAAAATGAGGTTGGTGGAGATTAAATACACCAAAAACTTCTAAAAATGGTTTGTGACGTTGGAGCATTGGAAATAGCCGTTTGGAGTTGAAATCCCATTTCTGCAGCCAGAAAAAATAGATCCTTAGAGCAGTCAGGCTGCAAGTGTCGACACTTGGCTGTCAGGTACGATACTTGAATTTTGGAGTCGACACTGATCATTCAAGGCGACACTTGATCATTTCAAGTATCGACACTTGATGCAAGGTGTCGACCTTGACACAAAAAATCCTCGAACAACAAGTTCTGTATTTTCAAAAATTCTCAGGCCTGAGTCGCACTTGAAACCTAAGTGTCGACACTGGTGTCGACACTGAATCTAGGTGTCGACACTTGGCGTGCCAAGGATTTTTCTTCGTGCCAAATGCTGAAGTGTCGAAACTTGTCTGTCCAGGTGTCGACACTTGAGACTGAAAACATCCAGAATCAAGAGTAAAAGCCTCGAATCAAAAATAAGTTCATAAATGCATAAACAAAAATAGTTAAGCAATATTAGCCCTTTTCAATGAAGAGAATGTCCGGATATGTGAGATTGCTCCGTGCCATTGCGTGCCATACACCATAAGTTTTTGGAATTTTGAGGTGCTTTCTTCCTGAAAACTCACAACTTGAAATTACATTAGAATACAATATGGCTCAATGTTTGTTATTCATCAAAATCACTGGGTGGAGCCAACAATCTCCCCCTTTTTGATGATGACAAAACCTTGGAAAAAAAGACAACATAGTTCAAACCATGAGTTTTCTAATTAATAGGAAACAATCTCTCCCTTAATTAGATACTTCTTATTAAGGTAAACTTCAAAGCAATATAATGCATCTTTTTCTTTTAAACAAGATACATGTTCTCAAATTCTCAAAACAATTAAACATCCATTATCACTTTTTCTTCATAACAATTACTTTTCTCATTACTTTTTCTCTCCCCCTTTTGTCAATCATAAAAAAAAAAACCTCCCCTTTCAATTAGCATGTATACAAAAAGAGAGTATAGAAAATATTATAGCTGAAATTGTGCTTGTGTCAGAGTAAAATATCCCATTATATCAGAGCTAAAATGTGATAAACTGAAGTATAACAAAACTATATATATATGAGACAAGTTTTTAGTACAAACAAAACTGAAATATATATCAAACATAAAAAGAGATCTGAAACAGTTATCTGTGAGGCTAGTCCTCATCAGAAGGACATCAAGACTAAAAGGAGCACTAATCCTAGATCTAATGGCTAAAGCCCTAGGAGGTGCTAAAGCTCTAAGACTCCTAGTATGGCCGGCAGGACCAAAAGCGGGTACAACCCTAGAAGATCTGGGTAGAAGGAGGCGAAAGATGATCAGCTGGCTTAATAGGATCTGGAACAAAGTCAACTAGAGCAGTAGAAGGAGCAGGTGTAGTAGGAGGATCTCGACTGACCATCTCATAAGCATCAGCTCCGCCTACACTGTCGCTGTCAGTGCCACCACCTCAGTGGCTCGGTCAACATCCTGATCACCTCCATCACAATATCAGCATGGCCCTGGTGATCGCCGCCGTCATCATCATCATCATCATCATCATCATCATCATATGGAGCAGGAGCAGGTGCAGCAAGAGGTATAAGTGATCTCAGAAGATCCTCAAGACGTGTAAAACCCTCCTCCATAGATCTGCGAATCTCAGCGTGCTCTGAGGTAGTCTGTGCTCGTAGAAGCTCGACCTCGCTACGCAGCTGAGTCACCTCTCCTCTGATCTATGTGAACTGGGCTCTGGCATGCTCCTCAAAGGATAATCCGGTAGATGGTGGTGGAGGAACTGAAGCATCAGGTGACAGGTGCTTGCCTGTGTCGATGGTACATCCACTGGAGGAAGGACTGCTGGCTCAGATGGTCCAGCCTCAGCCTCTCGAATCTCATCCTCCTCATCTGGCTCCTGGCCAGACTCTCTCCGAACCCATCGACCTCCAACCATCCTGAAACCCATGCGGTGCAATGACCTCTCATCATATCATCAGTGTGCAGTATCTCCTTGGGGATCTCCCCCTCCAATGATACTCCACAAGCTCTGAAAAGACGGGTCAGTGCCATCCTGTATGGCAACAGTGTCAGCGAGCTGAGTGGCAGCATCATGCATCTGTGACAGCATCAAGGCCGGTATGTTAACTGGTCTCCTCTCGATCAGACTGGTCATCAACATCAGCTCTCTCTGTGATGAAATCAAATCTGCCAGTCTTTGGTAGAAGAATCCGTGCGGTAATGTGGTGTAGCAGTCGCATCTCTAAGATAACTGGTTTGTTGACTCTAGTCTTGATTTGATGATTGACAAATTGTTTAAGTATATATGAGTACTAATTGTGTTTTAAGTGTATTCTTAGATCTTAGTACTCAACCATGTTGAATGAAGAAAATGCTTGTATTTCAGTTGAAAAAGTCCTTAAATTAATGGAAAATCAAATATATGGACTTTGGAATTAATATGAAAGGATTGAAGATGGTTCAGCAAAACGGCACGGCAAAATTTCAGTGGCACGCTTCAGAGGTCGACACCTGAGGTCAACACCTGTTCAGAGGTCGACACCTGAGGTCAACACCTGTCCAGAGGTCGACACCTGAGGTCGACACCTGAGGTCGACACTTGATCCAGAGGTCGACTCATGGCATAACGGCTAGTTTTTCTGAACTTCTGATTTGATTTCTAACGGCCATAAACGGCCATATTTTTGATTCTAACGGTCTTGTGGAGTTGTTTCAGCATGAATGAGGTATTAACCTCCACCAAACTTCAAAAAAGACATGGAGACAAGGTGAAAAGGATTAGAGTGAAAGTAAAAAGCCTTCAAGCAATTCCAAGCCAAAAGAGTGAGAAATCCAAGAGATTCCTTAGCTAAAAGCTTTCCATCTTTGAGGAATCCAACTTTCAAGAGTTTGGCATTTAGTGAGGTCAAAGATTCCAAGGGAAAAGGCTTGAAGAGTCTCCATCAAGAGCTTCAACGAATTTCTTATGCTCAAAAAGGAGTTTGTATTGTTTTTATTCATTGTATTCAAATTCTATTTATGGTAGGCTAGTTTCAAGGGAATTTGAAACTAGTGTGAGGTTTGTTGGTGAGCCAATTGATAAAACCAACTAGGGTTGCTTGTATTCCCGAAGCCCAAACAAGTGTGTGAGGTTGTTGGTGAGCCAATTGATAAAACCAACTAGGGTTGCTTGTAAGCCCGAAGCCAAAACAGTGAGTGAGGTTTGTTGGTGAGCCAATTGATAAACCAACTAGGGTTGCTTGTAAGCCCGAAGCCAAAACAAGTGTGTAAGGTTTTGACTTGTGAGCCTGGTAAAACAAGTCGGCTGTAATCTAAAGATTATAGTAGAAATTCCAAGTGGAGCTTGGGGAGTGGATGTAGGTGCTAGGTGCACCGAACCACTATACTTCTTGTGTGTTTGCATTGCTCTTCTTTGCTCTTTAATGTTGATTTATTTCATGCTTTCGTTGCACAATTATTTGAGCACTATCACTCTTCACCTTAAAACTTGATAGCACATATATTGCTTAATTTTTAAATACCCAATTCACCCCCCCCTCTTGGGCACCATATCTGGGCAACATGGTTCGTGGTAACTACTGAGATACCGCGAACATCCTCTCGCTCAAGGATGCATCTGAAGGCTGCCTCTCTATCATCAACTGAGAACGCACTAACTCCTCTCCGGGGTATCTCCCATACTCGGCTCAGCAACTCATCAGTCAATGAAATCTGTATACCTCTGACGGATGTCGTCCATAAGAGTCGTCGACAGTCCAGGGCACCGTAAAACTCCCTCACCAGGTGAGGATAGTATCTCTCCTGCATGGTGCAGAAGGGTACTAACCCTGCATCTGAGAGTATCTCTCTAATGCCAAAATGGTGCCTGTCGAAACAGTGTAGATCTACTCTCCTCCCTGAAGCTACTGACTTCCCTGCCATCCTCTCTGCAGGGGGGAGCTCGGAGTGGCTGAACTGCTCTGCGGAGCGGGATCGAATCTGGCCTTCGACCTCCTCTCACTACCCTGACTAGGCTTGCTAACTGCAAGTCTCTTTCTAGGACCCATATCAGCCAACTGACCAGGAAGAATGAAAAAGGTTCAGAACAAAGGACTGGCCATAGGTTGAGATTAGAGTTTGAATTGGTCTCAAAAACCAGAATTAATAAGTTTTGATCAAGATGAGAAATTTTGAGTAAAAATTGTAGATAAAATTTGTGTTGGGGAAGAGCACATTTGAATCCCAAAAAAAATCATGGGATTTAGGTTTAAGCATTTAGGGTTTTTGCAAATAGGCGAAAATATTCAAAATGCAATACTAGAAATCCTTCCTAATCATCAATAAAAGGATTTATTACATTTAAATTAGATGAAAACCTATTTTATTTTGCCCAAAATTGATGAAATAGTGATTTTGTGAAAAAGAGTTGAAAAACACCAAAAAGATGAGGAAAATTCGAGGAAAACAAATCTAAACAAGATTCCCTCAAATGGAGTTTTAGAAATTTACTAAAACACACAAAAATCCATTAGATTGAAGAAAAAAGTTTGGAAAACCTAAAACACGATTGTTTGGTTTAGAAAACAAAAGTTAAAAACATAGAGAAATAAAAACTAAATTACAGAGGGAAAATACCTGATTTGAGATGGATTGAAGGGTGAAAAGACGGGTTTGGACAGGGGGGACCACTGTTCCAAGAAATTTGGGGAAGGAAAATTTTCAAAAACCCTTCGTTCGGCCCGTTTAAAACAGTTCAGATTCGTAAGTGTCAACACTTCGGATTTGTCAAGTGTCGACACTTGGTCAGGTGTCGACACTTGACACTTTCCAAGTGTCGACACTTGGCCAAGAAAATTCGAGAAAATCTGAAAAAAAATAAAAATTCTTGGGATTTAAAACAATAAGTGTTGATCTTTTAGGACAAGGTAAAAAGGATACTAAGAGAGTCCTAGGAGAATGGATCAATTACACCTAACTCCCTTCTAATCAGACAGAACCTATCCTCACTCAAAAGCTTTGTAAACACATCAGCTAATTGATCATTGGTACAGACAAAATCAAGAATTATGTTGAGTTTTGTACATGATCTCTTATGAAATGATGTCTTATTTCAATGGTTTACTTCTTGAATGTTGCACAGGATTTTTAGATAAGTTGATTGCACTAGTATTATCACATCTTATGGGTGTCTTAGTTAGTTTTATGCCAAAGTCTTCAAGTTGTTGTTTGATCCAGAGGATTTGAGCACAACAGCTCCCAGCTGCTATATATTCGGCTTCTACCATAGATAGAGCAACAGAGTTCTGTTTCTTGCTACTCCAGGAGATCAAATTTACTCCAAGAAACTGACAGGTTTCACTAGTACTTTTACGATCAAGTTTACATCCAGCAAAATCAGCATCTGAATAAGCAATTAAATCACATGAAGAATCTCTAGAGTACCATAAACCAATTTAATTGAGCCAGATAGATATCTAAATATGCGTTTAACAGCCAAAAGATGAGACTCTTTAGGATTGGACTGATATCTAGCACACATACAGACACTAAACATGATATCTGGCCTACTGGCAGTAAGATATAATAACGAACCAATCATGCCACGATATAATTTTTGATCAATTGATTACCTGATTCATCCTTGTCAAGTTTATATAGAGCTCATAGGGGTACCTAATGGCTTAGTGTTCTCCATCCCAAACTTCTTGAGTATTTCTCTTGTGTATTTTGTTTGGTTGATGAAGATCCCCTCTTTGGTTTGCCTTATCTGGAGTCCGAGGAAGAAATTTAGTTCTCCCATCAAGCTCATCTCGAACTCACCCTGCATTAGACTTGCAAAATCTTGACAAAGAGATTCATTAGTAGCACCAAATATTATATCATCAACATAGATTTGTACTACTAAGAGATCATCATTCTTTTTCTTTAAAAAAATGTTTTATCCACATTTCCTCTAGCAAAATTATTTTTTAGTAGAAAAGAGCTTAAACGATCATACCAAGCTTTGGAGCTTGTTTTAATCCATATAAAGCTTTATGAAGTTTATAAACATGATTTGGAAATTCAGAATTTTCAAAACCAGGGGGTTGTTCAACATAAACTTCTTCTTCAATTAATCCATTCAAGAAAGCACTTTTAACATCCATCTGATACAGTTTAAAGTTCATAAAACAGGAAAAAGCCAATAGTAGCCTAATTGCCTCAAGTCTAGCCACAGGAGCAAAGGTTTCATCAAAATCTATCCCTTCCTCCTGATTGTATCCTTTGGCAACTAGTCTAGCTTTATTTCTATTACTATTCCATTTTCATCAAGTTTGTTTCGAAAAACCCATTTTGTGCCAATAATTGATGTGTTTGAGGGCCTATCTACTAGTGTCCAACATTGTTCCTTTTAAATTGATTAAGTTCATCTTGCATAGCATTTATCCAATTACTATCACATTCAGCTTTCTCAATAGTTTTAGGTTCAATTTGAGACACAAAAGCTAATAGTCACAAATATTTCTAAGAGATGATCGAGTACTTACACCTTTAGATGGATCACCTATAATTAGTTCTTTTGGGTGTCCATGAGCATACCTCCATTCTTTTGGTAAAGGATCAACAGTTGAGGTATCTTCATCACCTTGTGCTTGATCTTGTCGATGTTTGATCATCATTCTGTTCCTTGGTAAGTTCATCATTGTTGTTTCTTTCTTCAGTCTTACCTGATTCATCAAAAAGTACATCTTCTTTTCTTGAAGATTTTTGGTTAGTTTCGTCAAATACTACATGAATGGATTCTTCAACAACAAGTGTCCTTCTGTTGAAGACCCTGTATGCCTTACTAGATGTGGAGTAGCCTAGAAAGACTCCCTCATCTGATTTGGCATCAAATTTACTTAGATTGTCTTTACCATTGTTTAAGATGAAACAACGGCAACCAAAAACATGAAAATAACGGATTGAAGGTTTTCTACCCTTCCAAAGCTCATAAGGAGTTTTCTTTAAAATCGGTCGAATTAAACACGATTTAAGATATAGCATGCAGTATTTATGGCTTCCGCCCAAAAGTATCTAGGTAAATCATTTTCACAAAGCATGGTGCGTGCCATTTCTTCAAGAGTTCTATTTTTTCTTTCTACTACCCCATTTTGTTGAGGTGTCCTAGGTGCAGAAAAATTATGATTAATTCCATTTTCAATACAGAATTTATTGAAATCGGCATTTTCAAATTCAGTTCCATGATCACTTCTTAAGAAATTACTGAAACACCTTTTTCATTTAAAACTCTTTTGTGAAATCTTATGAATTCAGAAAACGTTTCATCTTTGTGTGCTAAAAACATGACCCATGTAAAACGTGAGAAATCATCTACAATGACTAGACCAAACTTCTTACTCCCAAACTAGATGTTCTAGTAGGCCCAAAGAGGTCCATATGAAGCAATTCTAAAGGTCTAGATGTAGAGATTACCTTTAGGTTTGAAAGAAGATTTTGTGTTTTCCAAGTTGACATGCACTGCAAATCTTATCTTTTTCAAAATTCAGTTTAGGCAAATCTTTTACTAAATTCTTTTTGCTAAGTTTTGAAATTAAATGCATGCTAGCATGTCCTAGTCTACGATGCCAAAGCCAACTAGCTTCATCGATCTTGGCTTCCATTGCCACTAGACATTGACCTTTCTGAATAGGGAGATCATCAAGATCAACCATATAAATATTGCCATGCCTATGACCGATGAATTTAATGCCATTGTCATCTAGACTAGAAACAATGCACAAAGAAGATTCAAAAACAACTTTAAATTTTTGTCACAAAATTGACTAATACTAAGCAAGTTATGTTTTAAACCATCAACATATAAAACATTATCAATATAAGAGGTAGGGGTGATATGGATTTTACCAATACCAATGATTTTCCCTTTCCATTATCACCAAAAGTTACATTGCCACCATTTTGATATGTGAGTGATGAGAACTGCTCCACATCTCCTGTCATATGCCTTGAGCAACCGCTATCAAGATACCACATTCTCTTCTTGTTGGTTGCAAGGCATACCTGCAATAAAGATCAAGTGGAGACTTTAGGTACCCAAGCCATCTTGGGTCCTTTTTGGTTAGTGGCATTGGTTCCTTTTGGAACCCAAACTTTCTTAGTTTTTTTTAATTTTCTTTTGTTGCACATGTAAGATTTATGTCCTGTAACACCACAAGTATAGCATGTAATTGAAGAAGATGCAGGTACAAAGAAATTTTAAGGAGTTTTTGTTTCTTATGAGTTCTGAATCCTAAACCAGCTTTGTCAAATACTGCTCTTTGGTTATTTAACAGTAAATTCATTTTTCAGAACTGTAAGTAAATTTTCGACAAAAGGCTTTAGTTTATCGATTTTCTTTATATTTCTTGTTTTCCATTAAAATTTCTTTGTGTTGTCTTGACAATTTTTCATTTGAAACTAAGTTACTTTTCTTTTCAAGTATATTCTTTTCATTTTCAAGACCCATAATCTTATTTAGAATTTTATTTTTTATTAGAAGGTATTCATTCTCATTTGAAAGGTTGTTATTTATTTTAGCTAGTTCCAGATTTTGCTTCTTTAAGTCTTTATGTTTTGACTTTAATTTTTGAAATTCTATTACTAGTTCATCAAAAATTTCATGAAGCTCATCAAAAGATAATTCATTTTCGGTTTCAGAACATACCTCTTCTTGATCGGCCATTAGACAGAAATTTGCTACTTCCTGTTGTTCTTCCTCAGAGCTGGAGTCTTCACTTTCGCTCCAGGTTGCCATCATGGCCTTTTCCTTAACTTCCTTTTGCTTTTCTTTAGTAAGGGGCAGTCTACCTTAAAATGCCCTGGCTTTTTGCACTCAAAGCATGTGGGCTGCTCCTCCTTCTTTTCCTTATCTTTTTCTTTACTGGGCTCACCCTTCAGAGGTTTCTTTTTGTAATTGAATTTCTTTTTCCTCATAAACCTTCTGAATTTCCTTGCTAACATAGCAGTCTCATCTTCTTCGTCATCCTCTTCAGAGTCTTCGCTTGAGTCTTCTCTGGTAGTAGATTTGAAAGCTATTGTCTTTTCTTTTTGTCCACCTCTCTGTTCTTCTGTTTGATAGATAGTTCATATGTCATTAAGGAGCCCAACAGTTGTTCCAGTGGGAGAGTGTTGACATCTTTTGCTTCTTCGATTGCAGTGACCTTTGCATCCCATGAAGCTGGTAGAGACCTGAGAAGTTTATTACAAGTTCACCATTAGAAATTATTTTTCCTAAACTTCTCATGCCATTCACAATGTTTGTGAACCTAGTATACATTTCACTGATAGATTCAGTAGGTTCCATTTTAAACATTTCATAAGTGTGAATTAGCATGTTGACTTTGGTGGTCTTTACTTGTGTGTACCCTCATGGGTAACCTCAAGTGTATCCCAAATCTCCTTTGCAGAGAGACAGTTGGATATTCTGTTAAACTCACTAGGATCAAGAGAACAGAATAAAAGGTTCATTGCCTTTGCATTAAGCTCAATTTGCTTAATGTCACTCTCTTCCCAATCATCTTCCATTTTAGGGGTGAGAATGCCATTAATCATCATTGTAGGCTGATGAGGACCTTTTACTATTGTTCTCCATAAATTATAATCAAGAACTTGTATAAATATGCGCATGCGTGTCTTCCAGTATGTGTAATTTGTGCCATTAAACAGTGGGGGTCGGTTTGAGCTTACCTTCAACAATACCCATGCCTATTGGGGCTGCCATGATCTTTTACTCAAGATCCTTGGACCTACAAGAGAGTACCGGAGCTCTGATACCACTTGTTGCCCAGAAATGGAGCCCAAGAGGGGGGGTGAATTGGGTCTTTTAAAATTTAACACAATAAAACAAATGGTCTAGTGGTGCTTGTGAGAAACAAATAATTAGATGCAAGATAATAGCACTTAATTAAAGAATGCAAAAAGAAAAGAGCAATCACACACAAACACAAGATATATAGTGGTTCGGTGCAAACCTAGCACCTACATCCACTCCCCAAGCCACCCTGGGAATTCCACTATAATCCACACCAGATTACAGTTGACTTGTTTTTACAAGGCTCACAAGTCAAAAACCTAAGTTGGTTTTATTACTTAGGCTCACCAACAAACCTAACTACTTGTTTTGTCTTCGGGCTCACAAGTAACCCTAGTTGGTTTTAACACTTTGGCTCACCAACAAACCACAATAACCTTCTTTCAAGACACCCTTGAAAGCAAGGTAAAGCATAACAAATCAGATATAAAATTAAATGCTACAACAAACTCTCTTCAAGAGTGGATTGGAATCTTTGAAGCCCAAGGATTGCTTTGACTTCACTCTTCTTCAAGTTGCCTCCTTTTGGAATGTAGTAGATTTGAGCAAGTAGGCTTTTTCAGTGGAATCAAGCTAGAAGAGGCTTTTGATTTGAAGTTTGGAGAGAATAAAGGTTTTTTTGGCTTTAGAGTGGACTTGAATGCTCTTGAATAGACTTCTCTCTTTTTCTTCTTGACTTCTTCTCACTTCTCTTGCTTTAAAATGAGGTTGGTGGAGATTAAATACACCAAAAACCTTCTAAAATGGTTTGTGACCGTTGGAACATTGGAAATAGCCGTTTGGAGCTTGAAATCCCATTTCTGCAAGCCAGAAAAATAGATTCGTTAGAGCTGTCAGGCTGCAAGTGTCGACACTTGGCTGTCAGTGTCGACACTTGGCTGTCAGGTGTCGACACTTGAATTCTGGGAGTCGACACTTGATCATTCAAGTGTCGACACTTGATGCACAGGTGTCGACACTTGACACAAAAATCCTCGAACCAACAAGTTCTGTATTTTCAAAATTCTCAGGCCTTGAGTCGACACTTGAAACCTAAGTGTCGACACTTGGTATCGACACTTGAATTCTAGGTGTCGACACTTGGCGTGCCAAGGATTTTTCTTTGTGCCAAATGCTGAAGTGTCGACACTTGTCTGTCCAGGTGTCGACACTTGAGACTGAAAACATCCAGAATCAAGAGTAAAAGCCTCGAAATCAAAAATAAAGTTCATAAATGCATAAACACAAATAGTTAAGCAAATATTAGCCCTTTTTCAATGAAGAGATGTCCGGATATGTGAGAATTGCTCCGTGCCATTGCGTGCCATACACCATAAGTTTTTGGAATTTTGAGGTGCTTTCTTCCTGAAAACTTACAACTTGAAATTCACATTAGAATACAATATGTGCTCAATGTTTTGTTATTCATCAAAATCACTGGGTGGAGCCAACATCTTCGGTCGGGGTAGTCCTAGTGAGGAGTCACTGGACTTGCGAGGTTGAGACATGTTGTGGATTGACTCAGTTAGGGTTGGCAGTCTAATCCTATTCATCTTGAGCATTGGAGGTCAAAGGGATGAATTAATGGTAACCATATGCCAGAGAGTTCGATAGATTGCTCTCGCATCTTCGGTGGTGCGGGCACCAGACTCAGAAGAAGACTTCAGGGCTCCATCTGGATCTCTGATTGACCTTGCCCGAAGAATTAGGGTTTTCTGGTTTGTAATAAGGGTTGACTTGATCAGCTCAATTTTAGCTTGAGTCTGTATGTCCCTGCAATTTATTTTGTTGAGTCATGTTGACTCAGTAGTGGTCTAGGACTTCTCTAGGGTGTCACATTTTCTCCCAAGGCCAAGCAAGTGGGCGCCACACTCCCAGCCACACTCCCAGCCACACGCCTGAGTCCAGGGGGCACCACATCTCCATCCAGTATGCTCTGGTCCCCACACCACAAGATAGCAGGTTCCTTCTCTCATGCGCCACTTGAGGAGAAGACAATCTGGGATCCACAATTCAAGGGGGCGGCCAAAGTGTTTCCTAAGAGCCAAGCTATGAAAAGAAAGGAGCAAAGCTTGGAGAGGAAGACTAGGAGGCGCCCAAGTAATTCCAAATAAAACCAGGTATGAAAGGAAGGAAATTTCTCTTGAAGAGCAAGGTTAGGAGGCGGCCAAATACTTCCAAATAAAACCGAGCATGGAAGGAAAAATATTTTTTCTTGAAGAGCAAGGCTAGGAGGCGCCACCCACTTTCCTTTTAAAGCCACCAATCAACATTTTTGGAACCTCTTGGCCGGCCATATGTGTGGGAATTGATCCTACAAACCTAATTTGAAGATCCACCCTATTAGTCCTACATGGAAAGATGTAAAACCCGCTCTCTTGTAAAGTCCTATAAATTAAACCCTTTTTGTAAATTTGAAAGTTATCTGATGAATGAATCCAATTTATGTGTGAGCAAACTCTGTGTTTTCTCTCTTCCGCACTTGCATCCAGGTGTTGAGCTCCGTGAGGGAGTAAATCCGGGTTCCCAGGAACTTGAGGAGGTGTGAGATCTCCAACCCCAAAACCCTAGGTTAGCCACTTCACTCCAAAACCCTAGTCGCCCATCATTCTCCTCAATCCACCAAACCCTAGCCTACCCCACCTCCCACGGACACTCTCTCCAAGTCAAGGCCGATCACCAGCATCCGGGTCCAGTCCGGATACTTCAGCTTCAGAGCAAATTCCAGAGGGAGCCAGATCAGCCTTTAGGAGAATCCAGATTTCAGCAACATCAGCTTTCAAGTTTTCAATCTGGTAAATCCTTCCTTGAGTATCTGATTCCATCACTTGTTCTTCTTCTTTCCCAGATCTTGAGTTCAGGAGAAGCCGACTCAACCACAGGACCAGTATTGGAGGATCTATTGCGAAGATATCTGAATCCGAGGATCCAACAATCTGCTCGAGAGAGTTCTTCCACCAAACTCTGTGAAGATCACTGTCTGGTTGGTAACCCATCTCTTATCTTTATTTCTGTCCTGTTGAAAGTTCAGAGCGAAACCCTAGGTCTGGGAGTTTCTCAACCCCCAGCGATCCGTTACTTCTGACCACTCAGATAACCTAGTTTCTTTTAAATTGTGCTTTCAATTATTACTAGTTTCTTTCAATTTAGTTTAGCTTTCATTTGAGTCAAAGTCAATTTCTGAAAATATAAAAAAAAAAAAAGAAAAAAGAATTAATCTTAATTTATTTCTGCATCGCATCATCTCTTCTTTCGTTCTGCATCATTCGGCCTATCCGGATGCCGGGACCCATTGCTAGATGGTATTTGTGCTGGTACTGGAAGTGTTCTAGTGCTACTATTTAGGTTCGAACCTATGAGGTCACATGCCATAGAGGATTTCTTCCTGATCCGAGAACTGATCAATGATTGGGAATCGTTTCGGTATCAAAGTCAAACGGACTGTTTGTGCACATATTGGATTTTTCCTAGTCCACTTGATCTGATTTGGATCGATCAGGATTGGTTTGGGTCAACTAGAAATTATTCCTGGTAGACCAGGACTGGATCCAGTTTTTCTTTCTGATCGGGTTTGGTCGGACCAAGGTTTTTGGTTTGATGAACCGATTTAAATAGAGGTTGTTTTACACGGTATTTCTCCCTCTTCCCTTGCTATCCGGTTACCCTGATTTTACGGTGTAATGGGATAAGAACATCTTGGTGTTCGGCTTGGGTTATCTATTATATCCTTTGCACCGTGACTTGATGGGGTCTCTCGTTGTTTCTTTGTTCTCCAGCATGTCTGTGTTTCTCTCGGTCCCTGTTCTCTCGCCTTGATTCCCAGTGTTTTGAAACCGATCAATGCCTATTCAAAAGAGTTTGGATTGTTCCGGACTTCTCTCTCAGTGTTTACATGGCCTTCACGTCCTTTTTCCCTGCCTCCTCGATGTCTTCTTGACGGGTTATCTCAGCATCATGAAGCTCTCGGTTGAAGTCTGTGCGATAGCATGAGAAGAAGCAGCAGGCCGTCAAGAGAGGAAGTAAGAGGGCTTGCGGTTATTTCCCTAGACTCTCACACGTCTTTCCCATATCTCCCGATCCCTTCCTTGGCCTTCAAGGGATTTTTCTTCGCTGGTTTTGTTCTCTCGGTGGCTGGCCGTGAGTTGGTGAGAGGGATTGTAACAGGAAAAGAAACAGGGCATTAGAGAGGTGCTGTCTTTTCTTTCTTTGGTGGCCGTGCGGTGAGAGAGGAGGGAACAGGGCTAACAAGAGGGGGAGTAACAGGGAACAGGGCTTCATGGTTTTCTCTTGGTGGAAAGCTGCAGCGCGTGCGGGAGATGGGAAGAAGAACAGGGCTTTTGTTAGCGAGGAGCAATGAGCGATTCATTGTGAGGGAGCTTTGGGAGAAAAATCTGAGTGCAGAAATTTGTTCTGCATCCCGTATTTCCTGGTTTTATTGTTTCTCCATTGTGTGCTCTTTATAGAGTTTGGGCGGTCCTGGGGAAGTCCGTCCGTATGGATTGTTCGGCTTTCCCTGCTCTACAAGACCGTGATCTACGAGGACTACATCCTTCCGGGACTTGAATCAGTGAAAGCCCACGCGTGGTGAATACTGATACGGGATAGATCCGGATCAATTTTTATTTAGAAAAAAACAGATAGCTGGTCATTAAGAAACGATCATAGGCTAGGTTAAACTAAAATCCAAATTATTTTTTTTAATTTTTTTATTCAAATAAAATTTTTTTTTCATACTTTTTTTTTCTTTATTTTTTTCTTTTTTTATACTAAAAAAACCATACTTTTTTTTTTCTCTCTGTTTAAAGTCGGCATGGGAAACCTTCTTTGCCTTTCCGACCGTGCAAAGAGACCTCGGTGCTTTGACGGGCATGCAGAAATAGGGGAGGGTTTTCGGAGGGAAGTCCGGCGGGCTCTCCACCGGCGACGGTGGCGGGGGCGGCCACGGCAGCTTGGGATGGTGGTAGCGTGGCTCTTTGGTGGGTGACAGGCGTCATGGCCATAGGGAATTGGACGGGTGTCCGTGAGGCGTCACGGGTGGAGATGGGGATGGCGATGGTGGATCCCGATCGACGGTTACTGGTGGCGATTAGGGAGGAGATCCGGTGGGTGGCACGGCGTCAATTCGGTGGGGAGATGAGGGATCGGACGCGCCAGAGGAGGGGGCTTCGGCTGCAGCGACGGTGATGGCGAACGGGCGGTGGCCATGGAGGGCTGCGGCGTCACTGGCGGCGACAGCTTGTTCCAGTGAAGACGGGCAGGGGAGGGGTCCGATCGGTCGGTGACTCGACTTGACTGTTGATCTTTCCGAATGGGAGAGAGACTCAAACATGGTCCATGGAGGTGGTGCAGGCATGGAGGTGTCTCCACGGATGGGAAGGCGGCAAGGAATCGGGTGACTCGATTGACCTCGATATGCCAAGAAGTTGGTGGAGGATGGAGGAGACATGGGCCATGGACCAAATCACCAGAAGTTGGTTAGAGAGGAGAGAGCCATGGGAGGCGGGGCTTTTTGGCATGGTTGCAGGAGACCGGTGGTGGTGGAGTCAAGCATGGGTGGTCAGTAGAATCTTCTAGATGGGAGTATGGATACAAATGATCCAGGAGGGTAGCGGGATGGAATCTCAGGTTCTTTATGGTAGTAGGAAGAAAGAAGTGCAAGAGGGAATAGAAGAAGCAGGGAAAGGAGCAGCCGGAGGAAAGTGCCGAGAGGAGTATCAGAGGAAGAAGAACGAGAGGAAGAACTAAAAGAGAGGGGGGGGAGGAAGAAGAATCCAAGAGGAAGAAAAACTAGAAGAGAGGGGAAGGAAGGAAGTCGGGACACATCCAAATCTTATTTCTCAAATTTTTTCATCTTCGCTAAGTTTTATTCAATGAGAAAAGTCTTTAAATAGACTAATCTAAGATATCCGATATCCTGATCAGATATCCCTAACAAATTCAAACTACCTATTTTAAAAACTAACTAATCCAATAGGGATAAAGTAAATCCTAAAAACAAATAATCAAAACATTGAATCAATCCTTAACACGATAAAACTAATCCTAAAATTTCAAGATACCCAATCCCTCGTACACCCATAACCATAAAAAATATATTTATCCTATTATGTACTTCGAGATTTGTGCTGTATCGAGATTTAGGCTGCATCGACTTCAGGACCTTGGGCCCCCAGGGTTTGGACTGGGCTGGGCTTCAGGTTTTGGGCTGGCTTCTGGGTTGGGCTGGCTTCAGGCTGTAGGGTTCGGTGGCAAGGCGGAATCATAGATTTCAAAAATTTTTTATCTTTATGAAATCTTCACCAAACCTTCAACCCAAATCTCCTTAAAAGAATTAAAACATATAAGATGTATATATAAATTTAATCTCAAATTAAGATACTAACCTGTATCGCAAAATCCAAACTCTGAATCTCCACCAGGTGCCCAAATGTTCACCCTCCAATGGTGATCCACACAGAAAAACAATGAAGACAACAATTTCTATTTCTTGGTTCCTTTTCTTGAATTCTTTTTCAAGAATTCAATTCTTGGACCTTTAGGCTGAAATTTTCTTTCTTGAAAATTTCTTTTCTTCCTTCTTTCCTCTTCTTGAATTTTCTTCAAGAATTCCCTTTCTTGAGTCCCTTTTCTTGAATTGAATTGGAAGAAAAATTAAGACAATCAAAGTCTTAATTCAAGAAGGAAAAGAAGAATAGATCCTTTCCCTATTCTTTCCTTTACCGTTCAAGACCTTCTTCTTATTCTGTTTAGGGTCAGAGTTTCGACAGAGGATACCTCTGTAAGGGACAATACCCAACAAGAACAAGAGGAAGGGATTCTGGAGAGGAAGAAAGGGAATTGGATCTCTGAACTATGTTGCATGAAAACCCCCGAGAACCCCAACCCTATTTATAGATCTCAGAGGGGTGTCATCTCGAAACAACAACCTCTGAAACACCAGGGATCACGATCCCTCATTCCTCACGTCCCCTCAACCAAAAATCACGATTCTCCGATTTGATTTTCGTTTTTCCGACGAGGAGAACTCTCGGAAAAACTTCAGGAAGGATCGCGACTTTTGGAGACGGATTTGCCGACGAAAAGCGACGGATCTTTTTCTTAAATTTTCTGGCCATCAGATCCAGATCCAAGGGCGCTAGACAAGGATCTGAAACGCCCTTATTCAGAAATTTCTCTGACATTTTTTCTTCTCACGCATTTTAGAGAAGTCCACGCGCGTGGACTTTCTTTCTTGGTGCGCGCGGGTGAGAGAAGGGAGGGGGCGGCTTGGAGAGAGGGTCTCAGTGAATTAAATTCACTTGGGTTTAGCCATGGGTTAGCCCAATGTCCTAAAAAATAAATTGGACCTTAATCTGTTTAATTAGAACCCAATTAAGCCCAATTCGGAAACAAATTCGAATCTGATTCGAATAGAAATTTGGTCTGCAACACATGCTAGTGGTTTATCCTGCAAACATGATTTAATTCCAAATTAAATCCTTCATCAATTTTCTTTTGTATGTGACCCATTGGGTTCCACACCTAGCTAGAAGTAGGTCCGAGTTCTATTTGACTTAATTCGTTAGATTTAGGCTGCCGATTAGGACCTTGCCCCGGTTTGACTCTGGGCTTCAGGTTGGGCTGGCTTTGGGTTGGGCTGGCTTCAGGCTGACAAGGGTTGCGTGCAACGATCATGTTTCAAAATTTTTTATTTTATGAATTTCAAAACCTTCAACCCAATCTCCTTAAAAGATCAAAAATTGATGAATATGATTATCTCAATAAGATACTTGTCAAATCCAATCTATTCCTCCAGCTCAATCTTCATAATGGTGATTCACAATGAACCATGAAAAATAACAATTTCTATTTCTTGGTTCCTGAATTCTTTGAAATTCTGGACCTTTAGGCTGAAATTCTTTTGAAAATTTCCTCCTTCTCCTCCTAACCAGATCCCTCTGAGAAAAATTTTCTTGAATTGAATTGGAAGAAAGTTAAGACAATCATTCAAGTCTTAATTCAAGAAGGAAAGAAGAATAGATCCTTTCCCTATTTTTCCTTTACCGTTCAAGACCTTCTTCTTAGACTTTTCTTATTTAGGGTCAGAGTTTCGACAGAGGATACCTCTGTAAGGGAACAATACAATACCAACAAGAACAAGAGGAAGGAGTATTCTGGAGATCTTGAAAGGGAATGTGGATCTCTGAACTATGTTGCATGAAAACCCTATTTATAGAGAACCCCAACATCCTATTTATAGATCAAGGGGTGTCATCCCTCTGCAACCCTCTGAAACACCAGGGATCACGATCCCTCATTCCTCACGCGTCCCCTCAACCAAAAATCACGATTCTCCGATTTGATTTTCGTTTTTCCGACGAGGAGAACTCTCGGAAAAACTTCAGGAAGGATCGCGACTTTTGGAGACGGATTTGCGACCGAAAAGCGACGGATCTTTTTCTTAAATTTTTCTGGCCATCAGATCCAGATCCAAGGGCGCTAGACAAGGATCTGAAACGCCCTTATTCAGAAATTTCTCTGACATTTTTTCTTCTCACGCATTTTAAGAGAAGTCCACGCGCGTGGACTTTCTTTCTTGGTGCGCGCGGGTGAGAGAAGGGAGGGGGCGGCTTGGAGAGAGGGTCTCAGTGAATTAAATTCACTTGGGTTTAGCCATGGGTTAGCCCAATGTCCTAAAAAATAAATTGGACCTTAATCTGGTTTAATTAGAACCCAATTAAGCCCAATTCGGAACCAAATTCGAATCTGATTCGAATAGAAATTTGGTCTGCAACACATGCTAGTGTGTTTATCCTGCAAACATGATTTAATTCCAAATTAAATCCTTCATCAATTTTCTTTTGTATGTGACCCATTGGGTTCCACACCTAGCTAGCAGTAGGTCCGAGTTCTATTTGACTTAATTCGGTTAGATCTTAACTAAGCCGATTTAGGTCAACTCAAACTAGCTCGACTCGGTCAATTAGAATCTAATTCAAATTGACTGATTTGAATTACCATGACTCAATCATATACCTACAAGACAAGATTGACGTCTAGCAACGTATCATGTCTACCCGAAAGATGTGGAATTTTGGTGGAATTATCAAAATACCCTTCAGTGGTGAGTTACCGGGCAATTCAGTCCTTTGATCAACTTGCATCCCGAATATGATTATGAATATGGATACTTGTCAAATCCAATTTTCATATTCATCCCTAGCTCAATCTTTATAATGATGATTCATTAATGAACCATTAGAAAATAACTCTAATGTTCATACTTTGATCAAAGGTTTCCTGAATCCATCATTTGAAATTAGCTGGATGCTATTCCCTCTTACTAGGGCTGATCAATTCCTTGTTGACCTACTCACAACCTCCATATACAATCCACCATAACCAGTATCACCTCGTGCATGACTCAGTGTCATGATTGATTGCGAACCAAAGTATGGATTCATGTATATAAGGTACTATGGTAGTCTCAGGTCAAAGGACCACATGCACTACTCCCACTATGAGAATTATCTATTGACAAACAGATAAGGTTCCATTAGATATTCTTAATCTGGATCAATTCAGTGAACTCATTCTCTAATGAACACTCACATCCTAGTATTAGTGTCAAACACAAGTGACTGTGAGATCAGTCACCCTCATTACAAAACATATATAGGATGTGCTGATCTTGCCGGAAATATTGATCCCCAACTCAATGTCCCATCGACCAGGAATATTTTAGATTAGGGTTTTAAGGCTTTAGGTCTCACTGGTATGATCTCATCATAACCCTAGAACCATAGCCCTAATCTATGGGGTTCATCATAAAATCAAAAAGACACAGCAAATGATGAAAATAATGCCTTTATAAAATGTCAATTCATTGATTTTGGGATCAAAATTACAATATTTCAATTGGCTTTCAGGGCACAATCTTTCAATCTCCCACTTGCACTAAAGCCAATCGCCTTTAAATCTTAACCCCATACAATCAAGGTGGCGATCAAACTCTCGCTGTGATAGAGCCTTAGTGAACGGGTCTGCTACGTTGTTCTTCGTTTCTACCCTTTTAATGCAGACTTCTTGTCTTTCGACAATCTCTCGAACGAGATGGAAGCGTCTCAGAATGTGCTTTGATTTGTGATGAGCTCTTGGTTCCTTTGCTTGAGCAACAGCCCCCGTATTATCACAGTAAAGTGATACTGGACCTTCAATCTCAGGAACTACGCCCAACTCTGATATGAACTTCTTCATCCAGACAGCTTCCTTGGCAGCTTCACTAACAGCAATGTACTCTGCCTCAGTTGTTGAGTCAGCTGCAGTTTGCTGTTTAGAACTTTTCCAGCTTACAGCTCCTCCATTAAGGGTAAAAACATACCCAGATATAGATTTGCTGTCATCTGGATCTGATTGAAAACTAGAATCTGAATAAGCTTCTAGTTTAAGATCAGATCCTCCGTATATTAGAAAAATATCCTTAGTTCTTCTTAAGTACTTAAGAATATTTTTCACAGCCTTCCAATGATCCTCTCCTGGATCAGCCTGAAACCTGCTGGCTATACCTAAGGCATATGCCACATCAGGCCTAGTACATAACATAGCATACATAATAGACCCTACTGCCGAAGCATAAGGTACCGAATTCATTCTATTTCTTTCTTCAGGTGTCTTAGGAGACATCTTCTTAGAAAGATGTATGCCATGACCAATAGGTAAGTAACCTCTTTTACTTTCCTCCATGCTAAATCTTTTTAGCACTTGGTCAATGTACCTAGACTGGGATAAACCTAGCATCCTCCTAGATCTATCTCTATAGATCTTGATGCCTAGTATATAAGATGCTTCTCCCAAGTCTTTCATGGAAAACTGTTTAGATAACCATACCTTGACTGATTGTAACATTGGGATATCATTCCCAATGAGGAGTATGTCATCTACATATAGAACCAAGAAAACTATGGCACTCCCACTAGTCTTCTTGTATACACAAGGTTCATCCTCATTTTTGATAAAGTCAAATTCTTTGACTGTCTTATCAAATCGGATGTTCCAACTCCTAGATGCTTGCTTTAATCCATAAATAGATTTCTTTAGCCTACATACCTGATTAGGTTTAGTCTCCAAGACAAAACCTTCTGGCTGTGACATATAAACCTCTTCCTCAAGGAAACCATTGAGGAATGCAGTCTTCACATCCATCTGCCAGATTTCATAATCATGATATGCTGCTATAGCAAGCATGATCCGAATAGATTTGAGCATGGCAACAGGAGAAAATGTTTCATCATAATCTATTTCCTGTTTTTGTCTGAAACCCTTAGCCACTAATCTGGCTTTATAAGTTTCAACTTGGCCATCTGTCCCAATCTTTTTCTTATAGACCCATTTGCATCCAATAGGGTTAACACTCTCTGGTGCATCAACCAAAGTCCAGACTTGGTTGACATACATGGAGTCCATTTCGGATCTCATGGCTTCCAGCCATTTGTCTGAGTCACTACTTATGACAGCATTCGTATATGTTAGAGGCTCATCATTATCAATGATTCGGGCTTCATTATTTTCAATAATGAACCCATACCTTTCAGGTGCATGTCGTACTCTATCAGACTTACGGATAGGAGTGGTGTGTTCAGGTTCTATACTAACTATGTTATGATTTTGTTGAGATGTATCTATTTGTTGAACTTCTTCAAGTTCAATATTTCTCCCACTGCCTTTTTGTAGGATGAATTCCTTTTTCATAAAAATGGCATGCCTACTGACTAAAATCTTTTGTTCAGTAGGGTGGTAGAATAGATATCCTATACTATTTTTGGGATATCCAACAAATAGACATTTTTCTGCTCTAGCATCAAGCTTTTGTCCAAAATTTCTTTTGACATAAGCTGGACATCCCCATATCTTAAGGTGCTTAAGATTGGGTTTCTTTCCCCTCCATAACTCATATGGAATACCAGATACAGATTTAGATGGTACTCTATTCAAAATATTAGCCGCTGTTTCCAAGGCATATCCCCAGAAAGAAACAGGTAAGTCTGTGAAGCACATCATGGACCGTACCATATCTAATAAAGTACGATTTCTCCTTTCAGCAACACCATTTAATTGTGGTGTGTAAGGAGGAGTCCATTCAGAGATGATTCCCTTTTGTTTAAGGTGATCAAGAAACTCGGTGGATAAGTATTCACCTCCTCTATCTGATCGAAGGATCTTAATACCTTTCCCCGTTTGTTTCTCTACCATACTTTGATACTCTAAAAATTTTTCAAAAGCTTCGAACTTATGTTTCATTAGATACACAAATTCGTACCTTGAAAAATCATCAGTGAATGTGATGAAATATGAGTATCCACCATTGGCCTGAGTTGTCATAGGTCCACATACATCAGTGTGTATGAGTCCTAATAACTCTGTTGTCCTTTCATTATGTCCACTAAATGGAGTCTTGGTCATTTTACCCATGAGACATGATTCACAAGTTCCTAATGATTCATAGTCATAAGGATTAAAGAATTTTTCCTTGTATAACTTGTTAATCCTCTGCTCACTAATATGTCCAAGACGATAGTGCCAAAGTAAAGTATTGTTTACTTCATCTTTTTTTCGTTTATTACTAACATGTAGTATATTGTCATCAGAAGATAAAGTTAAGAGACCATTGCAAAATATGCCATTAAATATTATTTCATTAGAAAAACTGATTGAGCAGCCACTGCTCATTACATTCATAATATATCCTTGTTTAAGTAACAAGGGTACAGATATGATGTTTCTAATGATTCTAGGCATAAAATAATAATTCTTTAACTCTAAAATCTTCCCAGAAGGCAGCTTCAACATATAAGTCCCTACAGCTTCTGCTTGGATGGAATCTCCTCCAACACCGTAGAGCTCGAAGTCGCCTTCCTTCAAAACTCTAATGTTCTGTAGTCCCTGCAATGATTTGCAGATATGATGACCACAAGCAATATCCAATACCCAAGAGTTTGAATTAGAAGTGTCTAATGACAAAATTGCATGTATCTCATACATACCTTTTGGTGCATTACTAGCACCAGGCTTCAGACTTGCAAGGTAAACCTTGCAGTTTCTTTTCCAGTGACCCGGCTTGCCACAATGAAAGCAAGTCATTTGTCTGGAGGCCTTCTTTCCTTTCTTTTTCTTGATGCCCCCTTTTGGGTTTAACCTCCTCTTGGAACCCTTTTTGCCTATTTTCTTCTTGTTTACACCATCCACAAGAAGAAGTGGAGCCTTATTTTTCTTTAAATGGCTCTCCGCTGTTTTTAACATATTCAACAGCTCAGGCAAGGAAGTGTTAAGTTTGTTCATATGATAATTAAGAACAAACTGTGAAAATAACTCTGGGAGTGACTGCAGGATTAAATCCTGATTCAACTCCCCATCCATAACAAAACCCAATTGACCCAATCGGGTGATTAGGTCAATAACCTTTAATACATGGTCTTGTACGGATGTACCTTCTGTCATCCTTGCACGGAATAACTGCTTAGATATTTCATATCTTGCAGTTCGACTATGTTCTCCATAAAGTTCTTTTAAATTGAGCAATATGGAGTTTGTGTCCATGCTATCATGTTGCCTCTGTAACTCATTGGTCATAGAGGCAAGCATTATACACTTGACAGTAAGTGAGTCATTTTGCCACGTGTTATATGTGGTCTTATCCTCTTGCGAGGCATCTTCCCCTAATGGTTCCAAGGTTGGGGTATCAAGAATATAAGAAATTCTTTCTTGGCTGAGTACTATCTTCAGGTTTCTCAACCAATCAACATAGTTTGGTCCAGTCAATTTATTTGCATCAAGAATGCTACGGAGTGAGAGTGAAGAGGCCATTTAATCTACATTAACAAACAACATTACATAAGCAGACAATCAATGTTGACAAAACATAATTAAATTAGGACTTTAACTTAATTATGTCTCCCACTATTTTATCAAGCATCATAACCCTCAATGTGATGATCGAGAAAACCCTAATTGGTTCTCTTAGTGGGGTTGAGATCCTAATTCCTTATAAAAGACCTTGTGTGTACACAACAAATCTTATATAAGTTCAAAGGTAGGAAAACTCTTTCCAATTGTAATTCATACAATTCTCAACTTATCTTGGCCTCTAAAATATTAATAGCCTTGTGTGTACACAACAAACTATAATATTTTAGTTAAGTTAGACCTTTCATTGCTATATAGTCATGATATTAATCATAATACCCTTGTGTGTACACAACAAAGTATTATATCAAATCATTCCATAAGCATCAAATATACCAAGCAAAAATTATGTTAGTCACCATAAAGAAAAAAAAAGGCCTTGTGTGTACACAACAAACCTAATATGGATCATAACATAATAATGACTTGGAATGAAGGAAGGCCATATGTAGTGAATATTACACTGAGCATATTAATCAATAATTAAGTTAATCATACCGGCCAGGTAAGTGGGAGAGTGGTGGGAGTCCCCCCGTTGCTTTCCTTAGACACCAATAAGAATTGGCCAGGTCAGTCAACGGAACCAATTAAAAACCACGTCCTCTTTATCGATCATGAACCACTTTTCCTAGACACCGAATGATAAACTAATCATATTGATTATTTTTGCTTTTGGTATATGACACTACAACTTAATATGTTGTTAAAGAGGGCTTTATTAAAACAAAGCACATTCTAGCAAATATGTGCCATAGTGTGCCATCATACTAGGACAACCATTTACCACATAATGGATCCACCATTATGCCAGGGCAACCTTATTTCAGTATGATGACTAGAAGGCTAAACATATCTCTATGCAAATTAAGGTTTAAGTGAAAACCTTAATTAGTGGCATACATCAAATACATATGCATAATTAACACAAATATGTGATTAGTGTGTCATCATACTAGGACAACCATTTACCACATAATGGATCCACCATTATGCCAGGGCAACCTTATTTCAGTATGATGACTAGATCTCTATGCATATCTCTACAACAATTAGGGTTTGAGTGAAAACCCTAATTGGTGACATTATAACAAACATATATTACATCTCATGTTACATATATAAATATGCATCTAAAATTCAGAATATATATTTTAATCTTAATAAGGAGGCTCTGATACCACTGTAGGGTTCGGTGGCAAGGCGGAATCATAGATTTCAAAATTTTTTTATCTTTATGAAATCTTCACCAAACCTTCAACCCAAAATCTCCTTAAAAGAATTAAAACATATAAGATGTATATATAAGATTTAATCTCAAATTAAGATACTAACCTGTATCGCAAAATCCAAACTCTGAATCTCCACCAGGTGCCCAAATGTTCACCCTCCAATGGTGATCCACACAGAAAAACAATGAAGACAACAATTTCTATTTCTTGGTTCCTTTTCTTGAATTCTTTTTCAAGAATTCAATTCTTGGACCTTTAGGCTGAAATTTTCTTTCTTGAAAATTTCTTTTTCTTCCTTCTTTCCTCTTCTTGAATTTTCTTCAAGAATTCCCTTTCTTGAGTCCCTTTTCTTGAATTGAATTGGAAGAAAAATTAAGACAATCAAAGTCTTAATTCAAGAAGGAAAAGAAGAATAGATCCTTTCCCTATTCTTTCTTTTACCGTTCAAGACCTTCTTCTTATTCTTGTTTAGGGTCAGAGTTTCGACAGAGGATACCTCTGTAAGGGAAACAATACCCAACAAGAACAAGAGAAAGGAGTATTCTGGAGAGGAAGAAAGGGAATTGGATCTCTGAACTATGTTGCATGAAAACCCCCGAGAACCCCAACCCTATTTATAGATCTCAGAGGGGTGTCATCTCGAAACAACGCAACCCTCTGAAACCCCAGGGATCACGATCCCTCATTCCTCACGCGTCCCCTCAACCAAAAATCATGATTCTCCTATTTGATTTTCATTTTTCCGACGAGGAGAACTCTCGGAAAAACTTTAGGAAGGATCGCGACTTTTGGAGACGGATTTGCGACCGAAAAGCGACGGATCTTTTTCTTAAATTTTTCTGGCCATCAGATCCAGATCCAAGGGCACCAGACAAGGATCTGAAACACCCTTATTCAGAAATTTCTCCGACGTTTTTTCTTCTCACGCGTTTTAAGAGAAGTCCACGCGCGTGGACTTTCTTTCTTGGCGCGCGCGGGTGAGAGAAGGGAGGGGGCGGCTTGGAGAGAGGGTCTCAGTGAATTAAATTCACTTGAGTTCAGCCATGGGTTAGCCCAATGTCCTAAAAAATAAATTGGACCTTAATCTGGTTCAATTAGAACCCAATTAAGCCCAATTCGGAACCAAATTCGAATCTGATTCGAATAGAAATTTGGTCTGCAACACATGCTAGTGTGTTTATCCTGCAAACATGATTTAATTCCAAATTAAATCCTTCATCAATTTTCTTTTGTGTGTGACCCATTGGGTTCCACACCTAGCCAGCAGTAGGTCCGAGTTCTATTTGACTTAATTCGGTTAGATCTTAACTAAGCCGATTTAGGTCAACTCAAACTAGCTCGACTCGGTCAATTAGAATCTAATTCAAATTGACTGATTTGAATTACCATGACTCAATCATATACCTACAAGACAAGATTGACGTCTAGCAACGTATCATGTCTACCCGAAAGATGTGGAATTTTGGTGGAATTATCAAAATACCCTTCAGTGGTGAGTTACCGGGCAATTCAGTCCTTTGATCAACTTGCATCCCGAATATGATTATGAATATGGATACTTGTCAAATCCAATTTTCATATTCATCCCTAGCTCAATCTTTATAATGATGATTCATTAATGAACCATTAGAAAATAACTCTAATGTTCATACTTTGATCAAAGGTTTCCTGAATCCATCATTTGAAATTAGCTGGATGCTATTCCCTTTTACTAGGGCTGATCAATTCCTTGTTGACCTACTCACAACCTCCATATACAATCCACCATAACCAGTATCACCTCGTGCATGACTCAGTGTCATGATTGATTGCGAACCAAAGTATGGATTCATGTATATAAGGTACTATGGTAGTCTCAGGTCAAAGGACCACATGCACTACTCCCACTATGAGAATTATCTATTGACAAACAGATAAGGTTCCATTAGATATTCTTAATCTGGATCAATTCAGTGAACTCATTCTCTAATGAACACTCACATCCTAGTATTAGTGTCAAACACAAGTGACTGTGAGATCAGTCACCCTCATTACAAAACATATATAGGATGTGCTGATCTTGCCGGAAACATTGATCCCCAACTCAATGTCCCATCGACCAGGAATATTTTAGATTAGGATTTTAAGGCTTTAGGTCTCACTGGTATGATCTCATCATAACCCTAGAACCGTAGCCCTAATCTATGGGGTTCATCATAAAATCAAAAAGACACAGCAAATGATGAAAATAATGCCTTTATAAAATGTCAATTCATTGATTTTGGGATCAAAATTACAATATTTCAATTGGCTTTCAGGGCACAATCTTTCACAGGCTTGGGCTTGGGCTTCAGGTTCTGGGCTGCGCTTCAGGTTTGATCTGGGCTACTTTAGATTCTGGGCTGATTTCCCCATCATATACTCTAAAGGGTGGACACTTGGACACCTCGAGAGATTGGATCGATCTCTTCTTCTTGCTATTGCATATTCGATTTGCTATTATAGGAAGCTCTATAAAGATATGTGATTTATTTTTGTTATCATGCATGCTTAGGTCTAGATTATATTATGTTATTTATGATTATTGTAATTGCCTATACATGCCTATGTTTCAGTTTCATGCATCATGTTATGTTAGATCCTGTGCATGAGTAGGTTTTTTCGTATGCATGCTTAAAAATTTTAATTATGTAATACCTACTCCCTAGTGTAGCATGCCTAGGGTAAGCATCCGATGCACCAGTTTTCCTTCATATATATTCTTAAAAATGATAACCATTTTTGGCCAAAAGGTCTACATAAATCACATTCGTCAAAAAACTTGGACAATATTGACAATCACCTAAAATAATGATACTAGAAAATCAAAAACAAGCTCAAGTATTCCTAAAGTTAGAACTGGAACAAATATTCTATCTTCAATATTTAAAAACTTTTTGCCATTTTCGAATCTTCTACTAATCTAAAGTCCCTATATCAAATTATAAAAATTAATAGGACTCTAATATCTAATACTCAAGTAGTACTATAACAAATAGAAAAATTACAATGTGTTATCATATAAGTACCTTGTCCAGCAATGCCTTGCTAGTTTTTTTTCTTTCTTGGCCTGTTCGGGTCTAGTAAGGTAATGTAAAGAGAACAATTCCTCTTTCAGTGCCCTTGTTTCTTACAGTAGAAGCATTCAGCTTGAGTCTGGTCAGCTTTCAACTTCTTGGTCTAACCTGACTTAGTTGCTGAAGTATTTTGCACATTTTTCTTATTCTTTTTTTTCCCTTTCTTAAAGAAATGATGCTTTGTCGATCCTTCCACTACATTCACCCACCACTTATGGAGTTGATGATCTTTCTCATAGGTCTATAGTAATTCCAACATACCATGGTAGTTTACTATAGGCCTTGCCATTCTATAATGATCAAGGAAGTCAATGTAGGATTTTGACAAAGAATTAAGAATTGCATTCTCCCTAGCTATTCATGCAGAAAGAATCCAAGTTTGCCCAAGCACTCAATCAATTCGATCATGTGTAATATATGATCTCTGATCGAGGCCCCTTCCCTCATCCTTGTGTTGATAATGGCACAAGCTGTTTTATACCTTTCAACATCATCGAGAGCGCGGAAGGATTCTTTTAACACTTAAAGTATATCCTTTGGCTCAGCATCCTTAAACTTGTAATTCAATTCATCATTCATTGATGCCCGCATAATACAATGAACTATGGTTCGATCATTGAGCCACTTCTAATAAGTGCCTTGAACCACACCATGAGCATTCTGAGAAGGCTCCTTAGGTGCCAAATCTATTAGCACGTACATAAGCTATTCATGCTCTAGGACTATTTTTAACTTTCGATACTAGCTATCAAAATTGGGTCCCATTAATATTCATTATCTAGCAATGAATGAAGCAACAAAGTAGTGGCCATATTAATCTAAAAGAAGAACAAGATCTAATTAGTACATGAATTATTTAATCCTAAAGACTTGGACTTTAGTCTAAAGGTTCTCCCACTATTTTAGATCAAATTGATAGCATTTACCTATAATTCTAGGAATTGCACCAATTCATTAGTGGGTACCAGAATCCAATAGACTATACATGAGCTCGACTTTGGCCGGCTCATCCATGTGCATCTAAAGATAGGTTCTTAACCAATTATTTCTCTAAAAAATTTTTGGTAATGATTTTATCCTAAGTACTAATCAATAAGCCTTTGAACTACCACTAGAAGTCCTAGTTAGGTCCAACCATTAACATGACAAGACTAAATACTTCTAGCCAACGATGCCTAAGCCCAACTTTGGCAACCAACCTGACCACTGTTCAAAAAGAAGGACTAAGCCATCACAATATGAATAATAATTCCAATAGCCAAATGAGCGCTATGTCTTTGGACCTCCAATGATTATCTTAACTATTGGACTCATTATCGCTCTCTTAATCGAAAGCTATGACTCAATTATCTCCATAATTTTATTACTTAAAGGATCTAATAATTTTAGAGGATTTAATTAAAGAAAAGAGATGGGGACATAGACTAATCAACAGTTCTTCCACTGACTTCATCAAGGGTCAAATCATATTAATCCAAGGGTACCTAGATTAGTTAAATTGATCTACCTTACTGGCATGGGTTAACTCAAATAAATGAGCTATCAAATCAAATTCTGATTAACTACATTGGCTAGGTAAGTGAGATCAATGGGAGGGTTCCACCATTAACCTTTTCCTTAAATACCAAACAAGTTAGCTAGATAAGAGGTAGCCCCAATTAATGACCATGATAAAAATGCCATACTTATCTTAAATACCAATTAGTTCATCAAATTTGATTAGAATAGCCTAAGGACTTAGGTCTGACCACTAAACCATAATCAGGTCCATTTGTCATAATATGGACTTGATCAAACTATTTTTATAGATTTGATTTAGAGAAAAAACTTGATCTAATCCTAATTAACTTTTGGTTAGATTAAATCTAATTCTTAATTTGGTTTATATTATTCTAAATTCTAACCCTAGGTCTAACCTAGTTATTTTACCTGATTCAAGCTAACCCAAAGCCCATGATTTATGAAACATGATTAGATCTTTAATTTACAATTCTAAATATAATCTTAGACCTCTTAATTCTAGCAATTAATCAAAATTAAGTTTACTAAATTTTATATTTAAATAATTTATATGCATCACATATATATTAAACACTTTTTAGATCTCAACTATACCATATAATCTTATGCTAAAATTAATTTTATATTTCATGTTTTAAATATAAAAATAAATCATAATACATTAATTTTAGATTAAAAATAGCAAATTAATGAAGATTAAATTATTAAAAAATAGATCTAATTATTAAAATAATTTTAATAATTTTTTTACCTCACTTGTTTATCAGATATAACTACAAGCGGTACCCCTACACATCATAGGAGATCCCATTGAATGGAAAGAGAAGGCTTTTAAATCCTAACTTTCTCCTATCATCGGATGGCCTTGGTGATCAACCCAATCTAAAATAGTTACTTGGATGAAGATTACATCTAATATTTAAAATTCTACATCTACATATAATGTTATGAAAAACTTTTCTCTAATACCACCATTGGAAAACATCTAGGATTTCATGCATGGATTTTTTTATAATTCATAGTAGAAGTACATCTATTTTAAAATTATTTTAAATAGAAAACATATCTTTAAAATAATTCTAATAAACCCTAAGCAGGATCGAATATGATATACAGTAGAAAGCAAAATCAGTATGCATTGATCTACCTAATTCATGCAATAGATTTAATCTACAAACAATATAAAATTTAATTTCATACTTGATCATGAGTAAATGATTGCCACTACTGATGGCACATGATAAGGGCCCTCTATGTCACTTCATAGCTACATAGGATGTCCGGCCTCTAGGAATCATCCACATGAAGCTCTGATGTGATCAACCTCCTAAGATCGCTAGCTTCCTCTGAAGGCTACTAGATAGGCAAAAAAAATTTATTTCTTGTACTTTTTTTAGCCTCCCAAGAAACCCAAGAAGAAAATGAAGAGGTATAAATCTAAGAGAAAGAAAACTAAAAATAAGAAACCCCTTTCTACTATTTTTCTCTTCTTTTTCTTCTTCCTTCAACCCTAGCACCCAAGAAAGGTCTTTCACCCCAAAGAAAAACTCATGGCCACATTGAGTTTTTTTAGTGCCCTTTCTCATCTGATCTCATTCCAATTTATTGCCTATTTGGTCACCCAATCCCAAAAGAATACTAGGAAAATTAGGCATGTGGATTAGGATAGGATTAGGGGGACTTTTAGATAAGATTAGGAAGTAGATAACCTAGTTTGACTAGTCTTAGCTTATCCCACACCCCACCCTCATAGATAAGATTTTTTCCCTTAATTTTTATATCAAACCACTAATAAAAGGGCCCTCTTTTCAATTCATATTTTATCTATATTTTTTAAAATATAATGGAATCAAGAATTGATAAGTTCTTAAGGGTTTTAGACCAAGTAGAAGTAGGAAAAGTCAAAGAGTTTGATTCCCAGTCAAACTCCTCCCTTTTAAATTCAAAACTCATCCTAAATCTAAATTAGATAAGAAATAAGGGAGGGCATGTAAACATGTTTGTCATAAGTTTTTCATGAATTTATTCAAATAAATGACATGGAGAAATCTTAGATGAAACCTAGTTAGGCTAGGTAAGGGTTTGACCAAGCTTTGACCAACATTAGTTAAGAACTAAAACTAATTATGTTATAACTAATTTAATTAACTTGGAATCAATCCAATTAGATTCTAATTAGGTTTAATTAAATTCTAATTAAATCTAAAATTAATTGAGTCCAAGTCTGAATCAAACCATAATTAGAAATTCTTAATGATTAGGTCATCAAATAACCGAATGGGTAAATTCTAATTGAACCAAAATCAATTAGACTTGACCTAAACCTCTTCACTCAATCAAATTGAGTTAATTAGTATTTTAATTATTAATTAATCCTTTTATAAATAATTAAAAATTAATTAATTTTAAATTTATAAATTTTATAGAGTTAATTATTTATTATATTTAAAATTTTGGCATTGAATGATTTTTAATCATTAGTCAGTCATCATGATCAATCATAAACTTCTATTATGTATGATCTCATAGGTTCAAACACTAAGCCAGTAGTCCAGGAATCAATTCCTGAACTAATCAATGCAACCATCTAGCAATGGGCCCGGCATCCGAATAGGTCAAATGTTATCGAAGCAATATTCAAAAATCCAAGCATATGGTTTTCATATAATTCATCCCTTTGACCATAACGCTTAGAATGATTTTAGAGTAACTGCCAACTTTAAATAATATATCCAAATATATCTCAACCTACTAAATCTTATAACTCTTCATAAAGATTATTCTGGCCAAGGTCTTGCTGAATTGAAACATAATAGAGCATTATCTCCAATATCTTAGAGTGGTCAATTCCATCTTAACTCATCACTTACATAACAAGTACTTGACTGCATCCAGTAACCTTCCATCACTGGATTAGAAATCCAGGTAGTTTAGTACTTAAGTATAATGAGTTGCTTGCAAATTACTAGGATGATCTCAGGTCGGAGGGATATCTATACCCATCTCCTTTTATGAAATACTCTTGATAGCAAAGTACTCAACAAAGTTGGTCACGTTCAGTGTAATGTATACCTATAATCACCTGCATGCTATACCAGTATTTTTACACTCCTTGGTTATGAGGACAACCAACCCATATGGTATATAATGACCTATGCTCGATAAACATTATCGTTCTTGATACCAACATATCATTTAATCACAAGCATATTTAAGAACTACTCGATAAATCCTTTTTTATTGAATTGAAGTAGTTTTAAACTTCATCTTAAAAGAGTCTAAAAGAAGATATAAAAAGAAATGAACTATCAAAAAATAGCTTTTATTTTAATAATGATTCATGTATACATTACAAAAACTCAACCGTCTACAACCCAAACGATTGAATATACGATACATTTCCTAACAAAAAGGTGGTAGGTGCTAAATACATGTGTGTGTAAGACTTCTTGGGAATTAACATGAGATGTTTCTCACTTCTTCTTTCACCCCATCTTTTTGCCTATTCTCTACTGCACAAAAATAAATAGGGAGAGAAAATTTCCACCACCACTCAATCCTCCTCCTATTCTTGATCTTGCATGAAATGTTTATATAAGAAAAGGAAAAAATATTCTCCCTTGTTCTCTTATGAAGATAACATCTTCTTTATTGGATTTTTAGTACAAAAAAAAAGAATAGAAGATTTGACCCAACAGTTGAAGCGAGGCCTGCAAGGTACTAGCACTTTGATAGCCTCGAGATTTTGATTAGGCCATCTCCATGTGGATACCAGTAGAGGTTGGCATGTACATGGCTCTAGTGATGGTGCGGGCACCAGGATTAGACAGAGGCTCTTCAACCCTTTATGGATCTCTTATTAGGGTTTTTAATCTTTTGGATCCTGTAATAAGGTTTAAAGCCTGACTAATTTGCTTTCAAGTCATGTAATTAGTATCTAGTTGGTTTCAATTTTTGGTTTAGTCTTGTAATTTGGCCAATTTGGTCAAGTTAGGGTCCATTGGTTTTGTAATTAGTCAAGTTGGTTCACCAGCTCAAGTCAATTTGAAAATGGACTCAAGCTAGTTTGAAGATGGGTTCACAAGTGGGCAATCAAGTCAAACCCAATTAAAAAAGAGTCAAGCCACCTCTCCTCCACAACAAGTAGGAGTGCCAACTGGAGTGCCGTATCATCAGTGCCACATGGCATGGAAGGCACCACTTCAACTCATGAGGAGTGCCACATCATCAATGCCACATGGCATGGGGAGGCCCACTTCACCAAGCTCCTTTAAGCGGCCAACTAGAGTGCCATATCATTAGTGACACATGGCATGGGAGGTGCCACTTTAGCTTATGAGGAGTGCCACATCATTAGTGACACATGGCATGGGGAGGTGCCACTTCATCAAGCTCCTTTGGGTGGCCAAGTCAAGATGAAAAATTCAAATTCAAATTCAAGTTTGACTCCCATTAATCTCCCCTTGATCCAAGTAGACAATATCCACACAACACTGCCCATATCAAGCCTCCCCTTGATCCAAGCAAACAACATCCTCACTCCACTCCATAAATCAAGCTACCAAGATCAAGCTTCATGAAAAGATTCAAAATTCAAAAGTTAGATTCCAAGTTTCATGAAGGAGGAATTCAAAATTCAAATGGGCGCCCCTTGATTCATGAAGACAACACCCTCTCTTCACTCCCCCAAATCAAGCTTTGTAACTCCCCTTTTAAAATTTTGAATGTAGACTTGGGTGCTTATAAAAGGGCCCTAACCCTCTTGTAAGAATTTTTAATGTTGATGAAATGAAAAAAAGTTTGAGAAATTATTCTTTTAGCCTTGTCTTCTAGACTAGGAACTCTGAGAGGGATGCCTTTGTCCTTCGGGACATCGAGGAGTGAGAGGCCTTGAGTTACTATCCTTTGATGCAAGCCACCTTCCTACCTTCAAGTTTGGATGCCATCTAGATGATCCACTTGGGCGCCTAGCAAGAAAAACCTCCTCCACCACCATTCTCAACTTTTATTCTCTCATTTCTTACTTGTTTCTTGATGATTTCTAACCCTTCACTTGGGTGCTCGCAGGTCCTTCAGGTGCCACGGACAACGGAGTCAGTCTCCCTTGCCTTCGCGACCATCGGACGAAAAGCTGGCGAATTCGTAGGGTTGAAGGCTTGATCCTCCAGGCCGCATCCGGAGAGCGAGTGAACTTTGCATCGGGCGCATCAGAGTTTTTCAAGGTTTGCATCGCTAAACTCCTAAGTAGATATTAATCTAAGAGCTATGTCCTATGGAGTTTCTCAATCCTGGGGTCCTCTCCTTATCTTTGTTTAGGGGCTATCTTACATGCTAGAAAGTTCTTATTGTTTTAGAATCTTTAGATCTGCTCTTTGCTTGTTTTCGGGAATCCTTAAATCCACCAAAACTTAAAAACATTAACAAGAAAATAATCATTTGCATCTTTCATCTCATCTTAGCATCTCTTAAGCTCCACATCAAGTGGAACCCAGGGCATCCATTTGATTTGGTCCGATGAAGATGAAGTAGCACAATAAGTAAGTAGATTTGATCTACTTTTGTTTTTATTTACAGATCTATATTACATGTTCATGAATAAATCTTACTATACATATTTTAAATTAGGTTTCTAATTCCACTATAATTTAATTTTAATTAATTAATTTTTTTTGAAAAACCTGTATGTACTCCTGGGATTGTCAAACGAATCCTTCAAGTGGTATGAGAGCCATGCTTCATGACCATGTATAGATCTAAAACCAAATTCAAAAATTTTAATCTTTGATTTGAGATTTCAGATCTCAAAAGCAATTTTAGATTTAAAATCATATCTAAGAACTGAGAATTTTAGATTTAAAAATTTAGATCTAAAATATTGGTTGAAAACTAAAATTTCATATTTGAGTTTTTGCAGTCTAGATTTGTACAAGATCTAAAATTTCAGTCAAATTGATCAAAAAATCAGATCTAAAAAATTAAATTTTTGAATCTAAAATTTAGATCAGGAAGTCATGTTTTATATTTATTCATAGATCTTAAAAACTATTTTTAGATTTAATGTATGAATTTTTGAATATAAGAGAACTAAAATTTCTAGGTCTAAAATTTTCGTGTCGTTAGTTTTTCATGAGATAAGTAAACCTAAAAGTTTAAATCTAAAATTAGTTTTAACATCTAGACTAAATCCTCATGTTCATAATGCACCTAATTATGGTCTAAAATTAAAAATAGTTAGGTTCAATCTTGTATTTATATAAGGTTATCCTACTATAAGGTTAACCCTGTGTAGTGTAAGGTTGTCCTAGTACAAAATTGATCCATTTTGAAAATAACTTTCAAGACTCAAATCAATATTTATGATCTAAAATTAAGGTTATTAGATCTAACATTAAGAATTTAAGATCTTAACCCAAAGCATAAAATAAGAGGGATTGGGCATGGGTTGAATCGATTAGGTCATGCAATTAGATTGCATCTAGTTTTTGGTTAGTTCAAACCAAATCAATTGAACTCTTGATCAAACCAAATTAAGAGTTGACTAAGATTAGGTCAAGAGTGCTCAGGGCCATGTTAATGGCTTAAGTTGATTGATACAATTGGCATTAATTGATTAACCTAAAAGATCTAATTTAGCTTAGTAGTCAAGCCTGAATTGATTAAGTTGATCAATTCAAAACTAATAAACCAATTAGGATCAAAGATAAGTTTCGATCATGATTTTTAATTAGGGATAACACTTACCTAGCCAACTTAGTTGGTGTCTAGGAAAGAGATTAAATGATGGAACCCTCCCATCGATCTTACTTACTTGGTCAATTTGGTCGATTAAGTTTTAAATAAGGTTTCTTATTGATTCAAGTTTATCCATGCCATCTTAATTAGTTAGATATGAGATGAGCTGACTAATTATCCTGTGACCTAGACTAGGTCATGAAATTTGTGGATCTAAACTAGTCAAACATGAGATATGCTGACCCAACCTAAGTGTGTCAAATATTAGATGTGTTGACCTAAACCAGGTTAGTTAGACATTAGACATGCTAACCTAACTAGGTTAATTAGACATGCTAACCTAACTAGGTTAATCAGACATGAGATGTGTTGATCTAAATTAGATTAGATAGAAACTAGATATGCTAAACTAAACCTTATTTCATGTATGATATGATCCTTTATCTTAGTAATTGGATTGAGAGCATCACCATGGTCATCAAGTCATAAGAGCAAGTAGGGTTTAAAGGCCCTCTCTTCCTATTTGATGAGATTTTCTTATGATGTGCAGGGATGCTATTATGATTTGACTCATGTAGAAGAACCATGAAAGGATTTTTAAATTGAGCTGATCTAAATTAGTTTAGTTAGAAGGTTAGCCAGACACGAGACTATGCTAACTAATTAATCAGATACCTAAATCCAAATCTCATCATATATTTTAAGTCATAGGTCTTCCACCATTATAAAAATATGGGCATCTCTTGGATATTGATTATCTCGAGTGGATACAGTGGTTCAATTGCATTAGGGGATCCGACCTCTCTATTAACATTAGAAATTATGGGATAAAAATAGGGTTAGGCCCAATAACTGGGCATGGTGAGGAATCTAATGATGGCTTCATGATGGGGACATCAAAACCCATACGGGTTTTTATTTTTTTAATTTTTTTATCCCATATTTTCTTTTTTCTTTTTTATTTTTTTATTCTACCTATTCCACCTATCCTCGCTATTCCAACTTTATCCTTCTTTTATTCCTGACTTATTCCATGTTTATCCCTATCATCTTCTTCCTCCTAGAAAACTCCCAGAACTCCATTTTTTCTCCATTTTTCTTCCCGTTTGTCTCAAATCTACCACGCCTGACCACCGGCGACCCCCTCGATGGCCCTCCATCTCCCCCGCACTACCATGCCCAACGATTGGATGGACCCCGTCAGTCGTCCATCTTCCCCTGCTGCCCCATGCCCGTGATGCCTCCCTTCTCCATGCTCCGACGCCTCTCCGCCCGGAGTCATCTCCAGCCGGCAACCTCGTGCCTCCCGCGATGCCCAGCCGCCACTGTGCTGCCACCTTCTCCCCCAGCCACCGGCCATTCTCCGCCCGTCCGTGCCGCACCCCTCCTTCACCGTGTCGCCATCTGCCCCTGCTTCCTGTTGGCCACCCGTGCCTGCTGCACGATTTCCAAAGTGCACACTTCTCAGAGCAAGAATTTTTTGCACAATCATCAAGCCTGCATGGATTTCAGAACAACTCAGCACGGATCTTGATGAATTTGGATTTTATTTTATTTTTTAAAAATCTAGATGTATGGACCAGTTGGAAAGTTTTTTTAAATTAGTTTTAGATTAGGATTAGTTTTATTTTTCACCATATAGGGAGGATTGTGTTTAGATTTCTACTATGTTTTCAGGCTATAAACAAGTAGGTTTGGGTTGTCACCTTTTTTTGGGCTGCATGCCTTGTATTCTTTACTTGGACTCCAAGTTTTGTAAGCCTATATAAAGGCACCTCCTCTCTTGAATAAAATATGATGAAGAATATGAATTTTTGAGAAAAGAGTTTCTTGGTTCTACCTCCGTTAGGAGTGGGCATGTGACCCATTTTTCCTTCACCTACGGGTGTCGAGAGGTGTGAGGCCCCAGTTATCTTCTCTCTTGCTGAGTCCCCTCTATGATCTTGGAGCCTCTCCTTCACGGCCCCAGGTAGCGATTTGGGTGGGACACCCTAGGCTCCGCATGTAGTGAGATGGGTGGGACGCCCTAGACTACATGTAGTGGGGTGGATGAGATGCCTTAGAGGTGCGACGTCTCTCCGTGAAGGTAAGTCCCAAGTCCATAGAGTATCCATCTTTCTTGCCCCCATATATTTTTTTCACTTTTTTGACCCTATTCACAGGAGACTTCTCAGCTCTCCAATGATCCTCCAAGCTAGCCCCCACTTGTCCCGCATTAATTTTGGTATCAGAGCAGGAGAGGATTAGGGTTGAAAAAAAAAGTTGAAAAAAAAAGAAGAGAGAAAAAAAATTGTAGCGAGCCTGACTCGATGGAGTCGGGTTTTTCCCATCCCAGGGGAATGATGGGGACATCAAAACCTATCCGAGTTTTTGTTTTTTTATTTTTTTTATCCCAGATTTTCTTTTTTTTTTTTTTCTTATTCCACCTATTCCACCAATCCCGGCTTTTCCAACTTTATCCTTCTTTTATTCCGGACTTATTCCATGTTTATCCCTGTCATCTTCTTCCTCCCAAAAAACTCCCAGAACTCCTTTTTTTTCCATTTTTCTTCCCGTTCGTCCTGGATCTGCCATGCCTAACCACCGGCGACCCCCCTGACAGCCCTCCATCTCCCCCACGCCGCCACAACCGATAATTGGATGGACCCCATCGATCATCCATCTTCCCCTGCTGCCCCATGCCCGTGATGCCTCCCTTCTCCGTGCCCGATGCCCCTTCGCTTGGAGTCGTCTCTAGCCGGCAACCCCGTGCCTCCCGCAATGCCCAGCCACCACCGTGTCGCCGCCTTCCCCCCTAGCCACCGGCCGTTCTCTGCCTGTCCGTGCCGCGCCCCTCCTTCATCGCGCCGCCGTCTACCCCTGCTTCCCATCGGCCACCTATGCCCATCGTCGGCCATCCCGACCTCCGCATCTGCCGTAGTTCAGCCCCTTTGGTATGTGGAGAAGGAACCTACAGTGCACGAATGTGAAAGCTGCATGGTTCTTGGAGCTGCACGATTTCCAAAGTGCATGCTTCTCTGAGCAAGAATTTTCTGCATAGTCATCAAGCCTGCATGGATTTCAGAACAACTCAGCATGGATCTTGATGAATTTGGATTTTATTTTATTTATTTTAAATCTGGATGTATGGACTAGTTGGGAAGTTTTTTTTAAATTAGTTTTAGATTAGGATTAGTTTTATTTTTCACCATATAGGGAGGATTGTGTTTAGATTTCTACCATGTTTTCAGGCTACAAATAAAGCAAGTTTGGGATGTCACCTTTTTTTGTGATGCATGCCTTGTATTCTTTACTTGGACCCCAAGTTTTGTAAGCCTATATAAAGGCACCTCCTCTCTTGAATAAAATATGATGAAGAATATGAATTTTTGAGAAAAGAGTTTCTTGGTTATGCCTCCATTAGGAGTGGGCATGTGGCCCATTTTTCCTTCACCTGTGGGTGTCGAGGGGTGTGAGGCCCCAGTTATCTTCTCCCTTGCTGAGTCCCCTCTATGATCTTGGAGCCTCTCCTTCACGGCCCAGGTAGCAATTTGGATGGGACGTGTTAGGCTCCGCATGTAGTGAGATGGGTGGGACACCCTAGACTACATGTAGTGGGGTGGGTGAGATGCCCTAGAGATGCGACGTCTCTCCGTGAAGATAAGTCCCAAGTCCTAGAGTATCCATCTTTCTTGCCCTCACATATTTTTTCTGCCTTTTTGACCCTAATCACAGGAGACTTCTTAGCTCTCCTACGATCCTCCTAGCTGGCTCCCCTTTGTCCTGCATCACTTCATTTCACAAAAATGATGGGTCTGATTTAACTAGGAAGTGTGGGCAATAATTGTCAACTGAGCCTATATGACTCAAAGGTTGAATCGTTGAGAAGCATTGGATAAGAGTTATCCATTCATTAGTTTATATGTTACCAATAACTGTTAGATGAGGTATACGAAATCAGTAGGATTGCAGTACCTACTAGGAACTCTAGTTATGTAGAGATTTTTACATCTCCATAGAAGAGTATGAGAGATCCGTGAAAATAATGAGAGCCTAATTTATTATTTAAAGTCCCCGGAATAAATTTAAAATTAAATACAATCATCTAACTTGAATTTTAACTCTTTGTGGATTAATAAAAACTTAGCTTCCAACCCTCTTAATTCTTAGATAAATTGATTAATCTAAACCTATTACAAAGTCTAGCTCAATTTGAAAAATTAATTAGATAGGCTGAGTGTAGTAATAGACTAGGATTACCCTATGTTACCAAGCCATCCAAGTTGACCTAAGTGCAATCGATCTATGATCATTGTTTGACAATGATTAAGGATGAGAAGCTTAAGAAGCTCGAGCATTATGATGCAAAAGGATTGCAAATAGATTCGATCCAATCATCTTTGTCTAATTTATATAGATAGTTTATTATAAACTACCATTTGAATAAGATTAAGATAATTAGGTCAATAAATTGGTGACCATTAAAGGGATCTTAAAAGATTCAAGGGGATATATTTCTTGATGCATGGTAGATGTTCTCTTCCAAAAGATAGTATAATTAGAAGAAAAGGCCTATGAAAAAATAGGATATTGGGAACTTCCAAAGAGATGGCCACTGATAATGGAAAGGTGTTTCCAATTCAAGCTCAATAACTATAGAAATTATTCCTATACCTATAATTCTTGAAGAATAAATATGACACACCTTTGGAAGGTATGTCGGTTTCTCAACAAGATTATTACCTATTGTGAGCAAAAATCTAATTTCTATTTGGCATGTAATTATTGATCCATTTATTTTATAAATGAATTGGATTCAGATAATTTTAAATGTCAGTCTCTATTTGTATATGATACATCTATTGAGCTATCAGTAAGTGTCATGGGATCTATAAGATATTATGAAATGATATCAACCTAAAATATATAGGTGGCACCTCAGGTTTGGTCGAGTCAAAAAGAAAGGATAATCAATTTGGAAACCAAGGGAAACCATGGACCTTTTGGCTAATTGACTAATGAATCATTTCCAATTTGTCAATCCAATCTTGAAGTCTATTGACAAGCTACCTTTTGTAAGACAAAGGATGTAAGTGAGGACCACTAATATACTTGGGACACATTAATGTGTATAGCATATTTGATGTGCATACTAGGGAAAGCTTCTTAAAGTTCTTTGATTAGATCGAAGAAGTAAATACCTTTGAGGAGAATTCCATAATCATCTTAAGTTATTTGGCATAATCTCATAATGGACTCCTCTTACATCTCGAGCTCAATAAGGTGTCTAAGCAGAGAATTAAACCCTATTGGATAAGGTTCAATCTATTATGGAAATCACTAATATTTTTAAGGATTTGATTACATAACTCAGCCTACCTAGTTTAATTGGGTTCACTCTAAGTCCCCTTATAAGACTTATATAAGTTATAAGTAGATCATGGACTAGCTAGAGTTTAGATTTCTAATGGCAAATCCTAAAGAGCTGTTAGGATACTTCTTTCCAATGGATCACTAATAGTTGTGATCCAAATGTCTATATTCCTGATTAAATAGTTTAACCTAAATATAATAGTGAAAGGATGATTAAGCTTGAAGAGATAGTCTTAGAAGAGTAATGGGCCATATAACCTATAGAATCTATTCGAGCAGAGCCAATACATTAGTTCCTCATCCATCTCATAAGTTAAGTAGGATCTTGTATCCTTCAAAAGGTACTAGGTATGCTTATAGAGGACTCAATGAAAGTGTTCCTTGTGGGAAAAAGGAACATAAAGGTGATTCCAAAAATTTACAATGAGATGATGTCAGACATCAATTCTAAAATGGTTAAATCCCATGAAGTTAGACCCAACATACTTCAACCTTGTATACACCTACTAAAAGGTATAGTACATAACAAATGTAATAGATCTATAAAAAGATAGATAGAGATCTATAAGGTAAGGCTTAGGTAGAAGGTTATAGTCAGCATTGACTATGGAAAACTTTTCACCCGTGACCATGCTAAAATCCATACTAAATGCTATTACAGTAAACCATGATTAAATCAGGTAGATAGACAATGATGAGATCACAAGGTCCAAGCTGCAAAGGATCTATATAAATAGGCTAAAGCAAATAACTCAAAATTGAAATGCTCATTTCATTGACATGTTCTAATTGTTTGATTTTATCAAGAATGAGAAAAGGATGTTCGAATTCTCCTATAATTTCATGCAGGTTTTTTATAATTTGTAGTAGAAATATATCTATTTTAAAATTATTTTAAATAAAAAAATATATTTAGAATAATTTTGATGAACCCTAACCAAGATCATAACATGATATGCAGTATAGAAAATAAAATTAGCATGCATCGATCCATGCAATGCATGCTATAAATCTAATCTATAAAAAATATGAAACCTAATTTCATACCTGATCATGGGTCGATGATTTTTACTATTAATGGCACATGATAAGGGCTCTCCACATCACTTCATAGTTGCACATGGTGTCTGGCCTCTACAAATCATCCACATGAAGCCCCGACATGATGAATCTCCTGAGACTGCTAGATCTCTCCAAAGGCCACTGATGGCTGAAAATAATTTATTCTTGGACTTTCATGAGCATTCCAAGAAATCCAGGAAGAGGATAAAGTGGTCTAAATCAAGGAGGAAGAAAAAAAATTCAAGAAATCCTTTTTCAGTATTTTATTCTTTTTTTCTCTCCCTTCAATCTTAGAGATAGAAAAAACCTCTCATACTAATTTAGAATTCATGCCCCCTTTTCCTCTTATTTTCATAGTAATTTCACTTTATATTTCACGGTAATTGATCTCTTAATGTTGCATATATGACAAAAAACTAAGATAATTTTTTTTTGATTAGAGGAGGGATTAGATTAGGATAAAGTGATGTTATTTGAATATGACTAGGTATTCTATTCCCAATAGAACTCCTCCAATCAAATTCAAATAAAACTAGATTTAATTCAAACCAATCCTAATCTAAATGAGAATGAGGGAGGATAAAGAACTAATTTTTTTCATGGATAATTCATGAAAAAAAATTCTAGGAAGGCATGGAGAATTTTTAAGGAAGAAAATAAGTTGGACTAAGTTAGGATTTGACTAAAATTAGTTAGAAATCCAAACTAATTTGGTTATAACTAATTTAATCAACTTGAACCCAGTCTAATTAGGTCTTAATTAGACTTAATTAAATTCTATTTAAATTAAAATTAAATAAGTCCAAGACTAAATCAAATCAAAATTAGAAATCCTTAGTCCTTGGTCATCGAATAACCTAATTGGGTGAAACCAAATTGAACCATATTCAATTAGAATTAATCTAAATTCTTTATTCAATCAAATTGATCCAATTAGTAATTAAATTACTAATTAATATTCAAATAATTAATTAATAATTAATTAATTATTAATTTATAATATTCGTATAGGGTTAATTGTTAATCATATTTATAATTTTACCATTGAACGATTCTTAGTCATTAATTAGCCATCATGATCAGTCAGAAACTTCTTATATGTGTGATCCCATAGATTTGAACACTAAGTTAGTAGCCTAAGAATTAATTCCTAAACTAATTGATGTGACCATTTAGCAATGGTGAGATGTCCAAATTGGTCAAATATTCTCAAAGCAATATTTAAGAACCTAGGTATATGGTTTTTGTATAATTCATCCATTTGACCTAATGCTCAAGGTGATTTTAGAGTCAACTATGAACTCCTATATAATGCATCAAGATTTGTTTCAACCTAACAAATTCTGTGACTCCTCATAAGGATTACCCTAGCCAAGATCTTGCTAAATTAAAATAAAGTAAAGCATTTTCTTCAATAACTTGTAGTGGTCAATCCCATCTTGATTCATCATCGATTTAATAAGTACTTGACTGTACCTAATAACCTAATGAGTTGCTTGCAAGTCACAGTGGTAATCTCAGGTCGAAGGGATATTTATACCTATATCCTTCTATGAAATACTCTCAACAACAGAGTACTTAACAGAGTTGGTCATGTTTAGTGCAGTGTACATCTACACTCACTAGCATGCCAAACCAATATCTCCACACTCCTAGATTGTGAAGACAACCAACCTATATAGAATACAATGACTTATGCTCAATAAACATTATCATCCTAGACAATAATAAATCATTTGGTCATGAACATGTTCAAGAACTACTCAATAAATCCTCTTTTATCGAATTGAAGTAGTTCTAAGGATTTCATCTTAAAAGAGTTCAAAAAAAATGCAAAAAGAGATGAACTGCCAAAAATAACTTTTATTTCATTAATGATTCATGTGCAAATTAGAAAGAGCTTAATTATCTACAACCTAGATAATTGGCTACACATTTCTTAACAACTCCCGCTTGGATTAAAACTAATCGAAAATAGTATCGAATACCTATCTTTCATTTATGATCATTGAACTCTTTGATTCCACGGGCTTTAGTAAATGGGTTGGCCAAGTTTTCCTTTCCATCGATCTTTCGAAAGTCAATGTCACCTCGATCCACTATCTCGGGACAAGGTGAATGCAATGCAGATGTGCTTGGTCTACTGATAAGCTTTTGATTCCTTCGCTTGAGCTATGGCTCCAGTGCTATCACAATATAAGGGAACTGGGCCACCAATTAAAGGTGCCACTTCAAGCTTAATGATGAACTTCCATGGCCAAATAGTGCTTCCTTTGTAGCATCAAATGTCATAATATACTCTACCTCGCATACAGAATTAGTCATAGTATGCTGCTTGAAACTTTTCTGGTAAATAGTTCTCATATTCAGGATAAAAGAATAACCTGACATTCTCTTTTTATCATCCCTATTGATTAAAAACTCAAGTTAGTATAACTAACTAGTTTTAAGTTAGAATCTCCATAAATGAGCCACTAGTCTTTTATACTTCTCAAAAGCTTGAGGATAGTTTTTACGACCTTCTAATGGTTCTCACCTAAATCAGATTGGTATCTACTCACTACTCCTAGTAAGTATGCCATATCTAGTATCGTAATGTCATAGCATACATAATAGATCCCATTGCTGAGGTATAGCAAATCCTACTCATACACTCTCTCTCTTTAAGACTTGTCGGACAATCCTTCTTTGATAAATTAATTTTATGGCCTATCAGAAGATAGTCTTTCTTGGAATTTACCATGCTAAACCACTTCAGCACGGTCTCAATGTACGTGGATTGGGTTAACCCTAGCAATCTTTTAGATCTATCTTTATAGATCTTCATCCCAAGGATATAAGATGCTTCTCCCAAGTTCTTGATGGAGAATTGAAAAGATAGCCATACTTTTATTCCTTGCAATATAGAAATATCATTCCTGATAAAGAAAATGTTATCCATATACAAAATAAGAAATATTATAACTGAACCATTAGCCTATTTGTATATGCAAGGCTCTTCTTCATTTCTAACAAAGCTATATGTTATGATCACTTTATCAAAATGCATGTTCTAATTCTGAGATGCTGGCTTCAATCTATAAATGAATCTCTAAAGCTTGCACACCTTTGTTTCATCTATGGATATGAATCCTTTAGGCTATGTCATATATACCTCTTCTTCTAGCTCTCCATTTAGGAAAGTTATTTCCATATCTATTTGCTAGATTTCAAGATTAAAATGTGCCACCAACATAAGCATAATCTGAATAGACTTGAGCATTACCACAGGAAAAATGTCTCATCATAATCAATATCATAACATTAATGATATCTCTTGGAAACTAGACGAGCTTTATAGATTTCCACATTCCAGTCTACACACCTTTTTCTTTTAAAAATCTACTTACACCCTATGGGTTTTACCCCTTCAAGTGGATCAATGATTGTCCATACATTATTGACTTTTATGGACTCTATTTTGGAATTCATGGCTTCTAGCCATTTATCAAAGTTGGCACTCAATATCGCATCCAAATAAGTGCTTAGATCCTCATTATTTTTATCAAGTTCAATAGAATCACCATCCCGGATCAAGAAACTATAGTATTTGTCTAGCTGATATGGTACTTTACCAGATCTCCTTAATGGTACTTCTATAACAGGCTCTGGGTTTGATTCAATCAAATTTGATACTGTCGGTTCAGTCAATGGTATCGATTCTTCTACCTATCGAACCTTTTCAAGTTCAACCTTAGAGACTTTAGTTCCTACTCCAATGAACTCCTTTTTCAAAAAGATTGTCCTATTATTGACGAGCACCTTTTGTTCATTAGTAAGGTAAAAGAAATAATCCTTAGTCTCTTTCGAGTATCCTATGAAAATACATTTGTCAGACCTAGGTTTGATTTTTCTATTTTTAAACATTTGACATAAGCTGGGCACCTCCAGATCCTTAGGTGTGAGAGCACTAGCTTATGCCCTGTCCATATCATATATGGTATTTATCAACAGACTTACTCAGAACCATATTTAACAAGTAACAAGCTAACTCAAGAGCATATCCCCAAAAGGAGATTGATAGCCTAGCAAAGCACCCATCATGGACTGAACCATGTCTAATAAAGTTTGATTCCTTCTTTCAGATACTCTATTTAATTAAGGTATCCCTGGAGGTATCCATTGAGTGAGAATCCCATTATCCTCTAAATAAGTCAGAAACTCACTGATATGGTATTCTCCTCCTCTATCCGACTGAGGGGTTTTAATATAATCTCTAGTTTGTTTCTCTACCTCATTATGATATCGTCTGAATATTTCAAATGATTCAGATTTATATCTCGTAAGATAAATATAACCAAATCTTGAAAGGTCATCTATAAATATAATGAAATAGAAATACCTATCCCTGGCACTAATGTTCATTGGTCTACATATATCAATATGTACTAGACTTAGAACCTCAATGGCTCTTCACCTTTTCCAGTAAAAATTGACTTGGTTATCTTACCAAGAGGTAAGATTCATAGGTTGGTAATGATTCATAATCATTGACCTCAAGGAGACCTTATCTTAACCTATTTATCCTATTCTTATTGATATGACTTAGCTTATAGTGCCAAAGATAAGTATCACTAACATTATCTATCTTAGGGCATTTGCTCAATGTGTACACTACATTCACTACATTAATAGGCTATGATAAAACATAAATATCAATTTTCAATTGTCCATGCATTATAGTAATACTATTTAGAATGATATCATAATAATCATCTTTTATAGATAAATGAAAATTTCTCTTGACCAAAAGGCCTATAGAAATAACATTTATCATAAAACTAGGACAATAATGACAATAATCTAAAATAACAATATTTTCATTGAATACAACTTAATAATTCCAAAGGCTAGAACTGGAACTGCTCTTCCATCTTCAACATTCAGGAATCTCTCACCGTCTTCAAATCTTTTACGAACCTAAAGTTCCTGTAACGTATTGCAAATATTAATAGGGCTTCCAATATCTAATACCCAGGTAGTAGTATTATAAATAAAAGAAATTATAAGGTATTATCATATAAGTACATTGTCCAGCAACTACTTGCTGGTTCATGTTCTTCCTTGGCATGTTCAGGTCTAGCAAGGCATTGTAAATAGAACAATTCTTCTTCCAATGTCCATGATTCTTATAGAAGAAGCACTCTTCTTAGCTCTGGTCAGACTTATTTTTTTAAGTCTAGCTCAGCTAAGCATATTGCACCTTCTTGTTATTTTTCTTCTTCCCTTTCTTGGTATTGAATATGGCATAAGACATTTTATACCTTTCAACATCATCAAGAGTACTAAGAGATTCTTTAAATACTTGAAGTATATCCTCTGGTTGAGTATCCTTGAATATATGATTAAACTCGCCATTCGTAGATGCCCACATAATGCATCGAACTATGGTTCAATCATGGAGCCACTTTGGGTAAGTATCTCTAACCAGACCTTGGGCTTTTAGAGCAGGCTCCTTAGGTGCCAGATTTGTCAGCATGTACAAGATCCATTCATACTCCAAGACTATTTTCATCTTTCAATATCAATTATTGAAATTGGATCCCATTTTCATTGTCCAAAAATGAATAGAGCGACAATATATTGGCCATGTTTAACACTGAAAAAGAAAAGAGAATAAGACCTATTAGTACATGAATCATTTAATCCTAAAGACTTAGACTTTAGTTTAAAGGTTCTTCCACTATTTTTTTCAAATTGTTAACCTCTACCTCCAATCCCAGGAATTATATTAATTTCCTAGCAAGTACTAGAATCCTATAGACTACACAAGTGCCCGAGTGTGGCTTGACCCATCCGTATGGATCTAAAGGTGGGTTCTCAACCAATTGTTTCTCCAAATAGCTTCTAGTATTCAATTTTGCCCCAGGCTCTTCTTTAGCAAGCATGTGGCATCTCCACTGAAAATCCTGGTTAGGTCCCACCATTGACATGATGCACTCAGTGCTTTAAACCAACAAATGATCAGGCTCAAGTATGGCTCAACCTACCTGATCATTGTTAAGAGAGTTACAATTGAATCATCAAAATATGTATGATAATTCTAATAGACAAATAACCACCAAGTCTTTGAACCTCCAATGATCATCTTAACTATTGAACCTATTACCATCCTCTTAATGGAAGGCTATGACTCGATTATCCCGATAACTTTATCATTTTAAGGATCTAATAATTTTAAAAATTTTATTAATGGTTTAGAAGAGGAAAAAAGATATGGACCAATCCTCCCACTGACTTCACAAAGTCTATAATGAGGGTCAAAGACATCATTGGTACAAGGGCACCTAGATCAATAAACCTAACCATCCTTACTGGCATGAGTTAACTCGAATTAATGAGCTATCTGATTAAATTCTGATTTACCACATTGGCCAGGTAAGTGATCAACGGGAGGGTTCTGCCATTAACTACTTTCCTTAGGCACCAAACTAGTTGACTAGGTAAGAGGAAGCCCCAATTAATGACCATGATCCAAATGCTGAACTTATCTTAGACACCAATTGGTTCATCAGATTTGATCAAATTAGCCTAAGAACTCAGATATAACTACTAAGCCATAATCCGATCCATTTATTATATTATGGACTTGATCAAACTATCACTATAGATTTAATCTATAGAAAACTTGATCTAATATTAATCAACTTTTGATTAGATTAAATTCAATTTTCAATTAGATCCATATTATTCTAAATTCTAACCCTAGGTTTAACCTGATTATTTGACCTGATTCAAGCTTATCCAAAGCTCATGATTTGTGAAATATGATTAGATCTTCATTTTATAATTCTAAATCTAATCTTAGACCTCTTAATTCTAGTAATTAATCAAGATTAATTTTACTAAATTTTAGATCTAAACAATCTACATGCATCACATATCAATAACACTTTTAGATCTCAAGTATACGATATAGTCTTATGCTGAGATTAATTTTATATTTCATATTCTAAATGTTGACCCCATAAGTGATTTTGATGATAACCAAACATTGGAGCATGTACATTTATTTCTAACAACTCTTCAAGTATTTTACAAGTTTTTGTATGATGAGTTAATTGTTCAAACTTTAACTCCTATACCTTTGTTTCTTGTTTGAGTTGTGTTATATTTATTTTTGTAAAGAAGAACCCAATGAAAAAGCTAAGAAAAAGTCATGTAAAAAGGGGTTACTTTTGTGTATGTGTTCCTTAGAATTAATATGAGTTGGTATGATTGAAAAGTTGTAAGAGTGTTGGTAAGAGTTTTTCTTTGAGTTCAATTATAAAAATCCTGAAGAAGATACTCGAGCTGACCCAGCATGTTGAAGAGCCAACTCTACTTCATGGCATGTAGCAAGGATTCTAGTATGCAGTAATCCGAGCTGACTCGAAGGTAACCGAGCCGACTCCAGTGAATCCGAGTCAACTGGAATATGTCCGACTGACTCCTCCAGAGTCCAATTTTTGAACATTTCTGAGAACAGCCAGGCGAGCCGACCCGAACCAGAAAGAGTCGACTTTGCCAGACCTAATTTTGAAGACCTAAGAAAGCGAGCCAACCTGAACTGCAACGAGCCGACTCTTCTAGAGTGATGATTTCAGAACCTGAGAAGAAGAGCCGACCAAAAATCAAAAGAGCCGACTCCTCGAATTCAAGTTTTCTAAAGATATAAGTTTGAGCCGACCCGAGCTATCAAGAGCCAACTCGTCTAGAGTGAAGTTTTGCATCTTGAGACGAAGAGCCAACTGCACTAAAGATTTGACGACTCGACCTATCGACTCGAAGGATCCAAGCCGACTTGAACATCGCTTTCAGGTATCCAACTGCTAGTTCCAGAATTTATTTTTGAATGCCAAAAAGTGCTCAAATGGTCACAAACTACTTCCTAATGATCTACAATGGCTAGAACTATCTTGGAGTGATGGAAGACCTTATATTTGAAGGATTTGAACTTCCTTGAAGCAATAACTAAAATGTTCTTCAAAGTTTTGAGAGCTACATTGAATATCCTACCTACCAAAAAGAAAGAGAGCACAAGAGCATTCAAGCAAGCTTTTAAGTCTTCACCAACTCTGATGTGAAGCTTGAAGCAATTTTGGAAGAAGCCATTGAAGCAATTAAAGCTCATTCAAGTGGACTTCTATCAAGCTGCACCGACAACTATCCGATAACTTGAGTTTGTCATTTATTATTGCATTTACTTCAATTATTTTTTTGAATTGTTCTTGGGTTATTGTTGAGCCCGGTTGAAAAACCAAATATGTTCTTGGTGAGCCTTGATAAAAACCAAGTGTTGGGTTCTTGGTGATCCTAGCAAAACCAAGTTAGGTTCTTTGGTGTGCCTGTTCAAAACCAAAGGGTGTTGGGTTTTCTTTGGTGATCCTGTTAAAATCAAAGTGTAGAGGTTTTAGATTATGATCCTGTAAAATAATCCTACTGTATTCGGATGTGAATATAGTGAAAATCCCAAGTGGTATCTTGGGTAGTGGACGTAGGAGCTGGGTTGCTCCGAACCACCATAAACCTTGTGTGTTTGTATTATGATTCTTTGATTTCTTTTACCTTCTGCATTTAATTTTTTATCACAACACACAACACTTTATAAAGGAATTTTAATTGCACATTATCTACATTAAATTTTAAAATTTCCAACTCACCCCCTTCTTGGGTAGCCACCTGGGCAACAACTGGTATTAGAGTAGTGTCTCTGATTACTTTAGAGTAAAGATTGATGGCTCATCCCATGAGTACATCCCTAGCAGAAGGCCAGTCAACAAATAGACCTCCACTCTTCATAGGCACAAATTATTCTTATTGGAAAGCAAGAATGAAGATCTATATTCAAGCTGTTGATTTTCAATTATGGAAGGTCATTCTTAAAGGGCCACATGTTTCCATGATTAAAATTGATGGCGTGGATGTTCCTAAGCCTAAAGAGGAATGGGATGAATATGACATGAAATTAGAAAAATTGAATGCCAAAGCAATGAACTTGCTTTACTGTGCTTTGGATTCATGTGAGTTTAATCAAATTTTCACTTGCTCTTCAGCAAAGAAAATTTGGGATAAACTGGAGGTGACCTATGAAGGAACTTCTCAAGTGAAAACTTCAAAGATTAATCTTTTAGTGTATAATTATGAATTGTTTAAAATGGAGTCTAATGAAAATATCTCTGCCATGTATACTAGATTTACAGATATTATTAATGATTTGAAAAGTCTTGGCAGGGTATACTCAAATGCTGATCTAGTACAGAAGATATTAAGATTACTTCTTGACGAATGGGGTCTAAAGTTACTGCCATCCAGGAAGCTAAAGATTTGAACACTTTATCCATGAATGAACTAATGGGTTCTCTCATCACGCATGAACTAGCCATGCAGCATAGAATGGATGATGATCAGAAAAAGCATTCAAGGCTACATTGGAATCAAAGGATGATGAAGAGACGGAAGATGACTCTACCTCCTTCAAAGATGATCTTGAAGATGAAGACATTGTAATGGTTGTGAGGAGATTCAGAAAGTTTATGGAAAAGAAGAAAGGAAGATACAACAGAAAATTCCATAAACGAGGAGAATATTCAAAAGAAAAGGACAAGGACAAAGAGAAAGATAAGGAACAAGTCCCCACCTGCTATGAATATAAGAAACTGGGGCATATTCGTCCGGACTGTCCACTACTAAAGAAATTTTTTAAAAAAAATAAAAAGAAAGCGATGGTTGCCACGTGGAGTGACAGTGAAGACTCCACTTCAACTGAAGAAGAAGAGACCATGAAAATAGCTAACTTATGTCTAATAGGTCTTGAGGATGAGGTAACTTCTCTCGATACTCAAATTGAATTTACATTTGATGAGTTAAATTCCGCATTTCATGATCTTTTACCTGAATTTAAAAGGTAGGAGTAAAGATTAGATCATTAAAGCATATCAATGATTCTTTACTCAAAGAAAAAGAGGAGATTTTAGAAAAGAATGTTTTATTGCAAAAAGAACTTCAGATCTTTTCTGAAAAATATAATATGTTAAAAACTAAAAGCAATGAGTTTCATGACAAAAATAATATTTTGTTAAAAGAAAATAATGAGCTGAAAAAGGAGGTTGAAAAACTCAAGCCACTTGTTGAAAAATTAACTTTATCTTCTAACAAGCTTGAGTTGATTCTTAAAGATCAAAGAATTTTTGGTAATAAAGCTGGAATCGATTTTAATGCTTCAAATTCAAATTATATTTCAGCAACTACATTTATGAAACAAAAAGATTTTGTTCCCAAGTTTACTTCTCATAAAGCTTTTGTGACAAAAGGTTCTACTTCCATTTCAAAAACCACTTTGTATGTTCCAAAAAACTCAATTACAAAACCTGCTATTTCTGCACTTCATGCATCTAGAATTTCAAAGTATAAATCCTTTTAGAATTCTAGAATCAGATGTTTTGCTTGCAAATAAATAGGACATAAAGCTTTAAGCTGCAATATTATTAGAAATGTCCACAATAGATCAAGAAAAATTTGGGTTCCCAAAGGAACCACCTCGGCTAACCTGCAAGGACACAAGTTAGCTTGGGTACCTAAAAGAACTCCTTGATTTTCTTGCAGGAATGTCTTGCAGCCCAAAAATTAAAGAAAAGATGGTATCTCGATAGTGGCTGTTCAAGGCATATGACAGGTGACAAGGATTAGTTCATCACCCTGGAAACGAAAGAAGAAGGTATGGTTACTTTTAAGGACAATGACAAAGAAAAAATAATCAGAATTGGTAAGATCAAAATAACTTCTTGTACTTTTATTGAAAATATATTGCTAGTAGATAAGTTGAAGCATAATTTATTAAGTATTAGTCAATTATGTGATAAAGGCTTCAAAGTTATCTTCGAATCATCTATGTATATAGTAACAAACTTTTTTGATTCTAGTAGTAAATTCATTAGACATAGACTTAGAAATATTTATGTGGTAGATCTAAATGATCTAGCCATGACTAGTAGTTCCAGTTTAGTTGCAATGAATGCTAAGACCAAGGAGTCTTGTTTATTATGTCATAGAAGATTAGGTCATGCTAACATGCATACTATTGCCAAGTTAATTTCCAAAAACCTTGTTAGAGGCATGCCTAAGTTTAAAGCTGATTTTGATCATGTTTGTGATGCATGCCAAATGGATAAACAAACTAGGGGGAGATTTAAATCCAAAAATATTATTTCAACTTCTAGACCTCTAGAACTACTTCACATGGACTTATTTGGACCAATTAGGACCACAAGCCTAGGAGGTATGAAATATGCCCTTATGATTGTAGATAATTTTTCCAGATTTACATGAGTTTTGTTTATTGCTCATAAAGATGAAACTTTCAAAATGTTTAGAAAATTTTTCAAAAAAGTTTCAAATCAAAAAAATCTTTCAATAATTTTAATTAGGAGTGATCACGGCACTGAATTTAAAAATCAATTTTTCGATGATTATTGCACTGAAAACGACATTGATCATAACTTCTTCGCTCCTAGAACACCATAACAAAATGGTATTGTAGAGAGGAAAAATAAGACTTTGGAAGAAATGGCTTGAACAATGTTATGTGAAAGTAATCTTCTAAGATACTTTTAGGCAGAAGCGGTGAACACTGCTTGTTATATTTTAAACCACGTTTTGATTCGTCCTACTTTGAAGAAAACCCCCTATAAGCTTTGGAATGAAAAGAAACCCAACATAAATTATTTTCATGTATTTGGATGTAAATGCTTTGTACTTAATAATGGAAAGGATAATCTAGGAAAATTTGATGCTAAATCTGATGAAGCAATTTTCCTTGGTTATTCACTGCATAGCAAAGCATATAGGATTTTTAATGAAAGGACTCTTACTATTGAAGAGTCGGTGCATGTTATCTTTGATGAAACTAACCCTTCACCATCTAGAAAAGATGAGTGTATTGACAATGATGCATGTACTATTCAAAAAGAGATGGAAGACATGAGTATTCAAGAAAGACCAATTAAAGAAGGAGAAGAAACGATAAGTAAGGACCATACCGATCTGCCAACTGAATGGAGGTACGCTACTTTCCATCATAAAGAATTAATTATTGGTGATCCTTCTCAAGGTATTAGGACTAGGTCTGCACATAAGACTGCACATGACTACCTAGCCTTTGTATCACAAATAGAGCCTCACACTTTAGAAGAAGCAAAAAATGACCCAAACTGGATGTTAGCTATGCATGAAGAATTGAATTAGTTTGAAAGAAATAAGGTTTGGACACTAGTTGATAGACCTAAAGACCACCCATTCATAGGAACCAAGTGGATCTATAGGAATAAATTAGATGAACAAGGAAATGTCAATAGAAACAAAGCTAGATTAGTAGCTAAGGGATATAGTCAAGAAGAAGGTATTGATTTTGATAAAACCTATGCACCCATAGCAAGACTAGAAGCCATTAGATTACTTCTTGCATTTGTTTGCTACATGAATTTTAAAATTTTTCAAATGGATGTAAAAAGTGCATTTTTAAATGGTTTTATCACCGAACAAATTTTTGTAGAACAACCACCGGGTTTTGAAAATCATGCTTTTCCAAACTATGTGTTTAAACTTAATAAAGCTTTATATGGTTTGAAACAAGCCCCTAGAGCCTGATATAATAGACTTAGCACTTTCTTAATTAAAAATAATTTTTCAAGAGGAAATGTTGATAAAACTCTTTTTATCAAAAAGAAAAATAATGATATATTAGTTGAACAAAATTATGTGGATGATATTATATTTGGTGCAACTAATAAAAATTTTTGTGAAGAATTTGCTAAGCTAATACAAGGAGAATTTGAAATGAGCCTAATGGGTGAACTTAATTACTTTCTCGAACTTCAAGTAAAGCAATCAAAGGAAGGAATCTTCATTAACCAAGCCAAATATACCAAGGAAATAATCAAAAAGCTTGGTATGGAGACGAGCAAACAAATGAGCACACCCATGAGCCCATCTTGCAAATTGGACAAAGATGAAAATGGATCCAATGTTGACCAAAAGCTATATAGAGGTATGATCGGATCCTTATTATATTTAACTACAAGTAGACCGGATATCTTGTATAGTATATGTGTATGTGTTAGATTTCAACGTAATCCTAAAGAAATACATATGCTTGCTATTAAAAGAATATTAAGATATTTGAAAGGTACAAGTAATCTAGGTCTTTGGTTTTCAAAAGAATCATCTTTGAATTTAGTTGGATTTTCTGATGCTGATTATGCTGGTTGTAAAGTTGATAGAAAAAAATTAGCGGCACATGTCAATTTTTAGGGTTGAATTTAATCTCATGGTACTGCAAGAAACAAAACTCGATAGCACTTTCTATTGCTGATGTAGAGTATGTTGCTACAGGGAGTTGTTGTGCACAAGTGTTATGGATTAAACAACAACTAGAAGACTTTGGTGTTACACAATACAAAATTCCTATCAAGTGTGATAACACAAGTGCTATAAATTTAACCAAAAATCCTATTTAGCACTCTAGAACTAAGCACATAGAGATTAGACACCATTTTATTAGAGATCATGTTTTAGATGGTGATATAGAACTAGAATTTATCCCTACTGAAAAATAATTAGCTGACATTTTTACTAAGCCACTAAATCAAGATAGATTTGAATTGCCTAGAAGAGAATTAGGGCTTTGTGATCCTTTCTAGATTTAAATAACCTGATTTTGTTTAAAACTAAGGATGAATTATCTAGAAAACCTCCTACATTTATTCATAATTGTTGAGCAAGTTTCCTTGGACTTTCATTTTATCAAATTCAATTTCTGAATCATTTCATTTTCTGTGGAAAGTTTCTGTTCGAGTCGACTCGAGCAATCTTGCTATGATCGAGCTTGCTCGAATGTTTGAGTTCTCTACCTATTGCTCTGGTCGAGCCGACTAAGTCTTTGCCTAGCCGACTAGATGTTCTGATTTTTTTAAGTTCGCTCTGGTCGAGTCAACTCGGATTTTTCTAGGGTTGGGCGAGCCGACTCAAAAGTCGGGAAATCGCTATTTAGAGAATTCTGAGCTGTCTTTTCCCGTACTTCACTCATTCCATTTTATTCAAACACACTCTACTCCTCTCGAAAACTTTACCAAACTCCCAAAATTCATTCCCTAGAACCTAAATTTCCTAAATTCTACTGCAATGGCTTCTCGAAGATCTACAAGGAAGATTCTTCAAGTTGGTGAATCAAGCGCATGCAGTGAAGATTCAAAAGGGAAAAGAGAAAAGAGGAAAGGTCTATTCATGAGCAACAAGAAGAAGAAACTCCCTGTCCTACTGCATAGATTATCTCAATGGCCAACCGGCTTATCACTTATGGAAGAAGAATAGATTTCTCCTTCCTAGAAGAGATGGAAATGAAGATCGGAAGATGGATAAAAAGTTAGGGCTGGAAGCATTTCTGTTCTTTGGACATGTTAACCTACCCCTCACTGGTACGGATCTTCTATGAAAATATTGTTCTTCAAGATTTTCATTTGGAATCAATAGTTAAGGGAATCAAATCATCGTGGATGAAGAGAAGTTGGGCAATTTGCTACAAATTCCTATGGATGGCGCTACTGAGCTTACTCTACCGGTCAAAGAACACATATTAAAGCTCATTTTGGGGAAAGAAGATGTGAGCTCCGTTCAGCATGTTCTGGCCAACTTACTGTCGAAGGAAATGAGGCTTCTACATAATATGGTCAGTAGAATATTTCTTCCAAGGACCGGTCACTTTGATTGGGTCAGCGAGAAAGACATGACCTTTATGGGACATCTAATAGAAGAAAAGCCTCTCAATCTTCCCTATATAATGATGATTCAAATGACTGAAGTAGCCAGGAAAGTCAAAGCCTGCCTATCCTACGATATGGTCTTCACTCTACTGTTTGAAGAAGCTGGAGTTGATTTAACTAATGAGATAGACAAGCCACTACATCACTTTGACACTTACTCCTTCAATTCACTGAAAAGAATGGATTACAAGCTACGTGAAGGAATATGGATAAAAAGTGTCTAGTTAGGTTACTGCTACTTCTTCAGAAGATGATGAAGCTACTGCTATTGAAGAAAGATCTAAAGGTACAATGATTAGTCCATCTGACCTCAAGAAGCTAATATTTCAGAAGATGGAAACAATTTCAAGTTCATTGACAGATCACATGAATTCTACAATTAATGAAATGAAAAGTACAGTTAATGCAAGCTTGCAAGAAATGAGATCTGAATAGAAGCTTCACCAGGAGAAAATTGAAAAGGAAAAGGATGATTTTAAAGAAGAGATCTGAAGCATCCTGCTGCAATCCCAAAAGGAAACAATCACTACTGAAGATGCTCCTGTACAGATCTTCAAGGAGTCACTTGAGACTCCTGCTCTTATTGCTTCATCTGATCTTCCCTCAATCAAACCTAAATCTGTTGAGACTAAGAAGAAACCCAAAACCAAGTAGACTAAGACTTTTAGAGCCCTTGTTAGAACTAGATTCAGAGATTTAAGGTTTAAACCCCTGAAAACTAAGATCTCTGATAAAGTTATAGAGGCAGACTCTTCTTCTTCTAGTGAAGAAGAAGAAGAATAGGTTATTTGGCTAGTCTTTTGGTTGTAATTATGACCTTGTTAATGTTTTACTTTTTATCTTTTACAATATGAATGTACTTTCCTTCTCACCTTGTATCGCAATATTCTAAGTAAAATCAAAGATCTTTTAGCAATTTTCTTTGTTGTCATATACTATATGATACAATGCTTTGATGCAACAGTGATGAATTTTTAATTACAATTTTCAATTTGACAAAGTAAAATTATCTCAAACAAATATTAAAGAATTTCTTAATTTATTTTAAAATCTGAGCTTTATTTGAAATCACCTTTTTGATTGATTGATAAAAAGGGGGAGAAATGTGTTGGAGAAATGTGTTGTCATGAAAATTCTCTTATGTATGTTGAACTTCCTACAAATTGTTCTTAAAGTACTTAAAAAGAATGAAAAAGGGGGAGCACAAAAGTGAGAGTATTCAAAAGAACCTAATGCTTAATTACTTTAAAACCTAGAGAAAGGGGGAGATTCTCTTGAATGATTTTGCTCTGATTGCTACTTAATCTTAATGCTCTGATTGCTATTGCACTACAAATTGATCTTAATTTTGTCAATTTTTTTCAAAACTCTGATACTCCATGTTTTGTGCTAATCATAATATTATGAAGCATGAAAAGTTAATACCTTGATGATATACAATAATATCATTTCTTGATCTCTGATACTTATTTGCAAACTTAATTTGCTCTGATACATATGAATATTTAACTTTCAAATACTTTTATACATGTAAAGCGTAAAGAATTTTTCATGCCCAGTATTTTGTCATCATCAAAAAGGGAGAGATTGTTGACCTCATAAGTGATTTGGATGATAACCAAATATTGAAGCATGTACATTTATTTCTAACAACTCTTCAAGTATTTTACAAGTTTTTGTAGGATGAGTTAATTGTTCAGACTTCAACTCCTACACCTTTGTTTCTTGTTTAAGTTGTGTTGTAATTTATTTTTGTAAAGAAGAACCCAATAAAAAAGCTAAGAAAAAATAATGTAAAAAGGGGTTACTTCTGTGTGTGTGCGCCTTAGAATTAATATGAGTTGGTATGATTGAAAAGTTGTAAGAGTGTTGGTAAGAGTTTTTCTTTGAGTTCAATTGTAAAAATCCTGAAGAAGATACTTAAGCTGACCCAGCATGTTGAAGAGCCGACTCTACTTCATGGCATGTAGCAAGGATTCTAGTATGTAGCAATTCGAGCTGACTCGAAGGAAACCGAGCCAACTCAATTGAATCCGAGTCGACTGGAATATGTCCGAGCCGACTCCTCTAGAGTCCAATTTTTGATCATTTTTGAGAACAGCCAAGCGAGCCGACCCGAACCAGAAAGAGCCAACTCTACCAGACCTAATTTTGAAGACCTAAGAAAGCGAGCCGATCCGAACTACAACGAGCTGACTCTTTCAGAGTGATGATTTCAGAACCTGAGAAGAAGAGCCAACCAAAGATCAAAAGAGCCAACTCCTTGAATTCAAGTTTTTCAAAGATATAAGTTCGAGCCGACCCGAGCTATCAAGAGCCGACTTGTCCAGAGTGAAGTTTTGCGCCCTGAGACAAAAAGCTGACTACACTGAAGATTTGGTGACATGACCTATCGACTCGAAGGATCCGAGCCGACTCGAACATCGCTTTCAGGTATCCAACTACTAGATCTAGAATTTATTTTTGAATGCTAAAAAGTGCTCCAACGGTCACAAACCACTTCTCAACGGTCTACAACAGCTAGAACTATCTTGGAGTGATGGAAGACCTTATATTTGAAGGATTTGAACTTCCTTGAAGTAATAACTAAAAAGTTTTTCAAAGTTTTGAGAGCTACATTGAATATCCTACCTACCAAAAAGAAAGAGAGCACAAGAGCATTCAAGCAAGCTTTCAAGTCTTCACTAACTCTGATCTAAAGCTTAAAGCAATTTTGGAAGAAGTCGCTAAAGCAATTAAAGCTCATTCGAGCTCATTCAAGTGGACTTCTATCAAGCTGCACCGGCAACTATTCGACAAATTGAGTTTGTCATTTATTATTGCATTTACTTCAATTATTTTTTTGAATTATTCTTGGGTTATTGGTGAGCCCAGTTGAAAAACCAAATAGGTTCTTGGTGAGCCTTGATAAAAATCAAGTGTTGGGTTCTTGGTGATCCTGGAAAAACCAAGTTAGGTTTCTTTGGTGAGCCTATTCAAAACTAAAAGGGTATTGGATTTTCTTTGGTGATCCCGTTAAAACCAAAGTGTAGAGGTTTTGGATTGTGATCCTGTAAAACAATCTTACTATATTCAGGTATGAATATAGTGGAAATCCCAAGTAGTATCTTGGATAGTGGACGTAGGAGCTGGGTTGCTCCGAACCACTATAAACCTTGTATGTTTGTATTGTGATTTTTTTGATTTCTTTTATCTTCTGCATTTAATTTTTAATCACAACACACAACACTTTGAAAAGAAATTTTAATTACACATTATCTACATTAAAATTTTAAATTCCCAATTCACTCCCCTGTTGGGTAGCCACCTGGGCAACACTAAACATAAAAAAAGATCTTAATACATTAATTTTAGATCAAAAATAATAAATTAATGAAGATTAAATTAATAAAAAATAGATCTAATAATTGAAGTAATTTCAATGATTTTTCTTTCGCCTTACTTGTTCAAGGATATAACGACAAGCAACACCACTACATGCCATAGGAGATCCCATTGAATGGGAAGAGAGAGCCTTTAAACCCTAGATGGCTATGGTGATCAATCCAACCCAAAGCAGGTACTTGGATTAAGATTATATCTAATATGTAAGGTTCTACATCTACATATTATGTTATAAAAATTGATCGTTCTGATACCACTATTGGAATTCTTATAGGATTCATGCATGATTTCCTTTTTTATAATTTATAGCAAAAGTATATATATTTTAAAACTATTTGAAATAAAAAATATGTATTTAGAATAATTGTAATAAATCCTAATCAAGATTGTAATATGATATACAGTATAGAAAACAAAATCAGCATGCATCGATCTACCCTGATGCATGATGTAGATATAATCTACAAATAATATGAAATCTAATTTCATACTTGATCGTGGGTTGATCATCACCACTATGATGGCACGTGGTAAGGGCTCTCCACATTGCTTCATAGCCACATAGGGTATCCGACCTCTATAAATTATCCACACGAAATCCCAACATGATCAACCTCCCAAGACTGCTAACTCCCTTTGAAGGTTACTTAATGGCTAAAAATAATTTATTTCTTAGACTTTCTTGAGCCTTCCAAGAAACCGAAGAGGATAAATAGGTCTAGATCAAGAAGGAAGAAAATAAAATTTAGGAAACCCTTTTCTAGTATTTTATTCTTCTTTTATCTCTTCCTTCAACCCTAGCACCCAAAAGAACTTCTCACACCAATCTAGAATTCACGCTCCCTTTTAGTCTAGTTTTCATGGTAATTTCACTTCAGATTTTGCATAGTAATTGGACTCTTACTGTTGCATATATGACAAAAAATTGAAGTAAAATTTTGTTGATTAGAGGAGCGATTAGATAAGGAAAAAATGATGCTATTTGATTAGGACTAGGTGTTTTATTCCTAATTAAACTCCTCCAATTAAATTCAAATAAATTAAGATTTAATTCAAACCAATCCTAATCTAAATAGAAATGAGGGAGGATAAAACACTATTTTTTTCATGGAGAATTCATGAAAGAAATTCTAGGAAGGCATGGAGAATTTTTAGGAAAGAAAATAAGTTGGACTAGGTTAGGGTTTAACCAGGATTTGACCATAATTAGTTAGGAATCCAAACTAATTTGGTTATAAATAATTTAACTAACTTGAATCCAATCTAATTAGGTTCCAATTAAGCTTAATTAAATTTAAAATTAATTGAGTCCAAGTCTAAATCAAACTAAAATTAGAAATTCTTAGCGATTAGGTCATCGAATAACCTAATCGGATGAAATCCAATGAACCATATTCAATTAAGCTTGAACTAAACCTCTTTATTCAATCAAATTAAGCTAATTAATAATTAAATTACTAATTAATCCTTTTATAATTAATTAATTATTAATTTATATTATTTATCTAGGATTAATTGTTAATCATATTTATAATTTTATCATTGAATAATTCTTAATTATTAATCAGCTATAAAGATTGGTTAGAAACTTTTTATGTGTATAGCCTCATAGGTTCAAATACTAAGCCGGTAGCCTAGGAATCAATTCCTAAACTAATCAATGTAACTATCTAGCAATGGTGTCAACTTTGGATAGGTCGAATATTCACAAAGCAATATTTAAGAACCCAAGTATATGGTTTCCACATAATTCATCCCTTTGACCTAATGCTCAAGATGATTTTAGAGACTCCTATATAATGCATCGAGATGTGTCTCAACCTAACAAATCCTGTGACTCACAAGGATTGTCTTGGCCAAGGTCTTGCTAAATTGAAATACAGTAGAGTATTTTCTCCACTACCTAGAGTAGCCAATCCTATCTTGACTCATCATTGATATAATAAGTACTTGACTATACCCAGTAACCTTTTATCACTAGATTAGAAATCTAGATAGTCTAGTACCTAAGTATAATAAGTTACTTACAAGTCACTATAGTGATCTCAGGTCAGAGTGATACTTATATCCATATCCTTCTATGAGATACTCTCCACAACAAAGTACTCAACAAAGTTGATCACATTTAGTGCAGTGTACACCTACATTCACCTGCATGCCAAACCAATGTCTCCACACTCCCTGGTTATAAGGACAACCAACCCATATTGCATATAACAACTTATGCTCGATAAACGTTGTCCATATCCTTCTATACATTGTACGTTGATAATATTCTCCTATTGGGAATAAGATTCCTATGCTAACCTAGGTTAGGTTATAATTGCCAATGTAATTCTCCAATAAAGTCTTTTGGATAGCATCCTATATTTAGAATATAGATTTATGAGTTAAACCAAGAGGATGCTAAGCCTATCATAAAATTATATATTAAGGAAGTGCTAAAGATGTTCAGCCTAAAAAATCTAATTAGGGATTTGACTCCTTAAGTATAGAATTAATCTCCAAAATGTACCTCTACTCATTTGAAGAGATTTGAATATGAGCTGGATCTCTTTAATCTTTGGCCATAGGGAGCCTCATATAAACCATGCAATATACATAATCTAATTTTGCTATGAATGTTATGAGCAAATATCAATAGAATCTAGGCTATGAGTGCTGAATACTATGACAACATTCTTTAAAACTTAAGAAGTATTAAAGATATATTTTAGGTCTTTAGAGTATGAGAATTGAGGGAATAAGAATACATATAATGTGTTCTTGTATAATGAAGGTTTGGAACTGATCATTGTAGGTTTGACTAGGGAGGCTAACTAAATCATCATCTCTAAGGGTGCAAGGATATATTCTAGTTCATAGATTGTTGTAGAAATGAGTGAGATGTCATGAGATGACATAACACTATCATAGAAACAATGGTCCCATAGCTCTAGCTAATGAACCAACATCTCACCAAAAGTTCGAACACATAGAATGATGATTCAATTCATGACTACCTTATATAGGTACAGAGAGTAAACTCTACATGAAATATGATTAACCTACTAGCTTAGTAAGCTTTGGCCAACTAAAACTGAAACACATGAAATAGGGCTAAAATATATGGCTGATTAGTTTTAGTCCAAGTGGGAGATTGTTAAATGTATGCCCTAAAATTCAATATGGCTGACATATTTTAATTTTAGGATACAAAATTATATTTAATATTTTAATTTAGATAATTTTATCTATATATATAGTATATCTATCTATGTATCATCTAAGGAATTAATAGACAATGATACATATTCTCAAGAGTTGAGAATTTGAGACATGTGTCATCATAGATTAATCTCTAAATACTCCCAATCATAGGATATCACAGGGATGGTGAATAATCTGATTTGACTGGTACATAGATCACTTCATTTTTAGGATAGATGAGTCTTAAATCTACAATATGGGGACACTAGAGCGAGAATGAAAGTAGTTGTTAGAGAATGACTGTACTAGGCATGATCATGAGAAATCACATGGATGTCTACTCACTCATCAATGACTTTATCGATGTTGTAGTTATGTAAGTAGTTCTTTGACCTGTGGTGCCTTGGCCACTCATAGCGGGGTTGTTGTAATTTGGTATTATACAACATTGGCCCTAGTCATTTAGGCCCTTGTTGTGTTCATTGGCTGCAGTAGGTTTACTGTAAGAGTGGAAGTGTACTTATAGGAAATCTATCGATCTTAGTAGTTAAGGTATAATCCCATATAATTTAAAAAGCTAAGTCCAAAAAATCCATGGCCATGGTAGGTGAAGGATGGAAAAGAGTTTCCAAGAGTTTAACATTGGACTCAAACTAATTAAATATGACATATGATAGATGCTTAAGGTTTGGTGAGTTTTCATTACCTATATCTTGTCGAGACTTTCGATAGAAGAACTTAATCACATAATAACTACACTTAGAGATTCATTCTTCAATTCTAATGGGTTACTACTATATGCTGCTAGGTATCATTGGTAATTATGGAAACTCACTAGGATCATTTTGGATCAACGATCCTTGATGGAGTGAGCTGAAACTATTTCTGTCCATTGAAAGAGTTTGATGATACTATGATGGAGATCATGGTATGTCCCACTACCAGATAGAATGGAACTTGAAGGGTCACATGTAATAAAAGCTTGACTTATTCATATAGTTGGATCAATATATATAAGAGTTACATATTTAAAAAATCTAAATTTATAAAGGTTATAAATTTGGAACCTGCTAATTTAAGCAAGACTTTATTACAAGAGTTATAATTTAATTAGATGATTTAATTATTTAATTACGATTACACTCAATATAAATTAAGTTAGATTCAACTTGGTTGAGTTTAGATGATGCCCTAATCCAATTAGGGTTTTGGATTAACCTAATTACAATTATTGCAAGCTAATTTAGTTTGACCTAATTAGTTGCCTAATCCTAGATGAATTAAATTTGATTTAATTTAGTTAGGTTTAATCTATTCTATTTAGGTTTAGTGGTTCTAATTAGATTAGGATCTAATTTCTAATTAGTTATAGATTTAAACCTAAATTAAAAATAGATAGGAATTAGGTTAGTTAGTTTTCTAGTTGGTTAGAATTAGTTAGTTAGTTGGTTCAACTAATTTCTAACTAATTCTTACTAATTTTCTATCCCTCTCCACTTCTCTCTCTCCCTCTTGTGCATATAAGAAAGAAGAGTGAACACCTTTATTCATGTGAAATCAGATTTTTGTGTATGGAAGGAAGTTGGGATGCCAAAGAAGTTTGGGCTCTCAAAGTTGTCTCCCTTGTTCTTATCCTAATCCATCTAGACTTAGGTATTTGAATTTGATTCAAATGTTTATCCTAATTTTTGATAGGAAGAGATTCTATGAGAGTACTTTAATGAGGCATGTGATAAGAAAAGGTGGTGGGTGCTAAATACATGCATGCGTGATTGTTCTTGGAAATTAACATGAGATATTTCTCACTTCTTTCACCCCATCTTTTTCCCTATTCTACACTGTACAAAAATAAATAGGGAGAGAAAATTCTCACCGCCTCTCAATCCTCATATTCTTGATCTTGCATGCAATATTCATATGAGAAAAGGAAAAAAATATTCTCTCTTGTTCTCTTGCAAAGAAAATGTTGACTCCTGTCTTGATTTTGATGAATAACAAAATACTTAAGTATATATAAGTACTAATTATGTGTTAAAAGTATGTTTATTAGATTTAGGTACTCATCAAGGTTAGTTTATATTGTAAGATTGAAATGCTTGTCATTTAGTTGAAGAAGTCACTTAAGATCTTGAATTTTCAAGCTACATGGACTTTAGAACATGAGAAAAACTTTGAAGAGTTCAAAATTTTAGTTTGGACAAGTTTCAGCACTATTTTAGTCAAGTATCGACTCAGGTATCAACTCATAGAGGCTTGAGCTGATATGCAGAGAAAGTTTCAACCGGCATGAGGAAGTGTCGACTCATGAATAGCTAAGTATCGACTCAAGTGCCGACTCAAGGCTTGAGACCAAACAGAATACAGAACATATTAATTTCAGGAGTTTGGTCAAGTGTCAACTCATGGAGATGAAGTGTCGACTCATGGAGATGAAGTGTCGACTCATGGATTGAAGTGTCGACACTTGCAGGTCTGACAGCTCAGTAACAACTAGTTTTTTGAAGTGCAGAACTTTTCCATCTCGTGTCTAATGGCTAGTTTCTCCTCTCCAATGGCTATAAATAAGTTTTTAAGGATTGAAAAGGTAATTAAACATTACCAAACACAAGAGAGAAACACTCATTGAAGAACTAATTATATACATCTTAAGGATTCAATACTTTTGAGACAGTTGAGCCTTCAAGCACTCAAATTTTAGAAAGAGCATTCAAGTCCACATGTTCAAGCATTAATTGAGGTTTCAACAATTTGAAGATAAGCTTCTTGATGACATTCAAGAGCTTCATCGATACATTTGCTTTTATTTAGAAAGCTATTTGTATTCTCACACTTGTACTTGAGTTTTTGTTGTTACCAGTTTCAAGGTGATTGAAACTAGTATTGAGGTTTGTTGGTAAGCCTTTATGTGAAAACCAACTGAGATTGTTGGTTAGCCTTATATAAAAACCAACTGAGATTATTGGTTAGCCTTGTGTGAAAACTAACAAGGTTGTTGATAAGCCTTTATGTGAAAATCAACTGAGGTTATTGGTGAGCCTTGAATGAAAATCAACTTGATTTGTTGGTAAGCCAAGAGTAAAAAACCAACTAGATTTTTTGTTAGCCTTGTGAGTAAAAACCAAGGGATTTTGATTACTGAGCCTAAAAAACTAATTTACTATAATCAAGGTTAGATTATAATGAAATTTCTAAGGAGAGCTTGGGGAGTGGACGTAGGTAGTTTGGGATATACCGAATCACTATAAATTTTTGTGTTTGCAATTGCTTATTACTCTTTCTGCATCTACTTTATTACTTTTGCTGTATATTATTATTGAGCACACAAACACTTTGGAAACACACTAGCACCTAATTTAAATTCATTTAAAAAATTTTTATACCAAATTCACCCCCCTTCTTGGATTGCTTTAGCTAGGCAATAAGTGATATTAGAGCTTGGTACTCAGCGAAGAGGTCCAATGATCTTGAATTAAAGATCTATGGTAGCCCAAATAGGTTTTAGTATTGTTGAGGGTCAAGTCTCAAATAGACCATCATTTTTCAAGGCATAAACTACACATATTGGAAAACACGCATGCATATTTACATGCATTCTATTGATTATAATCTTTGGAGAGTCGTAGTTAGAGGTCCTCATGTTCCTTCGATAATGGTTAATGGCATTTCCATTCCAAAGCTTGAAGAAGATTGGAATGAAAATAACATTAAGCAATCTAAGCTTAATGCCAAAGCAATGAATTTGCTTTATTGCACATTAGACCCTAGCAAATTCAATAGGATCTCTTCATGCGCATCGGCAAAGAAAATATGGGACACACTTGAGGTTACTCATGAGGGTACCTATCAAATAAAGAACATTAAAGTTAATATGCTCATTCATACATATGAAATGTTTAGAATGGAGCATTATGAATCCATAATTGATATATATACAAGATTTACTAATATTGTAAATAGTATGAGAAGTATTGGCAAAGTTATGTCTAACACTGATCTTGTTAATAAAATTCTTAGATCTTTGCTATCTTCTTGGGATCCAAAGATGACAGCCATTCAAGAAGTGAAAGATGTTGAAACCCTACCTTTGGAGCAACTCATCGATTCACTCATGACTTATGAGTTGAACCTAAAGCAAAAAAATGTGGATATTGATAAGAAGAAAAAGAAAATAATTGCCCTCAAGGCCTTGACAACTAAAGAAGAATCAAGTAAGGATTCAGAAGAGGGAGAAGAAGAAGATAAGAAAGCTCTTGTAGCTAGAAAATTCAAGATATTCATGAGAAAGAAGGACAAAAAGAAGTTCAAGAAGAAGGCAATGATGGTAACATGGAGTGAAAGTGAGGACTCAAGCTCCGAGAAGGAACAAGCACAAAAAATAGTTAATCTTTGTCTCATGGCAATGAGGAAGAGGTAAATTCTGAACTTGGCTTTACCTTTGATAAATTAAGAGATGCTTTTGAAGATCTTGTGCATGAATATAAAATATTAAAAATTGAGCACAAGAAATTAAAGAAGCAAGCTAATTCTTTTTCTTTTGAAAACAACAATCTTGGAAATAAAAACAAAGAATTTAAAGCCAAGGTTGTTGTTTTGGAAAAGAAAAAGAATGATCTCCTAAAAGAGATAGAAATTATAAAAAGATCCAAGATTTTTGTTTCAAATGGTAAGCTTATGAAGAAGAACAAAGACCTTGAGTTAGAGAACAAGAAGTTTAAAGAAGAGCTTGATAGAGTCAAGCCTTTTGTTAAAAAATTCATATTTAGTTATGAAAATTTGAATCTATTATTGAATAGTCAATGTGCAGTTTTCAACAAAGCCGGTTTGGGGTATAAACCTCGAAAACAATAAAAGTATTTCAAAAACTTTTTTGTCCCTACATCTTATAGTATTACATGCTATTGTTATGGAAAATCAAGATATAAAGCATATATGTGTAACAAAAAAAAAACTAAATACTTCCAACAGGATTTAGATTCCAAAAGGAACACTAATCCAAAAGGATCCAAGAAAGCTTGGATACCAAAACTATCCACTTGATATGTTTTGTAGGAATGTCTTGTAGCCCAACAAGAAGAAAAGAAGATGGTACTTAAATAGTGGCTGTACAAGATATATGAAGAGTGGACCAGCTATATTTTGGACATAATGGTAAAGGAAGGACAATCTATATTGGTGAAATCTAAATATCTCTTTCCATGTTTATTAAAAAAGTATTAGTTGAAACAAAAATTATTGAGTATTAGTCATTTTAAAATAAATGTTTCAAGGTTACTTCTAAATATTCTCTATATCACTAGTAGCTTTGATAATTGTCTTAATTTCTTAATTTGGTGAAATCTAAATATCTCTTTCCATGTTTATTGAAAAAGTATTAGTTGAAATAAAATTTATTGAGTATTAGTCATTTTATAATAAATGTTTCAAGGTTACATCTAAATATTCTTTGTATCACTAGTAGCTTTGATAATTATCTTAATTGCTTAATTAGAATCAAATCAAGACTTATAGCCAATGGATGTGATCATGAACAAGAGATTGATTTTGAAGAGTCTTATGTACACATGATTAGACTTGTGGCTATAAGACTTTCACTTGCTTTTGGTTGATATATTTTAAGCTATTTTAAGTGAATGTGATGATTTCTACTTCTAGACTCTCTTCTCTATGTTTATGCCAAAATTATATGGTTTCCATGAATTCTACTCAATTTTGTATTGTATGATATCTATGCATGAGCTAGAAATGGTATTGCAATTAGGAATAAGGCTTGACTAGTTGCTAAAGGCTATAAGAAGGCATTGATTTTGATGAAACTTTTGCTCCTATTGTTAGACTTGAAGCAATTAGACTTTTACTAGCATTTGCATATTTCATGGATTTTAAATTATTTCAAATGGATGTTAAAAGTATATTTTTAAATGAATACATAATAGAAGATATATATGTAAAACAACCTCCTGGTTTTGAAGATCATGCATATCCTGACCATGTTTTCAAATTGCATAAAGCTCTTTATGGTTTAAAATGGGCCCCACGTGCTTGGTATGAAAGATTAAACATATTTCTAATTGATAATGGCTTTACTAGGGGATATGTAGATAATACTTTGTTTCTAAGAAAACAAGTTGATGACCTCTTAGTGGTACAAATCTATGTTAATGATATTATATTTGGTGCCACTAATGAAGTTCTTTGTCAAGAGTTTACTAAGCTTATGTAAGGTGAGTTCGAGATGAGCATGATGGGAGAATTAAGCTACTTTCTCAGACTCCAAATCAAAACAAGCCAAAGAAGGGATCTTCATCAACAAGCTAAGTACACTAAGAAAATTCTGAAAAAGTTTCGGATGGAGAAGACAAAACCTCTTGGCACACCAATGAGCCCTTCATGCAAGCTTAACAAAGATGAATCTGGTAAGAGTATAGACCAAAAATTTTATAGAGGTATCATTTGCTCATTATTATATTTAACTACAAGTAGGCCAGATATCATGTTTAGTGTATGTATATATGCAAGGTATCAGTCTGAACCTAAAGAATCTCATTTATTGGTGTTGACTCTGTTATTGATTTTGATGATAAGCAAAACACTTAAGTATAAGTTGAGTACTAACATATTCCTTGAAGTGTGTTTAATAGAAAAAGGTACTCATCAAAATAGCTAAATTGGATTGCTTGTCAAATGATGAAGAAACCATTTCTGTGGATAAAAAATCAGTTATTAATGGACTTAAGTACTTGAGTAATGCTTGAAAGGACTTAAAGAGTTCAGCTCAAAAAGGTTTTAGTAGAGTTTCAGTGATTTTTTAAGAAATCTCAGCAAGTGTCGACTCAAGGTATCAACTCACAGTTCAAGTGTCGACTCATGGCAATGCATGTGTCGACTCAAGCCAGCATGCAGAAAGAGTTTCAGATGGCATGGCTGAAGTATCGACTCATGCTACTCAAGTGTCGATTCAAGGTGTCGACTCAAGGATCGACTTAAGGCCTGAAAAAAATTTCTCATAGAACATGCTAAAGTTGAAGACTTGCCTGAAGTGTCAACTCATGGATATTAAGTGTCGACTCAAGTATTGACTCACCTACAAATTTCAGAGAGCTTCAATAAAGAATTTTGAACTATGTGTTGACTCATGGGACTTAAGTGTTGACCCTAAGTGTCAACTCACATCTTGAAGTGTCGACACTTGAAGTTCTAGGAACAGTAACGGCTAGTTTTTCAAATGCAGAACTTGGCCCTCTTAGCTCCCAACGGCTAGTTTTTGTGTCTAACGATCATAAACCATCTTTAAGGCCTTGGGATGGTATTTAAGTGATTTTAATTCAAGAGAATCAAGAGAAGAAATATAAGAAAGAAGAGAACAAGTGAAAACAAAAGAGAAAGAACAGAACAAGTGAAAACAAAAGAAAAAGAAGAGAAAAGCAAGTGCATTCATTCCCATTCATTGAAAGCAACTATCTTCAAGCAAAAAGAAGTCTCCAAGCATTCAAAACTATCAAGAAGCATTCAAGTTCAATACTTTTGAGCATTGATTAAGGCTTCATCAAGTTCAAGACAAGCTACTTCTCCAAGCTTCCAAGAGATATCAGCTTTACATTAGAAATCTTTTCTTGTTGCTTTACTTTATCTCATATTTTTGTTGTAAAGGTTTTTGATAAGCCTAAGAACAAAACCAAGGAGGTTTTTGGTTAGCCTAGTTGAAAACCAAGGAGGTTTTTGAAAAGTCTAGTTGAAAACCAAGGAGGTTATTGGTTAGCCTTTGAAAACCAAGAGGTTTCTTTTGATGAGCCTTGTAAAAACTAAAAGAGGGTTATGATTAGTGAGCCCAGAAAACTAATTGGCTGTAATCATAGAAGATTATAGTGAATTCCCAAGTGGACCTTGGAGAGTGAATATAGGTGTATTGAAAAGCACCGAACCACTATACTTGGCTTATGTTTGTGATTGTCTCTTGCTCTCTTTACTTGCTCTTATATTTGTTACATTTATATTTCTGCTGCATACTCTTCAAGAGCATACTCTTTCACCTCACACTAGCACTTGATTAGATATTTATATTAGCACACATTCTTGCAAGTAATTTTTAGAAACCCAATTTACCCCCCCTCTTGGGTTGCTTACTGGACAACAATTGGCTTCAGAGCCACATTCTCAGTATATAAGTCTAACCGCCTTGAGTAAAGATCTATGGCAACCCCCTTTGGTACTAGTGTAGTTGAGGGACAAGCCTCATGCAGACCTCCATACTTTAATGGAACAAATTATACTTATTGAAAAACTAGAATGAGAATTTACATGCATTCTATAAATTATAATTTATAAAAAGTAGTTGATAAAGGTCCTCATATTCCTTTGATCGTGGTTAATGGTGTTTCCATCTCAAAGCTTGAAGAGGATTGGGATGAAAATGACATTAAATAATCCAAGATCAATGCAAAAGCAATGAATCTCCTTTATTGTGCATTGGATCCTAGTGAGGTCAATAAGACTTTACATGCACATCTGCCAAAGAAATATGGGACACACTTGAGATTATCCATGAGGGTACTGATCAAGTGAAGAACACTAAAGTTAATATGTTAGTGCACACTTATGAGATATTCGCATAGAACCAAATGAATCTATCATTGACATATACACTAGATTCACAAACATTGTAAATGGCATGAGAAGTTTAGATAAAACTATGTTTAATGCTGATCTTGTCAACAAAATTCTCAGGTCACTTCCAACATCTTGGGATCCAAAGGTGATAGCCATACAAAAAGCCAAAGATATTGATAAACTACCATTGGAGCAGCTAGTAGGATCGCTTATGACTTATGAGCTAAATTTGAAACAAAAGTCTATGGATTTGGACAAGAAAAAAAAGGGGATAGCTTTCAAGTCTACAACATAAGAAGAATCCTCAGATGAAAAATTAGAAGAAGAAGAAGATGATGAGAGTGAGGAAGCTCTTCTAGCAAGAAAACTCAGAAGATTCATGAGGAGAAAGAAATTCCCTTACAAGAAAAAAGTCTCAACCAAGCAAAGAAAAGGGAAAAGAAAAGGAGAAAGAAAAAGAAAAGGAGAAGGAATTGCCTATCTGCTTCGAATGCAAGAAGCCTAGACACTACAAGTATGACTAGCCTCTTCTAAAGAAATCAAGGAAGAAGCTTAGAAAAAAGGCAATGATAGCAACTTGGAGTGACAGTGAGGACTCTAGTTCAGATGAAGAACCAACTGAAGTCGCCAATCTATGTTTCATGGCACTCAATAGAAAAAAGAAGAGGTACATTCTGATCTTGAAATAGACTATACTTTTGATGAATTAAGAATTGTATTTGATGAATTAATGCATGACTATAAGGTGATGATTTCTGAAAATAGAAAGTTGAAAAAGCATGCAAATATTTTTTCACATGAAAACACTACTCTTTTAAATGAAGTCAATAATTTGAAAAACAAAATTGATGTTTTAGAAATAAAAAAACAAAGCTTTATCTATGAAAATGAAGTTTTAAAAAGACCTAAAGCATTTGTTTCAAATAATGAACTTTTGAAGAAAAGTAAAGATCTTGAAATAAAAAATAAGCAATATAAAGATAAGCTTGATAAGATAAAATCTTTTGTTGAAAAATTTACATACAGTTATGAAAAGTTAAATCTTCTTTTAAACAATCAAAGAGCTATTTTTAACAAAGCTGGAATAGGTTATAGATCTCAAAAATAGTAAAAGTATTTCAAAAATTTCTTTGTACCTGCATCATCTGGCATTACATGCTTTTCTTGCAAAAGAGTATGTCATAAAGCTTTTCAATGTAATATAAGAAAAATTAATAATTTTAGAAAGATTTGGGTTCCAAAAGGAACCACTTTTAATACAAATCCTAAAGGATCCAAGTTAGCTTGGGTACCTAAAAACAAAACTTAATTTGTTTTGCAGGTGTATCTTACAACCAATGAAAATGAAAGACTGTGGTATCTTAATAGTGGTTGCTCAAGGCACACGACAGGAGATGTGAAGCAATTCACCTTTCTTGAAGCAATAAATGGAAGGAGTGTAACCTTTGGTGATAATGGTAAAGGAAAAATCATTGGTATTGGTAAGGTTCACATCTCCCCTTCTACTTGGATTGATAATGTTCTTTTAGTTGAAGGCTTAAAGCATAATCTTCTTAGTATTAGCCAATTTTGCGATAAAAGTTTTCAAGTTATTTTCGAATCATCTTTTTGCATGATTGCTAGTCCTGATAAAATAGCAGTGAAATTCATTGAAAAAAGGCATGGTAACATCTATCTTGTTGATTTGGATAATCTATTTTTGCCAAATGGAGAGTGCCTGGTTATAATGAATTCCACTATTAATGAGACTAGTTGGCTTTGGCATCGTAGATTAGGTCATGCAAGCATGTATTTACTATCAAAACTTTGCAAAAAAGATTTAGTAAGAGACTTACCAAAACTTAGATTTGAGAAAGATAAAATTTGTGAAACATGCCAATTTGGAAGACAACTAAAAACATCTTTCAAACCTAAAGGTTTTGTTATAACTTCTAGGCCATTAGAATTACTCCAAATGGATCTCTTCGGACCAACTAGGATATCTAGCCTAGGAGGTAAGAGATATAGATTAGTTGTAGTGGATGATTTTTCACGGTTTACATGGATTTTATTTCTTGCTCACAAAGATGAATTATTTTCAGCATTTATGAAGTTTTACCGAAAAGTTTCAAATAAAAAAGGTACTTCGATTATTTGTATTCATAGTGATCATGATTCTGAATTTGAAAATCAAGATTTTGAAAACTTTTGCAATGCAAAAGGAATTGAATATAATTTTTCTGCACCTAGGACACTTCAACAAAATGGGATTGTAGAAAGGAAAAATCATACTTTAGAAGAAATGGCACGTACTATGCTTTGTGAAAATGATTTGCCAAGATATTTTTGGGCTGAAACAGTTAATACCACTTGTTATATTTTAAATAATGTTTTAATTCATCCAATTTTAAAGAAAACTCCATATGAGCTTTGGAAACAAAGAAAATCAACTTTAAAATATTTTCGTATTTTTGGTTGTATATGTTTTATCATGAATAATGGTAAAGATAATTTAGAAAAATTTGATGCCAAATATGATGAAGGTATTTTCTTAGGATACTCTACATCAAATAAGGCATACAGAGGTTTTAACAAGAGAACCTTAGTAGTAGAGGAGTCTGTACATGTAATCTTTGAAGAATCTGCTAACAAATCCTTTAGATGAGACTCGTTCATCATATCGTGGCTCGAATTTTATTGCCAAAGATCGAGCAATTTGACTTTATTATGGAGAGGGGCTCTTAGTTATTGTGGCCTGATTTGGAGGTCGCCCATTTGCCTACCAGTGCTGATGATTCACCAGATGATAGAGGCAGGATGAGCAGACGACTCTGCTTGCCTTACGGCATGGGACTCACTAGATTATTTCAAGCTTATGCAGTCGACTTTGTCAGAGAGCCTTACAGAGAGCTTCTACATACAGACACATATAATGAGAGGTCCTTACATCGCATGGGATACCAGAGACACCGAGGTCACTGGAGGTGTAGAGTTTCTGGACAGGTGCCTGACTCGGATGAGGATGCTGCTGTAGGGAGGAAAAGACACAAGGAGACGAGGTCGGGCTGTTCGAGCCACCTCGAGATTCATCTAAGTTGTAGCCCGAGCCTTTTGTCTTGGCATATACTGAGATGCCACCTCCAACAAATGTTTCAATGGATAGGATCACTCGCTTGGAGACAGACATGCAGACCTTGAGACAGTGAGTCGATCAGATCCACATGAAGATGAGGTCTGGTTTTCATGAGATGAGAGAGGGGTTCGCTACCATGATGGCTGTTCTGTAGAGACTAATACTTGGCAAACCATCTTCCCCTCCATCATCGCCAGATTCTCCACCAGCACCACTAGTAGACGATCCAGAGATGGGAGCTAATCAGGATGATCCGTTAATATATTTTAATATTGATGATCTTATGGTGGAACCCGAGCCAGAGATGGGAGCTGATTAGGACATGGATTTAACTGAGCCTACTGCTACTAATGACTTGCTGACACCTAAGGCTATTTCAGTTCCATCGAGTTCAGCCCTTCTAAGCCCTGTCTTACCAAGTATTCCTATCATCTCTAGTCCTTCTAACTCTATTTTTTTAGGCATATCCATTGTATCCACACCCGTTCTATCTTTTGACCATTCTGATACTTTCATTGATGCCATTCAGACCACCACTGCCATCACTCTACCTGATCCATCTAATTCTTTACTAGACTCTGACTTACCTACTCCATCTATTATTGTTCCCTCTACCTATTCTAATTCTGGTAGGATACCCTTAGTGCATTCTATTTCTTTACCTATTTCTTTCTTATCCATGGAGTTAGGTTTCTATACTCCTGGATTTCATATCATTTCCACTTCATTTGGACCCATTTTTGATCATACACAAGCTGATACCACTTTGGATTTGTCAGACTTTGACATTACACCTTCTGACACTTATCATACTATTGCTGATACCGACCCAGTTCCTGACCCTGTCCCTATTCCTGACACTATTTCTCCTCCAGCACGAGCTAGAAGGAGAGCATGAGCAAAAGGCAGGGGTCGAGGACATGGAGACACTCTTAGAGCGGTGCATACCAGATTGGCAGACCTTCGACTCATGTGACCACGACCTTGTCCTTTTAGGACTACTAGACCTATAGTATTAGAGATTGGGTCTTCCTCTGATAAGGATAGAGCCCACTAGGAGTGGTCAATATATAAATTAGTTGTATGTTATGTTTTACATGTGTTTTGTATGTATGTTCAGTCTGTATCAGTGTATCAGACTTAGTATGTATGTATCAGTGCATTACTGTATATATCTGTTTGTGATACTCTTTTGTTTGGAGTATATTTTGTTCTGTATCACAAAACATTTGGAGTTATATATATATGATGCTTTTAGTGTTTTCACTTGTGTGTTCATGCTTCATTCTTTACTTGTATTGGTTTTGATACTCTTCTTACTGTTCTTTCCACTTTATCCTTACCTTGAGCGAGAGGTTTGTTACTTATTTCTCTACTTGTATTGCTTTTCACCTTTTTCATGATGACAAAAAGGGTGAGAAGAAAGTGCAAAAAGGGAGAGAATAAAGTAATAAGTAATAAACATAAAGGGAAGAATAAGTAAGGGGGAGAAAGTATTAAAGAAGGATATTTCTAAATTTTTTGGAGATATTTTTGAACAATGCTAATACATGTGAGCCATATTTGAAAAATATTTTCAGATCATATGTTGAGGGGGAGCTCTATCTTTATATTATTTGCTCTGATACTCTTATTCCTTAAAGAGTTTGCTCTAACACTCATATTTCATTTTAAACCTGATTTTGCTCTGATACTTATTCTTTCAAATCTATTTTAGCTTTGATACATGCTTTTCTCAAAACTATTTTGCTCTGAAAATCTTTGAACAATAAATTTTATCACCTGATACTCTTTGACTCAAAAACTTACTCAATTTCAACTTTGATACTCAATTTCAAACTTGCTCTGATATCATATGGTTTTATGACTCTATTACCTTGATATATATTGAAATTCAATGCTTTGATATTTTTTTAAAAATTTAATTTTATTACAAAACTAATTTGCTCTAACTATGCATTATTGCTATTCTTTTTGCTCTGATTGAAGCTAATGATCATTCCACTCTTATATATGCATATGCTCTGATACATTCTTACCCTAGATCTGATATGCTAGATTAAATATTGATACATTATAGATATATGAATTGAATTCATTCAAGTTATATGCTAAATGATGAGACTTTGCTCTATGATAGTCATTACAATATTGTTCTGATACTTATAGCCAATTGCTCTAATACTTATTGCTAACCTTTTGAGCTTCCATGTTTATATACTTAAAAGTTTTATCATCATAAAAAAGGAAGAGATTGTTGACTATTATCTTGATTTTGATGAATAATAAAATACTTAAGTATATATAAGTACTAATTGTATGTTAAAAGTATGTTTATCATATTTAGGTACTCATTAAGGTTAGTTTGTGTTGTAAGATTGAAATGCTTGTCATTCAGTTAAAGAAGTCACTTAAGATCATGAATTTTCAAGCTACATGGACTTTAGAATATGAGAAAGACTTTGAAGAGCTCAAAATTTTAGTTTGGACAAGTTCACTACTGTTTCAATCAAGTGTCGACTCAGATATTGACTCATAGAGGCTTGAGCTAATATGCAGAGAAAGTTTCAGCTGTCACGTAGAAGTGTCGACTCATGAACAGTCAAGTATCGACTCAAGTATTGACTCATGTATCGACTCAAGGCCTGAGACCAAATAGTATACAGAACATGCTGATTTCAAGAGTCTGGTCAAGTGTTGACTCATGGAGATGAAGTGTCGACTTATGTGTTGACTCATAGACTGAAGTGTCGACACTTGCGAGTCTGACATCACAGTAGCAGCTAGTTTTCTGAAGTGCAGAACTTCCCCATCTCATGTCTAATGGCTAGTTTCTCCTCTCTAACAGCTATAAACGAGTTTTTAAGGATTGGAAAGGTATTTAAACTTTACCAAACATAAGAGAAAAGTACTCATTGAAGAACTAATTGCATACACCTTAATGATTCAACACTTTTGAGAGAGTTGAGCCTTCAAGCACTCAAATTTCAGAAAGAGCATTCAAATCCACATCTTCAAGCATTAATTGAGGCTTCAACAACTTGAAAACAAGCTTTTCGATGACAATCAAGAGCTTCATCGATATATTTGCTTTTATTTAGAAAGCTATTTGTATTCTCACACTTGTACTTGAGTTTTTGTTGTTACTAGTTTCAAGGGAATTGAAACTAGTATTAAGGTTTGTTGATAAGCCTTTGTATGAAAACCAACTAAGGTTGTTGGTTAGTCTTGTGTAAAAACCAACTGAGATTGTTGGTTAGCTTTGTGTGGAAACCAACAAGGTTGTTGGTGAGCCTTTGTGTGAAATTTTACTGAGGTTTGTTGGTGAGCCTTGAGTGAAAACTAACTTGGTTTGTTGGTAAGTCAAGAGTGAAAAACTAACTAGGTTTTTGGTTAGCCTTGTGAGTAAAAACCAAGGGATTTTGATTAATGAGCCCGAAAAACTAATCTACTATGATCAAGGTTAGATTATAGTGAAATTTCCAAGAAGTGCTTGGGAAGTAGACGTAGGTATTTTGGGATACACCAAACCACTATAAATTTTTGTGTTAGTGATTGCTTATTACTCTTTCTGCATCTGCTTCATTACTTCTACTGCATATTATTATTGAGCACATAAACACTTTGGAAACACACTAGCACCGATTTAAATTCATTCAAAAAGTTTTTATACCCAATTCACCCCCCCCTCTTGGGTTGCTTTAGCTGGGCAATAGAGAACATCTTCTTCTTGGATTTCTTGTGTAAAGAAAAAAGAAAGAACAAAGGGAGATATGATCCAACACTCAAAGTGAGGCTTGCAAGGTGCTAGCACTCTAGTGGCCTCGGGGCTTCGATCAAGCCATCTCTATGTGGATACCTGTGAAGGCCAGATTCGTGTACGGCTCTAGTAGAACCCTGAGCATCCATCAGATTTGATCTGATGAAGATGGATTAGCATAATAAGTAAGTAGATTTGATCTACTTTTATTTTTATTTGCAAATCTATATTATATGTTCATGAACAAATCTTACTATGCATATTTAGATTAGTTTTTTAAATTTGTTGTAAGTTAATTTTAATTAATTAATTTTTTTTTGAAAAACCTGCATGCAACCTTGGGATCGTTGGATGAATCCTTCATAAGCACCCCTTGGCCCAACCTAACTTGAACCTAGCCTAGAAATAGGCCCGACCTAAACTCAGCTCGCCAACCCATGAAGAGGAGGTGCTACCAGATCTCGATAAGATCAAGGATTGGAGGATAAAGGGGAGCTTCATGTTGGCAATGCAGTTGGTGGAGGTTGCCAAGCTTGTCGAGGAGGGCAAAATCAAGGCAGGCATCGAGGTAGAGGGCATACGTACAGATGAAGGTAGTGATCTCCTTGGAGGAGTCATCAAAGAAGGTAGATGTTAAGGAGGCAATGATAGTGGGGGGTATGAAGAGGTTCTCGTGAGAGAAGTCCAAGGAAACTAGCCATCCCCATATCTTAAGACATCCAAGAAGTCTCCTCGAGTTGTACACAAGAAAATATTATAAAACCTAGGAAGACCAAGGAGGAAGGAATAGGAAGCCTCAAGCCTGCTTGAAATGCATCCTCATACATTTTGAGCTGATTCAGAGGTGGATTATTCACTCGATCATCAAATTTGGGGGTTCCAGGATAAACTCTCCCAAGACTCTATATTGGATTTGGATCCGAGCCAAGTTATCCGAGCCCAATACGAACCAGTATGCATCAAGCCCAGAGGTCTCCAATCTGATGCACCCCTTTGCTGGGTTTTTAGAATTTTTGCATCCTACCCTCCTAGAATCCCTCTCCTCCAATGACCATTCACTCACTAAACTCTCAGAACTGACCATGGTAGAAAAAGAAGAAACAAGAGAAGACAAACCCACTTGAAAAGGCAAAAGTGGAAGATGAAGATAGTTAGAGATGATAAAGGACTGCTTGAAAAGATTCCTAGAGGAAAGAACAAAAGAGGGAAATAGATAAATTAGAAGCTAGTTCTTGGCGTGAGAGACAGCAAGGGAAAAGCAAGTGAAGAAAGGCAAATGAAGAATGAAAAGAAGAGAAGATACCCCTTTTTATAGTAGGGATGGGGAGATTTCAAACTCCTGAGTTGCTTTAGGCCAATCGAATTGTGCCACATGCGAGCCCTATGTGCTCAGGCCTCAGGTCCTTGTCGATGTCCAAAGTAACTAGCCCTTGTGCAAGGGCCGAGAGGCAACTAGTTCACTGTTAACTTCATTTACTATATAGATTCTTACTCTTTCTTCATCTTTAATTGTATCATTTATGTGATCATGGGCTAGCCTAATATCACCAAGCATAATTGCTGATCGTGGATTAATTCATATTTTAATGCATATGAACTGAACAAAGTCAGTAGTTCACATGCACTAAAATATGAATTCATCCATAATCAGAGATTGTACTTAGTGATAGTAGGCTAGTCCATGATGCAAATGATGAAAGAGTTAGATCTTCATAGTGAATGAGTCAATAATCGAGCTAATAAAATTGCACAAAGAAGGGATTCGCAAGTACACCGATATGATGATTAAATATTTATTTATTTAATTAGATATTAATTTAATTAATGAATTAATTAGATGCATGACTATTTATTTAATTAATTAATTAGATATTTATTTATTTATTTAACAAATTTGTTATGTATTTATTTAATTAGTTGCATGTTTATTTATTTATTTATTTATTTAGTATGCATGAGATTCAGATCTCAGTATGTGTTTCTAAGCTACTTTGGTGCCAAGGCATATGATGGATGCTTACATTGGAAAGGAAGGTATCGGGAGTCGCTGGTGTCACAACAACTACATTGCTGCTACTATCGTTGGCCAAATGATGCAGTATTTAAAGTACAACTGAAGATATCCTTTTATTGACCAACTTAGTATATCTAGCTTCTCATTTTTTTTAGTAGTCAATGATACTAGGAGAAACTGGCAGTGTGTTCTCCAATCATTATTGTCTCCTTGTTCTCCATCTCCTCCTCTTCTTTTCTTTAGTGCTCGTAGAGAGGGAGTTCGATTTGTTAAGACTGCCAACCTTTGTCTGGACCTTCGAAGAATAGTAATGAATGCCTCCACTAAGTTTTGAAATGATTGGAGTTCTTTTGGGCAGCCAAACACCAAGCCCTTGTAACCTTTCACATTCTCCCTAGGTGCAGAATTCTTTTACAGCCTAGTTCTCCACCCGCCGGCCTCCAAATCACACTCTATTTGATCCCCTAACCTCTTAAGATGAGTTTCCATGAATTTTAGACATGAAACTCTTCTTCTCACATCCTGGAAACAGCCCAAATCAGGTTAGGACATTAGCAAAGAAGAATCTTAGTTGGACTAGGACTCCTTTCGTTAAATCCTTCCACTTGCACAACTCTTATTTGCGCTCCAACTATTCCACTGATCCAAATTATATTTGGATGTGGAATCTTTATCCAAAAGAACTCTTGGATGTTGTGAACACCTGCTAGAAATATGGTATGGAATAAGGATTGGTCGAACAATCAAAAATGCTAAACTTGCTATACATAATTCTGCAGAACTCTATTCTATGACTAGTAAATTGTCAATAATGATGTCACTTCTTTGGAGGTTCTTTGGGCATGAGATTAAAACTATAATATCATCAAGATGTTCCCTTTTGTTGTTTTAATTTCAACTAAAATAGAGTTTCGTAAAGAGAGAAATAGTCTTGAGAACAAGGAACTATCAGTGTAGAAAATAGAACACTAAAATCTATTTTGGATGTCTTACTTTCTCTTAGCATGAATCCTTCTTTGTGGCATGAAGAGAGAGAGAGGCTTAGAAATAATATAGAGTTTACATTGAATCCACTTCAAATATTAGGTTACATGGTGTTGTACCATCCAGTCGATCTTGGGTTGAGCTAGTGAGGGAGCCCGACCGGCTGACCATAAGTCCGACCAATCGGCTCTTGTGGGAGGCTGACTGACTCGGAGGCCGATCGGCCTAGGGGACCGGTCAACCTGAAGTCGGCCATTTCCTGCCAGGGTACAACTGACCCTCTTTGAAGGCCTCTTGGAGTCTCCGGATGATGCAGCACAAAAAAAACAAAGAAGCGTATGCGGAAGTAAAATTAAGATTAATTCTTTCTTTTTTTTTTTTTATATATTTCAGAAATTGGCTTCGACTCAAAGTAAAGCTAAACTACGTTGAAGGAAACTAGGTAAGGATTGAAAGCACAGTTTAGAAGAAACTAAAGTATCAGAGTAGTTCAGAAGTAACGGATCGCTGGGGGTTGAGAAACTCCCAGACCTAGGGTTTCGCTCTGAACTTTCAACAGAACAGAAATAGAGAGGAGAGACGGTTTACTAACCAGACAGTGATCTTCTCAGGATTCTGGTGGAAGAACTCTCTCGAGCTGATTGTGGGATCCTCGGAGTCGGCTATCTTCGCAATGGATCCTCCAATACTGGTCTCGTGGTTTGGTCGGCTTCTCCTGGACTCAAGATCTGGGAAAGAAGAGGAACAAAGATGGAATTCAGAAACTCAAGAAAAGATTTTACCAGGTTGAAGAACTTGAAAGCTGAAGTTGCTGAAATTGAATTCTCCTGGCGGCCGATCTGACTTCCCCTTAGAATTGTTGTAGATCTGCAGTGTCTGGACTGGGGCTGGATGCTGGTGGTCGGCCTGGACTTGGAGATGGTGGCCGTGAGAAGGGAAATAGACTAGGGCTTGGTGGAAAGAGAAGGGTGATGGCGGCTAGGGTTTGGGAGTTGAGTAGCTAACCTAAGGTTTGGGGATTTGGAGATCTCTCACCTCCTCAAGGTTCCAGGGGAACCCGGATTTACTCCCTCACGGAGCTCAACACCTGGAAGCAAGTGCGGAAAAGAGAAAACACAAGTTTGCTCAAGAAAAATTTCTTTCATTCATCTGATTCCTATAAACTTACAAGAGGGGTTTAATTTATAAGGCTTTACAAGGGAGGAGGGTTTCACATCTTCCCATGTGGGACTAAAGGAGGGGATCTACAAATTAGGGCAAATCCTTCACATATGGTCGGCCAAAATACCAAAAAAATGGATTTGGGTTATAAATGGCAGGTAGATGGCGCCACCTTGCTTGGATCTTCAAGAAAAATTTTCTTCCTTCCCTGGATCAACTCTTTTGGACTCCTCCTTTTCTTCCTCCCTAAGTCAAGGTCCTTCCCATCTTTGTTTTGGATGTCTTTGGCAGGTAGTGGGCGCCCCCTTGAAATTCTCTTCCAAGATGATTTCTTCCCTTCTTTGCTTTGGGTTTCTTGGGAAAGTCTTGGCCGCCCCCTTGATTTGAGGTCTCTTGGTGGACTTCTCTTTATCTGGCGCATGAGAGAAGGAAGTTGCCATCTATGGAGTGGGGACCAAAGGCTGCTGGATGTAGATATGGCGCCCCTTGGACTGGGAGTGTGGCTGGGAGTGTGGTGTCCACTTGCCTGGTCTTGGGAGAAAATGTAACATCCCAGGTTGAAACCCTAGTCCACTACTGAGTCAACATGACTCAACAAAATAAAATGCAGGTAATGTAGACTCAAGCTAAATTGAGTTGATCTAGTCAACTCTTATTACAAACCAAAAACCCTAATTTTTTCGGGCAAGGTTAATCAGAGATCCAGATGGAGCTCTGAAGTCTTCTTCTGAGTCTGGTGCCCGCACCAATTCTCCCAGGGTGGGAGGAACTCGACCCTGTCGAGTATGGATCCAGTTGGCTCTGGTATCTCTCCAAGAGGTCTGGGTCCAGCTCTTGTAACTCTTCTCGGGAGATCCAAGAGTCATCAGAATCTGGCCTTCCTAGCCAGCGAACCAGGTATCTTTGGTATCCTCGATTACGAGTAGAGATAACATGATCATCCAGGATCTTTTCAATCTGCTCTTTCCTCACAGGCCAATTTGTTGGTGGACACACAGGGTCAGGTTCACTCTCAAGAGCAGGATTAGGTTCAAAAGCCTCACTGGGAATCACAGCTGGCTCCCTATACTCTACTAGGTCTGTAATGTTGAAAGTGGAGCTAATGCCTAGTTCTGGAGGCAACTCGAGCACATAGGCATTGGATCCTACTCTCTTTACCACTCTAAATGGTCCAGCTCCCCTAGCATGTAACTTTCTAACGGTTCTAGGAGGAAACCGTTCAGGCCTTAACCTAATCATTACATAGTCTCCTTCGTCAAAAGTTTTGACTCGCCTTTGAGAATCAGCCAATTTCTTATAAGTTTCGTTACTTAAATTTATTTTGGCTTGAATTTCTTTATGCAAGTCTTTTATATGCTGTGCAAAAACTTCGGCAGACTCGGAGACCCGTGTGTGGACTGGTAAAGGAGCTAGGTCAAGAGGTGTGTGGGGTTTGTAACCATGCACAATTTCAAATGGACTCTTACCCGTAGACCTATTGACCGAGTCATTATATGCAAATTCAGCTCTAGGTAAGTACAAATCCCAGTTCCTAATGTTTTCACCAACAAGACACCTTAGCAGATTGCCTAAACTACGGTTCACTACTTCGGTTTGGCCGTCAGTCTGGGGATGATAGGCAGTTGAAAACTTAAGTTTCGTCCCTAACTTATGCCAAAGGGTTTTCCAGAAATAGCTGGTGAACCGAACATCCCTATCTGAAACAATGGTCTTGGGTAGGCCATGGAGTCGAACTATCTCATTAAAGAACAGGGTGGCTACCTTAGACGCATCAAATGTTTGGGAACAAGGCAAGAAATGGGCCATCTTGGAAAATCGGTCTACTACAACACAGATAGAGTCATGCCTTCTCTGGGTCTTAGGCAAACCTAACACAAAGTCCATGCTCACATCTTGCCAAGGACGATCTGGGACAGGGAGTGGGGTATAAAGGCCGGTGTTCTGTTTTCGCTGTTTGGCAACAGCGCAGGTCCGACACCTAGCCACAATGTGTGCTACATCTCTTTTTAAGCTAGGCCAGAAAAAATGGTCTTCAATAGCCAGGGTGGTCTTATCTTTTCTGAAATGGCCAGCTAAACCTCCAGCATGAGTTTCCCAAATCAAGAATTCCCTAAGAGAGGTTCTAGGGATGCAAAGCCTATTCTTAAAGAATAGAAAGCCATCTAAAAGGGAATAATCCTTATGTTCACTAGATGGTCCTTGAGTTAGATCCTGGTATACAGTCTTGAAATCCGGACACGACTCATATTCTTCTTTGATTTGCTCAAACCCTATGACTTTAGCCCTAACAGAATTCAACAACAAAGATCGACGACTAAGGGCATCAGCTACCTTATTTTCAGACCCAGCCTTATGCTTCAAAACAAAAGTATAGGACTAGATATACTCTACCCACTTAGCATGCCTAGGGTTAAGCTTCTTCTGAGAATTCAAGAATCTAAGAGCCTCATGGTCCGAAAACAGCACAAATTCTTGCGGTAGTAAATAATGTCTCCAGTAACGCAAAGCTTGCACTACCGCGTAAAATTCCTTATCATAGGTAGAATACCTAAGCTTAGCATCATTAAGTTTTTCACTAAAGAATGCTACGGGATGGTTCTCTTGGCTTAGGACTCCACCTATACCTACTCCTGAAGCATCACAGGCAACCTCAAATACCTTTGAAAAGTCCGGTAGTCTCAAAATGGGTGCCTGGGTCATCCTATCCTTAAGATCTAGGAAGGCTTTATGGGCTGCTTTGGTCCACTGAAATTCTCCCTTCCTGATGCAGTCTGTGATAGGAGCAACTACGGTACTAAACCCCTTGATGAATCGCCTATAGAAGGTAGCCAAGCCATGGAAACTTCTGACTTCATGCACACTGGTCGGCTCTGGCCATTCTACTATGGACCTAATCTTTTCAGGGTCGACAGCCACGCCGTCAGGGGTTACAACAAATCCAAGGAAGATAATTCTACTGGTCATAAATTCACACTTTTTGAGATTACCGTAGAGACTATCATTCCTCAAAACTTGACAGACTTGTCTAAGGTGGCCTAGGTGATCTGCAGGGGTCTTACTATAGATCAGGATGTCATCAAAATAGACCACTACAAACTTCCCTATGAAAGCTCTAAGTACCTGGGTCATAATCCTCATGAAAGTACTAGGGGCATTGGACAACCCAAAAGGCATAACAACCCATTCATAGAGACCATCCTTAGTTTTGAAGGCAGTTTTTCACTCATCCCCTGGTCTAATTCTAACCTGATGATAGCCGCTCTTGAGATCAATTTTAGAAAAAACCATGGCACCGGCCATCATATCAAGCATGTCATCTAGTCTAGGGATGGGGAACCTATACTTGATTGTGATCTTATTGATGGCACGACTGTCAACACACATCCTCCACGTGCCATCCTTCTTCGGGGTTAGAAGTGCAGGGACTGCACAAGGGCTAAGACTCTCTCTAATGAACCCCTTCCTCAACAATTCGCCAACCTGCTTTTGCAGTTCTTTATTCTCCGATGGATTCATCCTATAATGGGGCAAGTTGGGTAAAGTAGCTCCTGGGACTAAGTCTATGGAATGCTGAATATCCCTAAGAGGTGGAAGGTGGTCTGGCAGATCCTCGGGAAAAACATCCTCAAATTCTTCTAATAAAGGCTTAACTTCCTGAGGAGGCTCTGAGGGTGTAGGAGGCCTAAGTTCCTTAGCAGTCAACATCCAAATGGGTGAACCACTATGAATCTCTTGTTCTAGATCCTTGGCACTAATTAGGTTCACTCCAGTCTTCATTTCTCTGACCTTACTAGTTCCTTTAGCTACCTTGTCCTTAGGAGGGACTGAATGGATTGTGATTTTCTTCCCATTGAAACTAAAGACACAGGTGTTGGATTTTCCTAAGAGGGTGGCATCATGATCATACAACCAAGGTCTTCCAAGAATTATACTGCTCACCCCCATGGGCAAGACATCACACCAAATCTTTTCTTGATAGGATTGCATTTGGATTTGGACCTGACATCTAGACTGGACAGGTATAGAGGTAGAGTCTACCCAAGAAACCTTATAGGGGTTGGGGTGGGGAACTGGGGTTAAGCCTAACATTTTGACAGTGCTAGTAGAAATGGCATTCACACAGCTCCCACTATCTATGATGATCTTACAAACCTTATCCCCTAGTTTAAGGAAAGTCTGTAGGATGTTGGTCCTACGCCAATCTTCCTGAACTTTAGTCTGGGACAGGATGCATCTTACAACCCCTAAGTGGTCAGATTCAGTGGATTCTTCCTCTCCTTCATACTCATCAACCAAATTCATTCCGGCCTCATAAACTTCTTCTTCAAACTTCTCATTAGGCTCGGAACTCTCTTCCCCTCCCTCTTCTATATATAGGGATCTACGAGGGCACTGGCTAGAAACATGACCTACCTTATGACACTTAAAACAAGCTATGGCTGTGCACTGAGTGGAGATATGACCGGGCTTCTGGCACTTAAAACAGACGATACTAGGGGTTCTCTGGGTGTCAGGTGCCTTACCTTTGTCCATGGGCCTAGGGGTGGGGATACCCTGATTAGGCTTGCTAGGGGTAACCTGGCTAGGTCCATTTCTTGGGATTGGGGTACTAACCCTAGATGGCATGGGTCCTCTCTGAAATTTCTCAGTGTTCAGTGCAATCTGATAGGCTTGGTCTAGGTCAGTAACCTCTCTCAGAAACAACTCTCTCTTAATATCTTCCCTAAGTCCAGCCCTAAATCTAGACAAAGTGACCTCATGGGCTTCGCTCACATCACATCTCATCAGGTATTCATCAAAGGTGGTTATGTAGTCTGAAACAGATCGGTTCCCTTGTTTCAAAGTCTGTCATTGGTCTAACAGATTTTGCTGGTATGAAATGGGTAGGTACTTGTCTCTAAGTTTCTCTTTCATACCCTGCCAAGTGGTTATGGGCTCTACATTTCGTCTTCTAGTGGTCAGCTCAATGTTCCCCCAGTATAACCTAGCTTGACGTATTAATTTCATTTTGGCAAACTTGAATTTCCTCTCCTCAGACATAGCATACCACTCAAAGTACTGGTCCATCTCACCCTCCCAATCAGAATACACCTTAGGATTTAAACTACCATCAAAAGTGTGTGCATCTAACTTGATGTTCCGAATGAACCTATCATCTCTATCCTTAGGTTCTGGGTCAGGCCTCCTATGATTAGGTTCAGGATCTCGGTATAAAGGTCTTCTAGGCTCTTGGTGTGGGTGAGGTTGAGGCACATTAAAATCTGGGTCAGGAGTCCAATTCCGATGCCTAGGTTCCTCAAGTACTTGGACTCGATCCCTAAGCTGGGCAAAATTCTCATTCATATCCTGACTTAATTTGTTCATACTCTCAGTAAGAGCTCTAACCATGGCCTCTAAATCAGGTTGGGTTTGATCAGGTTGGTAGGGCACTCCATTCCGGGTAGACATGATGCAAGCAAACATACAAAATGAGACTCAACTGAACGACTACGGGCTAACTAGACCTAGAGCCCAAACTAGGTGCCCAATCAGAGTGGTAAGCTAGCCTGTAGTAACTCAGGACTCAGCCAGGCAGGTGTAAGGGGAGTGTTAGGTCCCTGAATGCCAATCCTAGACACCAATCAGAGATTGGCCAGGTAGGCGGACCAGCACACAAGCCCTTCGGGATGGAATCCCTGAATCACCGTTCTAGACACTGAGTACAAAGCACACACAGAGTAACCAGACAAACTGACTCAACACTAGCCTTGACCCGACTTGTTGATGTCCCTAGCCCACTAGGGCAAATTAGGTCTAATCAATTTTAGATTAAAGGCTTAGGTTCGAATGAAGGGGTGGTGGTTTTGGGCTAAGGAGAGGTTATCAACTCCTCCCCTTATCTTAGATGCTCAAATGCCCTTAAGTTGAATTAAGAGATGAACACTCAAAAATAAATGGATTGCAGAACATAAAAATAGAGTTGCAGTAATTTAATTCTCAGAAATCGCACAGAAACCAATAAATCATGAGAAAATTATGCAAATTAGTTTCAATTATACGATTTCAGCAAAACAAAAATCACTGAATTTGGAGTTACCTGCAGTGAGAAGTAATTCCTGTAACAGGGCAATTACGGGCTGAAAATAGAGCACTTCCCCGTTTACAATTTCTGCTACGAAGTTATAACCCAACGGATCCCCTACACGCCCTAGGAACACCCCGTGGAATGGGAAGAGGAGGTTTGCACCTCGCTTTGTTCCTAGGACCGGACGTCCTGGGGAGTCTACTTCGAGCAGACAAAGTAAAAAGAGAGGGACTCAAACAAGCAATCAAACAGAAACCCTAGACAGGGCTCTGATACCAAAAATGATGCAGCACAAAAAAAATAAAGAAGCGTATGCGGAAGTAAAATTAAGATTAATTCTTTTTTTTTTTTTATATTTCAGAAATTGGCTTCGACTCAAAGTAAAGCTAAACTACATTGAAGGAAACTAGGTAAGGATTGAAAGCACAGTTTAGAAGAAACTAAAGTATCAGAGTAGTTCAGAAGTAATGGATCGCTGGGGGTTGAGAAACTCCCAGACCTAAGGTTTCGCTCTGAACTTTCAACAGAATAGAAATAGAGAGGAGAGATGGTTTACTAACCAGACAGTGATCTTCTCAGGATTCTGGTGGAAGAACTCTCTCGAGCAGATTGTGGGATCCTCGGAGTCGGCTATCTTCGCAATGGATCCTCCAATACTGGTCTCGTGGTTTGGTCAGCTTCTCTGGACTCAAGATCTGGGAAAGAAGAGGAACAAAGATGGAATTCAGAAACTCAAGAAAAGATTTTACCAGGTTGAAGAACTTGAAAGCTGAAGTTGCTGAAATCGAATTCTCCTGGAGGCCGATCTGACTTCCCCTTAGAATTGTTGTAGATCTACAGTGTCTGGACTGGGGCTGGATGCTGGTGGTCGGCCTGGACTTGGAGATGGTGGCCGTGAGAAGGGAAATAGACTAGGGCTTGGTGGAAAGAGAAGGGTGATGGCGGCTAGGGTTTGGGAGTTGAGTAGCTAACCTAAGGTTTGGGGATTTGGAGATCTCTCACCTCCTCAAGGTTCCAGGGGAACCCGGATTTACTCCCTCACGGAGCTCAACACCTGGAAGCAAGTGCGGAAAAGAGAAAACACAAGTTTGCTCAAGAAAAATTTCTTTCATTCATCTGATTCCTATAAACTTACAAGAGGGGTTTAATTTATAAGGCTTTACAAGGGAGGAGGGTTTCACATCTTCCCATGTGGGACTAAAGGAGGGGATCTACAAATTAGGGAAAATCCTTCACATATGGTCGGCCAAAATACCAAAAAAAATGGATTTGGGTTATAAATGGCAGGTAGATGGCGCCACCTTGCTTGGATCTTCAAGAAAAATTTTCTTCCTTCCCTGGATCAACTCTTTTGGACTCCTCCTTTTCTTCCTCCCTAAGTCAAGGTCCTTCCCATCTTTGTTTTGGATGTCTTTGGCAGGTAGTGGGCGCCCCCATGAAATTCTCTTCCAAGATGATTTCTTCCCTTCTTTGCTTTGGGTTTCTTGGGAAAGTCTTGGCCGCCCCCTTGATTTGAGGTCTCTTGGTGGACTTCTCTTTATCTGGCGCATGAGAGAAGGAAGTTGCCATCTGTGGAGTGGGGACCAAAGGCTGCTGGATGTAGATATGGCGCCCCTTGGACTGGGAGTGTGGCTGGGAGTGTGGTGTCCACTTGCCTGGTCTTGGGAGAAAATGTAACATCCCAGGTTGAAACCCTAGTCCACTACTGAGTCAACATGACTCAACAAAATAAAATGCAGGTAATGTAGACTCAAGCTAAATTGAGTTGATCTAGTCAACTCTTATTACAAACCAAAAACCCTAATTTTTCCGGGCAAGGTTAATCAGAGATCCAGATGGAGCTCTGAAGTCTTCTTCTGAGTCTGGTGCCCGCACCACCGGAGGTCCCCCTTCTTCAACGTGCCCTTCAGCTTCCTTAGAGCTCCTGACGGCCCCAGCCGGTCGCCTAACGACCTACTTCCGTTAGGTCCGACCGGCCTGATATCCTCCTTGAAACTGCTCAAAAGCTCTAGAAGATCCTTTCCAGCTGGTACCTAAATTTGGTAGCAATGAACTCTATGATATGGCCACGACTCCATGCCACCTGGCCATCACTCTGATCCTCTTGGAGGTAAATCAGGGTTTTTTAGCCTATACCCTAACAAATTTTGGCAGTATTCTGTGTTTATTAATGGCACCTGAGGAACCTCCACTCGAGGTGAAGTGCTCTCTTCCCTCTCTGTGCTACTCTTTCTTGTTTTCTCTCCATTCTGTTGCTCCAGCTATAGTGCTAACTTAAGCATCGGAGTGTCCCCCGCCGGAGCACCTCCGGCGCCCAGGGGACTTTGTGCAGGTTGACCGGGGAGAGCTTTCTAGCATAGTAAACCGTGCCCGGTCCAAGTGGAGGTGCAGCAACAGATTGGCACTAGAAGGAGGGTGGCACAACCTCCGTTCTACTCTCCACTCTAAAAGGAGAGATCAACTAAGGAAGGCTATCAATGGTGAGAGGAAGAACACGAAGTATCTCTGCCAGAAAAAGGCATTCTCGTCACGGGTCTGAGGCACCTCGCGGGGAAGATGCCACAGCTGCTGCCGCTGAGCCCACCATTACTCTAGGGCTACAGCAGTTCCAGATACTGGTGAACTGCATCGAGATGCTCACCTCAGCAGTCCAGCATTTCCAAGAAGCGACTGACGACCGTGGCAGCCACCTGCGACGTCCTGCATCAATCATCAGCTGGCTGTCGAGCAGAGTCAGCCACCGGAAGTGCCCCTACCTCCTTCCCACACCTCTCCGGAGCCCTGAAGGTCCTTGGGGGCTCATGCTAGCAGAAAGAGAGTGAGGTCGGCTTCCCCCTCTTTCGCTGACTCCATCCTCGTCGTCAGTCGGCTCCCTACTGAGGATCCATATGACTATGGCAACAAAATCATGCGCATGGAGGAGCACATGGCGGAAATCATCGAGCGCCAGAAGGTTGAGGGGGGCAGGCGTACGATACCTCCCCACCTTTCTTCATTAAGATCTTGGGGGAGCCTATCCCCCGACACTTCAAAATTCCTCAGGTGGACCCCTATGACGGTACCACCAACCCACTGGATCATCTAGGCACTTATAAGGCCCACATGATGGTACAGGGTGCCTCTGACGTCCTTCATTGCATCGCCTTCCCAGCAACCTTGAAGAAGGCCACCCGGATGTGGTTTACAGCCCTCCAACCAGGTACGATCCGATCTTTTTCTCAACTTGAGATCCTTTTTCTTTCTCATTTCAGGACATACAGTCGGGCCCCGAAGAACATCGACTGCCTCTTCCTTATACTCCAGAAGGAGGGGGAGACCCTCCAGGACTACATGGCCCACTTCAACTCAACGGCCATGGAAGTCCCAGACTTGAATGAGGCGGTAGCGATGTCGGCCTTCAAGAGAGGCCTCCGATCATCCAAGCTCACATTTTCCCTGGACAAGAAGTTCCCGTAGGACTATACTAAGCTACTGGCTAGGGCACACAAGTACGCCTTGGCAGAGGAGTAGGCGGCGAGTTGGCACCAGGCATAAGGGAGACCAGCCCCCAAGAAGAGCGATAAAGCTCCTACAGTCTAACCCCCTGGCGGCGATAGCCGACCCACTTAGTGCCGGAGTCCCAAGCCAAGGGACTTCAAGAAGTTTGAGACCTATGTGCCCCTCTCCCTTCCAAGGGAGAAAATCCTCATGGAGATTGAGAACGAGGCTTACTTTCAAAGGCCTTGACCAATGAGGGGCCCGCCTGCCGCAAGAAACAAGAACAAGTACTGTTGGTTCCATATGGACCATGGGCATGATACTGAAGAGTGCCTCCAACTGAAGGATGCCATCGAAGACCTCATCAAGAGAGGGTACCTGAGTAAATATGTCCGACCCCGCCGGGATCGGGCTGAGACCTCAACTGTCAGAGACCCTCCAAAGGAGGCTGAGCTCCCAAATCAGTGTCCGACCAGTGGGGGCGTTGGCATGTTACATCGACGGTCTGACTGGGGGTGCGAAGGGGGCCAGGACATCGCAAAGAGGCCCAGGAGCTCTGGTGTAATCAGTTTTTCTGATGAAGACCTCTTGGAACCTCATCTCCCAAGAGATGACCCTGTCGTTGTGTCGGCAATTATTGCCAATTATGATATAAAGCGTGTCCTCATTGATAATGGAAGCTGTGCAGAAGTTTTGTTGTACGATGCCTTTGTTCAAATGAACTTGTCTAAATCAAGGCTACGGGAATCCCTGGCGCCGCTCACTAGCTTTAGGGGAAACTCCATCGGGGTAGAAGGAGAAATCACCTTACCAGTGACCCTCGGGATGGAGTCTTACCAGCAAACTTTTCCCATTAATTTTGTGGTCATCCGCACGACCTCAGCGTACAATGCCATCTTAGGCCGACCGACTCTCAACAGGTTCTGCGCCATTGTATCCACTTACCATTTGCTGGCAAAGTTCCTGACTCATAACGGGTCGGGAAAATGAGAGGAGACCGTAGGATGGCTAGACAATGTCTGGCCATACATGATAGGCAATTGGATGGGCACCCCATGCTTGAGCAACTTGACCCCAGAGGTGAAAGCAACGACCACAGCCAGCCTATCGAGAAGATTGTGTTTGTTCCCCTCAAGGAGGATGACCTTACTAAAGTACTTCTAATTGGGAGTACGCTAACTGAAAAAGCCCAACAGGAGCTGGTTGGTTTCTTGAGAAGCAATGCTGATGTCTTTGCCTGCTCGGCTTTCAACATGCCAGGCATCCCGTCAGACATCATCACTCATCAACTTAAGGTTGATCCAACATATAGACCCGTCCGATAGAAGAAAAGGAGCTTCGCTGTCGAAAGGCAGAGGGCCATCAAAGAAGAGGTGAAGAAACTCCTAGATGCCTACTGCATCGGGGAGTCCCATTACCCAAGTGGCTGGCCAACGTCGTCATGGTAAAGAAGGCTAATGGAAAGTGAAGGATCTGTGTGGATTAAACGGACCTCAATAATGCTTGTCCGAAGGACAACTTTCCCTTACCAAAAATTGATCAACTGGTGGATGCCACGGTCGGCCACCAGCTTTTGAGCTTTATGGATCCCTTCTCTAGGTACAACCAAATCAGGATGCACCCTAAAGAAGAGGAGAAGATGGCTTTTGTCACAAACAGGGGGATGTATTGTTACAGGATGATGCCCTTCGGCCTGAAGAATGCGGGTGCCACTTTCCAATGGCCGATCAACCAAGTCTTCCAAGGGCAGCTTGGGTGGAACATGGAGGCCTACGTCAATGATATGATCGTTAAAAGCCTCCACAAAGCTGACCACATCAAGGACTTGCATGAATCCTTTGATGCACTAAGGCATCATCGGATGAAGCTAAATCCTGCTAAGTACATATTTGGGGTGACCTCCGAAAAATTCTTGGGTTCCTGGTCGCTCAAAGGAGGATTGAGGTCAACCCTGAGAAGATTAAGGCCATTATGGACATAACACACTGAACCAGCAAAAAGTAGGTGCAAGAGCTCATGGGCTGCATCGCCTCTCTCAGCCGTTTCATCTCCCGGTCAGTTGAGAAGTCTTTGCCATTCTTCAAGACCTTGCACCGATCGGACCACTTCCAGTGGACTGATAAGTGTTGATCGGCCTTCGAAGCCCTAAAGGACTATCTAAAGAACCCTCCGCTCCTGGCTAAATCGACAGAGGGAGAAGTGTTGTACCTATACTTGTCGACCTCCGACAAGGCCATCAGCACCGTCCTTGTGTGGGTGGGGGATGACGGCCAGCAGAAACCTGTCAACTACATCAGCAAGGTCCTCCATGATGTCAAGACAAGGTATCCTAAAATCCAAAAGCTGGTCTATTCATTGGTCATAGCTGCAAAGCACCTTCGACCCTACTTCCAGGCGCACCCGATCATGGTGCTGATGACCAACCCCTCAAGGCGATTCTCCGAAGCCCCAACACCTCCAAACGGCTCGCTAAGTGAGCCGTCAAGCTGGGCGAGTTCAACATTTCTTTCCAATCTATATTGTCCTTGAAGGCTCATGTAATTGCTAATTTTATTACAGAATACACCGGGGGGTCAGAGGCAACTCCTTCGATGGCTGAGGCACCTATGACTGATCCAGTGGAAGGAATCGAACCTGCCTGGACTCTCCATGTGGATGGAGCTTCCAACCTCGCTGGATGTGGGGCAAGCCTGATCTTAGCTGACCCGATGGGCAATGTCTAGAGTATGCCCTACACTTTGCATTTCAGGTATCGAACAACCAGGCAGTATATGAAGCCTTGCTTGCAGGGCTGAGATAGCCAGTGAGTTAGGCATTGGCAGAATCCGTGCCTTCTCCGACTCCCAGTTGGTAGTCAATTAGGTGAAGGGCGAATTTGAGGCAAGGGATCCTTCCTTGGCTAAGTACTTGGACAAGGTATGGGACTTCATATCTCAGCTTAAGTTCTTCGAGATTCTCCATATACCACGGCTGTAGAACTCCCGGGTGAATGCTCTATCGCAGTTAGCCACTGTCACAGTCAGTACCTCCGACCGGATGTTTGTAGAGCATCTGCAGTGCCCAAGCATTGTTGAGGAGCTGATAGAGATCCATCAAGTTGAACAAGAGGCCTCATGGATGGATTCGATTTGTACGTTCCTGGTTCAAGGGATCCTTCCATATGACCCGGTCGAAGCTAGGCATATATACTTGATAGCTTCTAAGTACATCGTTCTCGACGGGACTCTCTACAAGCGGTCAATTTTGCAACCGCTGCTGAAGTGCTTGGGGCCGACCGATGCAGACTATGCACTTAGGGAGGTACACGAAGGCATCTGCAACGACCACCTTGGAGGAAGATCCCTAGCCTATAAGATTATTCGGTAGGGATATTATTGGCCAACAATTCAAAAGGATGTGTCAGACTTCGTGCGAAGGTGTGATGCGGGCCAAAGGTACTCCAGTATCCAAAGGAGGTCGGCCAGCCAGCTGACCCCGCTTGCGGTGCCTTGGCCATTTGCCTAGTGGGGTATGGACATCCTGGGACCCTTCCCCCCGGTGTCCGGCCAACGGAAATTCCTCCTCGTGGCCATTGATTACTTCACCAAATGGGTGGAGGCTGAAGCATTGGCGCAAATAACGGAGTCAAAGGTGGAGAACTTCATCCGGAACTACATCATCTTCCGGTTCGGCATCCCACGGACGATCATTATTGATAACGGAAGATAATTTGACAACTCAAGATTCCGGGATTTTTACCAACAATACCACATTTCCCATTGGCTTATCTCGGTCGGCCACCCTCAGTCCAAAGAGAGAGGCTGAAGTCACTAACAGAACGATTTTGTATGGACTGAAAACCCGGTTGAATGAAGCTAAAGGGCTTTGGGTGGAAGAGCTTCACTCGATACTATGGGCATACCAGACGACTGCCCGGACGGTGATCGGGGAAACTCCATTCAACTTGACCTACGGAAGTGAGGCAGTCATCCCCGTAGAAATCTCCTTGCAATCACTGCGGGTTGATCATCTTACTGAGCCGACCAATTCGGAGCAGCAAAGGGTTGACCTGGACTTGCTGGAAGAAACCGGGCTCAGAACAAGCTTGAAGATGGCGACTTACCGACAGAAGATAGCTAAATACTACAATTCGTGCGTCAAGGCACGAACTTTCCAAGTTGGAGATCTGGTCTTGCGAAGGACGGAGATCTCAAGATCGACCGAGCAAGGAAAGCTCTCCTCCAATTGGAAGGGTCCCTATCGGGTCATCGAAGTGATCAGGCCCGGAACCTACTGGCTCGAGCATCTGGACGGACGACAGATAGTGCACCCATGGAATGTAGATAACCTCCGCAAGTATTATCAATAAAGTCTACAGTTTCTCCCATCAAGGATCTGAAAATCTGACTTCGATCGGCAGAGGCTCTAGGGCAGCCCACTCCGAAAGCCGACTCCGGTCAGTAGAGCCTCTAAGGCAGCCCACTCCGAATGTCCAACTTCGGCCGGTAGAGGCTCTAGGGTAGCCTACTCCGAAGGTCTGACTCCGGTCGGTAGAGGCTCTAGGGTAGCCCACTCTGAAGGTCCAACTCCGGTCGGCAGAGGCTCTAGGGTAGCCCACTCCAAAAGTTCAACTCCGGTCGGCAGAGGCTCTAGGGCAGCCCACTCTGAAAGTCCGATTCCGGTCGGCAGAGGCTCTAGGGTAGCCCACTCCGAAAGTCCAACTCCGGTCGACAGAGTCTCTAGGGCAGCCCACTCCAAAAGTCTGACTTTGATCGACAGAGGCTCTAGGACAGCCCACTCCGAAAGTCCAACTCCAGTCGGCGCAATGATTTCGAGACAATCCACATGGGGTCACGTAGGGAAAAAGCTGCAACTTGGGCTAACCTACGGACTAGGGCTTGGAATGAATTTCTGAGTACTAGGCCCGGACTAAGCTACCTGCCCCAGTTATACTACTGGCTTCGATCTCGAATAAGCCAACTGAAAATACTTAGGAATTTTCCTAAGGAGTTTAAATTCGAGTTATGCTAATGTCCGTTGGCCGTTTCAAAAGGGCTTACAATTCTGAAAAGCCGACCGAGAGTACTTAGAAGAATTTTTGAAAAGGAAAACCATTCTTTCATGCTAGCATGCACAAAGGTAACCAAAGTGTTTCTTTTCATTAATACTAAAAACGAACTTTACAAAAAGGTGGGTCGGGCCTTTATAGGCCCCCTAGGTCCGACCCGCAAAAGATGCGTCGGGGGTCTCAACTTCAGCCCCGTCCGCTACAAAAGAAAGATCCGCCGGGACTGCGATAGCTGGAGGTTCAGCTGGGCCGGCCACCGCCTCCGCCTCCGTGTCGGCTAGAACTGGGGCTTCGACCCTGGCCTCTTCCACCTCGCCCTCCGCTTGGGGTGCTAGTTGAGTCTCTCCCTCCTTCGTCGAATCTTTCAAATCAGCGTTCGACAAATCCAGCTCCAGGAAGAGCGAAGCCACCTTCTTCAGACAATCATCATAGCCTTTCCGGTAGAAGTCCGACACTGCTTCCTCCATATCTTCGGTGAAGCCGGGGGTGGCCTTGTATGCCACAACGACTTCTCGAACCTGTCTCGCAGCCAGCTCTTTGGCTTCCTCAAGCTAGGTCGCCAACTGTGCTACTACCGCTCGTTCGGCTTGGGCCCTCTTGTTGGCCTCCAAGAACCATTCCCCCTCCTCTTGGAGCCGACGGGCAAGGGAATTCATCTTGGCCTTCCTCTTTTTCAGTCTAGCCTCCTGGTCAGCTAGCTGATTTTGGGCCTCCTTCAGTGCCCCCTTTGACGACTCGGCCTCCGCTCGAGGGACCAACAACCTTTCTTCTATAGACTTCAAGGATGCCTCCATGGTTGCTTGAGCTGCCTCCAGCTCCTGTACTTTTCTGGCAGAGGTCTTAGCTGCGTGGAGCACCTGGCCAATGCCGTCGTCCATCAAGGAGATGCTGTGGAGGAGCTGCAAGAACGAGATTAAGTTAGCACCATACAAAGAAGGAAAGGATGCAAGGAAGCAAGCCAAATGCCTTACCCTCATGAGATCATGGTAAGACTCCACGGCCACATCGCTCAGATTCCTCTGGATTGACCGCTCCCAGTCGGCATCGGTCATCGCCCCCATAAGTAGGCTCCATGCTCTCCAAGGGTGCTCTAGGGTATGCCAGTGTTGGAACGCCTCCTGACGAATTTCTTCGTCAGACTCTTCTTCGGCTGCCTCGTCTTCGGCCACCCCTCCAATGGTCGTCCCTTTTCCCTTGTTCGCTAGGGGTTCCACCTTAATAGGGCCGACGGGCATGGGGGTTGACGCTGTCGTTCTGCTGGACGGCTCCGACAGCTCCTATCCTCGTTTGGCGACCGACCTCCCGGCTGGGGTTGAAGCCCCGAGCGTCTTTTTGGCCAACACCTCAATAAGGGGGGCATTGTCCTCGTCGGACCCTACATCCACAACGGGTGCTGGCCGTTCCTCCTCTCGCCTTTTCTTTTGTCTTTCGGCAACTAGCATGGAGGCCGACACTAGGACGGCCCTTTTTTGCACCACCCGTTGGATGACCTTGGATTTGTCAATCCTCTGCATCTTGCCTCCTGTTACAGAAGAATCAAAATAAGTATGAGGGAAGAAGTGAAGGGGGAGCCAGACTTAAGAAAATAAACTGCAAGAGAGGAGGTCGGCCCTTGCCTAGGAATCTCTGGGGGCTGACTCCCGCCTGGCGAAGGACTTCCTCCTCCAACAACTCGAACGCCACGGTCAGGCCGGTGCCAATGATCTTGTTAAATTTAGCCTGGTTGGCAAATAAGATTGACCTCCCCTCACGGAGTCTTGGCCATGGCTCCCTCCATAATGGCTCAAACCCCCAGGGTTGGAGACTGCTGACGAAGAAGAACTGAGCCTTCCACCCGTGGATGGCCGACGAAAGACATTTCAGGATTCTTCGACCGGGACGGGGGATGAACAGCATCCACTCCCGGCTCCTAAAGTCCTTCAGATAGAAGAAATTTCTGAAGAGGGACAATTTGGGTTCGGACCTGGCCCTACGACACAGTAAAATAAAATAGCATATCGTCCGGATGCTGTTCGGGCGGGGTCAACTGCACTGGGGTTACCCTATAGAAATTGAATATTTCTACGAACAGGGGATGTAAGGGGAACCTCAGTCCGGCCTTAAGGTGGGCTTCGTACATTAGGAGGGTCCCTGACCCTAATGGGTTGTTCGCTCTCCCCTCTCGACCTGGGAGTGTAAGGTGTAGGGTAGAAGGGATGCCGTACATAGCCCTAAGGTTCTCAACCCATTCCCGGGTCATGGTCGATGGTATCTCACTCGACCCAGGATCCCTAGGTCTACGGGCTGGACCGCTGCTACCAGATGCCATTGGAGCTAAGGGAGGAGGAAGAACTGGGGAACTAACCTGGAATCGAACTCCTAAACACGGAGTTTCATGGAAGGAGGAGGGGACTCTCTCTCGCGAAGCGCTGGCGTAGCAGGGAAGGACCCTTCATAGTGCCTCACCCCCCTTTTATAGGTCTCCAAAAGAGGGGGTGTAGGGGCATTGCCGCCCGCTTTGTGGGCTTTCAAACTGCCCCATCGGAGGATGTGACTGCCTATGCATTAGAGTTCAAAATGCCAGGAGCGTCCCATCGTGCAGGCAGCAATCCGTATGAATGCCTGATTATTAATGCAGGGGCGGTCTAGGGAGCGACGTCAGCCGTTTGGATGCTGCCGCATGGCGCGGCACCCTCCTCCATCCCGGCATGATGCGAGCCAGCCTGGCCTTCATCATGGCATCTGCCTTGCATTAATTGCCATGCCTGCCCCCTAATGCATGGCTGACAGCTATCTAGGGAGCCATTCAAGGGAGATTCAAAGCGACCTGACGCCACAACCCAGGATTCACCACAGGTGCACGCGACCCGCACCGAAGTAATGCTCCTATCCTTTGAGACCCCGTAACCCCTCAATGTCCAGAAGCAGGGGGGCAACTGTTGTACCATCCAGTCGATCCTGGGTTGAGTCAATGAGGGAGCCCGACCGGCTGACCATAAGTTCGACCAATCGGCTCTCGCGGGAGGCCAACTGACTCGGAGGCTGACCGACCTAGGGCACCGATCAACCTGAAGTCGGCCGTTTCCTGCCAGGGTATAGCTGACCCTCTTTGAAGGCCTCTTGGAGTCTTCGGAGGTCCCCCTCCTTCAACATGCCCTTTGTCTTCCTCAGAGCTCCTGACGGCCCCACCCGGTCAGCCTAATGACATACTCCCATTAGGTCCGACCGACCTGATATCTTCCTTGAAACTGCTCGAAAGCTCCATAAGATCCTTTCTAGCTGGTACCGGAATTCGGTTGCAACGAACTCTACGATATGGCCATGACTCCATGCCACCTGGCCATCATTCTGATTCTCTTGGGGGCAAATCAGGATTTTTCAGCCTGTCCCCTAATAAATTTTGGCAGTATTCTATGTCTATTAGAGGCACCCGGGGAACCTCCGCTCGAGGTGAAGTGCTCTCTTCCCTCTCCGTGCTACTATTTCTTGTTTTCTCTCCATTCTGTTGCTCCAGCTACCGTGATAACTTAAGCATCGGAGTGTCTCCCGCCAGAGCACCTCCAGTGCTAGGAGACTTTGTGCAGGTTGACTGGGGAGAGCTCTCCAGTGCAGCAAACCATGCCCGGTCTAGGTGGAGGTGCAGCGACACATGGTGTGCCCTTTTATAGAATAAAGGGCTCTCCTAATCCAATTAGGACTAGTATACATGAACCTAACATAATTCTAATTCTTCCAAGACTAATCCAATTAGGAAAGTACTCACTCAAGCCCATGTACACCTATATCTTAATCTTTTCTCAAATCCATATGAACCCAAATCTGATCTAATATTGAATTAGCCCTCTCAAGATCCAAAAACTGGATCTCGAGCCCTTAGAGGGCCGAACCTTCACCCTAGGACCAAATCGATCCTTACCCTAAGGCCGAACTGATCCTAAACTCTTGGAATCATCACCATGACTCCTCTCCTAGTATCTCAAGGCTTGGAAGCACCACACTTACACCAACAATCTCTACCTTAGTGCCCACAAGCGTTGGCATGCTCCATGCAATCTGTCTGCACCAACTTGCTACTGCCACACTGCCATTGCACACCCTGACAGCTCCATGTGCAAACTTCAATATCAATGCCGATCCCTTTAATCCTAGAGGCCTCTAAGATGACCACATCTACTTAGGTTAAAGCTTTTTGCTTATATCCAGACACCCTTCTATGTTATATTGATATCTTCCTCCTCTGCACCTATACCAACCGTCGCTTTAGCTTCTCTTTGAGAGATTGCAAATTGCCTGTCTTAACTTGGACCCCCTATCTCTCTTAGGATTTGCCTCAGCCTTCTCATAGGTACTAGGTCCTTTCTTGCTGCAACCAAACCATCTGACTTGGTCTCCTTAAAGCCATGCCTTTTCGATGCCCCCACATTCCACATCGACCCATGCAGTGTATTACCATCGCTAATGCTGGAATTGGTCCCTTTCCCTACATCTCTCAACTCTGAGCCTATGCCAAACCTCCCTGCACCTATGAGGGTGCCTTTGGGCCAATGCTCCACCTGAATGATGGCTCCTCCTGGTGCCCCTACAAAAGAGAAAAAAATCAAAATCGAGGTCAGATATCCAAAGCTATCCTACTGGACCTTTTGCTGCATCTCTATCACCATTGCTCCAATTTCAGACCCTCCATACTTTGTGGACCTCCCATAACTTCCAAGAGGACCTCCTCATCCTTCGAACTAGCAACAATACTTCAGGAATCAGCTATCTCCATCATCCCAAGGCTTCGTAAATCCTTTGCTTTGGTCAAGCTTCTGAAGGTATCCCAACCACTTCCCTGCCTTCCTATATTTGAAGGTTGTATTGTTGCTTCTTTAGCGACCTTGATCATAATCCCTTGGATGACCTCTCCTCTAGTATGCCAAATACTCCTGTTCCATGAAATAGCCCTTGCTACCCATCTTCCATAGAGAACTCCACTACCTATCTATCATACACCCTGGACTTTTCTCCAAGATCAGATCCAACCGAAGTTGGACCAGAAAATCTACCATTGATACATTCCACCCAGGGAAGTTTATTTTCCATCAAACTTTTCAACTCCACCTTCATCCCACTGCTCATGGTGATACCAAAAAATAGCCATAAACACACTATCATGAAAATTTGAGAAGAGTACTATGGAACAGGGTGTACAAAATTTCTGTATGATATCCTTCGCTTCTCATGCATCTCTTAGCTCTGATATGAATTGTTAGGACTGCTAATCTTTATGTGGACCTTTGAGAACATTAGTGAATGCCTCCACCAAGTTTTATGATAATCAGAGTTTGTTTGGGTAGCCACACACCAAACCATAGCAACCTTTCACGTCCTCCCTAAGTGTAGAATTTTTCTATAGCTTAGTTCTTCACGCACTGGCCCCCAAATCACACTTTGTATGATCCCCTGACCTCATAAGACAAGTCTCCATGAATTTCAGACATGAAACTCTTCTTCCCACATTCTAGACATAGCCCAAATCAAGTTAGGACATTAGTAAGGAGGAATCCTAGTTGGACTAGGACTCCTTTTGTCAAATCCTTCCACCTACACAACTCCTACTTGCACTCCAACTATTCCACTGATCCAAATTCTATTTGGGTATAGAGTCTTTCTCCAAAAGGACTCTTGGATGTTGTGAACACTTGCCAAAAATATGGCATGGAATAAAGATTGGGTGGATAACCAAAAATGCTGAACTTGTTGCATAGAATTCTGCAGAACTCTATTCTGTAACTAGTAACTTGCTGATAATGTTCATACTTTTCCAAAGGTCCTTTAGGCATGAAATTAAAACTATAACATCATGAGGACATGTTGCCCTTGTTATTTTAATTTTACTTAAAATGGAGTTTCATAGAGAGAGAAACAGTCCCAAGAATAAGGACCTATCAGTGTAGAAAATAGAATGCTAAAATCTATTTTAGATGCCATGCTTTCTCTTGGCATGAATCCTTTTTTGTCGCATGAGGAGAGAGGGAGGGGGAGAGAGAGATGCTTAGGAAGAATATAGAGTTTATATTGAATCCACTCCATATATTAGGTTTCATGGTTTGCCCTTTTATAGACCAAAGGGCCCTCCTAATCCAATTAGGACTATGATATATGAACCTAACCTAACTCCAATTCTTCTAAGGCTAATCTAATTAAGAGAGCACTCATCCAAAGCCATATATACCCATGTCTTGACCCATTCTCATACTCACTTGGATCCAAACCCAATCCAATATTGAATTAGCTCCCTCAAGATCCAGAAACAAGACCTCGAGCCCATATAGGGCCAAACATCCATCCTAGGACCAAACCAATCCTAGCCTTAGGATCTAAACTAATCCTAGCCTTAGGATCCAAACTGATCCTAGATTTTTGGAGTCATTGCCATAACTCCTCTCTTACCCTCCTAATGATTGGAAGTACCACACTTGTGCTAACATGGTTTTCATTTCTCTTGTTATTTTGTTTGCTTTATCTCCACCCATTCCCTCTATAATCATTTTAAATATTGCATTGCCATATACAATTATATAATTAATTCACTAAATCTATTTATTTTTATTCTTAAAGATTATAAATTATGTCTTCAAGAGGCTGGAGCCATGCTAGCCGAGGAAAGATCTCTAGCAAATAAAGCTCTCGAGGAGAGAGCGATCATGCTGCCAGCTCATATGGTACTACATCACTCACATCACGTGATAAACTCTAAAACTTTAAATATTCTTTTTTATATTATTTTATACTTATTATCTAATATAATATTCTTTATATTAGACGTTATCCCATCAAGTTCTGAGGATGTGGGATCACTAGTGACCCCACAATCACATGCAATAGTGACTGGCTCATCTCAAACTCAGCACCATGGTCAAGGACTTGCTCGACACATCACACCTCTAACTCGATCAGAAAATAGAGAGTTCATCCATATTTAAAGTACTTGTAAGTGCTATGTCTTTATTTAATATGTTTAAAATTTAATCATTTTAAAATTAATATTTATTTTTAAATTTTAATTTTATAGTACATTGAAAGAGCTTGGAGTTTCTCAGATGGTTACCAAGATCATTTCCCAATTAATGCCAGGACCAATGAATGAGTTTTCTAGTTAGTTGTTAGGGGCTCGTGATATAGCCTAAGAGATATTTTTGGTAAGTCAAATGTATTTAATTTTTAAATTCATAAAATATTTAGATTTTATTATTTAATATAAGCTTACTTCTACTTGCAGAAGTACTACTTATTTGAGAGTCCTCAAGAGGAGGAGGCTGGCCATCTGACCTTCGAGGAGGTGACCAAACATAGGGTTCAAGATGGGTTGTTTAGTCTTAGGCAAGTCACCATAGAATACTCCAGTTTTGAATCACCATCAAACTAGAAGTCTTTCAAGGATTACTAGATGTAGGTAGATATATAAGAGGCCCTCTACAACTTGTAGAGTATGAGAAGTACTTTGATAGGTGGTAGAGTACATGGCAAAATTGTACCACCTAGTAGGATCCAATCAAGCATACTGGTGGCTCTATTGGTATGCATGTGGTGGTCGATAGATTAATAAGAATTATATGCTTATATCAATTTCATATTAAATTGATGATATATATTTTTTAATTAATTAATTTTATTATTATTTATTATAGACATGGCAGTTGGGTAATCCACAGGGGTAGCTATAGTTGTGGGAGGCCGCACACCAGTCCAGGACTAGTGATTACTTAGATCCAAGTTCTCGATGTATCATAGTAACAACTTAAAACTTTAAATATCAATTTTTATATATACTGATATATATAATTGGACCAATCAATTTGTAAACTATATAGATGGATTATGTGGAGCATGTTGTAGTGCAACATGCTCTGCACTCATCCTCTCAACCCCTTCATGATCTCAGAGATGGCTTAAGGCCACCGGATGGGTGAGTAAAAGCCGGGTCATAGGATTCGGACATAATTTTGACCCTCTGGCTGCTCGCTACTCTGCAACATGCTCTGCACTCATCCTCTCAACCCCTTCATGATCTCAGAGATGGCTCAAGGCCACCGGATGGGTGAGTAGAAGCCGGGTCATAGGATTCGGACATAATTTTGACCCTCTGGCTGTTCGCTACTCTTTGACATCCTCATCTTAGGCCCCGATGATCCAAATATGGGGTGATGCACATATCGAGAATGACCCATTTTCTTGTCCAGCAATATCAAAGCTTTCAGGATGCCATCCATGATACAGTCATCAAGATTCTCTAGGATCCACATCTGCATAATCAACTGGCTTTATTGTCATAGCCATCATAGCAAATAAGTCTATTAATAAATTTCTTTACTTATTTTAAATTTTTATACTTAGAAGCATTACATATTTAAGCATTACATATCTTTGTTACAAGATGCTGGGACATTCGAATCTCATCCACCGATTATTGAAAAGACATATAGGAGTAGGAGTAGGAGGACGATGATGACCAGGAGGATCTCACATGATTTTTCTCTATTTAAATATTATATATTTAATTTTGATACTACAGTGTCAATTTATATATTTATAAAATTTATACTTTTAATATAATATAATTAGATTTTTTATTTATAATTATGGTTGTTAATTATTAATTTACTTCTAATAAGGTTTAAAAACTATAATTGTTTGTTATTAAAATTAAAATATTTTTTAAAATAATTAATTACTACTTTCTCGAAAATAATAAAAGATATTAGAGATGGCTTTAGTGATGGTGATTGCCATCGCTAAAACTTTACTATCGATGGCCATTATTTTCTGCGATGGTAATTTTTTGGTTGCTAATATTTTTGTATTTAATTATTTTTTAAAAACTTGAAATATATTAGTGATGGTAATTGCCATTGCTAATAACCATTGCTAATAACCATTATTAGTGATGGCTTTTTAACCATCACTAATAACTAGAATTAGCAATAAAGGTAGTTATGACGGATTGTTAGATAGCAAGCCATCACTAATGGCATAAACAATAGCATACCTACTATTAGCAATGGCAATTAGCCATCATTAATAATTAATTTTCTTGAAGTAATTTTTTCAAATGATACAGGTGAGCCAACTCCTAACCAGGCGACATGATTTGTGACCCTTTAACAGGCACTAACGAGTAGTTCTGCAAACTTTTATATTTCAACAAAAAGTGACTCTAATCACTATTTTCTAAGTTCCAATCACTAGAAATGATCAAGAGATCTTCTCAACTGATAAAAATACTTTAAAAAATATAAAAGAAAGAGGATAAGTTCATATTAACAAGAGATTAAGAAGCATTCATTAAAAACTTAAGAAAAAAGTATGAAGCTTCATTAATATTCTAGAGAACTCAACCAACTGCCCACCTACTTCCCTTGAAGCTTTATGTGAGTAATCAGAAGAGCATTCAAGTATAATCATTGAAGTATTCAAGCAATCATTGATCAAGCTTCAACAACAACAACCTACTCTTGAATAGTTCTTTTACTCTTGAATAGTTCTTTTATTATTGTTTTTTGGTTACTATTTCATTACAATATTTAGTAGGGACTAAAACTTGGAGGTTTGTGTCTATAACCTTGGAGAGGTTGTAAGGTTTTGATTGGCTATCCTGCAAAAGCTAATTAGGTTATGGATTGTGAGCACAAAAAATAATCCGGCCATATTCTTGGAGAAATATAATGAAAAATTTTCAAGTAGAGCTTGGAGAGTGGATGTAAGTACTTGGGATGCACCGAACCACTATAAACCTTGATTGTTTGTTTGTGCTTTTGTATTCTTTACTTTTGCATCCATCTTAGCCCATACAACACTAGGCTCCCTCACCTAATGTTTTCAAAAGTGCACATACTTGTTTAAATTTTTGAAAACCCAATTCACCCTCTCCTTTTGGATTGTGTAGCTGGGTAACAAAGATGGTGGAAGAGAAAGAATATCAGGGAAAAGGACTCTCCCTTTCCCCACATGCCTCATAAAAATTCCTAAAAAATTGGTGCCTAATAAATCCAGAGAGGGGTGGGTGGTGTGAGGGAATTTTAAGAGTTGTATGAGAGAAGGATTCTTCCTTCTCTAGTATATCTAACCTAATTAGATTTGATCCAATCATTAAATCCCTAATTAGGCTATTAGGTGGTTAGGACAACCAGGTAATTAAATAGGTTAGACTTAATCAAATTAAACAAGGTTAGCCTAACTTAATCTAATTAGGTTAGGTCAAATAGGAACTAGGGTTTACCCATGTGCTAGCATAGTAAATTGAACCCTTGGGATTTCAATCAAATCCTTAATTAAACAAATCAATTAATCCAAGACCAATTTTCAATGTGTGTGACCCAATGGGCTCCTTATCTTAGCCAGCAGTAGCTCAAGTTGACCCAATTATATCAAGTAGATATTAGGTTAAGTTTAATTGCACCAATCAATTAGAACTCTTCTAATTAATTGATGTGGGACTAAGATGCTAGGATGCATGCTAATGATTCTTCTTTTGTTATTTTAAGTTTTTAATGGTTTTTTTAGGATTCCCGAAGACAAGCAGAAAAGCATATCTAGAGATTCTATAACAATAAGAATTCTAACAAGCAAATTAGCCCTTAAACAAGAATAATGAAAGGACCTCGGGATTGAGAAACCCCATAGGACTTAGCTCTTAGAACAATATCGACTTAGGAGTTTAGGGAGGCAAACCTAAACAAACACTGATGCACCCGGTGCCGAGCTCACTCTCTCTCGTGGATGTGGCCTGGAGGATCAAGCCTTCAACTCTACGGATTTGTCAACTTTCCGTCCGATGGTCGCAAAGGCAAGGGAGATCGATCTTGTTGTCCGTGGTACCTGGAGGACCTACGAGTAACCAAGAGAAGGGTTAGGAGTCAGCAAGAAACAAGCAAGAGATGAGGGAATGAAAGTTGAGATTGGTAGTGGATGGAGTTCTTCTTGCTAGGCACCCAAGTGGATCATCCAGATGGCATCCAAACTTGAAGATGGAAGATGGCTTGCACGGAAGGGATTGTAACTCAGGACCTCACACCCCTTGATGCCCGAAGGTGAAGGTGCTCCCTCACGGAGATCCTAGTCTAGAAGACAAGGGCTAGAAGAATAATACTAAAACTCTTTTTTCATTTCATAAGCATTAACCATACAAGGGAGGGGTAAGGCCCTTTTTATAGGCACCTTAAGACCCGTTCAAAATTTATATGAAAAAAACATTACAAGGCTTCATGAAGAGGGCGCCCAAAAATCAGATTTTTCTCCATGAAATCTTCTCTTAGCTGGCCTTGAAATGGTGGAGTGCTTGATTCGAGGGAGTGAGGAGGGGAACATGTCTTCAAGAATCGTGGGCGCCCACTTGATCTTTGCTTGTTTCCTTGACCATCCAAACTTTTATGGAGAAAGGCTTGATGTGGGGGGCATGAAGCATGGATCTTGTCTTGGCACCTTTGGACTTTTGAATTTCTTCTATGGTTGATCAAACACTTTGGGAAGAAGGCTTGATATGGGGCTTGCAACAAGGATCATGTCTTCCCATATCTTCTAGATTTGAATTGGCATCCATGGTTAATGAATTTCTTCCATGGCCGACCAAGCACTTTGGGAAGAAGGCTTGATATGGGGGCTTGAAACAAGGATCATGTCTTCACATATGTTCAACTCCCATTGACCTTCCTTGGTCATCCATGGCTTCTTTGGAAAGAGTCTTGATAGGGGGAGGGAAGGGAGGCTTGGATCAAGAGATGTTGTCCACAAAAATCAGCATTTCCTTCATGCCTTGGCCGCCCACTTGTCGTGGTGATGTGGCTCCACATGGGATGGATGAGGTGGCACTTCAGGGCTAAAGTGGCATCCTTCAAGGCATGGGAGATGGCTTAGCCCATTAATAATTCAATGTCCACTCCTTCTTTAATCAGGCTTGGGCCTAATCTTCAAGTAGACTTGGGGTTGGACTCATTTAGCTGAATATAGGACCCTTTGACCTAACTTGACCAAATTGGTCAAGGAACATGACTAAAACAAAAAATTGAAACTAAATACATGACTCAAAATTAAAATGTTCAGGCTTGAAGCCTTATTACAGGACCCAATCAATTGAAAACCCTAATCCGAGATCTACAAAGGGTTGAGGAGCCTTTGTCCGATCCTGGTGCCCGCACCAATTCTCCCGGGGTGGGAGGAACTCAACCCTATTGAGTAAGGGTTGATTTGGCTTTGGTACTCCTTTAGAAGGTCGAGCTCGAGGTGCTGCAAGTCCTTCCGGGTAATCCACGAATTGTCGAACTTCGATCGGCCTTGCCATCGGACCAAGTAACATTGATAGCCTTTGCCCCGGGTGGTGATAGCTTGATCATCCAAGACACGCTCGATCCGCTCTCCTCTTTCAGGTAAAATTGGTGGTGGACACTTTGGGTCGGGTTCGCTCTCAAATGAAAGGTTAGGTCCAAATGGCTCGCTAGGTATGTTTGCTGGTTCCCTATACTCGACTAAGTCCGAGATATTGAAAGTCGAGCTAACGCCATAATCTGGGGGTAGCTCAAGCACATAGGCATTAGGGCTAACTCTTTTTATCACTCTAAAGGGGTCAGCTCCACGAGCATGAAGTTTCTTAATGGTTCTTGGTGGAAACTATTCAGGCCTAAGCCTAATCATTATAGAATCCCTTATTTCATATTCTTTGGCTTGCTTTTGGGAATCAGCCAATTTCATGTATTAGGTTAATTTTCAGGCTAAATTCCTTATGCATGCCTCTAATATGCAGTGCAAATGATTTTGTAGACTCTGAGACTCACACTGACACTTGACAAAAAGTGGACTCAACTATGTATTCCTATTGAGAAGAATTTTATTGGATGCTTTAGGGCCTAAACCTAATAGATTATTCACTCTCTAGGTTTGACCCTGGTCTGGTATGCACATGAGAATTTACCATGGGTTCCTAGCAAATGCCATAAGGTCTTCCAAAAGTAGGTGGTGGGGACACCCGAAGCACCAGAATAAGACAGAGGCTTTTTAACCCTCTGTGAATTGATCAATAATTTATGAGTCCATCTGTAATAAGGGCTTAGCCCATCTGAGTCCATTTTAGTTGTTATTTGAGTCTTTTGAGTTTCAGTTCTGTACTAGTCAACTCATGTTGAGCTAGTTCAGTCCAGTGTTAGTCAGCTCATGTCGAGCTAATTTTATTTTTTTGAGTCCTATTCAACCATATTGAAGACTCAAGACCACATCATACAAGTGAAGGCCAAGTCCAACTAGATTGAATACAAGGAAGTATAGCCCAAGTCCAACCCAGCTTGAAGATTTGAAGACCCCAGGAGGAAAATTCAGAAAATCTTGATTCCTTGCAGATGCCCTCCAGATGCCCAGATTCCCTTCTAGATGCCAAAGTATATTCATAGACCAGGACATCCATGATTCTAGAGGTCCATCTGTATCCTAGCCCAAAGAAATCAAGACCACGTGTCAAGCCCAAGCCCTAAAGAAGCAAGATACCAAGGAATATTCCTGCTACATGGCTACCAGGCCACCCCAGCTTCCAGAGGCCCAAACCCAAGCACCTGAGCCCCTTTGGGCCGGCCTCTTGCTACTCCTAGAAGCCCAACACGCACCCCTAGGCATCCTTGGAGTGTTGGCCAAGTCAAAAGAATTTTTAGGGATTTTTCTACCTAATGTTTCCTTATTTTCTAGCTAGGGTTTGAGAGGGAAAAGGATTCTTATGTAAAGACTTATGTGCCCTTACTTGGAGCCCAAGGTTAAGGGTCTATTTAAAGGACCCTAGCCTCTTGTATGAAGGGAGATTTTTGATATGAAATAAACCTTGAGTTCTTCAATTGCTTTGTGTGATTACCCTGCTGTGTGCATAAAGGGGTTTGAGAGTTCTTCTTCCCAGTGTTTGCAACCATCTTCTTGCCGCCAACCATCCTTCTAGCCCCCTCCAAAACTTTTTTCTCTTTGCTATTTTCCTCTATTTTCTTGATCTCCTTTGAGTTTTCTAACCCCTGATAGGTCGTTTGCAGGTCTCGAGTTCCTACGAATCCAACGACTCCATCCAAGCCTCAATCGGACCACCGAGCAGAAAGCCGGGTATCCGTGGGTCTTTGGCTCGATTTTCCAGGCCGCATCCGTCGAGGTACGAGAGATCCCTTCACTGCGATCTTCACCGAGCACTTCAGACATTGCCAGGTACACACCTTCTACCTCCAGTCTTATTATTGTAGGAGAACTTGTCCTAACCGAGGCTTCTCAGCCCCGGCGATCCTTCTTTAGTACTTTTCTAGGTTCTAATCTACATGCTTGGCTTCAAAAATTCATACAAAATTCTCTACAACTAATTTTGATTTAAAATTCAAGAATTAATCACCTAACCCCACATAAAAAACATACAAAAAGAATTGCATGCATATTAGTCCCGCATCATTTGGTATCAGAGCTTAGGACTTGTTTTCTGCAATTTTTAGTCTGTACATGCTCTATTATTTTAATTATTTCTCCCTGATATAAACTAGAAAAATTCTGAAATTTATTTTTCTGGATTAATTATAATTCACAGTAATTTTAAGAATTTTTGTAGATTTTATTATGGCCTGTGAATTTTTTGCAAGCCGAAATACAGCCTACAAATTTTTGGCTCTATTTTTTCAGCAAGACAAGTTTGGAAGTTTTAGGGTTTTGTTTAGCATCTTTTGCATATCTTTTAATTTTAGTATATTTCCAGCATATTAGGCCATGATTTGCAAGTTTTCTTTTATTCAAAAAAAAACCAAAAAAAAAATTACATATTCTCCAAAAATACCAAAAACATCTAAACCCTAATTTGCATTCTCATATGCCTGCCATCATTGCATAATTTACTTTTAAGGGCACTCTTGCTATATCAGATGGGGGGAGGATTTGATCACCTCTCCTTAGCCCAAAACCACATCCCTTGCATTCGGTCCCAAGCCTTAACCTAAAATTAACTAGACTTAATTTGCCCTAGTGGGCTAGGGACACCAACTGGTCAGGTCAGGGCTAGTGTTAGATCACTGTGTCAAGTTAACCTGTGTGTGCCTTGTGCTCAGTGTCTAGAAAGGTGGTTTAGGGATTCAATCCCGAAGGGCTTGTGTGCTAGTCCGCCTACCTGGCCAATCTCTGATTGGTGTCTAGGATTGGCAATCAGGGACCTAACACTCCCCTTACACCTGCCTGGCTGAGTACAGGGTTACTATAGGCTAGTTTGCCACCCTGATTGAGCATCTAGTTTGGACTCTAGGTCTAGTCAGCTGTAGTTGATCTAATCGAGTCTTGCATGAGCACTAGATCAGGGGTTTAATATCACCCACCTCCTTCACAAATGTCTGAACCCATGGAAAATTTGCAAGCCCAAATAAAAGCACTCACTGAGCAACTAACCCAATCCAGGGCCTAGTTAACTCAGTCTGGTACCCAAACCAACAATAGAATTGACCATCTTGCCAATAGGTTTGACCAGTTAGAAGGCCATGTAGGGACCATACAAAGAACCTATGGGTCACAGTCTGAGCCAGATCCTGAGTCCCCTCAACCTAGGAGGACCCCAAACCCTGATCTATACCATGAGGTCGAACCTAGGAGAGCCCCATATTCTGACCAGTACTACAATCCTCAACCTAGGAGGACCCCAAACCCTGATCCATACCGAGAGGTTCAACCTAGGAGAGCCCCTCAGCCTGACCCATACTATAATACTGAACCTAGAAGAACCCCTTACCATGACCCTTATTATGATACTGAACCCAGGAAAACCCAATACTCTGACCCATATAGGGAGTCCAATCCTAGGAGAACCCAATACTCTGACCCATATAGGGAGTCCAATCCTAGGAGAACCCAATACTCTGACCCATATAGAGAGCCCAACCCTAGGAGAACCCAATATTCTGACCCATATAGGGAGTCCAACCCTAGGAGAACCCAATATCCTGACCCATATAGGGAGCCCAACCTTAGGAGGACCCCATACCATGATCCATCCTTAGAACCTGACCATAGAGCTGATCCAAAATCCTATGACCCCAGATCCTATAATCCCAAGACCCATAGATCTGCACCCTTGTCCTATGAGCCCAGAGAACCCATAACCCCTAAGTATCAATCTAGTACTAGTCAGGTTTCCCTTAGTCAACTTGAACCCCATAGGATTAGTACCCCTAAATATGAACCCAGTAGTGAGCCACTACCCCTTAGGCAACCTGAACCTACTAGGACTAGTGTACATAATCAGAAACTAGGACCTAGCTAATTTTCCCCTAGCCGACTTTCTCCAACCATTTTCGAGATTCACAAGGCATACATTAACGCGGAAGTGTATGAAGCTGATGTGAGCCTAGTGGATGAGTATGAGGGAGAAGAGGAGACACCTTTAGTAGACCTCAAATTAGCTGACCCAGTAGATACCCAGGTAGAAACCAACCCAGAGCTAATTGACCTTGACCACATCCAACCTAAAGCTATAGTGGAAGAATAAATAGAGGAAGAGAACCTAGGTACTGCTGCTAGAGCCTTACCTGAGGAAACCATAGAGGAGAGCCAAATTATAGAGTCTAGTCCTAAAATACAAGAACCTGAAGAATTTATTAAGGACCTGATCTCTTTGAATCAGTACCCTCAGAATGAGCCTCCTCCTATAGTTCCCATTAAGGACCTCTTCCCTGAGATTAATAACCCATCCTTCCATTATACAAACCCCATAGATATACCGCAACCCCGTAAGGTTAACCTCATTAGTCTAGGATTAGTCCCTGATGCCCCTTCTTTTATCTTACTTTATCCAACTAATCCAGAACCTTTTTCTCCACCCTACCAGACTAATTCTGAACCCACTTCCTATTTCTTACCCTTTCCTGAGTCTTCTCATGTGTCTAGAACTATTAGGTTACATTTTATTGAGGTTAGTAGGTTACAAGGATCCATAGAGCCCATCCCATTTGCTACCTACTTTTGGCAGACCCTCCAGCACCTATTAGGAGTTACTAGCAAATTTTCTTCTGCATGTCATCCATCAACCATTGGTGGGGACACCGGAGGCTCCAGAATAAGACAGAGGCTTTTTCAACCCTCTGTAAATTGATCAATAATTTATGAGTCCATCTGTAATAAGGGCTTAGCTCATCTGAGTCCATTTTAGTTGTTATTTGAGTATTTTTAGTTGTTATTTCAGTTCTGTACTAGTCAGCTCATGTTGAGCTAGTTCAGTCCAATGCTAGTCAGCTCATGTTGAGCTAATTTTATTTTTTTGAGTCCTGTCCAAGCATACTGAAGACTCAAGACTATATCATACAAGTGAAGACCAAGTCCAACTAGATTGAAGACATGGAAGTATAGCACAAGTCCAACCCAGCTTGAAGATTTGAAGACCCCAGGAGGAAAATTCAGAAAACCCTGATTTCTTGCAGATGCCCTCCAGATGCCCAGATTCCCTTCCAGATGCCAAAGTATACTCATAAATAATGGCATCCATGATTCCAGAGGTCCATCTGCATCCTAGCCCAAAGAAATCAAGCCCAGGTGCCAAGCCCAAGCCCCTAAGAAGCAAGATACCAGGGAATATTCCTGCTACCTGGCTACCAGCCACCCCAGCTTCCAGAGGCCCAAACCCATGCACCCGAGCCCCTTTGGGCCGGCCTTTTGCTGCTCCTAGAAGCCCAACACGCCCCCCTAGGCGTCCTTGGAGTCTTGACCAAGTCAAGAAAATTTTTAGGGATTTTTCTACCTAATATTTCTTATTTTCTAGCTAGGGTTTGAGAGGGAAAGGGATTCTTATGTAAAGACTTATGTACCCTTACTTGGAGCCCAAGGTTAAGGGTCTATTTAAGGGACCCTAGCCTCTTGTATGAAGGGGAATTTTTGATGAATGAAAACGTTGAGTTCTTCTATTGAGTGGTGTGATACCCTGCTGTGTGCATAAAGGGGTTTGTGAGAGTTCTTCTTCCCGGTGATTGCAATCATCTTCCTGCTGCCAACAAACCCTCCAGATCCCTGGACGCCCACTCCAAAAGAAGCCTTCCCTTGCTGTTTTTACTTTGTTTTCTTGTTCCTTTGTGAGCTTTCTAACCCCTGACAGGTCGTTTGCAGGTCCCTGAGTTCCTACGAATCCAACGACTCCAGCCAAGCCTCAATCGGATCATCGAGCAGAAAGCCGGGTATCCGCGGGTCTTTGGCTCGGTTTTCCAGGCCGCATCCGTCGAGGAACGAGAGACCCCTTCGCTGCGATCTTCACAGACGTTGTCAGGTACACCCCTCTACCTCCAGTAGTTTTATTGTAGGAGAACTTGCCCTAACCGAGGCTTCTCAGCCCCGGCGGTCCTTCTTTGCTACTTTTCTAGGTCCTAATCTGCATGCTGATCTTCAAAAAATTCATACAAAATTCCCTACAAATAATTTTGATCTGAAATTTGGGAATTAATCACCTAACTCAACATGTAAAACATACAAAAAAAATTGCATGCATATTAGTTCCCCATCATTTGGTATCAGAGCCTAGATTAGGGCTTGTTTTCTGCAATTTTTTAGTCCGTATATACTCTATTATTTTAATTATTTCTCCTTGTTAAAAACTCAAAAATTCTGAAATTTATTTTCTTCGATTTATCATAACTCACAGTAATTTTAAAAATTTTTCCAGATTTTATTATGGCCTGTGAAGTTTCTTCAAGCCGAAATAGTGCCTGCAAATTTTCGGCTCTGTTTTTTTTAGCAAGACAAGTTTGGAAGTTTTAGGGTTTTGTTTAGGAGTTTTTGCATATTTCTTAATTTTAGTATATTTCCAGTATATTAGGCCATGATTTGCAAGTTTTCTTCTATTTAAAAAAATACCAAAAAAAAAATACATATTCTCCAAAATACCAAAAAAAATATCTAAACCCTAATTTGCATCCTCATCTGCCTGCCATCATTGCATAATTTACTTTTAAGGGCACTCTTGCTATATCAGATGGGGGAGGATTTGATCACCTCTCCTTAGCCCAAAACCACATCCCTTGCATTCAGTCCCAAGCCTTAACCTAAAATTGATTAGACTTAATTTGCCCTAGTGGGCTAGGGACACCAACTGGTCGGGTCCGGGCTAGTGTTAGATCACTGTGTCAAGTTAACCTGTGTGTGCCTTGTGCTCAGTGTCTAGAACGGTGGTTTAGGGATTCAATCCCGAAGGGCTTGTGTGCTGGTCCGCCTACCTGGCCAATCTCTGATTGGTGTCTAGGATTGGCAATCAGGGACCTAACACTCCCCTTACACCTGCCTGGCTGAGTACAGGGTTACTATAGGCTAGTTTGCCACCCTGATTGAGCATCTAGTTTGGACTCTAGGTCTAGTCAGCTATAGTCGGTCTGATCGAGTCTTGCATGAGCACTAGATTAGGAGTTTCATATCACCCACCTCCTTCACAAATGCCTGAACCCATGGAAAATTTACAAGCCCAAATAAAAGCCCTAGCTGATCAAATGGCCCATATGACTACCCAGTTAACTCAGTCTGCTACCCAAACCAACAATAGAATTGACCATCTTGCCAATAGGTTTGACCAGTTAGGAGGCCGTGTAGGGACCATAGCAAGAACCCATGGGTCACGATCTGAGCCAGATCCTGAGTCCCCTCAACCTAGGAGAACCCCAAACCCTGATCTATACCATGAGGTCGAACCTAGGAGAGCCCCTTATCCTGACCCGTACTACAATCCTCAACCTAGGAGGACCCCAAACCCTGATCCATACCGAGAGGTTGAACCTAGGAGAGCCCCTCAGCCTGACCCATATTATAATCCTGAACCTAGGAGGACCCTAAACCCTGAACCATATCATGAGGTTGAACCTAGGAGAGCCACTCAGCCTGACCCATACTATGATACTGAATCTAGATCCTATGACTCTAGATCCTATTTACCCACATCCTATAAGCCTAGTATACCCACAACCTATAGATCTTATGACTTCAAATCCTCTGACTCTAGAATCTACGAACCCATATCCCATGAGTCCAGTATACCCAAGACCTATAGAGCTGAACCCAAATCCTATGACCCCAGATCATATAATCCCGTGACCCATAGATCTGCACCCTTATCCTATGAGTCTAGGGAGCCCATAATCCCTAGATATCAATCTAGTACTAGTCAGGTTTCCCTTAGTCAACTTGAACCCCATAGGATTAGCACCCCTAAATATGAGCCCAGTAGTAAGCCACTACCCTTTAGACAACTTGAACCTACTAGGATTAGTGTCCATAATCAGAAACCAGGACCTAGCCAATTTTCCCCTAGCCGACCTTCTCCAACCATTCCTGAGATTGACAAGGCTTACATTAACGTGGAAGTGTATGAAGCTGATGCAAACTTAGTGGATGAGTATGAGGGAGAAGAGGAGACACCTTTAGATGACCTAGAATTAGCTGACCCAATAGATACCCAGGTAGAAGCCAACCTAGAGGTAGTTGACCTTGACCACATCCAACCTAAAGCTATAGTGGAAGAACAAATAGAGGAAGAGAACCTAGGTACTGCTGCTAGAGCCTTACCTGAGGAAACCATAGAGGAGAGCCAAATTATAGAGTCTAGTCCTAAAATACAAGAACCTGAAGAATTTATTAAGGACTTAATCTCTTTGAATCAGTACCCTCAGGATGAGCCTCCTCCTATAGTTCCCATTAAGGACCTCTTCCCTGAGATTAGTAACCTATCCTTCCATTATGCAAACCCCATAGCTATACCGCAACCTCGTAAGGTTAGCCTCATTAGTCTAGGATTAGTCCCTGACATGCCTTCTTATATCGAACTTTATCCAACTAACTTTGAACCTTTTTCCCTACCCTACCAAACTAATTCTGAACCCACTTCCTATTTTCTGCCCTTGCCTAACACCTCCAGCATTTCTAGGATTATTAGATTGCATTTAACTGAGATTAGCATACTGCATGCATTCATCACACATGTTAGGTTTGCATCTTACTTCTGGCATACTCTTTGGAATTTGCTAGGAGTTCACTATAAATTTTCATGTGCATGTCAAGCTAGGATCAAACCTAGAGAACCTATAATCTATTAGGTTTAAATCCAAAGAGTTCAATAAAATTTTCTTCGATAGGAATTCATAGTCGAGTCTTTAGGTGTCAGTATGAGTCCTTTGCATCATCTTGTTAGGAGTCTGCATGTGCCCAGCATGTTCACCACCTGCACTAATTTTGAAACAACTGGCTAATTCCCTAAGATGGATTAAAGAATTTGATGTAGTGGATTCTATCTTGGTTAGGCGTAGGCCTAAAAGAAGCTTCATGCTCGCAGAGCCGGACCTTTTAAAGTGATAGAGAAGGTTGGATCAAATGCCTAGGTGTTAGAATTGCCTTCGGATTTGGGCATTAGTTCTACCTTCAATATTACAGACCTGGTTGAGTATAGGGAACCGGCAGCGATACCTAGTGAGGCCTTTGGACCTATTCCTTTTCATTGTGAGTGACCCTAACCTAGAGTGTCCACAAACAAATTTGGCCTGAGAGAGGAGAACGGATCGAGCGTATCCTGGACGATCAAGCCATCACGACCCAGGGCCATGTCTATCAACGCTTCCTGGTCCGATGGCAAGGCCAACCAGAGTCGGACGATTCGTGGATTTCTCGAGAGGACTTGCAACGCCTCAACCCAGACCTTATCGAGAGATATGTGAGCCAGTCTGACCTTCACTCGACAGGGTCGAGTTCCTCCCACCCCGGGAGAATTGGTGGGGACACCGGAGGCTCCAGAATAAGACAGAGGCTTTTTCAACCCTCTGTAAATTGATCAATAATTTATGAGTCCATCTGTAATAAGGGCTTAGCTCATCTGAGTCCATTTTAGTTGTTATTTGAGTATTTTTAGTTGTTATTTCAGTTCTGTACTAGTCAGCTCATGTTGAGCTAGTTCAGTCCAATGCTAGTCAGCTCATGTTGAGCTAATTTTATTTTTTTTGAGTCCTGTCCAAGCATACTGAAGACTCAAGACTATATCATACAAGTGAAGACCAAGTCCAACTAGATTGAAGACATGGAAGTATAGCACAAGTCCAACCCAGCTTGAAGATTTGAAGACCCCAGGAGGAAAATTCAGAAAACCCTGATTTCTTGCAGATGCCCTCCAGATGCCCAGATTCCCTTCCAGATGCCAAAGTATACTCATAAATAATGGCATCCATGATTCCAGAGGTCCATCTGCATCCTAGCCCAAAGAAATCAAGCCCAGGTGCCAAGCCCAAGCCCCTAAGAAGCAAGATACCAGGGAATATTCCTGCTACCTGGCTACCAGGCCACCCCAGCTTCCAGAGGCCCAAACCCATGCACCCGAGCCCCTTTGGGCCGGCCTTTTGCTGCTCCTAGAAGCCCAACACGCCCCCCTAGGCATCCTTGGAGTCTTGACCAAGTCAAGAAAATTTCTAGGGATTTTTCTACCTAATATTTCCTTATTTTCTAGCTAGGGTTTGAGAGGGAAAGGGATTCTTATGTAAAGACTTATGTACCCTTACTTGGAGCCCAAGGTTAAGGGTCTATTTAAGGGACCCTAGCCTCTTGTATGAAGGGAATTTTTGATGAATGAAAACCTTGAGTTCTTCTATTGAGTGGTGTGATACCCTGCTGTGTGCATAAAGGGGTTTGTGAGAGTTCTTCTTCCCGGTGATTGCAATCATCTTCCTGCTGCCAACAAACCCTCCAGATCCCTGGACGCCCACTCCAAAAGAAGCCTTCCCTTGCTGTTTTTACTTTGTTTTCTTGTTCCTTTGTGAGCTTTCTAACCCCTGACAGGTCGTTTGCAGGTCCCTGAGTTCCTACGAATCCAACGACTCCAGCCAAGCCTCAATCGGATCATCGAGCAGAAAGCCGGGTATCCGCGGGTCTTTGGCTCAGTTTTCCAGGCCGCATCCGTCGAGGAACGAGAGACCCCTTCGCTGCGATCTTCACAGACGTTGTCAGGTACACCCCTCTACCTCCAGTAGTTTTATTGTAGGAGAACTTGCCCTAACCGAGGCTTCTCAGCCCCGGCGGTCCTTCTTTGCTACTTTTCTAGGTCCTAATCTGCATGCTGATCTTCAAAAATTCATACAAAATTCCCTACAAATAATTTTGATATGAAATTTGGGAATTAATCACCTAACTCAACATGTAAAACATACAAAAAAAATTGCATGCATATTAGTTCCCCATCAACCATGACTCATGCCCCCAAGCCCAAGTGGTAGTTAAGACCTAATAAACCTCTTTAGTCAAGTCTGTTAGGTAAAGGTTTGAGTCCTTTGCATCATCTTGTTAGGAGACTGCTTGTGCCTAGCATGTTCACCACCCGCACTAATCTTAAAACAACTGGCTAATTCCCGAAGAAGGATCAAAGAATTTGATGTAGTGGATTCTGTCATGATTAGGCTTAGGCCTGAGCGGTTCCCACCAGGGACTGTTAAGAATCTTCATGCTCGTGGAGCCAGACCTTTTAAAGTGATAGAGAAGGTTGGATCAAATGCCTAGGTGTTAGACATGCCTTTGGATTTGGGCATTAGTTCTACCTTCAATATTATAGACCTGGTTGAGTACAGGGAGCCGGCAGTGATACCTAGTGAGGCTTTTGAACCTATTCCTTTTTATTGTGAGTGACCCTAACCCAGAGTGTCCACTAATAAATTTGGCCTGAGAGAGGAGAACGGATCGAGCATATCTTGGACGATCAAGCCATTATGACCTGGAGCCATGGTTATCAACGCTTCCTGGTCCGATGGCAAGGCCGGCCAGAGTCGGACGATTCATGGATTTCTCGAGAGGACTTGCAGCACCTCAACCTAGACCTCCTCGAGAGATAAGTCAGCTAGCTTGATCTTCACTCGACAGGGTCGAGTTCCTCCCACCCCGGGAGAATTGGTGGGGACACCCGAAGCACCAGAATAAGACAGAGGCTTTTTAACCCTCTGTGAATTGATCAATAATTTATGAGTCCATCTGTAATAAGGGCTTAGCCCCTCTGAGTCCATTTTAGTTGTTATTTGAGTATTTTGAGTTTCAGTTCTGTACTAGTCAGCTCATGTTGAGCTTGTTCAGTCCAGTGTTAGTCAGCTCATGTCGAGCTAATTTTATTTTTTTGAGTCCTATTCAACCATATTGAAGACTTAAGACCACATCATACAAGTGAAGACCAAGTCCAACTAGATTGAAGACAAGGAAGTATAGCCCAAGTCCAACCCAGCTTGAAGATTTGAAGACCCCAAGAGGAAAATTCAGAAAATCCTGATTCCTTGTAGATGCCCTCCAGATGCCCAGATTCCCTTCTAGATGCCAAAGTATATTCATAGACCAGGGCATCCATGATTCTAGAGGTCCATCTGCATCCTAGCCCAAAGAAATCAAGCCCAGGTGCCAATCCCAAGCCCTAAAGAAGCAAGATACCAGGGAATATTCCTGCTACTTGGCTACCAGGCCATCCCAGCTTCCAAAGGCCCAAACCCATGCACCCGATCCCCTTTGGGCCGGCCTCTTGCTGCTCCTAGGAGCCCAACACGCCCCCCTTGGCATCCTTGGAGTGTTGGCCAAGTTAAGAGAATTTTTAGGGGTTTTTCTACCTAATGTTTCCTTATTTTTTAGCTAGGGTTTGAGAGGGAAAATGATTCTTATGTAAAGACTTATGTGCCCTTACTTGGAGCCCAAGGTTAAGGGTCTATTTAAAGGACCCTAGCCTCTTATATGAAGTTAGATTTTTGATATGAAATAAACCTTGAGTTCTTCAATTGCTTTGTGTGATTACCCTGCTGTGTGCATAAAGGGGTTTGAGAGTTCTTCTTCCCGGTGTTTGCAACCATCTTCTGCCGCCAACCATCCTTCCAGACCCCCTCCAAAACTTTCTTCCCTTTGCTGTTTTCCACTATTTTTTTGATCTTCTTTGAGTTTTCTAACCCCTGATAGGTCGTTTGCAGGCCCCCGAGTTCCTACGAATCCAACGACTCCAGCCAAGCCTCAATCGGACCACCGAGCAGAAAGCCGGGTATCCGCGGGTCTTTGGCTCGATTTTCCAGGCCGCATCCACGAGGAACGAGAGATCCCTTCACTGTGATCTTCATCGGGCACTTCAGACGTTGTCAGGTACACCCCCTCTACCTCTAGTCTTATTATTGTAGGAGAACTTGCCCTAACCGAGGCTTCTCAACCCTGGCGATCCTTCTTTAGTACTTTTATAGGTTCTAATCTGCATGCTTGGTTTCAAAAATTCATACAAAATTCCCTACAACTAATTTTGATATAAAATTTGGGAATTAATCACCTAACCCCACATAAAAAACATACAAAAAGAATTGCATGCATATTAGTCCCACATCATTTGGTATCAGAGCTTTGGGCTTGTTTTCTGCAATTTTTAGTCCGTATATACTCTATTATTTTAATTATTTCTCCCTGATAAAAACTAGAAAAATTCTGAAATTTATTTTTCTAGATTCAGTATAATTCACAGTAATTTTAAGAATCTTTGCAGATTTTATTATGGCCTGTGAATTTTCTGCAAGCCGAAATACAGTCTGCAAATTTTTGGCTCTATTTTTTCAGCAAGACAAGTTTGGAAGTTTTAGGGTTTTGTTTAGCATCTTTTGCATATCTTTTAATTTTAGTATATTTCCAGCATATTAGGCCATGATTTGCAAGTTTTCTTCTATTCAAAAAAATACCAAAAAAAAAAATACATATTCTCTAAAAATACCAAAAACATCTAAACCTTAATTTGCATCCTCATCTGCCTGCCATCATTGCATAATTTACTTTTAAGGGCACTCTTGCTATATCAGATGGGGGGAGGATTTGATCACCTCTCCTTAGCCCAAAACCACATCCCTTGCATTCGATCCCAAGCCTTAACCTAAAATTAACTAGACTTAATTTGCCGTAGTGGGCTAGGGACACCAACTGGTCAGGTCCAGGCTAGTGTTAGATCACTGTGTCAAGTTAACCTGTGTGTGCCTTGTGCTCAGTGTCTAGAACGGTGGTTTAGGGATTCAATCCCGAAGGGCTTGTGTGCTGGTCCACCTATCTGGCCAATCTCTGATTGGTGTCTAGGATTGGCAATCAGGGACCTAACACTCTCCTTACACCTGCCTGGCTGAGTACAGGGTTACTATAGGCTAGTTTGCCCCCCTGATTGAGCATCAAGTTTGGACTCTAGGTCTAGCCAACTGTAGTTGGTCTAATCGAGTCTTGCATGAGCACTAGATCAGGGGTTTAATATCACCCACCTCCTTCACAAATGTCTGAACCCATGGAAAATTTGCAAGCCCAAATAAAAGCACTCACTGAGCAACTAACCCAATCCATGGCCCAGTTAACTCAGTCTGGTACCCAAACCAACAATAGAATTGACCATCTTGCCAATAGGTTTGACCAGTTAGAAGGCTGTGTAGGGACCATGCAAAGAACCCATGGGTCAAAGTCTGAGCCAGATCCCGAGTCCCCTCAACATAGAAGGACCCCAAACCCTGATCTATACCATGAGGTCGAACCTAGGAGAGCCCCTTATTCTGACCCATACTATAATCCTCAACCTAGGAGGACCCCAAACCCTGATCCATACCGAGAGGTTGAACCTAGGAGAGCCCCTCAGCCTGACCCATACTATAATACTGAACCTAGAAGAACCCCTTACCATGACCCTTATTATGATACTGAATCTAGGAAAACCCAATACTCTGACCCATATAGGGAGTCCAATCATAGGAGAACCCAATACTCTAACCCATATAGGGAGTCCAATCCTAGGAGAACCCAATACTCTGACCCATATAGAGAGCCCAACCCTAGGAGAACCCAATATTCTGACCCATATAGGGAGTCCAACCCTAGGAGAACCCAATATCCTGACCCATATAGGGAGCCCAACCTTAGGAGGACCCCATACCATGATCCATCCTTAGAACCTGACCATAGAGCTGACCGAAAATCCTATGACCCCAGATCCTATAATCCCATGACCCATAGATCTGCACCCTTGTCCTATAAGCCCAGAGAACCCATAACCCCTAAGTATCAATCTAGTACTAGTCAGGTTTCTCTTAGTCAACTTGAACCCCATAGGATTAGTACCCCTAAATATGAACCCAGTAGTGAGCCACTACCCCTTGGCAACCTGAACCTACTAGGACTAGTGTCCATAATCAGAAACTAGGACCTAGCCAATTTTTCCCTAGCCGACTTTCTCCAACCATTTTTGAGATTCACAAGGCTTACATTAACGCGAAGTGTATGAAGCTGATTTGAGCCTAGTGGATGAGTATGAGGGAGAAGAGGAGACACCTTTAGTAGACCTCAAATTAGCTGACCCAATAGATACCCAGGTAGAAACCAACCCAGAGCTAATTAACCTTGACCACATCCAACCTAAAGCTATAGTGGAAGAACAAATAGAGGAAGAGAACCTAGGTACTGCTGCTAGAGCTTTACCTGAGGAAACCGTAGAGGAGAGCCAAATTATAGAGTCTAGTCCTAAAATACAAGAACCTGAAGAATTTATTAAGGACCTGATCTCTTTGAATCAGTACCCTTAGGATGGTCCTCCTCATATAGTTCCCATTCAGGATCTCTTCCCTGAGATTAATAACCCATCCTTCCATTATACAAACCCCATAGATATACCGCAACCCCGTAAGGTTAACCTCATTAGTCTAGGATTAGTCCCTGATGCCCCTTCTTTTATCTTACTTTATCCAACTAATCCAGAACCTTTTTCTCCACCCTACCAGACTAATTCTGAACCCACTTCCTATTTCTTACCCTTTCCTGAGTCTTCTCATGTGTCTAGAACTATTAGGTTACATTTTGTTGAGGTTAGTAGGTTGCAAGGATCCATAGAGCCCATCCCATTTGCTATCTACTTTTGGCAGACCCTCTGGCACCTATTAGGAGTTACTAGCAAATTTTCTTCTGCATGTCATCCATCAACCACGACTCATGCCCCCATGCACAAGTGGTAGTTAAGACCTAATAAACCTCTTTAGTCAAGTCTGTTAGGTATAGGTTTGAGTCCTTTGCATCATATTGTTAGGAGACTGCATGTGCCTAGCATGTTCACCACCCGCACTAATCTTAAAACAACTGGCTAATTCCCAAAGATGGATCAAAGAATTTGATGTAGTGGATTCTGTCATGATTAGGCGTAGGCCTGAGCGGTTCCCACCAGGGATCGTTAAGAAGCTTCATGCTCGTGGAGCCAGACCTTTTAAAGTTATAGAGAAGGTTGGATCAAATGCCTAGGTGTTAGACATGCCTTCGGATTTGGGCATTAGTTCTACCTTCAATATTATAGACCTGGTTGAGTACAGGGAACCGGTAGCGATACCTAGTGAGGCTTTTGAACCTATTCCTTTTTATTGTGAGTGACCCTAACCCAGAGTGTCCACTAATAAATTTGGCCTGAGAGAGGAGAACAGATCGAGCGTATCCTGGACGATCAAGCCATTATGACCCGGGGCCACGGTTATTAATGCTTCCTGGTCCGATGGCAAGGCCGGCCAGAGTCGGAGGATTCATGGATTTCTCGAGAGGACTTGTAGCACCTCAACCTAGACCTCCTCGAGAGATATATGAGCCAGCTTGATCTTCAGTCGACAGGATCGAGTTCCTCCCACCCTGGGAGAATTGGTGGGGACACCCGAAGCACCAGAATAAGACAGAGGCTTTTTAACCCTCTGTGAATTGAACAATAATTTATGAGTCCATCTGTAATAAGGGCATAGCCCATCTGAGTCTATTTTAGTTATTATTTGAGTCTTTTGAGTTTCAGTATTGTACTAGTCAGCTCATGTTGAGCTAGTTTAGTCTAGTGTTAGTCAGCTCATGTCGAGCTAATTTTATTTTTTTGAGTCCTATTCAACCATATTGAAGACTCAAGACCACATCATACAAGTGAAGACCAAGTCCAACTAGATTGAAGACAAGGAAGTATAGCCCAAGTCCAACCCAGCTTGAAGATTTGAAGACCCCAGGAGGAAAATTCAGAAAACCCTGATTCCTTGCAGATGCCCTCCAGATGCCCAGATTCCCTTCCAGATGCCAAAGATATTCATAGACCAGGGCATCCATAATTCTAGAGGTCCATCTGCATCCTAGCCCAAAGAAATCAAGTCCAAGTGTCAAGCCCAAGCCCTAAAGAAGCAAGATACCAGGGAATATTCCTGCTACATGGCTACCAGGCCACCCCAGCTTCTAGAGGCCCAAACCCATGCATCCGAGCCCCTTTGGGCCAGCCTCTTGCTGCTCCTAGAAGCCCAACACGCCCCCCTTGGCATCCTTGGAGTGTTGGCCAAGTCAAGAGAATTTTTAGGGGTTTTTCTACCTAATGTTTCCTTATTTTCTAGCTAGGGTTTGAGAGGGAAAAGGATTCTTATGTAAAGACTTATGTGCCCTTACTTGGAGCCCAAGGTTAAGGGTCTATTTAAAGGACCCTAGCCTCTTGTATGAAGGGAGATTTTTGATATGAAATAAACCTTGAGTTCTTCAATTGCTTTGTGTGATTACCCTGCTGTGTGTATAAAGGGGTTTGAGAGTTCTTCTTCCCGTTGTTTGAAACCATCTTCCTACCGCCAACCATCCTTCCAGCCCCCTCCAAAAATTTCTTCCCTTTGCAATTTTCCTCTATTTTCTTGATCTCCTTTGAGTTTTCTAATCCCTGATTGGTCGTTTGCAGGTCCTCGAGTTCCTACGAATCCAACGACTCCAGCCAAGCCTCAATCGGACCACCGAAAAGAAAGCTGGGTATCCACGGGTCTTTGGCTCGGTTTTCCAAGCCACTTCCATCGAGGAACGAGAGATCCCTTCACTGCGATCTTCACCGGGCACTTCAGACGTTGTCAGGTACACCCCCTCTACCTCCAGTCTTATTATTGTAGGAGAACTTGCCCTAACCGAGGCTTCTCAGCCCCGGCGATCCTTCTTTAGTACTTTTCTACGTTCTAATCTGCATGCTTGGCTTCAAAAACTCATACAAAATTTTCTACAACTAATTTTGATCTGAAATTTGGGAATTTATCACCTTACCCCACATAAAAAATATACAAAAAGAATTGCATGCATATTAGTCCCGCATCAGTAGGTCGCAAATGGGATAAGCTCTAAGGGTTCATGTAACCTGGTGATCTCAATAATATGTAACCTAATGGCTTTAGAAACATTTGTAGACTCAGGAAATGATAGGAAATAAGAATCAGAGTCTTGGGGCTATCTATGGGAAACATGGGATAGACCTTTGTTATTCAAGATGACCTTAAGATTTGAATATTGATCTATATGTGTCATAAGGTCAAATTGATGGATGGAGAATTTGGTCATTGCAAGTGCAAATTTTTCATGAAAGGAAGACTTGGTCGGTTTCAGAAAAAGGTTATCAACTGGGGTTAGAGGAATGAACTCTTTACAAGGGAGCTGAATGAGGTCTTGGGTTGAGGCTAAAGGAGTAGGCTTTTCTTGAGGGCATTGACTTACCGGAACCAAGTCCTCACTAATTTCTTGTTGCTCAGATGTTACAGGACTAGGCTCAACACTCTAATCTTCTACAAGAATTTCCTCAGGTAAGGTACTAAAGTTGTCCTTCTCGAAGTCTTCTCCTTCATATTCGTCTACCAAACTCATGTCAGCCTCATATACTTCTATCATGGGTTCTAATTCTTCCTCCTTTAATTGTTCTTTTAGTATGGCATCATTCTGGTCAACTAATCCTAGGTTGGCCATACCTAATTCCTTTTCAATGTCATCCTTCTGGGTTGGAGGTGATACAGATGAGGGTTGATCAACAAAAGTCTGGTTCACACTAGGTGTCAGACTAATGGGGATATGATTCAAGCTGGCAGAGGTTGAATTTAGGTCCGAAGTACTAGATCTAGCATGCCTCAAGGACATCTCATAGTTCTGGGCTACTCGGTAGGCTTTCTCAAAACAATAGATATTATGTCTAAATAATTCTCTCCGGATATCTTCCCTCAAACCCTCTTCAAATCGGATTAAGATATCATACGGATCCATATTCACAATATAGCACATTAGATGCTCAAATCTATCAATATAATTACTGACTGATCCATTACCTTGGGTCAACCTCTCTAAGTGATCTAGAAGATTTTGTTGGTAGGAGGCAAGGATATACCTTTCATGAAGCTTTCTCTTCTTCCTTTCCAGGTCCTAATGGGTTCGTGTCTCTCATATGCCCTCCTTCCTTGAACATTGTTCCAATAAGACTCGGCTAGACCCCATAGCTGCACTCGGGCAAACCTAACCTTTCCATTTTCAGACATTTCACTCCACTTAAAATAATCATCCATATTTTCCTCCCAGGCAATGTAAACTCGAGGATCAAGACTGCCTCAAAATGAGGGAGCTTCAGTCCTAATGTTCCTAATGGGTCTTTTGATGGGGGACTAATATGCATGCCATTTTTTTTGTATGTTTTACATGTTGAGTTAGGTGATTAATTCCCGAATTTCAGATTAAAATAAGTTGTAGGGAATTTTGTATAAATTTTTGAATATCAGCATGCAGATTAGGACCTAGAAAAGTAGCAAAGAAGGACCACCGGGGCTGAGAAGCCTCGGTTAGGGCAAGTTCTCATACAATAAAACTACTGGAGGTAGAGGGGTGTACCTGACAACGTCTGTGGAGATCGTAGCGAAGGGGTCTCTTGTTCCTCGATGGATGCAGCCTGGAAAACCGAGCCAAAGACCTGCGGATACCCGGCTTTCTGCTCGGTGATCCGATTGAGGCTTGGCTGGAGTCGTTGGATTTGTAGGAACTCAGGGACCTGCAAACGACCTGTCAGGGGTTAGAAAGCTCACAAAGGAACAAGAAAACAAAGGAAAAACAGCAAGGGAAGGCTTCTTTTGGAGTGGGCATCCAGGGATCTGGAGGGTTTGTTGGTAGCAGGAAGATGATTGCAAACACCGGGAAGAAGAACTCTCACAAACCCCTTTATGCACACAGCAGGGTATCACACAACTCAATAGAAGAACTCAAGGTTTTCATTCATCAAAAATTCTCCCTTCATACAAGAGGCTAGGGTCCCTTAAATAGACCCTTAACCTTGGGCTCCAAGTAAGGGCACATTAGTCTTTACATGAGAATCCTTTTCCCTCTCAAACCCTAGCTAGAAAATAAGGAAACATTAGGTAGAAAAAATTCCTAAAATTTCTCTTGACTTGGCCAACACTCCAAGGATGCCTAGGGGGCCGTGTTGGGCTTCTAAGAGCAGCAAGGGGCCGGCCCAAAGGGGCCCGGGTGCATGGGTTTGGGCCTCTGGAAGCTGGGGTGGCCTGGTAGCTAGGTAGCAGGAATATTCCCTGGTATCTTGCTTCTTAGGGGCTTGGGCTTGGCGCCTGGGCTTGATTTCTTTAGGCTAGGATGCAGATGGACCTCTAAAATCATGGATGCCTTGGTCTATGAATATATTTTGGCATCTGGAAGGAAATCTGGGCTTCTGGAGGGCATCTGCAAGGAATCAGGGTTTCTGATTTTCCTCCTGGGGTCTTCAAATCTTCAAGCTGGGTTGGACTTGGGCTAAACTTCCATGTCTTCAATCTGGTTGGACTTGGTATTTACTTGTATGATGTGGTCTTGAGTCTTCAGTATGCTTGGATAGGACTCAAAAAAAATAAAATTAGCTCAACATGAGCTGACTAGCATTAGACTGAACTAGCTCAACATGAGCTGACTAGTACAGAACTGAAATAACAACTCAAAATACTCAAATAACAACTAAAATGGACTCAGATGAGCTTAGCCCTTATTACATATGGACTCATAAATTATTGATCAATTTATAGAGGGTTGAAAAGCCTCTGTCTTATTCTGGTGCCTCAGGTGTCCCCACCAATTCTCCCGGGGTGGGAGGAACTCGACCCTATCGAGTGAAGGTCAGACTGGCTCACATATCTCTCAAGAAGGTCTGGGTTGAGGCATTGCAAGTCCTCTCGAGAAATCCACGAATCGTCTGACTCTGGCCGGCCTTGCCATCGGACCAGGAAGCGTTGATAGTCATGGCCCTGGGTCGTGATGGCTTGATCGTCCAGGATACGCTCGATCCGTTCTCCTCTCTCAGGCCAAATTTGTTTGTGGACACTCTAGGTTAGGGTCACTCACAATGAAAAGGAATAGGTCCAAATGCCTCACTAGGTATCGCTGCCGGTTCCCTATACTCAACCAGGTCAGTAATATTGAAGGTAGAACTAATGCCCAAATCCAAAGGCAAGTCTAACACCTAGGCATTTGATCCAACCTTCTCTATCACTTTAAAAGGTCCGGCTCTGCGAGCATGAAGCTTCTTTTAGGCCTAAGCCTAACCAAGATAGAATCCACTACATCAAATTCTTTGATCCATCTTCGGGAATTAGCCAGTTTGTTTAACATTAGTGTGGGTGGTGAACATGCTAGGCACATGCAGACTCCTAACAAGATGATGCAAAGGACTCAAACTAACACCTAATAGACTCGACTTTGCATTCCTATCGAAGGAAATTTATTAGACTTTTATAGGCCTAAACCTAAGAGACTATAGACTCTCTAGGTCTGACCCTAGTGTGGTGTACACAAGAGTATTTACAATGGACTCCAAGCAAATGCCAAAGGGTATGCCAGAAGTATAATGCAAACCTAACATGCGTAATGAATGCATGCAGTATGCTAATCTCAATTAAATGCAATCTAATAATCCTAGAAATGCTGGAGGTGTCAGGAAAGGGCAGAAAATAGGAAGTGGGTTCAGAATTAGTTTGGTAAGGTAGAGAAAAAGGTTCATGGTTAGTTGGATAAAGTAAGATAAAAGACGGGGTGTCAGGAACTAATCCTATACTAATGAGGTTAACCTTATGAGGTTGAGCTATATCTACAGGGTTTGCATAATGGAAGGATGGATCACCAATTTCGAGGAAGAGGTCCTTAATGGAAACTATAGGAGGGGACTCATCTTCAAGGTATTGATTCAAAGAGATCAGGTCCTTAATAAATTATTTTGGTTCTTGTATTTTTGGACTATACTCTATAATTTGGCTCTCCTCTATGGTTTCCTCAGGTAAGGCTCTAGCAGCAGTACCTAGGTTCTCTTCCTCTATTTGTTCTTCCATTATAGCTTTAGGCTGGATGTGGTCAAGGTCAACTAGCTCTGGGTTGGTTTCTACCTGGGTATCTACTGGGTCAGTTAATTCTAGGTCTACTAAAGGTGTCTCCTCTTCTCCCTCATACTCATCCACTAGGCTCACATCAGCTTCATACACTTCCGTGTTAATATAAGCCTTGTGAATCTCAGGAATGGTTGGAGAAGGTCGGCTAGCAGGAAATTGGTTAGGTTCTGGTCTCTGATTATGGGTACTACTCCTAGTAGGTTCAGGTTGTATAAGGGGTAGTGGCTCACTACTGGGTTCATATTTAGGGATACAAATCCTATGGGGTTCAAGTTGACTAGGGGAAGCATGACTAGTACTAGGTTGATACTTAGGGGTTATGGGTTCTCTAGGCTCATAGGACAAGGGTGCAGATCTATGGGTTATGGGATTATAGGATCTGGGGTCATAGGATTTTGGGTCAACTCTATGATCAAGTTCTAAGGATGGATCATGGTATGGGATCCTCCTAAGGTTGGGCTCCCTATATGGGTCAGGATATTGGGTTCTCCTAGGGTTGGAATCCCTATATGAGTCAGAATATTGGGTTCTCCTAGGGTTGGACTCCCTATATGGTTTAGAATATTGGGTTTTCCTAGGGTTGGACTCCCTATATGGGTCAGAATATTGGGTTCTCCTAGGGTTGACTCCCTATATGGGTCAGAATATTGGGTTCTTCTAGGGTTGGACTCCCTATATGGGTCAGAATATTGGGTGTTGGGTCTACTAGGCTCATAGGGTGTGGGTGCATAGGATCTATGATCATGGGATCTAGAGTCATAGGATCTAGGTTCATAGGTTCTGGATTCATAGGCTCTAGGTTCATAGGATTTGGAGTCATAAGATCTATAGGTTGTGGGTATACTAGGCTTATAGGGAGAGGGTAAATAGGATCTATCTTCCTGGTCTATAAAATCCTGATTGGGTCTTCTAGGACTAACCTTAGGGATTGGATCAGGATGACGGCCTCTCCTAGGTTCAGCCTCAAGGTATGGATCAGGGTTTGGGGTCCTCCTAGGTTGAGGATTGTAGTATGGGTCAGGCTGAGGGGCTCTCCTAGGTTCAACCTCTCGGTATGGATCAGGGTTTGGGGTCCTCCTAGGTTGAGGGGACTCAGGATTTGGCTCAGACTGTGACCAATGGATTCTTTCTGGGGTCCCTACCCGGACTTCTAACTGATCAAACCTATTGGCAAGATGGTCAATTCTATCATTAGTTTGAATACCAGACTGAGTTAACTGGGTCGCCATCTGGGCCATTTGATCAGCTAGGGCTTTTATTTGGGCTTGTAAATTTTTTATGGGTTCAGACATTTGTGAAGGAGGTGGGTGATATGAAACTCCTGATCTAGTGCTCATGCAAGACTCGATCAGACCGACTATAGTTGACTAGACCTAGAGTCCAAACTAGATGCTCAACCAGGGTGGCAAACTAGCCTATAGTAACCCTGTACTCAGCCAGGCAGGTGTAAGGGGAGTGTTAGGTCCCTGATTGCCAATCCTAGACACCAATCAGAGATTGGCCAGGTAGGCGGACCAGCACACAAGCCCTTCGGGATTGAATCCCTAAACCACCATTCTAGACACCAAGCACAAGGCACACACAGGTTAGCTTGACACAGTGATCTAACACTTAGCCCAGACCCGACCAGTTGGTGTCCCTAGCCCACTAGGGCAAATTAGGTCTAATCAATTTTAAGTTAGGCTTGGGACCGAATGCAAGGAAGGTGGTTTTGGGCTAAGGAAAGGTAATGACCTCCTTCCCTTATCTGGTATAAAGAGAGTGCCCTTAAAGTAAATTATGCAATGATGGCAAGCATATGAGGATGCAAATTAGGGTTTAGATGTTTTTGGTATTTTTGGAGAATATGTATTTTTTTTTTTGGTATTTTCTTAAATAGAAGAAAACTTTCAAATAATGGCCTAATATTCTGGAAATATACTAAAATTAAAAGATATGCAAAAGATGCTAAACAAAACCCTAAAACTTCCAAACTTGTCTTGCTGAAAAAACAGAGCAAAAAATTTGTAGGCTGTATTTCGGCTTGCAGAAAATTCACAGTCCATAATAAAATCTGAACAAATTACTAAAATTACTTTGAATTATGATGAATCCAGAAAAATAAATTTCAGAATTTTTTAAGTTTCTATCAAGGAGAAATAATTAAAATAATAGAGTATATACGGACTAAAAATTATAGAAAACAAGCCCTAATCTAAGCTCTGATACCAAATGATGGGGGACAAATATGCATGCCATTTTTTTTGTATGTTTTAAATGTTGAGTTAGGTGATTAATTCCTGAATTTCAGATTAAAATAAGTTATAGGGAATCTTTTATGAATTCTTGAATATTAGCATGCAGATTAGGACCTAGAAAAGTAGCAAAGAAGGACCGCCGGGGCTGAGAAGCCTCGGTTAGGGCAAGTTCTCCTACAATAAAACTACTGGAGGTAGAGGGGTGTGCCTGACAACGTCTGTGGAGATTGTAGTGAAGGGATCTCTTGTTCCTCGATGGATGCGGCCTGGAAAATCGAGCCAAAGACCTGCGGATACCCGGCTTTTTGCTCGGTGATCCGATTGAGGCTTGGCTGGAGTCGTTGGATTCGTAGGAACTCAGGGACCTGCAAACGACCTGTTAGGGGTTAGAAAGCTCACAAAGGAACAATAAAACAAAAGAAAAATAGCAAGGGAAGGCTTCTTTTGGAGTGGGCGTCCAGGGATCTGGAGGGTTTGTTGGCAGCAGGAAGATGATTGCAAACACCGGGAAGAAGAACTCTCACAAACCCCTTTATGCACATGGCAGGGTATCACACAACTCAATAGAAGAACTTAAGGTTTTCATTCATCAAAAATTCTCCCTTCATACAAGAGGCTAGGGTCCCTTAAATAGACCCTTAACCTTGGGCTCCAAGTAAGGGCACATTAGTCTTTACATGAGAATCCTTTTCCCTCTCAAACCCTAGCTAGAAAATAAGGAAACATTAGGTAGAAAAAATCCCTAAAACTTCTCTTGACTTGGCCAACACTCCAAGGATGCCTAGGGGGCCATGTTGGGCTTCTAAGAGCATCAAGGGGCCGGCCCAAAGGGGCCCAGGTGCATGGGTTTAGGCCTCTGGAAGCTGGGGTGGCCTGGTAGCTAGTAGCAGGAATATTCCCTGGTATCTTGCTTCTTAGGGGCTTGGGCTTGGCGCCTAGGCTTGATTTCTTTAGGCTAGGATGCAGATGGACCTCTAAAATCATGGATGCCTTGGTCTATGAATATATTTTGGCATCTGGAAGGAAATCTGGGCATCTGGAGGGCATCTGCAAGGAATCAGGGTTTCTGATTTTCTTCCTAGGGTCTTCAAATCTTCAAGATGGGTTGGACTTGGGCTAAACTTCCATGTCTTCAATCTGGTTGGACTTGGTCTTTACTTGTATGATGTGGTCTTGAGTCTTCAGTATGCTTGGATAGGACTCAAAAAAAATAAAATTAGCTCAACATGAGCTGACTAGCATTGGACTGAACTAGCTCAACATGAGCTGACTAGTACAGAACTGAAATAACAACTCAAAATACTCAAATAACAACTAAAATGGACTCAGATGAGCTAAGCCCTTATTACAGATGGACTCATAAATTATTGATCAATTTACAGAGGGTTGAAAATCCTCTATCTTATTCTGGTGCCTCAGGTGTCCCCACCATCTTTCCTCTGATTCAACCAAGTATGGGTATGGGCTTCTAGGGCTAGGCTCAGGGGAAAGATCATGATAATAGGCTCTTGGACCAAGGAAATTGGGCTTAGAGGATTTGAATTTAGCATGGTCCTTGTGGGCCTCTGCCTGTGCCTCCGCTTGGGCCATCTTTTGGTTCAATTGGGCGAGTTGTTCGTTGATGGCCCACAAGTGGGCTTTAAGGCTTGACCTCATAATTACACTGGACAGGATAAGGGCAGATGGGCTAATGGACTCCTAATCTAGACTAGACATGCAACACACAATGCAAGGTACTACCGTTTTCCATACCTATGAGTCTAAACAGAATGGGTTAACTTAGATGAACATAGCACAACAACTAGCCCTTTCACCGGCCAGGTAAGACATGGAAGTGTGGGAGGCCCCCTTGCTTTCGCAAAGATCTAATTACAGAACCACAACACTGCTTAGGTCGTTTAACACTAAACCTCTTTCCTTAGACACCAGCTTCCCGGTACTAATTGATGGGTTACATGCACTAGCTTTCCTAAAGTGGTTAAACCCGACTCATGGATGTCCCTAATCTATTAGGTTGCTACTAGATTTTAGATTAGGTTTGGGTTCAAAATGCATGGGTGGTTATTTTTTGGCGAAGGAAAGGTAATGACTTCCTTCCCTTATCTTATGATATTGATGTCCTTAAGTTAATTATGAAAATGATGGCATACAAATGATCTAATGAAATGCATTTAAGTTTTTTTGTGTTTTGAGTTTTTGATGTATGATAGCAGAAAATAAGATGCTGAAAATAACAAAATATGAACCTAAATGCAAAATTAAACTATATGAAAAATGAAAGTATGATGAATTGCACCTGTTGGAATTTCAGAGCAAAGTTTTTTCTCAGATGGTAATCAGCCGTGTAGAAAATCTATGGACTAAAATAAAATTTGAGAAAATCCTAAAAAATACTTCTAATTATGCAAAACCCAGCAAAATAAAAATCATCAAAATCAGAGGTTCCTACAAAGATAAATAACTAAAAAAATAGATCATGTACTGGATGGACAGAATGCAGAAATTTAAAGATGATGAAATCTAATGATGCAAAATCTTTTTCTTTAGGGTTTAAAAGCTACCTCCTTGTGTTCCCCTTCAAGGGTCAGTCACATCGGCACCCCTACACACCATAGGAAATCCCCGTGGAATGGGATGTGAGGGTCTTGAAGCCCTACTTTTTCCTATGACTGGATGGCCATGGTGAAGCACCCAATCCAAGTACTTAAGAAGATGCTAAGCCCTAAACCATGCTCTGATACCAAACATGATGTGGGACTAAGATGCTAAGATGCATGCAAATGATTCTTCTTTTATTATTTTATGTTTTAAATGGTTTTTTTAGGATTCCTGAAGATAAGTAGAAAAGAAGATCTAGGGATTCTATAACAATAAGAACTTCTAACAAGCAAATTAGCCCCTAGAAAAGGATAATGAGAGGACCCTGGGATTGAAAAACCCCGTAGGACTTAGTTCTTAGAACAATATCAACTTAGGAGTTTAGGGAGGCAAACTTAAACAAACTCTGATGCACCCAGTGTCGAGTTCACTCGCTCTCGCAGATGCAGCCGGGAGGATCAAGCCTTCAACCCTACGGATTCACCGGCTTTCCGTCCAATGGTCACGAAGGCAAGGGAGACCGACTTTATTGTCCATGGCACCTAGAGGACCTGCAAGTAACCAAGAGAAGGGTTAGGAGTCGGCAAGAAACAAGCAAGATATAAGGGAATGAAAGTTAAGATTGGTGGTGGATGGAGTTCTTCTTGCTAGGCGCCCAAGTGGATCATCCAGATGGCATCCGAACTCGATGATGGAAGATGGCTTGCACGGAAGGGATAGTAACTCAGGGCCTCACACCCTTCGATGCTCGAAGGCAAAGGTGATCCTTCACGGAGATCTGATGGAGATCCAAGAGTCTATTAGAGTCCATTAGTACTGTCACTTGAGTCAAAGTGAGCCAATTGAGTCCTGTAATAAAGTGGAACATGTGAGTCCAGTTGAGTCCCTTTAGTCCTGTGAGTCTTTTGTTTCAAGTCAAGAGTCATGGAATGTCGCTCAAGTCAAGAGGAGAGTCATCAGACCAGGAGTTTCACTAGGACCCCTCAACCAGAGCTGGACTTCATGCACTTGGGCACTTTCATGCCACCAAGCCCACAAGAGAGAGCTCCAGTACAAGACAAAGGCCCACAATTGACCAGGTCCACCAGGTTTCTTGGCCCACAAGTCAGGATTTCTTAGCCCTCAAGTCATGTACCCTGGGATGAATCTATAAATACCACCCATCCCCTCTTGTTTGAAACATTTTTTTTCTCATGAATACAAATTAAAAGTTATTTTGTCTAAGTTTTCTCCGGATTGGAATGGGTGTGACACCCGTGTTCCCTGTTCTTGAGTGCAAACCCTAATCCCCGGTGACTTCTATGCTCACCAGCGATCCCCGCTTCCTGTCCCGCATCAACTTGGTATCAGAGCTGGTTTAGGATAGTTTTCATCTGCATTAGATTCACAAAACCCTAGTTCTTTCCTTTGTTTAATTGCTATTTTGATTGACCCCTGATGTTTTGCAGGATCCTCGAGGTGTTTCACCACCTTATAGGAGGCTTTCCTTGCCTCCAGGACTGCACAAATCAGCCATCTAATCAAGGGAACAAAGCTTTGTCTTCCAGGCATCAATCTGAGAGCTGTGTGACCCCTTCAATTACAGATTCTTCAAATCACTAATTGGTAACATCCTTTCCTTCTTTTAATTTCTGATTTGATGAAGATAAGCTATCATAATTCGGGAGTTTCTCAATTCTCAAATCTTGGTTATTTGTTATTTTGCATGAGTTTGCTTGCGATACGATAATTCTTTGCATTGCTACTCCTTATGCTAGTTCTTATTTTATTTTGAGAATCTAGCCTGCAAATAAAATTATAAAAATCACAAAAAAAAAATAGTTTACTATTTTTCCTGCATGATTAGTAATCTTAGAGTTGTCTTGCATCAGTTTAGTATTAGAGCCCAGCGGATTAGGGTTTTTCTTCTTCCTAGCTGGCTCCATCTCTCTCCTCTCATCCAGATCCATCCTTGTTGCATGATCACCATCGTTCCACCACCGAATCAGACCCTCGTTCTCTTCCCTGTCCTTGCACCACCGAACCATCGTGACTCTTCCAACGCCCACCAACACCTCTACTGCCATTGGCCAACCCAGCCAATCATCCCCACCGATAGCCCCACTAAAAGAATCAGCTCCATCCACCTCCACCTAAACCAAGCCACCCCCCCACTCTGCCTTCTGTGAAACCCTATCTCCACAGCCCGTGAAGTCTCCACAATCGTCAGACTCCACCTCCACCCATGAAGACTGCTCTCCTCCCTTCTGCCCAGAGTCGTCTCTAGCCATCGTTTCTTCCAGATTGAGGCCCTCATCGATGAGATCCCCGCCAGTGCTTGCACCCAAGCCCCTCTCCTCTCTGCCTCCCGTGAAGCTCGACATCATCGCCGATTTCGCCATGCCAGCACCGGACTCATCGTGAAGATCACCATCGAGACCATCCACCATCATCGGCGACACGATCCGATCGAGATTGCCCCCTTCCCTACCGATCGGACACCCAAAAAAGAGCTGATCGACGTCGCCTACCGATCTCTCTCCCGTTCGGACCACCCGTCTTCAATTGATGCCTTCCACAACCACCTGAGCCACCATCGGCTGCAGTGATGAAGTCCCGCATGCCCATCAAAGCAGAGACCGATCTGCTTCACCATCTTTTCATGTCGATTCACCACCCACCGAAACCTCTCCCGACTGCCACCGCCAACAGCCGGCTACCATCCTGACTGTGCCGCCATCTCCTCTTAGCACCGATGCTGGCGAACCCTCTGCCAACCCCCTGTTTGTTCCCTACTGTTGGTCCGTAAGGAAGGAGAAAGGAAAACATTGGCATGAACACAAAAGCAGTTCACGTTCCTAATGCCGACTTTAGGTGCTGCACAGATCTCAAAGTAGGACCTCATGGATCTCAACGCTACATGATGCACACTCCTCAAAGTGCACAGTCCTTAGAGTTGCACGATCTTCAGGGCTGCATGATTTTTAGAGATGCCCAAATTTCAGAGTTGCACGGTTCTCAAAGTAGAGCCTCCACTATATTCCAAGCTTATTTAGGTATATTTGGGTTTATTTGATTGTGTCTATTTTATGGTTTTGTCTTTTTTGATATGCTTGGATTCAATCCCATCAAAACTCCCGCTGAGCTTGACTCGATGGAGTCGAGTTCTCCCCACCACAGGAGGAATGATGGGGATCCAAGAGTCTATTAGAGTCCATTAGTATTGTGTCACTTTAGTGAAAGTGAGCCAACTGAGTCCTGTAATAAAGTGGAACATATGAGTCCAGTTGAGTCCCTTTAGTCCTATGAGTCTTTTGTTTCAAGTCAAGAGTCATGTAATGTCGTTCAAGTCAAGAGGAGAGTTATCAGACCAGGAAATTTACCAGGCCCCCTCAACCAAAGCTGGACTTCATGCACTTGGGCCCTTTCATGCCACCAAGCCCACAAGAGAGAGCTCCAGTCCAAGACAAAGGCTCACTATTGACCAGGTCCACCAGGGTTTCTTGGCCTACAAGTCAGGGTTTCTTAGCCCTCAAGTCATGTACCCTGGGGTGAATCTATAAATACCACCCCTCCCTACTTGTATGAAACATCTTTTTTTCTCATGAATACAAATTAAAAGTTATTTTATCTAAGTTTTCTCCGGATTGGAGTGGGTGTGATGCTCATGTTCCCTGTTCTTGAGTGCAAGCCCTTATCCCTTGGTGACTTCTACGCTCGCTAGTGATCCCCGCTTCGCATCCCGCATCAAGATCCTAGTTTAGAAGACAAGGGCTAAAAGAATAACACTCAAACTCTTTTTTCATTTCATAAGCATTTACCATACAAGGGAGGGGTAAAGCCCTTTATATAGGCACCTTAAGACCCATTCAAAATTTAAATGAAAAAACGTTACAAGGCTTCATGAAGAGGGCACCCAAAAATCAGATTTTTCTCCATGAAATCTTCTCTTGGCCGGCCTCGAAATGGAGTGCTTGATTCAGGGGAGTGAGGAGGGGAACATTCTTCAAGAATCATGGGTGCCCACTTGATCTTTGCTTGTTTCCTTGACCATCCAAACTTTTATGGAGAAAGGCTTGATGTGGGGGACATGAAGCATGGATCTTGTCTTGGCACTTTGGACTTTTGAATTTCTTCCATGGTTGATCAAACACTTTAAGAAGAAGGCTTGATATGGGGCTTGCAATAAGGATCATGTCTTCCCACATCTTCTAGATTTGAATTGGCACCCATGGTTAATGAATTTCTTCCATGGCCGACCAAGCACTTTGGGAAGAAGGCTTGATATGGGGGCTTGAAACAAAGATCATGTCTTCACATATCTTCAACTCCCATTGACCTTCCTTGGCCGCCCATGGCTTCTTTGGAAAGAGTCTTGATAGGGGGAGGGAAGGGAGGCTTGGATCAAGAGATGTTGTCCACAAAAATCAGCATTTCCTTCATGCCTTGGCCGCCCACTTGTCATGGTGATGTGGTGCCACATGGGATGAATGAGGTGGCACTCCAGGGCTGAAGTGGCATTCTTCAAGGCTTGGGAGATGGCTTGGCCCATTAATAATTCAATGCCCACTCCTTTAATCAAGCCTGGGCCCAATCTTCAAGTAGACTTGGGCTTGGACTCATTCAGCTGAATACAGGACCCTTTGACCTAACTTGACCAAATTGGTCAAGGGACATGACTAAAACAAAAAATTGAAACTAAATACATGACTCAAAATTAAAATATTCAGGCTTGAAACCTTATTACATGACCCAATCAATTGAAACCCCTAATCCAAGATCAATAGAGGGTTGAGGAGCCTCTATCTGATCCTGGTGCCCGCACCATTAATCCTTTAAATTAAATTCTTTAACTCATGCTAATCTACAAGTCATGATTAATATCTAGCAATATATCATGACTATCCAGAAAATATAAAATTTTGATAAAAGTATCAAAATATCCTTTAATGGCAAGTTATCATGTAATTCATATCCTTCAATCATGCAACATTTCGGATAAGTTATGTGCATAGAAACATATCAAGCCTAATTACTTAACCATATATATCTTAATCAATTGATGATGATTTGGTTGATAAAATATTAGAAACTCTTTCTAATTTTTATCCTATTTTGATGAAAAACTTTCAAAGTCATCATCCTATAATATTACATAGGATGTACTCTCTACTTTACTAGGAGTGATTGATTCCTTGTCGATTATTCACAGGCTCCATACACACTTCACCAAGCCCAGAACATCCCATATAAGTCTTAGAGAGTCATATTAGGGTATGAACCAAAACTTAGATCCATACGCACAAGGTACAATGAAGGTCTCAGGTCAAAGGATCGCTTGCACCTACTTCTACTATTGAAACATCTATATGTGAAAATCTATGAACTTGCTTTAGGATTCATACCAGCTTGATCTAAAATTTCTAATTGTGCACAGAAATCTATAACCTGCAAAACTGTATAACCCTTGTTCTTTCATCGATTCTTGTTAGTAAGATTATTGTAAAATTATTAAACTTATATATTTGAAAACTAAATTTGATAGGGAAAACATCTATGTTTGACAATTTTAGAATCGAATCCTAGATTGGTACCAAGTTTTACTAGAAAATGGGTCACTACACCTTGAAAATCTTTCTGAAATTTTAGTCTGTGCAGCTCTACAAATTAGTCAATTCTTAATCCTAGGAATATTCAAAAATTCTAAATTTTGGGTTGTTGGATTCTCTACTCATTGAGGAATCTGACCTTGCTTTGAAATACATGAAAATACTTTCCTAGGACATCTATTTTGAGATCAATCTAGATTAAAATATAACTACTGCACATTGGTGACTGAACCATCAATAGAGAGCTTGTTGTGACCCTTGTATGACTACCAAGTCAGGAGCAAAATACTATCCTGAACCCTTAGAGTCGGATAGTAAAATAGATCCTAACCAAATGGCTGCAACCCTTTAAGTCCTTATTAAAAAATTGATAATCTGACTATCATTTGTCAGGAGTATAGATTAAGGATAGAAAATTTGAAAGAAAACTGATCCAATAATGCCCAAATTAGGAATACACCTCTTAGGCCCACAGCATAATAAGAGATCCAAAATTTCAATGGGGATAGAAATCGTGTGATTCGAAATCATCAAGATTTTATTGAATAAGATGAACGAATTTTGTAAAATGTAAGGTTGAAGCCTCGAGCTTTATGGGTCGACTGGATCCCAAAGAGTATATCGACTAGGAAGCAGACATGGACCACTATATTAAGTGGTATGACATCTCTAAAGAAAAAAAAATTAGGTTTGCCAAAATGAGATTATTAGATTAGGCTAAAATATACTGGAGTAACATTGAGAGATTGGCCATGCATGGAAGACATGAACCTATTAGGACCTGGGTTGAAATGAAAGACAAACTTCATGAGAAATATCTACCCACATCCTACCACCAACGTCTCCTTAAACAATGACAACAACTTATCTAGGATAATAAACCTGTTTGTGAATACATCTCTAAATTTGATAAATACCTTATGAGGTGTAATGTATCTCAGGAACCCTTTGTCACTCTATCTCAATTTTAAGCTAGTTTAAGAGATGATATTCATAGTGAATTATTTATGTGAGAGGTTTATTATTTAGAGTAGGCTTACCAATTAGCTTAGGATTGTGAAAGATTCCATAGGTCATTAGTTACCCATCAAGTTAAACCTCAAAACCCTAGAATCTTAGGACCTAGACCTAGTAATAATCAAACCTCTACCAGTCGTTCCCCATAGATAGCACCACCATATAGAAAAGATGATAAAGGACAAGCTATTTTAAGAGAGGTTCTCCGAACTAGTAGTTCCAAGATTCAATGTTTTAAGTGTAATGAGCTAGGTCACTTTGTGAGTCAATGTCCATCAAAAGCTTTATATGTTGAAGAGCCTAAAGAAGAAAATATTAAAGATGAACCTATGGGAGAAACTTATATTGCTAATCCAGAATTAGCAGACACTTATGAAGAATATGATATCACCCAAAAGGAACCTGAACCATTTCCTATATCAAAAGATAGACTTGGAGTGGTTAGGTGTGTAATCACTTAGCCTAAAGCAAGTGAATAAAAGTGGCGAACATCTATTTTTCAAACCTTATTGGTCAGGGTGACAAGGTGTGTAAAGTAATCATCGATAGTAGTAGTTGCATCAATGCAATTTCTACTGATGCTTTGAAATGTTTAGGTTTAACACATGTGAATCACCCAAGTCCATACAAAGTTTGATGAGGGACAGAGATGGGGTAGGATCGTTGGTGAGCCTAGAAGTCACCTAAATTAGGATACTATTTTTTTTTTTGATTTTTTTTTTCTTTACGGATGGCGAAGGAATAGTGGGGACGTAGGATAGGAATCTGGATCTCATGGACTTTGGGACTCACCCTAACGAAGAGACCTCTCACCTCTAGGGCATTACACCCTCCTCGATACTTGGAGGCGCTAGGATGGATCTCAAAGGTCACGAGGGGCTAAAGAAGATGGAATGAGAAGGGGAATAACTAGGGCATCACGCCCATGCCCGAAGGCGAAGGACAGAAGATTCACTCTTCTAAAAACTCAATTTTTTTCTCCAAAAACTTTCTTTTTTTTGACAAAGGACTGAGGGTGATATTTATAGACTTGTCCAACCCTCATTTGAATTTGAATACAGGATAAAAAGATAGAGATGATTCAAATTCAAACACAAGATAGGATAAGATAAGCCTATCCATATCTAAATCCTAACCAACCAAATCCTTATTTAAATTTCAAACAAAAGATAAAATCCCAAACTACATTATTCTGGATATGCTCCGAGATTCATGCAGCTTCAGGATTCGTGCTGCTTCCGGATCCATGCTAGCGATGTCCCCATCATTCCCCTGAGGTGGGGAAACTCGGCTCCGTCGAGTTAGGCTGGCTCTAGGATGCACATGACCCAATTTAAAGTAAACAAGATTTATTCCAAGCTGGAATAAATCCAGGATATATGTGGAATAGCTAGAATAGCTAGAATAGCTATTCGGGTCTTCTTTAACAGCAGCTTCACGATTCATCTTTCACGCTTTTTGGAATAGGAGCTTTGCATCGGAAGGAGGTGTTCGGACAAGATCTCCGAGGAGAGGTGGTCTGGAGAAGTGGCTTGGCGGCGGGGATGTCCGGAAGTGTTGTTCGTGAGCCCGAGGAGCAGGGGAGGTGAGCTTGGTTCGGGCGCAATGTCCGCGGAGGGCTGGCATCGTGGCGATCTCCGGGAAGAGTGAGATCCGGTGTCAGGGCGGACCAGAGAAGGGAGATCCGGCGTGGGAGGACCAAAAGAGGGTGTCTGACGAGGGGCAGACCGGAGTAGGGCGAGCCTGGGGCAGTCTTCTTTGAGGGCATAATAGCAGCTTTGTGGAACAGGGGAGATGGGAGGCTGCTTCGTGGGATGGTGGTTCGGAGAGGACGGCACCGAGGCAATCTCGGGGCCTTGTTTCCGGCGGGGGGAATCGGGCTCCGATGGAGGAATGCCGAGCGGGCGTCCGGAAAGGTCACTAAATGCTCGGGGACGTCCGGGCGTGAGGAGCAGGGAGGTGACTGGACAATGGAAGGACTGGCGGTGGGAAGTCCGGCAATGGAGGGCTAGAAGGAGGGAGACCGGTCGATAGAGAAGAACCGGAGGAAGGAGGTTTGGGAGTGGGACTTGGATCTGAGCTCCTGGGAAAGCAGGAAGGAGGGGAGATCAGGCATTGGGAGATGGAGGAGTGAGGTCTGGTTTGAGACAGGGGGGGGTTGACCTGGCGATGGGAGATGGGAGGGAAGTCTTGGCGGATCAGGGTCGTCTGGGGATGGGAGCTCCTTTGTTGTGGACTGGACCGAAGGGTGGAATGGTGCTTCGGGGAAGATGGAAATGGTTGTGGAAGAGCGATGCGGACGGATAAAACCGGAAGAGGCTTATGGATGACAGGGTGGTTGGAGGAAACTTACGGATGACGAGAGGCTTGGGCCATGGCGAACGCAAGCGGACGGGTGTGGGTTTGAGGAAGGCGATGACTGCAGCGGCCGGTCGTGGTCTGACGAAACAGCAATGGAATAATGGCGATCGATGGGAAGGAAAATAGCGATGGAGATAGATGGGAAGGCGACCAAGGGGTGCTGGACCGGGTGGAAGATGGAGGACAGGGATGATGAGGACTGTCGGGATAGAAGGGAATATGGGGTATCCTAATTTTTTTCTGGGCTCTGATACCAAAATTGATGAGGGACAGAGATGGGGTAGGATCGTTGGTAAGCCTAGAAGTCACCTAAATTAGGATACTATTTTTTTTTTGGTTTTTTTTTTCTCTAGGGATGGCGAAGGATTTGTGGAGACGTAGGATAGGAATCTAGATCTCATGGACTTTGGGACTCACCCTAATGAAGAGACCTCTCACCTCTAGGGCATTACACCCTCCTCGATACTTGGAGGCGCTAGGATGGATCTCAAAGGTCATGAGGGGATAAAGAAGATGGAATGAGAAGGGGAATAACTAGGGCATCACGCCCATGCTCGAAGGCGAAGGACAGAATAATCACTCTTCTAAAAACTCAAATTTTTTCTCTAAAAACTTTCTTTTTTTGACAAAGGACTGAGGGTGATATTTATAGACTTGTCCAACCCTCATTTGAATTTGAATACAGGATAAAAAGATAGAGATGATTCAAATTCAAACACAAGATAGTATAAGATAAGCCTATCCATATTTAAATCCTAACCAACCAAATCCTTATTTAAATTTCAAACAAAAGATAAAATCCCAAACTACTTTATTCTAGATATGCTCCGAGATTCATGCAGCTTCAGGATTCATGCTTGCTTCGGGATCCGTGCTAGCAATGTCCCCATCAAAGTTACCTAGATTGACACTTCATCAATTCTAATTAGGCACAGTTGTTTAGTACCTATCAAGTTTTAATCATATCAGAATAAAGTTTGGTGTGATGTCATGCCCATAAAAGTTGGAAGTATTATACTAGGAAGACCTTAGTTGTTTGACCAGGATGCAACACTCTATGGTCGATCGAACTCATGCATTTTTTAGAATAAAGGCTAGAATATCACTATATATCCTTCACCTCCTAGAGTTGCTAAAAAGAATGGAGTAAATGATAAAAAAGAAGATAAGCTTACTAAGAGCCTATACTTAATTAGTACTAAAGAAATTGAAAGAAAATTGATTGAAGGCTCTTTGATCTAGTTCTTAGTAGTTAAGGAAGTTGGCAGAGAGAACCAGAAATAATAACCCTAAGAGGTACTATCCCTTATTGAAGAATTCAAAGATGTGTTTCCTAAGGACCTCCCAGACTATTTACCACTAATGCGTAACATTCAACATGCAATTGACTTTGTTCTAAGAGCTACCCTAAGAAATCTTTCTCATTATTGGTTAAACCCTACTAAACATACGGAGTTGCAATGTCAAGTTAAAGAGCTCCTTAAAAAGGATTTTGTAAGAGAAAGTCTAAGCCCTTGTGCTGTGCCCACACTCTTGATACCTAAAAAGGATGATTCCTGGAGGATGTGCATGGATAAAAGATATATAAAAAAAAATTACTATTAAGTATCAGTTTTCCATTCCCTGATTGGATGATACGATTGACATGTTAGCGGGATCTAATTTTTTTTCAAAGATTGACTTAAAAAGTGGGTACCATAAGGTTAGAATCAAACCTGGTGATGAAAGGAAGACCACTTTCAAAACTAAGGATGGTCTATATGAGTAGTTGGTAATGCTATTTGGCCTATCCAATGCCCCTAATACCTTTATGAGGATAATGACACAAGCATTATGACCTTTTATAGGATCATTTGTGGTTGTATACTTTAATGATATTCTAATTTATAGTAAAACTAAGGAAGACCAACTAGATCATCTCCAACAGGTTTGTCAGACACTAAAAACTCAAAGTCTATATGCAAACCTAAAGGAATATGAATTTATGATAGAAAAAATTATTTTCTTAAGTTTTATAGTTACCCTAAATGGTATGTTTGTAGATCTAGAAAAAGTACGTGCAATAATTGAATGGCCTATACCCTGGAATGTGCATTAGGTCGGAAGCTTTCATGGCCTCATGACTTTTTATCGAAGGTTTATCAAAGCATTTAATACCATTGTAGCCCCAATTATTGACTGTATGAAGAAAGGAGGTTTTGAATGGATTAAGGTCGCTGAACAAGCTTTCCTGGAGATCAAGGAAAAGATGACCCATGCTCCCGTATTGCATCTACCAGATTTTATGAAGATTTTTGAAGTTGCTTATGATGTATCAAGAGTTGGGATTGGTGGAGTCTTAAGCCAAGGACACCCTATGGCTTTCTTTAATGAACAACTGAACGATAATAAGTACTAGTATAAGGAGTTCTATACCATTGTCCAAGCATTAAAGTTTTGGAGATATTATTCACTTTCTCTAGAATTCATTTTATATTCTGATCATGAAGCTCTTAGATTTCTTAATTTCTAGACAAAATTAAATCATAGACATGGCAAGTGGGTTGATTTTTTGCAAGCTTACACTTTTGTTACCAGACATAAAATAGGATTAAAGAATCATGCTGTCGATGCACTCAGTCATAGAGTAGATCTTTTATCGGCAGAGTCTGAAAAAAAGACCCGAGCTCCTAATGCACTTAATCATCGAGTGGCTATTTTATCAATAATTAGTATCAAAGTCATGAGCTTTGAACAACTCAAAAAGGAATATGATGAATACCCTGACTTCAAAAATATTATAGCCTCACTAAGACAAGGACTGTCTAAAAAATTTAGTGAGTATACGCTTCAAGATGGTTACCTATTCAAAAATAATAAGCTATGTTTTCACCCCAAAACTCTGTTAAAGATTTTTTAATTTGGAAAGTATATGCTAAAAGATTATCCAGACATTTTGGATAAAATAAAACTATCGAAGCTATGAAAGTCAAATTTTACTGGCCTAATTTGAAACATGATGTGGCCCATATCATAGCACGAAGTCAAACTTATGCACTAGCCAAGCATCATAAATAGAACACTAGACTATACACCCCACTATCGATACCTGATTGTTTGTGGCAGGACATAAGTATAGATTTTGTTTTAGGATTATCCTGGATATTTAGAAAAAATTATTCTATTTGTATGGTAGTGGATAGATTCTCAAAAATGATATACTTCTTTCCTTGCTCTAAAACTTCTGATGCCTTTAGAGTTGCAAGGTTAAGTTTTGTAGTTAGATAGCATTGTTTGCCAAAATCAATTATGTCTGATAAAGACAAGCATTTTATGAGTTATTTTTGGAAGACATTATGGTACTTAATGGGGACAAAACTAAAGTTTTTATCTACATACCATCCCCAAATTGATGGTCAAACTAAAGTCAAGAATAAGAGCTTAGGAAATCTCCTTCATTGTTTAGTTGGAGAGTATGTGAAGAATTGGGATTTATTACTACCTAGAGCCGAATTTGCATATAATAGTTTTGTTAATAGGATGATAGGATGAGTCCTTTCGAAGTAGTATATGGTCTTCAGCCTAGAAAACCAATTGGCCTCATTCCATTACCCATGCATATTAGGACATTTGAATCAGCCGAAGCATTCGCACAGCATGTAAGAGATTTGCATAAAGAAATTATTAACAAAATTAATGTTAGAAATTAGATCTATAAGCAATTAGCTGATTCACACCGACAAGCTCATGATTTTATTATAGGGGACTATGTTATGATGCATATTAGGCCAAAGTGGTTTCCTTCTAGAACCGTTAAGAAACTATATGCTCGAAGAGCATGCCCTTTTAAGATCTTAAAGAAGCTTAGATATAATGCTTATATGTGGATCTATCATCTGACTATGGCATTAGTACTACTTTTAATATATCAGGTCTAATAAAGTATAAAGAACCAATATCAATACCCAGTGATCCTTTTGAGCCTAATTCCTTTATTGAGAGCAAACCCCCACACCCGAGTGTCCATAGACAAAAATTTCTCGAAGATATGATTGGATTGAGAAGATTCTAGAGAGTAGGTTATTTCTACCTGGAGTCATGGATATCAAAGATATCTAGTGAGATGGCAAGACTGACCTGAGTTTGAGGATATATGGATTACTCGAGAAGAGCTATAATAGATTGATCCTGACATTCATGAGCATTACCAGAGCAGTATGAATTTTGATTTGATGGAGTCGAGTTCTCCTCATCCAAGGGGAAATGATGAGAATATCATACAGTATGGATTTTGATACACACCTAGCATTTCTTTGAGCAGACATGTATATTTATTTTTATTATTTTACCTTGATGTATGGGGATTGTGCTTATTTTTATTTTTATTGTATCCAACTTATGCATGGATCTCAAAGCATGGAATTGGGTTAGTTTGGTTTATTTTAAAATTTGTTTTAGATTAGCTTGCTTGTTTCATATTAGCCAAATGTCCTAGAGTTTTGGTTAAGTTGGTCTCCAATATGTTGGGGACTAGAGTCTATTTAAAGAAGTCCTGTTATTAGAATAGATCCATCGAGAAATTAAGAAAAAGATATTTTGGGTTTTCCAGACTTCCTCCTCTCTCATGTTTCCTATCTCCCCTTCTCTCTTCTTCTCTACTTTTCCTTCCTCTCTTCTTCTTCTTCTCCCTTCTCTCCTTCTTTCCAGCTTCACTAAGTTCTAAGAAATCCTGATACGAAACCTCCTTATCTAACCATTTCTAAGTGCCCAATCATAACAAAAAAACTTCCCACACCCAACCCCACTATCCCAGCCGACTCTCCTGCCACCACCAAGCCAACCCCAACCGGACAACTGCCACCACCACCACCTTTCCATCCTCCTGTCAAGAGAGCCCCACATCCGACTCCACCAAACCCATCACCATGGGATTTTCCAAACTTTCCCCCATTGATCAACAACCCCATCGCCCATAGCCATAGCACCATTCAAACACCCCCACCAAGTTCTCCTCCCTGCTCGCCCTGGCAACCGACGATCACTATTGCCTGTCACCATTGATTGGCCTCATCCCAAGGGGGCTATCTTCTATGGCTTCATCATCTCCAAATGGCTTCATGCCCTCTTTGCCATCACCGAATGACCGACCACCTCTGGCTCTCCATGAATCAGTTCAAGAACTCGTGCCACCTCCACCCACCACCATTCTTAATAGCCGGTGGAAGTCCTACACTGACCAAGCCATGCTACCATGCTGCATCTCACGGTTAAAACACTGAACTATCCATTCCACTGAGCCATATTTTCACCGGCATGAACATAGAAGTGAACTTACAAGTCCCTGCCAATTTTGATTATCTTTAGGAAATTGGGGGCCATTCTTTTATTTGGTTAGAATCTGCATACTTTTCATAGCAAATTTGAAAACCCCTGCCAACATCTAAATTTGGGTTCATGGGGATTAATTGAATTTTATTCCTGTTGGGATAATCTTTTGACTGCTATTATCTCATGTGAGTACTCCATTTATGAAGGCTTTACCGGACTCACCATCTAACTAGGATCGCAACCTGACTTGGTCAATACCTCCTCTTCCAAATTCAACCATGATCAAGTTTGCAGGTACCTTTTCGTTTATTTAAAAAAATGTATTTAATTAATATTGGTAGTAAGCATAGCTCTTTAATTTTATTAGATATGTATATTAATTGCCTATATTGAGCCAACCTTATGGGTAGTTTCTTAATTACTCACGATCCTATTTTTAAGATATAGGATTTTTTTTATGCCTATAGTTATTTTTAAAAAAATTCAATTATAGCTTAATCCCTTCCATAATCATTAAAAAAATTGAAGTAGCTAATTTTGGTTATAGTTTCAATTTGCTAATAATTTTTAAAATATAATAATAAATATATAAATAAATAAATCACATTAGTCTCATCCCTTACATCCCTAGATTAGATCGTCTTGCATTGATTGTTCTTTAACAACCACTTGCATTCTTGTTCAAGTGTCCCCACATTGTAGACTCAAGACTCGTCTACTCGAAATGGAAACGGTCTGTGTACTAGTCTTAATGGATCAATCACCATCCCCATGAAGATGAAATAATTAAGAATATTTAGAAGTTAACCTATAAAGACACATGTCTCAAATTCCCAACTCTTGAGAGTATGTGTCATTAACCATTAACTCATTGGATGATACATGGACATAACATATATGGATTAGAAAGCCCAATATTGATTATTAATTACAAAATCATGTTCTAGAAAGAAAATTTGCATCAACTAGATTGGCTTTTAGGCACACATCTAACACTAGCAAATTCCCAAGGTGGAGAATGTTCAAGCTGATGCCTTATCGAAGCTTGCAACATCTATGCCACACGATCTGCATGTGCAAGTGTTCTTTAAAGTTATAGAAGAGCCTAGCATCAAAGAGTCTACATCCATATTGTGGATCAATGACTAACCTTGCTGGATCAATCCATTGGCACAGTACCTCCATAATGGGACTCCTCCTACTGACCAAGGGGAGGTTAGAAAGATACTCTACCAGCCTCTCGAATGTACTTCATAAAAATAAACTTTATAAAAGGTCTTTTCCCCTACCATTGCTAAAGTATTTGCGACTTTCAAGGGCGGAGTACTCTCTACAGGAAGTCCATGAAGGAATCCACATAAATTACTTGGTGGTAGGTCCTTGTCCTATAAAATCTTACAGTAAAGATATTTATGGACCACCATATAACAAGATACCATTAATATGGTCAAGAGGTGCGACTGATGTTTGTGGTATTTGAATGTGCAATGATAACTGGCCATGCCTCTCACCCCAGTCAACACACCGTGTCCTTTACTTAATAGAGGATGGATATACTTGGTCCTTTTTTTTCAAGCTTCTGGGCAATAAAAGTTTTTGCTAGTGGCCAAAGACTATTTTACAAGTGGATAGAAGCTAAGCCTCTCACTAAGATCGTAGAAGCCTTGGTGAAAGATTTCATTTGGAAGTCTATCATCTATCACTTTGGCCTTCTAAGGGTCTTAATCACCAATAATAGCCATCAATTTAGTGGCTTCAAATTAGCTAAATTTTGCAAGGACCTAGGCATCATTCATTGTTTTACCTCTATTGACCATCCCCAAGCCAATAAAGAAGCCAAAGTCATTAACAAAACTCTTTGGTATGAACTAAAGATCCAGCTTGATCGACCAAAGGGGATGCGGGTTGATGAGTTGCATCATATCCTTTGGGCCTATCAAACCATGCAAAGGGTTTCAACAAGTGCGACTCCTTTTAACCTCATCTTCAAGATTGAGGCAGTGACCCAGTAGAGATAGGACTTCCATCCCCTCAGGTGGAGAGTTTTGACCAAGATAGCAACTCGAAGTAGCTAAGGGCAAACATGGACCTGCTAGAAGAGGTCCAAGAATGGCTGGCTATGAGGATGGCAACTGGTATGGGCACCAGGATCTGACAGAGGCTCCTCAACCCTCTGTGGATCTCAGATTAAGGTTCCACTTCTATGAGTCTTGTAATAAGGCTATGAGCCAAAGTAATTTTATAATTTCTAGTCTTGTACCTTGACCAATTTGGGTCAAGTCTAGGTCATGGGTCCTGTATTTATTTTTGGTTCGAGTCTGAGTTTGGATTGGGCCCAAGCCCAATTGAAGTCAACCTGACTTTCAAGACCAAGTCAAAGTCCTTGTGGGCCAACCCACCTCTTTCACTTGGAAAGATGCCAACTCAGGTGCCACCTCAGCCACCTATGTGGCGCCACTTGGGCATCCAAGGAGGGAAAATAGGTGGCGCCCTCATGCATTCCACATGCCCTCTCCATGTCTTTTTCTCTTGGGCGACCTTGGAAGGAGGAGACACCATCCCCCTCTTCCCTCCCCCACATCATGCCATGATCCATCAAAAATGTGCGGCATTGAAGATCCTTGAAGAGACCAAGCCACAAAGCAAGACCTCTTCCAAGCCTTCTTCCCAAAGTGATCATGCAAGAATGGAAGGTCAAAGGACACACTCCCCTCTCCAAGCCTTCAACCTTGCAACACCCAAAGCTCCCTCCATTTGGTTGGCCATGAATCACTCCAAAGTGGGCGTTGAAGGATCAAAGGAAGCACATCCCTTCAAGCAAGCCTTGTTCCATGCTTTCTTCCCAAAATGAGCATGTAAAAGAAGGAAGTCAAGAAGCCAATCCCCCTCTCCAAGCCCTTCCATATGCCACGCCCAATCCAAATCACCTTTGGTTGGCCAAAGAGAGGAGAAGGTCAAATATTTTTGGCACTACCCAAGAAAGTTGTAATTTTGTTTCATTTGAAATTCAAATGGGCCTTGGGTGCCTATTTAAAGGACCCAATCCCTTCCCTTGTAAGGCTATTGAATGATTGAATAAAAAGTGTTTGAGTTTGTTTATCCTCCAACCATTGTCTCCTAGACTAGGTTTGAGTGAAGTTGCCTTCGTCCCCAGGGACGTCGAGTGGTGTGAGGCCACCTGTCGGTCGCCCTAGGGCATCGCGAGTCCTTCGTCCTCCTAGACGTCGAGTGGTGTGAGGCCACAATCCTTCGTCCTCCGGACGTCGCGGGGTGCGAGGCCCCAAGTATCTCCTTCTTCGACTTCGAAGTCCAGCCGAACACCGGGCTCGAAGCCCCTTCTCAACCCAATCTCAGTCCCTTTCAGGACATCTCTCCATTTTTGCTAGTCCCTATTTTGTTTGCCTACAGGTCCTCCCTGGCATCTCGGGCACCGGAGACAGTCAGCTTTGCCATCGCGACCTTTCGACCAAAAGCTAGTGCTTCCACGGGTTCGACTGCTCGGGCATTCAGGCCGCATCCACCGAGTTGAGCGATCTCTGCATCAGGCACTTCAGACGTGTAAGGTTTGCACTCTCTATCTCCTAAGTAGGTATTGTGTTTCGAGCTTAGTCCTACCGGGGTTTCTCAATCCCGGGATCATGTTCTCGTGTTCACTATTTAGGGATTTGAGCTGCTAGTGTAAGCTTCCATTATGCATCTCTCATATTTCTCGTCTTTGCTTGTGATCAGGAATCAAAGCCCTAAGAAAAACAACTAAAAAACTCATCAACCCTAAAAAGAAAAAAAATTCCTTTGCATCGTAAGAATCCATTCTAGCATCCCTAGCCCGGCCCTTTACATCCACACCATTTTGGTATCAGAGCAAGGCTAGGACTAGTGCATTTTGTTTTCTTTCATTTTCTACATTCTGATTAGCCCGTATATAGTCTGATCATTGGATTGTTTCTCTCTGTAGAGACCTCCAAATTTCATGATTTCTATTCTGTTAGATCGCATTGAATTCAAAATATTTTTTTCTATTTTTCTAGGTTTTATTTTAGTTTATAGAATTTCTACAAGCCAAAATACTACCTAAAAAAATCTCAGGTCTGAAATTTCAGCAAGCATCTCATTTCTTGCTTCAATCATCCATCTAGTTTATTTCTTGCACTTAGGGGCATATTTTAATTCTTGCATTTTATTTAACATTCACACATCTGAAAGACACAAAAAAAACAAAAAAATTTAAGTCATTTCATTAGTCATTTTGAGCATCATTCTCCATAACTTATTTTAAGGGCATCAAATTAACATAGGGTCAGGATTTCATTACCTGTCCCTAGCCCAAAAACCACCACCCGACATATCGAACCCTAGCCATTAACTAAAATTGATTAGACGTTTAATCTGCTCTAGTGAGCTAGGGACACCCATGAAGTCGGGTCGACCCAAGTGCCAAGCCAAGCTAGATTACTTGTTGGTGTGTGCTTAAGTAGCTGGTGTCTAGGCAAGTGGTTCAGGGACTAGAGCCCGAAGGGAAATGGGTTGGTTCGCTTACCTGGCCAATTTTCAATTGGTGTCTAGGCAAGCAAAGAGGAACCTCCACTAACCTTACACTTACCTGGCCAAGTGCCAAGTTACTGCTTTCAGGTTCATCTTCTTGACTTTACATTTGGAGAGATCTCCTAGGTCTAGCAAACCGTAGCATCGTTTTGTTACATGTGCACTAGATCAGGAACCTCTTTTCACCCACCTTCTCCACCCTCTACCAAAATCATGGACCAACTGCGAGCTGACATTGGAGCCCTAACTCAATCCATGACCCAGTTAGGCAACCAGTTGACCAATAGACTGGATCAGATAAAGGCCAGATTAAGACCCATAGAGGAAGCTGCTAGGCCCCGACTTGAACCCATTCTTGAGTCCCCTCATCCCAGGAGAAACCTGCAACAAGACCCTTACTTTGAGGATGACTTTGGGAGAGACCCTGACCCCTTTGTTGATACCCATCCTAGGAGACCCAATCTGGAGGACCGTGAAGAAAGGGCCCTTAGGAGCATCAAGCTTGAGGCACCCACTTTCGATGGTAGTTTAGATCCCAGGGTGTATAAAGATTGGGAGTCTATTATGGAACAGTATTTTGACTGGTACTCTATGTCTGAAAGAACTAAGTTTAAGTTTGCCAAGCTTAGGTTGGTTCACTAAGCTAGGTTGCTCTGGAATAGTGTTGAAAATTACATAGAGCAGAAAGGACAATTACCCATAACCGCTTGGGGGGAAATGAGAGATAAGCTTAGAAGAAAATACCTACCTGCATCCTACACCCAGAAACTGTTGGACCAATGGCAAACCCTAAGTCAAGGGAGTAAGAGTGTGGCCGATTACATCGCCAAGTTTGATGAATATGTTATGCGATGTAAGGTTATTGAGTCACCTGAGGTAACCCTATCTAGGTTTAGGGCTGGCCTACACCCAGACATTCAGAGAGAGCTGTACTTTAGAGCAACCAGAACCTTGGAAGAGGCTTACCAAGTTGCTAGGCTCTATGAGCATTTCCTGAGAGCTCCCATCTACAGAAGACCTGAGCCCTTTAGGAACCAGAGCCAAATCCCTGGATCCACCCAAAGTTACAGCCAGGCTTACCCGAGTCGACCAAGCCCAAACTGAACTGACCAAAGTCGACCAAACCTAGCCCGACCCAGTCCTAGTCGTCCCAGCCTGAACCGACCCCAATACAGTAGAGAGGAAAAGGGTAAGGCTATTGAAGTCCAGAGGAGACCCGATCCCCAAGGTAAATGCTTTAGGTGTTATAAACCTGGACATTTTGCTAGTCAGTGCACCGCCCCTGCCCTACTCATAGATGAACCAACTGAGACTAAACCCGAACCAATCGTTGAACCTGAGGAGGACGTCTATGATCCCGAAAATCAGTTGTTGGAAGAGTACGAGGGAGAGGAAGAAGTGTATGAATCTGAAGACCTTGTAGGAGTAGTCCGATGCATCCTAGCCCAAAACGTAGTACATGAAGACTGGTGTAGGACCAACATCCTACAGACCATGATCAAGCTAGGAGATAAGGCATGTAAGGTCATCATTGATAGTGGAAGTTGTGTTAATGCCCTTTCCTTGAGTATAGTCAAATCTTTAGGACTAGCCACAGTTCCCCACCCCAACCCTTACAAAGTCTCCTGGATAGATTCAACTTCAATCCCAGTAAAATCTAGGTGCCAAATCAAGATAAAGATGAGTTCCTATGAAGAATCGATTTGGTGTGACGTCTTACCCATGGGTGTGGGTAGTATCATTCTAGGACGACCCTGGCTTTTCGACCATGATGCCACCCTTTATGGTCGATCCAATACCTGTGTCTTTTTTCACCTGGGGAAAAAGATCACAATCAACCCAATCCAACCTAAGGACCCCGTCAAGAAAGGATCTAGTAGCCTTAAAGAGAAGAAAACAGGAGTCAACCTGATCACACTTAAGGAGCCAGAGAAAGAGATTTTAAAGGGAGCCCTTGTTTGGATTCTAGCCACCAAGGAGAGTCATGAACCAACCAACGTAGAACACCCCCAAGAGGTAGTAAAGACTCTAAAAGAATTTGAGGATGTCTTCCCGGAAGAATTACCTGATCAACTGCCACCCCTTAAGGACATCCAGCATGCTATAGATTTGGTCCCAGGATCCACTCTGCCCAACCTTCCCCACTATAGGATGAACCCCACTGAACATCAGGAACTTCAGAAACAAGTGGGAGAGCTGCTTAGGAAGGGTTTTCTTAGGAAAAGCTTAAGTCCCTGTGCCGTCCTTGCCCTACTTACCCCTAAGAAAGATGGGACCTGGAGAATGTGTGTTGATAGCAGGGCTATCAACAAAATTATAATCAAATATAGGTTTTCTATTCCCCGCCTGGATGATATGCTCGATATGATGGCCGGTGCCACTATCTTTTCCAGGATATACCTCAAGAGTGGTTACCACCAGATTAGAATTCGACCGGGGGATGATTGGAAGACGGCATTTAAGACTAAGGATGGTCTGTTCGAGTGGGTAGTGATTTCTTTCAAGTTGTCTAATGCGCCCAGTACCTTTATGAGAGTCATGACCCAAGTCTTGCATGAGTTCACTAGAAAATTCCTAGTAGTATATTTTGATGACATCTTGATCTATAGCAAGACCAAAGAGGACCATCTTCACCACTTAAGGTTAGTCTGCCAAACCCTTAGGGAGAACAGCCTTTACGCCAACCCTAAGAAGTGTGAATTTATGACAACTAGGGTTATCTTCTTAGGGTTTTTAGTTACCCCTAAAGGAGTTTCAGCCAACCCAGAAAAGGCTAGAGCTATAGTTGAGTGGCCTGTCCCTGCTAGTATCCACGATGTACGTAGTTTCCATGGCCTAGCCATATTTTATAGACGTTTCATTCGGGGATTCAGTTCAATTGTAGCACCTATAACTGACTGCATCAGGAAGGGAGGTTTTCAATGGACTAAAGCTGCAGACAAAGCCTTCCTTGAAATTAAGGATAGAATGATACAAGCACCTGTCCTGAGATTGCCAGATTTTTCTAAGGTTTTCGAGGTTGCTTGTGATGCTTTGGGAGTTGGGATTGGAGTACTTAGTCATGAAAATCACCCCGTGGCCTTCTTTAGCAAAAAACTTAATAAGGCCAAAATTAAGTACTCGACTTACGATAAGGAGTTTTATGTAGTCGTCCAAGCCCTTAGGTACTGGAGGCACTACCTGTTACCCCATGAGTTTGTCTTGTTTTTAGACCATGAAGCCCTTCTATACCTGAACTCCCAGAAAAGATTGAACCCTAGGCATGCTAAGTGGGTCGAGTATATCCAAGCCTATACCTTTGTGCTTAAACATAGTGCTGGTACTGAGAATAAGGTAGCTGATGCCCTTAGCCATCATGCCCTTTTATTAAACACTGTTAGGACTGAGGTTGTAGGATTTGACCGACTTAAGGAGCAATATGAACCTTGTCCTGACTTTAGTGAGATCTTCTAGTCTAAGCTTCAAGAACCATCTAGTGCCCATAGTGACTATACCTTATAGGATGGGTACCATTTTAAGGGTAATAAGTTGTGCATTCCCAAGACTTCACTCCGAGATTTTTTAGTATGGGAAACCCATGCGGGAGGCCTAGCTAGTCACTTTGGTAGGGAGAAGACCACTTTAGCTGTTGCAGACCAGTTCTTTTGGCCTGGCCTTAAGAAAGATGTCGCCAATATTGTCTCTAGGTGTCGGACCTGTGCTGTGGTCAAGCAGCAGAAACAGAATACTGGCCTTTACACACCCTTGCCCGTACCTAGCCACCCTTGGCAAGACCTCAGCATGGATTTTGTGGTAGGATTACCCAAGATCGCAAGGAAGCACGATTCTGTCTTTGTAGTAGTGGATAGGTTCTCCAAAATGGCTCATTTTATACCCTGCTCCAAGACCCTAGATGCTTCCAAGGTTGCCAAGCTTTTACTAGAACATGTGGTTAAGTTACATGGCCTACCCAAGACCATAGTGTCCGATAAAAATGTCCGCTTCACTAGCTATTTCTGGAAAACCCTTTGGCACCTCCTAGGCACCAAGCTCCAATTCTCCACTGCCTTCCACCCGCAAACCGATGGACAAACTGAGGTAGTCAACTACAGCCTAGGAAACCTTCTTAGATGCTTGATAGGTGAACATACGGGAAATTGGGATCTTCTTTTATCTCGAGCCGAGTTCGCCTACAATAGCTCTGTGAATAGGACCACCGGGAAGAGCCCTTTTGAAGTTGTCTGTGGATACAAGCCTAACCGACCTCTTGACCTGATTTCCCTACCCATCCATGCGCATGTCTCCGAGTCTGCTGATTCACTTGCACAGCATATTAGGGACATGCATAAAGAAATTAGCCAGAAAATTAATATAAGTAACAACACATATAAAAGGCTGGCTGATTCCCGAAAGCGAGCAAAAGAGTTTGAAATAGGGGATTTTGTAATGATTAGACTCCGGCCTGAATGGTTTCCACCGGGAACCGTTAAGAAGTTTCATGCTCATGGGGCGGGTCCCTTTAAAGTGATTAGGAGAATGGGCCCTAATGCCTATGTGCTAGAATTACCTCGGGATTATGGAATTAGCTTGACATTCAATATCTCTGACTTAGTCGAGTATAGGGAACCCGCAAGCATACCCAGTGAGCCGTTTGGGCCTGACCTCCCTTTTGAGAGTGAACCTAAACCTGAGTGTCCATCTCCAAATATACCTAAGCGAGGAGAGCGGATCGAGCATGTCCTGGATGACCAAGCCATCACTACCCCGGGCAAGGGCTATCAACGTTACTTGGTCCGATGGCAAGGTCGACCCGAATCCGATGACTCGTGGATCACATGGGAGGACTTGCAGCGCATCAACCCCGACATCCTAGAGAGGTAACAAAGCAAAACTAACCCTTACTCGACAGGGTCGAGTTCCTCCCACCCCAGGAGTACTGGTGTGGGCACCAGGATCCGACAGAGGCTCCTTAACCCTTTGTGGATCTCAAATTAGGGTTCCACTTCTGTGAGTCCTATAATAAGGCTATGAGCCAAAGTAATTTTATAATTTCTAGTCTTGTACCTTGACCAATTTGGGTCAAGTCTAGGTCATGGGTCCTGTATTTATTTTTGGTTCGAGTCTGATTTTGGATTGAGCCCAAGCCCAATTGAAGTCAACCTGGCTTTCAAGACCAAGTCAAAGTCCTTGTGGGCCAACCCACCTCTTTCACTTGGAAAGATGCCAACTCAGGTGCCACCTCAGCCACTTATGTGGCACCACTTGGGCATCCAAGGTGGGAAACTAGGTGGCGCCCTCATGCATTCCACATGCCCTCTCCATGTCTTTTTCTCTTGGGCGACCTTGGAAGGAGGAGACATCATCCCCCTCTTCCCTCCCCCACATCATGCCATGATCCATCAAAAATGTGGGGCGTTGAAGATCCTTGAAGAGACCAAGCCACAAAACAAGCCCTCTTCCAAGCCTTCTTCCCAAAGTGATCATGCAAGAATGGAAGGTCAAAGGACACACTCCCCTCTCCAAGCCTTCAACCATGCAACGCCCAAAACTCTCTCCATTTGGTCGGCCATGAATCACTCCAAAGTGGGCGTTGAAGGATCAAAGGAAGCACATCCCTTCAAGCAAGCCTTGTTCCATGCTTTCTTCCCAAAATGAACATGCAAAAGAAGGAAGTCAAGAGGCCAATCCCCTCTCCAAGCCCTCCCACAAGCCACGCCCAATCCAAATCACCTTTGGTCGGCCAAAGAGAGAAGAAGGTCAAATGTTTTTGGCGCCACCCAAGAAAGTTGTAATTTTGTTTCATTTGAAATTCAAATGGGCCTTGGGTGCCTATTTAAAGGACCTAATCCCTTCCTTGTAAGGCTATTGAATGATTGAATGAAAAGTGTTTGAGTTTGTTTATCCTCCAACCATTGTCTCCTAGACTAGGTTTGAGTGCAGTTGCCTTCGTCCCTAGGGACGTCGAGTGGTGTGAGGCCACAATCCTTCGTCCTCCGGATGTCACGGGGTGCGAGGCCCTAAGTTATCTCCTTCTTCGACTTTGGAGTCCATCCGAACACCGGGCTCGAAGCCCCTTCTCAACCCCATCTCAATCCCTTTCAGGACATCTCTCCATTTTTGCTAATCCCTATTTTGTTTGCCTACAGGTCCTCCCTGGCATCTCGGGCACCGAAGACAGTCGGCTTTGCCATCGCGACCTTCCGACCGAAATCCAGTGCTTCCACGGGTTCGACTGCTCGGGCATTCAGGCCGCATCCGTTGAGTTGAGCGATCTCTGCATCAGGCGCTTTAGACGTGTGAGGTTTTCTCTCTCTATCTCCTAAGTAGGTATTGTGTTTCGAGCTTAGTCCTACCGGGGTTTCTCAATCCCTGGATCCTGTTCTCGTGTTCACTATTTAGGGATTTGAACTGCTAGTGTAAGCTTCCGTTATGCATCTCTCATATTTCTCATCTTCGCTTATGATCGGGAATCAAAGCCCTAAGAAAAACAACTAAAAAACTCATCAACCCTAAAAAGAAAAAAAAATTCCTTTGCATCGTAAGCATCCATTCTAGCATCCCTAGCCCGGCCCTTTACATCCACACCAGCAACTTATGGACAAAGGGTCACCTGGTACTACGATGCAAGTTTGTGGCAAATTCTTTCAAGTTGGAGACTTAGTGTCATGACGGGCTTAGGTATCCCATTCAACTAGCCAAGGAAAAAGTTTTTTCAAATTGGAAGGGCCCCTATCAGGTGGTGGAGGTCATCCGACCCGGGACTTATCACCTGATGCAGCTGGATGAAATGTCTTTGCCTTGTCCTTGGAATTTGGAAAACCTTTGAGTGTATTACTAATAGTGTAATTCTCTCTTGAATAATACTATTACCATTAACTAATCAAATGAATTCCATCATGTCCTTGCAAAAGTCGGCTCAATGGCAAGGGCTAACTACTAGGAACCTCACTTATCCAAGATGTTGAGGGCTAACAAATAGGACCCTCAGCTCAACGATGAGGGCTAACCACTAAGACCCTCATCCATCCAAGATAATGAGGGATAACCACTAGAACACTCAACTTAATGGCGAGAGCTAACCACCAAGATCCTCACCCAACCGGGGTGTTAAGGACTAACCAATAAACCCTCGACTTAATGGTGAGGGCTAACCACTCGAACCCTCACCCATTCGAGATACCAAGGGCTAACCAATATGACCCTTTGCTCAATGATGAGGGCTAACTATTAGGACCCTTACCCATTCTAAATGTCGAGAACTAACCAATAGGACTCTCATCTTAATGGCAAGAGATAACCACTAGGACCCTTGCCTATCCAAGATGCCGAAGGCTAACAACTTGGACCCTTGGCCCAATGGCAAAGGCTAACCACTAGAACCCTTACCCATTTGAGATACCGAAGGCTAACCATAAGCACACTTGACTCAATGGCAAGGGCTAACCACTATGACCCTCGCCCAATCGGGATGTCGAGGGCTAACTAATAGGGCCCTCGGCTCAACATTGAGGGCTAACCAATGGGATCCTTAGCTCAATGGCTAGGGCTAACCACTAGGGTTCTCACCTATTCAAGATGCCAAGGGCTAACCATGAGGATCCTCAGTCAATGACAAGGGCTAACCACTAGGACCCTTGCCTGATCGAGATATTGAGGGCTAACTAAGAGAACCCTTGCTTGATATTGAAAAAGTTGATGGCTAACCACTAGGAACCTCACCCATCTGAGATGTCAAAGGCTAACCTATAGGACCCTCGTCCAATCAAAGAGCCAAGGGCCAATCATAAAGGATTGACAAAAACCTTCAAAGACCACTTGCCATAAACTAGGATCCCTCAATCAAGCAAGGTAAACTAATAGTGAAAGCACTAAGCCAACCTAACTTCTACTTTCAGGACATGGCAACCTAAGCGATGATATTAGTGATTTCATGGATGTACACTGCCCCGAACTATGGAACTATGCAAGAAAGAATACAATACTATGAAAACAAAGAACCATGCATTGCAAGTTGAAAGGGAAAAGTTCCATTGATATTTCTAAAAGATAAGCCTGAAGGCTATTACAAAAATAAAATAGGCTGAAGGCCATTACAAAATGAGGGTTTTCATGAGAATAGACAAAAGTTACATTGAAAGAAATAAAAATTATACTTCAAGCAATTGGAGTAAGAGGCTCGGCAGCCACTAGAGGGTCCGCATTAGCCCCGGGCTTGGAGGAGGGTTCTTCGTCATCCTCCTCCAACTCCATAACGAGAATGTCAAGTCCAGACCTAGGAAGTAGATGGCCACCTTGGATTGGACCTCATTCTTTCCAACAAGGTATGTCATTGTGAAGTACTTGATCCACTCATCATGGTAGTCCTTGGAGTCTTTGTAGGCCTGCACACCTTCCTGGGCTATCATCATAATCTGAGCCTCGACCTTGGACAACTTATAGCATGCTTCTGCAAGTATGCCATCCAATTCTTTTCCCTTCTCCTATGCTTGTAGCTAATTCTTCTTCTCCGAAGAGAACTTTTTTTCAAGTTTTGTGACTGCGTGCTTCAGATAGCTAGCTTCAGCCTTGGTAGAGGATTTGGTTGATTCAACAGCAAGGAGTTGGGCCTGATGCTCCTCGCCTTCTTCTCAATCCCTCCAGCATAGCCCCAAAACTCAAAATAGTCATTTATGTAGTGGGCTAACTACAAGAGAAGAAAGAATGGTGCGGTAGCTGAAAGAAATTAAACTAAAATCTGAGACAAGGAATAAGGAATACATGGAGGAAAGTTTGAACCACCCCCCATTGGTAGTGGGGGTCCCCCTCTTTGACGATTCTTTTAGCATCGACAGGGAGAATGATGCCCTCGAACAACTCTCAAGTGACCCCCAATCCTCCATGGTGGGATTCCCAGGTTGAATGGCAGGGGTGCTTGCCCCCACTATGCCCTCGAGATGAGGGGCAAACAAAGATGCCCTAGTCATAAATGAAAATGCCTTGATTTTTGGGGCAGGTGTTGGTGGTCGCATTGCTAGAGCGACAATCAATGAGGGGCCTGAGGCCATAGCAAGGACCACCTCCTTGGCTTCAAGAGCAGTTTCAACTGAGGGGCACAGATGAGAGATGAGCCAAAGTTTCTTCAGCCACTCTGAAGGAACCTCTACTGTGCTAGACTTCACCACCTACTTCACCTTTTCATGACCGATGGATCCATGTCTACAACAATTGAAAAGCTACTAGAAGCATAAAATCAAAAATCCTAGGAAAAGAATGAAGATAAGCAACAAGACTCATCTCCCCCCTCTTGGTCATGCCTGGTTGATGCCCATCTCAAAGAGGATCTGTTGATGCTAAATCACCTATGGTTGAGGCTTCGGCGGTGTTGGGCAATCCCACTCACTCTTCCAACCAGATGAGATCCTACTCTTGGACACTCTTCTCGGATGGAGCCTACAAAAGGTCCCTGGACCAAATTTCCGATGGGGGACACTTTGATGCTCAAGTCAGTGGGGTGGTCTAGGCAATAGATTGGAGAGTTAAAAAAAGAGAGATGGAAAAAGGGAAGGAAGAGTCAAAGTGGCATAGTATGGGCTTTCTTGCCTTAGACTTGCTAAGCCCTTGGAGGTCCCCTCTTATCCTTTTTATAGGTGTAGCTATAATCAAAAGTGGTTATTATAACCGAAAGTAGTTGTTGTAATCGAAAGTGGTTGTTATAATCAAAAGTAGTTATTGTAACCGAAAGTAGTTGTTGTAATCAAAAGTAGTTGTTGTAACCGAAAGTAGTTGCTTGAAGAGCCACCTTCGTTATCACAATGAGGTTGAATGACTGGGTCACAACATTGCCCCCCACTCTCGAGCTCAAAAAAATACTGCCAGTGAAATGCTTCAGCTTTGATTCCTTTTTTAGTGAAGGGAGTAATTTCATCTCTTCGGTCTTAATAATAGCCTTTGTACTTTGTCGATTGACTGATTAGGTCTATCTTTGTACTTTTTATTGATCATAAGGTAGGTTGGTCAGGCCCACCTTTTAGATCTTGAGGGATATGGTGGGCTTCGGTGGGCCCATGTTTTCTCCTTGGAGACTTTGTCAATGATATCTCAAAAAAGATTTTCTTATTGATAGTACTTGCGAAGGTTTTCTACATTCCAAGGCCGAGGTAATAGGAGACCATCCAGAGTTTCAAGCCGATATGTCCCGAGATGGATGATTTCTCTGATTCAGTAAGCTCCCTCCCAGTTAGGGGATAGTTTGTGTTGTTCCATCAGCCTGGATATTTTGAACCTTCACAATATCAAGTCTTCGGGTTAGAAAGCTCGTTTCTTCACCTTGGAGTTATAATACTTCTTGATTTCCTAGCCAAATGCATGTGGAGCCCAGAAACTGTTCAATAAGGGATCGAAGATGAGGCGAACACCACAAGAAATAAAGAATCCATATGGGTTTTTCACATCAACGGAGCTTCCAATTCTGTTGGATGTGGAGCTGGACTTATATTAGCTAACCCCGATGGCCAAACCATGGAATATGCCTTTCGATTCTTTTTTCAAGATTCAAACAACCAAGATGAATATGAAGCCCTCTAGGCAGGACTCAGGATCACCAAGGAATTAGAAATTTAGAAAATTAATGTTTTCTCAGATTCCTAGTCAGTAGTGAACCAAATGAAAGGCAAATTCGAAGCCCGAGAGCCCACTATGTCCTGATACTTGGAAAAGGTTCGAGATCTTCTATCTCAATTAGAATTCTTCGAAATAGCCCATGTGCCATGGACTAAAAACTTTAGAGCCAATGCCCTTTCTTGGCTTGCAACCTCTACTTCGGAGTAACTTGGTCGTACCTATAAGGGTACTTGGAAAAGAAGCTAATCGCTGTGGACTAGACAGAGTGCTTGGGTCAATGGTTCATCCTTTGAGATTCCTGCAAAAGAAATCCCTGATTGGAATTTCTCCGATGAGAGATACTTCAATAACTAAGTCAGTAGAGTTAGGACAACAGAATGGAGAACTCAAAGATAGATGAAAGAGGTCAGAGTGGCATGGTGCAGGCTAGTCTCAGACTTGCCTATGATGGCTTACCTCGAAGGTCCCCTCTTACCTTTTCTCAAGGCTATCCCATCGTCGGATTTCTTGGTTCCAGTGGGTACTTCATGGGGTAGATTAATTGGATGAGACGAGCTGAGATTCTAGCTGAATTGAGAGTATGATAAAGTCCTTGGACTTGCTCTCAGTTCTAGAATTCTTTTGCTCAGGCAGTGGAAGTGATAACTGGAAACAACCCTCCACCAATGAAGCAACTAGCTCCTCCCTCTTCGAACACTTTCCTTTGCAAAAAGATCGACACAAAGAGCCATTCGGCAAATGCATTCCAAAGCGTGCATGCGGTCAGACTCTTCCCTCAAGTTTCTTACCATGAGGAACAATCCCTTGAATAACGAAACCTACATACTGAGATCTAAAAGGTGGAGATTCGTGACAATGGTCCTCACGATGCTTTCTCTAGCAGATGAGAACTCCAGCTGATCCCAGAGGGTAAGGATTGTGATGATTGATGGGAACCCACTCTGACTTCCCTCCGGGATGTCGGCCAATGAGAACATGTTGATCCTGACCTCGAAGACAATGGTGGATCGAGCGAGCTCAAGAATGACAGGAGATGCGAGACCATATCGAAGATTCTAACAAACTTCTCGACTGAGGAAGAGTCAAGCAGGGCTGCAATCTTGGAGAGCTCGCAGAACACATCGATGGCACCGGAAGTGATAGTCTTGGATGCATAGACTAGGATGAAGATGGTGGCACGGAAGCTCTCGATGGGGAGGACGAGGTAGGATCGGAGAGCTCCTTATGGCTACCGAGCCAGGGGGATCTCCTCTTGTGGGCACGGCTTTGAGCAAAGGAGATGGAGGTCTACAGCTTTCCACGGCGAGAAAATGAGGTGGGATTCATCAACGATCTAGCGGGCGCTAGTGGTGATGATGCAAAGGTTGGAGGTGGCAGTGATGGTGTAGTTAGGGGAGGCACAGATCTTGGTGCATGGGAGGAAGGTGGCAACATGCTGGAGGTCGAGCATCTTGCCACGGAGCTTGTCGGGCTTGACATCGATAAGGGCGAGCTCGTTGATGAGATCCTGGGTGAGGATCATCTGAGCGATGGCCATCCCGATGCTTCCGATGCCAACAACATAGATCTTAGTGTGCCGCTTCATTGACGATGGCGGTGCTGCCTGCTGGAGTGATCGGAAGAAGGCCCATGATAGGTTTGTTCCTTCCTTTTCCATCTTGCTTTTTCTTGAAATTCTCCTTCCCAAGGGAAAATAATGTACCCCTACCTGGCGCGTCAATCTGTTGACGCTAAATCACCTATGGCTGAGGCTTCAGTGGCATCGGGCAATCCTACTCGCTCTTTCGATCGGATGAGATCTTGCTCCTGAGCATTCTTCTTAGATGGAGTCTTGCAAAAGGTCCCCAAACTAGATTTCTATGGGAGACACTCCGATGCTCAAGTCAGTGGGGTAGTCTAGGCAACAGAATGGAGAGTTAAAAGAAAGAGAGATGAAAAAAGGGAAGGAAGAGTCAAAGTCATATAGTGTGGGCTTGCTTGCCTTAGACTTACTTACCCCTTGGAGGTCCCCTCTTATCTTTGTTACAGGTGTAGCTATAATCGGAAGTGGTTATTGGAACCGAAAGTAATTATTGTAAGCAAAAATGGTTATTGTAAACGGAAGTAGTTATTATAAAGAAAAGTAGTAGTTGTAATAAAAAGTAGTTGCTTGAAAAGCCACCTTCGTTATCATAATGAGGTTGAATGACTAGGTCACAACAGGATCATATCAAACGAAGGGACCCTCAGCTCGAGAACTTAGAAATAGAGAAGGGCCATGTACTACTTTTCCTCTTCCTTTCTAAGGGTAGGGGCATGAGCCACCTGATGCCAAGGGACACCCCATGACTCCAACCCCTAGTCTTCATATGGATGTTTTATAAAAATGAAGAAGAAGCACCTCGGATAAGAGGCCAAATACCCCGTCTCCTTTGAGGGAAGATATGCCACTACACAAAGAGGTGGGGGTGTTTCCTTGAAGAAAAAAAATGATCTAAAATGCGAAGTGGCTAGCTAGACACTACCAAAAGATAGACTACAATAAAACCATAAATTTACAATCATAAGTTCAGTATGACTACACATGGAGATATTCTAAAGAGCTGAAGGAGTTCAATAAAAAAGAGAGCCTCAATCTAGCTTGGAAGTTCTCTTCGTAAAGAGCAATCCTGCTTCGAGAAGGATTACATACCTAGTCAGCCGAAAGCATAATTTCCAGCCCAAACTCGAGTAGGATCTAGTACTGATGTCGAAGCTAGCTCAAATCCACCTCCTCAAGTTTGGACTAAAAGTTAACAAGAAGAAACTACTTCGGGTCAAAATTCTTGTGCTCTGGGGAGATCCCCAAAGCCTCAATTGAAACATGAGCTTCGGTTGATTTCCATTTCGAAGACCAGGAACTGACTGAACCAAAAGTTTCACCCATATTTGAAAATCAAACAAAAATTGATGAAGAACTAGACAATTCAAATTAGAAATTTGCTATAAAATGAACTTTGTAGGACTGAATGCAGGTCAAGAAGAAAAGAAGAAAGGGAGCAATGTCAAAGAAAATAGACTAAAGAAAAGCGAGGGGACTATTGAGGACATAGGTCAAGAAATGGAGACCTAGACGATCACTGGAAAAGATGAGCAATAGGGGGACAAGTCCTTAAGAGAGGAAAAGAAGAAGGCAGAGGATCAGGGAGCAAATAACAAGCACAGACTAGGTCTTAGCTATTTATAAAAACCTTCAACAATCTAGATCTAATAATTAAGAGATCATCGCTGTCGAACGCCTGACACATGTCATGCCGAGCTAGCCAAACCCAATCTCTCATAGATTGTGGGATGGAAAACATCAAGAAGCAACAAACACTAGTGCTTCTTTTTTCACAGGCATACATGGTTTGTACCACATCGAGCACCGTGCCCCTCTTGGCTACATGATTCATTTAAGATTAACCCTTCATTCACCATGAAATTTGCAATGAGATGTTCTCTCGAGCACCAAGCTCAATTGATTTGACATTGCCCTCATCCCAATGTACCTTGACCAGAATGTTCCTCAATCACCTCAATAAAAAGCCAGAGGAAGATCCCCACGATAAAGGCTCGTGTTGGCCTAACAAGGTACCAAAGATCGATCCACTGACCTTGGAACAAATCAAGGCATACAAAGCTAGCATCAGACATTTAATCTCTAGAAAAATATCCAAGACACACAGTTAGAGAAGACAAGATTTTATTCATTCTTTAGCCATTTAATTACATGGATCATGGGAAAGGAAAGATTTGGACTACAGTAAACACAATCCAATAAATAACAAAAATAAGAAGTCATTGCCCTCGGCCTTGGTTAGTGGAAAGGATGGCCAAGGTATGAGAAATTGCCAGGATGGGGATTTAAAGTAAACTCACTCAGCCAACGGAAGGATCTATGTCACTAAGGCCTTGCATTCTTCAAATCTAGTCTAATAGGCCTTTTTCTCCATGTGTCGAAGTTGACTGTTGGATGCACCTAGGTAATGCCTCGTTCATCGACAACTTGCTCTACAGCATCTTAACCTCCTACCTGTGCTCATCAGTATTGTTCTTTGGACCCTCAATGGTCTTCTCCATAGTTTTCAGTTTGCCCTTCAGGGTCACTATCTCTCATGCTTCCTTGGCACGAAGAGTGTAGGTCCATGTCCTCTTTATTGTGTTCCTCCTCTTCTCATCTTCGAGTGCTTAACGGAGGAATTAGGCTTCAACCAAAGCTTTGCTTAGGCCCGCTTCACCAAGCAAACTCTTTCCTACTCCTAACTTGAAGATCCTTAGCTATGGATCTAGCTGCAAGCTTGTTGGAGTTCACCCTAAAGCCATCTATTTTCAACTCTAGCTACTAAAGTTCATCCCATAGCCAATGAACCCGGCACGAGAATCCTCCTTCAAGTTTGTAATTTAAGAGTGGAGACTTTCCTTTAGGTTTGTGATCTATGTTTGTGCCTCATCGATGACTTGAGCCTCTCACTAGTAAGCATCAATCATCCGCTTACACATCGATGCAAGTCATTCTCCCGCCTACTTTAGCTTTTTCACCAAGCCCTAGGTGTCATCCATTATGGCCTCAGCACGCCTCTTTGCTTGCTAAAATTTTAGCTCTACCTCCAACGCCTATCCCTCAACCTTGTAGGCTAGCATCTTAATGGAAGTGGCCCTTTGCTCAGCTGCCAGCACTTTGACCTTCGCTGCCTCATTCAACTCCTTAAAGTAAGATACTATCCCAACTGCATGATGAACCATTATTAGGAAGATGCAGAGGCAAAATACTCGAAGAAATATATCATTATACCAAGATAACTAATTGAAAAGCCCCACACCTATAGAATCAGGGTCAACCTCACACATCCTTAGTCTATCGGTAGGCAAAAGAAGGGATTGAACTAAATCTTAGGCTATCCTTGGACCGTCAGGAAAACTCAGAGTCAGTAACATCATAGAACACTTCCCTAGCACTTCTCTTTCAATGGTTTTTCCTTGGGTTGGCTGAACAATAATGATGCAGGACTACATATGCATGCAAACTATTTTTCTATTATTTTGGGGCAAGTTGAGATTATTTATCATGAAGTTAGAGCCAAAGTTCTAAGTAGGGGATCTGATGGGGGACTAATATGCATGCAATTCTTTTTGTATGTTTTATATGTGGGGTTAGGTGATTAATTCCCAAATTTCAGATCAAAATTAGTTGAAGAGAATTTTATATGAATTTTTGAAGCCAAGTATACAGATTAGAACCTAGAAAAGTACTAAAGAAGGATCGCCGGGGCTGAGAAGCCTCGGTTAGGGCAAGTTCTCCTACAATAATAAGACTGGAGGTAGAGGGGGTGTACCTGACAACGTCTGAAGTGCCCGGTGAAGATTGCAGCGAAGGGGTCTCTCATTCCTCGACGGATGCGGCCAGAAAAACTGAGCCAAAGACCCGCAGATACTCGGCTTTCTGCTCGGTAGTCCGATTGAGGCGTGGCTGGAGTCATTGGATTTGTAGGAACTCGAAGACCTGCAAACAACCTATCAGGGGTTAGAAAACTCAGAGGAAATCAAGAAAACAAAGGAAAATAGTAAAGGAAAGAAAGTTTTGGAGGGGGCTGGAAGGATGGTTGGTGGCAGGAAGATGGTTGCAAACACCGGGAAGAAGAACTCTCATACCCCTTTATGCACACAGCAGGGTAATCACACAAAACAATATAAGAACACAAGGTTTATTTCATATCAAAATTTTTCTTCATACAAGAGGCTAGGGTCCTTTAAATAGACCCTTAATCTTGGGCTCCAAGTAAGGGCACATAAGTCTTTACATAAGAATCCTTTTCCCTCTCAAACCCTAGCTAGAAAATAAGGAAACATTAGGTAGAAAAATCCCTAAAAATTCTCTTGACTTGGCCAACACTCCAAGGATGCCTAGGGGGGCGTGTTGGGCTTCTAGGAGCAGCAAGAGGCCGGCCCAAAGGGGCTCGGGCACATGGGTTTGGGCCTCTGGAAGCTGGGGTGGCCTGGTAGCCAGGTAGCAGGAATATTCCCTGGTATCTTGCTTCTTAGGGGCTTAGGCTTGGCGCCTGGGCTTGATTTCTTTGGGCTAGGATGCAGATGGACATCTAAAATCATGGATTCCTTGGTATATGAATATATTTTAGCATCTGAAAGGGAATCTGGGCATCTGGAGGGCATCTGCAAGGAATCAGGGTTTTCTGAATTTTTCCCTCCTGAGGTCTTCAAATCTTCAAGCTGGGTTGGACTTGGGCTATACTTCCATGTCTTCAATCTGGTTGGACTTGGTCTTCACTTGTATGATGTGGTCTTGAGTCTTCAATATGGTTGAATAGGACTCAAAAAAAGAAAATTAGCTCGACATGAGCTGACTAACACTGGACTGAACTAGCTCAACATGAGCTGACTAGTACATAACTGAAACTCAAAAGACTCAAATAATAACTAAAATGAACTCAAATGGGCTAAGACCTTATTACAGATGGACTCATAAATTATTGATCAATTCACAGAGGGTTGAAAAGCCTCTGTCTTATTTTGGTGCCTCTGGTGTCCCCACCAGGATCCTATAGAAAATCTAGAAGATCATGCACGTAGAAATATATCCTAAAGTGAAAGAAATAGGACCGCCGAGGCTAAAAAGCCCCAGTAGGGCTAGCTCTCCTATAATACCATAACTTGTGAGTCAAAGGGGTGTACCTGATAGTGATTTGAAGATGAATCCATGAAGGGGTCGCTCTACACTCCCAGATGCACCCTGGAAGATAAAGTTGAAGACCCCGTGGATCCGTGACTTTCTATCCGCTGACCCGAAAGCCAACCGGATGGAATCCTAAATTCATGAACTCTGAGGGACCTACAAAATGCCAAGGAAGGGTTAAAAAATAAAAGAGAAGTGGGTTAGATAGCTGAAAGAAGAAGGGGAAGGGGGTTGGGAGAGGGGCGGCCAGGGGGTGGAGCGTCCAAGGCTGATGTGGTTGCAGGGCTATTAGGATTTCGTTGGGGCTTGTAGGCTTGGAGCAGGATGCTGGTTGGGGATCTCGGGTCTCTCACCCACTGTCTCTCACCCACTCCTTAAGGAGGACAAAGCATGAAGCAATTCTCAAGAAAACTCTTTTTTTTTATTAATAAGAAGATGATCAAAATTGCATACAAAGGGGTCCCTAATATAGAGTCATGAGACTTAGGGCCCAAGAAAATGAAAATAAAGAAAATATGGGATGCCCACTTTCTTCCTAAAGTATGAGGCTGAATACAAGGAAGAAAATTCTTTCATGCCATACAAAATTCCCCTAAATAAGGCATATAGTGCACGACCAAGAGGAGACCATGAGGGGTGCCAAAAATGCTTCCATCTATGGCTGGGTGTGGTCCACAACTTTCCTAAGCAGGTGTCCATGAATCTGGGGATTTAAGTATATCCATTGGCATGTGGACTTGGTGTTCTTGGGGCATGGAAGGGGTATGCTGGCGTGTGGACATCAACTCCTCATGCATGGGGCCGACCTCATGATCTTCTAAGTAGTCCTATGGTGTCGCATTCCAGGGTAAGATTGGGACTTCATGCAGCTGTTGAGGTGGTATACTGGGTGTGGTCCTTCACATGCTGGGTCTTCTCAGACTGGACCTAACCTCATAAGCTAGACATGACTACAAGACTCAAAAGAAAAGGCTCAACTTGAGCTGACTCAACCAACTTAACTAAGACTCAATTGAACTTGACTCAACTGAACTGACCATATCCCAAGACTATCCAAAACCCTAATGGTATGGATCAAATTCTAAATACAGGACTCAATGATATCAAAATAGGACTCAAACCCTAAGTTGGACCTAAATGGGCCATGCCTTTATTACAGGACTCAAAATAAATAAAATCCTAATGACTTTAGTCAGATAACCATAGAGGGTTTAAAAGCCACTGCCTGATCCTAGTACTGGCACCAATTCTCCCGAGATGGGAGGAACTCGACCTTGTCGAGAAGGGTCACTTTGGCTCTAGTATCTCTCAAGAAGGTCTGGGTCGAGGCACTGCAAGTCCTCTCGAGTAATTTACGAATTGTCGGATTCAGGTGAAACTTGAAAATGGACAAGGTAGCGTTGATAGTCGTGTCCCCGGGTTATGATGGCTTGATCATCCAGGATACACTCGATCCATTCTCCTCTCCCAGGCAGATTTAATGGTGGACACTCTAGGTTTGGTTCGCTCTCAAAGGATGGGTTAGGTCTAAAGGCCTTACTAGGAATCACTGCTAGTTCCCTATACTCGACTAAGTCCGTGATATTGAAGGTAGAGCTAATACCAAAATCCGGAGGTAGATCTAGCACATAGGCATTGGGTCCAACCTTCGTTATCACTCTAAAGGGTCCAACTCCACGAGCACGAAGCTTTTTAACGGTCCCTGGTGAGAACCGCTCAGGCCTAAGCCTAATCATAGCATAATCCCCTACATTAAATTCTTTGGCTCTTTTTCAGGAATTAGCTAGTTTCTTATATGTTTCATTACTTAGATTAATCTTTTGGCAAATATCCTTTGCAAGTCTCTAATATGCTGTGTGAATGACTCTACAGACTCAGACTCGTGCATGGATAGGTAAGGGCATCAGATCGATGGGGTGATTAGGCTTATACCCATAGACTATCTCAAAAGGACTCTTGCCCGTGGACCTATACACTGAGCTATTGTAGGCGAACTCTGCTCGAGGCAACAATAAGTCCTAGTTTCCTGTGTATTCACCTACTAGGCACCTAAGGAGATTTCCTAGGCTATGGTTCACCACTTCGGTTTGGCTATCTGTTTAGGGGTGGTAGGATGTAGAAAACTTGAGTTTGGTCCCTAACAGGTGCTAGAGAGTCTTCCAGAAATAACTAGTGAACCTAACATCCCTTTCGGATGTGATGGTCTTGGGTAGGCCATGGAGTTTAACCACATTGTCTAGGAAAATATTGGCTACTTTAAATACATCAAAGGTTTGGGAGCATGGGATGAAGTGAGCCATCTTAGAGAACCTATCGATCACTATAAAGATGGAATCATGTCTCTTCTACATCTTAGGTAATCCTAATACGAAGTCCATACTGAGATCTTGCTGAGGGTGATCAGGCACTGGCAAAGGTGTATATAAACCAGTGTTTTGCGTCTACTATTTTGCAATGGCACAAGTTCTACATCTGGCTACTATCTAGGCAACATGACTTTTCAGCCCCGGCCAATAAAACTGGTCCTCTATTGCTAAGATGGTCTTATTCTTACCAAAGTGACCAGCTAAACCTCCAGCATAGGTCTCCCAAATCAGGAATTCTCTAAGTGAAGTTCTAGGGATGCAGAGCCTATTATCCTTGAACAGGTAGCCATCTTGAATGGTATACTCGCTATGGATACTGGATGGTCCTAGCCTAATGGTATGGTAAATGTCACCGATGTCAGGGCAGGCCTCGTACTCATCCTTTAATCGATCGAACCCTATGACTCTAGTGCTGACTAAATTTAAAAGCAAAGACCTATGGCTAAGGGCATCTGCTACCTTGTTTTCTTTCCCGACACGGTGTTTTAGGACAAAGGTGAAAGCTTGGATGTACTCGATCTTTTTACCATGCCTAGGGTTGAGCTTCTTTTGCTAGTTTAGGAACTGGAGTGCCTCATGGTCAAAATATAAGACAAACTCCTGTGGTAGTAAATAGTGTCTCCAATACCTGAGGGCCTGAACTATGCATAGAATTCCTTGTCATAGGTAGAGTACTTAAGTTTAGCCTCATTCAGCTTCTCGCTAAAGAAGGCTATTGGGTGACTTTCTTGACTCAGTAGCCCACCTATTTCTTATACCCGATGCCTCGCACACAACCTCAAACACCTTCAAGAAGTCCGTTAACCTAAGGATAGGTGTGTGGGTCATCATATCCTTAATTTCTTGGAAGGCCTTATCAACTACTTTGGTCCATTCAAAAGTGCCCTTCCTAATGTAGTCTGTTATGGGTGCGACGATGGTGTTAAAACCCCTAATGAATCTCTTGTAAAAGGTTGCTAGGCCATGGAAGCTATGAACTTCATGGATACTAGAGGGTACAGGCCACTCAACAATGGACCTAACCTTTTTAGGGTCTATGAAAACTCTTTCTGGGATGACATCGAAACCTAGGAAGATAATCCTATGTATCATGAACTCACACTTTTTAAGATTGGCATAGAGGCTATTCTTCCTAAGGGTCTGACACACTAATCTGAGTTGACTAAGGTGGTCCTCTCTAGTCCTGCTATAGATCAGTATATCATCAAAATATACCACAACAAATCTTCCAATGTACTCCTTCAGGACTTGGATCATGATCCTCATGAATGTACTTGGTGCATTCGAAAGTCTAAAAGGCATCACAACCCGCTCAAATAGGCCATAGTTTTGAACATGGTCTTCCACTCATCCCCAGGTCTAATCCTAACCTGATGATAGCCACTCTTAAGATTGATCTTTGAAAAAATTGTAGCACCGCCATCATATCTAGCATATCATCCAATCGGGGGATGGGAAACACATACTTCACCATAATCTAATTGATGGCTCTACTGTCTATGCACATCCTCCAGGTACCATCTTTCTTAGGGGTCAATGGAGTAGGGACCGTACATGGACTTAAGCTCTCCCTAATGAAACCCTTCCTAAGTAATCTCCCACTTGTTTTTGTAGCTCTTGATGCTTGGTGAGGTTCATCCTATAGTGGAGAAGGTTTGACAAAGTGGCTCTTGAGACCAAGTCTATGGCATGCTGGATGTCTCTAAGGGGTGGTAATTAATCAGGTAATTCATCAGGAACGACATCCTCAAATTCCTTTAGAGCCTCAACTACTTCTGGAGGGTGTTCCTCTTGGGTCGGCTCATGAATTTCTTTGATGGTCAAGATCCAAATAGGGTTACCCTCAATAATCTCCTTCTCTAATTTTTTAGCCTTAAGTAGATTAACTCCTGGTTTCTTTTCCTTAAGGCTGTTAGAACCTCTCTTAACTGGATCTTTGGGTGAAGTCGGATGGATCACAAACTTGTTCCTATGGTGACTAAAGGCACAGATGTTGGTTCGACCAAACAGGGTTGCATCATGATCGTAAAGCCATGGTCGACCTAAGATGATACTACTGACTCCCATGGAAAAGACATCACACCAAATCTTTTCTTTATATGATTGTAGTTTAATCAAGATTTGGCACCTAGACTTGATTGGGATGGAGGTGGAATCTATCCATGAGACCTTATAGGGGCTAGGATGGGAAACTATGGTCAATCCTAAAGATTTGACTGTATTGGTAGAGATAGCATTGAGACAACTTCCACTATCTATTATGATCTTGCACACCTTATTCCCTAACTTGACGAAGGTTTGTAGGATGTTAGTCCTATGCCAATCTTCCTGCTCCTTAGTTTGGGTTTGGATCAAGATGCACCTAACCACTCCAAGTAGGTCTTCAGACTCAAGCACTTCCTCCTCTCCATCATACTCTCTAGCAATTGGGTCTCAACTTTGTAAACCTCTCCCTCAGGCTCAACTATGGGTTCAGACTCATCCTCGTCTAGCTCACCTATATGTAGGGCTTTGACTAGGCACTGGCTAGCATAATGTCCCGGTTTATGACATCTAAAGCACACATCCTAGGGATTGGGACTCCTTTGAACCTTTACAGACTTACCTCTATCCTTTCTACGGGCCATAGGGGTACTGGGCTGGGGTCGACTTGGGTTGGGATGGCTCGAACTGGGTCGGCTCGGGTTGGGTCGACTTGGGTAGGCCTGGCTAGATCTTGGGTACTAACTAGGGCTTCTAGTGGGCTTAGGTTTATGAAAGATGGGCCCTCTCTAGAAACGCTCATAATCCCTAGTAATTTAGTAGGCCTGCTCTAAGTCACTAACCTCTCTCAAGAAAAGCTCCCTCCGTATGTCATCCTTAAGGCCAGCTTTAAACCTAAATAGGGTGACTGACTCAGATTCGTCTATGTCGCATCGCATGGCATACTCATCAAATTTCATGATGTACTCGCCACACTCTTGCTACCCTAACTCAATCTTTGCCACTGGTCCAATAACCCCTGGTGGTATGAAGCTGGGAGATACTTCGTTCTAAGCCTAGCTTTTATGGCCCTCTAAGTGACTATGGGTTCATGACCTCCTTGTCTAAGTACTCTCTCAACATTAGCCCAATATAACCTTGCCTAGCAGACTAATTTAATCTTGGCAAACTTAAACTTGCGCTCCTCAGACATATCATACCACTTGAAATACTGGTCGGCTTCTCCCTCCCAATCTATATAAACCTTTGGGTCAAGACAACCATTGAAAGTGGGTGCTTCGAGTCTAATGTTCCTGAAGGCTCACTCTTCTTGGTCCATGAAATCTTGATTGGGTCTCCTTGGGTGAACCCCTAGGACTGGATCATGATGTGGGGTTCTCCAAGGTTCAGCATCGAAGTAGGGATCATGGCATGGGGCTCTCCTAGGATAGGGAGGTGACTCAAGGTCTGGTTCAGTGCGAGGCCCATGTGCCTCCTCTAAGGTTCCTAGCCTAGTCTCCACCTGATCGAATCTCCAATTCATCTAGGTAAAAGATTGGGCCATCTGATCAGTGAGGGCTCTAATCTGGGCTTCAAGATTTAGATTTTCTATGGGTTCAGCCAACAGTGGGAGTGGTGGATGATATGCAACTCCTGACCTAGTGCACATGCAAGACTCAAGGATAATCAACTATGGTTTCCTAGACCTAGAGCCCAAATAGAATGGATTGACACAACTTACACACAACACAACCCCTAGTCCTTCCACTGGCCAGGTAAGAGATGGGACAGTGGGAGGCCCCCTGCTTTCGCAGGGACCCAATTAAGGAACCACCAATCTTCTTAGAGCGTTTGCCTCTGGACCCCTAGCCAGACACCAGCTTCTAGTAATAGGAGACATATTGGTGCACTAGTCTTCCCACAAAGGTTGGACCCAACCTATTGGTGTCCCTAGCTCACTAGAGCGAAGCAAATTAGGTCTAATTGATTTTAAATTCAGTTTGGGTTCAAATGCTAGGATTGTTGTTTTGGGCTAAGGAGAGGTAATCAACTCCTCCCCCTATCTGACATATTGAGAGTGCCCTTAGAGCGATTTATGAAAATGATGGCAAGCAAATGAAACCCTAATGATGCAATGTCTCTAAAGTTGCTCTTTTTCTTTTTTTTTTTGCAGAAATATAATATGCAGGAAATATGCAAAAAAATTAAATATACAGAGATTATGCAGAAAGAACCCCAAACATGCTGAAATTAGACTTGTTGAAAGTTTAGGATAGAACTATTCTCAGGCAGTAATCAGGTGTGCAAAAATTTTACAAATCAAAATAAATCATAAAAAATTCTAATAAATAGTATCAAATACAAGGAATCCGGAAAAATAAGAATTAGAATTTTTTGATCTACCTAGATGTAGAAATAATTAAATGAATAGACCATATCTGGGATGGATATGATGCAGAAAAAAATACCTATCTCCTTAATTTCTTCTTTAAGGGTCAATCATAGTGGCACCCCTACATGCCATAGAAGATCCCATCAAATGGGATGAGAGGGTCGTGCAGCCCTACTTCTCTCCTATGATCGAACGGCCATGGTGAAGCACCCGATCCGAGTACTTAAAAAGAAACTAAGTCCTAAAAGATGCTCTGATACCAAATGATGCAGGACTACTTATGCATGCAAACTATTTTTCTATTATTTAGGGGTGAGCTGAGATTATTTATCCTGATGTTAGAGCCAAAGTTCTAAGTAGGAGATCCTATAGAAAACCTAGAAGATCATGCACGCAGAAATAGACCCTAAAGTAAAAAAAATAGGATCGCCGAGGTTAAGAAGCCATGGTAGGGCTAGCTGTCCTACAATACCATAACTTGTGAGTCGAGGGGGTGTACCTGGCAGTGATTTGAAAATGAATCCATGAAGGGGTCGCTCTACACTCTTGGATGCGCCGTAGAAGATCAAGCCGAAGACCTCGTGGATTCGTGGCTTTCTATCTGCTGACCCGAAAGTTGGCCATATGGAATTCTAAATTCATGAACTCTAAGGGACCTGCAAAACACCAAGGGAGGGTTAGAAAACAATGGAGAAGTGGGTTAGATAGCTTAATGAAGATGGGGAAGAGGGGTTGGGAGAGGGGCGGCAAAGGGGTGGAGTGTCCAAGGCTGGTGGGGCTGCAGGGCTATTAGGATTTCATTGGGGCTTGCAGGCTTGGTGCAGGATGCTGGTTGGGGATCTCAAGTCTCTCACCCACACCTTAAGGAGGACAAAGCATGAAGCAATTCTCAAGAAAACTCTTTTTTTTCATTAATAAGAAGATGATCGAAATTGCATACAAAGGGGTCCCTAATATAGAGTCATGAGACTTAGGGCCCAAGCAAATGAAAATAAAGAAAATATGGGGTGCCCACTTTCTTCCTAAAGTGTGGGGCTGAATACAAGGAAGAAAATTCTTTCATGCCATACAAAATTCTCTCAAATAAGGCATATAGCGAGCGGCCAAGAGGAGACCATGAGGGGCACCAAAAAAGCTTCCATCTAGGGCTGGGTGTGGTCCACAACTTCGCTAAGCAGGCATCCAAGAATCTAGGGATTGAAGTAATCCATTGGCGTGTGGACTTGGTGTGCTTGGGGTGTGGAAGGGGTATGCTGGCATGTGGACATCAACTCCTCATGCATGGGGCTGACCTCATGATCTTCCAAGTAATCCTATGGTGTCGCATTCCAGGATGTGATTGGGACTCCATGCGACTGCTGAGGTGGCACACTAGGTGTGGTCCTTCACATGCTTGGGTCTTTTCAGACTGGACTTAACCTCATAAGCTGGACATGACTACAAGACTCAAAAGAAAAGGCTCAACATGAGCTGACTCAACCAACATAACTTAAGACTCAACTGACTTGACTCAACTGAACTAACCATATCCCAAGATTGATCCAAAACCCTAATGGTATGGATCGAATTCTAAATACAGGACTCAATGATATCAAAATAGAACTCAAACCCTAAGTTGGGCCTAAATGGGCCATGCCTTTATTACAAGACTCAAAATAAATAAAACCCTAATGACTCTAGTCAGATAACCACAGAGGGTTTAAAAGCCTCTACCTGATCCTGGTGCCCACACCAAATAACTTGGCTAGGGCGTTAACCTTCTGAAGCTTCTGGGCAGCCCTTCAAAGCTCCTTCAAATTGCTTGGATCCATCAATCTTCATGCCATACCAAAGAATTGTATATGATCCTAAACTTCAATGCCAGAGATGCTCATCAAAAGTCACCATACTTGCTGGAAATCACCTCTCAGTGCATAAGACCTTCCCCCTACCATGCTAGAACAATAAAGAAGATGGCCCTTGAACTTCCTTTTAAAGGGAAAGACCATCATAATTCTTCTTTTTCCTCGAGGAATGCCATAAATGCAGCATGTAGCGGTGATGGGGATATCGGCAAAAGAAAAAGGTTTCAAGCTAACTCCTTGTGGTTTTGTAGTTAGATTTTTCAACAAGATCCACTTGAAGCCAATGGATGAAAGCCCACTTCCCCTAAGCCAACTCCATGATCTCTCAAATGCTCTCAAATAAAGCCCCTCCTTATATTCCACTTGGAAGCCTCTCTTGGTCAACACTTGGAAGCATAATTGGGTGCCACTTGGAAGCATTTCTTGGACAACACTTGGAAGCATAATTGGGTGCCACTTGGAAGCATTTTTGGACCACACTTAGAAGCCTCCTTGGATGCCACTTGGAAGCTCATCTTGATGACACTTGGATGCCACTTAGGCACCACATGGGATTAGTTACAACCAAATTTTGTTAGAACTACTTTTTGTTAGAACTACATAACCTATGTTGTTAGCCTAACTAATCTAGTTAGAACTAGAGTTACTTTTCCTTCTCCTTGGCCGAACCCATGGTGTACCTTGGGGCCTATAAATAGGACCCAAGCTCTTCTTATACCTCATGCTAAGGTTGAATGAAAATATGTTTGTTTGATTCCATTTTTTTGTCGAGTTCTTGATTTTTTTGCTGCTTGTGTGGAGAGGGTGAGAGGCCCTAGTCTAGCTTGTTTCTTTTGTTCTCTAGCCTAAGAGCTAGGTCACTCCTTAAGGGAGAGGATGAGAGGCCCATTCTTCACTTCAAAGAAGTCCTATCAAGGTCCTTGAAGTGCACTCCAAGAGGGAGAGGGTGTGAGACCCAAAGCTTGCTGCTTAGCTTCAATCAATCCCCAAGCTTTCATCTCCTTGCTTTACCTTGTTCATTTCCTTCTTTCAATTTGCTTCCACGCCCTTATAGCAAGTTCTTTGTATTAAGAATTATGTTCCAAAGCCAATCATCTAGGCTGTAGATGGTTGTGCAACTCATGTATATGTATATGAATTATTGAATTGAATAAAAAATTTATTCCGGTTGTTCATCACATGTCATCTTCCTAATTGAACTCTTGTGTGATGATGTCCTTTGAGCTACCTTGTATGTGATGTAGAGAGGATGCATCGTGTAGTTCATAAACTAGTTTGCGACCAAAGGATATGCTATTTTAGGATGATGGTGTATCGAGAGTAGGTCGTTGATATCATATATGTTGGTTGTCCTCTTAACCAAGTAGCATGGAGATGCTGGTATAACATCAGGTGTTATGTTTGACACTTCACTGAGTGTAACTCTCATGCAAGATTCTCTTTCTGCCGAAGAGAAGTCTTGCATTAGAATGTGGATATGAATTATTCCTCTAACTTGAGATCACTATGGTAGCTTGCAAGCAACTCACTATGCTTAGGTGCCGGACTATCCGGATTTCTAATCTGGTGATGGAAGGTTGCTGGGTGTAGTCAAGTACTTATGTAGTGGTAGTAGGATCGAGATAGGATTGATCTCTCCAAATGGTTTGGGTTGAATGCTTAATATGCCTCAATTGAGAACGACCTTGGCCAGGGTATTCCTTGTAAGGACTTATAAAGATTCTTTGTTTGAGACATATTGAGATAGACTGATTAAGGTTAGACAGTTTAACCCTAAGCTATCTAGAGCATTAGGAGATTAAAGGAATAAGTTCACTGATATTCTATATTCGACAGGTTCATGTTGCTCTACAACCTTCAACCTATTCGAACGCCGGGTGTCATTACTAGATGCAACTTTGGTTGGTACTAGAAATGTTCCCATGCTACCAGTTTGGTGTTTGAACCTATGGAGTCACACACCGAGGGTTTCTTCTTGCTTTGTTGGTATGGAAACGATTAGGAATCGTTTCAGACTCATTTGATAAAGAGTTGTCAAAAACTCTAGCTAGCTCATTTGGATGAGTCGACTCAAGTCATCCGAGTCAACTCGAGCAGTCGAGTCAACTCGACTGACGGGTTATGGTAAAATCTAAGAACCCTCCATTAAATGCTATAACAGTTATAGAAGTTTAATGGTTGGCATTTCTGGGTTGTTATTACCTGCTATTACTGAAGTCCAAAGGTCTCCTGACCTACTGGAATCCCAAGAGACTAAAACCTACCTTAAATCTCTCATTATACCCCCTTATTGATTTTGGGGGCTGCTGTTAAAAAGGCAAGGCTAAAGAAGGTGGATGGTTGAGGTTTTATGACATTCCATACCCAAAAATCTGGATCAAAGTTGAGACTCTGCCCAAAAAATTTCTGAGATAGAGATCTTGCTTGATCCTTGAGAGATTGCGAGATTTGATTTCCGGGATAGAGTGAGGTTTGGGTTTTGGGATTCTTGAGTGCATACTTTCTATTGAAGGTTCGGGATAAAGCGTTAGGAAAGGGTTCTCAAGCATCTTCGTTCTAGCACCACTGTAGTAACTATCCTTCAAGGAGTTGAAGGAGTTCGCATATCTTCAAGGAGTTGAAGAAGGAGTCCTTGCTACTGACATTGTTTCCAGAGGGGCTAGTACCTTGAACAAAGGAGAAGAAACCATGCTACATGATGTGACCACCCATAGAGGCAGTACGCGTGTGCTGCTTGTAGAACAAGAGTTTTTTCCATAGGTTGGAGCCGCCGTGGGATTGCGACTGAGAGCCAGGGATTTTGTTGCATCTTTGGTGAACATCACTAAGGTATGTCTTTATTTTATGTATGATATAATTATCATTACTGTATCATTGTGTGATTTTTGGAATGGTTCTATTTTTCATACAATATTTGCATGATTTCATATTTACATTACTCTAGATGTATCTTGATCCTGGTAGGGGCTTGTGTTAATTAGATTAACATCTACAGATAAAATGGTTTTATCATTTTTCGCTGCTGCATGCCTTTAGAAAAGTTTTAAAATGTATGTATCGTCCCTTAGGAACAGTTCCTTACAATGGTATTAGAGCATCTAGGTTGGTTGCACATCTAGTCTAATGTTTTATATGAAATCATACTTTTTCCTTCATAAAGTACTTAGATTAAGGTGGATTCACCATGGCTGTCTGGTCATAGGAGAGAAGCATGGTTTAAAGACCATCTTTCCCATTCCAAGGGGTTCTCCTATGACGTATAGGGGTGTCACTGTGTCACGACTTTATGAAGAAGAAAGTGAGGAATTTGATGGATTAAAATGGTTTTAATCTATGGATAATAGATCATAACTATGTTTAGATGATATCTAAAAGATATATGATCTAAAACATTGAAAAGTTCAAGTGGAAATGATTAAAATTTGAAGTTACTGTTTCTGGAAGAGCTAACTCGAGCAGAAGAGCCGACTCGACTAGAAATCTGTGTTCTGGTCGAGCTGACTTAACCATAAATCTATGTTCTGGTCAAGCTGACTCGACCAGAAGAGCTGACTCAACCAGAAATCTATAAAACACTAAGTTTAAGCTTCAGATTTTTATAAAATTATTTCATTTTATTTTGAAAATGTTTCAATAAGTGTGATACATTTAATTGGGAATTAAGATGTATATTTTTTAAGATTTAGGATATGATTCTAATCTTAAGTCATGATTGATAAATCATGGGTTGAATGGGTTAGCTAGAATTGGGTCCTTAAATGGATTAGACCTAGGTTTAGATGAATAGATTAAATAGAGAAAAGACTAATCAAAAGTTGAATTAGGTCTCTCCTTTATAGATCTCTCTAGTAGTTAGTTAGATCAGTCCATACATCTAAATGAACTTGATTCATGGCTTCGTGGTGAGCCTTGGTCTTTAGGTTAGTCTGATTGAGTCTGGCAAACCACTTAGTGTCTAAGATAAGTTTGACAGTTGTGATCAAGGTTCTTTGGAGCTAACTCTTACCTGGCCAACTCATGGTTGGTGTCTAAGGCAAGAGGCTTACCTGGCTTAACCCATCCCTTGATCTTACTTACCTGGCTAATGTGGTGAATCATATATGATTAGATTATCTATTGATTTGAGTTAACCCATGTCAACTAAGGTTAATCAATATGACTGGTTTATAGGTGCCCATGAACCAAATTAATCTAAAAATCTTCTAAGTGTTTGGTGGGAGTTTTCTTGATCAAGGTCCATGTCTTCATTTCAAATATCACAAAATTTAAATCCTCTAAATTATTAGGTCCATAAAAGACTAAGTTATAAGATAGCCTAAGTTTTAACCTCCCATTAAGTTGGATTGACAATGAGTCCATAAGTTGGGTGATCATTGGAAGTTCAAAAGAATGGGCTGTCATCAGGCGAGTGGGATTGCCATTCAACAAATTATGGCTCAGTGCGACTATCTTAACACGTGGTCAGGTGGGCAGGCCAAAGTCGGGCTTGATCATGCATTAGTTAGAAGCATTGAATTTGATCATGTTAATGGTTGGACCTAACCAGGACCTTCAATAGGAGGCTTAAAGGCCGATTGTGAGGATCCCTGGTGATGGGGACCTGAGAGCCCAGCCACCTCGCAACCACGTGGAGTCCCAGTCACATCCTGAATTGTGCCACTTAGGATTACATGGAGGATCACATAAAGATGGTCCGTGCATGACCACAAGCCAGGCACATCAACTCCACATGCCATCAAGTGAGAAAGGAAGGTCAAGTGGATAAGCATGAATCCCCTGATTCATGCCAAGCAACTAAGGAAAGATGTGGTTCCCCCCAAGCCCTAAAGAGCAGGTGTTTGGCGCCACACATGGTCCCCCCTTAGTCCCCCTCTTCTTTCCTTATTTTTTTTGAGTTTTTTTGGAAATTGTATAAAACCTTCCATATTGTCATTCAGCAAATCAGGAAGGATTGTGGTGCATATATTTTTTTACTTGCTTCCTAAGTAATTGGTCCCTATATAAGGACCCCTCTCTTGTATTGAAAATAATGAATATTATGAATTTTTGAAAGAAAAGTGTTCTTGGTTCTACCTCCATTAGGAGTGGGTGATAGGTCCTATTTATCTCCCTTCCCATTCCATTTTCTTGATTCCCTCATGACCTTTGAGATTCACCCTAACGCCTCCAAGTATTGAGGAGGGTAGAATGCCCTAGAGGTGAAAGGTCTCTTCATTAGTAGGAGTTCCAAAGTCCATGAGTTCCAGATCCCTATCTTTCATTCCATTATTTCCTTCACCACTCCCTTACAAAAATAATCCAAAAAAAATATGATACCCTAATCTATGTGACTTCTAGGCTCACCAACGATCCTCCCCCTTACCTGTCCCACATCAGTTTGGTATCAGAGAGAGAGAGGATTAGGGTTAAAGAAAGAAAAGGAAAAAAAAATTTTAGGTACCCCAGAGATTTAGGGTATCCATTATTTCTTTTTTTTTGTCCCATTTTATTCCTGTTATTCTTGCTATCCTCAACTTATCCCCAACTTATCCTCAACATATTCCCATCATCTCCTTCCTTTATCCATCAGCCACCATCTCCATCGCCAGCTCACCAGCGCCACCATTGAGCCACGACTGAGCCACCGCCCCATCCACATCACCGCCATGAAGTCTTGGATCGCCACCTCACCCATGATGACTCACCAACCAGAGGACACCGCCCGAACCTGAGTGCCACCTCCTGGGCTCTGCCTCCATCCTCCTATCCCGATCTCCGCCACCGCCCCTTCTCCATCCTCCTGTCCCAATCTCCGCCACCACCTCTTCTACATGACGTTCGACCGCTGCGTCTCCACCGGATCCTTGCCGGATATTGCCCGTGATGCCTCACCGACCAGAGGACACCGCCTGAACCCCAGCACCACCTCCTCGGCTCCACCTCCGTCCTCCTGTCCCAATCTCTGCCTCCAAAGCCATCGACTCAGCTCCGCCAACATCGCCCAGATCCGGATGATGCTGCTCCACCTATGCCACCCGACCGACTGTCTTCCAACCCCAGACCAATGCCTCCACTACCGTTTAAGCCGCCCTCTCTTTCGCCACCATCTGATGACCGTGATCCCACTGGACATCCTTCCCTATGGCCATCGATCCTCTCCAAGGCCCCATCTACACCCGCTGAACGCCTAGATGTGGAACCAGCGACCACTTACCGCCCACTATCAACAGAATGGACCCGTCGCATGCAGTCGCCCTGCTGCTCTGCCGCATCGTACTGCCATCGATCATCTCCCCTATGCCGCCATCACCCTGCTACTCCGACATGCCGTGACCGTGCCCCTCTCCCCCGTGCCGCCGTCCACCCTGCTGGTTTCCATCCATGAAGAGAAGCTACACTAACATAAAAGCAGATACTCCGCCCCTATTACCGATTTCACATTCTGCACGGTTCTCAAAGTGCACAAATCTCAAAGTGCACGGATCTCAAAATAGCCCAAAGAGGGTAAAGCATAGATCTCAGAGCAACCAGTAAAATATATATATATATAAGAAAAAAAATCTGGGAATTGTTAAAAAAAAAAAATCATCGAGCGCTGCATAGACTTCAAATAATGGGTTTCAGTTTCACCCAAGTCATCTTCAAACTCGACGGAGTCGAGTTCTCCCTACTCCAGGGGAATGATGGAGACCCAAGAGCCCAGCCACCTCAGCAGCCACGTGGAGTCCCAGTCACATCCTGGATTGCGCCACTTAGGATTACATGGAGGATCACATGAAGAGGGTCCGTGCATGACCACATGCTAGGCACATCAACTCCACACGACATCAAGTGAGAAAAGAAGGTCAAGTGGATAAGCATGAATCCCCTAATTCATGCCAAGCAGCTAAGGAAAGATGTGGTCCCCCCCAAGCCCAAAAGAGCAGGTGTTTGGCACCCCACTGGTCCCCCCCTTGGTCCCCCTCTTCTTTCCTTATTTTTCTTGAGTTTTTTTGGAAATTGTATTAAACCTTCCATGTTGTCATTCAGCAAATCAGGAAGGATTGTGGTGTATATATTTTCTTTACTTGCTTCCTAAGTAATTGGTCCCTATATAAGGACCCCTCTCTTGTATTGAAAATAATGAAGATTATAAATTTTTGAAAGAAAAGTGTTCTTGGTTCTACCACCGTTAGGAGTGGGCGAGAGGCCCTATTTATCCCCCTTCCCATTCCATTGTCTTGATCCCCTCATGACCTTTGAGATTCACCCTAATGCCTTCAAGTATCGAAAAGGGTGGAATGCCCTAGAGGTGAGAGGTCTCTTCGTTAGTGTGAGTCCCAAAGTCCATGAGTTCTAGATCCCGGTCTTTCATCCCATTATTTCCTTCACCACTCCCTTACAAAAAAAAATCTAAAAAAAATATGATACCCTAATCTAAGTGACTTCTAGGCTCACCAACGATCCTCCCCCCCACTTGTCCCACATCAACAGCCACGTGGAGTCTCAGTCACATCCTGGATTGCACCACTTAGGATTACATGGAGGATCACATGAAGACGGTCCGTGCATGACCACATGCCAGGCACATCAACTCCACACGCCATCAAGTGAGAAAGGAAGGTCAAGTGGATAAGCATGAATCCCTGAATTCATGCCAAGCAGCAAAGGAAAGATGTGGTCCCCCTTAAGTAAAAAGAGCAGGTGTTTCGTGCCCCACATGGTGCCCCCCTTGGTCCCCCTCTTCTTTCCTTATTTTTCTTGAGCTTTTTTGGAAATTGTATAAAACCTTCCATGTTGTCATTCAGCAAATCAGGAAGGATTGTGGTGCATCTATTTTCTTTACATGCTTCCTAAGTAATTGGTCCCTATATAAGGACCCCTCTCTTGTATTGAAAATAATCAAGATTATGAATTTTTGAAAGAAAAGTGTTCTTGGTTCTACCTCTGTTAGGAGTGGGCGAGAGGCACTATTTATCCTCCCTTTCCATTCCATTTTCTTCATCCCCTCATGACCTTTGAGATTCACCCTAACACCTCCAAGTATCGAGGAGGGTGGGATGCCCTAGAGGTGAGAGGTCTCTTCGTTAGTGTGAGTCCCAAAGTCCATGAGTTCCAGATCCCTATCTTTCATCCCATTATTTCCTTCACCACTCCCTTACAAAAAAATCCAAAAAAAATATGATACCCTAATCTAGGTGGCTTCTAGGCTCACTAACGATCTTCCCTCCCCACCTGTCCCACATCAACTTGGTATCAGAGTGGGAGAGGATTAGGGTTAGAGAAAAAAAAGGAAAAAAAAAATTATTGGTACCCCAGAGGTTTAGGGTATCCGTTATTTCTTTTTTTTATCCCATTTTATTCCTATTATTCTTGCTATCCTCTACTTATCCCCAACTTATCCTCGACTTATTCTCATCATCTCCTTCCTTTATCCATCCGCCACCATCTCCATCGTCGGCTCACCAGCGCCACCACCGAGCCACAGCTGAGCCACCTCCCCATCCATAGCACCGTCGTGAAGTCCGGGATCACCACCTCGCTCGTGATGCCTCACCGACCAGAGGACACTGCCAAAACCCGATCTTCACCTCCCGGGCTCTGCCTCCGTCCTCCTATCCCAATCTCTGCCACCGCCCCTTCTCCATCCTCCTATCCTGATCTCTGCCACCACCCCTTCTTCATGACGTCCGGCCACTGTGTCTCCACCGGATCCCTGCCGGATCTCTCCTGTGATGCCTCACCGACCAGAGGACACCGCCCGAACCCGAGCGCCACCTACCTGGCTCCACCTCCGTCCTCCTGTCTCGATCTCCGCCTCCAAAGCCACCAACTCAGCTCCGCTAACATCGCCCAGATCCGGACGATGCTGCTCCACCCGTGCCACCCGACCGGCCATCTTCCATCCCTAGACCGGTACCTCCACTACCATTTGAGCCCCCTCCCTTCCACCACCATCCGACGACCATGCTCCCACCGGACATCCTTCCCTCCGGCCATCGATCCTCTCCAAGGCCCCATCTCCACCCGCTAAATGCCTAGATGCGGAACCAACAATCGCTTACCATCCACTGCCACCGGAATGGACATGTCGCCTATTGTCGTTCTGCACTCCACCACGCCGTACCACCACCGGTCATCTCCCCCGCACCACCATCTGCCCTGCCGCTCCGCACATCCATCCACCCCTGTTGCTCCACCCCTACTGCTCCGCCATCCATCTGCCCTACTGCTCCACCATGCCGTGACCGTGCCCCTCTCCCCCATGCCACCGTCCGCCCTGCTGGTTTCCATCCGTGAAGAAAAGCTGCATGAACGTGAAAGTAGATACTCCACCCTTGTTGCCGATTTCACATTCTGCATGGTTCTCAAAGTGCACGGATCCCAAAATAGCCCAAACAGGGTGAAGCACAGATCTCAGAGTGGCCAATAAAAAAAATATGAGGAAAAAAAATCTGGGATTTTTTTAAAGAAAAAACATTAAGTACTGCATAGACTTCAAATAATGGGTTTCAGTTTTATCCAAGTCATCTTCAAACTTGACGGAGTCGAGTTCTCCATACTCCATGGGAATGATGGGGACCTGAGAGCCCAGCCACCTTAGTAGCCACGTGGAGTCTCAGTCATATCTTGGATTGCACCACTTAGGATTACATGGAGGATCACATGAAGACGGTCTGTACATGACCACATGCCAGGCACATCAACTCCACATGCCATCAAGTGAGAAAGGAAGGTCAAGTGGATAAGCATGAATCCCCTGATTCATTCCAAGCAGCTAAGGAAAGATGAGGTCCCCCCAATCCCAAAAGAGTAGGTGTTTGGCACCCCACATGGTCCCCCCCTGGTCCTCCTCTTCTTTCCTTATTTTTCTTGAATTTTTTTGGAAATTGTATAAAACCTTCCATGTTGTCATTCAGCAAATCAAGAAGGATAGTAGTGCATATATTTTCTTTACTTTTTTCCTAAGTAATTGGTCCCTATATAAGGACCCCTCTCTTGTATTGAGAATAATAAAGATTATGAATATTTGAAAGAAAAGTATTCTTGGTTCTACCTCCGTTAGGAGTGGGCGAGAGGCCCTATTTATCCCCTTCCATTCCATTTTCTTGATCCCCTCATGACCTTTGAAATTCACCCTAACACCTCCAAGTATCGAGGAGGGTGAAATGCCCTAGAGGTAAGAGGTCTCTTCATTAGTGTGAGTCCCAAAGTCCATGAGTTCCAGATCCCTATCTTTCATCCCATTATTTTCTTCACTACTTCCTTACAAAAAAATCTAAAAAAAATATGATACCCTAATCTAGGTGACTTCTAGGCTCACCAACGATCCTCCCCCCCACCTGTCCTACATCACCTGGGGCAAAATGAATACTAGGAATTGCTTGGAGAAGTAATTGGTATTGTACCTACCTTTAGATGCATTTGGATTGGCCGGCCAAAGTCAAGCTCATATGTAGTCTAGTGGATCCTAGTGCCTGCTAAAGGATAAATGTTATTCTTCATATTGGAGTGTAGAGGCTACCGGTCTGAATAAAATAGTGGGAGAAACCTTTAGACTAAAATCCATGTCTTTAGGATTTTTTAAAATAATTCATATACTGATAGGTCTTGTTCTCCTTTTTTTTTTAGATAATGTCGACCACTTTGTCGCTCCGGTCATTATTAGATAATGACAAACTATCTGGACCCAACTTCGATAGCTGGTATTGAAAACTCAGGATTGTCTTGGAGCATGAGCAGATCTTCTATGTGATAACGGATCCGGCACTTGAGATCCCAGACCCCAATGCTCATGGCACCATCAGGGACACTTACCAGAAGTGGATCTCTGACTGCACCATGGTACATTGCATAATGTTGGCTACGATGAATGATGAGTTCAGTTGCAAGTTTGAGGCGCAGCCAGAAGAGATTCTTCAAAAGTTGAAGGAGTCTTTCGGCACTTTGGATGATACAGAGAGATACGGATCTCTTCCACCATCTATAACACGCATATGCATGATGGAGCTTCAATGACTGATCATGTAATATACATGATTGAGTTATTTGAGTGTTTGAGCAAACTCGGATGTCCTTTGCACGAGCAGCTCAGTAAGGATGCGATACTGAATTCTTTGCTCCCTTCCTACCATATCTTTCTCGATAATTTTATAATGAATAGACCTGTAGTAAACTATCATGAGATGTTAGGGTTGCTGCAGACTTATGAGAGAGACCACAACCTCAATAAGGGGTTAGTGTATCTGGTGGGTGGTTCTAGAGTAGGATGTCATCCCTTCAGGAAAGGGAAGAAGAAGAAAAAGAATAAGAAGGTGCAAAGTGCTTAGCCTAGTCAGACTAAGAGAGTAAAGGCTGACAAGAGTAAGGCAGAGTGCTTCTTCTGCAAGAAGCTAAGTCACTGGAAGCAGAATTGTTCTGCTTACCTTGCTACTCTGGACCCGAACAGGCCAAGGAAGGGAAAGCAGCAAGGGGTTGCTAGTTAAGGTATTTATATGATAAATCCTTATAATTTCTCTATTTATGATACTACTAACTGGGTATTGGATACTAGAAGTCCTTACCATATTTGCAATTCTTTGTAGGGATTGCAAGTTAGTAGGAGATTCAGAAGTGGTGAGAGGTTTCTGAACGTTTGGAATGGAAGTCAAGCTCCAGTTCTGGCATTGGGAACTATTTCTTTGTATTTCGATTCTTGCACTGTCATTCTTAATGAATGTTATTTTTGTCCTTCCTTTTTAGTAAATATAATTTCTATAGGTCCGTTGGCCAATGATGGTTATGAATTATTAATAAAGAAAGATATTTGCTACATCACTTTGAATGGTTCTTATGTGATGAATGGACAAGTAAAGAATGGCGTATATGTACTATCATAGCCTGTTATTGTATTGTACACTGCTAATAAATGCCCTAGAATAGATAAGGTTAGTGATATTTATCTCTGGCACTGTAGGCTAGGTCATATAAATAAGAACAAGATAAATAAGTTGGTGGGAGAAGATCTTCTAAGTATCACTGAGAGTGAATCTTTACCAACTTATGATCTTGTGTTCTTGGAAAAATGACCAAGTCACCTTTTACTGGACAGGGTGAAAGAGCCAGTGATATTCTAAGTCTAGTATATACTAATGTATATGGACCTATGAATATCAGTGCAAGAGGTGGATATAGTTATTTCATTATGTTTACAGATGATCTTTCGAGATATGGTTATATCTACATCATGGGACATAAATCTAAATCATTTGAAATGTTCAAACATTATCATAATAAGTTGAAAAATAAACTAGAAAGTTTATTAAAACTCTTTGATCAGATCAAGGTGGTGAGTAGCTTTCCAGTGAGTTTCTGACTTATCTTGAGGAGAATGGGATTCTCTCTTAATGGACTCCTCTAGGAACACCTCAGTTAAACGGTGTGTCTGAAAGGAGGAATCGAACTTTGTTGGACATGGTTCGATCCATGAAGGGCTTAGCTAGTCTGCCTAAATCCTTTTGGGAATTTGCTCTTGAGTCAGCGTCCTACCTTCTGAATAGAGTTCCAAGTAAGTCCATTGACAAAACACCATATGAGATATGGATTGGATGGAAGCCAACTCTCTCTCACCTTTGGGTTTGGGGGTGTTTGACTTATATCAAACATTTAGAAATGGATAAACTAGGACCTAAGTCTGATAGATGTCTTTTTGTTGGGTATCCTAAAGAATCCAAAGGGTAATATTTCTATTTACCTGAGCAACAAAAGTTATTCGTCAATCTTAGGGCAACCTTTTTAGAAAGAGAGTACCTTGGTGAAGGCAGTCAAGCTGTTGAGGTTGAACTTGGGAAAGTTTAATAGATAGAAAAACCTTCTCACTCTAAGGCCACTATAGAACTGAATTTGATTAGATCAGATCCAGAGCCTATAGTGCAGCCACTAAGAGATCTGGTATAGTACCATGTCAACCAGACAGATACTATGGTTTCTTGGTCCAGGATGGTGATCCTGTTGAACTCAATGAGAACAACAAGGATTCGATCACCTATATGGATGCAATGACAAGGTCTGATTCTGAGTCATGGCTAGGAGCCATGAAATCCGAAATGGAGTCCATGGAAATCAACAATGTATGGACAATAATTGATCCACCTGAAGGGATAAAACCTATTGGGTGTAAATGGATTTTCAAGCAGAAGCAGGGCATAGATGGGCAGGTGGAGACCTATAAAATCTGTCTGGTTGTCAAGAGGTATCGTCAGTGTTATGGTATTGACTATAATGAGATGTTTTCCCCTATAGCAATGCTTAAGTTCATTCAGATTATGCTTGCTTTAGCAGCACATTTAGATTATGAAATCTGGCAAATGGATGTCCGAATAGCTTTCCTAAATAGTCAGCTGGAAGAGGAGGTGTATATGATGCAACATAAAGGGTTCACATTGGTGGGGACACCAGGATCAGACACAGATCCCTGGATCCTATATGGTTTACTTAGTCATGTGTCAAAGTTTTGAAAATTTTGTAATCAATTAAAATTGAGTTCTGTAATAAGTTGAGGTTAGTTGATTTGTCTCAACCCTCAACCTAGTCATTATTTTGAGTCCTATATATCGTTATGAGTCCAATATGAGCTCAATTTTTGTACAAGAGAGGAGGTTACCATATTTTGGAGTTCTACCATGCCACATCCAGGAGTCAGAGGTCACTACATCAGCCCATTGGATTTTGTGTGACAACCCAGGATCCAAGATGCTTCCGGAAACCCTGATTCCTTCCAGAAGCCCTCCAAATGCCCAGATTCCCTTCCAGATGCCAGAGCATATTCTCAGAATAGGGAACCCATGATTCCAGAGGTCCACCTACATCCAAGCCCAAAGAAATCAAGCTCAGGTGCCAAGCCCAAGCCCTTAAGAAGCAAGATTCCAAGAAATATTCCTGCTACCAGGCTAACAGGCCACCCCAGCTTCCAAAGGCCTAAACCCATGCACCCAAGCCCCTTTGGACCAGCCCCTTGCTGATCCTAGAGGCCCAACATGCCCTCCTAGGCGTCCTTGAAGTGTTGACCAAGTCCAAGAGGTGTCCTTGAGTGGAATAGTCAAAGCATGAAGGGAAAAGGAAAAGACTAGGTCAAATCCTAACCTAATGGGGATTTGTTTTTCTAACCTAGCTAGGAAAGGACTTGTATTCCAATTTGGAAGAGGGCTTGTAACCCAAGTGTAACCATGGTTAGTGAGGGCATGGGAACTCTATAAATACCCCACCCCTCCCCCTCTTGTAATCAACTTTTATTCATGATATCAAAAACCTTGGTGAATTTATTTTGAGCTTGCGAGCTTGTGTTACTTTATTTTTTTTGGTTCTTTGGTTTGTGTTTGTGTTTCCTTGCTGCCCTAGCATCCTTCCACACTTTAACTCAATGCCATCCAAGCCTTCACACATCCAAGAAGGAGTGCCCTAGGCCACTAAGCAAGGAGATCTTCATCAAGTTTCAAGCTGCCCCGCTTCTAAACCCTAACGTGATTCTTTCTAAACCAAGACCCCTTTCTTTTTCTTACTTGCTATTTTGATTGACCCTTGACATTTTGTAGGATCCCTGAGGTGTTTCACCTCCCCAGAGGAGGCTTTCCTTGCATCCAAAACCATCCAAATCAGCCATCTAATCAAGGAAATCGAACTTCATCATCCAGACTCCAATCAGAGTGCTGTGTGATCTCTTCATCGGACGTTCTTCAAATCACTGATTGGTAACATCCTTTTCTTCTTTTAATTTTTGATTTGATGAAGATAAGCTATCATAATCCTGGAGTTTCTCAATTCTCGGGTCCTGGAATTTTTTATTTTGCATGAGTTTGCCTGCGATACGATGATTCTATGCATTGCTCTTCTTCTTGCTAGTTCTTACTTTTATTTGGGAATTTAGCTTACAAACTAAATTATAAAAATTACAAAAAAATTATTTTACTATTTTTCCTGCATGTGAAGCAATCTTAGAGTCATCCCACATCATTTTTGTATTATAGTAGGTTTAGTATAGTTTTCTATTTGCTTTGCATTCTCAAACCCTAATTCAGCATTCTGTCCACTGCATTAGGTGTCTAGGTTTCACTTGATTTTGGAATCCTAAACATTTTATTTTTTTATAAAATTTTCACTTAATTCCCTATTTTCTGTTCTAGTAATTATCATAATTTTTAATTATTTTTATAGAAACCCTAAAGTCTTAAAAGTTATCATCATAGGAACCCTAACAGAATCCTGAAAATTTCTGCAGCAGTCCAAAACCCCTAAGATTTGCATTATCATTTGATTTTTTTTTGCATAACATTTAGTTGGTAGAATCATCACCATCCATCCTCTTTAATAGAATTTTCTTTATTTTTTTTGATATTGAAATATGTGTCAAAGTCTACATCGATTGAAACCCTAATATCCTGAATTCTGCTATTTCTGCATTTGGACTCAACCTAACCTAATCAACTTCCAAACACCCCAATCCCAAGCCAAATTTTGTTTGCTAACCCCAGTAAACTTAAACTTAACTTGACATCTCATAAATTAATTAAAAATCATTTTATTTTTTGATTGTTTTAGATTGCATCAGGACCATTGAATGTTCATCATCTTTTAATCTAATCTTAAGGGCAATCAATATAACATCAGGGTAGGAGGTCATAACCTGTCCTGGGCCCAAAACAACCATCTAGTATTTCCATCCAAGCCTTAATTAAAATTAATTAGACTTAATTTGCCCTAGTGGACAAGGTGATACCCAACAGGTCAGGTCCGAACCGTGTGGGCCAACTAGTGCATTTAATCTTATGGCTATTACTGAAAGCTAGTGTCTAAGGATGGGGGTCTAGAGTCAAACGACCTAAGTGGACTGGTTGTTTATAATTAGGACCCTGTGACAAGCAGGGGGAGCCTCCCACCACCCCAACCCCTACTTGGCTAGTGGAAGGATTAGCTACTGGGTTAAGTGTAAGTTGAGTTGACCCATCCAGTTTTGGCTTTAGGTCTAGGAAACCCTAGATTGTACTAACCTTTTTTCTTTTGCATGCTTGGCTGCACCATTCTACTTTGATTGATTGTTTGATTGCAAGACCACTAGACTAGGAACTCAATATCAGAAGTCTAAACCCCAACCCAGTTCAACCATGGAGTCCAGTCTTGAAGCTCTTATAAGAAAAATGAATGAACAGATGGTTGCCCAATTAACCACCCAGATTAACCAATCCAATACCCAATTGAACCATAAGCTTGACCAACTGATCTAATCAAGTAATCAAGCAATCCATAGTGTTGATCAAGTAGGAGATCGGTTAGGAACCCTAGACAAGACCCATAGGACTGAACCCATAACCTATGAACCCATAACCCTTAGTCAGCCTGAGCCCAATAGGATTAGTACCCTTAGATATGAACCCAGTGTTACTGAGGAGCACCTTAGCCAACCTACCCTTGTCACCCCAGTCATTAGTCAGTTTTTCCTTAGTCTATCCCCTCTTACCACCTTATTGGTTCAGCCAAATGATCTTGAAGAGGAGATATATGAGGCTGACCCAAGTTTAGTAGAACAATATGAGGAGGAAGAAGAAGAGTTCCCCATAGAAGACTTAGAGCTAGTTGAATCAATAGATACCCAGGTAGAAGACCACCCAACAATAGTTGACCCTGACCATACCCAAGTAGGAGCCGACCAAGATTTAGCTAACCCTAGCCGTACCCAAACAGTAATAGACATAGAGTTAGCTAACCAAGTAGTGGAAGAGTTGTTAGAGGAAGAGAACCCTAATACTATTACTAGAGTTTTACCTGAGGAGACACTAACTAAAAGTGCAACTGTAGAGCCCAGTCCTTTGATTTATGAGCCAGAAGAATTCATTAAGGACTTGATCTCTTTGAATCAGTACCCTTAGGATGAAGTTACCTCTTTAACTCCACTTGATCTCTTCCCTGAAATTAACGACATTTTCTTCCATAATGCAGACCCTTTAGATAGACATCAACCCTATAAGGTTAACCGCATTAGCCTAGGATTAATCCCTGATACCCCTTCTTATATCCTACTCTTTCCAAATAACCCTGAACCCTTTTCATACTTTCTAACTTTCCAAACCAACCTTGAATCCACCTCATATTTTTTACCATTTCATGAATTTTTTTATGTTTCTTTAACCATTCATTGGCATTTTATAGAAGTAAGCATACTACATTCATACATTATGCATGTTAGGTTTGCATCTTACTTCTTGCATACCCTATGGCATTTAGTAGGCATACATAGTAAATTTTCATGCGCATGCCATGCTAGGGTCAAATATAGAAAGTCTATAGTGTGTTAGGTTAGACCCTAGAAAGTCCAATAAAATTTTCTTCGATAGGAAAGTTTAGTCGAGTCTAATAGGTATTAGTTAAGTCCAATAAATCCTCAACCTTGAATCATCTGTTTGCACCTACACTAGCCTCTGCACAGCATATGTATCATGAAATTAGTCAAGAGCTGAACATAATTAATGAACTAAATAACAACTTGGCTGATTCCCAAAAAAAAGATGAAGAATTTTCTGTAGAGGAATATGTGACTGTCAAAGAATTTTCTGCTCGCGAAGCTGGCCCATCAGAAATAATGAATAGTAGTGGACCCAATGCCTATGTGCCTGAGATATCACCTGATTTAGGTATTAGCTCCACCTTCATCATCTTAGACTTTGTAAAGTCTAGGAAGCCGGTAGTGATACCCAGCGAGCCCCTTGAGCCACTCCCATTCTTTGAAAGAGAACCTACCCTAGAGCGATCACATATAATTTGGCCTTATGGTGAGGTAAAGATTGAAAAAGCTCTGGATGATCAAGCTATCAGTACCCAGGATAGAGACTGTCAGTGGTATTTGGTCCGGTGGCAAGGTCAACAAGAATCTGAGGACTTGTGGAATGCTGGTGCGGATCTGCAGTGCCTCAACCCAGACCCTCCTTGAGCCAAATTGACCCATACTCAACGGGGTCGAGTTCCTCCTGCCACGGGAGAATTGGTGGGGACACCAAGATAAGACACAGATCCCTGGATCCCATATGGTTTACTTAGTCATGTATCAAAGTTTTGAAAATTTTGTAATCAATTAAGATTGAGTCCTGTAATAAGTTGAGGTTAGTTGATTTGTCTCTACCCTCAACCTGATCATTATTTTGAGTCTGTATATCAGTTATGAGTCCAATATGAGCTCAGTTTTTATACAAGAGAGGAGGTTACCATATTTTGGAGTTCCACCAGGCTACATCTAGGAGTCAGAGGCCACTACATCAGCCCATTAGATTTTGTGTGACAACCCAAGATCCAAGATGCTTCCGGAAATCCTGATTCTTTCTAGATGCCCTCTAGATACCCAGATTCCCTTTCAGATGCCAGAGCATATTCTTAGAATAGGGAACCCATGTTTCCAAAGGTCCAGCTGCATCCAAGCTCAAAGAAGTCAAGCCCAGATGCCAAGCCCAAGCCCTTAAGAAGCAAGATTCCAGGGAATATTCCTGCAACCAGGCTAACAGGCCACCTCAGCTTCCAGAGGCCCAAACCCATGCACCCAAGCCCCTTTGGGCTGGCCCCTTGATACTCCTAGAGGTCCAACACACCCCCCTAGGCATCCTTGAAGTGTTGACCAAGTCCAAGAGGTGTCCTTGAGTGGAATAGTCAAAGCATGAAGGGAAAAGGAGAAGACTAGGTCAATTCCTAACCTAATGGGGATTTATTTTTCTAACCTAGCTAGGAAAGGACTTGTATTCCAATTTGGAAGAGGACTTGTAACCCAAGTGTAGCCATGGTTAGTGAGGGCATGGGAACTCTATAAATACCCCACCCCTCCCCCTCTTGTAATCAACTTTTATTCATGATATCAAAAACCCTGGTGAATTTATTTTGAGCTTGCGAGCTTATGTTACTTTATTTTTTTTGGTTCTTTGGTTTGTGTTTGTGTTTCCTTGCTGCCCTAGCATCCTCCACACCCTAACTCACTGCCATCCAAGACTTCACACATCCAAGAAGGAGTGCCCTGGCCACCAAGCAAGGACATCTTCATCAAGCTTCAAGCCGCCGCACTTCTAAATCCTAACCTGATTCTTTCTAAACCTAATCCCCTTTCTTTTTCTTACTTGCTATTTTGATTGACCCTTGACATTTTGTAGGATCCCCAAGGTGTTTCACCTCCCCAGAGGAGGCTTTTCTTGCATCCAAAACCATCCAAATCAGCCATCTAATCAAGGGAACCGAACTTCATCATCCAGACTCCAATCAGAGTTCTGTGTGATCTCTTCATCGGACATTCTTCAAATCACTGATTGGTAACATCCTTTCCTTCTTTTAATTTCTGATTTGATGAAGGTAAGCTATCCTAATCCAGGAGTTTCTCAATTCTTGGGTCCTGGAATTTATTATTTTGCATGAGTTTGCCTGCGATACGATGATTCTATGCATTGCTCTTCTTCTTGCTAGTTCTTACTTTTATTTGGAATTTAGCTTACAAACTAAATTATAAAAATTACAAAAAAATTATTTTACTGTTTTTCTTGCATGTGTAGCAATCTTAGAGTCATCCCGCATCACACATCCATAGATGCGTCTAAAGTGTGCAAGCTGCAGAGGTCCATCTATGGACTGAAGCAGGCTTCTCGGAGTTGGAACATGCATTTTGATAAATGTATCAAGATGTATGGTTTCATTAGGAATTGAGAGGAACCTTGTATATATAAATGGGCAAATGGTTCTATAATTGTATTTCTTATTTTGTATATGGATGACATTTTCCTAAACGGGAATGACGTTCCAACATTATAAGGAATAAAGGTCTGGCTTTCATTTCAATTCTTTATGAAAGACTTGGGTGAAGCCTCATTCATACTGGATATGAAGATCTATAGAGATAGATCTAAGAGGCTTCTGAGACTATCTCAATCTATGTACATAGACACTGTGTTGAAGCGGTTTAGTATGGAGAATTCTAAAAGGGACTATCTCCGATAGGTCATGGAATTACTTTTTCCAAGAAGGATTGTGCGACAACTCTTGAAGAAAGAGAGCGTATGAGTAGGATTTCATATGCTTCAGTAGTGGGTTCTGTTATGTATGCTAGCTATGTACTAGACCAAACGTGGCATACTCACTAGGGGTAGTGAGCAGATACCAGTTTGACCCAGGTGAAGCTCATTAGAAAGTTGTTAAGAACATCCTTAAGTATTTGAGAAATACTAAGGACCACTGGCTTATTTATGGAGATTCTGACTTAAAACTTGTGGGGTACACTGACTCTAGTTTTTAGTTAGATAGAGATGATAGTAAGAGTTTGTCTGGTTTTGTGTTTACCCTTAACGGTGGAGCTGTCTGCTAGAAAAGTTTCAAGCAGCATACAATGGCTAATTCTGTTTGCAAGGTAGAGTATATTGTGGCATCAGATGCATCAAAGGAGGCTGTGCGTTGCAGAAGTTCCTAGGCAAGCTGGGAGTGGCACCTTCCTTAGATGGTCCTATTTCGGTATATTATGATAGCATTGGAGCCATAGCTCAAGCCAAAGAGCTGAAGTCACATCAGTGGACCAAGCATATTCTGCGTCATTATCACCTTGTCTGGGAGATCATTGAACGAGGTGACATCGAGCTTCTAAAGATCGATGGTAAGGCCAACCCCTTCATTAAAGCAATATGAAACTAATGCCCTTTATTAATAAAGAAGAATTAAGTACAAAGTTAATGCCCTAAAAATTACAATGTGTCTAGCAAACTTGGTTTTTAGGTTATACTCTAACAGTTTAACCCTAAGCCATCCAGAGCATTAGGAGATTAAAGGAATAAGTTGACTGATATTCCATATTCGACTGGTTCATGTTGCTCTGCAACCTTCAACCTATCCGGACACCGGGTGTCATTGCTAGATGGAAACTTTAGCTGGTACTGAAAATATTCTCATGCTACCAGTTTAGTGTTGAACCTATAAAGTCACACACTGAGGATTTCTTCTTACTTTGTTGGCATGGGAATGATTAGGAATCATTCCAGACTCATTTGACAAAGAGTTGTCAAAAACTCGAGTTGGCTTATTTGGATGAGTCGACTCAAGTCATCCGAGTCGACTCGAGCAATCGAGTCGACTCGACTGACGGGTTACTGTAAAATCTGAGAACCCTCCATTAAATGCTATAACAATTATAAAAGTTTAATGGTTGGCATTTTTGGGTTGTTATTACTTACTGTTGCTGAAGTCCAAAGGTCTCCTGACCTACTGGAATCCCAAGAGACTAAAACCTACCTTTAATCTCTCATTATACCCCTTTATTGGTTTTGGGGGCTGCTGTTAAAAAGGCAAGGCTGAAGAAGGTGGATGGTTGAGGTTTTCTGATATTCCATATCCAAAAATCTGGATCAAAGTTGAGACTCTGCCCAGAAAATTTCTAAGACAGAGATCTTGCTTGATCCTTGAGAGATTGTGAGATTTGATCTTCGGGATAGAGTGAGGTTTGGGTTTTGGGATTCTTGAGTGCATACCTTCTATTGAAGGTTTGGGACAAAGAATTGGAAAAGGGTTCTCAAGCATCTTTGTTCTAGCACCACTATAGCAACAGTCCTTCAAGGAGTTGAAGGAGTCCGCATATCTTCAAGGAGTTGAAGGAGTCCTTACTGCTGACATTGTTTCCGAAGGGGCTAGCACCTTGAATGAAGGAGAAGAACCACGTTACATGGTGTGAACCACCCGTAGAGACGGTACATGTGTGCTGCTTGTAGAGTAGGAATTTTTTCAACAGGTTGGAACCGCCCTTGGGATTACGACTGAGAGCCAGGGATTTTATTGTAACCTTTGGTGAACGTCAATAAGGTATGTCTTTATTTTATGTATGACATAATTATCATTACTGCATCATTGTGTGATTTCTGGATGGTTCTATTTTTCATACAATATTTGCATGATTTCATATTTACATTACTCTAGATGTATCTTGATCCTGGTAGGGCCTTATGTTAATTAGATTAACATCTATAGATAAAATGATTTTATCATTTTTCGCTGCTACATGCCTTTAAAAAAGTTTTAAAATGCATGTATCGCCCCTTAGGAACGGTTCCTTACACTTTGCAGGTTCTCTCACTGATTTGGGATTGAAGATGAAGGTTCCAAGTCATGAACCAAGTGCAAAGTAAGTTCTCAAGTTTTGGGAATACTAGTCTTACAATCTAGTCCTCATTCCTATGAGTGGTGAGAGCTTCCTTTCTACCAAATATTTTTTTTTAGCCTTCATTGTTGGTAGTAGAACCACTTTTTGGCTCTTTAGATATGAGAATTGAAGGTGTTTGACCTAGTACAAATGGTTTCCTATCCATGAGATCCTTCCTATATTAATTTGAATGTGACATGCATGTGGGTGTCTAATTTTTGATCAACTAGTTTCTTACTTGGAAGATAATTGTCTCTCTTATACTTATTTTCGATTCATGATTGTAATCCATTGCTCATCATGGATAACTGGTCATCTAAAGCACATCATCATCCATTCATTTCATTCATTTTTTTCTCGCATCAATTTTTTGGTATCAGAGCTTTAGGTTATACTAGATCAAATTGCTAAAATTCTGCTCTAGTATAGTTCCATGATTTTTAACTTTTTTTTAAAAGCTCAAAAAAAAATTCAAAAATATTTTTTGCTGCATTTTAGGACTTTAAGATCTGAGATCCAAATTTAAAAAAAAAAAATAATTTTGAAGTTTAATTTTTGTCATTTTAAGTTGCTTCCTTAGTTAGCTCATAGCTTGTTTTAATTCTAGCTTTCCCTCCATCAAGTTTGCTCCTTCAAATTTAAAAAAAATAAAAAGAAAATTATTTGAATTTCAAGTTTGAATATGAGATCTCCACTTCTAAAAATTCAAGTTCTAAATTTTTTTGAATTTAAATTTCGAATTTTGGGTGTTTTATGGGTAAAGGTTTGTTAGCTAGAGGTTTATTGTAACAACTTTTACAACAAGCTTTCAAAAATGAATTTCCTAACCAAAATTCAAAAATTAAAATTTAAAATTTGGAATTTTAAATCTGATAAATCTAATTTAAAATTTAAATTTCTAAAATTTTAAAATTTAAATTTCAAATTCTCAAAACTAGTTAGTTGGAAGTTTGTTAATTGCTGAAATGTTTCTTACAACAACTTTTACCTTCAAGAATGAATTTTTTAACTATAACTCAAAATTTAAAATTTAAATTTTGAGTTTTGGAATTTAGACTTCAAAACAAAAATTTTTCAATTTAAAATTTAAATTTTTTGAATTTTTTTGAAATTTTGAAAATTAAATTTTAAATCATAAGTTTGAGCTAGTCTAGTTATTATGTTGGCTAGTTGGTGATTTGTTTATGCATCCATCTCTAAATCCACTTAAGGACATTCAATATCAACATAAGGGAAGGAGGTCATTACCTTTCCTTGGCCCAAAATAACCACCCATATCTTGCATTGACCTAAGCCTAATTAAAATCGAGTAGGAACCTAAAACTAGGGACATTCACGAGTCAAGTTCATGTGCAAGATGAGACAAAGTACTACTTGAGTTTGTATTTACTCTTGGAAATTGGTGTCTAAGGCTAAAGGTACAACGACAAATGCCTTAAGCGGACTTACAATTTTTAATTAGGATCTCATGAAAGCGAGGGGAGCCTCCCACAACCCCACCTCTTACCTAGCTAATGAAAAGGGTAACTGCATTCTTCACTAGCACCTAGTTAATTCCTATCACATTGAACTTCTAGGTCTAGGAGTCCTAGAAGTTAGGTTTGTACTGTATGTCCAATAGGTCAAAAGCTAGATACCAACAGTCCCATACTCAGTTTGGTTTATCCATGGAACCCAATCTTGAAATTTTGATGAGGACCATAACTAAAAAATTTGATACCATGACTGTTCAATTAGAGCAAATGGACAAAGAGTTAGGTCAAGTGAAGGATCATATTGGAGCCCTTGAAGAGTCTTAATTAACCCCCACCGAACTTGAGTCACCTAGGCCAATTTCTCGTGGTCCAAGAGCCCATCATCATGATCTCACCCCTAAGTACAATCCAAGATGACATTACCATGACTTTGTAATCAGGAGGAGAGAGTCATTAGGAGCATTCGACCTTATGCATCCACTTTTGATGGAAATCTAGACCCTAAGGTGTACATTGATTGGGAAAAAAAAATGGATCGATAATTTGGGTGGAATGAGATGTCGAAAGAAAGGAAGTTTAAATTTGCCAAATTTAAGTTAGTCTGACATACTAGGCTATATTAGAGAGATGTTGAACGCATATGTTATCGTAAAGGAGAAATGTCTATAGTTACTTGGAAAGCCATAAGAGTAAGCTTAGGAAGAAGTACCTAGGCAGGTCCTATTAGCAAAGACTTTTAGACCAATGACAAAGATTGCATCAAGATAACAAAAATGTATCTAAATACATTGCCAAATTCAATGAGTTTGTCAAGAGATGTAACATAGTCGAATTTGAGGCCATGACCATATCCATATTTCAAGCAGGCTTACGTAAGAAAATCCAGTGGGAATTGTTTTAATGGGAAATCCATGACCTAGAACATGCTTATCAAATTGCTAAGAACTTCGAGACATTTTAGAGGAAACTCATGATTTGTCGATCTAAGTCCGACAGGAATAGTATATCTAGATATAGGCCTAGTTCTAGTGAGATATCTTCAAACCAACCGACTCCTACTACCCCATTAGTTTGCAAGGAAGAAGCTCCTGAACCCGTTGAAGAGCTAGAATAAGAAATATATGAAGCTGAATCGAGTCTAATAAATGAGTATGAAGGAGATGAAGAAGAGATTGAACCCATTGAAGAATTAGAGGAAGAAGCTCCTGAACCCATTGAAGAATTTAAGGAAGAAGTCTATAAAGCTGGGTCTCACCTAGTGGATGAGTATGAGGGGCATGATACCATCCAAAATGAACATGAACCAATGCTTGCAATAGAGGATAAACTTGGAATAGTTAACCAACCTAAGGAAACTAGAGATGGGAATAATCAGCTTTAAGAAAATAAAGTCCAGGAACACAACCCTAAAGAGCAACCCCAAGAAATGGTAGAGTTCATAACGGAAGAGGATGCAGAGATAAATTTAATCAATGCTAAGGGTTCACAATGAAAGATCATTGAAGGATCACCCATTGGAATATTGTCCACATTGTCCACTAAAAAAGTCCAGGATCCATCCCAGAAAAGGCAACCCCAGGAAGTCATAAAGTTTTTAAAAGATTTTCAAAATGTATTTCCAAAAGAGTTACCTGATCATCTTCCACTATTAAGGGACATCCAGCATGTCAAAGACCTAGTCCCAGTAAGATTCCATAGTTATTTCTGGAAAACATTGTGGCACATGTTAGGGACCAAACTGAACTTTGCTGCCACCTACCTAAAATTATGTACAAGAGCCTTGGAAACCTATTAAAGGTGGGAATATTAGAAATTATGAACTTTTATTACCTTGCCTACAATAAATCATTAATTTCACTAAGAATAAAGCTCATTTAAGCTTATCCTTTTGTTATTTGGTATCATTTGAGTTTATCCATCTGACCTTATCCTTTTACCCATGCATGCTCGAATTTCCAAGTCTATAGAGTCATATGCACAGCATGTTAGAGATTTGCACAAAGGGATTAATAAGAAAATTTGAGCAATGAAACTTACAAGCATATGGCTAATTTCCATAAGAGAGTCAAATATTTTTATAAAGGAGAGTATATAAACAAACTGCATGCCCGTGGTGCAGGTCCTTTCAATAAATAAACAAAATTGGACCTAATGCTTATGTGCTGGACTTACCATCTAACTTTGGTATTAGTTCCACCTTCAACATTAGAGATCTAGTAGAGTACAAGGAACCAACAATCATGCCCAGTGAGCCATTTGGACCTGATCCCATCTTTGAGAGTGAACCAATCCCTGAGTATCCACTAGCTACACTGCCAAAGCGGCGAGATAGGATTGAGCGAATATTAGATGATAAGACTATCACTACCCAAAATAAGGACTATTAACGCTATTTGGTTCATTGGCAAGGTCAACCTGATTCTGAAAACTCATGGATCATTTGAGAGGATCTACAAAGAATCTATCTAGACCTACTACAGTATTACCAAAGTCAAAATGACCCATACTCGACAAGGCCGAGTTCCTTCCACCCTGGGAGGATTGATGGGGATATCGGCAAAAGAAAAAGGTTTCAAGCTAACTCCTTATGGTTTTGCAATTAGATTTTTCAATAGGATCCACTTGAAACCAATGGATGAAAGCCCACTTCCCCTGAGCCAGCTCCATGATCTCTCAAATGCTCTCAAATAAAGCCCCTCCTTATATGCCACTTAGAAGCCTCTCTTGGTCAACACTTGGAAGCATAATTGGGTATCACTTGGAAGCATTTCTTGGATAATACTTGGAAGCATAATTGGGTGCCACTTGGAAGCATTTTTGGACCACACTTAGAAGCCTCCATGGATGCCACTTGGAAGCTCCTCTTGATGCCACTTAGGCGCCACATGGGATTAGTTGCAACCAAATTTTATTAGAACTACTTTTTGTTAGAATTACATAACCCATTTTGTTAGCCTAACTAATCTAGTTAGAATTAGAGTTACTTTTCCTTCTCCATGGCCTAACCCATGGTGTACCTTGGGGCCTATAAATAGGACCCAAGCTCCTCTTGTACCCATGCTATGGTTGAATGAAAAGAAGTTTGTTTGATTCCATTTTGTTGCCGAGTTCTTAATTTTTTGCTCCTTGTGTGGAGAGGGTGAGAGGCCCTAGTCTAGCTTGTTTCTTTTGTTTCCTAGCCTAATATCTAGGTCACTCCTTAAGGGAGAGGGTGAGAGGCCCATTCTCCACTTCAAAGAAGTCCTATCAAGGTCCTTGAAGTGCACTCCATGAGGGAGAGGGTGTGAGACCCAAAGCTTGCCGCCTAGCTTCAATCCATCCCCAAGCTTTCATCTCCTTGCTTTACCTTATTCATTTCCTTCTTTCAATTTGCTTCCATGCCCTTATAGCAAGTTCTTTGCAGGTTCTCTTGCTGATTTGGGGTTGAAGATGAAGGTTCCAAGTCATGAACCAAGTGCAAGGTAAGTTTTCAAGTTTTGGAAATACTAGTCTTACAATCTAGTCCTCATTTCTATGAATGGTGAGAGCTTCCTTTCCACTAAATATTTTTTTTGGCCTTCATTATTGGTAAGAGAACCACATCATGGCCCTTTAAATATAAGAATTGAAGGTGTTTGACTTAGTACAAATAGTTTCCTAGCCATGAGATCCTTCCTATATTAATTTGAATGTGACATGCATGCGAGTGTCTAATTTTTGATCAACTAGTTTCTTGCTTGGAAGATAATTGTCTCTCTTATACTTAATTTCAATTCATTCTTGTAATCCATTGCTCATAATGGATAGCTAGTCATCTAGAGCATATCATCATCCATTCATTTCATTCATTTTTGTCCTGCATCAACCTCTTATTCGCTAGCCCACCGTGCACTTCTCTCAAGAAGCATCTTAACTCTGGATTGGCATCAGGATCCCCAAGCATGTGGCCACGTTTGCTCCTCAACCCAAAATCTTTCGCACTCAAAATAAGGAGTGCGAGGAAAATGATGCAGGGGGTCAACCCCATGTACCCTCAATATCCTAGGGCTTCACAAGCCGAACTTAACCTCTGGCATTGAGGACCCATCATCCTTTGGACAGAGGAGAATCACACCTTGAGTCCCGCGGCCCATCTAACCCTCGACCTTAGTAAAAGCGCTTGGACCAACCTTGGATCTTTATATCTAACGGAAAACAGGAGCTCTCAGGTAGCACTTCTCAAGATGACCGAAGGAAGAACTGACCGATACTCATTTTTGTGCACCTTATTGAATGATCAGGAGGCCATATCTCATAATCCTCAATAAATCCTCGCAATTAAGGAGAGTATGACTAGTCCCATGTAATGATCCACATCACCATTAAGAAGCATGGCTTACTCCGTGCAAGAGACAAAGTCCTAATTAAGGGAGAGCACACATTCTATACAAATAGAATAATCCCATGACAATCTATGTCGTCGGATCTTCAATCCTATCACTTCTCACCAAATCTACTGAGAGCTTCTTATTCTAAAAATATCCATGTCTCTTTCCTATAAAAAGGGATTCTCTAAGAGCCCTAAAGGTATGATGTCTCTCTGGTCTTCACTCCTTTCTTTCACTTATTCTCGATTCCAGACTTGAGTGTCGGGGGTCCACACTAGAGTCATCTCTAACCGTGGGCTTTACTTGCAGGCACGTCTCATGAGTGCCACCTCTCCAGCAAACTTTGACAATCTAGCCGGAATCAACAGCAACACAAACAATAACTAATATGGTGGAATGAATAATTTATGTGTATGAAGATAAACTATGATATGTTCTTTAAATCAAAATTATTACAAAAATTTATATAGTTAGTCATGAGCATTATATCAATATATATCCCTACCAAAAAAAACATGGACGATAGCCCATTAGGGAAACATCCCAATTGCAAAAAATACTTTGAGTTGTATTTGCCTCCTTTTAATAAAACTAATAGTTACCAAGTGATATGGCAATATCACTGACGTGGAGTGTATGTCAGATCCAGCTGGACACAGGCTGTGCCACGTGAATTTTTCTTTCGAAATCCCCCCCCCCCGGTGGCTTGACCCGCGGGGGGGGTCGTTCTCACCCGAGACGTAGCGCTCCTGCTCCTTCGCCAGGTGGCACCCCAAGATAAGTCCACCTTGGCCGAAGTCGAGCCTTTCTCTGCCACATCGCCAGGTGTCCGCCCAGGAGGGGTCCACCTCGACCGATGCTGGCGGTCTCTGCTCCCTCGCCAGGTGGCGCCCCAAGATGGGTCCATCTCGATCGAGGTCGAGCCAGGCGCTCCTGCTCCTTCGCCAGGTGGCACCCCAAGATGGGTCCACCTTGGCCGAAGTTGAGACATCCCTGCCACTTCGCCAAGTGTCGGGCCAGGAGGGGTCCACCTAGGCCGATGCTGGCAGCCTCTACTCCCTCGCCAGGTGGCACCCCAAGATGGGTCCACCTCGGCCAAGGTTGAGCCAGGCGATCCTGCTCCTTCGCCAGGTGGCACCCCAAGATGGGTCCACCTCGATCGAAGTTAAGCCTTCCTTTGCCACTTCGCCATGTGTCCACCCAGGAGGGGTCCATCTCGGTCGAAGTTGGCTGCCTCCGCTCCCTCGCCAGGTGGCACCCCAAGACGGGTCCACCTTCACCGAGGTCGAGCCAGGAGCTCCTGCTCCTTTACCAGGTGGCACCCCAAGATGGGTCTACCTCGGTCGAAGTCGAGCCTTCCTTTGCCACTTCGCCAGGTGTCCGCCCAGGAGGGGTCCACCTCGATCGAAGTTAGTTGCCTCCTCTCCCTCGCCAGGTGGCGCCCCAAGACGGGTCCACCTCCGTCGAGATAGAGCCAGGTGCTCCTGCTCCTTCACCAGGTGGCACCCCAAGATGGGTCCACCTCGGCCAAAGTCGAGCCTTCCTCTGCCACTTCGCCAGGTGTCCGCCCAGGAGGGGGCCACCTCGATCAAAGTTGACTGCCTCCGCTCCCTCGGTAGGTGGCGCCCCAAGACGGGTCCACCTCTGCCAAGGTCGAGCCAGGCGTTCCTACTCCTTCGCTAGGTGGCACCCCAAGATGGGTCCACCTCGATCGAAGTCGAGCCTTCCTCTGCTACTTTGCCAAGTGTCCACCCACGAGGGTTCCACCTCGGCCAAAGTTGGCTACCTTTGCTCCCTCACCAGGTGGCACCCCAAGATGGGTCCATCTCCACCGAGATTGAGCCAGGCACTCCTGCTCCTTCGCCAGGTGGCACCCCAAGATGAGTCCACCTTAGTCAAAGTTAAGCCTTCCTCTGCCACTTTGCTAGGTGTCTGCCCAGGAGGGGTTCATCTTGGTCGAAGTTGGCTGCCTTCCCTCCCTCACCAGGTGGCGCCCCAAGATGGGTCCACCTCCGTCGAGGTCGAGCCAGGCGCTCATGCTCCTTCACCAGGTGGCACCCCAAGATGGGTCTACCTCGGCCGAAGTCGAGCCTTCCTCTGCCACTTCGCCAGGTGTCCGCCCAAGAGTGGTCCACCTCGGTCGAAGTTGGCTGCCTTCGCTCCCTCGCCAAGTGGCGCCCCAAGATGGGTCCACCTCCACCGAGGTCGAGCTAGGCACTCCTGCTCCTTCGCCAGGTGGCACCCCAAGATGGGTCCACCTCGACCGAAGTCGAGCCTTCCTCTGCCACTTCGCCAGGTGTCCGCCCAGGAGGGGTCCACCTCAGCCGAAGTTGGCTGCCTCTGCTCCCTCGCTAAGTGGCACCCCAAGATGGGTCCACCTCGATCGAGGTCAAGCCAGGCACTCCCGCTCCTCCGCCAGGTGGCACCCCATGATGGGTTCACCTCGATCGAAGTCAGCCCTACTCTAGAAGCCTCGGGGAAGTCAGAGGCACGAGCCACGAGGTTGCTGCTAGAGTCGGTGCATGGCATGCCCCGTACGGGGTGCCCAGTACGGCCCACAATGATGCACGGAACCTCATTTATATCAGTTAAGAAGGACCCCGCGATCGAGGCATCGAATCCTTGTGGTCAGGGGCCTGGAACCCCGGAAGTCCACGATCAACGCCCCGGGATGAGGGCTCCCGCACTTGGCTCAAGATCTCACCAGGTTCCTCTTTTCATGACAGCACGGCAGATGAGGCAAGTTGCCACTTAACTCCCAGGCTTGAAGAAGAGGGGGGAAGGGTGGAAAGGAGCCGAAGACCTCGGGAGCCTCCGGAGGGTAGAGTGAAAAAGCTGAAGGTGATCCGGCGGTATAAAAGGGATGGTAAGAGCGGATGAAGAGGTAAGCCACTAAGATAGAAGAACACCGACAAAAAGGGGAATGACTCTGAGGCTCCCTGAAGTTCTTAGATGCAAGTCCGACGAGTCCAGTGCAGAAAACTGAGTGTCAACCCCTCTCATTCCCACACTTCTTTCATCAAAATCTCCTCTAAGCATGGGAATCCAGCAGAGACTTGTCTTAGTGGATCTGTTCCGTCTTGCCATTCACTAACTTGACCGTCAGAGTGCCCCCGTCGGAAACCCCGGCCTGGGTCTCTGACCTTGTTTTGCAGGTCTGGAGGCTTGGAGATCCCGAGGTGAAGGAGTCCAAGGTCCGGTGCCAGCTCATAAGCTACACGCCACAGTGGTAAGATCGGCGATAGATTGGCATGCCAGGAAGGGGGGCACAGAACAGTTCCCCTGCACGAGCAAGCCCCCCGTGAGCAAGAGAATAGCTCAACCGCAAGCATGGTGGTGACACACAGGCGTGAAACTTCCACCAGCTGGGCGGGAGAGGTTCCCTCTCCTCCGGGCCCATACAACCTAGAGAGGGAACTTCTCGCTCCTCCTCCTCCTCCCCAGCTATCCTCGGTGGACAGTCCTATTGCAGCTATCGTCCAGCAGCTACAGACACTGACTATAGCTGTATGGCATCTGAAGCATCAACAACGCTCCCTGGCCACTCAGCCCCAACCAGGGACCCCCGCGGCCCTAGCCGTGGGTCCCCGTGGAAGCCTGCGCTCTATTCAAGGCAGGCCATCCCGTCCACGGGCAGTAACCAACCCCCGCAGGAGCGATCAAACTCCCGTGAAAAGAAACCGCACTGGGTCGGTGGATCATGAGAGTCGATCCCCGGTCGATGATCTTGAAGCCGTCCGGTGCAGCAGGTGCCACCGGGGAAAGGCCCCTCTCTACGACCAGTCGGCACCTCCTTCTCCAGCGGCCTCGATGGAAGGTTCCACTGATGAGGCCATCAGGCGCCTAGCCGAGAGATGCCTGGAGGAGATGAGCGCAAGTTGGTGGAGTTCTCCCGTCGCTTTGCCAACATGCAGGGCTCCCCTAGCGAGCTAGTGGGCTACAACGCCCAACCACCCTTCTCCCAGGAAATCCAAGAGGAACCGATTCTGAATCGGTTCCGTATGCCTCAGTGGATCCCTATAATGGGACCACCAACCCCTTGGACCACCTGGAGAGCTATAAGGCTCTCATAAGAGTCCAGGGGGTGACGGACGCTCTCCAATGTATTGCCTTCCCGGCCACCCTCCGAAAGGCTGCTCGAGTTTGGTTCACCCACCTCGAGCCTGAGTCTATCAGCTCCTTCCACTAGCTGGAAGGAAAGTTTGTGGCACACTTTGACTCTTGCCGGAAGGTGCCAAGGGAGGTGGATAGCCTCTTCTCTATCTTCCAGCAAGACCAAGAGCCGCTGTAGGACTACATTACCCGCTTCAAGACTATTGCCCTAGAAATCTATAGCCTGGACGAGCCCGTCGCCATGCTGGCATTGAAGCGAGAGCTCAAGACCTCCCGTCTGACGTATTCCCTGGACAAGAAGCCCCCCAAGATGTATTCCGAGCTCCTCCTCCACGTCCACAAGTACATCCATGCTGAGGAAGCCAACTGTACCAGACGAGAGCTGGACGGAAAGCCTTTGAAGAAGCCTGCCCCAAAGGATGTCCCTGGGACCCGGAGGCCCGGACCACCTGCAGACTTCCGGCCGAGATCAAAGCTAAAAAACAGTCCCGTTTCGGAGCAAACCTTCACCCCCCTCCTTGCTCCAAGAATGAAGATCCTCATGGAGATCGAGGACGAACGCTACCTCCATCGACCTCCTCCTTAGAACCCAAGAAACAGTCATGACAAGATGAAGTACTGCCAGTTTCATCGTGACCACGTCGACGACACGAAGGAGTGCCATAATCTAAAATGGGAGATTGAGGAGCTGATCAAGAGGGGCTACCTCAGGAAGTTCGTGAGGAGTGAGGCCCAGTGGAGGACCAGCCAGTCGCGGCCCTTCCCCCCGTCCCTGTAGTTGATAACCACCCTACGGAGAAACTTGTGGGCATGATCTCTTGGGGGATAGGGCGCGCGTCGAAGAGAGCCCGGGAGGTGGGAGACCTGGAAAATGTACCCCCTTCGAAAAGGGGAATGAAAATGAAAATGAAAATGTAAACAATGATGCAGTGGTGGTCGAGATGACCATAGCTAAGCATCCTGTACATCGCATTATGGTGGATAGTGTGAGCTCTACTGACATACTTTTTTATGATACTTTCTTCCGGATGAATTTATCTCATGATCAGCTAAATCCAGTGCACACCCCTCTTGTGGGCTTCACCGGAGATTTTGTAGGGGTCGAATGGGAGATCACTCTCCCTGTTACCGCTGGATCCCCATCCCGGCAGAGCACGGTCATGATGACCTTCACCGTCGTCTGACTCCCATCACCTTACAATGCTATCCTGGGCCGTCTAGGGCTCAACCAACTGGATGCAGTCATTTCTACCAAAAGGATGCTGGTGCAGTTTCCTACCGCCTTTGGGATAGGAGTAATGAGGGGGACAGCTCAACCTGTCCCGCATTACTTACAGGCTATCCCGGGGGCCCGAAGTGCCAAGCTTGACTCTGACATCGATGACCTCGACCAGAGGGTGCAAGATCCCAGGGGAGGCCCCGTAGAATGCTTATTAACATACCCCCTTGGCTCAGACCCTCAAAAGACAGTGCAAGTAGGAGCCCAACTCCCGGAGGATGAACGAGCTCGCCTGCTGGATTTCCTCCTGGCGAACATGGATGTGTTTGCCTGGTCTGCTACGGATATGCCAGGTATTCCCTTGGAGGTTATCACCCACCAATTGAAGATTGATCCGAGTTGCCGCCCAGTCCGCCAGAAGAAGAGAACTTTCTCCACCGAAATATAGAAGGCAATCAATAAAGAAGTGGAAAAGCTCCTCACCACCGGCTTTGTATGAGAAGTGTAGTACCCTAGTTGGCTGGTGAACGTGGTGATTGAGAGTAAAATCATGGTTGCAGGTGCCTACGCTAAGCATGCAACAGCACAGGGAGCAGGTAAATATTTTAAAACATTTTTAAAATAAATACGAAAAACACCAACTCCGCACAGGATCTAGCATATGCAAGATGCATGTATTGGCATGATACAGGACATATAATATTTATAAACATTTTAATAAATCTAGATCTACACATGCACCGAAATTAAAACCCAAAAACATACCTTATTCCCAGCTGGAATAAGTCTTGGATAAACCTGGAATAGACTGGTATAACTGGAATAAAGTTATTCCAGTCGTCTTCCACCTTGGGCTGAAAATAGGGCTTCCGAAAAGTCCCCGGAACGCCGCCTTCCGGACCTCCGATCGCTCCCAAATTTGAGCTGTAGATTCTTAAGGAAGTTCTCTTCGATTTGGCACTGGTTTCTACAAGAAAAACTAATCCAATAAATCGTAAAAATTCGTCGAAGTCTGCTGCACAAAAATGGCAGCAGAACAGAGTAGCTGTCTTCGTCGTTGGATTTCGGGCAACTGGAGCGATCCCGGCTCGCGTGGTTTGCTCCGAGGAGTAGAAGAATACTCCCTCTAGAGGGGAGACATGCCCGGGGCTCTCCGATCCCTCTCCACGCGCGGTGCTAGCCGCCGGAAGATGGGCTTCACAATCACAGGTTTTCTGTAGCTGGGCAGAACATGAGCACTTAAAACAATGGGATTAAGGCCTTGTTTCTCTCTTACAAAACTCCTAAACCCAGCCCTAAAGATCTTTGCTTAAGCCTCTCAAAGATTGCCCAAAGCTCTCCTTTCTTTTTAGGCCTCTCTCATGGTGGAAAAAAAAAATCCTCTCGTTGAAAACTTCATCACACGAAACAGGACGCTGGTTTGGCTTTTATAAGCAAGTTGGGAGGGAGAGGGAGTTGTAGCGTTGGAAGGTGGAGAGGCAGCAGCAGTTGGTAGCAATAAACCCAATTAACAAGTCATTAAGGGAGGGATTAAAGCTATGAACCAACAGTGGAGGGAGAAGAGGAAAACGCCCAGCTTTTTGCCTTCACGAGTTTGGATTTCAACCGTTTTGCCTTCTCCAATCAAACGCATGGAACTTTTTTCTCTCCAATTACCGTGTAAAATGGTCCAAGGGAAAAAAATATCAAGGTGGAAACCGGTTTAACCAAAAAACGGTCCAATCCCTTTAAACCAAATGGTTCAATCCAATTGAACCTGGTTCAAGGAATAAAATTGGTTCACAACCAATTTGAGGCCGAAACGAACTCCGAATCAGTTCAAAACTGATTCAGAAAAATCCTGGCGCAGAGCAGGTCAACCCGGAACATTTTTCGGTCGACACAGACAAGGGCAAAATGGGGAAAAGAGTGCTCAAAAAATACTGTGACCATAAAACTGAGACAATTCCCAATCGTAATCGGTATCCGGATCAGAGAGTTATCCTCTGTGGCGTGTGACCTCATAGGTTCGATCCTAAACGGTAGCACTGGAATAATTTCTAGTACCAGCACAGGAAACCATCTAGCAATGGGTCCCAGCATCCAGATAGGTCGAAGATGCGGGAGCAAACTATCGAACCTCTGGCATATGGTTACCGTATAATTTATCCTTTTGACCTCTAATGCTCATGACGATTGAGATTGGGCTGCCAACCCAGACTGAGTCAGTCGACTACGTGTCTCAACCTTGCAAGCCAAGTGACTCTTCACTAGGACTACCCCGGCCAAGGATTTGCTAAATTGAGATACTGCGAGATATTCAATCCAAACTATTTGGACAGGTCAATTCTATCATGGTCCATCACTGCTCCACAAGTACTTGCCTGACCCAGAAACCTTCCGTCACCGGATTAAAAATCCGGGTAGTCTGGCACCAAAGCACAGGGAGTTGCTTGCAAGCTACCATGATGATCTCAGGTCAGAGGGACACATATACCCATATCTAATCGTGAGTATCCCTTTGGCAGAAAAGGGGCTGCACGGAGTCACGTTCAATGAGATATCAAATATCCCACTTGCAGATCACATCAGTGTCACCACACTCATTTTGGTCAAGAGGACAACCGAACGATGTGAACTACAACAACCTATACTTGATATATTGCTGTCCAGTGCAATATATCCTTTGGTTGTGAACTGGATTTAAGGACTACTCGATACATCCTCTCTGTATCGAAGTCAGTGTAGTCCTAAGGACTTCATCACATGGAAAGAGTTCATTTCAGGGAAATCAAGTATGTGATGAGCTGCCAATAATATTTTATTAATTCATAAAATGAATACAATACTTAGCACAATCGCCTACAACCTAGGCGATTGACTTTGGGACACAATTTCCAACAACTCCCACTTGTACTAAAGCCAATCAGAAGAGTATCTAATACACATTTCCCATTTATAATAGTCAAACTCTTTTATTCCGAGGGCTTTAGTGAAGGGGTCGGCCAGATTTTCTTTTCCATCGATCTTCAGAAGATTGATGTCGCCTCATTCCACGATCTCTCGTACGAGGTGGTAGCGCCGCAAAATGTGCTTGGTGCGGTGATGAGCTTTCGGCTCCTTAGCTTGAGCAATGGCTCCAGTGCTGTCACAGTACACCGGAACAGGACCATCTAGGGAAGGTACCACCCCTAGCTCTCCAAGGAACTTCCGCAACCACACAGCTTCCTTTGCTGCATCTGATGCTGTAATATATTCTACTTCGCATACCGAGTCTGCAACAGTTGCCTACTTGGAGCTTTTCCAGCACAGATCGCTCGTCCATTCAGGGTAAAAACAAACCCTGACACACTCTTGCTATCATCTCTATCTGACTGGAAACTGGAGTCAGTACCCCACAAGTTTCAAGTCAGGTTCTCCATAAATCAGCCATTGATCTTTAGTATTTCTCAAATACTTGAGGATGGTCTTAACCACCTTCCAATGCACCTCACCTGGGTCAGACTGGTATCTGCTCACTATTCCTAGTGAGTATGCCACGTCTGGTCTAGTACAAGTCATAGCATACATGATAGAGCCTACTGCTGAAGCATAAGGTACTCTACTCATGCGCTCTCTTTCCTCAGGAGTTGTCGCACAATCCTTTTGGAAAGAGTAATTCCAGAACCTATCGGGAGATGGCCTTTCTTGGAATTTTCCATGCTGAACCGTTTCAGCACGGTGTCAATGTACATAGACTGGGACAGTCCCAAAAGCTTCTTGGATCTATCTCTATAGATCTTCATACCTAGTATGTAAGAAGCTTCACCCAAGTCCTTCATGGAGAACTAAGATGATAACCAGACCTTTATTCCTTGTAATGCTGCGACGTCATTCCCGATTAAGAGAATGTCGTCAACATACAATACTAGGAATACAATCACAGAACCATTAACCCATTTATAGATGCACGGTTCTTCTCCGTTCCTAACGAAGCCATACGATTTGATACACCTATCAAACCGTAAGTTCCAACTTCGAGACACTTGCTTGAGTCCATAGATGGACCTCTGCAACTTGCATACTTTTGATTCATCTGTGGATGTGAACCCTTCAGGCTGTATCATATACACCTCTTCTTCCAGGTCCCCATTCAGGAAAGCAGTTCGAACATCCATCTGCCAGATCTTATAATCAAAATATACTGCCAAAGCAAGCATGATCCGAATGGACTTGAGCATTGCCATAGGGGAGAAAGTCTCGTCATAATCGATACCATATCGCTGACGATACCCTTTGGCAACCAGACGGGCTTTATAGGTCTCTACCTTCCCATCTGCACCCCTTTTCCTTCAGGCGGATCAACCAATGTCCAAACATTGTTGATTTCCATGGACTCCATTTCGGATCGCATGGCTCCAAGCCATGCCTCAGAGTCAGATCTCTGAAGTGCATCCATATAGGTGATCGGATCCTCATTGTTCTCATCGAGCTCAATGGGATCGCCATCCCGGACCAAGAAACCGTAGTATCTGTCCGGGTGACGCGGTATTCTACCGGGTCTCCTAATGGATTCTGGGTGTGATTCAATCACAGCCGGTTCTACGATGTCCTTAGAGTGTGTAGGTTCTTCTATTGGCTGAACTTCATCAAGTTCAATCTTAGAAGCTATAGTTCCTTCTCCAAGGAACTCCTTTTCCAAAAAGATAGCTCTAAGAGCAACGAACACCTTTTGTTCATTCTCCAAGTAGAAGAAATACCCTTTGGTTTCCTTAGGATAACCAACAAATAAACACCGATCAGACCTAGGACCAAGTTTGTCTTAGTCTAAATGCTTTACGTAAGCTGGACAACCCCAGACCCGAAGGTGTGAGATTGATGGTTTACGTCCATTCCACATCTCATACGGAGTGGAGACAACAGACTTACTTGGAACATTATTTAATAAGTAACAGGCTGTCTGAAGTGCATATCCCCAAAAGGATAGCGGCAGAGTTGCAAAGCCCATCATGGATCGAACCATGTCCAACAAGGTTCGATTCCTCCTTTCGGACACACCATTCAACTGTGGTGTTCCTGGAGGAGTCCACTGAGAGAGAATTCCATTCTCCTCAAGATATGTCAAAAATGCAGCAGATAAGTATTCACCACCTCGATCAGATCGAAGGGTTTTAATACTTTTTCCAGTTTGCTTTTCTACTTCATTATGGTATCGTTTGAACATTTCAAACGACTCAGACTTATGTCTCATTAAAAAGACATAACCGAACCTTGAAAAGTCATCTGTAAAAGTAATGAAATATTTGTATCCTCCTCTAGCACTAACTGTCATCGGTCCACATACATCAGTATGTATTAGACTTAGAAGTTCTGTAGCTTGTTCACCTTTTTCAGTAAAAGGTGACTTGGTCATTTTACCAAGTAAACAGGATTCACAAGTGGGCAGTGATTCAGAATCACTAACCTCGAGGAGTCCATCTCCTCGCATCTTGTTTATCCTATTTTGGTTAATATGACCTAGCCTACAGTGCCAAAGATACAAATCGTTGACATTATCTAACCTTGGGCGTTTGCAAGAAGTGTACATTACACAAACCGGTCTTGATAGTACGTATATGCCATTATTTAATCTAGCTTTCATTATAACAGAGTTATTCAAAATAACATTGCAAAAATCTCCTTTTATTGATAGTTCAAAACCACAACTGGCCAAAAGGCCTACAGAGATTATGCTCATAATGAAACTAGGACAATAGTGACAGTCGACTAGTTCGACAGTACAAGACTCAAAGACAAGACGCAGGACTCCAACCGCCAGTACTGGAACACGATTTCCATTCCCGACGCTTAGAAACTGTTCTCCATCTTCAAATCTTCTGCTAACTTGAAGTCCCTGTAACGAATTACAAACATGAATTGGACTACCAGTATCCAATACCCAGTTAGCAGTATCAACAATTGAGTAATTACAAGGTCTTATCATATAAATACCTTGTCCAGCAGACTTCTGCTTTCTCGGCCTGTTCGGATCAAGGGACGCTATATAAAGAGGACAGATCCTCTTCCAGTGTCCCTTCTTCTTGCAGTAGAAGCATTCTGCAGAACACTGATCAGCCTTAAACTTCCTGGTCTGACTCGGGCCAGGAGCATTCTGCGCCTTCTTTCCCTTTTTATTTATTTTCTTCTTCCCTTTCTTAAAGGGACGACGACCTCTACCTCCTCCCACTAAATTCACCACCCCCTTATTAAGTTGGTGGTCTTTCTCGAAAGTCTGCAGTAATCCCAAAAGACCATGGTAGTTTACTGCAGGCTTGTTCATTCTGTAATGATCAAGAAAGTCAAGATAGGAGGAGGGAAGAGAATTCAAGATCGCATCCTTGCCGAGCTGCTCGTGCAAGGGGCATTCGAGTTTGCCCAGTTTTTCAATCAACTCGATCATGTACAATACATGATCAGTGACTGAACCGCCATTCGGCATCTTGGAGTTGTAGATGGCACAAGACACTTTGTACCGTTCTACATCATCCGGGGTGCCAAGGATTCCTTCAACTTTTGAAGGATTTCATCAGGTTGGGCCTCCTCGAATTTGCGAGTGAACTCGTCGTTCATCGCCGCTAGCATAATGCAACGGACAGTAGTCCGATCAGAGACCCACTACAAATAAGCATCTCTGACCGCACTCCGTGCATTAGCGGGAGGGATTTCAGGTGCCGGATCCGTTATCACATACAGGATCCGTTCGTGCTCCAGAACTATTCTCAACTTTCGATACCAACTATCGAAGTTGTGACCCTTTAACTTCTCGTTATCGAGAAGTGACCGGAGCGATAAATTGGAAGACATCTGAAAAGAAAATAAGACCTATTAGTATATGAATTAATAAATTACCAAAAGACTTGGACTTTAGTCTAAAGGTTTCTCCCACTAATTTTTCAGATTGGTAGTCTCTAACTCCAATCCATGAAAACACTTTTTCAAGTGGGTACTGAAATCCAATAGGCCACGCATGAGTCCGACTATGGCCGGCTCACCCATACGAGCCTAAAGGTAGGTTCGTAAACCAATTGTTTCCCTAAACAATTTTCAGTATTTTATTTTGCCCCAGAGAACACCCCAATCGGCCTAGGGGCCTCCTATTGCGGGTCTCTGGTTAGGTCCAACCATTAAAATGACTAATCCAATGCTTCCAGCTAACTTAAGACCAAGCCCGACTATGGCCGGCCCACCTGGTCCCGTTAAGGAGGTTGCACTGAACCATCATCGATCAGATAGAAATTCCAGTCGCCGGATGTACACCCGTTCTATGGAACTGCCGATGCACACCAAGCTAGTGGACACATTTCTATCCAACTTAATGGGAGGCTAAGACACTGTCAACTCCTTGACTTAGTCTTTTTAAGGACCTAATAATTTTAGAGGATTTTTTTTTTTTTTTTTTTTGTGACAGAAGTTGAAGGTAAGGACATGGATCATCCTCCCACTGAATCAATCAGATTCCAGGAGAGTTGAATTAAATCAACAATTGATCCATGGGCACCTTTTGATCAGTCAGACCGATCAACCTGGGTGACATGGGTTAACTCGAGTCATTGAGCTTTTCCAATCAGTTCTGGTCGACTCGACTAGCCAGGTAGGTGAGATCATGGGTGAGTATCCGCCATTAACCATCTTTCCTAGACACCAACCAAGTTGGCCAGGAAAGAGGCAGCCTCATACAACCATGATCACAATTGCCAAACCTACCTCGACACCAGTCGGTTTACCAGACTCGATCAGACTAGCCTAAAGACTCGGGCGTCCACTGAGCCACTAATTGGATCCATTTTAGATGAACGGATCAACTAATCTAACTATTAGATAGTTCTAAAGAAAGACCTTAAACAACTTTTGTTTAATCTTCTTTTAATCCGGTTCAACTAAACTTAGGTCTAACCCAGTGATGGACCCAACTAATCAGCTAACCCAATTAACCCAATTTGGCTTATGCAAATTTTATTAGATTTCATAAACCTAAAAATTTTTATTAAGCCAAATACTTAATTAAAATATTTTTTTAATTAAGTCTCTATGTAAAACAATTTTACATCTTAAATTATGCATCATATCTAGATTTATACTTTTATAAATATTATATGACCCAAAGAACAAAATTATAAATCATGCCAAATTTATAAAAAAAAAATTTAATTTCTTTTTGATTTCCTTAAAGGATCCTTCTGAAGAGGCAAACACAGAGAACCGCATCGTGTCAAAGACACACGGCCATGGTGAAGGTCTCAACTAGGTTCCTAAAAGTACTCTCTAATCCCAAGATTAAACAATTTAATCTACTATACATGCATCAAGATATGTTACTCTAGAACCTGGCTCTGATACCACTGAGAGTAAAATCATGGTTGCAGGTGCCTACGCTAAGCATGCAACAGCACAGGGAGCAGGTAAATATTTTAAAATATTTTTAAAATAAATACAAAAAATACCTACTCCGCACAGGATCTAGCATATGCAAGATGCATGTATTGGCATGATACAGGACATATAATATTTATAAACATTTTAATAAATCTAGATCTACACATGCACCGAAATTAAAACCCAAAAACATACCTTATTCCCAGCTAGAATAAGTCTGGGATAAACCTGGAATAGACTGGAATAACTGAAGAAAGTTATTCTAGTCGTCTTCCACCTTGGGCTGAAAATAGGGCTTCCGAAAAGTCCCCGGAACGTCGCCTTCCTGACCTCTGATCGCTCCCAAATTTGAGATGTAGATTCTTAAGGAAGTCCTCTTCGATTTGGCACTGGTTTCTGCAAGAAAAACTAAGCCAATAAATCGTAAAAATTTGTCGAAGTCTGCTGCACGAAAATGGCAGCAGAACAGAGTAGCTGTCTTCGTCGTTGGATTTCGGGCAACTGGAGCGATCCCGGCTCGCGTGGTTTGCTCCGAGGAGTAGAAGAATACTCCCTCTAGAGGGGAGACATGCCCGGGGCTCTCCGATCCCTCTCCACGCGCGGTGCTAGCCGCCGGAAGATGGGCTTTACAATCACAAGTTTTCTGCAGCTGGGCAGAACATGAGCACTTAAAACAATGGGATTAAGGCCTTGTTTCTCTCTTACAAAACTCCTAAACCCAGCCCTAAAGATCTCTGCTTAAGCCTCTCAAAGATTGCCCAAAGCTCTCCTTTTTTTTTAGGCCTCTCTCACGGTGGAAAAAAAAAATCCTCTCGTTGAAAACTTCATCACACGAAACAGGATGCTGGTTTGGCTTTTATAAGCAAGTTGGGAGGGAGAGGGAGTTGGAGCGTTGGAAGGTGGAGAGGCAGCAGCAGTTGGTAGCAATAAACCCAATTAACAAGTCATTAAGGGAGGGATTAAAGCTATGAACCAACAGTGGAGGGAGAAGAGGAAAACGCCCAGCTTTTTGCCTTCACGAGTTTGGATTTCAACCGTTTTGCCTTCTCCAATCAAACGCATGGAACTTTTTTCTCTCCAATTACCGTGTAAAACGGTCCAAGGGAAAAAAATATCAAGGTGGAAACCGGTTCAACCAAAAACCGGTCCAATCCCTTTAAACCAAACGGTTCAATCCAATTGAACCTGGTTCAAGGAATAAAATTGGTTCACAACCAATTGGAGGCCGAAACGAACTCCGAATCAGTTCAAAACTGATTCAGAAAAATCCTGGCGCAGAGCAGGTCAACCCGGAACATTTTTCGGTCGACACAGACAAGGGCAAAATGGGGAAAAGAGTGCTCAAAAAATACTGTGACCATAAAATCGAGACGATTTCCAATCGTAATCGGTATCCGGATCAGAGAGTTATCCTCTGTGGCGTGTGACCTCATAGGTTCGAACCTAAACGGTAGCACTGGAATAATTTCTAGTACCAGCACAGGAAACCATCTAGCAATGGGTCCCAGCATCCGATAGGTCGAAGATGCGGGAGCAAACTATCGAACCTCTGGCATATGGTTACCGTATAATTTATCCTTTTGACCTCTAATGCTCATGACGACTGAGATTGGGCTGCCAACCCAGACTGAGTCAGTCGACTATGTGTCTCAACCTTGCAAGCCAAGTGACTCTTCACTAGGACTACCCCGGCCGAGGATTTGCTAAATTGAGATACTTCGAGACATTCAATCCAAACTATTTGGACAGGTCAATTCCATCATGGTCCATCACTGCTCCACAAGTACTTGCCTGTACCCAGAAACCTTCCATCACCGGATTAAAAATCCGGGTAGTCTAGCACCAAAGCACAGGGAGTTGCTTGCAAGCTACCATGATGACTTCAGGTCAGAGGGACACATATACCCATATCCAATCGTGAGTATCCCTTTGGCAGAAAAGGGGCTGCACGGAGTCACGTTCAATGAGATATCAAATATCCCACTTGCAGATCATATCAGTGTCACCACACTCATTTTGGTCAAGAGGACAACCAAACGATATGAACTACAACAACCTATACTTGATATATTGTTGTCCAGTGTAATATATCCTTTGGTTGTGAATAGGATTTAAGGACTACTCGATACATCCTCTCTGTATCGAAGTCAGTGTAGTCCTAAGGACTTCATCACATGGAAAGAGTTCATTTCAGGGAAATCAAGTATGTGATGAGCTGCCAATAATATTTTATTAATTCATAAAATGAATACAATACTTAGCACAACCGCCTACAACCTAGGCGATTGGCTTTGGGACACAATTTCCAACAGTGATGGTAAAGAAGAACAACGGCAAGTGGAGGATCTGTGTGGATTACACCGACCTCAACCGAGTGTGCCCGAAGGATAGCTTCCCGCTTCCTAAGATCAACCAGCTAGTGGACACCACCTTGAGACATCGTGTCCTCTCTTTCATAGACGCTTTCTCCAGGTACAATCAGATCCGAATGCACCCGGAGGATGAGGAGCACACCGCCTTCATCACGGATCGCGGTGCCTACAGCTACAAGATGATGCCGTTCGGCCTCAAGAATGCAGGTGCCATGTACCAACGTTTGGTCAACAAGGTCTTCAAAGACCAAATTAGCCACAATATGCAGGTGTACGTGGATGACATACTGGTGATGAGCAAGCTGACCTCGTACCATGTCGGTGACCTGATAGAGACCTTCTATAACCTTCGTCTTCACCAAATGAAGTTGAACCCAGCGAAGTATTCTTTCGGCGTATCGGCGGGGAAGTTCCTCGGCTTCATGGTGACCCAAAAAGGGATAGAGCCAACCCAGAGGAGGTTCAGGTGATCCTAGACATGGAGCAGCCCACCTCCAAGAAGCAAGTACAGCAACTCACCGGCCAAATAGCTGTCCTGAGCCAGTTTATCTCATGGTCCGCTGATTCACTACCAACCCTTCTTCAAGGTGCTGAGGAAGATGCATGACTTCGCTTGGACGAAGGAGTGCCAGGAGGCATTTGAAGAGCTGAAGAAGACATTGGCGTCACCGCCACTACTCTCCCGGCCAGAGGAAGGAGAAGAGCTCCTTCTATACCTAGCGGTCACTCCAGAGGCCGTCAGCTCAGTCCTGGTCTAGACGGATGACAAAGGGATCCAGAGGCCGGTGTATTACACAAGCAAACTTCTTCGCGATGCAGAGCTCAGGTATTCTCAATTTGAGAAACTGATTTTTGCACTAATCGTGTCCGCCTAGCACATCAGGCCTTATTTCCAAGAGCACCCCATCGCGGTCCTGACGGATCAACTACTGAAAGCGGTGCTCAACCGACCTGACATGTCCGGACACCTGGTGAAGTGGGCGCTGAAGCTCAGTGAGTTTGACATCGCCTACCGACCGAGGTTGGCCATGAAGGCATAGGTACTCGCTGATTTTTTAATTGAGTGTGTAGGCATAAGCGAGGGGCTGGAAGAGAGCCCCTAGAATTGATAGCCAGAGCCTGGACTGGAGGAGGACATCTGGGTCCTTCATATGGATGGAGCCTCTAACTTCGGTGGGAGTGGAGCTGGACTCATCCTCGCCAACAATGAGAGAGTTGTCGCCGAATGTGCGCTCCGCTTCCAGTTCACCGCCACCAATAACCAGGCAGAGTACAAAGCGCTCCTCGTGGGACTGAGAGTCTCCCGCGAGCTAGGTGTGGCTAGCCTCAGGGTCTTCACCGACTCGTAGTTGGTGGCTGGGCAAGTCTCGGGAGAGTACGAGGTGCAGGACCCCTAAATGGCAAAATACCTGGAGCTGGTGCGAGCGAGCATGGCAGGCTTTAGGTGCTTCAGCATCCCCCATATCCCGTGCGGGGAAAATGCTCGCGCAGACGCCCTCTCCCGCCTGGCAACCCTGCCGGACTTGTCGCTGGGCTGTGCCTACATCGAGCACCTTCAAGCCCCAAGCTATGAGACACCTAGGGAGGTCCAGCAGTGATGGGGGACGGGATGGTAGGATCGTTGGTGAGCCTAGAAGTCACCAAAATTAGGGTATCATATTTTTTTTGGAATTTTTTTAGGTAAAGGGTGGTGAAGGAATAGTGGGGCTGGAAGACAGGGTTTGAAACTTATGGACTTGGGACTAACTCTAACGAAGAGACCTCTCACCTCTAGGGAATTACACCCTCCTCGATACTTGGAGGCGCTAGGATGGATCTCAAAGGCCACGAGGGGATAGAGAAGCTGAAATGGGAGGGGGATAACTGGGCATGACCTCACATCATGTCCTGGGGTTGGGCCTCACACCTCCTCATGGAGTGAAATAAAAAAATCACTATTTTCTAAAACTTATTTTCATTCCCAAAACTTGACTAAACTTTTTTTTTTTTACAAAGAATTGAGAGTGGTATTTATAGACCTGTCCAACCTTCATTTGAATTTTAATACAAGATAAAAAGATAGGAATGATTCAAATTCAAATACAAGATAGGATAAGATAAGCCTATCCATATCTAAATCCTAACCAACCAAATCCTAATTCAAATTTCAAATAAAAAATAAATCCTAAATTTATTCTAGATATATTCCGAGATTCGCGTGGCTCCAAGATTCGTGCTTGCTTCGGGATTCATGCTGGTGAGGTCCCCATCAAGCAGGTCACCCCGGAGCCCAGTTGGATGGACAAGTACATCGAGTACATCACCAACAGCACCTTGCCGGAGGATCACGCGGCGACCGCCTCATTAAGAGGAAGGTCACACGATTCGTGTTGATGGACGGGGTACTTTACCGGAGGTCCTATTCCTACCCGCTCCTCAAATATCTGAGACCCACCGAAGCCACACTCGTACTCCAGGAGATCCACGAGGGCATCTGTGGGAACCATGTGGGGGGCAGGACACTAGCGTACAAGACCCTCCATCAAGGCTACTTCTGGGAGACGATGAGAGGAGACGTGGCTAACTTTGTCAAGAGATGTGATCGATGTCAGTGGCAAGCTGTCGTGCAGCGCCAGCCTGCCGCGCCACTCTCCCAGCTCTCCGTCCCCTGGCCGTTTGCTCAGTGGGGCATGGATCTCCTCGGACCCTTTCCCCCTGTGTCCGGGCAACGAAAGTTCTTGATTATGGCTATCGACTACTTTATGAAGTGGGTCGAGGCCAAGCTATTAGCCCGGATCACAGAGACGAATGTCACCAAGTTCCTCTGGAAGTCAATTATCTACCACTTCGGCTTGCCCCACACCATCATCACTGACAATGGATGCCAGTTTGACTATCGGGAGTTCGAGGAGTTTTGCAACGACCTCAGGATTCATCATCGCTTCACCTCGGTGGTGCATCCTCAGACCAATGGGGAAGCCGAGGTGACAAACAGAACCATCCTGCAAGGCCTTCGAACAAGATTGGACCAGGCCAAGGGAAGATGGGCGGAGGAGCTTTCCAACATCCTATGGGCATACCATACCACCCTAAGGATGACCACGGACGAGACCCCCTTCAACCTCGTCTTCGGTGCGGAAGCAGTTATTCCAATAGAGCTCAGCCTGCCGACCTTGCATGTAGAGCAGTACAACGAGGCTGAGAACCCGGCATGGCTGCTACTGAACCTGGATCTCCTCGAAGAAACAAGGGACAGGGCCCGAGTTCAGATGGCGGCCTATCAGCAATGAGTGGCCAGATACTATAATTCCAGCGTGCGTTTGAAATCGTTCCACCCGGGAGATTTAGTGCTGCACCGTGCTGAGGCAACCCAGCCGCAGGAATGCGGCAAGCTCTCCCCAAATTGGGAGGGCCCTATAGGGTGGCCGAAGCACTCCCCTATAGAGCTTACTACTTGGAGGAGCTCGGCGAATCTCGATTTTCGTGGACTTGGAATGCCGCAAACTTGAGGATGTATTACCAATAGTGTAAGACCTTTTAAACTTTAATAATAAGATCCTTTTTATATGCAATGCCTGTTCTCGTCTCGTAGGACCATCACCATCCAGTTTTAAGTTTGGGGAATGAGGGCAAGGCGGGAAGCCCACAAACGGCCTGCAAAGATGTGAAGTCCCAGGCCTCTGCCTAAAGATCTCGCGAAAGCCAGCTCTTCTGCAAAAATCCTGGAGTTTAGTCCGGAGTGTCGCACAAAATTAAATTCTAGTGTGCGGCACCGGAGTTCAGTCTGGAGGAAGTTCTGGAGACTTAAGTCCCGGTCCCACTAATCCGGAGTTCAGCTCGGAAGGTCGCGCAAGGCTTAACTCCCGCCTGTGGCCCCGGGGTTCGGTTCGGAAGTTCGCACTGAACCTAATTCCAGAGCGAAGTCCCAGACCTCGGTCTGGAAGGTGGACCGGAACCCAGTTGCCCCACAAGATCCCAAAGTTCATCCTAGAATGTCGCACGGGACTCAGTTCCGGTGGTTGGCCCCGGGGTTCAATCCGGAGGATGCCCAAAAAAAAAAAAAAAAAAAAACCTAAGTCTCCTGCTCGTTTGGTGTGCAAGCTGCAAGTCTTAGGAGGCCCCTACCAGAAACCAGGAGGTCTCCGGGGCCTTGTCTCAAATCAGCAATTCAGATTGCAAACACAAAAGAAAAAAAAAGAAGAAAGGAAAAAGAGGGAGACGAAGTAAATGATTAAAATGGGTCTTCATTTCTAGTAAAGGGTTTCTTACAAAAGGAGGGCCTCGACAGACTAGGAGACCCAAAGAAACAAAAAGGAAAAACCTATACTAGAAACAAAAGGAGGCCCCGGGGTCACTTCACCATAGCCGCATCCTCCTTTGGCTGGGGGGCACCTTCGCCGCCGGTCGCGTTGTCAGAAGGCTGCGTGGAAGCCTCCACGTCGGCACCCTCTGCAACCAGTCCTCCCTCGTCGGGCTTCTCTCTTCGGCCGCCCAGGATGACCCCGCTGAGATCGAGCTTGGTGAAGAAGGAGCCCACCTTCTCCCGGCACATAAGGAAGCCCTTGAAGAAGGAGTCGACCGCCACCTCGTGCAACTCCCCCTTGAATCCTCTGATGCCCGGAACTTTGGCATGGCCTTCTGCGTCTCCTTCTGGGAAGCCTCCAGCAGCCCGTTGACGTAGGAGTTCTTCTCCTTGGCCATGCTCAGTTCCTTGAGGACCTCCTCGACCCGGTGCTCTAGTGACCGGGACTGAGCCCTAAGGCGGGATACCTTGACCGCGTCATCTTCAGCACGGCGTTGGCTCGAGATCCTCTCCTCAGACAGAGAGGTCTCGAGCTCCCTGACGCGCCCCTAGGCACAACCCAGGTCCTCTCGGAGGGCTTGGTTGCTCCCCCACAGCTCGTGACCTTTCTCCATAAGGTCCTTCACGTCGGCCGTGAGCTTGCCAAGCCTCTTCTCCTTCTCGACATCTTTCTTTGTCGAGCTGGAAAGAAAGTTCCTCAACAGCAGTACGTAGATCCCGATCTGCATCAGAGGAAATTCGGATGTTAGAAAGACCCAATTGGAACATTAAAAAGAAAGAGCTCATAGCTTACCATGAAGAGCAATGGGAGGATCCCGAGCAATGCATCCGCAGAGTCCCGGCCACCCCTCAGGCGATGATCCCCGGGCATGCAGGTGAGCTCCATCATCATTTTCGTGAGCCCTTGATCGTGGATGACGGAGGAGCTGGCATTGAGCCCCGAAAGTGGAGGGTGAATGTCAGGAGCGGGCTGAGCAGCTGTCCCTCCGCTGGGTGATGCGGTCGTCGGTGGGGTCGCCGCCACCCTGGTGGCCACTGCAGGGATGATCGGTGCGGTGGCTGGTGCAGACACCGCCTGGGAAGGTTCCAGCTGCCCTTCTCCCTCAGCCCTATCGAGCTCGACGATGGGCACGTCAGGCGCATGAGTCTGAGGTGGTCTGGGGGCAGGGCCCATTGCCCCGAGGCCAGTAGGAACTGGGGTGGGCCTGGGCCCCTGGCTCGCCTCTGTGCGGGCCTTCTTCGATGGAGCCTCCTGGGCCCCTTCAGTAGTGCCCCTCTTCCGGACACCCTCCATCAGGCTCTCGACGGAGAACTTCATCCCTGGAGAAAGAAAATGATCAGGTCATTTCAAAAAGAAGGAAGAAGAAAGCGGGAAAAAAGTAAAGGTGGAGGAGGAAGAACCAGAGTCTCACCCAATGCCCGGATTGGACTGACTCCTGCCTCGAAAAAATTCTGCTCTGAGAGAAGGACCTCGAGGGCTGGGACCACATCACCCAGGATCTGAGCGTAAACCTCCTGGTCTGTTGGCTCAACCTGGGAGTTCCGGTTCGAGGACCGGTCTAGCTCACTCCAAGCCCAGTCGACATCCTGGACCGAGGCAAAGAAGAAACGGTTCTTCCATCCCTTGATCGACATGGGGAGGTTGAACTGAAGGCACCTAGGCCGGGGAGAAAGGTACCACCAACAGTCATCAGTGGAGTAGTGTTTCAGGGTAAAGAGGGCCTTGAACAGCGAAAAGCGGGCAACAAACCCGTGAAAGTGGCAGAAGACAATGAAGGCGAAGATGACCCGGATGGCATTGGAAGCCAACTGGGCCAGGACCATACGGAAGTGGCTGAGAAAAGAGAGGAAGAATGGATGAAGGAGAAAACGAAGACCCCCGGCAAGGAAGTCCTCGTAGAAAGCAACCCTCCCCGGGCTGCTCGAGGTTACTCGATCCCTCGGACCTTGGAGCGAAAGCTGGATTGAATCCGGGATCCCATACGTATCCCGGATCCAAGAAAGATCATCTCCGATCATCATCGAGACGTAACCGGAGGGACCAGAAGAAGAGGCCTCTGCCACTGGAGGAGGAAGGGCAGAGATGGGATATGCAGAAACAATGGGGGGAGACCTAGGACGCTTAGGAATGCCAATGGTCACTATCCCTGGCCGCAGTTGCCTCAGGACCTCAATTGGAATCTCCTCCCCCTCTGAGGAGGAAGGCGATGGAGTCCTCAGCCGCGAAGGACCGGCCTCGTCCGGGTTGGAAGAGGAATAACAGCGACGAGCCATCAGGAAGGAAGAGACGAAAAGAGACTGGTTTGGGATGACACAGAATTGAGAGGTTGAAGAGGAAGAAAAGGCATCGCAGGCACTCACCAGAATGTTTGTACCGGAGGAATGGCGACCCCTGGGGATGAAGAAGGATCACTGCAACCGCCGGCGAGGTGTGAGAACGCCAAGAGACCTCATTTCTGGAAGGTCCCCTTCCTTTTCAAACTCAATCAACAGTAGCCGTACATCTCTTTTTAGCCCGAGCCATCAGATGAGTGCCACATGGAGACACGCCCGACATCGACGCTTCAGTTCGATGGAAACTGCCTCGGTTCAGAACAGCATATATGAAGGCCCACGTAGGCAACCCAAGAGGGGGGGTGAATTGGGTTTTATAAAACTTTTATACTATTTAAAGTGTGAACTAAAGCAAGTATGTGCTAATGCAATTCAAGTGCTTGTGTATTTTAAATAAATGCAGCGGAAATAAAGAAATAAAAGCATAAAGAGAATAATCACACAAACACAAAGATTTATAGTGGTTCGGTGCCAACCAAGTACCTACATCCACTCCCCAAGAACCCCTTGGGAATTTCACTAAGTTTGGTTTTATAACTTAGGCTCACCAACAACCTTTACAACTTGTTTTGTCTTCGGGCTCACAAGTCAAACCCTAGTTGGTTTCAAGGCTCACCAACAACCACCCTTGGTTTTACGGGATAACCAAGAACCTAAACAACTTGTTTTGGCTTCGGGCTCACAAGTAAAACCCTAGTTGGTTTCAAGGCTCACCAACAACCACTTTGGTTTTCAAGGCTTACCAAAAACCTCTTTGGTTTTCCAAGGCTCACCAAAAACCTTAAGTAAAACAATGTAAGAGCAAGTATAAAAGAATACAATAAAAGCTTTCTAAAATAAAGCAAATATCTCTTTGAAGCCCGTTGAAAGTTGATGAAGATCTTGTCTTCAAGTTGATGAAGCCTTTGATTGATGCTTGAGGATGTGAACTTTGGATGCTCTCTTTGAAATTTGGAAGCTTGAAGGCTTGATCCACTTAACTCTTGAATCCTTGAAGAATATTCAAAAATCTCACCAAAGGATTACTTCCCCATTTGATTTTTGATGTTTATATAGCCTCCCAACACTTAAATGACCGTTTATAGCCGTTAGGGAGGAAAATATGACCGTTTGGAAGCAAGTTGGAGAAGTTCTGCAGCCCAGAAAACTAGCCGTTACTGTTCAAGTGTCGACACTTCACCTTCAGGTGTCGACACTTCAGTTTCAAGTGTCGACACTTCAGTATCCAGGTGTCGATACTTCAGCTCCAGGTATCGACACTTCAGCTCCAGGTGTCGACACTTCACTGAAAGAGCTTTCTGAAGTTTTCTGTTTGTCTCAGGCCTTGAGTCGACACTTCACTCTTCAAGTGTCAACACTTGTTTCTCAGGTGTCGACACTTCATTTCCAAGTGTCGACACTTGCCTGTGCCATTGCTGAAACATATTCAAATTGAGACTTTAACCTCTTCAAGTCCTTCCATATTAATTCCAAAGTCCATATACTTGATTTTTCATTAATTTAAGGACTTTTTCAACTAAAATACAAGCATTTCATTCATTCAACATGATTGAGTACTAAGATCTGAAAAATATACTTAAAATATAATTAGTACTCATATATACTTAAACATTTTGTCAATCATCAAAATCAAGACCAGAGTCAACAATCTCCCCCTTTTTGATGATGACAAAACCTTTAAGTATATGAATAGGGTAAGCTTAAAAAAGATTAAGAATAAGATAAACATGTAAGCTCAAAACAATAAGCACCAAGCTCCCCCTCAAAATATGATCCAAAAAATCTTCAAAAATATTTTTCAAAATATGCAAAAAATTTTAAATTTTCAAAATTTCTTCTTCTTACTAATTCTTTCCTTTAGATAAAAATATTTTACATTCTTCTCCCCCTTTTGCACTTTCTTTCATTTCTCAAATGATTTTTCATGTTTACCCAATCTTCCTGTTTTCATACTTAACAATTTTCTCCCCCTTTTTGACATCATGAAAAAGGGTGAAAGGCAATACAAAGTGGGAATGAAGTTGGAAAGAATAGCAAGTAGGTCATCAAAATCAATGCATGAAATCAAATATTTATGATATCAATTGAATATGATATAAATTGAACAAGATACCAAAGAATGTAAGCACATGCAAGAAATGATTTGATGTATATTATCCATTCGCCTTACTTGTTCATGGGATAAGGTCACAGCGGCACCCCTACACGTCATAAGAGAGCCCGTTGAATGGGAAGAGAGGGTCTTTAAGCCCTACTTATCTCCTATGACCGGACGGCCATGGTGACTAACCCAATCCGAAGTGGTTACTAGGAATTCTTTTAATATAATTTTGATACCAATAGAATATGATACCATTTGAATGTAACTCCCCTCAAAGAATTAGATTTGAAAACAAGAAGGAGTATCAGAGCAATATAAGCAAAGCATGATATCAACAAGATATTCAAAGTATCAAATATGATAACAAATCTTTGGATGCTCCCCCTGAATGTTATTCCTCCTTTAAAAATATGCATTTATTTCAGGAATAAAACATGAAAGCTTATGCATCAAGATTTGAAATTTTTCAAGATATTCATGATTTTCAAAATACAAAGTATTTATATCGCATAAAAACTTTTAGCATGATTTCAAATTCATTTTAAGATGATTTAATATCCATAGAAATGCTAGAAGTAATATGATATCAAGTCTAGCTATTAGAGCAAGGGTTTGTCAATAAGCATACCTTCTTCTTAAAAGTAACCCTTAACTACTAGTTCTATACTTGATCCAAATCATTTCTAGATTATGCATAGATGCCAAAAATAAAAACATATAAATCATAGCATTTCACTTGAAATAATTTAGAAACTATATTAATCAAAATCAAGTGAAGATCTAATAATCACAAGCTTGACCATGAGAGCTTGAAATCCATCAACATCAAAATGGTCATGATCACAACAAATGATTATTAGTCTAAGCTTGATTCTAATCAATTAAAATATTTTTCAAATCAATATGCATCTTTAAAAGTATTTTTCATGAAATACATTAATCAAAATCAAGTGAAGGTCTTACAATCATAAATTTAATCATGATAGCATGAAATTCATCAACACCAAAAAGTTCATGATCATAGCCAATGAAGATAAGTCCAAACTTGATTCTAATTAACTATTTAAAACAATTTTTCAAAGTAATTGATGCAATAAAAATTAATCTACATTTTTAATTATGGAAGGAGATGTTTAGAATTTACCAATATACATAATCCTTCCTTTTACCATTTAGTCCAAAATGTAGCTTGTCCACTTCTTTAAATTGTCTTGTACAACATCTTTTTCAAGAACTTCCTTTCTTCATGTTGGGTTGTAAGACATTCCTGCAAAACAAATTAAGTGGACATTTTTGGTACCCAAACTTTCTTGGATCCTTTATGATTAGTAATTATGGTTCCTTTTGGAACCCAAACTTTTCTTAATCTAAAAGGATAAGCATTGAAACCACATTTATAAGAAAAATTGAAAGAAGCAGGAATATTGAAGTTCTTCAAAAGTTTTTGCTTCTTTTCCTCAATCAAAATATTTTTCTCATTAAAAAACTTTATCACATAAATCTTTTAAAATAACATTTTCTTTTTCTAAAAATTCTTTTTCTTTATCAAAATTATTCTTTTCATTTTTCAAAATATCAATCTTGGCATTTAAATCATCATTTTTATTTGCAAGATTGGTGTTGTCAAGAGAAAATGAATCTACATGCCTATTTAATTTCTTGTGCTCAATTTTTAGCAATCTATATTCATGCACAAGATCATTAGATGCATCATGTGATTCTTTAAAGGTAAAATCATAATTATTTTTAGCACATACCTTTTTCTCATTTGCCGTGAAACAAAGATGGGCAACTTCATCATCCGTACTTGAATCTTCGCTATCGCTCCAAGTTGCCATCATTGCCTTGAATTTTTTTTTGGCCTTGAGAGCTATTATTTTCTTTTCTGTATCAGCTTCCACTATCCTTTGCCATAAGTTCAACTCATAGGTCATGAGTGAACCGATAAGCTCCTCCAAAGGTAAGGTTTCTGCATCTTTAGCTTCTTGGATTGCCGTTACCTTTGGATCCCATGATTTTTGCAAGGATCTAAGAATTTTGTTCACCAAATCAGCATTAGTATAGATTTTACCAAGACTTTTTAATTCATTAATAATAGTCATAAATCTTGAAAACATATCAGATATAGATTCATAATGCATCATTTCAAAAATTTCAAAAGAATGTATAAGCAAATTAATTTTAGTGTTCTTCACTTGAAGAGTACCCTCATGAGTAACTTCAAGTGTGTCCCATATTTTCTTCGCTGATGTGCATGTAGAAACTCTATTAAATTCATTTAAGTCCAATGCACAATAAAGCAAATTCATTGCTTTAGCATTGAGTTCAATTTGTTTAATGTCATATTCATTCCAATCCTCTTCGAGCTTTGGAATGGAAATGCCATTAACCAAAATGGAAGGAATATGAGGACCACTAACAATGGTTTTCCAAAGATGATAACTAATAGATTGAATATGGATGCGCATGCGAGTTTTCAAAATGTGTAATTTATGCCATTGAAAAATGGTGGTCTAACACTAATACCAACAAGGGTTACCATGAACTTTAGCTCAAAATCGTTAGATTTTCAAACAGAGCACCTGCTCTGATACTAATTGAAGGCCCACGTAGGCAACCCAAGAGGGGGGGTGAATTGGGTTTTATAAAACTTTTGTACTATTTAAAGTGTGAACTAAAGCAAGTATGTGCTAATGCAATTCAAGTGCTTGTGTATTTTAAATAAATACAGTGGAAATAAAGAAATAAAAGCATAAAGAGAACAATCACACAAACACAAAGATTTATAGTGGTTCGGTGCCAACCAAGCACCTACATCCACTCCCCAAGAATCCCTTGAGAATTTCACTAAGTTTGGTTTTATAACTTAGGCTCACCAACAACCTTTACAACTTGTTTTGTCTTCGGGCTCACAAGTCAAACCCTAGTTGGTTTCAAGGCTCACCAACAACCACCCTTGGTTTTACGGGATAACCAAGAACCTAAACAACTTGTTTTGGCTTCGGGCTCACAAGTAAAACCCTAGTTGGTTTCAAGGCTCACCAACAACCACTTTGGTTTTCAAGGCTTACCAAAAATCTCTTTGGTTTTCCAAGGCTCACCAAAACCCTTAAGTAAAACAATATAAGAGCAAGTATAAAAGAATACAATAAAAGCTTTCTAAAATAAAGCAAATATCTCTTTGAAGCCCGTTGAGAGTTGATGAAGATCTTGTCTTCAAGTTGATGAAGCCTTTGATTGATGCTTGAGGATGTGAACTTTGGATGCTCTCTTTGAAATTTGGAAGCTTGAAGGCTTGATCCACTTAACTCTTGAATCCTTGAAGAATATTCAAAAATCTCACCAAAGGATTACTTCCCCATTTGATTTTTGATGTTTATATAGCCTCCCAACACTTAAATGACCGTTTATAGCCGTTAGGAAGGAAAATATGACCGTTTGGAAGCAAGTTGGAGAAGTTCTGCAGCCCAGAAAACTAGCCGTTACTGTTCAAATGTCGACACTTCACCTTCAGGTGTCGACACTTCAGTTTCAAGTGTCGACACTTCACTTCCAAGTGTCGACACTTCAGCTCCAATTGTCGACACTTCATGAAAGAGCTTTCTGAAGTTTTCTGTTTGTCTCAAGCCTTGAGTCGACACTTCACTCTTCAAGTGTCAACACTTGTTTCTCAGGTGTCGACACTTCATTTCCAAGTGTCGACACTTGCCTGTGCCATTGCTGAAACATCTTCAAATTGAAACTTTAACCTCTTCAAGTCCTTCCATATTAATTCCAAAGTCCATATACTTGATTTTCCATTAATTTAAGGACTTTTTCAACTAAAATACAAGCATTTCATTCATTCAACATTGTTGAGTACTAAGATCTGAAAAATATACTTAAAATATAATTAGTACTCATATATACTTAAATATTTTGTCAATCATCAAAATCAAGACCAGAGTCAATAATCTCCCCCTTTTTGATGATGACAAAACCTTTAAGTATATGAATAGGGTAAGCTTAAAAAAGATTAACAATAAGATAAACATGTAAGCTCAAAACAATAAGCATCAAGCTCCCCCTCAAAATATGATCCAAAAAATATTTTTCAAAATATGCAAAAAATTTTAAATTTTCAAAATTTCTTCTTCTTACTAATTCTTTCCTTTAGATAAAAATATTTTACATTCTTCTCCCCCTTTTGCACTTTCTTTCATTTCTCAAATGATTTTTCATGTTTACCCAATCTTCCTGTTTTCATACTTAACAATTTTCTCCCCCTTTTTGACATCATGAAAAAGGGTGAAAGGCAATACAAAGTGGGAATGAAGTTGGAAAGAATAACAAGTAGGTCATCAAAATCAATGCATGAAATCAAATATTTATGATATCAATTGAATATGATATAAATTGAACAAGATACCAAAGAATGTAAGCACATGCAAGAAATGATTTGATGTATATTATCCATTCGCCTTACTTGTTCATGGGATAAGGTCACAGCGGCACCCCTACACGTCATAAGAGAGCCCGTTGAATGGGAAGAGAGGGTCTTTAAGCCCTACTTATCTCCTATGACCGGACGGCCATGGTGACTAACCCAATCCGAAGTGGTTACTAGGAATTCTTTTAATATAATTTTGATACCAATAGAATATGATACCATTTGAATGTAACTCCCCTCAAAGAATTAGATTTGAAAACAAGAAGGAGTATCAGAGCAATATAAGCAAAGCATGATATCAACAAGATATTCAAAGTATCAAATATGATAACAAATCTTTGGATGCTCCCCCTGAATGTTATTCCTCTTTTAAAAATATGCATTTATTTCAGGAATAAAACATGAAAGCTTATGCATCAAGATTTGAAATTTTTCAAGATATTCATGATTTTCAAAATACAAAGCATTTATATCGCATAAAAACTTTTAGCATGATTTCAAATTCATTTTAAGATGATTTAATATCCATAGAAATGCTAGAAGTAATATGATATCAAGTCTAGCTATTAGAGCAAGGGTTTGTCAATAAGCATACCTTCTTCTTAAAAGTAACCCTTAACTACTAGTTCTATACTTGATCCAAATCATTTCTAGATTATGCATAGATGCCAAAAATAAAAACATATAAATCATAGCATTTCACTTGAAATAATTTAGAAACTATATTAATCAAAATCAAGTGAAGATCTAATAATCACAAGCTTGACCATGAGAGCTTGAAATCCATCAACATCAAAATGGTCATGATCACAACAAATGATTATTAGTCTAAGCTTGATTCTAATCAATTAAAACATTTTTCAAATCAATATGCATCTTTAAAAGTATTTTTCATGAAATACATTAATCAAAATCAAGTGAAGGTCTTACAATCATAAATTTAATCATGATAGCATGAAATTCATCAACACCAAAAAGTTCATGATCATAGCCAATGAAGATAAGTCCAAACTTGATTCTAATTAACTATTTAAAATAATTTTTCAAAGTAATTGATGCAATAAAAATTAATCTACATTTTTAATTATGGAAGGAGATGTTTAGAATTTACCAATATACATAATCCTTCCTTTTACCATTTAGTCCAAAATGTAGCTTGTCCACTTCTTTAAATTGTCTTGTACAACATCTTTTTCAAGAACTTCCTTTCTTCATGTTGGGTTGCAAGACATTCCTGCAAAATAAATTAAGTGGACATTTTTGGTACCCAAACTTTCTTGGATCCTTTATGATTAGTAATTATGGTTCCTTTTGGAACCCAAACTTTTCTTAATCTAGAAGGATAAGCATTGAAACCACATTTATAAGAAAAATTGAAAGAAGCAGGAATATTGAAGTTCTTCAAAAGTTTTTGCTTCTTTTCCTCAATCAAAATATTTTTCTCATTAAAAAACTTTATCACATAAATCTTTTAAAATAATATTTTCTTTTTCTAAAAATTCTTTTTCTTTATCAAAATTATTCTTTTCATTTTTCAAAATATCAATCTTGGCATTTAAATCATCATTTTTATTTGCAAGATTGGTGTTGTCAAGAGAAAATGAATCTACATGCCTATTTAATTTCTTGTGCTCAATTTTTAGCAATCTATATTCATGCACAAGATCATTAGATGCATCATGTGATTCTTTAAAGGTAAAATCATAATTATTTTTAGCACATACCTTTTTCTCATTTGCCATGAAACAAAGATGGACAACTTCATCATCCGTACTTGAATCTTCGCTATCGCTCCAAGTTGCCATCATTGCCTTGAATTTTTTTTTGGCCTTGAGAGCTATTATTTTCTTTTCTGTATCAGCTTCCACTATCCTTTGCCATAAGTTTAACTCATAGGTCATGAGTGAACCGATAAGCTCCTCCAAAGGTAAGGTTTCTGCATCTTTAGCTTCTTGGATTGCCGTCACCTTTGGATCCCATGATTTTGGCAAGGATCTAAGAATTTTGTTCACCAAATCAGCATTAGTATAGATTTTGCCAAGACTTTTTAATTCATTAATAATAGTCATAAATCTTGAAAACATATCAGATATAGATTCATAATGCATCATTTCAAAAATTTCAAAAGAATGTATAAGCAAATTAATTTTAGTGTTCTTCACTTGAAGAGTACCCTCATGAGTAACTTCAAGTGTGTCCCATATTTTCTTCGCTGATGTGCATGTAGAAACTCTATTAAATTCATTTAAGTCCAATGCACAATAAAGCAAGTTCATTGCTTTAGCATTGAGTTCAATTTGTTTAATGTCATATTCATTCCAATCCTCTTCGAGCTTTGGAATGGAAATGCCATTAACCAAAATGGAAGGAATATGAGGACCACTAATAATGGTTTTCCAAAGATGATAACTAATAGATTGAATATGGATGTGCATGCGAGTTTTCCAAAATGTGTAATTTATGCCATTGAAAAATGGTGGTCTAACACTAATACCAACAAGGGTTACCATGAACTTTAGCTCAAAATCGTTAGATTTTCAAACAGAGCACCTGCTCTGATACTAATTGAAGGCCCACGTAGGCAACCCAAGAGGGGGGGTGAATTGGGTTTTATAAAACTTTTGTACTATTTAAAGTGTGAACTAAAGCAAGTATGTGCTAATGCAATTCAAGTGCTTGTGTATTTTAAATAAATACAGCGGAAATAAAGAAATAAAAGCATAAAGAGAACAATCACACAAACACAAAGATTTATAGTGGTTCGGTGCCAACCAAGCACCTACATCCACTCCCCAAGAATCCCTTGGGAATTTCACTAAGTTTGGTTTTATAACTTAGGCTCACCAACAACCTTTACAACTTGTTTTGTCTTCGGGCTCACAAGTCAAACCCTAGTTGGTTTCAAGGCTCACCAACAACCACCCTTAGTTTTACAGGATAACCAAGAACCTAAATAACTTGTTTTGGCTTCGGGCTCACAAGTAAAACCCTAGTTGGTTTCAAGGCTCACCAACAACCACTTTGGTTTTCAAGGCTTACCAAAAACCTCTTTGGTTTTCCAAGGCTCACCAAAAACCTTAAGTGAAACAATATAAGAGCAAGTATAAAAGAATACAATAAAAGCTTTCTAAAATAAAGCAAATATCTCTTTGAAGCCCGTTGAGAGTTGATGAAGATCTTGTCTTCAAGTTGATGAAGCCTTTGATTGATGCTTGAGGATGTGAACTTTGGATGCTCTCTTTGAAATTTGGAAGCTTGAAAGCTTGATCCACTTAACTCTTGAATCCTTGAAGAATATTTAAAAATCTCACCAAAGGATTACTTCCCCATTTGATTTTTGATGTTTATATAGCCTCCCAACACTTAAATGACCGTTTATAACCGTTAGGGAGGAAAATATGACCGTTTGGAAGCAAGTTGGAGAAGTTCTGCAGCCTAGAAAACTAGCCGTTACGTTCAAGTATCGACACTTCACCTTCAGGTGTCGACACTTCTGTTTCAAGTGTCGACACTTCAGTTTTCAGGTGTCGACACTTCACTTCCAAGTGTCGACACTTCAGCTCCAATTATCGACACTTCACTGAAAGAGCTTTCTGAAGTTTTCTGTTTGTCTCAGGCCTTGAGTTGACACTTCACTCTTCAAGTATCGACACTTGTTTCTCAGGTGTCGACACTTCATTTCCAAGTATCGACACTTGTTTCTCAGGTATCGACACTTCATTTCCAAGTGTCGACACTTGCTTGTGCCATTGCTGAAACATCTTCAAATTGAAACTTTAACCTCTTCAAGTCCTTCCATATTAATTCCAAAGTCCATATACTTGATTTTCCATTAATTTAAGGACTTTTTCAACTAAAATACAAGCATTTCTTCATTCAACATGGTTGAGTACTAAGATCTGAAAAATATACTTAAAATATAATTAGTACTCATATATACTTAAACATTTTGTCAATCATCAAAATCAAGACCAGAGTCAACAATATAAATGACCCGTCAAGCGCACGGACGTGGCGGCCTCCGACAGGGCCTCAGGCGCGATGGATGTAGCGGTGGTGATCACAGCAATTATGGCATAGGATTTTCCCCTTTCCATGTCATCTCCGCATTAACTCCCCATGCCCCAACCACGACACTATGGAAATGGGGGGCAACTGATATGGCAACATCGCTGATGTGGAGTGTATGTCAGATCCAGCTGGATGCTGGTGGTGCAACGTGAATTTTTCTTTCGAAATCCCCCCTAGGGTGGCTTGACCCACGATTGTTCTCACCCGGGACATTGCGCTCTAGCTCTTTCGCCAGGTGGCACTCCAAGATGGGTCCATCTTGGCCAAAGTCGAGCCTGTTGGGTTCGGTGACCAGTGCGGAAGTGTGGATTTCAAAAACTTTATGAAATCAGGTCCGAACCCTAATCCCAAAATCTCCTTATTAGCAATTAAAACTTATGACTACATGCATGTCCAAATTTAAACACAGTTTAGATACTAACCTCAGATCGCTATATCCAATCTGATGTAGAAATAAACTCCAAATGGAGTAACCTTTTGAACACACCAGGCGTCCACTTGTCCGCCCTCCGATGGTGATCCACACGGGCAGATGATCAAGACAGTGACTCCTCAATTTGGGTTCCTTCCAATCAAGTTCTATCCCAAGAACTTGATATATGGGCTATTGGCTAGGACACCTTTAGCCAAACAGGGACTAAAACTTTCTCTCTTACCCTTCTCCCAGTTTTTGGCAGTTCTGGCCTCTTAAGACACTCTTGTCTTAAGAATAAGCCCTTGTCCTAAAATGAGACAAGGCTTGTCTTGGAGGGAGAAGAAGATTAAGACAAAGTTGTCTTAATGTAAGAAAGAAGAAAAGAGGCGCCTTCTTCCTTTACCGTCGGAGAGTTTCTCTCTCTGACTCTCCTTCTGTTCTGAGATTCGACAGAGCCTGGGCTCTGTAAAGGAATCAAAGAAGAAAGAGAGGAGGGGGAAACAGTCTTCTGGAGAGGGAGAAGGAAAGAGAAGCAAGGCTTCGCCGTAGAAAATCTGGAATGGATTTTTACGGTGAAGCCTTCTTCTTAAATAGGCGACAGAGAGGCGCCTTCTCCTTCTGAAAAATCCTCTCACGCCCCTCTCTCCCTTCTCACGTCTTCTCTCTTAATATCACGGCCCTTGGGATTAATCTCACGGCCTTTGGGATTAATCTCACGGCCTTTGGGATGGACAGACGCGAAGAGGGATCGAGAAAAACTCAGAAGGGCGCGCGCAGAGAAAAGAGTCGCGCCCCTTCGGAGTTTTTTTTTTCTTTCTTTTCACCGTAATTCCCATTTTGAAGAGTCCACACCTAGGTGGACTCTGATCCATGCCTCATCAGCCAAAAGACGCCGTTCCCTTCTTTCTTTTCATGCAAAAACGCGATTTGGAGAGAGTCCACGTGCGTGTGGACTCTTCTCCTTGCGCGCGCGCGTGGGAAGAGAGGGGGAGGGGTTTTAGGCGATGTGGGAAAGGGGTTTAGCCTCTTAGGTTAGCCAATTGCTAGCCTATTGTTAGCCCAACGTTTTAAATCTTCAATTAGATTCAAACCGGAATGAATTTGGATCTAAAAAAGACCAAATCGGAACCCTAACTCGAATCCGATTCAAGTAGAAGTCATGGTTTGCAACACATGCTAGTGTGTTCATCTGCAAACGAGATTTAATTCCAAATTAAATCCTTGATTATCTGTCCTAAGTGTGTGACCCATTGGGTTCCATACTTAGCCAGCAGTGGGTCCGAGTGCAAGTTGACCTAATCTGATCAGAACTCATTCTAATCGATTTAGGTCAAATCGAGCTAACTCGAGTCAGTCAATTAGGACTCCTCCTAATTAGTGATCCAATTAAACCATTTAATTTGATCAACCCACAAGACAAGATTGACGTCTAGCAACGTGTCATGTCTACCCGGAAGATATGGAAATTCTGGTGTAATTCCAAAACTACCCTTCAGTGGAAAGTTCCCGTACAATTCGATCCTTCAATCATCTTGCATCCCGAATATAACTATGGATATGGAATCATGTCAAATCCAGTTTATACTCATTCCCAGCTCAGTCATACACTAATGATTCAATTAATTCGATATTAGAAATCATTTCTAGTATCTGTACTTTGATCAAAGATTTCCTGAATCATCATCTGACCTAATTTGGCTGGATGCAATCTCCTCCTACTAGGAGTGATCAATTCCTTGTTGACCTACTCATTACCTTCATATACAATTCACCATACCCAGCATCAACCTCGTGCATGACCCAGTGTCATGATTGAGATTGAACCAAAGCATGGGTTCATGTACATAAGGTATTATGGCAGTCTCAGGTCATAGGACTACTTGTACAACTCCCACTATGTGAAACATCTATTGACATGCAGCTAAGGCTCCATTAGATGTTCTCAAACTGGATCTATTCAGTGGACTCATTCACTAATGAGCACCCACATCCTTGTATTAGTGTCCTACACAAATGACTGTGAGAGCAGTCACCCTTTTCAGCATACATAGGATGTGCCAGTCTTACCGGAAACCCTGATCCCCAACTCAGGGTTCCTATGACTAGGAATATTCTAGATTAGGGTTTTAAGGCCTTAGATCTCACTGGTATGATCTCATCATAGCCCTACAACCATAGCCCTAATCTATGGGGTTCATCATATAATGACACAGCGAATGATAAAAAATTATTGCCTTTATTAATTTGTCAATTTACAATGGTCTGGGAGATGCAGATATTGGCTTATAGGGCATAATCCTTTCAATCTCCCACTTGCACTAAAGCCAATCGCTCTTATTCTTTAACCCCATACAATCGAGGTGGCGATCAAACTCCCGCTGTGGTAGAGCCTTAGTGAACGGGTCTGCTATGTTGTTCTTTGTATCTACTCTATTGATGCAGACTTCTTGTCTTTCGATTATCTCTCGGACAAGATGGAAGCGTCTCAGAATGTGCTTGGACTTGTGATGGGCTCTCGGTTCCTTAGCTTGAGCAACTGCTCCAGTGTTATCACAATAGAGTGGCACCGGGTTCTCAATCTCAGGAACTACTCCCAACTCTGTGATGAATTTCTTCATCCAGACAGCTTCCTTGGCGGCTTCACTGACAGCTATGTACTCTGCCTCGGTAGTTGAGTCAGCTACAGTCTGCTGTTTAGTGCTCTTCCAACTTACTGCTCCACCATTCAAGGTAAAGACATACCCTGAAATGGATTTACTATCATCTGGGTCTGATTGAAAACTAGAGTCTGAATAGGCTTCTAGTTTAAGATCAGATCCTCCGTATATAAGAAAAATATCCTTAGTCCTTCTCAGGTACTTAAGAATATTTTTCACAGCCTTCCAGTGATCCTCTCCTGGATCAGCCTGAAATCTACTGGCTACACCCAAGGCATATGCCACATCAGGCCTAGTACATAACATAGCATACATAATCGACCCTATAGCCGAAGCATAAGGTATAGAACTCATTCTATTTCTTTCTTCAGGTGTCTTAGGAGACATCCTCTTAGAAAGACGTATGCCATGACCAATAGGTAAGTAACCTCTTTTACTTTCCTCCATGCTAAATCTCTTTAGCACCTGGTTAATGTACCTAGACTGGGACAAGCCAAGCATCCTTCTTGATCTATCTCTATAGATCTTTATACCCAGTATATAGGATGCTTCTCCCAAGTCTTTCATGGAAAACTGTTTCGATAACCACACTTTGACTGATTGTAACATTGGGATATCATTCCCAATAATAAGTATATCATCAACATATAGAACTAAGAAAACTATGGCACTCCCACTAGTCTTCTTGTACACACAAGGTTCATCCTCATTTTTGAAAAACTCAAATTCTTTGACTGTTTTATCAAATCGGATGTTCCAACTCCTGGATGCTTGCTTTAATCCATAAATGGATTTCTTTAGCCTACATACCTGATTAGGTTTAGTTTCCAAGACAAAACCTTCTGGTTGTGACATATAAACCTCTTCCTCAAGGAAACCATTGAGGAATGCAGTTTTTACATCCATTTGCCAGATCTCATAATCATGATATGCTGCTATAGCAAGCATAATCCGAATGGATTTGAGCATGGCAACAGGGGAAAATGTTTCATCATAATCTATTCCCTGTTTTTGTCTGAAACCCTTAGCCACCAATCTGTCTTTATAAGTTTCAACTTGGCCATCTGCCCCAATCTTCCTTTTATAGACCCATTTACACCCAATAGGGTTAATACCCTCTGGTGCATCAACCAAAGACCATACTTGGTTGACATACATGGAGTCCATCTCGGATCTCATGGCTTCCAGCCATTTGTCTGAGTCTCTACTCATGACTGCTTCCGTATAGGTTAGAGGCTCATCATTTTGAATGATTTGGGCTTCATTATTTTCAATTATGAACCCATACCTCTCAGGTGCCTGTCGCACCCTATCAGACCTACGGATAGGAGTGTGTTCAGGTTCTATATTAACTATGTTGTTACTTGACTGAGAAGTGTCTATTTGTTGAATCTCATTAAGTTCGATATTTCTACCAGTGCCCTTTTGTAGGATAAATTCCTTTTCCATAAAAGTGGCATGCCTACTGACCAAAACTTTTTGTTCAGTAGGGTGGTAGAACACATATCCTATACTATCTCTAGGATATCCGAGAAATAGACATTTGTCTGCTCTAGCATCTAGTTTATGTCCAAAATTCCTTTTTACATAGGCTGGACATCCCCATATCTTAATATACTTAAGATTGGGCTTCTTACTTCTCCATAATTCATATGGAGTGCTAGAGACAGTTTTAGATGGTACTCTATTCAAGATATGTGTTGCTGTTTCCAAAGCATATCCCCAGAAAGAAAAAGGTAACTCCGTGAAGCACATCATGGACCGTACCATATCCAATAAAGTACGATTCCTCCTTTCAGCAACACCATTTAATTGTGGTGTGTAAGGAGGAGTCCATTCAGAGATGATCCCCTTATCTTTAAGGTGATCAAGAAACTCAGTGGATAAATATTCACCTCCTCTATCTGATCGGAGGATCTTTATACTTTTTCCTGTCTGTTTCTCTACCATACTTTGATACTCTAAGAATTTTTCAAAAGCATCGGACTTATGTTTCATTAGATACACAAATCCATACCTTGAAAAATCATCAGTAAATGTGATGAAGTATGAGTATCCACCATAGGCTTGAGTTGTCATAGGCCCACATACATCTGTGTGTATGAGTCCTAATAACTCTTTTGTCCTTTCTCCATGTCCACTAAATGGAGTCTTGGTCATCTTACCCATGAGACATGATTCACAAGTTCCTAATGACTCATAGTCATAAGGATCAAAGAAATTTTCTTTGTACAACTTGTTAATCCTAGTCTCACTAATATGTCCAAGTCGACAATGCCAAAGTAAGGTATTGTTAACATCATCTCTTTTCCGTTTGTTAGAAACATGAAAAACATTGTCATTAGTGGAAAGAGTTAAGAGACCATTGCAGAATATGCCATAACATATAATTTCATTAGATAAAGAAATTGAGCAGCCACTGCTCATTACATTCATAGTATATCCTTGTTTAAGTAACAAGGGTACAGATATGATATTTCTAATGATTTTTGGCATATAGTAACAATTCCTTAGCTCCAAGATCTTCCCTGAAGGTAACTTCAAAACATAAGTCCCTACAGCTTCTGCTTGGATGGGGTCCCCTCCAGCACCGTAGAGCTCAAAGTTACCTTCCTTCAATACTTTAAGCCCCTGAAGTCCCTGCAATGATTTGCAGATGTTATGACCACAGGCGGTATCCAACACCCAAGTATTTGAAATGGAAGAATCCAATGACAAAATAGTATGAACTTCTTTCATACCTTTTGGTGCCTCTGATGCACCAGGCTTCAAACTTGCAAGGTAAACCTTGCAGTTTCTTTTCCAATGACCCGGCTTGCCACAATGAAAGCAGGTCATCTGTCCGAGGCCTTCTTTCCTTTCTTCTTCTTAATGCCCCCTTTGGGATTCATCCTCTTATTGGAACCCCTTTTGCCTGTCTTCTTCTTATCCACAAGAAGAACTGGAGCCTTATTTTTCTTTACATGGCTCTCTGCTGTTTTCAACATATTCAACAGCTCAGGCAAGGAAGAATTAAGTTTGTTCATATGGTAATTAAGAACAAACTGTGAAAATGACTCTGGGAGTGATTGCAAGATCAAGTCTTGATTCAACTCCCCATCCATTACAAAACCTAATTGACCTAATCGAGTGATTAGATCAATTATCTTTAATACATGGTCTTGTACTGATGTACCTTCTGTCATCCTTGCACGGAACAACTGCTTAGATATTTCATATCTAGCAGTTCTACTGTGTTCTCCATAAAGCTCTTTTAAATTTAGCAGTATGGAGTTAGTATCCATGCTATCATGCTGCCTCTGTAACTCGTTAGTCATAGAGGCAAGCATAACACATTTGACAGTAAGTGAGTCATTTTGCCACATATTATATGTGGTCTTCTCCTCTTGCGAGGCATCTTCCCTTGGTGGTTCCAAAATCGGGGTATCAAGAATATAGGAAATTCTTTCTTGACTGAGTACTATTTTCAAATTTCTCAGCCAATCAACATAATTCGGCCCAGTCAATTTGTTGGCATCTAAAATACTACGGAGTGAGAGTGAAGAGGCCATTTATCTACATTTAAACAAAGAACGAAAACATAAGCAAACAACCATGAAATGACAACACATAATTAAATTAGGACTTTAATTTAATTATGTCTCCCACTATTTTATCGAGCATCATAACCCTCCATACGATGATCGAGAAAACCTTAATTGATCTTTCTTAGTGGGGTTGAGATCCCAATCCCTCATAAAAGACCTTGTGTGTACACAACAAATCTTATATAAGTTCATAGGTAGGAAAACTCTTTCCAATTGTAAACTGTACAATTCTCAACTTATCTCGGCCTCTAAAATATTAATAGCCTTGTGTATACACAACAAACTATAATATTTTAGTTAAGTAAGACCCTTCATAGCCATATAGTCATGACTTTAATAGTAATACCCTTGTGTGTACACAACAAAATATTACTTTAAATCATGCCATAAACAAATAATTGTATTAGGCCAAAAATTATGTTAGTCACCATATTAGGTCTTGTGTGTACACAACAAACCTAGTATAGATCGTAACACAATGATGACCTATCATGAAGGAAGGCCAATAATAGTATTTTAACACTAAGCATGTTAGTCAAGAATTAAATCAATCAGATCGGCCAGGCTAGTGGAAGAGATGTGGGGGTCCCCCCGTTGCTTTCCTAGACACCAATTTAAAATTGGCCAGGTCAGTCAACGGAACCAATTAAAAACCACGATTCCCTTTACCTTCCCAGAACCACCTTTCTAGACACCGAAATGACTAATTATCCATCATGACTAATAATGCTTATCGGTTAACTATACTACCACTTAATATAATTTTAAGAGGGGTTCATGCAATGCCAGCACATTCAATTTAAAAGCTATCACATATATTAATACATGCTTTAAACTAAGCAAATATGTGAAATGTGTGCCATCATACTAGGACAACCATTTACCACATAATGGATACACCATTATGCCAGGGCAACCTTATTTCAGTATGATGGCTCCAGGGCTAATCATATCTCTAAGACAATTAGGGTTTCAGTGGAAAACCCTAACTGGTGGCAATCATCAAACTCATGTTCAATCAAAGACATGCACTGTGCATCAATATAAAAACTTTAACATGATACTACATCATGAATTGAACTTCATAAGTATTAATCCTAATAAGGATGCTCTGATACCACTTATGGGTTCGGTGACCAGTGCGGAAGTGTGGATTTCAAAAACTTTATGAAATCAGGTCCGAACCCTAATCCCAAAATCTCCTTATTAGCAATTAAAACTTATGACTACATGCATGTCCAAATTTAAACACAGTTTAGATACTAACCTCAGATCGCTATATCCAATCTGATGTAGAAATAAACTCCAAATGGAGTAACCTTTTGAACACACCAGGCGTCCACTTGTCCGCCCTCCGATGGTGATCCACACGGGCAGATGATCAAGACAGTGACTCCTCAATTTGGGTTCCTTCCAATCAAGTTCTACCCCAAGAACTTGATATATGGGCTATTGGCTAGGACACCTTTAGCCAAACAGGGACTAAAACTTTCTCTCTTACCCTTCTCCCAGTTTTTGGCAGTTCTGGCCTCTTAAGACACTCTTGTCTTAAGAATAAGCCCTTGTCCTAAAATGAGACAAGGCTTGTCTTGGAGGGAGAAGAAGATTAAGACAAAGTTGTCTTAATGTAAGAAAGAAGAAAAGAGGCGCCTTCTTCCTTTACCGTCGGAGAGTTTCTCTCTCTGACTCTCCTTCTGTTCTGAGATTCGACAGAGCCTGGGCTCTGTAAAGGAATCAAAGAAGAAAGAGAGGAGGGGGAAACAGTCTTCTGGAGAGGGAGAAGGAAAGAGAAGCAAGGCTTCGCCGTAGAAAATCTGGAATGGATTTTTACGGTGAAGCCTTCTTCTTAAATAGGCGACAGAGAGGCGCCTTCTCCTTCTGAAAAATCCTCTCACGCCCCTCTCTCCCTTCTCACGTCTTCTCTCTTAATCTCACGGCCCTTGGGATTAATCTCACGGCCTTTGGGATTAATCTCACGGCCTTTGGGATGGACAGACGCGAAGAGGGATCGAGAAAAACTCAGAAGGGCGCGCGCAGAGAAAAGAGTCGCGCCCCTTCGGAGTTTTTTTTTTTCTTTCTTTTCACCGTAATTCCCATTTTGAAGAGTCCACGCCTAGGTGGACTCTGATCCACGCCTCATCAGCCAAAAGACGCCGTTCCCTTCTTTCTTTTCATGCAAAAACGCGATTTGGAGAGAGTCCACGCGCGTGTGGACTCTTCTCCTTGCGCGCGCGCGTGGGAAGAGAGGGGGAGGGGTTTTAGGCGATGTGGGAAAGGGGTTTAGCCTCTTAGGTTAGCCCAATTGCTAGCCTATTGTTAGCCCAACATTTTAAATCTTCAATTAGATTCAAACCGGAATGAATTTGGATCTAAAAAAGACCAAATCGGAACCCTAACTCGAATCCGATTCAAGTAGAAGTCATGGTTTGCAACACATGCTAGTGTGTTCATCTGCAAACGAGATTTAATTCCAAATTAAATCCTTGATTATCTGTCCTAAGTGTGTGACCCATTGGGTTCCATACTTAGCCAGCAGTGGGTCCGAGTGCAAGTTGACCTAATCTGATCAGAACTCATTCTAATCGATTTAGGTCAAATCGAGCTAACTCGAGTCAGTCAATTAGGACTCCTCCTAATTAGTGATCCAATTAAACCATTTAATTTGATCAACCCACAAGACAAGATTGACGTCTAGCAACGTGTCATGTCTACCCGGAAGATATGGAAATTCTGGTGTAATTCCAAAACTACCCTTCAGTGGAAAGTTCCCGTACAATTCGATCCTTCAATCATCTTGCATCCCGAATATAACTATGGATATGGAATCATGTCAAATCCAGTTTATACTCATTCCCAGCTCAGTCATACACTAATGATTCAATTAATTCGATATTAGAAATCATTTCTAGTATCTGTACTTTGATCAAAGATTTCCTGAATCATCATCTGACCTAATTTGGCTGGATGCAATCTCCTCCTACTAGGAGTGATCAATTCCTTGTTGACCTACTCATTACCTTCATATACAATTCACCATACCCAGCATCAACCTCGTGCATGACCCAGTGTCATGATTGAGATTGAACCAAAGCATGGGTTCATGTACATAAGGTATTATGGCAGTCTCAGGTCATAGGACTACTTGTACAACTCCCACTATGTGAAACATCTATTGACATGCAGCTAAGGCTCCATTAGATGTTCTCAAACTGGATCTATTCAGTGGACTCATTCACTAATGAGCACCCACATCCTTGTATTAGTGTCCTACACAAATGACTGTGAGAGCAGTCACCCTTTTCAGCATACATAGGATGTGCCAGTCTTACCGGAAACCCTGATCCCCAACTCAGGGTTCCTATGACTAGGAATATTCTAGATTAGGGTTTTAAGGCCTTAGATCTCACTGGTATGATCTCATCATAGCCCTACAACCATAGCCCTAATCTATGGGGTTCATCATATAATGACACAGCGAATGATAAAAAATTATTGCCTTTATTAATTTGTCAATTTACAATGGTCTGGGAGATGCAGATATTGGCTTATAGGGCATAATCCTTTCAGAGCCTTCCTCTGCCACTTCACCAGGTGTCCGCCCATGAGGGGTCCACCTCGGTCGATGCTGGCGGCCTCTTCTCCCTCGCCAGGTGGCACCCCAAGACGGGTCCACCTCGGTCGAGGTCGAGCCAAGCGCTCCTGCTCCTTCATCAGGTAGCACCCCAAGATGGGTCCATTTTGGCTGAAGTCGAGCCTTTCTCTGCCACTTCACCAGGTGTCCGCCCAGGAGGGGTCCATCTCGGTCGATGCTGGCGGCCTCTGCTCCCTCGCCAGGTGGTGCCCCAAGATGGGTACACCTCGGCCGAGGTCGAGCCAGGCGCTCCTGCTCCTTCACTAGGTGGCACCCCAAGATGGGTCCACCTCGATCGAAGTTGAGCCTTCCTATGCCATTTCGCCAGGTGTCCACCCAAGAGGGGTCCACCTCGACCGAAGTTGGCTGCCTCGACTCCATTGCCAGGTGGCGCCCCAAGACGGGTCCACCTCCGTCGAGGTCAAGCCAAGAGCTCCTGCTCCTTCGCCAGGTAGCACCCCAAGATGGGTCTACCTCGGTCGAAGTCAAGCCTTCCTTTGCCACTTCACTAGGTGTCTGCCTAGGAGGGGTCCACCTCGACCAAAGTTTGCTGCCTCCGCTCCCTCGCCAGGTGGCACCCCAAGATGGGTCCATCTCCGCCGAGGAAGAGCCAGGCGGTCCTACTCCTTCGCCAGGTGGCACCCCAAGATGGGTCCATCTCGGTCGAAGTCGAGCCGTCCTCTGCCACTTCGCCAAGTGTCCGCCCAGGAGGGGTCCACCTCGACCGAAGTTGGCTGCCTCCGCTCCCTCGCCCGGTGGTGCCCCAAGACAGGTCCACCTCTGTCGAGGTCGAGTTAGGCGCTCCTGCTCCTTCGCCAGGTGGCACCCCAAGATGGGTCCACCTCGATCGATGTCGAGCCTTTGCCACTTCTCCAGGTGTTCGCCCAGAAGGGGTCCACCTCGACCGAAGTTGGCTGCCTCCGCTCCCTCGCCAGGTGGCGCCCCAAGACGGGTCCACCTCCACCGAGGTTGAGCCAGGCGCTCCTGCTCCTTCGCCAGGTGGCACCCCAAGATGGGTCCACCTCGACCGAAGTCGAGCCTTCCTCTACCACTTTGCTAGGTGTCTGTCCAGGAGGGGTCCCCCTCGACCGAAGTTGGCTGCCTTCGCTCCCTCGCCAGGTGGCGTCCCAAGACGGGTCCACCTCCACCGAGGTCATGCTAGGCTCTCCTGCTCCTTCACCAGGTGGCACCCCAATATGGGTCTACCTTGGCCGAAGTCGAGCCTTCCTCTGCCACTTCGCCAGGTGTCCGTCTAAGAGGGGTCCACCTCGATCGAAGTTGGCTGCCTCCACTCCCTCGCTAGTTGGCACCTCAAGATGGGTCCACCTCCACCGAGGTCGAGCTAGGCTCTCCTGCTCCTTCGCCAGGTGGCACCCCAAGATGGGTCAACCTCGGCCGAAGTCGAGCCTTCCTCTGCCACTTCGCCAGGTGTCCACCCAGGAGGGGTCCACCTCGACCGAAGTTGGCTGCCTCTGCTCCCTCGCCAAGTGGCACCCCAAGATGGGTCCACCTCTGTCGAGGTCAAGCTAGGCGCTCCCGCTCCTCCGCCGAGTGGCACCCCCTGATGGGTTCTCCTCGATCGAAGTCAGCCCTACTCTCGAAGCCTCGGGGATGTCAAAGGCACGAGCCACGAGGTCGTTGCTAGAGTCGGTGCACGGCATGCCCCGTACGGGGTGCCCAGTATGGCCCGCAATGGTGCACGAAATCTCGTTTACATCAGTTAAGAAGGACCCCGCGATCGAGGCATCGAATCCTTGCGATCAGGGGCCTAAAACCCTGGAAGTCCACGGTCAATGCCCCGGGATGAGGGCTCCCGCACTTGGCTCAAGATCCCACCAGGTTCCTCTTTTCGTGACAGCACGGCAGACGAGGCAAGCTCGCCACTTAACTCCCAGGCTCGAAGAAGAGGGGGGAAGGGTGGAAAAGAGTCGGAGACCTCCGGGAGCCTCCGGAGGGTAAAGTGAAAAAGCTGAAGGTGATCCGGCAGTATAAAAGGGACAGCGAGAGCAGACGAAGAGGTAAGCCACTGAGAGGGAAGAACACCGACAGAAAGGGGAACGACTCTGAGGCTCCCGGAAGTTCCCAAACGCAAGTCTGGCGAGTCTAGTGCAGGACACTGAGTGTCAACCCCTCTCATTCCCACACTTCTTTCATCAAAATCTCCTCTAAGCACGGGAATCCAGCGGAGACTAGTTTTAATAGATGTGTTCCGTCTTGCCATTCGCTAACTTAGCCGTTGGAGTGCCCCCGCCGGAACCCCCGGCCCGGGTCTTTGACCTTGTTTTGCAGGTCCGGAGGCTTGAAGATCCCGAGGTGAAGGAGTCCAAGGTCCGGCGCCAGCTCATAAGCTACAGGCCATAGCGGTAAGATTGACAACACCAAGTAAAAATAGATAGTACAAGTAATAATATAAAAATATAATGTAATAGAGTAAATGAAGATAATATGATCATCTCACAATATATTTGAAATGTTTGATAGATTATGCTTATGTTTATGGAAGCAAACATCATGTTTGGTCGAACGTACTTGAACTTGATAACCCCTGGTCATGCCCTAGTAGGCTGAACAAGAGATCGCATTAAGCAATGAACGCTAGAATAATAAAAGCTAGACTTTGAGGGCATTAGTTGCTTCCCTCGCCTTGCCTGAGATGTGGATGGGGCTAGTACACATAGGATGGGGCATTTGTGGGTGGTAACAATAGAGGTTGGGATCAAGTTGAAACCATGGAGGTGTAGATTGTGGGGCAATGGCTGTATAGTCAAGAGTGAAAAGCATAAATACATGGTTGTGCCACGAGCATGGAGAAGTTTTACACCTAACTCTCTTGACTCCTACGCCGCATACATATTGGTGGAGTTTTTTTTTGAATGTAGGTTCTCAGTGGTATTTGTAATACACCGCACGATATGGTGCATCATGCATACCATTCCTCTCACAATAAATAGCTACATGTGGCCCCATGCAATGTGCATCACATGGTCCATATTCATATATAGCCATCAATTGATGGATAATGTAAGTGATGCCCTGCACTGTATGGCTGTATGGCGCACCACACAGGGCTTGCGCTCGTTTTCATTTTGCCTTCTTTTCTAACCCCATTATTGGTGCTTATGCAAGGATTCTCTCTCTAAGCTGCATTATTGTTAGTCCTAGAGAAAATAGAAACGAGGGTAGAGAAAGAAAATAATGGGTAAATGATAACCACCTTGTCTCTAATTAGTAATGATGATAGACCAGTTTACATTATATAATAATAAAAATTTCATAGCAGTGGCAATCGGCATGGGCTAGAGTAGCGGAATAGATGAAAGAACAATTTTTAATTTCAAAATTACCCTTCATCTTTATTTTAATTCCAAAATTACCCTTCATGCTTATTCTATTTATTTATTGGGCATCCTATTCAATACGCATTAAAAATGGATTTGTTCGGCGTAGCTTCGCAAAGGTCCTCACACATCGCAAAGGCCAATATAAATATGGAGAGGAGAGCCACCACACAGCCAGTTCTCGAGGTGGATGATTGACCCTCATCTTTCTTGATACATTTAGCATTGCTTGGGTTCTTGATACAAACTACTGTCAGATAATGTGGCAGCTATTCAGAACTATATGGCCTTCTGTGATGCAAAACATTCCCTATAATCCAAACGTGGGCGGCTCCGTTTTAAAAGGTTACACATTATCGATAACTAGCTTAAAATCTATCCAAAAATCCCTGTTAACCCAGAACCACACCCAATGGATGAAGTGGATCGGGCAAGGTCCAGGTCTATTTTCAATGCAATAATTTCGTACATCATACTAATATTTATATTTATATCTATATATATTAATAAAAAATTGATATAAATAAAAATAAATAATTATCCGATTACTAACCAAATATTCGAATTGTTATGCCCGTTCGGCTTGTCCCGGGTTGGACCGGCTTCGGGCGCCCGGTCGGCCGACTCCTGTGTAGAGTCCGACCCCATGGTGTCTGACCCGGGGGCTTCGCGGACTGGCGGGTGCCTCACCGTCCGCGCATCGCCCCTCTTCACGGCCCCGATCGGCTCCTGGGGTCCTGCCGATGGTCCCGGTCGGCTCCTGGGGTCCTGCAGATGGCCCTGGTCAGCTTCTGGGAGACCAGCCGACCCCAGCTCGAAGCTTTTAGGAGCCACTCTTTCCTCCTCGACAAGCTCTGACATTCTGTTATAACAAACTCCAGCGCGTGGCCACGACCCTTGTTGCCAGGCCACCACTCTGACACTTCTGCCATGCCGCCAGCCCACGACCTCGCCGCCACGCCCCTCCTGGGGGCATAGTCGAGCTTTCCCTGCCTATTCTACAACGGAATTTGGCAGTATTCCGTGCCTATAAGAGGCACCCGGGGGACCTCCGCGAAAGAAGGTAACGTTTTTCCTTCCTTTTCTCGAGCTCTCTTTCCAGCTTCTTCCCGTTCTGTTGCTCCAACCCTCCTCTAATTTAAGCATCGGAGTGTCCCCCGCTGGAGTCCCTCCGGCGCCCAGGGACCTTTTTTGCAGGTTGGCTGGTCGAGGAGCTCTCCAGCGCGTCCACCAAACCCGATCCAGGAGGAACGGCGGCAACAAATTGGTGCTAGAGGAAGGGGGGCCTTTGAACCTTCGTTACGCCCCTTCTCTAAAAGGAAAGACTGACAAGAAAGATGCAGCAATGGTAAGAGGAAGAACCCGGAGTGTTTCTGCAAGGGGAGGACGCTCCCACCAGGGGCCTAGTGCACACCACGCGGAGAGCAATGCCGCTGCTACCGCTGAGCCCACCATCACCATAGGGCTGCAGCAGTTCCAGACGCTGGTAAACCGCATCGAAACACTTACCTCTGCGGTCCAGCGCTTCCAGGAGATGGCGGATCATCAGCAGCAGCCACCGGCGGCTTCCTGCATCAATCACCAATCGACGGCAGGCGACAGCCGGCGGCCGGAGGCGCCTCCACCCCCGTCCCACGTAATTCCAGAACTCCAGGGGTCCATAAGGGCCCGCGCTGAAGGAAAGAGGGCGAGGTCAGCCTCCCCCTCTTTCGCTGATTCTGTCCCTCTGGACGGCCGGCGCCCTGCTGCGGACCTGCATGACAACGGAAGTAAGATTATGCGCATGGAGGAGCACATCGCCGAGATAGCCGAACGGCAGAACAATGGAGGAAGGCCGGTGCACGACAGTCGCCCGCCCTTCTCCGCAGAGATTATGGGGGAGTCAATCCCCCGACACTTCAAGATTCCACAGGTGGACCCCTACGATGGTACCACCGATCCCTTGGATCATCTGGGCGCCTACAAAGCCCATATGATGGTACAGGGTGCGTCTGACGCCCTCCACTGTATCGCCTTCCGGGCGACTTTGAAGAGGGCTGCGCGGATGTGGTTCTTCGCAATTCATCCAGGTACGATCCATTTTTTTTCTTAACTCGAGATCCTGTTTCTTTCTCGTTTCAGGACCTACAGCCGGACTCCAAAGAACACCGATTGCCTTTTTCTCATTCAACAAACGGAGAGAGAGACCCTCCGGGAATACATGGCCCGCTTCAACTCGACCGCCCTGGAGATTCCTGACCTAAATGAAGCGGTGGCCATGTCAGCTTTTAAGAGGGGGCTTCACTCGTCCAGACTTACATTTTCCCTGGACAAGAAGCTCCCCACAAGCTACATCGACTTGTTGGCCAAGGCACACAAATACACCTTGGCGGAAGAGCAATCAGCGAGCAGGCGCCAGGCTGAGGGGAGGTCATCCCCGAAGAAGCGGGGCGATAAGGCCCCCGCAGCATGACCTCCTGGTGACGACGGCCGATCTGCCCAGCACTAGAGCCCCAAGCCGCGGGACTACCTCAAGCGGTTCAACAACTATGCGCCCCTCTCCCTGCCGCGGGAGAAAATTTTGATGGAGATTGAGAACGAGGCCTTCTTCCAAAGACCTCGGCCGATGAGAGGACCCCCCGACTCCAGGAACAAAAACAAGTACTGCCGGTTCCACAGGAACCATGGGCATGATACGGAGGAATGCCTCTAGTTGAAGGACGCCATCGAGGACCTCATTCGCAGGGGGTACCTGAACAAGTACGTCCGACCCTGCCGGGATCGGGCCGGGACTTCAACTGCCAGAGACACCCCAGGGGAAGCTGAGCTCCCCAACCAGCGCCCAACTAATGGAGGCGTTGGCATGCTGCACCGAAAGTCTGACTAGGGGCGGAAGGAGGACCTGGACATTGTAAAGAAGCCCAGGGGGTCTAATGCAATCAGTTTTTCTGATGAGGACCTCCTGGAGCCTCCTCTCCCTGGCGATGACCCTGTGGTTGTGTCGGTTGTCATTACCAATTATGATGTAAAGCGCGTCCTTATTGATAATGAAAGTTGTGCAGAGATTTTGCTGTATGATGCTTTCATTCGGATGAACCTATCCAGGTCCAGACTGTGGGAGTCCGTGGCACCACTTACTGGCTTCGGAGGGAACTTCGTTGGGGTTGAGGACGAAATTGCCTTACCTGTCACCCTCAGGACTGAACCCTTCCAGCGAACTTTCTCCGTCAATTTCGTGGTCATCCGTACGACATCGGCGTATAACGCAATCCTGGGATGGCCGGCCCTCAACAAGTTCTGGATTATTGTGTCTACTTACCACCTGTTGGCAAAGTTTCTGACCTGTGATGGAGTCGTAGAGCTGAGGAGAGACCGTAGAATGGCCTGGCAATGCCTTGCTATCCATGACAGGTAGTTGGACGAGCACCCCATGCTCGAGTAGCTGAATCCTAGGGACAAAGTCGACAGCCACGGTCAGCCTGTCGAGAAGATTGTATTTGTGCCCCTTAGGGAGGATGATCCTACGAGGGTCCTCCAAATAGGGGGCACCCTGGACGAGAGAGCCAGACAGGAGCTGGTCGGCTTCTTGAGGAAGAATGCGGACGTCTTCACCTGGTCGGCATCCAACATGCCGGGCATCCTGGAGGACGTCATCACCCATCAGCTCAGGGTGGATCCCACTTACAAGCCCGTCCGTAAAAGAAGAGGAGCTTCACCGCCGAAAGGCAGAGGGCCATTGAGGAGGAAGTGAAGAAGCTTCTTGATGCTGGCTTCATCAGGGAGTCTCACTACCCGGAGTGGCTGGCCAACGTCGTCATGGTAAAGAAGGCTAGCGGGAAGTGGAGGATCTGTGTAGACTATATGGACCTCAACAAGGCGTGTCCCAAAGACAGCTCTCCTTGCCAAAAATTGACCAATTGGTGGACGTGATGGCCGGCCACCAACTTTTGAGCTTCATGGATGCTTTCTCTAGGTACAACCAGATCAGGATGCATCTCGAAGATGAGGAGAAAACGGCTTTTGTCACGGACAGGGGCCTGTATTGTTACAAGATGATGCCCTTTGGTCTGAAGAATGCAGGCGCCACCTTCTAAAGGCTGATCAACCGGGTTTTTGAAGCTCAACTGGGCAGGAGCATGAAGGCGTACGTCGATGATATGATTGTTAAAAGCCTCTGTAAAGCTGACCACATCAAGGACCTGCAGGAGTCCTTTGATGCATTGAGACGCCACATGATGAAGCTGAATCCTACCAAGTGCATTTTCGGGGTAACTTCTGGGAAGTTTCTCGGCTTCCTAGTTACTCAAAGAGGAATCGAAGTTAACCCCGAAAAGATCAAGGCCATCATTGACATGACCCATCCAACCACCAAGAAGCAGGTGCAGGAGCTTACGGGTCGTATTGCTTCTCTCAGCCGTTTCATCTCCCGGTCGGCTGAGAGGTCCCTCCCATTCTTCAAAACTTTGCACCGGTCGGACCGTTTTCAATGGACTAATGAATGCCGGTCGGCCTTCGAAGCCTTGAAGGACTATTTGAGAAATCCCCCACTCCTGGCCAAACCAACAGAGGGGGAAGTGTTGTATTTGTACCTGTTGGCCTCTCACGAAGCCATCAACGCTGTCCTCATGCACGTGGAGGAAGGTGGTCATGTTGGATCCACCCAGTGACTTTGATGAATAACAAAATATTGAGTGAATATTGTATGCTAATGTGTATTTCAAGTTATGAGTTTTCAGGAAGAAAGCACATCAAAATCTCAAAAACTTATATATCATGGCACGCCGTGGCACGAAGCATTTTTTGCAAATCTGGACATCCTCTTCATGGATAAAGGGCATCTACATGTTTAATTATTATTTGTTTACAATCCATTTAATTTTCAAAATTTATATTTATGTTTTTGGGCTAATTTATACTTGAATCTGAGCTTTTCAATCTCAAGTGTCAACACCTGGGAAGCCAAGTGTCGACACTTCAGCATTTGGCACGAAGAAAAATCCTTGGCACGCCAAGTGTCGACACCTAGAACTCAAGTGTCGACACCTAGTGTCGACACTTAGGTTTTTAAGTGTCGACTCAAGGCGTGAGATTTTTGAAAATCCAGAACTTTGCCATTTGAGGGTTTTTGTGTCAAGTGTCGACACCTGTGCATCAAGTGTCAATACTTGAAAGTTCAAGTGTCGACACCTAGAAATCAAGTGTCGACAACTGACAACCAAGTGTCGATACCTGACAGCCAAGTATCGACACTTGAAGCCTGACAGTCCTAACGGATCTATTTTTCTGACTTACAGAACATGCTTTTCAAGCTCCAAACGGCTAGATCCGAGGCTCCAATGGTCACAAACCATTTTTTGGAAGTTTCTTGGTGTATTTAATCTCCACCAACCTCATTCTAAAGGCATTGAAGGGTATTGAAGTTCATTCAAAGCCAAAAAGCCTATATTCTTTCAAGAACCTCACATCAAAAGCCTTTTATAGTTTGATTCCCTGAAATAGCCTTCAAGCTCATCCTAGCATCATTCCAAAAGAGGTATTTTGAAGAATATTTCAAGAATGAGACAAGACAAAGCATCAACTTGAGCTTCAAAGATTCCATTCTACTCTTGAAGAGAGTTTGTCTTAGTTTTAAAAGTTTTATATCTATTTTATTTTATGATTTGACCTTGCTTTCAAGGGTGTCTTGAAAGAAGGTTGTTGTGGTTTGTTGGTGAGCCAAAGGGATAAAACCAACTAGGGTTAACTTGTGAGCCCGAAGACAAAACAAGTGTTGAGGTTTGTTGGTGAGCCTAGGTGACAAAACCAACTTAGATTTTGACTTGTGAGCCTTGTGAAAAACAAGTCAGCTATAATCTTGTTTGGATTATAGTGGAATTTCCAAGGGTGGCTTGGGGAGTAGATGTAGGTGCTAGGTTTGCACCGAACCACTATAAACCTTGTGTTTGTGTGTGATTGCCCTCTTTCTCTCTTGCTCTTTAGTTATTGCTATTTATTTACTGTTTTTCGCTGCATTCAATCTTGTGCATTGAAATTATTACTCACAAACACCACTAGACCTTCACATTATTGTTTTAAATTTTAAAAGACCCAATTCACCCCCCCTCTTGGGCTCCATTTCTGGGCAACAAGTGGTATCAGAGCACCGGTACTCTCTTGTAGGTCCAAGGATCTTGAGTGAAAGATCATGGCAGCCCCAATATGAATGGGTGTAGTTGAAGGCCAAGCTTCAAATCGTCCCCCACTTTTCAATGGCACAAATTACACATATTGAAAAACATGCATGCGCATTTTTATTCAAGCTATTGATTATAATTTTTGGAGGACAATTGTAAAAGGTCCTCATCAGCCTACAATGTTGGTTAATGGCATTCTCACTCCAAAGATGGAAGATGATTGGGATGAGAATGACATTAAGCAAATTGAGCTTAATGCTAAGGTTATGAATCTGTTATTTTGCTCTCTTGACCCAAGTGAATTTAATAGAATATCTAATTGTCTCTCCGCCAAGGAGATTTGGGATACACTTGAGGTTACCCATGAGGGTACACACCAAGTGAAAACAACCAAGGTTAACATGCTTATTCATACGTATGAAATATTTAAAATGGAACCTACTGAGTCTATTAGTGAGATGTATACTAGGTTCATAAATATTGTGAATGGCATGAGAAGCCTAGGAAAGATTGTTTCTAACTGTGAACTTGTGAACAAACTCCTCAGGTCTCTACCGGCTTCTTCGGATGCAAAGGTAATATCTATTGAAGAAGCCAAGGATGTCAACACTTTTCCATTTGAACAACTGTTGGGCTCACTGATGACCTATGAGCTCTCCCTCAAGCAAAAGAATGTGGAAGTCGACAAAAAGAAGAAAGTGATCACCTTCAAATCTATTGTAAGAGAAGAATCAAGTGATGACTCTGAAGAAGATGATGAAGAAGATAAGATGGCTCTATTGGCGAGAAAATTCAGAAGGTTTATGAGGAAGAAAAGGTTCAACTTCAAGAAGAAGCCTCTGAAAAGTGAGCCAAGTAAAGAAAAGGATAAGGAGAAGGAGAAGGAGCATCCCACTTATTTTGAATGCAAAAAACCTGGTCATTTCAAGATAGATTGCCCCCTGCTCAAGAAAAGCAGAAGAAAGTTAAGAAAGAATGCCATGATGGCAACCTGGAGTGACAGTGAGGACTCCAGTTCCGAGGAAGATCAATAGGAGGTGGCAAACTTCTGTCTAATGACGGATCATGATGAGGTATGTTCTGAAACCGAAAATGAATTTACATTTGATGAACTTCATGAAGTCTTTGATGAGTTAGTCATAGAATTTCAATAACTAAAGTCAAAACATAAAGATTTGAAAAAATAAAATTTAGAATTAGCCAAAACAAATGATAAGCTTTCAAATGAAAATGAATGTCTTCTTTCTCAAAATAGAAAATTAACTGATAAGATTTTTGTTCTTGAAAAGGAAAAAGAAGTTTTGAAAAAGAAAAGCTCTTTAGTTTCAAATGAAAGTCTTTCAAAACAAAGCAAAGAGATTTTGGATGAAAATAAAAGATATAAAGAGGAAATTAAAAAATTAAAACCTTTTATGGATAAATTTACTTATAGTTCTGAAAAATTAAATTTGCTTTTGAACAATCAAAGAGCTATTTTTGATAGAATAGGTTTAGGATTTAGAACTCATAAGAAACAAAAACTTTTCAAAATTTTTTTTGTGCCTACATCTTCATCCATTATTTGTTATGCATGTGGTACAAAAGGGCATAAATCTTATATGTGCAACAAAAGAAGATTGAGAAATATTAAGAAAGTTTGGGTTCCAAAAGGAACCAATGCCACTAACCTAAAAGGATCCAAGATGACTTGGGTACCTAAAGTCTCCACTTGATCTTTATTGCAGGTATCCCTTGCAACCAACAAGAAAAGAATGTGGTACCTTGATAGCGGTTGCTCGAGGCATATGACAGGAGATGTGGAGCAGTTCTCATCGCTCAAATATCAAAATGGTGGCAATGTAACTTTTGGTGATAATGGAAAGGGCAAAATTGTTGATATTGATAAAGTCCATATCACCCCTTCTTCTTACATTGATAATGTCTTATATGTTGATGGTTTGAAACATAACTTGCTTAGTATTAGCCAGTTTTGCGACAAGGATTTTAAAGTTTTTTTGAATCTTCTTTGTGTATTGTTTCTAGTTTAGATGACAATGGCATCAAGTTCATTGGTCATAGGCATGGCAATATTTATATGGTTGATCTTGATGATCTCCCTATTCAAAATGGTCAATGCCTAGTGGCAATGAAAGCCAAGATCGATGAAACTAGTTGGCTTTGGCATCGCAGACTAGGACATGCAAGTATGCATTTGATTTCAAAACTTAGCAAAAAGAATTTGATAAAGGATTTACCTAAACTCAATTTTGAAAAAGACAAGATTTGTAGTGCATGTCAACTTGGAAAACAAACCAAATCCTCTTTCAAACCAAAAGGAGTAATATCTACATCTAGACCGTTGGAGTTGCTTCACATGGACCTCTTTGGGCCAACTAGAACATATAGTTTGGGAGGTAAGAAGTATGGTCTAGTTGTTGTAGATGATTTCTCATTATTTACATGGGTCATGTTTTTAGCACATAAAGATGAAACGTTTTTGGAATTCATTAGATTTCATAAACGAGTTTCAAATGAAAAAGGTGTTTAAATCGTATCTTTGAGAAGTGATCATGGAACCGAATTTGAAAATACTGATTTTGATAAATTTTGTATTGAAAATGGCATTCATCATAATTTTTCAGCACCTGGGACACCTCAACAAAATGGGATGGTAGAAAGGAAAAATATAACTCTTGAAGAAATGGCACGTACCATGCTTTGTGAAAATGACTTACCTAGATATTTTTGGACGGAAGCCATAAATACTGCATGCTATGTTTTAAATCAAGTTTTAATCCGACTGATTTTAAAGAAAACACCTTATGAGCTTTGGAAGGGTAGAAAACCCTCAATTCACTATTTTCATATTTTTGGATGCCGTTGTTTCATTTTAAACAATGGTAAGGATAATTTAAGCAAATTTGATGCCAAATTAGATGAGGGAGTCTTTCTAGGCTACTCCACATCTAGTAAGGCATGCAAGGTCATCAACAGAAGAACACTTGTTGTTGAAGAATCCATACATATGGTATTTGATGAATCTGACCAGAAATCTTCGAGAAAAGAAGATGTGCTTTTTGATGAAACAGGTACCAAGAAAACTGAAAGTATAAACAACAATGAAGAGCCTACCAAGGAACAGAAAGATGATCAAAACACTGAAGGAGACAAACACAAGGTGATGAAAACACATCAACAGTTGATCCACTACCAAAAGAATTGAGGTATGCTCATGGACATCCAAAAGAACTAATTATTGGTGATCCATCTAAAGGTGTAAGTACTCGATCATCCATTAGAAATATCTATGATTACTTAGCTTTTGTTTCTCAAATTGAACCTAAAACTATTGAGGAAGATGAATGTGATAGTAATTGGATAAATGCTATGCAAGATGAACTTAACCAATTCAAAAGAAATAATGTTTGGACATTAGTAGATAGGCCTTCAAATACTTCAATTATTGGCACAAAATGGGTTTTTTGAAATAAACTTGATGAAAATGGTGTTGTTACAAGAAATAAGGCTAGACTAGTTGCCAAATGATACAATCAGGAGGAAGGGATAGATTTTGATGAAACCTTTGCTCCTGTAGCTAGACTTGAGGCAATTAAGCTATTATTGACTTTTGCTTGCTTTATAAATTTTAAATTATTTCAAATCAATATTAAAAGTGCCTTTTTAAATGTTCTGATTGAAGAAGAGGTTTATGTTGAACAACCTCCTGGTTTTGAAAATTCAGAATTTCCAAATCATGTTTACAAATTTCATAAAGCTTTGTATGGTTTGAAACAAGCTCCTAGAGCTTGGTATGATCGTTTCAGCTCTTTCTTGCTCAAAAATAATTTTTCTAAAGATAATGTAGACAAAACTTTGTTTTTAAAGAAAAAGATTGATGATCTCTTAGTAGTACAAATCTATGTAGATGATATAATATTTGGTGCTACTAACGAATCTCTTTGTCAAGAATTTACGAAGTTAATGCAGGGTGAGTTCGAGATGAGCATGATGGGAGAACTAAATTTCTTCCTCGGACTCCAAATAAAGTAAACCAAAGAGGGGATCTTCATCAACCAAGCAAAGTACACAAAAGAAATACTTAAAAAATTTGGGATGGAGAACACCAAGCCTTTAGGTACCCCTATGAGCTCTACTTGTAGAGTTGACAAGGATGAATCAGGTAAATCTATTGACCAAAAATTATATCGTGGCATGATCGGTTCATTGCTATATCTTACTGCTAGTAGGCCAGATATCACGTTTAGTATTTGTATGTGTGCGAGATATCAGTCTAATTCTAAAGAGTCTCATCTTTTGGCTGTTAAATGCATACTTAGATATTTATCTGGCACAATTGAAATTGATTTGTGGTACTCTAGAGATTCTTCATTTAAATTGATTTTTTATTCTGATGTTGATTTTGCTGGGTGTAAACTTGATCATAAAAGTACTAGTGAAACCTGTCAGTTTTTTGGAGTAAATTTGATCTCTTGGAGTAGCAAGAAATAGAATTCAGTTGCTCTATCTATGGCAGAAGCTGAATATATAGCAGCTAGAAGCTGTTGTGCTCAAATCCTTTGGATCAAATAACAACTGGAAGATTTTGGCATTAAACTAATTAAGACACCCATAAGATGTGACAATACTAGTGCAATCAATCTAACTAAGAATCCTGTGCAACATTCAAGAAGTAAACACATTGAAATAAGACATCATTTCATAAGAGATTATGTACAAAACTCTAATGTTATTCTTGATTTTGTGTGTACCGATGATCAGTTAGCAGATGTGTTTACCAAACCTTTGAGTGAAGAGAGATTTTGTATGATTAGAAGGGAGTTAGGTGTCATTGACCCATTCTCCTAGAACTCTCATAATTTTCATCTTATCCAAGACATTTCACTCAAAAACACTTGTTTTGAGTCCCAAAAGATCTTAAATATTTTCTAAGATTTATTGAAAATTTTTCAATTTATTTTTGGGATTTTCTTAGCCAAGTGTCGACACTTGGATTTTGTAAAGTGTCGACACCTGACCAAGTGTCGACACTTGACGAATATTAAGTGTCGACACTTGCAAAATGAAATCTATTTTTAAATAGACCGACCGAGGATTTTGTTCTTACGTTTCCCCCGTCGATTTCAAGCTATAGTGGTCCCCTTCTATCCAAATCCCTCCTCTTCCCGTTTAACCCCTCACGAATCAAGTATTCCCTCTTATTTCATTTCATTTTATTTTATTTTTATTTCTCGTATTTTCACTTCATTTTTGTTACCGTCAATCGGTTTGACCTAGATTTAGGTTTTGCCAATTTTATTTGGGATTATAACTGGATTTTCCTGAGTTTTAACGGTTTTCCAAAACTCCATTTGAAGGAATGGTGATTTACACGGCATTTTTCATGGATTTCTCATAGTTTTGGCCGTTCCTCACACACATTCCATCCGAATTTGGGTAAAATCACTATTTGATTGGTTTTTAGCCAAAAATTTGGGTATTCACCTAAAAACTAGTGTTTTATACATATTTCTAGTGATTTATCATAGTTTATCATGATGTTTTTGCCACATTTTTTTACCATTTTGGTAAAACCCTAAATGTTTTAAGCCCAAAACTCAAATATTTTGGTATTTACAAAATATATTTCAAACCAAAAACATTTTCTAGCTTATAAAATCCTTGATTTCAAATTGTTTGTGGCTTTTCTAAATTATTTTGGATTTTATAACCCAAAATTTGTTTCAAAACTATCTTGTAAAATGATTTTCTCCTCAAACTTAACCAGTCCCATTACTCCTAGTCTGATTGAATCTACCCCTAGCTTACCTTCTTTAAACTCTCTTGGTCAGCTTGCTATAATAGGTCCCCAGAAGAGACTTGCAGTTAGGGAGAGACCTAGTCAGGATATAGAGAGGAGATCGAAGGCTAGATTTGATTCAGGGCAAGCTAGCAGTTCTGCTACACCGAGTTCCCCCCCTGCAGAGAGGATGGCAGGGAAGATAGTGGCCTCTGGGAGGAGAATCGACTTGGATTGTTTTGATCGGCACCACTTCCTTATATGACAGGTGCTCACTGATGCATGTCTAGTACCCTTCTGCACTATGCAGGAGAGGTACTACCCTCATCTAGTGAGGGAGTTCTACGGTGCTATGGACTGTCGACGACTTCTATGGACTACCACCATGAGAGGAGTTCAGATTTCTCTTTCTGCAGAGCTACCGAGCAGAGTCTGAGAGATCCCCCATAGGGGAATCAGTATTTTTACAGTAGATGACAAGGAGGCAGCATTCAGGTGTATCCTCGAGCGAGAGGATGTTCGTGGTGTGCTTATAGTCACTGTGAACCAGCTATCCTTGGAGATGCGTCTGTTACACCATATCACGGCTCGTATTCTTCTGCCAAAGACTGGGAGATTCAACTTCATTACTGAAAGAGAGTTGATGGTGATGACCAGTCTAACAGAGAGGAGGCAGATCGACCTTCCATCATTGATGTTAGTACAGATGCACCATGCCATGACTCAGCACCGTCATTGTTTACCCTACGGTATGGCTCTGACCAGGATATTTAGAGCTTGTGGAGTATCGCTGGAGGGGGAGATCCCCAAGGAGATACTGCATACAGATGTCTATGATGAGAGGTCATTGCACCTATGGGGTATAGACTTGTCGCAGGTCGGTGGGTGCACAAAGAGTCTGGCCAGGAGCCAGATGAGGAGGATGAGCTTCGAGAGGCGGAGGTAGGGCCATCTGGGCTAGCTAGTTTTCCTCCCATTGATATTCCACCGACACAGGCAGAGCCTTCGACACCTAGTACTTCGGCTCCTCCACCACCTTCTACTGGTTTATCCTTTAAGGAGCACGCCAGAGAGCAGTTTACGAAGATCAGGAGTGAGTTGACTAAGCTGCGCAGTGAGATTGAGACTCTTCGAGCACATACTACCTCAGAGCATGCTGAGATCCGTAGGACTATGGAGGAGGGTTTCACTCGTATTGAGGATTTATTGAGATCCCTTATACCTCCAGCAGCCCCTACAGTTGTATCTTCTGATGATGATGATGATGATGATGATGATGGTGATGATCACCAGAGTGACCATGTTGATACAGTTGATGGTGATGATCAGGCAGATATGAGTGAGGACAGAGCTACAGAGATAATTGACAGTGGCAGTGGCAGTGATGACTGTGCTAATGGTTTTGAGGTGGTTAGTCGCGATCCTCTCGCTACCCCAGCTGCTCCTTCACCTACTGACTTAGTTGATTCCACACCAGACTTTGTTACACCAGCTGATCTTCTCTCCCCCACTTCCACCAGATCATCTAGGGTTGTACCCGTTTTAGGTCCTTCTGGCCGCACTAGGAGTCGTCGGGCTTTAGCCCAGGGACCTCCTAGAGCCTTAGCCTCTAGATCTAGGATCAGTGCTCCTTTTAGTCTTGAGATTCCATCTGATGAGGATTAGCCTCACAAATGTCTTTTATGTCTTTTGTCTCTTCTGTTGTATGTCTTTTATGTTTCATGTTACTTTGTATGTTTCTGATTATTGTATGACTCTGATACACTTTGTATGTTTCAATTTTGCTGATGACTCAGTTATATATTTCAGTTTGGTGCTTATTATTTATGATTGATTGGTTAAATTTACTTTTTTCAGCCCTGATACTCTCTTTAGATCTTTTTGGCTCTGATACCTATCATATTTGATACTCTACCATCTTTTTGTCTCCATGCTCATTGTGAGGGGGAGGTTATTCCCCTTTCTAATGATTGACAAAAAGGGAGAGTAATAGTATAGATTGTATGCATAAATTATTGTGGTTCCACATTATTTATGTGTAAAGTTTCAAATCTGATCTACTTTGATACCCTGGAATAACATATTATTTGTTCTGATTAGAAATATCTAATTGAGGGGGAGAGTGATTCTTCCTAACTATAAAAATTATGACTCATATAGACTTACATTCATATTCATGAATTATAATAGTTGAAATTTGAAACTTAACGCTATTTTACTCAAGGTTTTGTCACCATCAAAAGGGGGGACATTGTTGGCTCCACCTAGTGATTTTGATGAATAACAAAATATTGAGTGCATATTGTATACTAATGTGTATTTCAAGTTATGAGTTTTCAGGAAGAAAGCACCTCAAAATCTCAAAAACTTATGTATCATGGCACGCCATGGCACGGAGTATTTTTTTGCAAATCTGAACATCCTTTTCATGGAAAAAGGGCATCTACATATTTAATTATTATTTGTTTATGATCTATTTAAGTTTCAAAATTTATATTTATATTTTTGGGCTAATTTGCACATGAATCTGAGCTTTTCAGTCTCAAGTGTCGACACCTAGGAAGCCAAGTGTCGACACTTCAGCATTTGGCACGAAGAAAAATCCTTGGCATGCCAAGTGTCGACACCCATAACTCAAGTGTCGATACCCAGAACTCAAGTGTCGATACCTAGTGTCGACACTTAAGTTTTCAAGTGTCGACTCAAGGCCTGAGATTTTTGAAAATCCAGAACTTTGCCATTTGATGGTTTTTGTGTCGAGTGTCGACACCTGTGCATCAAGTGTCTATACTTAAAATTTCAAGTGTCGACACCTAGAAATCAAGTGTCAACACCTGACAGCCAAGTGTCGATACTTGAAGCCTGACAACCCTAACGAATCTATTTTTCTGACTTGCAGAACTTGCTTTTCAAGCTCCAAATGGCTAGATCCGAGGCTCCAACGGCTACAAACTATTTTTTAGAATTTTCTTGGTGTATTTAATCTCCACCAACCTCATTCTAAAGGCATTGAAGGGTATTGAAGTTCATTCAAAGCCAAAAAGCCTATATTCTTTCAAGAACCTCACATCAAAAACCTTTTATAGTTTGATTCCCTGAAAAAGCCTTCAAGCTCATCCTAGCATCATTCCAAAAGAGGTGTTTTGAAGAATATTTCAAGAAGGAGACAAGACAAAGCATCAACTTGAGCTTCAAAGATTCCATTCTACTCTTGAAAAGAGTTTGTCTTAGTTTTAAAAATTGTATATCTATTTTTATTTTGTGATTTGACCTTGCTTTCAAGGGTGTCTTGAAAGAATGTTGTTGTGGTTTGTTGGTGAGCCAAAGGGATAAAACTAACTAGGGTTAACTTGTGAGCCCGAAGACAAAACAAGTGTTGAGATTTGTTGGTGAGCCTAGATGATAAAACCAACTTAGGTTTTGACTTGTGAGCCTTGTGAAAAATAAGTCAGCTGTAATCTTATTTGGATTATAGTGGAATTCCCAAGGGTGGCTTAGGGAGTGGATGTAGGTGCTAGGTTTGCATCGAACCACTATAAACCTTGTGTTTGTATGTGATTGCCCTCTTTCTCTCTTGCTTTTTTTTTTATTGCTATTCATTTACTGTTTTCCACTGCATTCAATCTTATGCATTGAGTTTATTACTCACAAATATCATTAGACCTTCACATTATTGTTTTAAATTTTAAAAGACCCAATTCACCCCCCCTCTTGGGCTCCATTTCTGGGTAACAGGTCAGCAGAAACCCATATATTACATCAGCAAGGTCCTCCACGATGCTGAGGTCAGGTACCCCAAGGTGCAAAAACTGGCGTACTCATTGGTCATAGCGACTAAGCACCTCTGACCCTACTTTCAGGCGCACCCCATCATAGTGCTGACGGACCAACCCCTCAAGGCGATCCTCCGAAGCCCCGATATCTTCGGGCGACTCGCCAAATGGGCCGCCAGGCTGGGCGAGTTTGACATCTCCTTCCATCCACAGTCGTCCTTGAAAGCCCAAGTGATAGCTGATTTTATTGCGGAATGCACCTAGGGCATGGAGCCGCCCTCGGCGACGGAGGGGACGTCCAAAGTAGAGCCCGTGTTGGAGACCGATCCGGCGGGAGGTGCCGAGCTTGCCTGGACCCTGCATGTAGATGGAGCTTCCAACTTTTCAGGGTGTGGAGCGGGCTTAATCCTAGCCGACCTCGATGGGCAATGTTTGGAGTATGCCTTGCATTTTGCATTCCAGGTGTCGAACAATCAGGCGGAGTATGAAGCTCTGCTTGCGGGGTTGAAGATAGCAAATGAACTGGGCATTGGCAAGGTCCTCGCCTTCTCTGACTCTCAGTTGGTCATCAATCAGGTGAAGGGAGAGTTTGAAGCGAGGGATCGCTCATTGGTCAAGTACTTAGACAAGGTACGGGACTTAGTGTCATGGCTTAAATTCTTTGAGATCCTTCATATACCCTGGCAACAAAACTCTTGGGCAGACACTTTGTCACGGCTGGCCACCGCTGCGGTGGGCACCTCTGACCAGACCTTCGTGGAGCACCTCCAGCACCCCAGCATTGCCAAGGAGCCAGCGCAGATCCACCAGGTTGGGCAAGAGGCCTCGTGGATGGACCCAATTCGGGCATTTCTGGTGCAGGGAGCCCTTCCGGATGACTCGACGGAGGCCAGGCGCATCCGCTCAATGGCCTCTAAGTATGTCATCCTTAGTGGGGCCCTTTACAAGCGTTCATTCTCCCAACCATTATTGAAGTGCTTGAGGTTGGCTGATGCGAACTACACACTCCGGGAGGTGCATGAGGGCATCTGCGGCGACCATCTTAGGGGAAGGTCCCTGGCTTACAAAATTATTCACCAGGGCTATTACTGGCCTACAATTCAGAAGGATGCCTTGGACTTTGTACGAAGGTGCGATGCATGCCAGAGGTTCTCCAGCATTCAAAGAAGGCCAGCCAGCCAGCTGATCCCACTCACGGCACCTTGGCCATTTGCTCAATGGGGGATGGATATCCTGAGACCTTTCCCCCCAGTCTCTGGTCAGCGAAAGTTCCTCCTCATGGCCATTGATTACTTTACTAAGTGGGTGGAGGCGGAAGCATTGGCACAGATAACTGAGACCAAGGTAGAAAATTTTGTTCGGAATAGCATTATTTTCCGGTTTGGGATCCCGAAGACGATCATCACTGATAATGGGAGGCAGTTCGACAACTCCCAGTTCCAGGACTTTTTCCAACAATACCACATCGCCCATCGGCTCACGTCGGTCGCCCACCCTCAGTCCAATGGGGAGGTTGAGGTCACCAATAGGACGATCCTGTATGGGTTGAAAACCTGGCTGAATGAAGCCAAGGGGCTCTGGGCAGAGGAGCTTCATTCAGTGCTTTGGGCGTATCGGACGACCGCACGGTCAGCAATGGAGGAAACCCCGTTCAACCTAACTTATGGAAGTGAGAAGGTCATCCCTGTGGAGGTCTCTCTACTATCCCTGAGGGTAGATCAGTTCGCTGAGCCGTCCAACTCGGAACAACGAAGGGCTGACCTGGATCTGCTAGATGAGACCCAATTCTGGGCCAACATGAAGATGGCAACCTACCGTCAAAGGATGGCCAGATATTACAACTCACGGGTCAAAGCGCGTACCTTCCAAGTTGGAGATCTGGTCCTGCGGAAGACAGAGATTTCGAAGCCAACCGAACAGGGGAAGCTCTCCCCCAACTGGAAAGGCCCCTATCGGGTCATCGAAGTAATTCGGGCTGGGACCTACCGTTTAGCACACTTGGACGTGCAACAGATGGCGTGCTCGTGGAATGTAGACAAGCTCCGCAAGTATTATCAATAAAGTCTACAAACTTCTTCAACTTCTTCTAGCCCACTTCCGAAAGTTCGACTCCGGTTGGCAAAGGCTCTAAGGTAGCCTACTTCCGAAAGTCTGACTCCGGTCGGCAGAGGCTCCAGGGCAGCCCACTTCTGAAAGTCCGACTCCGGTCGGTAGAGTCTCTAGGGCAGTCCACTTTCGAAAGTCTGACTTCGGTCGGCAGAGGCTCTAGGGTAGCCCACTTCCGAAAGTCCGACTCCGGTCAGTAGAGGCTCTAGGGAAACCCACTTTCGAAAGTCCGACCATGGTCGGCAAAGGCTCTAGGGTAGCCCACTTCCGAAGGTCCAACCCCGGTCGGCAACAATCTTGAGACAGCTCCTGCGGAATTACTGGGAGGACGGGCCACAGTGCAGGCCGACTTGTGGATGAATGCCAAGAGCAAGTGTCCAGGTATTTGGCCCAAACCCAGTTACTACTCTTAGCTACTCCACCGGCTCCTGGCCCGAATGGGCCGACTGGGGGTACTTAGAGAATTTTCGGTCGAGAAACTTCGATAAGAAAGCACTTGCCTTAGGCCCGTCGGCCGCTTCGAGGGGAAGCCGTGACCCTGTGACATGATAAAGCCGACTGGGGATACTTAGAAGGATTTTCAAGAAAAGGGAAAAGAGAGAAGAAGTCTGCACAAGTGAAAATAAACAAAGTGCTTTTTCATTTCAAAAAGATAATATTTACAAAAGAGGTGGGTCGGACCTATACAAACCCCTTAGGTCCGACCCACGGGAGATGCTTCAGGGGCCACAACCTCGGCCCCGTCAGCTACAACTGGAAGGCCTATTGGGACTGCTCCGGCCAGGGCTTCCTCCAGAAGGGCCACCGTCTCCATGTCGGCTGCCGTCGGAGCTCCGACCCTAGTCGCTTCAGTTTCGCCTTCCGCTTGAGGCTCCACTTCGGCCTCTTCTCCATCGGATGGGCCTTGCAACTCAGCACCGGACAGGTCAAGTTCTGGGAACAGCTGACCTACCTTCTTCAGGGCATCGTCATAACCTTCCCTGTAGAAGTCAGTCGCCGCCTCTTCGACATCCTCGGTGAAGGTGCTGGAGGTCTTGTATGCCTCCACGGCCTCCCGGACCTGCTTCGCGGCCAGCTTCTTGGATTCCTTGAGCTTGACCTCCAATTGCGCTACTGCCGCCTGTTCGGCCCGCACCCTCTTGTCGACTTCAACCGATCGCTTCTCCTCCTTGCCCAGCCGGCATGTGAGGGAGCGGGCCTTCGCCTTCTTCTTCTTAAGGCTAGCCTCGTGGTCAGCCAGCCTGCTTTTGGCCTCCTTCAGGGCCACCTTTGTAGACTCAGCATCCGCTCGGGCTACCACCAGGCCCTCCTCGGATGACCTAAGTGATGCCGCTGCCACCTCTTGGGCGGCCTCCAGTTCCTGGACCCTCTTGGCGGAGGTCTTGGCCGTGTACACCACCTGGCGGATGGCGTCGTCCATGAGGGAGATACCGTGGAGAACCTGCAAACATACGACCCAGTCAGTGTTATGGGTTAGAAGAAAAAGATGAAAAATAAAAAGTAAGATGGTTAGGTACTTACCCTCATGAAATTGTGGAACGTTTCCATGGTTACGTCGGCCAGGTTGCGCTGGATCGACACCTCCCAGTCGGCGTCGATCATTGCCCCTCTCAGCAGGCTCCACGCCCTCCGGGGATTGTCGAGTGCCCGCCAGTGTTTGAAGTCCTCCTGGTGGATTCCTCGTCCGACTGCACTAGCGCGCTGCTGGCCGTTCCCTCCATGGCCGGCCCCTTTCCCCTATCGGCCCTGGACGCCTCCTCTGTGTCAGCAGGTGCCGTGGCTGCGATGGACGCCTCCGGCCCCTCCTGCCCCTGTTAGGGGGTCGGCTCCGCTGGCGGGGCTGATGCCCCTACCATGTTTCTGGCCCTGCACTTATTGAGGGGGAGGTCATCCCCGTCCGACTCCACTTCAACGACCGGGGCGGGCCGCTCCTCCTCCCGCCTCTTCTTCTATCATTCAGTGGTCTGCGTAGGGGCCGACGCCGGGGCGGCCCTCTTCCGTATCGCCCGTTGGATGACCTTTGACTTGTCCACCCGCTGCATCCTCTCTCCTGCAATAGGGCACTCGGAGTCAGTTAAAAAAAAAAGAAGAAGAAAGAAGAAGAGGAGAAGAAAGGGGGAACGGGGGTCGGCCCTTGCCTAGAAATCTCTGGGGGCTGATCCCTGCCTAATGAAGGGTCTCTTCCTTCAACAGCTCATAGGCCGCCACCGAGCTAGCTCTCATGATCTCTATAAAGGTGCCCAGGTCAGTCGCCGACACCGACCTCCCCTCGCGGGCTCTCACCCGCAGCTCTCTCCACAGTGGCTCGAACCCCCAAGGCTCGAGGCTGCTGACGAAGAAGAACCTTGCCTTCCACCCGTGGACGGCTGATGGAAGGCACTTCAAGACCTTTCGGCCTTGGCGGGGGACAAACAGGACCCACTCCTTACTCCTAAAGTCCGTCTCAGGTAAAAGAGACTACCAAAGAGGGACAGACTGGGATCGGACCTAACCCGGTGACACAACACTATGAAGCAGCTTATGACCCGAATGCTATTCGGGGTCAGCTGTACTGGGGTGACCCTATAGTGATTGAAGATGGCTATGAACAGCGGGTGCAAGGGGAACCTAAGGCCGGCCTTAAGGTGGGACTCGTATATCGAAAGGGTCCCTGGACCTAGCAGGTTGTTTGCCCTTCCCTCTTAGCCTGGAAGAGTTAGGTGCAGGGTGGTCGGAATTCCGTAGACGATCCTGAGGTTCTCGACCCGTTCCCGGGTCATGGTCGAAGGGATCTCGCTCGGCCCCGGGTCCCTAAGCCTATGGGCCGAGCTCCTACTACTAGACGCCATTGATGGGGAGAAGAAAGTGGAGAAGAAGGACACACCAACCTAGAGGGGCTCTAGATGCCTGGTTTCGCGGAAGGTGGAGAAAGAGACCCACAGCGGAGGAGAAAGAGAAGGGAGGGAGAGCTTGAGATCGTGAAATGAAGGAACAGCTTGCTCCGCCTTCGCCCCTTTTATAGGCTCTGGGGGAAGGGGGGAGCCGTTGCCCACCTCGGGCGCGCCCTCGCTGTCTCGTCAAGAGCCATAGCCGCCTTTGCAGGATCCAAAGAGACGTGAGCACCTCTTCACGCGGATCGCGATCCACGGGCGCGCCGTATTGGCGGTATGGGACTGGCCCCGAGGGCAGCGCCAACCGACCGGATGTCGACGCGTGGCATGGCGCTCCACTTTGCCTCGTACCGGCGCGAGACAGCCTGGCCTTCATCATGGCGCCTGACCCGCTTTAACTACCTCACCTGCACTCCAACGAGCGGCTGACAGCTATCCAAAGAGCCGTTCAGGGAGGGGTTCAAAACGACTGGACGCCCCAATCCAGAGCCCGTTGCAGGCGCGCACGATCGTGCTCCTGTCCTTTTAAGCCCTATGACACTTCAAGGCCTAGGAGCAGGGGGGCAACTGTTATGCCCGTTCGGCTTGTCCCGGGTCAGACCGGCTTCGGGCGCCCGGTCGGTCGACTCCCGTGTAGAGTCCGACCCCATGGTGGCTGACCCGGGGGCTTCGCGGACTGGCAGGTGCCTCACCGTCCGCGAATCGCCCCTCTTCACGGCCCCGGTCGGCTCCTGGGATCCTGCCGATGGCCCCGGTCGGCTCCTGGGGTCCTGTCGATGGCCCCGGTCGGCTCCTGGGGTCCTGTCGATGGCCCTGGTCGACTTCTGGGAGACCAGCCGACCCCAGCTTGAAGCTTTTAGGAGCCACTCTTCCCCTCCTCGACAAGCTCTGACATTCTGTTGTAACAAACTCCAGCGCGTGGCCACGACCCTTGTTGCCAGGCCACCACTCTGACACTTCTGCCACGCCGCCAGCCCACGACCTCGCCGCCATGCCCCTCCTAGGGGCATAGTCGGGCTTTCCCTAGCTGCTCTGCAACGAAATTTGGCAGTATTCCGTGCCTATAAGAGGCACCACGGGGACCTCCGCGAAAGAAGGTAACACTTTTCCTTCCTCTTCTCGAGCTCTCTTTCCAGCTTCTTCCCGTTCTGTTGCTCCAACCCTCCTCTAATTTAAGCATCGGAGTATCCCTTGCCGGAGTTCCTTCGGCGCCCAGGGACCTTTTTTGCAGGTTGGCCGATCGATGAGCTCTCCAGCGCGTCCACCAAACCCGGTCCAGGAGGAACGGCGGCAACACGAATCTTTTTGTAATTCTATTTGACTTTATATAATATTTATAAACTTTAAAAAATAAATAATCATATTAACATATTATTATTTTGATTTATCATCTATTTAATAATATATTTAATTATATAATCATCAAATTTAATTATTTAATTATATATATATATTTTATTATTTGATTTGTATTCATATTTGTTTAAATTAAATATAAATATAAATTTTTGTATCCATTTAATATTTATATTATATATATATATATTAGTATTTAATTGTATCCGATTCAGTCCTACTTTTACATTATTTTTGGTTTCGGTCTCCCCTCAAATAAAGTTAGCGCATTCGGAAAGAAGACAACGGCCACTCCTTGTCAATTGTCATCAGCCGAACAAAAAATACATTCAACCGGTGACAGGTGAATTGCACGCTCGCCAGATCCGAAGCTTCACCGCAAGCAGCCTTCCCCATAAGAACGCCACAGCGCCGTCCAACTCAGACGGTCAGACCAAAGACCAGTTACGTGTCAACTTAGTTTTCTCAGCCATTGGCGGATCAACGTGTCATCACTGAAGGGAAAGCGATGAAGTCCCCAACATTCCTTTTTTTTATTATTCTTATTCTGAGGGTGCAACAACCACCACTCAATTTCATACAATTACTTGGGCGACGGCAGCCATCAAGCCCATTTTTCTTTAATAAAACAAACAGGTCGGCCATCTTAGAAGAAGGAGGGTAGAATGCCACCTGCCAAACTATATCTTATTAAAATATGGGACGAGTCGTACCTTTCATGCAAAAGAATGATCAACCTTCCTTGACGTTGAATCTCCCACCCAACAGATCTCAAAACACTACAATGCTCATTAGTCATCCATCGGCTTAGATCCGGATCTTGATTTGGATATAAAAAATTAGGAAAGATAATTTTTACAAACCTTATGGACACCTAACTTGATCCTAATAGGACCGGTAAAATCCGATCCATTTATTTAGGTATCAATATAGATTTTGTATGAAAAATTTGATCCAGATTTGAATCAAGTATGGATATCCGTATATCCTATCCTAAATTTAATTTGATTAAATAAAAAACATAAATTCTCTCGATCCCCCACCTCCCAGTGTCCGGTTTTAATTCGACACTTCGACTTGTTTCTTCTTCAACCCAATCCATGTTTCTTTTCTTCTCCTCTATTTTATTCAAATATTTTCTTATTTCTTTTGACATGTTTTTTATATTATATAAATTAATTTTATATCTAAGTATCAATGATATCATTTGATTCTAAAGGTAGGCTTATTCTTTCATCATCATTTAATTTGTTAGATAAACAAGGTCCCATAATTTTCAGCTTTCTTCGCCATTCTATTTTGTTTACAATTTTTTTTCATGATAGATTAAATTTAAGCTTATGTAATTATGCATAGAACTCAATCTGGCTTGAGTCGACTCAATCCGACCTGAGTCAGCCCAACCTTATCCAAGATGAGTATGGGATAGGTATGGGGCGTGAAATTTTTTAGCGGGACAGGTATAGGTTTTGGATGACTCGATCCTATTAGAATAGATGCGGCGCTTCCAAGTCTTAGGAGGCAAGGAGAGGAGTCATGACGATGACTCCAAAAATCTAAGATCAGTTTGGATTCTAGGATGGAGGTTTGGCCCTCCATGAGCTTGAGATCCATATTTTTGGATCTTGTAATGGCTAATTCAATATTAGATCGGGTTTGGATCCAAATGAACATAAAAGTAGGTCAAGATATAAGTGTACATGGCCTTGAGTAAGTGCTCTTCTTATTAAATTAATCTTGGAAGAATTAGAATTGAATTTATATTTATATTTCTAGTCCTATTTGGATTAGAAAAATTCTTGATCTATAAAAGGGCCTCCATACAAATCCAATGTTATGGAATTAATATGACTCTTCTTTTTTTTAAATCAGAACCTCTCTCTTCTACTCACCTTGTATCCAAAGGGGTTTCATGTCCAGAGAAGAAGTAACGCCGAAAAGAGCCACCAAGATGTAGCGCTAAGCTATTTTGTACGCTAAGAAACAATAACACGTAGGATCCCTTCTTCCATATCTTTATGCATCGATTTGAAGCAGCTAAGAAGGTTTCATTGGGTGTTTCACATCCAAAACTTATCCAAAGATTGTGCCAATAGTCAATTTCAAAAAAGAGTTATTCACACTAAATATTGTGGAGCATTAGAAGGAGGCTGATTTGCATATGATTAAAGATGTCCATGTAATTTATTTTTCACATCCAATTTCTAGCCATCATCGACCATCCAAAAAACTTTCTTTAAAAAAACTCCAAGTCCAAACCGGACTTAAAGAGAGAAATTAGTTACGGTGCAAGATCAACATGCAAGTAGAGTTGATAAAGATAGTCATAGTCTAACTAAAACTTCTCTTTTGCTACTGTTCTAATCTATTTGGATTGACTTCAGGACATGGAAAGAGAAGTTTCATGTCTGAAACTCATGGAGATACATCATAAAGGGCCAAGGACTTAAACAGAATAGGATTTGGATAATTATACACGAAGTACTAGATTGTAAAATATTTTTATATTTTGAAAGATGTAAAAAGTTGCTAGAATTTGATGTTTGATTGTTCAAACAAATTTCGATCAATATTGTTAGGATATCCTGGTTCAGCTACGAACCAGGCTCTGGTTCGACTTATCGAAGCCCCGGTTCTCCGGAATATGGACTTCGGACTAAGCGAAGGCCAACTGTAAACAACTCAAGGCTTCACACCAAACTACAGCTTCCGAAGGCCAGTCCTTCGGGTAGCACCTTCGGCCCCGGTCGAAGTCTGAACTACTCATCGACTTCCGAAGACACGAACTTCGGTCCCTGCCATAGACATAATCTCCGGCCTCGGGGAAATATCAAGCCTTCGGCCCATGCAAGGGAAACCAAAGCTTGAACCACAATCTGTTCCAAAAAGGAAACTGTAACCAACGGTTACAATCGACACTCATCATGCCATGATCATGGCGTGCAATTCTTGCAGCCACACCTTCGATCTAGCCGGAACCGCTCATTGACAACCCACGATCGACTATCATGGGAGTGAATGGCTCCCCATGATCTCCGAAAAAGAGCGGGCCACAGACCGGAGGCCATCTTTTAAATATGTGTAAGAAGGATGGCTCGAGAGGTATGCGTGAATAATCTCGCACATACACATTTTCAATCTCCAAGAGCTCTTTTTCTCTTCCACTCTCGACATCTTCCCCATTCTGTGGCTGGAATCCGCCACTGACTTAGGCATCGGAGTGTCCTCCGCCGGAACAATTCCAGCAAGGGACCTGTTTTGTAGGTGAAGCAGGGAGCGGTCCTGCGACGCAGCGACTCCGACCGGCCGATCCAGGGACTCCATGCCAACAGATTGGCGCACCATGTAGGGGGCGTATTACTAACATTTGTTAAGCTCCCTCCCAGACAAGGGGAAGAATCAAAGAATTCTTTGATGGCAAGAGGAAAAGCCTAAAATGCTTATACAAGCCGGAGTCGTGCTCCGTCTCAGGGGTGTGCACCCCCGGAGGTGAATGATGTTCCACCTCCCATGGTTACTATAGGAGCACAGAAGTTCGAAGCTCTTTTGAACCAGGTCGTCAACCTGACGGCCATAGTTCAAGAGTTTCAAGACAGAGCCTTCCCGGTGGAAAACCCACCGGCTGTTTCTAGACATAACTCTTGAACCCGAAGAAGGAGAGCACCATGGGAGGGTTTAGCGCATCCCTCCCCCCATTCTTGGCCCTCTTCCAAAGGCCGAACTTCGAGACTACCTAGGTCTGCCGATTCCCCAAAAAAGGGAAAAGGCCTAGGCAAACTTCCTCCTCCTCCGAAGACTCCACTTCGGTGGAGAGAGCGTCCAAGCAGACTCCCGATTATGACGGGAGGTTCAGAGCCATCGAATCAGAAATGGCAAGGGCGCGAGAACAGAGAATGCGGGATCAGAGAGATCCCGAGGACCTGATTGTGGGTGATCTGCGCCCACCCTATACCGACCGCATCATGGCTGAGGACATTCCTCGGCACTTCAGGGTTCCCCAAATGGAACCCTATGATGGCACCACCGACCCCTTCGACCATTTAGGCAGCTTCAAAGCCTATATGATGATTCAAGGAGCTTCGGACATGACGTACTATTTGGCATTCCCGGCTACCTTGAAGAAGTCCGCTCGGATGTGGTACTCGAGCCTGCGCCCAGGTACCATCGATTCCTTTTTCGAGTTAGAAAAATTATTTGTCTTGCATTTCAGGACTTGCCACAAGACTCCTCGGAATACGGACACACTCTTCCTCCTTCACCAGAATGAAGGAGAGAGCTTGAGAGATTACATCTCCAGGTTCAATGCGGCTACGCTTGAGATCCCCGATCTCAACAAGCACGTGGCCATGTCAGTTCTGAAGAAGGGGCTTCGAACCTCCAGGCTTACTTTTTTCTTGGACAAGAAGTTCCCCAAAAGCTATGCTGAGCTCCTATCAAGGGCTCAGAAATACGCCGATGCTGAAGAGCAGGCGGTGAATCGACGTTTGATTGAAGGAAAACCCCCTTCAAAGAAAAAGAATAATAGGAGGCAAGGCCCCCAAACTCCCAATAACAATGGCGGCAGATATGCAGACCAACGGAGAAGCCCTCACAAGCCCAGAGCATTGGGAGGAAGATTCGACTCATACACCCTCCTTAACCTCCCTCGAGAAAAGATCCTCATGGAGATAGAAAAAGAAAACTATCTCCAACGGCCCCGTCCCATGAAGGACTCCTCTTCCGCAAGGAACAGGAACAAATTATGCCGTTTCCACTGGGACCACGACCACAACACAGAAGAATGCATCCAGCTGAGGGATGCAATCGAGGATCTCATCAAGAGAGGGTACCTGGGGCGGTACATCGGTCGCCAAGGGCCCCGGTCAGAAGCAACTATTCCCCAGCCACCTCCCGAAGAGGCCGAATTGCCAAACCAAAGGCCACCAACGGAGGTGTGGGGATGATACACTGGCCCGCCAACTGGAGAAGGGATGAAGATGAAGCTTCAAAGCGACTGAAAGATAACAACTCCATCCTCTTCTCCGACGACGACCTTGCGGGAGTCCGGCTCCCGTACGATGACCCTCTTATAATTTCGACCGTAGTGGCCAATTATGATGTACAAAGAGTTCTAATTGATAATGGAAGTTTGACTGATGTCTTGATGTACGATGCATTCTCCAAAATGTGTTTACCTAGACATCAACTACAGAGATCCCCCATACCACTCTCCGGTTTCGGGGGTAACCAAGTTTATGCCGAAGGGGAGATAGTGTTGCCTGTAACCCTTGGCTCCAAGCCTCGACAAAAGACATTGCCGATCAACTTCACGGTGGTCCAGATCCCCTCTACATACAACATTATTCTGGGGAGGCCTGCCTTGAACAGTTTCTGGACCGTGATCTCCTCTCACTACCTCTTAGTATGCTTCCCCACCAGGAATGGTGTTGGAGAAGTTAGAGGGAACCAGAGGATGGCACGGCAATGTCTAATGATTGAAGACGGGCATTTCAAAGATTTGACTACCCTGGATCAGCTGGATCCGAGGGATTCAACCACAAACCTTGGTGAACCCATGGAGAGGACCATCCCGATACCTTTGAAAGAGGAAGATCCCTATAGAGTTGTGCAAATCGGGAGCGCCCTTGACGAGAAAACCAGAACGAAGCTGATCCGTTTCCTTAGGGACAACGCCGATGTCTTCGCCTGGTCAGCTTCGTATATGCCCGGGATTCCCGCCGAAGTGATTACTCATCGGCTGGAAGTAATCCCTGGGTACAAGCCAGTGCGACAGAAGAAGAGGAGCTTCGTCCCCGAAAAATAGCAAGCTGTTGATGAAGAGGTTGGCAAGCTCCTCAAGGCAGGGTTCATCAGAGAGGCCCGCTACCCCAAGTGGCTGGCCAATGTGGTAATGATGAAGAAAGCTAGCGGCAAGTGGAGGATTTGCATCGACTATACAGACCTCAACAAGGCTTGCCTAAAAGATAGCTTCCCTCTCCCAAAGATTGATCAACTGGTCGACACTACCGCCGGCCACCAGTTGCTGAACTTTATGGACGTCTTCTCTAGCTATAACCAGATTAGAATGGATCCGCAAGATGAGGAGAAGATGCCATTCATCACTGACAAAGGTCTCTACTGCTACAAGATGATGCCATTCGGCTCAAGAACACTGGAGCAACATTTTAAAGACTCATCAATAAGGTATTTGAAAAGCAACTGGGAAGGAATATGGAGGCCTATGTTGACGACATGATCGTCAAGAGTCTCCACTGGAGAGACCACATCCGCGACTTGGAGGAGTCATCCAGCGCTCTCTGGCATTACAAAATGAAGTTAAACTCGGTGAAGTGCGCCTTCGGGGTCACGTCGGGTAAATTCCTGGGCTTCCTTGTCACCAAACGAGGGATTGAGGCCAACCCTGAGAAGATCCAGGCCTTGAAGGATATGCGACATCCCTCCTATAAAAAGGAAGTCCAATAGTTGACAGGGAGGATTGCCTCCCTAAGCAGATTTATCTTTCGGTCCGTCGAGAAATGTCTTCCGTTCTTCAAGGTACTTCGACAATCAAAGAGCTTCGAATGGTCCGAAGACTGTCCTGCTGCCTTTGAGGAATTGAAGAAGTATTTGGAGACCCCGCCATTGCTTTCCAAGCCAAAAGAAGGCAAGGTCCTCTACCTATACCTCTCTGCTTCAGACGAAGCAATGAGCTCGGTTCTTGTCCGGAAGGAGGAAGATGGTCCCACAAGCTGATCTACTACATCAGCAAGATCTTGCATGATGTAGAAATGCAGTATGCAAGGATGCAGAAGCTGAACTACTCTTTAGTGATTGCGGCAAAGCGACTACAGCCATATTTCCAAGCCCACGCTATCGTGGTGCTGACTGATCAACCTCTCAAGGCCGTTCTCCGATCTCCGGACACTTCTAGAAGGATAGCCAAGTGGGATGTGAAGCTAAGCGAATTTGACATTAGCTTCCAGCCCCGAGCGGCTATGAAGGCCCAGGTGCTCTCCGATTTTCTGGCTGATTGCACCTGGAAGTTCAAAAATGAAGCCTCTTCGGATGAAGAAGAAGTCCCGAAGGAGATGAAGTTTATTTGGGTGCTTCATGTGGATGGAGCTTCCAATGCTACCGGGTGCGGGGCTGGACTCATGCTGGCCGAACCTAATAGCCAGATTATAAAGTATGCACTCTGTTTCTCCTTCCACGCCTCCAATAATCAAGCCAAATATGAGGCCCTACTCGCTGGACTTCGGATTGCCAAAGATCTGGGAGTCCGGCAACTCCGAGCCTTCTCCGACTCTCAACTAGTTATGAATCAAGTTAATGGAGAGTACGCAGCCAAAGACCCAACCATGGTGCAATACCTGGAGAAGGTTCAGGCCTTATCCTCTCAACTAGAACATTTTGAAATTATTCATGCTCCCCGATCAGAAAACTTCCAAGCAGATGCACTATCTCGACTGGCAACTACAGCACCGGAGTCTCTCGGGCGCACCTTTGTTGAATATCTTGAAACTCCAAGCATTGCCAAAGAGGCTGCAGAGGTGAGCCAGATTGATGCTGAGCCAAGCTGGATGGATCCCATCATCAGATTCCTGAATGAAGGAGAACTGCCCGAATATAAGGCAGAGGCCAAGAATATCCGTTGGATAGCATCTCAGTACATCATCTTAGACGGAACCCTCTACAAGAGATTGTTCTCCCAACCAATGCTGAAATGCCTCGGACCCACCGATGCAGATTATGCATTGAGAGAGGTCCACGAGGGCATATGCGAGGATCACTTGGGAGGCAGATCTCTAGCATACAAGATTTTTGACAAGGATATTACTGGCCCTCCATCCAGAAGGACACAACTGATTTCGTGCAGAAGTGCGACCAATACCAGAGGTATGCCAATGTGCAGAGACAACCTGCGAGTCACCTGACTCAGTTGGCAACCCCATGGCCCTTTTCCCAGTAGGGGATGGACATTCTTGGCCCGTTCCCACCAGCATCAGGGCAAAGAAAGTTTCTCTTAGTGGCCATCGACTATTTCACGAAATGGGTGGAAGCCAAACCATTGGCCCAAATCACAAAGGGAAAGGTGGAAAGTTTTGTGAAAAACTCCATCATCTTCAGGTTCGATATCCCACACGTCATCATCACGGACAACGGGAGACAATTCGATAATCTGAAGTTCAAGGACTTCTGTGCTCGATATCATATCTAGCATTGGCTGACATCCGTTGCACATCCACAGTCCAACGGTGAAGTCGAAGTCACCAACCGTACCATCTTCCATGGTCTAAAGACAAGGTTGAACGCCGTCAAAGGGCTTTGGGCCGAAGAACTGACATCTGTCCTTTGGGCATGCCGAACTATCCCAAGAACAGCCACCGACAAATCTCCGTTCAACCTAGCCTATGGTACCGAAGCCGTGCTACCTATTGAAGTCTCCCTACAGTTCTTGAGAATTGATAACTATGAAGAGCCTGAGAATTCCGATCGCAGAAGGATCGATCTGGATCTACTATCAAGCACCAGGCTACAGGCCCAAATAAGAATGGCGGCACACCAGCAAAAGGTCGCCAAGTATCACAATGCAAGGGTGAAGGAGCAAACTTTTTGCACGGGGGACATGGTATTGCGAAGAACAGAAGTGTCCAGGCCAACGGAACAGGGTAAACTCTCCCCTAACTGGGAAGGCCCATATCAAGTCGAAGAAGTCATTCGACCAGGGACATATCGACTCAAGACCCTCGAGGGGAAGACCATATCTCGGCCATGGAATGTACAAAACCTTTGCAAATACTATCAATAAAAAGTTCCAAAAAACTCCTGTGCAAAGCTCCTCAACCCTACTCAACTCAGAACGGCTAGTTGCATCGACTGAACGACAACAGCCCAAATGACCCATCTGAAAAATTGATCAACTGTGCAAAGGAGAGTCTGATCCACTCACCTTATCGGTATGCCCGACGAGCGCAATGGATGGCCTAACTAGGCCACCAAAAAGATCAAAGGCGCAGGGATGGTTTTCGTAACCTACCCTATGGTGAATCCGAACACGCGCCGAGGTGGGCCTGAACAGCCTACCTTAATCACGATAGAAAGTGCACAGGGATGGTTTTCGTAACCTATCTAATGGTAAATCCGAACACGTGCCTAAAAGGACCATTGCCGTCCTCTCTGTCAACAACAAACACTCTCACAATGGTCCAACGGACCCTATTTCTTCCCTACAAACCGCAATCCGCTCCAGGGATTCAACTTGCCTCCTGCTCCTGTTCCACCCTGCCTCTTGTCCCGCTATCCTCGAGTGGGCACTTTTCAGTTCGCCCTTCAGGTCGCGAACTTCATCAGTCACCCGGATAAGACGGTCCTCCATGAATTGCTTCAGCTCCTTGGCTACTTCCCTGGCAGCCCTAGCAGTCAGAAGCTCCTCCTTGAGGTCGTAGATGAGGCTATCTACGTTCTCCAAGCCTTCCTCCATGAAGGTGAAGTCATAGACCAACTACATCAAAAAAGAAGAATCGATGGTCAAATAACTCTCAAGACAAAGGAGGCGGTGATAGTCATACCTGTTGCAGGGTGGCGAAGCCGGAATCGGACACTTTGTGAAAGCTCCAGTTCCGGAAAATTGCTAGGTTACGGGGCTGTATCGTACCCTTCAATGCCTGTATGGCCTCCTTCGGAACCAGCAGCTCTCCCATAGGCGGGAGCTCCGAAGGGTTCATCGGGCGACCTCCGGCTGAAGAAGCTCCGCAGACGGACACTCCATCGACTTGCCACTTCTTGCCCCTATCAGCGTAGAGGGGCAAAACGGCGGCACATCCACTCCTTGAGGTGGGCCCCCCGTTGTGTCAATTGGGGAGGCGACCGCCGCTGGAGTCTCGACTGGGTAGGGCCTTGCTGGAACCTCTTTCGCAGTCGCTGCATTTTCCCTCGAGATGCCTCGGGAAGACAAAGCGCTTTGGTCCCCTTCGGGACCATCTCTCCGAGCTTTCTTTCGAGCTGCAGACCTGGTGGAAGGGGCCTATGCCACCCTCCTCTCCGAAATTTGGTGAAGCTAGCTCAAATTGTGCTTCATCCCACTACCTGCAGGTAAAGGGGATCACCTCAATTAAATGAGCTACAATGAAACCTAAAGAAGAAGAGCAGAAATTTCTACTACTATACCTAGTGAGGGAAATTTATTGATTCTCGCTCGATGGAGGTTCCTCTCCTCTAACAACTCCCAGATAGGAGCAACTTCCGAGTTGGTTAGAAGATCATAATCCGACTGATCGGTCACCAAGACTTTCTTTCCGTCATTGGTGGTCAAGCGAGGCTTCTTTCACTCAGTGTCGAAGCCTCATGGGTCGAAGGACAACACAAATACAAAGACAGGTTTCCACCCGTGGATGGCACTGGGCATATCCTTAATCACCCTGCGGCCCGATTTGGGACCGATCACCCACCATCCATTGTTGTGGAAGTCCCTCTTGAGGGCGAAAAGGGCTGAGAACAAGTTGGTCCTAGGCTTTATATTGGCGATACTGCACATGACCAGGAACCCACAGATGTTCCTGATGCTATTTGGGGTTAACTGCGCTGGCACCACTTGGTACAAGTGAAAAATCTTAACAAAGAAGGGGTGCAAGGGAAACCGAAGACCAACCTTTAGGTGATCTTCGTATATAGCTAGGCACCCAGGGGGAGCTTCGTTCGCTCGCTTTTCAGGCGTAGGGAGGATGAAGGAAAATTCCTCAGGAATGCAGTAGCGTTCCCAGAGAAGGGTTGCCTTGCTCTGAGAAACCGAGCTGGGGACCGACTCCGGACCTACTATATCTCCGGCCCTCGAGGGCCCAACCTGCTTTCCCTGACTCTCTACGGTCTCTTCCATGACAAAGGAATGAAGCAAAGGGGTGGAAAGAGGATTCTACCTGAAGAATAAACTGGTACTCCAGAACGGTTTGGGTGGAGAATAAGACGATGTTGAAGAAGCTTCCTTGCCCATACCTTCACTCTTCCCCAAAAGAAACGTAAGGGTCACTGGATCACCGCAGAGGGTTAATTTGACTTAAGGTTATCCTGGGAGGTAACCCACTTATGACTGATTGCCAGGATAAGATCTATCCTTCATCCAACAGGCGGAGAACAGCCACCACAACTATCCAAATCCCAACCAAAAGATTGCCTCAACCACTGTGCAACAAGACGAGGAGAGATAGCCTCAGGGCCACCTACTCTTCCTCAATCAGGGGATGGCACCTGTCCACCATCTGATTCTCAGATCGTGATGGGCAGCTCAATAGTGGTCCTGTAATCATTTACTACACCATCTCTCAGGAAGAAAGCGACAAGGCAATAATACTCTCACTTCTCGAGGTAGATCTTCACTTCGACAACTGAGAGCAGGGAGGTAACTATTGGGATATCCTGGTTCAGCTATGAACCAGGATCCGGTTCGACTTATCGAAGTCCCGGTTCTCCGGACTACGGACTTCGGACTAAGCGAAGGCCAACTGTAAGCAACTCAAGGCTTCACACCGAACTACAGCATCCGAAGGCCAGTCCTTCGGGTAGCACCTTCGGCCCCGGTCGAAGTCTGAACTACTCATCGACTTCCGAAGACACGTACTTCGGTCCCTGCCATAGACATAATCTCCGGCCTCGGGGAAATATCAAGCCTTCGGCCCATGCAAGGGAAACCAAAGCTTGAACCACAATCTGTTCCAAAAAGGAAACTGTAACCAACGGTTACAATCGACACTCATCATGCCATGATCATGGCGTGCAATTCTTGCAGCCACACCTTCAATCTAGCCGGAACCGCTCATTGACAACCCACGATCGACTATCATGGGAGTGAATGGCTCCCCATGATCTCCGGAAAAAGAGCGGGCCACAGACCGGAGGCCATCTTTTAAATATGGGTAAGAAGGATGGCTCGAGAGGTATGCGTGAATAATCTCGCACATACACATTTTCAATCTCCAAGAGCTCTTTTTCTCTTCCACTCTCGACATCTTCCCCATTCTGTGGCTGGAATCCGCCACTGACTTAGGCATCGGAGTGTCCTCCACCGGAACAACTCCGACAATGGACCTATTTTGCAGGTGAACCAGGGAGCGGTCCTGCGATGCAGCGGCTCCGACCGGCCGATCCAGGGACTCCACGCCAACAAATATGAAACTTGATGAAAACATCTTTGCTAAGTTTCAAATATTTGCGCCAAGATTGACGGTTGTGGGAGATTCATTGCCACCCCTACAAATGATACACCCGTGTCCCATTAAAATATTATATAAATATGCTTGTAGTAACTACCGAAAAGTGAATCGTGTGGTGAGGGTTTTGAAGGCTAACGAGCTAATATAATATTTATGTAATATTAGGAGTATCGATCAGTATTTTATCTTGGATTTCTGCAGAATTCTAAATTATTACATGAAGCTATTCTGTTTGTTTTTCAATTTTGGAGGAAAATTGGGCTGTAGCAAATGCACTGGCTGGTGACTTCTTTAATAGATGATACCACTCAAGTTTCTCTGGATTATATATATATATATATATTTGCTTTCAGACTAATTAGGTAATGTTCGGCGGACCTAACAAGTTAAACAATTAAATTTAATCTACACACGCATGCACCAGGGCGTAAATGTTGGTTAAATTATTGTAAAAAAAGTATTTTGTATTGTATCAACCGTGAGCTGCCAAGAACTTAAGCTTGGCTATGCCATGTGGCAACTTGTGGCATTTTGATCTAGCTCCTTCCTATCTTCTTCTTGGATTGTTTGGTGTTGAAGGAGCTCTCAAGCTTGTTAACGACGTCTGAACTGGAATAGATATGATCTAAAGGAAGGCTAGGCAAAGAAGTGTGTGAAAAAGAATGAATAGCAGAAGTCCTTTCATCATCGCGCCATGGATATTTATAGGCTAGGAAATTAACCGCTTATAGCTGGCATCCAGCTGTTAAATGGTTAATCCAGGGTGTAAGCACATGTAACCAAAGTTGTTCATAGTCAATCAGTCCTCCTCCTTAGTTGATCGACTCCTTCATAATTGATCGACTATTCCATAGTTGATCAGCTCCACCATAGTCGATCGGCTCCACCATAGTAGATCGGCTCCACCATAGTCGATCGGCTCCACCATAGTTGATCGGCTCCACCATAGTCGATCGGCTCCACCGTAGTTGATCGGCTCCTGAATTATATGAATATTAATAAATTCTATTCTTAAATAAATCTGTCAATTACCTGGAAGTGAGTCAGTCTTATGTTTGTTGGGCATTGATCGACTCTACACCTTTTGAATGTTGATCAGTTACATATATCTTAGGCATCGATCATATTTATGCCTTTTAGGCATTAATCGGTCTTATACCTTTCGGAAGAGGTATTGATCATAGTCGTGCCTTTCGGGCATTGATCAATTTCAATTTCAGGCTTTTAACAGGTCAGTATAAACAGATCAACTTTGTCATATCCCAATACTAGTCCCCCCAGTTTCTGAGTTCATTAATTGGAAATCAGAAACTATCAGAAATTTCTATTTTGGGACAGCATGCCTGGATGACGTGTCAAACTTTAATTGGGGAAGCGGTTATAAGAATGAACAGTCGTATCTTCTTCTCATCATTATAATTTTTCAAAATCCAAGAAAATTGAAATATCTTCGTAAAGAATAAAGGTTTCCATCTTATCAACAGATTGCAGCCACCGTATCATAAAAAGCTGTTCCGATCCTTCGAGAAGCCCAATTTTTATTAAATATTTATGGATAGATGACTAAATTTGGTTCATTCTCGTTATTCACGAAGAGATCTCAGTCTGTTGGAAGGTATTATATAAACACCACCCTTCCCAGAAAAATAGGTTTTCTGCCATTTCTATCTTTTTGCTTTAGGAGCGAAAGAAAAAACTCCACAGGTCGGTTTCTTATTTCTCTTCTTCTCTTCCAAGTTAATCTTCCTTTATTTTCTTTCTTCATCATGGTTAGGATCTTAGAAACCAGTCGTATAGAAAATCCTAAAAACCCTGAAGAATCTAGTTCTCAACAGCAAAGAAAACAAGTCGAACAAATAAAAATGGGGGATATTAGGTCTTCTCTAACTGAACATAGAATACTAGCACTAAAACAGTATTATAATATATCTGACGAATATGCTATAATTCTTCCCAGTCCCGAAGAACAAATAGATCAGCCTCCACCTAGTTGTCTGACCATTTACGAGGAACATCTAAGAGCCGGTCTTAGATTTTCGATCCACCCTTTCTTTCTTACAATCTTCAGATTGTACCGGATATTACCATCTCAACTGACTCCTAATAGTATCCGAATTATTTGCGCGTTCTTGATTCTTTGCAATGACGCAGATATAATTCCAAAAACTTCTCTCTTTACTTCTCTATTTGTATTGAAACGGGATTTTCATGGCCATGGATGGTGGGTAATCAACCCATGACATGGTCAGAAATTTATCTCGGGCTTCCTTTGGCCATTCATGGCTGGAAACCTGGTTTCTTTTACATCATCTCCAAAATCCTCTGGGACTTTACCACTAGCCATAGGGAACCCCGACTAACTCCCAATGATGGTAAGAAAGTTCTGGCTTCTAATCAAGAAAATTACGAGAAGCTTACTGGGATGGAAGTTCCTCTGATTAAAGAACTCCTTGATGAAAGAGGGCTCTTTTCAGCGAAAATCAGTCCTAAATCCTCTTTAGGTATTTTTATCACTGGTATTACTTCATCTTTTCTTCTAATCAATCTATCTTAATTTCTGACCTATTACTTATTGTAGACACATCAGCATGGTAGACGTTTGGAAGCTTCGGAAGCTTTCGAAGAAAAGAAAGGCAGAAGCCACTTCTTCCATTCAAGAAGAAAAGAAGATCAAAAAACTGAAGAAGAAAACTTTGATTAATCCAACGACTTCATCAATAGCAGCAGGAATTGATTCTCTGATTTTGATAGCCAGTGTGTCGGAGGATGATGAAGTCTCTTTAACAACATCCCTTCAACCTCCAATGCAAAGACAAACGACAAATATTCCAAGAGACAACCCACTATTTTGCCTACTGATCAACTGGATAAGGGCAAAGCTCTGATGAGGGAAGAAGAAGAAAGAATCCCAGCCACAAATATTTCAGCTAATTTCTCCGTATATGCCGATGACTCGGGTCTGAATGACCCAATGTTAGCTCGTCGGCTTCTGAAATCTATAATAATTCCAAGGGACTGGGAAATAACTAAGTCCCAGCAGATTGATGACACAATTTTGCTGCTTCACCCGACATTATTGAAGGTACGAATTATACTTATATTTTAAGTAGAAATTTGATCATCCTTTTCATTCTTGTCAAATCTGACTAACACAAAATATAGAATAACAGCTCATCCATGGAATCAGTATCATGGATGAAAGTTTAAAAAATTTTGATCAATTTCGCATAGTCATGAGCAACGAAGTAAACATGGCAAAGGCAGAGAAAGAAGTTGCCGAAGAACTAAAAAATTCTATGGAGAAGAAATTGGAAGAAGCGACGATCAAAACTTCGGCATTAGAGGTAGAACTAAAAGAGGCAAGATCAAAAATGAATGACATGGAGTCGAAATTAAAGAAGAAAAATAAAAAGATCTGATCGATGTCCTATAAACTGGAAGGAGCTGAAGAAAAAATCGCAACGACCGAGAAGAAGGTTTTAGCTGCTGAAGAAAGGGTTTTAACAGCAACCAAAAGAATTGAACAAGCCGTTGAGGAGGCTGTCAATGGGGCAGACAAAAAATATGTTCAATCAAAAGCTTTCGATGACAAACTCCATGAGGCAGGAGTCGAAAGTTATAACCTTGGCATTACCGACTGCTTGAAAAAGGTAAAAAAGTTTTATCCAAACCTCGATACTTCAAAGATAGAAGAAGATTCTGACAAAGAGGATTCCAATGAAAAAAATTCGGATGAAGAAAATCAAACTGGAGAACCAGTTACTAATCAAGCAGAAAGACTAATCAGAGATCAAACTGAATAATTAGTCGGAGATCAGATCGAAGGACAGGTACTAGCTTCTCAAATCCCGAAAGAAATTTTACTAGTTCCTTCTGTAAGTCAAAATAAAATAGAGGAAAGTTCTGTCGGAGTAAATGTAACAAATTGATGATGTAAAAACTTACCTTGCTTTTTAATGAAAAATCTTTCTTTTCAATATTTGTCGGATCATCAAAAGTTCTTTTTCCAAGAATGAAGAATTTTCTAAGTATAAAACAATCGGATCAAATGAGCAAACCTCTAAGGAAGTTCAAAAGAACTAATCTCGAATAAGCTTATCAAATAATAGTTTCTAACAGAACAATCCGATCGAATGACATGGTTTTCAACTTTTCCTAAAAAAAATAGCTTAGCACATCTCAAATATTTACAGAAATAATTTCTAAATTGTCAAACTCTTAACTTTCATAAAAAAAAACTTTTCCAAACAAGGTAAGTGATCATACCAACTTTGCCAGATGTAATCTTTTTGTCAGAAGTGCAGTTGAGGGCCGTATAACCGTATTGGTCAGAACCTAAAAGGGCGCATAAAATTTGAAATTCAAATCATATGCCTTTATATACATACCTTATAACTGACTTTCTGAGGATCAAAAACAATGCACAAATTCCCACCAAATCAAAATCTGAAACGTGTTGACATCTCCCGGTATCTCAAAACTCAGATCATGAATCATGACCATTGGCGTTCTTTATATAAAGAGGCCTTAGGCCCAAGGCTTTGAACCAACTTTGTCTCAAGTCTTTTTCTTTTGAAACTCTTAGTTTCAAGGCATAGTCTTTGAAAGGAGATCTTTATCGTATTCAAATGTTGAAGCCAGGTGATAAGGAACTTTATCAGGCGGCAAAGAGAAAAGTCGGACCAGTACGGTTCAAAGAAGAAAGGTCATGTGTAAGAAGAAGACGTTTGTCAAGAAACATTTCCAACAAATCATCAATTCCCGAATATATTACTTCTTCATCCGAGGAAGAAGAACAAGAAATCTCCATCCCTGTTTTGGAAGAAACAGACCAAGATCCACCTACGAATCATACTCCAACAGAGAAAGGAAAAGCTCCCATACAGGAATCAGCTGACCCAACTGATGATAAATCCGTTCAAGTACTAGTTGCCAATACAAGTATCAACAATCCAAAATTGGCAAAAACCATACTACAATCCACTATTCTTCAGAGGGATTGGGAGGTGACGATCAAGCAGGGAGTGAAGGAAACTTTATCTTCTATCTATCTAAAAATCTCGAAGGTAAGTGATACTCCTTTCTTTTCTTTATGACAAACTGCTTGTATCCTAACAATATTCTAAACCTTTTATATAGTTTGTCAGTGACATTCCCATGATTGAAAAAGGTTGGGATCAGGCAAGTAACCTTCAAGAAGATCTTCGAAAGCAACTAGCAGTAGCTAAGGAAGAAAAAGACAAGGCCGTCACCGATCAGAAGGTCTTCAGAATAGAAGTTCTTTTTATAACTACGAAGGTTATGTCTCTGCAGAAGCAATTAAAACAAGCCGAAATGCGTGCTTGTCAACTTGTGGAAGATGGAGCCAGAAGAAGAAAAATACTTCAGCAAGCTGATGAAGCCATAGAGAAGAAGACTCGGGCATACGAAGAAGTATTAGGTCAGAATCTCCTGATGAAGAAGAAAATATCGCTTCTCGAAGAAAAGTTAAAGCGAGCCAAACAAGAGAACACTTTGCCTACCCAACAAAAATATCTTGCAATTGAAGAATTCACTAAATCTGACAGCTTATCTAGAGGAATAGAAAAAGTGGGAGCTAAAAGCTATGACCTTGGTTTTAAAGATTACCTTGATAAGGCCAAAAAATCATATCCTGACCTTGATCTTTCTTCTATCTCCGTAGATTATTCCATAGAGAAAGAAAAAGGACAACCAAGCAACGATCCGACAAAGTTACCTATTCAGGAAACATCTGGTCAAGAGAACACTTCAATTGATCAGATTATTTAGAAAGAAGCCGAATAATATATGTAATAGAGAATTGGTGATAATTTTACTGCCATTTATTTCCTTCTTTTTTCTTTTTGTAACAAAATATTAATGAAATCTTCTATTTCCTTTTAATTGATCAGCAAATCATTAAGCATAAATAAGTTAATCTCCAAGCCTCCCACACCCTTCCTCACCCGCACGCGCCAAGAAGAAGAGTCCACGCGCGTGGGAAGGAAATTCCATCGGAGAAAAATCAAGAAAAGGGGGCAATTTGGATCCTTGTCTGACATCCTTGGATCTAGATCTGATGGCCAGAAAAATTAAGAAAAAAGTTCCATCGTTTTTCGGTCGCAAGTCCGTCTTCAAAAGTCGCGATTCTTCCTGAAGTTTTTTCAAGAGTCCTCGTCGTCAGAAAAACGAAAATTAAATCAGAGAATCATGATTTTTGGTTGAGGGGACGCGTGAGGAATAAGGGATCGTGATTCCTGGGGTTTCAGAGGGTTGCGATGCTTTGAGAAAACGCCCCTCTAAAATCTATAAAAGGGTTTGGGTTCTCGGGGGTTTCTTTCAGATAATCAAATACAGAGATCATTTTCCTCTCCTCCTCTCCGGAATACTCCTTCCCTTTATGCTTGTTGGGTATTATTTCCCTTACAGAGATAATCTCTGTCAAAACTCTGACCCTAAACAAGAATAAGAGGAAGGTCTTGAACGGTAAAGGAAAGGAAAAAGGAAGGGTCTGTTCTTCTTCTTTTCTTTCTTGAATTAAGACTTTACTTGTCTTAATTTCTTCTTCCAATTCAATTCAAGAAAAGGAATTCAAGAAAGGGAATTCAAGAAAAGAATTTAAGAAGAGGAAAGAAGGAAGAAAAGAAATTTTCAAGAAAGAAAATTTCAGCCTAAAAGTCCAAGAATTGAATTCTTGAAAAAGAATTCAAGAAGAGGAGCCAAGAACAAGAAATTGTAGTCTTCATCTTTTTCTGTGTGGATCACCATTGGAGGGTGAACATTTGGGCACCTGGTGGAGATTTAAAGTTTGGATTTTAGCAATACAGGTTAGTACTTTAATATGAGTTTAAATCTTATATATACATGTTATATGTTTTAATTCTTTTAAGGAGATCTTGGGTTAAGGGTTTGGTGAAGATTTCATAAAGATAAAAATTTTGAAATCTATGTTTCTGCCTTGCCACCGAACCCTACAAAACCATCTAGGATGACATATTGAGCAGCAAATTTCCGAATCTTCTTAGCTTCTGTATTATTTTCAGGCAGTATCCCTTCAGTCAAATATTTGACTATCGAACTCATCCAATTCATTTCCGGTTCTATTCGAAGAACCTTTTCTTTTTCAGTTGCTGAGATACTCGGAATCTCTAAATGTTCCACAAAGGTTCAACCCGTTTGGTCAGATGCAGAAGTAGCTAACCTGGACAATGAATCGGCTCGAGAATTTTTGATTCTAGGGATGTGACTGATATCCCATGAATCGAATAGAGCCCCTAGCTCTTGAACCTTCTTCAAATATAAGGCTAAAGTAGTGTCACGAACTTCAAAATCTCCTTTTACTTGATTGACGACCAATTATGAATCAGATAATACCTTCAATCATCTAGCATTTACTTCCTTTGCAATTTTTAAACCAGCTAGGAGAGCTTCATATTCGACCTGATTATTAGAGGCCTTAAAGGAAAATCGGAGTGCATACTCCATAACATCTCCATCGGGGCTAGATAAAATTAATCCTGCTCCATAACTAGAAGAGTTTGAAGCTCCATCTACATGTAATACCCAGGGTACATTGGTCGGTTCCATTTCAGCAGATGGCTCACTGTCATTCCAAGTACATTCGGCTATATAGTCAACCAATACTTGGGCTTTCATTGCAGATCTAGGTTGAAAATTAATGTCATATTCATCCAGTTTGATTTCCCACTTCGCCATTCGGCCAGAAGTATTAGGGATGATCGGTCAATACAATAATACAATGAGACTAAAAATATGGCCTGAGTCGTTTGGTCGATATTACCAAAGTATAGATAATCTTCTGAAGTTTTGGGTACCTTGTCTCTGCATCATGAAGAACTTTACTGATATAATAAATGGGCTTATACGATCCTTCAAAATCCTTCCTGACCAACACAAAACTAACTGCTTCATCTGATACGGCCAGATAAAGATACAAATCTTCGCCTTCTTAAGGTTTAGATAGTATGATTGGGTTCACCAAGTACTTCTTTAGTTCTCCAAATGCTGACTGTCAATTATCCGACCAATTGAACTCCTTGGTTTGCCATAAAGCCTTAAAGAAAGGCAAACATCTCTCAGTTGAATGAGAGATAAATCGGCTTAATAAGGCAATTCGTCCAGTCAACTATTGAATCTCCTTCTTATTGGCTGGCTTTCTCATATCCAAAATGACTCAAATTTTTTCTAGGTTGGCTTCAATTTCCCGTTGTGTGACCATGAAATCCAAAAATTTTCCAGAAGTCACACCAAAGACACATTTGGTCGGATTTAACTTCATATGATTCTGCCGCAAAATATCAAAGGTTATCTGCAAATCTTTTATATGATCATCAGACTGATTGCTCTTAATAATCATATCATCTACATATACCTCCATAGTCTTCCCAATTTGGTTTTCAAAGATTTTGTTTACTAATCTCTGATAAGTGGCCCCAGCATTTTTGAGACCAAACGGCATCACTTTATAACAATATATTCCCCGATCTGTTATGAAAGATGTTTTTCCTTCATCTTTTGGATTCATTCGTATCTGATTGTATCCAGAGAAAGCATCCATAAAACTTAAAAACTTATGTCCAGCCGTTGCGTCAACCAACTGATCAATCTTTGGCAAAGAAAAACTTTCTTTCGGACATGCCCTGTTAAGATCAGTGTAATCTATGCATATCCTCCATTTTCCATTTGCTTTCCTGTCCCACTACATTAGCAAGCCAATCAGGATAATGAACCTCCCTGATGAATCCAGTGTCGAGAAATTTGGTGACTTCTTCATTAATAACACTTTGTCTTTTTGGGGCAAAGTTTCGCTTCTTTTGTCGAACAGGCCGAATGAATGGATCGACCTTAAGTTCATGCTTGATTACTTCAATAGGAATCCCCAACATGTCAACAGCTTTCCATACAAATATATCAGCATTTGTTTGTAAGAAATCAATCAGCTTCTTCCTCTGATCTTCAGCAAGCAAACTTCTAATTTGAACTGTTTTGGTAGGATCATCTTTTGTCAAAGAAATATGAATGGTTTTTTCTATTGATACACTAACTTCATCAATTGGATCACGCGGATCCATTTGTTCGGAGGTAGGTTTGTTAACTGATTATTGATTCGGGATTGTCAAGCATTGCCGGGCCATCTGCTGGTTTCTCCTTACTACTCCGATCCCGTTTGGAGTTGGAAATTTTATCAGAAAATGATATGTTGATACAACGGCTTGGAATTTATTCAGAGCAGGTCTCCCCAAAATAGCATTATAAGCAAAAGGAATTTGAACAACCATAAAGGAAAGGAGGTAAGTTCTTTGCTTTGGTGTCATTCCGAGAGTTACGGGAAGGGTGATCTCTCCTTCTACTCCTACGGAATTTTCACCAAATCCAGTAAGTGGTACATGAATTCTTCGTAAGTTACTAATTGATAAATTTATTTTGACAAATGCATCATAAAGCAAGACCTCTCTGGAACTTCTATTATCAACCAAAATTCGATGTACATCATAGTTTGCAATAACAACAGAAATTACAATAGGGTCATTATGAGGCGTATGAGCACCTTGTAAATCTGCATCAGAAAAGATGACACTTCCTCGAAGCCTCTCAGGACTCCGATCATCTTCAAGGCATGCATGGCAAATCATTCCAACTGACCCATCAGTCGGTTGCTGGTTTGGGAGCTTTGTCCCATTAGTGATCATCCTTGGAACAGCTGGCTTCGGTACTGCCATTTCAATTGGTCGGTTCTGATTTTGATTCCAGATATATCTGCCCAAATAACCTTGTTTAATCAGAGCCTCAATTTCATTATGCAGTTGGATACATTCTTCTGTTGTATGGCCATGATCATGATGATAGTGATAGTATTTGGCTTTATTTCGCACAGCTGGTGGAGCTCTCATTGGCCTTGGTCTTTGTAAAAAGTTTTCTTTCTCAATTTCTATTAAAATTTGCTCTCTCGGATGAGTCAATGGAGTATAAGCATCAAACCAATTGACATAATTTTTATCGATCAATTCCCTTGGCCTCTGACCTTGCCATTGAATAGATCGGACTCTAGAGAATTGGGATTCATTTTCCTTGACTCTCTTCATACCTAGCACCAATTTTTTCCCCACTTGTCACCAACTCAATGCCTGTTCTTCGGCCTGGGCGTACTTTTGAGCACGGGCCAGTAATTCGGAATAGTTGGTCGAGAATTTCTTATCCAAGGAAAATGTAAATCTGGAGGCTTGCAAGCCTTTTTTCATAGCAGATATCGCCACATATTCATTGAGATCTGGTATCTCCAACGTGGTAGAGTTAAACCTCTTGATGTAATCCCTTAAAGATTTTCCTTCTGACTGTTGAATAAAGAACAAACTATCAGAATTTCTGGGCATTTTTCTGCTTGTCCTGAAGTGAGAGATGAACAACTTCTCTAGTTGACCAAATGAATGGATGGTGTCCGGTTGTAAACTTGAGTACCATATTCTTGCTGACTTCTTCAAGGTCGCAGGAAAGGCAAGACAATGCAATGCTTCCGACATCCCTTGGATCAGCATATGGGCTTTAAAGCTACCTAAATGGTCCAAAAGATCAGACGACCCATCATACAGCTCGATCGATGGCACTTTGAAGTGATGCGGGATTCTTTCATCCATAACCTTCTTGGAAAAAGGAGGCAAGATACTGCAACTTAGTGTAGCATCCTCTGTTTTTCTCTGTTCCAGAATTTTAGCAACCTGCAACTCCAACTTCTTAAACTTTCTACCAAAATCATTCCCTCTCGTGAAGTGTTGAGCTTGGATACTGTCAAGGATCGATTCTTTAGATGAAGTTGATCGGGATCGTGGTCGTTTTCCCTTATCTTGCTTCTTGGAGCGATGATGAGATCGGTGATGATGCCTTACTGGGGATTGTTGACCTGAAGAACATTGATAAGAGGAATGCCTTCTAGGACTAAGATGTTTACTTACCTGGAGGGAAGGTTGTCGGCTAGTTCGTGATGCAACTGGTCGTATTGACTCCCTCATAGCAATTTCTTGGATGTTCTGCATCGCCGTGGTGAGCACGTCTACCTTGTTGAATAGGGCATTCAGTTTTTCTTGATCAAAGTACCCTACGGGAGGAACTTCCCCTCTCTCCCCCGAAATAGGATCATTTCTTCTTTCACCAAGAACAGGACCGTTTCCTTTTCCATCAAGAATAAGATCATCTCCTTGGTTTCCAAGAACAAGATCGATCTCTTTTGAAGAACAGGGAACACCTTCTGCTGGCATATTCTTCTTCCTACCTTTCACTATGCTTCATTCCAGATTTTTCGAGACTCTTTTACAAAGAATCCCCTACCGGCACACCAATCTGTTATGTCCAAACAAAATATAGCAAGATTGAGTTAAAGGAAAAATGGATCAAGTTGATTTGATCTAGCTTCCTCCCATCTTCTTCTTGGATTGTTTGGTGTTGAAGGAGCTCTCAAGCTTGTTGATGGCATCTGAACTGGAACAGATGCAATCTGAAGGAAGGCCAGGCAAAGAAGTGTGTGAAAAAGAATGAATAGCAGAAGTCCTTTCATCATCGCACCCACGGGTATTTATAGGCTAGGAAATTAACAGCTTACAGCTGGCATCCAGCTGTTAAACGGTTAATCCAGGATGTAAGCACTTGCAACCAAAGTTATCCATAGTCAATCAGTCCTCCTCCAATCAGTCCTCCTCCTTAGTCGATCGCCTCCTTCATAGTTGATCGACTATTCCATAGTCGATCAGCTCCACCATAGTCGATCGGCTCCACCATAGTTGATCGGCTCCACCATAGTCGATCGGCTCTACCATAGTTGATCGGCTCCACCATAGTCGATCGACTCCACCATAGTTGATCGGCTCCTGAATTATATGAATATTAATAAATTATATTCTTAAATAAATCTGTCAATTACCTGGAAGTGAGTCAGTCTTATGTTTGTTGGGCATTGATCGACTCTACACCTTTTGAATGTTGATCAGTCACATATATCTTAGGCATCGATCATATTTGTGCCTTTTAGGCATTAATTGGTCTTATACCTTTCGAAAGAGATATTGAACATAGTCGTGCCTTTCGGGCATTGATCAATTTCAATTTCAGGCTTTCAACAGGTCAGTATAAATAGATCAACTTTGTCATATCCCAACAAAATCTATGATAGCCCTGGAGTCATTTTCTTTTAAAATATGTTATTAAAATTAATACTTAAATAATATGGATCATGCATTTTTATGTTGTATGTATTGAAAATAAACAAGATTTTGATAAGAAGAGTGGCAAATGAGAAGGGACGAGAGTGTGTCCTATGTATTAGATACTGTTGCTGATAAATCACTTTCCATCTGAATTACGGCAATGATTGAGGATCTTCTGGTCTTCTCCGGTAGGATAGGGCGCTGCTTCTTGGTAGCTCTCAGATAAAGACTTGCAAGAATAATTCCTTAACCAGTGGTAACCAGTAAGGGACTGATGCGGAACTAATATGCATGCAATTTTTTTTATATGTTTTATATGTGGGGTTGAGTGATTAATTCCCGAATTTCAGATTAAAATAAGTTATAGAGAATTTTATATGAATTTTAGAAGATCAGCATGCAGATTAGGACCTAGAAAAGTAGAAAAGAAGGATCGCCGGGGCTGAGAAGCCTCGGTTAGGGCAAGTTCTCCTACAATAAAACTACTGGAGGTAGAGGGGTGTACCTGACAACGTCTGTGAAGATCTCAGCAAAAGGGTCTCTCGTTCCTCGACGGATGCAGCCTGGAAAATCGAGCCAAAGACCCGCGGATACCCGGCTTTCTGCTCGGTGATCCGATTGAGGCTTGGCTGGAGTCGTTGGATTCGTAGGAACTCGGGGACCTACAAACGACCTGTCAGGGGTTAGAAAACTCACAAAGGAACAAGAAAACAAAGGAAAAACAGCAAGGGAAGGCTTCTTTTGGAGTGGGCGTCCAGGGATCTGAGATGCTTGTTGGTAGCAGGAAGATGATTGCAGCACTGAGAAGAAGAACTCTCGCAAACCCCTTTATGCACACAGCAGGGTATCACACAACTCAATAGAAGAACTCAAGGTTTTCATTCATCAAAAATTCTCCTCATACAAGAGGCTAGGGTCCCTTAAATAGACCCTTAACCTTGGGCTCCAAGTAAGGGTACATAAGTCTTTACATAAGAATCCTTTTCCCTCTCAAACCCTAGCTAGAAAATAAGGAAATATTAGGTAGAAAAATCCCTAAAATTTTTCTTGACTTGGTCAAGACTCCAAGGACGCCTAGGGGGGCGTGTTGGGCTTCTAGGAGCAGCAAAAGGCCGGCCCAAAGGGGCCCGGGTGCATGGGTTTGGGCCTCTGGAAGCTGGGGTGGCCTGGTAGCCAGGTAGCAGGAATATTCCCTGGTATCTTGCTTCTTAGGGGCTTGGGCTTGGCACCTGGGCTTGATTTCATTGGGCTAGGATGCAGATGGACCTCTGGAATCATGGATGCCCTTATTTATGAATATACTTTGGCATCTGGAAGGGAATCTGGGCATCTGGAGGGCATCTGCAAGGAATCAGGGTTTCTGATTTTTCTCCTGGGGTCTTCAAATCTTCAAGCTGGGTTGGACTTGGGCTAAACTTCCATGTCTTCAATCTGGTTGGACTTGGTCTTCACTTGTATAATATAGTCTTGAGTCTTCAGTATGCTTGGACAGGACTCAAAAAAAATAAAATTAGCTCAACATGAGCTAACTAGCATTGGACTGAACTAGCTCAACATGAGCTGACTAGTACAGAACTGAAATAACAACTAAAATGGACTCAGATGAGCTAAGCCCTTATTACAGATAGATTCATAAATTATTGATCAATTTACAGAGGGTTGAAAAAGCCTCTGTCTTATTCTGGTGCCTCAGGTGTCCCCACCAATTCTCCCGGGGTGGGAGGAACTCGACCCTGTCGAGTGAAGGTTAGACTGGCTCACATATCTCTCGAGAAGGTCTGGGTTGAGGCGTTGCAAGTCCTCTCGAGAAATCATGAATCGTCCGACTCTGGCCGGCCTTGCCATCGGACCAGGAAGCGTTGATAGTCATGGCCCTGGGTCGTGATGGCTTGATTGTCCAGGATACGCTCGATCCGTTCTCCTCTCTCAGGCCAAATTTGTTTGTGGACACTCTAGGTTAGGGTCACTCACAATGAAAAGGAATAGGTCCAAAGGCCTCACTAGGTAGCACTGCCGGTTCCCTATACTCAACCAGGTCTGTAATATTGAAGGTAGAACTAATGCCCAAATCCGAAGGCAAGTCTAACACCTAGGCATTTGATCCAACCTTCTCTATCACTTTGAAAGGTCCGGCTCTGCGAGCATGAAGCTTCTTTTAGGCCTAAGCCTAACCAAGATAAAATCCACTACATCAAATTTTTTTTTGATCCATCTTCGGGAATTAGCCAGTTGTTTTAACATTAGTGCGGGTGGTGAACATGCTAGGCACATGCAGACTCCTAACAAGATGATGCAAAGGACTCAAACCTACACCTAGCTGACTCGACTAAAGAGGTTTATTAGGTCTTAACTACCACTTGGGCATGGGGGCATGAGTCGTGGTTGATGGATGACATGCAGAAGAAAATTTGCTAGTAACTCCTAATAAGTGCCAGAGGGTCTGCCAAAAGTAGGTAGCAAATGGGATGGGCTCTATGGATCCTTGCAACCTAGTAACCTCAACAAAATGTAACCTAATAGTTCTAGACACATGAGAAAACTCAGGAAAGGGTAGAAAATAGGAAGTGGGTTCAGAATTACTCTGGTAGGGTGGAGAAAAAGGTTCTGGGTTAGTTGGATAAAGTAGAATCAAAGAAGGCATGTCAGGGACTAATCCTAGACTAATGAGGTTAACCTTATGGGGTTGCGATATATCTACGGGGTTTGTATAATGGAAGGATGGGTTATTAATCTCAGGGAAGAGGTCCTTAATGGAAACTATAGGAGGAGGCTCATCTTGAAGGTATAGATTCAAAGAGATCAGGTCCTTAATAAATTCTTCAGGTTCTTGTATTTTAGGACAAGACTCTATAATTTGGCTCTCCTCTATGGTTTCCTCAGGTAAGGATCTAGTAGCAGTACCTAGGTTCTCTTCCTCTATTTGTTCTTCCATTATAGCTTTAGGTTGGATATGGTCAAGGTCAACTAGCTCTGGGTTGGTTTCTACCTGGGTATCTACTGTGTCAGCTAATTCTAGGTCTACTAAAGGTGTCTCCTCTTCTCCCTCATACTCATCCACTAGGCTCACATCAGCTTCATACACTTTCGCGTTAATGTAAGCCTTGTGAATCTCAGGAATGGTTGGAGAAGGTCGGCTAGCAGGAAATTGGTTAGGTTCTGGTCTCTGATTATGGGTACTACTCATAGTAGGTTCAGGTTGTATAAGAGGTAGTGGCTCACTATTGGGTTCATATTTAGGGATACTAATCCTATGGGGTTCAAGTTGACTAGGGGAAGCATGACTAGTACTAGGCTGATACTTAGGGGTTATGGGTTCTCTAGGCTCATAGGACAAGGGTGCAGATCTATGGGTCATGGGATTATAGGATATGGGGTCATATGATTTTGGGTCAGCTTTATGATCAGGTTCTAAGGATGGATCAAGGTATGGGGTCCTCCTAAGGTTGGGCTCTCTATATGGGTCAGGATATTGGGTCCTCCTAGGATTGGACTCCCTATATGGGTCAGAATACTGGGTTCTCCTAGGGTTGGACTCCCTATATAGGTCAGAATATTGGGTCCTCCTAGGGTTGGACTCCCTATATGGGTCAGAATATTGGATGTTGGGTCTACTAGGCTCATAGGGTGTGGGTGCATAGGATCTATGATCATGGGTTCTAGAGTCATAGGATCTAGGTTCATAGGTTAAGGATTCATAGGTTCTAGGTTCATAGGATTTGGAGTCATAAGATCTATAGGTTGTAGGTATACTAGGCTTGTAGGGAGAGGGTAAATAGGATCTATCTTCCTGGTCTATAAAATCCTGATTGAGTCTTCTAGGACTAACCTTAGGGATTGGGTCATGACAATGGGCTCTCCTAGGTTCAGCCTCAAGGTATGGATCAGGGTTTGGGGTCCTCCTAGGTTGAGGATTGTAGTACGGGTCAGGATAAGGGGCTCTCCTAGGTTCGACCTCATGGTATAGATCAGGGTTTGGGGTCCTCCTAGGTTGAGGGGAGTCAGGATCTGGCTCAGACTGTGACCCATGGGTTTTTCTTGGGGTCCCTACCCGGACTTTTAACTGATCAAACCTATTGGCACGATGGTCAATTCTATCATTGGTTTGAATACGAGACTGAGTTAACTGGGTCATCTGGATAGTTATCTGGGCAATTTGATCAGCTAGGGCTTTTATTTGGGCTTGTAAATTTTCCATGGGTTCAGACATTTATGAAGGAGGTGGGTGATATGAAACTCCTGATCTAGTGCTCATGCAAGACTCGATCAGACCGACTATAGCTGACTAGACCTAAAGTCCAAACTAGATGCTCAATCAGGGTGGCAAACTAGTCTATAGTAACCCTGTACTCAGCCAGGCAGGTGTAAGGGGAGTGTTAGGTCCCTGATTGCCAATCCTAGACACCAATTAGAGATTGGCCAGGTAGGCGGACCAGCACACAAGCCCTTCGGGATTGAATCCCTAAACCACCGTTCTAGACACTAAGCATAAGGCACACACAGGTTAACTTGACATAGTGATCTAACACTAGCCCGGACCCGACCAGTTGGTGTCCCTAGCCCACTAGGGCAAATTAAGTCTAATTAATTTTAGGTTAAGGCTTGGGACTGAATGCAAGGGATGTGGTTTTGGGCTAAGGAGAGGTGATCAAATCCTCCCCCCATCTGATATAGCAAGAGTGCCCTTAAAAGTAAATTATGCAATGATGGCAGGCAGATGAGGATGCAAATTAGGGTTTAGGTATTTTTTTTTTGGTATTTTTGGAAAATATGTATATTTTTTTTTTGGTATTTTTTAAATAGAAGAAAACTTGCAAATCATGGCCTAATATACTGGAAATATACTAAAATTAAGAAATATGCAAAAACTCCTAAACAAAACCCTAAAACTTCCAAACTTGTCGTGCTAAAAAAAACAGAGCCAAAAATTTGCAGGCCCTATTTCGGCTCGCAGAAAATTCACAAGCCATAATAAAATACAAAAAAATTTAAATTACTGTGAATTATGATAAATCCAGGAAAATAAATTTCAGAATTTTTGGAGTCTTTAACAGGTAGAAATAATCAAAATGATAGAGTATATACGGACTGAAAAATTGCAGAAAACAAGCCCTAATCTAAGCTCTGATACCAAATGATGCGGAACTAATATGCATGCAATTTTTTTTATATGTTTTATATGTGGGTTGAGTGATTAATTCCCGAATTTCAGATTAAAATAAGTTATAGGGAATTTTATATGAATTTTAGAAGATCAGCATGCAGATTAGGACCTAGAAAAGTAGAAAAGAAGGATCGCCGGGGCTGAGAAGCCTCGGTTAGGGCAAGTTCTCCTACAATAAAACTACTGGAGGTAGAGGGGTGTACCTGACAACGTCTGTGAAGATCTCAGCAAAAGGGTCTCTCGTTCCTCGACGGATGCGGCCTGGAAAATCGAGCCAAAGACCCGCGGATACCCGGCTTTCTGCTCGGTGATCCGATTGAGGCTTGGCTGGAGTCGTTGGATTCGTAGGAACTCGGGGACCTGCAAACGACCTGTCAGGGGTTAGAAAACTCACAAAGGAACAAGAAAACAAGGAAAAACAGCAAGGGAAGGCTTCTTTTGGAGTGGGCGTCCAGGGATCTGAGATGCTTGTTGGTAGCAGGAAGATGATTGCAGCACTGGGAAGAAGAACTCTCGCAAACCCCTTTATGCACACAGCAGGGTATCACACAACTCAATAGAAGAACTCAAGGTTTTCATTCATCAAAAATTCTCCTCATACAAGAGGCTAGGGTCCCTTAAATAGACCCTTAACCTTGGGCTCCAAGTAAGGGTACATAAGTCTTTACATAAGAATCCTTTTCCTTCTCAAACCCTAGCTAGAAAATAAGGAAAATTAGGTAGAAAAATCCCTAAAATTTTTCTTGACTTGGTCAAGACTCCAAGGATGCCTAGGGGGGCGTGTTGGGCTTCTAGGAGCAGCAAAAGGCCGGCCCAAAGGGGCCCGGGTGCATGGGTTTGGGCCTCTGGAAGCTGGGGTGGCCTGGTAGCTAGGTAGCAGGAATATTCCCTGGTATCTTGCTTCTTAGGGGCTTGGGCTTGGCACCTGGGCTTGATTTCATTGGGCTAGGATGCAGATGGACCTCTGGAATCATGGATGCCCTTATTTATGAATATACTTTGGCATCTGGAAGGGAATCTGGGCATCTGGAGGGCATCTGCAAGGAATCAGGGTTTCTGATTTTTCTCCTGGGGTCTTCAAATCTTCAAGCTGGGTTGGACTTGGGCTAAACTTCCATGTCTTCAATCTGGTTGACTTGGTCTTCACTTGTATAATATAGTCTTGAGTCTTCAGTATGCTTGGACAGGACTCAAAAAAATAAAATTAGCTCAACATGAGCTAACTAGCATTGGACTGAACTAGCTCAACATGAGCTGACTAGTACAGAACTGAAATAACAACTAAAATGGACTCAGATGAGCTAAGCCCTTATTACAGATAGATTCATAAATTATTGATCAATTTACAGAGGGTTGAAAAAGCCTCTGTCTTATTCTGGTGCCTCAGGTGTCCCCACCAGGGACCCTTTAATACTCAAGTCAATAAAAAAATAAGATAGGCCACAGTAGCCAGAACTGAGAGCGATGATGAGAAAGATAACTGGATGAGCATGTAAAAGTGGTATCAGGATCTACCTCATCAGGGGTGCCCTCTTATCAATCTAGAGGGTTACTCAAGATAACTGAATGTCATTAGAGAAGTAGCCTCCATTGACGTAGATAACAACTTTCTGGTAAGATGTTGGAATCATGTTTCTCAGATCCATTTTTCTATTGGGATCTTTCTATTAGGATAACTATATTTGTTAGAATATTGTCTGTCACTATCTTCATTGGGATAGCTAGGAGTTTTTTGTTTATGTCATTCACTTGGGCATGACCGACTCCGAGTAGTAGGGCAGCTACAAATAGAGGCCTTTGACATTGCATCATAGCATGCTTGACCAGTACTATGCCGGTAACTAGTCAGGCCCGAGTAAATACTCGGTGAACACCTTTTATGGTTGCCCAACTAGGAATATGTTGGTAGCTAGTTGGGCCTGAGTAGATACTTAGTGAATACGTGCAAGGTGATGTCTTGTCAGTTAGGCCTAGTTGTTTATAACTTCTTGGCCTGGGTTGTAGCAACTAGTTGATGATGTAGTCGGTAATCTGAGTACTCTATAGTCAGTAGTCTAGTTAGTCCTCAAGATTGAATAAGTAGTTGCCATAATAATTCTTTCCACTCCCGAGTTCAGAACAGTGCTGAGTAGCTTATTTAGACTTTGTCATTTCTGGACGAAGAGAGTAGTCACTTTTTGATCTCGAGAGTTAGAAAAATCTTTTTATCATCTGGGCATTGACTGGTTTCTTGGAACTGTTGCCAACTATTATGTCACCTAAATAGTGGTGGATAGAGGAATCATAAGCACATCACTCAAAAGGATTGTACGATAACTCTGGAAATGGTTAATAATTCATCCAATTCTCCTTGGCTAACCGGGATGCGGCATGTGGCATGATAGCTATGGCTTTTAAATGATCATGCAAATCTCAACATTGAGAGTTAATCTAGTAGAGGAACTTTCAAAATGGTACAATGCTAGTTAGCTGAAAGCGGGTCATGTGTCGAGATTTGAGGGCTTCGACCGAATCTAGGATTTCAATCTCGATCATTGAAGGGTATAAATAGAGGTCCCCTATCATTGCTGTAGGGATCATCTTCTTCGTAGAATAGTACAGAAGAGAGAGAGCAAGAATCTCAAGCTTCCAAACTTGTTCTCCCAAGGGTCTTCTTTGCTTCCAGGTTTGATCTCCTTTCTTGTTTCTTTCATCTTCTCCTAGCTTTTAGCTCATTCTAGAGCTTCTTTAGTCTCCTATTAGGGTTCTTCTAGTAGAATTGCTCTTGGCAACTTTTGCCTTCTTTTGAAATCTTCAAACTATTCTTGAGATGGGCTTTTTTCTAGCATTTTTCTTGTATTTTTGCCTCCCTTATTTGATCCTTCCCCTTCATTTATTTCCTTGTTAGCCAGGATGTCTTTATCCGAGGATGAGAGTCACTCGGTGAGCCATGTTTGCATATTGCAAGGCACTCGAGAGTTTTCCTGGGAAAGGGTTGTATTCCTAGACCTTGATGAGATGGGAACTTCAACTTTCTGGGAGGTGCTCCAGACTAGTCAATCAGCTAGTCCGGATGCTCCCATTTTGCCCAGTCTAGTGAGCACTATCTCGGCAATGACTATGATGGATGTCTTCTGACTCCAAGAACAGTATTGGTTACTAAATCAATTCCATGTTCTCTCCCAGACCCGATGACAAAGTGATGTTGGGTCTACCAGGTAGAATCGTCTTGTATGAGTTTCTTCGTATGGGTCTCTGACTTCCTTTCCATCCTTTCATTATGAATGTTCTTGATTTCTATCGAGTAGTTCCTATCTAGCTAGCTCCGAATTCCTTTCATATCATTATTTCTTTTATTATTTTCTACAACATGCTCGTTATCCAATCTAGGGTTTCTTTATTTTGAGCACTACTTTCTTTAAAGCGGCACCCAATGGCAAAAGACTGGTGGTTCATTGACCCTCACCAGGATCACACCTTCCTTAAAGGTATTCCCTCTTCCATTCACAACTACAAGAGTATACTTTTCATTGTTTCCTCTGATGCCCCCTAGGAGATCAATTGGGTTTGGGACGAGCCCAACATATCGCCGGATAAGAATGATGAGGTCCTTGCTACTGATGAAAAGGACTTCCACTGATTACTCAACATGGAGATCCTCGACTGTGGGATATACTATCGAAGTAGAGCTTGTATGATACAAAGCTTAGCCTAGTGAATTCTCTAGGTAAGTCATCTAACTTTTATCCTTTTCTTTTGTCTACCTTTAATTTTGTTAAGTCTTCAACTTGGGTTTTGCATATATAAAGGTTTTATTGGAGGCTCTAAAACATACCAATCAAAAGAGGGCTGCAACTGAGGGAGGGGCCTCGAAGCCAAAAAAAGCGTGGCCAAGAAGCCCCAGGTGGGCCCTTCTCTTGGGTACCCATTGGCTTTGGCAAGGGTGCCAGCATCGAGACTGAAGGAGGCTCCTACCACTGTGGATGACAATGATGAAGTCGTGGTTGTCTCAGTGACCTTCTATATTTTAGTTGATATTTGAAATATTGTTAGGCTAGTTGTTGATCTCTGCATATCTCACCAACTCCATTTCTTATTGGAAATTGATGAGAAGGCACTTATTTGAGATGAATCAATTCAGCTTGTTTAGCATTGGCCACCCAAGAATGACATAATATGCTAATGGTACCCAAACAACTGTAAATGTGAGAAAGATGGTGCTTTGTTAGGACGGAGTATCAATAGTGGTAGGAAGGGTGATTTCACCTTTGACCTTGATTGAGTTTCCCATAAAGCCGACTAAGCATGTGGAAACTTGTTTTAACTAATTTTCAGATAAATTCATCCAGACAAAAACATCATAAAATAATATATTAGTCGAACTTCCATTATCAATTAAAACCCTTCTCACATCATGTTTTGCTATTATCATAGACATGATAATAGCATCATCATAGGGCTTTATGACCTTGACTAGATCCTTGTTAGAAAAGAAAATTACATTTTCTTCTTCTTCTCTTCTTTGCCTATTCAAGGAGCACTCCACCCCAGGAGATCATGTTCACCTACCCAGCCATCGGTTTATTGTCGACCTCCACTTGGACTTATTGCTGGTCAAGGTTCTTGGCATCGAGTCAAACCTCTCCCTTGAGAATGTATTTCCAAAGGCAGCCATGTTGAATAAGATGATACACTGCTCGATGTCATGGCCATGATTTCAGTGGAAGTGACAATACTTGTTCTTGTTATGAGAGGTCGGTGGAGTTCTCTTTTGAGAGGGCCTCCAAAAATATCCTCCCCCTTCAATTTCTATAAGAATGTTAGAGTGTAGCTACCATATTTGTCGACTGGGTTCTTTGGCTTTGGGCTTTGTCGGCGAGACAAGTTGGTCTTCTCGGTTTGACTTTTGCTTGGCTCTTCTAGGACTTGCTTTTTCTTTGGCATTCCATTATCCTCTCATTGAGTAGAGTTTTTTTTCTCCACATGAATGTACTTCTAGATATGGGCTAGTAGCTCTAAATAAGATTTGGGATAAATCTTATCTAGTGAATAAGTGAATTGGATGGAGTAGAGTCCCCTTTTCATGGCCAGCATGGCCACCAACTCATCCAGGTTGTACATCTCCGTGTGGTCATCTTGAATCAGGCCATGTAGTCTTTTAAATACTCTCCATCTTATTATCATATAGAGAAGAGACTATCAGGTTCCTATGGCATCCTCTAACTAGCATTGAAGTATGCCATGAACTACCTTTCCAACTATTTAAAGGAATGAATACTCCTCGGCTCGAGTCTGGAGTACCATACTCGAGCTACTTTGGAAGAGTAGTTAGGAAGGCAAGGTAGTGCAAGGTGTCATAGCACCTTAAATTATCATGAGAACTTTATAACTCTCTAGGTGATCTAGCGGATCTATAATGCCATCATGGGGATCCAACTAGGATATTTTGAACTGACTCAAGATCGGTTCCTCCATGATTCATCGAGAGAAAGGAATATGAGTATTAAACTTGGTGGGGCCCTGACTCCCTCCCTACAGATCAACAAGTCAATGGTTGATCTCACTCAACTTGCGATCATAGTTGTCGAGGCAATGTTCGGCTAGACACCAAATAGCCTGTTACCTAGGTGGCTTCCCAAAAGGGAGGTGAATTGGGATTAAAAAACTTTTCATAATAATGTGCACTTTCAAATTCTTTTAGTATTATGGTGCAATATGCAATATGGAAGTAATTAAGTAAAAGCAATAAATCAATAAGAACACAATCACAAATACAAGAAAATTTAGAATGGTTCGAAGTAACCGGCTCCTACGTCCACTACCCAAGCATCACTTGGAATTTCCACTATATCCCCCAACCATAACATAGTTGGATTGTTTTACCAGGCTCACAATCCAAACCTATACACTTTGGTTTTACCGGGATCACCAAAGAAACCCTAACTCCCTTTGGTTTTAAACGAGATTACTAAAGAAAATCCTAACACTTGGTTTTATACCGGGATTACCAAGAACCCAACTTAGGTTTTATAAGGTTCACCTAAAAACCTTCAACCCTCTCTTAAGACATAGCCCCTTGCTGTTCTTAGAGAGAAAACAAAGATAGACAAATAATAAGCAAGCAACTACAACAAACCAAGTTTATTTAAATGTTGCCGATGTAGATCAAGATAAAGCCAAGCTTTGAATACTCTTTAATGCTCTTCAAGCTACTTCTTTGCTTCTTCAATGAATGGATTCAATGATGGAGTAGAGTTGGTGAAGCTTTGAATCCTAACTTGAAAGCTTTTTGAGGTACGTAGGTGAAAGACTTGAAAGCTCTACAATATCTCAAGATAATTCCATAATAAAGCTCTAACAATTATTTAATCCTTCAAAAACAATCCCTTTTATAGTTTCCCAAGAGATATGGTCGTTGTAGGGCCTAGGAATTCGTAAAAGAGCTGTTGGAGATGAATTAGAGTTCAAAAATCAACTTCAGTAACTAGCCATTGGAGTGCAGAAAATGGCTCCACAAGTCGGCTCGAAGTTTCAGACAGCCCAAAATAAAATTATGTAAGAGTCGGCTCTTCAGACTGGAGTCGGCTCTTGCTTTCAATCAATTCAAAATGATAAATACCTAGAGTCGGCTCGAGTTCTCAGACCTTCAAAATTCATAACTCTGGACGAGTCGGCTCTTGGGGTAGGAGTTGACTCTTGATGCTGAAATACTGAAACTTTCTCTATGCCGTGCCATGGCAAGTCAGCTCTTGATCCAAGAGTTAGCTGTTGCAAATCTTTAATTAATACTTCAAGCTTCTCCAAAAACTCCTCAACATGGAATTAAATAAAAAGCTAATCTACATACCTTTAATTTTACAATTTTTAGCCCATTTTACAAGATTACAAGATTGATAGAACTAGGATTTTTACAATTTTAAGTTCACAAAACTTTATACATAATTGAATTACCTTCCAATCAATTTGAAAACCATTTTAAACTAAAGGTAACCAATTTCCTGCAAAACCTCTTAAGTAGTTTGAAAGAATTAGTATCAAATACATGCTTCAATGTTTTGTGATCATCAAAATCATTCCAGGGGTCAACATAGCCTCATCACTGGATCTCTCCAAAGAGGATGCGAAGGAGGAATGGAGGTGTTTATCTCACCTTTACTCTCTTCCTCATTATTAATCCTCACACTGAGGACTTGCTCATCACGGAGATGAGAACTATGATTGATGGGAAATCGATTGGTAAGAGGATTTCACATGAGGGGACCGGTGGCTTAGCCTAGCGAGCAAGACCATGACCGATGAGAGATCAATCAATAAAGAGATCTTCCACAGGGAGACCGATGACTAGGATGAGAGCATCAACAATAGGAGCAGCTAAGGTCTCTAGCTATACCATTACACTATAGGAAGTTGCTACTGTAGTCCCTCCACTACTGTAGTCAGTGCCTGAACCTACTACATTAGGGTGGCAAGAAGGTCCTACAGGATAACTAGTGGTAAAGGTGGAAAAGCAAGAGACTCCACAGCTTAGCTGGGTGGTTCTCCATGGTGTGAGAGCATTCGGTGTGACTTGCGAAGATGTCATGTGCTCACATCTTCATTTTTGTCATCTAGTTCTCCAGGCTCTGGGTTTTCTTCAAGATGCTCCCCCTACCTAGCACACTAGTCTGTTATCGATAAATCACCTTTCCATTAGAACTGCTATAGTGATTGAGGATCTTTCGGTTTTCTTTGATAGAGTAGGATGCTGCCTCATAGTGACTCTCAGATAGAGACCTACAAGAATAGTCCCTTGACCAGTGGTAACCGGTGGAGGACCCTCCAATGCTCAACTCAGTGGAAAGATGAGATAGGCTATAGTAGCTGAAGTTGAGAGATATGATGAGGAAGATGATTGAATAAGCGTATGAGAGTGGTATGTAGAACCCAACCTTAGGAGGACCCCATACCATGATCCATCCTTAGAACCTGACCATAGAGCTGACCCAAAATCCTATGACCCCAGATCCTATAATCCCATGACCCATAGATCTGCACCCTTGTCCTATGAGCCCAAAGAACCCATAACCCCTAAGTATCAATCTAGTACTAGTCAGGTTTCCCTTAGTCAACTTGAACCCCATAGGATTAGCACCCCTAAATATGAGCCCAGTGGTGAGCCACTATCCCTTAGGCAACTTGAACCTACTAGGATTAGTGTCTATAATCAGAAACCAGGACCTAGCCAATTTTTCCCTAGCCGACCTTCTCCAACCATTCCAGAGATTGACAAGGCTTACATTAATGCAGAAGTGTATGAAGCTGATGCGAGCCTAGTGGATGAGTATGAGGGAGAAGATGAGACACCTATAGATGACCTAGAAATAGTTGGCCTAGTAAATACCCAGGTAGAAGCCAACCTAGAGGTAGTTGACCCTAACCACATCCAACCAAAAGCTATAGTGGAAGAACAAATAGAGGAAGAGAACCTAGGTACTGCTGTTAGAGCCTTACCTGAGGAAACCATAGAGGAGAGCCAAATTATAGAGTCTAGTCCTAAAATACAAGAACCTGAAGAATTTATTAAGGACCTGATCTCTTTGAATCAGTACCCTCAGGATGAGTCTCCTCCTATAGTTCCCATTAAGGACCTCTTCCCTAAGATTAATAACCCATCCTTCCATTATACAAACCCCGTAGATATATCGCAACCCCGTAAGGTTAACCTCATTAGTCTAGGATTAGTCCCTGACATGCCTTCTTTGATTCTACTTTATCCAACTAACCCGGAACCTTTTTCTCCACCCTACCAGAGTAATTATGAACCCACTTCCTATTTCCTACCCTTTCCTGAGTTTTCTCATGTGTCTAGAACTATTAGGTTACATTTTGTTGAGGTTACTAGGTTGCAAGGATCCATAGAGCCCATCCCATTTGCTACCTACTTTTGGCAGACCCTCTGGCACTTATTAGGAGTTACTAGCAAATTTTCTTCTGCATGTCATTCATCAACCATGACTCATGTCCCCATGCCCAAGTGGTAGTTAAGACCTAATAAACCTCTTTAGTCGAGTCTGTTAGGTGTAGGTTTGAGTCCTTTGCATCATCTTGTTAGGAGTCTGCATGTGCCTAGCATGTTCACCACCTACACTAATGTTAAAACAACTGGCTAATTCCCGAAGAAGGGTCAAAGAATTTGATGTAGTGGATTCTATCTTGGTTAGGCTTAGGCCTAAAAGAAGCTTCATGCTCGCAGAGCCGGACCTTTTAAAGTGATAGAGAAGGTTGGATCAAATACCTATGTGTTAGACATGCCTTCGGATTTGGGCATTAGTTCTACCTTCAATATTATAGACCTTGTTGAGTACAGGGAACCGGTAGCGATACCTAGTAAGGCTTTTGAACCTATTCCTTTTCATTATGAGTGACCCTAACCCAGAGTGTCCACTAATAAATTTGGCTTGAGAGAGGAGAATGGATCGAGCGTATCCTGGACGATCAAGCCATCACGACCAGGGCCGTGACTATCAACGCTTTCTGGTCCGATGACAAGGCCAGCCAGAGTCGGACGATTCATGGATTTCTCGAGAGGACTTGCAACACCTCAACCCAGACCTTCTCGAGAGATATGTGAGCCAGTCTGATCTTCACTCGACAGGGTCGAGTTCCTCCCTCCATGGGAGAATTGGTGGGGACACCGGAGGCACCAGAATAAGACAGAGGCTTTTTAACCCTCTATGAATTGATCAATAATTTATGAGTCCATTTATAATAAGGGCTTAGCCTATCTGAGTCCATTTTAGTTGTTATTTGAGTCTTTTGAGTTTCAGTTATGTACTAGTCAGCTCATGTTGAGCTAGTTCAGTCCAGTGTTAGTAAACTCATGTCGAGCTAATTTTATTTTTTTGAGTCCTATTCAACCATATTGAAGACTCAAGACCACATCATACAAGTGAAGACCAAGTCCAACCAGATTGAAGATAAGGAAGTATAGCCCAAGTCCAACCCAGCTTGAAGATTTGAAGACCCCAGGAGGAAAATTCAAAAAACCCTGATTCCTTGCAAATGCCCTCCAGATGCCCAGATTCCCTTCCAGATGCCAAAATATATTCATATACCAAGGCATCCATGATTTTAGAGATCCATCTGCATCCTAGCTCAAAGAAATCAAGCCCAGGCGCCAAGCCCAAGCCCCTAAGAAGCAAGATACCAGGGAATATTCCTGCTACATGGCTACCAAGCCACCCTAGTTTCCAGAGGCCCAAACCCATGCACCCGAGCCCCTTTGGGCTGGCCTCTTGCTGCTCCTAGAAGCCCAACACACCCCCCTAGGTGTCCTTGGAGTGTTGGCTAACTCAAGAGAATTTTTAGGGATTTTTCTACCTAATGTTTCCTTATTTTCTAGCTAGGGTTTGAGAGGGAAAAGGATTCTTATGTAAAGACTTATGTGCCCTTACTTGGAGCCCAAGGTTAAGGGTCTATTTAAAGGACTCTAGCCTCTTGTATGAGGGGAGATTTTTGATATGAAATAAACCTTGAGTTCTTAGATTGTTTTGTGTGATTACCCTGCTGTGTGCATAAAGGGGTTTAAGAGTTCTTCTTCCCGGTGTTTGCAATCATCTTCCTACTGCCAACCATCCTTCCAGCCCCTCCAAAACTTTCTTTCCTTTGCTATTTTTCTTTGTTTTCTTGATTTCCTCTGAGTTTTCTAATCCCTGATAGGTCATTTGCAGGTCTCCGAGTTTCTATGAATCCAACGACTCCAGCCACGCCTCAATCGGACCACCGAGCAGAAAGCTGGGCATCCACGGGTCTTTGGCTCAGTTTTCCAGGCCGCATCCATCGAGAAACGAGAGATCCCTTTGCTGCGATCTTCACCGGGCACTTCAGATGTTGTCAGGTACACCCCCTCTACCTCCAGTCTTATTATTGTAGGAGAACTTGCCCTAATCGAGGCTTCTCAGCCCCGGCGATCCTTTTTTAGTACTTTTCTAGGTTCTAATCTGCATGCTTGGATTCAAAAATTCATACAAAATTTCCTACAACTAATTTTGATCTAAATTTTGGGAATTAATCACCTAACCCCACATATAAAACATACAAAAAGAATTGCATGCATATTAGCCCCGCATCAATTGGGATAGCTAAGAGTTGTCTATTTTTGTCATTCACTTGGATATGGCCGACATCGTGTAGTAGGGCAACTAGCTATAGATAGAAGCCTTTGACATTGCATCTTGGCATGCTCAACTAGTACATGCTGGTAATTTGTTGGGTTCGAGTAAGTACTCGGTGAACACCTTTTATGGTGTGCCAGACTAGGATTGTACTAGTAGCTAGTCGAACCCTAGTGGATACTTGATAAATGTGCTCAAGTAAATATCTTGTCAGTTAGACTTAGTCATTTATAACTTCTCAATTTGGGTTATAATAACTAGTCAGTATGTAGCCAATAATCTAAGTGCTCTATAGTTGATGGTCCGATTAGTTCCTGAGGTCGAATAAATAGTTGCCATAATAGATACTTTAATTCAAATCCAGCATTCACCAAGACTTTGGATCTTAGAAACATTTGGAACATGAATTCCTGTATGGATCAATTACAAACTTTTCTAGAAAACTAAAAATTATTACAAATATAATTTTAGAAAACTAATTTATAAGGTATCCATTTTGATGTGGGATGAAAATTAAACTTTAAACTATGAAATCAGCAATCTAAAAATGAGCAATGATTCTACCATATATCAGCAAGATTCATGCTTAGAGAGCAAATGAATTCAAAGAAAGAGACTACTAGTAAGTTATCACCCGCAATGTTGGTTCATTCATTTAAAAGTAAATGGACCTAATGGCTCAGAAACCATTCTAACTAGGAGATGAACTTTCAAACAATTAGACCTAAGAGTCTAGGAGTGGTTCTCTTACCAACAATGAGCTCTCATACTTTTGGTGGTAGTTTAGTTTCAGCACTCCAAGGACTAGCGATTGGATTTGAATACTATCACTCCTTGGATGGAAGACTCCTAACGTAGATGGTTCTAAAGTAAAGAAAACCTCATCTTCAGCTCGAGATCATGGAGGATACTGCAATGGAGAGCATTAGTGGCCGTGGGAGGTTTGATAGGACAAGGGAATTGAGAAAAAAAACTGAAAGGAGGGGAAGAAGGACAGTGGTTGGCATTTTCTTGGAACTAGGTTGAATAGATTGAGCCTCATGCCCTCTCCCTCACGGAGTGTCAATGCAACAAAAGCAATGGAAGAAGAAGGAAGCTTTCATTCATTCATAACATTAGCTTGATTACAAGAGGGTTAGGGATATTTATAGACTTTTCTAGCCTTTTCAATTTTGGATTACAAGCTTAAAGAGTGGAGTGAAGAATGAAGTGACAAGTGGGATTACATGCATGAAGAATGGAGAAATAAGTGGGGTGTCCAACTTGTTTTCAAATTTGAATTCCTGGGTGTACAAATTGAGGTGATGTAGCATGGGAGGTGAAGTATCATCCTATCTTGGCATGGAGGTGGTGTGGAAGGTGATGTGGCTTCCATCTTGGCATGGTGATGTGGCATTCCAACTTGGCATAGTGGTTGAGGTGGTTTGCTCCATCTAATCTTGATGTTTTCAAGCTTCATGGTCTTGATTTGCCTAATTTGAACCCTACTTGAGCCCAACTTGCCTAATTTCAAGATTCAACTAATTACAAGATCAAATTGAACCCAACTTGACCAAATTGAACCCAACAAGACTAAATTGAATCTAACAAGACTAAATTGAAATTGGAATTAGAATGGACTCGACTCTAATTATAGGATTCATGCTAAAATTAAAAAACAAACTTGAAGCCAAAATTGAGTTTGGCTTATTCACTTATAATTCATAAGAAGCTCATCTTGATTAGGTCTAATTGAAGTCTCTTACGAACTCTGGTACCCGCACCAATTCTCTCCAAATGGGAAGGACTCAACCCTGTCGAGTATAGGTTAACTTGACTATGGTAGTGTTCAAGTAATTTTGGGTTGATCCTTTACGGATCGTCCTAAGTGACCATGAGTCTTCAGATTCTGGTCGACCTTGCCAACAAACCAAATAGCATCGATAGTCTTTATTCTGGGTAGTGATAGTCTTGTCATCTAGAATTCGTTTAATCCTATCTTACCATTCGGTAATATAGCTGGTGGACACTCGGGGGTAGGTTCACTCTCAAAAATGAGATCAGGTCCAAAATGCTCACTAGGTATCATTGTTGGTTCCTTATACTCTACTATGACTCAGATATTGAAAGTTGAACTGATACCTAAGTCAGATGGTAACTCAAGCACATAGGCATTAGGTCCAATTTTCTTTATTATTTTGAAAGGACTTGCACCGCGGGCAAGCAACTTTTTCATGGTTCCAGGTGAGAAATGTTCAGGTCTAAGCCTAATCATCACATACTCTCCTTCATAAAATTCTTTGACTCTCTTACAGGAATTAGTCATATGCTTGTCAATTTCATTGCTCAAGTTGATTTTCCTACTGATCTCTTTATGTAAATCCCTAATATGCTATGCATATGACTCTATAGACTCAGAAACTCGTGCATACATAAATAAAGAGACAAGGTCTATGGGCTTTCTTTGTTGAGTCTCAGGTGGTGCATCCAAGGCTCCAGGGGACCAAGGTTTAGGTCTTGGTCTAGTCTATCATGGTTACACATGATGTATCATGGTCTAGGGGTGAGTCCGGGATAAGTCCTAGATGTTAGGCTGAGTTTTGGTCAGTCTAGACATTAAAGCCGGCTCGGTTCTAGTTTGAGTCGACTCTAATGGTTGGCATGGCAGGGCAGCAGAAAAAAGTTCTATGGAGAGTCGGCTCGGTACTGATGAGAGTCAGCTCGGTTACTACTAGTCGACTCGATTCTATTGGGAGTCGGCTCGGTTACATAGACAGGTAAAATAGTGTTCTGGAAGAGCCGACTCGAGGTCTGAGAGTCGACTCGTCTAAAGTGAGTCTGCTGCAAAGAGCCAACTCATGGAGTTCGAGCTGACTCGGATGACGGGATTCTTTGAATCATGTGTTGCCATGCTAGAAAGTTTTTGGGGGGTCTCAGTTCCATGTGATCGGGGAGTATATATATGTATATGGGATGGTTAATTAGAGAGAAAGGTCATTTTGTAACAGTCCAAGAAGACCGATCAATAGAGAGAACCCTCATTTTCTTCCAGATCTCGTTCTTCCTCCTCTCCCTCTCACATTCTTCTCTACTAATCCATGGATTGTTTGATCTTTGTTTGACCTAAATCCTATCGCATCCTTGGTGGATCACTGGCAGAAGGTCTTCACGCACCTGGATCGATTCCATAGGGCGAGGTTTCGTCAGATCTCTACCCCGACATTTTTGGTATCAGAGCAAGGGGTTGTGTGAGAGAAGGAAGATCTTTACATCCAAGAAGTGCTAGAAGGTAAGATCTAGTACATTTTTTGATTCTACTTGATTATGGTAAAGGCATCAAGTAATTTCAAGGTGGATTTCAAGAAGTATGATGGCAAAGAGAATTTTACTCTGTGGCAACAAAGAGTAAAAGATTTGCTGATTCAACAGAGGATCTATAAGATCTTGGTTAGAGAGAGACCAAAAAAGATCAGTGTTGAGAATTGGGAAGAGTTAGAAGAGATCATATTCAGCACCATCAGGATGTGTTTGGCAGATCAAGTTTTGTAGAGGTTTGTATGGAGACTACGGTAAAGGATCTTTGGTTGAGATTGAAGAACACATACATGGGTAAGAACATGACAAATAAGCTGTGGTTGAAGAAGCAGCTGTATATTATAGGATGCCTAAAGGAGGAGACCTCGTTACTCATATTCAGAGGTTTAATCGGTATGTTCTGACGTTATGAGTCTGGTTATGAAAATTGATGAGGAGGATCGGGCAATGTTGCTATTGTGTTCAATCCCTGGATCATATGATAGTCGGATAACAACCGTGGTATATGGGAAGGAAACCCTGATCTATGAGGAGGTTGTTGGAGTTTTGAGATCAAATGAGCAAAGGGAGAAGATCTGCAAAGGAAATCCTAACTCGGAGGTTCTTGCTGTGAATGAAAGGCAAGAAAGATCAAAGAAAAGGGTTAGGGAAAACTCAAAGGGTAGGTCACAGTCTCAAGGTAGTAAAAAAGGCTTGAAATGCTACAAATATCATCAGCCTGGTCATTTTAAAAAGAATTGTCCTCTTTGGAAGACCGAGAAAGGGAAGGCCAACACTAGTGATGTAGGTGTATTTGAAGGCAATAGAGAAGATGTACTGATAGCTTCAGATGGTTCAGTTGATTGGGATAATACTTGGGCATTAGATTCAACATGCTCTTATCATTATACCTCAATGACCCCTATGAAAGGTCTGATGAAGGTAATGTAAGCCTTGGTGATGATCACCCTTGTCCGGTGGCTGGAGTTGGCACCATTAGGGTGAGGATGTATGATGAAGTGATAAGGACTCTGTCAAATATCAAACATGTACCAGAATTAAAGAAAAATCTGATTTCTTTGGGCTACTTGGAAGAGCAGGGTTATGCCTTCAGTTGCCGGTCTGGTAGTGGATGTTTAAGGATAACCAAGGGAGATTTGGTGGTGATGAGAGGAAGAAGACTAAGCAATAATCTATACAAGATGGAAGGCTTAGTGGTGAATAATAGTGCAGTGGTGTGCTTGCAGCGGCACAAGAAGAGCAACTTGCATACAAGTTGTGGCACTATCGGATGGATCACTTAATTGACCGAGGGCTCACTGAATTAAGTAGAAGAGGAAATCTTCCAGTGCTGAAGAAGGATGGAAATGACCTGTATGAGCCCTGCATTTATGGTAAACAGCATAGGGTAAAGTTAGCCAGCAGTACCAAGCAGAGTGAAGATGTTTTGGAACTAGTTCACTCAGATGTATGGGGACCGTGGTGCGGGCACCAGAATCAGAAGAAGACTTCAGGGTTCCATCTGGATCTCTGATTAACCTTGCCCGAAAAAATTAGGGTTTGTAATAGGGATTGACCTGATCAACCCAATTTTGAGTCTGTAATTTTGTCATTTCAATTTTTGTTGAGTCATGTTGACTCAGTCCAAGTCCAGGTCCAGGTTGGCACCATTCCCTTTGCCATAGGGTGCCACATTTTTTTTTCCATGGTCCAGCTACAAGTGGGTGCCAAACTCCCTGCCACATCTCCATCCAGTGTCTTTGGTCCCCACACCATAAGAAGTAAGTTCCCCTTTTTCTTGCACCACTTGGGGGAGAAATCCATCAAGATACCTCAATCCAAGGAGGAGCCAACTTCTTTCCAGATAAACCCAAGCCAGGATGGCAAGAATTTTTCTTGAAGAGAGGATCAAAAAGGTGCCCCACAATGTTCCATAAAAATCCAAGTTATAAAAGGGAAGAGAGCATGTCTTGGGGAGAAAATCAAGGAGGCACCCAAAAGATTCCTAAAGTGCCAAAGCCATGAAAAGAAGAAGCCTGAACTTGTGGAGCAAGACTAGGAGGTGTCCAAAAGAGCCAAACCATGAAGGGAAAATCCTTGATTCATGGAGAGATACTAGGAGACACCCCCATAACCTGCCATTTGGAGCTGAATTTCAAGTTTTCTTGAAGTTTTTGGGCCGCTCACTCATGGAAGGAGTCTTGGTTGGCCAAGGGAAGATAATTTGATGCCTAAAGTGTAGATTAGTCCTATTAGTCCCACATGGGAACCTGTATGGTTTTGATTTTTCTTATAGGTCTATATATTAGACCCCTTTTGTAACTTGAACTTATCTTATGAAATCTTATGAATGAAATCCCTTGTTTTTTAGCAAAGTCTTGTTCTTCCGCACTTATTCTGAGTGTTGAGCTCCGTGAGGGAGTAAATCCGGGTTCCCTAGGAACCTTGAGGAGGTGTGAGATTTCCAACCCCAAAACCCTAGCTTAGTCCACCCATCTTTACTCCACCACCACCAAACCCTAGCCTCTACACCATCTCCAAGGTTCTTCTTCCAAAGGGTGGCCGACCACCAGGACCCCAGTCCAGCCATCTTCAAGTCAGCTACCACTGCTTCAGAGTCCATCCAGCAGATCCCGAAGAAGAAGTCCCAAATTCATAGCCTAGGAGTTCTAGATCAGCTGAAGACCTTCATATCCCATCCTTTCTTCTTCTCTGGTAACTCACTTCCCTGAGTCTCTTGTTCCTAACCTTGTTCTTCTTCTCTCCAGGATCCAGGATTCAAGAAGAGGCCAACTTTTCCAAGGACCATTATCAGAGGATCCATTGCGAAGATACCTTGACTCCCGGGATCCAATAATCTGCTCGAGAGAGTCTTTTTCCACCAAATGGAGAGATATCACTGCTAGGTAACAAGAACCTTCCCTTCTCACTTTGTCTGTTTCGTTGAAACTCAGAGCGAACCCTAGATCTGGGGGTTTCTCAATCCCCAGCGATCCTACTTCTGAGTTACTCTGATAATCCACTCCTTTTAATTATGCTTTCTGTCATTTCTTAGTTTCTTCAACATTAGTTTATCTTTCCTTTGAGTCAAAGCCGACTTCTGAAAATATATAAATAAATTAATAAATTAATTGATTAATTTTAATTTTCTTCTACATTCCACATTTTCGTTCTGCATCATTTATGGTATCTGAGCTTTCGTTCTGCATCATTTTGGTATCAGAGCCCTGTCTAGGGTTCTTGCTTGTTTGATTATTTTTTCGTTCCTTTTTACTTTTGCTGCCTGGAGTAGACTCCCCTGGCCGTCCGGTCCTAGGAACAAGCGAGACGCAAGCCTCCTCCTTCCATTCCATGGGGGTTCCCAGGGCATGTAGGGGTGCTGCTGGGTTATAACTTCTAGGCAGGGATTGTAAACGGGACACACATTCTATTTTCTGCCAGTAACTGCCCTGTTATTCGAATTGTTTCTCCCTACAGAAAATCCTAAATTAAGTAATTCTTATTTTTCTAGAACCAGTATAATTGAAAGTAATTTACATAAAATCTTCATGATTTATTAATTTCTGTATATTTTTTGAGATCAATTTTACTGCTGTTCTACTTTTTATTTTCTGCAAGCTATTTTTTTTATTTGAGTGTGCATAAATTGAATCTATCTTAAGGGCACCGAAGTTGCAACATAAGGGAAGGATTGAGACCCTCTCCTTAGCCCAAAACCACCTCCCGTGCATTCGAACCTAAGCCTTTAATCTTAAAATTAATTAGACCTAATTTGCCCTAGTGGGCTAGGGACACCAACTGGTCGGGTCTAGGCTAGTGTTGAGTCAGTTTGTCTAGTTACTCTGTGTGTGCTTTGTACTCAGTGTCTAGAATGGTGGTTCAGGGATTCTATCCTGAAGGGCTTGTGTGCTGGCCCGCCTACCTAGCCAATCATTGATTGGTGTCTAGGATTGGCAATTAGGGACCTAACACTCCCCTTACACCTGCCTGGCTGAGTCCCGAGTTACTACAGGCTAGCTTGCCACTCTGATTGGGCATCTAGTTTGGGCTCTAGGTCTAGTTAGCCCGTAGTCATTTCAGTCGAGTCTCATTTGGTGTGCTTGCTTGCATCATCATGTACACCCGGAACGGAGTACCCTACCAACCTGGTCAAACCCAACCTGATTTAGAGGCCATGATTAGAACTCTTACCGAAAGTATGACCAAATTGAGTCAGGATATGAATGAGGGTTTTGCCCAGCTTAGAGACCAAGCCCAGGGACTTGAGAAACGTAGACATCAAAATTGGACCCCTGATCCAAAATTTAATAGGCCCCAACCTCACCCATGCCAGGAGCCTAGGAGGACCTTATACCGTGATCCAGAGCATAACCCTAGGAGCCTATATCCATACTTGGTTGACTCAGAAAAGGGACTCGTTAGGAACACCAAACCTTGTGCACCCACTTTTGATGGAAGACAAGAGACATATATTAAGTGGGAAGAACAAATGGATCGGTATTTTGAGTGCACTAACATATCGGAATTAGGACAAGTTAGGTTGGCCAAAACCAAGTTCACCAAACATGCTAGGTCGCATTGGTATGCTATTGAGCGTGAGTGTTATCAAAGAAAAGAGGAAATATATACTTGGAGAGATATGAGAAGTAAGTTGAGAGATAGGTACCTAAGTTGATCCTATGAGAAAAGACTTTTAGACCAATGGTACCAATTGCGACAAGGTAATAGGCCTGTGTCTAAATATATCGAGGACTTCCAGTGGTATGACATGAAATGCAATACCATTGAGACCGAAGCTCAGATCACATCGAGGTTTAGGGTTGGGTTACACCCAGACATTTATAGGAAGCTATGCCTTGAAAAGACCAATAAGTTAGACCGAGCCTACCAAGAAGCCCAAGACTATGAGTGGTCTTTAAGATATAACCAATCAAGTACTTTGGACTTAAAGCCAACCTCTACCAACTTGAGTCAAGTTCTGATTGATCCGACACCCGTAGTGAACCAAACTTTTGTTTGTCAATTCCCACTTGTGTCACCTCTTGACCAGAAAGATAACACTGAGAAGGAGTTAGGCATGGCCATCCCAAAATTAGTTGACCTGACCAGAGCCGTACTTAAAGAGGAATCAAAGGAGAATAGATTAGAACCTTTCAGTGAGATTGAGGAAGAAATATATGAGCCTGACATAAGTTTGATAGATGAATATGAAGAAGAAGAATTTGAGGATATCTCTCCTGATAATTCAATTAACCAACTCCTACCTGATGGGGTTATTGAGGGGACCCCTACCACTCAAGGAATTCAGGAGCTAACCCTAAGAGAAGACCCTTTTGAGGAAGTTCAGGAAGAGGAAATTCCACCCAATGAGAGTTTAAGTGAGAATACCCCTGAACTCATTGAGGAATCCAAAGAAGACACCCCTGAGTCAAATCTGGTAGAGAAGTGTGAAGAAGGAAGGGGTTCACAAGAATTGCTCATTGAGAAGGTCCAAGAACAAGAAAAAGACAGTAGCTTAGAAGACTTTCTAGATAAACATTCCAAAGACCTTCCTGATAACCTTCCACCTTCTAGGAGCACCCAGCCTACCCTAGAACTTGCACTTGTAGACCCTCCTAGAGCAAATCATGAGGTTTGGATGAGTGCACCTATAGAACAATGTCCTCATTTTAAGGTCATCCTGAATAACCAAGGTATGTTTCTTGTTTCCTATAAGCCACCTCAAAACTCTGATTCTTATTTCCTACCCTTCCCTGAATCTTCTCATGTTTCTAGAGCTATAGGATTACACTTACTAAGATTTCTAGGTTGCAAGACTCCTTAGAACCTATTAGGTTTGCCACCTACTTCCGGAAGACCTTATGGCACCTACTAGGCACCTATGATAACTTCTCATGATCTGCATGCCATCCTCCGACCCAAGGTCAAACCTAGAGAGCCTTAGTTTGTTAGGTTTAGACCTAGGGTTCCTTTGAATAAAGTCCATTCTTTAGGAATGCATCGTCAGTCGAGTTTAGGACATTGACTCAGATTTTGGTTGAGTGAGAATACCAAGAATTGGAATTTGTATTTACCGAGGGCTGAATTTGCATATAATGACTCGGTCAATAGGTCTATAGGTAAAAGCCCTTTTGAGATTGTTCATGGGTACAAGCCACACACACCACCTGACCTAGTTCCTTAGCCAGTCCACACACGAGTCTCCGAGTCTGTTGAAGACTTTGCACAGCATGTAAAGAACTTGCATAAAGAAATTCATGCCAAAATAACTTTAAGTAATGAAACTTATAAGAAGTTGGTTGATTCTCAAAGGCGAGTCAAAACTTTTATTGAGGGAGACTATGTAATGATTAGGTTAAGGCCTGAGCGGTTTCCTCCTGGAACTGTTAGAAAGCTACATGCTAGAGGAGCTGGACCATTTAGAGTGATGAAGAGAGTGGGACCCAATGCCTATGTGCTTGAGTTGCCTCCAGAGCTAGGCATTAGCTCCACTTTCAACATTACAGACCTAGTAGAGTACAGGGAGCTAGCTATGATTCCCAGTGAGCCTTTTGAACCTAATCCTGTTATTGAGAGTGATCCCGACCTTGTGTGTCCACCAACAAACTAGCCTATGAGGAAAGACCAGATTGAAAAGATCCTGGATGATCATGTTATCTCTACTCGTAATCAAGGATACCAAAGATACCTGGTCCGCTGGCAAGGAAGGCCAGATTCTGATGACTCTTGGATCTCCTGAGAAGAATTACAAGAATTGGACCCAGACCTCTTGGAGAGATACAAGAGCCAACTTGATCCATACTCGACAGGGTCGAGTTCCTCCCACCCCGGGAGAATTGGTGCGGGCACCAGAATCAGAAGAAGACTTCAGGGTTCCATCTGGATCTCTGATTAACCTTGCCCGAGAAAATTAGGGTTTGTAATAGGGATTGACCTGATCAACCCAATTTTGAGTCTGTAATTTTGTCATTTCAATTTTTGTTGAGTCATGTTGACTCAGTCCAAGTCCAGGTCCAGGTTGGCGCCATTCCCTTTGCCATAGGGTGCCACATTTTTTTTTCCATGGTCCAGCTACAAGTGGGTGCCACACTCTCTGCCACATCTCCATCCAGTGTCTTTGGTCCCCACACCATAAGAAGTAAGTTCCCCTTTTTCTTGCACCACTTGGGGGAGAAATCCATCAAGATACCTCAATCCAAGGAGGAGCCAACTTCTTTCCAGATAAACCCAAGCCAGGATGGCAAGAATTTTTCTTGAAGAGAGGATCAAGGAGGTGCCCCACAATGTTCCAAAAAAATCTAAGTTATAAAAGGGAAGAGAGCATGTCTTGGGGAGAAAATCAAGGAGGCACCCAAAAGTTTCCTAAAGTGCCAAAGCCATGAAAAGAAGAAGCCTGAACTTGTGGAGCAAGACTAGGAGGTGTCTAAAAGAGCCAAACCATGAAGGGAAAATCCTTGATTCTTGGAGAGATACTAGGAGACACCCCCATAACCTACCATTTGGAACTGAATTTCAAGTTTTCTTGGAGTTTTTGGGCCGCTCACTCATGGAAGGAGTCTTGGTTGGCCAAGGGAAGAGAATTTGATGCCTAAAGTGTAGATTAGTCCTATTAGTCCCACATGGAAACTTGTATGATTTTGATTTTCTTATAGGTCTATATATTAGACCCCTTTTGTAACTTGAACTTATCTTATAAAATCTTATGAATGAAATCCCTTATTTTTTAGCAAAGTCTTGTTCTTCCGCACTTATTCTGAGTGTTGAGCTACATGAGGGAGTAAATCCGGGTTCCCTAGGAACCTTGAGGAGGTGTGAGATCTCCAACCCCAAAATCCTAGCTTAGTCCACCCATCTCTACTCCACCACCACCAAACCCTAGCCTCTACACCATCTCCAAGGTTCTTCTTCCAAAGGGTGGCCGACCACCAGGACCCCAGTCCAGCCATCTTCAAGTCAGCTACCACTGCTTCAGAGTCCATCCAACAGATCCAGGAGAAGAAGTCCCAAATCCACAGCCTAGGAGTTCCAGATCAGCTGAAGACCTTCAGATCCCATCCTTTCTTCTACTCTGGTAACTCTCTTCCCTGAGTCTCTTGTTCCTAACTGTTGGCTTTGACTCCTTAGTTTTGATGATTAACAAAAGGTTGAGTATATGTTTGGACTAATGTTTCATCTCTAGATAAAAGTTTCAGGACTTAGGTTATTCAAAAAGAGTATCAAAAGTACATTGATGAAACTAAGTTTACCTGATTTGGAAAAGAGCTCTTCTACCTTGGACAAGATCAAAATACTCAAATTGGACCTTCTTGTTGAGAAATTATTGACAAAAGAAACAAAGGCTTAGAGAAACTCAAGCATGGCACGCACATCTCAAAGAGTTTCAGAAAAATTCAGATCAGAGGTCGACCACCAGAGGTCGACACCTTGTCAAAGGTCGACCACCAGAGGTCGACTCATGAGGAGAAGAAAAGTTCAGCATGGCCGGCACGGCAAAATCTCAGTGGCACGCTCCAGAGGTCGACCACCAGAGGTCAACACCTGTCCAGAGGTCGACACCAGAGATCGACTCATAGCCTGAGAACTCAAAATGGGCAGAACTATGGTACTCTGAACTTTTGCCTAAAATATACTGGAGGTCGACTCATGAGGTCGACACTTAATCCAGAGGTCGACTCATGAGGTCGACTCATGGCATAACGGCTAGTTTTTCTGAACTTCTGATTTGATTTCTAACGGCCATAAACAGCCATATTTTTGAATCTAACGGTCTTGTGGAGTTGTTTCAGCATGAATGAGGTATTTAACCTCCACCAAACTTCAAAAAAGAAAAGGAGACAAAGTGAAAAAGTATAGGTTCAAAGTACAAAGCCTTCAATCACTTCCAAAGCCAAAAAGTGTGAGAAAACCAAGAGATTTCCTTCCCAAAAGCTTTCCATTTTTTGAGGAATCCAACATTCAAGTGTTTGGCATTTAGTGAGGTCCAAGATTCCAAGACAAAAGGCTTGAAGAGTCTCCATCAAGAGCTTCAACGAATTTATTTTTGCTCAAAAGGAGTTTGTTTAGTTTTCATTACTTGTATTCATACTCTTTTGTCTTTAGCTAGTTTCAAGGGAATTAGAAACTAGAGTGAGGTTTGTTGGTGAGCCAATTGATAAAACCAACTAGGGTTGCTTGTAAGCCCGAAGCCAAAACAAGTGAGTGAGGTTTGTTGGTGAGCCAATTGATAAAACCAACTAGGGTTGCTTGTTAGCCCGAAGCCAAAACAAGTGTGTGAGGTTTGTTGGTGAGCCAATTGATAAAACCAACTAGGGTTGCTTGTTAGCCCGAAGCCAAAACAAGTGTGTAAGGTTTTGACTTGTGAGCCTGGTAAAACAAGTCGGCTGTAATCTAAAGATTATAGTGGAAATTCCCAAGTGGAACTTGGGGAGTGGATGTAGGTGCTGGGTGCACCGAACCACTATATTTCTTGTGTGTTTGCATTGGTTTGCTCTTTAACTTCTTTAGCTCGTTAATTGTCATTTTATTTCGTTGCTTCCATTGCACAATTATTAAAGCACTATCACTCTTCACCTTAAAACCTGATAGCACATATATATTGCCTTAATTTTTTTAAATACCCAATTCACCCCCCCCCTCTTGGGCACCATATCTGGGCAACAAATGGTATCAGAGCACCGGTACTCTCTTGTATGTCCAACGATCTTGAGTGAAAGATCATGGCCGCCCCAATTGGAATGGGTATAGATGAAGGACAAGCATCAAATCGTCCTCCTTTCTTTAATGGCACAAACTACACTTATTGGAAAACTCGTATGCGTATTTATTTACAAGCTGTAGATTATCATATTTGGAGAGTAATCACTAAAGGGCCTCATCAGCCCACTCACTTGGTTAATGGCATTATCACCCCAAAATCTGAAGAAGAATGGGATGACAATGACATCAAACAAGCTGAGTTAAATGCTAAGGCGATGAATTTGTTATTCTGTGCACTTGATCCTAGTGAATTCAACAGAATATCAAATTGTATTTCCGCCAAAGAAATTTGGGATACACTTGAGGTTACCCATGAGGGTACACACCAAGTGAAGACCACTAAGGTGAACATGCTCATTCTTACGTATGAGATGTTCAGGATGGAACCAACTGAAAGCATAAGTGAAATGTATACTAGATTTACCAATATAGTAAATGGTATGAGGAGTTTGGGAAAAATTATATCTAATGGTGAACTGGTTAACAAACTTCTCAGGTCTCTTCCGGCTTCATGGGATGCGAAAGTTACAGCCATAGAAGAAGCCAAGGATGTCAACACTCAACCTCTCGAGCAGCTTCTTGGATCACTGATGACCTACGAGCTTTCACTAAAGCAGAAAACAGTGGACAATGACAAGAAAAAGAAAGCCATAGCCTTCAAGTCCACTACAAAAGAAGAGTCAAGTGATGAATCTGAAGAAGAAGATGATGATGATGAGACAGCCCTAATTACAAGAAAATTTAAAAGATTCATGAGAAAGAAGAAGGGCTTCTACAAGAAAAGGCCACAAAAAGGTGATCATAACAAGGAGAAGGAGAAAGAGAAAGAAAGGGATCCACCCATTTGCTTCGAGTGCAAGAAGCCTGGACATTACAAAACGGATTGCCCTTTGCTTAAAAAGAGTAGAAGGATGTTGAGAAAGAAGGCCATGATGGCTACCTGGAGTGAGAGTGAGGACTCCAGCAGTGAAGAAGAGCAGCAGGTAGTCGCCAACCTATGTTTCATGGCCAATGAAGATAATGAGGTAAATTCTGAACCTGAAACTGAATTTACTTTCAATGAACTGCATGATGCTTTTGATGACTTAGTAATGGAATATGAAAAATTAAAATTAAAAAATAAGAAATTAAGAAAGCAAAATTTTGAGCTTATCAAAAATTCAGAAAAGTTTTCAAGTGAAATTGAAAATTTAACTCAAGAAAACAAGAAATTAAAAGAACATGTAAAGACTTTGACAAATGATAAAGATAATCTTTTTAAAGAAAATAATTTTATAAAAAATAATAGAAGTCTTAAAACTAATGAGAACATTGAAAAACAAAATAAAGAACTATTGCTTCAAAATAAGAATTACAAGGAAGAGTTAGAAAAAGTAAAACCCTTTGTAGAAAAGTTTACCTTTAGTTCAGAAAAACTAAATATGCTTTTAAATAGCCAACATGCAGTGTTTAATAAAGCTGGACTTGGATTTAAACCACACAATCAGCAAAAACTTTACAAAAACTTTTTCATACCTGCATCTTCTAATATTACCTGCTATGCATGTGGTAAAGTAGGTCATAAATCATATGTTTGTAACAGAAGAAAATCAAATACCTTTAGAAAGATTTGGGTTCCAAAAGGAACCAACTTGACTAACCCTAAAGGACCCAAGATGACTTGGGTACCTAAAGTTTCAACTTGATCATTTTTTTGCAGGTGTGCCTTGCAACCAAAAATAAAAGAAGAATGTGGTATCTGGATAGTGGTTGCTCAAGGCACATGACTGGGGATGTGAAGCAATTCTCATCACTAGCTGCAATTGATGGTGGAAATGTCACTTTTGGTGATAATGGAAAAGGCAAAATCGTCGGAATTGGTAAAATCCATATCACCCCTAATGCTTATGTAGATAATGTATTATTTGTTGATGGATTGAAGCATAATCTTTTTAGCATTAGTCAGTTTTGTGATAAAGGTTTTAAAGTAATTTTTGAATCATCTTTGTGCATGGTATCTAGTCTAGATGTCGATGGCATCAAGTTCACTGGTCTTAGACATGGAAACATTTACATGGTTGATCTTGATGATCTAGCCATGGAAAGTGGTCAATGCCTAGTGGCTAAGGAAGCCAAGGCAAGTGAAACTAGTTGGCTTTGGCACCGTAGGCTAGGGCATGCTAGTATGCAGTTGATTTCAAAATTAAGCAAAAAGAATCTTGTAAAAGAATTGCCAAAACTCACTTTTGAAAAAGATAAAATTTGTGCTGCATGTCAATTTGGAAAACAAACTAAATCTACTTTCAAACCTAAAGGAGTAATATCTACTACTAGACCCCTTGAATTATTGCATATGGACCTCTTTGGACCAACCAGAACAACTAGTTTGGGAGGTAAAAAATATGGGCTAGTAATTGTAGATGATTACTCACGATTTACTTGGGTAATGTTTTTAGCTCATAAAGATGAAACATTTTCAGCTTTTGTTAAATTTCATAAAAGGGTTTCAAACGAAAAAGATCTCACTATTGTTTCTTTGCGTAGTGATCATGGAACTGAATTTGAAAATCATGATTTTGAAGCTTTTTGTAATGAAAATGGTATTAGTCATAATTTCTCTGCACCTAGGACACCTCAACAAAATGGGGTGGTAGAAAGAAAGAATATGACACTTGAAGAAATGGCACGCACAATGCTTTGCGAAAACGATTTACCTAGATATTTTTGGGCAGAAGCCATTAATACTTCCTGCTACATTTTAAATCGTGTTTTAATTCGACCTATTTTGAAGAAAACACCATATGAGCTTTGGAAAAATCGAAAACCTAATCTCAAGTATTTTCGTGTGTTTGGTTGCCGCTGTTTCATATTAAACAATGGCAAAGACAATATCAGTAAATTTGATGCCAAGTCAGATGAAGGTATCTTTTTAGGATACTCTACTTCTAGCAAGGCATACAGGGTCTTCAACAGAAGAACACTTCTGGTTGAAGAATCAATTCATGTAGTGTTTGATGAATCTAACGAAAAATCTTCTAGAAAAGAAGATTCTATTGATGTTGAAACGGGTACAAAGAAACTTGAACAATTGACAATCAATGAAGATGAGCCCAAAGGAGATGATGATCAAGAAAGTCAAGATCAAATTCAAGAAATCAATGCAACTTCACCAAAACCATTACCTAAAGAATGGAGGTATGCACATGGACACCCTAAAGAGCTAATAATAGGTGATCCATCAAAGGGGGTAAGTACACGCTCTTCTATTAGAAATGTTTGTGATTATTTAGCTTTTGTATCTCAGATAGAGCCTAAGTCAATAGAAGAAGCTGAAAAAGATTGTAATTGGATTAATGCTATGCAAGATGAATTAAATCAATTTAAAAGAAATAATGTTTGGACTTTAACTGAAAGACCCCTTAATGTTTCTGTAATTGGCACAAAATGGGTTTTTAGAAATAAACTTGATGAACATGGTATTGTAATTAGGAACAAAGCTAGACTTGTTGCTAAAGGCTACAACCAGGAAGAAGGAATCGACTTCGATGAAACCTTTGCTCCTGTTGCTAGGCTAGAAGCAATTAGACTTTTACTTGCTTTTGCTTGTTTTATGGATTTCAAGTTATTTCAAATGGATGTAAAGAGTGCCTTTTTAAATGGATTTATTGAAGAGGAAGTTTATGTTGAACAACCTCCTAGTTTTGAAAATCATGAATTTCCTAATCATGTCTTTAAATTGCATAAAGCATTGTATGGTTTAAAGCAAGCTCCTAGAGCTTGGTATGATAGATTAAGTTCATTTTTGATGAAAAATGATTTTTCTAGAGGTAATGTAGATAATACATTATTTTTGAAAAAGAAAAATGATGATCTCTTAATAGTACAAATATATGTAGATGATATTATTTTTGGTGCTACTAACGAATGTCTTTGTCAAGAATTTGCGAAGTTAATGCAGAGTGAGTTCGAAATGAACATGATGGGAGAACTCAATTTCTTCCTCGGACTCCAAATTAAGCAAACCAAAGAGGGGATCTCCATCAACCAAGCCAAGTACACAAGGGAAATTTTGAAAAAGTTTGGGATGGAGACCACAAAACCAATAGGTACCCCTATGAGCTCTTCATGTAAATTAGACAAAGATGAATGTGGTAAATCAGTAGACCAAAAATTATATAGAGGCATGATTGGTTCTTTGCTATATTTAACTGCCAGTAGACCAGATATAATGTTTAGTGTTTGTATGTGTGCACGTTTTCAGTCTGCTCCTAAAGAATCACATCTCTTAGCTGTAAAACGTATACTTAGATACTTATCTGGGTCAATCGAAATTGGTCTTTGGTACTCTAGGGAGTCATCATATGAATTAATTGCATATTCTGATGCTGATTTTGCTGGATGTAAACTTGATCGAAAAAGTACTAGTGGAACTTGTCAATTCCTAGGAGTTAATTTGATTTCATGGAGCAGTAAGAAACAGAATTCGGTTGCTCTATCTATGGCAGAAGCCGAATATATAGCAGCTGGAAGCTGTTGTGCTCAGGTTTTATGGATCAAACAACAACTCGAGGACTTTGGCATCAAACTAACTAAGACACCCATAAGATGTGATAATACTAGTGCAATCAATTTAACGAAAAATCCTGTTCAACATTCAAGAAGCAAACATATTGAAATAAGACATCACTTCATAAGAGATCACGTTCAAAACTCTAATGTATTGTTAGAATTTATATGTACTGATTATCAATTGGCTGATATATTCACAAAACCATTGAATGAAGAAAGATTTTGTATGATTAGAAGAGAACTAGGAGTCATTGATCCTTTTGCTTGAAACTCTTCAATTTTCATCAAAATTCTTCAAAAATGATTTATAAACTCTCAAATATGTTTAAAGGTTATTTTTCAAAATTTTATCAATTTTTTTTAAATTTTACAGAATTTTATTTTGGGTGATTTATTGTAGGAGGTCGACACTTGATATTTTCGGAGGTCGACACTTGAGGTCGACACTTAAGTTTTGGAGGTCGACCTCAATTCGGAGGTCGACACTTGAGGTCGACACTTAAGTTTTGGAGGTCGACACTTGAGGTCGACCCCTGAAAATTCTCAGAGGTCGACACTTGAACGAAAACCTGCTTTTTAAAAAACCCGTCCGCAAGCTTTTTTCCCATTGTTTTCTTTACCTCTTCTTCGTGTGGTCCCCCTACAACTTCCCTAAACCTCCAAATAGTGGATTTCCACCCCTATCCTCGATCTTTTTGGGAAATCCTCACCTCCTCTCTTGCTTTTCTTGGAATCAACCTTCTATTTGACCGTTTTCTTGATTTTGGACAACCGAAAGCCCTCGAATCTTCCTACCCTCAAATCTCGGCTGTTTTTCAATTGAAAACACGTATTTCTTTCGTCCGTTTCTTACCTTTTCCTCATTTACTCTCGATTTCCTCCAATCTCACAAACCCTATTTCACTATTTCACATTCTCCTTTTTTTTCCCAATTAGTGAACCTCTCTTAGCCTTACTCCCTAAGTTACCCCTCATCCTCACACATGGGTCCGAGAAAACACCAGGCAGTAAGGAAAAGGAGATTGGAACAGGGGCAGGGTAGTACTGAGCGGCGAAGGAAAGTAAGACATGAGCGTGAGCCGACCCCAGAGCCACCTGCACCAGTGCCAGCCAGCCTAGTCCGAAAGAGCATTGCTAGTGGCAGGCGCGTAGATATTCCATTCTGGGATCAGCATCACTTCTTCATTGGAGATGTACTGAGAGATGCAAGTCTGGTTCATTTTTGTACCATGTCCGAGAGATACTACCCAGACCTCATCAGAGAGTTTTATGGATCCATGGCCACTGATGGCATTGGATGGTCCGCTACAGTTCGAGGGATTGAGATTCCAGTGACACCTGAGGTCATCAGTCGCATCTGGAGGATTCCACTTCATGGCACTGCTGCCACTACGATCAGCGACAGAGAGCACGCCTTCAGGTGTATCCTAGAGCGTGAGGATGTTAGCGGCATTTCCACAGTGTCCGCTAACCAGCTTTCACTGGAGATGAGAGTGCTGCATCACATCATCGCCCGTATCTTGATTCCGAAGAGCGGGAGATTTGATTTTATCACTGAGCGTGAGCTAGTGTTGATGGTGTCCCTGAGCCAGCGGACTCCCATCAACCTTCCCAGGATCATGCTTCAGCAGATGGGTGAGGCAGCTTCTCACAGGAGACTTGTGCAGCCGTACGGGATGGGACTGACTCAGATATTCAGAGAGCATGGTGTCTCATTCGACGGCATACCCTTTAGTCAGCTACAGCACTCAGATACTTATGGAGAGAAATCCCTACATAGAATGGGATTTCGACTGATTGGCGACCGATGGGTACGACGAGAGTCTGGCCAGGAGCCAGATGAGGAGGATGAGATCCGAGCTGCTGAGGCAGGGCCTTCAGGACCTACTGATCATGGTACACCTCCTCGCCCAGCACCGGAGACAGAGACTACGGAGCCTGAGCCATTCACGCCACCACCTTCATCAGCTCCGGTACCTACTGCTACACCACGGAGGACTTCAGTGAGGATATCGGACTTCGAGCAGCGAGTGACAGATCAGATTTCAGAGGTCCGGACAGAGATCACTGGTGTACGGCAGGAGATTCATGATCTGCGGATACACACAGACACACGCATTAGTGCTCTCTCAGCTAGTATGGATACAGGATTCAGACAGATCCTCAGCTTATTGAGATTAGCACTGCCATCAGGGACTGCAGATCCGACAGTATCTCCTCCACATGATGATGATGATGATGATGATGGTGATGATGATGCTGATGACTCTAGTGGATACAGTGACAGTGATGGAGATCAGCCTGGAGCAGGTAGATCTGATGTTCCACCTGCAGAGCTGATTCCAGAGATTCCCCCTTCAGCTGATCTTCCTTCCACTGATTTTCAGAGTTCAGATCCTCCAGCCACAGCTGTGCCAGTTGATATTGAGCCTACAGAGTCACTATTTGAGACTATCACTGGGATTCCGGATGACATAGATGAGCATACAGAGACAGACATCGATGATCCCACAGCTTATGAGCTAGTCAGCAGGCAGACTCCAGCTCAGTCTACTCAGCATGCTGATCCGTCCACTCCTTCAGCTACTGCCTCTGTCTCGACTTCTGTGGAGCCCTTACCTAGGACTTATAGATCTCGTAGGACTACCCCTAGGTCTGGTCCCTCTCTGAGGACTCGGAGTTCCTCTCATAGGACTCCAAAATCCTCATCTAGGATCATGGCTCCTGTATCTTTTGACATACCTTCTGATGAGGAGTAGCCTCATAGATTTACTTGTTGTATTTAGTTTGCTTTGTATGGTTTGTTGTATCAGTGTTTTGTGCCTACCTTGTAAGCAATTTTGTAACTGAATACATTTGCTTTTATCTATATTGTGCCATTTTATCTGATACCAGCTCTTAGCATCTATCTTCTTAAACCCTCAAGTTAGAATATTTTGTTGTATGCACAAATTGAGGGGGAGCATATATTTTTATACTTTATTGTAATTCAACATAAGTTTCATTAATATATCTTTCACTACAAAAATGACTTTTTGATTCTTGACAAAAAGGGGGAGTAGAAAAGTATATATGTATTTATGAGACTCCATCTTATGAGTAGTAAAGTTTATATGATTCTTATCTTTTTGACTTATGAGAATGTTTTCACAAAAAGAAAGAAATAAATGAAAAGTAAAATCTTTTTGACTCTTGAGAATATTTTCACAAAACTTTTATGATACACTCTTGCATGAAAGGATACTTTGAAAATTTTTATTATTGCTATATTTTGCTCTTGGACTTAATTGCATATATACTCAAGGTTTTGTCATCATCAAAAAGGGGGAGATTGTTGGCTTTGACTCCTTAGTTTTGATGATTAACAAAAGGTTGAGTATATGTTTGGACTAATGTTTCATCTCTAGATAAAAGTTTCAGGACTTAGGTTATTCAAAAAGAGTATCAAAAGTACATTGATGAAACTAAGTTTACCTGATTTGGAAAAGAGCTCTTCTACCTTGGACAAGATCAAAATACTCAAATTGGACCTTCTTGTTGAGAAATTATTGACAAAAGAAACAAAGGCTTAGAGAAACTCAAGCATGGCACGCACATCTCAAAGAGTTTCAGAAAAATTCAGATTAGAGGTCGACCACCAGAGGTCGACACCTTGTCAAAGGTCGACCACCAGAGGTCGACTCATGAGGAGAAGAAAAGTTCAGCATGGCCGGCACGGCAAAATCTCAGTGGCACGCTCCAGAGGTCGACCACCAGAGGTCAACACCTGTCCAGAGGTCGACACCAGAGGTCGACTCATAGCCTGAGAACTCAAAATGGGCAGAACTATGGTACTCTGAACTTTTGCCTAAAATATACTGGAGGTCGACTCATGAGGTCGACACTTAATCCAGAGGTCGACTCATGAGGTCGACTCATGGCATAACGGCTAGTTTTTCTGAACTTCTGATTTGATTTCTAACGGCCATAAACGGCCATATTTTTGAATCTAACGGTCTTGTGGAGTTGTTTCAGCATGAATGAGGTATTTAACCTCCACCAAACTTCAAAAAAGAAAAGGAGACAAAGTGAAAAAGTATAGGTTCAAAGTACAAAGCCTTCAATCACTTCCAAAGCCAAAAAGTGTGAGAAAACCAAGAGATTTCCTTCCCAAAAGCTTTCCATTTTTTGAGGAATCCAACATTCAAGTGTTTGGCATTTAGCGAGGTCCAAGATTCCAAGACAAAAGGCTTGAAGAGTCTCCATCAAGAGCTTCAACGAATTTATTTTTGCTCAAAAGGAGTTTGTTTAGTTTTCATTACTTGTATTCATACTCTTTTGTCTTTAGCTAGTTTCAAGGGAATTTGAAACTAGAGTGAGGTTTGTTGGTGAAACAATTGATAAAACCAACTAGGGTTGCTTGTAAGCCCGAAGCCAAAACAAGTAAGTGAGGTTTGTTGGTGAGCCAATTGATAAAACCAACTAGGGTTGCTTGTTAGCCCGAAGCCAAAACAAGTGTGTGAGGTTTGTTGGTGAGCCAATTGATAAAACCAACTAGGGTTGCTTGTTAGCCCGAAGCCAAAATAAGTGTGTAAGGTTTTGACTTGTGAGCCTGGTAAAACAAGTCGGCTGTAATCTAAAGATTATAGTGGAAATTCCTAAGTGGAACTTGGGGAGTGGATGTAGGTGCTGGGTGCACCGAACCACTATATTTCTTGTGTGTTTGCATTGGTTTGCTCTTTAACTTCTTTAGCTCGTTAATTGTCATTTTATTTCGTTGCTTCCGTTGCACAATTATTAAAGCACTATCACTCTTCACCTTAAAACCTGATAGCACATATATATTGCCTTAAATTTTTTAAATACCCAATTCACCCCCCTCTTGGGCACCATATCTGGGCAACACTAACCTTGTTCTTCTTCTCTCTAGGATCCAGGGTTCAAGAAGAGGCCAACTTTGCCAAGGACCATTATCGGAGGATCCATTGCGAAGATACCTTGACTCTCGGGATCCAATAATCTGCTCGAGAGAGTCTTTTTCCACCAAATTGAGAGATATCACTGCTAGGTAACAAGAACCTTCCCTTCTCACTTTGTCTGTTTCGTTGAAACTCAGAGCGAACCCTAGATCTGGGGGTTTCTCAATCCCCAGCGATCCTACTTCTGAGTTACTCTGATAATCCACTCCTTTTAATTATGCTTTCTGTCATTTCTTAGTTTCTTTCAACATTAGTTTATCTTTCCTTTGAGTCAAAGCCGACTTCTAAAAATAAATAAATAAATAAATAAATAAATTTTAATTTACTTCTGCATTCCACATTTTCGTTCTGCATCATTTATGGTATCAGAGCTTTCGTTCTGCATCAGACCGGCACCTATTTTTTCCAAGGGTGGAGCAAGGTATTTTGTTACCTTCATTGATGACTTCTTTATGAAATTGTGGGTGTATCTAATAAGAGAAAAATCAAAGATATTTGCCCAGTTCAAAGCATGGAGGGCTGAAGTAGAGAAGGAGAAAAAAAAACATGTAAAGTGCCTTCGGTCTGATAATAGTGGGGAGTACTCTAGTAAAGAGTTCAGGGGTTACTATGAGAAAAATGGGATTAAACACCATTACACAGTAAGGATGAGCCCACAGTAGAATGGTGTTGCAAAAAGGATGAATCGGACACTATTGGAGAAGGCAAGGAGTATGAGGCTGCAGTCATCACTGCCAAAAACCTTTTGGGGTGATGCTATTACTCTATCATGTTTTCTTGTAAACAGGTCCCTTCATTTCAAGCTGGATGGAGGACTTCTAGAGGAAGCTTGGAGTGGGAAGAAGGTGGAACTTGGTCACCTGAAGGTGTTTGGTTGCTCGGCCTATGCACATGTGGAGGCAACTGAATGGAGTAAGTTGCACCCTAAGTCAGAGAAGATGATCTTCATCGGGTATCCACGGAGTCAAGGGTTACCTACTATCAGACCCACAGTCTCAAAAGATAGTGATCAATAGGGATGTCATATTTGATAAGAAGAGCATCTTGGAGACATCGGGGAGTATGGATGAAAAGGCAATTTCAAAGGTGAATAGCAGTGACTGTCCTTCATAGGTGGAGGATAGGCCGTCTATGTCATGTGGCAAGGATGTTTCAGTTGAGGTAGAGTTAGGTGGGAAAGGTCCTTTTGTAATGAAGGATCAGAAAGAAAAATCAGTTATTCAAAGTGAAGTGCAGGAACAAATGCAGGAACAGCCACAAATAGAACACTTGCACGACAGTGCAAGGGGAGTGGCATTGCATAAACCTCAGCACATAATTCGGAAGCCGATGAAATATGGCATGGATAAGAATATTTCTTATGCTCTTATATCTATGAATGGAGATCCAGAAACATTTAAGGAGGCCATGGATAGTCCTGATAAAGAATCATGGATACAAAGCATGATGGAAGAGATGAAATCTCTCAGGAGGAACAAGACATGGTAGCTGGTGGATCTACCTAAAGATGCTCATGCTATTGGCTCTAGATGGGTGTTCACAAAGAAATCTATACCTTCAGAGCAAGGTGGAGTGAGATATAAAGCAAGGCTGGTTGCAAAAGGATACTCACAAAGGGAAGGAGTTGGCTATACTGAGGTATTTTCTTCTGTGGTACGCCATACTTCAATTTGGGTGTTGCTGTCATTGGTGGCAGAACATGATATGGAATTGGAGTAGATGGATGTGAAGACAACTTTCTTACATGGAAGTCTGGAAGAGAAGATCTATATGAAGCAACCTGATGGCTTCATAGAGATTGGACAAAAGGACAAGGTATGTCTACTCTAGAGGTCACTGTATAGTTTGAAGCAGTCACCTCATTAGTGGTATAGGAGATTTGATATTTTTGTTTTAAGCCTTGGATTTCTCAAATGTGAACATGGCTGTTGTGTGCATGTCAAGGATGTGGATATTGATAATGCTTTGTATCTACTTCTATATATCAATGACATGCTGATAGCTAGCAGAAGTATCAGGGCTGTGAAAGAGCTGAAAAGAGCGTGATCTAAAGAATTTGAGATGAAGGATTTGGGTCCAGCTCAAAAAATCCTTGGAATATAGATTTGCAGGAATAGAAGCAAGGGGTACTCCATTTGATACAAGGAGGTTACATCAAGAAAATTCTTGAGAGGTTTGGGATGGAGAAGGCCAAACCGGTAGAGACACCATTACCAGGGCATATATCTCTTTCTAAGATTTAAAGCCCCCAAATAGATGAGGAAAGAGAGTATAAGGAGAGAGTTCTATATGCAAATATTGTAGGCAGTGTTATATATGCTATGGTGTGTTGCAGGCTAGACATAGCATATGCAGTAAGCCAGGTGAGCAAGCATATGGCAAATCCTGGGAAGGAATACTGGAAGGCATTGAAGTGCATTTTAAGGAATCTACAGGGAACTCAAAAGCATGGACCGGTATTTGGTGGGCATCTAGAGGGATGAGAAAGGAACTCCAGGGAGTTATATAGAGGTTTGGGTCCTTTGGAAGGGTATGTGGATGCAAGTTATGTAAGTGATCTTGATATAAGAAGGTCTACTACAGGTTATCTCTTCAACATGTATGGTAGACCAGTTTCTTGAAGATCTACCCTTTAACCTATCACTGCTCTATCTACAACAGAGCCTGAGTATTTAGGTATTACAGAGGCTGCAAAGGAAGCACTATGGCTGAGAAGGCTAGTTGCTGAAATGGGGGTGAAACAGTGTATGGTGGTCCTACATAGTGATAGCCAAAGTGCCATACATTTGACTCAGAACCAAGTCTATGATGCTCATGCAAAGCATATAAATGTGAGGTACCACAGGATTTGAGAGCTAGTGGAGGAAGGAGAAGTGGCATTGATGAAAGTCCATACAAAGGAGAACTAGGCTGATGCACTTACAAAGGCTCTACCTAGAGAAAGCTTTTTTCATGTATGTGGTTGATGGGTTTGAGGAGTCTGGTGTAATGGGCTGTAGCCTTGAAGCACAAAGGTGAAGATTGTTGAGTCTCAAGTGGTGCATCCAAGGCTCCAGGGGGCCAAGGTTTAGTTCTTGGTCTAGTCTATCATGGTTACACATGATGTATGTAGCGCTAAGGGTGAGTCCAAGATGAGTCCTAGATGTTAGGCTGAGTTTTGGTCACTTTGGACATTAGAGCTAGCTCGGTTCTAGTTCGAGTTGACTTTAATGGTTGGCAAGGTAGGGCAGTAGGGAAAAGTTCTGTGGAGAGTCGGCTCGATACTGATGCGAGTCGGCTCAATTGCTACTAGTTGACTCGATTCTGTTGGGAGTCGGCTTGATTACACAGCTAGGTAAAACAGTGTTCTGGAAGAGCCAACTCGAGGTCTAAGAGTCGACTCGTCCAGAGTGCTGTCTGCTACAAGAAGCCGACTCATGGAGTTCGAGTAGACTCGGATGACGGGATTCTTTGAATCATGTGTTTCCGTGCTAGGAAGTTTTTGGAGGATCTCGGTTCCATGTGATCGGGGAGTATATATATGTATATGGGATGGTTAGTTAGAGAGAGAGGTCATCCTGTAACAGTCTAAGAAGACCGATCAATAGAGAGAACCCTCGTTTTCTTCCAGATCTCGTTCTTCCTCCTCTCCTTCTCACATTCTTCTCTACTAATCCATGGATTGTTTGATCTTCATTTGACCTGAATCCCTACCGTATCCTTGGTGGATTGCTGGTAGAAGGTCTTCATGCACATGGATCGATTCCACAAGGCGAGGTTTCGTCGGATCTCTACCCTGACATTCTTGGTTTGTATCCATGGATAATTTCAAATGAACTTTTTTCAGTGGACCTATTGACTGAGCTATTGTAGGGAAATTCAGCACGTGGTAACAAAAGATCCTAATTTCCAGTATTCTCACCAACTAAACATCTCATCAGGTTACCAAGACTTTTATTCACAACTTCTATTTGGCCGTCAGTTTGTGGGTGGTAGGTTGTAGAAAATTTTAGTTTGGTTCCTAACATGTGCCATAGGGTTTTCCAAAAATAACTAGTGAATCGGACATCCCTATCAGACATAATTATTTTGGGCAAACCATGTAACCTAACCACTTCATTTAGGAATAGTTTGGCCACTTTTGAATCATCAAAAGTCTAAGAATAAGGTAAGAAGTGTGCCATCATGGAAAAATGATCGACCATAACATAATGGAGTCGTGTGTTCGCATGGTCTTTGGTAACCCTAATACAAAGTTCATACTAAGGTCTTGCCATAGATAATCAGGGACAAGTAAAGGGTTTTATAGGCTGGTATTTTGTTTCTGCTATTTGGCAACAGCACAGGTTCGACACTGGGCCACCACTTGGGCCACATCTCACTTGAGGCTAGGCCAAAAGAACTGGTCTTCAACTGCTAGAATAGTTTTGTTCCTACCAAAATGGCTAGCTAAACCCCCTGCATGGATTTCCCAAATCAAGAATTCTCGGATGGAGGTTCGAGGGATGCATAACTTATTTTCTTTGAAAAGGAATCCATCATGAAGGGTATAGTCACAATATACACTAGATGGTCCTTGGCGAACAGATTGAAAAATCTTACTAAAGTCAGGACAATTTTCATATTCTTCTTTCAATCTATCAAATCCTATGACTTCAGTACTCACAGAGGTCAAGAGCATGGAACGATGGCTAAGTGCATTGGCAACCAAATTTTTAGTACTAGCACGGTGTTTCAAAACAAAAGGTATAAGTTGAATGTACTCTACCCACTTGCCATGCCTAGGATTCAGTTTCTTTTGAGAACTAAGAAATTGGAGTGCTTCATGGTCTGAATATAGGACAAACTCCTGCGGTAAGAGATAGTATCTCCAATACCTTAAGGCTTGAACTACCGCATATAATTCCTTCATAAGTTGAATACTTCTATTTTGCCTCTTTCAACTTCTCACAAAAGAATGCTACAGGGTGGTTCTCTTGACTTAGAACTGATGCGAGACTAAAGATGCATGCAAAGTATTTTTTTGTTATTAAGTGTTGAGTTAAGAGATTATATCCCAAAAGTAAAGCCAAGATCTAAAGCAAAGTAGACCCTAAAACTAATAGATTAGAGGACCGCTGAGGCTAAGAAGCCCTGGTAGGCTATCTCTCCTACAATACTGCTACTAGCAAGTTGAGGGGGTGTACCTGATAGAGATTTGATGATGAATCCATGAAGAGTTCACTCTATGCTCATAGATGCGACCTAGAAGATCAAGTCGAAGACCTCGTGAATCCATGGCTTTCAATTCGGTGACCCGAAAGCTGGCCGGCTAGAATCATAGATTCGTGGACTCTGAGGACTTGCAAATCACCTATCATGGGTTAGAAAGTGGTGTAGAAACAAAGCAAACGGCTGAAAGAAAGAGGGGAAAAAGAGGATTTGGAGTTGGCGGCCAAGGTTGAAGGAGGATGCTCTTTAAGGTTTTGTTGGATGCTTGGAGGCAAGGCACAGGAAGTTAGAAGGAGGATGGGGTTCACACAGATTCCCCTAGCACACAGCAAACACACAGCAATTGTATAGAAAACTAAATATATTTCATGAAAAGATTAAAATTTCATACAAAAGGGTCCCTAATATAGAGTCATGAAACTTAGGGCCCATGCAAATGCAAATAAGGAACATATGGGGTGCCCACCTTTTTCCTAAAGTGTGGAGCTGAATACAAGGAAGGAGGCTCTCTCATGCCATACAAAACTCCTCTAATTCAAGCAAGTATTGGGCGGCCAAGAGGAGACCATGGGGGGTGCCAAAAATCTTCCTTCTTGGGCTGGATATGGTCCACAACATTCCTAAGCAGGCATCCATGAATCTGGGGCTTGAAGTATATCCGTAGGCATGTGGACTTCTTGTGCTTGAGGCTTGGAAGGGATGTGCTAGCGTGTGGACATCAACTCCTCAAGCATGGGCCCACTTCAAGTTCCTCCAAGTAGTCCTAGGGCATTACCATCCAGGGTGTGACTAGGACTGCATGCGCCTATCAAGGTGGTACACCAGGTATTTGTCCTTCACAAGCTTGGGTCTTCTTAGACTGAACTCAACTTGATGATTATAAGACTCAAAAGAAAAAGGTTTAACATGAGCTGACCATATCCCAAGACTGCTCCAAAACCCTAATACATAACTCAATCAAAAATATGACTCAGGACTCAAACCCTAATTTGGGTCTAAAGGGCCATGCTTTTATTACAGGACTCAATAAAACCCTAACAACTCTAGTCAGATAACCACAAAGGGTTTAAAAGGCTATGCTTGAGTCTGGTGCCTCTAGTGTCTGCACCAATTCTCCTGCGATGGGAGGAACTCGACCCTATCGAGTATGGGTCGCTCTGGCTCTGGTATCTTTCAAGAAGGTTGGGGTCAAGGCACTGCAAGTCCTCTCAAGTAATCCACGAATCGTTGAATTCTGACCAGCCTTGCTATCGGACCAGGTAGCATTAATAGTCGCAGCCCAGGTTATGATGGCTTGATCATCCAGGATACGCTCAATCCATTCTCCTCTCTCATGCCAATTTATAGGTGGACACTCTAGATTAGGTTCACTCTCAAAGGATGGAGTATGTCCAAAGGTCTCATTAGGAATCGCTGTCGGTTCCCTACACTCAACCAGGAATCACTGTTGGTTCCCTATTCTCAACCAAGTCTGCGATATTGAAGGTAAAGCTAATGCCAAAATCCAAAGGCAAATCTAGCACATAGGCATTGGGTCTGACCTTCTCTATCACTCTAAAGGGTCCAGCTCCACAAACATGAAGCTTCTTAATGATCCCGAGTAGGGTCCCCTACATTAAATTCTTTGGCTCTTTCGAGAATTAGCCAGTTTGTCTCAAAATTAGTGCTTAATGCAGATGCACCTGTGACTCATACTGACACCTAACAAAATGCAGAATCAACTATGCACTCTTATTGAGAGGAATTTTATTGGACTCTTTGGGCCTAAACCTAATAGACTATAGACTCTCTAGGTTTAACCCTAGTTTGGCATGCACATGAAAATTTACAATGGACTCCTAGCAAATGCCATAAGGTATAGAAAAAGTAAGATGCAAATCTAACATGCACAATGAATGTATGCAGTATGCTAATCTCAACAAAATACAATCTAATGATCCTAGAAATGCTGGAGGTTTTTGAAAAGGGTAGAAAATAAGAGGTGGGTTCAGGATTAGTCTGGTAGGGTAGGGAAAAAGGTTCAGGATTTGTTTGATAAAGTAGGATATAAGAAGGGGTGTCAGGGACTAATCCTAGACTAATGAGGCTAATCTTATGAGGTTGAGGTATATCTACAGGGTTTACATAATAAAAGAATGGGTCACTAATCTCAGGGAAGAGGTCTTTAATGAAAACTATAGGAGGGGGCTTATCCCGAGGGTACTGATTCAAAGAGATTAGGTCCTTAATAAATTCTTCTGGTTCTTATATTTTAGGACTAGATTCTATAATCTGGCTCTTCTCTATGGTTTTCTCAGGCAAGGTTCTAGCAGCAATATCTAGGTTCTCTTCCTCAAATTATTCTTCCACTACAACTTTAGGTTGGATGTGGTCAGGGTCAACTAACTCTGGGTCTTCTACAGGGAACTCCTCTTCTCCCTCATACTCATCCACTAAGCTCTCATTAGCTTCATACACTTCTACTTTACTGTCATTCTTGTGAACTAGTGGGATAGTAGGGGAGAGTCAGCTAAGGGAGAATTGGCTAGGTCCTGGTTTCTGATTATTGGCACTAATCCCAGTGGATTCAAGTTGACTAAGGGGTAGTGGATTACTACTAGGTTCATATCTAGGGATACTAACCTTTTGGGATTCAGGTCGATGGCCTATGGGTTCATTCTGCTCATAGGTCATGGGTCAGATCTATAGGTCATGGGTCTACTGGGTTTATAGGGTGTGGGTGTATAGGATCTAGAGTCATAGGACTAGAGTCATAGGATCTAGGTTCATAGGTTCTGGGTACATAGGTTTTAGGTTCATAGGATTTAGGTACATAGGTTCTAGGTTCATAAGATTTGGGTACAGATCTATAGGTTGTGGATCTCTTGGACTCAGAGGACTTGGGTAAGTACTTTATCCTTAGTTCAAGTTTCATGTCGCTCCAGGTAGTTATGGATTACGGCCTTCTTGCCTAAGTACTCTCTCGAACTTATCCCAGTCTACCTTAGCCTGGCGAACTAACTTACATTTAGCATATTCGAACTGACATCTTTCATACATTTGCTTCTGCTCAAAATATAAATCCATATCACCTTCCCAAGAAAGATAATCCTCAAAATCAAGATCATCACCAAAGCTAGGTGTATATATCCCAATGTACCTAATGGCTCTCCTAGGGTTGGGCTCCATGACTAGACTGGGCTAGACATGGACTGACGGACTAACAGGCTCCTAATCTAGATTGGACATGGGTTGATGGCCTAATGGACATAGGTTGATGGGCTAACGGGCTCTTAATCTAGTGGACATGCAACACACATAAGACAAATTGACTAAGGTTTCCTAGACCCTAGAGCCCAAATAGAATGAGTTGATTGAATCACAATCAAGACAACAATTATGCTTTCCACTAGCCAGGTAGGAGGTGGGAGTGTAGGAGGCCCCCTGCTTTTGTAGGGACCCAATTAAGAAACCACAATACCGCTTAGGTCATTTGACTCTGGACCCCCAGCCTAGACACCAGCTGCAAGACACAAATGCTAAATTGAGTCCAACTAGTTTTCCTAAAAAGATTGGACCCGACCTGTTGGTGTCCCTAGCTCACTAGAGCAAAGCTAATTAGGTCTAATTGGTTTTAAATTAGGTTTGGGTTTGGATGCTAGGATTGTTGTTTTAGGCTGAGAGGTAATCAACTCCTCCCCCCATCTGACATATTGAAAGTGCCCTTAGGGTGATTTATGCAAATGATGGCAAGCATATGAAGATGCAATTAGGGTTTTGAGTTTTTTTTTGGTGTTTGGTATATTTCTTTTTATTTTTTTGGTCAGAAAATATAATATGCAGGAAATTACCTAATATGCAGGGAATATGTAAGAAAATTAAAATATAAAAAAATTATGCAAAAAGAACCCTAAACATGCTGAAATCCTAACATGCTGAAATTTGGCTGCATAAATTTTCTTAGGCAGAAAAAATAGGGTTGCAGAATAGAGGAAGTCCAAAAAATCATGAAAAAAAATAATGATTAATTAAGTTCAATTATGATGGTTTTATAAAAATAATAATCAGGATTTTATCATGTTTCTACTAGCAGAAACAATTGCTTGAAGAACCTATATGCTGAAATTAGACTTGCTAAAATTTTTGGATAGAACTATTCTTAGGTAGTATTCTGGCATAAAAAAGATTCTATAGATCGAAATAAATCATAAAAAAATTTAATAAATATTATCAATAATGATGAATCTATCAAAAAATTAATCATGCAATTCTGAGTTACCTACATATAGAAACAATTAAAACAACAGACTATATACCATAATAACCGTGATGCAGAAATTAATCCAAAAGATGCTCTTTGTTTCTTCTTCAGGGGTCAATCACAGTGACACCCCTACACATTGTAGGAGATCCCTTTGAATGGGAATAAAGAGTCTTGTAGCCCTACTTTTCTTTTATGATCGGACGGCCATGGTGAAGCACCAGATCCGAATATTCAAAGAGAAACTAAGCTCAAACAGGCTCTGATACCAAATGATGCAGGACTAAAGATGCATGCAAAGTATTTTTTTGTTATTAAGTGTTGAGTTAGGAGATTATATCCCAAAAGTAGAGCCAAGATCTAAATCAAGGAATTCTAGAAAAAATCAGAAGCAAATGCATGCAAAGTAGATCCTAAAACTGATAGAAAAGAGAACTACCGAGACTAAGAAGCCCTAATAGGGCTAGCTCTCCTACAATACTGCTACTAGCGAGTTGAGAGGGTGTACCTGATAGGGATTTGATGATGAATCCTTGAAGAGTTCGCTCTACGCTTCCGGATGCGGCCTAGAAGATCAAGCCGAAGACCCTGCGGATCCATGGCTTTCAATCCGGTGACCCGAAAGCTGGCCGGTTGGAATCTTGGATTCGTGGACTCTGAGGGGCCTGCAAATCACCTATCACGGGTTAGAAAGTGGTCTAGAAACAAAGCAAATGGCTAAAAGAAAAGAAGAGAAGAGGATTTGGGGTTGGCGGCCAAGGATGAAGAAGGTTGATCTTTAGGGTTTTGTTGGAGGCTTGGAGACAGGGCACAGGAAATTGCAAGGAGGATGGGGTTCACACAGATTCCCCTAGCACACAACAATTATATAGAAAACTCAATATATTTCATAAAAAAAATAAAATTTTATACAAAAGGGTCCCTAATATAGAGTCATGAAACTTATGGCCCAAGCAAATACAAATGAGGAACATATGGGGTGCCCACTTTTTTTCCTAAAGTGCGGGGCTGAATACAAGGAAGGAAGCTCTTTCATGCCATACAAAACTCCTCCAATTCAAGCAAGTATTGGGCAGCTAAGAGGAAACCATAGGGGGCACCAAAAATCTTCCTTCTTGGGCTGGATATGGTCCACTGAAAGGATTATGCCCTAAAGGCCAATCGAAATGTTGTATTTCGATAGGATTTTCTTTTGTATCCCAAACCAGTATATTGACATTATCAATTAATAAAGGCATTTTATTTTCATCATACGCTGTGTCTTATTAATTTTATTAAGATATGATGAACCCCATAGATTAGGGCTATGGTTCTAGGGTTATGATGAGATCATACCAGTGAGACCTAAAGCCTTAAAACCCTAATCTAGAATATTCCTGGTCGATGGGATATTGAGTAGGGGATCAATATTTCCGAGTAAGACCAGCACATCCTATGTATGCTTGGTGAAGAGGGTGACTGATCTCACAGTCACTTGTGTTTGACACTAATACTAGGATGTGGGTGCTCATTAGAGAATGAGTTCATTGAATGGATCCAGCTTGAGAACATCTAATGGAACCTTATCTGTTTGTCAACAGATAGTTCTCATAGTGGGAGTAGTGCATGTGGTCCTTTGACCTGAGACTTCCATGGTACCTTGTATGCATGAATCCATACTTTGGTTCACACTCAATCATGACACTGAGTCATGCATGGGATGATACGGGGTATGGTGGATTGCATATGGAGGTTGTGAGTAGGTCAAAAAGGAATCGATCAACCCTAGTAAGAGGGAAGCGCATCCAGATATTTCAATCAAATGAAGATTCGGGAAATCTTTGATCAAAGTATGAACATTAGAAATAGTTTCTAATGGTTCATTAATGAATCATCATTATCTGATTGAGCAAGGAATGAATATGAAATTGGATTTGACAAGTATCCATATCCATAGTGATATTCAGGATGCAAGTAGATCGAAGGATTGAATTGCCCGGTAACTCACCACTGAAGGGTATTTTGGTAAATCCACCAAAATTTATCATCTTCCGGGTAGGCATGACACGTTGCTAGATGTCAATCTTGTCTTGTAGGTCTTCATGAACCAATTGATTTGGTTACATAAGTCAATTCAATGTGTGATTCGAATTGGATAATTAGGTGAGCCAATTTGACCTAATTAGGTCAATCGGGTTCGATCGGATCGAATCGGCTCAAACCTAAACATACTGCTAGCTAGATGTGGAACCCAATGGTTCACACACAATAGAGACTTATCCAAGAAAGTCATTCATGATTTAATTAGGATCATAGGATCCTAATTGGTTAGCCGGATTATATACTAGCATATGTAGGCTAACCAAATTCCTAACCCAATTGGATTGGGTCTGGTTGCTTGCTAATTGGGCTAACTTAATTATGGAAAACCTAAAATAGGTTGAGTCCTAAGTGGGGCTAGCCTAATCAGAGCTAAATCTGATTTTAATTTGGATTTAAGGGCATTTTAGTTGCCATATATGAAGAGTTCCAATGGCATGGGACTCTTGGAACCTAAATGATACCTTAACTTCAAAAGGGCACAGAATGAGCTATAGATCTCTAATTTGAATATAATTTATATGGCCATAAAGGAAATTTTATGCTCTTTTCAATGAAACCCATATTTCCTATGTTTTGATTGGTCAACATTCTTTGAAATTTACATGGAAGAAGGATGGCATGCGCGGTGCATGAAGAGTCGCAACTCTTCATGTGGCGCGCGATTCTGATGAAGAGTCCTTCTGCTATCAGGACTCTTCATAATCTCCAATGTTTGGAGATTGAAGAGGCACCTCTTGGCTTCCTAGGGATCGATAATTGACATGTGGCAAGTGTGAATTCGTCCAGATAAAAAAAGGGATGTGAATAAGGCCTTCGGTGCATGAATGGGCTTATTATATATGATTTTTCAAGCCAGATAATTTCTCTTTGGTCTTGAAAAATCATATATGATAAGTTGATGGGAGGACATATCACACACCCCTCTTGTATCTATAAATAGGGGGCGGTGAAATGAGTCTGAAAAAAAAAAATGAAGAATTCCATCGAAGTACTATTCTAAGTGTCTCTCTATCCCTCCTTTCTTTAAGACAAGACTTGTCTTGTTAAGACAAGGTCTTTTCTACTAGGACAAGACTTTGTTTTAGGACATAAGCCTAAGGGATCCTAGAGGAGGGTTGTCCTAAAATCAAGAGTGATTTAGGAGAGTATCTTTAGTGCCTTACAGTAGGACAGGGTGTCCTATAGTGGTCAATAGAATAAAGGCTGCCGAAAGAGTTCCACTTCTCCAAGCAACTTGAAGGAGTTCTTCCTTGATCCGAGTTTCGTGTGGATCACCGTTGAAGGGCAAACATTTGGGCGCCTGGTGGAGAAGAAGGCTGAATCAAGGTTTTCTTCATCGGATTGGATACTAGCGGTTCAGGTTGGTGCCTAAACTCTAGTTTATATTATATATGCATGTTTGTATGTTTTAATTCCTAGTAAGGAGGTCTTGGGTTAAGGATTTGGTAGTGGTTTCATAATAAATTTTTGAAATTCATGCTTCCGCCCTGGTCACCAAAACCCTTACAGTGGTATCAGAGCCACCTTATTAGGGCTAAATCATACAAAATTTGAAGTTGCCCAATTTTGTAGGACTCTACAAAATTTGAAGTTGCCCAATTTTGTAGGACTCTTGAGGTTGCCCATTTTTGTATGACTCTACAAAATTTGAAGTTGTCCAATTTTGTAGGACTCTACAAAAGTTTAAAGTTACATATGATTGATATGTTTATGCATATATGTATGTCACTGGTTAGGGTTTTCACTTAAACCTTAACTGATATAGAGATATGTTTAGCTTTTTAGTCATCAAATTGAAATAAGGTTGCCCTGGCATAATGGTGGATCCATTATGTGGTAGATGGTTGTCCTAGTATGATGACACACTTGGCACATTATAAAATCATATATGATGCATGGTTGATTGAATGGTTATATGTAGAATGTGCTTATTTTAATAATAAAGCCTTCTATTAAAATTATATTAAGTTGTAGTGTCATATACCAAAAGCAAAATAATCAAGATGATTAGTTGATCATTCGGTGTCTAGGAAAAGTGGTTCATGATCGGTAAAGAGGACGTGGTTTTTAATTGGTTCCGTTGACTGACCTAGCCAATTTTTATTGGTGTCTAGGAAAGCAACGGGGGACTCCCACTACTCTCCCACTTACCTGGCCGATAAGATTAACTTAATTCTTGATTGATATGCTTAGTATAATATTCACTACATTAGGCCTTCCTTCATGCTAGGTCATTATTATGTTATGATCCGTATTAGGTTTGTTGTATACACACAAGGCCTATTATGGTAACTAACACAATTTTGGCCTGGTGCATTTGATGCTTATGGCATGATTTAATATAATACTTTGTTGTGAACACACAAGGGTATTATTATTACAATCATGACTATAAAGGAATGAAGGGTCTTACTTAACTAAAAATATTATAGTTTGTTGTGCACACACAAGGCTATTAATATTTTAGAGGCCAGGTTTTGTTGAGAATTGTATGAGATATAATTGGAAAGAGTTTTCCTACCTTTGAACTTATAAAAGATTTGTTGTGTACACACAAGGTCTTTTATAAGGAATTAGGATCTTAACCCCACTAAGAAAATCGATTAGGGTTTCTCGATCATCATATAGAGGGTTATGATGCTTGATAAAATAGTAGGAGACATAATTAAGTTAAAGTCTTAATTTAATTATATTTTGTCAACATTGGTTGTTTGCTTATGTTATGTTCTTTGTTAATGTAGATTAAATGGCCTCTTCATTCTCACTCCATAGTATACTTGATGCCAATAAATTGACTGGACCGAACTATGTTGACTGGTTGAGAAACCTAAAGATAGTACTCAGCCAGGAAAAACTTTCTTACATTCTTGATACCCCTACCTTGGAACCTTTAGGGGAAGATGCCTTGCAAGAGGAAAAGACCACATACAAGATGTGGCAAAATGATTCACTCACTGTCAAATGTATCATGCTTGCCTCTATGACCAATGAGTTGCAGAGGCAACATGGTGGGGACACCAGAGGCACCAGAATAAGACAGAGGCTTTTCAACCCTCTGTGAATTGATCAATAATTTATGAGTCCATCTGTAATAAGGGCTTAGCCCATCTGAGTCCATTTTAGTTGTTATTTGAGTCTTTTGAGTTGTTATTTCAGTTCTGTACTAGTCAGCTCATGTTGAGCTAGTTCAGTCCAATGCTAGTTAGCTCATGTTGAGCTAATTTTATTTTTTTGAGTCATGTCCAAGCATACTGAAGACTCAAGACTATATCATACAAGTGAAGACCAAGTCCAACTAGATTGAAGACATGGAAGTATAGCCCAAGTCCAACCCAGCTTGAAGATTTGAAGACCCCAGGAGGAAAATTCAGAAAACCCTGATTTCTTGCAGATGCCCTCCAGATGCCCAGATTCCCTTCCAGATGCCAAAATATATTCATATACCAAGGCATCCATGATTTTAGAGATCCATCTGCATCCTAGCCCAAAGAAATCAAGCCCAGGTGCCAAGCCCAAGCCCTAAAGAAATAAGATACCAGGGAATATTCCTGCTACATGGCTACCAGGCCATCCCAGCTTCCAGAGGCCCAAACCCATGCACCCGAGCCCCTTTGGGCTGGCCTCTTGCTGCTCCTAGAAGCCTAACACGCCCCCCTAGGCATCCTTGGAGTGTTGGCCAAGTCAAGAGAATTTTTAGGGATTTTTTCTACCTAATGTTTCCTTATTTTCTAGCTAGGGTTTGAGAGGGAAAAGGATTCTTATGTAAAGACTTATGTGCCCTTACTTGGAGCCCAAGGTTAAGGGTCTATTTAAAGGACCCTAGCCTCTTGTATGAAGAGAGATTTTTGATATGAAATAAACCTTGAGTTCTTCAATTATTTTGTGTGACTACCCTGCTGTGTGTATAAAGGGGTTTGAGAGTTCTTCTTCCCAGTGTTTGCAACCATCTTTCTGCCGCCAACCATCCTTCCAGCCCCCTCCAAAACTTTCTTCTCTTTGTTATTTTTCTTTATTTTCTTGATCTCCTTTGAGTTTTCTAACCCCTGACAGGTCATTTGTAGGTCCCCGAGTTCCTACGAATCCAACGACTCCAGCCACGCCTTAATCGGACCACCGAGCAGAAAGCCGGGTATCCGTGGGTCTTTGGCTCGATTTTCCAGGCCACATCCATCGAGGAACGAGTGATCCCTTCGCCGTGATCTTCACCGAGCACTTCAGACATTGTCAGGTACACCCTCTCTATCTCCAGTCCTTATATTGTAGGAGAACTTGCCATAACCGAGGCTTCTCAGCCCCGGCAATCCTTCTTTAGTACTTTTCTAGGTTCTAATCTGCATGCTTGGCTTCAAAAATTTATATAAAATTCTCTACAACTAATTTTGATCTGAAATTCGGGAATTAATCACCTAACCCTACATATAAAACATGCAAAAAGAATTGCATGCATATTAGTCCCGCATCACAACATGATAGCATGGACACTAACTCCATACTACTCAATCTAAAAGAGCTATATGGAGAACATAGTCGAACTGCTAGATATGAGATATCTAAGTAGTTGTTCCGTGTGAGAATAACAGAAGGTACATCCGTACAAGACCACGTACTGTTGGTTATTGACCTGATCACTCGATTAGGTCAATTAGGTTTTGTTATGGATGGGGAGTTGAATCAGGATTTGATCCTGCAGTCACTCCCGGAGTCATTTTCACAGTTTATTCTTAATTATCATATGAACAAACTTAACACTTCCTTGCCTGAGCTATTAAACATGTTAAAAATAGTAGAGAGCCATTTAAAGAAAAATAAGGCTCCACTTCTTCTTGTGGATGGGATCAACAAGAAGAAGTCAGGAAGAAAGGGTTCCAAGAGGAGATTGAACCCAAAAAGGGGCATCAAGAAGAAGAAAGGAAAGAAGGCCTCCGGACAGATGACCTGCTTTCACTGTGGCAAGCCGGGTCATTGGAAGAGGAACTGCAAGGCTTACCCTGCAGGTGTGAAGCCTGGTGCATCGGATGCACCAAAAGGTATGAAAGAAGTTCATACTATTTTGTCATTGGATTCTTCCATTTCAAATACTTGGGTATTGGATACCGCCTGTGGTCATAATTTCTGCAAATCATTGCAGGGGCTGCAGATGCTTAGAGTATTGAAGGAAGGAGACTTCGAGCTCTACGGTGCTGGAGGAGAGTCCATCCAAGTAGAGGCCGTAGGGACTTATATCTTGAAGTTACCTTCGGGGAAGATTTTAGAGCTGAGAGATTGTTACTATATGCCTAAGGTCATTAGAAATATCATATATGTACCCTTATTACTTAGACAAGGTTATACTATGAATGTGATGAGCAATGGTTGCTCAATCATCTTTTCTAATGAAATTATATGTTGTGGCATATTTTGCAATGGTCTTTTAACTCTATCCACTAATGACAATATACTTCATGTAAGTAACAAACGAAAGAGAGATGATGTAAACAATACTTTACTCTGGCACTGTTGGCTTGGACATATTAGTGAGACTAGGATTAGCAAGTTATACAAGAAAAATTTCCTTAATCCTTATGATTATGAATCATTAGGAACTTGTGAATTATGTCTCATGGGTAAAATGGCCAAGACTCCATTTAGTGGACATAGAGAAAGGACAACTGAGTTATTAGGACTCATACATACAGATGTATATTGGCCTATGACAACTCAGGCCAAGGGTGGATACTCTTATTTCATCATGTTTATTGATGATTTTTCAAGGTACAGATTTGTGTATCTTATGAAACATAAGTCCGAAGCCTTTGATAATTTTTTAGAGTATCAAAGTATGGTAGAGAAACAAATGGGGAAAAGTATTAAAATCCTTCAATCAGATCGAGGAGGTGAATACTTATCCACCGAGTTTCTCGATCACCTTAAAGAAAAGGGGATTATCTCTGAATGGATCCCTCCTTACACACCATAATTAAATGGTGTTGCTGAAAGGAGGAACCGTACCTTATTAGATATGGTATGGTCCATGATGTGCTTCACAGAGTTACCTGTTTTCTTCTGGGGATATGCCTTGGAAACCATGGCTAATATCTTAAATAGAGTACCATCTAAATCTATCTCTAGCACTCCATATGAGATATGAAGGGGTAAGAAACCCAATCTTAAGTATCTTAATATATGGGGATGTCCAGCCTATGTCAAAAGAAATTTTGGACTTAAACTGGATGCTAGAGCAGATAAGTATCTATTTATAGGATATCCTAAAGATAGTATAGGATATCTGTTCTACCACCCTACTGAACAAAAAGTTTTTATCAGTAGGCATGCCACTTTTTTGGAGAAAGAGTTCATCATACAAAAGGGCAGTGGGAGAAATATTGAACTTGAAGATGTTCAACAAATAGATACATCTCAACCAAATGATAACATAGTTAGTATAGAACCAGAACACACCACTCCTATCCATAGGTCTGATAGGGTGCATCATGCACCTGAGAGGTATGGGTTCATTATTGAAAATAATGAAGCCCGGATCATTGAAAATGATGAGCCTCTAACCTATACGGATGCTGTCATGAGTAGGGACTCAGATAGATGGCTAGAAGCCATGAGATCCGAAATGGACTTCATGTATGTCAACTAAGTGTGGACTTTGGTTGATGCACTAGAGGGTATTAACCCTATTGGATGCAAATGGGTCTATAAGAAAAAGATTGGGACAGATGGCTAAGTCGAAACTTATAAAGCCAGATTAGTGGCTAAGGGTTTCAGACAGAAACATGGAATATATTATGATGAAACATTTTATCCTGTTGCCATGCTCAAATCTATTCAGATCATGCTTGCTATAGCAGCATATCATGATTATGAAATTTGGCGGATGGATGTGAAAACCGCATTCCTTAATGGTTTCCTTGAGGAAGAGGTCTATATGTCACAGCCATAAGGTTTTATCTTAGAGACTAAACCTAATTAGGTATGTAGGCTGAAGAAATCCATTTATGGATTAAAGCAATCATCCAGGAGTTGGAACATCCGATTTGATAAGACAGTCAAAGAGTTTGACTTTATCAAAAATGAGGATGAACCTTGTGTGTACAAGAAGACTAGTGGGAGTGCCATAGTTTTCTTGGTTCTGTATGTGGATGACATACTCCTCATTGGGAATGATATCCCAATGTTACAATTAGTCAAGGTATGGTTATCTAAACATTTTTTCATGAAAGACTTGGGAGAAGCATCCTATATACTGGGTATCAAGATCTATAGAGATAGATCTAGGAGGATGCTAGGCTTATCCCAGTCTAGGTACATTGACCAAGTGCTAAAGAGATTTAGCATGGAGAGAAGTAAAAGAGGTTACTTGCCCATTGGTCATGGCATACATCTTTCTAAGAAGATGTCTCCTAAGATACCTGAAGAAAGAAATAGAATTAGTTCTGTACCTTATGCTTCAGCTGTAGGATCTATAATGTATGCTATGTTATGTACCAGGCCTGATGTGGCATATGCCTTAGGTATAGTCAGCAGATTTCAGGCTGATCCAGGAGAGGATCACTGGAAGGCTGTGAAAAATATTCTTAAGTACTTGAGAAGGACTAAGGATATTTTTCTGATATACGGAGGATCTGATCTTAAACTGGAAGCTTATTCAGATTCTAGTTTTCAATCGGATCCAGATGATAGCAAATCTATTTCAGGGTATGTTTTTACCCTAAATAGAGGAGCTGTAAGCTGGAAGAGTTCTAAATAGCAGACTGTAGCTGACTCAATAACTGAGGCAGAATACATTGCTGTTAGTGAAGCTGCCAAGGAAGCTATCTGGATGAAGAAGTTCATCTCAGAGTTGGACGTTGTTCCGGAGATTGAAGGTCCAGTACTACTTTACTGTGATAATACTGGAGCCATCGCTCAAGCTAAGGAACCTAGCGCTCATCACAAATAAAAGCACATTCTAAGATGCTTCCATCTCATTCGAGAGATTGTTGAAAGACAAGAAGTCTACATTAAAAGAGTAGAAACGAAGAACAACATAGAAGACCCGTTCACTAAGGCTCTACCACAGCCGGAGTTTGATTGCCACCTCGATTGTATGGGGTTAAAATTTAAAAGCGATTGGCTTTAGTGCAAGTAGGAGATTGAAAGGATTATGCCCTAAAGGCCAATTGAAATGTTGTATTTCGATGGGATTTTCTTTTGTATCCCAAACTAGTGTATTGACATTATCAATTAATAAAGGCATTTTATTTTCATCATACGCTGTGTCTTATTAATTTAATTAAGATATGATGAACCCCATAGATTAGGGCTATGGTTCTAGGATTATGATGAGATCATACCGGTGAGACCTAAAGCCTTAAAACCCTAATCTAGAATATTCTTGGTCGATGGGATATTGAGTAGGGGATCAATATTTCCGGTAAGACCAGCACATCCTATGTATGCTTGGTGAAGAGGGTGACTGATCTCACAGTCACTTGTGTTTGACACTAATACTAGGATGTGGGTGCTCATTAGAGAATGAGTTCACTAAATGGATCCAGCTTGAGAACATCTAATGGAACCTTATCTGTTTGTCAATAGATAGTTCTCGTAGTGGGAGTAGTGCATGTGGTCCTTTGACCTGAGACTGCCATGGTACCTTGTATGCATGAATCCATACTTTGGTTCACACTCAATCATGATACTGAGTCATGCATGGGGTGATACTGGGTATGGTGGATTGCATATGGAGGTTGTGAGTAGGTCAAAAAGGAATCGATCAACCCTAGTAAGAGGGAAGCGCATCCAGATGATTTCAATCAAATGAAGATTTAGGAAATCTTTGATCAAAGTATGAACATTAGAAATAGTTTCTAATGGTTCATTAATGAATCATCATTATCTGATTGAGCATGGAATGAATATGACATTGGATTTGACAAGTATCCATATCCATAGTCATATTCAGGGTGCAAGTAGATCGAAGGACTGAATTGCCTGGTAACTCACCATTGAAGTATATTTTAGTAAATCCACCAAAATTCCTCATCTTCCGGGTAGGCATGACACGTTGCTAGATGTCAATCTTGTCTTGTAGGTCTTCATGAACCAATTGATTTGGTTTCATGAGTCAATTCGATGTGTGATTCGAATTAGACAATTAGGTGAGCCAATTTGACCTAATTAGGTCAATCGGGTTCGATCGGATCGAATCGGCTCAAACCTAAACCTACTGCTGGCTAGATGTGGAATCCAATGGGTCACACACAATAGAGACTTGGCCAATGAAGTCATTCATGATTTAATTAGGGTCATAGGATCCTAATTGGTTAGCCGGATTACATACTAGCATATGTAGGCTAACCAAATTCCTAACCCAATTGGATTGGGTCCGATTGCTTGCTAATTGGGCTAACCTAATTATGGGAAACCTAAATTAGGTTGAGTCATAAGTGGGGCTAGCCTAATCAGAGCTAAATCTGATTTTAATTTGGATTTAAGGGCATTTTAGGTGCCATACATGAAGAGTCCCAATGGCATGGGACTCTTGGTACCTAAATGATACCTTAACTTCAAAAGGGCACAGAATGAGCTGTAGATCTCTGATTTGAATTTAATTTATATGGTCAGAAAGTAAATTTTATGCTCTTTCCAATGACACCCATATTCCCTATATTTTTACTGGTCAACATTCTTTGAAATTTGCATGGAAGAAGGATGGCGCGCACGGTGCATGAAGAGTCGCAACTCTTCATGTGGCACGCGGTTCTGATAGAGAGTCTTTCTGCTATCAGGACTCTTCATATTCTCCGATGTTTGGAGATCGAAGAGGTGGCTCTTGGCTTCCTAGGGACCGGTAATTGACATGTGGCAAGTGAGAATTCGTCCAGATAAAAGAAGGGATGTGAATAAGGCCTTCGGTGCATGAATGGGCTTATTAGATATGATTTTTCAAGCCAGATAACTTCTCTTCGGTCTTGAAAAATCATATATGATAAGTTGATGGGAGGACATATCACACGCCCCTCTTGTATCTATAAATAGGGGGCGGTGAAATGAGTCTAAAAAAAAAAATGTAGAATTCCATCGAAGTACTATTTTGAGTGTCTCTCTCTCCCTCCTTCTTTCTTTAAGACAAGACTTGTCTTGTTAAGACAAGGTCTTTTCTACTAAGACAAGACTTTGTTTTAGGACATAAGCCTAAGGGGTCCTAGAGGAGGGTTGTCCTAAAATCAAGAGTGGTTTAGGAGAATATCTTTAGTGCCCTACAGTAGGATAGGGTGTCCTACAGTGGTCAATAGACCAAAGGCTGCTGAAAGAGTTCCACTTCTCCAAGCAACTTGAAGAAGGAGTTATTCCTTGGTCCGAGTTTCATGTGGATCACCGTTGGAGGGTGAACGTTTGGGCACCTGGTGGAGAAGAAGGCTGAATCAAGGTTTTCTTCATCAGATTGGATACTAGCGGTTCAGGTTGGTGCCTAAACTCTAGTTTATATTATATATGCATGTTTGTATGTTTTAATTCCTAGTAAGGAGGTCTTGGGTTAAGGGTTTGGTAGTGGTTTCATAATAAATTTTTGAAATCCACGCTTCTGCCCTGGTCACCAAAACCCTTACATCCATAACATTATTAAGCAGGCGCCTATGAATCTAGGGCTTGAAGTATATCCTAGTCATGTGGACTTCTTGTGCTTGAGGCTTGGAAGGGATGTGCTGGCATGTGGACATCAACTCCTCAAGCCTGGGCCGACTTCAAGTTCCTTTAAGTAGTCCTAGGGCATCGCCATCTAGGGTGTGATTGGGACTCCATGCGGCTACCGAGGTGGCACACCAGGTATTTGTCCTTCACAAGCTTGGGTCTTCTCAGACTGAACTCAACTTGATGATTACAACACTCAAAAGAAAAAGGCTTAACATGAGCTGACCATACCCCAAGACTACTCCAAAATCCTAATACATAACTCAATCAAAAATAGGACTCAGGACTCAAACCCTAATTTGGGCCTAAAGGGCCATGCTTTTATTATAGGACTCAATAAAACCCTAACAACTCTAGTCAGATAACCATAGAGGGTTTAAAAGCCTCTGCTTGAGTCTGGTGCCTCTAGTGTTCGCACCAAGAACTCCTCCAATTCCAACTCCGGAGGCATCACAAGCAACCTCAAACACCTTTGAAAAGTCAGGTAATCTCAAAATGGGTGCTTGGGTCATTTTCTCTTTGATGTCAAGGAAGGCTCTATCGACGGCCTTAGTCCACTCAAAGGTCCCCTTCCTAATACAGTCAATAATGGATGCGACAATCTAACTGAATCCCCGAATAAATCACCTATAGAAGGTAGCAAGGCCATGGAAGCTACGCACATCATGTATACTTTTGGATACAGGCCACTCAACTATGGACTTAATCTTTTCTGGATCGGCAGACACTCCTTCGGGGGTAAGGACAAAGCCTAGAAAAATGAGTCTAGGGGTCAAGATGCTGCATTTCTTAAGATTGGCATAGAGGCTGTCACTTTTGAGGGCTTGGCATACTTGTTGGAGATGGTCCAAATGACTTTTCTAGGTCCTACTGTATATGAGGATGTCATTAAAATTGACTACTACAAATTTTTTAATGAATGGTCTTAGGACTTGGGTCATGATCCTCATAAATGTACTAGGGACCATTCGTAAAAGCCATCCTTAGTCTTAAAAGCTATTTCCCAGGTGGCTTACCCAAGAGGGGGTGAATTGGGTATTTAAAATTTTTCTCAAATATGTGCTCCTTTGAAACTAACTTAGTGTGGTGAGTGATATGAAACAAGTATAGAATGCAGAAGCAATTAAAGAGAATAATCACACAAGCACAAACACAAGCAATTTTAGAGTGGTTCAGAGGAACCTCACTCCTATGTCCACTATCCAAGATACCACTTAGGATTTTCACTATATTCACCCTCGAAATATAGCTGGATTGTTTTCACGGGCTCACAATCCAAAACCCAAACTTGGTTTTATCCCGGGCTCACCAAAAACCCAAACTTGGTTTTATCCCAGGCTCACCAAAAACCCAATACAATGCTAGTTTTACTGGGCTCACTAACAACCCACACTTGATTTTAAAAGGCTCACCAATAACCTATATAAATCCTAAGTAATAGCCCTTGCTGTACTTGGAACAACTCAAATAAAGAGTATAAAAACAAAGCACCTCTATATCAAACCGATCGTTATCGGATGATTGTAGTTGTAGCTTTTGAGAAGCCCTCTTGATTACTCTTTGAATACTCTTCAAGGCTTTTAGCTTCTTCAATAAATGCCTCAAGAAATCAGATAGAAGCTTGGTGTGGTCTTGAATGCTCTTTTGAGTGCTCTTTCAAAAACTCATTAACTTTTCATTAACTTATCATTCTATCATTCAAAAGTGGTTCAAATCCCTTATAAATAGTCCCTTTAACTAATTTCAAGTGGATATAACCATTGAAGACCATTGGAGACCATTTTTGATGGGGACATCATATCAGACATAGACTTCAAGCTTCAATTTGTGCTCTAAGTCATGTGTTGGTCAATTTTTATTAAGTCCTGTAATGAAGTCCAAATTTTATAAGTCCTGTAATAAAGTAAGCCAGTTGGGTTCACTAAGTCAGTGGAAGTTCCTTATTTGGTCCATTGAGTCTTGTTTATCAATTCAGAGAGTCCATTTATTTATTTAGGCCTTTTTTGAGTCTTGTCAGTTAGGCCTTTTTGAGTCCATGTAATTTTATTCAAGAGGAGGACCCTTGGACCCACACTCAAGTCACCATCCCAACATCTGGACTCCCTTCATGTCACCCAAGCCCTCCAGGAGATGGCACCCCAGCATACCAGGCCCTAGGCACCTCAAACCCACAAGCTCACATGTTGAATGGCACCTAGTCTAGATCCCCAAGGAAGTGGTGCCCAGATCCAAGCCCTCAAGCCCATGGCGCCCTCCCCTCCCAGGCCCACTACAATTGGAACCCAAGCCTTTGACCCAGTCCAAGATGCCCAGGCTTTGACCCAGTCAAAGAAGATTTCATCCAAGCCCACCAGGGAGTGGAAAAGTCAAAGTAGCCATAGAGGATTTCATCCCAACCCAAGCCCATGGAAAAAAGTCAAAGCTTCCAAGTTCTACAAGGAGTCCAATATCCAAGTCCTACTAGAATTTAGGCCTCCTAATTTCAATCAAACTTTGTACTCCTAATTCTAGTTAAACCTTGTACTCCTTATCCCATACAAACTTGTAATCCAATTTTGATAGGGAAAGGGCCCTGGGTGAATCTATAAATACCCCACCCCTCTCCCTCTTGTAATCTAATCTCTTTTCATGAATTAAAACTCTGGTGAATTTTTCTTGTAACAATTTATGTTCTTTGGAAGTGTATGTGAGACTTGTTCTTTTTTCTTCTTACTAAACCCTAGCCATTGCCCATCTAAGCAAGAGCCCAAGACTCCCACCATCAGCCCTCCAAGATCCAGATGCCCAAGCTTCATCCAAGGGCGCCAGCCCCTGCAGCTTCTCTTCCGCCCGATCTTCTCTTTCCATCCTATTTAGTATTTTTCTCATATTCTACATCTCTAACCTTTGACGTTTGCATGATCCCTCCGATACCATGCCCTCTGGATGAATTCTTCTTTGCCCTCGAATGAAGCTAATAAAAAGCCAGTGGATTCACGGGAAAGTGACCGGATCATCTAGTCACCGATCTGAGCGGAGCGATCTCTTCTATAACAACTAGAAATCATTGCCTGATATGTTAAACCTAATTCCCATCTCTTTTTGTCTAATTTCTTGAAGTTGAACATGCTCCTAATAGGCCTTCTTAGACCTATGATCCTAATTTTCTTTTCTTTTTGATTGAACTAGCATGTGGGTGGATGCTAATTGATACAGGATAATCCTAACCTAATCTAGGCTAGTTTCGAGAATCAAAACTATAAAAAAATCCAAAAATATTTGCTTGCTTTAATATGATTTCCTTCATCTTCATCCCATGCATATCATCCTGCATCATATTAGAATCTCGTCCCTTATCAATTTTAGTATCAAAGCACAATTTAGGGCATGTTCTTGCATCTTAGTTTAGATTTTTGCATCCTGAATTCTGCATAACCCTTCAAAATATAGGACTATTTCACCTATCAAATATTTTTATTCTTTTATGATTTTTATGGTGAATTTTGTTTTGTCCTCTATTTTCCTGTTATTTTTTTGAAATTTTTCAGGTCCTAAAACATACAAAAAAAATATTAAAAATAAAATCCTAACAAAAATCTATATCCTGTCATCTGCATTAGGGGTCTGAGTTTCGGTCCGATTCACTATCTTAGGTATTTTATTTTTCTCTAAAATCTACATCACATCATCTTTTTTGAGTGCTCTATTTTGTTGATATTTTTCTCAGATTTTACAGAACCAAAAATTATAAAATAAATCGACATCCTAGAAACCCTAACCGGAAATTTATCTTTTCCTGCACTCAGTTAGAAACCTTAGGTTTTACATCATCATACCATTTTTATTTTGCATGAAATTTAGTAGGAAGCATCCTAGAACTCAATCTATATTTTATAAAGTTTTTAGAATTTTTATACATTTAAATCTATGCTAATTTCTGCATCAAATCTGAATAAAAAGTTTTAATTTATGCTAATTCTGCATACTTGGCTTAACCTAACCTAATCAACTACAAACCCCTCCCAACCCAAGCCAAATTTTATTTGATAACTTATCCAACTTAAATTTAATTTGCCACCTCATAAAAAAATAAAAAAATTTATTTTTTGTTTTGTTTTTAGACTGCATTAGGTTCATTGATTGTGCATCATATCATTAAATTAATCTTAAGGGCAATTTTACTCTATCAAATCAGGGCAGGATTTCATCACCTGTCCTGGATCCAAAACAACCACCCAGCATCAAAACCCAAGTCTTAATTAAAATTAACTAGCAACCTAATAGCTTAGGGATACCAACAAGTCGGGTTCGAGTCTAGTGAGGAAACTAGTGCACCCAACCCATCATCTATTACTGAAAGCTAGTGTCTAAGGCTAGAGGTCCAGTGGCAAACATCCTAAGTGGATTGGTGGTAACTTAATTAGGACCCTGTCACAAGTAGGGGGAGCCTCCTACCACCCCACCTCTTACCTGGCCAGTGGTAGGATTAGGTGCTGTGTTGAGTGTAAGTTGAGTTGACTCACTTGATTTTGGCTCTAGGTCTAGCAAACCCTAGTATGATTAACCCATGTGTGCTTGGTTGCATCATAACCCTTATGTGTTTGATTGCATGACCGTTAAATTAGAAGCCCAATACCAATAGCCCCAACCCAACCTAACCTAGTGTGACCATGGAGCCCAACCCTAGGAGAGCCCAATACTCTGACCCATACTGGGAGCCCAACCCTAGGAGAGCCCAATACTTTGACCCATACTGGGAGCCCAACCCTAGGAGAATGCCATACCATGACCCATACTTGGAGCCGAACCTTAGAAGAACCCAATACTCTGACCCATACCAAAAGTCCAATCATAGGAGACCCAATTATGATTTCATAGACCTGAATGAGAGAGCCATTAAGTACATTGAGATATATACACCTAACTTTGGTAGTGATCTTGATTTTGAGGATTATCTTGCTTGGAAAGGCGACATAGATCTGTATTTTGAGTAGGAGAAAATGTATGGGAGATGTCAGTTCAAATTTGCTAAACATAAGTTAGTTCGCCATGCTAAGGTAGATTGGATATGTTTGAAGAAATGTCTAAACTAAAAGGAGAAATGCCCATAACTACCTAGAGCGACATGAAACTTGAACTTGGAGAAAAGTACCTACCCATATCCCATGAACCTAGCTCCTATGCACCCAGATCTTATGCACCCACATCCTATAAGCCCAGTAAACCCAAGACCCATAGAGCTAAATCCTTGTCCTATGAGCATAAACTTTTAGAACAATGGTATGAATTGAGACAGGGTAATAAAACTGTGTCTGAATACATTAACTAATTTAATGAGTTTATTAAGAGATGTAACATAGTTGAACCTGAGTCTAAGATCATATCAAGGTTTCGAGCTGGCCTACGTAGGGATATCTAGCGGGAACTATTTCAATGGCAAATTCAGGACCTAGAGGAAGCCTATCACATAGCTAGGAAATTCAAGTCAAATCAGAGGGAACTCATGATCAGTCAATCTAAGTCCAACAAGAGTAACCCTCCTGAACCCAAGCCCAAACCTAACCGACTTCCTTTAGACCAGCCCAGTCCCATTACCCATAGCCAGATCCTAGCACCTAGTCAAGTATGTTCGAGCCAATCCAGCCCGAGTCAAGTCAACCCTAGTCAACTTGAACCCCATAGGATTAGTACCCTTAGATATTAGCCCAGTATTAGTCCACTTCCTCTTAGTCAACCCATCCCTACCCCAGCCACTAGTCAATTTTCTCTTAGCCAAACACCTCCTACCACCCCATTGGTTCACCAGAATGACCTTGAAGAAGAGATATATGAAGCTGATGTGAGCTTAGTGGATGAGTATAAGGAAGAAGAAGAAGAGATACCTATAGAAGATCTAGAATTTGTTGACCTAGTATTATACCCAGACTGAAGCAAATCCAAAATTAGTTAACCCTGACCCTACCCATACTAAAGCCAACCCAGAGTTAGTTGACTCAGACAATACCCAGATAGAAGCAACCTAGAATTAGCTAACCCTGACCATACCTAAACTAAAGCTGTAATGGAAGAACCATTAGAGGAAGAAACCCATGATCCTATGACTGCAACTCTATCTGAGGAGACATTAGGAGAAAACCTAATTATAAAGTATAGTCCTAAGATTCAAGAACCAGAAGAATTTATTAAGGACCTGATCTCTTTAAATCAGTACCCTCAGGATGAAGTCACTCCTTTGACTCCAATTGACCTCTTCCCTAAAATTAATGACTCATTCTTCCATAATGCAGACCCTGTATCTATACATCAACCCCATAAGGTCAATCTCATTAGTGTAGGACTCATCCCTGAAATCCCTTCTTGTATTCTACTCTTTCCGATTAACCCTGAACCATCTTCTTATTTCTTACCTTGCTAGACTAACCCTGAACCAACCTTTTATTTTCTACCCTTTCCTGAAACTTCTTATGTTTTTCTCACTATTAGATTGCATTTTGTAGAAGTTTGTATGTTGCATTCATTCATTACGCATGTCATGTTTGCATCTTACTTTTGGAGGACCCTATGGCATCTGCTAGGAGTGCATGTCAAATTCTCATCTACATGTCACCCAACTGACCAAGGGTCAAACCCATAGCTATAGTTTAGAGTTAGTCAAGTTTTCATATCAATAAGTTTTGGCATGAGTTATTCGCCCGCATTAGGTATTTTGTCTGCATATCAATAGGAGTTGTTGTATGTCATTTGCACTATATGATTAGAGATTTGCATGAAAAATTAATCATAAGATTAATTAAGCAATGTTTTTATAAAAAAAATATTGTTAATTTCCGAAAAGAGTCTAAGAGTTTGCTAGAAAAATTTTGTAACAATTAGGCTACATACTTGTAAGTTGGATCCATTAAAGTGATAAAGAGAGTTGGACCTAGTGCCTGAGTTATCTAATTAGGCATTAAGCTCAACCTTCAATATCTCAGACTTAGTAGAGTATAGAGAGCCAGCAATGATACCCAGTAAGTTTTGAGCCTAACCCTTTCTTCGAGACAAAACCCAACCCTGAGTGTCCATCATCAAATTAGCCAATGAGAGGAAAGATTGAGTGTTTCCTGGATGACCAAGCCACTAGTACCCAGAACAAAGGCTACCATATCACTTGGTTTGTTGGCAAGGTCGATTGAGATCTAAGGATTTGTGGATCACTAGAGAGGATCCACAATGCCTCAACCAAGACCCGTCAGAGTAGTACCCAAGCCAAATCGACCTTCTTACTCAATAAGGTTGAGTTCCTCCCATCCCGGGAGAATTGAAGGAGACATCAGATCAGACATATACTTCAAGCTTCAATTTGTGCTCTAAGTCATGTATTGGTCAATTTTTGTTAAGTCCTATAATGAAGTCCAAATTTTGTGAGTCCCATAATAAAGTGAGTCAGTTGGGTTCACTAAGTCAGTGGAAGTTCCTTGTTTAGTTCATTGAGTCTTATTTATCTATTCAGTGAGTCCATTTGTTTATTTAGGCCTATTTTAAGTATTGTCAGTTAGGCCTTTTAGAGTCCATGTAATTTTATTCAAGAGGAGGATCCTTGGACCCACACTCAAGTCACCAGCCCAACATCTGGACTCCCTTCATGTTGCCCAAGCCCTCCAGGAGATGGCACCCCAGCATACTAGGCCCTAGGTGCCTCAAGCCCACAAGCTCACATGTTGAATGGCGCCTAATCCAGATCACCAAGGAATTGGTGCCCAGATCCAAGCCCTCAAGCCCATGGTGCCCTCCCCATCCAGGCCCACTACAATTGGCACCCAAGCCTTTGACCCAGTCCAAGATACCCAGGCTTTGACCCAGTCAAAGAAGATTTCATCCAAGCCCACCAGGAAGTGGAAAAGTCAAAGTAGTCCAAGAGGATTTCATCCCAGTCCAAGCCCATGGAGAAAAGTCAAAGCTTTCAAGTTCTACAAGGAGTCCAATGTCCAAGTCCTACTAGAATTTAGGTCTCCTAATTTCAATCAAACTTTGTACTCCTAATTCTAGTTAAACCTTGTACTCCTTGTTCCATACAAACTTGTAATCCAATTTTGATAAGGAAAGGGCCCTGGGTGAATCTATAAATACCCTACCCCTCCCCTTCTTGTAATCTAATCTCTTTTCATGAATTAAAACTCTGGTGAATTTTTCTTGTAACAATTTGTGTTCTTTGGAAGTGTGCGTGAGACTTGTTCCTTTTTCTTCTTACTAAACCCTAGCCATTGCCCATCCAAGCAAGAGCCCAAGACACCCACCATCAGCCCTCTAAGATCTAGATGCCCAAGCTTCATCTAAGGCCGCCAGCCCCTGCAGCCTCTCTTCCGCTCGATCTTCTCTTTCCATCCTATTTAATATTTTTCTCATATTCTACATCTCTAACCTTTGACGTTTGTAGGATCCCTCCAGTACCATGATCTCTAGATGAATTCTTCTTTGGCCTCAAATGAAGCTGATAAAAAGTCGATAGATTCGCGGGAAAGTGACTGGATCATCCAGGCACCGATCTGAGTGGAGCGATCTCTTCTACAATAACTAGAAATCATTGCCTGATATGTTAAACCTAATTCCCATCTCTTTTTATCTAATTTCTTGAAATTGAACATGCTTTTAATAGGCCTTCTTAGTCCTAGGATCCTGATTTTATTTTCTTTTTTATTGAACTAGCATGTGGGTAGGATGCTAATTGATACAGGATAACCCTAACCTAATCTAGGCTAGTTTTGGAAATCAAAATCATAAAAAAAACCCAAAAATATTTGCTTTCTTTAATCTGATTTCTTTCATCTTCATCCCTTGCATATCATCCTGCATCATATTAGAATTCTGTCCCTCATCAGTTTTGGATTAAAAAAGAAAGTTCTGGAGCTAGCCGTTACGAACCTGGAACTAGACTTCGAGTCAGCTCGGATGCTTTGAGTCGCTCGGATTCTCAGATAGGTCAAAATATTACTCTGGTCGAGTTGGCTCTTCTTCATCGAGTTGGCTTGCCTGACTAGTTCTTTAGAACTGAGAACATGTAAATTCTAAAAGAGTCGGCTCATCTGTACTTGAGTCCGCTTGGTTGTCTATCTAAGAAATTTTCACTCTGGATGAGTTGGCTCGACTTTCCTCAAGTCGGCTTGAATTCTCAAAACTTTAGAAGTTGAACTCTGCCCAAGTTGGCTCTTCACTCTCAAGTCAGCTCAAATGTCTGTGTGCCAGAAAACTGAGTGCTGTGCTAGACTTTGAGTTGGCTCTCCTGCTTTAAGTCGACTCTTGTGACTTAGGTCCAAAACTATCCAAACTTCTCCACATTTCTTCCAGAGACTTTAAATCAACTCTAAAAGCTTTCCAACTCCATTAAAGCTAAATCTAAGAGATTTAAACTAAAAAAATACATAGGCATAGCCCATTTTCATAAATACATAAAAGAATTTTCTTTGGGCTCTATAATACATTTCAACAAAATAAGCTTGTCATACACCAGGGTTGTAGAAAGAGTGGTTTTGCATTTAAGACATCCTACTAAAACTAAGAAAACTTGAAAATAGTTAGTAACCAAATGCATGCTCCAATATTTTGTTATCATTAAAATCATTCCAGAGGTCAACAATCTTCCCATTTTTGATGATAATAAAATATTGGGTATGGAAAAACTTTAAAGTTATGAGTATATAAACTTTTAAACATATCAAAGTAACTTGTGTATGACTTTAAACTGATATATATCTATATATATCGAAAAGTATTAGAGCTTATCAACAAAGTATCAAAGCTTTTGAAATATATCCAATATGTATCAAAGTTAACATTTATCAAAATCTATTAATGAATTGAAGTAATAATGTATCAAGGCAAAATGTATTAAGAGTTTGCAATTATATTGAAGAATGTATCAGAGCTTAAGGTAGCAAAAAGTATCAAAGGTAGCAAGAATATATCAGATCTATTATCAGAGCTATTAGAAACTAGAGATGAATCAGAGCAAGTTATGATGAGAGCAAATTTAAGCAAATTTTGAATAACAGGATAACTCTCACTGTTTCATTCATTACTATGCACATTTTCAATAGATTTTCTAGTTTTCCATGCACATACTATTACTTTCCTTTTTGTCATTAATCAAAAAGGTTTTCAAAAGCATACTACTTTTCCTTTTTAAATAGAATAAGAAGATTAATAACATTGTTTGAGATAATTTCACCTTCTCATAGAATTTTCTAAATTACAATTTTTCATTAAAATTCTGTTGAAGTGTTACTCCCATAGGTTAATTAATGAGATCAATCATTGAGATAACAAGATATAACAACAAGGAAGCAATATACACATTGATTTTGCAAATAAACATTTCATTACTTTTGAAAAGAAGTACAATGCATCAAAATGTAATACAAGATACATCCAAAAAGAAATAATAAAAAGATACATCAACTACTCTTCTTCCTCACTAGAGGAAGAACCAATCTCTAATATAGTGGAGGGGGTCTTAGTCTTCAAGGGTTTGAACCTAAGATCTTGAAATCTAGTTTTGGTTGGGGCCTTAGGTACCTTAGATTTTTGTTTAGACCTAGATTTGAGTTTTGCCCTAATAGGTCAGGCTCAGTTTTAATATCAATAGGTAAACTAGGCTCAACTATAGGTGGTGCAGGAGGCTGTGAAGCAAGTGGAGATGGATCAAAAGCAGGAGGAGGTGGTGACTGAGGTGGCTGTTTAGAGGTTGCTGCTCCTGAAGCCTTAACTGTAGAAGACAACCTCAATAAGTAAACCCAAATTGTCCGAAGCTCGGTAGTGATGCCCTGAACTCCCTTGTTGACCCCTGGAATGATTTTGACTAATAACTAAACATTGGAGCATGCATTTGATTACTAATTCTTTCCAAGTATTTTCTAAGTTTTTGTAGGATGTTTTAAATGAAAGACTATTCTTCCTACGACCTTGGTCTATGACAAGTTCATTTTGTAAAACTGAATTTTGTAATGTATAGCCTAAAAAAAAATCAATTACATTTTTATGAAAATGGGCTATTTCCATGTATTTTACAAGTATAAATCTCTTAGAATTAAGTTTGATGGAATTGGAGAGTTTCTGGACTTAATTGAATGCCTTTGAAAGAATTTTGAGAAGTTTGGAAAGTTTTTGGAGATAAGTCACTAGAGTCGACTCATTGCAGAAGAGTCGACTCGATGTTTGGCATGTCAAGTAATATTCTGGCACGCAGACATCCAAGCTGACTCGAGTCTGAAGAGCCAGCTATGGCAGAGTGTTATTTCTGAAGTTCTGAAATTCAAGCTGACTCGAAGTATCCGAGCTGACTCAACTAGAGTGAAAGTTTCTCAGACAGTCAACTAAGCTAACTCAAGTACTGAAGAGCCGACTATTCCAAAGCACTGAAAATCTCAGTTCTGAAGAACCAACCAGGCGAGCCAACTCGAAGCAAAAGAGTCGACTCGACCAGAGTAAAGTTTTGACCTACCTGAGGAATCGAGCCAACTCAAGCTATCCAAGCCGACTGAATGACTGTTCCAGGTGAGTAACGGCTAGTTCCATAACTCTTATTTTGAATCCAAAATGATCTCCAATAGCTATATTTTGAATCTCAATGATCTACAATGGCTATATCTACTTGAAATCAATTGAAGAGAGTATAAATAAGGGATTTGAATCACTTTTGGAGAAAAAAATGAAAGATAAATGAGCTTCTATCGAATATTTGAAAGAACACTCAAGAGAGCATTCAAAGCAAGCACTTAAGACTTCACCAATCTTGATCAGAATCTTGAGGCATTCATTACGGAAGTTAAGAAGCCTTGAAGAGCATTCAAAGTGCAATCAAGAGGGCTTCTCAAGTGCTACAACTGCAACCATTCGATAACTTCGGTTTGTCATATTGTTGCTTTGTTTTTCTAACTCTTTATTTGAGTTGTACCAAGTACAGTAGGGGTGTAGCTTAGACTTGTAAAGGTTATTGGTGAGCCTTGAAAACCAAGTGTAGTAGGTTGTTAGTGATCCCATTTAAAACTAACATTGTATTGGGTTTTGGTGAGCCCGGGATAAAACCAAGTTTGGGTTTTAGATTGTGAGCCCGTGAAAATAATTCAGATGTATTTTGAGGGTGAATATAATGAAAATCCCAAGTGGGAATATAATGAAAATCCCAAGTGGTATCTTGGATAGTGGACATAAAAGTGATGTTTCTCTAAACCACTATAAAATTTACTATGTTTGTGATTGTGTTTCCTGTTCCTACTTGCTTCCGTAATAGTTAATTTAATTCATAGCAAATACCACACTAAGAACTTAAAAAGGAGCACATACTTGCAAAAGTTTTAAATACCTAATTCACCCCCCCTCTTTGGTAAGCCACCTAGGCAACATCCCTTTTGTAAATAGTGTAGTTCAGCAGTCTGCTAGGCACTAAGGGCATCCACTACTCCTCTCAATCATCTGAAATCTGAGCGTAGGTCTCTAATATCTGACTGAACATCATCCTGCGATTATTGACGACTCTTGACTGTCTTAACCTGGGTGGTCAGCCCTCTCAGCTTTGCCCTAATCTCCTGAAGTCCTGTATCGATTGTTTGATGAAGCTCGCCAAACATCGAACTGAAAGTACTCGTCAGAGACTCAGAAAGCTGTCTAAGCTGCTATGCAATAAAAGCCTATGAAGCAGTCAGTGCAGTAGTCGATGCTGAAGGTGTTGATGGAGCAACTGAAGTTCCTGGTGGAGTCCTAAGACTACCAGGATATCTCTCTAACTATCTTTGCTCCTCAGTCTCATCCTCTGAATCATCATCATCATCTTGAATAGCAGCAGTCTCAGTGTCGGCTAAGTGGTTCTTTGCCTCCTCATCCTCATCTAAAGACGGGTCAACCGCTATCTGACCTGACACCTTCTTCATCCAAACTCCCTCAACCAGATTGTAGCCCATCAACTATAAAAACTTTACTGAATATGTGTCAGTATGATGTAGTGGACGTCCATCCTCTCTGGTCAAATTGATGCTAGACTCCTGAAAAAGTAAAGTAAATACCATGCCATAGGGTAGGCAAGCCTTCACTCTCCTGGCTACCTCCCTCATCTGAACCAAAGGGAAGATTGAGGGCCTCCCCCTCAATCATGTGCCTCATGAAAATCATGTCCTGTTCGCTGACCCAATCGAAGCATCTAGTTCTTAGTAAAAGGATCCTACTAATGTTGTGCAGGAGCCTCATCTCCAATGACAGCATGTTAGCCTGCACATTTCCAATATCATCCACATCTCTTCTTTCTAGGATAGTTCTTAAAGTTTTTTGCTTGTCTTTTAAGACTAAATGGTTCAGACCATCATTGGGCATATGCAGCACATTACTCAACTTGTTCTCATCAACAATCAACCTTACTCCCTTAATAGTAGATTTTATATGATATTCTTCCAAGGAAAGGTTTTCATAAAAACTCCTCACTAGATTAGGATAAATGAAAGTATCCAAAGAGCAGAAATAACTCCAGCCTTGATTTTCTATCCAGTCTCCTATCCTCATCCCTAATTCTTCAAGAAATGAAAAGACTACTCTCCTTCCGCTGGTAACAGGGCAATCTGCCATGGAGATTACCTGTCTAAGTGGAGACTCATTCCTCTATTCTTCCTCCTATTATTGGGAACGGGTCAACTCCTCTTCCCTTCTCTTGGATCTCCTTTCCCTCTGTGTGCTTGATTCAACACCACGAGATCGCTTAGCCACAGCTTTTCTAGGTGCCATTGCCGGTAATCAAAGGTGGGAGAGTGGTTTGAAGGAATCAAGGGAAGGTGGGGTAGAGATGGAGTGGTCCCTAGTTGGAAAGGAAGGTTCTATTCCTTAGTTAGGGTTTAAAAGAAAGAATATGCCCTAGTTTGGGTCCTACGGTTTATATATAAAAACATCTATCCAGACATTTGAGTCGGCTCGATCAGAGCCTTTCCTGCTCGAGCCGGCTTGAGCAAAAACTCTCTAAAAGGTTCTAAATCTCTCTAACAAAGTTTCTAATGATAGTAGCACATTAGGTAAGGTGATCATTGTTCTTAAATTGATGAAGGAGGTCTTCTAGTTAATTTTACTTAATTTAGAAGAAATTAGGTCAGAAATTCTAAAAAGGGTCACATAATCCTAATTCTCCTCTAATCATTTTAAATCTTTTTTCATTAAGTAGCTTAGTTAAGATGTCAACAAGTTGGTTTTCTATTGGAATAAATTCAAGTTCAATTTCTTCATTTTGTACATGATCCCTAATAAAGTGATATCTAATTTCTATATGTTTTGTTCTTGAATGTTGAATTGGATTTTTTATCAGATTAATAGCACTTGTATTATCACATTTGATAGGAGTTTTTGTTTGAATAATATCAAAGTCTTCTAGTTGTTGCTTAATCCAAAGCACTTGTGCACAATAACTACCTACAGCCACGTATTCTGCCTCAGTAGTAGATAGTGCTATAGAGTTTTGTTTCTTACAGTGCTATGAAATTAAGTTCAACCCTAGAAACTGGCAATATCACTAGTACTTTTTCTATCAATTTTACATCCACCATAATCAGTATCAGAAAATCCAATTAAATTTAATAAAGATTGCTTAGAATACCATAGACTAAGATTACTTGTTCCTTTTAGATATTTTATGATTCTTTTAACAGCAAGTATATGTAATTCTTTAGGGTTTGATTGAAATCTAGCACATATACATATATTGAACAAGATATCAGGCCTACTAGTAGTTAAATACAATAGTGATTCAATCATACCTCGATAAAGCTTTTGATCAATGTTGCCACCATCTTCATCTTTGTCTAATCTACAGGAGGGGCTCATGCGTGTGCTCATTTCTTTGGATGACTCCATACCAAACTTCTTAATGATCTCCTTGATATACTTTGCTTGGTTGATAAAAATTCCTTCCTTTGTTTACTTAATTTGGAGTCCAAGGAAGTAGGTTAATTCACCCATCAAGCTCATTTCAAATTCACCCTGCATTAACTCAGTAAATTCTCTACATAGATCCTCATTAGTTGCACCAAAAATAATGTCATCTACATAAATCTGTACAACTAACATATCATTCTCTTTCTTCTTAATAAATAATGTTGTATCTACATTGTCTCTAACAAAGTCATTTTCGAGTAAGAACTTGCTCAATCTATTATACCATGCTCTAGGTGCATGTTTTAATCCATATAATGCTTTATTAAATTCAAAAACATGATTTGGAAGAGCATGATTTTCAAAACTTGGTAGTTGTTCTACAAAAACTTTTTTTGAAATAAATCCATTCAAAAATATACTTTTTACATCCATTTGAAATAATTTGAAGTTCATGTAGCAAACAAATACAAGTAATAATCTAATGTCTTCTAATCTTGCTACGGGTGCATAAGTTTCATCAAAATCTATTCCTTTTTCTTGATTGTATCCTTTAGCCACTAATCTTTCTTTATTTCTAATTACTTTTTCTTGTTCATCCAACTTATTCCTATAAACCCATTTTGTTTCTATTACAGGATGATCTAAGAGTTTGTTCACTAAGGTCCATACATTATTTTTCAAATTGGTTAAGTTCTTTACGCATGGCCATCATCCAATTAGGATCATTTTCAGCTTCTTCTATACTATGTTGTTCTACTTGTGAAACAAATACTAGATAGTCATATGCTTCTCTAAGTGATGACCTAGTCCTAACACCTTGTGAGGGATCACCTATAATCAAATCTCTAGGGTGTGAAGTTACATACCTCCATTCTCTTGGTAGATTACCATGATCTTTACTTACCATTTCTTCTCCTTCTTAAGTTGGTTTATCCTTTAAGCTCATATCTTCCATAGCTTTATCAATTGCACCTACATCATTGTCTATGCACTCTTCTTTTCTAGAAGGTGAGGGGTTAGATTCATTAAAAATAACATTAACAGATTCTTCTATTATTAATGTTCTTTTGTTAAAAACTCTATAAGCTTTACTATTGATTGAACAACCCAGAAATATAGCTTCATCAAATTTGTTATCAAATTTTTCTAGGTTATCATTTCCATTGTTTAACACAAAGCATTTATAACCAAATACATGAAAATAATAAATGTTTGGTTTTTTGTCATTCCAAAGTTCATAGGGTTTTTTTTCAAAATCGGTCTCATCAAAACATGGTTCAAAATATAGCAAGCTGTGTTCACAGCTTCTGTCTAAAAGTACCTTGGAAGATTGCCTTCACATAACATTATCCGAGCCATCTCTTCCAATATCCTATTATTTCTCTCTACAACACCATTTTGCTGTGGTGTTCTAGAAGTGAAGAAGTTGTGATCAATGCCGTGCTCAGTGTAGTAATCAACAAAATACTGATTTTTAAATTCTGTGCCATGATCACTCCTAATAGAAATAACTGAAAGATTTTTCTGGTTTGAAACTTTCTTGTAAAATTTTTGAAAAACTTTAAAAGCTTTATCTTTATGTGAAATAAATAAAATCCAAGTAAATCTCAAAAAATCATCTACTATCACAAGTCCATATTTCATACCACCTAGGCTTGTAGTCCTAGTTGGTCCAAATAGGTCCATGTGTAGTAGCTCTAGTGGTCTAGAAGTGGAAACCATATTTTTCGATTTAAAACTCTCCCTAGTTTGTTTACCTAATTGACATGCATCACAAACATGTTCAAAATCAACTTTGAATTTTGGTAAACCTCTAACTAGATTTTTGGAAATCAATTTAGATATAGTATGCATGCTAGCATGACCTAATCTCTTATGCCAAAGTAAGCTAGACTCCTTGGTTTTAGCATTCATTGCCACAAGACTGTACTACTAGACATGACTAGATCATTTAAATATATCACATATATGTTTCCAAGTCTATGTCCAATGAGCTTGGTGCTAGAATTAAGTGAGTTAGTTACAATGCACATTGAAGATTCAAAGATAACCTTGAAGCCTCTATCACATAATTAACTTATATTTAATAAATTATGCTTCAATTTGTCAACTAGCGATATATTTTCAATAAATATGAAAGGGATAATTCTGATCTTATCGATGCCAATTATCTTCCCATTACCATTGTCACCAAAAGTGACCATTCCTCCATCCTTCATCTCTAGGGTGATGAATTGTTCCTTGTCACATGTCATATGTCTTGAACAGCCATTATCTAGATACCATATTTTCTTTATGTTCTAGGCTGTAAAACATTCTTGCAAAATAATCACGTAGTTCTTTTAGATACCCAAGCTTTCTTGGATCCTTGCAAGTTAGTATGAGTAGTTCCTTCGGGAACCCAAATCTTTCTAATCTTACTTCTAACATTTTTTTTGAAATTGCATTCAAATGCTTTATGACCAACCCCATTGCATGAATAACAAACAACTCTTGATGCAAATGTTGAAGCTCTAGAAACAACAGATTTTGTTATAGAAAACTTTGATGCATAAAATTTAGGTGCTGAAAACCTTGGTACAAAGGATTTTGAAGGTATAAATTTTGTAGCTGAAACTTTATTTGTATGTAGAGGATTAAAACCAATTCCAGCCTTGTTACTTGAATCTCTTTGATCTTTTAAAATTAATTCAAGCTTGTTTGAACTCAATGTTAACTTTTCAACCAATGGCTTGAGCTTTTTAACTTCCTTTTGCAAGCAAACATTTTCTTCATGCAAAGCCTTATTTTTCTCAAGATAATCATTCTCAGTTTGCAATGCTTCAAGTTTTTCAGAAAAGCCATTCAAATCTTTTTGCAAAATTTTATTCTTTTCTAAAATTTCTTCTTTTCCTTTTATTAAAAGCATCATTGCTTTTTTTCAAAGCTTTAATTTTGAGACCGACTTTTTATATTCAAATAATAATTCATGAAATGCAGTATTTAATTCTTCAAAAGTGAATTCATCATAAGGTTCGGGAGACATTACCTCATCTTCAAGACCGATTAGACATATGTTCACTATTTTTGTGGTCTCTTCTTCTTCATTTGAAGTTGACTCCTTGGTGTCGCTCCAAGTTGCAACTATTGCTTTCTTCTTTTTCTTCTTATATGCTTTCTTCAAGTTTGGACAATCTAATCTGAAGTGCCCTAGTTTCTTACATTCATAGCAAATGGGTTGTTGCTCTTTATCCTTTTCTTTTTCTTTTTCCTTATCTTTGTTGTATTCTCCTTTTCTGTGAAACTTCCTCCAGTATCTTCCCTTTTTCTTTCCCATAAACTTCTTGAATCTCCTCACTATGAGTGCAATATCATCATCTTCTAGTTCGTCTTTGGAGGAGGAGCTTTCTTCATCAATTTCTTCTTCTTTTTTCAACTTTGCAGTAGTTTTGAAGGTAATTGACTTCTTTTTCTTGATGTTATCTTCATTTCTATATTGCATAGTGAGCTCATGTGTAATCAGGGAACCCAATAGTTCATCCAGTGGTAATGTGTTAAGGTCCTTGGCCTCTTGAATTGTAGTCACTTTCAGATCCCATTTATCTAGAAGTGATCTCAAAACCTTTTGCGCGAGATCTGCATTAGAGTATATCCTACCAAGACTCTTTAAATCGTTAATAATATCCATAAAATGTGAGAACATGGTAGATATAGTCTCATTCGGTTCCATCTTAAACAATTCATAGCTATGTATAAGAAGATTAATTTTAGATATTTTCACTTGAAAAGTTCCTTCATGGGTTACCTCAAGTTTATCCTAAATCTTCTTAGCTAAATTCCAAGTAGAAATTCGGTTAAACTCGTTTGCATGCAAAGCACAATATAATAGATTCATGGCTTTGGCGTTCAGCTCACCCATTTTTATGTCATGTTCATCCCATTCCTTTTCAGGTTTTGGGACGTCCACACCATCAACCTTCTTCATGGGTGTGTGAGGTCCTTTTAGAATCATTTTTTACAATTGAAAGTCTACTGCTTGAACGTATAATTTTATTTGAGCTTTCCAGTAGATGTAGTTAGTGCCTGTGAATAGTGAGGTTTATTTGTGGATTGGCCTTCGGCCAAAGAGGTACTCATGGGATTTGCCATTTATCTTTACTCTAAGTAAATTCAAAGATTCTACTCTGATACCAGTTGTTGCCCAGGTGGCTTACCCAAGAGGGGGGATGAGTTGGATATTTAAAATTTTTCTCAAATATGTGCTCCTTTGAAACTAACTTGGTATGGTGAGTGATATGAATCAAGTATAGAATGCAGAAGCAATTAAAGAGCACAATCACATATGCACAAACACATGCAATTTTAGAGTGGTTCGGAGCAACCTCACTCTTACGTCCACTATCCAAGATACCACTTGAGATTTTCACTATATTGACCCTTGGAATATAGCCGGATTATTTTCACGGGCTCACAATCCAAAACCCAAACTTGGTTTTATCCTGGGCTCACCAAAAATCCAATACAATGTTAGTTTTACCGGGCTCACTAATAACCCACACTTGGTTTTAAAAGGCACACCAATAACCTATATAAACCTTAACTTACAGCCCCTACTATACTTGGAACAACTCAAATAAAGAGTATAAAAACAAAGCAACTCTATGACAAACCGATCATTGTCAAATGGTTGCAGATGTAGCTTTTGAGAAGCCCTCTTGATTGCTCTTTGAATGCTCTTCAAGGCTTCTAGCTTCTTCAATAAATGTCTCAAGAAATTAGATAGAAGTTTGGTATGTCTTGAGTGCTCTCTTGAATGCTCTCTTGAATGTTCTTTCAAAAACTCATTAACTTTTTATTAACTTCTCATTCTCTCCTTTAAAAGTGGTTCAAATCCCTTATAAATAGTCCCTTTAACTGATTTCAAGTGAATATAATCATTGTAGACTGTTGGGATTTGATATATGACTGTTGGAGACCATTTTGGATTAAAAAAGAGAGTTCTCGAGCTAGCCATTACGAACCTGGAACTGGACTCCGAGTCAGCTCAGATACTTCAAGTCAGCTTGGATTCTCAAACAGGTTAAAATATTACTCTGGTCGAGGTGGCTCTTCTTCATCGAGTCAGCTTGCCTGGCTGGTTCTTTAGAATTGAGAATATATAAACTCTGGAAGAGTCGGCTTGTCTGTACTTGAGTCAGTTTGGTTATCTGTCTAAGGAATTTTCACTCTAGATGAGTCGGCTTGACTTTCATCGAGTCGGCTCAAATTCTCAAAACTTCAGAAGTTGAACTCTACCTGAGTCGGCTCTTCACTCTTGAGTCGGCTCAAATGTCTACATGCCAGAAAATTGGGTGCTATGCCAGACTTCGAATCGGCTCTCCTGCTTTGAGTCGACTCTTGTAACTTAGGTCCAAAACTATCCAAACTTCTCCAAATTTCTTCCAGAACATCCAATTAACTCCAAAAGCTTTCCAACTCCATCAAAGCTGAATCTAAGAGATTTAAACTAGAAAAATACATAGAGGCAGTCCATTTTCATAAATACATAAAAGATTTTTCTTTGGGCTCTATAATACATTTCAATAAAATAAGCTTGTCATACACCAAGGTTGTAGGAAGAGTGGTTTTACATCTAAGACATTCTATAAAAAACTTAGAAAATACTTGAAAATAGTTTGTAATCAAATGTATGCTCCAATATTTTGTTATCATCAAAATCATTCCAGGGGTCAACAAAAGCTGTCTTTCACTCATCTCCAGGTCTAATCCTAACTTGGTGATAGCCAGTCTTAAGGTCAATCTTAGAGAAAATAGTGGCTCAAGCCATCATGTCTAACATATCATCAAGATGGAGAATAAGAAAATGATACTTGATCGTTATCTTATTGATGGCACGACTATCTACACACATTCTCCAAGTGCCATCCTTCTTAAGGGTCAAAAGGGCAGGCACTACTCAGGGGCTCAAACTTTATCTAATGAATCCTTTTTAGAGGAGATCTCTAACTTGTCTTTGCAACTCTACATGTTTAGTGGGATTCAGCCTATAATATGGGAGGTTTGGTAAGGTGGCTCCTGGGACCAAATCTATGGCATGATGGATTTCCCTTAATGGAGGAAGGTGATCAGGTGGTCTTCTGGAAATATATCTTGAAAGTCCCTCAAGATCTTTATGACTTCTTGGGGTTTTTCCTTAGGGGTTTGTTCCTGGATTTCCTTAGTGGTCAATATCCAAATGGGTGGTCCTTCATTGATCTATCGTTCTAGATCCTTAGCATTGATTAAGTATAACCCTGCTTCCTTTTCTCTTAGATTACTAGATCATCTCTTCTGATTATCCTTATTTGGTGATGAGTTTATAACTATTTTCTTTTCTTGATAGGTGAAGGAACAAGAGTTGGATCGGCCATACAAGGTAGCATCATGATCATACAATCAAGGTCTACCAAAAATGATACTACTAACCCCTATAGAAAGAACATCATACCAAACTTTTTTTGATAGGATTGAATTTAAATCAGAACTTAACATCTTAACTTAATGGGGATGGAAGTTGAATCTATCCAAGACACCTTATAGGGATTGGGATGGGGAATGGTAGTAAAGCCTAGATTCTTAATGGCCTTAGTTGAAATGGCATTAACATAGCTCCCGTTATCTATAACGATCTTCTAAACCTTTTCCTTTATCTTGACAAAAGTTTGAAGTATGTTGGTCCTTCTCCAATCCTCATGCTCTTTTATTTGGACCAGGATACATCTAACAACTCCTAATATTTTAGTTAGATCAATATCTTCTTCATTTCCCCATACTCATCCACTAGATTTGACCCAGCTTCATAGACTTCTTTCTCAAATTCTTCAAAGGTTCCTGGAGTCTCTTCCTCTAACTCTCCTATGTGTAAGGCTTGGGTAGGACATTGACAAACATAGTGGCCAACTTTATGATACCTGAAGCAATGTACATTTTGATGATTATCCCTTATAACTTCAGGGGCCTTACCCTTATCATCTTTGCGAGCTAGTGGCTTAGTAGGATTGGGTCGGTTCGAGGGAATTTGATTAGATTTTGGCCTATTTCCAGGGGTACTAATCCTACTGGGTTCAGGTCAACGGATCAGGGGTCCCCTTTGAAATCTCTCACAATCCCTAGCAATTTGGTAAGCCTGCTTTAGGTCATAGACTTCTCTCAAAAATAATTTCCTTTGGATTCTTCATGTAAGCCAGCTCTAAACTTAAACTGGGTGACGGCCTCTGACTCGACCACACTACATCTCATGACAAACTCGTTAAAATTAGCGATATACTCAGATACGATTCTATTCCCTTAGCTCAATCTTTTCCATTGATCTAAAAGCCTCTGCTCATAGGACAGGATAGGTACTTCTCCCTAAGTTTGATCTTCATGGCTTTCCATGTGACTATGGACATGTCTCCTCTCTGTCGATAAATGCACTCAGCATTTTTTTAATAAAATCTAGCTTGTCGGACTAATCTAAGTTTAGCAAATTTGTACATTCTTTTTTCAGACATCTCATACCACTTAAAGTATTGAACCATGTCACTCTCCTAATCAACATACACCTTAGGGTCTAATTTTTTATCAAAAGTGGGTGCATCGAGACATATATTTTTAAGGGCTCTTTCCTCCGAATCCACGAAGTCTTGGTGTGTGCATCTAGGATTATGTTTAGGGGTGGGATCATGGCGATGGGCTCTTGGTCCAAGGGAAGTTGGTCTAGGTGATTTAGGTTCAGTGTGGGTCAAACAGGTCTCTTCATGGGTTCCAATTCGCTCCTCCAATTAGTCAAACCTATTGTTTAGTTGCCTGAATTGCTCAGTCATAGTTCTCATCAAAGTTTCAAGATTGGGATCTATGGTGAGACTTGGTTGGGTCTGGGAGTGTTGATATAGGGTTCCTGATCTAGTGGTCATGCAATACAAACCTAGCTTTTAGGGCTCCTAGGTCTAGAAGTTCAAGATAGCATGAATTGCCAAAACACTAATCAAGACTGCAGTCACCCTTTCAACTGGCCAAGTAAGAGATGGGATTATGGGAGGCTCCCCTCGCTTTCACGAAGTCCTAATTAAAAATCTTAAATCTACTTAAGGCATTTGCCGTTGGACCCCTAGCCTTAGACATAATATCCAGGAGTAAATATAGAATCAATTAATGCTAAGTCTCAATATGATCATGTTGCCCAGACGACTTTCCTAAGGGGGGGTGAATTGGAAATTTAAAAGGTTTAAGCAATTATGTGCACTTTGAAAATCCCTTATAAGTGTTAAGTGTTATGATAGGATAATTGAATGCAAAAGCTTAATCAAATAAGAAAAGCACAACACAAACACAAGCAAATTATAGTGGTTCGGAGCAACGTAGCTCCTACGTCCACTATCCAAGATTACCACTTGGGATTTCTACTATATCCCCCACTGGAATACAATTGGATTGTTTTAATAGGCTCACAATCCAAACCTCTACACTTTGGTTTTTAAATCGGGCTCACCAAAGAAACCCAACTTGGTTTTACTAGGATCACCAAGAATCCAACACTTGGTTTTAACACAGGCTAACCAAGAACCTATTTGGTTTTTAAATCGGGCTCACCAATAATCCAACAATTCAATAAAAGAATTGCAAAGAAAAGCAACATAATGATAAACAGATTTTTGTCAAATGGTTGCCGACGTAGCTCAAGAGAAGCCTAGTTGATTGCACTTCAATGCACTTGGTTGGCTTCTTCAACTTCTTCAATAAATGCTTCAAGCTTTAGTTTGTATTTGGTGAAGGCTTAAAGACTATCTTGAATGCTCATACAGTGCTCTCTTGCTCACAAGGTAGCTTGGATATTCAATTTAGCATTTACTCATCATCTCTTTTTTTTTATTGTTTTTAAAGTAATTCAAATCCCTCAAATCTATAGTATTGTACTCTTCTCATATGATTTTAGTTGTTGTAGACCACTGGGATGTGACATTTGATTGTTGGAGTACTTTTTGAATTCAAATTCCAAGTTCTGGAACTAACCGTTATAAGTTTGAAATCGACCTTCGAGTTGGCTCGGATTACTCGAGTCAGCTCGGATCCTCAGAGTAGATCTGGTTGAGTCGACTTTCTTCAATCTAGTCGACTTGATTGTATAGTGTTCTGATTCCTTACTCTATAAGAGTCGGCTTGCCTTGATTCTAGTCAATTGGGATCCTCAGGCCTTCAAAAATGTAGTCTGAAAGAGTCGGCTCTTTCTCTTTAGAGTCGGCTTGGTTGGCTATAGTGCTTAGAGCTCTTTTTTTGGACTCTGGAGGAGTCGGCTCAAATCTTTGAAGAGTCGGCTCAGATGTCTGACTACATGATAGAGTCGGCTCGGACTCCCTTTGGGTCGGCTCGCCTGTCTAATTCAGGAAGTGATACTCTGGACAAGTCGGCTCGGGTCCCTTAGAGTCAGCTCGGATATCTGCATGCCAGAAATCTTCATGCATGCCATATGCCAGAGTCGATTCTCTTCTCTTCGAGTCGGCTCGGATGAGTTCTTCAATGAATTTTCAATCCTTCTCCATAATTCATCCAGCAAGGCTTCAAGCTTTCAAGATACTTTCAAACTCTTCTTACAACATACTCAAGGTAATTTTAAGCTTGAAATATCCTAGAAGTAATTCATTTGATTGGTTTTTACTTAAGTTTTTCTTTGGGTTCTTCTTTACAAGATTCAATTACAATACAACTCAATACAAGAAATAGAAATATAGGAGTTGAAATTGAGTAATGAATTCATCATACAAAAACTTGTAAAATACTTGAAGAGTTGTTAGTAAAACAAATGCATGCTCCAATATTTTGTTATCATCAAAATCATTTATAGGGTCAACAATCTTCCCCTTTTTGATGATGACAAAACACTGGACATGAAAATTCTTTACAATTACATGTATGATTGTATTTGAGAGTAAGCATTAACATGTATCAAAGCTAACTGTATTTGAAACTAAGTATCAGAGATTTTATGAAAAACTATGTAGTATTAGTGTTAGTGCTTTTATATGTATCAGAGTATTAAAGCTTGTATGTTTCAAAGTATCAGAACTAGCATAAACACAAAGTATCAGAGCTTAAATTTGTAAGTATTAGAGCTAATTCTTGAGTTAAATTTTTAAAGCAATCAGAGCAAATTGCAAGTTTTGAGCTAGAGCCATTCAGTTTCAATAATTTGCTATCCCTTTCTAATGATTTGAAAATTTTGAAATAATTTCATGCTTAGTCAAATATATTCTCCCCCTTTTTGTATATTCTTAAATGGTCATGCTTAGTCAAATATATTCTCCCCCATTTTGTATATCCTTAAATAGTTATAAGTATTTTTCATGCAATCTCAATGTTCTCCCCCTTTTTGTCAATAATCAAAAAGGTATTCAATTAAAGCTCAATTTGTATGATAGAATAAGAAAGTTCGTAAAGTTTGTTTGAGATAATTTTACTTTCTCTTCTCAACTTTGATATTATAATTAAAATTTATGTTGATTAGCATTGTACAAATGACAATATCATTGAGAGTATTGCACAAATTTAATTTATACACAAAATATATGCCAAAAATGTATTCATTGCATTCATAAAATTTTCATTACACATTACAAAAGATTAAGATAAAAGTATATTCATTATCACTATCTAGCTGAGTAGTATTGGATGGCCCAAAAGGTGGTATAGATGCTATCGGGTCCATAAATTGTGGTTCAGAAGCTTGGGGTCTAAGATGAGGAGTTGGCTGCCTAGGATGTGTAGTAGATATAGGTCCAGGTATAAGTACAGGTCTAGGTTTAGGAGTGGCAAATGCTGCAATGACAGTGGTTTTGAGCTGATCAAGTTGAAATTGAACCACCTCCATCTCTTCATGAAGCTTCTTCACCTCAGTGTTTAATGCAATTAACTCAACAGCTTGCACATTTGCAAAAGCTTCAACGGAACCTTGCAATCTCCCAAATTCTGACCTTAAGATCCCTATGCCCTTTGTATAATCTTCTTCCATCCTCTTTCCCTGTTTGAATGATCCCAATTTGAACCTTATCTCCTTTAGCTCTGTTCTGAATTCTTCCAAAGTTTGATCAACTATTTTCTTGATTGAATTAGAACCAGATGATATGGTATCAATGATAGGCTGTAGATCAGGCTAAGATGTTGGTATAGAGGTCTCAAGTGATTCAACTCTACCTCTCAACTCCCTGACCTCACTATCAATATGATCTAGTCTACAGTCCACTGATTGGTGAAACTCACCAAACATAGTAGCTAAAAAAGCAATAAAAGATTCTGTCAGTGACTTCATCTGCAGTGTTATGAAGTCTTGTGTCACTGAAGGTCCAGTTGAAGATGCAGGTGGTCCTGGAATAAAAGGCGCAGGAGGAACATAAGTAGTATCAGGCACAGGTGGAGATGTTGGTAAGGGAGTCTCATACTCAAAGTGCACTGTCTCCACAGCCTCAAATGTAGCATGCTCAGTCTCAAGAGGTGCAAATCCAGGTATAGTAGTTTTAGCTAGCTCAGAAATGCTTGCAAAGTTAGTAGAAGTGCCAACTGGAACATCAACAATGTGCTCAGGTACTGAAGGCCCTGTAGTGGAGATCTCCCTATGAAGGTCTTCACTATCACTATCCTCAATATTGCTGCTACTACTACTGGAGGCTGTTATAGCCCTCTCTTTAGTTCCCTTCTTCTTCCATATCCCTTCACTAAGGATATATCCCATTCGGAGTAGAGATTTGGAAGTATAAGTATCGGTGTGATGAAGGGATTTACCATCTTCTCCTTCTAAATTGATCCTGGAGGCTTGAAACAATAAGGTTATAACCATTCCATAAGGTAAACATGCCTTAACTTTTCTGATAGCCTCCTTCATTTGCATTATCATGATATAGGGTAAATTTAATGCCTCCTCCTGAATGATGTGTTCCATAAATCTGAGGTCACATTCACTTATCCAATCAAATATGCCAGTCATTGGAAGAAATATTCTACTAATGAAGTTATGGAGTAGTCTCATTTCTAGAGAAAGTGTGTTTGCCATGATAATTCCCACTCCATTAACATCTGTCCTGCCCAGTATTGTTTGAAGGGTTTTATCTCTATCCTTCAAAACCAAGTGCTTAGTCCCTTCAGCAGGCATTTCCAATATTGTGCTGAGCCTTTCCTCTGTCACTATAATCCATTTTCCCTTTACTATGGATTCAATGTATTGGGGTTCAATTCTCAGGTTTTCATAGAATGCTCTAACAAGGGTTGGATAAGTAGATAAATTCAGAGAGTAGAAGAATGTCGAACCTTGTTCATTAATTAAATTCCTAATTTTCAGTCCAATTTCTTCAAGAAACTTGAAAATAATCCTTCTACCATTAGTAACAGGCTGGTTAGACATAGAAATCACATGTCTTGGAGAGTGAGTAGAGGCCAACTATTCTGTTTCTTCTTCTTCCCTCTCAACTGCTTGAGTTGGCTCCTCTTGCCGATGCTTTGTTCTTCTTTCTACTTCCACTAAGGGTGCAGCTCTTTTTAATCTCTTCCCAATAGCCATTTTCGGTGCCATTACAACACTTGTGGGAAGAAATGTGGAATGGGTGCTTGAGGATGAAGATTTCCAGGTTGTGCTAGAGGTTTTGAGTGGAGTTTTAGGGTTTAGAACAAGAATAGAGAGCAAAAAAGTTCGAAAAAAATTGCACGGCTCTATTAAAAAACCATTTGCCTGACATCTGAGTCAGCTCTAATAACCCTAAATTGCTTGAGTTAGCTCGACTAGAGCAAAAACTGAAACAACAGAGATTTGAGTTGGCTCGACCAGAGCCAAATTGCCCGAGTCGACTCGAACAGAAACTTTTCATAAAAGTTGAAATGATTTAGAAATTGAAATTAATTTGATAAAATCTTAAGAAAAGTTGTTTAATGAACTTGAATTGATGTAGGAGGTTTTTTAGATAACTTTTCCTTAATTTTGAAGGAATTAGGTTAGGAAAATCTAAAAAGGATCACAAAGATCTAATTCTCCTATAATCATTTTAAATCTATCCTGATTGAGTGGCTTAGTGAAAATGTCAGCCAATCGTTCTCAGTTGGGATAAATTCTAGTTCAAGGTCACCATTCAAAATATGATCTCTGATAAAATGGTGTCTAATCTCGATATGCTTAGTCCTTGAGTGCTGAATTGGGTTTTTTGTCAAATTTATAGTATTTGTGTTATCACATTTGATTGGAATTTTAGATTGTGTAATACCAAAGTCTTCTAGTTATTATTTAATCCATAATACTTGTGCACAACAACTTCTTGTAAAAATATACTCTGCCTCAGTAGTAGATAGTGATACCTAGTTTTGTTTCTTACAGTACCATGAGATTAGTTTAACCCTAGAAATTGGCATGTGCCGCTAGTGCTTTTTCTATCAATTTTACAACCAGCATAATCAGCATCCAAAAATCCAATTAAATTCAATAAAGAATGTTTTGAAAACCATATACCTAGATTACTTGTACCTTTCAAATATCTGATAATCCTTTAAACAGTAGGCATATGTGACTCTTTAGGATTAGATTGGAATCTAGCACATACAGATACGCTATACAAGATATTAGGTCTACTTGTGGTTAAGTATAACAAGAATCCGATCATATCTTTACAGAGCTTTTGGTCAATGTTTGATCCATCTTCATCTTTATCCAATCTGCAAGTTGGGATCATGGGTGTGCTCATTTGTTTGTTTGACTCCATACCAAACTTTTCGATTATTTCTTTGGTGTACTTGGCTTGGTAATGAAGATTCCTTTCTTTGTTTGCTTCACTTGAAGTCCAAGGAAGTAGTTAAGTTCACCCATTAGGCTCATTTCAAATTCTCCCTGCATTAACTTAGCAAATTCTTTACAAAGAGTTTTATTAGTTACATCAAATATAATATCATCAACATAAACCTGTACAACTAATAAATCATTATTTTTTTCTTGATGAAAAGAGTTTTGTCAACATTTTGTCTTGAAAAAGTATTTTCAATCAAGAAAGTGCTAAGTCTATCATACCAGGCTCTAGGTGCTTGTTTCAAACCATATAATGCTTTATTCAGTTAAACACATGATTTGGAAAAACATGATCTTCAAAACCTGGTGGTTGTTCTACAAAAACTTGTTCAGAAATGAAACCATTTAAAAATCCACTTTTTACATCCATTTGAAAACGTTTAAAATTCATGTAGCAAGCAAATGCAAGAAGTAATCTAATGGCTTCTAATCTTGCTACAGGTGCATATGTTTCATCAAAATCTATACCCTCTTCTTGATTATATCCCTTAGACACTAATCTACCTTTATTTCTAATTACATTTCCTTGTTCATCTAATTTATTTCTATAGACCTATTTGGTTCCTATGATTGGATGGTTTGAAGGTCTTTCAACTAAAGTCCATACCTTATTTCTTTCAAAGTGATTTAGTTCTTCATACATGGCCATCATCCAGTTTGGGTCATACTCAGCTTCTTCTAAGGTATGAGGTTCTATTTGTGATACAAAGGCTAGGTAATCATGTGCATCTCTATGTGATGACCTAGTCCCAATACCTTGTGAAGGATCACCAATAATTAATTCTCTTGGATGAGAAGTTACGTACCTCCATTCCCTTGGTGGATCAGCATGATCCTTACTTACCGTTTCATCTCCTTCTTGAGTTTGTCTTTCCTGTTGCTTATGTCTTCCATTTCTTTTTGAATTGTAGCTGTATCATTGTCTATGCACTCTTCTTTCTTAGAAGGTGAAGGGTTAGTTTCATCAAAAATAGCATGCATAGATTCTTCTATAATAAGAGTTCTTTTGTTAAATACTCTATATGTTTTGCTATGTAATGAATAACCAAGGAAAATTGCTTCATCAGATTTAGCATCAAATTTCCTAGATTATCTTTACCATTGTTAAGCACAAAGCATTTACAACCAAATACATAAAAATAATTAATGTTGGGTTTCATTTTATTCCAAAGCTTATAAGGGGTTTTCTTCAAAATGGGATGAATCAAAACGCGGTTCAAAATGTAACAAGCGGTGTTCATCGCTTCTGCCAAAAAGTATCTTGAAAGATTGCCTTCACATAACATTGTTCGGGCCATCTATTCCAAAGTCCTATTTTTCCTCTCTACAACACCATTTTATTGTGGTGTTCTAGGAGCCGAGAAGTTATGATCAAGGTCATTTTCTGTGCAATAATCATCGAAAAACTGATTTTCAAATTCGGTGCCGTGATCACTCCTAATTGAAACTATTGAAAGATTTTTCTGATTAAAAACTTTTTTGTGAAATTTTTGAAAGACTCTAAAAGTTTCATCTTTATGAGCAATAAATAAAATCCAAGTAAATCTAGAAAAATCATCTACTATCATAAGAGCATATTTCATACCACCTAGGCTTGTGGTGCTAGTTGGTTAAAATAAGTCCATATGAAGTAGCTCAAGGGGTTGAGTAGTTGAAATCATATTTTTGGGTTTGAAGCTCCCCCTAGTTTGTTAACCCATTTGGCATGCATTACAAACATGATTAAGATCTATTTTAAATTTAGGCATGCCTCTAATTAAATTCTTGGAAATTAACTTGGCAATAGTATGTGATGTGGCACGATCGCTGACATGGAGTAGCTGTCAGACGTCGCATCTGAAGAAGCTGCCATGACAGATCCTCTACTCGGACTACTTTGCCGGGCCGAGCTCCCTCAGAATAGCGGAGCTGCCCGTCGAGGTCGAGCTCCGTCCTCTGTCGAGTCAAGCCCGCGAGCTCGGGATGCTTAGGCCGGAGCCGAGCAGCATCCCCCAGATCGAACCCCTCGGGATCAAGCCCCATGATCCGGAGTCGAGCTCAGCCCTCCTCCACCACGTGGAGCCTCTCCGAGGTCGAGTACTTTAAGCCGGGGTCGCACACTGCCCTCCTCCGTTAGGTCGAGCTCGCTTGTAGTAGAGCTCCACTGGTCTGGAGTCAAGCTCAGCCCTCCTCTGCCAAGTGGAGCCACATCGAGGCTGAGCCCCTAGGGAGTTGAGCCCTGCCACTCCAGCTCAGACCCCAGCTCGGGCGAAGGTACCGGCGAGCTGGGAGACCACGCCATCATCCCAAGACACCGATAAGCCACCCGAGGATTGTAGTAAGACACCCACTAGGCCATAATAACTACCCAATCGCTACTTATACCAGAAAAGGGAGAAGCCCTCCGATCGAGGCACCACGCTATTCACCAATCATCTGAACCACTCGGAAGAGGAAGTCAACCAGGAGATTCGAATCCTGGGGGTGGCGGCCCTCCAATCGAGGCATTGTCAGGCTTCCCGGAATGGGGTGATCAGAAGGAATGTCAGAACACATGACAGCTTCCCTTATCATGAATCGGGAAAGATGTCTCATCCACGGCCCGAGACACCGTCGCGCGTGCCTAACAACCTAGTGAAGGTCCCGAGATAGGCACTCAACGATCACCTAGACTACAAAGAACGCTCGACACCCCCAAGGGGGTAGGTATGCAAGTGCAAACACAAGTGCAAGCTCGACCACAAAGCAACACACCATAAAATTCAAGCAAGGGAAGGGGGAAGGGCCATACAGAGAATCCCTCTGTTCGGCCACCATCTTCCCGACACACTTGCATCCCACTCTCACACCATTCACTCCTCCTAGCATAGAGTCCATCAAGAGGGGCTCGACTAGGAGGATCTGTTCCCCTGGGTCATCACTGACTTGACCGTCAAAGTGCCTCCGTCGGAATCCCCGGCTTGGGTCACTAACCCAGTTTCTTGCAGGTCCAGAAGAACAGGACCGCCCAGGAGCATCAAGTGGCACGATCCAACCTCGACAGCAGCTACAGGCCATGATGACCTTGGCGGCAATAGATTGGCACGCCAGGAAGGGACAAAACGATCTTTGATCCGGCTTAAGCCTCCCTTTACAAGCAATTCGATGGAAGGATGGTGACAACATGGCAAGAGAGGCCTCCACCAGTCATGCAGGAGGCTCCCCTTCCCGGGGGAACCTGCACAACCCGGAGGTGGAGCCGTCTACTCTAGTTCAACCACCTCCGTCGGAGTCTCAGTTGGCTGCACTCACCCAGCAGATGCAGATCCTTGTCACGGTAGTGTGCTAGTGTCAGCACCAACACCGATCCTTGGCTACTCACCAGCAGCCAGGGACCCCCGAGGCCCATGCTGCAGCCCCTCGCGACAGCCTGCATTCCTTCCAAGGAAGGCCTTCGCAGCCGCGGGTAATTACTGACAATCGGGGTAGCCATCAAACTCCGGCGAAAAGACAACGAGCTAGGTCTGCCGACAGGGAGAGCTACTCACCAAACCTCGAGCGAGTGGTGTCCAAGCCCCACCGGGGTAGGAAAAGTAAGAACCCCCACCATGGGCACCATAAACCCATATCACCTTCTTCGTCTCCCTCGATGGAGGGGTACACTGATAAGCCATCAGGCACATGATGGAAAAAGCATCTGGAGGAACATGACTGCAAGTTGGCGGAATTATCCCTTCAGTTTGCCAATCTATAGGGCTACACTAGCGAGCAAGCGAGCTACGATGCCCGCCCCCTATTCTCCCAAGAAATCCAAGGGGAGCCAATCCCAGGTCAGTTCCAGATGTCGCAGGTGGATCCTTACAACAGGACCACCGACCCCGTGGACCACTTGGAAAGTTACAGGGCCCTCATGAGGGTCCAGGAGGCCACCGATGCCACAAGAGGCAGACAGCCTCTTCTCCATCAGGCAGCAGGACCATGAGCCATTATGGAACTACATGGCCCGTTTCAAGGCTGTCACGTTGGAGATCTACAATCTTGAGGAGCTGATTGCTATGCTGGCTCTGAAGCGAGGGCTCAGGACCTCTCGCCTAACCTACTCGCTTGACAAGAAGCCCCCGAAGACCTACTCTGAGCTCCTCCTCCAAGCTCAGAAGTACATCCACATCGAGGAGGCGGATCGTACGAGACGAGAGCATGACGGGAAGTTGCTGAAGAAGCCAACCCCCGTCGAAGCATCCGGGATGCGGAAGTCGGGACCCCCAGCTCCGAGCTCCTGGCAAGGACCAAGGCCGAGAGGCACTCCCATCCCCGAGGAGAGTTACACCCCCCTCCTTGCCCTGAGAACAAAGATCCTCATGGAAATCGAAGGCGAAAGCTACCTGAGGTGCCCGCCTCCAATGAAGCCGTCCTCTGGCCATGATAAAATAAAGTACTGTCGTTTCCACCATGACCATGGCCATGACACCGAGGAATACCGCAACCTCAAGTGGGAAATCGAAGAGCTCATCAAAAGGGACTACCTCGAAAGGTTTGTTGGGGGCAAGCCTCAAGCAGAACCTCGGGTGCTTGTCGCTCTCCTGCCAGTTCCAGCGGTCGACAACCGCCCTACCGAGAAGCCGGTAGGGATGATATGTTTGGGAGCCGAGCGCGCACCCAAGAAGGCCCAAGGGTAGGACACTCTAAAAATGTACTCCCCTTTATGAGGAAGGGAAAGACAGGAAAAAAAATATAAATAATGATGCCATGGTCATCGAGATGATGATCGCAAAGCATCCTGTAAAATGCATCATGGTTGATAGTGGAAGCTCCACAAATGTTCTTTTCTACGATGCTTTCTCTAGGATGAATCTTTTCCCTCTCAACTCAAGCCTGTGCACACTTCCCTTGTTGGTTTCATAGGTGATTCTGTGAGGGTGGAGGGAGAAATTACTCTCCTAGATACTGTCGGGACCCCACCTCGGCAGAGAATCATCATGGTGACCTTCAAGGTTGTTAGGCTTCCTTCAGCCTACAACGTGATTCTAAGTCGGCCTGGGCTTAACCTGCTCGACACCGTCGTCTCCACCAAGAGACTGCTTGTACAGTTCCCAACTCCCTACAGTGTCGAGGACATGAGGGGAGCATCCCAGCCGGTGCAGCACTGCTTTCAAACCCTCCCTAGGGCCAAGGCTCCCGAGGGCGATCCTAGGGCAGATGATCTTGACCAAAGGGCTTAAGACTCCAGGGGAGGCCCGATCGAATGCCTGCTCTCTTACCCACTCGGGGATGACCCTGCAAAGATGGTGCAGATTGGAGCCCAGCTGCAGGAGGAGGAGAGGCCCCATATTTTGGAGTTCCTGCGGGCAAATGCAGATGTGTTCGCCTGGACGGCGGTGGACATGCCAGGTATTCCCCCGGACGTCATCACTCACAAGCTGAGCATTGACCCAAAGTATAGGCCAGTTCGGTAGAAGAAAAGAAGCTTCATCCCGGAAAGGCAGGCGGCCATCAATGAGGAGGTAGACAAACTCGTCGTCACTGGTTTCGTTCGGGAGGTGCAATATCTGAGCTGGCTGGCAAATGTGGTGATGGTGAAGAAGAACAATGGCAAATGGAGGATTTGGGTAGACTACACCGACCTCAACAAGGCATGCCCGAAGGATAGCTTCTCCCTACCGAAGATCGATCAGCTAGTAGACGCCACCTCGGGGCACAGGCTACTTTCATTTATGGATGCATTCTCCAGATACAATCAGATCCGGATGCACCCTAAGGATGAGGAGCACACCGCCTTCGTCACTGACCAAGGGATGTACTATTACAGGATGATTCCCTTTGGTCTGAAGAATGTTGGGGCCACATACCAGTGTCTGGTCAATAGGGTCTTCAAATACCAGATCGACCAGAACATGCAGGTGTACATGGATGACATGCTTGTCATGAGCAAGTCGAGCTCGAACCACACCGTCGACCTCGCTGAAGCCTTTCGCAACCTTCAAGAGCACTAGATGAAGTTGAACCCCACGAAGTGCACCTTCGGAGTGGCGGCAGGAAAGTTCCTCGGCTTCATGGTCAGTTAGAGGGGGATCGAAGCCAACCCAGAAATGGTCCAGGCGATCATTGACATGGAGCACCCGACATCCAAGAAGCAGGTTCAGCACTTGATGGGGCGTATCGCCATATTGAGCCGGTTCATCTCGAGGTTGGCTGATCACTGCCTTCCCTTCTTTAAGGCCCTGCACAAGATGCATAACTTCACCTGGATGGAGGAGTGCAGGATGGCCTTTGAGGAGCTGAAGGAATTCCTGGCTTCTCCCCCGCTGCTCTCCAGACTGAAAGAAGGGGAGGAGCTCCTGCTCTGTCTGGCAGTCACACTCGGAGCCATCAGCTCGATCCTCGTCCATGCAGACGGGGACAGATCCTAGAAGCCGGTGTACTACACCAGCAAAATCCTTCGTAATGTGGAGATCAGGTATACTCATTCCGAGAAACTTATTTTTGTACTAATAATGTCTGCTAAGCACCTCAGGCCCTATTTCGAAGCACACCCTATCATGGTCATGACGGATCAACCGCTGAGGACCATACTTAGCCACCCCGAGACCTCAGGGAGACTGGCCGAGTGGTCCCTGCTGCTCAGCGAGTTTGACATAGTGTATCAGTCGAGGTCTTCGCAGAAGGCCCAAGTCCTAGCCAACTTTGTGGTCGAATGCATAGGGCCCATCGAGGAGTCAGAGTAGATAATAAGGGAGCCCCAAACAGAGCTCGGACCATGGGAGGAGCCCTGGATCCTCCATTTGGATGGCACGTCCAACTCCAGCGAGAGTAGAATAGGCCTCATCCTCGACAACAGCATGGGGTGGTGGTAGAGTGTGCCCTCTGCTTCAAGTTCGTTGCAACGAACAACCAGGCGGAGTATAAGGCACTCCTCATGGGTCTGAAAGTCTCCCGCGAGCTGAGCGAGCAAATCTTGAAAGTCTTCATCGACTCCCAACTGGTTGCTGGGCAGGTCTCCGGAGAATATGAGGCCAGGGACCCCCAGATGATGAAGTACCTGGATCTAGTCCGCTCCAGCACAGCATGCTTCTAATGCTTCAGCATCTTCCATATCTCCCGAGGAGAGAATGCACGCATGGATGGCTCGTGACCCTGCCAGACTCATCGCTGGGGCATGCCTATATCAAGTACCTCGATAATCCAAGCTATGAAAGCCCAGAGGAGGTGCACCAAGTCACCCCCAAGCCGAGCTGGATGGACAGGTATGTCAGGTACATCACTGATGGCACCTTGCCAGAGGACCGCGTGGAAGCCAGCCTCGTCAAGAAGAAGGCCTCTCGGTTCATTCTGATGGAAGGCCAGCTCTACCACTGGTCTCACTCCTACCCACTCTGAAATGCCTCAGGCCCGCAGAGGTGACCTTCATACTCTAAGAGATACATGAAGGCCTTTGTGGGAATCATGTGGGAGGAAGGACACTGGCTTATAAAGCTCTTCGCTAGGGATACTTCTAGGAGACCATGAGGGAGGACACCGCCGACTTCGTTAAAAGGTGTGACAAATGCCAGCTCCACGCCCATAAATAGTGCAAGCCGGTGGCGCCGATCTCCCAGCTCTCATCCCCTTGGCCCTTAGCTCAGTGGGGAATGGATATCTTAGGGCCATTCCCCCCTGCACCTGGACAACGAAGGTTCCTGCTAGTGGCGATTGACTACTTCACCAAGTGGGTCGAAGCAGAACCACTAGCTCGAATCACTGAAGCCAATGTCCGCCAATTCTTCTGGAAGTCGGTTATCTGCCGCTTCAGACTCCCTCACTACATCATCACCGACAACGGATGGCAATTTGACAATCGGGAGTTCAAAGGGTTCTACACTGAGCACGGCATCCAACACCGCTTCACCCCGATAGCTCATCCCTAAACAAATGGAGAGGCCGAGGTAACCAATCAGACCATCCTCCAAGGGCTCAGAACCCGGATGGACCAAGCCAAGGGCATATGGGCAGAGGAACTCCCAAGTGTTCTGTGGGCCTACCACACAATGCCCAGAACAGTGACCGACGAGATGCCCTCAACCTTGTCTTCGGCACCGAGGCGGTCATCCTGGTTGAGCTCGGCGTTCCCATGCTATAAGTACAGTAGTACGACGAGATGCAGAACTCGGCGCACCTTATGCTCAACCTAGACCTCCTCAAAGAAGCAAGGGTCAAAGCTCAGCTCCGAATGGTGGCACACCAGCAACGAGTGGCTCGGTACTACAACGCGCGGGTAAGCCCAAAAGTCTTTAGGCCCGGGAACTTAGTGCTATGCCGAGCCAAAGCATCTGAACCTCGAGAGTGCGGCAAGCTCTCGCCGAACTTGGAAGGCCCTTACAAAGTGGCCGAGGCCCTCTCGCATGGAGCCTACTACCTCGAGGACCTGGACGGTGCCAGGTTCCCTCGAACATGGAATGTCTACAATTTGAAAAGATACTATCAATAGTGTAAGGTTTTCTTCCATTAATAATAAAAATTTTCCTTTGCGTAAAAGGTTATCTACCTTGCAAGAAGGTCGCAACCTGGAGCCGAGCTCTCTGAAACACAAGTCTTCGAGCCCAGCTCCAAGACACCAACTCCTGAGCCCAGCTCTCAGGGAAACCTGGACCGGGGCCCAGCTCTCCGGCCAAGAAGTCTTCGAGCCTAGCTCCAAGACACCAATTTCGGGACCCAACTCTCTGGCCAAGAAGTCTCCGAGCCCAGCTCTCAGGCAAACCTGGACTGGGGCCAAGAAGTCTTCGAGCCTAGCTCCAAGACACCAATTATAGGGCCCATCTCTCCGGTCAAGAAGTCTTCGAACCCAGCTCCAAGACACCAATTCTAGGGCCCAGCTCTCCGACCAAGAGGTCTTCGAGCCCAGCTCCAAGACACCAACTCTTGAGCCCAGCACTCAGGTAAACCTGGACCGGGGCCCAGCTCTCCAGCCAAGAAGTCCTCGAGCCCAGCTCTAAGACACCAATTCCGGGGCCCAGCTCTCCAGCCAAGAATTCTCCGAGCCTAGCTCCAAGACACCAACTCCTGAGCGAAGCTCTCAGGCAAACCTGGACCAGGGCCCAGCTCTTCGACCAAGAAGTCTTCGAGCCCAGCTCCAACACACCAATTTCGGGTTCCAACTCTCCGGCCAAGAAGTCTTCGAGCCTAGCTCCAAGACACCAATTCCTGAGCCCAGCTCTCAGGCAAACCTAGACCGGGGCCCAGCTATCTGGCCAAGAAGTCTCCGAGCCAAGCTCCAAGACACCAACTCCTGAGCCCAGCTCTCAGGCAAACCTGGACCGGGGCCCAACTCTCGAGCCAACAAGTCTTCGAGCCTAGCTCCAAGACACTAATTCTTGAGCCCAGCTCTCAGGTGATAAGGCCCGAGGCCCAGCTCTCCAGAAGAAAAGTCTTCGAGCCTAGCTCCAAGATAAAACCTGAGCCCAGCTCTCAGGCAACCTTGGACAGGGTTCTAGCTCTCTGACCAAGAAGTCTTCGAGCCTAGCTCCAAGACATCAAGCCCTGAGCCCAGCACTCAGACAACCCTGGACTAGGGCCCAGCTCTTTGGCCAGCAAGTCTTCGAGCCCAGCTCCAAGACACCAAAACTTGAGCCCAGCTCTCAAGCAACCTTGGATCGAGGCCCAGCTCTCTAGCCAACAAGTCTTTGAGCCCAGTTGCTCTCAAACTATCGAAGTCCTGAGCCCAACTTACCGACATTGAAGCCTGGAGGCCAAATCCCAAACAAGGTGGAACCCTCCTCTCTGATCTCACCACGCACCTCAAAAAAAAGAAGGGGAGAAGGAAAGAAAAGAAGGAAGAGGGGAGAGGCAAGGAGTGCTCAGGACGAGGTAGATAAAAAGATTCATTTCATTAGCAAAATTTGTTTACAAAAGCTTCCTTGGGCCCCCGATATGCCGGGTTACCCAAACCAAGTACAAAAAAGAAGGAAGCAAGAAGGACCTACTCTACTCAGGCTGGCCCCCAATCGGGCCACGAGGCTGCGGGGTTTCATCCCCAAGGGCCTCCGACTATGCAGCTCCAGCCTCAGGTGTCATGGCTCTGGCCTTGACTGGCGAGGAAGGCTCGGGAGTAGCGGATTCTCCAATGTCTACCTCTGGGCTCGGCTCCGCATCCAAAGCCTGAGGGTAGCTGAGATGGCTGCAGCCCTCATTGGGAACGAATCCCTCGATCTGGCCATGTAGGTACATGAAACCTTTGAAGAAGGAGTCCGATGCCGTTTGTTGGATCTCAATGGTGAACTCCTCCAAAGCTCTGTACCTAGCCACGGCCCCCTCAACCTCTTTCCTTACCTCGGTGGCTTGCTTTCCTGCCATCTCCACTGACTTAGCTGCCTCCGATGCCGCCTTCTTAACTGCAGCCAACTTCTCCTTCGCTGCCGCCAGCTCGGTCTGAAGGGACTGTGCTTTCTTCTTCTATCGAACTGCCTTAGCATTGAATGAAGTCAACCTCTTCTCAGTGGCTGCGAGTTCCTCAGCCTTCCTCTTCGACCAGCCCCGCTCCTGGTCGAGGTTCTCCTGGAGCTCCTTTGCTTGCCCCTCAAAGTTGGTGAGCTGTTTCTCGAGATCCTTGATCTTCTAACCAAGCACCCCATTGGCATCAGTCCTCTCCTTCAGGTCGACCTTCAGAGACTCGACCTCTGCTACTCGCTGCTGATCAGTCTTCAGCCAATTCCTACAGCAGTCCCTAATCAAGAGGACCTCGACGCCGATCTACATCATGCAAAAGGTTAAAAAAAAAAGAAAGAGAAAAAAGAAGGAAGTGAAAAGGGTAGAATCACCTACCGAAAAGAGCTGGGGGAAGATGCTACTGATCGCATCCCCCAAGCACTGTCCGGCCATCTCCTAATGATCGCATGCATGGATAGAGGAATCCATCATGCGCTCTGCCAATGCTTGGTTCCGGAGCAAAGAGCTCTCCGGCCCTAACTTGAAAGGGATCCGGCGGTGCTCCCTTTCCATCCTGCCCGCCTCGGGAGCCGAATCACTTGCCCCTCCGGTGGAAACACTCTCTGGCACGGGTTGAGAGCTCGGCCTCCTCTCAGGCGGCACCTCGACCGCATGTTCGGCTCCCCCACGAGCCTCCTCCTCCTTGACCTCAATGATGGCAGGCCCTGGAGAACCAGGGAACATGGCAGCAGCAGCAATGGCGGCCCTGGCCTGGATGACCACCTCAGGCTCCGGGGTAGGGATCGTCTCTTGTTGCCTCGATCGCCCTGGAACTTTCCGGACTACTCGTTGACTTGGCCCCGACACCACAGATGTCATCCACTCCACTTGTGTGGGAGCGACTTCAGTTTCCCTCCTACTTGGGTCAGTCGGTGCGGCGGGGGCGGCCGTCAATGCACTCTCGCCCCGAGCCCATCTCGATGGAGGCTCATCGGCTAGCTCGGTTGGTGGCCTCTTCCTGGTGATCGCCAGCAGATCACTCTCCGTGAAGATCATACCTGTACACAAACAACACAATGATTAGAGCTCGGAAGGGAAGGTATGAAGAGCATAGAAGAAAGGAAAGCTTGAGCCAAACTCACCCAGCCCCCTTGTTGGGTCGACCCTGGCTTCAGATAGGTTTTGCTCTGACAGCAGAACCTCAAGGGAAGGAATCTAGATTGTGTGGAGCTGCTTGTAGTCATCCCGGTCAACCGCATCAACCATAGATCTTCGGTTGGGAGACTGATCCGGGTCACTCAAGACCCAGTCAACCCCCTCAATCGATGCGAAGAAGAATTTGCTCTTCCATCCCTTGATGGAAGAGGGGAGCTCAAACCTAATGCCCTTCGGATGAGAAGACAAGGACCACCACCCGTCCTTAGTAGGGTGGCGCTTCAAGGTGAAGAATGCCCTAAACAAGGAGAACCAGGCAACAAACTCGTGGAAGTGTGATGGGGGACAGAGATGGGTAGGATCGTTGGTGAGCCTAGAAGTCACCTAAATTAGGGTTCTATTTTTTTTTAATATATTTTTTTTTCTCTAGGGTAGAGAAGGAATAGTGGGGTTGGAAGACAGGGATCTGAATCTCATGGACTTTGGGACTCATCCTAACGAAGAGACCTCTCACCTCTAGGGCATTACACCCTCCTCGATACTTGGAGGCGCTAGGATAGATTTCAAAGGTTACGAGGGGATATAGAAGATGGTGTGGGATGGGGAATAACTAGGGTATCACGCCCATGCCCGAAGGTAAAGGCAAGAAGAATCACTCTTCTAAAAAACTCAAATTTTTTTTCTCAAAAACTATCTTCTTATAAAGGACCGAGGGTGTTATTTATAGACCTGTCTAACCATCATTTGAATTTGAATACATGATAAAAAGATAGAGATGATTCAAATTCAAACACAAGATAGGATAAGATAAGCCTATCCATATCTCAATCCTAACCAATCAAATCCTAGTTCAAAATTCAAACAAAAGATAAAGATAAATCCCAAACAAATTTATTCTTGGTATCCTCTAAGATTCGTGCAACTCCAAGATTCGTGCTTGCTCCGGGATCCATGCTGGTAATGTCCCCATCAGTAGGGCATCCCGGCTTCTCTGAATTCTATGCCAGCAATAACTACTCCTCGGACGTGGCCACGTGGCGTCCCCACAATGGCCTAGGGAACCGTTTCACAAAGCGCTGGCAATCATGGCCGTAATTATGCCAGATTTTCACCTTTCCATGTCAGCAACACAATTACTCCCTTCGACCCGAGCATCATGCACTAACAAGCCTCGGGAGTGGGGGGCAAATGATGTGGCATGATCGCTGATGTGGAGTAGCTGTCAGACGCTGCGTCCAAAGAAGTTGCCACGATAGATCCTCTACTCAGACTCCTTCGCTGGGTCGAGCTCCCTCAAAACAGCGGAGCCACCCACCAAGGCCAAGCTCCGTCCACCACCGAGTCAAGCCCACGAGCTTGGGATGCTTAGGTCGGAGCCGAGCAACATCCCCCAGATCGAACCCCTCGGGATCGAGCCCCGTGGTCCGGAGTCGAGCTCAGCCCTCCTCTGCCATGTGGAGCCTCTCCGAGGTCGAGTCCTCTGGGCCGGGGCTGCGCTTTGCCCTCCTCAGTTAGGTCGAGCTTGCCCGAAGTCGAGCTCCGCTGGTCTGGAGTCGAGCTCCGCTGGTCTGGAGTCGAGCTCAGCCCTCCTCCACCAAGTGGAGCTACATCGAGGCTGAGCCCCCATGGAGTCGAGCCCTGCCACTCCAGCTCGGCCCCCTGCTCGGGCGAAGGTACCGGCAAGTAGGGTGACCGCACCATCATCTCAGGACACCGGCGAGCCACTCAAGGATTGTAGTAAGACACCCACCAGGCTGCAATAACTACCCGCGGCCGCTACTTACACCGAAAAAGGGAGAAGCCCTCTGATCGAGGCACCACGCTCTTCACCAACCATCTGAACCACCCAGAAGAGGAAGTCAACCAGGAGATTCGAATCTCGGGGGGGCGGCCCCCCAATCGAGGCACTGTCAAGCTTCCTGCAATGGGGTGATCAGAAGGAATGTCAGAATACATGACAGCTTCCCTTATCACGAATCGGAAAAGATGTCCTATCCACGGCCTGGGACACCGCCGCACGTGCCTGACAACCCAGCGAAGGTCCTGAGACAGGCGCTCAATGGTCACCTAGACTACAAAGAACGCTCAACACCCCCAAGGGGGGGAGGTACGCAAGTGCAAACACAAGTGGAAACTCGACCACAGAGCAACACACCACAAAATTCAAGCAAGGGAAGGGGGAAGGGCCACACAAAGAATCCCTCTGGTTCGGCCACCATCCTCCCGACACACTTGCATCCCACTCTCACACCATTCACTCCTCCTAGCGTGGAGTCCATCAAGAGGGGCTCAACTAGGAGGATCTATTTTCCTGGGTCGTCACTGACTTGACCGTCGAAGTGCACCCACTGGAATCCCCGGCCCAGGTCACTAACCCTGTTTCTTGCAGGTCCAGAAGAATAGGACTACCCAGGAGCATCAAGTGGCACGATCCGACCTCGACAGTAGCTACAGGCCATGACAACCTTGGCGACAACGGTATGCATGCTAGCATGACCTAATTATCTATGCCAAAGTAAGCAAGACTCCTTGGTCTTAGTATTCATTGCAACTAGACTAGAACTACTTGACATGGCAAGATCATTAAGGTCTACCACATAAATGTTTTCAAGTCTCTGTTCAATGAACTTACTGCTAGAATCAAGAGAGTTTGTTACAATACATATAGATGATTCAAATACAACCTTGAAGCCTTTATCACATAATTGACTAATGCTTAATAAATTATGCTTCAATTTATCTACTAGCAATACATTTTCAATAAAAGTACAAGGGGTTATTTTGATCTTACCAATTCTGATTTTTTTTTCTTTGCCATTGTCTCCAAAAGTAACCATACCTCCTTCTTTCATCTCTAGGATGATAAATTGATCCTTGTCACCCGTCATATGCCTTGAACAGCCACTATCGAGATACCATCTTTTCTTCAATTTTTGGGCTGCAAGACATTCCTGCAAGACAATCAAGTTCTTTTAAATATCCAAGCTAACTTGGATCCTTGCAGGTTAGCGGAGGTGGTTCCTTTAGGAACCCAAATCTTTCTTACATTACTCTTGACATTTTTAAAGTATTGGCTTTATGTCCTAACCCTTTGCATGCATAACATTCAACTCTAGAATTCTGAAAGGATGCAAATTTTGAAGTTCTAGATGTTGATACATGAGATGAAGATATAAAAAATTTTTTATTTGAGCTCTTAGGAACATTCAGTGCAGTTTTAGGAGTAGCAGCAGAAACATTTATTGCAAAAGCTTTTTGAGATATTAATTTTGGAACATAAGCTTTTGGTGTTACAAAAGTAGTAGCTGAAATTATATTTGAAATTGAAGAATTAAAACTGATTCCAGCTTTATTTCTAGAAATTCTTTGTTCTTTTAAAATTAACTCAAGCTTGTTTGAAGATAATGTAAGTTTTTCAACAAATGGCTTGAGTTTTTCAATCTCCTTTTTCAAATCATTATTTTCAATAGTTAAAGCCTTGTTCTTGTCAAAATATGCATTGTTTTCAGTTTCCAAAGCTTTAAACTTTTCATAAAAGACATGTAAATTCTTTTGCAATATATTGTTCTTTTCAAAAATTTCTTCTTTTTCCTTTAGTAAAGAATCATTGATATTTTTTAAGGATCTAATCTTTACTCCAGCCTTTTTGAATTTAGATAATAGATCATCAAAAGCATAATTTAATTCACCAAATATAAATTTTGTTTGAGCATCGGGGGATGTTACTTAATCTTTGAGACCCATTAGACAAAGAATAGTAGTTTTCGTGGTCTCTTCCTCCTCAGTTGAGGTAGATTCCTCGTTGTCGCTTCATGTAGCAACCATCGCCTTCTTTTTCTTCTTCTTGAAGGTTTTCTTCAATAGTACACAATCTGGATTAATGTGCTCCGGTTTCTTACATTCATAGCAGGTGAGAACTTGTTCCTTTTCTTTCTCCTTGTCCTTGTCCTTATATTTACTATATTTCCCTTTCTTATAGAATTTTCTATGATATCTATCTTTTTTCTTTTTGTAAATCTTCTGAATCTCCTCATGTCCATTATGATATCTTCGTCTTTTAGTTCATCTTTGGAGGAGGTGCAGCATCATCCGATTCCTCATCATGTCTTTTAGAATCAGATACAGCCTTGAATGCAATAGTCTTCTTTTTCTTTTGATCATCTTCAGTTCGATGCTGCATAACCAATTCGTAAGTGATGAGTCAACCCATTAATTCATCCAGAGATAAGGCATTTAGATCTTTCGCTTCCTAGATGGCAGTCACTTTGGGGTCCCACTTGTTTGGAAGTGATCTAAGAATCTTCTGTACTAGATCTGCATTTGAATAAACCCTGCCAAGACTTTTCAAACCATTAATAATATCTGTAAATCTTGAAAACATGGTAGATATGGTTTCAGTAGGTTCCATTTTAAACAATTCGTAACTGTGTACTAGAAGATTTATTTTTGAAGTCTTCACTTGGAAAGTTCCTTCGTGGGTCACTTCGAGTTTGTCCCAAATTTTCTTTACAGAAGAGCAAGTGAAAATTCGATTGAACTCGTTGGCGTCCAAAGCACAATATAATAATTCATTGCTTTGGTATTTAATTCCCCCACCTTCATGTCATGTTCATCCCAGTCCTCTTCAGGCTTTGGGACATCCATGCCATTAATTTTGATCATGAGAATTTGTGTTCATTTTAGAATGACCTTTCATAATTAAAAATCGATAGCTTGTATATAGATTTTCATTCTAGCTTTCCAATAAGAATAATTAGTGCCAGTGAAGAGTGGAGGTCTATTAGTAAATTGGCCTTCGGCCAAGGATGTACTCATGGGATGAGCCATCAATCTTTACTCTAAATATATTCAGAGACACTGCTCTGATACCAGTTATTGCCCAGGTGGCTTTCCCAAGAGGAGGGGTGAATTGAGAATTTAAAAAGTTTAAGCAATTATGTGCTCTTTGAAAATGGTGCGGGCACCAGAATCAGAAGAAGACTTCAGAGCTCCATCTGGATCTTTGGTATTACCTGCATTTTTTTGGCTTGTAATAAGGGTTGACTTGATCAACTTTAGTTTGAGTTTGTATTACCTGCATTTTTTTATTTTATTGAGTCATGTTGACTCAGTAGTGGACTAGGGTTTCAACCTGGGGTGTTACATTTTCTCCCAAGGCCAAGCAAGTGGGCGCCACACTCCCAGCCACACTCCCAGCCATACGCCTGAGTCCAGGAGGCGCCACATCTCCATCCAGTGTGCCTTGGTCCCCACACTACAAGAAAGCAGGTCCCTTTTTTCATGCACCACTTTGGGGAGAAATCCATCAAAATACCTCAATCCAAGGAGGAGCCAACTTCTTTCCAGAAAAACCCAAGCCAGGATGGCAAGAATTTTTCTTGAAGAGAGGATCAAGGAGGTGCCCCACAATGTTCCATAAAAATCCAAGTTATAAAAGGGAAGAGAGCATGTCTTGGGGAGAAAATCAAGGAGGCACCCAAAAGTTTCCTAAAGTGCCAAAGCCATGAAAGGAAGAAGCCTTAACTTGTGGAGCAAGACTAGGAGGTGTCCAAAAGAGCCAAACCATGAAGGGAAAATCCTTGATTCATGGAGAGATACTAGGAGACACCCCCACTACCTGCCAAAAAAATCCAAAACAAAGATGGGAAGGACCTTGACTTAGGGAGGAAGAAAAGGAGGAGTCCAAAAGAGTTGATCCATGGAAGGAAAAAAAAAATTCTCTTGAAGATCCATACAAGGAGGCGCCATCTACCTGCCTTTTATAACCCAAATCAATTTTTTTTGGTACTTTGGCCGACCATATGTGTATGATTTTTCCTGATTTGTAGATCCCCTCCTTTAGTCCCACATGGGAAGATGTAAAACCCTACTCCCTTGTAAAGCCCTATAAATTAAACCCCTCTTGTAAGTTTAAAAAAAATAAGATGAATGAAAGAAATTTTTTTATGAGCAAACTTGTGTTTTCTCTTTTCCGCACTTGCTTCCAGGTGTTGAGCTCCGTGAGGGAGTAAATCCGGGTTCCCCTGGAACCTTGAGGAGGTGAGAGATCTCCAAAACCCCAAACCCTAGGTTAGCCACTCCACTCCCAAACCCTAGCCGCCATCACCCTTCTCTTTCCACCAAGCCCTAATCTATTCCACTTCTCACGGCCACCCTCTCCAAGTCCAAGCCGGCCACCAGCATCCAGCTCCAGTCCAGATACTTCAGATCTACAGCAATTCTAAGAGGAAGTCAGATCGGCATCCAGGAGAATCCTGATTTCAGCAACTTCGGCTTTCAAGTTCTTCCACCTGGTAAAATCTTTTCTTGAGTTTCTGAATTCCATCATTTGTTCCTCTTCTTTCCCAGATCTTGAGTACAGAAGAAGCCGACCAAACCACGAGACCAGTATTAGAGGATCCATTGCGAAGATAGCCGACTCCGAGGATCCCACAATCTGCTCGAGAGAGTTCTTCCACCAAAATCCTGAGAAGATCACTGTCTGGTTAGTAAACCATCTCTCCTCTCTATTTCTGTTCTGTTGAAAGTTCAGAGCGAAACCCTAGGTCTGGGAGTTTCTCAACCCCCAGCGATCTGTTACTTCTGAACTACTCTGATAATTTAGTTTCTTCTAAACTGTGCTTTCAATCCTTACCTAGTTTCCTTCAACTTAGTTTAGCTTTACTTTGAGTCAAAGCCAATTTCTGAAATAAAAAAAAAAAAAAAAAAAATTAATCTTAAATTTACTTCCGCATACGCTTCTTTATTCTTTGTTCTACATCATTTTTGGTATCAGAGCTTCCGTTCTGCATCATTTTTGGTATCAGAGCTTCCGTTCTGCATCAATTTTGGTATCAGAGCCCTGTCTAGGGTTTCTGTTTGATTGTTTGTTTGAGTCCCTCTCTTTTTACTTTGTCTGCTCGAAGTAGACTCCCCAGGACGTCCGGTCCTAGGAACGAAGCGAGGTGCAAACCTCCTCTTCCCATTCCATGGGGTGTTCCTAGGGCGTGTAGGGGATCCGTTGGGTTACAACTTCGTAGCAGAAATTGTAAACGGGAAAGTGCTCTGTTTTTAGCCCGTAATTGCCCTGTTGCAGGAATTATTTCTCATTGCAGGTAACTCTAAATTCAGTGATTTTTGTTTTGCTAAAACCAGTATAATTGAATCTAATTTTCATAATTTTCTCATGATTTATTGGTTTCCGTGCGATTTCTAAGAATTAAATTACTGTAACTCTGTTTTTGTGTTCTGCAATCCAATTATTTTTGAGTGTTCATCTCTTAATTCAACTTAAGGGCATTTGAGCATCTAAGATAAGGGGAGGAGTTGATAACCTCTCCTTAGCCCAAAACCACCACCCCTTCATTCGAACCTAAGCCTTTAATCTAAAATTGATTAGACCTAATTTGCCCTAGTGGGCTAGGGACATCAACAAGTCGGGTCAAGGTAGTGTTGAGTCAGTTTGTCTGGTTACTCTGTGTGTGCTTTGTACTCAGTGTCTAGAACGGTGGTTCAGGGACTACGTCCCGAAGGGCTTGTGTGCTGGTCCGCCTACCTGGCCAATCACTGATTGGTGTCTAGGATTGGCAATTAGGGACCTAACACTCCCCTTACACCTGCCTGGCTGAGTCCTGAGTTACTACAGGCTAGCTTGCCACTCTGATTGGGCATCTAGTTTGGGCTCTAGGTCTAGTTATCCAGTAGTCGCTTTAGTCTAGTCACATTCTGTGTGCTTGCTTGCATCATCATGTCTACCCGGAATGGAGTACCCTACCAACCTAGTCAAACCCAACCAGATTTAGAGGCCATGGTTAGAAATCTTACCAAAAGTATGACTAAATTGAGTCAGGACATGAATGAGGGTTTTTTCCAGTTTAGGGATCGAGTCCAAGTACTTGAGAAACGTAGACATCAAAACTGGACCCCTGATCCAAATTTAATAGGCCCCAACCTCACCCATGCCAGGAACCTAGGAGGACCTTATACCGTGATCCCGAGCATAACCTTAGGAAGCCTAACCATGATATCTATAGTGTGGATCGTGTCTATGAGAGGTCCTTACAATATTCTAGACCAGTCACTCAACAACCCAAGTCTTCTAGATCAAACCATTTAGATCCACACCCATGCCCAAGTAAGGTCTCTACTAGCTTGAAACCCAGTGTGACCCAGGTTCCTATATCTCAAGAATGTTTGTTTTGTGGAGAAAGAGGCCATAAATCTAGTCAGTGCCCATGCATAGGACTGGCTTGTGCACAGCTAAGTGGTAAGAATCCTAAGGATGACATTAATGAGGGAGAACCCAAGCCTACCAATGAGGAAGAACGGTTAGGTATGACAAGCCTAGAATCAGTTGACCCGATTACCACTGACTCGAAACCCATTGAAGATGGCATCGAGGAAGTATATGATGCTGGCTTGAGTCTAGTTGATGAATATGAGGGGGAAGAACTTGAAGAATGTGACATTGATACTATTGGTTCCTTACCTAAGGAGATCTTGGAAAGCAACCAAGTGGTAGGACCTAGCTCAGAAATTCAAGAGATTTGTGAGAACAAGGATCCTTTAGTCAAACACCCCCAGGAAGAACTCATAGTGTTAGCCCGAGATATCAGTGCGTATCCTCTAATGACAGTCATTCCCCAAGTACCAATTGAAGATCTTTGCACTAAACTGTTTAAGTTTGCCCACCCTATGGTAGATCCTCTCCTTAGGATGACTGAATCAAGCCTCTTACAATTGGACCTTATCCCATGCCCAGCCACTAAGGTCTTCCCGTAATCTCAGTTGAACATCCTTGTCTTGAACGGATTGATTCACCCAGTCCTGTAGAAGTCCTCCTTATGACCCCAGACGCCTTCCTTCGCATGACTGACCTACCCTTCTATAGAGTATACCTTTCCGTACCCATAGGTCAAATTTCAAGTCTTGAGGTCATCATCCATAGGCCCTCCCATGAATCATTCTCTAATCCAGTTCTTGAGAAAGTGGATCATTATTTGCTTAGAGAACAAACCTTAACTGTTGCAATCACATGTCCTAGGCTACTCCTTGAACCATCTCTTGATCCATTTCTAGGAATAGCAAATTTTTCCTTTCGTAAGGATGACCAGTTGACACTCATAGATCACCATTCAAACCTTCAGGTCACTACCTTTAATCAGCAGGTAATTCAAGACTCCACCTCATATTTCCTCCCTTTCTTTAGGACTTCCAATGCTTCTTACACCATCCAAGTATACTTTGTCGAAGTCTTTAGAGTGAACCACGTGTCAGAACCTATTAGGTTTGCCACCTACCTCTGGAAGACCTTATGGCACCTACTAGGCATCCATAATAAGTTTTCATGCTCTGCATGCCATCCTCCGACCCAAGGTCAAACCTAGAGAGCCGTAGTTTGTTAGGTTTAGACCTAGGGTTCCTTTGAATAAAGTCCATTCTTTAGGAATGCATCGTCAGTCGAGTTTAGGACATTGTCTCAGAATTTGGTTTGATTGAGAGCACCAGGAATTGGGATTTGTATTTTGTCCAGGGCTGAAATTGCGTTCAATGTTTCGATCAATAGGTCTATAGGCTAGAGTCCCTTTGAAATTGTTCATGGATACAAGCCTCACACACCACTTGATCTGATTTCATAACTAGCCCACACACACAAGTCTCTTGATGCACTTGCATAGCATGTAAAAGACTTGCATAAAGAAATTCATGCCAAAATAAATTTAAGTAATGAAACTTATAAGAAGTTGGCTGATTCTCAAAGACGAGTCAAAACTTTTGTTGAGGGAGACTATGTAATGATTAGGTTAAGGCCTGAACGGTTTCCTCCTGGAACCGTTAGAAAGTTACATGCTAGAGGAGCTGGACCATTTAGAGTGGTGAAGAGAGTAGGATCCAATGCCTATGTGCTCGAGTTGCCTCCAGAACTAGGCATTAGCTCCACTTTCAACATTACAGACCTAGTAAAGTATAGAGAGCCAGCTGTGATTCCCAGTGAGGCTTTTGAACCTAATCCTGCTCTTGAGAGTGAACCCAACCCTGTGTGTCCACCAACAAACTGGCCTGTGAGGAAAGAGCAGATTGAAAAGATCCTGGATGATCAGGTTATCTCTACTCGTAATCGAGGATACCAAAGATACCTGATCCGCTGGCAAGGAAGGCCAGATTCTGATGACTCTTGGATCTCCCGAGAAGAGTTACAAGAGCTGGACCCAGATGTCTTGGAGAGATACCAGAGCCAACTTGATCCATACTCGACAGGGTCGAGTTCCTCCCACCCTGGGAGAATTGGTGCGGGCACCAGACTCAGAAGAAGACTTCAGAGCTCCATCTGGATCTTTGGTATTACCTGCATTTTTTTGGCTTGTAATAAGGGTTGACTTGATCAACTTTAGTTTGAGTTTGTATTACCTGCATTTTTTTATTTTATTGAGTCATGTTGACTCAGTAGTGGACTAGGGTTTCAACCTGGGGTGTTACATTTTCTCCCAAGGCCAAGCAAGTGGGCGCCACACTCCCAGCCACACTCCCAGCCATACGCCTGAGTCCAGGAGGCGCCACATCTCCATCCAGTGTGCCTTGGTCCCCACACTACAAGAAAGCAGGTCCCTTTTTTCATGCACCACTTTGGGGAGAAATCCATCAAAATACCTCAATCCAAGGAGGAGCCAACTTCTTTCCAGAAAAACCCAAGCCAGGATGGCAAGAATTTTTCTTGAAGAGAGGATCAAGGAGGTGCCCCACAATGTTCCATAAAAATCCAAGTTATAAAAGGGAAGAGAGCATGTCTTGGGGAGAAAATCAAGGAGGCACCCAAAAGTTTCCTAAAGTGCCAAAGCCATGAAAGGAAGAAGCCTTAACTTGTGGAGCAAGACTAGGAGGTGTCCAAAAGAGCCAAACCATGAAGGGAAAATCCTTGATTCATGGAGAGATACTAGGAGACACCCCCACTACCTGCCAAAAAAATCCAAAACAAAGATGGGAAGGACCTTGACTTAGGGAGGAAGAAAAGGAGGAGTCCAAAAGAGTTGATCCATGGAAGGAAAAAAAAAATTCTCTTGAAGATCCATACAAGGAGGCGCCATCTACCTGCCTTTTATAACCCAAATCAATTTTTTTTGGTACTTTGGCCGACCATATGTGTATGATTTTTCCTGATTTGTAGATCCCCTCCTTTAGTCCCACATGGGAAGATGTAAAACCCTACTCCCTTGTAAAGCCCTATAAATTAAACCCCTCTTGTAAGTTTAAAAAAAATAAGATGAATGAAAGAAATTTTTTTATGAGCAAACTTGTGTTTTCTCTTTTCCGCACTTGCTTCCAGGTGTTGAGCTCCGTGAGGGAGTAAATCCGGGTTCCCCTGGAACCTTGAGGAGGTGAGAGATCTCCAAAACCCCAAACCCTAGGTTAGCCACTCCACTCCCAAACCCTAGCCGCCATCACCCTTCTCTTTCCACCAAGCCCTAATCTATTCCACTTCTCACGGCCACCCTCTCCAAGTCCAAGCCGGCCACCAGCATCCAGCTCCAGTCCAGATACTTCAGATCTACAGCAATTCTAAGAGGAAGTCAGATCGGCATCCAGGAGAATCCTGATTTCAGCAACTTCGGCTTTCAAGTTCTTCAACCTGGTAAAATCTTTTCTTGAGTTTCTGAATTCCATCATTTGTTCCTCTTCTTTCCCAGATCTTGAGTACAGAAGAAGCCGACCAAACCACGAGACCAGTATTAGAGGATCCATTGCGAAGATAGCCGACTCCGAGGATCCCACAATCTGCTCGAGAGAGTTCTTCCACCAAAATCCTGAGAAGATCACTGTCTGGTTAGTAAACTATCTCTCCTCTCTATTTCTGTTCTGTTGAAAGTTCAGAGCGAAACCCTAGGTCTGGGAGTTTCTCAACCCCCAGCGATCTGTTACTTCTGAACTACTCTGATAATTTAGTTTCTTCTAAACTGTGCTTTCAATCCTTACCTAGTTTCCTTCAACTTAGTTTAGCTTTACTTTGAGTCAAAGCCAATTTCTGAAATAAAAAAAAAAAAAAAAAGAATTAATCTTAAATTTACTTCCGCATACGCTTCTTTATTCTTTGTTCTGCATCATTTTTGGTATCAGAGCTTCCGTTCTGCATCATTTTTGGTATCAGAGCTTCCGTTCTGCATCAAAAATCTCTTATAAGTGTTAAGTGCTGTGATAGGATAATTGAATGCAAAAGCATAATCAAATAAGAAAAGTATAACACAAATACAAGCAAATTATAGTGGTTCGGAGCAACCCAGCTCCTACGTCCACTATCCAAGATTACCACTTGGAATTTCTACTATATCCCCCACTAGAATACAGTCAGATTGTTTTAACAGGCTCACAATCCAAACCTCTATACTTTGGTTTTTAAACCGGGCTCACCAAAGAAACCCAACTTGGTTTTACCAGGATCACCAAGAACCCAACACTTGGTTTTAACATAGGCTAACCAAGAACCTATTTGGTTTTTAAACTGGGCTCACCAATAACCCAACAATTCAATAAAAGAATTGTAAAGAAAAGCAACAGAATGACAAATAGATTTGTATCGAATGGTTGCCGATGCAGCTCAAGAAAAGCCTAGTTGATTGCACTTCAATGTACTTGGTTGGCTTCTTCAACTTCTTTAATAAATGCTTCAAGCTTTAGTTGGTATTGGTGAAGGCTTGAAGATTGTCTTGAATGCTCTTGCAGTGCTCTCTTGCTCACAAGGTAGCTTGGATATTCAATTTAGCATTTACTCATCATCTCTTTTTTTCTCTTGTTTTTAAAGTAGTTCAAATCCCTCAAATATATAGTCCTATACTCTTCTCAGATGATTTTAGTTATTGTAGACCGTTGGGATGTGACATTTGACCGTTGGAGTACTTTTTGAATTCAAATTCTATGTTCTGGAACTAGCCATTATAAGTCTGAAATAGACCTTCGAGTCGACTCGGATCCTCAGAGTAGATCTGGTTGAGTCAACTCTTTTCAATTTGGTCGGCTCGATTGTACAGTGCTTTGATTCCTCACTCTATAAGAGTCAGCTCGCCTTGATTCTAGTCGACTCAGATCCTTAGTCCTTCAAAAATATAGTATGAAAGAGTTGGCTCTTTCTCTTTAGAGTCTGTTTGGTTGGCTGTAGTTCTCAGAGCTCTTTTTCTGGACTCTGAAGGAGTCGGCTCGAATCTCTGAAGAGTCAGCTCGTATGTTTGACTAAATGATAGAGTCGGTTCGAACTTCCTTTGGGTCGGCTCGCTTGTCTGATTCAAGAAGTGGTACTCTAAACAAGTCGGCTCAGGTTCCTTAGAGTCGGCTCGGATATTTGCGTGCCAGAAATCTTCATGTGTGCCATATGCCAGAGTCGGCTCTCTTCTCTTCGAGTCAGCTTGGATGAGTTCTTTAATGAATTTTCAATCCTTCTCCAGAATTCATCCAGCAAGGCTTCAAGCTTTCAAAATGCCTTCAAACTCTTCTTACAACATACTCAAGATAATTTTAAGCTTGAATATCCTAGAAGTAACCCATTTGATTGATTTTTACTTAAAATTTTCTTTGGGTTCTTCTTTACAAGATTCAATTACAATACAACTCAACACAAGAAATAGAAATGTAGGAGTTGAAATTGAGTAATGAATTTATCCTACAAAAACTTGTAAAACACTTGAAGAGTTGTTAGTAAAACAAATGCATGCTCCAATATTTTGATATCATCAAAATCACTTATGGGGTCAACAGATCATGAACTTGACTTGTTGATGTCCCTAGTTTTAGGTTCTTACTCAATTTATGTTAGGCTTGGGTCAATGCAATATATAGTTGGTTATTTTTGGACCAAGAAAAGGTGATGAAATCCTTCCCTTATATTGTGATAGGATTGTCCTAAAATGTTTTACAATGAATGCACATCCAATAATCTAGCTAATCAATATAACATAAAGACTAGGAATAAACATAAAGACTAGGAATAACATGCAATTCAAAATTCAAATTTTTAAATTTCAAATTTGAATTTAAAATTTAAATTTTTAAATTTTAAATTTTAGAATTCAAAATTCAAAATTTTATATTATGGTTAGGTGGATTCAAACTTAAATTGTGCCAGAAAATTTTAGAATCTAAGTTATTCTATAGGAGTAAACATGCAATGAAATACTCAATAAATCCAATCATGCAAGCATGCACTTAGCACAACAGGCCCTCCAATTTTGGATTATCATGTCTGGCCTTGGCTCATTACTCCCATGGATTATAAGTATACTTTTATATACTCGCTCAGGAGGTGTGATTTTCTTCAACTAGAGAGTAAGCTAGGAAAATAAAAATAAATTTTTGAAAATTCAGATATGAAATCTATGAAAAAAGATTTCAGATATGGTTTGGTCTAGAAAAATTACTTAAGAATTGCAAATTAAACTAAGATCTGAAAAGCTATGAGATGAGCTTTCAGGTCTAGTTCTTAGATGATGCAGAAATTTTCAGCAGCATGCATAACTTGTCCTAGTTAACCTGGCTCTGATACTAAAAATGATGCTGGATGAAAATGAAACTTTAAACTATGAAATCAGTAATCTAAAATGAGCAATGCTTCTACCACATATCAACAAGATTCATGCTTAGAGAGCAAATGATTTCAAAGAAAGAGACTACTAATAAGTTGTTACCCGTAATGTAGGTTTATTCATTTAAAAGTAAATGGACCTAATGGCTGAGAAACCATTCTAACTAGGATATGAACTTTCAAACAATCAGACCTAAGAGTCTAGGAGGGGTTCTCTTACCAACAATGAGCTCTCACACTTTTGGTGGTGGTTTAGTTTCAGCACTCCAAGGACTAGCGGATGGATTTGAAGACTATTACACCTTGGATGGAAGACTTCTAACATAGATGGTTATGAAGCAAAGAAAATCTCATCTTCAGCTTGAGATCATGGAGGATCCTGCAATGGAAAGCATTAGTGGTCGTGGGAGGTTTGATAGGACAAGAGAATTGAGAAAAAAAATTGAAAGGAGGGGAAGAAGGACAGTGGTTGGCATTTTCTTTGAACTAGGTTGAATAGATTGAGCCTCACGCCCTCTCCCTCATAGAGTGTCAATGTAACAAAAGCAATGGTAGAAGAAGAAGGAAGCTTTTATTCATTCATAACATTAGCTTGATTACAAGAGGGTTAGGGGTATTTATAGACTTTCCTAGCCTTTTCAAATTTAAATTACAAGCTTAAAGAGTGGAGTGAAGAGTGGAGTGATAAGTGGGATTACATGCATGAAGAATGGAGAAATAAGTGGGGCATCCAACTTGTTTTCAAATTTGAATTCTTGGGCGCACAAATTGAGGTGATGTGGCATGGGAGGTGTTGTGTCCAAACAAAATTACAGCAAGCTTGAAATAACAATGAACCAGATTGAATTGATTCGATTTAGCTCCTAGTCGTCTTCTTGAAGAATTTGAGGATTGAAGAGGTTCCCAAGCTCGCTAATGGCATCTAGACAGAAATAGATGAATTCTGAATGAAGGCTAAATGGAAAGTGTTGAAAGAATGAATTGCCCCCAAAAGCCCCCTTTCACCATCGCATCTGCGGGTATTTATAGGTCAAAGAATTAACCGCTTACAGCTGGCATCCACCTGTAAAACGGTTAATCCAAGGTATGAGCACGTGCAGCCAAAGTTGTTCGTAACCAATTAATATTCTTCTTCAATTGATCAATTCCTACATAATTGATCGGCTGCTTCATAGTTGATCAACTCCACCATAGTTGATCGGCTCCATCACGGTCAATCGTCTCCACCAAAGTTGATCATCTTCACCAGAGTTGATCATCTTCACCAGAGTTGATCATCTTCACCAGAGTTGATCGTCTCCTCCAAAGTCAATCGTCTCCACCAGAATTGATTATCTTATGCACTACATAATTATTAACAAATTCTATTCTCAAATAAATCTATCAATTACCTGGAAGCGGATCAATCTTATGTTTGTTGATTATTAATCGACTTCACACCCTTTGGATGTTGATTAGTTAAGTACCAATCATATTCATGCCTTTTAGGCATTGATCGGTTTTATACCTTTCATAAGAGGGATTAATCATAGTTATGCCTTTCGGGCATAGATCAATTTCAATTTCAGGCTCTTAATAGGTTAACATAAACAGATCAATTTTATGATATCCCAACAATAGTCCCCCCAATTTCTGAGTCTATTAAATGGAAATCAGAAACTGTCAGAAATTTATGCTCTGGGACAACACGCCCAAATACGTGTCAAACTTTAACTGGGAAAACGGTTATAAGAACAAACCGCCGTATCTTCTTCTCATCATTATAACTTCTTCAAAATCCAAGAAAATCAAGATATCCTTGAAAATAATAAAGATATCCATCTTATCAGCAGATCGCAGCCACCGTACCATAAAAAGCTATTTTGACCCTTCGAGAAACCCAATTTCCATTAAATACTTAAGGACAAATGGCTAAATCTGGTTCATTCTTATTATTTGCAAGAGATCTTGGTCCGTTGGAAGGTATTATATAAACACCACCCTTCTCAGAAAAATGGCTTTCTTCTATTTCTACCTTTTTGCTTTAGGAGCGAAAGAAAAACTCCACAGGTCAGCTTCTTATTTCTCTTCTTTTCTTCCAAGTTAATCTTCCTGTATTTTCTTTCTTCATCATGGTTAGGATCTTAGAAACCAGCCATATAAGAAATCCTGAAAATCCTAAAGAATCCAGTTCTCAGCAACAAAGAAAACAAACCGAACAAGTAAAAATAGGGGATATTAGATCTTCTCTGTTCGAACATAGAATTTTAGCATTAAAACAGCATTATAACATTAATAATGAGTATGGTGTAATCCTCCCTCTTTCTGAAGATCAAATAGATCGGCTCCCTTTTGGTAGCATAACCATATACGAAGAACATCTAAGGGCCGAACGTAGATTCCCGATCCATCCTTTCTTTCTTACGATCTTCAAATTATATTGGGTATTACCATCCCAACTAACTTCTAATAGCATTCGAATTATTTGTGGTTCCTTTGCAAGGACGCGGATATAACTCCAAAAACTTTACTTTTTACTTCTTTATTCGTATTGAAATGAGATTTTCATGGTCATGGATGGTGGGTAATCAACCCATGACATGGTCGGAAATTTATTTCGGGACTTCCTTCAGCCATTCATGGCTGGAAACCCGGTTTCTTTTATATTATCTCCAAAATCCCCTGGGACATTATCACTAGCCATAGGGACCCTCGACTAACCCCTAACGATGGCAAAAAGGTTTTGGCTCATGATTAAGAAGATTACAAGAAGCTTACCGGGATAGAAGTTCCTCTGATTAAAGAACTCCTTGATGAAAGAGGGCTCTTTTCAGCAGAAATCAGCCCAAAGCCTTCTTTAGATATTTTTATCACTGATATTATTTTATCATCCCTTCTAATCAATGTCTTAATTTCTGATTTCTTATTTATGGCAGACATATCAGTCATGGTTGACGTCCGAAAGCTTCGAAAGCTTGCAAAGAAAAGAAAGGCGGAAGCCACTTCCTCTATTCAAGAAGAGAGGAAGATCAAAAAGCTGAAGAAGAAAGCTCTGATTAATCCAGCGACTTCACCAATAGTAACAAGACCTGATTCTCCGATTGTGATAGCCAGTGTATCGGAGGATGATGAAGTCCCTTTATCGACATCCCTTCAACCTCCCATACAAAGGCAAACAACAAATATTCCAAGAGATGACCCACTCTCTTGCCCTGCTGATCAACTGGATAAGGGCAAAGCTCCGATGAGGGAAGAGGAAGAAAGAATCCCAGCTGCAAATATTTCGACTGGTTTTCCCATATATGCTGATGATTCGAGCCTGAACGACCCAACTTTGGCCCGTCAACTTATGAAGTCCATAATAATTCCAAGAGACTTGGAAATAACAAAGTCCCAGCAAATTGACGACACAATTTTGCAACTTCATCCAACAGTACTAAAGGTATGAGTTACACTTATATTTTGAATAGATATTTAATCGTCTTCTTCAGTTTTGGAAAATCTGATTAATACAAAGTATGAAATAATAGCTCATCCATGGGATCAGTATCATGGATGAAAGTTTGAAAAGCTTTGATCAGTTCCGCAAAGCCATGAGTAACGAAGTGAACGTGGCAAAGGCAGAGAAAGAAGTAGCCGAAGAATTGAAAAATTCTATGAAAAAGAAATTGGGAGAAGCGACGATTAAAATTTTGGTATTAGAGGCAGAATTAAAAGAAACAAGATCAAAAATGAACAATATGGAGTCTAAGCTAAAGAAGAAAAATAAGAAGATCCAATCTCTATCCCTTAAACTGGAGGGAGCTGAAGAAAAAATTACAATGACCGAAAAGAAAGTTTTAGTAGCCGAAGAAAGGGTTTTAACAACAATCAAAAGAATCGAACAAGCTGTTGAAGAGGCTATAAATGGGGCAGTCAAAAAATATGTCCAATCAAAAGCATTTGATGACAAACTCCATGAGGCAGGAGTTGAAAGCTACAACCACGGTCTTGCTGATTGTCTGAAGAAGGTAAAGAAATTTTATCCAGATCTCGACACTTCAAAAATAGAAGAAGATTCCGATGAAGAGGACTCTGACGAAGAAAGCTCAGATGAGGAAAATCAAACTAACGAATCAATTACTGATCAAGTAGAAAGATCGACCGGAAACCAAACTGAACAATTGGTTGGAGATCAAATCGAAGGACAGGTGTTAACTTCTCAAATTCTAGAAGAAAATTTACCAGTTCCTTCTATAAATCAAAATGAAATAGAAGAAAGTTCCATCAGAATCAATGTAATGGATTGATGATGTAACAACTTAGTTCACTTTTTAATGAAAAATCCTTCTTCTCAATGTTTGTCGGATCACGGAAGAGTATAAAATGATCAGATTAAATGAATAAGTTTCCAAGGAAATCTGATCTAATCGTGAATTCTTTTAATTAAATCATAAGCATTAAATAATATCATCTTATTAAATAATAGTTTCTAACGGAGTAATTCGATCAAATGATACGGTCCTTAACTTTTTTTTAAAAAAAAGAAAATAGCTAGTATAGAAATAGTTTTTAGGTTGTCAGGCTACTTTTCCAAATAAGGTAAGTAATTATACCAACTTCGCCAGATGTAGTCTTTTTGTTAGAAGTGCAGTTGAAAGCCATATAACCGTAATTGCCAGAACCCGAAAGGATGCATGAAATTTGAAATTCAAATCACATGCCTTTATATACATACCGTACAACTGACCTTCTGAAGATCAGAAACAATGCTCGAATTCCCACCAAATCAAATCTAAATTGTGTCAAAATCTCCTGATATCTCGGAACTTGAGCCATGAATCATGACAACTGGCACCCTCTATATAAAGGGGTCATAAGTCCAAGGCTTTGCATCACTTTGTCTAAGGTATAGCCTTAAAAAAAAAGTCTTCATCTTCATCGTATTCAAAAGATGAGATCAGTTGATAAGAAATCACATCAGATGTCGAAAAGAAAAGTGGGACCAGTATGATTCAGAGAAGAAAGGTCGTGCGTGAGAAGAAGCCGTTTATCAAAAAGTATTTCCAACAGATCAACAGTTCCTGAATATATCTCATCTTCATCTGAAGAAGAGAATCCCTCCATTCCTGTTTTGGAAGAGACAGACCAAGATCCACCTACAAAACATATCCCATCAGAAAAAGGAAAAGCTCCGATAGAAGAATTAGCCGACCCAACTGATAGTAAGCCCGTTCAAGTATTGGTTGCCGACATGAGTGTTAACAATCTGAAACTGGCAAAAACCATAATACAATCCACTATTCTTCGAAAGATTGGGAGACTGATGGGGGACTAATATGCATGCAATTCCTTTTGTATGTTTTATATGTGGAGTTAGGTGATTAATTCCCGAATTTCAGATCAAAATTATTTGTAGGAAATTTTGTATGAATTTTTGAAGATCAGCATGCAGATTAGGACCTAGAAAAGTAGCAAAGAAGGACCGCCAGGGCTGAGAAGCCTCGGTTAGGGCAAGTCTCCTACAATAAAACTACTGGAGGTAGAGGGGGTATACCTGACAACGTCTAAAGTGCTCGGTGAAGATCGTAGCGAAGGGGTCTCTCGTTCCTCGATGGATGCGGCCTGGAAAACTGAGCCAAAGACCCGCGGAACCCGGCTTTCTGCTCGGTGGTCCGATTGAGGCTTGGCTGGAGTCATTGGATTCGTAGGTACTCGGGGACCTGCAAACGACCTGTCAGGGATTAGAAAACTCAAAGGAAATCAAGAAAATAAAGGAAAATAGCAAAGGGAAGAAAGTTTTGGAGGGGGCTGGAAGGATTGTTGGCGGCAGGAAGATGGTTGCAAACACCGGGAAGAAGAACTCTCAAACCCCTTTATGCACACAGTAGGGTAATCACACAAAGAAAAGAGGAACTCAAGGTTTATTTCATATATCAAAATCTCCCTTCATACAAGAGGCTAGGGTCCTTTAAATAGACCCTTAACCTTGGGCTCCAAGTAAGGGCACATAAGTCTTTACATGAGAATCCTTTTCCCTCTCAAACCCTAGCTAGAAAATAAGGAAACATTAGATAGAAAAAATCCCTAAAAATTCTCTTGACTTAGCCAACACTCCAAGGACACCTAGGAGGGCGTGTTAGGCTTCTAGGAGCAGCAAGAGGCCGGCCCAAAGGGGCTCGGGTGCATAGGTTTGGGCCTTTGGAAGCTGGGGTGGCCTGGTAGCCAGGTAGTAGGAATATTCCCTGGTATCTTGCTTCTTAGGGGCTTGGGGTTGGCGCTTGGGCTTGATTTCTTTGGGCTAGGATATAGATGGACCTCTAGAATCATGGATGCCCTGGTCTATGAATATACTTTGGCATCTGGAAGGGAATCTGGGCATTTGGAGGGCATCTGCAAGAAATCAGGGTTTTCTGAATTTTCCTCCTGGGGTCTTCAAATCTTCAAGCTGGGTTGGACTTGGGCTATACTTCCATGTCTTCAATCTAGTTGGACTTGGTCTTCACTTGTATGATATAGTCTTGAGTCTTCAGTATGCTTGGACAGGACTCAATAAAATAAAATTAGCTCAACATGAGCTGACTAATACTGAACTGAACTAGCTCAACATGAGCTGACTAGTACAGAATTGAAACTCAAAAGACTCAAATAACAACTAAAATGGACTTAGATGGGCTAAGCCCTTATTACAGATGGACTCATAAATTATTGATCAATTCATAGAGGGTTGAAAAGCCTCTGTCTTATTCTGGTGCCTTCGGTGTCCCCACCAATTCTCCCAGGGTGGGAGGAACTCGACCCTGTCGAGTGAAGATCAAGCTGGCTCACATATCTCTCGAGGAGGTCTAGGTTGAGGTGCTGCAAGTCCTCTCGAGAAATCCATGAATCATTCGACTCTGGCCGGCCTTGCCATCGGACCAGGAAGCATTGATAACCGTGGCCCCAGGTCATAATGGCTTGATCGTCCAGGATACGCTCGATCTGTTCTCCTCTCTCAGGCCAAATTTATTAGTGGACACTCTGGGTTAGGGTCACTCACAATGAAAAGGAATAGGTTCAAAAGCCTCACTAGGTATCGCTGCCAGTTCCCTGTACTCAACCAGGTCTATAATATTGAAGGTAGAACTAATGCCCAAATCCGAAGGCAATTCTAACACATAGGCATTTGATCCAACCTTCTTTAACACTTTAAAAGGTCTGGCTCTGCGAGCATGAAGCTTCTTTTAGGCCTATGCCTAACCAAAATAGAATCCACTACATCAAATTCTTTGATCCATCTTCGGAAATTAGCCAGTTTGTTTAAAATTAGTGTAGGTGGTGAACATGCTGGGCACATGCAGGCTGCTAACAAGATGATGCAAAGGACTCAAACCTACACCTAACAGACTCGACTCTGCATTCCTATGGAAGGAAATTTTATTGAACTCTTTAGACCTAAACCTAAGAGAATATAGGTTCTCTAGGTTTGATCCTAGCTTGACATGCACATGAAAATTTACAGTGAACTCCTAGCAAATTCCAAAGAGTATGCCAGAAGTAAGATGCAAACCTAACATGCGTGATGAATGCATGCAGTATGTTAATCTCAGTTAAATGCAATATAATAATCCTAGAAATGCTGGAGGTGTCAGGAAAGGGCATAAAATAAGAAGTGGATTCAGAATTAGTTTGGTAGGGTAGGGAAAAAGGTTCAAGGTTAGTTGGATAAAGTAAGATAAAAGAAGGGGCATTAGGGACTAATCCTAGACTAATGAGGTTAACCTTACGGGGTTACGGTATATCTATGGGGTTTGTATAATGGAAGGATGGGTTATTAATCTCAGGGAAGAGGTCCTTAATGGAAACTATAGGAGGAGGCTCATCCTGAGGATACTGATTCAAAGAGATCAGGTCCTTAATAAATTCTTCAGGTTCTTATATTTTAGGACTAGACTCTATAATTTGGCTCTCCTCTATGGTTTCCTCTGGTAAGGCTCTAGTAGCAGTACCTACGTTCTCTTCCTCTATTTGTTCTTCCACTATAGCTTTAGGTCGGATGTGGTCAAGGTCAACTACCTCTAGGTTGGCTCTTACCTGGGTATCTATTGGGTCAGCTAATTCTAGGTCATCTAAAGGTGTCTCCTCTTCTCCTTCATACTCATCCACTAGGCTTGCATCAGCTTCATACACTTCCACGTTAATGTAAGCCTTGTGAATCTCAGGAATGGTTGAAGAAGGTCGGCTAGCATGAAATTGGTTAGGTTCTGGTCTCTGATTATGGGTACTACTCCTAGTAGGTTTAGGTTGTATAAGGGGTAGTGGCTCACTACTGGGTTCATATTTAGGGATACTAATCCTATGGGGTTCAAGTTGACTAGGGGGAGCATGACTAGTACTAGGCTGATACTTAGGGGTTATGGGTTCTCTGGACTCATAGGACAAGGGTGCAGATCTATGGGTCATGGGATTATAGGATCTGGGGTCATAGAATTTTGGGTCAGCTCTATGGTCAGGTTCTAAGGATGGATCATGGTATGGGGTCCTCCTAAGGTTGGGCTCCCTATATGGGTCAGGATATTGAGTTCTCCTAGGGTTGGACTCCCTATATGGGTCAGAATATTGGGTTATCCTAGGGTTGGACTCCCTATATGGGTCAGAATATTGGGTTCTCCTAGGGTTGGACTCCCTATATGGGTCAGAATATTGGGTGTTGGGTCTACTAGGCTCATGGGATATGGGCTCATAGGTTCTAGAGTCATAGGATTTGGAGTCATAAGATCTATAGGTTGTGGGTATACTAGGCTTATAGGGAGAGGGTAAATAGGATCTATCTTCCTGGTCTACAAAATCCTGATTGGTCCTTCTAGGACTAACCTTAGGGATTGGGTCATGACGATGGGCTCTCCTAGGTTCAGCCTCAAGGTATGGATCAGGGTTTAGGGTCCTCCTAGGTTCAGTATCATAGTATGGGTCATGACGATGGGCTCTCCTAGGTTCAACCTCTCAGTAGGGATCAGGGTTTGGGGTCCTCCTAGGTTCAGTATCATAATATGGGTCATGATGATGGGCTCTCCTAGGTTCAGCCTCAAGGTATGGATCAGGGTTTGGGGTCCTCCTAGGTTCAGTATTATAGTATAGGTCATGACGATGGGCTCTCCTAGGTTCAACCTCTCGGAAGGGATCAGGGTTTGGGGTCCTCCTAGGTTCAGTATCATAGTATGGGTCATGACGATGGGCTCTCCTAGGTTCAACCTCATGGTAGGGATCTGGGTTTGGGGTCCTCCTAGGTTCAGTATAATAATAAGGGTCATGGCGATGGTCTCTCCTAGGTTCAACCTCACGGTAGGGATCATGGTAAGGGGTTCTCCTAGGGTTGGGCTCCTTATATGGGTCAGAGTATTGGGTTCTCCTAGGATTGGACTCCCTATATGGGTCAGAGTAGTGGGTTCTCATAGGGTTGGGCTCTATGGTTTCACTAAGTTGAGTTGGGTTGAGGCTATTGGTCTGGGTCAACTGAGTCATTTAGGTAATTAACTGGGTAGACATCTGGGCCATTTGGTCTATAAGGGCTTGAATCCTAGCTTCCTTCTTATCCATGGGTTCAGGGAGATGGTGGATGAGATGGGACTCCTGATCTAATGCTCATGCAAGACTCGATCAAACCGACTACAGCTAACTAGACCTAGAGTCTAAAACTATGGGCTCAATCAGGGTGGCAAACTAGCCTATAATAATCCTGTACTCAGCCAGGCAGGTGTAAGGGGAGTGTTAGGTCCCTGATTGCTAATCCTAGACACCAATCAGAAATTGGCCAGGTAGGCGGACCACCACACAAGTCCTTCAGGATTGAATTCCTGAACCACCGTTCTAGACACTGAGCACAAGGCACACATAGGTTAGCTTGACAATGATCTGACACTTAGCCCGGACCCGACCAGTTGGTGTCCCTAGCCTGCTAGGGCAAATTAAGTCTAGTTAATTTTAGGTTAAGGCTTGGGAATGAATGCAAGGGATGTGGTTTTGGGCTAAGGAGAGGTGATCAAATCCTCCCCCCATCTGATATAGCAAGAGTGCCCTTAAAAGTAAACTATGCAATGATGGCAAGCAGATGAGGATGCAAATTAGGGTTTAGGTGTTTTTGGTATTTTTGGAGAATATGTATTTTTTTTTTTGGTATTTTCTTAAATAAAAGAAAACTTGCAAATTATGGCATAATATTCAGGAAATATACTAAAATTAAAAGATATGCAAAAGATGCTAAACAAAACCCTAAAACTTCCAAACTTATCTTGCTGAAAAAAATAGAGCCAAAAATTTGCAGGTGGTATTTCGGCTTGAAGAAAGTGCACAAGCTAAAATAAAATCTGAAACAATTCTGAAAATTATTGTGAATTAAGATGAATCTAGAAAAACAAATTTCAGAATTTTTGAAGTTTCGGTCAGGGAGAAATAATTTAAATAACAAAGCATATATGGACTAAAAAATTGCAGAAAATAAGCCCTAATCTAAGCTCTGATACCAAATGATGGGGGAATAATATGCATGCAATTCTTTTTGTATGTTTTACAAGTGGAGTTAGGTGATTAATTCCCGAGTTTCAGATCAAAATTATTTGTATAGAATTTTGTATGAATTTTTGAAGATCAGCATGCAGATTAGGACCTAGAAAAGTAGCAAAGAAGGACCGCCAGGGCTGAGAAGCCTCGGTTAGGGCAAGTTCTCCTACAATAAAACTACTGGAGGTAGAGGGGGTGTACCTGACAATGTCTAAAGTGCCCGGTGAAGATCGCAGTGAAGGGGTCTCTCGTTCCTCGATGGATGCGGCCTGGAAAATCGAGCCAAAGACCCGCGGATACCCAGCTTTCTGCTCGGTGGTCCGATTGAGGCTTGGCTGGAGTCGTTGGATTCGTAGGTACTCGGGGACCTGCAAACGACCTGTCAGGTGTTAGAAAACTCAAAGAAAATCAAGAAAACAAAGGAAAACAGTAAAGGGAAGAAAGTTTTGGAGGGGGCTGGAAGGATTGTTGGCGGCAGGAAGATGGTTGCAAACACCGGGAAGAAGAACTCTCAAACCCCTTTATGCACACAGCAGGGTAATCACACAAAGCAAAGAGGAACTCAAGGTTTATTTCATATATCAAAATCTCCCTTCATACAAGAGGCTAGGGTCCTTTAAATAGACCCTTAACCTTGGGCTCCAAGTAAGGGCACATAAGTCTTTACATGAGAATCCTTTTCCCTCTTAAACCCTAGCTAGAAAATAAGGAAACATTAGGTAGAGAAAATCCCTAAAAAATCTCTTGACTTGGCCAACACTCCAAGGACACCTTGGGGGCGTGTTGGGCTTCTAGGAGCAGCAAGAGGCCGGCCCAAAGGGGCTCGGGCGCATGGGTTTGGGCCTCTGGAAGCTGGGGTGGCCTGGTAGCCAGGTAGCAGGAATATTCCCTGGTATCTTGCTTCTTAGGGGCTTGGGCTTGGAACCTGGGCTTGATTTCTTTGGGCTAGGATGCAGATGGACCTCTAGAATCATGGATTCCCTGGTCTATGAATATACTTTGGCATATGGAAGGGAATCTGGGCATTTGGAGGGCATCTACAATAAATCAGGTTGGACTTGGGCTATACTTCCATGTCTTCAATCTAGTTGGACTTGGTCTTCACTTGTATGATATAGTCTTGAGTCTTTAGTATGCTTGGACAGGACTCAAAAAAATAAAATTAGCTCAACATGAGCTGACTAATACTGAACTGACTAGCTCAACATGAGCTGACTAGTACAGAATTGAAACTCAAAAGACTCAAATAACAACTAAAATGGACTCAGATGGGATAAGCCCTTATTACAGATGGACCCATAAATTATTGATCAATTCATAGAGGGTTGAAAAGCCTCTGTCTTATTCTGGTGCCTCTGGTGTCCCCACCAGAGACGGCCATCAAACAGTGATGCAGAACAAATAAGATGATGCGATGCGGAAGTAAATTAAGACTAATTTTTTTTTTTTTTTTTTGTGTTTTGTTAGAAGTTGGCTTGACTCAAAAACAAGGCTAACTAATATTGAAAGAAAATATGCACTGAAAGAAAGCACAATTCAAAAGAGTAGATTATCAGAGTAATAAAGAAGTAGGATCGTTGGGGATTGAGAAATCCCCAGACCTAGGGTTTACTCCTCTTTCAAGAAACAGACGAAGAGAGAAGAGAAGGTTTTATACCTAACTGTGATATCTCTCTTTGCTTCAATTGAAGGACACTCTCGAGCAGATTGTAGGATCCTTGGAGACGAGGTATCTTCGCAATGGATCCTCGGATTGTAGTCCTATGGCAAGGTTGGCCTTCTTCTCATACTCTGGATCTGGAAAGGATGAAGAACAAGATAAGGATGAAGAAACTCAAGGAAGAGACCTTTACCTGGGATAGCTCCGGACTGCTCGAACTTTGAAGATGAGGGAAGAGTATGGAGGTGGCGGTGGAAGATGGAGTGGATTTAGGGTTTGGCTGGTAGGGCGGCGGCTTGCAGATGAAAAGGACCTAGGGCTTGATATAATGGGCGATGGCTTGGAGAAGGAAATGGCGGCCTTGAATGAAGTGGGAATAGGGTTTAGAAATTTGGGTGTTGGCGACTAGGATGATGAAAGGAAATTAGGGTTGGCAGCCAAGGATGAAAGCAGGGCAGGGTTTTGGTAACTTTGGAGATCTCTCACCTCCTCAAGGCTCCAATGGAACCCGGATTTACTCCCTCACGGAGCTCAACACTCAAAGAAGTGAGGAAGAAGAGAACACAAGGTTGCTCAACACAAGAAAAGATTTCATTTACTCATTCTCATCAAAAGATTACATAAGGGTCCAATATATAGACCTTGCAAGAGAAACAAAATTACACTACTTCTCATGTGGGACTAAACATTCATCCTAAGCATGAAAAACTTTCCCTTAACTGACCAGGCTTCTTTCCTTGGAGTGGGCAGCCTCAAATGCAAGGTGATGGCTTCATATGGCAGGTATGTGGGGCACCTCCTAGTTCTTCTCCTTAAGTCATGGGTTTTCCTTCCATGACTTGCTCTTTTTTGGAAGAAAATACTCATCTCCTAGTCTTTCTCCCCAAGACTAGGCTCCTTCCATTCATAGCCAGGTACTTTAGGCAAGTGTGGATGCCTACCTTGAAGTCATCTCCAAGAAAAATCCCCTGCTCCTTTAGCTTGGTTACTTTTGGCAGCTTGTGGGCGCCTTCCTTGACTTCTCCTAAGAAAATTTTCTTGATCTCTTGGGCGTGGGGACCAGGGACACTGGGATGAAATGTGGCACCAACTGGTCCTGGGAGTGTGGCGTCCACTTGCATTTGGCCTTGGAAGAAAAATGACGCCCTAGGGAATGGCGCCAACCAGGACTTGACTTGGACTTAGACTGAGTCAACATGACTCAACAAAATGAAATGCAGACTCAAAGAAATAAAATAATCTAGTTGACCAGGTCAACCCTTATTACAAACCTTAATCTTCGGGCAAGGTCATTCAGAGATCCAGATGGAACCCTGAAGTCTTCTTCTGATTCTGGTGCCCGCACCAATTCTCCCAGGATGGGAGGAACTCGACCCTGTCGAGTAAGGCTCAAGTTGGCTTTGGTATCTCTCCAAGAGATCTGGATCCAGCTCTTGTAATTCATCTCGGGAGATCCAAGAGTCATCAGAATCTGGCCTTCCTTGCCAGCGGACCAGGTATCTTTGGTATCCTTGATTACGAGTAGAGATAACCTGATCGTCCAGGATCTTTTCAATCTGTTCTTTCCTCACTGGCCAGTTTGTTGGTGGACACACAGGGTTGGGTTCACTCTCAAGAATAGGATTAGGCTCAAAAGGCTCACTAGGAATCACAGCTGGCTCTCTATACTCTACTAGGTCTGTAATGTTGAAAGTGGGGCTAATGCCTAGTTCTGGAGGCAACTCGAGCACATAGGCATTGGATCCTACTCTCTTCACCACTCTAAATGGTCCAGCTCCTCTAGCATGTAACTTTCTAACAAATCCAGGAGGATACCATTCAGGCCTTAACCTAATTATTACATAGTATCCCTCAACAAAAGTTTTGACTCACCTTTGAGAATCAGCCAACTTCTTATAAGTTTCATTACTTAAATTTATTTTGGCATGAATTTCTTTATGCAAGTCTTTTATATGATGTGCAAAAACTTCAACAAACTCAGAGACTCGTGTGTGGACTGGTAAAGGGGCTAGGTCAAGAGGTGTGTGAGGTTTGTACCCATGCACAATTTCAAATAGACTCTTACCTGTAGACCTATTGACCGAGTCATTGTATGCAAATTCAGCCCTAGGTAAGTACAAATCCCAATTCCTAGTGTTTTCACCAACAAGACATCTTAGCAGATTGCCTAAGCTACGGTTCACTACCTCGGTTTGGTCATCGATTTGGGGATGATAGGAAGTTGAAAACTTAAGTTTTGTCCCTAACTTATGCCAAAGGGTTTTCCAAAAATAGCTGGTGAACCGGACATCCCTATCTGAAACAATTGTCTTAGGTAGGCCATAGAGTCTAACTATCTTATTAAAGAACAGGGTGGCTACCTTAGATGCATCAAAAGTCTGGGAATAAGGCAAGAAGTGGGCCATCTTAGAAAATCGGTCGACTACAACACAGATAGAGTCATGCCTCCTCTGGGTCTTAGGCAAACCTAACATAAAGTCCATACTCACGTCTTGCCAAGGACGATCCGGGACAGGGAGTGGGATATAAAGGCCGGTGTTCTGTTTTCGCTGTTTGGCAACAGCGCAGGTCCGACACCTAGCCACAATGTGTGCTACATCTCTTTTTAAGCTAGGCCAGAAAAAGTGGTCTTCAACAGCCGGGTGGTATTGTCTTTTCCAAAATGGCCTGCTAGACCCCCAGCATGAATTTCCCAAATCAAAAATTTCCTAAGAGAAGTTCTAGGGATGCAAAGCCTATTCTTAAAGAACAGAAAGCCATCTAAAAGGGTATAATCCTTATGATCACTAGATGGTCCTTGAGCTAGATCCTTAGCACTAATTAGGTTCACTCCAGTCTTCATCTCTTTGACCTTATTGGGTCCTTTAGCTACATTGTCCTTAGGAGGGACTGAATGGATTGTGATCTTTTTCCCATTAAAAGTAAAGACACAGGTATTGGATTTTCCTAAGAGGGTGGCATCAAGATCATATAACCAAGGTCTCCCAAGAATTATACTGCTCACCCCCATGGGTAAGACATCACACCAAATCTTCTCTTGATAGGATTGAATCTGGATTTGGACCTGACATCTAGACTGGATGGGTATAGAGGTAGAGTCTACCCAAGAAACCTTGTAGGGGTTGGGGTGGGGGACTGGGGTTAAGCCTAACATTTTGACAGTGCTAGTAGAAATGGCATTCACACAGCTCCCACTATCTATGATGATCTTACATACCTTATCCCCTAATTTAAGGAAAGTCTGTAGGATGTTAGTCCTACGCCAATCCTCCTGAACTCTACTCTAGGACAGGATGCATCTCACAACTCCTAACTGGTCAGACTCTGTGGGTTCCTCCTCTCCTTCATACTCATCAACCAAGTTCATTCCGGCATCATAAACTTCTTCAAATTCCTCATTGGGCTCGGAATTCTCTTCCTCTCCCTCTTCTATGTAAAGGAATCTACGTGGGCACTGGCTAGAAACATGACCTACCCTATGGCACTTAAAATAGGCTATGGCTGTACTATAGCTGGAGATATGACCTGGTTTCTGACACTTAAAACAGGTGATACTAGAACTAGGGGTTCTCTGGGTGTCAGGTGCCTTACCTTTGTCCATGTGCCTAGGGGTGGGAATACCCTGAAAAGGTTTGCTAAGGGTAACTTGGCTAGGTCCATTTCTTGGGATTGGGGCACTAACCCTAGAAGGTATAGGTCCTCTCTGAAATTTCTCAATGTTCAGTGCAATCTAATAGGCTTGGTCTAGGTCAGTAACCTCTCTCAGAAACAACTACCTCTTAATGTCTTGCCTAAGTCCTGCCCTAAATCTAGACAAAGTGACCTCATGGGCTTCACTCACATCACATCTCATCAAGTACTCATCAAAGGTGGCTATGTAGTCTGAGACAGATTGGTTCCCTTGTTTCAAGGTTTGCCATTGGTCTAACAGATTCTGCTGGTATGAAATGGGTAGGTACTTATCTCTAAGCTTCTCTTTCATACCCTGCCAAGTGGTTATGGGCTCAACATTTCTTCTCCTAGTGGTTAGCTCAATGTTCCCCCAGTATAACCTAGCTTGACGCACTAACTTCATCTTGGCAAACTTGAACTTCCTTTCCTCAGACATGGTATACCACTCAAAGTACTGGTCCATCTCACCCTCCCAATCAGAATACACCTTAGGGTTTAAGCTACCATCAAAAGTGGGTGCATCTAATTTGATGTTCCGGATGAACCTATCATCTCTATCTTCAAGCTCTGGGTCAGGCCTCCTATGATTAGGTTCAGGATCTCTGTATAAAGGTATTCTAGGCTCTTGGTGTGGGTGAGGTTGAGGCACATTAAAATCTGGGTCAGGAGTCCAATTCTGATGTCTAGGTTCCTCAAGTACTTGGACTCGATCCCTAAGCTGGGTAAGATCCTCATGGACTTGATCCCTAAACTAGGCAACAGTATCAGTCATATCCTAACTCAATTTGGTCATACTTTCGGTAAGAGTTCTAATCATGGCCTCTAAATCAGGTTGGGTTTGACCAGGTTAGTAGGGTACTCCATTTCGGGTGGACATGATGATGCAAGCAAGCACATCGAATGAGACTCGACTGAAACGACTACGGGCTAACTAGACCTAGAGCCCAAACTAGATGCCCAATCAGAGTGGCAAGCTAGCCTGTAGTAACTCGAGACTTAGCCAGGCAGGTGTAAGGGGAGTGTTAGGTCCCTAATTGCCAATCCTAGACACCAATCAGTGATTGGCCAGGTAGGCGGACCAGCACACAAGCCCTTCGGGATAGAATCCCTAAACCACCATTCTAGACACTGAGTACAAAGCACATACAGAGTAACTAGACAAACTGACTCAACACTAGCCTAGACCCGACCAGTTGGTGTCCCTAGCCCACTAGGGCAAATTAGGTCTAATTAATTTTAAGATTAAAGGCTTAGGTTCGAATGCATGGGAGGTGGTTTTGGGCTAAGGAGAGGGTCTCAATCCTCCCCTTATGTTGCAACTTCGGTGCCCTTAAGATAGATTCAATTTATGCACACTCAAATAAAAAAATAGCTTGCAGAAAATAAAAAATAGAACAACAGTAAAATTGATCTCAGAAAATCTACATAAATTAATAAATCATGAGAATTTTATGTAAATTACTTTCAATTATATTGGTTCCAGAAAAATAAGAATTACTTAACTTAGAATTTTTTGCAGGGAGAAACAATTCAAATAACAGGGTAGTTATTGGCATAAAACAGAACGTGTGTCCCGTTTACAATCCCTGCCTAGAAGTTATAACCCAGTGGCACCACTACACGCCCTAGGAACCCCCGTGGAATGGGAGGAGGAGGCTTGCATCTCGCTTGTTCTTAGGACCGGACGGCTAGGGGAGTCTACTCTAGGCAGCAAAAGTAAAAAGGAATGAAAAAATAATCAAATAAGCAAGAACCCTAGACAGGGCTCGGATACCAAAAATGATGCAGAACAAACAAGATGATGCGATGCGGAAGTAAATTAAGACTTTTTTTTTTGTTTTTGTGTTTTGTTAGAAGTTGGCTTGACTCAAAAACAAGGCTAACTAATATTGAAAGAAAATATGCACTGAAAGAAAGCACAATTCAAAAGAGTAGATTATCAGAGTAATAAAGAAGTAGGATCGCTGGGGATTGAGAAACCCCCAGACCTAGGGTTTACTCCTCTTTCAAGAAACAGACGAAGAGAGAAGAGAAGGTTTTATACCTGATTGTGATATCTCTCTTTGCTTCAATTGAAGGACACTCTCAAGCAGATTGTAGGATCCTTGGAGATGGGCTATCTTCGCAAAGGATCCTCGGATTGTAGTCCTATGGCAAGGTTGGCCTTCTTCTCGTACTCTGGATCTGGAAAGAATGAAGAACAAGATAAGGATGAAAAAACTCAAGGAAGAGACATTTACCTGGGATAGCTCCGGACTGCTCGAACTTTGAAGATGAGGGAAGAGTATGGAGGTGGCGGTGGAAGATGGAGTGGATTTAGGGTTTGGCTGGTAGGGCAGCGGCTTGCAGATGAAAAGGACCTAGGGCTTGATATAGTGGGCGGTGGCTTGGAGAAGGAGATGGTGGCCTTGAATGAAGTGGGAATAGGGTTTAGGAATTTGGGTGTTGGCGGCTAGGATGATGAAAGGAAATTAGGGTTGGCGGCCAGGGATGAAAGCGGGGCAGGGTTTTGGTAACTTTGGAGATCTCTCACCTCCTCAAGGCTCCAATGGAACCCGGATTTACTCCCTCACGGAGCTCAACACTCAAAGAAGTGCGGAAGAAGAGAACACAAGGTTGCTCAATACAAGAAAATATTTCATTTACTCATTCTCATCAAAAGATTACATAAAGGTCCAATATATAGACCTTGCAAGAGAAACAAAATTACACTACTTTTCATGTGGGACTAAACATTCATCCTAAGCATGAAAAACTTTCCCTTGACCGACCAGGCTTCTTTCCTTGGAGTGGGCGGCCTCAAATGCAAGGTGATGGCTTCATATGGCAGGTATGTGGGGCACCTCCTAGTTCTTCTCCTTAAGTCATGGGTTTTCCTTTCATGACTTGCTCTTTCTTGGAAGAAAATACTCATCTCCTAGTCTTTCTCCCCAAAACTAGGCTCGTTCCATTTATAGCCAGGTACTTTAGGCAGGTGTGGGCGCCTACCTTGAAGTCCTCTCCAAGAAAAATCCCCTGCTCCTTTAGCTTGGTTACTTTTGGCAGCTTGTGGGCACCTTCCTTGACTTCTCCTAAGAAAATTTTCTTGCTCTCTTGGGCGTGGGGACCAGGGACACTGGGATGAAATGTGGCGCCAACTAGTCCTGGGAGTGTGGCTGGGAGTGTGGCATCCACTTACATTTGGCCTTGGAAGAAAAATGATGCCCTAGGGAATGGCGCCAACCAGGACTTGACTTGGACTTAGACTGAGTCAACATGACTCAACAAAATGAAATGCAGACTCAAAGAAATAAAATAATCTGGTTGACCAGGTCAACCCTTATTACAAACCCTAATCTTCAGGCAAGGTCATTCAGAGATCCAGATGGAACCCTGAAGTCTTCTTCTGATTATGGTGCCTGCACCAAACAGGGAGTGAAAGAAACCTTATCTTCCATTTATCCAAAAATCTTGAAGGTAAGCGATATTCTTTTCTTTTCTTTATGACAAACTACTTATATCCTAACAATATACAAAACCTTTTATATAGTTTTTTAGCGATATCTCCATGATTGAAAGAGGTTGGGATTAGGCACATAACCTTCAAGAAGATCTTCGGAGGCAATTAATAATAGCTAAGAAAAAGAAAAATAAAGTCGTTGCCGATAGAAAGGTCTTCAGGACAGAAGTTCTCTTTTTGACGGCGAAGATTATATCTCTGCAGAAGCAATTAAAACAAAATGAAGTATATATCCATCAACTTATGGAAGATGGGGCCAAAAGGAGAAAGATACTCAAGCAAGCCGATGAAGCCATAAAAGAAAAGACTCAAGCATACGAAAAGGCACTGAGTCAAAATCTGCTGATAAAGAAGAAAATATCACTTCTTGAAGAAAGTTTGAAGAAAACTGAATAAGAAAATATTTTGCTGACCCAACAGAAGTCTCTTGTGATTGATGAATTCATGAAATCTGACGGTTTCTCCAGGGGAATAGAAAAAGTGGGAGCCAAAGGTTATGATCTTGGTTTTAAAGATTGCCTTAATAAGGTCAAAAAAATTATATCATGACCTTGATTTTTCCCCTATCTCCCTAGATTTTTCTGTATGGAAAGAAGGACATCCCAGCAATGATCTAACAAAGTCCCCTATTGAGGAAACATCAAGCCAAGAGAATACTCCAGTTGATCAGACCATTCAAAAAGAAGCCATTTAATATATGTAATAGAGAATTGATGATAGCTTTTCTTCCATTTATTTCCTTCTTTTTCTTTTTGTGACAGAATATTAATGAAATCTTTTATTTCTCCTTAATCAATCAGCAAACCATCAAGAACAAATGAATTAGTATATTAGATCAATCTATTTTGTCAAAATGTAATATAATTTTTATTCTGATCATTAAGTACCGATTGAGTTAGTGGATCAGACTAGCTCGATTTGTCAGATTATGATCAGCTTATCAGGCCGATCTTTGGATCAGTTGTTCTGATCATTAAGTACCGATTGAGTTAGTGGATCAGACTAACTCGATTTGTTGGATTATGATCAGCTTATCAGGCCGATCTTTGGATCAGTTGTTATGATCATTAAGTACCGATTGAGTTAGTGGATCAGACTAACTCGATTTGTCGGATTATGATCAGCTTATTAGGCCAATATTTGGATCAGTTGTTCTGATCATTAAGTACTAATCGAGTTAGTGGATTAGACTAACTCGATTTGTCGGATTATGATCAGCTTATCAAGCCGATCTTTGTTTTCTCTATTTTTTAGAGAATATTGAAAAATAAAATATTTCCTTCATATAGCAAAAGAAAGAGAAAGAAACTATTTTTATTGATGGTATTTGCATAGATTTTCCACATTCCATGGCCGTGCCAAGGGATAACCATCTAGACTTTCAAGTCGATAGGTCCCTGATCGTACAACTTCAGTGATACGATAAGGGCCTTCCCAATTTGGAGCAAGTTTGCCTTGTTCAGTTGGTCGGGATATAGTGGTTCGACGTAGAACAAGATCCCCGGTCTGAAATATTCGGGCCTTTACTCTTGAATTATAATACCGCGCCACCCTTTGTTGGTAAGCTGCCATTTTCAATTATGCCTATAACCTAGAATTTTCAACTAGGTCAAGATCCAATTTCCTCCGATTATCATTATCAGATTCTGCAAAACTATCAGTTCTTCTGGAATGAAGGACGATTTCTACAGGTAGCATAGCTTCACTCCCATAAGCCAAATTAAACAAAGATTTGCCTATTGAAGATCGAGGAGTTGTTCGATAAGCCCATAGAACAGAGTTGAGTTCATCAGCCCAAGATCCTTTAGTTTCATTTAATCGGGTTTTCAACCCATGGAGGATTGTCCGATTGGTTACCTCAGCTTCCCCATTAGCTTGAGGATGTCCGATGGATGTCAATTTATGAAGAATTCCATATTGAGCACAGAAATCCTTGAACTTCTGGTTATCAAATTGTCTTACATTATCCGTGATAATCGCATGAGGGATTCCAAATCTATATATAATAGAATTTTTGACAAATATTTCAACTTTTGCTTCAGTGATTAAAGCTAGAGGTTCAGTTTCTACCCATTTAGTAAAATAATCAATAGCGATGATCAAAAACTTCCACTGCCCAGAAGCTGGAGGAAATGGACCAAGTATATCCATTCCCCATTGAGCAAATGGCCAAGGAGCTCTTAGTTGTGTCAACTGACTAGCTAGATGCCTTTGGATATTTTCATATCTTTGACAAAAATCATATTTTCTTACAAAATCTGTAGCATCCTTTTGCATGGTCGGCCAGTAATACCCTTGCATTATGATTTTGTAGGCTAAAGACTTTCCTCCCAAATGATCACCACATATCCCCTCATGCATTTTCCTAAGGGCATAATCAGCATCCGAAGGAGACAAACACTTCAGCAATGGCTGAGAAAATGATTTTTTATATAGTAATCCATCTAGGATGACATATTGAGCAACAAATTTTCGAATCTGCTTAGCTTCCGTATTATTTTCAGGCAGTATCCCTTCAATCAGATATTTGACTATCGGATTCATCCAATTCATTTTCGATTCTATTTGAAAAATTTTTTCATTCTCAGTTGCCGAGATACTCGAAATCTCCAAATGTTCCACAAAAATTTGACCCATTTGTTCAGGTGCAGAAGTAGCTAATTTGGATAATTAATCGGCCTGAGAATTTTCGATTCTAGGGATGTGATTGATTTCCCATGAATCGAATAAAGCCCCCAATTCTTTAACCTTCTTTTGATATAAACTTAAAGTAATATCATGAACCTTAAAATCTCCTTTTACCTGATTGACAACCAGCTGCGAATTAGATAATACCTTCAATCTTCTGACATTTACCTCCTTCATAATTTTCAAACCCGCTAGAAGAGCTTCGTATTCAGCTTGATTATTAGAAGCCTTGAAAGAAAACCAGAGTGCATACTTTATGACATCTCTATAGGGGCTAGACAAGATTAATCCTGCTTCGTAACCAGAAGAGTTAGACACCCCGTCTACATGTAACACCCAGGGTGCATCGGTCACTTCTACTTCAACAGATGGTTCACTGTCATTCCAGGTACATTCGGCTATAAAGTCAGCCAATACTTGGACTTTCATCGTCGATCTAGGCTGATAAGTGATGTCATATTTACTCAGTTTGATTGCCCATTTTGTCATTCGACTAGAAGTATCAGGACATTGTAAGATAGTCCTCAAGGGCTGATCTGTTAATATAATGATACGATGACTGGAAATATGGTTTGAGCCGCTTGGCCGAGATCACCAAAGTGTAGATAATCTTTTAAAGTTTTGGATACCTAGTTTCTGCATCATGAAAAACTTTGCTGATATAATAAATGGGCTTATGCAGTCCGTTAGGATCCTTTCTGACTAATATGGAGCTAACTGTTTCGTCTGACGCGGCCAAATAAAGGTACAAATCTTCACCTTCTTGAGATTTAGATAGTATGATTGGGTTCACCAAGTACTTCAATTCTTCAAATGCTGAATGATAATTATCCGACCAATTGAACTCTTGGGTCTGTCGTAAAGCCTTGAAGAAAGGCAAACATCTTTTAGCTGAACGAGAAATAAATCGGCTTAATGAGGTGATTCGTCCAGTCAACTGTTGAATCTCCTTCTTATTGGTTGGCTCTCTCATATTCATGATGGCTCGGATTTTTTCGGGATTGGCTTCAATTCCCCGTTTTATGACCATGAAGCCCAGAAATTTCCTAGAAGTCACACCAAAGACACATTTGGTTGGATTTAATTTCATATGATTCTGCAGCAAAATATCAAAGGCCATCTGCAAATCTCTGATATAGTCATCAGACTGATTGCTTTTAACAATCATATCATCCACATATACCTCCATAGTCTTTCCAATTTGGTCTTCAAAGATTTTGTTTACTAATCTCTGATAAGTGGCCCCGGCATTTTTGAGGCCAAACGGCATCACTTTATAACAATATACCCCCTATCTGTAACAAAAGATATTTTTTCTTCATCTTCTGGATTCATTCGTATCTAATTGTATCCAGAGAAAGCATCCATAAAACTTAAAAACTTATGTCCAGCCGTTGCATCAACTAACTAATCAATTTTCAGCAAAGGAAAACTATCTTTCAACATGCCTTTTTAAGATCGGTATAATCTATACATATCCTCCAGTTTTCATTGGCTTTCCTAACCATCACTATATTAGCAAGCCAATCAGGATAATGAACCTCCCTGATGAATCCAGCATCGATCAATTTGGTGACTTCTTCGTTAATAACACTTTGTCTTTCTAGGATAAAATTTCATTTCTTTTGCCGAACTGGCCTAACGAACGGTTCGACTTTAAGTTCATGCTTGATTACTTTAGTAGGAATCCCCAACATGTCAGTAGCTTTTCATGCAAATATATCAGCATTGGTTTGTAAGAAATCAATCAGTGTCTTCCTCTGATCTTCAGTAAGTAAGCTTTCAACTTGAACTTTTTTGGTAGGATCATCTTTTATCAAAGGAATATGAATGGTTTTTTCTATTGATACACTAATTCCATCACTCGGATTGCGCAGATCCATTTGTTCGGAGGTTGGTTTGGCAACTGACTGTTGATTCTGGATCGTTAAGCATTGCCGAGCCATCTGCTAGTTTCCCCTTACTACTCCAATTCCATTTGGAGTTGGAAATTTCATTAGAAAATGATAAGTTGATACAACGGCTTGGAATTTATTCAGAGCAGGTCTTCCCAAAATAGCATTATAAATAGAGGGGATTCGAACAACCATAAAGGACAGGAGATAAGTTCTTTGTTTTGGTGCCGTTCCAAGAGTTATAGGAAGGGTGATTTCTCCTTCTACTCCTATGCCGAATCCAGTAAGTGGTATATGAATTCTACGTAACTTATTGATTGGTAAGTTCATTTTGATAAATGCATCATAAAGCAAGACCTCTATGAAACTTCCATTATCAACTAGAATCCGATGTACATCATAATTTGCAATGACAGTAGAAATTACAACAGGGTCGTTATGAGGCATCTGAACGCCTTGTAAATCTTCATCAGAAAAGACGATACTTTCTCGAAGCCTCTTAGGACTCCGATCATCTTCAAGACATGAATGGCAAATAATTCCAACTGACCCATCAGTCGGTTGTTGGTTCGGGAGCTCTGTCCCATTAGTGATCATCCTTGGAGTACTTGCCTCGGTACTGCTGCTTCAACTGGTCAGTTATGATTTTGATTCCGAATATATCTGGCCAAATAACCTTGTTTAATCAAAGCTTCAATTTCGTCTCGTAGTTGAATGCATTCTTCTGTAGTATGGCCATGGTCACGATAATAGCAACAGTATTTGGCTTTATTTTGCACAGCTGGTGGAGCTCTCATTGGTCTTGGCCTTTGTAGAAAGTTTTCTTTCTCAATCTCCAATAAAATTTGTTCTCTCAAATGAGTCAGTGGAGTATAAGTATCAAATCGATTGACATAGTTTCTACCGATCAATTTTCTTGGCCTTTGACTTTGCCGTTGAATAGATCAGACCCCAGAAAATCAGATTCATCTTCTTTGGCTCTCTTCTTACTTGGCACTAATTTTTTCTCCACCTGTCACTGACTCAAAGCCTGTTCTTCGGCCTGGGCATACTTTTGAGCACGGGCCAATAATTCAGAATAATTGGTCAGGAATTTCTTATCCAAAGAAAATATAAATCTAGAGGCTCGCAAGCTTTTTTTCATAGCAGACATCGTCACATATTCATTGAGATCAGGTATCTCCAACGTGGCGGAGTTAAATCTCTTGATGTAGTCCTTTAAAGATTTTCCTTCTGCCTGTTGGATAAAGAACAAGCTATCAAAATTTCTGGGCATTTTTCTACTTGTCTCGAAGTGAGAGACGAACAACTTTTCTAGTTGACCAAATGAATGGATGGTGTCTGGCTACAAACCGGAGTACCATATTCTTGCTGACTTCTTCAAAGTGGCGGGAAAGGCAAGATAGTGCAGTGCGTCCGACGCCCCTTGAATCAGCATATGGGCTTTAAAGCTATCCAAATGGTCCAAAGGATCAGACGACCCATCATACAACTCAATCGACGGTACTTTAAAATGATGAGGGATCTTTTCATCCATAATCTTCTTGGAAAAAGGAGGTAAAATAATATAATTTGGTGTGGCCTCCTCTATTCTCCTCTGTTCCAAAACTTTGGCAACCTGCAACTCTAACTTCTTAAACTTTCTATCAAAATCGCTCTCTCTTGCAAAGTATTTAACTTGAATACTGTCAGGGGTCGATTCTCCAGATGAAGCTGACCGGGATCGTGGTCGTTTCCCTTTATTTTGCTTCTTAGAATGATGATGGGATCGATGATGATGCCTTATAGGGGATTTTTGACCTAAAGAATATTGATAAGAGGAACGTCTTTTAGGGCTGAGATGTTTACTTACCTGGAGTGAAGGTCGCCGGCTGGTTCTGGATACAACTGGCCGCATCGACTCCTTCATGGCAATTTCTTGAAGGTTCTACATCGACATGGTAAGCACTTCTACCTTGTCAAACAGAGCGTTCAATTTTTCTTGATCAAAGTGCCATGCAGGAGGAACTTTCACCCTTTCATCCGGAACAGGATCATTTCTTCTTTCATCAGAAACAGGATCATTTCCTTCACCGTCAAGAACAAGGTTCTCCCCTTGGTTGCCAAGAGCAAGATCGGTTTCCTTTGAAGAACCAGGAATAGCTTCTGTTGGCAAATTCTTCTTCCTACCTTTCACCATGCTTCCTTCCAGATTTTTTGGAACTCTTTTACAGAGAACCCCTACCTGGTGTGCCAATCTGTTGTGTCTAAACAAAATTACAGCAAGCTTGAAATAACAATGAACCAGATTGAACTGATTCGATCTAGCTCCTAGCCATCTTCTTGAAGAATTTGAGGATTGAAGAGGTTCCAAAGCTCGCTAATGGCGTCTGGACAGAAACAGATGAATTCTGAAGGAAAGCTAAACGGAAAGTATTGAAAGAATGAATTGCCCCCAAAAGCCTCGTTTTACCATCGCATCCGCGGGTATTTATAGGCCAAAGAATTAACCGCTTACAGCTGGCATCTGCCTGTAAAATGGTTAATCCAGGGTATGAGCACGTGCAACCAAAGTTGTTCGTAACCAATTAATATTCTTCTTCAATTGATCAATTCCTCCGTAATTGATCGGTTGCTTCATAGTTGATCAGCTCCCCCATAGTTGATCGGCTCCATCACGGTCAATCATCTCCACCAAAGTTGATCATCTTCACCAGAGTTGATCGTCTTCACCAGAGTTGATCGTCTTCACCAAAGTTGATCGTCTCCTCCAAAGTCAATCGTCTCCACCAGAATTGATTGTCTCATGCACTACATAATTATTAACAAATTCTATTCTCAAATAAATCTATCAATTACCTGGAAGTGGATCAGTCTTGTATTTGTTGATTATTAATCGACTTCACACCCTTTGGATGTTGATTAGTTAAGTACCGATCATATTCATGCCTTTTAGGCATTGATCGGTTTTATACCTTTCATAAGAGGGATTAATCATAGTCGTGCCTTTTGGGCATAGATCAATTTCAATTTCAGGCTCTTAACAGGTTAACATAAACAGATCAATTTTGTGATATCCCAATAGGAGGTAAAGTGTCATCCCATCTTGGTATGGAGGTGGTGCGGAAGGTGATGTGGCTTCCATCTTGGTGTGGTGATGTAGCATTCGAACTTGGCATGGTGGTTGAGATGGTTTGCTCCATCCAATCTTGATGCTTTCAAGCTTCATGGTCTTGATCTTGCTTAATTTGAACCCAACTTGTCTAATTACAAGACCCAACTAATTATAAGACCAAATTGAACCCAACTTGATCAAATTGAATCCAACAAGACTAAATTGAACCTGATGCATCCATTCGGCTAGTCCCCGGTCGGACCGGCCCTCGACGTCCAGTCGGCTAGTCCCCGCGCGGAGCCTGACTCCCCGGTCGGCTTTCCCAAAGAGCCGATCCGGGGGTTATGAGGGCTGGCAGGTGCCTCATTGCCCGTGCGACGGCCCTTTGATTGTCGCGGTCGGCTCCTGAGATCCTGCCGAACTCCCCGGTCGACTTCTAGAAAGCCAGCCGACCAACTGCTGAAGGGACCGCCCGAAGTTTCCAGGAACCTTTCCTCTCCGACAGTTCTGACATTCTGTTATAACAAACTCCAGTGCATGGCCACTACACTAATACACCTGGCACGCCGCCACCCATGATCTCATCGCCATTCCTATTCTCCTGGGGGCATATCCGGGTTTTCCCAGCCTGCTCTCCAATAAAATTTGGCAGCGCTCTGTGCCTATAAAAGCCACCTGGAGGACCTCCGTGAAGGGTAATGTTCTTCTTCCCCATTCTGATTCTTTCCAGAGTTCTTCCCGTTCTGTTGCTCCAACCCTCCTCTAACTTAAGCATCGGAGTGTCCCCCGCCGGAGCCCCCTCTGGCGTCTAGGGACTTCTTGCAGGTTGTCCGGTCGAGGAGCCCTCCAGCGCATCCATCGAGCTCGGTTCAGGAGGAAGAGAGGCAACAGATTGGCGCTAGAAAAAGGGCGCTGAACCTTCGCTGCACTCTTTACTCTAAAAGGGGAGATAAACGGGAAGGATCCAGCTATGGCAAGAGGAAGAACCCAGAGTGTCTCCGCGAGGGGAGGACGCTCCCACCAAGGGCCCAGCGCGCCCCCCGCAGAGAGCAATATCGCCGCCACCGTCGAGCCCACCATCACCTTGGGGCTGCAACAGTTCCAGACACTGGTGAACTGCATCGAGACGCTTACCTCGACGGTCCAGTGCTTCCAGGAGATGGCGGACCACCACCAGCAGCCGCCGGCGGCTTCCTTTGTCAATCATCAGCCGGTCGCCGGCATCAGCCAGCAACTGAATGCACCTCCACCACCATCCCCCGTAGTCCCAAAACCCCAAGGGTCCATGAGGGCCCGCGTTGAAGGAAAGAGGGTGAGGTCAGCCTCCCCCTCTTTTGCCGACTCTGCTCATCCCGGCGACCGATGCCCTGCTGCAGACCCGCACGACTACGACAGCAAGATCATGTGCATGGAAGAGCGCATTGAGGAGTGCATTGCCGAGATAGTCGAGCGGCAGAACGCTGAGGGAAGGCTGGCGCATGACACCTGCTCGCCTTTCTTCGTGGAGATTCTTGGGGAGTCTATCCCCCACCATTTCAATATTCCACAGGTGGACCCCTATGATGGTACCACCAATCCCTTGGATCACCTGGGCATCTACAAAGCCCACATGATGGTGCAGGGCACGTCCGACGCCCTCCACTGCATCGCTTTCCCAGCGACCCTGAAGAAGGCTGCGCGGATGTAGTTCTCTGCCATTCGTCTAGGTACGATCCATTCTTTTTCCCAGCTTGAGACTCTTTTTCTTTCTTATTTCAGGACCTGCAGCCGGGCTCCGAAGAACACCGACCGCCTCTTCCTTATCCAGCAAACGAAGGGAGAGACCCTCCAGGACTATACGGCCCACTTCAACTCGACCGCTATGGAGATCCCTGATGTAAATGAAGTGGTGGCCATGTCGGCTTTCAAGAGGGGGCTCTGCTCATCCAGGTTCACATTTTCCCTGGACAAGAAGCTCCCTACAAGCTACACCGATCTGCTGGCCAATGGTGGGGACACCGGAGGCACCAGAATAAGATAGAGGCTTTTTCAACCCTCTGTAAATTTATCAATAATTTATGAGTCAATCTGTAATAAGGGCTTAGCTCATCTGAGTCCATTTTAGTTGTTATTTGAGTATTTTTAGTGGTTATTTCAGTCCTGTACTAGTCAGCTCATGTTGAGCTAGTTCAGTCCAATGCTAGTCAGCTCATGTTGAGCTAATTTTATTTTTTTGAGTCCTGTCCAAGCATACTGAAGACTCAAGACTATATCATACAAGTGAAGACCAAGTCCAACTAGATTGAAGACATGGAAGTATAGCACAAGTCTAACCCATCTTGAAGATTTGAAGACCCCAGGATGAAAATTCAGAAAACCCTGATTTCTTGCAGATGCCCTCCAGATGCCCAGATTCCCTTCCAGATGCCAAAGTATATTCATAGATAATGGCATCCATGATTCCAGAGGTCCATCTGCATCCTAGCCCAAAGAAATCAAGCCCAGGTGCCAAGCCCAAGCCCCTAAGAAGCAAGATACCAGGGAATATTCCTGCTACCTGGCTACCAGGCCACCCCAGCTTCCAGAGGCCCAAACCCATGCACCCGAGCCCCTTTGGGCCGGCCTTTTGCTGCTCCTAGAAGCCCAACACGCCCCCTAGGCGTCCTTGGAGTCTTGACCAAGTCAAGAAAATTTTTAGGGATTTTTCTACCTAATATTTCCTTATTTTCTAGCTAGGGTTTGAGAGGGAAAAGGATTCTTATGTAAAGACTTATGTACCCTTACTTGGAGCCCAAGGTTAAGGGTCTATTTAAGGGACCCTAGCCTCTTGTATGAGGAGAATTTTTGATGAATGAAAACCTTGAGTTCTTCTATTGAGTGGTGTGATACCCTGCTGTGTGCATAAAGGGGTTTGTGAGAGTTCTTCTTCCCGGTGTTTGCAATCATCTTCCTGCTGCCAACAAACCCTCCAGATCCCTGGACGCCCACTCCAAAAGAAGCCTTCCCTTGCTGTTTTTACTTTATTTTCTTATTCCTTTGTGAGCTTTCTAACCCCTGACAGGTCGTTTGCAGGTCCCTGAGTTCCTACGAATCCAACGACTCCAGCCAAGCCTCAATCGGATCACCGAGCAGAAAGCCGGGTATCCGCGGGTCTTTGGCTCGATTTTCCAGGCCGCATCCGTCGAGGAACGAGAGACCCCTTCACGGCGATCTTCACAGACATTGTCAGGTACACCCCTCTACCTCCAGTAGTTTTATTGTAGGAGAACTTGCCCTAACCGAGGCTTCTCAGCCCCGGCGGTCCTTCTTTGCTACTTTTCTAGGTCCTAATCTGCATGCTGATCTTCAAAAATTCATACAAAATCCCCTACAAATAATTTTGATCTGAAATTTGGGAATTAATCACCTAAATTAACATGTAAGACATACAAAAAAAATTGCAAGCATATTAGTTCCCCATCATTTGGTATCAGAGCTTAGATTAGGGCTTGTTTTCTGCAATTTTTCAGTCCATATATACTCTGTTATTTTAATTATTTATCCCTTTTGAAAACTCCAAAAATTATGAAATTTATTTTCCTGGATTTATCATAATTCACAGTAATTTTAAAAATTTTTCCAGATTTTATTATGGCCTGTGAATTTTCTGCAAGCCGAAATAGGGCCTGTAAATTTTCTGCTCTGTTTTTTTCAGCAAGACAAGTTTGGAAGTTTTAGGGTTTTGTTTAGCATCTTTTGCATATCTTTTAATTTTAGTATATTTGCAGCATATTAGGCCATGATTTGTAAATTTTCTTCTATTTAATAAAACACCAAAAAAAAAAAAAAAAATTACATATTCTCCAAAAAAATACCAAAAACATCTAACCCTAATTTGCATCATCTGCCTGCCATCATTGCATAATTTACTTTTAAGGGCACTCTTGCTATATCAGATGGGGGGAGGATTTGATCACCTCTCCTTAGCCCAAAACCACATCCCTTGCATTCAGTCCCAAGCCTTAACCTAAAATTAATTAGACTTAATTTGCCCTAGTGGGCTAGGGACACCAACTGGTCGGGTCCGGACTAGTGTTAGATCACTGTGTTAAGTTAACCTGTGTGTGCCTTGTGCTCAGTGTCTAGAACGGTGGTTTAAGGATTCAATCCCGAAGGGCTTGTGTGCTGGTCCGCCTACCTGGCCAATCTCTGATTGGTGTCTAGGATTGGCAATCAGGGACCTAACACTCCCCTTACACCTGCCTGGCTGAGTACAGGGTTACTATAGGCTAGTTTGCCACCCTGATTGAGCATCTAGTTTGGACTCTAGGTCTAGTCAGCTATAGTCGGTCTGATCGAGTCTTGTATGAGCACTAGATTAGGAGTTTCATATCACCCACCTCCTTCACAAATGTCTGAACCCATGAAAAATTTACAAGCCCAAATAAAAGCCCTAACTGATCAAATGGCCCAGATGACTACCCAGTTAACTCAGTCTGGTACCCAAACCAACAATAGAATTGACCATCTTGCCAAAAGGTTTGACCAGTTAGGAGGCCGTGTAGGGACCATAGCAAGAACCCATGGGTCACAATCTGAGCCAGATCCTGAGTCCCCTCAACCTAGGAGAACCCCAAACCCTGATCTATACCATGAGGTCGAACCTAGGAGATCCCCTTATTCTGACCCGTACTACAATCCTCAACCTAGGAGGACCCCAAACCCTGATCCATACCGAGAGATTGAACCTAGGAGAGCCCCTCAGCCTGACCCATACAATAATACTGAACCTAGAAGAACCCCTTACCATGACCCTTATTATGATACTGAACCTAGAAGAACCCCTTACCATGACCAGTATTATGATACTGAACCCAGGAGAACCCAATACTCTGACCCATATAGGGAGTCCAATCCTAGGAGAACCCAATACTCTGACCCATATAGGGAGCCCAACCCTAGGAGAACCCAATACTCTGACCCATATAGGGAGCCCAACCCTAGGAGAACCCAATATTCTGACCCATATAGGGAGTCCAACCCTAGGAGAACCCAATATCCTGACCCATATAGGAAGCCCAACCTTAGGAGGACCCCATACCATGATCCATCCTTAGAACCTGATTATAGAGCTGACCCAAAATCCTATGACCCCAGATCCTATAATCCCATGACCCATAGATCTGCACCCTTGTCCTATGAGCCTAGAGAACCCATAACCCCTAAGTATCAACCTAGTACTAGTCATGCTTCTTCTAGTCAACCTGAACCCCATAGGATTAGTATCCCTAAATATGAACCCAGAAGTGAGCCACTACCCCTTATACAACCTGAACCTACTAGGAGTAGTACCCATAATCAGAGACCAGAACCTAACCAACTTCCTGCTAGCCGACCTTCTCCAACCATTCCTGAGATTTACAAGGCTTACATTAACGCGGAAGTGTATGAAGCTGATGTGAGCCTAGTGGATGAGTATGAGAGAGAAGAGGTGACACCTTTAGATGACCTAGAATTAGCTGACCCAATAGATACCCAGGTAAAAGCCAACCTAGAGGTAGTTGACCTTGACCACATCCAACCTAAAGCTATAGTGGAAGAACAAATAGAGGAAGAGAACCTGGGTACTGCTACTAGAGCCTTACCTGAGGAAACCATAGAGGAGAGCCAAATTATAGAGTCTTGTCCTAAAATACAAGAACATGAAGAATTTATTAAGGACCTGATCTCTTTGAATCTATACCTTCAAGATGAGCCTCCTCCTATAGTTCCCATTAAGGACCTCTTCCCTGAGATTAATAACCCATCCTTCCATTATACAAACCCCATAGATATACCGCAACCCCGTAAGGTTAACCTCATTAGTATAGGATTAGTTCCTGACACCCCGTCTTTTATCCTACTTTATCCAACTAACCATGAACCTTTTTCTCTACCTTACCAAACTAATTCTGAACCCACTTCCTATTTTCTGCCCTTTCCTGACACCTCCAGCATTTCTAGGATCATTAGATTGCATTTAGCTGAGATTAGCATACTGCATGCATTCATCACGCATGTTAGGTTTGCATCTTACTTCTGGCATACTCTTTGGAATTTGCTAGGAGTTCACTGTAAATTTTCATGTGCATGTCAAGCTAGGATCAAACATAGAGAACCTATAATCTATTAGGTTTAGATCTAAAGAGTTCAATAAAATTTCCTTCAATAGGAATGCATAGTCGAGTCTGTTAGGTGTCAGTATGAGTCCTTTTCATCATTTGTTAGAAGTCTGCATGTGCCTAGCATGTTCACCACCCGCACTAATCTTAAAACAACTGGCTAATTCCCGAAGAAGGGTCAAAAAAATTTGATGTAGTGGATTTTATCTTGGTTAGGCTTAGGCCTAAAAGAAGCTTCATGCTCGCAGAGCCGAACCTTTTAAAGTGATAGAGAAGGTTGGATCAAATGCCTAGGTGTTAGACTTGCCTTCGGATTTGGGCATTAGTTCTAGCTTCAATATTACAGACCTGGTTGAGTATAGGGAACCGGCAGCGCTACCTAGTGAGGCCTTTGGACCTATTCCTTTTCATTGTGAGTGACCCTAACCTAGAGTGTCCACAAACAAATTTGGCCTGAGAGAGGAGAACGGATCGAGCGTATCCTGGACGATCAAGCCATCACGACCCAGGGCCATGACTATCAATGCTTCCTGGTCCGATGGCAAGGCCGGCCAGAGTCGGACGATTCATGGATTTCTCGAGAGGACTTGCAATGCCTCAACCCAGACCTTCTCGAGAGATATGTGAGCCAGTCTGACCTTCACTCGACAGGGTCGAGTTCCTCCCACCCCGGGAGAATTGGTGGGGACACCGGAGGCACCAGAATAAGATAGAGGCTTTTTCAACCCTCTGTAAATTTATCAATAATTTATGAGTCAATCTGTAATAAGGGCTTAGCTCATCTGAGTCCATTTTAGTTGTTATTTGAGTATTTTTAGTGGTTATTTCAGTCCTGTACTAGTCAGCTCATGTTGAGCTAGTTCAGTCCAATGCTAGTCAGCTCATGTTGAGCTAATTTTATTTTTTTGAGTCCTGTCCAAGCATACTGAAGACTCAAGACTATATCATACAAGTGAAGACCAAGTCCAACTAGATTGAAGACATGGAAGTATAGCACAAGTCTAACCCATCTTGAAGATTTGAAGACCCCAGGATGAAAATTCAGAAAACCCTGATTTCTTGCAGATGCCCTCCAGATGCCCAGATTCCCTTCCAGATGCCAAAGTATATTCATAGATAATGGCATCCATGATTCCAGAGGTCCATCTGCATCCTAGCCCAAAGAAATCAAGCCCAGGTGCCAAGCCCAAGCCCCTAAGAAGCAAGATACCAGGGAATATTCCTGCTACCTGGCTACCAGGCCACCCCAGCTTCCAGAGGCCCAAACCCATGCACCCGAGCCCCTTTGGGCCGGCCTTTTGCTGCTCCTAGAAGCCCAACACGCCCCCCTAGGCGTCCTTGGAGTCTTGACCAAGTCAAGAAAATTTTTAGGGATTTTTCTACCTAATATTTCCTTATTTTCTAGCTAGGGTTTGAGAGGGAAAAGGATTCTTATGTAAAGACTTATGTACCCTTACTTGGAGCCCAAGGTTAAGGGTCTATTTAAGGGACCCTAGCCTCTTGTATGAGGAGAATTTTTGATGAATGAAAACCTTGAGTTCTTCTATTGAGTGGTGTGATACCCTGCTGTGTGCATAAAGGGGTTTGTGAGAGTTCTTCTTCCCGGTGTTTGCAATCATCTTCCTGCTGCCAACAAACCCTCCAGATCCCTGGACGCCCACTCCAAAAGAAGCCTTCCCTTGCTGTTTTTACTTTATTTCTTATTCCTTTGTGAGCTTTCTAACCCCTGACAGGTCGTTTGCAGGTCCCTGAGTTCCTACGAATCCAACGACTCCAGCCAAGCCTCAATCGGATCACCGAGCAGAAAGCCGGGTATCCGCGGGTCTTTGGCTCGATTTTCCAGGCCGCATCCGTCGAGGAACGAGAGACCCCTTCACGGCGATCTTCACAGACATTGTCAGGTACACCCCTCTACCTCCAGTAGTTTTATTGTAGGAGAACTTGCCCTAACCGAGGCTTCTCAGCCCCGGCGGTCCTTCTTTGCTACTTTTCTAGGTCCTAATCTGCATGCTGATCTTCAAAAATTCATACAAAATCCCCTACAAATAATTTTGATCTGAAATTTGGGAATTAATCACCTAAATTAACATGTAAGACATACAAAAAAAATTGCAAGCATATTAGTTCCCCATCAGCCAAGGCACAAAAGTATGCCTTGGCGAAAGAACAAGCGATGAGCTGGCGCCAGGCCGAGGGGAGGTCAGCCCCAAGGAAGTGGGGTGATAAGGCCCCCATGGTCCGACCTCCCGACAACGATGACCGATCCACCCGGCGCCAGAGCCCCAAGCTGAGGGACTACCTCAAGCGGTTCAACAACTATGCACCCCTCTCCCTGTCACGGGAGAAGATCCTGATGGAGATTGAGAACGAGGCCTTCTTCCGAAGACCTCGCCCGATGAGAGGACCTCCTGCCTCCAGAAATAAGAACAAATACTACCGGTTCCACAAGGACCATGGGCACGACACGAAGGAGTGCCTCCAGCTAAAGGATGCCATCGAAGACCTCATCCGCAGGGGATATCTGAACAAGTATGTCCGACCCCGTTGGGATCAGGTCGGGACTTCAACTATTAGAGACCCCCCGGGGGAGGCTGAGCTCCCCAATCAGCGCCCAACCGATGGAGGTGTTGGCATGCTGCATCGACGATTTGACTGGGGGTGGAAGGAGGACCAGGACATTGTAAAGAGGCCCTGGGGATCCAATGTAATTAGCTTTTCTGATGAGGACCTCTTGGAGCCTCCTCTCCCGGGCGATGACCCTATGGTTGTGTTGATTGTCATCGCCAATTATGATGTAAAGCGTGTCCTTATCGATAATGGAAGTTGTGCGGAGGTTTTATTGTATGATGCGTTCGTCCGGATGAACCTGTCCAGGTCCAGACTACGGGAGTCCGCGGTGCCACTCACTAGTTTCGGAGGGAATTCCGTCGGGGTTGAAGGGAAGATTGCCCTACCTATGACCCTTGGAATGGAACCTTACCAGCAAACCTTCTCCGTCAACTTTGTAGTCGTCCGTACGACCTCGGCATACAATACAATTCTAGGTCAGCCGACCCTCAATAAGTTCCGGATTGTTGTATCTACTTACCACCTGCTGGCCAAGTTTCCGACCCGCGACGGAGTTAGGGAGCTAAGGGGAGACCATAGAATGGCCCGGCAATGCCTAGCTATCGACGACAAGCAGTTGGACGAGCACCCCATGCTCGAGCAGCTGGACCCCAGGGACGAGGCCGACAGCCACGGTCGACCCATCGAAAAGATTGTATTTGTGCCCCTTAGGGAGGACGATCCTACAAGGGTCCTCCAGATAGGGAGCACCCTAGATGAGGGAGCCAGACGGGAGCTGCTCGGCTTCTTGAGGGAGAATGCAGACATCTTCGCCTGGGCGGCGTCTGACATGCCAGGCATCCCGGCGGACATCATCACCCATCAGCTTAGGGTGGATCCTACTTACAGGCCCGTCCGACAAAAGAAGAGGAGCTTCGCCGCCGAAAGGCAGAGGGCCATTGAGGAGGAAGTGAAGAAGCTTCTCGATGCTGACTTCATCAGGGAGTCTCACTACCCGGAGTGTGTGGCCAATGTCGTCATGTTGAAGAAGGCTAGTGGGAAGTGGAGGATCTATGTGGACTACACAGACCTCAACAAGGCATGCCCCAAAGACATCTTCCCCTTGCTAAAGATTGACCAGCTGGTAGATGCGACGGCCGGCCACCAACTCTTGAGCTTCATGGATGCTTTCTCTGGGGACAACCAGATCAGGATGCATCTCGAAGATGAGGAGAAGACAGCCTTTGTCACAGACAGAGGTCTGTATTGCTACAAAATGATGCCCTTTGGCTTGAAGAATGCGGGCGCCACCTTCCAAAGGTTGATCAACCGAGTCATTAAAGATCAGTTGGGAAGGAACATGGAGGCATATGTCGATGATATGATAGTCAAAAGCCTCCATAAAGCTGACCACATCAGGGACCTGCAGGAGTCCTTCGATGCATTGAGGCGCCACAGGATGAAGCTGAACCCTGCCAAGTGCATCTTTGGGGTGACCTCCGAAAAGTTTCTTGGCTTCCTAGTTACTCAAAGAGGCATCGAGGTCAACCCTGAGAAGATCAAGGCCATCATTGACATGACCCATCCGACCAATAAAAAGCAGGTGCAAGAGCTTACGGGTCGAATCGCATCTCTCAACCGCTTCATCTCCCGGTCGGCCGAGAGATCCCTCCTGTTCTTCAAGACGTTGCGCTGGTCGAACCGTTTCCAGTGGACTGATGAATGCCGAACGGCCTTTGAAGCCTTGAAGGACTACTTGAGGAACCCTCTGCTCCTGGCCAAACCAATGGAGGGGGAAGTGTTGTACCTGTACCTGTCAGCTTCTAGTGAGGCTGTCAGCACCGTCCTTGTGCGGGTTGAGGAAGGTGCCAATAGAGACCTATTTACTACATCAGCAAGGTTCTCCATGATGCCGAGGTCAGATATCCTAAGGTGCAAAAGCTGGTGTACTCGTTGGTTATGGCGGCGAAGCACCTCCGACCTTACTTCCAAGCGCATTCCATCATTATGCTGACGAACCAACCCCTCAGGGCGATCCTCCGAAGCCCCGATACCTCCGGACGGCTCACCAAATGGGCCGTCAGGTTGGGTGAGTTTGACATCTCCTTCTAGCCATGGTCGGCCTTGAAAGCCCAGGTGATAGCTGATTTCATTGTGGAATGCACCTGGGGGGCGGAGCCTTCCCCGGCAACGGTCGAGACGTCCGTGGCTGAGCCCGCGAGAGAGGCTAACCCAGCGAGAGAAGCCGAGCCCGCCTGGACCCTGCACGTGGATCGAGCTTCCAACCTCTCAAGGTGCAGTGCAGGTTTAATCCTAGCTGACCCCGATGGGCAATGTTTGGAGTACGCCCTACATTTCGCCTTCCAGGTGTCGAACAATCAGGCAGAGTATGAAGCTCTGCTTGCGGAGCTGAAGATAGCGAACGAACTGGGTATTGCTAGGATCCGTGCCTTCTCCGACTCCCAGCTGGTAGTCAATCAGGTGAAAGGTGAGTTTGAGGCAAGGGATCTGTCTTTGGCCAAGTACTTAGACAAGGTACGGGACTTGGTGTCACAACTTAAATTCTTTGAGATTCTTCATATACCCCGGCAACAAAACTCCCGAGCGGATGCTTTGTCATGGCTGGCCACTGCTGCGGTCGGCACCTCCGACCGAACCTTCGTGGAACATCTCCAGCACCCAAGCATTACAGAGGAGCCGACGGAGATCCACTAGGTTGAGCAAGAGGCCTCGTGGATGGACCCAATCTGCGCATTCCTGGCACGAGGAGCCCTTCCGGATGACCCGGCAGAGGCCAGGCGCATTCGCTCAACGGCCTCTAAGTACGTCATCCTCGATGGGGCTCTATACAAGCGCTCATTTTCTCAACCCTTGCTGAAATGCTTGGGATCGACCGATGCGGACTACGTGCTTCAGGAGGTGCACGAAGGCATCTGTGGCGATCATCTTGGTGGAAGGTCCATGGCTTACAAAATCGTTCGCCAAGGATATTACTGGCCTACAATCCAGATGGATGCCCTGGACTTCGTGCGAAGGTGCGATGCATGCTAGAGGTTCTCCGACATCCAAAGGAGGCTAGCCAGCCAGCTGACCTCGCTCATAGCGCCTTGGCCATTCGCCCAATGGGGGATGGACATCCTGGGACCTTTTCCCTCGACCTCCAATTAGCAAAAATTCCTCCTCGTGGCCATTGATTACTTCACTAAGTGGGTGGAGGCAGAGGCATTGGCGCAGATAACCGAGGCCAAAGTGGAAAACTTCGTCCGGAACTGCATTATCTTCTGGTTTGGGATTCCGAAGATGATCATCATTGACAACGGGAGGCAATTCGACAACTCCCAGTTCTGGGACTTATGTCAACAATATCACATCGCCCATCGACTTACGTCGGTCGCTCACCCTCAAGCTAATGGAGAGGCCGAGGTTACCAATAGGACGATCCTACATGGGCTGAAGACCCAGCTAAATAAAGCCAAGGGGCTCTGGGCGGAAGAGCTTCATTCAGTGCTCTGGGCATACCGGATGACCGCACGGTCAGCAATGGGAGAAACTCCGTTTAACATGACTTATGGGAGTGAGGTGGTCATCCCTGTGGAGGTTTCTCTACTATCCCTACGGGTTGATCAATTCGCCAAGCCGGCCAATTCGGAGCAATGAAGGGCTGACCTAGATCTGCTAGATGAGACCCGATTCTGGGCAAGTATGAAGATGGCGACCTACCATCAAAGGATGGCCAGATATTACAACTTATGGGTTAAAGCGCGCACCTTCCAAGTTGGGGATCTGGTCCTGCAAAAGGCGGAGGTCTCGAGGCTGACCGAATAGAGGAAGCTCTCCCCCAATTTGGAAGGCCCCTATCGGGTTATCGAGGTAGTCCGGGCTGGAACTTACCACCTAGCACACCTGGATGGGCGACAGATAGCGTGCCCGTGGAATGTAGACAATCTTCGCAAGTATTATCAATGAAGTCTACAAACTTCTCCAACTTTTTCAAGCCCACTTCCAAAAGTCTGACCCCGGTCGGCAAAGGCTCTAAGGCAGCCCACTTCCGAAAGTCCGACTTCGGTCGGCAGAGGCTCCATGGCAGCCCACTTCCGAAAGTCCGACTCTGATCGACAGAGGCTCCAAGGCAGCCCACTTCCGAAAGTCCGATCCCGGTCAGTAGAGGCTCCAAGGTAGCCCACTTCTGAAAGTTCGACTCCGGTCGGCAGAGGCTCCAAGGCAGCCCACTTCCGAAAGTCCGACTCCGATCAACAGAGGCTCCAAGGCATCCCACTTTCGAAAGTCCGACCCAGGTCGGCAGAGACTCCAAGGCAGTCCACTTCCGAAAGTCCGACTCTGGTCGGTAGAGGCTCCAAGGCAGCCCACTTCCGAAAGTCCGACTCAGTCGGTAGAGGCTCCAAGGCAGCCCACTTTCGAAAGTCTGATCCCGGTCGGTAGAGCCTCCAAGGCAGCCCACTTCTAAAAGTCCGACTCCGGTCAGCAGAGGCTCCAAGGCAGCCCACTCTAAAAGTCCAACCTCGGTCGGCAACCATCCCGAGACAGCTCCAGTGGGACCTCAAAGAAGATGGGCCGTAATGTGAGCCGACTCACAGATGGAGACCAGGAGCAAGCACCCAGGCATCCGGCCCAAATCAAATTACTGTTCTCAACTACCCTATTGGTTTCTGGCCCAGATGGGCCGACCGGGGGCACTTGGAGAAATTCCGGGAGAAGGGCACTTGCCCCATGCTCGTCGGCCGCTCCAAGGCGACTCGTGACCCTGCAAGACTGTAAAGCCGACCGGGGGTACCTAGAAGAATTTTTGAAAAAGAAATGCTTCACACACATTGAAGAAGTTCCAAAAACAGGTCTACTCGTTCATTTCAAAAAGTGGTATTTATAAAAGAGGTGGGTCAGACCTTTACAAATCCCTTAGGTCCGACCCACGGGAGATGCATCAGGGGCCACAACCTCGGCCCCATCAGCTACAATTGGAGGGTCGGTTGGGACTACGGTGGCCGGGGCTTCCTCCGGAGGGTCCACCGCTTTCGCACCGGCTGGCGCTGGAGCTTCGGCCCTGGCCGCTCCTACCTCGCCCTCTGCTGGAGGCTCCGCTTCAACCTCCTCTCCTTCGGACAGGTCCTATAGCTCGGCGCCCGCCAGGTCCAACTCCGGGAACAGCAGACCCACCTTCTTCAGGGCATCATCGTAGCCCTCCCTGTAGAAGTCGGCCGCTGCCTCCTCCATATCTTCAGTAAAGGTGTTGGAGGCCTTGTACGCCACCACGGCATCCTGGACCTGCTTCGTGGCCAGCTCCTAGGACTCCTTAAGCTGGGCCTCCAACTGTATAATCGCCGCCCGCTCGGCCCGGGCTCTCCTGTTGGCCTCCGCCGACCGCTTCTCCTCCTCACCCAACCGGCAGGCGAGAGAGTCAACTTTCGCCTTTCTTTTCTTCAACCTGGCCTTGCGGTCGGCCAGCCGGCCCTCGACCTCCTTCAGAGCCGCCTTCGTCGACTCTGTCTCTGCCTGGGCTACCACCAGGTTCTCTTCGACCGACTTCAGGGATGCCAGAGCAGTCTCCTGGACCGTTTCTAGCTCCTGGGCCCTCTTCGCAGAGGTCTTAGCAGCCTGCACTATTTGGCAGATGGCGTCGTCCATGAGGGAGATACTGTGGAGGAGCTGCGGAAGTATGACCCAGTTAATGTTTTACTTGAAAACGGAAAGGTAGTGAAGTAAAGAAGCAAGGTAAAATCCTTACCCTCATAAGGTCACGGTAGCTCTCCGCGGTCATGTCGACCAAGTTCCTCTTGATCGACGCCTCCCTGTCGACATCGGTCATCGCCCCCCTCATCAGGCTCCGTGCCTGCTTGGGATGGTCCAGGGCACGCAAGTGCTGAAACTCCTCCTGGCGTACCTCCTCTTCCGACAGCTCGAGCTCGCTACCGGCCGTCCCTTCAACGGCCGGCCCCTTACCCTTGTCAGTTGGAGGGACTACCTCCTCCGGATCGGTGGGTGCCACGGCCGCGACGGGCATCCCCAGATGCTCTTGCTCCGGCCGGGGGGCTGGCTCTTCCTGTGCGGCCAATGCCCCCGCCGCGTTCCTCGCCCTGCGCTCGCTGAGAGGGAGGTCATCCCCATCCGACTTGATGTCGACGATGGGGGCGGGTCGCTCCTCTCGCCTCTTCTGCTGTCGCTCGACGGTTGGCGGGGGGGGCTGATTCTGGAGCGGCGCGCTTCCACACCGCCCGTCGGATGATGTTGGACTTGTCAATCTGTTGAATTCTTCCTCCTATGATCAAACATCCAGAGTCAGAGAGAGAAGGAGGAAAGATTAAGAGAACTGTAAGAAGAGAGGTCGTTCCTTGCCTAAGAATCTTTGGGGGCTGATCCCCGCCTGATGAAGGGTCTCTTCCCCCAACAGCTCAAATGCCGCCATCGGGCCGGCTCTACTAAGCGCATTGAGCACGCCCAGGTTGGTCGCCGATACCGACCTCCCCTCGCGGACCCTCACCCGCGACTCTCTCCACAACTGTTCGAACCCCCAAGGTTCGAGGCTGCTGATGAAGAAGAACCTGGCCTTCTACCCGTGGACGACCGACGGGAGGCACTTCAAGATCTTTCGGCCTTGACGAGGGATGAATAGGACCCACTCTCGGCTCCTAAAGTCCATCTTCAGGTAGAAGAAGTTACCGAAGAGGGACAGACTGGGGTCGGACCCGGCCCTATGACAGAGTACTATAAAGCAGCATATCACCCGAATACTGTTCGGGGTCAGCTACACCGGGGTTACCCTATAGTGGTTGAAGATAGCTATAAACAGGGGATGCAGTGGGAACCTAGGCCAGTCTTAAGATGGGACTCGTACATTGGAAGGGTCCTTGACCTAATGGATTGTTTGCTCTTCCCTCTCAGCCCGGAAGAGTGAGGTGCAGGGTGGATGGGATACCGTATACCGCCCTGAGATTTTCGACCCGTTCCCGGGTCATGGTCGAGGATACCGCGCTCGGTCCTGGGTCCCTAGGTCTATGGGATGAACCCCTACTACTAGACGCCATTGGAAGCTAGAAGGAGAAGAGGAATGGCTGGGACTAACCTGGGGTGGACTCCTAGGTGCCGGTTTTCGCGAAAGAAGGAAGGAAGGACTCGATCTCGCGAAGGGCAGGTGCAGCAGGAAAAGCCCCCTCGCCCTGCCTCCTCCTCCTTTTATAGGCCTTCGAGGAGAGGGGGAGAAGTTATTGCCCGCCTCGGGCACGTCTCAGCCATCCCGTCAAGAGCCACAACCGCCTGCGCTGCGAGAATCGAAGCGACTGAAACACCCTCTCACGCGGATCATGATCCGCGTGCATGCCGGATCAGCGGTGCGAGACTGACCCGGGAGGTAGCGCCGGTCGACTGGATGCTGCCACGTGGCACGACGCACCACTTCGCCCCGGATCGACGCGGGACAGCCTGGTTTTCATCATGGCGCCTGACTTGCATTAACTGCCTCGCCTGCGCCCCAACAAGCGGCTGACAGCTGTCCAAGGCACCGTTTGGGGCGGATTCGAAGCGACCCGACACCTCGGTCCGGAGTCCGCCGCAGGTGCGCACGATCATGCTCCTGTCCTTTTAAGCCACGTGGCCCCTCAACGCCCAGGAGCAGGGGGGCAACTGATGCGCCCATTCGGCTAGTCCCCGGTCGGACCGGCCCCCGGTGTCCGGTAGGCTGGTCCCCGCGCGGAGCCTGACTCCCAGGTCGGCTTTCCCAAAGAGCCGACCCGGGGGTTTTGAGGGCTGACAGGTGCCTCACCGCCCGTGCGACGGCCCTTTGATTGCCGTGGTCGGCTCCTGAGATCCTACCGAACTTCTCGGTCGGCTTCTGGAAAGCCAGCCGACCCACTGCTGAAGGGATCGCCCAAAGTTTCTAGGAACCTTTCATCTTCGACAGTTCTGACATTCTGTTATAACAAACTCCAGCGCATGGCCACTACTCTGACACACCTGGCACGCCGTCATCCACGATCTTGCCGCCACGCCTATTCTCCTGGGGGCATATCCAGGTTTTCCCAGCCTGCTCTCCAATAGAATTTGGCAGCGCTCCGTGTCTATAAAAGCCACCTGGGGGACCTCCGTGAAGGGTAACATTCTTCTTCCCCATTCTGATTCTTTCCAGAGTTCTTCCCGTTCTGTTGCTCCAACCCTCCTCTAACTTAAGCATCGGAGTGTCCCCCGCTGGAGCCCCCTCCGGTGTCTAGGGACTTCTTGCAGGTTGTCCGGTCGAGGAGCCCTCCAGCGCGTCCGCCGAGCCCGATTCAGGAGGAAAAGAGGCAACAAAACCTAACATGACTAAATTAAAATTATAATTGAAATGGACTCGACTCTAATTACAGAACTCATGCTAAAATTAAAAAATAAATTTGAAGCTAAAATTGAGTTTGGCTTATTCACTTGTAATTCATAAAGTGCTCGTCTTGATTACGTCTGATTGAAATTTCGTACGAATTCTGATTGCTGCACCACATTTGTTTTGCTGCCAAATATTATTAAAACTTAAAAGCAAAGACAAAACATGGTACTCTTATTTCCTAGGTAAAAATTTTAAAAAAAATTGAACTTTTAATTAAAAAGAAGGCATGACAAAAAAACAAATCGTAAACTTTTGAATTTATTATTTTTATGGAATAAATAAAAACTAGATATCTTAATAATTAAAATTCTCTGTATTTTTTACGATCATATATTGTACTTACCTTAATAGACACTACTTGATTATTATGTCCTTCCGTATACCATGGCACATGACAATCGAGATAACTTATCAAACATGCAGTGGTGCTTATAAGTTATAACTAATTATACATCTCTCATCACCAGCTCCCATGTATAGCAAACGAACAAGATTTATTTAAGTAGGACAACATGGTCAAGAACTTTATGATATGAAATACTAGAATCAAACAGCCTCAAATGACCATATCTAAACTTTCCCGTGCAGCACCCAAAGATGATCCTATCTCCAAGACCCAATTATCAATATAAACATCCATCAAAAAACGGTAATAAGAAAATGCTTTTTTTTTTTTGGTGAGGAATAATAATAATATGTTAACCAATCCATCAAACGAATATAACCAGTCATCTATTGATGAAAGCGAAACGCGGGCCTGCTGTATGAAATTATAAATGATACAAATACAATCAAATAGGGTGATGTCAGCCACTCCACCCAGATCATCTTGGTCTCGAAGTCAGGTCCGCGCACCATGCCTATCGTCCCCACGCGGTGTAATTACGAAGGAAAAAAAAAATTAAAAAAAGCACCCCACCTGGGGGCGGCAAGATCAGGGTTGGGTTGGGTTGGGAGTCTTCCCTGGATGACTCCTTCCTTGAGGCCACCACCTCCCTGATAAAACCAACTGCTTCCTTTGACGGAGATCCCCAACCTTTCGGTACCCACCTTTATTTAACTCTCCAAATCTTATTGTTCAGGCCAAACCAAACAGAACCCTCGTTAAGCAGCCATCTACTACTATCTCCGAGCTCCGGCCACCGTCGCCTGCGAGCACTTCTCTCTCCCTCCTCTCCGGCGCTTCGCTCTCGCCCTCCCTTTGCCTCTCCCTCTCAAGCTCTGAGCTCTCGGAGTTCCTCCAATGACTGTTGAGATCCCTCCCTCGTAGTTCAGAGAGGTGGAGCTCTCTGGTTTCCTCTCAAAGGGGGATCTTTGGTGCTCTAGTATCAACAAACGAGCAAAGATCGGGGCTTTTTAATGCTCGGAGTTGGAAAACGAGGGAGCGCTTGGGATTCATGGTGTTTCGTGCTTTTACTTCCAAGTGAATGCCGATTTCTCGCTGTTAGCTGCCGGGATGAAGCGATCGCTCCGCTTTCGCTTTAGCCTTCTGCTGGTGGTCGCCGTCTTCGCCGCCCTTACCTGCCGGGCGGCGCTCCGCCGTGGCATCGGTGGCGGATTCTTGGCGGGCGCGGCGCTCCGCCATGGCATCGGCGACGGATCCTTGGCTGCGGCGGCTCCCCTCAACGCGACGCTCCTGAGGCTGGCGGCGGTGGAGGCTGGGGAGGCGGAGTTGCGGAAGAACGTGGAAGACCTCCTCGACGGGACCTTCCCGCCCGGCGTCGCCGGCGGCCGCGGGAGGCCGCGCTACGCCGCCTTCGCCTGGCGGCGGGAGAGCCACCTGGACGAGGGGATGCTATCCGGCCCGCGGTTTCCGATCCGTCTCCGGTCACCTAAGAACTACCGGATCTTCCCGGAGTTCCGCCGCACCCTTCGCGATTGGTTCCGGAACCGCCGCTTCCAGCCGGAGGTCATGGCGGAGCTCTCCGCCCTCGTGAAGGGCCCAATCGACCGCCACCTCGGCCACACCGACGCCGGCCGCCACCGCTATGGCTCCTGCGCGGTCGTTGGGAACAGCGGGATCCTCCTCAAGAGCGAGCACGGCGAGTTGATCGACAGCCACGACCTCGTTATCCGCCTCAACAACGCCCGCACCAACGGCTACCAGCGGAACGTTGGATCAAAAACCGGCCTTTCCTTCGTGAACAGCAACATTCTCCACCTCTGCTCCCGGAGGGAAGGCTGCTTCTGCCACCCCTACGGCGAGGACGTCCCCATGATCATGTACATTTGCCAAGCCGTCCACTTTCTCGACTACACCATCTGCAATTCCTCTCACAAGGCTCCCCTCCTCATCACGGATGCCCGGTTCGACGTGCTCTGCTCTAGGATTGTGAAATACTACTCTCTGAAGCGGTTCGTCGAGGAGACCGGTAAGCAGCCGGAGGAGTGGAGCAAGGCCCATGATGAGAAAATGTTCCATTACTCATCAGGAATGCAGGCGGTGATGCTCGCCTTGGGAATTTGTGATCAAGTTAGTGTTTTTGGATTCGGGAAGTCTGCGGAAGCAAAACACCATTACCACACCAACCAGAAGGCCGAGCTGGATTTGCATGATTATGAGGCGGAGTATGCCTTCTACCATGACCTGGTCAAGCAGCCGCAGGTAATACCATTCCTCGAGGATTCTGGATTTAAGGTTCCGCCAATTGTATTTTATCACTGAATTGTTTGTTTGATTCGTTTCATTGGGTCAGCATGGTCACCGTCTAATTGTAAGTTTGCAAGGAGATAGTGTAAAGGGAGAAAGTGATAAACTGTAAAAGGAACAAGAAAAATGATTGGTAGATTCTTCACAAGTCTTAGCTGTGTGGATAAATGCAAATGTAAAATTACAAAAAGGAAATTTGGTAAAAAAGGGAGTCAGCTGCCTGGATGGCGTCTTATGTGGCCAATCATATGGATGCAACTTTATGGGATTCTACCATACATCTTCTGGACTCTTTTGCACATATTTTATTTGCTGATTTCTACGGATGCATTTATACGTGTATCATTTGGTGTAATTTATCTGATTTACCAAAAAAAAAAAAAAGAGTTCAGAAGGTTTCTGCCACTATGGGATTTGGGATGGGTCAATAAGCTATTTTTGTATTTTGAACCTGTGATACCTAAGCTACAATGAAACAACCTTGTTACTGTGCCAAGGCCTGCCCTTCAAAAGAAAGACTTTTAGTAGCAATGAAATTAAATTCTGGAGGTGAAATTTTGAGATTTTGTTCACATTTTTTGTACAATGAGAAAATATACAATAAATCATAGCTCCTTACCTTTTGTGATATGGTGGATGCCCTGAGACCTACAGCGTACATCATTGAATGGGAAATATGATTCATTTAATGGTTCTTTTACGTGCAGTATTCCTTGTTTGGAGTATCCATGAAACTCTGCCTCTATCTTCTTCTCCTCTTTTGTTCTAACATCATTGACACAGCACATATATGTAGATTCTTTTCTTTTCTCTTCTTTTTTTTTTCTGTCTTTTCTTTTTCAGAGTTCAGATGGGTGTAGGGCAAGCTACCTGACTTTTCTGGCTTTCTACCTAGGCAAAATGGATAGGAAAGAGTCAATTATCTTCCCGATGAGAATGAGTTATCTGGTTACTACAATGACCTAAATTGGCGGCAACTGGGCTTTGAAATGCACCCCACCCACTGCTTGATATCATTGCACATCTAAATTACTTCTTCAATATGCTACATTGCTTGTGACCTAATTAGATCAGTTAGTTTTGTGACAAAATTAAAGATGAATCACAAGAAATTCTTTGATACTAGGTGAGATATTTTAATAGTAACTGCTCTATCTACTTGTCATATGTATTCAGACTACGCTTTCATCTGGCTCTTTGTGCATCATCCCCACCCTCTCTTAATGCCGGCATGCCATGCAATGGGGCAGTAACTGCATAAAATTGCTGCAGCAGTCTCTTTTCCTAAATGTACAAATGGTTCTTTACAGCAGTTATGTATCTTATTATTCTGATCTTTAACTGACTGACTTTCCATAGGTTGCATAATGGTGACTGAAAATTTTGGTTTCCATATCTCAAATTTTTTTCTTATTACCATATAACAAGGTTTAAATATTTATTTTATTTAATTGAAGCACGTTTGTTACTTGTCTGTAATTAGTTGCATTCTATAAATGAGCAAAAATATGCCCCATGTTTTCCTTATTTGACAGGTTGTCAGATGCTGGAGCAAGCAATTAACTTTACTCCAAAAACATGTTTTGATGTGGTAGCCAATTTTGCACATGTTGTCATATCTTTTGATTATATCTGTACATTTAAAAGAGTTTTACTGACTATACTAAGATAATTATGTTCATACTATATGTGATTGCTTCAATAAATGAATTTTAGAGGAGAGAAGTCGAATTATTTACTTCAATGCCTCATTAATAAGTTCACTTTTTAATCTAGCAGCCTTGGTTGGCATGTATTTTGCAGCATTTTTGAACATCACATGGTTATTCTTATTTATCCGCATCATGTACTCAAGGAGGCATGTCTATTTATTTTTTTATTTTATTTATTTTAATTTGAAATTATTGTTTAGTGTGCTGTTGAAACTTGAAAGCATATCTTCCTTCTGATGGAAATAAAATGCACGTATAACTTTCAGCTATAAAGTTTTCATCATACATATTGTATAACATCCTGTGTGACCAGTCACAGAGTTTGCTTTTAACTTCTAAGGGTACTGGAAAAAAAAAAATCTATTGTGTTGTTCTGTTGCTGTAATAACAGCCATTTAAACAGCTATGCTGGAAAAAGCACATTGAAGTTTGTGAAGATATTGGAAAAATGGAGGGGAAGAACCAGGATTCTTGAAGAACGCATATACATATACATATACATATACATATATATTGAATCTATAAATTCCACATACAAGTCTCAATGCATGTAAAATTGTAGAGAAGTTTGTTAGAATAGCTCTTATTTCTTTGTAAGAGTTGAAATTATTTACAGATATTTATGTACTAAATATCCAAAAAAAAACTTCTCAACATGTACAAAAAATAATCTCTATATTTTTCAATGAATCAAACATGATTATCAGCATGCCATATCCATTCATCGATCAATCCATCGATCTATCTCAATCTCTCCATCCATCCGTCTATCCACTCGCTAATGCAGTTCCATGATTTTTTTGGATCATTTATTTCAAATAATCACTATAATCATTGAAATTTTTGACTTCTAAAATTAGACACCTGACTGCTCACGATCAGATAAAATAAATGATCCAAAAATATAATGGTACTGCATTAATAAGACGATGATTGGGGGAGTCAACTTCGGTTTAAAAATCTTGCAACAAGTGGAAAAAAAAAAGAAAAAATTGGGAAGGAGGAGAAATGGTATGAGACTTGATAGTGACATTATCTAAGTGTTTTTTCCTCCTCATCGAGAGAGGGATTAGGCTCTGCAACTGTTTAACAAAAAAAACAAATTGGAAGAGAGAACATGATTTAGAGAAAACCATAAGGTCATTATAGAGATCCCACAAGGCTGGTATTTCTTCTGGTGCCGGGGTCATATGATGAGCATTTGATAGAATGCTGTGATCTAATCAATAATAGTTATATTTTTTGATAATCATCCTCCTAATTTAACTTAAGCAGCTCATTTGCTTATTTAAGTCAGTGCTTAATAGTAAGTGAAAGGGAACAAAAAACATATTATATATATATATATTAAAAGTAGGTCATAGTCATAGGTCAGATAAAAGGATTAGAATTGAGAAATCAAGTGAACTTGTGAGAATGGAAGAAACTTCAGAGGGAAATCCTAGATAGAGGATTTGGTTGAGGGAAAGAAAAGCTCACGAAGTTTGGTTTTCTTTGATGCGGGGAGGGGGCGGGGTGCAGTTTTGCCTTTGAAGAACAAGCTGATCCTTTTGGGACTGGCAGGTAGTATGAGTTTATTACTTAAGGTGAAACCACATAGACATTAAACCTGTCAGCTGCTGAGTAGAATTAGGAAATGGAAGCTGTAAGTTCTTGGAGTTTGTTAAATTAGGTTTCATAAGATACCTTCAAGAATATGTTACAGATTGGTTCTGCTCATGCTATTGCTTAAGCAATCAAACATTTTGCACATGTTCAGACATAAATGCTTCTATGATGGGCTGAATTGGAAGTATTGCTATATAAGTAGTTACAAGCCTTAGCCAAGCCAGTGGCTTAGTTAGGTATAGCAGATGATGGTTCATAGATTGGATGTTGCTATCTATCTGATCTATCTCATCGATAAGCATCAGCTGCAAGTAATTTTTAATCTGTCATAGCCTACTTCAGATAAAGAGGGAAATGAATAGACATGCTGCATTGCACTTAGTAACGTTCTTTCATGTTTCACATGGTGCATGCTCTTGGTTTAATTTATTCAATTTTCCTTTCGTTGGCCTTTCCTTTTTCTATTATTTTTCTGGAATTATCTAACTGTTAGTATAATTCTTACATTAATGGCAACTACTTTCAGTCGGAGGAACCTTTCTTTGTATTCCCACCACTAGATTTTTCCCTGGTTTATTAAAAGAAAGATGCTTTTTGTGGACCCAAAACAAACCATCATGCCGAGCTTTTTCTACCTTTGTGATGCTTCGTTTATTGTAAGCTTCTGGAAGTCATCTTCTTGATTTGCTTTTCTGAGACTCAAAGAATTAACCAGATAAGAGGATCACAATCCGTCAAACAGCTTGTGACAGCTGCAGAATAGCATGGAATTTTTTACTACTTGTCACAATTCATTATTCACCAACTCTGTTTGCAAAAACTAGGAATCTAGTTATTAATTTCATATGGGAGTTCCTCTGGTCATTTTTGATAGCAATGAAACAAAAGCTGATAGTAAAGCAACGAGATGACAGTTTACAAATCTGTCCTTGCCTATATATAAACATGCTTCAAATTATTTTTTGTACTGATGATAATTGTAGTACATGGTTTATGATATTCTAATGGATATAATTATTTGGATGTGGTTGTCTTGTTTTCTTAAAGGTGTATCCATTTGTCTTGGTGCTTGAGGAGAATGATAAAAATCAGGAAGCTTAATCTATGATACTTGGTTTTAGCCTTGCAACAACACAAAGTAAAAGCCAGGAAACCTTTTGGCATTGCTTAGCACCAGTCTTTGTCATTTAATATAAATAACTGAAAAATGGGCCTCGTGTTGTAGTCATCACTGTTGTGTACTTTACCATCTAATTAGCATTTTTTTTTACCTTTTCAGCGGAGTTCCCGTTTGTCATTTTTTTACATATTTGCTTTAGGTGATACTTCATTCCTGTTAACGCTAAAGCTTCAGGTTTAGATAAATGTAAATTTTATTAACAGGGCTTGAACTATAAAGCAGCAATGTACAATTTTGACAGCATTTATAGTAATTAAATCTATATTTTGTTTCAGTACCTTTGTCCCAGTAAAATGGGCTTGGCTTATATTAGGCCACTTCAGTTGCATGTGAAAATGTAATTGCATAGAACAAACCATTTCCAAGATCTACTGAGCTAAGGAGTGTTGTACATTGTTGAATCTTCAGCTGAACTGATGAAACATGAAGTGCATTTTTAAGAAGTGGTGTTCCATCTTGCAGATTTCAGATGCAGTACAGACTCTTTACCATGAATATTTGAGATTTTGGAATTGTGATCAGGTGTAACATTAGGACACTATGAGCTTATTTTATTTAGCAAAGTTAAATATTAATACTACCATTGACAGCCGTAGCTGTAGTTTTGTCTGTTGTTGAATACTTGTTGTAGCCAACCTTTAGGATTGGTTTGTATCTTTATTCTTTTGTGCTCCTATATAAAATTGCATTCTCTTTCCTCACCTTTTCTGAAATCCAAGTTGTTATGGCTGCTAAAGCATTTGCTGACTCGTTCCCGAGGACTTGTCGGATCATCAATCATACCATCAGCTATGGAGAACTGAAATATCCGATTCAAATCGATCAAGTTATCGCCAACTAGGAAGAAGATTAGCAAGAAAAAGATGGGCCACCATATTGAATAGTTGCTTCTTTCTAGGTTGAGTAGTTGCAATCTATCGAGTCCCGACTGGCATGGCATTTTTCATGTGCATCCATCAAGTATCTAATCGGATTGAACAAGTCATCAAAGTAAATCATGTTGGGTGTGCTTAGGTATAGGGCCAAGCCCTTCATTTCGATATTGGATAAGTCAACTATCTACTTGGAGTTTACAACACTTTAGTACGTGACCTATTGATCATAGCTGCTCAGCATAGATTGTGGTGGATAGGATTCTAGCGAATCCTGCCATCCTAATAGATAAATGTCAATAAAAAGGATTTCAAGAAACAAGATTTCACCATCTCATCAAAATCTGTTACACATGTCAGAGGAAGCTACTTTGCAACAGCATTCGGTTGTCCTGTATAATCCTATAAATTGGTAAGAGGGGATGAGGTAGCTTACTTCTATCCTTGCATGCTCATTCAGTCACCACTATCGTTCTTAGCTTCGGCTACTGTAGTCCATTTTTCTTATCCATTGACTTGAATGTCGGAGGGTTCCTTGCCGGTTACCACCGATCAAGGGATTACTTTTACAGATCTCCGTCTAAGAGTCACCGGGAGTAGAACCCAGTTTTGCTCGAAGAAAATCAAAACATCCTCGATCATTGTCGGAGTCCAGTGGAAAGTAATTTGATGAAAATGTCTTGGTGCACTAGGAAGGGGGTAGGAAGTAAGTCTCGAGAGTTCTCGGAGTTTGGAGTGCAATAGTGGTAATGACGCAGGCACAGGACGCCTCCACTAGCCACACAGGAAATCTCTTGCACCGTAACGAACGTCGCAATCAGGAGGTGGAGCTTATCGCTCCACCACCTCCATCGCTAGTGAGCCATAAGACCTGCTCACTGCCTTGACATAATAGGTCTAAATAATGGTCATGGTGGTGCAGGAGCTGCTGTAACGGCCTACAGCTATGCAATGATAGGGGTTGATCGTGCTCAATGAGAAGATTATTTCTTTTTTTGGCAAGCGAGGGTGAAATATGTACTCATCCAGTAAGGGTTGATCGATACTCTCATATATGAGGAGAGGTCGGCCACCATGGAAGTTGGAGGTGATTTCAGATGCAGGCAATGAGCACGATCTACTTGTACTTAATGGATGACGTGATGATTTGTGTTGAACGAAACTTCTTCGACAGTGCTATGGACAAAGTTCGAATAGTTATACATAGCAAAATCTTTCACCTATATATATTTTTTGAAAGCAGTTTTATCAACTATGGATGAGTAAAGGATATAGCATGCAGAGTACTTGAGCAACTTTCAGAGAGTCCTCATCAATCTTCTTAATGTAGTTGAGAAGGTTAAAGAAAAGACCAAAATGTTGGTCTTGTTATCATCACTTCCACACTTCTTTGCTCTTCTAGTAGGAAAGGGCAACCATCAAGATGGAGAAAGTCACTTCGGTGCTACTTTAGAATGAGATTCTCATATGAAAAAACTAAGTTTCAAGTTCGGATGGGAACTTAGCATTGGTGGTCTCTAAAAGAACTAGTGGCAGAAGGTGGAGCAACAAAGGATCACGAGGTGGGCAGTCCAAGTCGAAAGATACAAGCAAAATCAAGTACATCGATGTGATTAGTTGGGGCACATGTTAGAGATTACCTGCAACTCAAAGATCGGACAAAGGTTACTATAGCGATAGCCGATTATAGAGATAATGATAGATATAGTGATGCACCCATGTTATCCAATAAGATATCTCCTTCCTAGAAGTGGATTCTAGATTCTATATATTTTCATCATGTGTTGTAGAAAGTTGTTTGACTCTTTAAAAAATAGAGAGGGTGCTGTCCACCTACTTAGAAGAATCGAGTTGTGATCAAGGATGAAGGGACGATCAGCTTAAAGTTTCAGATGGAATATCGAAGAAACTGAACAAGGTTTAATACATACCCAGCTTCAGCAAGAATTTAATCTTACAAAGTAAATTGATTTCAAATAGCTATATATGGAGAGCCGGTGATTGAATCTTGAAGATTATCTATAGCGGTAGGGTTGTCTTGATAGGAAGTCTAGTATAAGGTGTAGTTCCTGATGCAGATTAGAGTCCAGTACAAGGTGGAGCTCTGGAAGCAGGTGGATCAGGTATGATATGAGAAACTCGAGAGGATGATAGGCAACGTCGCATGGTGAAGTTCCTATTACCATAGAAAATTTTTTCAAGTAGGTCTCAAGTCAATGTGAGTATAACATAGAATGAAGATGGAATCTAGTAGCCGAGCTTGACTCCTATGTTTGTTCATTTATGAGTAGTAGGTATTTGCTTCAAGGCATGGAGATGAGAATCTTCAAAAGCTCTCAAAGTCAAATACAGGCCGAATGTTAAGTCAAGATAAAGATTATTGAAGAAAAATGTCTCAATTTGGCTCGAAAGAAGCCCACTAGAATGAAATTCGCAGGGAGACTCAGCACTGGAAGGAACTAGGCTCGACCCCATGCGAGCACAGCCCAGATCCATGCATGTAGATGCCACACGGCCCTAGGCACCATGGTGCACCATGCGATCAATGGCAGGTGTTTTGCACACTCCATAGCATTTTCCAGGTGTTTCACATGGTCTATGGAGGGTTTTATGTGATCAGATGGTGGTGCGCAAAGCCGGGTAGGATCTGATAACCATTGGACAATGCTGACTTGTTTGAGGCTTGATCTAGTGAGTTTTCAGGTTGATCTTGTGGGTTGGTTGATGATCAGATGGTTGACCACTTCTAGGGAGTCAAAGATGAGTTGTAGATAGATTAGAAGCACATTTTCGATATGGTTTGAAGCTTTGGATCCCTATAAAGTGGTCTTCGATATAAAGACATGCTAGAGGCTATAAAAGGGGGCAGATGGGTTAGGGCACTAGTATGAGGATCAAGGAGGCTTCCAAGAGGTGTAGCAATGGTAGAAAAAATCTATAAGGGCTAGAGGGTCTCCTTAAAAAGTGAGAATTTATGAAAGAAATTATTGGATTTCTTGTTGAATTTTTTGTACAATATGAGAGTGTAAGATCTTTGTAATTTTTTTCATAGTGAAACCTTGCATGTCTTATTGATTATGTCTACTATTTTATTTTTTCCTTCTTTTTTCTCTTACAACATCAATTCTAATCTTCAAAATAGGGATTCGTATTCTACATGAGGGATTTTTCAACAAGTGGTATTAGTGTAGGTGGTACCATAATATTTATTTGGTCAGCATTAGACATGCTGGGATCCCTTGGAGGTCATCATGTATAAATTGAATGTTGATCTGAAATACAAGTTGATCTACTAAAAGAAGAGAAATTTTATTCCTGAGAGACTAAAGGTCATCGATGAAAAAGTCAGTAAACTCCTCACTACTGGATTCATTCAAGAAGTCCACTATCTTGATTGGTTAGCTAATATCGTCATGATTAAGAAAGCCAGCAGGAAGTGGAGGATTTGCATCAACTATACTGGCCTTAACATGGTGTTACAGCCGTGACAGTGACGTGGCCAGGCTCAGGTATCACCGAATACGAGCGAGCCACGTGTATGTTTCCCCGGCCAAGTCAGCGCCGCATCCTCAAAGCCAGGATCAGCAAGACTATACCACCCGGCGACTGTCTGAGGCAAACCGCCCTCGCCGAGGTCGAGCTCGGCTCGGAGTTCCTCTACCACCTCATTGGCGCCCGGGCCCGGAGGGGTCCGCCTAAGTGAGGTCGGCCGAGGTCGGGCGATTCCCTGCCACCTCGCCAGGTGTCCACCCAGGAGGGGTCCACCTAAGCCGAGGTCGGCTGATCCTTCGCCCTTCGCCAGGTGGCCACCCGAAGACGGGCCCACCTCGGTCGAAGCCAGGCGACCTCCTGCCACATCGCCAGGTGTCCACCCAGGAGGGGTCCACCTAAGCCGAGGTCGGCTGATCCTTCGCCCTTCGCCAGGTGGCCACCCGGAGACGGGCCCACCTCGGTCGAAGCCAGGCGACCTCCTGCCACCTCGCCAGGTGTCCACCCAGGAGGGGTCCACCTAAGCCGAGGTCGGCTGATCCTTCGCCCTTCGCTAGGTGGCCACCCGGAGACGGGCCCACCTCGGCCGAAGCTAGGCGACCTCCTGCCACCTCGCCAGGTGTCCACCCAGGAGGGGTCCACCTAAGCCGAGGTCGGTCGATCCTTCGCCCTTCGTCAGGTAGCCACCCGGAGACGGGCCCACCTCGATCGAAGCCAGGCGACCTCCTGCCACCTCGCCAGGTGTCCACCCAGGAGGGGTCCACCTAAGCCGAGGTCGGCTGATCCTTCGCCCTTCGCCAGGTGGCCACCCGGAGATGGGCCCACCTCGGCCGAAGCCAGGCGACTTCCTGCCACCTCGCCAGGTGTCCACCCAGGAGGGGTCCACCTAAGCTGAGGTCGGCCGATCCTTCGCCCTTCGTCAGTTGGCCCCCGGAGACGGGTCCAACTCAGCCGAGGTCAGACCGCTCGTATGGAGAGGGTTCCGGGGAGAGAGACGGGCCCCGAGGTCATCCCTCGGGCCGTACGAATCCCAGACGGCGTCCCATACGGAGGGCGGCGGCACGCGGAACATCACTTGCATCGGCCCGACAGGTCCCGCGGCCGAGAGACGCGATCCTGACGGCACAGGCCCCATAGATAGATGGCGCCCATGCTTGGGGAAGGGAGCGCTCTCACTGGGCCCGAGGCCTGACCGGCCGCCCTGCCAGCGCCGCCCTCCCCTCTTTCTCTTCTGTCTTTGCCTTTTCCCTGCTGGGCCCGGTGGATGAGGTCGGAAAGCCGCCTGGCCCCCTTCACCGAAAAGGGAAAAGAGAAGAGGACGGGGGAGGGGAGTTTTCGAGGAGGAAAAATGACGAGCGCACGACGAAAGGAGATAAAGAGGGAGGAATCTCGGGACGACAAGGTAAGCCAACTAGCCTGGGGACAAGGAGGAAGCACCGGCCAAAGGCCTCGCTCTGAGAGAGGAACCAGAGATCCCGAGAGGGGAACACTGGGTGTGAGCTCGGCGAGGAGGCCCAGCCGAGATTCTGGTTCCCAGAGCTCTTTCTTCACCAGTTAACTCTCTAAGTCTGGAACCCTTTCGAGGGTCCGGCTGGAGAGTCTGTTCCTTCTCGTCGTCTACTGACTTGACCGTCGGAGCTCCCTCGCCGGGATCCCCGGCCAGGGTCCTCTAACCCCTTTGTTGCAGGTTCTCCGCGGGAAGGGAGGCTCCCTCGCCAGGCGGTCAGGAAGGATCGGCTGATCCGTGGCACGGGCGCGGTGGCGAGAGCGGCAACAGATTGGCACGCCAGGAAGGGGGGCAGGACACTAACCCCTAGCGGGGACCGGCTTTCTGCAGGTGTCACGCTCTCCAGCAATGGTGGTCACTCGTGGTCGCGAGGCGTCCACCAGCCGTGTGGGGGAAGTCCACTCCCCTCCAGGGGGCCACAGCCCCGAAGGGGAGCTTCCGGCTCCCCCTCCTCTTCCACAGCAGCCTACCCCGGTGGACGGATCCCTTGCGGCCATCGTCCAGCAGCTGTAGACCTTGACCTCAGCGGTCCGACAGCTTCAACATCAGCAACAGTCCCTGGCCACCCAGTCGCAGCCAGGGACCCCCGCGGCCCGAGCCGCGGGGCAGCGTGGGAGCCTGCGCTCAATCCAGGGCAGGCCATCCCATCCGAGAGCCGTCCGAGACAAATCAAAGTACTGCCAGTTCCATCGCGAGCACGGGCATGACACGGAGGAGTGTCGCCATCTGAAGCGGGAGATTGAGGAGCTGATCAGGAGGGGTTACCTCAGGAAGTTCGTCAAGAACGAGGTCCCCTCTGAAGGGCAGCCGCTTGCGGCCTTACCGCCTGCCCCTGCGATCGACAACCGCCCAACGGAGAAGCCCGTGGGCATGATCTCGCGCGGGTCTGGCCGAGCAATGAAGAGAGCCCGGGAAGTCCCGGAGAATGTAATCCCCCCCAAGGGAGGGGAAATTAATGACAATGTAAACAACGATGCCTTGGTGGTCGAGATGACCATCGCGAAGCATCCTGTACATCGAATCATGGTGGATAGTGGAAGCTCGGCTGACGTACTTTTTTACGATGCTTTCTCTCGGATGAACTTATCCCCCGATCAGCTGAAACCGGTGCACATCCCCCTAGTAGGTTTTACAGGGGACTCCGTGGGGGTCGAAGGGGAGATCACTCTCCGGGTCACCGTCGGATCCCCGCCCCGGCAGGCGACCGTCCTAATAACATTCACCGTCGTCAGGCTCCCTTCGCCTTACAACGCCATTCTCGGGCGTCCCGGGCTCAACCAACTGGACGCCACTATCTCCACGAGGAGGCTGTTGGTGCAGTTCCCCACGCCTTCCGGGCTCGGGGAGATGAAGGGGATGGTCCAGCCAGTCCCGCTCTGCCTCCAGACGGTCCCAGGCGCCAGGGGCGCGGAGCTCACCCATGATATCGACGACCTCGATCTGAGAGAGAAGGAACCCAGGGGAGGGCCTGTAGAGCGACTACTGACTTTCCCCCTCGGTTCGGACCCCCTGAAGACGGTGCAAGTCGGGGCCCAGCTCCCCGAGGAAGAGCGAACCCGCTTGCTGGAGTTCCTCCGTGCCAACGCCGACGTGTTCGCCTGGTCAGCGGCCGACATGCCGGGCATCCCGCCCGAGGTCATCATGCACAAGCTAAACGTGGACCCAAGTTACCGCCCGATCCGCCAGAAGAAGAGAAGCTTCGCCATGGAGAGGCAGAAGGCGATCAACGAGGAAGTAGAGAAGCTCCTCGCCGCCGGTTTTGTCCGGGAAGTCCAGTATCCCAGTTGGCTGGCAAACGTGGTCATGGTAAAAAAGAGTAGTGGTAAGTGGAGGATCTGTGTGGACTACACCGACCTCAATCGAGCTTGCCCGAAGGACAGCTTCCCTCTTCCAAAGATGGACCAGCTGGTCGACACCACCTCGGGACATCGCCTCCTGTCGTTCATGGACGCCTTCTCCGGATACAACCAGATCCGGATGAACCCGGAGGACGAAGAGCACACTGCCTTCATAACTGACCGCGGGACTTTTTGCTACAGGATGATGCCTTTCGGCCTCAAGAACGCGGGGGCGACGTACCAACGTCTGGTCAATAAAATCTTCAAAGACCAGATAGGCCGCAACATGCAGGTGTACGTGGACGACATGCTGGTGATGAGCAAACTCGATTCGGACCACGTGGCTGACTTGACGGAGACGTTCGGTAACCTCCGGCGCCATTAGATGAAGCTGAACCTGGCGAAGTGCGCCTTCGGCGTCTCCGCCGGGAAGTTCCTAGGGTTTATGGTGACTCAAAGAGGAATCGAGGCCAACCCCGAGAAGGTCCAGGCCATCCTGGACATGGAGCAGCCCGCCTCCAAGAAGCAAGTGCAGCAACTGACCGGCTGAGTCGCGGCCCTTAGCCATTTTATTTCCAGGTCGGTGGACCGCTGCCGTCCCTTCTTCAAGGTGCTGAGGAAGATGAATGGCTTTGCTTGGACCGAGGAGTGTCAGCAGGCCTTCGAGGAGCTGAAGAAGACGCTCGCATCACCACCTTTACTGTCCAGGCCCGAGAAGGGAGAGGAGCTTACCCTTTACCTGGCGGTTACCCCGGAGGCCGTCAGCTCTGTCTTGGTCCGAACCGACGACCAGGGGCTCCAGCGGCCGGTGTACTACACCAGCAAACTTCTCTGAGACGCGGAGCTCAGGTATTCCCGGCCCGAGAAACTTGTTTTTGCGCTAATAGTGTATGCCCAGCGTCTCAGGCCCTATTTCCAAGCGCACCCCATCGCCGTCCTGACGGATCAACCGCTGAAAGCGGTGCTCAGCCGACCCGATACTTCGGGACGATTGGCCAAGTGGGCACTGAAACTCAGCGAGTTCGACATTACATACAGGCCAAGGTCGGCCATGAAGGTGCAGGTGCTGGCCGATTTCTTGGTCGAATGTGCAGGCTTGGGCAAGGAGCCCGAGGAAGGCCCCCCGGCCCAGCCGATGGAGGTTGGCACCGATGAGCCCGGAGAGGACGCCTGGATCCTCCATGTAGACGGAGCCTCAAACTCCGGCGGGAGCGGAGCTGGGCTCATCCTTGCCAACGGCGACGGGGTCGTCGCCGAGTGTGCACTCCGTTTCTAATTCCCCGCAACAAATAACCAGGCGGAGTACGAGGCACTTCTTGCCGGACTGAGAGTCTCCCGCGAGCTGGGCGTGACCAACCTCAGAGCTTTCACTGACTCCCAGCTCGTGGCGGGGCAGGTATCCGGGGAGTACGTCGCACACGACCCCCAAATGGCGAAGTACTTGGAGCTCGTCAAGGCGGGCGCGTCCAAGTTCCGGCGCTTCAACATCTTCCATATCCCCCGCGGGGAGAACGCCCGCGCGGATGCCCTCTCTCGGCTGGCGACCCTGCCGGACACGATGCTGGGACACGCTCATGTGGAGCGCCTTGAGGTCCCAAGCCTCGAAGCACCGGCGGAGGTCCATCAGGTCAGCCAGGAGCCCAGCTGGATGGACAAGTACGCTGCGTACATCACCAGCGGCACCCTGCCAGAGGACCGAGAGGCGGCTCGGCTCATCAGGAAGAAGGCCGTGCGGTTCGTCCTGATGGACGAGCAGCTGTATCGAAGATCCTACTCCTACCCCCTTCTCAAGTGCGTAGGACCCACAGAAGCCAGGCTTGTGTTCCAGGAGATTCACGAAGGCATCTGCGGGAACCACGTGGGGGGCAGGGCATTGGCGTACAAGGCCCTCCGTCAGGGCTACTCTGGGAGACAATGAAGGAAGACGCCGCCGACTTCGTGAAGAAGTGCGACCGGTGCCAGCGTCACGCCATGGTGCAGCGGCAACCCTCCAACCCAATCTCTCATCTCTCGGCCCCCTGGCCATTCGCCCAGTGGGGGATGGACCTCCTGGGCCCATTCCCGCCGGCGTCTGGCCAGCGGAAGTTCTTGATAGTGGCTATCGACTACTTCACGAAGTGGGTTGAGGCCGAACCCTTGGCGAGGATCACCGAAGCAAACGTCGCCAAGTTCTTCTGGAAGTCCATCGTCTGCCGCTTCGGCCTCCCCCACACCGTGGTCACCGACAACGGATGCCAGTTCGACTGCCGGGAATTCGAAGAATTCTGCAGCGACCTCGGCATCAGGCATCGCTTTACCTCGGTGGTGCACCCTCAGACCAACGGGGAGGCCGAAGTCATGAACAGGACCATTCTTCAGGGCCTCCGCACGCGACTGGACCAGGCCAAGGGCAGGTGGGCCGACGAGCTTCCCAGCGTCCTTTGGGCATACCACACCACCCCAAGGACGGCTACCGACGAAACCCCATTCAACCTCGTCTTCGGAGCTGAGGCAGTCATCCCGATCGAGCTCAGCCTACCCATGCTGCGCGTGGAGCAATACGACGAGACAGAAAACCCGGCCAGGATGATGCTCAACCTAGACCTTCTCGAGGAAATGAGGGACAAGGCCCGAATCCGAATGGCGGCGTACCGGCAACGTGTAGCCAGATATTACAACTCCCGAGTGCGGCCAAAGGTCTTTCGTCCCGGAGACTTGGTCCTCCGGCGTGCCGAAGCCTCCCAGCCACGGGAATGCGGCAAGCTATCACCCAACTGGGAAGGCCCATATCGGGTGGCAGATGCCCTCCCTCATGGAGCATATTACTTGGAAGAATTGGAGGTGCCAGGTTCCCCCGGATGTGGAACTCCTCGAACCTGAGGATGTACTATCAGTGATGTAAGGCTCCCAGTTCCTGTAACAAAGTTTCCCCGTTTCAAACACTCCCTTCTAACTTCGACAAGAAGGCCTACGGCATCGGGTTCAGACCGCGGATCCTGGGCTTCGGCCTGGAAGGTGGTGCCGGACCCAGTTCGCCCACGCAAGCCCGGAGCACAGCTCAGCAAACCGCACAAGGCTTGAGAAAGCCTGCGGCATCGAGCTCAGTCCGGAGATCCCAGGCTTTGGCCTGGAAGGTGGCGCGAACCCAGTTCGCTCACGCAAGCCCGGAGCACAGCTCAGCAAACCGTGCAAGGCTTGAGAAAGCCTGCGGCATCGAGCTCAGTCCGGAGATCCCGGGCTTCGGCCTGGAAGGTGGCGCCGAACCCAGTTCGCCCACGCAAGCCCGGAGCACAGCTCAGCAAACCACGCAAGGCTTGAGAAAGCCTGCGGCATCGAGCTCAGTCCGGAGATCCCGGGCTTCGGCCTGGAAGGTGGCGCCGAACCCAGTTCGCCCACGCAAGCCCGGAGCACAGCTCAGCAAGCCGCGCAAGGCTTGAGAAAGCCTGCGGCATCGAGCTCAGTCCGGAGATCCCGGGCTTCGGCCTGGAAGGTGGCGTCGAACCCAGTTCGCCCACGCAAGCCCGGAGCACAGCTTAGCAAGCCGCGCAAGGCTTGAGAAAGCCTGCGGCACCGAGCTCAGTCCGGAGATCCTGGGTTTCGGCCTGGAAGGCGGTGCAGAAACCGTGTTGCCTGCGCAAGCATGAAGGCGACCCAAAGTCGGGCCCGCTTAAGGCTTGCTCTGCTGCGACGCGACTCAGCAGGCCCCATCCTTCGATTTATGGGAGGACCAGGCCTGCAACTGTTTCAAGTGTTCCAAACCGACATCTCAGAAAGAAAGGAAAAGAAAGGTGAGATGAAATAAAAAAAAAAAAAAACTCAAGGTTTTGATGAACTTAGATTTCCATTGATGTGAGTAGTCGGTACAAGCTGGGAGTCCCGACAGGCCGGGACTCCCCCTAAAAAAAAAAAAAAGAAGAGACAACACAAAACAAAAACAACAAACAGAAGCAAAAAAGAGAAGGAGACATCAGGAAGAAGACGCCGGGTTCACTGAGGTGCGGGGTCGGAGCCCTCTGCCGGAGGCGCGGGTGCTGCGTCCTCGACTTCTACAACGGCCGGCTCCTGGGGCTGCTCCGGGGCCGCGGCATCGCTGGTTGACGGCGCCGCAGGAGCCGCTTCGGTCGTGCCGGAGGCCCTGCTTTCGCCCCCTGGCCTCCTGCCACCGATCACAACTCCGCTCATATCCAGCTGGGGGAAGAAGGCCCCCACCTTCTCCCGGCACATCCGGAACCCCTTCAGGAAGGAGTCCACGGTGGCCTCCCGGACCTCCGACGTGTACTCGTCGGAAGCCCGGAATTTGGGGACGGCCTCTTGCGCCTCCCGCTTGGCTGCCTCTAGGAGCCCGTTGACGTACGCGCTCCAGTCCTTCGCCGCGGCCGCGTCTCGCCGGGCCTCCTCCAGCTGGCGCTCCAGCCATTGGGAGTGGGCCTGCAGGCGAGCCTTCTCCGCCGCCTCCTCCTCTGTTCGGTGCTGGTTGGAGGTCCGCTCCTCCAACAAGGAGGCCTCCAACTCCTTGTTCCGCTCCTCGGAACGCACCAGGTCGGACTGGAGGGCTTGCTTATCGGCTCGTAGCTCGGCCCCCTTCTCCATCAAGTCCTTGACGTCGGCCGCGAGCTTGCCGAGTCTCAGCTCCCGCTCGGAGTCCCTTTTGGCGTTCCCTACGAGGAAATTCCTCAGTAGGAGAACGTCGTTCCCGATCTACAACGACAAAAGCAACACAGGTCAGAATAAAGGAAGCTAAGTCTCGAAAAAAAAAAAAAAAAAAAAAAAAAAAGGGGAGAAGGAAGAAGCTCGGACTTACCGTGAAGAGCTGCGGGAGGATCCCGGGCAGCGCGTCTGCGTAGTCCCGGCCGCCCCGAGCTTGGCGGTCCCGGGCGGTGGAGGCGTACTCCATGATCTTCTCCGCCAGCCCTTTGTCGAGGATGACAGAGTCCCGGTGGGTGATCACCGGCGCCGGAGCCTTCGGGCCGGCTCCTGCGACGGCCGCCCCCTCAGCCGAGGCCGCAACCGACGGGCCGGCGGTTGCCACAGGCGGCGCTGTCGAGCTGGCAGCAATGACGGGCCCGGCGATGGGCGGAGCAGCAGGTGGTGGAGTCCTCTCGGCGGCGCCACCAGGTCGCGCGGTCGGGGTACCAGTAGCCCCACCCTGAGGTAGCCTGGGCGGAGAAATGACAGCAACCGGGCTGGGCACAGTCGCCGCCACGACCTCCCGGCTCGTCTCCGTTCGAGCCCTCTTCGCTGCGGGCTCGTCCACCTCCACGACATCCCGCTGGGCTACCCCCTCCAAGAGATTCTCCAGTGAAAATTTCATCCCTGCAAAACAAAAGAAACAGGAAGTCAGCCGGCTCGGTTATGAAGAGAAAGGGGGGCAGAGGTCAAAGTGGGGCCGAATCTCACCGGTCTCACGGATGGGACTAATACCGGCTTCAAAAAGATTCTGCTCAGAGAGCAGAATCTCGAGCGCCGGGACCACGTCGCTCAGGAGCAGGGTATAGGACTCCTGGTCCGCCGACTCGACCCGGGAATTTCGGTTCGGGGTCCGGTCCGGTTCACTCCAGGCCCAGTCGACGTCGTCGACCGAGGCGAAGAAAAACCGGCTCTTCCAGCCCTTGACCGAGGAAGGGAGGTCGAACCGGAGACACCTGGGCCGGGGCGAAATGTACCACCAGCCATCATCGGTGGAGCACTTCTTCAGGGTGAACAAGGCCCTGAAGAGAGAAAAACGGGCAACGAACCCGTGGAAGTGACAGAAAACAATAAAGGAGAAGATGACCCGGATGGCATTAGGAGCCAGCTGGGCCGGGACGAGCCGGAAGTGGCTGAGGAAGGAAAGAAAGAAAGGATGTAGAGGAAACCGAAGACCCCCAAGGAGGAAGTCTTCGTAGAAGGCAATGCGGCCGGGGCCACTCATGGTGACGCGCTCCCCGGACCGCGGAACAAACAGGCGAACTGACCCCGGAATGCCGTAGGCATCCCGGAGCAGAGAAAGATCGCCTTCGGTCATGGTAGAAGCATGACCAGAGGGACCGGCGGGGAGAGACGGCAGAGCAGGAAGAGACGGCGGAGCAGGAAGAGAAGGCAGAGCAGGAAGAGAACGGAGGGGCACGGCAGGTGCAACCGGAGGGGACCGGATCCCCCTGGGGATGCCAATGGTGACACCCCCGGGTTGCAGACGCCGGCGGACCTCCTCCGGGATTGTCTCCTCATCTGAGGAGGAAGAAGATGGAGTCCTCGGCCGGGATGGACCGGCCTCGTCCGGGTTGGAAGAGACATGGCGACGGCGTGCCATAGAAAGGGAAAGGACAAAGAAGATCAGAAAAGAAACGAGAAAGAGCGAGGGGGGCTAGAGGAGAAGAAGGAGGCACTCACCGAAAATACACCAGACGAGCGCGAGCAACAGGAGTTGTTAGCCTGCAGCAAACCGCCCACGAAGCAAGGGAAAAGGCCTCGTTCTGGAAAGTCCCCTCCCTTTCAAACTCAGCCGACAGCGGCCGTACCCGTCATTCCGTCTCAGGCCACTGGATGATCGCCACGTGGGCGCACGCCCGACACCGACGCCTCGTTAGCAGAGTAACGGCCTCTGCCTCGAAGCGACGCATTAATTACGGGCAAGTGGGCGACGCGTGACGGCTCCCCATAGGTCTTCAGCCGCATCGAGCCACGGCGACCAGGATCGTGGCAATTATGATGCAAGATCTTCGCCTCTCCACGTCATGTCCGCATTTAATCCCGACGTTCCGTTCTACGACGCCCCGACGGAACGGCGGGCTGGGGGGCAACTGTTACAGCCGTGACAGTGACGTGGCCAGGCTCAGGTATCACCGAATACGAGCGAGCCACGTGTATGTTTCCCCGGCCAAGTCAGCGCCGCATCCTCAAAGCCAGGATCGGCAAGACTACACCACCCGGCGACTGTCTGAGGCAAACCGCCCTCGCCGAGGTCGAGCTCGGCTCGGAGTTCCTCTACCACCTCATTGGCGCCCGGGCCCGGAGGGGTCCGCCTAAGTGAGGTCGGCCGAGGTCGGGCGATTCCCTGCCACCTCGCCAGGTATCCACCCAGGAGGGGTCCACCTAAGCCGAGGTCGGCTGATCCTTCGCCCTTCGCCAGGTGGCCACCCAGAGACGGGCCCACCTCGGTCGAAGCCAGGCGACCTCCTGCCACCTCGCCAGGTGTCCACCCAGGAGGGGTCCACCTAAGCCGAGGTCGGCTGATCCTTCGCCCTTCGCCAGGTGGCCACCCGAAGACGGGCCCACCTCGGTCGAAGCCAGGCGACCTCCTGCCACCTCGCCAGTGTCCACCCAGGAGGGGTCCACCTAAGCCGAGGTCGGCTGATCCTTCGCCCTTCGCCAGGTGGCCACCCGGAGACGGGCCCACCTCGGTCGAAGCCAGGCGACCTCCTGCCACCTCGCCAGGTGTCCACCCAGGAGGGGTCCACCTAAGCCGAGGTCGGCCGATCCTTCGCCCTTCATCAGGTGGCCACCCGGAGACGGGCCCACCTCGGTCGAAGCCAGGCGACCTCCTGCCACCTTGCCAGGTGTCCACCTAGGAGGGGTCCACCTAAGCCGAGGTCGGCTGATCCTTCGCCCTTCGCCAGGTGGCCACCCGGAGACGGGCCCACCTCGGCCGAAGCCAGGCGACTTCCTGCCACCTTGCCAGGTGTCCACCCAGGAGGGGTCCACCTAAGCCGAGGTCGGCCGATCCTTCGCCCTTCGTCAGTTGGCCCCCGGAGACGGGTCCAACTCAGCCGAGGTCAGACCGCTCGTACAGAGAGGGTTCCGGGGAGAGAGACGGGCCCCGAGGTCATCCCTCGGGCCGTACGAATCCCAGACGGTGTCCCGTACGGAGGGCGGTGGCACGCGGAACATCAATTGCATCGGCCCGACAGGTCCCGCGACCGAGAGACGCGATCCTGACGGCACAGGCCCCATAGATAGATGGCGCCCATGCTTGGGGAAGGGAGCGCTCTCACTGGGCCCGAGGCCTGACCGGCCGCCTTGCCAGCGCCGCCCTCCCCTCTTTCTCTTCTGTCTTTGCCTTTTCCCTGCTGGGCCCGGCGGACGAGGTCGGAAAGCCGCCTGGCCCCCTTCACCGAAAAGGGAAAAGAGAAGAGGATGGGGGAGGGGAGTTTCCGAGGAGGAAAAAGGACGAGCGCACGATGAAAGGAGATAAAGAGGGAGGAATCTGGGGACGACAAGGTAAGCCAACCAGCCTGGGGACAAGGAGGAAGCACCGGCAAAAGGCCTCGCTCCGAGAGAGGAACCAGAGATCCCGAGAGAGGAACACTGGGTGTGAGCTCGGCGAGGAGGCCCAGCCGAGATTCTGGTTCCCAGAGCGCTTTCTTCACCAGTTAACTCTCTAAGTCTGGAACCCTTTCGAGGGTCCGGCTGGAGAGTCTGTTCCTTCTCGTCGTCTACTGACTTGACCGTCGGAGCTCCCTCGCCGGGATCCCCGGCCAGGGTCCTCTAACCCCTTTGTTGCAGGTTCTCCGCGGGAAGGGAGGCTCCCTCGCCAGGCGGTCAGGAAGGATCGGCTGATCCGTGGCACGGGCGCGGCGGCGAGAGCGGCAACACATGGCATGCCCGAAGGATAGCTTTCCACTATCGAATATTGATTAATTGGTTAATGCTACATTCGGACATGAGATACGCAGCTTCATGGATACCTTCTTGGGCTACAATAGATCAAGATGATTCTCGAAGATGAGAAGAACACTATCTTTATAACCGATAAAGGTATTTATTGCTATAAATTAATGCCTTTCAATTTGAAAAAATAGGAGTCACTTATCAATGGTTGGTTAACAAGATCTTAAAGGACTAGATTGATCGGAACATGGAGATCAATATCGACGACATGCTCGTCAAGAGCTTTGAGGAAGCCACCAACCATATCAAAGACCTAGAAGAAGTCTTCAACACTCTTCACTGACACCAAATGAAGTTGAAAAATCTGAGTAAATACACCTTCAGTATCAAAATTGGCATGTCTTTCAGATTCATGGTCACCAAGTAGGGCATCGAGGTAAATCCAGAGAAAATCTAGACAATCATTGATATGCAGCATCCAACCTCCAAGAAAAAATTACAATAACTAACCAAGTAGATTGCAATGTTTAGTTGGTTCATCTTGTGATCAGCTGAGTGCTTCTTGCCTTTCTTCAAGGTCTTGCATCGAATATACAACTTCGACTAGATGGAGGAATACCATTAAGCTTTTGAGGAACTGGAGAAGTTTCTCGGGTTTATATCCATGCTTTCCAAGCTCGAAGTTGGAGAGGAGCTCTACTTGACCTTGCCACATCTTCAGAAACAGTCAGCTCCGTGCTTATTCAGGTGGATAACAAAGAGGTCTAAAAGTCTATCACTATACCAATCGAGTGCTTCACGATGCAACGACTGGGTACTCCAAACCTGAGAAGATTGTCTATACTCTGATTATTTCTGCACAGCATCTCGGACCTTACTTTCCAAGCACATTCAATCATCGTTTTAATCGTCCAACCACTCAAGACCATTTTGTATCGATCTGACACCTCTAAGAGAATAGCCAAATGGGTAGTCAAACTTAATAAGTTCGACATCTCTTATCACCCGAGGTCATCTATGAAAGTCCCAGTTTTAGCTGACTTTCTCATCAACTGCTTTGATTGGATGATAAGCTTGAAGAAGTACTAGTCGAGTAGCTTGCAGAGCAACCCGACCAAGTGATGATCTGGATTCTTCAGGAAGGTGGAGCTTCGAACTCTTAGGAGAGCGAAGCTAGACTCATTCTAGCAAACTTGAAGAGAATGATCGCCGAGTATGCCCTGTACTTCTTATTTAAAAAAACCAACTAGTCTGAATTGAAGTCTTGCTAGCTGGATTAGAGCTAGTTGAAGAACTCGAGGTAAAGCGCCTAAGAGTATTCATTGACTCTTAACTCATGGCTAGCCAAGTCACTACCAAGTATGAGACTCGAGACCCGATGATGGCCAAGTACCTTGACAGAGCGCAGACCTTCACGTCAGCACTCAAATACTTCGGCATATCCCATATTTCCCGATGCAAGAATGTCTAGGGAGGTACACTCTCTCGACTGGCAATTTTAGCGAACAACTCGCTTGGGCAGACTTACATTGAATACTTGGAAGTTCCAAGCATCGATAAAACTAAGTCCAATAGGTCGCCTATAAATCAAGTTGTATGGACTCGTTAGTCAAGTACCTGATCGAAGGTATCCTACCTAACGATCCCTTAGAGGTAAAGCTACTAAAATGGAAAGCTCCTCATTTTATGCTACTAAACAAATAGCTCTATAAGAAGTCCTTATTCTTTTTATTCAAGTGCTGGAGACCTATCTAACCCGACTATGTACTTTGGAAGATCCATGAAAGCATCTATAGAAACTAAGGGGCGGGTCCTTAGCCTACAAATCTCTAATACAAGGATACTACTGGCTCACAATACAGAAATGTGCCCTGGAGCTAGTTCAAAGGTATGATCGATGCCAACGACATGACAACATCTGGTGGTAGCCAGCAAATTAGCTGACCCAGTTTTCTTCTTCTCAGCCATTTGCCTAGTGGGGTATGGACTTACTCGACCCATTTCTCCAAGTAATGGATCAACAAAAGTTTCTAATTATCATCATCGACTACTTCACCAAATGGATGGAGGTAGAACCTTTGGTGCATTACGAAGAACAAATTCAAGAAGTTCTTTTGGAAATCTATCATTTGTTGATTTGTACTTTCTCACATTATAGTCACTAACAAAGGCTGACAGTTCAACAACTGGATGTTTAGGGACTTCTATACCAAGCTCCACATCCAATACTAGTTTATATTCATTAAATACCTTCAATCAAATGGGAAAGCAGAGTGATGATTCGGATGACTTTATAAGGGCTCAGAACTAGGCTGATAAAGCCAAAGGCAAGTGGGCCGAGAAGTTACCTAGTATTTTGTGGGCATACCATATGATTGTAGGCATACCATATGACTCCCCAAACATCAATTAAAAAAACTCCTTTTGACTTGACTTTCGGCACCAAAGTAGTGATTCCATTCGAAATCGGATTCTCAACCTTGCAAATCAAACACTTAGATGAATCAAGTAACTCAAGCCGACTAAGAGCTAATCTTGACCTGCTGGATGAGACTCGAGATCAAGCTTGCCTACAGATGGCGATGTACTAATAGTGAGTAGCCCGGTACTACAACTCTCAAATAAGGTCAAAAGTCTTTCACCTCGGAGACCTTGTATTATGTTGCATAAAAGTCTTAAGATCGATTAAGCAAGGCAAGCTATCTCCAAACTGGGAAGGACTTTACCAAGTAGTAGAAGCCCTTCATCGAGGAGCATACCAGATCAAAAACCTTAACGGAACTCCAATTCCTCAGACTTGGAATGCTAAGAATTTTCAAATGTAGTACCAATGATGTATTAATTCTCATTCAACAATATGAAAAAAAATTTCTCCAGTAATGATCCTAGGTCTCTTCTTGATTAACTAAGCACTCAGTCATTTAGCCCCGAGCCCTTCAGTCAGTTGACACCCAGTCAATTACAAAGGTAGTAGCATTCCATACCTTCATCTCCACCATCCGGTTATTTAACATCCGATCGTAATAAAGATGATAGCATTTCCACATCTCCGTTTCCACCATCTGGTCGATTAACAAAGTCGTAGCAAAGGTGGTAGCATTTTCACTCTTTTGTCTCTACCATCCGATCGAGAATACCTAGTCATAGCAAAGGCGGTAGTGTTTCCACACCTCCATTTCCATGATTTGGTCGACAACACAATTGCAACAAAGTATGTTTCCACACCTCTGTCCCCACCATCCATTTGACTAATAACTTATAGCAACAAAGGCGGTAGTATTTTCACACCTTCGTCTCCACCATCCAGTCAATTAGGACCCAATCACAGTAAAGGCAGTAGCTTTCCACATGTTCGTCTCCACCAACGGGCCCCCAAGCCTTTTGGTCGATTAACACCCAACTGACTATGAAGTTGGTTTCGTCACTACACCAGCTCCTCTTCGGCTACTCAACACTAACTTCCTACAGTCTAGTTCCAAAAGATAACCGACTTTCTACAGTCTAGTTCCAAGTAATGATTGACTTCCTATAGCTAGGTCTTGAAATATAGCTGACTTCCTATAGTTGGAAAAATGCAAGTCTTGTCATCAAGAATCCGGTATTCACAAGTTAGTGCTTAAGCAATGTCAACGAATACCTGACCAACTTAATCACTTGCAAGCTTTGCGAATGAATTGTTCAATTGAGTTTGAACGGAGCAACCACCCTGCTAAGATCGCTTCTCTAACTAGTTTGCTTGTCTAAACACAAGTCTACATGACAATTGGATCTAGCTTGATCATCTACTCGATCAAAGGTACCACCTAATTAAAGTACCTATGCGATTAAGCCTAGAAGCTATCTTACTTGGTTAGAGCCACATCGATTAAACTAGTCATCAAGATTCAATCATCATTCGGCAAACGTTCTCATAGTATAACAAAATGAAGGATGTCCTTCATTGATATACCAAGTCATTATAAGAGAGGGTCAAGCGCAAGTACAACAAAGAAAGAAAAGCTATTAAGATCTTCTCTTCAGGATTATCTGATGACTCCTTAAGGGCTAGGGTCGAGCCTGCCTTGAAAGCCTTAACTGTGGCATTGATCATGGTCTCAGCCTTGGCCATCACCTTGGCAATGGTCACCTCAATAATAGCCTATCCAATCTTAATGTCCGTTGCCCCTTTAGTAGATTCCTCAACCTCCTTAGCTTCGCATTCTTCCTCTGCTTTTCCCTTCTCTATGGGTTTGATGCTAACGATGCCATCCAAGTTAAGTCTTGGGAAGGCTTCGACAACCTTCTTCTTGCATTCGGTGAACCCGAGCTAGTAGACATCATAGGAACCCTTGATGACTTCATCTTTGAAATTCATGGACTTCTTGTATTTTTCCAGTGCTCGAGCACTAATGGAAGTTGCCTATGCCTCGATAGCTTGAGCCTTAGGCTCAGTGGCCTAGGCACCATCCTCGGCCTCTCGAGCTACAACTTCGGCCTCCATGACTTTGAAATTAGAAGTTTGGAGTCGAGCCTCCATGACCATTACCTTTGAGTCAGCATCATTCAACCTGGTCTCTAGCTTAGTGACCAAATCCTGCTCCTTGGCAATTTTTTCATCCTTCTCTACTATTTAGGCTTCCAATTTTCAAATAGTATTCTTGGAGGCTTGCAACTCCTCGAGCTTGGCTTCTCAAGCCTTGCTCACTTTCCTCAATTCCTCTGAGGCCTGGACTTGTGCTTTGTAGTTTCCATCTCATCTTTGAGGGAATGCCTCAACTTGGTAAGCTCACCAAATGCCTCTTTGATGATAGAGAAATCATGGACAAGCTACAAGAAAAAAAAATATAAGTTAATTACTTGGGAGTCAAAGTAATCGATAAAGTAAAGAACGAAGAACACTTATCTTGGGTAGTTATGGAAAGAAGTTGGCAAAAATCTTGTCCACTGGTTGAGACTTTCACTCCTCTCGATCTTGGGATAGAAGGATCATGTCGACCAGTTGCTCGACTATCATTTTTTTGCTGAAGGCTGAAGTGATTGGTTTCATCTTGGCCCCCATCTCAATGTACTCCTTGTCATCATGAGGACTCCTATCAGATCTCGAGGGGTCTGCTCAGGCCAAAGGGCTTGAATGCCTTGGCTCCATCACTAAAGATGGCTCCAAAGCTAAAGCTGAAGGTGCCGGTGATCGAGTTGATGCTGGAGTAGTAGGAGGCAATGGTGACGAGACCACGATCACTTCTTCGTCGGAAGTAGGAGCTTTCCTTGGACGGGGCATGGGAGCTCGTGCTGAAGTCAATGGGTACCCCAAAGATGGGCCCATGCGAGGCTTCTTCACCACCACCTTTTTTGGCTTCTACATGCCCCCCTCGATTGTAGCTCTCTTTTGGCTGACATGCTTCAGCTTGTCCAAGGATACTTTCATGTCTATAAAAAGCTAAGAAGAAGACTTAGTCTATTACAAATAAATAAGAGATGAGGAACTTAGAAAAACTCACCAAAGTATTGATCAGAGTAGCCCAGCATCATATGAATTCTACTCTAAAAGTAGAACTCGCTACCTAGAATCCTTTGTATTAAGTAGTCGACAAAAGACTTTCTTATCGGTGGCAAGGACTAAAGTGTTCTTATTTGGGGATAGGTCTAGTTCACGGCAAACCCAGTTCACTCCCCAGGGAGCATCACAAGAAATAAAAATGAAGTCACTCTTCCAACTATGGATGGAAGAGGACATACCAGAAAGGAAACCCCAACCCTAGCAAGGGCTGATGAACCACTAGCCCTTCTTAGTTGGGTGTCGCTATTAGAAAATGTATCCTATAGTTAATCATCTGGGTTGTAGATGGTTGAGCTCTTTATAATTTATATATGAATATTAATAAAATAAAATTTATTTTTCGCAGTTCATCTCTTTTTGCATCTTCCTTTGAACTCTTTAAAGATAAAGTCCTTAGAACTACTTCAATTTGATAAAGAAGGATTTATCAAGTAGTTCTTAAATATATTCGTAACCAAATGATACATTATTATCTAGGATGATAATGTTTTTTGAGCATAGATCATTATATGCCATATAGATTGGTCGTCCTCATAATCAAGGAATGTGAAGACACTAGTATGACATGTAGGTGAGTGTAGGTATATACCGCACTAAACATAACCAACGCTGTTGAGTACTCTGCTGTCAAAAGTATCTCATAGAAAAGATATGAGTATAAATATCCCTCTGACCTGAGATAACCATGGTGACTTACAAGCAACTCATTGTATTTAGGTACTGGACTACCAAGATTTCTAATCCAGTGATGGAAGGTCACCAGGTATAGTCAAGTACATATTAAGTCAGTGATGAGTCAAGATAAGATTGATTGCACCAAGGTATTAGAGAAAATACTTTATTATATTTCAAGTTAGCAAGACCTTGGTCAGAGCAATCCTTATGAGAAGTTATAGGATTTGCTAGGTTGAGACATATCTTAATGCATTATTCAAGTGTTGGTAGTTGACTTTGAAATTATCTTGAGTATTAGGTTAAAGGGATGAATTATACAGAAATCATATGCCTAGATTCTTTAATATTACTTTGCAAATATTCAACTTACAAATATTCGACTTATCCGGACATCGGGCACCATTGCTAGATAGTCACATCGATTAGTTCAGGAATTGGTTCTTGATCTACTAGCTTAGTGTTTGAAACTATGAGGTCACACATAAAAAACTTTTGATCGATCATGATGGCTGGTTAACGTTAAGAATTGTTCAGTGGCAAAATTATAAATATGTTTAACAATTAACCCTATATAAATATCATAAATTAATAATTAATTAATAATTAATTAATTATAAAAGGATTAATTAGTAATTAGATTGTTAATTGGTTCAATTTGATTAATAAAGAGGTTTAGATCAATTCTAATTGAATTTAGTTTAATTAGATTTTATTCGATCAGATAATTCAAAACCTAATCACTAAGAAAATATTGATATTAATTTAATTTGGATTTGGACTTGATTAATTACTGATTAATTAAGTTTATTTGGAGTCTAATTAGATTAGGTTCAAGCTATTTAGATAGATCAAACCGAATTAAATTAGAATTAGGATCAATTTTAACCAAATCAAATTAAGAAACCCACCTAGTATCCACTTCCTTTAATCCCATTTGTTTCTTAATGCAAATTCTAGAATTCGCATGTGATTTATCATGCCAAAATGGAGATTTCACATCCTCCCTTCTTCTAGATTAATAAGGATAAATTTTAGTTAGAGTTTAGATAAGTTTTAGATTTAATTTGAAGGAGTTTGAATGAGAATCAAACTCCTTGTCCAAGTTAAACTCTATAGCCTTTATCCTAATCCAATGTTATCGCCACTTTTATTTGAATTTTAGATGAAATGTGCAATGAGAAGAGGACCCTTTACTGGTGATTTAAGAAGTAAATTATTGTAGAATAATTTATAGAAATTGGATGGGGTGGGGAGTTTCATTTTGGTCCTTATCCTATTCTAAAACAAACTCCTAATCCTAGTCCAAATTGCTCTCCAATCTCCATGCCAATTATTTTAAAATTCCTTTGAGTTGTGTGCTACTAAAAGGGAGTGTTGTGCATGGGATTGAAGGAGAAAATCATCAAGAAAAAATAAGAGTAGGCATCAATTTTAAATTGGCATGAGAGGTTATTTTGAGTGCTAAGGTTGGAGGGAGAGAGAAAATAAGAAAAAATAGTAGAAAAGGGTTTCTTAAATTTTGAAAAAAATAAGTAGAAAAGGGTTTCTTGAATTTTGTTTTCTTGCTTCATGATCTTGACCTCTTCTTGGATTTCTTAGAATACTCGAAAAAGTCTAAGAAATAAATTATTTTCAGCTATCCACTAGCCTTCAGAGAGATCTAGCAGTCTTGAGAGGTTGATCATGTCGTGGTTTCATATTGATGATTCATAGAGGCCATATACCTTATGCAACTGCGAAGTGAAATGAAAAGCCCTTACCACATACCATCAACAAAGGCGATCATCGATCCAGATCAGGTATGAAATTGATTTCATATTATTTATAGATTAGATCTATAACATGCATTGGCTAGATCAATGCATGCTGATTTTATTTTTTATACTGCATATCATGTTACGATCTTAATTAAAGTTTATTAGAATTATTTTAAATTCATATTTTCTTTTTAAAATAGTTTTAAAATAAATATACTTTTGTTGTAAATTATAAAGAAACCATGCATGAAATCCTAGATGATTTTCAACCATGGTATCAAAGAAATTAGTTTTTATAACATGATATGTAGATATAAAACCTTACATGTTAAATATAAGTTTAATCTGAGTAATTGCTTTGGATTGAATTGATCACATGGCCATCCAATCATAGGAGAATTGTAGGATTTAAAGATCCCCTCTTTCCATTCCATGGGGTCTTCTATGATATGTAGGGGTACCGTTTGTGGTTATATTTCATGAATAAGTGAGGTAAAAAAAAATTATTAAAATTATTTTGACAACTAGATCTATTTTCTAGTAATTTAATCTTCATTAATTTATTATTTTTTATCTAAAAATAATGTATTAGAGTTTGTTTTTATTTTTAAAACATGAAACATAAAATTCATTTCAGCATAATACTATATTATATAATTGAGATCTAAAAATGTTTAATGTATATATGATGCATATAAATTATTTAGATCTAAGATTTAGCAAAATTAATTTTGATTAATTACTAGAATTAAGAGGTATAAGATTAGATCTAGAATTGTGAATTAAAGATCTAATCATATTTCATAAATCATGGGCTTTAGGTTAGCTTGAATTAGGCCAAATAACCAGGTTAGACTTAGGGTTAAAATTTTGAATAATATGAACCTAATAGAGAATTGGATTTAATCTAACCAAAAGTTAATTAGGATTAAATCAAGTTTTCTCTAGATTAAATCTATAGTGATAGTTTGATCAAGTCCATATTATAATAAATGGACCAGATTATGGCTTAGCGATCAGACCCGAGTCCTTAAACTAATTTGATAGAATCTGATGAACTAATTAATGTTTAAGATAAGTTTGGCATTTTAATTATGGTATTAATTGGAGATACCTCTTACCTGGCTAACTTGTTTGGTGTTTAAGGAAAGAGGTTAATAGCAGAACCCTCCTATTAATCTCCTTTACTTGGCTAATTTGGTCAAATAGAATTTGATCAGATAGCTCATTAATTCGAGTTAATCTATTCTAGTAAAGATAATCAGCTCAACTGATCTAGGTACTCTTGGACCAATTATATCTTGGACCCTCATCATAGACTTGGTGAAGTCAGTGGGAGAATTGGTCCATGTCTTCTTTTCTCTTATGAACTATTAATAAAAATTTTTAAAATTATTAGGTCCTTAAAATGACAAAGTTATAGAGATATCCGAGTCATAGCCTCCCATTAAGAGGATGGTAATGAGTTTAATAATTAAAATGATCATTGGAGATCCAAAGACTTGGTGCTTATCTGGCTATTGGAATTGTCATATATATTATGATGATTTAGTCATGACATTTTTAATGGTGATTAGGTGGGTCAAGCTACACTCAAACTTGTTCTTTGTTATTTAGAAGTACTGAGTTGATCATGTTAATGGTTGGACCTAATTAAGATTTTAGTGGAGGTGCTACAAATGTACTGAAGAGGAGCCTGGGACAAAATTGAATATTAAAAGTTGTTTAGAGAATTAATTGGTTGAGAACCTACCTTTAGATCCACATAGATGAGCCAAGTCACACTCAGGCTCATATGTAGTCTATAGGATTTTATTACCTGCTAGAAAATTAATGTAATTCCTAGGATTGAAGATAGAGGCTACCAATTTAAACAAAATAATGGGAGGACCTTTAAACTAAGATCCAAATCTTTAGGATTAAATGATTCATGTACTAATAGATCTTATTCTTTTTTTCTTTTCAGTGTGAAACATGGCCAACACATTATCGCTCTGATCATTAGTGGATAATGAAAAGCTATTGGATCTAATTTCAATAATTGGTATCAAAAGTTAAAAATAGTCTTGGAGCATGAATGAATCTTGTGTGCTGGTAGATTCGGTACCCGAGGAGCCCGCTTTGAATGCTTGAGGTATAGTCAAAGACACTTACTAGAAGTGGCTTAATGATCTAACCATAGTTCGATGCATAAACCGAGCATCCATGAATGATGAATTAAATCGTAAATTCAAGGATGCTCAATTATAGGATATGCTTCAAGTATTGAAAGAATCCTTCAGCACTCTTGATGACGTTGAAAGGTATAAAATTTCTTGTACTATATTTAATGCTAGGATGAGAGAAGGAGCATTGATCATTGATTATGTACTATACATTATCGAATTAATCGAATGCCTGAGTAAACTTGCCTAAGCAAACTTGAGTTTCCTTTGCATGAGCAACTTAGGAAGGATACGATTTTGAATTTATTGTCGAAGTTCTACTTTAACTTCCTTGATCATTATAGAATGACTAAGCTTACATTCAACTACCATGGTCTTTTGGTGTTACTACAAATTTTTGAAAAAGATCATCAGCTCCGTAAGGGGGTGGTGAATGTAGTAAAAGGATCTACTTCAACAAGGCATCATCCCTTTAAGAAAGGAAAGAAGAAAATAAGAAGGAAATGCAACCTGCTCAGCTGAGCCAGACCAAGAAAACAAGATGGGTCAAAGTCATGCAGAGTGCTTCTTCTATAAAAAGCAAGGATACTAGAAGAGGAATTGTCCTTTTACATTGCTCGCTGGACTCGAAAGAACCAAGAAAGAAGAAAAACCAGCAAGCAGTTGCTGGACAAGGTACTATATGACAATACCTTATAATTTTTTCATTTATGATACTACTATCTGGGTATTAGATACTAGAAGTCCTATTAATATTTGCAATACATTACAGGGATTTTAGATTAATAGAAGATTTGAAGATGGTAAGAGATTCATGAATGTTGGAGATGGAAGAGCAATTTTAGTTCCAGCCTTAGGAATTGTCAAGCTTGTATTCAATAAAAATGTCGTTGTTTTAGATGATTATCATTATTATCCTAGTTTTATGATGAATGTTATTTCTATAGGCCTTTTGGCTAAGAACAATTTGTTGACTCCGTTTTTGATTTTGATGATAAGCAAAATGCTTAAGTATAAGTTAAGTACTAATTATTTTTTTGAAGTATGTTTTTATAGAAAAAAGTGCTCATCAATTCAACAAAATTTGATTGATTGTCAAACAATGAAAAAGTTCCAACTATGGATGAAAGATCAGTTTAAAGTGGACTTTGATAGTTGAAGAATGCTTAAAAGGATATAAGAATTCAACACAATTTGGTTTCAGCAAAAGTTAAGGTGTTTTTAAAAAAATCTCAGTCAAGTGTCGACTCATGACAGTGGAAGTGTCGACTCAAGCCGGTATGCAGAAAGAGTTTCAGATAGCATGGCTGAAGTATCGACTCATACCAGTCAAGTGTCGACTCAAGGATCGTCTCATCGCCTGAGACTTTTTTGTTATAGAACTTGCTGAAGTTAAAGTCTTGCTTGAATTGTCAATACATGAATATCAAGTGTCGACTCAAAGTATCGACTCACCAAAGTAAGTGTCGACTCGTCTGAAAATTTTGGAAAGCTTCATTGAAGATATTTAAACTAGGTGTCGACTCATGGAATGCAAGTGCCGACCCTAAGTATCGACTCAGCTTGAAGTGTCGACACTTTGAGTTTTGGAAACAGTAACGGCTAGTTTTTTAAACGCAAAACTTGCTTCTCTAACGGTCATTAATCGACTTTGAGGCCTTGAGAAGGTATTTAAATGATTCAAATCAAATCTAAATACAAGGAGAATCAAGAGAATTAAGAGAGGAACATCAAGAGAAAGAAAAAGGAAGTGCATTCACTCAAATTCATTGAGAGCAACTACCTTCAAGCAAAAAGAAGTCTCTAAGTATTTAAGAGCTTTCAAGAACTTTTAAGAGCATTCAAGTTCAACCTTCTTAAGCATTAATAGAGACTTCATCAAGTTGAAGATAGCAATACATCAAAGCTTCAAAGAGATATCCGCTTTTATTAGAAAGCTTTCATTGTTTCTTTACTTCAAACTTATTCTTGTTATAAAGATTTTTGGTTAGCCTATTAGAAAACCAAGGAGGTTGTTGGTTAACCTTGAAAACCAATTAGGTTCTTGGTTAGACTAGAAAACCAAGTGAGGTTTTGACTTGTGAGCCTTGTGAAAACAAGTCGGGTTTGATTAGTGAGTCCGAAAAACTAATCGACTGTAATCGGTTGAGATTATAGTGAATTTCCAAGTGGGCCTTGGAAAGTGGATGTAGGTGCATTGGAAAGCACCGAACCACTATACTTGTTTTGTGTTTGTGATTGCTTGTATCTTTAATTTGCTCTTATTTTTATTACTTTTATATTTCTGTTGCACACTCACTAAGAGCACTTTATATTTGCATTTAAGTTTTTAGAAGTCCAATTCACCTCCTCTCTTGGGTTGCTTACTAGGCAACAGTAGTATCAGAGCCCTGTTTTCAGTGTATAGGTCTAACTGCCTTGAATAAAGATCTATGGCAGCCCCTATTGGTACTAGTGTAGTTGAGGGACAAGCCTCAAATAGACCTCCATATTTTAATGGAACAAATTATACTTATTTGAAAACTAGAATGATAATTTACATGCATTCAATTGATTATAATTTATGGAAGGTTGTTGATAAGGGTCCTCATGTTTCTTCGATTGTTGTTTATGGTGTTTCCATCCCAAAGCTTGAAGATGATTGGGATGAAAATGATATTAAATAATCCGAGATCAATGTGAAAGCAATGAATCTTCTCTATTGTACATTAGATCCTAGTAAGTTTAATAGAATTTCTACATGCATATCTGCCAAGAAAATATGGGACACATTTGAAATTATCCATGAGGGTACTGATCAGGTGAAGAACACTAAAGTAAACATATTAGTACACACTTATAAAATGTTTCGAATGGAACCAAATGAATCTATCATTGACATGTACACTAGATTCACAAATATAGTAAATGGCACGAGAAGTTTAGGAAAAATTATGTCTAATGCTGATTTTGTCAACAAAATTCTCAGGTCACTTCCAACTTCATGGGATCCAAAGGTAACCGCTATACAAGAAGCAAAGGATGTTGACAAATTATCCTTGGAGCAGTTAGTGGGATTGCTCATGACTTATGAGCTCAATTTAAAGCAAAAATCTATGAATATGGACAAAAAGAAAAAGGGGAGAGCCTTCAAGTCTACTATTCAAGAGGAATCCTCAAATGAAGAATTGGAGGAAGAAGAAGATGAGAGTGAGGAAGCACTTTTAGCAAGGAAATTTAGAAAATTTATGAAAAGAAGGAAGTTTCCTTACAAGAAAAGGTTCCAAACAACTAAAGAGAAGAGAAAAGAAAAGAAAAAAGAAAAGAAAAAGGAGAAACCTGCATGCTTCGAATGCAAGAAGCTCGGACACTACAAATTTGATTGTTCTCTCCTAAAGAAATCAAGAAAGAAGCTTAGGAAGAAAGCTATGATGGCAACCTGGAGTGATAGTGAGGACTCCAGCTTAAAGGAAGAACAAGCTGAAATTGCAAATCTATGTCTCATGGCACATCAAGAACAAGAAGAGGTAATTTATGATACTGAAGTAGATTTTACCTTAGATGAATTGAAAAATTCTTTCGATGAATTAGTGCATGATTACAAACTGATTTTATCTAAAAACAAAAAATTAAAAAAGCATGCAAATAGTTTTTCACATGAAAACAATTCTTTGTTAAATGAAGTTAGTGAATTGAAAAATAAACTTGATATTTTAGAAAAGAAAAATAAGGCTTTAACAATGAAAAATGATATTTTGAAAAGATTTAAAACTATCATTTCAAATGGTGATCTTTTAAAGAAAAACCAAAATTTAGAAATAGAAAATAAAAATTATAAAAATGAACTTGATAAAATGAAACCCTTTGTTGAAAAGTTTACTTATAGTTCTGAAAAACTAAATCTTCTTTTAAACAACCAAAGAGCTATTTTTAATAAAGCAGGATTAGGATCAAGTATTACATGTTTTTCTTGCAAAAAACAAGGCCACAAAGCTTTTCAATGTAACATGAGAAAAATCAATATTTTTGGAAAGGTTTGGGTTCCAAAAGGAACCAATTTATGTACTAACCCTAAAGGACCCAAGCTAGCTTGGGTACTTAAAAACAAAACTTGATTTGTTTTACAGGTGTGTCTTGCAACCAAGGAAAACAAAAGACTATGGTATCTTGATAGTGGTTTTCAAGGTACATGATAGGAGATGTGAAGCAATTCACTTCTCTTAAAGTAATAAATGGAGGGAGTGTGACCTTCGGTGATAATAGTAAAGGAAAAATCATTGGTATTGGTAAGGTTCACATCTCACCTTTTACTTGTATTAGTAAAGTACTCTTAGTTGAAGGTTTAAAGCATAATCTTTTAAGTATTAGTCAATTTTGTGATATAGATTTTCAAGTTATTTTTAAATCATCATATTACATGATTGCTAGTCCTGATAAAAATGGAGTAAAATTTATTGAAAAGTGGCATGGTAATATTTATTTAGTAGATTTAGATAATCTATCCTTGCCTAATGAAGAATGCCTAGTTGCAATGAATTCTACTAAAGATGAGACTAATTGGCTTTAGCATAGAAGACTAAGACATGCTAGTATGTATTTATTTTCAAAACTTTGCAAAAAGGATTTAGTAAGAGATTTGCCAAAACTTAGTTTTGAAAAAGATAGAGTTTGTCAAGCTTTCCAATTTGGAAAACAAGTTAAAACATCTTTCAAATCTAAAGATTTTGTTACTAATAGTAGGCCATTAGAACTACTCCATATGGATCTCTTTGGACCAACTAGAACATCCAGTCTAGGAGGCAAGAGATATGGATTGGTTATAGTGGATGATTTTCAAGATTTACATGGGTATTCTTTCTTGCTCATAAAGATGAATCTTTTTCAGTATTTGTGAAGTTTTATCGAAAGATTTCTAATAAAAAAGGTACTTCAATTATTTGCATACGTAGTGATCATGGTTCTGAATGTGAAAATTAAGATTTTAAATATTTTTGTAATGCAAAAGGTATTAAACATAATTTTTCTGTACCTAGGACACCTTAGCAGAATGGGATAGTAGAAAGAAAAAATCATACTTTAAAAACAATGGCACGCACTATGCTTTGTGAAAACAATTTGCCAAGATATTTTTGGGCTGAAGTAATTAACACTGCTTGTTATATTTTGAATCGTGTTTTAATTCTCCCTATTTTAAAGAAAACTCCTTATGAAGATAATGGTAAAGATAATCTTGGAAAATTTGATGCCAAGTTTGATGAAGGTATCTTTCTAGGATATTCTATATCAAGCAGGGCATATAGAATTTTTAATAAAAGAATCCTAATTGTAGAGGAGTCTATACATGTTGTTTTTGAAGAGTTTACTGACAAATCCTCTAGGAAAGTGGATACATCTGATGCATGTGCAGATATTGAAAAGCTAAAGAAGCTAACATTGGAAGATTAACCCTCGCAACAAAGTAAAGAAGATAAAGATAAATGTGAAAGAGAAGAAGCCATACAATCCACACCAAAATATCAAGATCTAACTAAGGAGTGAAGGTATGCTCATGGACATCCTAAGGAATTAATTCTAGATGATCCATGTAAAGGGATAAGAACTCGATCTTCAATTAGAAATGAATGTGATTATATTGCTTTTGTTTCTCAAATAGAGCCAAAATATTTTGAAGATGCTGAAAAAGACCCTAACTGGATAAATGCTATGCAATATGAACTAATTCAGTTTGATAGAAATAATGTTTGGACATTAATAGAAAGACTATCAAATATTTCTATTATTAGCACAAAGTAACATTGGAAGATTAACCCTCGCAACAAAGTAAAGAAGATAAAGATAAATGTGAAAGAGAAGAAGCCATACAATCCACACCAAAATATCAAGATCTAACTAAGGAGTGAAGGTATGCTCATGGACATCCTAAGGAATTAATTCTAGATGATCCATGTAAAGGGATAAGAACTCGATCTTCAATTAGAAATGAATGTGATTATATTGCTTTTGTTTCTCAAATAGAGCCAAAATATTTTGAAGATGCTGAAAAAGACCCTAACTGGATAAATGCTATGCAATATGAACTAATTCAGTTTGATAGAAATAATGTTTGGACATTAATAGAAAGACTATCAAATGTTTCTATTATTAGCACAAAATGGATGTTTAGTAATAAATTAGATGAAAATAAAATTGTAATTAGAAATAAAGCTAGGCTAGTTGCCAAAGGCTATAATCAGGAGGAAGGATTTGATTTTGATGAAATCTTTGCTCTTATTGCTAGACTTGAGGCAATTAGACTACTATTAGCATTTGCCTGTTTTATGAATTTTAAACCTTTTCAAATGGATGTTAAAAGTGCTTTTCTGAATGGTTACACAGCAAAAAAAGTTTTTGTAGAACAACTACATGATTTTGAAAATCATGCACATCCTGATTATGTTTATAAATTGCACAAATCACTTTATGATTTAAAGTAAGCACCCCGAGCATGGTATAAAAGACTCAGCAAGTTTTTTATTGAAAATGAATTCTCTAGAGGCCATGTTGACACAACCTTATTTCTAAAGAAGAAAAATGATGATTTATTGATAGTACAAATCTATGTTGAGGTGCTACTAATGAAATCCTTTGTCAAGAGTTTGCTAAGCTTATGTAGGGTGAGTTCGAAATGAGCATGATGGGAGAACTCAATTTTTTTCTTGGACTCCAAATCAAGCAAACTAAAGATGGAATCTTCATCAACCAAGCTAAGTCTACAAGAGAAATGTTAAAGAAGTTTGGGATGGAGACTACTAAGTCAATAGGTACACCTATGAGCCCCTCTTATAAACTTGATAAAGATGAGCATGGTAAATCTGTTGATCAAAAATTATATAGAGGTATGATTGGCTCTTTATTATATTTGACTACCAATAGACCAATATAATGTTCAGTGTATGCATGTATGCTAGGTATCAGTCTGATCCTAAATAGTCTCATTTGTTGGCTATTAAGTGCATTATTAGATATTTATCTTGTACAATTGATATTGGTAGGTGGTATTATAGAGACTCATCTGCTGATTTAATTAGTTTTTCTGATGCTGATTTTGCTGGGTGTAAACTTGATAGAAAAAGTACTAGTGAAACTTGCCAATTTTTTGGAGTTAACTTAATCACATGGTTTAGCAAGAAACAAACTTCAGTTGCACTATCCATAGCTGAGGCTGAGTATATTGCAGCAGGAAGTTATGCTTAAATATTATGGATTAAGTAACAACTTGAAGATTTTGAAATTAAATTAACCAAGACACCCATAAAATATGATAATACTGGTGCAATATGCTTAACTAAAAATCCTGTTCAACATTCTAGAAGCAAGCATATTGAAATTAGATATTATTTTATTAGAAATCATGTTGAAAATAATGATGTTGTGATTGAATTTATTTATACTAAATTGTAATTAGCGATATATTAACTAAGCCTCTCCAAGAAGATCGGTTCAGTATGATTAGAAGAGAGCTTGGGGTCATTTATCCTTTTGTTTAAAAATTATACTCTTTGACCCATGAAAGATCAATTTAGATATCAATCATATTTAATTTTCTTGAATTTCACCATAATTCTATTGATTTTGATCAATGCTTCATTTTCTATTTTCTTCGATTTTAAGTCGAAATGTCGAACTTGTAAGTGTCGACACCTTGAAGTGTCGACACTTGGCCTTGTGTCGTGAGTCGACACTTGGCCTTGTGTCGTGAGTCGACACTTGGACGATGACAGACCGAGATAAAAACCAGAAAAGAGGTATTTGTCAATCTTTTATCTCCCAAATTGAGCCGACACCTGCCCTAAATATGTTCTGTCCGCTTCTTCCCTCCAATTTTTAACTCCAACTCTCTTAAATTCCTGATTAGGATAATTTTGGTTCACCACAATCCCTCTTCCATTTCATTTTTTTTTTGATAATTGAAACCCTAGATTTCCTCTCCTCTATTGCATCATTCCTTGATTTTGTGGAATGGGGCCTAGGAAGCAAGTTGTTCATCATCCTCGGCCATCCAATCAAGATGAAGAAAGAAGAACTAAGGCCAGACATGAAGCCAATGCACCGGATGCCCCTGCTCGACCTCTTTTTCCTATGGCTAATCGGATGGGTACGAAGACCATCGTCGGAGGATGCCGTGTGGACTTCGTGTTCATCGACCAGCAGCATTTTTGGACAGGCCAGTGGCTCAGGGATGCTAGTTTGGTTCCATTCTACTCTTTGATAGAGAGATTTTACCCAGGCTTGATATGAGAGTTCTATGGATCTTTAGCCCGAGGCAGTGATGGATGGGTCACATAGGTCCATGGCAGAGATGTCCCAGTGACAGCAAAGATTTTGAGCAGAGTATGGGACATACCCATAGAGGATTTGTGGTTGACAACTTAGTAGATGGACTCAATGGTTTTCGATGTATCTTTGAGATAGATGACCTGCTTGAGGGAGCCACTATTGTTGCATCCAAACTTCCAGCTGAGATGAGGTTATTGCATCATATCATAACCCAAATCCTTCTATCGAAGACCGGCCATTTCAACTTTATCACAGAAAGAGAGCTACTAGTGATGGTGTCTCTGGTTCAGCATGCTCCTATTTGCCTACCAGTACTTATGGCACATTTGATGATGGAGGCATCTATGAGTCAGAGACTGTGTTTGCCCTACGGGATGGGCTTGACTTTGCTCTTCAGAGCTTACAGAGTTGTTATGGATGATGAGCCCTACCGGATGTTACTGCACACTGATGTCTATGACATCAGATCTCTTCACTGGATGGGGTATCAGCTAGTCAGAGGCCAGTGGAGACGATGAGTATCAGGTTAGGCCGCTGACAGAGATGAGGATCTAGCGGAGGAGGAGCGTATATTTTCTGATGAGGCAGGACCTTTAGAGACATACATTGACATGCCTGAGATTCAGCCCGAGCCTTCAGCATAGCCAGAGCCTGCTCCTTAGCCCGAACCACCATGATCAGATATTCCAGGAGCTTCTGAGAGTCTTGAGGACAGTGTTGCTTGCATTGAGATAGATATTATGATCATTCGTCAGTGAGTTGACAATTTTATTATGGAAACTAAAGAGAGCCATCGAGGTTTGAGAGATGGGGTCTCTGCCATTCTATCCTCTTTGGGTAGACCCTCTTCTAGGAGTACTCCCATTTCTTCAGCTCCAGCTGATTCTGCTCTAGTTCCACTTGCTCCGGGACCAGACATTGATGGTGATTATGATGATGATGTGACTGACTCTGATGAGTTTGACTTTCTAGATGTGATGACAGAGCCAGTGCCGGAGATAGCAGCTGACCCTTCTAGGAGTCCCATTCATGATCCATTGAGTTCATCCTTCCAGACTCCTATCCTACCCACACCTCCTTCTAGACCAGTTGATCATTTTACCATTCCTATACTCACACCTATCATTTCTTCAATTGATACACCTATTATTGATACACCTGTTGTTGATTCTCCATCATTGCATACATTTTTATACTCCTGGTTTCCATCATCTTGATTCTGGTCCTTTATTTGGTCATACATCACATCCTACAATTTTTAAGACTATCACTCCGATCAGTTCTTCTCTTGCTACTGACATAGCTTCTACCTCTTATGTTCCAGTTGGAGGGAGGACTTATGTTAGATGTAGAGGATGAGGTCATTATGTTCCATCCAGACCGACCAGGACTCGTCTTCATGATCTTCGATCTATGTGGCTTCGATCTCGTGCTTCTACTGATACTGGATCGATCGAGATTGGATCCTCAGATGATGAGGATGATGCTTAGGATAGTTTCAATATTTAGATAGTTTACATTTCTACACTTGTTGTATGTTTCTTTTAATGTTTATTTACTCTTATGTATCAATCTTGTATCAAATGAATGAAACATTTTCTTCTACTTCATGTTATGACTTTGAATGAATGAAATGCATTACTTAACTTCAGTGATTTAATGTTTTCACATTTATGTTCGCATTGATTGCCTTCTTCCTTTTTTTTTAATGATAAAAAAAGGGGGAGAAATGAGTATAAATGTGAATGATGAAATAAGAGATAAGTTTTTTTTTAAAAAAAAATGCTTTGAAAAATGAGATAAGTTTTTAAAATTTGAAAATTTTTGTTTATTAAGTGAGGGGGAGTAATCCCTCCTTTGAATTGGAAAGTTTATTTTGCTAAAATTCTCATGTCCAATTCTTACTTTTAGATGCTTAAATTTTAGCTTACTATTATTTAAAGATCTTTAAAAATCAATTTTATAGATCATCTCTTCAGGGGGAGTATCTATACTCTTCATAGTGTTCTATTGCTGAATTTATTACTCTTGAGCATGTTTTTTTAGAGTATCATAATACATAAATTTATTTTTTATATGTGTTTTAAACTCTGATACTCTTAGCTCAAATCAGTTTCAAAAGAGAATTTTAAAATTTACAATAAACATTTTTTTCGTATTTCAATACCTATTGCAATAAGCTCTATGCATATTGAAAGTTTTTTTAAAAGCTTATTATATAATTATACTTAAAGATTTTGTCATCATCAAAAAGGGAAAGATTGTTGACTCCGTTATTGATTTTGATGATAAGCAAAATATTTAAGTATAAGTTGAGTACTAATTATTTCTTTGAAGTGTATTTTTATAGAAAAAGGTACTCATCAATTCAACAAAATTTGATTGATTGTCAAACAATGAAAAAGTCCCAACTATAGATGAAAGATCAGTTTAAAGTGTACTTTGGTAGTTGAAGAATGCTTAAAAGGATACAAAAACTCAACATAATTTGGTTTCAGCAAAAGTTAAGGTGTTTTTGAAGAAATCTCAGTCAAGTGTCGACTCATGATAGTGGAAGTGTCGACTCAAGCCGGTACGCAGAAAGAGTTTCAGATGGCATGACTGAAGTATCGACTTATATCAATCAAGTGTTGACTCAAGGATCAGCTCATCGCCTGAGACTTTTTTGTTACAGAACTTGCTAAAGTTAAAAACTTGCCTGAAGTATGACACATGGATGTCAAGTGTCGACTTAACAGAGTAAGTGTCGACTCATCTGTGAATTCCAGAAAGCTTCATTGAAGATATTTGAACTAGGTGTCGACTCATGGAATGCAAGTGTCGATCCTAAGTGTTGACTCATAGCTTAAAGTGTCGACACTTGGAGTTTTGGGAACAGTAACGGCTAGTTTTCCAAACGCAAAACTTGCTCCTCTTAGCTCCCAACGGCTAGTTTTTCATGTCTAATAACCATATACCGACTTTGAGATCTTGGGAAGGTATTTAAATGATTCAAATCAAATCTAAACACAAGGAGAATCAAGAGGATTAAGAGAGGAATACCAAGAGAAAGAAAATGGAAGTGCATTCACTCAAATTCATTGAGAACAACTACCTTCAAGCAAAAAGAAGTCTTCAAGCATTCAAGAGCTTTTAAAAGCATTCAAGTTTAACCTTCTTGAGCATTAATAGAGGCTTCATCAAGTTAAAGATAGCACTACATCAAAGCTTCAAAGAGATATCCGCTTTTATTAGAAAGCTTTCATTATTTTTTTACTTCAAACTTATTCTTGTTGTAAAGGTTTTTGGTTAGCTTATTGAAAAACCAAGGAGGTTGTTGGTTATCCTTGAAAACCAATTAGGTTCTTGGTTAGCCCGCAAAACCAAGGGAGGTTGTTGGTGAGCCTTAAAACCAATTAAGTTCTAGGTTAGCCCGGAAAATCAAGTGAGGTTTTGACTTGTGAGCCTTGTGAAAACAAGTCGGGTTTGATTAGTGAGCCCAGAAAATTAATCAACTGTAATCGATTGAGATTAAAGTGAATTTCTATGTGGACCTTGGGAAGTGGATGTAGGTACATTGGAAAGCACCGAACCACTATACTTGCTTTGTGTTTATGATTACTTGTCTCTTTAATTTACTCTTATTTTTATTGCTTTTATATTTCCGCTGCATACTCACTAAGAGTACTTTACACTTGCATTTAAGTTTTTAGAAATCTAATTCACCCCCCCTCTTAGGTTGCTTACTGGGAAACATAATTTTTATTTATCAATAAAAAGTGATTATTGTGATATCATTTTGAATAATATTACTGTAATGCATGGATAATTAAAAAAGAATATTTATATTTTATCATAACTTGTTAATGTAGTGTAATATTGAGCAAACATTCTAGGATAGATAATGTCAATGATACTTATTTTTGGCACTGTGACTAGGTCATATTAATAAGAATAGGATAAACAAGTTGAGATAAAAAGGTCTCCTTAAGGTTAATGATTGTGAATCATTGCCAACCTATGAATCTTATCTTCTTGAAAAGATAACCAAGTCACTTTTTACTGGAAAAGGTGAAAGAGCCACTGAGGTTCTAAGTCTAGTATATACTAATGTATGCAGACTAATGAACATTAGTGCCAGGGATAGGTATTTCTATTTCATTACATTTATAGATGATTTTTCAAGGTTTGGTTATGTCTATCTTATGAGATATAAATTTGAATCGTTTGAAATGTTTAGATGATATTGTAATGAGATAGAAAAGTAAACTAGAAATTATATTAAAATCCTTTGATCAGATCAAGGAGGAGAATACCTTACCAATGAGTTCTGACTTATCTAAAAGAGAATGAAATTCTCTCAATTGACACCTCCAGGGACACCTCAATTAAATGGAGTGTTTAAAAAAAGAAATATAATTTTGTTAGACATGGTTTGGTCCATGATGGGCTTTTCTAGTCTATTGATCTTCTTTTGGGGATATGCTCTTGAGTCAGCCTATTACTTGTTAAATAAGGTTTTGAGGTTGGCAAAATGCCATATGAGATATGGATAGGGCCTAAGCTGGTGCCCTCACACCTAAGAGTCTGAGGGTGCCCGGTTTATGTTAAATGTTTAAAAACAGACAAGCTCGGACCTAGGTATGACAAGTATATTTTTCATAGGATATCTGAAAGAGACTAAGGATTATTTTTTCTATCTTATTGATAAACAAAAGGTGTTCATTAGTAATAGGGCAATTTTTTTGGAAAAAGAGTTTCTTGGAGAGGGAACTAATGCCTTTAAGGTTGAATTTGAAGAGGTTCGATAGATAGAAGAATCGATACCATTGACTAAATCCACAAAATCATATTTGCTTGAATCAAATCCAGAGTCTATTGTAGAAGTATCATTAAGGAGATTTGGTAGAGTACTGCATCAGCCAGATAGATACTATATTTTCTTGGTCTGGATGGTGATCCTGTTGAACTTGATTAAAATAATAAGGATCCGATCATCTATATAGATACGATGCAAAGTGCCAACTTTGATAAATGGCCAGAAGCCATGAATTTCAAAATGGACTCCATGAAAGTTAACGATGTATAGACACTCGTTGATCCACTTGAAAGGATAAAACTCATAGGGTGTAAGTGGATCTTCAAAAGAAAAAGGGGTACGGATGGTAAGTTGAAGACCTATAAAGCTCATATGGTTGCCAAAATATATTATCAACATTATGGTATTGACTATGGCAAGATATTTTCTCTTATAGTAATGTTCAAGTCCATTCAGATTATACTTGCATTAGCGGCACATTTTGATTTTAAAATCTGGTAAATGGATATAAAATATTTTTCTTAAATTGAGAGTTGGAAGAAATATGATACAACTTGATAGGTTCTCATCCATAGATGAAACAAAGGTGTACAAGCTTTAGAGATCTATTTATGGATTGAAGTAGGCATCTCGGAGTTGGAACATGCATTTTGATAAAGTGATCAGAATGTATGGCTTTGTTAGGAATGGAGAAGAGTCCTGCATATATAAATGGGCTAATAATTTAATTATAGTATTTCTTATTTTTTATGTAGATGATATTCTTTTAATCAAGAATGATATTCCTGCATTGCAATGAATAAAAATATGGTTGTCTTTTCAATTCTCCATGAAGGACTTAGGAGAAGTATCCTACATCTTTGGGATGAAGATCTATATGGATAGATCTAAAAAATTGCTAATATTAACTTAGTCCATGTATATTGCGATTATGCTAAAATGGTTCAGCATGATAAATTTCAAGAAAGGCTAGTTTTTGATAGGCCATGGAATTAATCTCTCTAAAAAAGATTGTCTAACAAGTTCTCAAAAGAGAGAGCATATGAATAGGATTTATTATGCCTCAGCAATGGGATCTATTATGTATGCTATGACATGTACGAGACTAGATGTAGCATACTCACTAGGAGTAGTGAGTAAATACCAATCTGATCTAGGTGAGAACATTGAAGGTCATAAAAATTATCCTTGATTATTTTAGAAATACTAAAGATCAATGGCTCATTTATAGAGATTCTGATTTGAAACTAGTTGATTATACTAACTCGAGTTTTCAGTCAGATAGAGATGATAACAAGAGTATGTCGGGTTATATATTTATGTTGAATGAATGAGCTATTTGCTGAAAAAGCTCCAAACAATACATTATGGCTGATTCTATATGCAGATGGAGTATATTACAGTATTCGATACTACAAAGAAAGCTATTTGGTTGTGGAAGTTCATTACCGAGCTTAGAGTGGCACCCTCCATTAATGGCCGAGTTTTTTAATATTATGATAGCATTGGAGCTATAGCTCAAGCAAAGAAACTAAAGGCTCATCAGCGAAGCAAGCACATTCTACATCGCTTCCACCTTGTTTGGGAGATATTGGATCGATGTGATATTAACCTTCAGAAGATTGATAGAAAGGAGAACTTGGTTGACTCATTTATTAAAGCCCTCGAAATCAAAGAGTTCGATGATCACAAGTGGAAGATTAGTATTCGATACTATTTCAATTAGCACTAGTCCAAGTGAAAGTTGTTAGAAAATATATCCTATAACCAATCATCTCGGTTGTAGATGGTTGAGCTCTTTATAATTTATATATAAATCATTAATAAAATAATTTTTTTTTTGATAGTTCATCTCTTTTTGTATCTTCCTTTAAACTCTTTAGAGATGAAGTCCTTAGAAATACTTCAATTCTATAAAGAAAGATTTATTGAGTAATTCGTAAACATATTTGTAACCAAATGATACGTTGTTACCTAGGATGACAACGTTTATTAAGCATAGGTCATTGTATGCCATATGGATTAGTTGTCCTCATAACCAAGGAGTATGGAGACACTGGTGATGCGGAGCTAAAATGCATGCATAAGTATTTTTATATTTTTTTATATTAAGAGTTAGATATTTACATCCTGAAGATTAGACCAAGGACCTAAGTAGATGGTTCTATGCAAACAAGAAGCAATTGCATGTAGAATAGGACCTAAAAAGTAATAGAAAAGAGGACCGCTGAGACTGGCTGAGAAGTCTCGGTTGGGCTAGTTTCCCTTCAAGAACGCTATTGGCAAGCAGAGGGGGTGTACCTGACAATGGTTGATGCGCCTGATGAAGATTGTAGACGAAGGGATCTCTCTCACTCCTGGATGCGGCCTGGATGATCAAGCCGGAGATCTGTGGATTCTCGGCTTTCAACCGGATAATCCGATCACTGCCCGGCTGGAGTCGTTGGATTCGTAGAAATTGAGGGACCTGCAAACAGCCTGTCAAGGATTAGAAATCAATAAAGAGATGAAGGATTAATTGAAAAAATAGCAAGGGAAAGGGATGATTGATGTTGGGCGGCCAAGGCTTGGAGAGGTGGATAGTGGCTGGAGACTGGGTGTAGGACATAAGGAAGAAGAGGAAGGGGCTCACACAAAATCCCCTTAGCACACAGCAAAAAGCACATAGCAGATGGAAAACTCAATAATATTCATTCAAAAGTTATTAAATTTTCATACAAGGGGTCCCTTATATAGAGTCATGAGACTTAGTGTCCAAGCAAAAGAAAACAAAGAAAATAAGGGGTGCCCACTTTCTTCCTAAAGTGTGGGGCTGAATACATAGAAGAAAACACTCTCATGCCATACAAATCCCTTCAAACAAGGTAGGTGGTGAGCAGCCAAAGGGGGGACCAAGGGGCACCAACTTCTTACTTCTCTTAGCTTAGGGTGGACCACTTCTTTCCTAAGCAAGCTAGCATGAATCATGGGATTCATGTTTATCTATTTTGACTTTCCTTTTTGTCATGCTGGCGTGTGAAGTTGGTGTGCTTGGGGTATGGAAGGGGTGTGTTGGCATGTGGTTATCAACTCCTCATGCATGGACCGACTTCATGATCCTCCAAGTAATCCTAGGTGGCAAAATCCAGGGTGTGATTGGGACTCCATGTGGCTACTGAGGTGGCACGCTGGGTGGTGTCCTTCACATGCTTGAGTCTTCTTTGACTAGGCTTGACTCAATACAGACTCAATACAATTGGACATGTTTATAAGACTCAGAATATGATTAGCTCAACATGAGCTGACTTGACCGACTGATCCAAAACCCTAATGGTATGGATCAAATGCTACATACAAGACTCAATTGATGAAAATGAAAACTCTAATAAGCTAAGCCCTTATTACAAACTAGACTCAAACACTACTAAGTAATCCATAGAGGGTTTAGAAGCCTCTGTCTTATTCTGGTGCCTCTGATGTCCCCACCAACTGGTATGGCTACAGGTGAGTGTAGGTATACACTGTATTGAACGTGACCAACTTTGTTGAGTACTCTGCTATCGAGAGTATCTCACAAAAAGGACATGGGTATAAGTATCCCTTTGACCTGAGATCACCATGGTGACTTGCAAGCAAGTCATTGTACCTAGGTGCCGGACTACCTAGATTTCTAATCCAGTGATATAAGGTTACTGGGTGCAGTCAAGTACTTGTTAAGTTAGTAATAAATTAAGATGGGATTGACCATTCCAAGGTATTGGAGAAAATGCTTTACTGTATTTTAATTTAGTAAGATCTTAGCCGGGGCAATCCTTATGACGAGTCATAGGATTTGTTAGGTTGAGACACTCTCGATGCATTATTCAAGAGTTGATAATTGACTCTAAAATCATCCTAAGTATTAGGTCAAAGAGATGAATTATACAGAAACTATATGTTCAAGTTCTTGAATATTGCTTTGTGAACATTCGACCTATCTGGACGTCAAGCACCATTGCTAGATGATCATATCAATTAGTTTAGGAATTGATTCTTGGGCTACCAATGTAGTGTTTGAACCTATAAGGTCATACATATAGAAAGTTTCTGACCGATCATGATGGCTAATTAATAATTAAGAATCATTTAGTAGCAAAATTATAAAAATAATTAGTAATTAACCCTATACAAATATTATAAATTAATAATTAATTAATAATTAATTAATTATAAGAGGATTAATTAGTAATTAGATTGGTAATTGGCTTAATTTGATTGAGCAAAGAGATTTAGGTCAAGTCTAATCGAATTTGGTTCAATTAATTTTACTCGATTAGGTTAATCGATGACCTAATTGCTAAGTGTTGCCGATCTCGCCGCAGTGCCTGTAGCTCGTGAGCTGGCGCCGGTTCTCGGACTCTCTCACCTCGAGATCTCCAAGCTTCCAGACCTGCAAAACATAGTTAGAGACCCAGGCCGGGAATTTCGGCGGGGGTACTCGATGGTCAAGTTAGAGAGCGGCAAGATGGAATAGGACCTCTAAGACGGGTTCCCGAAGGATTCCCATGCTTAGAGGAGAAGTAGGTGAAAGAAGTGTAGAAAGAGAGGGGTTGAAGCCCGGCTTCCTGCGCTGGGTTCACCGAGCTCGCGCCTGAGGACTTCTTGGGGGTCCCCGGATCGTTCTCTCGATGTTCTCTCCCTCTTTTTACTTACCTTTCCGTCCGCTTTCTCTGTCCCTTTTATACCACCGGATAGCCTTCAGTCCGTGTCCCCTCCTGGGGGCTCCTCGAGATCTCTGGATCCTCCCCCCTCCTTCTCCTTCAAGCCCGGGAGTTAAGTGGCCGGCACGCCTTGTCCGTCGTGTGTCACGAAAGGGGGAAAGATTGGCGAGACCTTGGGCCAAGTGCGGGAGCTTTCCTTTCGGGGCATTGAAGGTGGGCTTCTAGCCGTTTCAGGCTCCTGCCCGCAAGGATTTCATTTCTCAGTTGCAGGGCCCTATTTAACTGATGTAAACGAGGTTTCGCATATCACTGCAGGCCATACTGGCACCCGGTACGGGGCGCAGTGAGCGTCGGCTCTAGTGGCGACCTCGTGGCATGTGTCTCTGCCTCCCCGAGGCTTTGCAGAGTAGGGCTGACTTCGGTCGAGGTGGAACCGTCAGGGGGCGCCACCTGGCGGTGGAGCAGGGGCTGCCAGCTTTGGCCGAGGTGGATCCCTCCTGGGTGGACACATGGTGGAGTGGCATAGAGAGGCTCGACTTCGGCCGAGGTGGACCCGTCTTAGGGTGCCACTTGGCGAAGGAGCAGGAAGGCCTGGCTCGACCTCGGCAGAGGTGGACCCGTCTTAGGGTGCCACCTGGCGAGGGAGCAGGAGGCCGCCAGCTTTGATCGAGGTGGACCCCTCCTGGGTGGACACCTAGCGGAGTGGCAGAGATGTGCTCAACTTTGACCGAGGTGGACCCGTCTTGGGGTGCCACCTGGCGAAGGAGCAAGGGGGCCTAGCTCGACCTCAGCTGAGGTGGACCCATCTCGGGGTGCCACCTGGCGAGGGAGCAAGAGGCTGCCAGCTTCGACCGAGGTGGACCCCTTCTGCGTGGACACCTGGCAGAGTGGCAGAGAGGTGCTCGACTTCGATCAAGGTGGACCCATCTTGGGGTGCCACCTAGCGAAAGAGCAGGGGGGCCTGGCTCGACCTCGGCTGAGGTGTACCCATCTCAGGGTGCCACCTGTCGAGGGAGCAGGAGGTCGCCGGCTTCGACCGAGCTGGACCCCTCCTGGGTGGACACTTGGCGGAGTGGCAGAGAGGTGCTCTACTTTGACCGAGGTGGACCCGTCTTGGGGTGCCACCTGGCGAAGGAGCGGGGGGGGCCTGGCTCGACCTCGACCAAGGTGGACCCGTCTCGGGGTGCCTCCTGGCGAGGGAGCAGGAGGCCGCCAGCTTCGACCGAGGTGAACCCCTCCTGGGTGGACACCTGGCGGAGTGGCAGAGAGGTGCTCGACTTCGACCGAGGTGGACCCGTCTTGGGGTGCCACCTGGCGAAGGAGCAGGGGGCTTGGCTCGACCTCGGCTGAGGTGGACCCGTCTCGGGGTGCCATCTGGCGAGGGAGCAGGAGGCCGCCAGCTTCAGCCGAGGTGGACCCCTCCTAGGTGGACACCTGGCGGAGTGGTAGAGAGGTGCTCAACTTTGGCTGAGGTGGACCCGTCTTGGGATGCCACCTGGCGAAGGAGCAGGAATTTTGAAAGAAAAATCCACGTGGCACCGCTGCGTCCAGCTGGACCTGACACACGTTCCACATCATCGATGTAGCCATATCACTAAGAAAATATTGATCTTGATTTAATTTGGATTTGGACTTGATTAATTACTGATTAATTAAATTTATTTGGATCCTAATTAGATTAGGTTTAAGCTATTTAAATAAATCAAACCAAATTAAATTAAGATTAGAATCAATTTGGCCAAGTCAAATTAAGAAACCTACCTAGCATCCACTTCCTTTATTCCTATTTGTTTCTTCACAAAAATACTAGAATTTATGTGTGATTTCTCATGCCAAAATGGAGATTTCATGTCCTCCCTTCTTCTGGATTGTTAAGGATAAGCTTTAGTTAGAGTTTAGATAAGTTTTGGATTTAATTTGAAGGAGTTTGAATGAATATCAAACTCCTTGTCCAGTTAAACTCTAGCCTTTATCCTAATCCAATGTTGTTGCCACTTTTATTTGAATTTCAGATGAAATGTACGATGAGAAGAGGGCCCTTTATCAAGGATTTAAGAAGTAAATTACCATAGAATAATTTTATAGAAATTGGATGGGGTGTGGAGTCTCATTTTGGTCCTTATCCTATTCTAAAATAAACTCCTAATCCTAGTCCAAATTGCTCTCCAATTTCCATGCCAATTATTCTAAAATTTCTTTGAGTTGTGCATTGATAAAAGGGAGCTTTTTTGCATGGGATTGGAGGAAATCATCAAGAGAAAAATAAGAAAAGTAGGCATATATTCTAAATTGTCATGAGAGATTATTTTGGGTTCTAGGGTTGAAGGGAGAGAAAATAAGAAAAAATAATAGAAAATGATTTCTTGAATTTTTTTTCTTTCTCCTTGATATTAACCTCTTCATCTTCTTCTTTGATTTCTTAGAAGGCTCAAGAAAGTCTAAGAAATAAATTATTTTCAACCATCTAGTAGCCTTCGAAGGAATATAGCAGTTCCAAGAGATTAATCTCATCGGGACTTCGTGTGTATGATTTATAAAGGCCGGATATCCTATACGGTTGCGAAGTGACGTGGAGAGCCCTTACCATCTATCATTAATAGAAGCAATCATCAACCTACAATCAGGTATAAAATTAGATTTTATATTATTTATAGATTAGATCTATAGCATGCATCGGGTAGATGGATGCATACTGATTTTGTTCTCTATACTACATATCATGTTACGATCTTGATTAGAATTTATTAGAATTATTCTAAATGCATGCTTTTTATTTAAAATAGTTTTAAAATAGATATACTTTCGATGCAAATTTTTAAAAAAATATGCATGAAAATCTAGATGATTTTCAATAGCCGTTTCAAAGCAAAAAACACTTGGAACAATGAGACCCTGGCCTCAGTTCTGAGAAAGTGACACAAAACAACAAAGAAACAAATAATTGGAAAAGAATCAGTGCTAACTAGGCAGGAATAACTCAGTAAAAGTCAAGGATGTTGCTAAGAAAAGGATGGAAAGGAAGCTAGAGACCTGCACAAAGGAACTTCTTGTACACTATGATCTAGCCCGCTGGACCCAATGTCATCCTATCATTCGGCCCAAGAGAATAGACCTAGAACTAACTTAGAAATTTATGTTATTCTTAGAGTCGGTGAACATCCACCTTGGTCATCATCGAGATAGTGCTCGTTGGACCCAAGGGGATTAGAGCTCTCGGACTGGCTGATTGAGCAGCTCGAAGTAGCATCCTAAAAGAGAAAGTCCCAACCTCTCCAAGGTCAAAAGAAATATCTTCTTCCTGAAAGGATTCCTGAGAACCTTGAAGCCCAGAGACATGACTCATTGAGTGGCTCTCACTTTTGGATGAAGTCATCCCAACAAGAAAGTGGAAGAAAGATTAACTGAAGGAAGAGAACACAAAAAATTTACCAAGAAATCCTAGCTCAAGAATGGAATGAAAATTCAAGCAGAGGGTGAAAACCACTGAGTGCGACTTCACCTAGAAACCCTAAAAAATCCCTAAGAGAAGACAAAATAAAGGAGCGAGAAGGCAAAGACCAAGGACCAACCTGCGAGATGCTTCGGGAGTCTGGGTTTGGAGCCTTCGAATATCTTCTTTCTCCAACAAGTTCTACAAAGGAGCAATTCCTACAATAGTGGTAGGGAACTCCCTTTTAAACCCAGTCGGATGGCTAGGATCCAAACTTCAATTTGGTTGAAGTCCTCACATCTTGACACATGGTCTACTCCTAATTGAGAAGCATACCTCCTCGAAGTTGGCTCCAATTGATTAACTTTTAATGCCGGGATCCACGTAAATCATTTAAAGACTATAACTATTAGGCCACGTGGAGCTACCCGACCGGCCAAGAAGAATTATGCAAGTTGCTTGCCAGTTGAGGAGTCATTATGCAATATTTTCAAGCACTGTCAGTAATCTCCTCTCTTCCACGATTGAGGCAGCAAAGCAATTGACAATAGTTTTCAAGGGACCAATAAATATTTGGATCGTGAGAAGATTGTTCAACCCTAAGACTGTAAAGCTGATTACTCCCATCATCCAGAAATGACAAGGCCTAGAACTACTTGGCAGCATTCTAGATTCAGAAGTGGGGGCATCTATTATGGCTATTATGGCATTTGTTTGCTCAAACTTGAAAACTTGTTAGACCATTAACCATGCCACCAGCTATGGAGAATTGAGACATCTAACTCGGAGCAATTAAGTTGCCACAAATTAGGAAGAAGACTAGCGAGAGAAAGATGAAGGCGGCCACCATACCGAGTAGTCGCTCCTTTTCAGGCCGAGTAACTGTAACTTATCGAGTCTAACTAGCATGGCATTCTCCAAGCTCATCCACTGAGTACCTACTCGAGCCCGACTGGCTAACAAAGTAAACTAAGTCGGGCATGCTTGGATACGAGGTTAAGCTCTTCTTTTCAGTGGCAAATAAATCAACTATCTACTCGGAGTCCACGATGCTTGAGTAGGTAACAACCCAGCCGATCATAAATGCTCCAGCACAGATCATGGTGGATAAGGTTATGGCAGACAGGATCCTTGTGAATCATACTACCGTAATAGAAAGATGCCAATAAAAAGAATTTCATGAGATAAGATCCTCCCACCTTAGTGAAATCTATTACACATATTGGAGAATGCTACCTTCGTAACATCATTCGGTTACCCTACATAGTCTTATGAATTAGTAAGAGGGGATCTTGATAAGGTAACATATTTTTATCCTCACTTATACACTCATTCAATCACCACCATCGCTCTTAGCTCTGGCTACTGTAGCTCATTTCTTCTATCCACTAATTTGAATATTGGAGGGTCTCTCACCAGTCACCACCGATTAAGGGACTTTTTTTGCAGGTCTTTGTTCAAGAGCTATCAGGAGTAGTATCCAATTCTATCCAGAGAAGATAGGAGCATCATCGATCATTGCTGGAGTCTAGTGAAGGTTGATTTGATGGTAACACAAGTATTTTAAGTGATTACTTCATCCATGAGATTGCACATACAAATTACTTTGGATGCATAATGAGTTTGGAAAGAATAGTGATTTCTTTCCATAGGTGTTTCCTGATCATCATGACCATCCTAATCTGACTTGTCATTTTGCCATTTGCCCTTCGGTATTATATATCCCATCGGTTGTTGTTTTGTTAGACATGCAAATTTCTGGCTGCTTCGAGGTTGGACAAGATTTATCCTTGCATCCATGTGGGAGCTTGTTTAAGTGGTTAAGCATGCCAAGGCATGCCCGGGGAGGTCAGAAGATGTGAGAACAAATACCTTGCCTTGCAGTCCTCAAATGTCTGACATGATGGAAACAGTACGTATCTCTTAAGGAGAATGCTGATGCGAACCATCTTGTAAATACAATGACCGGGTAATTTGCTTGATATGTTTAAATGTCAAATAGTCCATTTTACCATGGATACGGTAAACAACTTCTGTTCTTTTGCTTAAAGCTCGGATCATCCAGGAGCAACGGAACTGCTGAAATGACGCTTTACAAAACCATCCCTTTGGATCTTGGCGCCCGATTCTTTAGGATAGAGGAGCGTGTATGGTTCGATTCATCTTTCATCATTGTTGCCGTTTTAAACCCTTTCAGTTGTTCCACGTCGACATTTGCAAAGCATCGTGGTATGCTCCTGTCATGCCCCGATGTGATGCCTAAGCCAAGCATTCAATAGATAGCCATATTTTCTGGGCTTCACTCCTAATAGAAATGCAAGGTCTATCCTTCAAAATAATATCTAGGTAGTGATAGAAAATAAATTTACTATTTATTTATTTATTTATTTCTAAAATTTTTCAACGAAATTAATAAGTTAATAAAATTCAACTAAAAATTCAGGATACAGTAAAATTAATAAACATAAACAAGGGGTTAACATCTAAATTCTAACTTTTCACTTGACTAGTTTCAAAGCCCGATTTATCTTCTGGATCTATAATAAAATTATAGGAAATAGGGGATAAGCTTTATAGGCCAGTAGGTTATCATCACCTCTAATATATGTATAAATATGTCAACAATAATTTACAAACATACACAAATTATATAGCAGAGAACAATCAGCTCACGTGAATATAAAATGCAACATCACATTAATATGCACATTCAATTACCGGACAACACAACTATAGATAGCCAACCATTTACTGTACTCTCCTAGTCCCTCTGACTATGGCCACGATAGACCCGTGGCTAGCCCGAAAGAGAGTAGATCCTGACTACACATACTGAAACTAGTTATGTGCCAGTGATCGCCCCATTGGAGTCCCATAAGAAAACTAGCTCTGATATCACACGAGAAAATATGCATCTTCATCATGTGCCAGCAACTGCCATGCATGGCTAAAATAAAAGGCAACTAGCTCCTGACTACACATACCGTACATCGATCATGTACCAGTGATCGTCTCATTAGAGGCCCAGAAGGAGACTAGGTCCTCGTGTAATCATAGTCGGACTAGAGAGCATCAACACCAACACACAACATTATGCAATCCAATGAAGATCAAATTATGTTACACATATTTAACATTTCACAACATTCATAACATATTCAGTATGTAAACTAGAGGTCAAGATAACTTACCTGAAAGAACTCTATCAATATATGGCCTGTTCGTTTCAACTCTGATACTGCTCTATCAATAAGAAAAATGAAAATCTTGACAAGATTAATCACGTAATTAATTTTCTATCTAAAAAAACTAACATAAAAAAGACTCTTAGTCCGGCCTGGATCTTGGCCTAATTTACTAAAAGAGTCTATTCTAATTTTATTATTATTTTTAATATTTTATTTTTTCTCTTCTTTCTCCTCTCTCTTTTCTCTCTCCTTTCTTTCTCTCTCCTCCCTTTCCCTCCTCTTCTCTCTCCTCTCTCTTTTCTCTCTCCTTTCTTTCTCTCTCCTCCCTTTCCCTCCTCTTCTCTCTCCTATCTCCCTCTTTCCTCTCTCTTCTCTTTCTCTCTCTCCTCTCTTTTTCTTATATTCTCTCTCTTCTTTCTCTCTCCTATTTCTCTCTCCTCTCTCTTTCATCTTTCTCTCTCCTATCACTCTTCTCTCTCCTCTCTCCCTTTTCTCTCTCTCATCTCTCTTCTTTCTCTCTCCTATTTCTCTCTCCTCTCTCTTTCCTCTTTCTCTCTTTTCTCTTCTCTTCTCTCTCCTCTCTCTCCCTCCTCTTCTCTATCCTCTCTCCCTCCTTCCTCTCTCCTCTCTCTTCTTTCTCTCTTCTCTTTCTCTCTCCTATATTCTCTCTCTTCTTTTTTTCTTTTCTTTTTTCCTCTCTCTTTTTTTCCTTCTTTTTCTCTTCTATTTTTTATTTCTTCTTCCCAGGTTCCTTCCTTGGCTCAGTCGAACAAGCCTTCCATGGTTTCCATAAACCATGGAAGGTGATAGACAAGGGAGGGGCTCGTCGACTTGGCCGGACGAGGGGGGTCAGGCAGCGCGGCCACCGGCGATCATCTGGCTTAAGGAAAAAACCAAAGAATCCAAACCAATAGCTAGTATTATTTCCTTCTTTAAAGATTTAAGGGAAAGGGAAGTCACCGGTGGTTAATAAAACCATCGGTCGCTCATCGGAGAGGAGGAAGACGATGCATAGTGGTGTGGTATGCATGTTGAGGATGCAAACATGTAATTCTAAAGGAGATTAACCAAAATTTAACTAGCAATTCCTACTTGCATATGAGTGATTCAACATATAAGATCAAGGAGATCTAAATAAGAAACCCTAAATGCTTATACTTAAACCCAGCTAGGAGGACTATCAAAATCTTAAAGAAATAGGACAATATTAGAATTCGCACACAAGTCAAGCTAGCCCTATTTAATGATCCCGATCTTAAAATACTAAGAGTTCAAGCATTGAAATCTCAAGTACAAGGGATTCACTCTTAAGGTTCTCAAATGAAAGATCATACCACATAAGATGGGCCTTCTAACTTTCTGGTTTGTAGCAAGTAATCCTTCCTCTTGGATCTGGAGCCTAGAGAACCCTGCAACAAAGAAACCAAGATGATTAGAAACTTAACTAGAAGTGAGAAGATTGATGGAACTCAAAAGGAGAGTTTGTTGGAAATGATCCTTGGCGCCATGGTGGAAGCTTGTGTTGGTGTTGATCTTCTTCTTGTGAGGATGTCCTCAATTCGCTTTGAAGGAAGAGGATTACTTGGAAGATGAAGAGTAAAAGAGAATGATTAGGGAGAAGAAATGATGGAGGAGAGGAAGAGGTTCACTTAGGCACAAAGATCCACATAGGCACATAGAAACACATAGAAAATTGCTGGAAATTTGTATTCACTCATCAATTTCTTTACAAGGGGCGTCCAAGGCTTTAAATAAAGCCTTACAAATTTTGAAATTTCAAATCCCCAAACAAGTGGAGTAATATAAGGGGAGAGGGCTGATTTTCTTGCTTGAAATCCTCCTTGGCCAACTTCCTTGAATTTGAACTTGGGATGGCGCCCTCTTGTGGTGAGGTGGCGTGTGAGGTGGCATGTGGTCCCCTCTTGACGTGGCATGTGGTCCCAAGTTGAGGTGGCGCAAGTGATGTGGCATGTGGTCCCCAATTGAGTTGGCTTTGGTCTTGATTTAGGGTATACATTATGAGTCTTCTTTAGGCTTGATGCTAGTTGACCCATTTGGATTGGACTAAGACTAGACCCGACATGGACTCGACTTACATGATTATTTTGGACTCAAAAGAAAGATTACAGGACCCAACATGGACTCGACTTACATGATTCTTTTGGACTCAAAATAAAGAAAGGTTACCGGACTCTCTAGTCCAACCATAAAGATTCGGAATGGGCTTGAATTGGTTGGAGTCTCTTTCTGATTCTGGTTTCCGCACCAATTCTCCTCGGGTGGGAGGAACTCGACCCTGTCGAGTGATAAGTTTCTAATATATCTGGGTCGATTTGTTGTAGGTCCTCTTTGGTGATCCAGGAATCTTCAGATTCAGGACGTCCTTGCCATCGAACCAGATAGCGTTGGTAGCCCTTATTTCTAGTAGTGATGATCTGGTCATCCAAGATCCTTTCAATTCTTTCCTTTCGCTCAGGAATATTTGGTGGTGGACACTCAATTGGCATTTCACTCTCAAGAGAAGTGTTAGGACCAAAAGGTTCATCAGGTATTAATACAGGTTCCTTGTATTCTTTCAGATCGGAAACATTAAATGTAGAACTAATGCCATAACTAGGTGGTAAGTCTACTACATAAGCATTAGGTCCAATTTTCTTTATTATTTTGAAGGGTCCGGCTCCCCGGGCATGGAGTTTCTTCATAGTTCCCGAAGGAAACCTTTCTGGTTTAAGCCTAATCATTATAGAGTCTCCTTCATTAAATTCCTTTAACCGTTTATGTGAGTTAGCCATATGCCTATAAAGTTCATTGCTTGTTTGAATCTTCTGATTAATCTCCTTGTGCAAATCCTTAACATGCTGTGCATATGACTCAGTAGACTCAGATATTCGTGTATGTACTGGTAATGGAATTAGGTTTAAAGGTTTCCTAGGTTTGTATCCATGGACCACTTCGAATGGACTTTTCCCAATAGACCTATTGATCGAACTGTTGTAGGCAAATTCAGCGCGAGAAAGTAGTAAGTCCCAGTTTCCTAGGTTGTCGCCGACTAAACATCTTAAGAGATTTCCTAAGCTTCGGTTTACTACTTCAGTTTGGCCATCGGTTTGAGGATGATAGGCCGTAGAGAATTTCAGCTTAGTACCTAACATGTGCCAGAGGGTTTTCTAGAAGTAGCTAGTGAACTTGACATCTCTATCTGACACAATGGTCTTGGGTAAACCATGAAGCTTAACCACCTGATCTAAGAAAAGCTTGGCCACTTTCGAAGCGTCTAAAGTTTGAGAACACGGGATGAAGCGCGCCATTTTGGAGAAACGATCGACAACCACGAAAACAGTGGTGCGGGCACCAGACTCAGAAGAAGACTTCAGAGCTCCATTTGGATCTCTGATTGACATTGCCCGAGAAATTAGGGTTTGTAATAAAGGTTGACCTGGTCAACCAGTTTATTTATTTTATTTATTTCTTGAGTCACCATTTAAATTTTGTTGAGTCATGTTGACTCGGTGCAAGTCCCAATGTGGTTTCAATTTGGTCCAAAATGGTGCCACATTTCTCTTCCAATCAACTCAAGGTTCAAGCAAGTGGAGGCCACACTCCAAGCCACATGCCCAGCCACACTCCGAGCACACGCCAGAGTCCAGGAGGCGCCATAGAGGCATCCCAGTGTCATGGTCCCCACATCCAAAGAAGAAAAAATCAAATTGGAGGCTAAATTAAAGGAGGCGCCCACACCTGCCTAATTTACCTAAGCAAAGAAGGAAGAAAACTTCTCTTGGAGAAGAAATCAAAGAAGGACATCCAACCTACTCCTAATTGAAGTTCAAATCAAAATCAAAGAGCTTAACTTGGAGTGGAAGAAAAGAAGAAATACCATAAGAAGAAGAGGACTCCAAATCCAAATCCAACTCCAAAGGAGGTGCCATAAAAGTTCCAAAACAATTCCTTTATGGCCGTCCCAATTTTTTTTTGGACTCTTGGTCGGCCAAGGGAGAGGATTTTCTACCTAATCTAGGGGTTGGAAGAGTTTAGTCCCACATGGGAATTTGTACAAGCTAGGAGAAAATTTTAGGTCTATATAATAGACCTCTCTTTGTAACTTTAAAAAATCAATGAAGAAAAATTATTTTTGCTATTCTCTTGTGTTGAGTGACCTAGGTTTCTCTTCTTCCGCACTATTCTAAGTGTTGAGCTCCGTGAGGGGGTAATCCGGGTTCCATTGGAGCCTTGAGGAGGTGAGAGATCTCCATCTTTATCCAAAACCCTAGGTTAGCCACTTGAAATTCCAAAACCCTAGCCACCTTTCATTATTTTCCATCCACCAAACCCTAGATCCATCCATCTCCCACGGCCTCTCTCTCTCTACAAGTCCAGGCCATCCACCTTCATCCAGATCCAGTCCGGCTACTTCAGATCCAGAGCAAGTTCCAAGGAAAATCATATCAGCATCCAGGAGAATCCAGTTTTCAGCAATTTCGATCTTCAAGTTCATCAACCTGGTAAATCTTTTCCTTGACTCTCTGATTCCATCAATTGTTTTTCTTCTCTTCCAGATCTTGAGTTCAGGAGAAGCCAACCCGCCAAAGGACCAGTATTGGAGGATCCATTACGAAGATATCCGACTCCGAGGATCCAACAATCTGCTCGGGAGCGTTCTTCCACCAAAATCTGTGAAGATCATTGTCTGGTTAGATAAACCTTCCCTTCTCTTTATTTCTGTTTTGTTGAAAGCTCGGAGTGAAACCCTAGGTCTGGGAGTTTCTCAAACCCCAGCGATCCGTTGCTTCTAAACTACTCTGATAATTTAGTTTCCTTAAAATTGTGCTTTCAATTATCATATTAGTATCTTTCAATGTTAGGTTAACTTTTCTTTGATTTGAAGCCAACTTCTACAAACCTATAAAAACAAAAAAATTAGTTAATCTTAATTTACTTCCGCATCGCATCCCTTTATTTGTTCTGCATCATTTTTGGTATCAGAGCCCAGTCTAGGGTTTCTGATTTGCTTGCTTGCTTTGATTGATCTCTTTTTATTTTGTCTGCTCGAAGTAGACTCCCCAGGATGTCCGGTCCTAGGAACTAAGCGAGGCGCAAGCCTCCTCCTCCCATTCCATGGGGTGTTCCTAGGGCGTGTAGGGGATCCATTGGGTTATAACTTCGTAGCAGGGATTATAAACGGGGAAGACAATCTAGTTGCAGCCCGTAATTGCCCTGTTATCTGAATTATTTATCCCTGCATAAAACTCCGAATTGCATGATTTTTGCTTCGTTGAAACCAGTATAATTGAACCTATTTTCCATAATTTTTCTGCGATTTATTGGTTTCGGTAAAAACTCTGAGAATTAAAATACCGCAACTCTGTTTTTTTTGTGTTCTGCAATTCAATTCTTTTTTGGAGTGATCATCTCATAATTTACTTAAGGGCAATTGAGCATCTAAGATAAGGGGAGGAGTTGATTACCTCTCCTTAGCCCAAAACCACCATCCAATCATTCGAACCTAGACCTAATTTAAAATCAGTTAGACCTAATTTGCCCTAGTGGGCTAGGGACACCAATTGGTCGGGTCTAGGCTAGTGTTGAGTCAGTTTGCTGAGTTATTCTGTGTGTGCTTAGCACTCAGTGTCTAGAACGGTGGTTCAGGGACTACGTCCCGAAGGGCTTGTGTGCTGGTCCGCCTACCTGGCCAATCACTGATTGGTGTCTAGGATTGGCGATCAGGGACCTAACACTCCCCTTACACCTGCCTGGCTGAGTCTTGAGTTACTACAGGCTAGCTTGCCACTCTGATTGGGCATCTAGTTTGGACTCTAGGTCTAGTGATCCAGTAGTCGATTTAGTCTAGTCTCATTTTGTGTGCTTGCTTGAATCATCATGTCTACCAGAAACGGAGTGCCATATCAACCTGGTCAAACACCTGATTTAGAGGCCATGATCAGAACTCTTACTGAAAGTATGGCTAAAATGAATCAGGATATGACAAACACTGTGGCCCAGTTTAGCGCACAAATTCATGAGGATCTTACCCAACTTAGGGACCGAGTCCAGGTACTTGAAGAACCTAGACATCGAAATTGGACTCCTGACCCCGATTTTAATGTGCCTCAGCCTCACCCACATCAGGAGCCTAGAAGGCCTTTATATAGAGATCCTGAACCTAATCATAGGAGGCCTGACCCAGAGCCTGAAGATAGAGATGATAGGTTCATCAGGAACATCAAATTAGATGCACCCACTTTTGATGGTAGTCTGAACCCTAAGGTGTATTCTGATTGGGAGGGTGAGATGGATCAATACTTTGAGTGGTATGCTATGTCTGAGGAGAGGAAATACAAGTTTGCCAAGATGAAATTAGTGCGTCAAGCTAGGTTATACTGGGGGAACATTGAGCTAACCACTAGGAGACGGAATGTTGAGCCCATAACCACTTGGCAGGGTATGAAAGAAAAACTGAGAGATAAATACCTACCCATTTCATACCAGCAAAACCTGTTAGACCAATGGCAAAACCTGAAACAAGGAAACCGATCTGTCTCAGACTACATAACTACTTTTGATGAATACCTAATGAGATGTGATGTGAGTGAAGCCCACGAAGTCACTTTGTCTAGATTTAGGGCTGGACTGAGGGAAGATATCAAGAGAGAACTATTTCTGAGAGAGGTTACTGATCTAGACCAAGCCTACCAGATTGCACTGAACACTGAGAAATTTCAGAGAGGACCTATACCTTCTAGGGTTAGTGCCCCAATCCCAAGGAATGGACCTAGTCAAGTTATCCCTAGTAAACCTTTTCAGGGTACTTCTACCCCTAGGCCCATGGACAAAGGTAAGGCACCTGACACCCAGAGAACCCCTAGTTCAAATATCACCTGTTTTAAGTGTCAGAAACCAGGTCACATTTCTAGTCAGTGTACTGCCATAGCCTGTTTCAAGTGTCATAAGGTAGGTCATGTTGCTAGCCAGTGCCCATGGAGATCCCTTTACATAGAAGAGGGAGAGAATGATATTCCGAGCCCAGTGAGGAATTTGAAGAAGAAGTTTATGAGGCCGGAATGAATTTGGTTGAGGAGTATGAAGGAGAGGAGGAACCCAATGAATCTGACCAATTAGGAGTTGTAAGATGCATCCTATCCCAGAATCTAGTTCAAGAGGATTGGCGTAGGACTAACATCCTACAGACTTTTCTTAAATTAGGGAATAAGGTATGTAAGATCATCATAGATAGTGGGAGCTGTGTAAATGCCATCTCTACTAGCACTGTCAAGATGTTAGGCTTAATCCCAGTTCCCCATCCCAACCCCTATAAGGTTTCTTGGGTAGATTCTACCTCCATACCCATCCAGTCTAGATGTCAAGTCCAAATCCAAATGCAATCTTATCACGAAAAGATTTGGTGCGATGTCTTACCCATGGGGGTGAGCAGTATAATTCTCGGAAGACCTTGGTTGTATGATCATGATGCCACCCTCTTAGGAAAATCCAATACCTGTGTCTTTAGTTTCAATGGGAAGAAGATTACGATCCATTCCGTTCCCCCTAAGGACAAGGTAACTAAAGGAGCTGGTAAGGTTAAGGAGATGAAAACTGGAGTGAACCTAATCAGTGCTAAGGATCTAGAACAAGAAATTCATAGTGGTTCACCCATCTGGATGTTGACTGCTAAGGAGCTTAGAACTTCGGAACCCTCAGAGCCTCCTCAAGAAGTTAAACCTGTGTTAAAAGAATTTGAGGATGTCTTTCCCGAGGATTTGCCAGACCACCTTCCACCTCTTAGGGATATCCAGCATGCCATAGATCTAATCCCAGGAGCAACTTTGCCCAACTTGCCCCATTACAGGATGAATCCATCTGAGCATGAAGAACTGCAAAAGCAGGTTGGAGAATTATTGAGGAAGGGGTTTATTAGAGAAAGTCTTAGCCCTTGTGCAGTCCCAGCCTTACTGACCCCAAAGAAAGATGGCACGTGGAGGATGTGTGTTGACAGTCGTGCCATCAATAAAATTACAATCAAGTATAGGTTTCCCATCCCTAGACTAGATGACATGCTTGATATGATGGCTGGTGCAATGGTTTTTTCTAAGATTGATCTCAAAAGCGGCTATCATCAGGTTAGGATTAGACCCGGGGATGAATGGAAAACTGCTTTCAAAACTAAGGATGGTCTTTATGAATGGGTTGTTATGCCTTTTGGGTTGTCCAATGCCCCTAGTACTTTCATGAGAATTATGACCCAGGTACTTAGAGCTTTCATAGGAAAATTTGTGGTGGTCTATTTTGATGACATCCTGATCTATAGTAAGACCCCAACAGATCACCTAGACCACCTTAGAGCAGTCTGCCAAGTTTTGAGGAATGAGAGACTCTACGGTAATCTTAAGAAGTGTGAATTCATGACTAGTAGAGTTATCTTTCTTGGTTTTGTAGTAACCCCTGACGGCATGGCGGCCGATCCTGAGAAGATTAAGTCCATAGTAGACTGGCCAGAGCCAACCAATGTGCATGAAGTTAGAAGTTTCCATGGCTTGGCTACCTTCTATAGGCGATTCATCAAGGGGTTTAGTACTTTAGCTGCTCCAATCACTGATTGTATTAGGAAGGGAGAATTTCATTGGACTAAGTCAGCCCATAAAGCCTTCCTAGATCTTAAGGATAAAATGACCCAGGCACCCATTCTGAGATTACCCGATTTTTCTAAAGTATTTGAGGTTGCCTGTGATGCTTCAGGTGTAGGAATAGGTGGAGTCCTAAGCCAAGAGAATCATCCCATAGCATTCTTTAGTGAAAAACTTAATGATGCTAAGCTTAGGTATTCTACCTATGATAAGGAATTTTATGCGGTGGTGCAAGCTTTGCGTTACTGGAGACATTATTTGCTACCGCAGGAATTTGTACTATTTTCGGACCATGAGGCTCTTAGATTTCTGAACTCCCAAAAGAAGCTTAACCCTAGGCATGCTAAGTGGGTAGAATATATCCAGTCCTATACTTTTGTCCTGAAACATAAGGCTGGAGTTGAGAATAAGGTAGCTGATGCCCTTAGTTGCCGATCTCTGTTATTAACTTATGTTAGAACTGAGGTCATAGGGTTTGAGCAAATCAAAGAGGAATATGAGTCTTGTCCGGATTTCACAACTATGTATCAGGATCTAGTTCAAGGACCATCTAGTAATCACCAGGATTATACCCTTGTAGATGGTTTTTGTTCTTCAAAAATAGGCTTTGCATCCCTAGAACTTCTCTTAGGGAATTTTTGATTTGGGAAATCCATGCTGGAGGTTTAGCTGGCCATTTTGGAAAAGACAAGACCATTCTAGCTATTGAAGACCACTTTTTCTGGCCTAGCTTAAAAAGGGAAGTAGCTAATATTGTAGCTAGATGTCGAACCTGCGCTGTTGCCAAACAGCGAAAACAAAACACTGGCCTTTATACCCCACTCCCTGTCCCAGATTGTCCTTGGCAAGATGTGAGTATGGATTTTGTGTTAGGTTTACCTAAGACCCAGAGGAGACATGATTCTATCTGTGTCGTAGTCGACCGATTCTCTAAAATGGCCCACTTCTTGCCTTGTTCCCAAACTTTTGATGCGTCTAAGGTAGCCACACTTTTCTTCAATGAGATAGTTAGACTCCATGGCCTACCTAAGACAATCGTTTCAGATAGGGATGTCCGGTTCACCAGTTACTTTTGGAAGACCCTTTGGCATAAGTTAGGGACAAAACTTAAGTTTTCAACTGCCTATCATCCCCAAACTGATGGCCAAACTGAAGTAGTGAACCGTAGCCTAGGAAATCTGCTGAGATGTCTTGTTGGTGAAAATACCAGAAATTGGGATTTATACCTACCAAGGGCAGAATTTGCGTACAACGACTCGGTCAATAGGTCTACGGGTAAGAGTCCATTTGAAATTGTACATGGGTACAAACCTCACACACCTCTTGACCTAGTCCCTTTACCTGTCCACACTCGAGTCTCCGAATCTGCTGAGAATTTTGCACAGCATATAAAAGACTTGCATAAAGAAATTCATGCCAAAATAAATTTAAGTAATGAAACTTATAAGAAGTTGGCTGATACTCAAAGGCGAGTCAAATCTTTTGTTGAGGGAGACTATGTGATGATTAGGTTAAGGCCTGAACGGTTTCCTCCTGGAACCGTTAGAAAGTTACATGCTAGGGGAGCTGGACCATTTAGAGTGGTAAAGAGAGTAGGATCCAATGCCTATGTGCTCGAGTTGCCTCCAGAACTAGGCATTAGCTCTACTTTCAACATTACAGACTTAGTAGAGTACAGGGAGCCAGCTGTGATTCCTAGTGAGCCTTTTGAGCCTAACCCTATCATTGAGAGTGATCCCGACCCTGTGTGTCCACCAACAAACTGGCCTGTGAGGAAAGAGCAGATTGAAAAGATCCTGGATGATCAGGTTATCTCTACTTGTAATCGAGGATACCAAAGGTACCTGGTCCGCTGGCAAGGAAGGCCAGATTCTGATGACTCTTGGATCTCCCGAGAAGAATTACAAGAATTGGACCCAGACCTCTTGGAGAGATACCAGAGCCAACTTGAGCCTTACTCGACAGGGTCGAGTTCCTCCCACCCTGGGAGAATTGGTGCGGGCACCAGACTCAGAAGAAGACTTCAGAGCTCCATTTGGATCTCTGATTGACATTGCCCGAGAAATTAGGGTTTGTAATAAAGGTTGACCTGGTCAACCAGTTTATTTATTTTATTTATTTCTTGAGTCACCATTTAAATTTTGTTGAGTCATGTTGACTCGGTGCAAGTCCCAATGTGGTTTCAATTTGGTCCAAAATGGTGCCACATTTCTCTTCCAATCAACTCAAGGTTCAAGCAAGTGGAGGCCACACTCCAAGCCACACGCCCAGCCACACTCCGAGCACACGCCAGAGTCCAGGAGGCGCCATAGAGGCATCCCAGTGTCATGGTCCCCACATCCAAAGAAGAAAAAATCAAATTGGAGGCTAAATTAAAGGAGGCGCCCACACCTGCCTAATTTACCTAAGCAAAGAAGGAAGAAAACTTCTCTTGGAGAAGAAATCAAAGAAGGACATCCAACCTACTCCTAATTGAAGTTCAAATCAAAATCAAAGAGCTTAACTTGGAGTGGAAGAAAAGAAGAAATACCATAAGAAGAAGAGGACTCCAAATCCAAATCCAACTCCAAAGGAGGTGCCATAAAAGTTCCAAAACAATTCCTTTATGGCCGTCCCAATTTTTTTTGGACTCTTGGTCAGCCAAGAGAGAGGATTTTCTACCTAATCTAGGGGTTGGAAGAGTTTAGTCCCACATGGGAATTTGTACAAGCTAGGAGAAAATTTTAGGTCTATATAATAGACCTCTCTTTGTAACTTTAAAAAATCAATGAAGAAAAATTATTTTTGCTATTCTCTTGTGTTGAGTGACCTAGGTTTCTCTTCTTCCGCACTATTCTAAGTGTTGAGCTCCGTGAGGGGGTAATCCGGGTTCCATTGGAGCCTTGAGGAGGTGAGAGATCTCCATCTTTATCCAAAACCCTAGGTTAGCCACTTGAAATTCCAAAACCCTAGCCACCTTTCATTATTTTCCAACCACCAAACCCTAGATCCATCCATCTCCCATGGCCTCTCTCTCTCTACAAGTCCAGGCCGTCCACCTTCATCCAGATCCAGTCCGGCTACTTCAGATCCAGAGCAAGTTCCAAGGAAAATCACATCAGCATCCAGGAGAATCCAGTTTTCAGCAATTTCGATCTTCAAGTTCATCAACCTGGTAAATCTTTTCCTTGACTCTCTGATTCCATCAATTATTTTTCTTCTCTTCCAGATCTTGAGTTCAGGAGAAGCCAACCCGCCAAAGGACCAGTATTGGAGGATCCATTACGAAGATATCCGACTCCGAGGATCCAACAATCTGCTCGGGAGAGTTCTTCCACCAAAATCTGTGAAGATCATTGTCTGGTTAGATAAACCTTCCCTTCTCTTTATTTCTGTTTTGTTGAAAGCTCGGAGTGAAACCCTAGGTCTGGGAGTTTCTCAACCCCCAGCGATCCGTTGCTTCTAAACTACTCTGATAATTTAGTTTCCTTAAAATTGTGCTTTCAATTATCATATTAGTATCTTTCAATGTTAGGTTAACTTTTCTTTGATTTGAAGCCAACTTCTACAAACCTATAAAAACAACAAAAAAATTAGTTAATCTTAATTTACTTCCGCATCGCATCCCTTTATTTGTTCTGCATCAAACAGAGTCATGTTTCCTGGAAGTTTTAGGTAGACCTACCACAAAATCCATACTGATATCTTGCCATGGACCATCAGGGACAGGTAAGGGCGTGTACAGACCGGTGTTCTGTCTTTGCTATTTTTCAATAGCACAAGTCCGACACTGAGCTACGATCTGGGCAACACTCTTTTTAAGACTAGGCCAAAAAAATTGTTCTTCCATTGCTAGAATGGTTTTGTTCTTGCCAAAATGTCCTGCTAAACCTCCAACATGGACTTCCCAGATCAGAAATTCCCTAACAGAGGTCTTGGGAATACACAACTGATTTCCTTTGAAAAGGTATCCATCTAACAGTGTATAATCACTAGGTTCACTAGATGGTCTTTGTTGGAGGGATTGATAGATGTGACCAAAATCAGGACATGTGGGATATTCATCTTTCAATCTATCAAACCCTACTACTTCAGTGCTCACAGAGGTTAACAACATAGAACGGCAGCTCAATGCATCAGCAACCCTATTTTCAGTACCGGCACGATGTTTCAAAACGAACGTGTAAGCTTGTATGAATTCTACCCATTTTCCGTGCCTAGGGTTTAATTTCTTTTGAGAACTAAGGAACCTAAGAGCTTTGTGATCAGAGAACAGGACAAACTCGTGGGGTAGAAGATAATGCCTCCAATATCGTAGAGCTTGAACTACAGCATACAGTTTCTTATCATACGTGGAATACCTTAGTCTCGCCTCATTTAACTTTTCACTGAAGTATGCTACTGGGTGATTCTCTTGTCTCAAGACACCTCCAATTCCGACCCCAGAAGCATCACAAGCAACCTCAAACACCTTGGTAAAATCGGGTAACCTTAAGACAGGTGCTTGTGTCATTTTCTCCTTAATTGTTAGGAAGGCCTTACCTGCTGCTTTAGTCCACTCGAAATTTTCCTTCCTAATACAATCAGTGATTGGTGCCACTATCATACTGAATCCTTTGATAAACCTTCTATAGAAGGTGGATAACCCATGGAAACTATGGACGTCGTGGATAGTCTTAGGCGTAGGCCACTCTACTATGGATTTAATTTTCTCAGGATCAGCGGACACCCCTTCAGATGTGACTACGAATCCTAGAAAGATAACTCTATTTGTCAGGAAATCACACTTCTTGATATTGGCATAGAGACTATCTTTTCTCAGGACTTGACAAACTTGTTTCAGGTGGGTTAAGTGGTCTGCCTTTGTTTTGCTATATATAAGTATATCATCAAAATAGACCATTACAAATCTTCCGATAAAAACCTTTAACACCTGATTCATTATTCTCATAAAAGTGCTGGGTGCATTGGACAGACCGAACGGCATGACTAACCCCTCATATAATCCATCTTTAGTCTTAAAAGCGGTCTTCCATTCGTCTCCAGGCCTAACCCTAACCTGGTGATAGCCACTCTTTAGGTCTATCTCGGAAAAAACTGTCGATCCAGCTATCATATCTAACATGTCATCTAGTCTTAGGATTGGGAATCTATACTTTACAGTGATCTTATTAATGGCACGGCTATCTATACACATCCTCCAGGTGCCATCTTTCTTAGGGGTCAGCAGAGCAGGGACTGCACATGGACTTAAGCTTTCCTTAATAAACCCCTTCCTAAGAAGTTCACCCACTTGCCTTTGCAATTCCTGGTGTTCAGTTGGGTTCATCCTATAGTGAGGCAAATTAGGTAAAGTCGCTCCAGGGACTAAATCTATTGCATGTTGTATGTCTCTTAAAGGTGGAAGGTTATCGGGGAGATCTTCTGGAAACACATCCTCAAATTCTTTCAATAATTGGACCACCTCTTGAGGGTGTTCTACAGGGCTGTGGTCCTTAATTTCCTTAGCAGCTACTACCCAAATAGGTGCTCCTTCCATGATATCTTGCTCTAATTCTTTTGCACCTATTAAATTTAATCCAGTCTTCTTATCTTTCAAGCTGCTAGCTCCTCTCTTGACATTATCCTTAGGCTGGGTTGGATGAATGATAATTTTCTTGTCATTGAAATTGAAAGCACAGGAGTTTGATCGACCAAAGATGGTCACATCATGATCAAACAACCATGGCCTGCCTAAGATGATGCTACTTACCCCCATAGGAAGCACATCACACCAGATCTTTCCCTGATAGGATTGAAGCTGGACTTGAACCTGACATCTTGACTTGATTGGTATAGAAGTGGAATCGATCCAGGACACCTTATATGGATTGGGATGTGGTATAATGGGTAATCCTAGACTTTTGGCTACGTTAGTGGAAATGGCGTTGACACAGCTTCCACTATCGATGACGATCTTACAGACCTTTTCTCCTATCCTAACAAATGTGTGTAGGATGCTAGTTCTACGCCAGTCTTCTTGCTCCTTGGTTTGTGTCATGATACGTCTCACAACTCCTAGCAAATCTGATGAGTCTATGTTCTCTTCATCTCCTTCATACTCATCAGGCAAACAATCCCCTGCTTCATAAACCTCCTCTTCATCATTCTCCAGGGGTTCTGATTCACCTTCTTCTGCCTCCCCTATATGTAAAGCTCTAGAGGGACATTGGCTCACGAAATGACCTGGTTTACGACACTTATAGCAGACTCGCTCCCTCTCACCTCGAACTTCAGGGCTCTTTCCTTTGTCTTCTCTAGGAATTAAGGGGGTGGTCGGATTGGGTCTAAGGGTTGGATTCGGGCTGGGCCTTGTTCTATTGGTGGGACTAGGGACTGAGCTAGGCCTGCTAACAGGAGGGTTAAACCTAATAGGTTCAGGTCGTCTAAATGTAGCTCTCCTTTGAAACCTCTCATAGTCCGTGGCAACTTGGTATGCCTGATCTAAATCATGGACTTCCCTTAAAAACAGTTATCCTTTTATATCATCATTCAACCCTGATCTAAACCTTGATAAAGTGGCTGCTTCAGACTCGACTACGTTGCATCGCATCACAAACTCATCAAATTTAGCAACGTATTCAGAAATGGTCTTGTTACCCTGTGTCAATCGTTGCCACTGATCTAATAACCCTTGCTGATAAGACATAGGCAATATTTCTCTCTAAGTTTCCTCTTCATATCTCTCCATGTTGCTATAGGTAAATCTCCCCTTTGCCTTGATATGTGTTCCACGTTTCCCCAATATAACCGAGCCTGACGAACTAGTCTGATTCTGGAAAACTTAAATCTTCTCTCTTCAGACATATCATACCAGTCAAAATACTGGTCCATGTCAGCCTCCCAGTCTATGTACACCTTAGAATCTAGGCTTCCCTCAAAGGTTGGTGCATCTAGATGGATGTTCCTTAGGGCCCGATCATCCTGATCAAAAGTATCATAGTGAGGTCTTCTAGGAGGTGGCTTTGGAGTATGATCAACATAATCCTGATGCGGTCTTCTTTGAATTGGGTCAGGTGTGTGTTCCTGTCGTTGGGCTCTAGGATGAACTGAAGGTAATCTGGGTGAAGGTGGTTCAGTTGGGGTCAACCTAGCTTCTTCTAGGGCTCCTACCCTTTCCTCGAACTGACCAAATTTAGAATCCAAACGGTCCATCTTCTCGATCATAGATCTCATAAGGCTTTCCATACTAGTATCCATGGATGAACTAGGTTGGGCTTGTGAAGGGTGGTAAGGTGTGCCTGACCTAGTTGTCATGCAAACAATTAGACTCAGACCCGAACTACGAGTTTTCTAAACCGGTTAGTCCAAATAAACTGAGTTGACTAGATACAATCAAATCAACAGCTACTCTCTTCCACTGGCCAGTCAGGAGGTGGGTCTGTGGGAGGTTCCCCCAGCTTTCACTGGGTCCTAATTAAAAACCACAAGAACCGCTTAGGCTTGAGCCACTTAACCTCTATCCTTGACACCAGCTTCCAATAATAGATGAAGAAATGGGTTGCACAAGCTTTCCCAATTGAATTGAACTGGACCTAGAGTTCCAAGCTAGTTGCCTAATCAAGGTGGCAAGCTAGATTGTAGTAACTCTATACTTGGCCAGGTTTTAGAACAAGGGGAGTGTGAGATCCTGTCTCTGGCCTACCTAGGCCCGGTGGAATTGGCCCGATAGACGGATCAGCACCCAAGCCCTTAGTCCCAATTCTAGACACCAAGTAATAGGGCACACACAAGACTAGTTGACACAATGAGTTGACAATAACCCGGACTCGACCAAATTGATGTTCCTAACCCACTAGGGCAATTAATGTCTAATCAATTTTAGTTAGGGATTGGGTCGATATGCAATTTGGTGATTTTTGGGCTAGGGACAGGTGATGAAATCCTGACCCTATGTCAATTTCATGCCCTTAATTTGATTTGCCATGAGATGCATGCAAATTTCAAATTTCAGGTGCAGAAGTAGTGTGTTGCAGTTTAAAAGTGGTGTTGATAAGTGCAGAAAAAAATGTCAGAAAAATCTAGAAAAATCACAGAAAACTTCTAACTTATAGATGACATACCAGATGAAACGAAATTTCAAAATAAAATCTGTACTATTCTAGGCAGATTCTGAAATGTAGATAATGAAAAGGAACAGAACAGAACAGAAACCTTAATAACACTGATAGACTGCAGGAATTTTCATTTTTTTTGTAATTTTTTTCTCAGATTAAAATTTAAAACGGTGATAAACAACTTAAAATGGAACAGGAAAAAAAATATTCCAACGAGGAATGTGATACTTGCCTTTGGAGTTGCAGGCGGATTACAGTCAGCCTACAGAAAATACAGCAAGCAGAAAAAACAGAACGTGCCCAATGCAAAATTCACAAATGAAATCTAAGAAGTCCTTTGGCTTTTTTTTTCACGGGTCAATCACAATGGCACCCCGACACGCCTTAGGAGATCCCCGTGGAATGGGAAGAGAGGGTGTTTAAACCCTACTTTCTCCTAAGACCAGACGGCCTGGTAACGCCCCCGATTCAAGTACTTCAAGGACTTAATGCTATGCAATCAAGAACTTATTATACCATGCTCTGATACCAAGAATGGTGTGGTATGCATGTTGAGGATGCAAACATGTAACTCTAAAGGAGATTAACCAAAATTTAACTAGCAATTCCTACTTGCATATGAGTGATTCAACATATAAGATCAAGGAGATCTAAATAAGAAACCCTAAATGCTTATACTTAAACCCAGCTAGGAGGACTATCAAAATCTTAAAGAAATAGGATAATATTAGAATTCGCACACAAGTCAAGCTAGCCCTATTTAATGATCCCGATCTTAAAATACTAGGAGTTCAAGCATTGAAATCTCAAGCACAAGGGATTCACTCTTAAGGTTCTCAAATGAAAGATCATACCACATAAGATGGGCCTTCTAACTTTCTGGTTTGTAGCAAGTAATCCTTCCTCTTGGATCTGGAGCCTAGAGAACCCTGCAACAAAGAAACCAAGATGATTAGAAACTTAATTAGAAGTGAGAAGATTGATGGAACTCAAAAGGAGAGTTTGTTGGAAATAATCCTTGGCGCCATGGTGGAAGCTTGTGTTGGTGTTGATCTTCTTCTTGTGAGGATGTCCTCAATTCGCTTTGAAGGAAGAGGATTACTTAGAAGATGAAGAGTAAAAGAGAATGATTAGGGAGAAGAAATGATGGAGGAGAGGAAGAGGTTCACTTAGGCACAAAGATCCACATAGGCACATAGAAACACATAGAAAATTGCTGGAAATTTGTATTCACTCATCAATTTCTTTACAAGGGGCGTCCAAGGCTTTAAATAAAGCCTTACAAATTTTGAAATTTCAAATCCCCAAACAAGTGGAGTAATATAAGGGGAGAGGGCTGATTTTCTTGCTTGAAATCCTCCTTGGCCAACTTCCTTGAATTTGAACTTGGGATGGCGCCCTCTTGTGGTGAGGTGGCGTGTGAGGTGGCATGTGGTCCCCTCTTGACGTGGCATGTGGTCCCAAGTTGAGGTGGCGCAAGTGATGTGGCATGTGGTCCCCAATTGAGTTGGCTTTGGTCTTGATTTGGGGTATACATTGTGAGTCTTCTTTAGGCTTGATGCTAGTTGACCCATTTGGATTGGACTAAGACTAGACCCGACATGGACTCGACTTACATGATTATTTTGGACTCAAAAGAAAGATTACAGGACCCAACATGGACTCGACTTACATGATTCTTTTGGACTCAAAATAAAGAAAGGTTACCGGACTCTCTAGTCCAACCATAAAGATTCGGAATGGGCTTGAATTGGTTGGAGTCTCTTTCTGATTCTGGTGCCCGCACCACATAGGGGTTGATTTTCTGTTCTTAGAGACGACTGGGGGGTTTTAAAGAGAAAAAATAATGGGAGTTTTTTCATTGTACAGAGAAGAACTCAATCAATCGAGTCCTCCTCCCCTCCACGACACTCCACGATCCATCTCTGTTGCCCAGAAATGGAGCTCAAGAAGGGGGGGTGAATTGAGTCTTTTAAAAATTTAAAATAATTATGTGCTGGTCTTGAAGTATTTGTGAAACAAAGTGATTTAGCTCTAAGAAGTATGCAGCAGATAATAGCAAATTAAATGCAAGTATTGAAGAGCAAGTAATAAAGAAAGCAATCACACACAAACACAAGGATTTATAGTGGTTCGATGCACTTTAAGCACCTACATCCACTCTCCAAGCTTCCCCTTGGGTATTTCACTATAATCTCTTCAAGATTACAGCTGACTTGTTTTCCAAGGCTCACAAGTCAAAACTTAAGTTGGTTTTATCACTTAGGCTCACCAATAACCTTTACAACTTATTTTGTCTTCGGGCTCATAAGTCAAACCCTAGTTGGTTTTATCCTTTGGCTTACCAACAACCTTTACAACCTATTTTCAAAAATCTTGAAAGCTAGGTCAACAAAGCAAGAACAGAAATATAATAAAAGAGCACAATAAAAAGCTCCTAGAATGAGCTAAAATGAAGATCGTTGAAGCTCTCTTGATTGCTTGAGTTGACTTCTCCTTGAAATCTCTTGAATGCACAATTATGGCCAAACACTTGAAACCTTAACAACTCAAAGATGAAAGGCTTTTCGCAAGGGAATCTCTTTAAACACACTCTTCTTGTCTTTTCAAATGATTGGAGTTATCTCATATGAATTTACTCTTCCTTATCTTCTTTATGAAGTTTGGTGAGTGTTAAATACCTCAAATCCACTAAAAAGATCATTGAAGACTGTTAGAATTCAAAAAGTAGCCGTTTGAAGCCGTTTGGAAGTAAGTCTGAAATTCTAAAAAATTAGCTTTTAGACTTTGAGTCAACCTCATGAGTCGACACTTGGTGCATGAGTCGACCTCATGAGTCGACACTGTAAGTAAAAACATGGTTGCAGGTGCCTACGCTAAGCATGCAACAGCACAGGGAATAGGTAAGATTTTAAAATATTTTTAATAAATGCAGAAAATTCCTACTCCGCACAGGATCTAGCATATGCAAGATGCATGTATTGGCATGATACAGGACATATAATATTTATAAACATTTTAATAAATCTAGATCTACACATGCACCGAAATTAAAACCCAAAAACATACCTTATTCCTAGCTGGAATAAGTCTGGGATAAACCTGGAATAGACTGGAATAAAGTTATTCCAGTCGTCTTCCACCTTGGCTGAAAACTGGGCTTCCGAAAAGTCCCCGGAACGCCACCTTCCGGACCTCCGATCGCTCCCAAATTTGAGCTGTAGATTCTTAAGGAAGTCCTCTTCGATTTGGCTCTAGTTTCTACAAGAAAAACTAAGCCAATAAATCGTAAAAATTCATCGAAGTCTGCTGCACAAAAATGGCAGCAGAACAGAGTAGCTGTCTTCGTCGTTGGATTTCGGGCAACTGGAGCGATCCCGGCTCACGTGGTTTGCTCCGAGGAGTAGAAGAATACTCCCTCTAGAGGGGAGACATGCCCGGGGCTCTCCGATCCCTCTCCACGCACGGTGCTAGCCGCCGGAAGATGGTTTACGGTCACAGGTTGCTGCAGCAAAACAGAATTGCTGCAGTAGGGATTTTTGGAGCACTTGAAACAATGGGAAAACTCTCCCTCACACCCTCCTAAAGCCAACCTATAAGAGGAGAGTCCGAGCTCTCAATCTGGGGATCTCTCAAACTCTCAAAGAAGCAACAGCAGCTGCATAAACTCAGGTTCTGCACGGCTAAAAATTTTCATACATTGAAACAGGGGACTTTGCATGGATTTATAGGGCAGCAAGGAGAGGGAGATGGAGAGGCTGGGAGAGGAAGAGGCAGCAGCTGCCATTCCATTTAACAACAGATAAATGGGAGTTAGAGCAACCGGTGAAGGGAGAAGAAGGGACGGTCGAAAGGGCTTCTTGACGCTTGGAAAAAAATCCAACGTAAAACCTCTCTTACGTGTAAAACGGTCAAGGGAGAAGTAAAATATTGGTTCAAAAGAAAACTGGTCCAACCCCAAAAAAAACCTTGGTTCAAACCAATTAAACCGATCCAAGCCCAATTTGATTTGGTTCAATTGGTTCACAACCAATTGGAGGCCGAAACGAGCTCCGAATCAGTTCAAAACTAATTCAGAAAAATCCTGGCGCAGAGCTGGTCAACCCGGAACATTTTCCGGTCGACACAAACAAGGGCAAGACGGGGAAAAGAGTGCTTAAAAATACTGTGACCATAAGACCGAGACGATTCCTAATCGTAATCAGTATCCGGATAAGAGAGTTATTCTCTGTGGCGTGTGACCTCGTAGGTTCGAACCTAAACGGTAGCATTAGAACAATTTCTAATACCAGCACAGGAAACCATCTAGCAATGGGTCCCGGCGTCCGGATAGGTTGAAGATGCGGGAGCAAACAATCGAACCTCTAGCATATGGTTACCGTATATTTCATCCCTTTGACCTCTAATGCTCAGGACGACTGATATTGGGCTGCCAACCCAGACTAAGTCAGTCGACCACGTGTCTCAATCTTGCAAGCCTAGTGACTCTTCACTAAGGCTACCCCGGCCGAGGATTTGCTAAATTGAGATACAGCGAGACATTCAATCCAAACTGTTCGGATAGGTCAATTCCATCTTGGTCCATCACTGCTCCACAAGTACTTGCCTGTACCCAGAAACCTTCCATCACCGGATTAAAAATCCGGGTAGTCCGGCACCAAAGCATAGGGAGTTGCTTGCAAGATACCGTGATGACCTCAGGTCAGAGGGACACTTATACCCATATCCAATCGTGAATATCCCTTTGGCAGAAAGGGGTTTCACGGAGTCACGTTCAATGAAATATCATATATCCCACTTTCAGATCACATCAGTGTCACCACACTTATTTGGTCAAGAGGACAACCAAACAATGTAAACTACAACAACCTATACTTGATATATTGTCGTCCAGTACAATATATCCTTTAGTTGTGAACAGGGTTTAAGGACCACTCAATACATCCTCTCTGTATCGAAGTCAGTGTAGTCCTAAGGACTTCATCACATAGGAAAGAGTTCATTTCAGGAAAATTCAATATGTGATGAGCTGCCAAAAATAATATTTTATTAATTCATTGAAAAAGTATAAAACTTAGCACAACCGCCTACAACCCAGGCGATTGGCTTTGGGACACAATTCCCAACAACTCCCACTTGTACTAAAGCCAATCAGAAGAGTATCTAATACCCATTTCCCATTTACAATAGTCGAACTCTTTTATTTCGAGGGCTTTAGTGAAGGGGTCGGCCAGATTTTCTTTTCCATCGATCTTCAGAAGATTGATGTCGCCTCGTTCCATGATCTCTCGTACGAGGTGGTAGCGCCGCAGGATATGCTTAGTACGGTGATGAGCTTTAGGCTCCTTAGCTTGAGCAATGGCTCCAGTGCTGTCACTGTACACCGGAACAGGACCATCTAGGGAAGGTGCCACCCCTAGCTCTCCGAGGAACTTCCGCAACCACACAGCTTCCTTTGCTGCATCTGATGCTGCAATATATTCTGCTTCGCATACCGAGTCTGCAACAGTTGCCTGCTTGGAACTTTTCCAACAGATCGCTCCTCCGTTCAGGGTAAATATAAACCCTGACACACTTTTGCTATCATCTCTATCTGAATGGAAACTAGAGTCAGTGTACCCCACAAGTTTCAAGTTAGGTTCTCCATAAATCAGCCATTGATCTTTAGTATTTCTTAAATACTTAAGGATGGACTTAACCACCTTCTAATGCGCCTCACCTGGGTCAGACTGGTATCTGCTCACTACTCCTAGTGAGTATGCCACATCTGGTCTAGTACAAGTCATAGCATACATGATAGAGCCTACTGCAGAAGCATAAGGTACTCTACTCATGCGCTCTCTTTCCTCAGGAGTTGTCGCACAATCCTTCTTGGAAAGAGTAATTCCAAAACCTATCGGAAGATAGCCTTTCTTGGAATTTTCCATGCTGAACCGTTTCAGCACGGTGTCAATGTACATAGATTGGGACAGTCCCAAAAGCTTCTTAGATCTATCTCTATAGATTTTCATACCTAGTATGTAAGAAGCTTCACCCAAGTCCTTCATGGAGAACTAAGATGATAACCAGACCTTTATTCCTTGTAATGCTGCGACATCATTCCCGATTAAGAGAATGTCGTCAACATACAGTACTAGGAATACGATCACAGAACCATTAACCCATTTATAGATGCACGGTTCTTCTCCGTTCTTAACGAAGCCATACGATTTGATACACCTATCAAACCGTAAGTTCCAACTTCGAGACGCTTGCTTGAGTCCATAGATGGACCTCTGCAACTTGCATACTTTTGATTCATCTGTGGATGTGAACCCTTCAGGCTGTATCATATACACCTCTTCTTCCAGCTCCCCATTCAGGAAAGCGGTTCGAACATCCATCTGCCAGATCTCGTAATCAAAATATGCTGCCAAAGCAAGCATGATCCGAATGGACTTGAGCATTGCCACAGGGAAGAAACTCTCGTCATAATCGATACCATATCGCTGACGATACCCTTTGGCAACCAGATGGGCTTTATAGGTCTCTACCTTCCCATCTGCACCCCTTTTCCTCTTGAAGATCCATTTACACCCGATGGGTTTTATTCCTTCAGGCGGATCAACCAATGTCCAAACATTGTTGATTTCCATGGACTCCATTTCGGATCGCATGGCTCCAAGCCATGCCTCTAAGTCAGATCTCTGAAGTGCATCCATATAGGTGATCGAATCCTCATTGTTCTCTTCGAGCTCAATGGGATCACCATCCTGGACCAAGAAACCATAGTATCTGTCTGGCTGACGCGGTATTCTACCGGATCTCCTAATGGGTTCTGGGTGTGATTCAATAACAACAGGTTCTACGATGTCCTTAGAGTGTGTAGGTTCTTCTATTGGCTGAACTTCATCAAGTTCAATCTTAGAGGCTATAGTTCCTTCTCCAAGGAACTCCTTTTCCAAAAAGATAGCTCTAAGAGCAACGAACACCTTTTGTTCATTCTCCAAGTAGAAGAAATATCCTTTGGTTTCCTTAGGATAACCAACGAATAAACACCGATCAGACCTAGGACCAAGTTTGTCCGAGTCTAAACGTTTTACGTAAGCCGGACAACCCCAGACCTGAAGATGTGAGATTGAGGGTTTACGCCCATTCCACATCTCATACGGAGTGGAGACAACAGACTTACTTGGAACATTATTTAATAAGTAACAGGCTGTCAGAAGCGCATATCCCCAAAAGGATAGCGGCAGAGTTGCAAAGCCCATCATGGATCGAACCATGTCCAACAAGGTTCGATTCCTCCTTTCGGACACACCATTCAACTGTGGTGTTCCTGGAGGAGTCCACTGAGAGAGAATTCCATTCTCCTCAAGATATGTCAAAAAAGCATCAGATAAGTATTCACCACCTCGATCAGATCGAAGGGTTTTAATACTTTTTCCAGTTTGCTTTTCTACTTCATTACGGTATCGTTTGAACATTTCAAACGACTCAGACTTATGTCTCATTAAAAAGACATAACCGAACCTTGAAAAGTCGTCTGTAAAAGTAATGAAATATTTGTATCCTCCTATAGCACTAACTGTCATCGGTCTACATACATCAGTATGTATTAGACTTAGAAGTTCTGTAGCTCGTTCACCTTTTCCAATAAAAGGTGACTTGGTCATTTTACCAAGTAAACAGGATTCACAAGTGGGCAGTGATTCAGAATCACTGACCTCGAGGAGTCCATCTCCTCGCATCTTGTTTATCCTATTTTGGTTGATATGACCTAGCCTACAGTGCCAAAGATACAAATCGTTGACGTTATCTAACCTTGGGCGTTTTCTAGAAGTGTACATTACACTAACAGGCCTTGATAGTACATATATGCCATTATTTAATCTAGCTTTCATTATAACAGAGTTATTCAAAATAACATTGCAAAAATCTACTTTTATTGATAGTTCAAAACCACAATTGGCCAAAAGGCCTATAGAGATTATGCACATAATGAAACTAGGACAATAGTGACAGTCGACTAGTTTGACAGTACAAGACTCAAAGACAAGACGCAGGACTCCAACCGCCAGTACTGGAACACGATTTCCATTCCCGACGCTTAGAAACTATTCTCCATCTTCAAATCTTCTGCTAACTTGAAGTCCCTGTAACGAATTACAAACATGAATTGGACTACCAGAATCCAATACCCAGTTAGCAGTAACAACAATTGAGTAATTACAAGGTTTTATCATATAAATACCTTGTTCAGTAGACTTCTGCTTTCTCGGCCTGTTCGGATCAAGGGACGCAATATAAAGAGGACAGTTCCTCTTCCAGTGTCCCTTCTTCTTGCAGTAGAAGCACTCTGCAGAAGACTGATCAGCCTTATACTTCCTGGTCTGACTAGGGCCAGGAGCATTCTGCACCTTCTTTCCCTTCTTATTTGTTTTCTTCTTCCCTTTCTTAAAGGGACGACGATCTCTACTTCCTCCCACTAAATTCACCACCCCCTTATTCAGTTGGTGGTCTTTCTCGAAAGTCTGCAGCAACCCCAAAAGACCATGGTAGTTAACTGCAGGCTTGTTCATTCTATAATGATCAAGAAAGTCAAGATAGGAGGAGGGAAGAGAATTCAGGATCGCATCCTTGCCAAGCTGCTCGTGCAAGGGGCATCCGAGTTTGCCCAGTTTTTCAATTAACTCGATCATGTACAATACATGATCAGTGACTGAACCACCATTCGGCATCTTGGAGTTGTAGATGGCATAAGACACTTTGTACCGTTCTACATCATCCGGGGTGCCGAAGGATTCCTTCAACTTTTGAAGGATTTCATCAGGTTGGGCCTCCTCGAATTTGCGAGTGAACTCGTCGTTCATCGCCGCTAACATAATACAACGGACAGTAGTGCGATCAAAGACCCACTTCAGATAAGCGTCTCTGACCGTAGTCCGTGCATTAGCGGGAGGGATTTCAGGTGCCGAATCCGTTATCACATACAGGATCCGTTCATGCTCCAGAACTATTCTCAACTTTCGATACCAACTATCGAAGTTGTGACCCTTTAACTTCTCGTTATCGAGAAGTGACCGGAGCAATAAATTGGAAGACATCTGAAAAGAAAATAAGACCTATTAGTGTATGAATTAATAAATTAACCAAAAGACTTGGACTTTAGTCTAAAGGTTTCTCCCACTAATTTTTCAGATTGGTAGCCTCTAACTCCAATCCGTGAAAACACTTTTTCAAGTGGGTACTGAAATCCAACAGGCCACGCATGAGCCCGACTATGGTCGGCTCACCCATACGAGCCTAAAGGTAGGTTTGTAAACCAATTATTTCTCTAAACAATTTTCAGTATTTTATTTTGCCCCAAAGAATACCCCAATCGGCCTAGGGGCCTCCTATTGCGGGTCTCTGGTTAGGTCCAACTATTAAAATGACTAATCCAATGCTTCCAGCTAACTAAAGACCAAGCCCGACTATGGTCGGCCCACCTGGTCCCGTTAAGGAGGTTGCACTGAACCATCATCGATCAGATAGAAATTCCAGTCGCCGGATGTACACCCGGTCTATGGAACTGCCGATGCACACCAAGCTAGTGGACACATTTCTATCCAACTTAATGGGAGGCTAAGACACTGTCAACTCCTTGACTTAGTCTTTTTAAGGACCTAATAATTTTAGAGGATTTTTAATTGTGATAGAAGAAAAGAGACAAGGACATGGATCATCCTCCCACTGAATCAATCAGATTCCAGGAGGGTTGAAATAAATCAACAAATGATCCATGGGAACCTATAGATCAGTCAGACCGATCAACCTGGGTGACATGGGTTAACTCGAGTCATTGAGCTTTTCCAATCAGTTCTGGTCGACTCGACTAGCCAGGTAGGTGAGATCATGGGTGAGTATCTGCCATTAACCATCTTTCCTAGACACCAACCAAGTTGGCCAGGAAAGAGGTAGCCTCATACAACCATGATCACAATTGCCAAACCTACCTCGACACCAGTTGGTTTACCAGACTCGATCAGACTAGCCTAAAGACTCGGGCATCCACTGAGCCACTAATTGGATCCATTTTAGATGAACGGATCAACTAATCTAACTATTAGATAGTTCTAAAGAAAGACCTTAAATAACTTTTGTTTAATCTTCTTTTAATCCGGTTCAACTAAACTTAGGTCTAACCTAGTGATGGACCCAACTAATCAGCTAACCCAATTTGCCCAATTTGGCTTATGCAAATTTTATTAGATTTCATAAACCTAAAATTTTTTATTAAGCCAAATACTTAATTAAAATATTTTTTAATTAAGTCTCTATATAAAACAATTTTACATCTTAAATTATGCATCATATCAAGATTTATACTTTTATAAATATTATATAACCCAAATAACAAAATTATAAATCATGCCAAAATTATAAAATAATTTTAATTTCTTTTTGATTTCCTTAAAGGATCCTTCTGAAGAGGCCAACACAGACGAACCGCATCGTGTCAAAGACACACGGCCATGGTGAAGGTCTCAACTAGGTTCCTAAAAGTACTCTCTAATCCCAAGATTAAACAATTTAATCTACTATACATGCATCAAGATATGTTACACTAGAACCTGGCTCTGATACCACTGTAAGTAAAAACATGGTTGCAGGTGCCTACGCTAAGCATGCAACAGCACAGGGAATAGGTAAGATTTTAAAACATTTTTAATAAATGCAGAAAATACCTACTCCGCATAGGATCTAGCATATGCAAGATGCATGTATTGGCATGATACAGGACATATAATATTTATAAATATTTTAATAAATCTAGATCTACATATGCACCGAAATTAAAACCCAAAAACATACCTTATTCCCAGCTGGAATAAGTCTGGGATAAACCTGTAATAGACTGGAATAACTGGAATAAAGTTATTCCAGTCGTCTTCCACCTTGGACTGAAAACTTGGCTTCCGAAAAGTCCAGGAACGCCGCCTTCCGGACCTCCGATCGCTCACAAATTTGAGCTGTAGATTCTTAAGGAAGTCCTTTTCGATTTGGCACTAGTTTTTGCAAGAAAAACTAAGCCAATAAATTGTAAAAATTCATCGAAGTCTGCTGCACGAAAATGGCAGCAGAACAGAGTAGCTGTCTTCGTCGTTGGATTTCGGGCAACTGGAGCGATCCCGGCTCGCGTGGTTTGCTCCGAGGAGTAGAAGAATACTTCCTCTAGAGGGGAGACACACCCGGGGCTCTCCGATCCCTCTCCACGTGCGGTGCTAGCCGCCGGAAGATGGTTCACGGTCATAGGTTGCTGCAGCAAAACAGAATTACTGCAGCAGGGATTTTTGGAGCACTTGAAACAATGGAAAAACTCTCCCTCACACCCTCCTAAAGCCAACCTATAAGAGGAGAGTCTGAGCTCTCAATCTGGGGATCTCTCAAACTCTCAAAGAAGCAACAGCAGCTGCATAAACTCAGGTTCTGCACGGCTAAAAATTTTCATACGTTGAAATAGGGGACTTTGCATGGATTTATAGGGCAGCAAGGAGAGGGAGATGGAGAGGCTGGGAGAGGAAGAGGCAGCAGCTGCCATTCCATTTAACAACAGATAAATGGGAGTTAGAGCAACCGGTGAAGGGAGAAGAAGGGACGGTCGAAAGGGCTTCTTGATGCTTGGAAAAAAATCCAACGTAAAACCTCTCTTACATGTAAAACGGTCAAGGGAGAAGTAAAATATTGGTTCAAAAGAAAACCGGTCCAACCCCAAAAAAAATCCTTGGTTCAATCCAATTGAACCGATCCAAGCCCAATTTGATTTGGTTCAATTGGTTCACAACCAATTGGAGGCCGAAATGAGCTCCGAATCAGTTCAAAACTGATTCAGAAAAATCCTGGTGCAGAGCTGGTCAACCCGAAATATTTTCCGGTCGACACAGACAAGGGCAAGATGGGAAAAAGAGTGCTCAAAAATACTGTGACCATAAAACCGAGATGATTCCTAATCGTAATCAGTATCCGGATCAGAAAGTTATCCTCTGTGGCGTGTGACCTCATAGGTTCGAACCTAAATGGTAGCATTAGAACAATTTCTAATACCAGCACAGGAAACCATATAGCAATGGGTCCCGGCGTCCGGATAGGTTGAAGATGCGGGAGCAAACAATCGAACCTCTGGCATATGGTTACCGTATATTTCATCCCTTTGATGTCTAATACTCAGGACGACTGATATTGGGCTGCCAACCCAGACTAAGTCAGTCGACCACGTGTCTCAATCTTGCAAGCCTAGTGACTTTTCACTAGGGCTACCCCGGTCGAGGATTTGCTAAATTGAGATACAGCGAGACAGTCAATCCAAACTGTTCGGATAGGTCAATTCCATCTTGGTCTATCACTGCTCCACAAGTACTTGCCTGTACCCAGAAACCTTCCATCACCGGATTAAAAATCCGGGTAGTCCGGCACCAAAGCACAGGGAGTTGCTTGCAAGCTACCGTGATGACCTCAGGTCAGAGGGACACTTATATCCATATCCAATCGTGAATATCCCTTTGGCAGAAAGGGGTTTCACGGAGTCACGTTCAATGAAATATTATATATCCCACTTGCAGATCACATCAGTGTCATCACACTTATTTGGTCAAGAGGACAACCAAACGATGTAAACTACAACAACCTATACTTGATATATTGTCGTCCAGTACAATATATCCTTTGGTTGTGAATAGGGTTTAAGGACCACTCAATACATCCTCTCTGTATCGAAGTCAGTGTAGTCCTAAGGACTTCATCACATAGGAAAGAGTTCATTTCAGCAAAATTCAATATGTGATGAGCTGCCAAAAATAATATTTTATTAATTCATTGAAAAAGTACAAAACTTAGCACAACCGCCTACAACCCAGGCGATTGGCTTTGGGACACAATTCCTAACAGACACTTGATACAGAATCCAGAAAACTTGAAGTTCTGTTCCAAAATTTTTCTCAAGCGATGAGTCGACCTCATGAGTTGACACTTGAAGTGTGAGTCAACCTCATGAGTCGACACTTGATCCTGTGCCACTGAAACTTTGTGTGCTGGTCTTCAGAAACTATTGAGATTTCTTCATGAGTCGACCTTGTGAGTCGACACTTGATCCTGCGCCATCCAAAAAAAGCATGCCAAACTTGAATTCCTTAATAATTTGTCCATTAACCCATTTGGTGGTTCTTCATAAAGGCCAAAGAAGTTGTTTTGACAATGTTCCAAGGTAAAACACTCAAACAAATGTGAGAAACTTCTTGCTCTCAAATTAATAAACTTGATACCTTATTGTTGGAGAAATTAATGTACCTAAAGTCTGAAATTCATACTCTAATTGAAACATTAGTCCAAACATATACTCATTGTTTTATTATTCATCAAAATTAAGGAGCCAAAGCCAACAATCTCCCCCTTTTTGATGATGATAAAATCTTGAGTATATAAGCAAATAGATTTCAAAAAATTGACTAGAATATCAAGAGTTTTGAAAATGTATGAATTTATCGAAGTATCTTCATATTTGATAACAATCAAGATTCATACACTTATTTTAGTAAAAAAGAAACAAATTTTCAGTTCATAGAGCAATGTTTCACAAGAGTATCAAGGTAAGAGAATTCAAGATCTCCCCCTATCTTAGGTAATCGGAGAGAATATGATGTGCTTATATTACTTTCTTACTTCCCCTTTTTGTCATCATTAAGTAATAAAAGGGATTTCTCCTCCTGAATTAATGTATACATCACAACTTTAAGGTGTTTAAAAGTACAAAGAAGGGAGCAAGCAAGGAAATAACAGAAGCTTTCATAGAACAAACTGAACTTTTATATATCAAAGTTTTAGTACAACATAAGCTGAAACATATAGAAACTAAAAAGATACATAACTAAAACATGCATAATCTTAAACATACATGCATATAATTTGAAACATAATCATACTAAATAAAAAGACAAGCAAACTAAGAGTCTGTGAAGCTACTCTCCATCAAACAGAAGCTCAAAAAAGATAGGTGCCCTGATCCTAGTAACAGAGGATCTAGGGTCTTATGGGTAAGGCTTCTAGTCCTAAGAGAGGGTCCTGATCTATGTATGACCATAGTAGTCCTGGATCGGGCACGAGCAAAAGTCTCGGAAGGAGTCTGATAGGCTGAAGAAGCATCTGCCTGAACCTCAGTGGGGGTATCTGAACCATGATCAAGTATAGCAAGAGTCTGAACCTCTCTACTGACAACCAGGAAATCTCCATCATCACCACTACTGTCAGACTCAATAACTGTATCACCAACAGCAGTCTCATCATGTACATCAGTATGCTCAACATCATCTGCTGCTGGAGGATCAACTATAGGAGGATCTGCAGAAATATCAACTATGGGAGCAGGAGTAGGATCAACTGGAACTGCACTGCCACCACCAGGCTGATCACCATCGTCATCTCCATCACTGCCACTATTACTGTAACCATCAGACTCATCAAAATCACCATCAGTAGGGGGAGGTGTAGGTGCAGATCTATCAGTAGTGCTAGAAGGCATTAATGATCTCAACAAACTCTATATCTGTGCGAATCCAACCTCAGTCGTAGCATGAAGAGAGCTGATCTATAAGTCAGTATGTGCATGCAGACCCTGCAGCTCAATCCATATCTATGATACCTCCCTACGGACATCTGATATCTCATATGAAATCCTCTACTCAAAATCTATGGCAGTCCTGATAGAGGGCTGTGGTGAAGAAGCAGGAATAGATGCAGCTGGAGGAGTGGCTGGCTCATGCTGATCAGGCTGGACAGGTGCAGGCCTGGGATGTGTAAATTGCTCAGCAGGTACAGAGGGTCCTATCTCGGCCGCTCTAATCTTATCTTCCTCATCTGGCTCCGGCCAGACTCTCTGCACACCCATCGATCACTGATCTGTCAAAATCCCATCCTGTGAAGAGATTTATCTCCATACGTGTCTGTATGAAGGATCTCTTTGGAGGGATCCCCCTCCAATGGAACACCAAAATCTCTAAAATGCTGGGTCAGTGCCATGCCATAAGGTAAACATAATCTGCACTAGGTGGCTGCCTCTTGCATTTGGTGGATCATAATCATAGGTAGATGGGGGACTGCTGTCTTAGAGCCACCATCAAAACCAACTCCCACTCGGTAAAAAAGTCAAATCATCGGTCTTTGGAATCAGAATCCAAGCAATGATGTGATGAAGAACTCGCATCTCGAGGGAAAGCTTATTCATAGAAACCACTGAGATCCCCTCCACATCGTCCCACTCTAGGATGCACCGAAAGGCTGCCTCTAGGTTCCCAATAGTGTTTGCAGCTTTGCCATGGAGTGGGATCTGCCATTCTCTGCTAATCACATCAGGGGTCACCTGGATCTCAACTCCCCAAACTACGACTATCCAACGAAGGCCATCAGTGGCCATACTCCCATAAAACTCACGAATAAGCTGGGGGTAGTACCACTCTCGTATAGTGCAAAAGTGAATAAGCCTAGCTACCCTCAGCAAGTCTCCTATGATGAAGCTCTGTGAATCCCAAACTGAACATCCACACACCTACCACAAGCAATAGTCTTCCCCATAACTCTAGCTGCTCCAAGGGAAGATGGTGCTGGTTGCTCCTGAGTATCATTCTCTGCCTGCCCAGCTGGATCCTGATGGGCTTTAGTTCTTCGCTCACTACTACTCTGACCATGCTCAGACCTCCTTTTTCTATAAGCCAGTTGCTTCCAGGGACCCATTTCACAAACAACATGAAAGAGGAAAGAAAGCTAGGGAAAACAAGTGAGGGGAGAGCAATGGACAAAAAGAGAACCAAAGATGGAGAAATAGGGCAAAAAAGTGAGAGAGGATTAGAATGCGGGAGGAATCGGGAGAAAATGGAGTGTGGAAGGAGGAGAGAGGAGAAACCGAGCAAGCCACGGCCCAAAGCAATCCAAAAGAGTGGGAATGGTTCGGACGAGGAAAAAATCACGAGGGAAACAAGGATTTCAGCCAAAAAACATCGTAATGAAGCAAGGTTCGGACCAAATGCAAAAGGAAAATGAAAGGAAATCAAGGAAATACAGTCTGACCTAAAAAATCCACGAAAAAGAGAAAAGAAATACCTAAAATCTGAAGGCTAGAAAGGGCAATCCACTGTTCTTGGAGGTTCAGATGGTTTTTGGGGACCACACGGCTCTAAGAGAAGGGAAAAATTTAGGTTAAAAGGGTTTACGTAAGCCCAAAAAAAAAATCTCAGTTCTGATATCATGAGTCGACACTTTAAATTGCTCAAGTGTCGACACTTTAGATGAGTCGACACTTGGCAATTTTTCAAGTGTCGACACTTGGCAATTTTTCAAGTGTGTCGACACTTGATCTTGGGCAAGCAAATAAATTTTAATAAAATCCAAAAAAATCAAGGAAAATCCTATGAGATATTCTAAGAGGTATTCGAAGGATTTTGAGAGATTTTTGGAAGATTTTAACTAGAATTTGAAGGGTTTAGACAAAAGGATCAATGACACCAAGTTCCCTTCTAATCATGCAAAATCTATCTTCACTTAGAGGTTTTGAAAAAATATCTGCAAATTGATTATCAGTACATACAAAATCAAGTATTATATTATCATTTTGTACATAATCTCTTATGAAATGATGTCTAATTTCAATATGTTTGCTTCTTGAGTGCTGAACAAGATTTTTAGTCAAATTAATTGTATTAGTATTATCACATCTTATTGGTGTCTTAGTTAGTTTGATGCCAAAATCTTCGAGTTATTGTTTGATCCATAAGATTTGAGCACAACAGCTTTTGACTGCTATATATTCAGCTTCCACCATAGATAGAGCAACTGAATTCTATTTTTTGCTAAACCGTGAATCAAATTAACTCCTAGAAATTGACAAGTTCCACTAATACTTTTTCTATCAAGTTTACAACCAGCAAAATCAGCATCAGAATATGCAATCAGTTCAATAGATGAATCTCTAGAGTACTAAAGTCCAATGTCAATAAAGCCAGACATATATCTAAGTATGTATTTAATAGCTAATAAATGAGACTCTTTAGGAGCAGACTGATATCTTGCACACATACAAACACTGAACATTATATCTAGCCTACTAGCAATCAAATAAAGCAATGAACCAATGATACCTCTATATAATTTTTAATCTACTGCTTTACCAGATTCATCTTTATTTAATTTACAAGAAGAGTTCATAGGCATACCCAATGGCTTGGTGCTCTCCATCCTAAACTTCTTTAATATTTCTTTTATATATTTGGTTTGGTTGAAGAAGATCCCTTCTTTGGTTTGCTTAATTTGAAGTCTGAGAAAAAAATTCAGTTCTCCCATCATGCTCATCTCGAACTCACCCTGCATAAACTTGGCAAACTCTTGAAACAAGATTTCATCAGTAGCACCAAAAATAATATCATTTACATATACTTGTACTACTAAGAGATCATCATTTTTCTTTTTTAAAAATAAAGTAGTGTCAACATTTCCTCTAGAAAAACCATTTTCAAGTAAAAATCTACTTAATCTATCATACCAAGCTCTTGGAGCTTGTTTTAAACCATACAAATTTTATAAAGTCTAAAAACATGATTGGAAAATTCATGATTTTCAAAATTGGGGGTTGTTCAACATAAACTTTTTCTTCAATAAAACTATTCAAAAAAGCACTTTTAACATCCATTTGAAATAGTTTGAAATTCATGAAACATGCAAATGCTGATAATGTTAGATATATGCCCTGAAAGCCATATTGGCTTGACACATTATAATTTTTAGGGCAATAACTTTGTGCTTAATTATTATTTATTAATAAAGGGCATTAGTTTCATTCATATTATTGTGTCTATGAATCGTCCATGGAGTTAATGGACAATGACACATATTTTCAAGAGTTGAGAATCTGAGACATGTGTCTTTATAGATTAACTCCTAAATGCTCCCGATTGTTGGAATATCATGAGGATGGTGATTGATCCATTAAAATCGGAGCACTGATCACTTTCCTTTTAGGGTAGATGAGTCTCTGACCTATAGTGTGGTGACATTGGAGTGAGAGTGTAGGTAGTTGATAGAGATTAACAGTACTGAGTGTGACCAAGTATAGGAAGTTATATGGATACTACTCACTCGTCGATAACTTCCTAATGCTGTAGTTGTATGAATAGTTCCTTGACCTAGAGTGTCTCGGCTACTTACGATAAGGTTGTTGTAGTTTGACAGCACAATCACATGGTTCCTATCCATATGGAACCTTGCGGTGTTCGTTGACTGAAGTAAGTTTATTGTAGGAGTAGGGTGTTCACTTGTAGGGATCTATCAGCCTTTGTAGTAAGGTATAATCCTATGCAAGCTTAATGAGACTAAGTCCAGAAGTCTATGGCCATAGCAGGGTGATAATGAAAAGGTATTTTCATTAGTATCATAATTGGACTTGAGTCGATTAAGTTAAGCATATGACTGATGGGTTTGACGAGTATCCGTAACCAACATCATGTTGGGATTATAATAGAGGAACCAAATCACATGGTAACTACACCTAGGAGTTCCAATCTTATTCTGCTGGGTTGTCACTACATACTGCTAGGTATCACTGGTGGATTATGAGAACCCGTTCGGATCATTCTTGGATCGATGATCCTAATTAGGATTGAGATAAAATTATTTCAGTCCATCAAAAAGAGTTTTGATGATGTATAATAGAGATTATAGCATATCTCATTACCAGACAGGATAGGACCTGAGGAGTCACACACATCAGGAGCTCAAGTAATCAATCAGCAAATCAATCTGGACTTAATTATAAGTGTTACAATTATTATTTGACCTAATTGTAAATGTTACAATTAATTAATTATGAATTAATTATTAATTAAATTAAATTAGATTTAATTTAATTGAGTTAGACTCAATTAATTAATCCTAATTGATTCGAGTTAATGTCTGCTTCAAAATGGTTCGATCGGATTTAAAATCAATTTCAGTTTGATTGAAAAATCACTTCATTTGGACCATGACCTAGAGTCCAGTTAGACTGGGACTCTCTCTCCATGTCTCCTTCTTACCTCCACATGCCTTGTGGGCTCCCATTTATTTTGGGTGACAAAAGAAAGAAGGCATGAAATAAGAGGGGCAGTAATTTGGTTTTGGCATGAGAGAATAAGAGAGGAGGAAGAGTCCTCCTCTTCTATTCCTCTTAAAACCTAAACCAGATAAATTAAAACACCGTGTTTTAGGCATGGAGAAATAAAAGAGAGACTTTTACCGTGAAAATAAATAGGGAGATGGGTTGGCTGAACTCTAGACTTCTTCCTTTTGGCGTGAAGAATATTTTGGGGCATCTTTCTTCTCTTGGGTGCTATACTAGGGTTCTCTCTCCTAATACCAAGATACTATTCTTCTCCATTTATTTATTTTTTTCTGTGAGATCTAGAGAGATGCTCTACTAGAAAAAGAAAAGAGAAAAGGATCCAAAGGTCTTGCATAGTTCGATTTGCAAGACAAAAGCCAAAAGCCGATCTGGATTTGGATCGGCACAGTTCTTAAAGCAGGTGGTTTGCTGAAAGAGAAATTGGCTGCAAGGATCTAGCAGTCTGGTACCCTTTATGACTCAGTTGTGAGAGCTTCATGTGGATACTTGCAGAGGCCAGGTGATTGCACGGCTTTGACAGAATCTCGGCTTTTTAGTAGCGGATCTGCATGATTTTCAAAGCAGGCCCGAATAGCGATCCAGGTAAGTATTTTATACTTAAAATAATTTTTATTTCAAATCTAATATTTTTTTCATGTTATGCAGCATGTTAGAAATTTATAATAAATAAATTAGATTTATTTGTGAATTGCATGATTAGATATAAATTATTTTTATATCTGCTTCTGCTGTGACAGGCTGCTGATGCCTGTTTAATTGCAATTTCCTGTTCTTGGGAGAATACCAACAGTGGTATCAGAGTCCAGGTTCTCCTTTTAACATGCATGCATGAGATTTAGATCTGAAAAATATTAAGATCAGTTAGAAAGTTTATGATTTTTTGGATCTATGTTGAACATGAGATTGTTCTAGCATAGAATTTAATGTTTTGAAAAAATATTTTCGAAATTAAAATCATAATTTTCAGATCTGAAATTAAATTGATCAAAGGTTGTACAAAGTGACATAAGGTTGTCCTGCTATAGGGTTTACCCCCTATAGTGCAAAGGTTGTCCTACTTTGATATATACCGGTATTGAAAAAAGGGTTTTCAAAAGGGTTTTGATCAATTTATGACTATGTATGTTGTTGTATGAGATGCGCAAAATTAGGGTTTAGATCTTTATATGATTTATGATCATAAGCCATTAATATCATGTACTTAAACCTAATTTTAAAATTGATTTGATCAAGAATATTAAATTAGGTGCATAAGGGTTTGGGTTGAACAAATTAGGTCTAGAGATTGGGCTATGTGATCAGGGCTTGATTAGATCAACTAGTAACCCTAATATGATTTTGAGCAAGTGCCTTAACTGATGATTTGGGTTAGGTCAAGTGTGCTCAAAATTGGTTTTAGATGTAGTCTGGTCAGATTGATTCATTTAATAGTGAATCGATAAGTTAAGACCTAATTTGGCTCAGTGAAGAGCCCAGATCATTAGATGACCTAATTGAATCTTGTTAGTCAATTGGTGTCTAAGGAAGGTTTTGATCATGGTTTGCTAATTGGGGCTAACTCATTTTTAACCAACTAGTTTGGCGGAAAGAGGGTATATTGGCAGAACCCTCCCATGAATCAAACTGACCTGGCTAATTTGGTTGATTAAGTTTTCAAAAGGGTCACTTTTGATTTGAGTTCACCCATGCTGGTTATATTAAGTCAGACATGAGATTGTGCTGACCTAATGTAATTTTTGTCAGACATGAGATTGTGCCGACTGAATGTAATTGGTTAGTCATGATTTGGTTGATCAATTTAGAAGAGACCTGAACCTAAGCTCCCAATAAATATTAAGTCATAGGTCTTCCATCATTGTAGGTATGCGGGTGTCCTATTGGTATTGATTATTCTCGGCTGGTTATAGTGGTCTAGTTGCATCGGGAAGACACAACCACCCTATTAGGCATGAGATGTTGCTAGGCACTGATGGGGTTGGGCCTAATAAATGGGTATGTTGAGGGACTCAATGATGGCTTTGTTTAGTAGGAATGATGGGTCTGACTTAACTAATGATTGGACCAATAAACGGGCACGTTGAGGTTCCATGATTTAAAGACCAAGAGCTACAACTTATATTAGATGCATTGGACAAGAGTTAGCCACTTATTGGTGTAGCGTGTTACCAATAACTGGATATGGTGAGGTGCCGCATATCGATGGGATCGTAGCATCCACTAAAAACCTAGAGTCACAGGGTTTTCGCATCTCCACGGGGAGTGTGAGAGATCCGAGAAAATAGTGGGAGTTCTAAAGCTATTTCTTCAAGATCCTAGAATAATTTTTATGATTAAGTATAAAGCATCTAATTTGAATCTTCTACAGTTGCAGTTAACCATGTCTGCTTCAAATCCCTTAGTCCATTTCTAGAGACAAACCGACTAGTTGGCCTTAATTTTAAAGATTGGTTGAGAAACTTCAAAATTATTTTGAGTTCTGAGAAGTTGGGCTATGTGCTTAACTAGGAACCCCCTGTCTTACCTGACCATCCAAGTACTCGTAAGATGACTGCACATGAGAAATGGATGGAAGATGATAATAAGGTTAAGTGTTAAATATTGGCCTCAATGTCAAATGAATTGCAAAGCCAACATGAGGATATGCCAACTGCTAAATTGATTATGATTCACCTACAAGAATTATATGGTGAACAAAGTCGGATTGCGTGCTTCGAAGTGTCGAAAAGGCTTTTCAACAACAAGATGCATGAAGGGCAGTCAATGCATGATCATTGTTTGACAATGATCAAGGACATCGAACAGCTTGAGAAGCTAGGCATTCCTATTCATAAAGAGCTTCAGGTGGATTTGATCCTCTAATCCTCGACTAGTTCATATGCTCAATTTGTTATGAACTATAATATGAACAAGTTGAACTACACTTTGCCTGAATTGTTGAACATGCTGGTAAGCAATGAGGGGACCCTGAAGAGTTCAAGGGGCTCTGTTTACTTTATGGAGCAGTCTTCCTCCAAAAGAAAGTCTACTTGGAAGAAGAAGAAACCTGCAAAGAAGCAGAAGAAGGAAAGTAAACAGAAGAAGAAGGATACTCCCAAGAAAGCCAAGGTTAGCAAAGAAAAATGTTTCCACTACAACACAGATGGCCACTGGAAAAGGAATTGTCCTCTCTACCTAGAAAGCCTGAAGAAACAGAAGGAGGTTGCACCTTCTAAAGGTAAGCCTATACTCGTTATTGAATCTAACTTAACGGTTTCATCTACTTCCAGCTGGATTTTAGACTTTGGCTCTAATGCTCATATATGTATTTTAATGTAGGGTATGGAAAGAAGTAGAATACTGAGAGAAGGTGAGATGGTCCTACATGTTGAAAATGGAGCAAAAGTTGCTGCTCAAGCCGTTGGATCATATTCTCTGGTATTACCTTTAGGGTTTAGATTAGTTCTTAGTGACTGTTATTTTGTGCTTGGAGCTAGTAGAAATTTGATTTCTGTCTCTGTACTAGCACAGGAAGAATTTGAATTTATATTCAATAAAGACTTTTGTAGTATTTATTTGAGAAATAAATTGGTTGCAAAAGCTATTTTAATTGATAGTCTCTATCATTTGCATGTCGATGCATCTTGAACATTAACGAGAAAATTAAAGTGAATGCCATTGGACATAAACATCCTAGAGATGACCTAAATGATAAATTTATGTGGAATCTAAAGCTCAGTCATATAGGTGAGGACAGAATTAATAAATTGGAAAGGGATGGGATCCTAGATTCAATTAATTCTGAGTCATACCCACCTTGTGAGTCATGTCTTCAAAGCAAAATGACCAAGTTACCCTTTGTAGGACATGGGGAGAGGGCCACAGAATTACTTGCCCTATTACACACTGATGTGTGTGGTCCATTTGATGTGCAGTCCAGGGATGGTTTTTACTACTTCATAACCTTCATTGATGATTGTTCACGATATGGTTATGTGTTTCTTATGAGACACAAATCTGAAGCTTTTGAAAAGTTCAAGGAATTCAGACATGAGGTAGAAAAACAAACAGGTAAAATCCTTAAGGTTCTTCGATCAGATCGGGGAGGAAAGTACCTTAGTAGGAAATTTTTAGGTTATCTTAAGGACAATGGCATAGTTTCACAATGGACTCCACCTGGTGCGCCTCAGCATAATGGTGTGTTTGAAAGGAGAAATAGGACATTATTAGATATGGTCCGATCCATGATGAGCTTCACTGACTTGCCTTTGTTTCTTTGGGGATATGCCTTACAAACTTCAATTTACATTCTAAATAGAGTTCCATCTAAATCTGTTCCTACCACACCATATCAGATTTGGCATGGTAAGAAACCAAGTCTTGCTCATTTCAAGATTTGGGGATGTCTAGCTTATATCAAAAGACTAATGGCTGACAAGTTGGAATCAAAATCTATGAAAGCTCAATTTCTAAAGAAACTTTAGGATATTATTTTTACCTTCTAGAAGATCATAATGTGATTGTGAGTAGACATGCCACATTTCTTAAAAAACAGTTTATTCAGGAAGGTGGTATTGGGAGGTTAATTGAGCTTGATGAGAAAGTCTCTCAAGAGCAACCAGCTGGAGATCATATCGAACCCAATCAACCAATACACGTAAATACTCTTCCACCTCATAGGTCTATTAGAGTCTCCAAATCTCCTGAAAGATATTTAGGTATGCTTACAGAGGATTTAAAGGAAATGTTTCTTGTTAGGGACAAGGATCAATTGATTGATCCTAAGACTTATGATGAGGCGATGTCAGACACCGACTTCGAGAAATGGTTGAATGCTATGAAGTCAGAAATTGATTCAATGCATTCTAACCAAGTTTGGTCCTTGGTAGATCCACCAGAGGGTATTATATCTATTGGTTGTAAATAGATCTATAAAAGAAAATAGGTGTGGATGGTTAGGTAGAGATCTTTAAAGCTAGGTTAGTGGTGAAAGGGTATAGTCAACATGAAGGCATTGACTATCATGATACCTTTTCACCAGTAGCTATGCTGAAGTCCATCCGTATATTGCTTGCAATTACAGCATATCATAATTATGAGATATGGTAGATGGATGTGAAAACTGCATTCCTAAATGGATATCTTGAGGAAGATATCTATATGGAGCAGCCTTTGGGTTTCACTTTCAATGATGAAGATCATAAGGTCTGCAAGCTGTATAGATCAATCTATGGATTGAAGCAAGCTTTTCGAAGTTGGAATACTCGTTTTGATGATGCAATCAAATCATTTGATTTTATCAAAAATGAGGATGAGCCATGTGTTTACAGGAAGGCCAGAGGGAGGGCAGTAACATTCCTCGTATTGTATGTGGATGACATCCTCCTTATAGGGAATGATGTTCCTATGTTGACTTCAGTCAAAAGTTGGTTATCTAAGGAATTCCTTATGAAAGACTTATGTGAAGCATCTTATATTTTGGGGATTAAGGTCTATAGAGATAGATCTAATATGATGCTTGGTCTTTCACAAAAATTGTACATAGAGGAAGTGCTGAAAAGGTTCAGCATGGACAACTCTAAAAGAGGATTGTTACCTCTTCGGCATGGTATTAATCTCTCCAAAAAAATGTGTCCCAACACACCTAAAGAGATTCAACACATGAGCAAGATTCCATATGTTTCGGTAATTGGAAGCCTTATGTATGTCATGTTGTGTACTCGACTTGATATAGCTCTTGCTGTGAGTGTCACGAGTAGATATTAGTTAAATCCAGGTGAAGAACACTGGATAGTTGTGAAGAACATTCTTAAGTACTTAAGAAGAACTAAAGATTTGTTCTTAGTCTTTGGAGGGAGTTCAGAATTAGGGATAAAGGGATATATAGACTCAGACTTTATATCTAATCCTGATGATAGAAGGTCTACATCAGGGTCTGTGTTTTTGTGCAATGGTGGGGCAACTAGTTGGAAAAGTTCCAAGTAGCCCATCATAGCAAATTCAACAATGGAAGCAGAATATATCGCTGCCTTTGAAGTTGCAAAAGAAGCCTTCTGGTACAAAAAGTTCATTGTGGTGCTTAGAGTGATGCCATCTGATGCCATCCCCATATATTGTGACAATAATGGTGCAATAGCTCTTGCTAAGGAGCACAGGTCTCACCAGAAGTACAAGCATATTAAGCGGGGGTTTCATATCATACGCGACTACCTCAAGAAGAAATATGTTGAGGTGTGAAGAGTAAACTCTACGGACAACGTGGCAGACCCACTGACTAAGACTCTAAGCCAACAGAAGGCTGAAGTCCACTTTGAGAAAATGGGACTTAGATATGTAGCCAATTGGCTTTAGTGCAAGTGGAAGATTGTTAGATGTATGCCCCGAAAGCCATGTTGGCTTGACACATTATAATTTTTAGGGCATTAACTTTGTACTTAATTCTTCTTTATTAATAAAGGGCATTAGTTTCATTCATATTATTATGTCTATGAATCGTCCATGGAGTTAATGGACAATAACACATATTCTTAAGAGTTGAGAATCTGAGACATGTGTCTTTATAGATTAACTCCTAAATGCTCTAGATTGTTGGAATATCATGAGGACGGTGATTGATCCATTAAATTTGATGCATAGATCACTTCTCTTTTAGGGTAGATGAGTCTTTGACCTACAGTGTGGTGACACTAGAGTGAAAGTGCAGGTAGTTGATAGAGATCAATGGTACTGAGCGTAACCAAGTACAGAAAGTTATACGGATGACTACTCACTCGTCGATAACTTCCTGATGCTGTAGTTGTGTGAATAGTTCCTTGACCTAGAGTGTCTGTGCTACTCACGATAAGGTTGTTGTAGTTTGACAGCACAATCACATGGTTCCTATCCATACGGGACCTTGCGATGTTCGTTGGCTGCAGTAAGTTTATTGTAGGAGTAGGGTGTTCACTTATAGGGATCTATCAGCCTTAGTAGTAGGTATAATCCTATGCAAGCTTAATGAGACTAAGTCCATAAGTCTATGGCCATAGCAGGGTGATAATGAAAAGGTGTTTTCATTAGTATCACAATTGGACTTGAGTCAATTAGGTTAAGCATATGACTGATGGGTTTAACGAGTATCCGTAACCAACATCATGTTGGGATTATGATAAAGGAACCAAATCACATGGTAACTATACCTAGGGATTCCAATCTTATTCTGCTGGGTTGCCACTATATATTGCTAGGTGTCACTGATGGATTATGAGACCCGTTAGGATCATTCTCGGATCAATGATCCTAATTAGGGTTGAGCTGAAATTGTTTCAGTCCATCGAAAGGAGTTTCGATGATGTATAATGGAGATTATAGCATGTCTCATTCCAGATAGGATAGGACCTGAGGGGTCACACACATCAGGAGCTCAAATAACCAATCAGCAAATCAATTTGGACTGAATTGTAAGTGTTACAATTAATATTTGACCTAATTATAAATGTTACAATTAATTAATTATGGATTAATTATTAATTAAATTAAATTAGATTTAATTTAATTGAGTTAGACTCAATTAATTAATCCTAATTGATTCGGGTCAATGTCTACTTCGAAATGGTTCGATCGGATTTAAAATCGGCTTCAGTTTGACTGAAAATTCACTTCATTTGGACCATGACCTAGAGTCCAGTTAGACTGGGACTCTCTCTCCATGTCTCCTTCTTACCTCCACATACCTTGTGGGCCCCCATTTATTTTGGGCGATGAAAGAAAGAAGGCATGAAATAATTGGGGCGGTAATTTGGTTTTGGCATGAGAATAAGAGAGTAGGAAGAGTCCTTCTCTTCACTCCTTTTAAAACCTAAACAAGATAAATTAAAACACCGTGTCTTAGGTGTGGAGAAATAAAAGAGAGACTTTTACCATGAAAATAAATAGGGAGATGCATTGGCCGATCTCTAGACTTCTTCCTTTTGGCGTGAAGAATATTTTGGGGCATCTTTCTTCTCTTGGGCGCTATACCAGGGGTTCTCTCTCCTAACACCAAGATACTATTCTTCTCCCTTTATTTGTTTTTTTTTTTATGAGATATTGAGAGATGCTCTACTAGAGAAAGAAGAAAGGAAATGGTCCAAAGGTCTTGCATAGTTCAATTTGCAAGACAAAAGCCAAAAGCCGGTCCGGATTTGGATCGGCACAGTTCTTAAAGTAGGTGGTTTGCTGAAAGAGGAGAGGGCTGCAAGGATCTAGTAGTCCGGTGCCCTCTACGACTCAGTTGCGAGAGCTTCGTGTGGATACCAGCAGAGGTCGAGTGATTGCACAGCTCCGACAGAATCCTGGCTTTTCAGTAGCGGATCTGCACGCTTTTCAAATTAGGCCTAGATAGAGATCCAGGTAAGTATTTTGTACTTAAAATAATTTTTATTTCAGATCTAATATTTTTCTCATGTTATGCAGCATGTTAAAAATTTATAATAAATAAATTATATTTTTTTAATGAATTGCATGATTAGATATAAATTATTTTTATATCTGCTTCCGCTGCGACAGGCTGTTGATGCCTGTTTAATTGCAATTTCCTGTTCTTGGGAGAATACCAACAAATAATAGTCTAATTGCTTCAAGTCTAGCAATAGGAGCAAAGGTTTCATCAAAATCAACTCCTTCCTCATGATTGTAGCCTTTGGTAACTAGCCTAGCTTTATTTCTAGTAACCAAACCATTTTCATCAAGTTTATTTCTGAAAACTCATTTTGTTCTTATTATTAAAACATTTGATGATCTTTTAACTAATGTCCAAACTTTATTTCTTTTGAATTGGTTTAGTTCGTCTTGCATAGCATTTAACCAATTGCAATCATTTTCAGCTTCTTCAAAAGATTTTAGTTCTATTTGAGAAACAAAAGCTAAATAATCACATACATTTCTCAAAGAGGAACGTGTACTTACTTCTTTTGATGGATCACAATTATAAGTTCTTTGGGGTGTCTATGAGCATATCTCCATTCTTTAAGTAGTGGATTGGGTGAAGATGAAGCTTCTACTTGTTCTCCTTCATTGTCCTGATTATCATCTTGCTCCTTGGAAGGTTCTTCATTAATTGTCATTCTTTCAAACTTTTGAGTACCTATAATATCATCAACAGTATCTTCTTTTCTAGAAGATTTATCATTAGTTTCATCAAACACTACATGTATAGACTTTTCAACTAGAAGAGTTCTTCTGTTGAAGACCCTTTATGCCTTGCTAGAAGTAGAGTATCCTAAAAAGATACCCTCATCTAACTTGTCATCAAATTTGCTAAGATTATCTTTACCATTATTTAGAATGAAAAACGGCATCCAAAAATATAAAAATATTTGATAGTAGGTTTTCTATTTTTCTAAAGATCATATGGTGTTTTCTTCAAAATAGGTAGAATTAAAACATGATTCAAAACATAACATGCAGTATTTTTGGCTTCTGCCTAAAAATATCTAGGGAAATCATTTTTACAAAGCATTATGCATGCCATTTCTTCAAGAGTTCATTTTTTCTTTCAACCACCCCATTTTGTTGAGATATCCTAGGTGCAAAAAAATTATGATCTATACCATTTTCATTGCAAAAGTTTTTAAAATCATGATTTTCAAATTCAGTACCATAATCACTTCTTAAATAGATAATTGAAACACCTTTTTCATTTGAAACCTTTTTATGAAATTTAATAAATGCTGAAAAAATTTCATCTTTGTGTGCCAAAAACATTATCTATGTAAAACGTGAATAGTCGTCTACAATCACTAACCCATACTTTTTACCTCCCAAACTAGTTATTTTAGTTGGTCCAAAGAGGTCCATATGAAGTAATTCTAATGGTCTAGTGGTAGATACTACTACTTTATGTTTGAAAGAAGATTTTGTATATTTTCCAAGTTGATATGCACTACAAATCTTATCTTTTTCAAAAGTGAGTTTTGGCAAATATTTTACAAGATTTTTCCTATTTAATTTTGAAATCAAATGCATACTTGTATGTCCTAGCCTACGATGCCAAAGCAACTTGTTTCATTTATCTTGGCTTCTTTTGCCACTAAGCATTGACCATTTTCCATAGGTAGATCATCAAGATCAACCATGTAAATATTCCCATGCCTATGACTAATGAACTTGATGCCATTGTCATCTAGACTAGATACCATGCATAAAAAAGATTCGAAAAGTAATTTAAATCCTTTGTCACAAAATTGACTTATGCTAAATAAATTATGCTTTAAACCATCAACCAACAAAACATTATCAACAAAGGAAGTAGGGGTGATATAGACTTTACCAATATCAACGATTTTGTCATTTCTATTATCACCAAAAGTTACACTTCCACCATTCATAGCTTCTAGAGATGAGAACTATTTCACATCCCCAGTCATGTGTCTTGAGCAATCGCTATTAAGATACTACATTATTTTTTTATACTTGGTTGCAAGACGCACCTACAAAAATAAGTCAAGTGAAAACTTTAGGTATCCAAGTCATCTTGGATCCTTTAGGATTAGTTGAAATGGTTCCTTTTGGAACCAATACCATTCTAACAGAATTTAATTTCCTTTTATTGCACATATATGATTTATGCCCTACTTTACCACATGTATGACAAGTAAAATTAGATGAAGCAGGTACAAAAATTTTTTTAAAATACTTTTGCTACTTTTGTGGTTTGAAACCTAATCCAACTTTGTTAAAAATAGTTCTTTGGTAATTTAAAAGCATGTTAAGTCTTTCATAACTATAGGTAAACTTTTCAACAAAATGTTTTAGTTTTTCAAGTTCTTCCTTGTATTTCTTATTTTCTTATAAAAACTCTTTGTTCTCTTTGACAAGCTTTTCAAATGATTTTTCCTTTTCCAAAGAAGTAATCTTAATGGTTAACTATTTATTTTCTTTAACCAAACAATCATTTTCTATCAAAAACTTATCATTTATTTTAATCAACTCCAAATTTTGCTTTCTTAGTTCTTTGTTCTTTGTCTTAAGTTTTTGATATTCAACTACTAATTTATCAAAAACTTCATGCAATTCTTCAAAAGTAAATTCTTCTTCAAGTTCAAGGCTTACCTCTTCTTCTTCGTTGGCCATAAAGCAAAGGTTGGCGACCTCTTGCTGCTCTTCATTAGAATTTGAATCTTCACTCTCACTCCATGTTACCATCATGGCCTTTTTCCTGTGTTTCTTTCTACTTTTCTTGAGTATGGGGCAATCCAACTTGAAGTGACTAGGTTTCTTACATTCAAAGCAAGTGGGTTGCTTCCTTTCCTTCTCCTTTTCTTTTTCTTTGCTATAGTCTCTTTTTTGAGGCTTTTTCTTGTAAAAACTATTTTTCTTCCTCATAAATCTTCTGAACTTTCTAGTCATTAAGGACGTCTCATCTTCTTCATCCTCTTCTTCAGATTTATCACTCGATTCTTCTTTGGTAGAGAACTTGAAGGCAATGACTTTCTTCTTTTTATCATTGTCCACTATCTTTTGTTTCAAGGAGAGCTCATAAGTCATCAATGAGCCCAAAAGCTGCTCAAGTGAAAGTGTATTGACATCTTTGACATCTTCTATGGTGATGACTTTAGCATCCCAAGATGCTGGATGAGACCTGAGAAATTTATTACATGTTCATCATTAGAAATAACTTTATCTAAGCTTCTCATGTCATTTACAATATTTGTAAATATAGTATACATTTCACTTATAGATTCAGTATGTTCCATTTTAAACATTTCATAGGTATGAATGAGCATATTTACTTTGGTGGTCTTCACTTGATGTGTACTCTCATGGGTAACTTCAAGCGTATCCCATATTTCCTTGGCGGAGAGATAATTTAAAATTATATTGAATTTACAAGGGTCAAGTGCACAACATAATAAGTTCATAGCCTTGGCATTAATTTCAGCTTGCTTGATATCATTCTCATCCCAATCTTCTTCAAGTTTAGGGGTGAGAATGCCATCAACCAAGTAAGTGGGCTGATGAGGCCCTTTAACTGTAATTCTCCAGATATTGTAATCAATAGCTTGTAAGTAAATGTGCATGCATGTCTTCCAGTATGTATAATTTGTGTCATTAAATAAGGAGGGATGGTTAGAGGCTTGTCCTTCTACAATACCCATACCAATTGGAGCTACCATGTCCTTTTACTCAAGATCGTTGGACCTACAAGTAGAGTACCGGTGCTCTGACATCACCTGTTGCCCTGAAATGGAGCCTAAGAGGGGGGGTGAATTTGATCTTTTAAAATTTTAAAACAATTATGTGCTGATCTTGAAGTGTTTATGAAATAAAGTGATTTAGCTCTAAGAAGTATGCAGTGGATAACAGCAAATTAAATACAAGTATTGAAGAACAAGTAATAAAGAAAGAAATCACACACAAACACAAGGATTTATAGTGGTTCGGTGTACTCCAAGCACCTACATCCACTCCCCAAGCTTTCCCTTGGGTATTTCACTATAATCTCTTCAAGATTATAGCTAACTTGTTTTCCAAGGCTCACAAGTCAAAACCTAAGTTGGTTTTATCACTTAGGCTCACCAACAACCTTTACAACTTGTTTTGTCTTCGGGCTTACAAGTCAAATCCTAGTTGGTTTTATCCTTTGGCTCACCAACAACCTTTACAACATAGTTTCAAAAATCTTGAAAGCTAGGTCAACAAAGCAAGAACAACAATATAATAAAAGAACACAATAAAAAGCTCTTAGAATGAGCTGAAATAAAAATCGTTGAAGCTCTCTTGATTGCTTGAGTTGACTTCTCCTTGGAATCTCTTGAATGCATAATTATGGCCAAACACTTGAAACCTTAACAACTCAAAGATGGAAGGCTTTTTGCAAGGGAATCTCTTTAAACACACTTCTTGTCTTTTCAAATGATTGGAGTTTGTCTCATATGAATTTACTCTTCCTTATCTTCATTATGAGATTTGGTGAGTGTTAAATACCTCAAATCCACTGAAAAGACTGTTGAAGACTGTTAGAATTCAAAAAGTAGCCATTTAGAACTATTTGGAAGCAAGTCTGAAATTCTAAAAAACTAGCCGTTAGACCTTGAGTCGACCTTATGAGTCGACACTTGGTGCATGAGTCGACACTTGATACAGAATCTAGAAAACTTGAAATTCTGTTCCAGATTTTTTCTCAAGTGATGAGTTGACCACATTAGTCGACATTTGAAGTATGAGTCGACCTCATAAGTTGACACTTAGTCCTGTGCCAATGAAACTTTGTATGCTAGTCTTCTAAAACTTCTAAGATTTCTTCCTGTGTTGACCTTGTGAGTCGACACTTGGCTTGTGAGTCGACCTCTTGAGTCGATACTTGATCCTGTGCCATCCAAAAAGAAGCATGCCAAACTTGAATTCCTTAACAAGTGGTCCATTAACCCATTTGGTGGTTCTTCATGAAGGCCAAAGAAGTTGTTTTGACAATGTTCCAAGGTGAAACACTCAAACAAATGTGAGAAACTTTTTGCTCTCAAATTAGTAAACTTGATACCTTATTGTTGGAAAAATTGATGTACCTAAGGTCTGAAATTCATACTCCAATTGAAACATTAGTCCAAACATATACTCAATATTTTGTTATTCATCAAAATTAAGGAGCCAAAGCCAACAATCTCCGGCACTCCCATGAGTCCCTTACGCACTCTCTAGCAATCATTTCAATCGAACAAATAGGGGAATGAGATCCCCCTATTTTGGTGATTTTTTTTTTCTCGTGTTGGGTTGAGGTCGACTAGGCCTGCCAACTTTGGCCCAAAAAGCCCGGTTCTCACATTCTCTCCTCCTACAAAAAAACTTTTGCCTCAAAATTTAACATACCTGATTTATGAAATAGCTGGGATACTTGGCTTGCATAGACTCTTCAAGTTAAAGAATCAATATTATTTTCAAACTTTAAATAATTTTAAACTACCATATTTTCGCTATGTACTCTTATATAAATTTTCAAATCTTCTAATTTCGTTAAGTGAATTCCTAACAAGGATATCACTTTGTATTAGAATCTAAAAAAATTCAACCTTCAAATATTTTAAATAAAACGAGGTCAAAACTATTAAATTTTCTTATTCTTACTATGCCTTGAGCATATCACATCAAATTTAAATCTTGATCCATCTTCTACATTTAAAGCCTTTACCTAAATTTGTACCATCCATTTAAGACATCAATAATTCTAGTCCAAATATGAATTATTTATGCTTTCCTTAATAATTCATTTAGACAATCAGGATCAACTTTTCTCTTGAAAAGTTAACATTAATCCTAACAAAGTAAATGACTTTAAATCAATACTCTTATGAATAGGATCAATCATATTATTGCTCATAAAATAATCTTGCCATGATTCTTAGCATCAATTAATAAACCATCTAAAATATTATCCCTTATAGATTAAACCCATAAAAGTCTTCCAATACCCATTTCTTCATTCAATGCAACATCAGTAGCAAGGTAATCTAAATCTTCTTATAAATCTTAAATTTGACTTGGAGTTCAACATATCCAATAATCTCCAACATATATACGAAAGATCAAGTAATCCAATCTAAAACTGTTAATATATGCCATCAAACATTCTACCAAGATATACATGCCATGTCCACATAATATCATTTAATTTACTAATAGCAAATTACAAATCTATGCATTATCCCAAATACATTTTCTATTATATAATCCCAATAATAACCCCCATATAGATTCATCGAAAAATTATCTTTCTTAATATCATTAAACTCTTTCATAACCTACATCCTAAACATCTTCTTGCAATAATCCCAAAATTTATAATTCAGTAATTAACATAAAACTTGCATGCCATCATGATCTTCATCCATACCAAGTTTAGGTTTCCAAAATCATTCAAGTAATAATTAAACATACATATTCAACATAACACACTATACTTCCAGCCAACACTTCTAAAGCTTGGTCAAACCCATTTATCAGAGATAAAGACACATCTTATCCAGCTCATCAATATCCATAATATGCTTACTTATCATAATCAAATAGTATAAATTATTCAGCCTTTTTATACTCATCCAAGATCAATCTCACTACTTATGTTAGAGATAAAAAAATCATGTTCCCCTTTAATTTTATGCTAGTCATATGCCAGATCTTATGCATAATACCTAGAGATTAGAAATCTAAACTTCAAATCCATTCTTGCAACTTTTATCATATCCTGATTTATCATAATACTAAGTTCAAATATCTCTTAAGTCATTGTCCGTAGTGATCACAACCTAAATTTTAATATCACTCAAATCATATCATAATCATTTATGTCATAGTCCTAACTAATCATAACCCAGGCTTTGATATCATTCAGTCATGCCTTAATAATCATCAAGTTAATTTCTAATCACTTATATCATAATCTGTAATTATATCAAAATTAGATTTCCAAAATAAATCAAATTCGTAATATAACTCAAAATATACCTCCATATATCCATTGTCTAAACTCAATGATATTCTTCCAAAAATTAAGCTAAGAAAGTTTAATCTAATATTTTATTCGGTAAGCTTTCTATACTTAGCAAAATCTTTGGAACTATAGCATATATCTATCAAAATAAATAAATAAACTTTTAGTATTGATAATTAGTTTAGAATATTCAATTAAAATCCTAATTCTATCTCACTCTCACTTACTAAATTATCTTGATCTTAAACCTTTGCTATGATACCATTAAATCTATCAAGCCCTGACACAATGCCCGAGCCAGGCATATGATTGACAACCACATCTCCTAAGGCTTCACTCCCAATGAAAATGCAAGACCTATCCTTCAAAACAATATCTAGGCAGTGATAGAAAATAAATTTATTAATTATTTATTTATTTCTAAAGTTTTCCATCAAAACTAATAAGTAGATAAAGTTTAACTAAAAATCCAAAATATAGTGTAATTAAAGTTCAACTAAAATTTAAGATAAACATAAACTAAGGGATTAATACCAAAACCCTAACTCCTTGCTGACTAGTCCCAAAGCTTAATTTATTTTTTGAATTTATAAAAAAAATATAAAAAATTGGGGGAGTTTTTTCAGTTCTAGTAAGTTATCATTACCTTTAATATATGCATAAATTTGTCAACAATAATTTACAAACATATACAAATCATATATCATAGAACAATCAGCTCACGTTAAAATAAAATACAACTTCACATTAATATGCATATTCAATTACTGGACAACATAACTATGTATGGCCAACCATTTACTTTACTCTCCTAGTCCCTCTGCTTATGGCCACGATCAGCCCATGGTTAGCCCTGGAAGACTAGATCTTGACTCCACATACCAAAACTGGTCATGTGCTAATGATCACTGTTGGGAATTGTGTTCCAAAGCCAATCGCCTGGGTTGTAGGCGGTTGAGCTCAGTATTGTACTCTTTCTTTGAATTAATAAAATATATTTTTTGGCAACTCATCACATTTTATATTTCCCTGAAATGAACTCTTTCCATGTGATGAAGTCCTTAGGACTACACTGACTTCGATACAGAGAGGATGTATCGAGTGGTCCTTAAACCCTGTTCACAACCAAAGGATATATTATACTGGACGGCAATATATCAAGTATAGGTTGTTGTAGTTCACATCGTTTGGTTGTCCTCTTGACCAAATGAGTGTGGTGACACTGATGTGATCTGCAAGTGGGATATGTGATATCTTATTGAACGTGACTCCGTGCATCCCCTTTCTGCCAAAGAGATACTCACGATTGGATATGGGTATATATGTCCCTCTGACCTGAGGTCATCACGGTAGCTTGCAAGCAACTCCCTATGCTTTGGTGCCAGACTACCCGGATTTTTAATCCAGTGACGGAAGGTTTCTGGGTACAGGCAAGTACTTGTGGAGCAGTGATGGACCAAGATGGAATTGACCTGTCCAAGCAGTTTGGATTGAATGTCTCGCAGTATCTCAATTTAGCAAATCCTCGGCCGGGATAGCCCTAGTGAAGAGTCATTGGGCTTGCAAGGTTGAGACACGTAGTCGACTGACTCAGTCTGGGTTGGCAGCCCAATCTCAGTCGTCCTGAGCATTAGAGGTCAAAGGGATGAATTATACGATAACAATATGCCAGAGGTTCGATAGTTTGCTCCCGCATCTTTGACCTATCCGGACGCCAGGACCCATTGCTAGATAGTTTTCTGTGCTGGTACTAGAATTGTTTAGTGCTACCATTTAGGTTCGAACCTATGAGGTCACACGACACAGAGGATTACTCTCTGATCCGGATACCGATTACGATTGGGAATCATCTCGATTTTATGGTCACAGTATTTTTGAGCACTCTTTTCCCTATCTTGCCCTTGTCTGTGTCAACCAGAAATTGTTCTGGGCTGACCAGCACTGCGCCAGGTTTTTTCTGAATCAGTTTTGAACTGATTCGGAGCTCGTTTCGGCCTCCAATTGGTTGTGAACCAATTGAACCAAATTAAATTGGGTTGGACCAATTGGTTTTAAATGGGTTTGAACCAAATGGCTTGGACCAATTTTTGAACCGGTGTTTTCTCCTTTGGACCGGTTTCCACGTTGGAATACTTCTTTATGCTGGAAAGAAGTATTAGCGTTTGGAGAAAACCAAGCATCAGAAGGCCAAACAACACCGTGCGCTGGCGTCCCTTCCTCTCCTCCATCGGATGCCTTAAATCCCTGTTTATTATGGGTGTAACGCAGCCTTTTGCCCTTCCCTCTCCTAGCCTCCCTGTCTCCCTCTCCCAGCTGCCTTTAAATACCAATGCCCAAGCCTTGTTTCAGGCGGCTTCTTTCACCGTGCAACAGCAATCCAAAAATTTTCTGGGGCAAGGTTTCTCCCATTTTTGAGAGCTTAGTGTTTGTACGAGTTAGGCTAGGATTTGGAGAGTGTGAGAGAGGGTTTTGAAGGGCCATTTCTTTGCTCTTTTGTTATGCTCAACTCAAAGACTGCAGCAAAACAGAGTTGCTGCAATCCACCGTGATCAACTCACTTCCAGCGGCTAGCACCATGTGTGGAGAGGGATCAGAGAGCCCCGGGCGTGTCTCCCCTCTAGAGGGAGTATACTTCTACTCCTGGGAGCAAGCCACGCGAGCTGGATCACCTGCAGCTGCTCCTAACGCGAAGCTGAAGTCTACTATCCTGTTCTGCGGCAGAAAATCTGACAGCAGAATTTGGCAGATTTTTACATTTTTTGGCTAACATTTTCTTGCAGTTCTTCGATTGGAGATCGAAGATCTCTTGTCCAAGTTGCCGCTGCTGAAATTTGAGAGCAAACGGAGGTCCAGAAGGTGGTGTTCCGATGCCGTTTTTCAAGCCAAAAATAGAGTTTATTTTCAGCCCAAGGAAGAAGAAGGCTGGAATAGTTTTATTCCAGCTATTCCAGCCTATTCCAGCTTTATCCCAGAGTTATTCCAGCTGGAATAAGGTATGAATAAATTGTTTTTTAATCATGCATGAATAGAATTTTTAATTCAAATATTTTGCAAATATTTTATATCATCATACATGCCTATTTGCAATTAGAATTAGATTAGTTTCTGGGCAGAGCAAATTTCCGCTACGCGGATTTTTAAAAAAGTTTTTAAAATCCATTCTGCTCCCGCAGCTGTTTGCATGCCTAGTGTAGGATCATATCAAACCACCTGCATCATTCTCTTTCAGTGGTATCAGAGCAGGTTGCATGTGTAATCTAATCTAGTATGCATGTTTAATAGATTAAAATTAGTTTAATCTAAAAAATGTATCCTGATTTCTTTTTGGAACCTAGTTGAGACCTTCACCATGACCGTGTGTCTTTGACACGATGCGGATCGTCTGTGTTGGCCTCTTTAGAAGGATCCTTAAAGAATATTAAAATTAAAAATTATTTTAATTTGGTGATACATGTTTTAGGCATGTTTTATATGAATATAAATTATTTGTAAAATATCTTGATGCATGATTTTTTAGTTATGTAAAATTGTTTTACATAGAGACTTAATTAAAAATTATTTTAATTAAGAGTTTGGCTTATTAAAAAAAATTTTAGGTTTATGAAATCTAATCAAATTTGCATAAGCCATTTTGGGTTAATTGGGTTAGCTGACTAGTTGGGTCCATAACTGGGTTAGACCTAAGTTTAGTTGAACCGGATTACAAGAAGATTAAACAAAAGTTGTTTAAGGCCCTTCTTTAGACCTATCTAATAGTTAGATTAGTTGATCCGTTCATCTAAAATGGATCCAATTAGTGGCTCAGTGGACGCCCGAGTCATTTGGCTAGTCTGATCGAGTCTGGTAAACCGACTGGTGTCGAGGTAGGTTTGGCATTGTGATCATGGTTGTATGAGGCTACCTCTTTCCTGGCCAACTTGGTTGGTGTCTAGGAAAGATGGTTAATGGCGGATACTCACCCATGATCTCACCTACCTGGCTAGTCGAGTCGACCAGAACTGATTGGAAAAGCTCAATGACTCGAGTTAACCCATGTCACCCAGGTTGATCGGTCTGACTGATCTATAGGTGCCAATAGGTCGTTTGTTGATTTATTTCAACCCTCTTGAAATATGATTGATTCAGTGGGAGGATGATCCATGTCCTTGTCTTTTCTTCTGTCATAATTCAAAATCCTCTAAAATTATTAGGTCCTTAAAAAGACTAAGTCAAGGAGTTGACAGTGTCTTAGCCTCCCATTAAGTTGGATAGAAATGTGTCCACTAGCTTGGTGTGCATCGGTAGTTCCAAAGAACGGGTGTACATCCGGCAACTGGAATTTCTATCTGATCGATGATGGTTCAGTGCAACCTCCTTAACGGGACCATGTGGGCCGGCCAAAGTCGGGCTTGGTCTTTAGTTAGCTGGAAGCATTGGATTTGTCATTTTAATGGTTGGACCTAACCAGAGACCCGCAATAGGAGGCCCCAAGGCTGATTGGGGTGTTCTCTGGGGCAAAATGAAATACTGAAAATTGTTTAGGGAAATAATTGGTTTACGAACCTACCTTTAGGCTCATATGGGTGAGCTGGCCAAAGTCGGGATCATGCGTGGCCTATTGGATTTCAGTACCCACTTGAAAAAGTGTTTTCACGGATTGGAGTTAGAGGCTACCAATCTGAAAAATTAGTGGGAGAAACCTTTAGACTAAAGTCCAAGTCTTTTGGTTAAATTATTAATTCATACACTAATTTGATCTTATTTTCTTTTCAGATGTCTTCCAATTTATCGCTTTGGTCACTTCTCGACAACGAGAAGTTAAAGGGTCACAACTTCGATAGTTGGTATCGAAGATTGAGAATCGTTCTGGAGCATGAACGGATCCTCTATGTGATAACGAATCCAGCACCTGAAATCCCTCCCGCTAATGCACGGAGTGCGGTCAGAGATGCTTATCTGAAGTGGGTCTCAGATCGGACTACTGTCCGATGCATTATGTTAGCGGCGATGAACGACGAGTTCAGTCACAAATTCGAGGAGGCCCAACCTGATGAAATCTTTCAAAAGTTGAAGGAATCCTTCGGCACCTCGGATGATGTAGAATGGTATAAAGTGTCTTGTGCCATCTACAATTCCAAGATGCCAAATGGCGGTTCAGTCACTGATCATGTATTGTACATGATCGAGCTGATTGAAAAGTTGGGCAAACTCGGATGCCCCTTGCACGAGAAGCTCGGCAAGGATGCGATCCTGAATTCTCTTCCCTCTTCCTATCTTGATTTTGTCGATCATTATATAATGAACAAGCCTGTAGTCAACTACCATGGTCTTTTGGGGTTGCTGCAAACTTTCGAGAAAGACCACCAATTGAATAAGGGGGTGGTGAATTTAGTGGGAGATAGTAGAGGTTGTCGTCCCTTTAAGAAAGGGAAGAAGAAAACAAATAAAAAGGGAAAGAAGGTGCAGAATGCTCCTGGCCCTAGTCAGACCAAGAAGTATAAGGCAGATCAGTCTTCTGCAGAGTGTTTCTACTGTAAGAAGAAGGGACACTGGAAGAGGAACTGTCCTCTTTATATTGTGTCCCTTGATACGAACAGGCCGAGGAAGCAGAAGTCTGCTGAACAAGGTATTTATATGATAAAACCTTGTAATTACTCAATTGTTGATACTGCTTACTGGGTATGGATACTGGTAGTCCAATTCATGTTTGTAATTCATTAAAGGGACTTCAAGTTAGCAGAAGATTTGAAGATGGAGAACAGTTTTTGAGCATCGGGAATGGAAATCGTGTTCCAGTACTGGCGATCGGAGTCCTGCGTCTTGTCTTTGAGTCTTGTATTGTCGAACTAGTCGACTGTCACTATTGTCCTAGTTTTATTATGAGCATAATCTCTGTAGGCCTTTTGGCCAATTGTGGTTTTGAACTATCAATAAAAGGAGATTTTTGCAATGTTATTTTGAATAACTCTGTTATAATGAAAGCTAGATTAAATAATGGCATATACGTACTATCAAGGCCTGTTAGTGTAATGTACACTTCTAGCAAACGCCCAAGATTAGATAATGTCAATGATTTGTATCTTTGGCACTGTAGGCTAGGTCATATTAACCAAAACAGGATAAACAAAATGCGAGGAGATGGACTTCTCGAGGTCAGTGATTCTGAATCACTGCCCACTTATGAATCCTGTTTACTTGGTAAAATGACCAAGTCACCTTTTACTGGAAAGGGTGAACGAGCTACAGAACTTCTAAGTCTAATACATACTGATATATGTGGACCGATGACAGTTAGTGCCTGAGGAGGATACAAATATTTCATTACTTTTATAGACGACTTTTCAAGATTCGGTTATGTCTTTTTAATGAGACATAAGTCTGAAACATTTGAAATTTTCAAACGATACCGTAATGAAGTAGAAAAGCAAACTGGAAAAAGTATTAAAACCCTTCGATCTGATCGAGGTGGTGAATACTTATCTAGTGAATTTTTGACATATCTTTAGGAGAATGGAATTCTCTCTCAGTGGACTCCTCCAGGAACACCACAGTTGAATGGTGTGTCCGAGAGGAGGAATCGAACCTTGTTGGACATGGTTCGATCCATGATGGGCTTTGCAACTCTGCCGCTATCTTTTTAGGGATATGCGCTTCAGACAGCCTGTTACTTATTAAATGATGTTCCAAGTAAATCTGTTGTCTCCACTCTGTATGAGATGTAGAATGGATGTAAACCCTCAATCTCATACCTTCGGGTCTGGGGTTGTCTGGCTTACGTAAAGCATTTAGACTCAAACAAACTTGGTCCAAGGTCTGATCGGTGTTTATTCATTGGTTATCCTAAGGAAACCAAAGGATATTTCTTCTACATGGAGAATGAACAAAAGGTGTTCGTTGCTCTTAGAGCTATCTTTTTGGAAAAGGAGTTCCTTGGAGAAGGAGCTATAGCTTCTAAGATTGAACTTGATGAAGTTCAGCCAATAGAAGAACCTGCACACTCTAAGGACATCGTAAAATCGGCTGTGATTAAATCACACCCAGAACCCATTAGGAGATCCGATAGAATACCGCGTCAGCTGGACAGATACTATGGTTTCTTGGTCCGGGACGGCAATCCCATTGAGCTCGATGAGAACAATAAGGATCCGATCACCTATATGGATGCACTTCAGAGATCTGACTCTGAGGCATGGCTTGGAGCCATGCGATCCGAAATGGAGTCCATGGAAATCAACAATGTTTGGACATTGGTTGATCCGCCTGAAGGAATAAAATCCATCGGGTGTAAATGGATCTTCAAGAGGAAAAGGGGCGCAGATGGGAAGGTAGAGACCTATAAAGCCCGTCTGGTTGCCAAGGGGTATCGTTAGCGATATGGTATCGATTATGACGAGACTTTCTCCCATGTGGCAATGCTCAAGTTCATTCGGATCATGCTTGCTTTGGCAGCATATTTTGATTACGAGATCTGGTAGAAGGATGTCCGAACCGCTTTCCTTAATTGGGAGCTGGAAGAGGAGGTGTATGTGATACAGCCTGAAGGGTTTACATCCACAGATGAATCAAAAGTATGCAAGTTGCAGAGGTCCATCTATGGACTCAAGCAAGTGTCTCGAAGTTGGAACTTATGGTTTGATAGGTGTATCAAATCGTATGGCTTCGTTAGGAACGGAGAAAAACCGTGCATCTATAAATGGGTTAATGGTTCTGTGATTATTCCTAGTACTGTATGTTGACGACATTCTCTTAATCGGGAATGATGTCGCAGCATTACAAGGAATAAAGGTCTGGTTATCATCTCAGTTCTCCATGAAGGACTTGGGTGAAGCTTCTTACATACTAGGTATGAAGATCTATAGAGATAGATCTAAGAAGCTTTTGGGACTGTCCTAGTCTATGTACATTGACACCGTGCTAAAACGGTTCAACATGGAAAATTCCAAGAAAGGCTATCTCCCGATAGATTCTGGAATTACTCTTTCCAAGAAGGATTGTGCGACAACTCCTGAGGAAAGAGAGCGCATGAGTAGAGTACCTTATGCTTCTGCAGTAGGCTCTATCATGTATGCTATGACTTGTACTAGACCAGACGTGGCATACTCACTAGGAGTAGTGAGTATATACCAGTCTGACCCAGGTGAGGTGCATTGGAAGGTGGTTAAGTCCATCCTTAAGTATTTGAGAAATACTAAAGATCAATGGCTGATTTATGGAGAACCTGACTTGAAACTTGTGGGGTACTCTGACTCCAGTTTCCAGTCGGATAGAGATGATAACAAGAGTGTGTCAGGGTTTGTATTTACCCTGAATGGAGGAGCGATATGTTGGAAAAGTTCCAAGCAGGCAACTGTTGCAGACTCGGTATGCAAAGCAGAATACATTGCAGCATCAGATGTAGCAAAGGAAGCTGTGTGGTTGCGGAAGTTCCTTGGAGAGCTAGGGGTGGCACCTTCACTAGATGGTCCTGTTCCGATGTATTGTGACTGCACTAGAGCCATTGCTCAAGCTAAGGAGCCTAATGCTCATCACCGCACCATGCACATACTGCGGCGATACCACCTCGTACGAGAGATCGTGGAACGAGGCGACATCAATCTTCTAAAGATCGATGGAAAAGAAAATCTGGCCGACCCCTTCATTAAAGCCCTCGAAATAAAAGAGTTCGACTATTGTAAATGGGAAATGGGTATTAGATACTCTTCCGATTGGCTTTAGTACAAGTGGGAGTTGTTTGGAATTGTGTTCCAAAGCTAATCGCCTGGGTTTTAGGCGGTTGAGCTCAGTATTGTACTCTTTCTTTGAATTAATAAAATATATTTTTTGGCAGCTCATCACATTTTATATTTTTCTGAAATGAACTCTTTCCATGTGATGAAATCCTTAGGACTACACTGACTTCGATACAGAGAGGATGTATCGAGTGGTCCTTAAATCCTGTTCACAACCAAAGGATATATTGTACTGGACGGCAATATATCAAGTATAGGTTGTTATAGTTCACATCGTTTGGTTATCCTCTTGACCAAATGAGTGTGGTGACACTGATGTGATCTGCAAGTGGGATATGTGATATCTTATTGAACGTGACTCCGTACAGCCCCTTTCTGCCAAAGGGATACTCACGATTGGATATGGGTATATGTGTCCCTCTGACCTGAGATCATCATGGTAGCTTACAAGCAACTACCTGAGCTTTGGTGCCGGACTACCCGGATTTTTAATCCGATGATGGAAGGTTTCTGGGTACAGGCAAGTACTTGTGGAGCAGTGATGGATCAAGATGGAATTGACTTGTCCAAACAGTTTGGATTGAATGTCTCGCAGTATCTTAATTTAGCAAATCCTCGACCGGGGTAGCCCTAGTGAAGAGTTACTGGGCTTGCGAGGTTGAGACACGTAGTCGACTGACTCAGTCTGGGTTGGCAGCCCAATCTCAGTCGTCCTGAGCATTAGAGGTCAAAGGGATGAATTATACGGTAACCATATGCCAGAGGTTCGAAAGTTTGCTCCTGCATCTTTGACCTATTCGGACACCGGGACCCATTGCTAGATGGTTTCCTGTGCTGGTACTGGAATTGTTCCAGTGCTACCGTTTAGGTTCGAACCTACGAGGTCACACGCCATAGAGGATTACTCTTTGATCCGGATACCGATTACGATTGGGAATCGTCTCAGTTTAATGGTCACAGTATTTTTGAGCACTCTTTTTTCCATCTTGCCCTTGTCTGTGTCAATCGGAAATTGTTCCGGGTTGACCAGGTCTGCGCCAGAATTTTTTTGAATCAGTTTTGAACTGATTCGGAGTTCGTTTCGGCCTCCAATTGGTTATGAACCAATTGAACCAAATTAAATTGGGTTTGGAATTTTCCTGGACCGGTTCAATTGGATTGAACCACTTGGTTTAATGGGATTGAACCAAATTGGGATTGAACCGGTATTTTCTTTGAGCCTTGGACTAGTTTACACGGTGTTTTCACGTTGTTGAAACTTCTTTCGTTGGAGGAATTCCAAGCGTCAATGGAAAGCCAATACAACCGAACCCAAACATTGGATGCTGAGCGTCCCTTCTCCTCCCTCCACCTGCTGCCTTATCTCCCCATTAATCCCTATTTTACTACTGGTTTATTGGTTGAACGGTAGCTGCTACCTCTTCATCTTCCAGCCCTTTCCCCTCCCTCTCCTTGCTGTCCTTTTTAAACAACACGTCCCTGTTTCAAAGTGCTGAATTTTTCAGGTTGTAATTCACCGTGAGGAAAATTTCTGATGGAGAATTTAGGGTCTTTGTGGCTTGTTCTAATCCTCTTCTTTGAGAGGCTTAAGTGGAGAGTTTTGGGACTGGGTTTAGGAGCTTGTGAGGGAGAGAAACAAGGCCTTAATCCCTTGTTTTAGTTGTGCTCAAGTTCTGCCCTGTTGCAGAAATTCTGTGACCGTGAAGCCCTCTTCCAGCGGCTAGCACCGTACGTGGAGGAGGATCCGTGAGCCCCAGGCATGTCTCCCCTATAGAGGGAGTATCCTTTTACTCCTAGGAGCAAGCTACGCGGACCAGGATCGCCCCAACTGCTCCAAAATGAAGGCTAAAGTCTGCTACCCTGTTCTGCTGCAGAAATTCTGGCAGCAGACTTTGGTGATTTTTTATATTTTTTTGGCCAAGGTTTTCTTGCATATTTCAATTGGAGATCGAAGAGGACTTGTCCAAGTTGCCACTGCTCGGATTTGGGAGCAAACAGAGGTCCTGAAGGAGGTGTTCCGACGATGTTTTGCAAGCCAAAAACATAGTTCCAAGGAGGAAGATGACTGGAATAACTTTATTCCAGTTATTCCAGTCTATTCCAGGTTTATTCCAGAGTTATTCCAGGCAGAATAAAGGTATGGAAAATTAATTTTTTAATCATGCATGGATAGACTTAATTGTTTAATATTATGCAAATATTTTATATGTTCAAACATGCCTAAATGTAACTAGATTTAGATTAGTTCCTGGCGGAACAGATTTTCGCTGCACAAATTTTAAAAAATATTTTAAAATCCTTTATGCTCCCGCAGATGTTTGCATGCCTAGTATAGGATCTTGTCAAACCACCAGCTTTGTTTCCTTTCTGTGGTATCAGAGCCAGGTTACATTTGTAATCTAATCTAGTATGCATGTTATAGATTAAAAATTGTTTAATCTTAATATGTATCCATATTTCTTTTTGGAACTTAGTTGAGACCTTTACCATGACCGTGTGTCTTTGACACGATGCGGATCGTCTATGTTGGCCTCTTCAGAAGGATCCTTAAAGAATATTAAAAAAATTAAAAACTATTTTAATTTGGAGATAAATGTTTTAGGCATGTTTTATAAAATATTTATAAAATATTTTGATGCATGATTTCTTATGTAAAAAATGTTTTACATAAATACTTAATTAAAAATTGTTTTAATTAAGTGTTTGGCTTATTAAAAATTTTTTTTAGGTTTATGAAATATAATCAAATTTGCATAAGACATTTTGGGTTAAATTGGGTTAGCTGACTAGTTGGGTCCATAACTGGGTTAAACCTAAATTTAGTTGAACCGGATAACAAGAAGATTAAACAAAAGTTGTTTAAGGCCCTTCTTTAGAACTATCTAATAGTTAGATTAGTTGATCCGTTCATCTAAAATGGATCCAATTAGTGGCTCAGTGGACGCCCGAGTCTTTTGGCTAGTCTGATCGAGTCTGGTAAACCGACTGGTGTCGAGGTAGGTTTGGCATTGTAATCATGGCTGTATGAGGCTACCTCTTTCCTGGCCAACTTGGTTGGTGTCTAGGAAAGATGGTTAATGGCGGATACTCACACATGATCTCACCTACCTGGCTAGTCGAGTCGACCAGAACTGATTGGAAAAGCTCAATGACTCGAGTTAACTCATGTCACCCAGGTTGATCGGTCTGACTGATCTATAGGTGCCCATGGATCATTTGTTGATTTATTTCAACCCTCCTAGAATCTGATTGATTTAGTGGGAGGATGATCCATGTCCTTGTCTTTTCTTCTATCACAACTATAAAAAAATCCTCTAAAATTATTAGGTCCTTAAAAAGACTAAGTCAAGGAGTTGATAGTGTCTTAGCCTCCCATTAAGTTGGATAGAAATGTGTCCACTAGCTTGGTGTGCATCGGCAGTTCCATAGAATGGGTGTACATCCGGCGACTGGAATTTCTATCTGATCGATGATGGTTCAGTGCAACCTCCTTAACGGGACCAGGTGGGCCGGCCATAGTCGGGCTTGGTCTTTAGTTAGCTGGAAGCATTGGATTTATCATTTTAATGGTTGGACCTAACCAGAGACCCGCAATAGGAGGCCCCTAGGCCGATTGGGGTGCTCTCTGGGACAAAATAAAATACTGGAAATTGTTTAGGGAAACAATTGGTTTACGAACCTACCTTTAGGCTCGTATGGGTGAGCTGGCCATAGTCGGGCTCATACGAGGCCTATTGGATTTCAGTACCCACTTGAAAAAGTGTTTTTCACGGATTGGAGTTAGAGGCTACCAATTTGAAAAATTAGTGGGAGAAACCTTTAGACTAAAGTCCAAGTCTTTTGGTTAAGTTATTAATTCATAAACTAATTTGGTCTTATTTTCTTTTCATATGTCTTCAAATTTATCGCTCCGGTCACTTCTCGATAACGAGAAGTTAAAGGGTCACAACTTCGATAGTTGGTATTGAAGATTGAGAATCGTTCTGGAGCATGAATGGATCCTCTATGTAATAGCGGATCCAGCACCTGAAATCCCTCCCGCTAATGCATGGAGTGCGGTCAGAGATGCTTATCTGAAGTGGGTCTCAGATCGGACTACTGTCCGATGCATTATGTTAGCAGCAATGAATGACGAGTTCAGTCACAAATTCGAGGAGGCCCAACCTGATGAAATCCTTCAAAAGTTGAAGGAATCCTTCGGCACCCCGGATGATGTAGAACGGTACAAAGTATCTTGTGCCATCTACAATTCCAAGATGCCTAATGGTGGTTCAGTCACTGATCATGTATTGTACATGATCGAGTTGATTGAAAAGCTGGGCAAACTCGGATGCCCCTTGCACGGGCAGCTCGGCAAGGATGCGATCCTGAATTCTCTTCCCTCCTATCTTGACTTTCTTGATCATTATAGAATGAACAAGCCTGCAGTCAACTACCATGGTCTTTTGGGGTTGCTGCAGACTTTCGAGAAAGACCGCCACTGAATAAGGGGGTGGTGAATTTAGTGGGAGGAAGTAGAGGTCGTCGTTTCTTTAAGAAAGGGAAGAAGAAAACAAATAAGAAGGGAAAGAAGGTACTAAATGTTCCTGGCCCTAGTCAGACCAGGAAGTATAAGGCTGATCAATCTTCTGCAGAGTGCTTCTACTGCAAGAAGAAGGGATATTGGAAGAGGAACTGTCCTCTTTATATTGCATCCCTTGATACGAACAGGCCGAGGAAGCAGAAGTCTGCTGAACAAGGTATTTATATGATAAAACCTTGTAATTACTCAATTGTTGATACTGCTTACTGGGTATGGATACTGGTAGTCCAATTCATGTTTGTAATTCATTACAGGGACTTCAAGTTAGCAGAAGATTTGAAGATGGAGAACAGTTTTTGAGCATCGGGAATGGAAATCGTGTTCCAGTACTGGCGATCGGAGTCCTGTGTCTTGTCTTTGAGTCTTGTACTGTCGAACTAGTCGACTGTCACTATTGTCCTAGTTTCATTATGAGCATAATCTCTGTAGGCCTTTTGGCCAATTGTGGTTTTGAACTATCAATAAAAGGAGATTTTTGCAATGTTATTTTAAATAACTCTGTTATAATGAAAGCTAGATTAAATAATGGCATATACGTACTATCAAGGCCTGTTAGTGTAATGTACACTTCTAGCAAATGCCCAAAGTTAGATAATGTCAATGATTTGTATCTTTGGCACTGTAGGCTAGGTCATATTAACCAAAACAGGATAAACAAAATGCGAGGAGATGGACTTCTCGAGGTCAGTGATTCTGAATCACTGCCCACTTGTGAATCCTGTTTACTTGGTAAAATGACCAAGTCACCTTTTACTGGAAAGGGTGAACGAGCTACAGAACTTCTAAGTCTAATACATACTGATATATGTGGACCGATGACAGTTAGTGCCTGAGGAGGATACAAATATTTCATTACTTTTACAGACGACTTTTCAAGATTCGGTTATGTCTTTTTAATGAGACATAAGTCTGAAACGTTTGAAATTTTCAAACGATACCGTAATGAAGTAGAAAAGCAAACTGGAAAAAGTATTAAAACCCTTCGATTTGATCGAGGTGGTGAATACTTATCTGGTGCTTTTTTGACATATCTTGAAGAGAATGAAATTCTCTCTCAGTGGACTCCTCCAGGAACACCATAATTGAATGGTGTGTCCGAAATGAGGAATTGAACCTTGTTGGACATGGTTCGATCCATGATGGGCTTTGCAACTCTGCCGCTATCCTTTTGGGGATATGCACTTCAGACAGCCTGTTACTTATTAAATAATGTTCCAAGTAAGTCTGTTGTCTCCACTCCGTATGAGATGTGGAATGGACGTAAACCCTCAATCTCACACCTTCGGGTCTGGGGTTGTCCGGCTTACGAAAAGCGTTTAGACTCAGACAAACTTGGTCCTAGGTCTGACCGGTGTTTATTCATTGGTTATCCTAAGAAAACCAAAGGGTATTTCTTCTACTTGGAGAATGAACAAAAGGTGTTCGTTGCTCTTAGAGCTATCTTTTTGGAAAAGAAGTTCCTTGGAGAGGGAACTATAGCTTCTAAGATTGAACTTGATGAAGTTCAGCCAATAGAAGAACCTACACACTCTAAGGACATCGTAGAACCGGCTGTGATTGAATCACACCCAGAACCCATTAGGAGATCCGGTAGAATACCGCGTCAGCCGGACAGATACTACGGTTTCTTGGTCCGGGATGGCGATCCCATTGAGCTCGATGAGAACAATGAGGATCCGATCACTTATATGGATGCACTTCAGAGATCTGACTCTGAGGCATGGCTTGGAGCCATGTGATCCGAAATGGAGTCCATGGAAATCAACAATGTTTGGACATTGGTTGATCCGCCTGAAGGAATAAAGCCCATCGGGTGTAAATGGATCTTCAAGAGGAAAAGGGGTGCAGATGGGAAGGTAGAGACCTATAAAGCCCGTCTGGTTGCCAAGGGGTATCGTCAGCGATATGGTATCGATTATGACGAGACTTTCTCTCCTGTGGCAATGCTCAATTCCATTCGGATCATGCTTGCTTTGGCAGCATATTTTGATTACAAGATCTGGTAGATGGATGTCCAAACCACTTTCCTAAATGGGGATCTGGAAGAAGAAGTGTATATGATACAGCCTGAAGGGTTCACATCCACAGATGAATCAAAAGTATGCAAGTTGTAGAGGTCCATCTATGGACTCAAGCAAGCATCTCGAAGTTGGAACTTACGATTTGATAGGTGTATCAAATCATTTGGCTTCGTTAGGAACAGAGAAGAACCGTGCATCTATAAATGGGTTAATGGTTCTGTGATTGTATTCCTAGTACTGTATGTTGACGACATTCTCTTAATTGGGAATGATGTCGCAGCATTACAAGGAATAAAGGTCTGGTTATCATCTAAGTTCTCCATGAAAGACTTGGGTGAAGCTTCTTACATACTAGGTATTAAAATCTATAGAGATAGATCTAAGAAGCTTTTGGGACTGTCCCAGTCTACGTACATTGACACTGTGTTGAAACGGTTCAGCATGGAAAATTCCAAGAAAGGCTATCTCCCGATAGGTTCTGGAATTACTCTTTCCAAGAAGGATTGTGCGACAACTCCTAAGGAAAGAGAGCGCATGGGTAGAGTACCTTATGCTTCTGCAGTAGGCTCTATCATGTATGCTATGACTTGTACTAGACCAGACATGGAATACTCACTAGGAGTAGTGAGCAGATACCGGTCTGACCCAGGTGAGGCACATTGGAAGGTGGTTAAGTCCATCCTTAAGTATTTAAGAAATACTAAAGATCAATGGCTGATTTATGGAGAACCTGACTTGAAACTTGTGGGGTACTCTGACTCCAGTTTCCAGTCGGATAGAGATGATAGCAAGAGTGTGTCAGGGTTTGTATTTACCCTGAATGGTCGAGCGATCTGCTGGAAAAGTTCTAAGCAGGCAACTGTTGCAGACTCGGTATGCGAAACAGAATACATTGCAGCATCAGATGCGGCAAAGGAAGCTGTGTGGTTGCGAAAGTTCCTTGGAGAGCTAGGGGTGGCACCTTCCCTAGATGGTCCTGTTCCGGTGTACTGTGACAGCACTGGAGCCATTGCTCTAGCTAAGGAGCCTAAAGCTCATCACCGCACCAAGCATATTCTGCAGCGCTACCACCTCGTATGAGAGATCGTAGAACGAGGCGACATCAATCTTCTGAAAATTGATGGAAAAGCAAATCTAGCCGACCCCTTCACTAAAACCCTCGGAATAAAAGAATTCGACTATTGTAAATGGGAAATGGGTATTAGATACTCTTCTGATTGGCTTTAGTACAAGTGGGAGTTGTTGGGAATTGTGTCCCAAAGCCAATCGCCTAGGTTGTAGGCGGTTGTGCTCAGTATTGTATTCTTTTTATGAATTAATAAAATATTATTATTGGCAGCTCATCACATATTGTATTTCCCTGAAATGAACTCTTTCCATGTGATGAAGTCCTTAGGACTGCACTGACTTCGATATAGAGAGGATGTATCGAGTGGTCCTTAAACCCTGTTCACAACCAAAAGATATATTATACTGGACGACAATATATCAAGTATAGGTTGTTGTAGTTCACATCGTTTGGTTGTCCTCTTGACCAAATGAGTGTGGTGACACTGATGTGATCTGCAAGTGGGATATGTGATATCTTATTGAACGTGACTCCGTACAGCCCCTTTCTGCCAAAGGGATACTCACGATTGGATATGGGTATATGTGTCCCTCTGACCTGAGATCATCATGGTAGCTTACAAGCAACTACCTGAGCTTTGGTGCCGGACTACCCGGATTTTTAATCCGATGACGGAAGGTTTCTGGGTACAGGCAAGTACTTGTGGAGCAGTGATGGATCAAGATGGAATTGACTTGTCCAAACAGTTTGGATTGAATGTCTCGCAGTATCTTAATTTAGCAAATCCTCGACCGGGGTAGCCCTAGTGAAGAGTCACTGGGCTTGCGAGGTTGAGACACGTAGTCGACTGACTCAGTCTGGGTTGGCAGCCCAATCTCAGTCGTCCTGAGCATTAGAGGTCAAAGGGATGAATTATACGGTAACCATATGCCAGAGGTTCGATAGTTTGCTCCTGCATCTTCGACCTATCCGGACACCGGGATCCATTGCTAGATGGTTTCCTGTGTTGGTACTGGACTTGTTCCAGTGCTACCATTTAGGTTCGAACCTATGAGGTCACACGCCACAGAGGATTCTCTCTGATCCGGATACCGATTACGATTGGAAATCATCTCGATTTAATGGTCACAGTATTTTTAAGCACTCTTTTTCCCATCTTGCCCTTGTCTGTGTCAACCGGAAATTGTTTCGGGTTGACCAGGTTTGCGCCAGAATTTTTCTGAATCAGTTTTGAACTGATTCAGAGTTCGTTTTGGCCTCCAATTGGTTGTGAACCAATTGAACCAAATTAAATTGGGTTTGGAATTTTCCTGGACCGGTTCAATTGGATTGAACCACTTGGTTTAATGGGATTGAACCAAATTGGGATTGAACCAGTATTTTCTTTGAGCCTTGGACCAGTTTACACAGTGTTTTCACATTGTTGAAACTTCTTTCGTTGGAGGAATTCCAAGCGTCAATGGAAAGCCAATACAATCGAACCCAAATGTTGGATGCTGGGCGTCCCTTCTCCTCCCTCCACCTGCTGCCTTATCTCCCCATTAATCCCTATTTTACTGCTGGTTTGTTGGTTGAACGGCAGCTACTACCTCTTCATCTTCCAGCCCTTTCCCCTCCCTCTCCTTGCTGTCCTTTTTAAACAACACGTCCCTGTTTCAAAGTGCTGAATTTTTCAGGTTGTAATTCACCGTGAGGAAAATTTCTGAGGGAGAATTGAGGGTCTTTGTGGCTTGTTCTAATCCTCTTCTTTGAGAGGCTTAAGTGGAGAGTTTTGGGACTGGGTTTAGGAGCTTGTGAGGGAGAGAAACAAGGCCTTAATCCCTTGTTTTAGTTGTGCTCAAGTTCTGCCCTGTTGCAGAAATTCTGTGATCGTGAAGCCCTCTTCCAGCAGCTAGCACCGTGCATGGAGGCAGATCCGTGAGCCCCGGGCATGTCTCCCCTCTAGAGGGAGTATCCTTTTACTCCTAGGAGCAAGCTACTCGGACCGGGATCGCCCCAACTGCTCCAAAACGAAGGCCAAAGTCTGCTGCCCTGTTCTGCTGCAGAAATTATGGCAGCAGACTTTGGTAATTTTTTATATTTTTTTGGCAAAGGTTTTCTTGCAGATTTCAATTGGAGATCGAAGAGGACTTGTCCAAATTGCTGCTTCTCGAATTTGGGAGCAAACGGAGGTCCGGAAGGAGGTGTTCCGACGACGTTTTGCAAGCAAAAAATAGAGTTCCAAGGAGGAAGACAACTGGAATAACTTTATTCCAGTTATTCCAGTCTATTCCAGGTTTATTCCAGAGTTATTCCAGGTGGAATAAAGGTATGGAAAATTAATTTTTTAATCATGCATGGATAGACTTAATTGTTTAATATTATGCAAATATTTTATATGTTCAAACATGCCTAAATGCATCGAGATTTAGATTAGTTCCTGGCAGAGCAGATTTCCGCTGCACGAATTTTAAAAAATATTTTAAAATCCTTTCTGCTCCCGTAGATGTTTGCATGCCTAGTGTAGGATCTTGTCAAACCACCTGCTTTGTTTCCTTTCATAATGAACTATTAATTTGATGGAGATCTTGCTCCGAGACTCCATATTTTGCAATGATTTCTTTGAACTTCTTAATGTGTACTTGGTCACGGACATCATGCCCCGTCTTGATCGAGCTGGAAGAGTTTCTTGTAAGAGAGTCTGTTATGTTCCTGTTATGATAATCCGATTTAATATAAAATATTGAACAGTCCATCTGTCAAGCCAGTTTTAAATTTTTGGTCTATTAGCTGAATCAATGCAATAAAGGAAATCTCTTTGGTATGGTCTGAAGAAGGCATCAGATTTATTAATATTCTCTTCCCTTCGGCTTCATATCTTCAGCCTAAACTGAAGAGTATGCCTATGGGATATTATTATTTCCTTCGGCTTCGTATCTTCAGCCTGGTCCGAAGACTATACTTATGAGATGTTATGATTTCCTTCGGCTTCGTATCTTCAGCCTGGTCCGAAGACTATGCCTGTGGGATGTTATTATTTCCTTCGGCTTTGTATCTTCAGCCTGGTCCGAAGACTATGCCTATGGGATATTATTATTTCTTTCATTTTTGTATCTTCAGCCTGGTCCGAAGACTATGCCTTAGAATATTTTTGTTTCTTTGACACTATAATAAGTAGTTGTTTTCCTTGTTCACTGTAAAGGGATGTGTCCAAAGCATATAACTAATATTTTCTCGAGCCATTCCAAGGAAGGCCCTCCAAAATGTTAGTTATATCTACTTCGGACACTTTCTAAAAGGAGTATATATGAAACTTTTGGACGGTCTTTCAACTTAAAATGGTTAAAGGCTGTTTCAGTTTTAACCTCCCACATGGTCGAATAACTAATTTTTTGATCGCCACTACTTACTATTATGATGAGGTTTTCCTAACTAACTCCCATAACCGTAAGTAGTTACACTTTTTGCCTATAAATATTGGTAAGAGGGGACACTCGAGGTATGCTAACTCTGAGCAAACTTGAGCCATCTTCTTCTTTCTTCTCACCATTCTCTGCTCATGAGTTCTCCATTCTGCTACCTGAATTCTTGCTAACTTTGGCATCGGAGTGTCCCCCACCGGAAAAATTCCAATCAGGGGAGTTGTTTTGTAGGCTCCCATTGACGGCGATTCGGCGGGCGAGTTACTCCATCTGGTCGACGAGGATTTAGCATCAACAGATTGGCGTGCTAGGAAGGGGAAGATCTGTTTCCTCTAGTTGAAGAAAAATTTCTGTAAAGCAAAAATGGTGAAAGGGAAGATCCAGAATGCTTTTACAAGCAAGGAGCAGCCTGATTCTCAAGCAAACAACCCACCAATGGATGATAGCATGCCACCTCCAATATTGATGGAGACTGCTGTTCAAAGGCAGTGTCCTCCACCCATCTCACAACCTAGCCATCAAATTGAAAGGAGAGAGGATCGACATCAGGAACTCACTCCAAGTTCTTCATGGATCCAATCATCTCGAGATCGTTATGCTTTCCCTCCAGATTGACATGTGGAATACTATAATGAAAAGAAGAGAACCAAGCATTCTCCCTTTGTTTCTTCTGGAGATTCTGCACCTGGAATGGTTAGGCAAAGAGAAATGAATTTTAAGTTTGAAGACAAAGACGGTCCCCCAGATCGGATGCCAGTTCTACAATCTCTGTTGATAGGGTGCACACCACTACTAGCTGTGCCAGTTTCAATTTTATCAATCGAGCCCTTAAGATCAGTAATGTCACTGTCTGCGTCAGCTCCATACCGCTGGAACTGTGCCATCCCATTGGAATCGTGCCGCATGGGACCGTGCCGCCTAGCCCCATGCCTTACTCGAACCGTGTTGTTTGCCTCCACTAAAGCCCATCTTATCAGGGCCCATGAAGGCAGAGGGAGGATGGAGTTTTGTTCATCCTAAAAAATGGAAGAGCCAATGATGCTTCCACAACAATTCCTTGCATAGAGTAAATTGATCCAAGGACTATCAGACTTACCATTTAGCTAGAACTTCGGCCCGACTCATCCAACAAATCTGTAAGTATCCACTGGAATCAAGAAATTCGATGACTAGACAACCTTGAGAAAAGGTAAGAGGAGACCTCCGAGGTGTGTCTCCCACTGGAGGAATTCCGGTAGGGTTTTCGTTTTGCAGGAACTCTAATGGTTGATGTATTCTTGAAGGCCGATATCTTCTTGAAGGCCTATGACTTCTTAAAGGCCAATATCTTCTTGAAGGCCGATGACTTCTTAAAGATCGATGTATTCTCGAAGGTCGATGACTTCTTAAAGACCGATATATTCTTGAAGGTCGCTGTATTCTTGAAGATCGATATCTTCTTCAAAGCTGATGACTTTTTAAAGGCCGATCAAATGTCCAAGAGGCCCAAAGCCTATCTTATTAGGACCCACTAAAGCCTATCTTATTATAAAAGGCATAAGGATGATCTCCGTGATCTACCTTATGAAATGTCGAGGTGGGCTTAACCAGCCTGTCTTAATCTTTTTTTTAAAAAGGCATAAGGATGATCTTCGTGATCTACCTTATGAAGTGCCGAGGTGGGCTTAACTAGCCTGTCTTAATCTTTATTTGAAAGGTATAAGGATGATCTCCATGATCCATCTTACGAAGTGCCGAGATGGGCTTGATCAGCCTGTCTTAATCTTTATTTGAAAGGCATAAGGATGATCTCCATGATCTACCTTACGAAGTGCCGAGGTGGGCTTGATCAGCCTGTCTTAATTTTTCTTTTTTTCTAAAAGGCATAAGGATGATCTACGTGATCTACCTTATGAAATGCCGAGGTGGGCTTGATAAGCCTGTCTTAATTTAAATGGTATAAGGATGATCTACATGATCTACCCTATAAAATGCTAAGGTCTAATCAACCTATTTCACTCTCTAAAAAAAAGGATGACTCACATGGTCTATCTTATTTCAGATCAGAATTATCCTAAGTCTGAAGACTTAGTATATTTTTAAGTTCGAAGACTTGGTATTATTATCTAAAGACTAGGAATTATTTCAAAGTCTCAAAGTTATTCAGCTATCCTAAGTCCGAAGACTTAGTATATTTTCAAGTCCAAAGACTTGATATTATTATATGAAGACTTGGTATTATTTCTTTAAAGTCTCAGAGTTATTCAGTTGTCCTAAGTCCGAAGACTTAGTATATTTTCAAGTCCGAAGACTAGGTATTATTATCTGAAGACTTGGTATTATTTTTTCAATCTGATTTATTTAGCTATCCTAAGTTCGAAGACTTAGTAAATTCTCAAGTCCGAAGACTTAGTATTATTATCTGAAGACTTGGTATTATTTCTTCAGTCTCAAAATTATTCTCGACTATCCTAAGTCCGAAGACTTAGTATATTTTCAAGTCCAAAGACTTGGTATTATTATCCGAAGACTTGGTATTATTTCTTCAAAGTCTCATAATTATTCTCATCTATCCTAAGTTTGAAGACTTGGTATTATTTCAAGTCCGAAGACTTGGTATTTTTTAGAAACTTGATTTCTCAAGAGCAGGATTTTTCTTTTATCCTAAGTTCGAAGACTTAGTATTATTTCAAGTCCGAAGACTTGGTATTATTATTTGAAAACTTGATATCTTCAGTCTTGAAATCTTTCAGAATTATCCTAAATCCGAAGATTTAGTGTTATTTCAAGTTCGAAGATTTGGTATTATCATCTTCAGACTGTCTTTTCTAAATCTCAAAATTATTCTCAATTATCCTAAGTCTGAAGACTTAGTGTTATTTCGAGTCCGAAGACTTGGTATTATCATCTTCAGACTTGGTATCTTTTCTAAATCGTGGGATTATTCTAAATTATCTTAAGTTCGAGGACTTAGTGTTACTTTAAATCTGGAGACTTGTTGCCTTAAGCTTCGGAGCATTTAACTTTATTTTAAGTCCAAAGACTTTATACTTGGATGAATCATCATCCCAAAATTAACATTCTTCGAAAAGTTTTTAATGAAAAGATCAGCCAGGCTTTTCAAATTTGTACTATCTTTTTGGAACAGCAATAGGGAGATGACACGTGTTAGCATGATTTCCATGCCACCAAGCAGTTATTATGAATGACAGTTATCAAAGATCTGCCAGCATTGCTCCTCCATTTTTTGTAAATGATAAATTCTGGTACTCCCATTTTTGAAATAAAATTATTTTGAACTTGGAAGTGGGGGGCATCTATTATGATAATCTGATTTAATATAAAATATTGAACAGTCCATCTATCAGCCAATTTTAAATTTTTGGTCTATTAGCTGAATCAATGCACTAAAGGAAGTCTCTTTGATATGGTCCGAAGAAGGCGTCAGATTTATTAATATTCTATTTCCTTTGGCTTCATATCTTCAACCTGATATGAAGAGTATGCCTATGGGATATTATTATTTCCTTCAGCTTCATATCTTCAGCTTGGTCCGAAGACTATGCCTATGGGATGTTATTATTTCCTTCGGCTTCATATCTTCAGCCTAGTTCGAAGACTATGCCTATGGGATATTATTATTTCCTTCTGCTTCGTATCTTCAGCCTGGTTCGAAGACTATGCCTATGGGATGTTATTATTTCCTTCGGCTTCGTATCTTCAACCTGGTCTGAAGACTATGCCTATGCGATGTTATTATTTCTTTTGGCTTCGTATCTTCAGCCTGGTTCGAAGACTATGCCTTGGAATATTTTCATCTCTTAGACACTACAATTAGGAGTTGTTTTCCTTGTTCACTCCAAAGGGATATGTCCAAAGCATATAACTAACATTTCCTCGAGCCATCCCAAGGAAGGCCCTCCGAAATGTTAGTTATATCTACTTCGGACACTCTCTAAAAAGAGTATATCTGAAACTTTTGGATGGTCTTTCAACTTAAAATAGTTAAAGGCTGTTTCAGTTGTAACCTCCCACATGATCGAATAACTAATTTTTCGATCGCCACTACTTATTGTTATGAGGAGGTTTTCTTAACTAACTCCCATAACCGTAAGTAGTTACACTTTTTGCCTATAAATATTGGTAAGAGAGGACACTCGAGGTAAGCTAACTATGAGCAAACTTGAGCCATCTTCTTTCTTCTCACCACTCTCTGCTCACGAGTTCTCCATTCTGCTACCTGAATTCTTGCTAACTTTGATATCGGAGTGTCCCCCACCGAAAAAGTTTTGGTCAGGGGAGTTGTTTTGCAGGCTCTCATTGACGGCAATCCGGCGAGCGAGCTACTCCATCCGGTCAGTGAGGATTCAGTGTCAACAGTTCCCATGCTTGACCCTTGATTACCACAATGGGGTGATTAACTTAAATGCATATATTTTCAAGGTGAACACAGGTCATATGGCCTCATCTCTCATGAACAACTTCACCTTAAGCCTCGGCAACTCCCCTTTGTTATTTTCGTTCACCATTTGAAGCTCCATAGCAAATTTTTTCTACTTTTCTTTTTCTTCCCCCTTTTCACTCCATTTCCATGTAGCCATAGCTACTCTCATTTCTAGTGAATCACTCAATAAATTGAGTATCATGTTATTCATGTATTGAACAACATGAATAACATTTTTTTAAAAAATAATACTAGGTTTGGAGATCAAATTGGGTCAACCAAATACAGGTCGAGTAGGATACTGGTTCAATCAAAAACTCATCAACCCAAACTCTACTTATTTATTAAATAAATAACTAAACTCATCCATCATAATTTGTTTATTAAACAAGTCAAATAAGGATAAACAGATTAAACAAGTGAATTTTAAATAGATTGAATGGATTCGAATTAAATAAGTTAAATGGATCAATTTAAATAGGTCTAAAATAGATTAAGTTGATTGTAAATAGGTTAAACAATTTTAAATGAATTAAATAGATCAACTCATAATTTGACTTATTTGTTAAATATATCAAAATGAATTAAACCGGTTAAAAATCTAAACCAAATCCAATCCAATTAATAAACAAATTTAAATATGTTGACCTATTTAAAATCCAAATTTTATACCATCTGACCTACTTTTCGTTGGCCAGATTGATAGATCAAATTATAAATTGTCATATTTAAATAATACTAGAAAATCACATGTGTCTATGCTATCTCATAAGACTCAGCATGCCCTGCACATGCCAAAAGAAAACTAGCTTTCTAAATTTGGACCGATCGTGACAATACCGAGAATGCCTATGCTTATGTACCAAGTGCCTTCTTAGAGATTTTTATTAGACATGCATTGATTGAATAACGAAAATATATAGGGTACCCAAAAAAAAACATCTCGTAATTGGATGGGAGCTGTGAGAACTGGGCTTTTTGGGTCAAAGTCGTCAGGTCTAGTCGACTTCTACCCAACACGAGAAAAAAAAAATCCATTGGAACAAGAGATCTCATTTCCTAGTTTGTTTGATCGAAACGATCGCCAGGGAGTGCGGAAGGGAGTCGTGGAAGTACTGGAGACGGCTGGTGGAGTGTCATGGAGCGGAGGACTTGGTCAATCGAGTTCTTCCTCGTACGGCGAGGAAACTCTCATCATTTTATTTCTTAAAAACCCCACGGTCATCTCTAAGAATGGAAAATCAACCCTTGTGCACCGTCTTCCTCCTCTCTAGTGAGTGCCCGATGATTTTAACAACCATCGGTGAGTTCCCTCTTCCTTAAATCTCTCCTAGAAAGGAAATAATAGTGGATATTGGTTTGTGATGTGGTGGGACTGCTAACGTGGAGGAACCGGTAGGCGCCACATCAAGAAAGGACACCACGTCGGACATCTCATCAACTCTCCAGCCCGGATTCCACTACCGAGCTGAGCTGAGCTCCCTCAGTATGACGAGCTGAACTCTGTCCTCCGCCAGGTCGGGCCCGCAAGCTCGGGATGCCTAGGTCGGAGCCACATCCTGCCCTCCAGAGTGAGACCCTCAGAGATAAGTGCCCTGTGGTCGAGGTCGAGCTCAGCGCTCACCCGCCAATGTAGAGCCTCTCTGCGCTCTGGAACGGGTCCGTCTTCTGCTCTCCAGAGCGAGATCCTCGGAGGTTAGTGCCATGTGATCGAGGTCGAGCTCAGCGCTCACCCGTTGATGTGGAGCCTCTCCGAGAGCGCGCCCTCTAGACCAGGTCCGTCTTCCACCCTCCAAAGCGAGACCCTCGGAGGTTAGTGCCCTGTGGTTGAGGTCGAGCTCAGTGCTCACCCGCCAATGTGGAGCCTCTTTGAGCATGCGCCCTCTAGACCGGGTCCGTCTTCTACCCTCCAGAGCAAGACCCTCGGAGGTTAGTGCCCTGTGGTCGAGGTCGAGCTCAGCGCTTACCCGCCAATGCGGAGCCTCTCCGAGCGCACGCCCTTTGGACGTCCATCTTCTCCCTGTATGGCGAGACCCTCGGAGGTTAGTGCCCTATGGTCGAGGTCGAGCTCAACACTCACCCGCCAATGTAGAGCCTCTCCGAGTGCGCCCCTCTAGACCGGTCCATCTTCTACCCTCCGGAGCGAGACCCTCGGAGGTTAGTAACTTGTGGTTGAGGTCGAGCTCAGCACTTACCCGCCAATGTGGAGCCTCTCCGAGTGCGCGACCTCTGGACCGGATCCGTCTTCCGCCCTCCAAAGCGAGACCCTCAGAGGTTAGTGCCCTGTGGTCGAGGTCAAGCTCAGTGCTCACCCGCCAATGTGGAGCCTCTCCGAGCGTGCGCCCTCTGGACGGGGTCCGTCTTCTGCCCTCCAGAGAGAGACCCTCGGAGGTTAGTGTCCTGTGGTCGAGGTCGAGGTCGAGCTCAGCGCTCACCCTCCAATATGGAGCCTCTCCGAGTGTGCACCCTATGGACCGGGTCCATCTTCTGCCCTCCAGAATGAGACCCTCGGAGGTTAGTGCCCTGTGGTCGAGGTCGAGCTCAACGCTCACCCGCTAATGTCGAGCCTCTCCGAGCATGCGCCCTCTAGACCAGGTCTATCTTCTGCCCTCCAGAGTGAGACCCTCGGAGGCTAGTTCCCTGTGGTCGAGGTCGAGCTCAGCACTCACCCTTCAACGTGGAGCCTCTCCGAGCACGCACCCTCCGGACCGGGCCCGCACTCTGCCCTCCTCCACCAAGATGCCCCCGCAAGCTTGGAGCACCTAGGTTGGAGCGAGCCCCGCCATTCCAGCTCAGCCCCAGCTCAGACAAGGTCCTCACCAGCCCAGAACACCGGCGAGCCGCCCAAGGACTGCAGTGGAGCGCCTTCCAGGCCGTACTGACCACCTGCAACTGCCAGTTACACTAGAAGAGAAAGAAGCACGCTGATCGAGGTGCCATATTCCTCACTAACCACCCGGATCACCTAAGAGAGGAAGCCAACCGGGAGATTCGAATCTCGTGGGCGGCGGCCCACCATCCAAGGCACTGCCAGGTTTCTCGAAAAGAGGCGACCAAGAGGAGTGTCGGAGTGTCTGACAACTTTCCTTATCATGAATCAAGAAAGACTCCTCGGGACACTGCCGCATGTGCCTGACAGCCCGGCAGGGATCCCGAGACAATCTCCCGACGGTAACCTAGCTGCAACAAACTTGGAGGTAACACAATAACAACCACAACACACACAAAAAAAAAGAGAGGGATAAGCCAGACAAAAAGAGAAGAGGAAGAACACAGGGGCGATCCCCACAAGGAAGAGGGGCATGGCACCTCCAACATAGGGGCAAGCCCAACCAAGAGGGCAAAGCACCACCCCTACTACCACAGTCGAGTGGAAGCCAGGGAAACAAGGAGAAGCGGAGGAACAGGGAACCCTTCTGTCCCCGCTATCATTCTCCCCCTGCAACGTTTCCATCCTCGCACACACTCTTTTCTCCTCCTAGTACATAGTCCATCAAGAGGGGCCCGACCAGGAGGATCTGTTCCCCAGGATCATCACTGACTTGACCGTCGGAGTGCCCCCGCCGGAAATCCCGGCCCGGGTCACTAACCCTTGTTTCGCAGGTCCAAGAGCAGAGGGCCACCGGGCAACGAGGGTAGCGCACTCCGGCACCGACAGGAGCTACGGGCCACGATGATCTTGGCGGCAACAGTTTGGATTATTTGATTTTTTTCTTAAGCTGGACAATCGCTGGTGGCTGTACTGCCTGACCCCCTCTTCGTCTGGCCAAGCCGATGGGCCCCTTCCTTGTCTATCACCTTCCATGGTTTATGGGAACCATGGAAGGCCTGTTCGGTTAAGCCAAGGAAGGAGCCGGGGAAGAAGAAAGAAAAAAAGAAAGAAGAGAAAAAGAAGGAGAAGAAAAGAGAAAAAGAAAAAAAAAAGAAAAAAAAAAAAAAAAAAGAAAAAAGAAAAAAAAGAGAAGGGAGAGAAGAGAGGAAAGAGAAAGAAGAGAGAGGAGAGAGAGAGAAAGATGGAGAGAGGAGAGAGAAGAGAGGAGGAGAGAGGAGAGAGGAGAAGAGAGAGGAGAGAGAAGAGAAGAGAGAGGAGAGAGAAAGAGGAAAGAGAGAGGAGAGAGAGAGAGAAGAGGGAGAGAGGAGAGAGAAGAGGAGGGAGAGAGAGGAGAGAGAAATAAAGGAGAGAGAAAAGAGAGAGAGGAGAGAGAGAAAATAAGAGAGAGAAGGAGAGAGAAAAAGGAAAAAAAGGAAGAAGAGAAAATTAAAATATCAAAAATAATAATAAAATTCGAATCGACTCTTTTAGTAAATTAGACCAAGATCTAGGTCGGACTAAGAGTCATTTTTTTATTAGTTTATTTTAGATAGAAAATTAATTACATGATTAGTCTTGTTATGGTTTTCATCTTTCTTGTCGATAGAGTTATATCAGAGTTGAGACTCAAATAGGCCATATATTGATAGAGTTCTTTCAGGTAAATTATCTTGACGTATAGTATTACATTCTTAATATATTATGAATGTTATGAAATGTTGAATATGTGTAGTATAATTTGATCTTCATTAGGTTGCATACAATATTATGTGTGTTGGTGTTAACGCTCTCAAGTCCGACTATGATTATATGAGGATTTAGTATCCTTCCGGGCCTCCAATGGTGTGATCACTGGTACATGACTGATATATGGTATGTGTAGTGAAGAGCTAGTGGCCTTTTATTTTAATCATGCATGGCAGTTGTTGGCACATGTTGGGGAATCATGTTTTCTCATGTGATATCAAAGCTAGTTTTCTTCTGGACCTTCAATGGGGCGATTGAAAGAGAACGATGCAGGTGGTTTGACATGATCCTACACTAGGCATGCAAACAGCTGCGGGAGCAGAATGGATTTTAAAAACTTTTTTAAAAATCCGCGCAGCGGAAATCTGCTCTGCCCAGAAACTAATATAATTCTAGTTGCAAATAGGCATGTATGATGATATAAAATATTTGTAAAATATTTGAATTAAAAATTCTATTCATGCATGATTAAAAAATAATTTTTTCATACCTTATTCCGGCTGGAATAACTTTGGGATAAAGCTAGAATAGGCTGGAATAGCTGGAATAAAACTATTCCAGCCTTCTTCTTCCTTGGGCTGAAAACAAACTCTGTTTTTTGCTTGAAAAATGGCGTCGGAACACCACCTTCCGGACCTCCGTTTGCTCCCAAATTTCAGCAGCGGCAACTTGGACAAGAGGTCTTCGATCTCCAATCAAAAAACTACAAGAAAATGTTAGCCAAAAAATGTAAAAATCCGCCAAAGTCTGCTGCCAGATTTTCTGCAGCAGAACAGGACAGCAGACTTCAGCTTCGCGTTAGGAGCAGCTGCAGGTGATCCAGCTCGCGTGGCTTGCTCCCAGGAGTAGAAGTATACTCCCTCTAGAGGGAAGATGTGCCCGGGGCTCTCCGATCCCTCTCCACACGCGGTGCTAGCCGCTGGAAGTGAGTTGATCACGGTGAATTGCAGCAACTCTGTTTTGCTGCAGTCTTTGAGTTGAGCACAACAAAAGAGCAAAGAAATGGCTCTTCAAAACACTCTCTCACACTCTCCAAATCCCACCCTAACTCGTACAAACACTAATCTCTCAAAAATGGGAGAAACCTTGCCCCAGAAAATTTTTGGATTGCTGTTGCACGGTGAAAGAAGCCGCTTGAAACAGGGCTTGGGCATTGGTATTTAAAGGCAGCTGGGAGAGGGAGACATGGAGGCTGGGAGAGGGAAGGGCAAAAGGCTGCGTTACACCCACAATAAACATGGATTTAAGGCAGCCGATGGAGGAGAGGAAGGGACGCCAGCGCACGGTGTTGTTTAGCCTTCGGACGCTTGGTTTTCTCCAAACGCTAATACTTCTTTCCAGCATAAAGAAGTATTCCAACGTGGAAACCAGTCCAAGAAAGAAAACACCGGTTCAAAAACCGGTCCAAGCCATTTGGTTCAAACCCATTTAAAACCAATTGGTCCAACCCAATTTAATTTGGTTCAATTAGTTCACAACCAATTGGAGGCTGAAACAAGCTCCGAATCAGTTCAAAACTGATTCAGAAAAAACCTGGCGCAGTGCTGGTCAGCCCGGAACAATTTCTGGTTGACACAGACAAGGGCAAGACGAGGAAAAAAGTGCTCAAAAATACTGTGACCATAAAACCGAGATGATTCCCAATCGTAATCAGTATCCAGATCAGAGAGTAATCCTCTATGGCATGTGACCTCATAGGTTCGAACCTAAACGGTAGCACTAGAACAATTCTAGTACCAGCACAGGAAACCATCTAGCAATGGGTCCCGGCGTCCGGATAGGTCGAAGATGCGGGAGCAAACTATCGAACCTCTTGAAAGAAAACGATGCAGGTGGTTTGACATGATCCTACACTAGGCATGCAAATAGCTGCAGGAGCAGAAAGGATTTTAAAACTTTTTTTTTTTTTTTTAAAACGTACAACGGAAAACTGTTCCGCCCAGAACCAAATCTATTCATGTTGCATGTAGGCATGTATCATGATATAAAAATATTTGTAAAATATTAAACAAATAAATCTATGTATGCATGATTAAAAAATAATTTTTCCATACCTTTATTCTGGCTGGAATAACTCTGGAATAAACCTGGAATAGGCTGGAATAGAAGGGATAAATCTATTCCAGCTATCTTCTTCGTTGGGACATTTGAACACTATGTTTTGAGCTTGAAAAACAGCGATGAAACGCCACCTTCCGGACCTCCGTTTGCTCCCAAATCGAAGCAGCGGCAAGGTGATCGAGTGTACTTCAATCTTCAATAGAAATCTGCAAGAAAAAGTCAGCAAGAATGGTGTACAATTCGGTCAAAACCTGCTGCCAGAATTTCTGCAGCAGAACAAGAACAGCAGCTTGTCCCTGCGCTTTGGAGCAGCAGCAGCAATTCGGCTCGCCTTGCTTGCTCCCAGGAGTAGAAGGGTACTCCCTCTAGAGGGGAGACGCACCCGGGGCTCTCAGATCCACCTTCACGCGCGGTGCTAGCCGCTGGAAGGGTAGTCGGTCATAGTGGATTGCAACAACACTCCTTTGCTACAGTGCAAGTTTGAGCACAAGAAACAACCGGGACGAAGGCTTTGTTTCTCTCTCTCACAAACTCCAAAACCCAGCACCCAATGGATGGAAAAAGGAATGATCTCTCAAACACCCAATGAAATGTCCAGACTACTGTTTTTCAACTCTTCACACGGTGTAACATCTGATGCTGAAACAGGGGACTGCAGGTACTTATAGGTAGCAGGGGAAGAGGGATATGGAGAGGTGGGGAGGCCAAGAGGTAGCAGCTGCCGATCTCCATTTAACCAGTAATTAAACAAAGGTTAAAGCCAGCGGGTGGGAGGAGAAGAAGAGACGGCCAGCGGCGGGTTTGTTCGATCGTTTTGGCTTCCGGTCGCAAGAGTTTATCCCAGCAAAAATACCGTGTTAAACAGTCAAGTGGAGAGAAAAACACCGGTCCAAAACCATTTAAACCAAACGGTTCAATCCAATTGAACCTGGTTCAAGGGATTACAATTGGTTCACAACCAATTTAAGGCCAAAACGAACTTCGAATCAGTTCAAAACTGATTCAGAAAAATCCTGGCGCAGTCCTGGTCAACCCGAAACAATTTCTGGTTGACACAGACAAGGGTAAGACGGGGAAAAGAGTGCTCAAAAAATATCGTGACCATAAAATCGAGACGATTCTTAATCGTAATCGGTATCCAGATCAGAGAGTAATCCTCTGTGGCGAGTGACCTCATAGGTTCGAACCTAAACGGTAGCACTAGAACAATTCTAGTACCAGCATAGGAAACCATCTAGCAATGGATCCCGGCGTCTGGATAGGTCCAAGATGCGAGAGCAAACTATCGAACCTCTTGCATATGGTTACTGTATAATTTATCCCTTTGACCTCTAATGCTCAGGACGACTAAGATTGGGCTGCCAACCCAGACTGAGTCAGTCCACTACGTGTCTCAACCTCGCAAGCCCAGTGACTCCTCACTAGGACTACCCTGGCCGAGGATTTACTAAATTGAGATATTACGAGACATTCAATCCAAACTGTTTGGACAGGTCAATTTTGTCTTGGTCCATCACTGCTCCATAAGTACTTGCATGTACCCAGAAACCTTCCATCACCGGATTAAAAATCCGGGTAGTCCAGCACCAAAGCATAGGGAGTTGCTTGCAAGCTACCGTGATGACCTCAGGTCAGAGGGACACATATACCCATATCCAATCGTGAGTATCCCTTTGGCAGAAAGGGACTGCACGGAGTCACGTTCAATGAGATATCATATATCCCACTTGTAGATCATATCAGTGTCACCACACTATTTGGTCAAGAGGACAACCAAACGATGTGAACTACAACAACCTATACTTGATATATTGCCATCCAGTATAATATATCCTTTGGTTGTGAATAGGGTTTAAGGACCACTCGATACATCTTCTCTGTATCGAAGTCAGTGTAGTCCTAAGGACTTCATCATATTGAAAGAGTTCATTTCAGGGAAATACAATATGTGATGAGCTACCAAAAAATATTTTATTAATTCAAAGAAAGAGTACAATACTTAGCTCAACCGCCTACAACCCAGGCGATTGGCTTTGGGACACAATTCCAACACCTCTGGCATATGGTTACCGTATAATTCATCCCTTTGACCTCTAATGCTCAGGACGATTGAGATTGGGCTGCCAACCCAGACTGAGTCAGTCGACTACGTGTCTCAACCTTGCAAGCCCAGTGACTCTTCACTAGGGCTACCCTGGCCAAGGATTTGCTAAATTGAGATACTGCGAGACATTCAATCCAAACTGTTTGGACAGGTCAATTCCATCTTGGTCCATCACTGCTCCACAAGTACTTGCCTGTACCTAGAAACCTTCCATCACCGGATTAAAAATTTGGGTAGTCCGGCACCAAAGCACAGAGAGTTGCTTGCAAGCTACCGTGATGACCTCAGGTCAGAGGGACACATGTACCCATATCCAATCGTGAGTATCCCTCTGGCAGAAAGGGGCTGCACGGAGTCACGTTCAATAAGATATCACATATCCCACTTGCAGATCACATCAGTGTCACCACACTCATTTGGTCAAGAGGACAACCAAACGATGTGAACTACAACAACCTATACTTGATATATTGCCGTCCAGTACAATATATCCTTTGGTTGTGAACAGGGTTTAAGGACCACTCGATACATCCTCTCTGTATCGAAGTCAGTGTAGTCCTAAGGATTTCATCACATGGAAAGAGTTCATTTCAGGGAAATATAAAATGTGATGAGCTGCCAAAAAATATATTTTATTAATTCAAAGAAAGAGTACAATACTGAGCTCAACCGCCTACAACCCAGGCAATTGGCTTTGGGACACAATTCCCAACAACTCCCACTTGTACTAAAGCCAATCAGAAGAGTATCTAATATCCATTTTCCATTTACAATAGTCGAACTCTTTTATTCCGAGGGCTTTAGTGAAGGGGTCGGTCAGATTTTCTTTTCCATCGATCTTCAGAAGATTGATATCGCCTCGTTCCACGATCTCTCGTACGAGGTGGTATCGCCGCAGTATGTGCTTGGTGCGGTGATGAGCTTTAGGCTCTTTAGCTTGAGCAATGGCTCTAGTGCAGTCACAATACACCGGAACAGGACCATCTAGGGAAGGTGTCACCCTTAGCTCTCCAAGGAACTTCCACAACCACACAGCTTCTTTTGCTGCATCTGATGCTGCAATGTATTCTGCTTCGCATACCGAGTCTGCAACAGTTGCCTGCTTGGAACTTTTCCAGTAGATCGCTCCTCCATTCAGGGTAAATACAAACCCTGACACACTCTTGCTATCATCTCTATCTGACTGGAAACTAGAGTTAGAGTACCCCACATGTTTCAAGTCAGGTTCTCCATAAATCAGCCATTGATCTTTAGTATTTCTCAAATACTTAAGGATGGACTTAACCACCTTCCAATGCGCCTCACCTGGGTCAGACTGGTATCTACTCACTACTCCTAGTGAGTATGCCACGTCTGGTCTAGTACAAGTCATAGCATACATGATAGAGCCTATTGCAGAAGCATAAGGTACTCTACTCATGCGCTCTCTTTCCTCAGGAGTTGTCGCACAATCCTTCTTGGAAAGAGTAATTCCAGAACCTATCGGGGGATAGCCTTTCTTGAAATTTTCCATGTTGAACCGTTTTAGCACGGTGTTAATGTACATAGACTGGGACAGTCCCAAAAGCTTCTTAGATCTATCTCTATAGATCTTCATACCTAGAATGTAAGAAGCTTCACCCAAGTCCTTCATGGAGAACTGAGATGATAACCAGACCTTTATTCCTTGTAATGCTGCGACATCATTCCCGATTAAGAGAATGTCGTCAACATACAGTACTAGGAATACAATCACAGAACCATTAACCCATTTATAGATGCACGGTTCTTCTCCGTTCCTAACGAAGCCATACGATTTGATACACCTATCAAACCATAAGTTCCAACTTCGAGACACTTGCTTGAGTCCATAGATGGACCTCTTCAACTTACATACTTTTGATTCATCTGTGGATGTAAATCCTTCAGGCTGTATCATATACACCTCCTCTTCCAGCTCCCCATTAAGGAAAGCGGTTCGGACATCCTTCTGCCAGATCTCGTAATCAAAATATGCTGCCAAAGCAAGCATGATCCGAATGGACTTGAGCATTGCCACAGGGGAGAAAGTCTCGTCATAATCGATACCATATCGCTGACGATACCCCTTGGCAACCAGACGGGCTTTATAGGTCTCTACCTTCCCATCTGCGCCCCTTTTCCTCTTGAAGATCCATTTACACCTGATGGGTTTTATTCCTTCAGGCGGATCAACCAATGTCCAAACATTGTTGATTTCCATGGACTCAATTTCGGATCGCATTGCTCCAAGCCATGCCTCAGAGTCAGATCTCTGAAGTGCATCCATATAGGTGATCGGATCCTCATTGTTCTCATCGAGCTCAATGGGATCGCCGTCCCGGACCAAGAAATCGTAGTATCTGTCCGGCTGACGTGGTATTCTATCGGATCTCCTAATGGGTTCTGGGTGTGATTAAATCACAACCGGTTCTACGATGTCCTTAGAGTGTGCAGGTTCTTCTATTGGCTGAACTTCATCAAGTTCAACTTAGAGGCTATAGTTCCTTCTCCAAGGAACTCCTTTTCCAAAAAGATAGCTCTAAGAGCAACGAACACCTTTTATTCATTCTCCATGTAGAAGAAATACCCTTTGGTTTCCTTAGGATAACCAATGAATAAACACCGATCAGACCTTGGACCATGTTTGTCTGAGTCTAAATGCTTTACGTAAGCCGGACAACCCCAGACCCGAAGGTGTGAGATTGAGGGTTTACGTCCATTCCACATCTCATACGGAGTGGAGACAATAGATTTACTTGGAACATCATTTAATAAGTAACAGGCTGTCTGAAGTGCATATCCCTAAAAGGATAGCGGCAGAGTTGCAAAGCCCATCATGGATCGAACCATGTCCAACAAGGTTCGATTCCTCCTCTCGGACACACCATTCAACTGTGGTGTTCCTGGAGGAGTCCACTGAGAGAGAATTCCATTCTCCTAAAGATATGTCAAAAATTTACCAGATAAGTATTCACCACCTCGATAAGATCGAAGGGTTTTAATACTTTTTCCAGTTTGCTTTTCTACTTCATTACGATTTTGTTTGAACATTTCAAACGACTCAGACTTATGTCTCATTAGGAAGACATAACCGAACCTTAAAAAGTTGTCTGTAAAAGTAATAAAATATTTGTATCCTCCTCTGGCACTAACTTTCATCGGTCCACATACATCAGTATGTATTAGACTTAGAAGTTCTGTAGCCCGTTCACCTTTTCCAGTAAAAGGTGACTTGGTCATTTTACCAAGTAAACAGGATTCACAAGTGGGCAGTGATTCAGAATCACTGACCTCGAGGAGTCCATCTCCTCACATCTTGTTTATCCTATTTTGGTTAATATGACCTAGCCTACAGTGCCAAAGATACAAATCATTGACATTATCTAATCTTGGGCATTTGCTAGAAGTGTACATTACACTAACAAGCCTTGATAGTACGTATATGCCATTATTTAATCTAGCTTTCATTATGACAGAGTTATTCAAAATAACATTGCAAAAATCTCCTTTTATTGATAGTTCAAAACCACAATTGGCCAAAAGGCCTATAGAGATTATGCTCATAATGAAACTAGGACAATAGTGACAGTCGACTAGTTCGACAGTACAAGACTCAAAGACAAGACGCAGGACTCCGACCGCCAGTACTGGAACACGATTTCCATTCTCGATGCTCAGAAACTTTTCTCCATCTTCAAATCTTCTGCTAACTTGAAGTCCCTGTAACATATTGCAAACATGAATTGGACTACCAGTATCCAATACCCAGTTAGCAGTATCAACAATAGAGTAATTACAAGGTTTTATCATATAAATACCTTGTTCAGCAGACTTTTGCTTTCTCGGCCTGTTCGGATCAAGGGACGCAATATAAAGAGGACAGTTCCTCTTCCAGTGTCCCTTCTTCTTGCAGTAAAAACACTCTGTAGAAGACTGATCTGCCTTATACTTCCTGGTCTGACTAGGGCCAGGAGCATTCTGCACCTTCTTTCCCTTTTTATTTGTTTTCTTCTTCCCTTTCTTAAAGGGATGACGACCTCTACTATCTCCCACTAAATTCACCACCCCCTTATTCAGTTGGTGGTCTTTCTCGAAAGTCTGCAGCAACCCCAAAAGACCATGGTAGTTGACTACAGGCTTGTTCATTCTATAATGATCGAGAAAATCAAGATAGGAGGAGGGAAGAGAATTCAGGATCGCATCCTTGCCGAGCTGCTCGTGCAAGGGGCATCCGAGTTTGCCCAACTTTTCAATCAGCTCGATCATGTACAATACATGATCAGAGACTGAACCGCCATTCGGCATCTTGGAATTGTAGATGGCACAAGACACTTTATACCATTCTACATCATCCGGGGTGCCAAAGGATTCCTTCAACTTTTGAAGGATTTCATCAGGTTGGGCCAACTCGAATTTGCGACTGAACTCGTCATTCATCGCCACTAACATAATGCATCGGACAGTAGTCCGATTAGAGACCCACTTCAGATAAGCGTCTCTGACCGCACTCCGTGCATTAGCGGGAGGGATTTCAGGTGCTGGATTCGTTATCACATAGAGGATCCGTTCATGCTCCAGAACGATTCTCAATCTTCGATACCAACTATCGAAGTTGTGACCCTTTAACTTCTCGTTGTCGAGAAGTGACCGGAGCGATAAATTGGAAGACATCTGAAAAGAAAATAAGACCAAATTAGTGTATGAATTAATAATTTAGCCAAAAGACTTGGACTTTAGTCTAAAGGTTTCTCCCACTAATTTTTCAGATTGGTAGCCTCTAACTCCAATCCGTGAAAACACTTTTTCAAGTGGGTACTGAAATCCAATAGGCCATGCATGATCCCGACTTTGGCCAGCTCACCCATACGATCCTAAAGGTAGGTTCATAAACCAATTGTTTCCCTAAACAATTTTCAGTATTTCATTTTGCCCCAGAGAACACCCCAATCAGCCTTGGGGCCTCCTATTGCGGGTCTCTGGTTAGGTCCAACCATTAAAATGACAAATCCAATGCTTCTAGCTAACTAAAGACCAAGCCCGACTTTGGCCGGCCCACCTGGTCCCGTTAAGGAGGTTGCACTGAACCATCATCGATCAGATAGAAATTCCAGTCGCCGGATGTACACCCGTTCTTTGGAACTGCCAATGCACACCAAGCTAGTGGACACATTTCTATCCAACTTAATGGGAGGCTAAGACACTGTCAACTCCTTGACTTAGTCTTTTTAAGGACCTAATAATTTTTAGAGGATTTTGAATTATGACAGAAGAAAAGACAAGGACATGGATCATCCTCCCACTGAATCAATCAGATTTCAAGAGAGTTGAAATAAATCAACAAACGACCCATGGGCACCTATAGATCAGTCAGACCGATCAACCTGGGTGACATGGGTTAACTCGAGTCATTGAGCTTTTCCAATCAGTTCTGGTCGACTCGACTAGCCAGGTAGGTGAGATCATGGGTGAGTATCTGCCATTAACCATCTTTCCTAGACACCAACCAAGTTGGCCAGGAAAGAGGTAGCCTTATACAACCATGATCACAATGCCAAACCTACCTCGACACCAGTCAATTTACCAGACTCGATCAGACTAGCCTAAAGACTCGGGCATCCACTGAGCCACTAATTGGAATCATTTTAGATGTACGAATCAACTAATCTAACTATTAGATAGGTCTAAAGAAGGGCCTTAAACAACTTTTGTTTAATCTTCTTGTAATCCGGTTCAACTAAACTTAGGTCTAACCCAGTTATGGACCCAACTAGTCAGCTAACCCAATTAACCCAAAATGGCTTATGCAAATTTGATTAGATTTCATAAACCTAAATTTTTTTTTTTAATAAGCCAAACTCTTAATTAAAATAATTTTTAATTAAGTCTCTATGTAAAACAATTTTACATAACTAAAAAATCATGCATCAAGATATTTTACAAATAATTTATATTTATATAAAACATGCCTAAAACATGTATCACCAAATTAAAATAATTTTTAATTTTAATATTCTTTAAGGATCCTTCTGAAGAGGCCAACACAGACGATCCGCATCGTGTCAAAGACACACGATCATGGTGAAGGTCTCAACTAGGTTCCAAAAAGAAATCAGGATACATTTTTTAGATTAAACTAATTTTAATCTATTAAACATGCATACTAGATTAGATTACACATGCAACCTGCTCTGATACCACTGAAAGAGAACGATGCAGGTGGTTTGATATGATCCTACACTAGGCATGCAAACAGCTGCGGGAGCAGAATGGATTTTAAAAACTTTTTTAAAAATCCGCGCAGCGGAAATTTGCTCTGCCTAGAAACTAATCTAATTCTAGTTGCAAATAGGCATGTATGATGATATAAAATATTTGCAAAATATTTGAATTAAAAATTCTATTCATGCATGATTAAAAAACAATTTATTCATACCTTATTCCAGCTGGAATAACTCTGGGATAAAGCTGGAATAGGCTGGAATAGCTGGAATAAAACTATTCCAGCCTTCTTCTTCCTTAGGCTAAAAATAAACTCTATTTTTGGCTTGAAAAATGGCATCGGAACATCACCTTCCGGACCTCCATTTGCTCTCAAATTTCAGCAGTGGTAACTTGGACAAGAGGTCTTTGATCTCCAATCGAAGAACTGCAAGAAAATGTTAGCCAAAAAATGTAAAAATCCATCAAAGTCTGCTGCCAGATTTTCTGCCGCAGAACAGGATAGTAGACTTCAGCTTCGCGTTAGGAGCAGCTGTAGGTGATCCAGCTCGCGTGGCTTGCTCCCAGGAGTAGAAGTATACTCCCTCTAGAGGGTAGACGTGCTCGGGGCTCTCTGATCCCTCTCCACACACGGTGCTAGCCGCTGGAAGTGAGTTGATCACGGTGGATTGCAGCAACTCTATTTTGCTGCAGTCTTTGAGTTGAGCATAACAAAAGAGCAAAGAAATGGCCCTTCAAAACACTCTCTCACACTCTCCAAATCCCACCCTAACTCGTACAAACACTAAGCTCTCAAAAACGGGAGAAACCTTGCCCCAGAAAATTTTTGGATTGCTGTTGCACGGTGAAAGAAGCCGCCTGAAACAAGGCTTGGGCATTGGTATTTAAAGGCAGCTGGGAGAGGGAGACAGGGAGGCTAGGAGAGGGAAGGGCAAAAGGCTGCGTTACACCCACAATAAATAGGGATTTAAGGCAGCCGATGGAGGAGAGGAAGGGACGCCAGCGCACGGTGTTGTTTGGCCTTCGGATGTTTGGTTTTCTCCAAACGCTAATACTTCTTTCCAGCATAAAGAAGTATTCCAACGTGGAAACCGGTCCAAGGGAGAAAACACCGATTCAAAAATTGGTCCAAGCCATTTGGTTCAAACCCATTTAAAACCAATTGGTCCAACCCAATTTAATTTGGTTCAATTGGTTCACAACCAATTAGAGGCCGAAACGAGCTCCGAATCAGTTCAAAACTGATTCAGAAAAAACCTGGCGCAGTGCTGGTCAGCCCAGAATAATTTCTGGTTGACACAGATAAGGGCAAGATGGGGAAAAGAGTGCTCAAAAATACTGTGACCATAAAACCGAGATGATTCCCAATCGTAATCGGTATCCAGATCAGATAGTAATCCTCTGTGGCGTGTGACCTCATAGGTTCGAACCTAAATGGTAGCACTAGAATAATTCTAGTACCAGCACAGGAAACTATCTAGCAATGGGTCCCGGCGTCCTGATAGGTTAAAGATGCGGGAGCAAACTATCGAACCTCTAGCATATGGTTACCGTATAATTCATCCCTTTGACCTCTAATGCTCAGGATGACTGAGATTGGGCTACCAACCCAGACTAAGTCAGTCGACTACGTGTCTCAACCTTGCAAGCCCAGTGACTCTTCACTAGGGCTACCCCGGCCGAGGATTTGCTAAATTGAGATACTGCAAGTCATTCAATCCAAACTGCTTGGACAGGTCAATTCCATCTTGGTCCATCACTGCTCCATAAGTACTTGCCTGTACCCAGAAACCTTCCGTCACCGGATTAAAAATTCGGGTAGTCCGGCACCAAAGTACAGGGAGTTGCTTGCAAGCTACCGTGATGACCTCAGGTCAGAGGGACACATATACCCATATCCAATCTTGAGTATCCCTTTAGCAGAAAGGGGCTGCACGGAGTCACGTTCAATAAGATATTATATATCCCACTTGCAGATCACATCAGTGTCACCACACTCATTTGGTCAAGAGGACAACCAAACGATTTGAACTACAACAACCTATACTTGATATATTGCCGTCCAGTACAGTATATCCTTTGGTTGTGAACAGGGTTTAAGGACCACTCGATACATCCTCTTTGTATCGAAGTCAGTGTAGTCCTAAGGACTTCATCACATGGAAAGAGTTCATTTCAGGGAAATATAAAATGTGATGAGTTGCCAAAAAATATATTTTATTAATTCAAAGAAAGAGTACAATACTGAGCTCAACCGCCTACAACCCAGGTGATTGGCTTTGGGACACAATTCCCAACAGCGATCACTAGTACATGACCAGTTTTGGTATGTGGAGTCAAGATCTAGTCTTCCGGGGCTAACCACGGGCTGATCGTGGCCATAGGCAGAGGGACTAGGAGAGTAAAGTAAATGGTTGGCCATACATAGTTATGTTGTCCAGTAATTGAATATGCATATTAATGTGAAGTTGTATTTTATTTTAACGTGAGCTGATTGTTCTATGATATATGATTTGTATATGTTTGCAAATTATTGTTGACAAATTTATGCATATATTAAAGATAATGATAACTTACTAGAACTGAAAAAACTCCCCCAATTTTTTATATTTTTTTTATAAATTCAAAAATAAATTAAGCTTTGGGACTAGTCAGCAAGGAGTTAGGGTTTCGGTGTTAATCCCTAGTTTATGTTTATCTTAAATTTTAGTTGAACTTTAATTACACTATATCTTGGATTTTTAGTTAAACTTTATCTACTTATTAGTTTTGATGGAAAACTTTAGAAATAAATAAATAATTAGTAAATTTATTTTCTATCACTGCCTAGATATTGTTTTGAAGGATAGGTCTTGCATTTTCATTGGGAGTGAAGCCTTAGGAGATATGGTTGTCAGTCATATGCCTGGCTCGGGCATTGTGTCAGGGCTTGATAGATTTAATGGTATCAAAGCAAAGGTTTAAGATCAAGATAATTTAGTAAATGAGAGTGAGATATAATTAGGATTTTAATTGAATATTCTAAACTAATTGTCAATACTAAAAGTTTATTTATTTATTTTGATAGATATATGCTATAGTTCCAAAGATTTTGCTAAGTATAGAAGGCTTACCGAATAAAATATTATATTAAACTTTCTTAGCTTAATTTTTGGAAGAATATCATTGAGTTTGGACAATGGATATATGGAGGTATATTTTGAGTTATATTACGGATTTGATTTATTTGGAAATCTAATTTTGATATAATTACAGATTATGATATAAGTGATTAGAAATTAACTTGATGATTATTAAGGCATGACTGAATGATATCGAAGCCTGGGTTATGATTAGTTAGGACTATGACATAAATGATTATGATATGCTTTGAGTGATATTAAAATTTAGGTTATGATCACTACGGACAATGACTTAAGAGATATTTGAACTTAGTATTATGATAAATCAGGATATGATAAAAGTTGCAAGAATGGATTTGAAGTTTAGATTTCTAATCTCTAGGTATTATGCATAAGATCTGGCATATGACTAGCATAAAATTAAAGGGGAACATGATTTTTTTATCTCTAATATAAGTAGTGAGATTGATCTTGGATGAGGATAAAAAGGTTGAATAATTTATACTATTTGATCATGATAAGTAAGCATATTATGGATATTGATGAGCTGGATAAGATGTGTCTTTATCTCTGATAAATGGGTTTGACCAATCTTTAGAAGTGTTGGCTGGAAGTATAGTGTGTTATGTTGAATATGTATGTTTAATTATTACTTGAATGACTTTGGAAACCTAAACTTGGTATGGATGAAGATCATGATGGCATGCAAGTTTTATGTTAATTACTGAATTATAAATTTTGGGATTATTGCAAGAAGATGTTTAGGATGTAGGTTATGAAAGAGTTTAATGATATTAAGAAAGATAATTTTTCGATGAATCTATATGGGGGTTATTATTGGGATTATATAATAGAAAATGTATTTGGGATAATGCATAGATTTGTAATTTGCTATTAGTAAATTAAATGATATTATTTGGACATGGCATGTATATCTTGGTAGAATGTTTGATGGCATATATTAACAGTTTTAGATTGGATTACTTGATCTTTCGTATATATGTTGGAGATTATTGGATATGTTGAACTCCAGGTCAAATTTAAGATTTATAAGAAGATTTAGATTACCTTGCTACTGATGTTGCATTGAATGAAGAAATGGGTATTGGAAGACTTTTATGGGTTTAATCTATAAGGGATAATATTTTAGATGGTTTATTAATTGATGCTAAGAATCATGGCAAGATTATTTTATGAGCAATAATATGATTGATCCTATTCATAAGAGTATTGATTTAAAGTCATTTACTTTGTTAGGATTAATGTTAACTTTTCAAGAGAAAAGTTGATCCTGATTGTCTAACTGAATTATCAAGGAAAGCATAAATAATTCATATTTGGACTAGAATTATTGATGTCTTAAATGGATGGTACAAATTTAGGTAAAGGCTTTAAATGTAGAAGATGGATCAAGATTTAAATTTGATGTGATATGCTCAAGGCATAGTAAGAATAAGAAAATTTAATAGTTTTGACCTCATTTTATTTAAAATATTTGAAGGTTGGATTTTTTTAGATTCTAATAAAAAGTGATATCCTTGTTAGGAATTTACTTAACGAAATTAGAAGATTTGAAAATTTATATAAGAGTACATAGCGAAAATATGGTAGTTTAAAATTATTTAAAGTTTGAAAATAATATTGATTCTTTAACTTGAAGAGTCTATGCAAGCCAAGTATCCCAGCTATTTCATAAATCAGGTATGTTAAATTTTGAGGCAAAAGTTTTTTTGTAGGAGGAGAGAATGTGAGAACCGGGCTTTTTGGGCCAAAGTTGGCAGGCCTAATCGACCTCAACCCAACACGAGAAAAAAAAAAATTCACCAAAATAGGGGGATCTCATTCCCCTATTTGTTTGATTGAAATGATTGCTAGAGAGTGCGTAAGGGACTCATGGGAGTGCCGGAGATTGTTGGCTTTGGCTCCTTAATTTTGATGAATAACAAAATACTAGTATGTTTCAATTGGAGTATGAATTTCAGGCCTTAGGAACATCAATTTTTCCAACAATAAGGTATCAAGTTTACTAATTTGAGAGCAAGAAGTTTCTCACATTTGTTTGAGTGTTTCACCTTGGAACATTGTCAAAACAACTTCTTTGGCCTTCATGAAGAACCACCAAATGGGTTAATAGACCACTTGTTAAGGAATTCAAGTTTGGCATGCTTCTTTATTAATTCATAAAAAGAATACAATACTGAGCACAACCGCCTACAACCCAGGCGATTGGCTTTGGGACACAATTCCCAACACATTATCAGCATGAGTTAAAGCTTAAATGAAGTTTGAGTTAGCCCTCTACACTCCAGCCACTCTTCATGAAACCTTCCACAAGGCTGTACTACTTGAGGAAGCTATCATCCTTGGAGCCAAGAGGTTGACTTGTCAAGCTGGATTGTTCCTTTTTTTTTTTGGTAAGTAGATTGTCCACTAATTACCAACATGAAGAAGCCCTTACACATCCAAGGCAAACCAGCATGAGTTAAAAGCTGCCAATCAACCTAAGCTTTCTGAAGTTTGCTATGCAAGTTCGACATGGAGCAAGTTTGTTGGCTTAAGTGTAGTACTTCCAAATCTTGGAAAGCCAGAAAAAGAGCCATGGTGATGTCTCCAGTATTCTAGGACAAGTTAGAGTTCTAGAGCTAGGACCGGTTTGGTCCTAGGATGGAAGTTTGGCCCTCCATGGACTTGAGATCCAGGATAATAGATTTTGAGGGGGGTTAATCCATATTGGATCGGATTTAAGTCCAAGTGGGTGCGAGAGTAGGTTAACTCATCGGTGTAATAGGCTTGGATGAGTGCTCTTCAAATTGGATTAGCCTTGGAAGAATTAGAGTTAGGTTTAGGTTTGTATTTCTAGTCCTATTTGGATTAAGATAGTCCTTTAGTCTATAAAAGGGTACCTTATATAAACCTAACTTGAAGGAATAAAAGAATCTCTTTCTCCCTGACCTTTTCCTCTCTCCCTAATTTTCTAGCCACCCAAGGAGCAATAGCAAAGAGCTTTCACGTGTGCCCCTCTTCCTTGGAAGGGGGTGCATGGAAAACTAGCACTTAGGGCTATACATAGGAGAGAAACCATTTAACTTGGAAGTCTCTCTCCTAATGGGATCCAGGTGCCTAAACCCCTTATGCCTAAGGAGGAGAGCATGGAGGGCTGATTTCATGATGAAAAAGGAGAGGAGATGTGCTCTAGAAGAAAGAATTAGAGTGCGCATGCAGAAGTTCTTTATGTGGTATAATGGTTTGGTGCTAGGAGTTTGAGTCCACTACGACTCTCGCTCCCAATGCCCAAAGGAAGTTTCACAACTAGGAAAGGCTTATGATTTGATTAGGGATCGAGATAGAAGGTGTGAATAGGAAGTTGGAGGTGGGTTTTAGTCCAAGAAGAGTACAAACCATCATATTGGAAAAGGCTGTTGCAGGAAGATGTTGCCAGGAATCCCTATCAAACTTGAACTCCATCTCATCCAGGTTTTTGCTCTAGATCTTCAAGCCCCAAGGTACCACACCCCTAGCCCTGGTTCTTAGGATGTTTGGGGATAGAGTTTGATATTTGGAGATCCATCCGAGGTCCAGTAAATCGGGAAAACATGAACTAGGTCGCTGTAGCAGGGTTCTTGATGTGCAGTGATCTTAGGCTTGATCGTAGACTATCCAAATGGTTTTCAAATGATATGAAACTTGGTAGAGTGCTTTCTCACTAGTATCCTTGGTCCATGCACGAGCATGGTGGTCATAATAATTGGTATCAGAGCTAGGTGAGTGTGGAAGGGAGGAATAGAGTGCTGCATCAATTTTGTTCTAAATAGACAGAGCTTTTTTTACTCTCTTACTGGTCTCAAGTTTCCAAAACTTGGAGAGACTCCTACACGAGGTAGGAGGTGAGGAGAGGAGCCCCTGGAGGTCATGTTTCAAAGATAGGAAGTAGGGAAAGGGATCCAAGAAGGGTCGAAAATGGTTGCTGCAATTCTGTTCAGGTTTGCTAAAATCTGCATCTATTCCATAATATGCTTTGGATCTACCTTTTTTTATTGTGGTTTGGCCAACCAGGAGTAGCAGGTTGAAGGTGGAGGTTGAGAGGCTTAACATGAAGGGAAGCTTTCCAGGGTGGAAGGTTTCGATGGCAGATTTTTTGGTCCAACATGGGCTGGATCTAATCTTGGAAGAAAGGCTGGGGTGTATGATGAACTTGCAGTTGAGTTCTCTAGTGAAGATGGTAGAAAGGGACTGGTTTTTTGATGGATGAGGAGTACTTAGCATGCTAAAGGAGAGGTTCCTCAAGGAGTTATGATCATGGTGGAGCTAAAGAAGCAACTATATAGCCTTCAGATGCAAGAAGGTAGGGAAATAGTTGGGATACCTTCAGCAATTCGACCATAGCAGGATTTGCAGAGCCTTGGAATAATGGACATGGCTGATTTCTAGAGGTCGTTGCTGGTTCAGAGGATGAGGAGGTCCTCTTGGGTGTTTCAGAGAGATCTGTAGAGCGCAGAGGATCCAAAATGGGAGCAACGATGGTGAAGGTACAGTAGGAGGACTATTATGATAGCTTTGAATTGCCAACCTTAGATTTTGCTTTTTCTTCTATAGGGATACCAAGAGGAGTCATCATTTAGGTGGAACACTAGTCAGAGGTACCTCCACAGGTGAAGGGAGGTTTGGCATGGTTCAGGCTGAGAAGTGCAGGGAAAGGCACCAATTCCAGTACCAGTAGCGATGATGCACTATACGGGTTGATATAGGAAGTACAGGCACCGGAGAGGCATGACTCTATGAAAATCATGTTAGATAGTTTGGTTGCAGTTAAAGATGATCTGGATACCTAAGAGGAGGCTAAGGTGAGCCCCGGGAGAGATAGGTGGGTCTGAGCCAGGACAAATAAGTTACAACCCCCTAGGTAAAGCTGAAGCGATGGTTGGTATAGGTGTAGAAGAAGAAGACATCAACATAACATGAGAATACTTGGATACAAGCAAGAATCTTCAATCAAGCAAAGGCAGTCATCTCAAAGGTCTCCAAGACTAATGAAATTGGCATTAGCATTGGAGTTTGTACAAGGAGCTGTCAAAGTGTGCAACGGTAGTGCGGCGACAACAAGATCGTGCAGATGGATCACACGAAGTATAACAAGACTTGTGGGCACCAAGATGAAGATTATTGGCATAGGTATTGTACTCTCAAGTTTTGGGAGGCCTAGAATATGGTGATGGTTTCAGGATTCTAAGATAGGTTAGAGCCCTAAGGCTAAGACTAGTTTGGTCCTAAGATAAAGGTTCGGCCCTCCACGAGCTCGAGATCCAAGATATTAGATCTTAAGGGGGTGTAATCCATGTTGGATCGGATTTGGATCCAAATGTATATGAGAGTGGATCAATTCATGAATGTATATGGACTTGGATGAGTGCTCTCCTAATTAGATTAACCTTAGAAGAATTTAAGTTAGGTTTAGGTTTATGTTGCCCAGTAAGCAACCCAAGAGGGGGGGTGAATTGGGTTTCTAAAAAATTAAATACAAGTGTGCACTAATTCAATAAACAACTTAAGTGCAATGAGATACAATAGTAATATGCTCTTAAAGAGATGCAGTGGAAATTTGAAAGTAATAAATGTAAGAGCAAGAGAAAGAGAGAGAGAGACATATAATCACAAACACAATCCAAGTATAATGGTTCGGTGCTTTCCAATGCACCTACATCCACTCTCCAAAGTTCACTTGGGAATTCACTATAATCTTCATTAATTACAGTCAATTAGTTTTCTGGGTTCACTAATCAAAACCCGACTTATTTTCACAAGGCTCATAAGTCAAAACCTCCCTTGGTTTTTCGGGCTAACCAAGAACCTAATTGGTTTTAAGGCTCACCAACAACCTCCTTGGTTTTCAAGGCTAACTAATAACCTCCTTGGTTTTTCAATAGGCTAACCAAAAACCTTTACAACAAAGATATAGTTAACGTAAAGCAACAAGAAAAGCTTTCTTAATAAAAGCAGATATCTCTTTGAAGCTTTAAGGAATTGATGTCTTCAACTTGATGAAGCCTCAATCAATGCTAAAAAATGTTGGACTTGAATGCTCTTGAAGGCTTTGAATGCTTTGAGACTTCTCTTTGCTTGAAGGTATTGCTCTCAATGAATGGGAGTGAATGCACTTCCTTTTTTTTTTCTTTTGTTGATCCTCTTGTGTTTAGATTTGATTTGAATCACTTAAATACATTTCCAAGGCCTCAAAATCGGTTTATGGTCATTAGATACGAAAAACTAGCCGTTGGGAGCCAAGAGGGTCGAGTTTTGTGTTTGAAAAACTAGTCATTACTGTTTCAAGAACTCCAAGTATCGACACTTCAAGCTGTGAGTCGACACTTAAGGTCAACGCTTATGTTCCATGAGTCGACACCAAGTCAAATATCTTCCTTGAAGCTCTCTGAAATTCTCAGATGAGCCGACACTTCTTCTGGTGAGTCAACACTTGACATCCATGAGTCAACACTTTAGTCAAGTCTTCAATTTCAGCAAGTTCTGTATCAAAATTTTTTTAGGCCTTGAGCCGATCCTTGAGTCGACACCTTGAGTCGACACTTGACTGGCATGAGTCGACACTTCAGCTATACCATCTGACACTCTTTCTACATACCGGCTTGAGTCGACACTGTAACTGTCATAAGTCGATACTTGAGTTGTGAGTCGACACTTGCTGAGATTTCTTCAAAAACCATTGAACCTCTATTGAAACCAATTTTGTGCTAGAATAACCAAGTCCTTTCAAGCAATCTTCAAGTACTTAAGTCCATTTAAAACTGATCTTTCATTCATGGAAGGGACTTCTTCATTTTGACAAGTAATCAAATCTTGTTGAATTGATGAGTACATTTTTCTATAAAAATATACTTTAAAGAAATAGTTAGTACTCAACTTCTACATAAGTATTTTGTTTATTATCAAAATCAATAACAGAGTCAACAGTCTCCCCCTTTTTGATAATGATAAAACCTTTAAGTATAAATCATATAATAAGTTTTTAAAAGAAATTTTCAATATGCATAAGGCTTATTGCAGTATATATTCAATAAAGAAAGATAAGAGATAATTTTAAAAGCTCATTTGAATAAAATTTGAACTAATAGTATCGAAGCTAAAAAGGAAATTCATGTATCATGATACTCTAAAGAGAACATGCTCAAGAATAATAAATTCAGCAATGAAATAAGATAAAAGTAATCAAAGAAGAATTTTGAACAATAGATTGAAGATTATAAATACTCCCCCTCAAGAGGTGATTCAAAAAATTGATTTTCAAAGATCTTTCAAAGGCAAAAAGCTAAAATTAAACATCTGAAATTAAGCATTTTGCAAGAAATTTTAGCGAAACAGATTTTGCAATCCAAAGGAGGGATTACTCTCCCTCACTCAATGCTTAAAATATTTTTCTCAAACATAAATGATTTTTCATCTTATCTTCATTGCACAAAAAATATATATACCTTTCATCTCCTTCATCTTTTATACTTACCTACCTTTCATCTTATCTCTCCCCTTTATCTTTTATACTTACCTCTTCCCCTTTTTGTCAACATTAAAAAGGAATAAGGAAATTAAAACACTAAAATTAAGTAATGTAATTCATTCATTCAGTGGAGATATCATCCAAAGACATAGGTATGAAGTAGAACATTTCAATCATTCATAATGTTTCATACATTGATACAAGTTTGATACATAAAAGTAAGTAAACATAAAAGTATACAGGTAGTATAGAAATATAAACTAGATAATCATAGAGGCTATCCTAAGCACGGTCCTCGTCATCCGAGGATCCATTCTCGATCGATCCTGTATCAGTAAAAACACGGGATCAAGGCCACATAGATTGAAGATCACGAAGACAGGTCCTGGTCGGTCTCGATGGACAACGATGGCCTCGTCCTCTGCATCTAACATAGGTCCTGCCTCTAGCTAGTGTAGAAGAGGTAGAAGCTATGTCAGCAGCAAGAACAAAACTAACAGGAATGGCAGTATGAATCAGTGTATGATCAAAGATAGGACCTGAATCAAGACGATGAAAACTAGGAGTATAAAATCTTAGTTCCCTAATAAGGGAAGATATAGCAATGGGAGAGAATGAATAATAGGTGTATCAAAATCTAAAGATATGATAGGAGTAGGTGTTGGAATGGAAGTGTAATCAGCATGTCTGGAGAGAGGAGTGGGTAAAATAGGAGTCTGGAAAGATAAACTGGATGGATCATGAATGGAACTCCTAGAAAGGTCAGCTGCTATCTCCGGTACTGGCTCTGTCATCAAATCTGGAATGTCAAAGTCATCTAAGTTAGTCACATCATCATCCAAAATTGGTCCAAGAGTAGGTGGTGCTGGAGCTGAATCAGCTGGAGCCAAAGTATCAGGGGCTCTGCTGGAAGAGGGTCTACCCAAAGCAGACAGAATGGCAGAGATCCCATCTCTCAGTCCTCGATGGATCTCTCTCATCTCCACGTGAAACCTGTCGACTCATTGATGAATGATCATGACCTCAATCTTAATGCGAGCGACCCTGTCCTCTAGACTCTCTGAAACTCCAAGGATATCTGACCGTGCTGGCTCAGGCTGAGGAGCTAGCTCTGGCTACGCTAAAGGCTCGGGCTGTACCTCAGGCATTTCAGTGGATGGCTCTGAGGGCCCTGCCTCACCTGAAAAGATGCGCTCCTCCTTTACTATATCCTCATCTCTGTTAGTGGCCTGACCAGATATGCACCATCTCCACTGGCCTTTGACAAGCTGGTACCCCATCCGATGAAGAGATCTGATGTCATAGACATCAGTATGCAGTAGCTACCGGTAGGGCTCATCATCCATCACTACTCTATAAGCTCTAAACAATAAAGTCAAGCCCATCCCGTAGGGCAAATACAATCTCTAGCCGATAGATGCCTCCATCAGCTGATGTACCATGAGTACCGGTACACATACAGGAGTGTGTTGTACCAAGGAAACTATCACTAATAGCTCCCGTTCTGTGATCAAGTCGAAATGATCGATCTTCGATAGAAGAATCCGGGCTACTATATGATGCAGCAACCTCATCTCAGCATATAATCTCGAAGCTAAAATAGTGGCTTTCTCAGGTAAATCATCTATCTTGAAAATACAACGGAGACCACTGAATCCATCCACTAAACTGTCCACTACAGATCCTCTCATAGGTATGTCCCATACTCTACTCAGAATCTCTGTTGTCACTAGGACATCTCTGCCTTGCACCAAGGCAACCCATCCATCACTACCTCGGACGATTGAACCATAGAACTCTCGAATCAAACCCGGGTATATCAAGGAGCAAAATGACACCAATCCTGCATCCCTAAGTCACTGACCTATCCTAAACTACTACTGATCAATGAAATCAAAGTCTACATGACATCCTCCGATGATGGCCTTCGATCCCATGCGATTCGCTGCAGGAAAAAGAGGTCTGGCCAGAATCTCAGGCTCCACAGCTGCTCTAGCCTCATGTTATGCCTTTGTTCTCCTTCTTCTTGATTGGATGGTCTTGGATGTCGGACAACTTGCTTCCTAGGCCCCATTCTAAAGATTCAAGATTGAAATGCAAGAGGGGAAGAAACCTAGGGTTTCTACGGTGCAAAATCAAAGAAGAACGGGGAAAATGGTAGAACCTAAAGGAAAAACTATCCCAAATGAAGATTTGAGGGGTTTGGAGTTGAGATTTGGAGGGAAGATGTTGTTGGAATGGAATAGGGGGTGAGTCAGCTCAATTTGGAAGGAAAAAAATGAAGAGAACACTTCATTTTCCTATTTTTATCTTGATCTGTTGCCATTCAAGTGTTGACTCACGACACAGAGTCAGGTGTCGACACTTCCAGGTGTCGACACTTCGACTTAAAATCAAAAAAATAGGAAATGAAGCTTTGATCAAAGTGAATAGATTTCAATGGAATTCAAGGAGATTAAATATAATTAATAGCAAATTTGATCATTCAAGGGTTAAAGAATATGAAGAGATGGAAACTTTTAATTAAAAGGGTTGATGACCCCAAGTTCTCTTCTAATCATACTGAATCGATCTTCTTGGAGAGGTTTAGTCAATATATTAGCTAATTACATTTCAGTACTAACAAATTCAAGTATAATATCATTGCTTTCATCATGATTTCTAATAAAATGATGCCTAATTTCAATATGTTTACTTTTAGAGTGCTGAACAGATTTTTAGTTAAGCATATTGCACTAGTATTATCACATTTTATGGGTGTCTTAGTTAATTTGATTCTAAAATCTTCAAGTTGTTGCTTAATCCACAAGATTTGAGCACAACAACTTCTTGCTGCAATATACTCAGCCTCAGCTGTGGATAGTGCAACTGAAGTTTATTTTTTGCTAAACCATGAGATTAAGTTAACTCCAAGAAATTGGCAAGTTTTACTAGTACTTTTTCTATCAAGTTTACACCCAGCAAAATCAGCATCAGAAAATTCAATTAAATCAATCAATGAATTTTTAGAAAATCATAAACCGATAATAATTATACCAGATAAGTACCTAAATATGCACTTAACAGCCAACAGATGAGACTCTTTAGGATCAGACTGATATCTAGCACCATACAGACACTAAACCTTATATCTGGTCTACTAGCAATCAAATATAATAGAGCCAATCATTCCTCTATATAATTTTTAATCAATAGATTTACCATGTTCATCTTTATCAAATTTACAAGAGGGGCTCATAGTTGTACCTATTGACTTAGTAGTCTCCATCCTAAACTTCCTTAATATTTCTCTTGTATACTTAGCTTGGTTGATGAAGATTCCATGCTTAGTTTATTTGATTTGGAGTCTGAGGAAAAAATTGAGTTCTCTCATCATGCTTATTTCGAACTCTCCCTGCATAAGCTTGGCAAACTCTTGATAAATGATTTCATTTGTAGCACCGAATATAATATCATCAACATAAATTTGTAGTACTAACAAATCATTATTTTTCTTCTTTAGAAATAAAGTTGTATCAACTTGGCCTCTAGAAAATTCATTTTCAATCAAAAACTTGCTGAGTCTTTCATACCATGCTCGGGGTGCTTGCTTTAAATCATAAAGTGCTTTGTATAGTTTGAAAACATGATCAAGATGTGCATGATTTTCAAAACCAGGTGGTTGTTCAACAAATACTTCTTCTGCAATATAACCATTCAGAAAAGCACTCTTAACATCCATTTAAAAAAGTTTGAAGTTTACAAAACATGCAAACGCTAAAAGTAATCTAATGGCTTCAAGTCTAGTAATAGGTGCAAAGGTTTCATTAAAATCAATGCCTTCCTCTTGATTATAACCTTTAGCAACTAGTCTAGCCTTGTTCCTAGTAACAATACCATTTTCATCTAATTTATTTCTAAATATCCATTTTGTGCCAATAATTGAAATATTAGATGATCTTTATATTAGAGTCCAAACATTATTTCTTTCAAACTGATTTAATTCTTCTTGCATTGTATTAATCCAATTAAGGTCTTTTTCGGCATCTTCAAAACATTTTGGTTCAATTTGAGAAACAAAAGCAATATAATCATATTCATTTCTAATTGAAGATCTTGTTCTTATCCCTTTTGATGGATCACCTAGGATTAACTCCATAGGATGTCCATGAGCATACCTCCACCCCTTGGATAGATCTTGATGCTTTGGTTTGGATTGTATGGCTTCTTCTCTTTCATTTTTGTCTTGATCTTCTCTCCTTGTTGAGAAGATTGATATTCCAATATCGACTTCTTTAACTTTTCAGCACCTGCACATGCATCAGAAGTATCCTCTTTTCTAAAGGATTTATTAGCAGACTCTTCAAAGACTACATATACCGACTCCTCTACTACTAAAGTTCTCTTATTAAAAACTCTGTATACCTTGCTTGATGTAGAGTATCCTAAGAAGATACCTTCATCAGACTTGGCATCCAACTTTCCCAAGTTGTCTTTACCATTATTCAAAATAAAACATTTACAACTAAAAACTCAAAAATATTTTAAAGTTGGTCTTCTTTGATTCCAACGTTCATAAGGGGCTTTTTTTAAAATAGGATGAATTAAAACATGATTCAAAATATAACAAGCAGTATAAACTGCTTCAGTCCAAAAATATATTGGTAAATCATTTTTATAAAGCATAGTGCGAGCCATTTCTTCTAAAGTATGATTTTTCCTTTCTACAACCCCATTCTATTGAGATGTCCTAGGTGCAGAAAAATTATGTTCATTCCATTTTTTTATTGCAAAAAGTTTTCAAAATCCTGATTTTCAAATTCGAAACCATGATTACTACGAATGCAAAATACTGAAGTACCTTTTTCATTTGAAACTTTTTGGTAAAACTTCATGAATGTTGAGAATGATTCGTCTTTATGAGCAAGAAATAAAATCCATGTAAACCGTGAAAAATCATCTACTATAACTAATTCATATCTTTTATCTCCTAAACTAGATATTCAAGTTGGTCTAAAGAGATCCATATGGAGTAACTCTAATGGCCTAGTAGTTGTAACGAAACCTTTAGGTTTAAAAGATGTTTTTACTTGTTTTCCAAATTGGCATGCTTCACAAACTTTATCCTTTTCAAAACTAAGTTTTGGCAAATCTTTTACTAAATCCTTTTTAGAAAGTTTTGAAAGTAAGTACATGCTAGCATGACCTAGTCTATGATGCCAAAGCCAACTAGTCTCATTTATAGTAGAATTCATTGCCAACTAGGCATTCTCCATTTGGCAAAGATAGATTATCCAAATCTACTAGATATATATTATCATACCTTTTTCCAATGAATCTTTATTTTTATAAAGACTATCAATCATGCAAAAAGATGATTCAAAAATAACTTAAAAATTCTTATCACAAAATTGACTAATACTTAAAAGATTATGCTTTAAATCTTCAACTAAAAGTACATTATTGATACAAGTAGATGGGGTAATGTTAACCTTACCAGTACCAATGATATTTTCTTTACCATTATCTCCAAAGGTCACACTCCCTCCATTTATTGCCTCAAGAGAGGTGAATTACTTCACATCTCCTATGTTGACCCCTTGAATAATTTTGATGATAACAAAACATTGGAGTATGCAACAACTCTCCAAGTGCTTTACAAGTTTTTGAAGGATGATTTTATTGCTCAATTACAACTCCTACAATCTGAGTTTTATCATGAGTTGTGTTGTAAGTATGTCATGTAAAAAAGAGCCCAAAGAAAAAGTAAAGTAAAAATCATGAAAATGGGTTACTTTTGAGTATTTTTCAAGCTTAAAATTTCTTAGAAATTATTGTTAGAAAAGTTGGAGAGTCTCTTGAATGTTTGAAGACTTGTTGGATGATTTCTGGAGAAGTACTGAGAATTCAATATAAAACTCATCCAAGCTGACTCGAGTAAAAGGAGCCGACTCTTGTTCATGGCACGCATGAAGATTTCTGGCATGCAGATATCAGAGCCGACTCAAAGGAACTCGAGCTGACTCATCCAGAGTACCATTTCCTAAATCAGATAGGCAAGCCGACCCGAAGGAAGTCTGAGCCGACTCTATCATTCCACCAAACATCCGAGTCGACTCTTCAGAAGTTCGAGCCGACTCCTCCAGAGTCCAGAAAGAATAGTTCTGAGAGAACAGCCAAGCGAGCCGACTCTAATGAGAAGAGCTGAATCTTTCAAAGTACAGTTTTGAAGACCTGTGATTCCGAGCTGACTCGAACTAAGGTGAGCCGACTCTTCCAGAGTAAGGAATTAGAACACTGTGTAACCAAGCCAACCCGAATGAAACAAGGCGACTTAACTAGAACTTCTTTGAGGATCCAAGCCAACTCAAGGGATCCGAGTCGACTCGAAGGTTGATTCCAGGCAGGTAATGTCTAGTTCTAGAACACCATTTTTGAATTTAAAAAGTGCTCCAACGATCAAATGTTACATCCCAGTGGCCTACAATGACTAAAACCATCTAAGAATAGTACAAAACTCTTTAAAAGAGGGATTGGGATAACTTTTGAATGGTTAATGCTTGGTTAATGCTTAGTTAAACATTTATTGAGCTTTTGAGCAAGAGAGCACAAAAGAGAGCATTCAAGTCAGTCTTAAGTCTTCACCAACTCTCATTTGATGCTTGAAGCATACTTTGAAGAAGTTGAAGAAGCCATTGAAGTGCATTGAAGTGTAATTAAAAGGGCATCTCTCGAGCTACATCTACAACCATCAGACAATATCTGTTTATCATTTTGTTGCTTATTCTTTTCAATTCTTTTTCTGAATTGTTGGATTATTGGTGAGCTTGGTTTAAAAACCAAATAGGTTCTTAGTTAGCCTGTGTAAAATCAAGTGTTAGGTTCTTGGTTAGCCTGTATAAAACCAAGTGTTGGGTTCTTGGTGATCCTGCTAAAACCAAATGTTGGGTTTTTTTGGTGAGCTCGATTTAAAAATCAAAGGGTGTTGGGTTTGGATTGTGATCCCAGTAAAATAATCATACTGTATTCTTGTTAGAATATAGTGGATATCCCATGTGGTATCTTGGGTAGTGGACGTAGGAGCTGGGGTGCTCCGAACCACTATAAACCAGTTGTGTTTGCATTGTGATTTTTCTCCTTGCTTCTGCTTTTGCTTTAATTATCTAAATCAGAGCACCTAACACTTCAAAGAAGTTTTTAAAGAGCACATATCTGTTAAATTTTTTAAATTATGAATTCACCCCCCTCTTGGGAAAGCCACCTGGGCAACAACTAATATCAGAGCAGTGTCTCTGAATACAATTAGAGTAAAGATTGATGGCTCATCCCATGAGTACTTCCTTGGTCGAAGGCCAATCTACTAATAGACCTCCACTATTCACTGGCACGAATTACTCATATTGGAAAGCTAGAATGAAGATATACATTCAAGCTATCAATTTTCAATTATGGAAGGTCATTCTCAAGGGTCCACAAGTATCCATGATAAAAATTGATGGCATGGATGTCCCAAAGCTGAAGAGGATTGGGATGAACATGACATGAAAATAGGAGAATTGAATGCCAAAGCCATGAACTTATTATACTATACTTTGGATTCTAACGAGTTCAATCAAATTTCCACTTGCTCTTCTACAAAAGAAATTTGGGATAAACTCGAAGTGACCCACGAAGGAACTTCCCAAGTGAAGACTTCAAAAATTAATCTTCTATACATAATTATGAGTTATTTAAAATGGAACAAAATAAATCTATCTCTGCCATGTTTTCTTGCTTTATAAATATTATTAATGATTTGAAAAGTCTTGGCAAGGTCTACTAAAATGCTGACTTAGTATAGAAGATCCTTAGATCACTTCTGGACAAGTGGGACCCCAAAGTGACTGCCATCCAGGAAGCGAAAGATCTAAATACTTTACCTCTGGATGAACTGATGGGTTCTCTCATCGTACATGAACTAGCCATGCAGCATAGGACTGATGATGATCAAAAGAAGAAGAAAATAATTGCCTTTAAAGCTGCATTGGATTCAAAGAAACAAGATGAGGAATCGGAAGATGACTATAGCTCCTCCGAAGATGACTTAGAAGACAAAGACATTGCAATTGTCATGAAGAGATTTAGAAGATTTATGAGAAAGAAAAAAGAAAGTATTACAGAAAATTTCATAAGGGGAGCATAGCAAGGACAAGGATAAAGGAAAAGAAAAAGAAAATGATCAAATGCCCATCTGCTATGTGTTGGAAATTATGTCCCAAAGCCAATCACCTAGGCTATAGGCGGTTGAGCTGAGTATTGTACTCTTTATATGAATTAATAAATATTATTTTGGCAGCTCATCACATTTTAACTTTTTCCTGTAATGAACTCTTTTTCATGTGATGAAGTCCTTAGGACTACATTGACTTCGATATAGAGAGGATATATCGAGTGGTCCTTAAACCAGGTTCACGACCAAAGGATACATTGTACTGGACAGTAATGTATCAAATGTAGGTTGTTGTGGTTTATATCGTTTGGTTGTCCTCTTGACCAAAAGAGTGTGGTGACACTGATATGATCTAAAAGTAGTATATATGATATCTCATTGAACGTGACTCCGTGTAGCCCCTTTCTGCCAAAGGAATAGTCAAGATTGGATATGGGTATATGTGTCCGTCCGACCAGAGGTCATCAAGGTAGCTTGCAAGCAACTCCCTGTGCTTTGGTGCCAGATTACCTGGATTTCTAATCCGGTGATAGAAGGTTTCTGGATATAGGCAAGTACTTGTGAAGTAGTGGTGGACCAAGATGGAATTGACCTGTCCAAATAGTTTGGATTGAATGTCTCGCAGTGTCTCAATTTAGTAAATCCTCGACTGGGATAGTCCTAGTGAGGAGTCACTGGACTTGCGAGGTTGAGACATGTTGTGGATTGACTCAGCTAGGGTTGGCAGTCTGACCCTAGGTCATCCTGAGCATTGGAGGTCAAAGGGATGAATTATACGGTAACCATATGCCAGAGGTTCAATTGATCGCTCTCGCATCTTCGACCTATCCGGACGTCGAGACCCATTGCTAGATGGTATCTTGTGCTGGTACTGGAATTATTCTAGTGCTACTGCCTAGGTTCGAACCTATGAGGTCACATGCCATAGAGGATTTATCCCTGATCCAGGTACTGATTTATGATTAGAAATCATTTCGGTAACGGTTTCATTGAGCACACATTGAATTGACCCAGTTTTGGGTCGATCAAAATTGTTCGGGTCCACCGGGAATTGTTCCTGGATGACCAGGACTTGACCAAGTCTTTTATAAATTAGATTTTGATCTAATTGAATATTGAACCGATTTAGAACTGGTTTGGGATTTTTGAACCGGTTGTGAATCGGTTTCATGCTGTTTGACACATCAACACGGTAATAAAGGGCTTGGGCGAACAGGGAATATAAGAAGTCATTTTCTCCCATTTCCACTCGCATTTGGCTAGAAATTAACCCATGTTTATTGCTCTTCATTGCTTTGTTGAAGACGAATTTGATTCATTCTGAAACCTGCTACCTTTTCATATTCCCAGCAGGTCTCCTCGGCTCCCAAAAATCAGCATTTTCTTTGTTTCACACTGATTATATTTATGGATTGAAATTCACTGAGTGAGTGCACTTGTTTTTTGAGAGCTTCCATCGGTGATTTTGGGCCTGAGTTCTTTGTGAGAGATTGGGAGAGAAAGAGTTCCTTAATCCCTTGTTTTGTCGGTGCTCAAATTGGTGAAAGATAATATTATTTTGGAGAAAACGATCACATAATAGAGTGTTATGTTTTTCTTCCTCCCCTCTCACCATTTCAAGTGTTTTCCGGTGACTAGCATCGCACGAGAAGCTAGATTAGAGGAAGCCCAGGCATGCCCCCCTCTAGAGGGTGTTCTCTTAAGCACCTGTGAGCTTTGTGTTCCTCCATTGCTGCTCTTGGAGAAGAGGTAAATCAACATTTCAAACAATTACTGGAAAAAGGAGACAGGAATAAAGTTATTCCAGCTATTCCAGTAGTTATCCCTATTTTATTCCAAGCAGGAATAAGGTAAAATTTCTGGTTTTAATTTTCATGCATGCCTAGATCTAGGTTTATAAAAATGTTTATAAATATTACATGCCTATTTCATGCCTTCTTTTGCCTATACATGCATACTGAAAATGTTAGTCCTATGCGGAGTAGGTTTTTTCGCTGTTATTTTAAAATAGTTTTAAAATTCAAACCTACTCCTTGCCCTGTTGCATGCTTAGTGTAGGCTCTTGCAACCTCGTTTTTCTTTCAATGGTATCAGAGCCAGGTTTAGGTGTAACATATCTTGATTGCATGTATAGTAGATTAAAATGTTTAATCTTTACATATGTATCTGTATCTTAATCATAGGATTTGATTAGAAAGTACTTTTAGGAACCTAGTTGAGACCTTCACCATAACCGTGTGTCTTTGGCACGATGCGGTTCATCTGTATTGGCCTCTTCAAAAGGATCCTTTAAGGAAATCCAAGGAATTAAAATTATTTTAATTCAGATACATTTTTGGCATGTCTTACAAATTTCTTTTTGGCAATGTAATATTTATAAAAGAATATAACTAGATATGATGCATGAAATTTTTTATGTAAAAGGAGTTTTACATGTTTTAATTAAAATTATTTTAATTAAAATATTGGCTTATATTCAAACAATTTTGAATTGTATGATTAAATTAAATGACAAGTTATCTTAGGGTTTATGAAACCTAATGTCATTTAAATAAGCCAATTGGGTTGATTGGGTTAGCTGTCTAATTGGGTCTATATTTTGGGTTAGACCTATGTTTAGTTGAACTGGATAAAAAATTAGACTAATCAAAAGTTGATTAAGGTCCTTCTTTTAGAACTATCTAATAGTTAGATGAGTTAGTCCATTTATCTAAAATGGATCTAATTAGTGGCTCCGTGGAAGCCCGAGTCTTTAGGCTAGTCTGATCGAGTTTGGTAAACTGGTTGGTGTCGAGGTAGGTTTGGCATTGTGATCATGGTTGTATGAGGCTACCTCTTTCCTGGCCAACTTGGTTGGTGTCTAGGAAAGATGGTTAATGGCAGATACTCACCCATGATCTCACCTACCTGGCCAGTCGTGTCGACCAGAACTGATTAGAAAAGCTCATTGACTCGAGTTAACCCATGTTACCCAGGTTGTTCATCTGACTGATTGGTAATTTCCCATGAATCAATTGTTGAATTGATTCAACCCTCCTGAAAACTGATTCATTCAGTGGGAGGATGATCCATGTTCTTCTCTTATTCATCTGTCATAATCTAAAATCTTCTAAAATTATTAGATCCTAAAAAAGACTAAGTCAAGGAGTTGATGGTGTCTTAGCCTCCCATTAAGTGGGTTAGTAGTGTGTCCTTTAACTTGGTGTTCATCTGTAGTTCCATAGAACGGGTGTGCATCCGGTTACTAGAATTACTCTCTCATAGATGATGGTTCAATGCAACCTTTTTAATGGTGATCAGGTGAGCCGGCCATAGTCAGGCTTGGTCATTCGTTGGCTAGAAGTATTGGATTTATCATGTTAATGGTTGGACCTAACTGGAGACCCGCAATGGGAGGCCCCTAGGCCGATTGGGGTGCTCTCTGGGGCAAAATAAATTACTGGAAGTTGCTTAGGGAAGCAATTGGTTAGTGAACCTACCTTTGGCGCGTATGGGTGAGCTGGCCATAGTCGGGCTCATACGTGGTTTATTGGATTTCAGTACCCACTATAAAATAGTGATTCACGGATTGGAGTTAGAGGCTCCCAATCTGAAAAATTAGTGGGAGAGACCTTTAGACTAAAGTCCAACTCTTTTGGTTTATTAATTTATTCATCCTCTAATATGGTCTTATTTTTTCTTTCAGATGTCTTCAAATCTTTCACTCTGGTCACTTCTCGATATCGAGAAGTTGAAGGGTCACAACTTCAATAGCTGGTATCGAAAGTTGAGGATTGTCCTGGAGCATGAATGGATCCTTTATGTGATAACGGATCCAGCACCTGAAATCCCCTTTGCCAATGCTCGGAGTTCGGTCAGGGACACTTATTAGAAGTGGATTTCTGGTCGGACTACTATCTGATGCATTATGCTAGCAGCAATGAATGACGAGTTCAGTCGCAAGTTCGAGGAGGCCCAACCAGATGAGATCCTTCAAAAGTTGAAGGAATCTTTCAGCACGTCGAACGATGTAGAGTGGTACAAAGTATCTTGTACCATCTACAATACCAAGATGCCAAATGGTGGTTCTGTCACTGATCATGTATTGTACATGATCGAGCTGATTGAAAAGTTGGGCAAGCTCGGATGTCCCTTGCACGAGCAGCTCGGCAAGGATGCGATCTTGAATTCTCTACCCTCCTCCTATCTTGACTTTCTTGACCATTACAGAATGAACAAGCATGCAGTCAATTACCATGGTTTGATGGGATTATTGCAGACTTTCGAGAAAGACCACCAACTGAACAAGGGGATGGTGAATTTTGTGGGAGGTTCTAGAGGTCGTTGTCCCTTTAAGAAAGGGAAGAATAAAAGGAAGGGAAAGAAGGTGCTAAATACTCCTGGCCCGAGTCAGACCAGGAAAGTGAAAGCTGACCAATCTACTGCAGAGTGCTTCTACTGCAAGAAGCGAGGACACTGGAAGAGGAACTGTCCTATTTACCAAGCATCCCTAGACCCGAACAAGCCAAGGAAGGGAAATCAGCAGACTATTGGACAAGGTATTTATATGATAAAACCTTGTAATTTCTCTATTTGTGATACTGCTAACTGGGTATTGGATACCGGTAGTCTTGTTCATGTTTGTAATTTGTTGCAGGGACTGTAGGTTAGCAAGAGATTCGAGGATGGGGAACAGTTCCTGAGCATTGGGAATGGAAATCATGTTCCAGTACTGGCGATCCGAGTTCTGAGTCTTGTCTTTGAGTCCTGTGCTATCGAGTTAGTCGACTGTCATTATTGTCCTAGTTTTATTATGTGCATAATCTCTGTAGGCCTTTTGGCCAATTGTTGTTTTGAACTATCAATAAAAGGAGATATTTGTCAAGTTATTTTGAATAACTCTGTGATAATGAAAGCTAAGTTAAATAATGGCATTTATGTACTGTCACGGCCTATTAGTGTAATGTACACATCTAACAAATGCCCAAGGTTAGAAAATGTCAGTGATTTGTATCTTTGGCACTGTAGGCTAGGTCATGTTAACCAGAATAGGATAAACAAGATGCGAGGAGAAGGCCTCCTCAAGGTCAGTGATTCTGAATCACTGCCTACTTATGAATCTTGTTTACTTGGTAAAATGACCAAGTCACCTTTTACTAGAAAAGGTGAACGAGCTACAGAACTTCTGAGTCTCATACATACTGATGTATGTGGACCCATGACAATTAGTGCCAGAGGTGGATACAGATATTTCATTACATTTACAAATGACCTTTCGAGATTCGGTTGTCTTTTTGATGAGACATAAATCTGAGTCGTTTGAAATGTTCAAACGATATCGTAATGAAGTAGAGAAACAAACTGGAAAAAGTATTAAAATCCTTCGATCTGATTGAGGCGGTGAATACCTATCTGGTGAGTTTTTGACATGCCTTGAGGAGAATGGGATTCTCTCTCAATGGACTCCTCCAGGAACACCACAGTTGAATGGTGTGTCCGAAAGGAGGAATCGAACCCTATTCGACATGGTTCGATGCATGATGGGCTTTGTAACTCTGCCACTATCCTTTTGGAGATATGCACTTGAGACAGCTTGTCACTTGTTAAATAATGTTCCGAGCAAGTCTGTTGTCTCCACTCCATATGAGATGTGGATTGGACGTAAGCCCTCAATTTCACACCTTCGGGTCTGGGGTTGTCCGACTTATGTAAAGCGTTTAGACTCAGATAAACTTAGTCCTAGGTCTGATCGATGCCTGTTTATTGGTTAACCTAAAGAAACCAAAGGATATTTCTTCTACTTGGAGGATGAATAGAAAGTATTCGTCGCTCTTAGGGCTATTTTTTTTGGAAAAAGAGTTCCTTGGAGAAAGGACTGTAGCCTCTAAGATTGAACTTAGTGAAGTTCAGCCAGTAGAAGAACCTGCACACTCTAAGGACATCATAGAACCTGCTGTGATTAGATCACATGCAGAACCCATTATTAGGAGATCCGATAGAGTACCACATCAGCTAGATAGATACTACGGTTTCTTGGTCCGCGATGGTGATCCCATTCAGCTCGACGAGAATAATGAGGATCCGATCACCTATATGATGCACTTCAGAGATCTGACTCTGAGGCATGGCTTGGAGCCATGTGATCCGAAATGGAGTCCATGGAGATCAACAATGTATGGACATTGGTTGATCCGCTTGAAGGAATAGAACCCATCGGGTGAAAGTGGATCTTCAAGAGGAAAAGGGGCGTAGATGGGAAGGTGGAGACCTATGAAGCCCGTCTGGTTGCCAAAGGGTATTGTCAGTGATATGGTATCGATTATGACGAGACGTTCTCTCCTGTGGCAATGCTCAAGTCCATTTGGATCATGCTTGCTTTAGCAGCATATTTTGATTATGAGATATGGCAGATGGATGTCCAAACTGCTTTCCTAAATGGGGAGTTGGAAGAGGAGGTGTACATGATATAGCTTGAAGGGTTCACATCCTCAGATGAGTCAAAAGTATGCAAGTTGCAGAGATCCATTTATAGACTCTAGCAAGCATCTCGAAGTTGGAACTTATGGTTTGATAGGTGTATCAAATCGTATGGCTTCATTAGGAACGGAGAAGAATCGTGCATCTATAAGTGGGTTAATGGTTTTGTGATTGTATTTCTAGTACTGTATGTTAACGACATTCTCTTAATCGGGAATGACGTCACACCATTACAAGGAATAAAGGTCTAGTTATCATCTCAGTTCTCCATGAAGGACTTGGGTGAAGCTTCTTATATACTGGGTATGAATATCTATAGAGATAGATCTAAGAGGCTTCTGGGATTGTCCCAGTCTACGTACATTGATACCGTGCTGAAATGATTCAGCATGAAAAATACCAAGGAAGGCTATTTTCCGATAGATTCTGGAATTACTCTTTCCAGGAAGGATTGTGCGATAACTCCTGAGGAAAGAGAGCGCATGAGTAGAGTACCTTATGCTTCTACAGTAGGCTCTATCATGTATGCTATGACATGTACTAGACCAGACGTGGCATACTCACTAGGAGTAGTGAGCAGATACCAGTCTGACCCAGGTAAGGCGCATTGGAAGGTGGTTAAGTCCATCCTAAAGTATTTAAGAAATACTAAAAATCAATGGCTGATTTATGGAGAATCTGACTTGAAACTTGTGGGGTATACTGACTCCAGTTTCTAGTCATACAAAGATGATAGCATGAGTGTGTCAGGGTTTGTATTTACCCTGAATGGAGGAGCGATTTGCTGAAAAAGTTCCAAGCAGGCGACTGTTGCAGACTCAGTATGCGAGGCAAAGTACCTTGCCGCATCAGATACAACAAAGGAAGTCGTGTGGTTGCAGAAGTTCCTTGGAGAGCTGGGGTGGCATCTTCCCTAGATAGATCTATTCCAGTATACTGTGATAGCACTAGAGCCATTACTCAAGCTAAGGGGCTGAAAGCTCATCACCGCACCAAGTATATTCTGCGACGCTACCACCTCGTATGAGAGATCGTAGAATGAGACGACATCAATCTTATGAAGATCGATGAAAAAGAAAATCTGGCCAACATTTTCACTAAAGCCCTCAAAATAAAAGAGTTCGACTTTTGTAAAAGAAAAGTGGGTATTAGATATTATTCTGATTGGCTTTAGTACAAGTGGAAGTTGTTGGAAATTGTATCCCAAAGCCAATCGCCTATGTTGTAGACAGTTGAGCCAAGTATTATACTCTTTGTATGAATTAATAAATATTATTTTGGTAGCTCATCACATTCTGACTTTTTCCTGTAATGAACTCTTTTTTATGTGATGAAGTCCTTAGGACTACATTGACTTCGATATAGAGAGGATATATTGAGTGGTCCTTAAACCAGGTTCACGACCAAATGATACATTGTACTAGACAGCAATGTATCAAGTGTAGGTTGTTATGGTTCACATCATTTGGTTATCCTCTTGACTAAAAGAGTGTGGTGACACTGATGTGATCTACAAGTGGGATGTATGATATCTCATTGAACGTGACTCCGTGTAGCCCCTTTCTGCCAAAGGGATACTCATGATTGGATATGGGTATATGTGTCCCTCCGACCTGAGGTCATCATGGTAGCTTGCAAGCAACTCCCTGTGCTTTGGTGCCAAACTACCCGGATTTCAAATCCGATGATGGAAGGTTTTTGGGTACAGGCAAGTACTTATGGAGAAGTGGTGGATCAAGATGGAATTGACCTGTCCAAATGGTTTGGATTGAATGTCTCGCAGTGTCTCAATTTAGCAAATCCTCGGCCAGGGTAGTCCTAATGAGGAGTCACCAGACTTGCAAGGTTGAGACATGTTATGGATTGACTCAGCTAGGGTTGGCAGTCTAACCCTAGGTCATCCTGAGCATTGGAGGTCAAAGGGATAAATTATACGATAACCATATGCCAGAGGTTCGATTGATTGCTCTCGCATCTTCGACCTATCCGGACGCCGAGACCCATTGCTAGATGGTATCTCGTGCTGGTACTGGAATTGTTCCAGTGCTACCGCCTAGGTTCGAACCTATGAGGTCACATGCCATAGAGGATTTATCCCTGATCCAGGTACCGATTTATGATTAGGAATCATTTCGATAACGGTTTCATTGAGTACACATTGAATTGACCCGATTTTAGGTCGATCAGAAATTGTTCGAGTCCACCAGGAATTGTTCCTGGATGACTAGGACTTGACCAAGCCTTTTATAAATTGGATTTTGATCTAATTGAATATTGAACCGATTTAGAACTAGTTTGGGATTTTTGAATCGGTTTCACACCATTTGACACATCAACATGGTAATAAAGGGCTTGGGCAAATAGGGAATATAAGAAGTCATTTTCTCCTGTTTACACTCATATTTGGCTGGAAATTAACCCATGTTTATTGCTCTTCATTGCTTTGTTGCAGATGAATTTGATTCATTCTGAAACCTGCTACCTTTTCAAATTCCCAGTAGGTCTCCTCGGCTCCTAAAAATCAGTGTTTTCTTTGTTTCACGCTAATTATATTTATGGGCTGAAAATCGCTGAGTGAGTGCGCTTGTTTTTTTAGAGCTTCCATCGGTGATTTTGGGCTTGAGTTCTTTGTGAGAGATTGGGAGAGAAAGAGTTCCTTAATCCCCTATTTTGTTGGTGCTCAAATTGGTGGAAGATAATATTGTTTTGGAGAAAACGATCACAGAATAGAGTGTTATGTTTTTCTTCCTCCTCTCTCACCATTTCAAGTGTTTTCCGACGACTAGCATCGCACGAGAAGCCATATCAGAGGAAGCCCAGGCGTGTCCCCCCTTTAGAAGGTGTTCTCTTGAGCACATGTGAGCTTTAAGTTCCTCCGTTGCTGCTCTTGGAGAAAAGGTAAATCAACGTTTCAAACGGCTGCCGGAAGAAGAAGACAGGAATAAAGTTATTCCAGATATTCCTGCTATTCCAGCAGTTGTCCCTATTTTATTCCAAGCAGGAATAAGGTAAAATTTCTGGTTTTGATTTTCATGCATGCCTAGATCTAGGTTTATAAAAATGTTTATAAATATTACATGCCTATTTCATGCCTTCTTTTGCCTATACATGCATCTTGAAAATGTTAGATCCTGTGTGGAGTAGATTTTTTCTCTGTTATTTTAAAACAGTTTTAAAATTCAAACCTACTCCTTGCCCTGTTGCATGCTTAGTGTAGGCTCTTGCAACCCTGTTTTTCTTTCACTATGAGTATAATAAACCTGGGCACATCCGTCCTGAATGTCCTCTACTAAAGAAAATCTTCAAGAAGAAAAAAAAGAAGGCGATGGTTGCTACCTAGAGCGACAGCGAGTTGACTTCAACTGAAGAAGAAGAGACCACAAAAATTGCTAACTTGTGTCTTATGGGTCTCGAAGATGAGGTATTGTCTCCCGAACCTCAAATTGAATTCACCTTTGATGAATTAAATTCTGCATTTCAGGACTTGTTATCTAAATTTAAAAAGGATGGAGTAAAGATTAGAGCTTTAAAGAATATCAATGACTCTTTACAAAAAGAGAAAGAAGAGATTTCAAAAAAGAATAATTTACTGCATAAAGAGTTAAGTATCTTTTCAGAAAATAACAAAGCTTTAGAAATTGAGAAAAATATATATCTTGACAAAAACAAAGCCTTGATTGATGAAAATAATGATTTAGAAAAGGAGGTTGAAAAGCTCAAGCCTTTAGTTGAAAAACTTACTTTATCTTCAAACAAGCTTGAGTTAATTTTAAAAGATCAAAGAATTTCTAGAAATAAAGCTGGAATTAGCTTCAATTCTTCTAATTCAAATGGATTTTTAGCTACTACCTTTGTGACTTCAAAAGCTTATGTTCCAAAATCAATATCTCAAAAAGCTTTTGCAACAAATATTTCTGCATCCACTTCTAAAGCTATAATGTGTGTACCTAAGATTTCAGATAGAAAATTTTTTATGTCAAAAGGTATTGCATCTGCATCTTATGCTTCTACATTTAGAACTACAAAATTTATATCTTTTTAGAATTCTAGAATTGTTTGTTATGCATGTAAAGGGTTAGGACATAAGGCCTTTCAATGTAATATTATTAGAAATGTTAAAAATAAAGTAAGAAAGATTTGGGTTCCCAAAAGAACCACCTCTGCTAACCTGCAAGGATCCAAGTTAGCTTGGATACCTAAAAGAACTTATTGATTATTTTGCAGGAATGTCTTGCAGCCCAAAAATTAAAAAAAAGATGGCATCTGGACAGCGGCTGCTCAAGACATATGACGGGTGACAAAGATCAATTCATACCCTAGAGATGAAAGAAGGAGGTATGGTTACTTTTGGAGATAATGGCAAGGGAAAAATAACTGGAATCGGTAAGATCAAAATAACCCCCTGTACTTTTATTGAAAATATATTGCTAGTAGATAAATTGAAGAATAATTTGTTAAGTATTAGTCAATTATGTGATAAAGGCTTCAAGGTTGTCTTTGAATCATCTATGTGTATTGTAATAAACTCTCTTGATTCTAGCAACAAATTCATTGGATATAGACTTAGAAATATTTATGTGGTTGATCTTAATGATCTAGCCATGTCTAATAGTTCCAGTCTAGTAGTAATGAATGCTAAGACCAAGAAGTCTTGTTTACTTTGGCATAGACGATTAGGTCATGCTAGCATGCATACTATTACCAAGTTAATTTCTAAGAATCTAGTTAGAGGCATGCCTAAGTTTAAAGTAGATTTTGATCTTGTTTGTGATGCATGTCAAATGGGTAAAAAAACTATGGAGAGTTTTAAATCCAAAAATATGATTTCAACTTCTAGATCCCTTGAGCTACTTCACATGGACTTATTTGGACCAACTAGGACTATAAGCCTAGGTGGTATGAAATATGCTCTTGTGATAGTAGATGATTTTTCTAGATTTACTTGGATTTTATTTATTGCTCATAAAGATGAAACTTTTAAAGTTTTTCAAAAATTTTACAAAAAAGTGACAAATCATAAAAATCTTTCAATAGTTTCTATTAGGAGTGATTATGTCACGAAATTTGAAAATCAATTTTTTGATGATTATTGCACAGAAAATGACATTGATCACAACTTCTCCGCTCCTAGAACACCACAACAAAATGGTGTTGTATGGAGAAAGAGTATAACTTTGGAAGATATGGCCCGAATAATGTTGTGTGAAAGCAATCTTCTAAGGTATTTTTGGGCAGAAGCGGTGAACACTGCTTATTATATATTAAATCATGTTTTAATTCATCCAATTTTAAAGAAAACCTCCTTTGAGCTTTGGAATGAAAAGAAACCTAATATCAATTACTTTCATGTTTTTTGCTGTGAATGCTTTGTGCTGAATAATGATAAGGATAATCTAGGAAAACTTGATGCTAAGTCTGATGAAGCAATTTTTCTTGGTTATTCATTACATAGCAAAGCATATAGAGTATTTAATAAAAGAATTCTAATTATAGAAGAGTCAATGCATGTTATTTTTGATGAAACTAACCCCTCACCTTCAAAGAAAGAAGAGTGTATAGATAATGATACAGGTATACTTCAAAAGGAGATGGAAGATATGAGCATACAAGAAAGACCAATCGAAGAAGGAGAAGAAATGGTAAGTAAGGATCATGCTGATCTACCAAGGAAATGGAGGTATGTTACTTCTCATCTAAGAGACTTAATTATTGGTGATCCTTCACAAAGTGTTAGGACTAGGTCATCACATAGAGATGCACATAATTACCTAGCCTTTGTCTCACAAATAGAACCCCATAGCTTAGAAGAAGCTGAAAATGATCCAAATTGGATGATGGCCATGCATGAAGAACTAAACCAGTTTAAAAGAAATAATGTATGGATCTTAGTTGATAGACCATCAGACCATCCCATCATAGGAATCAAATGGGTATATAGAAATAAGTTAGATGAACAAGGCAATGTAGTTAGAAACAAAGCAAGGTTGGTAGCTAAAGGATATAATCAAGAGGAAGGAATAGATTTTGATGAAACCTATGCACCCGTAGCAAGACTAGAAGCCATTAGATTACTTCTTGTATTTGCTTGCTACATAAATTTCAAACTATTCCAAATGGATATGAAAAGTGCTTTTTTAAATGGTTTTATATCTGAACAAGTTTTTGTAAAACAGCCACCAGGTTTTGAAAGTCATGCTTTTCCAAATCATATTTTTAAACTCGATAAAGCACTGTATGGTTTGAAACAAGTATCTAGAGCCTGGTATGATAGACTTAACATTTTCTTTCTTGAAAATGATTTTATAAGAGAAAATGTTGATAAAACTCTTTTCATCAAAAAAAAAATAATGATATATTAGTTGTACAGATCTATGTTGATGACATTATATTTAGTGCAATTAATAAAAGTCTTTGTAGAGAATTTGCTAAGTTGATGCAGGATAAATTTGAAATGAGTCTAATGGGTGAATTGAACTACTTCCTTGGACTTCAAGTAAAACAAACAAAGGAAGGGATCTTCATAAACCAAGCCAAATACATCAAAGAGATTATCAAGAAGTTTGGTATGGAGTCAAGCAAATAAATGAGCACACCAATGAGTCCTACCTGTAGATTGGATAAAGATGAAGATGGCAACAACATTGATCAAAAGCTCTATCGAGGTATGATTGGATTATTATTGTACTTGACTGCTAGTAGACCCGATATCTTGTTTAGCGTATGTATATGTGCTAGATTTCAATCTAATCCTAAAGAATCACATACACATGCTGTTAAAAGAATTATAAGATATCTAAAAAAATAAGTAATCTAGTATATAGTTTTCAAAGCATTCTTTATTAAATTTATTTGGATTTTTGGATGCTGATTATGCTGGTTATAAAATTGATAGAAAAAGTACTAGCGGTACTTGCCAATTTCTAGGATTGAATTTAATCTTATGGCACTGTAAGAAACAAAACTCGGTAGTACAATCTACTCTGAGGCAAAGTATGTTGCTGCTAGGAGTTGTTGTGCACAAGTGTTGTGGATTAAATAACAACTAGAAGACTTTGATGTTATATAATCTAAAATTCTTATCAAATGTGAAAACATAAGTGCTATAAATTTGACAAAAAATCCAATTCAGCATTCAAGAGCTAAGCACATAGAGATTAGGCACCATTTTATAAGAGATCATGTTTTGAATGGTGAAACTAAATTAGAATTTATTCCAACTGAAAACCAACTTGCTGACATTTTCACTAAACCACTTAATCAAGATAGATTTGAAATGATTAGAGAAGAATTAGGACTCTGTGACCTGTCTTAGCAAATTTCCTTAACCTAATCTCTTCAAAATTAAGAAAAAATTATCTAGAAAACCTCCCACATCAAGCCAAGATCTTTGACCATCTCTCCTTATGATTTTCTAGAATTAATTTTCATTTCTAAACCATTTAGACTCTTGTGGAGAGTTTCTGTTCGAGTCAACTCGAGCTACAGTGCTCAAGTCGAGCCAACTTGAATTTCTAATTAGTTATGTAGAGCTCTGCTCAAGCCAACTCGAGTAGATTAGGGCTTGTCGAGCCGACTCGGATGTCGAGCAAGCTATTTTTTAATAGAGCCGAAGGACTTATTCTTATTGTTTATGCTTTTTGCTCTTGCTTATAGCCTATGTTTTCCACTCGAACTTCATATCCATTATTCCAAAACCTACTTTATCGAGCTTCGATTCTTGCATTCTTCCCTGGTGTGTGCAATGGCTCCAAAAATGACCATCGAGAAGAGATCTAAGAGAGCCATACCCTCTGTTGAAAAGGAAAGAAGGACAAAGCATCGGCAAGAATAGCCGACTCGATCAGCCAAGAGGGAAGAATAAATAGAAGAACAAATTACAGCTCCATCTTCTTCGAGGCAAGTTATCTCCATGGCCATGCGACCCGTAACTAGTGGATGAAAAATCATGGTGGGGGCACCGGGATCAGATATAGATTATTGGGCCCTATTCGGTTTACTTAGTCATGTGTCACAATTTTGTAATCAAATAGATTGAGTCTTGTAATATGTTGAGGCTAGTTGATTTGTCTCAACCCTAGTCCAGTTATTGAGTCCTGTACTTCAGTATTAGTCCTGTACCAGTCCAATTTTTGTATAAGAGAGGAGGATACCCTATTTTGAAGTTTCACCAAGCCTTATCCAAGAGACTGAGTCTTTCACATCAGCTTATTGGGCCTTGTTTGCCACCCCAGGATCCAAGATTCCTTCCAGATGCCCAGATGCCCTCCAAATGCCTTCTAGATGCCTTGATACCCTCTAGATACCAGAGTATATTCTAGATACTAGGCGCCCCATGACCCCAGGGGTATAACTACGCCCCAGTCCAAGAGAACTCAAGCCCAGGCACCAAGCCCAAGCAATTAGAACCAAGATTTTGGAAATATTCTGAAACCAGGGCATCCCAGTTTCCAGGGGCCCAAAGCCCATGCACCCTTCACCTTCTGGCTGGCCCCTTGCTGTCCCTTAAAGCCCACATGCCAATAAGAGGAGGCATCCAAGAGTTTGACCAAGTCCAAGGAGGAAGAAAGAGTTCCACTTAATTAAGGAGTGCTAGTTTTATTTTATTTTAAATTGTATTCTCCTTAGCAAACTTGTATTCCCTCTCCCTCTCTACTTTGTATTCCTATCCTAACTAGGAGAGAACTTGGAAAACATCTATAAATACCCCACCCCTCCCCCTCTTGTAAGGATAGGAATACAAAGTAGAGAGGGAGAGGGAATACAAGTTTGCTAAGGAGAATACAATTTGAAATAAAATAAAACTAGCTCTCCTTAATTAAGTGGAACTCCTTCCTCCTTGGACTTGGTCAAACTCTTGGATGCCTCCTCTTATTGGCATGTGGGCTTCAAGGGGCAGCAAGGGGCCGGCCAAAAGGTGATGGGGGACCCGAAACCCACACGGGTTTTCTTTTTCTTTTTTTTAGATTTTTTTATTTATTAATTTAAAAACACTTATCCCAACTATTCCTCTTATTCCCGTTATCCTTACCTTATCCCGATGTTATTCCCAACTTATTCCAGATCTATTCCTATCTTCTTTAACCACTAGGAAAAGAGTTCATTTTTTCAATTTTTTTTGCCCTACCGGTCCCTGATCCACCATGCTCGACCCTCGGCCGCCCCCGCCGGACCGCCACTGACGCTCGCCGGCCCCCGCCCTCGCTGAAGAAGCCGCCACCGCCAGCCACGACCGTGGGAAGACGAACAAACACGGGAGATGTCCGTCCACCCACCTAGGGCCGTGTAGCCCTGCGCCGTCGCCGGCCTGCTGCCCGCCGGCCCCCGCCCGGCCGCCGGTGGGGTCCATCGCTGCCCATGCCCGTGGGAAGATGAACGGTCGCGGGAGGCGTTCGTCCGCCCCGTGCATCCGTGTGACGCCGCCGCCATGCCACCCCGCCACCACCGCCTGCTCGCCGGTGCACCGCCGTGCCGCCCCACCGCCGCCCGCTAGGCCGGTCGCCGGAGATCCCCCCCTATGGCTCGGCCGAGAGAAGCTTTGGCATGCTTCTCAAAGCACCAAAGGAAAGGTTGTTCTGCACGATTTTTTTTGGAGCTGCATGATTTTCAAAGCAGCACGATTTTCAGAGCAGCATGATTTTTAGGGTCGTGCGATTTTCAGAGCAGAGGGAGATTTCAAAATTCAAATAACAGGGATTTATTTGATATCTTTTCATGAGTGTAACACGGGTTTAAAATGAAAATTTGGGATTTGAATTTTGAATTTGAATTCAAATCTAGGGAGGATTTCAAGTGATTTTATTTTTGAATTTCAAAAGGGATATGGGCATCTATAAATACCCATACTCCTCTTGTAATAAACTAGTTGATGAAAATGAATTTTTGAGAGTATTTTTCCACTTATGTGTGGTTTCGGGCTGAGGCCTGTTTGCCTTCGTCCTTCGAGACATCGAGGGGTGTGAGGCCCCGGGTATCTCCATTCTCTTCCCCACCTTCATGTCTCTCCCGGTTTCCCCTCGTGACCTTAAGATCCATCCTAGTACCTCCGAGTATCGAGGATGGCGTAATGCCTTAGAGGTGGATGGTCTCTTCGTTAGGATGAGTCCTAAGGTTCATGAGTTCTAGTCCCCTGTCTCCCATCCCTGTCCTTCCTTCGCCACCCCCGCCAAGAAAATTTGAAAAGAATTTGAGTTTTTTAGAAGAGTGATTCTTCTTGCCTTCGCCTTCGGGCATGGGCATGATGCCCTAGTTATTCCCCTTCCCATTCCATCTTCTTTATCCCCTCGTGACTTTTGAGATCCATCCTAGTGCCTCCAAGTATCGAGAAGGGTGTAATGCCTTAGAGGTAAGAGGTCTCTTCGTTAGGGTGAGTCCCAAAGTCCATGAGTTCCAAACCCTGTCTTCCAGCCCCATTATTCCTTCGCCACCCTTTACCTAAAAAAAATTCCATATAAAATATGATACCCTGATTTTGGTGACTTCTAGGCTCACCAACGATCCTACCATCTGTCCCTCATCAAAAGGTGAAGGGCGCATGGGCTTTGGGCCCCTGAAACTAGGATGCCCTGGTTTCCAAATATTCCGAGAATCTTTGTTATAATTGCTTGGGCCCAGCGCCTGCGCTTGAGTTCTCTTGGGCTAGGGCATAGGTATATCCCTGGGATCATGGGGTGCCTAGCATCTGGAATATACTCTGGCATCTGGAGGGTATCAAGGCATCTGGAAGGTGTCTGGAGGGCATCTGGAAAGAATTTTGGACCTTGGGGTGGCAAACAAGGCCCAATAAGTTGATGTGAAAGACTCTGGCTCCTGGATGAGGCTTGGTGGAACTTCAAAATAGGGTACCCTCCTCTCTTGTACAAAAATTGGACTGGTATGGGACTAATATTGAAGTACAGGATACAATAACTGGATTAGGATTGAGACAAATCAACTAGCTTCAACTTATTATAGGACTCAATCTACTTGATTACAAAATTGTGACACCTGACTAAGTAAACCAAATAAGGCCCAGTAATCTGTATCTGGTCTTGGTGCCCCCACCAATTCTCCCGGGGTGGGAGGAACTTGACCCCATTGAGTAAGGGTAAACTTGGCTCTTATACTTCTCAAGAAGGTATGGGTTGAGGCGCTACAAATCCTCACGGGTGATCCATGAGTCCTCAAATTCCGGCCGACCTTGCCATCTGACTAGATACCGTTGATAGCCTTTATTTTGGGTACTAATATCTTGATCGTTCAGGATTCGCTCAATTATTTCCTCACTAATATGCCAAATTGTGAGTAGACTCTCTGGGGTGGGTTCACTCTCAACAAAAAGGAGAGGTTCAAAGAGCTTGCTTGGTATCGCTACTGGCTTCCGGTACTCCATAAGGTCTGAAGTATTGAAGGTGAAACTAATACCTAATTCGGGTGGCAACTCGAGCACATAGGCATCGGATCCCACTCTCTCTATTATTTTGAATGGTCTGGCTTTGTGAGCATGAAATTTCTTTGCAGTCCCTAGAGGGAACCGCTCAGGCCTAAGCCTGATCATCACAAAATCCCCTACAAAAAACTCTTTAGCTTGTTTTCGGGAATTAGCCAAGTTTTTATAGGGTGCATTACTTATGTCCATCTTTAGGCTAATTTTCTGATGCAAATGTTGTACAGAGGTCAATGCAGGTGTAGACAGATGGATTAGGTTTGTGGACTGATTGGGCTCTTGGGACCTAAACCTAACATACTATAGGCTCTCTAGGTTTGACTTTGGTTTGGCACGCACATGAAAATTTAGCAGGAACCCTTAATAGATGCCAAAGGGTTTTCCAAAAGTATGATGCAAACATGACAAGCTCAATGAATGCATGCAATATGCAAACCTCTACATGATGCAGGTGAATGGTTAAAGAAATATAAGAAGATTCAAGAAAAGGCAAAAAATACGAGGTGGATTCAGGGTTAGTCTGGTGGGGTAGAAAATAAGAAAAGTGTTCAGGGTTGATTGGAAGAAGTAGGATGTAAGAAAAGATTTTAGGGATTAGACCTAGACTAATGAGGTTAACCTTACGGGGTTGAGGTGTGTCTACAGGGTTTGCATAATGAAAAAATGGGTCACTAATTTCAGGAAAGAGGTTCTCAATAGGAACTACAGAAGGGAATTCATCCGGAGGGTACTGGGTCACAGAGATCAAGTCTTTAATAAACTCTTCTGGCTTATGAAATTCAGGACTGAGCTCTATAATTGGGCTTTCTTCTAGTGACTCCTCAGGTAAGATCCTAATAGTAGTATCTGGGTTCTCTTCCTCTAACTGGTCGTCCACTACTGTCTAGTTTGGGTGTGGTTAAGGTCAACTAATTTTGGGTTGACTTACATCGGGGTATGGTTAAAGTTAACTAACTCTGGGTTGGTCTCGATCTAGGTACCTACTAGGTCAACTAATTCTAGGTCTTCTATGGGTAACTCCTCTTCTTCTTCATATTCATCCACTAAGCTCATATCAGCTTCATACACTTCCTCTTTAAGGTCATCCTTGTGAACTAGTAGGGTGGTAAGAGGGGTTTGGCTAAGGAAAAATTGACTAGTGGATGGGGTAGCAAAGGTGGGTCGACTAAGGGTTATGGGTTCATAGGTTATGGGCTTAGATCTATAGGCCAAATGGTCAAACCTATTGGTGCGGATACCAGAGGCACCAAAATAAGACAGAGGCTTTTCAACCCTTTGTGGATTGATCAATAATTTATGAGTCCATCTGTAATAAGGGCTTAGCCTATCTGAGTCCATTTTAGTTGTTATTTGAGTCTTTTGAGTTGTTATTTCAGTTCTGTACTAGTCAGCTCATGTTGAGCTAGTTCAGTCCAATGCTAGTCAGCTCATGTTGAGCTAATTTTATTTGTTTGAGTCCTGTCTAAGCATACTGAAGACTCAAGACCACATCATACAAGTGAAGACCAAGTCCAACTAGATTGAAGACATGGAAGTTTAGCCCAAGTCCAACCCAGCTTGAAGATTTGAAGACCCCATGAGGAAAATCAGAAACCCTGATTCCTTGCAGATGCCTTCCAGATGTCCAGATTCCCTTCCAGATGCCAAAGTATATTTATAGACTAGGGCATCCATGATTCCAGAGGTCCACCTACATCCTAGCCCAAAGAAATCAAGCCCAGGCACCAAGCCCAAGCCCTAAAGAAGCAAGATACCAGGGAATATTCCTGCTACCTGGCTACCAGGCCAACCCAGCTTCCAGAGGCCCAAACCTATGCGCCTGAGCCCCTTTGGGCCGGCCCCTTGCTGCTCTTAGAAGACCAACACGCCCCCCTAGGCATCCTTGGAGTGTTGGCCAAGTCAAGAGAATTTTTAGCGATTTTTCTACCTAATGTTTCCTTATTTTCTAGCTAGGGTTTGAGAGGGAAAAGGATTCTTATGTAAAGACTAATGTGCCCTTACTTGGAGCCCAAGGTTAAGGGTCTATTTAAGGGACCCTAGCCTCTTGTATGAAACTAGATTTTGATATATGAAATAAACCTTGAGTTCTTATATTGTTTGTGTGATTACCCTGCTGTGTGCATAAAGGGGTTTGAGAGTTCTTCTTCCCGGTGTTTGCAACCATCTTCCTACCGCCAACCATCCTTCCAGCCCCCTCCAAAACTTTCTTTCCTTTGCTGTTTTTCTTTGTTTTCTTGATTTTCTTTGAGTTTTCTAACTCCTGACAGGTCATTTGCAGGTCCCCGAGCTCCTACGAATCCAACGACTCCAGCCAAGCCTCAATCGGACCACCGAGCAGAAAGCCGGGTATCCGCGGGTCTTTGGCTCGGTTTTCCAGGTCGCATCCATCAAGGAATGAAAGATCCCTTCGCTGTGATCTTCATCGGGTACTTTAGATGTTGTCAAGTACACCCCCTCTACCTCCAGTAATTATATTGTAGGAGAACTTGCCATAACCGAGGCTTCTTAGCCCCGGCGATCCTTCTTTAGTACTTTTCTAGGTTCTAATCTGCATGCTTGGCTTCAAAAATTTATACAAAATTTTCTACAACTAATTTTTATATGAAATTCAGGAATTAATCTCCTAACCCCACATATAAAATATACAAAAAGAATTTCATGCATATTAGTCCCGCATCATTTTGTATCAGAGCTTAGATTAGGGCTTGTTTTCTAAAATTTTTCAGTCCATATATGCTCTATTATTTAAATTTTCTCCCTTATAAAAACTCTAAAAATTTTGAATTTTTTTTTCTAGATTCATCATAATTCACAATAATTTTCAAAATTTTTTCAGATTTTATTTCGGCCTGTGAATTTTCTGCAAGCCGAAATACAGCCTGCAAATTTTTGGCTCTATTTTTTTTCAGCAAGACAAGTTTGGAAGTTTTAGGATTTTGTTTAGCATCTTTTTCTTATCTTTTAATTTTAGTATATTTCCTGCATATTAGGCTATAATTTGCAAGTTTTCTTCTATTTAAGAAAATACCAAAATAAAAAAAAATACATATTCTCCAAAAATACCAAAAACATCTATACCCTAATTTGCATCCTCATCTGCCTGCCATTATTGCATAATTTACTTTTAAGGGCACTCTTGCTATATCAGATGGGGGGAGGATTTGATCACCTCTCCTTAGCCCAAAACCACATCCCTTGCATTCGGTCCCAAGCCTTAACCTAAAATTAACTAGACTTAATTTGCACAAGTGGGCTAGGGACACCAACTGGTCGGGTCCGGGCTATGTGTCAGATCATTGTGTCAAGCTAACCTGTGTGTGCCTTGTGCTCTGTGTCTAGAATGGTGGTTTAGGGATTCAATCCCGAAGGGCTTGTGTGCTGATTCGCCTACCTGGCCAATCTCTGATTGGTGTCTAGGATTGGCAATCAGGGACCTAACACTGCCCTTACACCTGCCTGGCTGAGTACAGGGTTACTACTACAAGCTAGTTTGCCACCCTGATTGAGTCCTTAGTTTTGGACTCTAGGTCTAGTTAGTTGTAGTCGGTTTGATCGAGTCTTGCATGAGCACTAGATCAGGGGTTTCATATCATCCACCATCTCCATTTTTGTCTGAATCCATGGATAAGCTAGAAGCCCAGATGAAAGCCTTTGCTGAGCAGCTAACCCAATCCATGGCCCAGATGACTACCCAGTTAACTACCCAGATGACTACCCAGATGACTCAATTGAATCAGTCTACTACCTGAACCAATAATAGACTTGAACCCTTAGCCAATAAGTTTGACCAGACAGAGAAAAGGATAGGGACCCTAGAGAAAACCCATAGGACCCCAAACCCTGATCCCTACCGTGAGGTTGAACCTAGGAGAGCCCATCATCATGACCCATACTATGATACTGAACCTAGGAGGACCCCAAACCCTGATCCCTACCATGAGGTTGAACCTAGGAGAGCCCATCGTCATGACCCATACTATGATACTGAATTTAGGAGGACCCCAAACCCTGATCCCTACCGTGAGGTTGAACCTAGGAGAGCCCATCGTCATGACCCATACTATGATATTGAACCTAGGAGGACCCCAAACCCTGATCCATACCTTGAGGCTGAACCTAGGAGAGCCCATCATCATTTCCCAATCCCTAAGGTTAGTCCTAGAAGGACCAATCAGGATTTTGTAGACCAGGAAGATAGATCCTATTTACCCACATCCTATAAGCCTAGTATACCCATAACCTATAGATCTTATGACTCCAAATCCTATGAACCTAGAACTTATGAATCCAGAACCTATGAACCTACATCCTATGACCCAAGATCCCATGATCATAGATCCTATGCACCCACACCCTATAAGCCTAGTAGACCCAAGTCCCATAGAGCTGAACCCAAATCCTATGACCCTAGATCCTATAAGCCCATGACCCATAGATCTGCACCCTTGTCCTATGAGCCTAGAGAGCCCATAACCTCTAGGTATCAATCTAGTACTAGTCAGGTTTCCCTTAGTCAACTTGAATCCCATAGGATTAGTACCCCTAAATATGAGCCTAGTAGTGAGCCACTACTCCTTAGGCAACCTGAACCTACTAGGACTAGTGTCCATAATCAGAAACTAGGACCTAGCAAATTTTTTCCTAGCCGACCTTCTCCAACCATTCCTGAGATTGACAAGGCTTACATTAATGCAGAAGTGTATGAAGCTGATGCGAGCCTAGTGGATGAGTATGAAGGAGAAGAGGAGACACCTTTAGTAGACCTAGAATTAGCTGACCCAGTAGATACCCAGGTAAAAACCAACATAGAGCTAGTTGACCTTGACCACATCCAACCTAAAGCTATAGTGGAAGAACAATTAGAGGAAGAGAACTCTGATACTAGGATTTTACCTGAGGAAACACTAGGAAAGGATCTAATTGTAGAGCCTATTCCTAAATTCCATGAACAAGAAGACTTTATTCAGGATTTGGCTTACTTAACCCATTGCCCTCATGATGAATTCCTTCCTGCCATTCCTATTGAAGATCTCTTCCCAAAAATTGTTGACCCATCCTTCCATAGCATGGACATTTTCTTGCCCATAGATATTCCACAATCTCGTAAGATTAGCCTCATTAGTCTAGATTAGTCCCTGATACCCCTTCTTTTATCCTACTTTATCCAACTAACCTTGAACCTTTTTCCCTACCCTACCAGACTAATTTTGAATCCATTTCCTATTTTTTGCCCTTTCCAGACACCTCCAGCATTTCTAGGATCATTAGATTGCATTTAGCTGAGATTAGCATACTGCATGCTTTCATCACACATGTTAGGTTTGCATCTTACTTCTGGCATACTCTTTGGAATTTGCTAGGAGTTCACTGTAAATTTTCATGTGCATGTCAAGCTAGGATCAAACCTAGAAAACCTATAATCTATTAGGTTTAGATCCAAAGAGTTCAATAAGATTTCCTTCGATAGGAATGCATAGTCGAGTCTGTTAGGTGTCAGTACGAGTCCTTTGCATCATTTATTAGGAGTCTGCATGTGCCTAGCATGTTCACCACCCACACTAATCTTAAAACAACTGGCTAATTCCCGAAGAAGGGTCAAAGAATTTGATATAGTGGATTCTATCTTGGTTAGGCTTAGGCCTAAAAGAAGCTTCATGCTCGCAGAGCCGAACCTTTTAAAGTGATAGAGAAGGATTGGATCAAATGCCTATGTGTTAGACTTGCCTTCGGATATGGGCATTAATTCTACCTTCAATATTACAGACTTGGTTGAGGATAGGGAACCGGCAGCAATACCTAGTGAGGCCTTTGGACCTATTCCTTTTCATTGTGAGTGACCCTAACCCAGAGTGTCCACTAACAAATTTGGCCTGAGAGAGGAGAATGGATCGAGCGCATCCTGGATGATCAAGCAGTTACAACCCGGGGCCGCGGTTATCAACGCTTCCTGGTCCGATGGCAAGGCCGGCCAGAGTCAGATGATTCATGGATTTCTTGAGAGGACTAGCAATGCCTCAACCCAGTCCTTCTCAAGAGATATATGAGCCAGTCTGATCTTCACTTGACAAGGTCAAGTTCCTCCCACCCCGGGAGAATTGGTACGGACACCAGAGGCACCAGAATAAGACAGAGGATTTTCAACCCTCTATGAATTGATCAATAATTTATGAGTCCATCTGTAATAAGGGCTTACCCCATCTGAGTCCATTTTAGTTGTTATTTGAGTCTTTTGAGTTGTTATTTCAATTCTGTACTAGTCAACTCATGTTGAGCTAGTTCAGTCCAATGCTAGTCAGCTTATGTTGAGCTAATTTTATTTTTTTGAGTCCTGTCCAAGCATACTGAAGACTCAAGATCACATCATACAAGTGAAGACCAAGTTGAACTTGATTGAAGACATGGAAGTTAAGCCCAAGTCCAACCCAGCTTGAAGATTTGAAGACCCCAGGAGGAAAATCAGAAACCCTGATTCCTTGCAGATGCCCTCCAGATATCCAGATTCCCTTTCAGATGCCAAAGTATATTCATAGACCAGGGCATCCATGATTTCAGAGGTCCACCTGCATCCTAGCCCAAAGAAATCAAGCCCAGGCACCAAGCCCAAGCCCTAAAGAAGCAAGATACCAGGGAATATTCCTGCTACCTGGCTACCAGGCCACCCCAGCTTCCAGAGGCCCAAACCCATGCGCCCGAGCCCCTTTGGGCCGGCCTCTTGCTGCTCTTAGAAGCCCAACACGCCCCCCTAGGCATCCTTGGAGTGTTGGCCAAGTCAAGAGAATTTTTAGGAATTTTTCTACCTAATGTTTCTTTATTTTCTAGCTAGGGTTTGAGAGGGAAAAGGATTCTTATGTAAAGACTAATGTGCCCTTACTTGGAGCCCAAGGTTAAGGGTCTATTTAAGGGACCCTAGCCTCTTGTATGAAACTAGATTTTGATATATGAAATAAACCTTGAGTTCTTATATTGTTTGTGTGATTACCCTGCTGTGTGCATAAAGGGATTTGAGAGTTCTTCTTCCCGGTGTTTGCAACCATCTTCCTGCCGCCAACCATCCTTCCAGCCCCCTCCAAAACTTTCTTTCCTTTGCTATTTTTTTTTGTTTTCTTGATTTTGTTTAAGTTTTCTAACCCCTAACAGGTCGTTTGCAGGTCCCCGAGCTTCTACGAATCCAACGACTCCAGCCAAGCCTCAATCAGACCACCGAGCAGAAAGCCGGGTATCCGCAGGTCTTTGGCTTGGTTTTCCAGGCCGCATCCGTCAAGGAACAAGAGATCCCTTCACTGCGATCTTCACCGGGCACTTCAAACGTTGTCAGGTACACCCCCTCTACCTCCAGTAATTATATTGTAGGAGAACTTGCCCTAACCGAGGCTTCTCAGCCCCGATGATCCTTCTTTAGTACTTTTCTAGGTTATAATCTGCAGGCTTGGCTTCAAAAATTCATACAAAATTCTCTACAACTAATTTTGATCTGAAATTCGGCAATTAATCTCCTAACCCCATATATAAAATATACAAAAGGAATTGCATGCATATTAGTCCCGCATCACCTTTCGGTTGCTTGGTTATTTGACTGGGTCACTTGATTGATTTGGGTGGTTAGTTAAGCAAACTGATTTTGAGATTAGGTGTTCATCTGAGCAAACTGGGCTTGGGTTTGGATGTTCATCTGGGCAAACTGGGCTTGGGTTTGGGTGTTCATTTGAGCAAACTGATCAGTCATTGGTTTCATGAGAGTTTCAAAATTAGGCTCCATGGTTGAACTAGATTTGGGCTTAGACTGACTGTATTGGACTTCTGACCTGGTGGTCATGCAATCAATCAATCAATCAAGGTGATATGGTGCAGCCAAGCATGCAAGGATCAGTAGTTCTAGGATTTGCTAGACCTAGAGCCAAAACTGAGTGGGTCGACTCAACTTACACCCAACTCAATAACTAATCCTTCCTCTAGCCAAGTAGGGGGTGGGAGTATGGGGGGCCCCCTTGCTTTTGTAGGGACCCAATTAAAAACCACAACATCACTTAGGTCGTTTGACTCTAGACCCCCAGCCTTAGACACCAGATTCCAGTAATAGTTGGAGAAGTGGATGCACTAGTTGGCCTACACAATTCGTACCCGACCTGTTGGTGTCACCTAGACCGCTAGGAAAAATTAAGTCTAATTAATTTTAATTAAGGCTTAGGTTAGGATGATGGTGGTTGTTTTGGGCCCAGGACAGGTGATGAAATCCTGCCCTGATCTGAGATAGTAAATTGCCCTTAGGATTAGATTAATTAGATGATGCACATTTAATGATCCCTAATGCAAACTAATAAAAATCAAAAAATAAAAGTATTTTAAGTATTTTTTGAGATGGCAAGTTAGGTTTAAGTTGATTAGGTTAGCAATCAAAATGGGGCTTAGGATTTGATAGGTTTGACAGTTAATTAGGTTTGGTTTGAACAAGTATGCAGAATAGAAATTTAAGGTTTGGTTCACTGCAGGATTTGACATAATTTACAATGCATAAAAAACTCAGAAAAAATTGAGGACAGAGGACTAACAATGTTGATAATCCTTACCAAATTTCATGTAAAAATAAAATTAGATGATAATGCAAATCCTAGGGTTTTCGGACTGATGCAGAAATCTCGGGATTTTAGTTAGGGTTTCTAAAATGCCAAATTTTAGGACTTTTTACTTTTTATAAAATTAATTAAAATTTATGATAATTATCAGGACTAAACAGAAACTCTATCATGCAAGTTTTAATGGAGAATAAAATTTCTAAGAGGATGAATTGGACCGAATCTTAGAGACCTACTGCAGATGACATGATGCAGAAAAAAATAGCAATGAATGTTCTAGGGTTTCTGATGAAGATGCAAGCTATCCTAAACTAGATCTGATACCAAACTGATGTGGGATGATCCTAATACTAACATGACTATAGGAGAAATATAAACTAATTTTTTTTAATATTTTTATAGAATTTAATTTATAGGCTAAAAACCCGAAACCAAGTAAATAATTGCAGGTAATCATGTAATGAAAGAAACTATCATGCTCGCAAAAAGTCACATGCAGAATAAAAGATAGGACCCTGGGAATTGAGAAACCCCTGGTTTAGGATAGCGTACCTTCAAGTAGATTATAACTTAGGAGAGGAAAGGTTTGTACCAGGCAGAGATTGAAGATCTTTTGATGAAGAGTTCTTTCAGCACTCTAGATGGCGCCTAGAAGACAAGCCTATGTTCCCTGAATCAGAAGGCAATCTAGATCGGTCCTGAAGGCAAAGAAGGCCTCCTCCTTAGATGTGAAGCACCTCGGGGATCCTGCAAGCATCAGCGTCAGTCAATGAATAATGAAACAATAAAAGAAACTAGGATGGTAAGAAGAAAGGGATTCAAGTTTTTTGTTGCTGGCGGTTGAAGGTTGAAGAAGGCCTCTTGCTTTAGGACACCTAGGGCTTCTTCAACTGGGGCATGGCTGATTGCTTGAGATGTGGAAGGTTGCTAGGGAGTGGAAGAAAGCAAAGGAACAAGGTCGGCCAAGCATAAGAACACTCACACAAACAACTCAAACACCACCAACACAAGAACAATATCACTCAAAATTTCAGCAAGGTTTGATTTCATAAATAAAGTTTTTTTACAAGAGGGGGAGGGGTGGGGTATTTATAGATGTTCCCCAAGTCCTCTCCTAGTTAGGATAGGAATACAAAGTAGAGAGTGAGAGGGAATACAAGTTTGCTAAGGAGAATACAATTTGAAATAAAATAAAACTAGCTCTCCTTAATTAAGTGGAACTCCTTCCTCCTTGGACTTGGTCAAACTCTTGGATGCCTCTTCTTATTGGCATGTGGGCTTCAAGGGGTAGCAAGGGGCCAGCCAAAAGGTGAAGTGAGCATGGGCTTTGGGCCCCTGGAAACTAGGATGCCCTGGTTTCAGAATATTCCTGGAATCTTGGTTTTAATTGCTTGGGCCCAGCGCCTAGGCTTGAGTTCTCTTGGGATGAGGCGTAGTTATACCCCTAGGATCATGGGGCACCTAGCATCTGGAATATACTCTGGCGTCTGGAGGGTATCAAGGCATCTGGAAGGTGTCTGGAGGGCATTTGGACATCTGGAAGGAATCTTGGACCTTGGGATGGCAAACAAGGCCTAATAAGCTGATGTGAAAGACTCAAGCTCATGGATGAAGCTTGGTGGAACTTTAAAATAGGGTATCCTCCTCTCTTGTACAAAAACTGGACTGGTACGTGAGTAATACTGAAGTACAGGACTTAATAACTGAACTAGGGTTGAGACAAATCAACTAGCCTCAACTTATTACAGGACTCAATATACTTGATTACAAAATTATGACACATGACTAAGTAAACCGGATAGGGCCCAGTAATCTGTGTCTGATCCTGGTGCCCCCACCAGGGTGACCCTTACCGAGCTTACTACTACTATTATAGCTTTTTTTGCTTCTGCTCCTAGACAGTCTCAACCTGCACCACCCCCAGTCAGCCTACTCAGCCTACACCTTCTCCTACTCTGCCTACACCACACCCTAGGCAACCTGCACCACATCTTAGACCTGAGGCTTCTCAGCTACCTTTTGTTGATCCTATCTCTTCCATGCCACCACCTGAACCATCAACTAGCACTAGTGCAAAGATTAAAGTAGAACTAGTAGACCCTATTATAGAATTGTCTAGTGATAGTGAGTAGACTATTGCTTGTATCTTTGCTTTCAATCTTTTGTAATTTGTATTGAAAATTTTGTGAATGAAATGAAAGCTTCTTTATCTTACTCAATGTGTTTGTACAATACTTTGCAATGATATATTTTCTCTGATGATTTTGGTAATAGATTATCAAATCTTTTTAAAAGTCAAATTATCTCAAATAATATTTTCAATCTTCTCATTCTATTTCAAAAACTAGCCTTGTATACTTAACAAAGGGAGAGATTGATTTTAATTGACCACTCTTTTTGATTATTGACAATAAGGAGGAGTATGTATAATTGTGCATGGAAAATATACAAATAAGGGGGAGAATGATACAAATATTATATCTTGCTTATTTATATTTGCTCGATAGACTTGCAATTTGCTCTGACATAATTCTGGCAAAAATTGCTTTTGACAATTGTTTACAATGATACTTATTGATTCCTTTTTGGTCAAAAGCTTTGATATGTAATGTTTTTCAAAGAGCTTTGATACTCTATCTATATGCAAGCTTTGATACTCTAATACATATAAACATATAAGAGCTCTGATACATATATAGTTTTTCCAATATAAAAGCTCTGATATATGTTAATATTTAACTTCAAATATACTTATACATGTAATTGTAAAGTTTTTCCATGCCCAGTGTTTTGTCATCATCAAAAAGGGAAAGATTGTTGACCCCTTGAATGATTTTGATGAAAACAAAATATTGGAGCATGCATTTGTTTTACTAACAACTCTCCAAGTGCTTTACAAGTTTTTGTAGGATGATTTCATTACTCAATTACAACTCCTACAACCTGAGTTTTGTCATGAGTTGTGTTGTAAGTATGTCATGTAAAGAAGAGCCCAAAGAAAAAGTAAAGTAAAAATCATGAAAATGGGTTACTTTTGAGTGTTTTTCAAGCTTAAGATTTCTTAGAAATTGTTGTTAGAAGAGTTGGAGAGTCTCTTGAATGTTTGAAGACTTGCTGGATGATTTATGAAGAAGTACTGAGAATTCAATGTAAAACTCATCCGAGCCAACTCAAGTAAAGGGAGCCGACTCTTGTTCATGGCACGCATGAAGGTTTCTGGCACGCAGATATCCAAACCGACTTAGAGGAACCCGAGCCGACTCGACCATAGTACCGTTTCCTAAATCAGACAGACGAGCTGACCCGAATGATGTCCAAGCCGACTCTATCATTCTACCAGACATCCGAGTTGACTCTTCAAAAGTTTGAGCCGACTCCTCCAGAGTCTAGAAAAAATAATTCTGAGAGAACAGCCAGGCAAGCCGACTCTAATGAGAAGAGCCGACTCTTCCAGAGTGCAGTTTTGAAGACCTGTGAATCCGAGCCGACTCGAACTAAGGCGAGCCGACTCTTCCAGAGTTAGGAATTAGAACAATGTGTAACTGAGGTGAACTGAATGAAATGAGGTGACTTGACCAGAACTTCTCAGAGGATCCGAGCCGACTCGAAGGTCGATTCTAGGCAGGTAACGACTAGTTCCAGAACATAATTTTTGAATTTAAAAAGTGCTCCAACGATCAAATGTCACATGCCAATGGTCTACAATGACTAAAACCATCTAAGAAGAGTACAAGACTCTATAAAAGAGGGATTGGGACAACTTTTGAATGGTTAATGCTTGGTTCATGTTTAGTTAAACATTTATTGAGCTTGTGAGCAAGAGAGCATTCAAGTCAGCCTTCAAGTCTTCACCAACTCTCATCTGAAACTTGAAGCATACTTTGAAGAAGTTTAAGAAGCCTTTAAAGTGCATTGAAGTGCAATTAAGAGGGCTTCTCTCGAGCTACATCGGCAACCATCAGACAACATCTATATAAAACCAAGTGTTAGGTTCTTGGTCAGCCTATGTAAAACCAAGTGTTGGGTTCTTGGTGATCCTGCTAAAACCAAGTGTTGGGTTTCTTTGGTGTGCCCAATTTAAAAACCAAAGGGTATTGGGTTTAGATTGTGATCCCGGTAAAATAATTATATTATATTCTTGTTAAAATATAGTGAAAACTCCAAGTGGTATCTTGGGTAGTGCACGTAGGAGCTGGGATGCTCCAAACCACTATAAATCTGCTACGTTTGCATTATGATTTTTCTCCTTGCTTCTGCTTATGCTTTAATTATCTAAATCACAACACCTAACACTTCAAAGAAGTTTTTAAAGAGCACATATCTGTTAAGTTTTTCAAATTCCCAATCCACCGCCCTCTTGGAAAAGCCACCTGGGCAACTGATGGGTTTCTAAAGGGTCATCATGCATGTATGATGCATTGGATTTCAAAAATTTACACAAAGAAAAATCCTTATTGACTAGAACCCTAAGCCCAAGATCCCCTCATTCATATACAACTAATATATCACTACTATGGTTCATGATAAATACCTGAAATGCTGTTTTCCACTCCTTTCCACTAGGCTCACAAGTGCAAGCCCTCCAACGATGATCCACATAGGAATTGACCTAAGAAAGAACTCCTACTTCAGTTGCTTGCTTGACTAGGACTCTTCTTGACAGCCTTCTGGACTTTGACCTTTGTAGGACACCCTACCCTCTTGTAGGGTACTCTAAATGCTTTCCAAAACCACTCTTAGATTTGGGATTGTCCCTCCTCTCAGACACTCTAGGCTTATGTCCTAAATTCTAAGACTTGTCCTAGTAAGAACAACCTTGTCTTAAAGAGACAAGGTTTGTCTTAAGGAGGAGGGAGGGAGAAAAACACTCAGAATAAACTACGGTGAAAAATCTCTTCTGAAACTCATAACACTGCCCCTTTTTATAGTTTTAAGAGGGGTGTATGATATGTCCAGCCATCAACTTATCAGAAATGATTTTTCAAGACCGAAGAGAAGTTACCTGGCTTGAAAAATCATATCCAATATGTCGATTCATGCACCAAGGCCCATATCCACATCCCTTCTCATTCCTAGATGATTTCTCACTTGCCACATGGCAAGTACTGGTCTCTGGGAAGCCAAGAGACATCTCTTCAATCTCCAAGCATCAAAGAATTTGAAGAGTTTTGATAGCAGAAGGATTCTGCTTCAGACCGCGTGCTAAATGAAGAGACGCATCCCTTCATGCATGCGTTCTCCTTCCAAGCCTTTTCATGCCAATTTAAAATAATTTGACCGGTCAAAAATAATCCTAAAAGGCATGGGGATATGTGCCAAGAGAGTTCTAGATGAATCAGCCAGAGTGATTCATCTGCAGAAGGACTCTTGGTCTTTTTTGCAATCTCTTTCCTTGGCGAGCGCACATATGCACCCAAGGTGTCCATACCGACTTGGACTCTAGTCCAAGTGGCATTCCATGTCTAATTAAATCAGGATAAAACCTGATATAGGTTGTCTTAATCAAGACAGGACCTAATTTAAGTCTCTCTTAAATTGGTTAATCTAATTAGCAAGCAACTAGACCCAAATCAACTTGGGTTAGGAATTAAGTTAGCCTACACATGCTAGTGTGCAATCTAGCTAAACAATTAGGATCCCATGACCCTAATTAAATTATGAATGACTTCCTTGGTCAATTCCTTAAAACGGGTTCCACATCTAGCCAGTAGTAGGTTTAGGTTTAATCCGATTCGAACCAATCGAACCCGTTTGACCTAATTAGGTCAAATTGATCTGACCTAAATTGCCAATTCGATCTATCCATTGAATTGACTCATGAAACCAATCCAATTGATTCATGGATACCTAAAAGACATGATTGATGTCTAGCAATGTGTCATGCCTACCCAGAAGATGAGGAATTTAGTAGAAAGTATCAAAATACCCTTCAATAGAAAGTTATCGTGTAATTCAATCTTTCGATCTCCCATTATCCCAATTAAGTGATGGGTATGGATAAATGTCAAACCCTAGCACTTAGTCATTTCGAATCTCTATTTGATAATAAAGACTCAGCTGATGACTGATTAGAAACCACTTCCAATCTCATCCTGCTTTGATCAAAGACTCCTTGAGTCATAAATCAAAAAGATCACTAGGGATAACAATTTCTCTTACTAGGAATGATCGATTCATTGTTGGTCCACTCATATCCTTCATACACCTTCCACCATATCCGAGAACACCCCGTACATGACTTAATATCATGAATGAGTATGAATCAAAACATGGCTTAGTGTGCATAAGGAACCATGGTGACCTTAGGTCTAAAGATCACATGCACAACTCCTACTTTGAGATATATCTTTTGACAAGTAGTAAGACTTCCATAAGATAGTCCTGGTGTGGATCAGTTCAGTGAACTCATATCCTAATGAGCAACATTATCCTTGCATTAGTGTCTCTACACAAGTGGCTGTGAAACCCACCACTCTCTTAACAAAGCATACATAGGATAAGCTAGTCTTTCCAGACTTATCGATCTCCGAACCGATGGTCCATCGACAAGGAACATTTTAGGTTAGGATTTATAGGAACTTAGATCTCACTATCATGATTTCCATCATAACCCTAATTCCATTTGCCATAACCTATGGGGTTCATGATAATCTTTAAATAAGATGCAGCAATATGATGAAACAATAAGCCTTTATTAATATATTAAATATCATACAGGAGTTGGAAGATTATAAAATTTCCCTTACATAAGATTGGCTTTTAGGACACTTTCCTTTCAATCTCCCACTTGAACTAAAGCCAATCACCCTTGTACTTTATACCCATACAATTTAAGTGACGATCAAATTGCTGTTGAGGTAATGCTTTAGTGAATGAGTCTGCTATATTGTTCTTAGTATCAACTCGTTCGATAATAACATCTTATCTTTCTATGATTTTCCGAATGAGGTGGAAACGTCTTAGGATGTGCTTAGACTTATGATAAGACCTCGGTTCCTTTGCTTGTGCAACAACTCCATTGTTATCACAATATAACGGCACTGGCTGTTGTATTTCAGAAACCACGCCCAATTTCATGATGAATTTCTTCATCCAGATAGCTTCCTTCGCGGTTTCACTTGCAGCTATGTATTCTACCTCAGTGACTAAGTCAGCTATGGTTGGCTACTTTGTACTCTTCCAACTTACTGCACCACCATATAAGGTGAAGACATACCCTGATATGGATTTGCTATCATCTTGATCTGATTGAAAACTAGAATCCGGATATCCGTCTAGTTTTAACTCTGATCCTCCATAAATAAGAAAAATATCTTTAGTCCTTCTAAGGTACTTAAAAATATTTTTCATAGCTTTCCAGTGATCCTCACCTGGATCTGCCTGGAATCTACTTACTATACCTAAGGCTTAAGCAACATCAGGCCTGGTAATAGCATAGCATACATAATTGATCCTATAGCCGAAGCATAAGGAATCATAGCCATCCTTTCTCTTTCTTTTGATGTCTTAGGAGGCATTTTCTTAGAGAGATGTATGCCTTGACTCATAGATAAATAACCCCTTTTACTTCCATCCATGTTGAATCTCTTCAATACTAAGTCAATGTACCTGAACTGGGATAAGTCTAGCATCCTCTTAGACTATCTCTATAGATCCTTATACCTAATATATAGGATGCTTCTCCCAAATCCTTCATGGAAAACTTTGATGATAGCCAAGTTTTAACTGATTGTAACATTGGGACATTATTCCCAAAGATCAGTATGTCATCAACATACAAAACCAAGAAAACAAGTGCACTCCCACTTGTCTTCTTATACACACATGGTTCATCATTATTTTTGACAAAACCAAATTCCTTGATTATTTTATCAAAATGGATGTTCCAACTCCTCGATGCTTATTTTAGTCCATAAATGGACTTCTTTAGCTTGCATACTTGGTTTGGTCTCCCACTTGAGACAAAACCCCTTTGCTGTGTCATATAGACTTCTTCCTCAAGATTTTCATTAAGGAAAGTGGTCTTGACATCCATCTACCAGATTTCATAATCATGGTATGCTGCTATTGCAAGCAATATCTGAATGGACTTGAGCATGACTACTGGTGAAAAGGTTTCATCATAGTCAATGCCATGTTTTTGTCTAAAATCTTTTGCTACCAGCCTGGCCTTGTAGGTTTCTACTTGACCATCAGCTCCTATATTCACCTTGAAGACCCATTTACACCCTATTGGGTTAATTCCTTTAGGTGGATCTACCAAGGTCCATACCTGATTGGAATACATGGAGTCCATCTCAGACTTTATGGCACTTAGCCATTTATCGGAGTCTTTTCTCTCAATAGCTTCCGAATAGGTCACAGGATCATCATCTTGAATGATACTAGCTTCATTGTCATCCCCGATGACAAAGCCATATCTAAGAGGTGCTCCCCGCACCCTCTCTGACCTTCGAAGAGGAGGTGTGTATTGTGGCTATTCTTGATCTACAAGAACTTCTGGTTGAGGAATTTCACTTGAAGACTCATTAGGTTGTTGGTTCTATTCTTCACTTAATTCAAGTGTAGAATTACTACTTCTTTCTTGGATGAATTCTTTCTCTAAGAATGTAGCATGTCTACTAACAAATACCTTTTGTTCAGTAGTATTATAAAAGAGGTATCCAACACCCTCTGTAGGATAACCAACGAACCTACATTTGTCACCCCTAGTACTTAACTTATATCCAAAATTATTCTTGACATAAGCATAGTAACCCCAAATCTTTAAGTACTTAAGACATGGTCTTTTGCCATTCCATAACTCATATGGAGTGCTAATCACTGACTTAGATGGTACCCTGTTCAAAATATAGGCAGTAGTCTCTAGGGCATGTGTTGCCCAGAAATGGAGCCCAAGAGGGGGGGTGAATTGGGTCTTTTAAAATTTAAAGCAATAATGTATAGGCCTTGTGGTGTTTGTGAGTTATGAAATTGATGCACTAAGTTATATGCAGCGGAAAGCAATAGAAAGAGTGCAATAAGTAAAGAGGAAGAGATAGAAGAGATAATCACACACAAACATAAAGTTTATAGTGGTTCGGTGCAAACCGAACACCTACATCCACTTCCCAAGCCATCCTTGGGAATTCCACTATAATCTTTCCAAGATTACAGCCGACTTGTTTTTCCAAAGGCTCACAAGTCAAAACCTATGTTGGTTTTATCACCTAGGTTCACCAACAAACCTTTACACTTGTTTTGTCTTCGGGCTCACAAGTAAATCCTAGTTGGTTTTATCATCTTGGCTTACCAACAAACCACAACAACCTTCTTTCAAGACACCCTTGAAAGCAAGGTCAAATCAAAATAGAATTTCAGATATACAATTTAAAATAAACAAGACAAACTCTCTTCAAGAGTAGAATTAAAGCTTTGAGACTCTAATTGATGCTTCTCTTGTCTTCTTCTCCTTGGAATATTCTTCAAGCTCTTCTTTTGGAATGATGAAATGATAGGCTTGTAGGCTTTTTCAGAGAATCACTCTTTAAATGGCTCTTTGAAGTTTTAGAGAGAATCTTAGCTTTTTGGCTTTTAATGGACTTCAATACCTCAAGAATGAAGTTGGTGAAGCTTAAATACAATACAAAGAAAAACTTCTAAAAAATGATTTGTAACCATTTGAGCATCGAATCTAGCCATTGGGAGCTTGAAAAGACATTTATGCAAGTCAAAAAAATAGATCCGTTAGGCCTATCAGAATCCGAGTGTCGATACTTGGTTTGTCAGGTGTCGACACTTGGCTGTCAAGTGTCAACACTTGACTTACAGGTGTCGATACTTGAACTTACAAGTGTCGACACTTGATGCACAGGTGTCGACACTTGATACACATGTATCGACACTTGACACAAAAACACTCCAATGGACATGTTCTGGATTTTCAAAAAGTCTCAGGCCTTGAGTCGACACTTGGAAACTTAAGTGTCGACACTTGAGTTTCAGATGTCGACACTTGAATTCTGGATGCCAAGGAGTTTTTCTGTGTGCCAAGAGCTAAAGTGTCGATACTTGACTTCCCAGGTATCGACACTTGGTTCTGAAAAATTCACAATCAAGTACAAAATGACCCAAAAATACAAGTGTTAAATATAGAACTTAAAACTAATGCAAATAACAAATAAATGAACTCTTTTAAGCCCTTTTTACATGGAGAAGACTCCTTAAATAGCAAAAAATGCTTCATGCCATAGTGTGCCAGGATACATAAATTTTGATATTTTGAGGTGCTTGTATCCTGAAAACTCACAACTAGAAATAAATATTAGTACACAATATGTACTCAATATTTTGTTATTCATCAAAATCACTAGGTGGAGCCAACAATCTCCCCCTTTTTGATGATGACAAAATCTTTAGTATCTCAACATTTAATTTCAATTCTCAGTTTTGATAATTCATGAATATGATTTCAAGCTAATACACCCACAACTTGCATAGTTAAGAATATTGGTATCAGGTCTATGCAATATCGATATCAGATCAAATTTGAAATTCATAAAATTAAGATTCATTCTACTCCCCCTTTTTGTCAATCATTAGAAAAGGGAGTAAACTCCCCCTCAAAATGAGCATGGAGACAAAGTTAATTTTGAGAGTTAACAGGTATCAGAGCCAAAATGTATATCTATCAAGTAAATGTAAACAATCAAGTTGTCAAAGATAATCATAGTGATTCACAAATTGTAAACATCAAACTGAAATATATATACATCTGTCAAAAAAATATTTTCAGTACAAAATTTGCTGACTCATCAACAATACTGAACCAAACAAAATTCATCAAGAGTCATAAGTAACAAGAGTCATACAACACAATAAACATCTGTGAGGCTAATCCTCATCAGATGGGATCTCAAAGGAAATAAGACCTGTAACCCTAGACCTATGGGCTAGACCACTAGGAGTCTTCAAAATACCATGACTCTGAGTCCTAGTAGAAGGTCCAAAATGGGGTACAACCTTAGAAGCTCTAGTAGAGAGAGGGGGAAGAGTCTCAGTAGGAGTGACAAAGACTGGATCAGTGGAGACAGGTGTGCCAGTCGCATCAGCGGGAGGAACAACAGGAGACTGCGGCTCTCGGCTGACTACCTCATATCCATCCGTGCCATCACCACTGTCACTGTCGCTATCGTCATCAAGAACATCAGTATCTCTGTCCTCAGTCCCATCAGCACGGTCACCACCATCAATAATGTCATCAAGATCATCCTGGTGGTCGTCATCATCATCACCAGCAGGTGGATCAGCAGGAGCAACAGGAGGAAGGAGGGATCTAAGCATATCCTCAATGGGAGCAAATCCTACCTCCATAGTCTGACGAATCTCAGCATGCTCTGAAGCTGTATGAGCTCTAAGGCTCTCTATCTCTATCCGTAGCTGAGTCATCCGTACTCCAAGACCAATGAGCTCACTCTGTACCTCCACGAACTGCTGACGAGAATGCTCCTCAAAAGATAATCTAGTAGACGCTGGAGGAGCAGCTAAAGGAGTGGCAGTAGGTGTCATAGGCTCTGTCGCAGATGCATGAGCAGTCTGAGCAGGTGAACTAACTGGCCCTGATGGCCCTGTCTCTGCCTCTCGTATCTCATCCTCCTCATCTGGCTCCTAGCTAGACTCTCTCCGAACCCATCGACCTACGACCAGTCTATATCCCATGCGATGTAGCGACCTCTCGTCGTAGACATCTGTGTGCAGAATCTCCTTGGGGATCTCCCTCTCCAAGGATACTCCACAAGATCGAAATAGTCTGGCCAGCCCCATACCGTAGGGTAAACAGTGTCGTCGCTAGCTCGCAGCATCTCTCATATGTACTAGCATCAACGATGGAATATCGACCTGAGTCCTCTGAGTCAAGCATACCATAAGCATCAGCTATCTCTCGATGATGAAGTCAAAGCGACCAGTCTTTGGAAGCAATATCCAAGCTGTGATATGGTGTAGAAGGTGCATCTCCATTGAAAGTTGGTTTGCGGTGACCACCGTCACTCCGCGAACATCCTCACGCTTAAGAATACACCTATAGGTAGCCTCTCTGTCCTCCACAGAGAAAATACTAATACCACGATGCGGAATCTGCAAAACCCTGCTCAGAAGCTCCTCAGTCAAAAGAATCTTAACACCCCGGATAGAAGTCCTCCACAGCAAGCGATGACAGTCCATGGTTCCATAAAACTCACGCACTAGGTGGGGATAATACCTCTCCTGCATGGTACAGAAGGGTACCATCCTACATCAGTGAGGGTCTGATGGATCTGGAAATGCTGTCTGTCAAAGAACTCGAGGTTAATCCATCGCCCTGAAGCTACAGCCTTCCCTGCCATCCTCTCTGCAGGAGAACCTGGGGCAACAAAGCTACTGGACTCTCCTGTATCATGTCTAGTCTTGGTCCTCCTCTCTGATCTTTGTTTAGGTCTCCTAATAGCTAATCTCTTTCTTGGACCCATCTCAATCACACTGAACAAGAAAGGAAAAAGATAAATAACCTAGGAAAGTATAGGTTTCAATTAGGTCAAGAACTTAGGCTAAAGGAGGCTATGTCTTTCTAAGAGAGGAATACTGGATTTCAAGATAAGCTAAAATAAGTTTTGAAAACTGGGATTAGCCAGATTTAAGTTGTAAAATACAAGAAATCGAGGGTGAAATACTTTTGACAAAAGAAATCGGGGGTAAAATCATAAGAATTCAGGGGATTTTAACCATACAAAATACATTTGGGTTAAAAATACATTTGTGCTTCAAATCGATAAAACATATTTAGGTTGTAAAACATATAAAGTATATTTTATAAACAAGTAAGCTAATTATTTGGGATTTTTGGGTTAAAATCAAAATACATTAGGGTTTTAGATTTAAACACCAAAATAAAGGAGAGGAAAACATCACAAATACCCCTTTTAAAATAATGAGAATGTAATAAACAGGTTAGAAAATCGATTTTTAGATCAAAACCCTAGGATATTTCGACCAAAAGTCAATCCAACAGTGATTTTAAGGAAAAACAGACAGAATGTGTGAGAAATCGGCCAAAAATTCATGGGAAATCCAAGATAAACATGTTCAAACATGATTTCCCAAAATGGAATCTCCCAAATGACAAAAATCGCTGAAAAATCCAATCAAAATCCATTGAAAATGGATGAAAAACCCTAAACCGAGGTTACACGGTTCCAAAATAACAAAAAAGAGGAGGGAAATACCTGATTTCGATTGGGGTGAACGAGAAAAGAGTTGATTTGGATGGAGTGGAGCTTGGGGGACCACTGGAGCTCGGGAGAAAGCAGGGGAAATCAAAATCAATCCCTTCCTCCTGATTGTATCCTTTGACAACTAGTCTAGCCTTATTTCTTATAACAATACCATTTTCATCAAGTTTGTTTCTAAAAACCCATTTAGTGCCAATAATTGAAGCATTTGAAGGCCTATTTGCTAAAGTCCAAACATTGTTTCTTTTAAATTGGTTAAGTTCGTCTTGCATAGCATTTATCCGATTACTATCATTTTCAGCTTCTTCAATAGTCTTAGGTTCAATTTGAGATACAAATGCTAAGTAATCACATATATTTCTAAGGGATGATCGAGTACTTATACCTTTAGATGGATCACCAATAATTAGTTCTTTTGGGTGTCCATGAGCATACCTCCATTCTTTAGGTAGAGGTTCAACAGTAGATGTGTTTTCATCACCTTGAGCTTGATCTCCTTCGTTGTTTTGATCAACTTCTTGTTCCTTGGCAGGCACTTCATTGGTGTTCACTTCTTTAGTTCTTTTAGTACCTGTTTTATCAGAATGTACATCTTCTTTTCTAGAAGATTTCTGGTCAGACTCATTAAATACTACATGTATGGATTCTTCAACAATAAGTGTTCTTCTGTTGAAGATCCTGTATGCCTTGCTAGATGTAGAGTAGCCTAGAAAGACACCCTCATCTGACTTGGCATCAAATTTGCTCAAATTATTTTTACCATTGTTTAAGATGAAACAACGGCATCCAAAAACATGAAAATAACGAATCGAAGGTTTTCTACCCTTCCAAAGCTCATACGGTGTTTTCTTTAAAATCAGTTGGATTAAAACATGGTTTAAAACATAGCATGCAGTGTTTATGGCTTCCACCCAAAAATATCTAGGTAGGTCATTTTCACAAAGCATGGTGCGTGCCATTTCTTCAAGAGTTGTATTTTTCCTTTCTACCACCTCATTTTGTTGAGGTGTCCTAGGTGCTAAAAAATTATGATGAATGCCATTTTCAATACAGAATTTGTCAAAATTAGAATTTTCAAATTCGGTTCCATGGTCACTTCTCAAAGATACAATTGAAACACCTTTTTCATTTAAAACTCTTTTATGAAATCTAATGAATTCAGAAAATATTTCATCCTTGTGTGCTAAAAATATGACCCAAGTAAAACATGAGAAATCATCTACAATGACTAAACCGTACTTCTTATCTCCCAAACTAGATGTTCTAGTCGGCCCAAAAAGGTCCATATGAAGCAACTCTAAGGGTCTAGATGTAAAGATTACTCTTTTTGGTTTAAAAGATGATTTGGATTATTTTCCAAACTGGCATGCACTACAAATTTTGTCTTTTTCAAAACTGAGTTTTGGCAAATCTTTTATCAAATTCTTTTTGCTAAGTTTTGAAATTAAATGCATACTAGCATGTCCTAGTCTACGATGCCAAAGCTAACTGGTTTCATTGATCTTGGCATCCATTGCCACTAGGCATTGACCATTTTGAATAAGAAGATCATCAAGATCAACTAGAAACAATGCACAAAGAAGATTCGAAAGTAACTTTGAAATCCTTGTCATAAAACTGACTAATGCTAAGCAAGTTATGTTTCAATCCATCAACATACAAAACATTATCAATTGAAGTAGAAGGGGTGATGGACTTTACCAATTACGATAATTTTTCCCTTTCTATTATCACCAAATGTCACATTACCACCATTTTGATATATAAGTGATGAGAACTGCTCCACGTCTCCGATCATATGCCTTGAGCAACCGCTATCGACGTACCACATTCTTTTCTTGTTGGTTTTAAGGCATACCTCATCATGATCTGCCATCAGACAGAAGTTTGCAACTTCCTGCTATTCTTCTTCAGAGCTGGAGTCTTCGCTGTCACTCCAGGTTGCCATCATGGCATTCTTTCTTAGTTTTCTCCTGCTTTTTTTAAGTAAGGGGCAATCTACCTTGAAGTGGCCTAGTTTTTCGCATTCGAAGCACGTGGGTTGCTCCTTGTCTTTCTCCTTTTCTTTTTCCTTGCTTGGCTCACCTTTTTGAGGTTTCTTCTTAAAGTTGTACTTCTTCTTTCTCATGAACCTTCTGAACTTTCTTGCCATAAGAGCGGTCTCATCATCTTCATCTTCTTCTTCGGATTCATCGCTTGACTCTTCTCTTATGGTGGATTTGAAAGCGATGACTTTCTTCTTCTTTTCTACATCCACATTCTTCTGTTTCAAGGAAAGCTCATAAGTCATCAATGAGCCTAGTAGTTGCTCAAGGGGTAGAGTGTTGACATCCTTGGCTTCTTCTATGGCAGTCACTTTGGCATCCCAAGAAGCCGGAAGAGACCTGAGAAGTTTATTAACAAGCTTACCATTAGATACAATTTTTCCTAAGCTTCTCATGTCATTCACAATATTTGTGAACCTAGTATACATCTCACTAATAGATTCAGTAGGTTCCGTCTTGAACATTTCATATGTATGAATGAGCATGTTAACCTTAGTAGTTTTCACTTGGTGTGTACCCTCATGGATAACCTCAAGTGTGTCCCAAATCTCCTTAGCGGAGAGACAATTTGATATTCTATTGAATTCACTCGGATCAAGAGAGCAAAACAATAGATTCATAGCCTTCGCATTAAGCTCTATTTGCTTAATATCATTCTCATCCCAATCATCTTTCATTTTTGGAGTGAGAATGCCATTAACCATCATAATAGGCTGATGAGGACCTTTTATGATTGTCCTCCAAAGATTATAATCCATGGCTTGAATGAATATGCGCATGCGAGTTTTCTAATAGATGTAATTTATGCCATTAAAAAGTGGGGGACGATTTGAAGCTTGACCTTCAACAATACCCATTCCAATTGGGGCTGCCATGATCTTTTACTCAAAATCCTTGGACCTACAAGAGAGTACCGGTGCTCTGATACCACTTGTTGCCCAGAAATGGAGCCCAAGAGGGGGGGTGAATTGGGTCTTTTAAAATTTAAAGCAATAATGTGCAAGCCTTGTGGTGTTTTTGAGTTATGAAATTAATGCACTAAGTTATATGCAACGGAAAGCAATTGAAAGAGTGCAATAAGTAAAGAGGAAGAGATAGAAGAGATAATCACACACAAACACAAAGTTTATAGTGGTTCGGTGCAAACCTAGCACCTATATCCACTTTCCAAGCTACCCTTGGGAATTCCACTATAATCTTTCCAAGATTACAGCCGACTTGTTTTTCCAAAGGCTCACAAGTCAAAACCTATATTGGTTTTATTACCTAGGTTCACCAACAAACCTTTACACTTGTTTTGTCTTCAGGCTCACAAGTAAACCCTAGTTGGTTTTATCATCTTGGCTTACCAACAAATCACAACAACCTTCTTTCAAGACACCCTTGAAAGCAAGGTCAAATCAAAATAGAATTTCAGATATATAATTTAAAATAAACAAGACAAACTCTCTTCAAGGGTAGAATGAAAGCTTTGAGGCTCTAATTGATGCTTCTCTTGTCTTCTTCTCCTTGGAATATTCTTCAAGCTCTTCTTTTGGAATGATGAAATGATAGGCTTGTAGGATTTTTTAGGGAATCACTCTTTAAATGGCTCTTTGAAGTTCTTGAGAGAATCTTGGCTTTTTGGCTTTTAATGGACTTCAATACCTCAAGAATGAAGTTGGTGAAGCTTAAATACAAAGAAAAACTTTCAAAAAATAGTTTGTGACTGTTTGAGCATCAAATCTAGCCATTGGGAGCTTGAAAAGATATTTCTGCAAGTCAGAAAAATAGATCTATTAGGCATGTCAAAACCCGAGTATCGATACTTGGTTTGTCAGGTGTCGACACTTGGCTATCAGGTGTCGATACTTGACTTCCAGGTGTCGATACTTGAACTTTTAAGTATCGATACTTGATGCACAGGTGTCGACACTTGACACAAAAATACTCCAATGGCCATGTTCTAGATTTTCAAAAAGTCTCAGGCCTTGAGTCGACACTTAGAAACTTAAGTTTCGATACTTGAGTTTTAGGTGTCGACACTTGAATTCTGGGTGTCGACACTTAGCATGCCAAGAAGTTTTTCTACGTGCCAAGAGCTGAAGTGTCGACACTTGACTTCCCAGGTGTCGACACTTGGTTCTGAAAAATTCACAATCAAGTGCAAAATGATCCAAAAACACAAGTGTTAAATATAGAACTTAAAACTAATACAAATAACAAATAAATGAACTCTTTAAGCCCTTTTTGCATGGAGAAGACTCCTCAAATAGCGAAAAATGCTTCGTGCCACAGCGTGATACATAAATTTTGACATTTTGAGGTGCTTGTATCCTGAAAACTCACAACTAGAAATAAACATTAGTACACAATATGTACTCAATATTTTGTTATTCATCAAAATCACTAAATGGAGCCAACAGCATGTCCCCAGAAAGAAATGGGAAGATCTGTGAAACTCATCATGGACCCCACCATGTCTAACAAAGTATGAATTCTCCTTTCTGCTACACCATTTAATTGGGGTGTATAAGGAGCGGTCCATTCAGAGATTATACCTTTGTCCTTGAAATGGTTTAAAAACTCACCAGACAAGTATTCACCTCTTCGATCAGAATGAAGAGTTTTAATACTATGTCCAGTTTATTTTTCAACCACGTTTTGATATTCTATAACTTATCAAAGGCTTCAGACTTATGTTTCATTAGATATACATGGCCAAACCTAGACAAGTCATCAATAAAAGTGATGAAGTAAGAATATCCACCTCTGGCTTAAGTTGTCATAGGTCTACACACATCAGTATGCACAAGACCTAATAACTCATATGCCTTGTCCCCATGTCCAGTGAATGGAGACTTGGTCATTTTTCCTTTGAGACAAGACTCGCAAGTTCCTAATGATTGAAAATCATAAGGGTCAAAGTAATTATCTTTGACTAACTTGTTTATTTTTGACTCACTAATATGACCTAACCGGCAATGCCAGAGAAATGCGATATTGACATTATCTCTCTTTCTCTTTTTGTTATCAGCAAGTAATATTTCATCATTGAGTTCTAATGTAAGAATACCATTTATAAAATAACCATGTCCAAATATTTTATTACAATGAAGAATAGAGCAGCCACTGCTTTTTATATTTATCTCAAATCCTTGTTGTAACAACAAGGGTATTGATACAATGTTTCTTACAATATCCGGTACATAGTAGCATTCTTCTAACTTTAAAATATTACTCTTAGGTAATAATAGAAGATAGGTGCCCATAGCTTTAGCATACATGGCATCTCCACTTGCGCCATATAGTTTGAAGTCACCTTTCTTCAATTCTCTAATTCTATGGAGTTCTTGTAAAGATTTACATATATAAGACCCACATGCAGTGTCCAATACCCATGAATTAGAAATGGAAGCACTCAATGATAAATTAGTTTATATCATGTACAAACCTTTAGATGCTCCACTTGCATCTGTCTTCACACTTATAAGATATGTCTTTCAATTCTTTTTCCAATGCCTCTGCTTGCCGTAGTGGAAACAGGCTCCATCATTAACTACCTTCTTAACTTTCTTCTTCTTCTGGATGCTCTTTTTAAGGTTGAACTTTCTTTTCAAACCCTTTCTATTTACCTGTTTCTTCTTCCCATCAATGAGAAGAAGATGAGCCTTATCACCTTTTGAGTGGCTCTCTGTTGTCTTCAACATATTTGACAGTTCAGGAAAAGATATATTTAGTTTGTTCATGTGGTAATTGAGAACAAACTGATAGTAGGAATCTGGAAGTGAATGTAGGATTAAATCCTGATTGAGTTCACCATCCATCACAAACCCTAATTGACCTAATCGGGTGATTAAGTTAATCATTTTTAATACATGGGTTTGTACAGATAAACCCTCACTCATCCATGCATGGAACAACTGCTTTGATATCTCGTATCAAGCAGCCCTACTTTGCTCTTCATATAGCTCCTTTAAGTTGAGCAATATGGACTGAGGTTCCATACCTTCATGTTGTCTCTGGAGCTCATTGCTCATCGAGGCTAACATAATGCACCTGATAGTTGTACTATCATTTTGTCACATTTTGTGTGCGGCAATTTTCTCCTCTTATGCATCTTCTATGATCGGCTCAGGGTCCGAAGAATCCAGAATATAAGAAAGTTTTTCCTGAGTAAGAACTATTCTTAAGTTCCTCAACCAGTCCTTATAATTAGGACCGATTAACTTGTTGGCATCTAAGATGCCCTGCATTGATAAATTTGAAACCATTATATAAAAATCCTACATTTAATTAAGAACAATATCAGCAGACCACTCAAGATGACATTCATAACTAGATAAGGACTTTATATCTAATTATGTCTCCCATTATTTCATTCAAATACCATAAATCTCAATCTATGGTAAGCAATAAACCTTACTGGTATCTTTAGTGGGGTTGAGATCCCAATTTCTCATGAGTGCCTTGTGTTACACAACAAACAGTCATGAGTTCAAAGGTAGGGCTTCCTTTCCAATTGCGACCCGTGCAATTCTCAACAAATAAACTGCCTCTAAGACACATATAGTCTTATGTTACATAATAAACTATAATATCTTAATTTAGTCAGATCCTTTATTTCTATATAGCTATGATGGAATAATGTTGCTCTTGTGTTACACAACAAAGCAACAATTTCCAACCATGCCATAAAGCACTAAGTGCACCAAGACAAATTTTATATCAAATCCTAGAATAGGCCTTGTGTTACACAACAAACCTACTATAGTTTTGATATTAATTTGGCTTAGCATGAAGGAAGGCCAATTTTAGTATGCTTATTCAATTAGCATTCCCAAGTTAAGATTTAGATATGACCAAATTGATTAGGTAAGTGGAAGGGATGAGGGGGTCCCCCCGTTGCTTTCCTTAGACACCAATTGATTTGGCCAGGTCAGACAATGGAACCAATTAAAAACCTCATTCCCTTTACTTCCCAGAACTACTTGCCTAGACACCAACTGGCTGGTCAAACCCTAATCAGTTTTGCATCATGACTAAGTTTATACTATGACTACATATGTTTTTATGAGGGCTTTGATGGTCTTATACACATCCTAAATAATCATGTTATCATTTTTCATAATAACAAGTATAAACAAAGCATATTAATCCAGCATATGCAAAAATATGATTATCCATCAGGCATATTTATCTTAATATGCAAATCATAGCATGATTTTACAATTCTCCGTTCACCTCACTTATTTATGTGATATGGCCATAGCGACACCCCTACATGCCATAGGAGACCCCATTGAATAATAAGAGAGGGCCTTTAAATCCTAGTTAACCCCTATGACAGGACGGCCATGGTGACTAACCCAATCCAAAGCAGTTACTAGGATAAGATATGTTACTAAGATGCATTTGATTAGCAATATGCATAATATCATATTGAAATAATAACATGCTCTTTTCATGATAATATTTACTATCATACATAGATTAGGGTTTAAGAATAATAGCCCCTAATCCAATAGCAAACATCATACTATGATTATTTTTCATAACCATACAACATTCCACTGAACCCTAAGTAATGGCATGCATCAAAAGCCTATGATCAAACTAGCTATCTAATAAGCATTTGATCATACAGATGACAATTAATTGAATGAATTAAGGGTTTCTTTGATACCACTTATGGGTTTTTAAAGGGTCAGCATGCATGTATGATGCATTGGATTTCAAAAATTTACACAAAGAAAAACCCTTATTGATTAGAAACCCTAATCCGAAGATCGTCTCATTCTTATACAACTAATATATCACTAATATAGTTCATGATAAATACCTGGAATCTATTTTCCACTCCTTTCCACTAGGATCACAAGTGCAAGCCCTTCAATGGTGATCCACACAGGAATTGATCCAAGAAAGAACTCCTACTTCAGTTGCTTGCTTGACTATGACTCTTCTTGATAGCCTTCTAGACTTTGACCTTTGTAGGACACCCTACCCTCTTGTAGGGTACTCTGAATGCTTTCCAAAACCACTCTTGGATTTGGGATTGCCCTCCTCTAGGACACTCTAGGCTTATATCTTAAATTTTGAGACTTGTCTTAGTAAGAACAACCTTGTCTTAAAGAGACAAGGTTTGTCTTAAGGAGGAGGGAGGGAGCAAAACACTCAGAATAAACTACGGTGAAAAATCTCTTATGAAACTCATAACACCGCCCCTATTTATAGTTTTAAGAGGGGTGTGTGATATGTCCAGCCATCAACTTATCAGATATGATTTTTCAAGACCGAAGAGAAGTTATCTGGCTTGAAAAATCATGTACAATATGTCGATTCATGCACTAAGGCCCATATCCGCATCCCTTCTCATTCCTGGATGATTTGTCACTTGCCACATTGCAAGTATCGGTCTCTGGGAAGCCAAGAGATGTCTGTTCAATCTCCAAGCATCAGAGAATTTGAAGAGTCTTGATAGCAGAAGGATTCTGCTTCAGACCGTGCGTCAAATGAAGAGACGCATCCCTTCATGCATGCGTTCTCCTTCCAAGCCATTTCATGCCAATTTAAAATAAGTTGACCAATCAAAAATAATTATAAAAGGCATGGGGATATGTGCCAAGAGAGTCCTAGATGAATCAGCCAGAGTGATTCATCTGCAGAAGGACTCTTGGTCCTTTTTGCGATCTCTTTCCTTGGCGCGTGCACATATGCGCCCAAGGTGTCCATAACGACTTGGACTCTAGTCCAAGTGGCATTCCATGTCCAATTAAATCAAGATAAAACCTGATATAGGTTGTCTTAATCAAGACATGACCCAATTTAAGTCTCTCTTAAATTGGTTAATCAAATTAGCAAGCAACCATATCCAAATCAACTTGGGTTAGAAATTAGGTTAGCCTACACATGCTAGTGTGCAATCTAGCTAACCAATTAGGATCCCATGACCCTAATTAAATTATGAATAACTTCCTTGGTCAACTCCCTAACGTGTGTGACCCTTTGGGTTCCATATCTAGCCAGCAGTAGGTTTATTTTTAAGCCGATTCGAACCAATCAAACCCATTTGATTTAATTAGGTCAAATTAAGCTGACATAAATTGCCAATTCGATCTGTCCATCGAATTGACTCATGAAACCAATCCAATTAGTTCATGAATACCTACAAGACATGATTGATATGTAGCAACGTATCATGCCTACCCGAAAAATGAGAAATTTGGTGAAAAGTATCAAAATACCCTTCAGTAGAAAGTTACCGTGCAATTCAATCTTTCGATCTCTCATTATTCCGATTAAGTGATGGGTATGGATAAGTGTCAAACCCTAGCACTTAGTCATTTCGAATCTCTATTTGATAATAAAGACTCAGCTGATGACTGATTAGAAACCACTTCCAATCTCATCATGCTTTGATCAAAGACTCCTTAAGTCATCAATCGAAGAGATCACTTGGGATAGCAATTTCGCTTACTAGGAATGATTGATTCCTTATTGGTCCACTCATATCCTTCATACACCTTCCACCATATTCGAGAATTCCTCGTACATGACTTAATGTCACAAATGAGTATGAATCAAAACATGGTTTAGTGTGCACAAGGAACCATGGTGATCTCAGGCCTAAAGATCACATGCACAACTCCTACTTTGAGATCTATCTTTTGACAAGTAGTAAGAATTCCATAAGATAGTCATGGTGTGGATCAGTTCAGTGAACTCGTACCCTAATGAGCACCCTTATCCTTGTATTAGTGTCTCTACACAAGTGGCTGTGAGATCCATCACCCTCTTAACAGAGCATACATAGGATAAGCTAGTCTTTCCAGACTTATCAATCCCCGAACCGATGGTCCATTGACTATGAACATTTTAGGTTAGGATTTATAAGAACTTAGGTCTTACTATCATAATTTTCATCATAACCCTAATTCTATTTGCCATAACCTATGGGGTTCATCATAATCTTTAAATAAGACACAACAATATGATGAAACAATATGCCTTTATTAATATATTAAATATCATACAGGAGTTGGAAGATTATAAAAATGCCCTTACATAAGATTGGCTTTTTGGGTACTTTCCTTTCAACAACATCCTATCATGTGTCTTGAACAACCACTATCAAGATACCATAGTCTTTTGTTTTCCTTGGTTGTAAGATATACCTGTAAAACAAATCAAGTTTTGTTTTTAGGTGCCTAAGCCAACTTAGGTCCTTTAGGGTTAGTGCTTAAATTGGTTTTTTTTAGAACCCAAATCTTTCCAAAATTATTGATTTTTCTTAAATTGTATTGAAAAGCTTTATGACCTAATTTTTTGCATGAAAAATATGTAATACTTGATGATGTGGGTATAAAAAAAAATTTTAAATACCTTTGCTATTTTTGAGGTTTGTAACCTAATCCTACTTTGTTAAAAATAGCTCTTTGATTTTTTAAAAGAAGATTTATTTTTTTAGAACTATAAGTGAACTTTTCAACAATGGATTTTATTTTATCAAGTTCATCTTTATAATTTTTGTTTTCTATCTCTAGATCTTTGTTTTTCTTTAAAAGATACCATTTGAAACAATAGCTTTAGGTCTTTTTAAAACTTTATTTTTCATTGTTAAAGCTTTGTTTTTCTTTTCTAAAATATCAAATTTACATTTCAATTTACTAACTGCATTTAAAAGAGAATTGTTTTCATGTGAAAAACTATTTGCATGCTTTTTCAATTTTCTATTTTCAGATAAAATCAATTTACAATCATGCATCAATTCATCAAATGCATTTTTCAATTCATCAAAAGTAAAATCTACTTCAAAGTCAGAAATTACCTCTTCTTGTTCTTGTTGTGCCATGAAACATAAATTGGCGACTTCAATTGGTTCTTCATCTAAGTTGGAGTCCTCGCAGTCACTTCAAATCACCATCATAGCTTTCTTTCTAAGTTTCTTTCTTAATTTCTTTAGGAGAGGACAATCAAACTTATAATGTCCTGGCTTTTTGCATTCAAAGTATATAGATAATTCTTTCTCCTTTTCTTTTTCCTTGTCTTTACTTGTTTGGAACCTTTTCTTGTAAGAAAGTTTTCTTTTCTTCATAAATCTTCTGAACTTCCTTGCTAGAAGGGCTTCCTCACTCTCATCCTCTTCATCTTCTTTTGATTCTTCACTTGAGGATTCTTCTTAAATTGTAGACTTGAAGGCTATCCCCTTTTTCTTTTTGTCCAAGTCCATAGATTTTTGCTTCAGATTTAGCTTATAAGTCATGAGCGATCCCACTAGCTATTGCAAGGATAATTTGTCAACATCTTTGGCTTCTTGTATAGTGGTCACCTTTGGATCCTATGAAGTTGGAAGTGGCATGAGAATTTTGTTGACAAGATCAGTATTAGATATGAATTTACCTAAACTTCTCATGCTATTAATAATGTTTGTGAATCTAGTGTATATATCAATGATAGATTTATTTGGTTCCATTCGAAACATCTCATAAATATACACTAACATGTTTACTTTTATGTTCTTCACTTGATTAGTACCCTCATGGATAACTTCAAGTGTGTCCTATATTTTCTTAGCAGATGTGATATAGAAATCCTATTGAATTCACTAAGATCTAATACATAATAAAATAGATTCATTGCTTTCGCATTAATCTTGAATTGTTTAAAACCATTTTCATCCCAATCCTCTTCGAGCTTTGGGATAGAAATACCGTTAACCACAATCAAAGGACTATGTAGATCCTTGTCAACAACTTTTCATAAATTACAATCTATTGAATGCAGGTAAATTCCCATCCTAGTTTTTCAATAAGTATAATTTATTCTATTAAAATATGGAGGTCTATTTGAGGCTTGTCCCTCAACTACACTAGTACCAAGGAAGGTTGCCATAGATCTTTACTCAAGGCGGTTAGACCTATACACTGAGAACGTGGTTCTGATACTACTTATTACCTAGTAAGCAACCCAAGAGGGGGGTGAATTGGGTTTCTAAAAAATTAAATGCAAGTATGCACTAATTCAATAAACAACTTAAGTGCAATGAGATACAATGGTAATATGCTCTTAAAGAGTATGTAATGAAAATTTGAAAGCAATAAATATAAGAGCAAGAGAAAGAGAGAGAGACAAGCAATCACAAACACAATCCAAGTATAGTGGTTTGGTGCTTTTCAATACACCTACATCCACTCTCCAAGATCCACTTGGAAATTCACTATAATCTCCATCGATTATGGTCGATTAGTTTGTCGGGCTCATTAATCAAAACTCGACTTGTTTTCACAAGGTTCACAAGTCAAAATCTCTCTTGGTTTTGCGAGCTAACCAAGAACCTAATTGGTTTTAAGACTCACCAATAACCTCCTAGGTTTTCAAGGCTAACCAATAATCTTCTTGGTTTTCAAGGATAACCAATAACCTCCTTGGTTTTTCAATAAGCTAACAAAAAATCTTTACAACAAAGATAGAGTTAAAGTAAAGCAACAAAAAAAGCTTTCTTAATAAAAGCAGATCTCTTTGAAGCTTTGAGGAATTGCTATCTTCAACTTGATAAAGCCTCAATCAATACTCAAGAATATTATACTTGAATGCTCTTGAAGGCTTTGAATGCTTTAAGACTTCTCTTTGCTTGAAGGTGGTTGCTCTCAATGAATGGGAGTGAATGCACTTCCTTTTTTTTCTCTTGTTGATCTTCTTGTGTTTAGATTTGATTTGAATCACTTAAATACATTTCCAAGGCCTCAAAGTTGGTTTATGGCCGTTAAACATGAAAATAGTCATTGAAAGCCAAGAGGGCCGACTTCTGCATTTGAAAAACTAGTCATTACTGTTTTCAGAACTCCAAGTGTCGACATTTCAAGCTATGAGTCGATACTTGGAGTTGACACTTATGTTCCATAAGTCGACACCAAGTTCAAATATCTTTATTGAAGCGATCTGGAATTCTCAGGTGAGTCGACACTTCTTCTAGTAAGTCAATACTTGAGTCGACACTTGAATCCATGAGTCGATACTTCAGGCAAGTCTTCAATTTTCAGTAAGTTATGTATCAAAATTTTTTCAAGTCTTGAGCCGATCCTTGAGTCGACACTTGACTGGTATGAGTCGATACTTTAGCTATACCATCTGATACTCTTTCTGTGTACCGGCTTAAATCGATACTTTAACTATCATGAGTTGACATTTAAGTTATGAGTCGACATTTTGAGTCGATACTTGCTGAGATTTCCTCAAAAATCATTGAACCTCTGCTGAAACCAATTTTGTGCTAGAATAACCAAGTCCTTTCAAGCAATCTTCAAGTACTTAAGTCCATTCAAAACTGATCTTTCATTCATGGAAGGGACTTCTTCATTTTGACAAACAATCAAATATTGTTGAATTGATGAGTATATTTTTCTATAACAACATACTTTAAAGAAACAGTTAGTACTCAATTTAAACTTAAGTATTTTGTTTATCATCAAAATCAATAACGGAGTCAACAATTTGTATTCTAATCTTATTTGGATTAGGAAAATCTTTTGATCTATAAAAGGGTACCTTATGTAAATATCACGTAAAGGAATAAGAGAATCCCTTTCTCCCTAACCTCTTCTTCTCTCTCTGGCTTTTTAGTACCCCAAGGAGCAGTAACAAGGATCTTTCTTGCACACCCCTCTTTCCTGGAAGAGGGGCATGCGGGGCATGTAAGACTAGAGGAAAGGAGCAGTACTAGGAGAGAGACCAATCTGCTTGGAAGTCTCTCTTCTAATGGGATCCAGGTGCCCAAACCTCTTACGCCTCAGGAGGAGAGCATGGATGGCTAATTCTAAGGTGAAGAAGGAGAGGAGACGCACTTTAGAGAAAAGAAATTAAGGGTGCATGTGGAAGTGCTTTGTGCGATATGATAGTTTGGCACTACGAGTTTGAGTCCACTAGAACTCTCTCTCCCAATGCCCAAAGGAGGTTCCACGATCAGGAAAGACTTTTGGTCTGATCAGAGATCAAGATAGGAGGTGTGAATAGGGAGTTGGAGGTGGGTTCAAGTCTAAGAAGAGTACAAACCGTCAAGCACAGGAAAAGGTTATTGCAGGGAGATGCTGCCATGGATCCCTATCAAACTTGGACTCCTCATCCATGTTTTAGGCCTAGATCTTCAAGTTCTAAGGTACCACATCCTAGTCCTAGTTCTTAAGATGTTTGGGAGTGGAGTTTAAGATTTGGAGGTGTGTCTGGATTCAATGAATTGGAGAAACATGAATTAGGTCACTATAGTAAGATTTTTGATGCACAGCAATCTAAGACTTGATCATAAGTGAAACTTGATAGAGTACTTCCTTACTGGTGTTCTCAGGTTCGTGGACGAGCATAGCGATCATAATAAAATCAAATACTTTAAATACGGAAAAAAACTTTCAAGATTGGTAAGAATACAAAGAAGATGTGCTACATACGAACACATAAAGGAGAATGATATCCATCTTTAGTCCTGCATCGACTTCTCATATCAAAAGAGCTGGACTTCTCGTATCAAAAGAGCTGAAAATTGGCATAGAGTATCTTTTGCCCTAAATAAGGTGATGTGTTATTGGAGAAATGCTTACATCATTGATGATGGCAACAATGTTAATGTAGCTTCCAAGGTCTTGTGGAGCAGCTAAATCCAAAGACTAATAAAATATCCGGATCTCAATAAGGTCACTTTCTCTAATGCCTTGGCCCTCTTATGAACCACGATTGCTTTGTGTCCTTCAATTGAAGGGATACATGTGTCTACATATATAATAAAGGAGAGTCCGGAGCCCTCCCGACATACCATTTGTGGAGCTCGATAGAATATTTTTTCCCGGTGATTGGAAGCCATCTCGCCCCTCCACAGATCCACCGAGTCCCACCATGTCGCCGCCCCCACTTTCCCCCACCTCCACCTCGCCGACTTCAACCGATCTGCTTTCACCTACACCAACCCCTTCTTCCTCCTTTTCGAGGTGATCCGCCACTCTGCCCACCACCCCGAACTCCTCGCCGCCATTTCTCTATCGGTCCTTCCCCATAGATCTCCGAAGAAAAGAACCAGTGACAAGGAAACAAAAAAACCAATCTATGAGGGAAAGGTCTTATCTTTCAATTAATTTTCCCCATATTTTTCCTCTGTTTTCCCGGGTTTTTCCTTTATTTTTTTTGTGTCCTAAGGAGTCTCAATCAGGTGGGAGACTTGGACCGGCGAATAGGAAAGCTTAGCAATCGAATGGGAAGATTAGTGTGGCCGGATAGGGAAGCATGTGTCCGTCCTAAGGAGTCTCCACAGTGGGAGGCTGGACCAGCTGAACAGGCAAGCTTCCCAACCAGATGGGAGGCTTGGAGAGGGCAAACAGGGAAGAGTGCTAAAACGATGGCTTGGGATTTTAGTTAGGTATTTATATGCAAGGGCCTGTTTGGGAGTCCCGGGGGCAAAATAAAATAAAATAATTTTTTTTACTTGAAAATTTAAATAATTTTTTTAATTTGATATTAAAAAAAAAAAAAGGAGATATTACTTTCTTTTACTTTTAAATAAATAAGATGAAGATTACAAAAAAAATTATTCAATTTTATTTTCTTTCTTTTTAATTTCATTCAATTTAAAAAAATAGTAAATTTTAAAAGATTTGTTTTACTTTTTTTTTCCCCTCCTTTTCCATTTTTTTATTTAAAAAAAAAAACTCAAACAAGAAAAATGAATAAATTTCTTTCATATTTTTTTTTTTTCTCTTCTGTACACTTCTCCCAAACAGGATGTAAGAATTTAACCAGCTAAAAAGATATTTGTTAAGATTATATTTAATAATAAATTTTAAAAAGTAATAGTCTCCTTCAGTTTATAAAACTTAGTATTTATCGTTAATTATTTTTTATTCAAATGATAAAATTATCTATGAATACTTAGCCAAAACAGCTCAACCATCTATGTACAATTAAAATTTGTGTTTTTTTGACCTAATTTATGCGGTTAAATATACATTGCTAAAAATTCAAGCACCTCCCAATCCACAAATCAGTACCCTTGGGCCCCATCCAAGCCTAAAGGACTTCAGTTTTTTTAAAAAAAAACTTCTGTGCCGAGACTTTTTGAAAATTATTACCTCCACACAAAGCTAAAAGGCTTCAACTTTTTTTTCTTGTACCAGAGACTGTCCTTAAATAAATACCCCACCCAAAGTCAAAAGGTTTTTTTTTTTAAGTAATATTTTTAAATTTTTATTTACCTAAATAACGTCGACGGTAAAATATTTATCGATTTAGATATACGGATATTTTAAAATTAAAAAATAATAAAAAAATAAAATCATGGGTTCAATCCATGATTTTTTTTTAAAAAATAAAAAAAATAAAAATTTACTTGAAATCACAGGTCCAATCTGCGATTTCATGAAAATGCAGGCCCAACCTGCGATTTCATGAAAATGCAGGCCCAACCTACGATTTCTCCTCCATTTTTTTTATTTTAAATTTTAATAAAAAATAAAAAATAAAAAATTTAATAAAAAATTAGAAAAAAAATTAAAATAAAAAATAATAATATGATACTATAATATTTTTTTAAAATTATTATAACCTGCGATTTCGCAGTCCGGTCGCCGATCCGGCCACCGGTCTAATAGCCAGTCCGGCTCCGGCCATCGATTCGATAACGAGTTCGGCTGCTAGGTCGGTGCCAGTCCGATCGCCGGTCTAGATTCTAGTCTGGCCACTGGTCTGATAGTCGGTCACCAATCTAACGGTCAATCTGGTCGCCAGGATCTGGCCACCGATCCGGCCTCCAAGATCCGGCCGCCGGTCTTGCCACCCATACGGTCACCAGTCTGGTCGCCATGGTCCGACCACCGATCCGGCCACCAGTCCGACCGTCGGCCACCGGTCTAGTCAAACCGGTGGCCGGACCCTAGCGACTAGATCGGTGACCGTATGGGTGGCAGGACCGATGGCCAGACCCTGGTGGCCGGACCGGCCGTCGGACCGGCGGTCGGACTGGTGGCCCAATCCTGGAGACCAGATCGACCGTCAGATCGGTGACTGATTGTTAGACCAGTAGCTGGACTGGCAGTTAGACCGACGATCGTACTGGCATCGATCTAGCAGCCAAACTGGCTGTCGGATCGATGGTCGGAACTGGACTGGCTATTAGATCGATGGCCAGATCGACGACCGGACTGCGAAATCGCAGGTTATAATAATTTAAAAAAATTATTATAGTATCATATTATTATTTTTTATTTTTTATTTTTTTCTAATTTATTATTATTATTTTTTATTTTTATTTTTTTATTAAAATTTAAAATAAAAAAAATGGAAGAGAAATTACAGGTTGGACCTACGTTTTCTTGAAATCGCAGGTTGGACCTGCGATTTCAAGTAAATTTTTATTTTTTTATTTTTTTTTTGAAATCACGGGTTAAACCCGTGATTTTACTTTTTCATTTTTTTATTTTAAAATGTCCATACAAAAATATTTTACAGCCGGCGTTACCTAGGTAAATAAAAATTTAAAAAATATTATTTTTATAAAAAAAACAGCCAAAAGACTGCAATATTTTTTCTTCTTTTGTATGCGCTAGGGATTTCGACCAAAAAATAGAAAAAAACGTGATTATAATTACTAAAAGAAAAGTAATACATTACTCATTTGAAGATCAAAAGGAGCTCAGCACTGTACTTCTTCTTCTTCATTTTTTTTTTTTTTTTTTTTTTTTTTTGCAAGAAGAATGATTCATTTATTCTAGTAAACATGACAATGCATTTCCTTCTCAAAAGGCAAAAGTCATCATTGTTATACCCAATTAGCTCATGTTCAAACCAAACTGGCCCACTCTTGCTGAGGTCCGGCTGGCCCGTTCCTACTGAGATCCGACCGATCCATTCCAGCTGAGGTCCAAGCGGCCCGCTCCAGCTGAGATCCAAGCGGCCCGCTCTTGTTGAGGTCCGGCTGGCCCGCTCCTGCTGAGATCCGGCCGACCCACTCTTGCTGAGGTCTGGCTGGCCCACTCCTGCTGAGGTCCGACCGATCCACTCTTGTTAAGGTCCTGCTGGCCCACTCCAACTGAGGTCCGAGCGGCCCCCTCTTACTGAGGTCCGGCTGGCCCACTGTTGCTGAGGTCCGACCGACCTACTTCAGAAGAGCTATTTCAAAAATAGCCCTGTGGGGCTCCAGAAGCCTCCTCCTATTGATACCAAAATTCCGTTACAACATAATTCTGACACATCAGCGCCACTACTCCACTAGCTGCACGATGCTGCATCATCTTAGCACCACGTGGCCACTCCCGTATTCTCCTAGGGGCAGATCAGTCATTCTGCGCTTAGCCCCTAATAGATTATGGTAATATTCCATGCCTATATAAGGTAAATCGGGGGACTCAGGGTGGTAAGAACTCTCTCCCTACTCCAAAAGCTAATCACCATTGATTCCTCCATTCTGTTACCCTCAAGCTCCCGCTAACTTAAGCATCGGAGTATCCCCGTCGGAACACCACCTATCCTTGGAGACTTTTTTGCAGGAACCGGGGGAGGAGCACTCCAGCCAAGCCGACAGAACCCGGTCCAGGAGAAGTTGCAGCAACAGATTGGCGCTAGAGGAAGGGGCTTTATCTTTCCCTAAAAGGAGGAATCCATCCGCTAAGCAGAGTAATGGCAAAGGGAAGAGCCCAAAACACTTGTGTTAGGAGAGATCACTCCCCGTCCAGGTCGGAAGGACCTCTTAGGGAGAATGACGTCGCCGAGCCTTACCATCACTCTGCGACAACAACAGTTCCAGACCCTTTTGAACCGTATCGACACCCTCACCGCCGGGGTTCAGAACCTCCAGGACGCAGCTACAACCAGCAGTAGCCGCTGCACTCTACGTCCCAAACCAACCATGAACTTGCTACTGAGGAAAGCTAACAGCGTGAAATCCCTCAACCCCATTCCTACGTTGCTTCGGAGCCTCAAAGGTCCCAGAGGGCTCACATCGATGGGAAGAGAGTGAGGTCCGCCTCACCCTCCTCTGCTGACTCAGTTCCCGATGGTGACCAGTACTGCACAGAGGTCCCAAGAGACTACACCAGCAAACTCCAGCGTATGGAGGAGCTGATCGCTATGCTGGTCGATCGCCAAAAAGTCGATGCGGGGCAGGCGTACGACTCCCGCCCATCATTTTTTGCCGAAATCCTTGGGGAGCCTATCCCCCGCCACTTCAAGATTCCGTAGGTGGACCCCTACGACGGCACCACCAATCAGTTGGACCATCTAGGCACCTACAAAGCCCACATGATGGTACAAGGCACCTCCGACGCCCTCCACTGCATCGCCTTCCCTGCGACCCTCAAGAAGGTGGCTCGGATGTGGTTCTTCATCATCTAACCAGGTACGATCCACTCCTTCCCCCAATTTAAAAAACTCTCTCCCATTTTAGGACTTGCAGTCGGATGCCGAGGAACATCGACTGCCTTTTCCTTGTGCTGCAAAAGGAAGGAGAGACCCTCCGAGATTACATGGCCCGATTCAACTCAGCGGCCATGGAGATCCCGGATCTTAATGAAGATGTAGCTATGTTGGCCTTCAAGAGAGGGTTGTGCTCGTCCAGGCTCACATTCTCCCTAGACAAGAAGTTCTTGACAAGCTACTCCGAGCTGCTAGCCCGGGCGTAGAAGTATGCCTTGGCAGAAGAGCAAGCGATGAGCCGATGCTAGGCTGCAGGAAGGTCGGTGTTGCCTAGGTGGCTACCCAAGAGGGGGGTGAATTGGGAGTTTCAAAAATTAAAGCAAGTAATGTGCAATTCAAAATCCTTTACAAGTGGTAGGTGCTGTGATAGAGTTATAAAATGCAGAAGCTAAACAGAGTAGAGAAAGCACAACACAAACACACCAAATTTATAGTGGTTCGGAGCAACCCAGCTCCTACGTCCACTACCCAAGATACCACTCGAGATTTTCACTATATTCACACCCGAATACAATAGGATTGTTTTACAGGATCACAATCCAAAACCTTTACACTTTGGTTTTACGGGATCACCAAAAAAAATCCAACATCCTTTGGTTTTAACAGGCTCACCAAAAAAATCTAACTTGGTTTTCACAGGATCACCAAGAACCTAACCCTTGGTTTTCACAAGGCTCACCAAGAACCTATTTGGTTTTTCAACCGGGCTCACCAATAACCCAACAATTCAAAGATTGAATTGAAAGTAAATGCAACAAGAAATGACAAACTCAATTTATCGGATAGTTGCCGGTGCAGCTTGTCAGAAGTCCACTTGAATGCACTTGAATAAGCTTTAATTACTTCAGTGGCTTCTTCCCAAAAATTGCTTCAAGCTTCAAATTGGAGTTGGTGAAGACTTGAAAGCTTGACTTGAATGCTCTTATGCTCTTGTACTGTTAATTGGTAGGAAACTCAATGAATCTCTCTCTTCTTTGAAAAACTCTCTTATTGATTGCTTTAAGGTAGTTCAAATCCTTCAAATTTAAAGTCGTCCATCATCCCAAGGCAGTTCTAGCCGTTGTAGACCATTAGGAAATGATTTGTGACCATTGGAGCCTTTTTGACATTCAAAAATAAATTCTGAAACTAGCAATTAAATACCTGAAAGCGACATTCGAGTCAGCTCGGATTCCTTTGAGTCGGCTCGGTTCCTTCGAGTCGATAGGTCGAGTTGCTATTTCTTCAATGCAGTCGACTCTTTGTCTCAGGGCGCAAAACCTCACTCTGGACGAGTCGGCTCTTTGTCACTCGGGTCGGCTCGAACTTGAATCTTGAAAATCTTGAACTCGAAGAGTCGGCTCTTTTCACATTGGGTCGGCTCTTCTTCTCAAGTTCAAAAAATCTTACTCTAGAAGAGTTAGCTCGATGTAGTTCGGGTCGGCTCGCTTTCTCAGGCTTTCAGAATTAGGTTTGGCATAGTCGGCTCTTTTTGGTTCGGGTCGGCTCGCGTGGCTGTTCTCAGAAAACTTTAGGAAATGGACTCTAGAGGAGTCGGCTCGGACTGATTCTAGTCGACTCGGATTCACTAGAGTCGGCTCCCTTTTCATTGAGTGAGCTCGGATTGCTGTGTTCCAGAATCCTTACTGCGTGCCAGTAAGCAGAGTCGGTTCTTCATCTCTTGGGGTCAGCTCGAGTGTCTTCTTTAGGACTTTTACAATTAAACTAAAAGAAAACTCTCACCAACTCTTTTACAAATTCACACAAACCAACTCAAACTAAAATTCATGGCACACACATACTCACAGAAGTAACCCTTTTTACTTGATTTTTCTTAGTATTTTTATTGGGTTCTTCTTTACAAGAATATTTACAACACAACTCAAATAAGAAAGTAGAAATGTAGGAGTTGAAGTTTGAACATGTTGTACATCCTACAAAAACTTGTCAAATACTTGAAGAGTTGTCAGAAATAAATATACATGATCCAATGTTTGGTTATCATCAAAATCACTTGTGGGGTCAACAGTCGGCTCCCAAGAAGCGGAGTGACAAGGCTTCGGAAGCCCGACCTCCCAGTGATGGTAATAATTTGGCCCGACGCCACCGCCCAAAGTCGAAGGACTTCCCTAGGAGGTTCGAATCCTATGCGCCCCTCTCCCTTCCGAGGGAGAAGATTCTTATGAAAATTGAGAACGAGACCTTCCTGCAAAGGCCTCGTCCGATGAGAGGCCCCTCCGCATCCAGGAATAGAGACAAGTACTACCGGTTCCACCAGGACCACGGATATAACACCGAAGATTGCCACCAGCTGAAGGATGCAATTGAAGACCTCATCAGGTGGGGGTACTTGTACAAGTATGTCCGACCCCAGAGGAATCGAGCTAAAACTTTGACTGCCAAAGACCCCCAGAAGAAATAGAGCTTCCTAACCAGCATCAGATCGACAGAAATATTGGCATGTTGCATCGTTGATCCGACTAGAGATATGAAGAAGACCAGGATATTGTGAAGAGGTCTAGGGGTTCTAATATAATTAGCTTCTTCGATGAAGACTTCCTAGAATCCCACATCTCTAGGAATGATCCTGTAGTTGTGTCGGTAGTGATTGCCAATTATGATGTAAAGTGGATCCTTATTGATAATGGAAGCTTGACAAAAGTTCTACTATACGATGCTTTTATCAAAATGAACCTGTCCAGATCAAGGCTGCAAGAATCCCTTATGCCATTAACAGGCTTTGGGGGAAACTCCATCAGAGTAGAAGGAGAGATAACTCTGCCTGTGACAATCGGGACAGAGCCTTTCCAGAAAACTCTCCCCATCAACTTTGTGATCGTATGTACAACCTCGGCTTACAACGCCATTTTGGGCCGACCGGCCCTCAACAAGTTTCAAGCCATTGTCTCTACTACCACCTACTGGCAAAATTCTCGACTCGGAACGGGGTCGAAGTTATGAGGGGAGACCGCAGGATGGCCAGGCAATGCTTAACTATTCAAGACAAGCAATCAGAAGATCATTCCACTCTGGAATAGCTAGACCCAGGGCCGAAGCCGATGGCCGTGGCCAACCAGTGAAAGGATTCTATTCATTGCCCTCTGGGAGGACGATCTCACCAGGGTCTTCCAAATTGGAAGCACTCTTAGCAAAAAGGTCAAGTCAGAGCTGATCAGCTTTTTGCGGGACAATGCCGATGTCTTTGCTTGGTCGGCGTCGAACATGCCAGGCATTCCGTCGGAGGTCATAACTCATCAGCTTAAAGTGGATCCAACCTACAAGCCTGTCAGACAAAAGAAGATGAGCTTTGCTCCTGAGAGACAGAGAGCAATTGACGAGGAGGTTAAGAAGCTCTCTGATGCCGACTTCATCAGAGAGGCCCACTACCCCGACTGGCTGGTGAATGTTGTAATGGTAAGGAAAGTCAATGAAAAATGGAGAATATGCATGGACTACACCGACCTCAATAAGGCATATCCGAAGGATAATTTTTCCTTACCAAAGATTGACCAACTGGTGGATGCCACGGCCGGTCACCAGCTTTTGAGCTTCATGGATGCCTTCTCCGGCTACAACCAAATTAGGATGCACCTAGAGGATGAAGAGAAGATAGCCTTTATCTCTGACAAAGGACTGTATTGTTATAAGATGATGCCCTTCGGCCTGAAGAATGCCAACGCCACTTTCCAAAGGCTGATCAACTTGGTCTTCAAAGGGCAACTTGGAAGAAATATGGAAGCGTATGTTGAAGATATGATTGTTAAGAGCCTCCACATAGCCGACCACATCAGAGACTTACAGGAATCCTTTGATGCCTTGAGGCATCATCGGATGAAGCTGAATCTAGCCAAGTGCACCTTTGGGGTGACCTCCGAAAAATTCCTTGGCTTCTTGGTCATGCAAAGAGGAATCGAAGTCAACCCTGATAAGATCAAAGCCATCATCTACATGGGACATCTGACCAACAAGAAGCAAGTGCAAGAACTTACAGGCCGAATAGCCTCTCTCAGCCACTTCATTTCCTGGTCGATTGAGAAATCCCTCCCTTTCCTTAAGATATTACGATGATCAGACCGTTTCCAATGGACCAACGAGTGTCGGTCGGCCTTCGAGGCACTGAAGGCATATCTGAAGAACCCTCCTTTGTTGGCTAAGCCGACGGAGGGAGAGCCCCTCTACTTGTACTTGTCGATGTTGGATGAGGCGGTAAGCTCCATCCTCGTACGGGTCAGAGAAAGTAATAAACAAATGCCTGTCTATTATATTAGCAAAGTTCTCCATGACGCCAAAACGAGATACCTTAAGATGCAGAAACTTGTTTACTCCTTGGTCATAGCAGCCAAGTGCTTGCAGCCCTAATTCCAAGTGCATCCGATTATCGTCTTATCCGATCAACCTCTCAAAGCGATCCTCAGGAGCCCAGACACATCCGGTCGGCTTGCCAAGTGAGCCGTAAAGCTTGGCAAATTTGACATATCTTTCCAACCTCGGTCAGCCATGAAAGCTTAGGTAATCACTAACTTTATAGCATAGTGTACTTGGAGATAGGAGGTGCCTTCACAAGCAATCGGTGCACCAGAAGATGACACTGTTGAAGAAGTAGTGCCTTCCTGAACCCTCCATATGGACAGAGTGTCTAACCTTGCAGGCTATGGAGCAGGCCTAATCTTAGCCGACCCCGACAGACAGAGCTTGGAGTATGCTTTATACTTTGCATTTCAGGTATTAAATAACAAAACAGAATACGAAGCCCTCCATGCAGGACTGAGAATAGCCAATGAGCTGGGCATCGATCGGATTAGGGCCTTCTCCGACTCCCAGCTGGTGGTGAACCAGGTGAAGGATGAGTTCGAAGTGAGAGATCCGACCCTGGCCAAGTACTTAAGCAAGGTACAAAGTCTCGTGACTCGGCTTAAGTTCTTCGAAATTCTCCATATACCTCGATTGCAGAACTCTCGGGCGGACGCTTTGTCGCAACTAGCTACGGATGTCACCATCACCTCTGACTGGACCTTTGTGGAGTACTTACAGCGCCCAAGCATTGTTGAAGAGACGATAGAAGCCCTCCAAGTAAAGCAAGAAGCCTCTTGGATGGACCCCATTCTTGCGTTCCTTGTCAAAGGGACCCTACCAGAAGATATGACCGAAGCCAAGTGTATACGCTGAACGACCTCAAAGTATGTCATCCTTGACGGCACTCTGTATAAACAGTTATTTTTGCAACCCTTACTGAAATGCTTAGGGTTGACTGACGTCGACTATGCACTCAGAAAAGTGCACGAAGGCATCTGTGGCGATCACCTGGGCGAAAGATTCCTGGCTTACAAAATCATCCGACTGGGATATTACTGGCCAACTATCCAGAGGAATGTGTTGAACTTCATCAGAAAGTGTGACGCGTGTCAAAGATACTCCAACATTCAAAGAAGGCTGGCTAGTCAGCTAATTCCACTCACCGCACCTTAGCCGTTCGCATAATAGGGGATGGACATACTAGGGCCGTTCACCCCAGCATTCGGCCAGCAGAAATTCCTGATTGTGGCCATTGATTACTTTACCAAATGGGTGGAAGCTGAGCCACTGGCACATATTATAGAAGCCAAAGTGGGGAATTCTGTCCGTAATTGCATCATTTTATGGTTCGACATCTCACAAACGATCATCATGGACAACGAAAGGCAGTACGACAATTCCAAGTTTCGGGAGTTCTGCCAGCAATATTACATTTCCCATCGACTAACATCAGTCGATCATCCTCAATCCAATGGAGAAGCCGAAATCACCAATTGGACGATCTTGCATGGATTGAAGACTCGACTGAATGATGCCAAGGGACTTTGAGCAGAAGAGCTTCACTCAGTACTCTAGGCCTATTGGACGACCTCCTGAACAGCGACTGGGGAGACTCCATTCAATCTGACCTATGGAAGTGAAGCAGTCATACCTGTGGAAGTTTCCTTGCAATCCCTATGGATTGATCATTTTGCCGAACTGACCAACTCCGAACAAAGGAGGGCTGACCTAGACTTGCTTGAAGAGACCAGACTCCAGGCGGGTTTGAAGATGGTGATGTATCGCCATAAGATGGCGAAGTACTACAACTCTCGAGTCAAGACTCGAACCTTCCGGGTCGGAGATCTGGTTCTGCGAAGGGTGGCAGTCTCAAGACCAACTAAGCAAGGGAAACTCTCTCTAAATTGGGAAGGCCCTTATCGAGTTGTTGAAGTAATTGTCGGAACTTACCGACTCGAGCATTTGGATGGATGGAAAGTGGCGTGCCCGTGGAATGTAGACAACCTTTGCAAATACTATCAATAAAGGCCACAACTTCTTCTATGAAGACACTTTCAAAAGTTTGAGTCCGGTTGGTAGAGGCTCTAGGACAGCCCACTTTCGAAAGTCCGACTCTGGTCGGCAAAGGCTCTAGTGCAGCCCAATTCTGAAAGTTTGACTCCAGTCGGTAGAGGCTCTAGGGTAGCCCACTTCTAGAAAGTCCGACTCCAATCGGTAGAGACTCTAGGGTAGCCTACTTTCGAAAGTTCAACTCCGGTCGACAGAGGCTCTAGGGCAGCCCACTTTCAAAAGTCCGACTTTGGTTGGCAGAGGCTCTAGGGTAGCCCACTTCTAAAAGTTCGACTCCGGTCGGTAGAGGCTCTAGTGTAGCCCACTTCCGAAAGTCCAACTTCGGTAGGTAGAGGCTCTAGGGCAGCCCACTTCTGAAAGTCCGACTCCATCGACAGGGGCTCTAGGGCAGCCTACTTCCGAAAGTCCGACTCTAATCGGTAGAGACTCTAGGGCAGCACATTTTCAAAAGTCTGACTCTGGTTGATAGAGGCTCTAGTGTAGCCTACTTCCGAAAGTTCGACTCTGATCGACAGAGACTTCAAAATAGCCCACTTGAAGATCCGACCTCGCGCTCGGATGAGCCAATGGACCAACACTTAGAAAAATTTCTATGGGATTGGATTCGGACTGAGTCATTGTTCACCAGTTACTTCTGAGGACTTGCATTCAAATTGTATTGATTGTCCCACACTTAGAAACATTTTTGAAAGAAAGAAAAGGTTTCGGTCAATCCGACCGACCCCACATTCATAGATATACACAGAAGATGTATCAAGGAAAAAGAGTTTCTATTTCATAACAAAAAAGTTCTTTTACAAGGGGCGGGTTAGACTTTTACAAATAGCTTAAGTCTGACCCTACGGAATTACAAGTGAGACTTTGGTTTCAGCACCTTCCATCGTGACCGAAGCTCCGACAGGGGCATTCACCGGTCCCGCCTCAACAATGACCTTGACTTCAGCTCTAGACTTTGAGGGGCCCTGCGCCTCCCCTACGTCAACTGCAGCTTGAGGTCTGGCCCCACCGTCGATCGGGTCTGCTCCTTCTTCTACTCCCTCCTCCTCTGCTTGCCTTGGCAATTACAGGAAGGAAAGCTCCAGCTCAGGAAAGGCATCGCTGACCTTTGCCAGGCACTCCTTGTAGTCGAAATCGAAGCCGACCACTCCAGCCTCGTCCATCTCTTCCTTGAAGTCGATGGAGGCTTTGTACTTCTCCATGGCATCGATGGCCGCTTCGACCATCTGCTCCTAGGCCTCCCTCAGTAGGCCCATGTACTTTTTTAACGTGGCTCAATGGCCTCGCGAGTGCCTTTCAGACTCGATCAACCGTGCCTCCTCCTCGGCTAGCCGGTGTGCCAAGGACTTCAGTTTCTTCTTCCTCTTCTTTAGGCTGAACTCCTGCTTAGCCAGCCAGGCGTGTAGGTCTTTCACCTGCTTTTTATGAGCCTCTGCCTCAGCTCGATAGGCACACATCTCTTTTTCGGTAGCCTTCCATGTTGCCTCTGCCATGGCTCTAGCCACCTCTGCCCCTTCGGCCTTCTTGATCGAGTGCTCTCTTACGAAGAGCATCTCGCCGAGGCCATCATCCATCAGTGAGATGTCGTGTAGGAGCTGCAAGTAATAGAACAATGTTAGTCATGCACAGGAAATGAGGGAAAGGATGAAGACTCTGGAGCAAGTGACTTACCCCCATCAGATTATGGTAGGAGCTCTTTGCGGCATCATTCAGAGTTCGTCGACTCAACTCGTCCTAGTCGACATCTGTGATGGCCCTTTTGAGTAGGTCTTTGGCCTACTCAAGGTTGTGTAGGGTGCGCCAGCACTGGTGCGCCTCACAACTGACTTCATCGGCCTCCACCCTATCGGCTTCCCCTCTTTTGACTGCCTTTTTCCCTCCGACTATCGAGAAAGCCTCTTGCTCCAATTCAATGATCGACGAGGTTGGGGCCGTCCCTACATCGATCGGCTAATGAGGACATTGGCAAGAAGAAGAAATTACAAACTAATGATCTTTGGTTGTAGTCCCATTTCTTTTTTTCAGGTTTCCACAAAATCATGAAGCATCTCTTGAAGACCCCAATTTTATGAAGCAAATTGAAGACCCCTTCTCCAAGCCCATGGGCCAACCAAGCCTTGAAGAAATTCTCTACCATGAAAGCCTACTTGGAGACCAAATTTTAAAGACCATGTGGAAGGATGGGATAAAGCCAAGTATTGCAAGGAAATAATGCCACATGGAATTTCTAGAATTCTCTTGTTAGGATTAGTTACTAGGAATTAGTTGCTAGGAACTAATCTTGTAATTAGCTACCAATTAAACTTGAATTAGTTGGTCCTTTAATAGCTTCCCTTGGCCTATAAATAGGGACCAAGGCCCCCCTCTTGTAAGCATTGATTGGATGAATTGAGTTGAATGAATGAAAGTTCCCTTGTTTGAGTTCTCTTCCATTTTGCCTAGTTATCTTGAGTTCTTCCTAGAATTTTGAGTGCTTTCTTTGATTTTCTTTGGAGTGTTGAGTTTGATCCTAAATTGGAGTGAGTGCTTTGAGTTTTGGAGTGCCATAGTTCCATTTCCAAGTTCTTTTACACAAGATCCAAATAGTCCAAGAAGAGGAGGAAGTGCTGCCCAAAAATTCCAGCAATTCTCTTCACTTCTCTTATTAATTCCTTCATTTTTCCCTCCATTTCTTTGAATTTTGAACTCACCTTGAATCTTTGTAGGTTCTTCTTGGTGATTTGAAGACAAAGATGAAGGCTCCATGCCAAGGATCCAAGCTCCAATGGTGAATCCAAGAAGGGAGTGGAGATCTTGCCTCTAGCCTTCAATTTTTTGAGTGGTGAGTGTTACCCTTCCACTTGAGCTTAATTTCTCTTCATTGTTGGAAAGAAAACCTCTTGATCCTTAGATCTGAGATCATTAAAGGTTGCTTAGCCTAGTTGAGGGTTTCTATGCCCTTAGATCCTATCTTTTAATTTTTTTTGAAAGAAAGCTTGCACAAGGATGTCAGATTTTCTGCTCACCTAGTCTCTAGCTCGAATTTTTTCATCCCTTCCACCCATGAATTTGGCCATATTTGGAGCTCAAATGCTGATATATTGTTGCTAGGTAAGTATATCACATCCCCACACACCCATTTCACCAAATTCGTCCCCCATCATCGGCCCTAATAACTCCTCTCCTGTCCGGGCGATTGACTACCCAATTGAAGATAAATGCTTCAATGCCCTCACGACCTGACGCTTCGACAGAGGTACATCATTGTCGGAGTCCACTGACATGATGATAGCAGCCGGCTCCTCCGTCCGCTGCTTCTTCTACCTTTCGACCATCGGCTCCACGACCCGGATGCCTCTCTTCTTGGCCGCCCGTGCTATGATCGTTGCTCGGTCCAGCTTCATTTTCTCACCTATCACGGAACCAATTTAAAGTCAGCAGCAAAGAAATAAGGCTAACAAAAGAAATAGAAGACCTACAGTGGTGGCCTCTACCCTATCCAAGTATCAGTGTTGGCTGACTCCAGTCGAGTGAAGACTATCCTCCCGAAGCAGTTCGAACAAGAATGTCAGGCCGACCTCCTCCATTCTTTTAAAATCAGCCTTGTCGACCCTCAGCACTTTCCTCCCATCGACGGTCTTCGGCCTCGACTCCCTCCACATCGGCTCGAAGCCTCAAGGCTACAGGCTTTCTATGTAAAAGAAACTGGACTTCCACCCATGAATGGTTAATGGAAGATCCCCTAAGATCCTCCGACTAGTGTGGGGACTGAACATCCACCACTCCTGGCTTCGGAAATCCCTTTTCAAGAGGAAAAAGTTGACAAAAAGGAAAACTCTCGATTTGGCTTCGGCCCTCTGGTAGAGGACCATGAAGTAGCTGATCGCCCGAATGCTATTCGGGGTCAGCTGCGTGGGAGTCACTCTATAAGAGTTGAAAATCTGGATGAAAAAATCGGGAAGTGGAAACCTAAGGCTAGCCTTGAGGTGATCCTCATACACTAGAAGGGCTCCCAAATTCAATGGACCGGTCACCCTCCCCTCCCGGTTCGGGACGGTCAAATGTAAGGTAGACAGTATATTGTATCTTGCCCTGAGACCCTCTACCCTCTCCCGGGTCATTTCCGATGGGATACTACCAGGAACCAGTTCCCTATCCCCATGGGTGGAGCTACGGCTGCCGTAAGCCATTCTACTGGAGGTGAAAGAGGCGAATGGGAGACTAACCTGGTGATTGGGGTTCCTAAAGGAGCAAGAGCAGTAGGAGGGGGAAGCTCTTTCTGTTCGAGCGCAGGTGCAGCAGAAGAGTCCCCTTAGACCTTCCTCCCCTCATTTTATAGCCACTGAGGGGCTGCTTCCCAGCAACCCTCGAGCACCGCAATCAACTGTCAGATGGTGTGACTTCCTAATCCAACGGAGAAGCCGATGGGACGCGATGAACCACATCCAATCGCGATCCGCGTGATCATTAGACCAGCGATGAATGAACCGCTTCGGACGTGGTGCCAACTGTCTAGATTTCACCACGTCGCCCATATCACATATGAAGCCTGATGACCAAGCAGGCCAGGCTGGTCTCTCATCATTGCACCCCATCTGCATTAACTGCTTTTCCCACCGCCTCCAACGTGATGCCGACACCTATCATGGGTGCAGAATTCTGGAATGGGAAATGACCGGTCACAATACACCTGATTAGATCCGTGATCATCCCAATGATAGATGCATTAAAATCCAAATGATGCTCTCATCCTTCGAAGCCGCAGGTCCCCTCGAAGTCCAAGAGCAAGGGGGTAACTGTTATACCCAATCAGCTCATCTTCAAACTAGACTGGCCCACTCTTGCTGAGATCCGGCTGGCCTGCTCCTACTGAGGTTTGACCGATCCACTTCAGCTGAGGTTCGAGCGGCCCGCTCTTGCTGAGGTCTGGCTGGCCCACTCCTGCTAAGGTCTGGCTGACCCACTCTTGCTAAGGTCTGGCTGGCCCACTCCTGCTGAGGTCCGGCTGACCCACTCCTGCTAAGGTCTGACTGATCCAATCTTGCTGACGTCCGACTGACCCTCTCCAACTAAGGTCTGAGTGGCCTACTCTTGCTGAGGTCCGGCTGGCCCACTTCTGCTGAGGTCTGGCTGACCCACTCCTACTGAGGTCCGACCGACCCACTTTGGAAGAGCTATTTCAAAGATAGTCCTAGGGGACTCCAGAAGCCTCCTCCCGCGGATACCAGAATTCCGTTACAACAAAATTCTGATACATCAGCGCCACTACTCCACTAGCTGCACGATGCTGCCTCATCTTAGTGCCAAATGGCCACTCTCGGATTCTCCTAGGGGAAGATCAGTCATTCTGTGCTTAGCCCCTAACAGATTCTGGTAACATTCCGTGCCTATATAAGGTAAACCAGGGGACTCAGGGCAGTAAGGACTCTCTCCCTACTCCATAAGCTAATCTCCATTGATTCCTCCATTTTGTTGCCCTCAAGCTCCCACTAACCTAAGCATCGAAGTGTCCCCCGCTGGAACACCACTGGCCTTTGGGGACTTTTTTGCAGGAATCGGTAGAGGTGCACTCCAGCCAAGTCAACCGAACCTGGTCCGGGAGAAGTTGCAACAACAACCATAAAACAGAACTAGATAATAATAAAAAAATTGCAAAATACCAAAATGATAACTCAGATCAACTAAAAATTTTCCAAGAAAGTAACAACAAAATAATAAAAGATAGCCCAGATCAGCCACACCAATATTATAGAAAATTTTAATACTTTAAAGTAAATATGGGGTTCAAACCAATATCTTCTACAGTAGCCTTCTTTTTCTTTTTATTTGAGTTGCTTGAAGAAGCGACATTCTCTTTATTCAGACATGTAGTGATTTTATGCCCATGTTTCTTGCAAAATCTACAACTCTTTGTTCGCCTTGCCAACTTTTTGTCACTTTTGTTTTAGGCGTCCCTTTGTCTCTGAAATTGGAGGACAGTGAATGAAATTCTCCCTCTCAGGTACGCCATAGTGACTATCATCTAAATCATTTTCATCAATAGAACTTTCATTTTTCATCAAAACATCTCCACCAATTAGCCGTGAATTCTCTTCATTTGAAAAGGAGTGTTGAGATCAACAAGAGGTAAATAATTTAATGGAGTTTCATAACAATCCTTGAGGAGAAAAACATAAAGTATGTGGCGGCAAAGTACCCCCAAAATTCAAAGTGCTTACAAGAACAAGTAGCCAACCTACCGTTCGAGTAGACTTTATGCTTTTGGCAACTCGTCTTTGTAGTATTGTATCATAAATTTGGATGAATTCTCTTGTAGGATTGAATATTGAGTTGCTCTCGCAAATTCTCCTTGAAGCTTTTTGAAAGCATTTGGAGTAAAGAATCTATTGTGATACACCATTTCAAGCATAGGACAATTACTGGCTCGATCGCCCACCAAATTCTTCTTGAACCAAACCCTCAAACCGGGGCACCCAGAGGAAGCTACGCAGCTAGGTAAAGCAATGACCTGGCTTGGTCATTGACCTAATCCGAAGACATTGATCTTGAAGGGTGCCACCACCAACTACCAACTGTTCGTCTACACACTAGCTGAAGGAGGCTGATCTGAAAAAGGCCGGTCCGAAGATGATACCAGCTCTGCCCTACAATTCATTCCGAAGGGAAGGACTCCACTACAAACGATGGAGGTGTCTTCGGATTATTCCAGAAAAGGCAGGTCGAAGACATTTCTTTGACCCAATGATGGTCCCTTCTAAAGAGGAGTCCAGAAGGGGATCTTCGGTTGATCTCGAATCTATGAACATGGATGCGGCGGTTACGATCGACTGTATGGCCACTACCTGATGGGAAACATGCAAGTTGAGAATGCAACGATGCAACCCTAAAGAAGATTAGCATAGATTAACTTAGCAATTTTCTTATTTGCATATGATTAGTTCAGCATATAATATCAAAGGAGGTCTAATGAAGAGAACTCGAACGATCAAACGTAAACCTAATTAATGAGACTATCAAAATAACAAAGAAATAGGAATAAGATTCGAACCACACAAGTTAAGCTAGGCAAATTTAATATTTCAGACCTAATCGACACTAGAACATACCTGGCATTAATCTTTCAAGTAGATCAAGTTCACTCATGAAGAGACCTCCCAAATGACAAGACCATACTACAAATTGAGGGCGCTTCTTGTTTTCTGGATTGTGGCAAGTAATTCCTTCCTCTTGAATTCGGAATCCCGGAGAACCCTACACAAAGAAACCTCAAGATTAAGTACTTGGTAAAAATACGTTAGTCATGAAATGGAGAAACTAAAGAAGAGTCGAGGAAGCATTGTTGAAGAATAATCTTGGCGCCATGGTAGTCACTTGAAATGAATTAGGCCGGCCTCCTTGTGATGGTCTTCTTGATCAACCTTGAACATTGAAGAGCTAGCTTGAGATTGGAGAAGAAGGAGAGTGTCTTTGGCGTTGGAGATGGAGGAGGAGAAATAGGGTTGGCGTGGGATAGGGAGAAGACTTTAAAACTACCACTTAGGCACATAGAACTCACATAGAAGAAAGTTTTTAATTTTTCTTTTCCATCATCCTTTTACAAGAAGACTAAGAGTCTTTTATAGACTATTAAGCCATTTTGAATTCAAACTACACCAAATATCATGGAGAAAAAATTGTGGAGAAAAATATGGGGTGTCCCATGAAGAGTGGAGGATGTTGTGGAGGAGGTTGTAGCCAATTCAATTTCAAATTCCCCTTTTCTTCTCTTGGGCGCCAACCTTGGATAATGAGGTGGCATGTGTGATGTGGCAGCAATCTTGGATGGTGAGGTGGCATGTGTGATGTGGCAGCAACCTTGGATGATGAGGTGGCATGTGTCATGTGGCATGTGGTCCCCACTTGAGGTGGCTTTGGTCTTGCTTTGGAGTATAAGTCTTGAGTCTTCTTTAGTCTTCAAATGTGGTTTGGTTTGATTCTTCATGGATTGGACTTGACTTATTTGGACCCAACTCTCAAATACAAGGTTATTCAGGCTGGACTAGTCCCAACATAAAATTGAAATGGACTCGAATTACATAATTATTTGGACTCAAAATTAAAGAAAGAAAAAATTACAGGATTTTCTTTTACTCATCCAACCATAAGGACTCGGATTTGACTTGAATTGGTTGGAGTCGCTTCCTGATTCTGGTGCCCACACCAATTCTCCCGGGGTGGAAGGAACTCGACCCTATCGAGTGAGGGTTGGCTTGATAAGCTTCTAATGCATCCGGGTCGATTTGTTGTAGGTCCTCTCGGGAAATCCAGGAGTCTTCAGATTCAGGACATCCTTGCCATCTAACCAGATAATGTTGGTAGCCTCTATTCCTAGTAGTAGTGATCTGGTCATCCAAGATCCTTTCAATTCTCTCCTTTCTCTCAGGAACACTTGGTGGTGGACACTCATTTGGTGTTTCACTCTCAAAAGAAACATTAGGACCAAAAAGCTCACTAGGCATTAATGCAGGTTCTTTGTATTCTTTTAAGTCTGAAACGTTAAATGTTGAACTAATGCCATAACTTGGTGGTAATTCTAATACATAAGCATTTGGTCCAATTTTCTTTATTATTTTGAAAGGTCCGGCTCCCCGGGCATGGAGTTTCTTCATAGTTCCTGGTGGAAACCTTTCAGGTTTAAGTTTGATCATGACGGAGTCCCCTTCATTAAATTCTTTTAATCGTTTATGTGAATTAGTCATATGCTGATAGAGTTCATTGCATGCTTGAATCTTTTCGCTAATCTCCTTATGCAATTCCCTAATATGCTGTGCATATGACTCGGCAGACTCGACACCCGTGCATGTGTGGGTAAAGGAGCTAGGTCTAAAGGTTTTCTAGGTCTGTATCCATGGACCACTTCAAACGGACTTTTCCCAATAGACCTATTAACTGAGCTGTTATAGGCAAATTCAGCACGAGGAAGTAATAGGTCCCAGTTTCCTAGGTTGTCACCAACTAAGCATCTCAACAGATTTCCTAAGCTTCGGTTTACTACCTCAGTCTGGCCATTGGTTTGAGGATGATAGGCAGTAGAGAATTTCAGTTTGGTACCGAGCATGTGCCAGAGGGTTTTCCAGAAATAGCTAGTAAACTTGACATCTCTATCGGACACAATGGTTTTGGGTAAACCATGAAGCCTAACGACCTGATCGAGAAAAAGCTTGGCCATCTTCGAAGCATCTAAAGTTTGAGAACAAGGAATGAAATGAGCCATCTTGGAGAAACGATCGACAACCACAAAGACAGAATCATACTTCCTAGACGTCTTAGGGAGGCCTACTACAAAATCCATGCTGATATCCTGCCATGGACAATCAGGGACAGGTAAGGGTGTGTACAGACTGGTGTTCTGTCTTTGCTGTTTTGCAACAGCACAGGTACGGCACTGAGCTACAATCTGGGCCATATTTCTTTTGAGACCAGGCCAAAAGAATTGGTCTTCTATTGCTAAAATGGTCTTATTTCTACCAAAATATCCTGCTAAGCCCCCAGCATGAACTTCCCAGATCAGAAATTCCCTAACAGAGGTCTTGGGGATACACAACTGATTTCCTCTGAAAAGGTATCCATTTAAAATGGTATAATCACTATGCTCACTAGATGGTCCTTGTTGAAGGGATCGATAGATGTCACCAAAATTAGGGCATGTAGGATATTCCTCTTTTAATCTTTCAAACCCTACTACCTCAGTGCTCACAGAATTCAACAACATTGAACGATGACTCAACGCATCAGCAACCCTATTTTCAGTTCTGGTACGATGTTTCAGTACGAACGTATAAGCTTGTATGAACTCTACCCATTTCCCGTGCCTAGGGTTCAATTTCTTCTGAGAACTAAGGAACCTAAGAGCTTCATGGTCAGAAAATAGGACAAACTCTTGTGGTAGAAGATAATGCCTCCAATAACGTAATGCCTGAACTACCGCATACAGCTCCCTATCATAGGTGGAATACCTTAGTCTCGCTTCATTTAACTTCTCACTGAAATATGCTACTGGGTGATTCTCTTGTCTCAAGACACCTCCAATTCCTACCCCAGAAGCATCACAAGAACCTCGAACACTTTGGTAAAATCGGGTAACCTCAAGACGGGTGCGTGTGTCATTTTTTCCTTAATTGTTAGGAAGGCTTTGTCTGCTGCTTTAGTCCATTCAAAAGTTCCTTTCCTAATACAATCAGTGATTGGAGCCACTATCGTACTGAACCCTCTAATGAATCTCCTATAGAAGGTGGCTTAACCGTGGAAACTACGGACATCATGGATACTCTTGGGTACAGGCCACTCTACTATTGACTTAATTTTTGCAGGGTCAGCGGACACTCCTTCAGATGTTACTACGAATCCTAGAAAGATAACTCTATGTGTTAAGAAATCACACTTCTTGATATTGGCATAGAGGCTATCCTTTCTAAGGACTTGGCAAACTTGCCTTAGGTGGGTTAAATGGTCTGCCTTAGTCTTACTATAGATAAGAATGTCATCAAAGTAGACCACCATAAATTTCTCGATGAAAGTTTTCAACACCTGATTCATAATTCTCATAAAGGTGCTGGGTGCATTGGACAGACCGAACGGCATGACTAACCACTCATATAATCCATCTTTAGTCTTAAAAGCGGTCTTCCATTCATCTCCAGGCCTAACCCTAACCTGGTGATAGCCACTCTTTAAATCTATCTTGGAGAAAATTGTTGATCCGGCTATCATATCTAACATATCATCCAGTCTCGGGATTGGAAACCTATATTTGACAGTAATCTTGTTGATGGCATGGCTGTCTACACACATCCTCCAGGTACCATCTTTTTTTGGGGTTAATAAGGCAGGGACTGTACAAGGGCTTAAACTTTCTCTAACAAACCCCTTTCTAAGAAGTTCACTAACTTGCCTTTGTAACTCCTGATGTTCAGTTGGATTCATCCTATAATGAGGCAAATTAGGTAAAGTCGCGCCAGGGACTAAATCTATGGCTTGCAGTATGTCCCTTAAAGGTGGAAGATTGTCTGGAAGATCCTCGGGAAACACGTCTTCAAAGTCTTTCAATAATTGGACCACCTCTTGAGGGGGTTCTACAGGGGTGTGGTCCAAAGTTTCCTTAGCAGCTACCATCCAAATAGGTGCTCCCTTATTAATGTCTTTTTCTAATTCTCTTGCTCCTATCAAATTTAATCCAGTCCTTTTTTCTTTCAGGCTGCTAACTCCTCTTTTGGTGTTGTCCTTAGGCTGGATTGGATGAATGACAATTTTCTTGCCATTGATTGAAAGCACAGGAATTTGATCGACCAAAAATTATCACATCATGGTCAAACAGCCATGGCCTACCTAGGATGATGCTACTTACTCCCATAGGGAGTACATCACACCATATTCGTTCCTGATAGGACTGAAGTTGGAGTTGGACCTGACATCTCTGCTTGATTGGGATAGAAGTGGAATCGATCCAGGATACCTTATATGGATTGGGATGTGGTTCAGTGGGTAATCCTAGACTCTTGGCTGCACTAGTGGAAATGGCATTGACACAGCTTCCACTATCGATCACGATCTTACAGACCTTTTCTCCTATCTTGACAAATGTGTGTAGGATGCTAGTCCTACGCCAATCTTCCTGCTCCTTGGTCTGTGTCATGATACATCTCACAACTCCTAACACATCTGATGAATCTACATTTTCTTCATCTCCTTCATACTCATCAGCCAAGCAATCCCCTGCTTCATAAACCTCCTCTTCATCATTCTCTAGGGGTTCTGATTCACCTTCTTCTGCCTCCCCTATATGTAAAGTTCTAGAGGGACATTGGCTCACGAAATGACCTGGTTTACGATACTTATAGCAAACTCGCTCCCTCTCACCTCGAACTTCAGGGCTATTTCCTTTGTCTTCTCTAGGAATTGGGGGAATGGTAGGGTTGTGCCTAGGGGTTGGATTCGAGCTGGATCTTGGTCTATTGGTTGTACCAGGGACTGAACTTGGTCAACTAACAGGGGGATTAAACCTAATGGGTTCAGGTCACCTAAATGTAGCTCTCCTTTGAAACCTCTCATAGTCCATGGCAACTTGGTATGCCTAATCTAAATCATGGACTTCTCTCAAAAACAATTCCCCTTTTATATCTTCATTCAATCCTGATCTAAACCTTGACAATGTGGCTGCCTCAGACTCGATTACGTTGCATCGCATTACAAACTCATCAAATTTAGCAACGTACTCAGAAACAGTCTTATTTCCTTGTGTCAATCGTTGCCACTGATCTAACAACCTTTGCTGATAAGACATAGGCAAATATTTCTCTCTAAGCTTTCTCTTCATGTCTCTCCAGGTCACTATAGGTAAGTCTCCCCTCTGCCTAGCTATGCGTTCGACATTTTCCCAATACAACCTAGCCTGACGGACTAGTCTGATTTTGGCAAACTTGAATCTTCTCTCTTCAGACATATCATACCAGTCAAAATATTGGTCCATGTCAGCCTCCCAGTCTATGTACACCTTAGGATCTAGGCTTTCCTCAAAGGTTGGTGCATCTAGACGTATATTCCTTAAGGCCCGATCATCCTGATCAAAAGTATCATGGCGAGGTCTTCTATGATTTGGCTCCGGAGTGTGACCAGTAAATCCTGATGTGACCTTCTATGAATTGGATCAGGTGTATGTTCCTGTCGTTGGGCTTTAGGGCAAACTGAAGGTAATCTGGGTGAAGGTGGTTCAGTTGGGGTCAACCTAGATTCCTCTAGGGTTCCTATCCTTTCCTCGAACTGGTCAAACCTAGCATCCAAACGTTCAAGTCGCTCAATCATAGATCTCATAAGGGTTTCCATACTAGTGTCCATGGATGAACTTGGTTGGGCTTGTGAAGGGTGGTAAGGTGTGCTTGACCTAGTTGTCATGCAAACAATTAGACTCAGACCCGAACTACGAGTTTTCTAAACCGGTTAGTCCAAATAAACTGAGTTGACTAGGTACAATCAAATCAACAACCACTCTCTTCCACTGGCCAGTCAGGAGGTGGGTCTGTGGGAGGTTCCCCCAGCTTTCACTGGGTCCTAATTAAAAACCACAAGAACCGCTTAGGCTTGAGCCACTTAACCTCTATCCTTGACACCATCTTCCAATAATAGATGAAGAAATGGGTTGCACAAGCTTTCCCAATTGAATTGAACTGGACCTAGAGTTCCAAGCTAGTTGCCTAATCAAGGTGGCAAGCTAGATTGTAGTAACTCTATACTTGGCCAGGTTTTAGAACAAGGGGAGTGTGAGATCCTGTCTCTGGCCTACCTAGGCCCGGTGGAATTGGTCCGATAGACGGATCAGCACCCAAGCCCTTAGTCCCAATTCTAGACACCAAGTAATAGGGCACACACAAGACTAGTTGACACAATGAGTTGACAATAACCCGGACTCGACCAAATTGATGTTCCTAACCCACTAGGGCAATCAATGTCTAATCAATTTTAGTTAGGGATTGGGTCGATATGCAATTTGGTGATTTTTGGGCTAGGGACAGGTGATGAAATCCTGACCCTATGTCAATTTCATGCCCTTAATTTGATTTGTCATGAGATGCATGCAAATTTCAAATTTCAGGTGCAGAAGTAGTGTGTTGCAGTTTAAAAGTGGTGTTGATAAGTACAGAAAAAAATATCAAAAAAATCTAAAAAAATTACAGAAAACTCCTAACTTCTAGATGACATACCAGATGAAACAAAAACTCAAAATAAAATCTGTACTATCCTAGGCAGATTCTGAAATGAAGATAATGAAAAGGAACAGAACAGAACAGAAATGCTAATAACACTAATGGAATGCAGGAATTTTCATTTTTTTTGTAAATTTTTTCTCAGATTGAAATTTAAAAAGGTGATAAGCAACTTAATATGGAACAGGAAAAAAAATATCCCAACGAGGAATGTGATACTTTCCTTTGGAGTTGCAGGCGGATTACAGTCAGCCTACAGAAAATACAGCAAGCAGAAAAACAGAACGTGCCCAATGCAAAATTCACAAATGAAATCTAAGAAGTCCTTTGGCTTTCTTTTTCATGGGTCAATCACAATGGCACCCCGACATGCCTTAGGAGATCCCCGTGGAATGGGAAGAGAGGGTGTTTAAACCCTACTTTCTCCTAAGACCGGACGGCCTGGTAACGCCCCCGATCCAAGTACTTCAAGGACTTAGTGCTATGCAATCAGGAACTTATTCTACCATGCTCTGATACCAAGAATGATGGGAAACATGCAAGTTGAGAATGCAACAATGCAACCCTAAAGGAGATTAGCATAGATTAACTTAGCAATTTTCTTATTTGCATATGATTAGTTCAGCATATAATATCAAAGGAGGTCTAATGAAGAGAACTCGAACGATCAAACGTAAACCTAATTAATGAGACTATCAAAATAACAAAGAAATAGGAATAAGATTCGAACCACACAAGTTAAGCTAGGCAAATTTAATATTTCAGACCTAATCGACACTAGAACATACCTGGCATTAATCTTTCAAGTAGATCAAGTTCACTCATGAAGAGACCTCCCAAATGACAAGACCATACTACAAATTGAGGGCGCTTCTTGTTTTCTGGATTGTGGCAAGTAATTCCTTCCTCTTGAATTCGGAATCCTGGAGAACCCTACACAAAGAAACCTCAAGATTAAGTACTTGGTAAAAATACATTAGTCATGAAATGGAGAAACTAAAGAAGAGTCGAGGAAGCATTGTTGAAGAATAATCTTGGCGCCATGGTAGATCACTTGAAATGAATTAGGCCGGCCTCCTTGTGATGGTCTTCTTGATCAACCTTGAACATTGAAGAGCTAGCTTGAGATTGGAGAAGAAGGAGAGTGTCTTTGGCGTTGGAGATGGAGGAGGAGAAATAGGGTTGGCGTGGGATAGGGAGAAGACTTTAAAACTACCACTTAGGCACATAGAACTCACATAGAAGAAAATTTTTAATTTTTCTTTTCCATCATCCTTTTACAAGAAGACTAAGAGTCTTTTATAGACTATTAAGCCATTTTGAATTCAAACTACACCAAATATCATGGAGAAAAAATTGTGGAGAAAAATATGGGGCATCCCATGAAGAGTGGAGGATGTTGTGGAGGAGGTTGTAGCCAATTCAATTTCAAATTCCCCTTTTCTTCTCTTGGGCGCCAACCTTGGATAATGAGGTGGCATGTGTGATGTGGCAGCAATCTTGGATGGTGAGGTGGCATGTGTGATGTGGCAGCAACCTTGGATGATGAGATGGCATGTGTCATGTGGCATGTGGTCCCCACTTGAGGTGGCTTTGGTCTTGCTTTGGAGTATAAGTCTTGAGTCTTCTTTAGTCTTCAAATGTGGTTTGGTTTGATTCTTCATGGATTGGACTTGACTTATTTGGACCCAACTCTCAAATACAAGGTTATTCAGGCTAGACTAGTCCCAACATAAAATTGAAATGGACTCGAATTACATAATTATTTGGACTCAAAATTAAAGAAAGAAAAAATTACAGGATTTTCTTTTACTCATCCAACCATAAGGACTCGGATTTGACTTGAATTGGTTGGAGTCTCTTCTTGATTCTGGTGCCCACACCACTACCCCCAAGTCGCAACTGTATCGAGGTGGCCATGTGACCACCAACTCCAACTCCCATGACTCCAAGCTAGCCAGCACTTCTCTGCAACCGCTTATGGTTATAGGGGAGGTAAAGTCAATTAACCTCATCTAAACCACGGGTGAGTAAGCTGAGCTGTACACTGGCACAGCCTCTATAAATATTGGTTAGAGGGGACACTTGAGATAACTCCACTCAAGCCTAAAAAAATAGTGTTCACTTTTGCCATCTTTATCCTCTTGAGAATACTCTTCATTCTGTGGCTAGAACCTGTCTCTGACTTAGGCATCGAATTGTACCCCACCGAAGAAAATCTAGTCAGGGACCTATTTTGCAGGTGTCCAGGGGAGTGAACCGGCAATTCAGTAGCTCCGCCCGGTCGAGGAAGGTTCTATGCCAATAGATTGGCATGCTAGGTAGGGGGCAGACACACCAGGAGGTCTAAGCACCCACTACTAACTCCCCTCATTTAGAAAGAAGGGTCAAAAGAGGTCCCAATGGCGAGAAGAAAAACTCAAAGTACCTCAACAGGCAGGGGTCATCCTCCTTCTGAGAAAAATGATCCTCCAGTAGAGAACGATATTCCGCCTCCCATGCTTATTGTGGGATAACAGCAATTCGAGGATCTTCTGAACCAAGTTAATACCCTTATGGCTATGGTTCAGAATTTCCATGTTAAGGCCCTCCAGGTGGGACACCTGCCAGCCACCTCCATACATAGTCATCAATCTAGGTGGAAGGGAGACCAGTGGTAGGGGTCTACCCATCTCTCCCTCCACGATCAGCTTTCTCTTGGGGGTCGAAGCTCTCGGAACCCAAAGCCAGCTGATCTCCTGTGGAGGGGAAAGAGATCTAGGTGGTCTCTTTCCATCTCCTTCAAAGATTCCACTGCCGAAAGGGACCTGCCAAAGGAAGCCCACCTTGATTACTAGGAAAAGCTCAAGGCCCTCGAATCTAAGGTCGCGAAGCTTGAGGACCAAAAGAAGGATGGTGGGCTCATGGCCTATGAATCATGCCCCTCATTCACCCCTCATATCATGGCCAAAATCGTCCCTCAGCACTTTAGGGTCCTTCAAATGGAGCCCTACGATGGTACCACTAATCCCTCGATCATCTAGGCAGCTTCAAAGCCCACATGATGATTCAAGGGGCCTCAGACATGCTGCACTACCTCGCCTTCCCTGCTACTCTGAAGAAGGCAGCTCGAATGTGGTATTCGAGCATATGTCTAGGTACCATCGATTCATTTTTTGAACTAGAAAAAACTCTTCGTCTTGCATTTTAGGACCAGTCGTAAGATGTCCCGGAACATGGACACCCTTTTTCTCCTTCACCTGAACGAGGAAGAGAGCCTGTGTGATTACATCTCCAGGTTCAACTCGGCTACTCTCGAGATCCTTGATCTCAATGAGCACGTAGCAATGTTCGCATTGAAGAAGGGGCTTCGAACATCCAGGCTTACATTTTCCCTGGACAAGAGATTTCCTACAAGCTATGCTGAGCTCCTGTCCAGAGCTCAAAAATACGTCGATGCTGAGGAGCAAGCAGCGAATTGATGACTAGCTGAAGGGAGATCTATCCTAAAGAAGAGGAGCAACAAGGGGCTGGACGCCCCTACATCCCCCAACAACAACAATAATAGCAATAACAACAATCGGCGACAAAGCCCCAGGCCCATAGCACCAGGCGGAAGATTCGACTCCTACACCCCCCTCAATCTCCCTAGGAAGAGAATTTTGATGGAGATTAAAAAAGAAAGCTATCTCCAATGGCCATGTCCCATGAAAGCATCCTCTTCCATGAGGAACAGGAGCAAATACTACAGATTCCATCGGGACCACAGCCACAACACTGAAGATTGCATCCAGCTTAAGGATGCCATCAAAGATTTGATCAAGAGGGGTTACTTGGGGTGATACATAGATCGCCAAGAGTCTCGGCCCGAGGTCATGGCGCCCTTGAGGGCCCCCGAAGAAGCCGAACTACCAAACCAAAGACCCACAAACAAAAATATGGGAATGCTGCATCGGCCAACTAACTAGAGAAGAGCAGAAGATGATGCCTCGAAGCGGCTCAAGGACAACAACTCCATACTCTTCTCCAACGATGACCTCGTGGAGTTCAGCTCCTACATGATGACCCGGTTGTAATATCGACCGTTGTGGCTAATTATGATGAAAGATGCATTTTGATTGATAATGGAAGCTCTGTGGATGTCTTACATTATGATGCATTCTCTCGAATGTGTTTACCAAAAAACAAGCTACGGAGGTCCCCCGTGCCACTGACCGGGTTCGGAGGCAATCGGGTCAATGTCGAGGGTGAAATAATTCTGCCCATAACTCTCAGTACCAAACCTCGATAGAAGACACTCCCCATTAATTTCACAGTGGTCCGAACTCTCTTAACTTATAATATGATTTTGGGACGGTCCGTCTTGAATAAATTCCAAGCCATAGTGTCAACTAATTACCTCCTGGTGCATTTTTTCACCAGGAATGGAGTCGGGGAAGCAAAAAAAGACCAAAGGGCCACACAACGATGCCTGATGATACAAAACAGACAATCGGTCGATCCCACAATATTGGACCAACTGGACCCAAGGGACCCAGTCGTAGATTGTGGTGAGCCTATAGAAAAGACTATTTTGGTACAATTAAATGAAGAGGACCCCACCAAGGTCATACAGATCGAAAGCCTGCTTGATGAGGAAACAAAAGCAAGGCTGATCCACTTTTTCAAGAACAATGCTGATGTCTTTGCTGGTCAACTTCGGATATGCCTAGGATCCCAGCCAAAGTAATTACTCATCGGTTGGAAGTTGCCCCTAAATACAGGCCGATCCGGTAGAAGAAGAGAAACTTTGCCCCTGAAAGGCAAAAGGTAATAGATGAAGAAGTAAACAAGCTTCTCAAGGCCGGATTTATTTGGGAGGCATACTATCCCGAATGGCTAGCAAACATGGTGATGGTAGGGAAGGCTAGTGATAAGTGGAGGATCTGCATTGATTACACAGACCTCAATAAAGCTTGCCTAAAAGACAACTTTTCTCTGCCAAAAATTGATTAACTTGTCGACGCCACTGTAGGCCATCAACTATTAAGCTTTATGGACGCCTTCTCTAGGTACAACCAGATCCGAATGGACCCTCAGGATGAAGAAAAAATTACTTTCGTCATCGAAAAAGGTCTCTACTGCTACAAAATGATGCCATTCAGACTGAAGAATGCTGGGGCAACATTCCAGAGACTGATCAACAAGGTGTTCGAGCAATAACTAGGAAGGAACATGGAGGCTTATGTTAATGATATGATTGTGAAGAGCCTCCTTAAGGAGGACCATATCAAAGACTTGGAAGAGTCATTCGGCACATTACGACATTATCAGATGAAGCTAAACCTGACAAAGTGTACTTTCGGGATAACATCCAGTAAGTTCTTGGGATTCCTTATCACCAAATGAGGAATCGAAGCCAACCCTGAAAAGATCCAGGCCCTTTGAAGCATTAGACATCCTTCCTGTAAGAAGGAAGTACAACAGCTGACAAGAAGAATCGTTTCTTTAAGCAGGTTCATCTCTCGATCAGCTAAGAAATATCTTCCATTCTTCAAGGTACTGTGTGGTGTGGTATGCATGATGAGGATGCAATCATGTGACTCTAAAGGAGATTAACCAAAATTTAACTAGCAATTCCTACTTGCATGTGAATGATTCAACATATAAGATCAAGGAGATCTAAATAAGAAACCCTAAATGCTTATACTTAAACCCAGCTAGGAGGACTATCAAAATCTTAAAGAAATAGGACAAGGTTAGAATTCGCACACAAGTCAAGCTAGCCCTATTTAATGATCCCGATCTTAAAATACTAGGAGTTCAAGCATTGAAATCTCAAGCACAAGGGATTCACTCTTAAGGTTCTCAAATGAAAGATCATACCACATAAGATAGACCTTCTAACTTTCTGGTTTGTAGCAAGTAATCCTTCCTCTTAGATCTGGAGCCTAGAGAACCCTGCAACAAAGAAACCAAGATGATTAGAAACTTAATTAGAAGTGAGAAGATTGATGGAACTCAAAAGGAGAGTTTGTTGGAAATGATCCTTGGCGCCATGGTGGAAGCTTGTGTTGGTGTTGATCTTTTTCTTGTGAGGATGTCCTTAATTCGCTTTGAAGGAAGAGGATTGCTTGGAAGATGAAGAGTAAAAGAGAAGGATTAGGGAGAAGAAATGATGGAGGAGAGGAAGAGGTTCACTTAGGCACAAAGATCCACATAGGCACATAGAAACACATAGAAAATTTCTGAAAAAAAAATTGTATTCATTCATCAATTTCCTTTTTACAAGAAGACTAAGAGTCTTTTATAGACTATTAAGCCATTTTGAATTCCAACTACACCAAATATCATGGAGAAAAATGTGGAGAAAAATATGGGGCATCCCATGAAGAGTGGAGGAAGTTGTGGAGGAGGTTGTAGCCAATTCAATTTCAAATTCTCCTTTTCTTCTCTTGGGTGGCAACCTTGGATGGTGAGGTGGCATGTGTGATGTGGAAGCAATCTTGGATGGTGAGGTGGCATGTGTGATGTGGCAGCAACCTTGGATGATGAGGTGGCATGTGTCATGTGGCATGTGGTCCCCACTTGAGGTGGCTTTGGTCTTGCTTTGGAGTATAAGTCTTGAGTCTTCTTTAGTCTTCAAATGTGGTTTGGCTTGATTCTTCATGGATTGGACTTGACTCATTTGGACCCAACTCTCAAATACAAGGTTAATCAGGCTGGACTAGTCCCATCATAAAATTGAAATGGACTCGAATTACATAATTATTTGGATTCAAAATTAAAGAAAGGTTACCGGACTCTCTAGTCCAACCATAAAGATTCGGAATGGGCTTGAATTGGTTGGAGTCTCTTTCTGATTCTGGTGCCTGCACCACTATCGTCTTGCCTTCGAAGATTTAAAGAAGTATTTGGAGACTCCACCTTTGCTCTCTAAGCCTCACGAAGGAGAGACTCTCTACTTGTACCTCTCTACTACAGATGAAGCCGTCAGTTCGGTCCTCGTTCGAAAAGAGATGGATAATCTCCAGAAGCCAGTTTACTACATTAGCAAAGTTCTACATGATGCTGAAGTAAGATATTCAAAAATGCAGAAGCTGATCTACTTTTTAGTAATTACGGCAAAGTAACTGCGGCCTTATTTCCATGCCCACACCATTATGGTGCTGACTGACTAGCCCCTTAAAGCCATTCTTCGCTATCCATACACCTCAGGGAGGATAGCCAAATGGGTTGTTAAGTTAAGTAAATTTGACATCAACTTCCAACCCTGATAGGCTATGAGAGTACAAGTGTTATCTAACTTCTTAGCCAAATGCACATGGAAGTCTGAAGAGGATGTGCATAGGGCTGAAGAGGAAGAATCCAATCTGAAAGATATGGAGTCCGTTTGGGTACTCCACGTAGATGGAGCTTCCAACTCTACCAGGTGTGGAGCTGGCCTCATACTAGCTGAACCAGATGGACACACTATGGAGTAAGCACTCCGTTTTTCCTTCCATACTTCAAATAATCAAGCCAAATATGAAGCTCTTCTTGCAGGACTCCAAATCATAAAAAAGTTGGAGGTTCAGAAGATCCAGATCTTTTCAGACTCCCAACTGGTGGTGAACCAAGTCAAAGGCGAATTCGAAGCTAGGGACCCTGCAATGGTGCAATATTTGGAAAGAGTGCGAGCCCTGTCCTCCTAGTTGGAGTTCTTTGAAATCATCCATGTGCCTCGGTCAGAGAACTCATGAGCTGATGCACTGTCTAGGCTCGCTACTACTGCATCGGACTTCCATGGCCATACCTTCATTGAATATCTTGAAGTTCCAAGCATAGCTGAAGAAACCCCATGGGTGTACTAGATTGAGAATGAGCCCAGTTGGATGGACCCTATCCTCAAATTCCTGAATGAGGGTACATTGCCAGAAGACAAAGTGGAAGCCATGAGGATCTACTGGATGGCATCCCAGTATGTTGTCTTGGATGGAACCTTATATAAGAGATCATTCACCTAGCCTTTATTGAAGTGGCTAGGGCCGTCGGATGCCGATTATGCCATGAGGGAGGTCCATGAAGGCATATGCAGAGACCATTTGGGAGGAAGATCCTTGGCATACAAAATAATATGCCAAGGTTACTACCGGCCCACTATCCAGAAAGATTCAGCTAACTTTGTCCGAAGATGTGACCAGTGCCAAAGATACGTAAACATCTAGAGACAGCCAGCAAGCTAGCTGACCCAGCTGATAGCTTCATGGCCATTCACTCAGTGGGGCATGGACATTCTTGGTCCATTCCCGCCAGCATCTGGACAAAGAAAATTTCTTATTGTCGCCATCGACTGCTTTATTAAAAGGGTTGAGGCTGAACTGCTGGCTCACATCATAGAAAGAAAAGTTGAAAGCTTTGTTAGGAACTCTATTATATTTCGGTTCGAAATTCCTCATACCATAATCACTAATAATGGGAGGCAATTTGATAATCCCAAGTTCAAAGACTTTGTGCCCAATACCATGTGCTTCACAAGTTGACGTCTGTCGGCCACCCACAGTGATGCGAAACTAGGTATGTATGTAAATTATTTTTATTTTTTTATGTATTAAGTTATATGATTGAATCTTGAAAATTAGACCAAGAAACTAAGTAGAAAGTTCTATATGAAATTAAGAAGCAAAAGCATGCATAACAGGACCTAAAATGCAATAGAAAGTGGATCGCCAACGCTGAGAAGTCTCGGTTGGACTAGTTCATCATCAATAAAGTATCTGGCAGGCAGAGGGGGTGTACCTGACAACGGTTGATGCACCTGGTATGGATCGATGCGAAGGGATCGCTCTCACTTCCGGATGCAGCATGGAAAATCAAGCTGGAGACCCATGGATTCTCGGCTTTCTGCTCGGTGATCTGATTGCGGCCCGACTGGAGTCATTAGATTTGTAGAAGCTGAGGGACATGCAAACAACCTTTCAGGGGTGAGGAAACAAAGCAAGGATGAAGTAATAAAGGGAAAAAAACAAGGGAAAGAAAAGTTAAGGAGTTAATGGCCAGGGTTTGGAGAACTGGATGGTGGCTGGAGGCTGGGCGCAGAACACCAGGAAGAAGAAAGGGCTCACACATAATCCCTTTTAGCACACAACAGGTAGCACACAGCAATTGGAAGAACTAAATATTATTTCATGAAAATGTGTTTTGATAGAAGAGAGTAGAGTCTCTTAAATAGACTCTTAGACTTGGCCTCCAAGTAAGGTTAAAAAAGACATTACATAGGAATTTAAGTCCCACCCAAACCCTAGCTAGGATACATGGAAACCCACTCTCCCTTTTTCACTCAAACTCTCCCTCTCTCACTTGCCTTGGTCGGCCAAGAGGGGTGACTCTAAGTGGCCGACCAAGGGGAAGGTGATCGTAAGCTTGGCGCCCCTTGGTTCTCCTCCTGGGCCCTGGATGGCCTAATTTGCTTCAGGCTACGGTCCAAGGCTTCAGGGCTTCCGATGTGTCTTCCGAGCTTTTGATTTCTTCTCCTAAGCCTTCCATGGTCTTCATAGCTTCTAGTTAGGTTGGACTTCACTTGGACTGGTTGGTCTTCACATGTACTTGGGCTGACATGTTTTCACTTGTACTTAGACTGACATGTACTGAACTCCGGAAGATGACTAGCTTAACATGAGCTGACTAGTATAGGACCCAAGTAATAAAATAACAACTAGACTAGACTAAGCCCTTATTATAAATGGACTCAAATACTACTAATTAATCCATAGAGGGTTGAGAAGCCTCTGTCTTATTCTGGTACCTCTGGTATCCCTACCAATTTTACCGAGATGGGAGGAACTCGACCCTGTCAAGTAAGGGTCACACTGGCTCACATACCTTGTGAGAAGGTCTAGGTTGAGGCACTGCAAGTCCTCTCGAGAAATTCATGAATCGTCCGATTCTGGCCGGCCTTGCCATCGGGTCGTGATAGCTTGATCGTCCAAGATAGGCTAGATCCGTTCTTCTCTCTCAGGCCAAATAATTGGTGGACACTCTGGGCTAGGGTCGCTCACAACGGAAGGAATAGGTCCAAATGCTTCATTAGGTTTCGCTACTGGTTCTCTATACTCAACCAGGTCTGCGATGTTGAAGGTAGAACTAATGCCTAAATCCAGAGGCAAATCTAATACGTAGGCATTTGGTCCAACCTTCTCTATCACTTTAAAAGGTCCGGCTCCGCAAGCATGAAGCTTCTTTTTAGACCTAAGCCTAACCATGACAGAATCCACTACATTAAATTTCTTGGCCCTTCTTCGAGAATTAGCTAGTTTCTTAAACGTTTCAAAATTAGTGCAGGTAGTGAACATGGTGTGTACATGCAGACTCCTAATAGGTGATGCAAAGGACTCATACTAACACCTAATAGACTCGACTATGCATTCCTATTGAAGAAAATTGTATTGAACCCGTTGGACCTAAACCTAACAGATTATAGGTTTCCTAGGTTTGATCCTAGCTTGACATGCACATGAAAACTTATAATGGGCTCCTAGCAAATTCCATAGAGTATGCTAGAACTAAAATGCAAATCTAACAAGCGTAATGAATGTATGTAGTATGCTAATCTCAACTAAATGCAATCTAATGATCCTAGAAATACTGGAGGTGTCTGGAAAGGGCAGAGAATAAGAGGTGGGTTCAGAATTAGTCTGGTAGGGTAGGAAAAAAGGTTCAAGGTTAGTTGGATACAGTAGGATATAAGAAGAGTTGTCAAGAACTAATCGTAGACCAATGAGGCTAACCTTACGAGGTTGAGGTACATCTACAGGGTTTGCATAATAGAAGGATGGGTTACTAATCTCAGGGAAGAGGTCCTTAATGGAAACTATAGGAGGGGGCTCATCTTGAGGGTACTGATTCAAAGAGATCAGGTCCGTAATAAATTCTTCAGGTTTTTGTATTTTAGGACTAGATCCTATAATTTGGCTCTCTTCTATGGTTTCCTCAGGTAAGGTTCTAGTAGTAGTCTCTAGGTTCTCTTTCTTCTAATTGTTCTTCCACTATAGCTTTAGGCTGAGTATAGCTTGGGTCAACTAACTCTAGATTGGCTTCTATCTGGGTACCTACATGATCAACTAATTCTAGGTCTTTTAGAGGTGTCTCCTCTTCTCCCTCATACTCATCCACTAAGCTTACATCAGCTTCATACACTTCCACTTTAATATCAGCCTTGTGAATCAAAGGAATGGTAGGGGAAGGTCAGTTAGGGAAAAATTGGCTAGGTCCTGGTTTTTGAGTATGGGCACTACTCCTAGTGGGTTCAGGTTGACTAAGGGGTAGTGGATTACTATTGGGTTCATATCTAGGGATACTAGCCTTATGGGGTTCCGGTCGATGGCCTATGGGTTCAGATCTATAGGTCATGGGTCTTCTAGGCTTATAGGGAGTGGGTGTATAGGATTTATGTTCATAGGTTTCGGATACATAGGTTCTAGGTTCATATAATTTGGGTAGTGCGGGTAAAGGTAGCTCAGGTTTGGATATAGTCTGGGTCCTACGGGTTTTCTCTAGGGTTCCTAGTCGGTTGTCTATATGTTTAAACCTATGGGCTAAGTGATCAAGTCTATTGTGGACTCGGGTATTGGACTGAGTTATCTGGGTATTCACCTGGGCTAAGGATTGGGCTAGCTGTTCAGTAATGGCTTTAATCTGGGCTTCAAGATTGTCCATGGTTTCAGCCAAAGATGGAGATGGTGGGTGATATGATGCTCCTAATCTAGTGCTCATGCAAGACTCAACACTGACTCAACTACAGCTGCCTAGATCTAGAGTCCAATTAGAATGGGTTGACTCAACTTACAACTTAAATCCTAGTCCTTCAACTGGCCAAGTAAGAGGTGGGATGGTGGGAGGCCCCCTTGCTCTCGCAGGGACCCGATTAAGGAACCACCAATCCGCTTAGGTCGTTTGATGCTATACCTCTGGCCTAGATACCAGTATCCAGTAATAGAAAATGAATTGCATGCACTAATCATCCCATAATGATTGAACCCGACGATGGGTGTCCCTAGCCCACTAGGGCAAATTAAGTTTAGTTAATTTTAAGTTAGGCTTGGGACTGAATGCAAGGGAGGTGGTTTTGGGCTAAGGAGAGGTTATCAACTCCTCCCCTTATCTGACATATAGAAAGTGCTCTTAAAAGTATTTTATGCAATGATGGCAGGCAGATGAAAATGCAAATTAGGGTTTAGCTATTTTTGGAGTTTTGAGTATATGTAAATTTTTTTTTGTTTTAGGATTTTCTTAAACAAAATGATAACTTGCAGATTATGACTTAATATGCAAAAAACATGCCAAAATTAAAGATATGCAAAAAACATGCCAAAATTAAAGATATGCAAAAATTATACTAAAAGAACCCTAAACTTTCTGAAATCAGCTTTGCTGCCAAAATAGAGCAGAACTATTCTTAGTTAGTGTTTTGGCTGGGATAAAATCCACAGACCAAAATAATTCCTAATAAAATTATGAAAATTAATTTCAATCATATGAAATTCAGAAAAAAAAATTTCAGATTTTTTTGAGTTCTATGCAGGTAGAAACAATTAAAATAATAGGGGATGTACTGAGAAGGCCGAGAATGCAAAAACCCTAATGGAACTCTTTGTGTTCTTCTTTAGGGGTCAATTCACAGCAGCACCCCTACTGCCATAGGAGATCCCGTAGATTGGGAAGAGAGGGTCTTGCAGTCCTACTAGTCTCCTATGACTGGACAACCATGGTGAAGCACCTGATCCGAATATCCAAAGATAACTGAGCCCAAACAGGCTCTGATACCAAATGATGCGGAACTAGATATGCATGCAAATTATTTTTTTATTTTTTTATGTATTAAGTTATATGTTTGAATCCCAAAGATCAGACCAAGAAACTAAGTAGAGAGTTCTATATGAAATTAAGAAGCAAAATCATACATAACAGGACCTAAAAAGCAATAGAAAGTGGACCGCCGAGGCTGAGAAGTCTCGGTTGAGCTAGTTCATCATCAATAAAGCATCTGGCAGGTAGAGGGGGTGTACCTGACAACGGTTGATGCACCTGATGCAGATCAATGTGAAGGGATCACTCTCACTCTTGGATGCGGCCTGGAAAATCGAGCTGGAGACCCGTGGATTCTTGGCTTTCTGCTTGGTGATTCGATTGTGGCCCGGCTGGAGTCGTTGGATTCATAGAAGCTGAGGGACCTACAAATAACCTTTCATGGGTAAGGAAACAAATCAAGGATGAAGTAATAAAGGAAAAATAGCAAGGGAAAGAAGAGTTAAGGAGTTGGCAGCCAGGGTTTGGAGAACTGGATGGCGGCTGGAGGCTGGGCGCAGAACACCGGGAAGAAGAAAGGGCTCACACAGAATCTCTTTTAGCACACAACAGGTAGCACACAACAATTGGAAGAACTCAATATTATTTCATGAAAAAGTTTCTTGGTATAAGAGAGTAGAGTCTCTTAAATAGACTCTTAGACTTGGCCCCCAAGTAAGGTTAAAAAAGACTTTACATAGGAATTTGAGTCCCACCCAAACCCTAGCTAGGATACATGGAAACCCACTCTTCCTCTTTCACTCAAACTCTCCCTCTCTCACTTGCCTTGGTCGGCCAAGAGGGGTGACTCTAAGTGGCCGACCAAGGGGAAGGTGACCATAAGCTTGGCGCCCCTTGGTTCTCATCCTGGGCCCTGGCTGGCCCAATTTGCTTCAGGTTGCAATCCAAGGCTTCAGGGCTTTTGATGTGTCTTTCGGGCTTCTGATTTCTTCTCCTAGGCCTTCCATGGTCTTCATAGCTTCTAGTTGGATTGGACTTCACTTGGACTGGTTGGTCTTCACTTGTACTTGGGCTGACATGTCTTCACTTGTACTTGGACTAATATGTACTAAACTCTGGAAGATGGCTAGCTCAATATGAGCTAACTAGTACAAGACTCAAGTGATAAAATAACAACTCGACTGGACTAAGCCCTTTATTACAAATGGACTCAAATACTACTAATTAATCCACAGAGGGTTGAGAAGTCTCTGTCTTATTCTGGTGCATCTAGTGTCCCCACCACACAGTCCAACGGAGAAGCCGAAGTGATAAATCAAACTATTCTCTATGGTCTAAAGATCAGACTGAATGATGCCAACGGACTTTGGGCCGAAGAACTGAGTTCCATTCTTTGGGTGAATTGGACAACCCCTAGAATGGCTACTGGCAAGTCCTTATTTAACCTGGCGTACGGCATCGAAGTGGTCCTCCCCATCGAAGTTACTTTGCAATCTTTGAGGATTGACAGGTATGAGGAACCCAAAAATTCAAAACATCGAAGGGTGGACTTAGATCTACTGCAAGGCACCAGGCTTCAGGCTTAAATGAAGATGGCGACATACCAACAAAGGGTCGATAAGTACTACAACTCTAGAGTGAAAGAGAAAATCTTTTGCCCTGACGACTGCGGAGGGCCGAAGTATCCAGGTCGACGGAGTAAAGCAAACTCTCCCCCAACTAGGAAGGACCCTATCGAATCAAGGAAGTCATACGTCCAGGAATGTATCGACTTGAGACTTTGGATGGTGTCATGCTACCCTAGCCTTGGAATGTACAAAACCTCCACAAATACTATCAATGAAAGTTTCCGTTAAGGAACACTTTTTCATTCGAAAATGAGTCCGGATAGCCTGTCTTCTCATCAATCGATGGTCTCAGGGACCCATTCGACAATATCAGCCAAAAAGAGTAAAGGTGGGTCTGATCCACTCATCTTATCGATATGCCCGATGAGTGCAAAGGAAAGTCCAATCAGGAAACCTTATGATCAACTGAAGGTGCAAGGATGGTCTGAATAACCTACCCTACAGTTAATCCGAAGATGTGCCAAGGTAGGTCTAATCAACCTGCCTTAATACCAATTGAAGGTGCAGGGATGGTCTGAATAACCTACCCTACGGTAAATTCAAAAATGCACCGAGGTGGGTCTAATCAACCTGCCTTGATACCAATTGAAGGAGCATGGATGGTCTGAATAACCTACCCTATGGTAAATCAGAAGATGCACCGAGGTGCGTCTAATCAACCTGCCTTAACACCAACTAAAGGCACAGGGATGGTCTAAATGTCCTATCCAATGAAAAATCCGAAGACATGCCGAAGAGGGTCCAAACAATCCACTTTGTTATCAACTGATGCCACTAGGATGACTCAACTGTCCTGTCTTAGCATCAAACATGATCTAAATGGTTCTACAGGCTCTTCAGTCACCTATCGTGCCGAAGAGTCTACACTTTGATGTGGAACTATATATGCATGCAATTAATTTTTTTGTATTTTAAATATTGAGAAATATGTTTTAATCCTGAAGATCAGACCAAGGAATGATGTAAAGAGTTTCATATGAATTTAAGAAACTAAAAGCATGCATAACAGGATCTAAAAAGCAATGGAAAGAGAACCGCCGAGGCTGAGAAGTCTCACTTGGGCCAGTTCGTCTGCAATAAAGTATCTGGTGGGCAGAGGGGGTGTACCTGGCAATGGTAGATGTGCTTAGTGCAGATCGTATGTGAAGAGGTTGCTCTAACTCCCGGATACGGCATGGAAAATCAAGCTAGAGACCCATGGATACCTGGCTTTCTGCTCAGTGATCCGATTGCAGCTCAGCTAGAGTCGTTGGATTTGTGGGAGTCGAGGGACCTACAAACAACCTTTCAGGGGTGAGAAATCAAAGCAAGGATGAAATAGAAGAGAGAAAACAGCAAGGAAAAGATGAAATATGGGGTTGGCGGCCAGGGTTTGGAGAGCTAGTTGGCGGTTGGAGGCTGGGTGCAGAACACCGAGAAAAAGAAGGGCTCACACAGAATCCCTTTTAGCACACAGCAATTGAAGAAATTCAATGTTATTTCATCAGAAAAAGTGTCTTGATACAAGAGATTAGAGTCTCTTAAATAGACTCTTAGACTTGGCCCCCAAGTAAGGTTAAAAGAGACTTTACATAGGAATTCTAATCCAACTCCAACTCTAGCTAGAATACAAGGTAGGTTAGGTAGAAAAATCCCTAAAATCCCTCCCCCTCTCACTTGCCTTGGTCGGCCAAAAGGGGTGACTCTAAGTGGCCAACCAAGGGGAAGGTGACCATAAGCTTGGTGCCCCTTGGTTCTCCTCTTAGGCCCTGATTGGCCCAATCTACTTCAGGCTGCGGTCCAGGGCTTCAGGGCTCTGAATTTGTCTTCCAGGCTTCTGATTTTTTTTCCTAAGCCTTCCATGGTCTTTATAGCTTCTAATTGGGTTGGACTTCACTTGGACTAGTTGGTCTTTTCTTGTATTTGGGCTGGCATGTCCTCACTTATACTTGGACTGACATGTACTGAACTCCGAAAGATGACTAGCTCAACATGAGCTGACTAGTACAGGACTCAAGTAATAAAAAGACAACTCTGATAGACTAAGCCTTTATTACAAATGGACTCAGATGCTGCTAATTAATCCACAGAGGGTTGAGAAGCCTCTGTCTTATTCTGATACCTTTGATGTCCACACCAATTCTTCCGAGGTGGGAGGAACTTGACCCTATTGAGTGAAGACCAGGCTGGCTCACGTAACTCTCGAGGAAGTCTGGGTTGAGGCACTACAAGTCCTCTCGAGAAATCCATGAATCGTCCGACTCTGGTCGACGTTGCCATCGGACCATGTAGCGTTGATAGCCGCGGCCCCGGGTCATTATGGCTTGATCATCCAGGATATGCTCGATCCGTTCTCCTCTCTCAGGCCAAATAATTGGTGGACACTCTGGGCTAGGGTCACTCACAATGGAAGGAGTAGGTCCAAAGGCCTTACTAGGTATCGCTGCCGATTTCCTATACTCAACCAGGTCTACAATATTGAAGGTAAAACTAATGCCCAAATTCAGAGGCAAATCTAACACATAGGCATTTGGTCTAACATTCTCTATCACTTTAAAAGGTCCGGCTTCGTGAGCATGAAGCATCTTTTTAGGCCTAAGCCTAACCATGACAGAATCTCCTACATCAAATTCCTTGACCCTTCTTTGAGAAATAGCCAGTTTGTTTCAAAATTAGTGCAGGTGGTGAACATGCTGGGCACATACAGACTCCTAACAGATGATGCAAAGGACTCATACCAACACCTAATAGACTTGACTATGCATTCCTATTGAAGAAAATTTTATTGAACTCTTTGGTCCTAAACCTAACAGATTATAGGTTCTCTAGGTTTGATCCTAGTTTGGCATGCACATGAAAATTTACAATGGACTCCTAGAAAATTCCATAGAGTATGCCAGAAGTAAAATATAAATTTAACATGCATAATGAATGTATGCAGTATGCTAATCTCAACTAAATGCAATCTAATGATCTTAGAAATGCTGGAGGTGTCTGGAAAGGGCAGAAAATAAGAAGTGGGTTCAGAATTAGTTTGGTAGGGTAGGAAAAAAGGTTCAGGGTTAGTTGGATATAGTAGGATATAAGAAGGAATATCAGGGACTAATCCTAGACTAATGAGGCTAACCTTATGAGGTTGAGGTATATCTACAGGGTTTGCATAATGGAAGGTTGGATTACTAATCTCAGGGAAGAGGTCCTTAATGAAAACTATAGGAGGGGGCTCATCCTGAGAATACTGATTCAAAGAGATCAGGTCCATAATAAATTCTTCTAGTTCATGTATTTTAGGACTAGACTCTGTAATTTGGCTCTCCTCTATAGTTTCCTCATATAAGGTTCTAGTAGTAGTCTCTGGGTTCTCTTCCTCTAATTGTTCTTCTACTACATCTTTAGGATGGGTATAGTCAGGGTCAACTAACTCTAGATTGGCTTCTACTTGGGTACCTACGGGGTCAACTAATTCTAGGTCTTCTAGAGGTGTCTCTTCTTCTTCCTCATACTCATCCACTAAGTTCACATCAGCTTCATATACTTCTGCTTTAATGTAAGCCTTGTGAATCATAGGGGTGGTAGGGGAAGGTCGACTAAGAAAAAATTGGCTAGGTCCTAGTTTCTGAATATGGGCACTACTCCTAGTGGGTTCAGGTTGACTAAGGGATAGTGGATTAATACTGGGTTCATATCTAGGGATACTAGCCTTATGGGATTCAGATCGATGGCCTATGGGTTCAGATCTATAGGTTATGGGTCTATTAGGCTTATGGGGAGTGGATGCATAGGATCTATATTCATAGGTTTTGGATACATAGATTCTAGGTTCATATAATTTGGGTAGTGTGGGTAAAGGTGGCTCAGGTTTGGATTGAGTCTGGGTCCTACGGGTTTTTTCGGGGTTCCTAGTCGGTTGTCTATATGTTCAAACCTATGGTCTAAGTGATCAAGTCTATTGTCAATTTAGGTATTGGACTGAGTTTTCTAGGTATTCACCTGGGCTAAGGATTAGGCAGTAAGGGCTTTAATCTAGGCTTCAAGATTGTCAGTGGTTTCAGCTAAAGGTGAAGTGGTAGATGATATGATGCTCCTGATCTAGTGCTCATGCAAGACTCAACAATGACTCAACTATAGCTACCTGGACCTAGAGCCCAATTAGAATGGGTTGACTCAACTTACACACAACTTAAATCCTAGTCCTTCAACTGGCCAAGTAAGAGGTGGGATGGTGGGAGGCCTCCCTGCTCTCGCAGGGACCCAATTAAGGAACCACCAATCTGCTTAGGTCATTTGACACTGTACCTTTATCCTAGACACCAGCATTTAGTAATAGGAGATGAATTTGGTGCACTAGTCATCCCATAATCATCGAACCTGATCGATTGGTGTCCCTAGCCCATTAGGGCAAATTAAGTCTAGTTAATTTTAGATTAGGCTTGAGAATGAATGCAAGGGAAGTGGTTTTGGGCTAAGGAGAGGTTATCAACTCCTTCCCTTATCTGACATATAGAAAGTCCCCTTAAAGTATTTTATGCAACGATGGCAGGCAAATGAAAATGCAAATTAGGGATTAAGTGTTTTTGGTATTTTATGAATATATGTAATTTTTTTTTTGTGTTTTGGTATTTTTTTAAATAGAAAGATAATTTTTAGATTATGACCTAATATGCAGGAAACATGCCAAAATTATAAGATATGCAAAAATTATACTAAAAGAACCCTAAACTTTTCGAAATCAGCTTTACTGCCAAAATAGAGCAGAACTATTCTTAGATAGTGTTTCGACTGGAAGAGAATTCATAGACCTAAATAATTCCTAAAAAAATTCTAAAAATTAATTTGAATTATGATGAATCCAAAAAAATAAATTTTAAAATTTTATGAATTCTATATAGGTAGAGACAATTAAAAGAGCAGGATATATACTGAAAGGCCAAAAATGAAAAAATCATAATGGAACTCTTTGTGTTCTTCTTCATGGGTCAATTCACAACAGCACCCCTACTGCCATAGGAGATCCCATAGATTGGAAAAAGGGTCTTGCAACCCTACTAGTCTCCTATGACTGGACAGCTATGATGAAGCACCCGATACGAATATCCAAAGAGAACTGAGCCTAAACAGGCTCTGATACTAAATGATGCGGGACTATATATGCATGCAATTAATTTTTTTGTGTTTTAAATATTGAGGAATATGTTTTAATCCCGAAGATCAGACCAAGGAATGATGTAAAGAGTTCTATATGAATTTAAGAAACTAAAAGCATGCATAACATGACCTAAAAAAGCAATGGAAAGAGGACCACCGAGGTTGAGAAGTCTCGGTTAGGCCAGTTTGTCTACAATAAAGCATCTGGCGAGCAGAGGGGGTGTACCTGGCAATGGTAGATGCACCTAGTACAGATCGTATGCAAAGAGATCGCTCTCATTCCCGGATGCAGCCTGGAAAATCAAGCTAGAAACCCGCGGATACTTGGCTTTCTGCTCGGTGATCCGATTGCAGCCCCACTAGAGTCGTTGGATTCGTGGGAGTCGAGGGACCTACAAACAACCTTTTAGGGGTGAGAAATCAAAGCAAGGATGAAATAGAAAAGAGAAAACAGCAAGGGGAAAATGAAATATGGGGTTGGCGGCCAGGGTTTGGAGAGCTGGTTGGCGGCTGGAGGCTGAGCGCAGAACACCGGGAAGAAGAAGGGCTCACACAGAATCCCTTTTAGCACACAGCAGGTAGCACACAGCAATTGAAGAAATTCAATATTATTTCATAAAAAAAAGTATCTTGATACAAGAGATTAGAGTCTCTTAAATAGACTCTTAGACTTGGCCCTCAAGTAAGGTTAAAAGAGACTTTACATAGGAATTCTAATCCAACTCTAGCTATAATACAAGGTAGGTTAGGTAGAAAAATTCCTAAATTCCCTCCCTCTCTCACTTGCCTTGGTCGGCCAAGAGAGGTGACTCTAAGTGGCCGACCAAGGGGAAGGTGACCATATGCTTAGCGCCCCTTGGTTCTCCTCCTGGGCCCTGATTGGCGCAATCTGCTTCAGGTTGCGGTCCAGGGCTTCAGGGCTTTGAATTTGTCTTCCAGGCTTATAATTTTCTTCTCCTAAGCCTTCCATGGTCTTCATAGCTTCTAATTGGGTTGGACTTTATTTGGACTGGCTGGTCTTCACTTGTACTTGGGTTGGCATGTCTTCATTTGTACTTGGACTGACATGTACTGAACTCCGAAAGATGACTAGCTCAACATGAGCTGACTAGTACAGGACTCAAGTACTAAAAAGACAACTCTGATGGACTAAGCCTTTATTATAGATAGACTCATATGCTGCTAATTAATCCACAGAGGGTTGAGAAGCCTCTATCTTATTCTGGTGCCTTTGGTGTCCACACCACACTTCATACCATCTCAGAGTTTGTTGTTTGTAGAAAGGTATTTTCATTCACCCAGAGAAACGCCGAACTCGAGGATCCGAGAGGCGAGCTAAAGAAAGCCCAGCTGAAGATCTCTGAACAGGAGGCGAAGTCGAGAAAAAGGAAGAAGCAGATTCATTCCTTGGAGCATTTTGCCAAGGAAAACCAGAAGAAGGCCAAGGATTTGGCCAAGTTGACCGATGAAGCCATAAAGAGAGCGAGGGGGGGGCATTTCAGGGCACCTCCTCGAAGGAAGAGAAATCCCCCCCTCTGAATGCGCCAGGTATATAGGTGCTGGGGGTGGGTGTGATGCTCCAAGCAATGCTGAGCTGATTCGATGCGAAGAGAACCAAAAGTCACGATCCGCATGACCTCACCCAACGGCGGAGATGAAGCATGCACCCTTTTCAAGGAACGGGATGAGGTCGCACCCTCTACCCAGTTTCCAATTGAGGGATCGGCCGAATCGCCATAATAGAAGAAAAGGGACACGACCTGTCGACTGACCCTTTCCTTTTTTATATCCTAATGAGAAGGCGACAGTTGTCCTCGACCTGATCTACAAATCAAACAATAGTTCTGGCGAGCGATCGAACTGAAGATTTTATCATCATTGGCTGCGCTTTTTCTTGCAAAAAATGACAACTCATCAATACTCTCATTCTTTGAGGTAAATCATTGCTTCGAAAACTGAGAGTGGGGGATAACTATTATGATACACCATTTCAAGCACAGGATAATTACCGGCTCGATCGCCTACCAAATTTTTCTTGAACCAAACCCTCAAATAAGGGCACCCAGAGGAAGCTATGTAGCTGGGTAAAGCGATGACCTGGCTCGATCTTTAGCCTAATCCAAAGACATCGATCTTGAAGGGTGCCACCACTAACTACCGACTGTTCGTCTACACACCAGCCGAAGGAGGCTGATTCGAAGAAGGCCGGTCCAAAGACGATACCAGCTCTGCCCTACAATTTATTTCGAAGGGAAGGACTCTGCTACAAACGGTAGAGGTGTCTTCGGATTGTTCCAGAAAGGGTAGACCGAAGACATTTCTTTGACCCAATGACAGTCCCTTCTGAAGAAGGAGTCCAGAAGGGGATCTCTGGTTGATCTCGAATCTACGAACATGGATGCGGCAGTTACAATCGACCGCATGGCCACTACCTCCAAATTGCAACTGCATCAAGGTGGCCACGTGGCCACTAACTCCAACTCCCATGACTCCAGGTTGGCCAGCACCTCTCTGTAACCGCTTATGGTTATGGATGAGGTAAAGTCAATTAACCTCGTCTAAACCACGGGTGAGTAAGCTGAGTTACACACTGGCACAGTCTCTATAAATATTGGTAAGAGGGGACACTCAAGGTAACTCCACTCAAGCTTGAAAAAATAGTCACTTTCGCCACCTTTATCCTCTTGAGAATACTTTTCATTCTGTGGCTGGAACCCATCTCTGACTTAGGCATCGGAGTGTCCCCCACCAGAGAAAATCCGGTCAGGGACCTGTTTTGCAGGTGTTCAGGGGAGTGAACCGGCGATCCAGCAGCTTCGCCTGGTCGAGGAAGGTTCTACGCCAACAGAATCGATGGGCTAGTTCTTCCAATGGAGATAATGTTTGCAAAGATGAGCTCCTATATGTTTCCAACATAGTATCATACTCTTCCTTTTGCTCAACATCTTCAATTGCAACGTCAACCTAAAGTTAAAGGTGCAAAATTGATCATCACTTTTAAAAGATTAATTGAAAATGGTATGAAAATATAGGCATCCAAGCAACATACTTTATTTATAAATCTACAAAATTATATATGTAAAAAGTGATCAAGAAATAAGGGAGGAAGGGGAATCAACATTTTAGCAAAAATATATTTGAAAATACCTATTTAGATAATTGGGCCAAACGTATGTGTAAAGTAAACAAATCTCTTGATAAGTGCATTGACACTCTCACTTCTTCCTATTGTTGTCGTGCCACCCAAAAAAAATTCAGGGAGATAAGAAGAAACCATGAAATTCTTAATTTTGTACAACCCGATCACGTGCTTGTTTGAATGTAAGTTGTGCTTCTCAGCTACTTGATGCCACTGTTTCTCAAATTTTGGGGACAATCTAAATTATATAGATTATGAAAGTCCTTGCAAAATTTAGAATATTGGTTGTAAACCAACTACCAAATTTTGATATAATATGCCATATGCAAAAGCCATACTTTGTGGATGGCAATTCTTTTGATATTGCTTATGTAATCCAAGGACCTTGATCCATCAAAATACTCTTTGGTGACTTCCCCATCAAGGCAACAAAAGTTTGTTTAGCAAAATAAATAAATATAAGATCATAGAAAAAACAAAAGATAACTAAATAGTAGATATTAACACAGCAAATAATCAAAATAGTAGCAAACAATATGATTAAAAAAATAAAAATTAAAAGTGTAATTACCTTCATCCGCCATTGAAAAGTATTACTTGTCTCATTGTATAAAAGTGCACAACCAAAAGGTGTAGTCTTGCTATAATTATTCACTCTCACAAAAATTCCAAAGGCGTTTCATAAGCATTAACTTTGCAAGTACTATCAAAACCCACCACATTTCCAAATTTTTGGTACCAATCAATTTCCTTTCTTCATCCACTGTGAATACATATTGAAATTTTGAAATTTTTTTTTTTGGCTTCTTGAAAATTTCGTATGAGACCCATTGCATCATTTTTCTCGTGACTCTTTCTAACCTTGACAAAAAGATTAAAAACAACTCTTTTGAGAAATGGAAGATGCCCATGCTTCACATTCTTTTCAAGTTCCATGACCTGCATTATTTGCCCAACCGACAACCCACCTTCCTTATATAAGAGAATATGTTCTTCATCTTTTTTAGTAATGATTTGATTTACAAGAAGAAATTGAAATTGAGTTTGTGAAGGAGCCAACAAGTCAAGATTATGCTTTTTCACAAAACTTGCAACATGCCATTCATGAGGGGAAATAGCACATGTCTTCCACAAAACGATCCGAAAAAGAGCATTACACACATTTTAGTGTTTGCCGATTCCGTCGCTCCTTTAATGGTTAAACAACTTTCAATGGTAGTCTTTCTACTTGGTGACAAACAAAATCACGCCTCACCATGTCTCTGTTTTTTTGCTCAATTCGGTATCTTCGAATAGCAAAACCATTTCGATTAGCATAGTTTCTATAGAAAATGAAAGCTTCCTCTTCATTGAGAAAGCTTTGGCCAACAAAGGGCTCAAAATACATTTTCAACAAAAATTTCACATCCATTCTCTTGAACACATCCCAAGTCATTCGAAGAATACAGTGGAAATTCAAATGTTTGATCAAGTTCTTCATCTGTGGGAATTTTATTTAAGTCCAAATAGCTCCTTTTAATACTTCTTAAACTCTCATGTTCTACAAAATCTTCATTCATATTTTCCTTTATTTAAAAAAGAAAAAAGAAAAATATAAGTGAAATATTTTTTTAGGAAGGAAAAGAGAATATTTTATAGCATAATATATTTAAAAGAGGAAAATAAAATATTTACCTATTTGCTGTTGAACGATAGAATTTGTCTCACTGACCTCTGCAAGCCATGTGCAAGCCATCTACAAGCCCCTTTGTAGGTTCCTCAAACCATATTTTGTTTTGTTTTGTTTATTTTTAGAAAAGAAAAGAGGATAAGCTAAAGGGTTTCGTGCACAAAGTCCAAGTATTTTTGTAGATTGAAAAAAATTAGCTGGCCTAATTTATTTCTATCAAAGGGTCTCATGGACAAAGCCCAGGTTCCTCAATAGTCTTACCAAGTGCCTGCCCGGCACCCGTTAAAATATGCAATAAATATATCATCAATCAATGGGAAGGGACTTTAAATGGTATAAATGTAATATTAATCGTGTGGGAGGCTTGAAACGGCCAGATAGGGAAGCTTAAATGATGGGTAAGGTTTTTTATTAGATGTTGTGGCCAAGGACTTATGGCTCGACATGTGGATATTATCCACTCTGATCCAAGGGTCTCATAGTTTTGTCCTTTGGATTCCAATCCAAAAGATACCTTATATGAGAAGAGTGGTTTCTTCGTTATAAACTAGAGTCCCTCTTGACTTACAACCGATATAGGACTAATGATGCCCTCCCATCACAATATAGGCCCCCAATCAAGGGAACTCTATTTACAGGCAGGAGGCGCCCTTCTCCTTATTATCACCATAGCCTCCTGAGAGGTTTGTGTATGACCGGAGGTGCATCATAGTTATATATTTGTTCTAGTCATAAGTTGACCCCCTACCAGCATACCAATATTGTGGCTAAAGGCTCATGGCTCGACATATGAGATATTGCCCACTCTGATATGGAAGCCTCATGATTTTGTCATTTGGATTTCAATCCAAAAAGCACATTACATGGACAGAGTGGTTTCCTCCTTATAAGTTAGAGTCTTCCTTTACTCACAATCGATGTGGGGTTAAGGATGCCCTCCCACCACAACATTGCCCCATAGTCAAGGAGGATTCTATGTACGGGTGGAAGGTGGCCTCTTCCTTATTATCAGCATACCCTCTTGAGAGGGTCTATATATGGCCAGAGCCTTATTATCACTACAACCCCCAAGGGGGTCTATGTATAATCGGAGGTATATCATAGTCGCATGTTTGTCATAGTCATAGGTTCGACCCCTACTTGGCACACCAATGTTGAGGCTAAGGGCTCATGGCTTGGCATCTGAGGTATTATCCACTCTATCCTGGGAGCCTCATGGTTTTGTCTTTTGGATTCTAATCTAAAAGGTGCCTTACATAGAAAGAGTAGTTTCTTCTATATAAGCTAGAGTCTTCCTTGATTCACAACCGATGTGGGACTAATGATGTGGCATCATTAGTCCCACATTAGTTGTGAGTCAATGAGGACTCTAGCTTATAAGAAAGAACCCACTCTTCCTATGTCATGTGCCTTTCGGATTTGAATCCAAAGGACAAAACCAACTAAGATTTTACTTGTGAGCCCGAAGACAAAACAAGTTGTTAGGTTTGTTGGTGAGCCTAGATGATAAAACTAACTTAGGTTTTGACTTGTGAGCCTTGTAAAACAAGTCGGCTATAATGTTTGAAGAGATTATAGTGGATTTTCTCAAGGGGAGCTTGGGGATTGGACATAGGTGCTTGGAGTACACCGAACCACTATAAAACTTGGTATTTGTGTGTGATTGTTCCTTCTTTCTACTTGCACTTTATTTCCTATTTTTAAGTTACTATTTTCTACTGCATATCTTTTAAGTGCATTAATCACATTGCTCACAAAAACTTCAAGACCAGCACATATTTGTGTTAACTTTTTTTGAGAGACCCAATTCACCCCCCTCTTTGGCTCCATTTATGGGCAACATGAGCTCGGAGAATGAAACATCGCTTGGGGCAATGAGAGTGACAACCATGCTGACATGGAGGGATGCTTCTTCTGTGCCATCAATGCTTCGACTGGCCATGCCTCGAAGATTGTCCCTTTACATTAATGGGGCACTGCACTCAATTTTTCAATGGAGGGATCATCAATGCCCTGGCTGGATCAAGGGTCTGTTTCATGAATCGAAGCATCGAGAGGTGCCTGGTGTCGACACATGGTGGCTTTCGGTTGGCTTTGTAGCTTTTAAAAGGCCTTCGGGTGCAAGTGGCCAAGGTTTTGCAAAGCTTCCTTCTTCCTTCTTCAGTTCCCTTCTTGTTCTAGCATTGGCCTCCATGTTCTCCTTCTTTAATCCCTCTCCCTAAGCCTGTGCTAAGGGAGGGCTCTTCGTAGACTTTAGGAATTCAACCCGAAACCTGAAGGGTCAAATAAAGGCTCTCTAGGAGTGACCGGCCAGCATCAAGATGAGGGTGTCTGGTTCGGAGAAGAAATCCACCGAGCTCGAAGCTTTCCCCATGGATGTAGAGGGGGAGAGCCTTTGATCGCACAGCTGGGGTAGAGAAAGAGGCTGCCTCAAAAGCAGAGGCATCTGGAGCCACCTCTCGGTTCATAAGACCAGAGATTTTACTGGAGGAGGTGGTGGCCTGGGTCATGGTCACTATGGAAGGGGCCACGACCGTTTTGGTGCCGACAGGAGTATCCTGATGCAAAGCTACTACTGCTGACCTTGGAATCATAGGATCAGTGAATTCCAAGGAGGACGGCACAGTTGAGGTGGATGCATTGTTGTTGTCCTTCCCATCAGGCTCGCTTGAGAAAGGGCATCTGCCTCCTGGAGTAGAAGGGACCGAAATGCTCCGCTCGGTCCCGAGGACGAAGTCAAAGCCAGAGTACTAGCCCGTCAGTTGGGCAAGGGATAGCAAGGAAAGCCTGATGCTTGTTTCTTCTCATCTTGTAACTTAGGATTTCAGGTCTCCTAGCCTGTCGGGAGCCTCCATAGGATGTAAGAGACTTTTGATCAATGAAGGTGCTTCTTCCTTTATGACCGCCGTTCTCTCTTCCTTTCTTTTCTTTCTTTTACCTTTTTTTTTCTTTTTTTTTGGGCTTGAGTCTGCCATACGGCCTCCTGGGCTGCTGGGGGCTTCTCTCCAATGTGAGGGACACTTCAATAAGGGTGATTTTTTTTCTCCCTTCAATCGGAATATTTTGTACTCCCTCCACTTTGCTTGCTATTTTACTTTTCTTCGGCTTGGATTGCTTCTGGGGGGTCTCCTTAGTTTGCCAAGCCATGAGTCAGGTGGTCGATGGTTGGAGTTCAGGGATTTTCCATCGACATCCCCAGGCCATGAGCAAGGCAATCGGATGCAGGGCTTCCAGAATATCCTGGCTCAGTTTGTCATGCTATGAGTCAAGCGGCAGATGGTGGGACTTCTGGAGTTTCCTGACAGACATTTCTGGACTGTGAGTAAGGCAGTGGGTGCGGGGCTTCATTAGTTTCCCAATTTATAAGTGCCAAACTGTGAGTTATGCGGTAGATGGCAGGGTTCCAAGAATCTCCAACTGTACTTCAAGACTGTGAGCGGGGCGACTGAGCGCGGGTCTATCGGAAGGACCCGGCTTGGAGATTGCCTAGCTACGGGCCTCATGGTAGATGGCGGTTGCCCTATGGCTGCCTCAGGGTTGTGAGCCAGGCTGAAAAGTATGAGCCCGATGGAGTGGGCTCAGCTTGAGAGTGCCAAACTGTGGGTCATGTAGTAGGTGGCCGGTTGCCCCACTGCCACCTTCAGGCTGTGAGCTCGGCTGGTGAGCACGGACCTAATGGAGTGGGCCCGGCTTATTGATGAGAAGTTGTCATGCTATGAGTCTCGCAGTAAATGGCATCTTGGTGTCGCCTCCGGGATGTGAGCATGGCTGGTGAGTGCGGGCCTGATGGAGTGGGCCTGGCTCACTGATGAGAAGTTGCCATGCTGTGAATATTGCGGTAGATGATGGGTGGCCCCACCGTGACCTCTGGGCTGTAAGCACGGCTGAGGAGGGTGGGCCTGATGGATGGTCCAGCTTAAGGGTGCCGAACTGTGAGTCATATGGTAGGTGGCAGGTTGCCCCGCCGCCACCTCTGGGCTATGAGCTTGGCTGGTGAGCACAGGCCTGATGGAGTGGGCCCGACTCACTAATGAGAAATTACCATGCTATGAGTCTCGCAGTAGATGGCATCTTGGTACCACCTCTAGGCTGTGAGCATTGCTGATGAGGGTGGGCCTGATGGAGGGCCCGGCTTAAGGGTGCCAAGTTGTGAGTCACGCGGTAGGTGGCGGGTTGCCCCGCCGCCACCTCTGGGCTAAAAGCTCGATTGGTGAGGATGGGCCTGATGGAGGGCCCGGCTTACTGATGAGGAGTTTCCATGCTGTAAGTCTCGTGGTAGACGGCATCTTGGTGCTACCTCCGGGCTGTGAGCATGGTTGAGGAGGGTGGGCCTGATGGAGGGCCCAACTTGAGGGTGCCGAATTATGAGTCACGTGGTAGGTGGTAGGTTATCCCATTGCCACCTCTGGGCTATGAGCTCGACAGGTGAAGGTGGGCTTTATGAAGGGCCTGGCTTAAGGATGTCGAACTACGAGTCACGTGGTAGGTGGCGGGTTGCCCCGCCACCACCTCCGGGCTATGAGCTTGGCTAGTGAGCACAGGCCTGATGGAGAGCCCATCTTGTGCCCGTCGGACATTGGGTCAGATGGAGACATCCTTGCATAGGTGAAAAATAAAGTTGCACAAAAAAGGGATTGAGATAATTAAGAAGTTTTACATCATCGGTAGCGCTCTCTTAAATTGCTCGTGTTCCAGGTTCGCAAGCATCAAGAGGTGCCGGGACCGGCGAGGTAGCAGGCTCCGTCTGGTTGAGCTTTGACCCCTTCACTGGGATCCTTTACAGGGGTTGTAGTAACGTGCCATCTTTTATCGATAGGCTACCCCTCGAGATCAGGCCTTGTCTCTTATTAGTTTGCCTCGCTGTGAGTTGCGTGGTGGGTGGCATCCCGTTGCCATCTCTGAACTGTGAACGAGACTGTGGTGCTTTCCATCGATGGTGGTGTAAGGGCCCCTCCTGTAGAACTTTAACATAATTCTCATATTGCAAAGGTAGTGGGGAATGGAGTTAACCATTAGGCTTGCGTAAGACGATGGAAGTCCCATGCATAGGGGAATGCCTGGATTATGGGTCTAATAGAAGAGAGCCGCGAAAGGTGGCAAGTATTCAAAAAACCCACGAACACAAGCCCCTCTCTCCACTATCCCCAGACCCTTGTCTTCTTGTTCTTTGGGCCGGCTCCCAAGTGGGAGCTCTCGTGTCCCCCGCTTGCCCCCAAGGGAGGCGGCTATTATCACCCTATCAGTTGGAGAGCCTAGATCCTTAGCCTTGGCTGAGATCCTTTTAGTTCTTGAATCATCTGCTCTACCCCCTAACTTGGCATGACAATCTATTGTCGCTTGGATTGTCGTGGTCCATAGCTCCGGCACGTCACCGCCACGTGGGGTGCCTCCTCTTGCCAGGAACGCTCCCTCCTCCTCAGGGGTCAGCCCTTTGGCCCGCTCGGCCTTCCCTCTCTTTTTTGGCTATGTCCTAGTTTCCTTCTTGGTGTGCCCTCTCATGGTGAAGGGGCTCGTCGCAGCTCGCTGCTTCTCCTTCCTCTCCCTCCTTTCAGGCTGGTCCTTCCAGAGGAGGAGGCGATCTACGGGCCTCTTGGAGCCTTTTCCTTTCTCTTGGACTGGTCCTCCTTCCAACCTTTGGAGAGTTCTCTCATGTTAGGGGTGTCATTTTTTGCTTAAGAGGGGTAGGTGTTGTGCCACTGAGCCCCGTGCCATGACAGGAAGTTTTCATTCCCAAAGGGACCGCCCAAGCATTGCAGGGCCTATGGCTTTGATAGGATTCTACTTATGGAGGGGTTATGGGTCTCGTGCCATGTGGGTCAGCATCCTTCGACAGTACGGTAGTGGACGTGAAGGCATGTTACAGGGCCCTGGTCTGATGGGGCTTACCTCATGCAGAGCATGCGAGTGGCATGTCATAGATTTGGCATTGGTTGCAGGGCATGCGCCACCTTCTGGAGGTTGTAGGTGGATAAGGACCTCCATGTAGTGGTTTGAATTCTTGCGATCTTTCACTCCTTCACTACTGGTGGTAATTCTAGTCCTTGTATGATAGAGAGGGACCTCCATTCGAGAGGTCTGCCTTTGGCAGCGTGAGCACGACCCCGACCGGGAGCTGACCTCAGACGGAGGGCTCACCCCATGAGCTCGACCCCAGCTGGGAGCTGACCTCAACTGGGAGCTGATCTCTGACGGAGGGCTCGCCCCACGAGCTCGACCCCGGTTGGGAGCTGACCTCAGACAAAGGGCTTGCCCCACGAACTCGACCTCGGCTGGGAGCTGGCCTTGGTAGGAAGGCTGACTTTATGAGCTCGACCCTAGTTGGGAGCTGACCTTGACCTTCCACTTGGGGGTCGCGTCCACGTGGCAGTCCCCACTCGTGCAGCTAACAGCTAGTGGCTATGTATGCTCCACGTCAGTGGATGTTGCCACATCAGTTCCTTTATAAAATATAAAAAAAAATCTTGTTAAATAAAAATAGGTTTTTAGCATTTTTCACTAAGTAACTGGACAACTTGATCTAAGTATTGAAACTCAAAAAGTGGAAATGCAAAGAAACCCTATTATATAGCCAATTTTAACCCATATCCTATTTAATTCAAGTTAGTAATCTCAAGAGGTATTCTTCATATTCTTCATCTAATACCCTAAAACCAACTAGTTTGGGAGTTATTGGCCTAAAACTCATTACAAAGGTTAGACAAAAAGCTTAAGTAATCAAGATATTGTACCAATTATATACTATTCAAAAAAAAGAAGGAACGAAAAGTACATGACGACAATATACTTGCCCATCTTGGAGCTAGATAATTTAAGGATAAAAGTGGAGAGTTGGTCAAGAAAAGGCTCTAAAAAATTTTATATTCTCCACTTAACCACCTTTTTGGATAGTATTAATACTCGATGACATGTTTCACTAATCTTCTAGCTAGATATCATTTGCTTTTAAAACAATATGAAAGAGCACTCTTATCTAAGCATGCAGTACAAGACATTGAGTTCTTCTTTTACTCAAGGATGATTAAAGTCCAAGTTATGGCATGTGTGTTGACTTCGTTATTGATTTTGATGATAAACAAAATGCTTAAGTATAAGTTGAATACTAACTATTTTTTGAAGTATGTTTTTATAGAAAAATGTGCTCATCAATTCAACAAAATTTGATTGATTGTCAAACAATGAAAAAGTCCTAATTATGGATGAAAGATCAGTTTAAAGTGGACTTTGGTAGTTGAAAAATGCTTGAAAGGATACAAGAGTTCAACATAATTTAGTTTTAGCAGAAGTTCAGTTATTTTTGAAGAAATTTTACTTAAGTGTCGACTCAAAGTATTGACTCACAACCCAAGTGTCGACTCATGACAGTGGAAGTGTCTACTCTAGCCAGTACGTAAAAAGAGTTTTGGATGGCATGGCTGAAGTGTCGACTCAAGCCAGTCAAGTGTCGACTCAAGATGTCGACTCAAGGATCGGCTCATCGCTTGAGACTTTTTTGTTACAGAACTTGCTGAAGTTGAAGACTTGCCTAAAGTGTCGACACATGGATGTCATGTATTGACTCAAATTGTTGACTCACCAGTGTAAGTGTTGACTCATCTGAGAATTTCAGAGAGCTTCATTGAAGATATTTGAACTAGGTGTCGACTCATGGAATGCAAGTGTCGATCCTAAGTATCAACTCACAGCTTAAAGTGTTGACACTTGGTGTTCTGGGAATAGTAATGACTAGTTTTTCAAATACAGAACTCGTCCCTTTTGGCTCCTAATGGCTAGTTTTTCATGTCTAAAAGCTATAAACTGACTTAGAGGCCTTGGGAAGGTATTTAAATGATTCAAATCAAATCTAAACACAAGTAGAATCAAGAGGAATAAGAGATGAACACCAAGACAAAGAAAAAGCAAGTGCATTCACTCCTATTCATTGAGAGCAACTACCTTCAAGCAAAAAAAAGTCTCCAAGTATTCAAAAGCCTTCAAGAGCATTTAAGTTCAACCTTCTTGAGCATTTATTAAAGCTTCATCAAGTTGAAGGCAGCACTACAACAAAGCTTCAAAGAGATATTCGCTTTTATTAGAAAGCTTTCATTGTTTCTTTACTTCAAACTTATTCTTGTTGTAAAGGTTTTTGGTTAGCCTATTAGAAAACCAAGGGGGTTGTTGGTTAGCCTGGAAAACTAATTAAGTTCTTGATTAGCCCGCAAAACCAAGGGAGGTTGTTGGTGAGCCTTAAAACCAATTGGTTCTTGGTAAGCCCGGAAAATCAAGTGAGGTTTTGACTTGTGAGCCTTGTGAAAATAAGTCGGGTTTGATTAGTGAGCCCGGAAAACTAATCGACTGTAATCAGTTAAAATTATAGTGAATTCTCAAATGGGCCTTGGGGAGTGGATGTAGGTGCATTAGAAAGCACCGAACCACTATACTTGCTTTGTGTTTATGATTGTTTGTCTTTTTAATTTGCGCTAAATTTTATTGCTTTTATATTTTGGTTGCATACTCACTAAGAGTACTTTACACTTGCATTCATTATAGTTAGGTTGATTATAGGATTGGTTCACACACTTGCATTTCATTTAAATTTTTTAGAGACCCAATTCATCCCCCCTCTTGGGTTGCTTACTAGGAAACAAGTGGTATCAGAGCCCCGTTCTCAGTGTATAGGTCTAACCACCTTGAGTAAAGATCTATGGCAGCCCCTATTGGTACTAGTGTGGTTAAGGGACAAGCCTAAAAAGACCTCCATATTTTAATGGAACAAATTATACTTATTAAAAAACTAGAATGAGAATTTACATGCATTCAATTGATTATAATTTGTCGAAGATTGTTGATAAGGGTCCTTATGTTCCTTCGATTGTTGTCAATGGTATTTCCATCCCAAAGCTCAAAGAGGATTGGTATGAAAATGACATTAAACAATCCGAGATCAATGCAAAAGTAATGAATCTCCTCTATTGTGCATTAGATCCTAGTGAGTTTAATAGGATTTCTACATGCATATATGCTAAGAAAATATGGAACATACTTGAAATTATCCATGAGGGTACTGATCAAGTGAAGAATATAAAAGTAAACATGCTAGTGCATACTTAAGAGATGTTTCGAATGGAACCAAATGAATCTATCATTGACATGTACACTAGATTCACAAAGATAGTAAATGTCTTGAGAAGTTTAGGAAAAATTATGTCTAATGCTGATCTTGTCAACAAAATTCTCAGGTCACTTCCAACTTCATGGGATCCAAAGGTGACCACCTTTAAGAAGCAAAGGATGTTGACAAATTACCCTTAGAGCAATTGGTGGGATCGCTCATAACTTATGAGCTGAATTTAAAGCAAAAATCTATGGATATGGATAAAAAAAAAAAGGGGATAGCCTTCAAGTCTACTATTCAAGAAGAATCCTCAAATGATGAATCGAAAGAAGAAGAAGAAGATGAAAGTGAGGAAGCACTTCTAGTAAAGAAGTTTAGAAGGTTCATGAAAAGAAGGAAATTCCCTTATAAGAAATGGTTCCAAACAACCAAAGAAAAGGGAAAAGAAGAGGAGAAAGAAAAAGAAAAGGAGAAGGAGATACCTACATGCTCCGAGTGTAAGAATCCTGGACACTACAAATTTGATTGCCCTCTCCTAAAGAAATCAAGAAAGAAGCTTAAGAAGAAAGCTATGATGGCAACCTGGAGTGATAGTGAAGACTCCAGCTCAAAGGAAGAACAAGCTGAAATTGTAAATCTATGTCTCATGGCACATCAAGAACAAGAAGAGATATTTTTTATATTGAAGTAGATTTTACCTTTGATGAATTGAAAAATGATTTTGATGAATTGGTGAATGATTACGAACTAATTTTACCTAAAAATAGAAAATTGAGAAAGCATGCAAATAGTTTTTCACATGAAAACAATTCTTTTTTAAATGAAGTTAGTGAATTGAGAAAAAAACTTGATGTTTTAGAAAAGAAAAATAAGGCTTTAACAATGAAAAATGATGTTTTGAAAAGACCTAAAACTATCATTTCAAATAGTGATCTTTTAAAGAAAAACAAAGATTTAGAAATAAAAAATAAAGACTATAAAAATGAACTTAATAAAATGAAACCCTTTATTGAAAAGTTCACTTATAGTTCTGAAAAACTAAATCTTCTTTTAAACAACCAAAGAGCTATTTTTAACAAAGCAGGATTATGATACAAATCTCAAAAATACCAAAAGTATCCGAAAAACTTTTTTGTACATGCATCATCTAGTATTACATATTTTTCATGCAAAAAACAAGGTCACAAAGCTTTTCAATGTAACATGAGAAAAATCAATATTTTTGGAAAGGTTTGGGTTCCAAAAGGAACCAATTTATGTCTAACCCTAAAGGACCCAAGTTGGCTTGGGTACCTAAAAATAAAACTTGATTTATTTTACAGGTGTGTCTTGCAACCAAGGAAAATAAAAGACTATGGTATCTTGATAGTAGTTGTTCAAGGCACATAATAGGAGATGTGAAGCAATTCACTTCTCTTGAAGCAATAAATGGAGGGAGTGTGACCTTTGGTGATAATGATAAAAGAAAAATCATTGGTATTGGTAAGGTTCATATCTCACCTTCTACTTGTATTAGTAATGTACTCTTAGTTGAAGGTTTAAAGCATAATCTTTTAAGATTAGTCAATTTTGTGATAAATGTTTTCAAGTTATTTTTTAATCATCTTATTGCATGATTGCTAGTCCTGATAAAAATGGAATAAAATTTATTGAAAAGAGGCATGGTAATATTTATTTGGTAGATTTAGATAATCTATCCTTGCCTAATGGAGAATGCCTGGTTGCAATGAATTCTACTAAAGATGAAACTAGTTGGCTTTGGCATAGAAGACTAGGATATGTTAGTATGTACTTACTTTCAAAACTTTGCAAAAAGGATTTAGTAAGAGATTTGCCAAAACTTAGTTTTGAAAAAGATAGAGTTAGTCAAGCTTGTCAATTTGAAAAACAAGTTTAAACATCTTTCAAATCTAAAGGTTTTGTTACTACTAGTAGGCCATTAGAACTACTCTATATGGATCTCTTTGAATCAACTAGAACATTCAGTCTAGGAGGCAAGAGATATGGATTGGTTATAATGGATGATTTTTCAAGGTTTACATGAATATTCTTTCTTGCTCATAAAGATAAATCTTTTTCAATATTTATGAAGTTTTACTGAAAACTTTTTAATGAAAAAGGTACTTCAGTTATTTGCATATGTAGTGATCATGGTTCTGAATTTAAAAATCAAGATTTCAAAAATTTTTGTAATGAGAAAGGTATTGAATATAATTTTTCTGCACCTAGGACACCTCAGTAGAATGGGATGGTAGAAAGGAAAAATCATACTTTAGAAGAAATGGCATGCACTATGCTTTGCGAAAATGATTTGCCAAGATATTTTTGGACTGAAGCAATTAACACTACTTGTTATATTTTAAATCATGTTTTAATCCACCCTATTTTAAAAAAAACTCCTTATGAACTTTGGAATCAAAGAAAACCAACTTTAAAATATTTTGAGTTTTTGGTTGTCAATGTTTCATTTTGAATAATGGTAAAGATAATCTTGGATAATTTGATGCCAAGTCTGATGTAGGTATCTTTCTAGGATATTCTATATCAAGCAGGACATACAGAGTTTTTAACAAAAGAATCCTAGTTGTAGAGGAGTATGTACATGTAATTTTTGAAGAGTCTACTAACGAATTCTTTAGGAAAGAGGATATATCTGATGCATGTGCAGGTGCTGAAAAGCTAAAGAAGCTAACATGGAAAGATCAACCCTCGTAACAAAGTGAAGAAGATCAAGATAAATATGAAAGAAAGGAAGCCATACAATCCATACTAAAGTATCAAAATCTACCTAAGGAGTGGAGGTATGCTCATGGACATCCTAAGAAATTAATCCTAGGTGATCCATCTAAAGAAGTAAGAACTCGATCCTCAATTAGAAATGAATGTAATTATATTGCTTTTGTTTCTCAAGTAGAGTCTAAATATTTTGAAGATGCTGAAAAAGATCCTAACTGGATAAATGCTATGCAAGATGAACTAATTCAATTTAATAGAAATAATGTTTGGACATTAATAGAAAGACCATCAAATATTTCTATTATTGGCATAAAATGGATGTTTAGGAATAAATTAGATGAAAATGGAATTGTAACTAGAAATAAAGCTAGGCTAGTTGCCAAAGGCTATAATCAGGAGGAAGGAAATGATTTTGATAAAATCTTTGCTCTTGTTGCTAGACTTGAGGCAATTAGACTACTATTAGCATTTTCCTGTTTTATAACTTTCAAACTTTTTTAAATGGATGTTAAAAGTGTATTTTTGAATTATTATATAGAAGAAGAAGTCTTTGTAGAACAACCACCAGGTTTTAAAAATCATGCATATCCTGATTATGTTTACAAATTGCACAAAGTACTTTATGGTTTAAAGCAAGCATCCTGAGCATGGTATGAAAGACTCAGTAAGTTTTTGATTGAAAATGAATTGTCTCGAGGCCATCTTGATACTACCTTATTTATAAAGAAGAAAAATGATGATTTATTAGTAGTACAAATCTATGTTGATGATATTATTTTCGATGCTACTAATGAAATCCTTTATCAAGAGTTTGCTAGCTTATGTAGGGTGAGTTTGAAATGAGCATGATGGGAGAACTCAATTTCTTTCTCGGATTCTAAATCAAGCAAACCAAAGATGGAATCTTCATCAACCAAGCTAAGTATACAATAGAAATCTTAAAAAAGTTTGGAATGGAGACTACTAATATCAATTATACCTGATAAGTATCTAATAATACGCTTAATAGCCAACAAATGAGACTCTTTAGGATCAGATTGATATCTAGCATGCATGCATACACTGAACATTATATTTGGTCTACTGGCAGTCAAATATAATAAAGAGCCAATCATACCTCAATATAATTTTTGATCAACAGATTTACCATGCCTATCTTTATCAAGTTTACAAGAGGGGCTCATAGGTGTACCTATTGACTTAGTGAGTCGATACTTGAATGGTGACAGACCGAGATAAAAACCTGAAATGAGATATTTTTATGATCTTTTCTCTCCCAAGTCGAGCCGACACCTGCCCTAACACCATTCTATCCACTTCTTCCCTCCAATTTTCAACTCCAACCCTCTCAAATTCATGTTTGGGATGGTTTTTGATTCGGTCTTTGGCATTTTCCCTCTTCCATTTCATTTTTGGACCATTAAAACCCTAGATTTCCTCTCCTCTTGTACTTCAATCCTTGATTTTGTGGAATGGGGCCTAGGAAGCAAGTTGTCTATCATCCTCGGCTATCCAATCAAGAAGAAGAAAGAAGAACAAAGGCCAGGCATGAAGCTAGTGCACCGGATGCCGCTGCTCGACCTCTTTTTCCTGCGGTTAGTCAGATGGGTATGAAGACCATCGTCGGAGGATGCCGTGTGAACTTCATGTTCATCGACCAGCAACATTTTTGGATAGGCCAGTGGCTCAGGGATGCTGGTTTGGTTCCATTTTACTCTTTGATTGATTGATTTTACCCGGGCTTGATATAAGATTTCTATGGATCTTTAGCCCGAGGCAGTGATGGATGGGTCGCACTAGTCTGTGGCAGAGATGTCCCAGTGACAGTAGAGATTCTAAGTAGATTATGAGACATACCCATGAGAGGATTTATGGTTGACAGCTTAGTAGATAGGTTCAGTGGTCTCCAATGTATTTTCAAGTCAGATGACTTGCCTGAGGGAGCCACTGTTGTTACATCCAGACTTTCAACTGAGATGAGATTGCTGCTTCACATTATTGCACGAATCCTTCTACTGAAGACCGACCGTTTCGACTTCATCACAGAGAGAGAGCTACTAGTGATGGTGTCTCTCGTTCAGCATACTCTTGCTTGCCTACTAGTACTTATGGTACATCAGATGATGGAGGCATCTATGAGCTAGAGATTGTGTTTGCCCTATGGGATGGGCTTGACTTTGCTCTTAAGAGCTTACGGTGTTGTTATGGATGATGAGCCCTACCGGATGTTACTGCACACTGATGTCTATGAAATCAGATCTCTTCATCGGATGGGGTATCAGCTAGTCAGAGGCCAGTGGAGATGACGAGTATCAGGTCAGGCCACTAATAGAGAAGAGGATATAGTGGAGGAGGTGTGCATATTTTCGGGTAAGGCAGGACCTTCAGAGACACACATTAACATGCCTGAGATTAAGCTTGAGCCTTCAGCGCAGCCAGAGCCTACTCCTCAGCTCGAGCCTGGATGATTAGATATTCTAGGAGCTTCTAAGAGTCTTGAGGACAGAGTTGCTTGCATTGAGATAGAGATTATGATCATTCGTTAGTGAGTCGATAGTTTTATTATGGAGACTAGAAAGAGCCATTGAGGTTTGAGAGATGGGATCTCTACCATTCTATTCACTTTAAGTAGACCCTCTTCTTGGAGTGTTCCTGATACTTCAACTCCAGCTGATTATGCTCCAGTTCCACCTGCTCCGGGACCAGTCATGGATGATGATGATGATGTGACCGACTATGATGAGTTTGACTTTCCAGATGTGATGACAGAGCTAGTGCCAGAGACAGTAGCTAACCCTCCTAGGAGTCCCATTCATGATCCATTGACATCCTTCCAGACTCCTATCCTACCCACACCTCCTTCTAGACCAGCTGATCATTCTACCATTCCTATACTCACCTATCATTTCTTTTGTTGATACACCTATTATTGATACACCTGCTGTTGTTTTTCCATCATTACATATGTCTTCCCTTATCCGGGAATTAAGATTTTATACTCCTGGTTTCCATCATCTTGATTCTGGTCCTTTATTTGATCATACACCACATCCTATAGTTTTCGAGACTGTCACTTCGATCAGTTCTTCTCCTGCCGCTGACATAGCTTCCATCTCTTCAGTTCCAGCTGGAGGGAGGACTTATGTTAGACGCAGAGGATGAGGTCATCGTGTTCCATCCAGATTGACCAGGACTCATCTTCATGATCTTCGATCTATGTGGCCTCGATCTCATGCTTTTACTGATACCGGACCGATCGAGATTGGATCCTCAGATGATGAGGATAATGCTTAGGATAGTTTTTATATTTAGATAGTTTATATTTCTGCATTTATTGTATGTTTCTTTTGATGTTTATTTATTCTTTTGTATCAATCTTATATCAAATGAATGAAACATTTTCTTTTACTTCATGTTATGACTTTGAATGAATGAAATGCTTTATTTAATTTTAGTAATTCAATGTTCTCCTTCATGAATGAGTGAATGACTTACATTTATGTTCGAGTTTATTGCCTTCTTCCTTCCTTTTTAATGATAACAAAAAGGGGGAGAAATAAGTATAAATGTGAAGTGAATGAGAAATAAGTAAGTAAAATGAGAGATAAGTTTTTTTTTGAAAACTGATTTGAAAAATTTTTAAAATCAAAAATTTTGCAAAATGCTTTGAAAAATGCTTAAAATATACAAAATTTCTGTTCATTATATGAGGGGGAGTAATCCCTCCTTTAAATTGGAAAATCTATTTTGCTAAAATTTTCATGTCAAATTCTTACTTTTAGATGCTTAAATTTCAGCTTATTATCATTAAAAGATCTTCAAAAATTAATTTTACAGATCATCTCTTCAGGAGGAGTATTTATACTCTTCAAAGTGTTCTAATGCTGAATTTATTACTCTTGAGCATGTTTTCTTTAGAGTATCATGATACATTAATGTATTTCTTATATATATGTTCAAGCTCTAATACTCTTAGCTCAAATTAGTTTCAAAAAAGAATTTTAAAATCTATAATAAACATCTCTTTTCATATTTCAATATCTATTGCAATAAGCTCTATGCACATTGAAAATTTTTCTTTAAAAGCTTATTATGGAATTTATACTTAAAGATTTTGTCATCATCAAAAAGGGGGAGATTGTTGACTCCATTATTGATTTGGATGATAAACAAAATGCTTAAGTATAAGTTGAGTACTAACTATTTCTTTGAAGCATGTTTTTATAGAAAAAGGTGCTCATCAATTCAACAAAATTTGATTGATTGTCAAACAATGAAAAAGTTCTAACTATGGATGAAAGATCAATTTAAAGTGGACTTTGGTAGTTGAAAAATGCTTGAAAGGATACAAGAGTTCAACACAATTTGGTTTCAGTAGAAGTTCAGTTATTTTTGAAGAAATCTCAGTCAAGTGTCGACTCAAAGTATCGACTCACAATCCAAGTATCAACTCATGACAGTGGAAGTGTCGACTCAAGCCGGTATGTAGAAAGAGTTTCAAATGGCATGGCTGAAGTATCGACTCATGCCAATCAAGTATCGACTCAAGGATCGCTTATCGCTTGAGACTTTTTTGTTACAAAACTTGCTAAAGTTAAAGACTTGCCTGAAGTGTTGACTCAAAGTGTCAACTCACCAGTGAAAGTGTCGACTCATCTAAGAATTCCAGAGAGCTTCATTGAAGATATTTGAACTAGGTGTACTCATGGAATGCAAGTGTGGACCATAAGTGTCGACTCATAACTTGAAGTGTCGACACTTGGAGTTCTGGAAATAGTAACGGCTAGTTTTTCAAACACAGAACTCGCCCCTTTTGGCTCCTAATGGCTAGGTTTTCATGTCTAACAGCTATAAACTAACTTTAAGGCCTTGGAAAGGTATTTAAATGATTCAAATCAAATCTAAACACAAGTAGAATCAAGAGGATTAAGAAAGGAACACCAAGAGAAAGAAAAAGTAAGTGCATTCACTCTTATTCATTAAGAGCAACTACTTTCAAGCAAAAAGAAGTCTCCAAGTATTCAAGAGCCTTTAAGAGCATTCAAGTTCAACCTTCTTGAGCATTTATTAAAGCTTCATCAAGTTGAAGGCAACACTACAACAAAGCTTCAAAGAAATATCCGCTTTTATTAGAAAGCTTTCATTATTTCTTTACTTCAAACTTATTCTTGTTATAAAGGTTTTTGGTTAGCCTATTGGAAAACCAAAGAGGCTGTTGGTTAGCCTTGAAAACCAATTAGGTTTTTTGTTAGCCCGCAAAACCAAGGGTGGTTGTTGGTGAGCCTTAAAACCAATTAGGTTTTTGGTAAGCCCGAAAAACCAAGTGAGGTTTTGACTTATGAGCCTTGTGAAAACAAGTCAGGTTTGATTAGTGAGCTCGGAAAACTAATCAGCTATAAACGGTTGAGATTGTAGTGAATTCCCAAGTGAACCTTAGGGTATGGATGTAGGTGCATTAGAAAGCACCGAACCACTATACTTGCTTTGTGCTTGTGATTGCTTGTCTATTTAATTTTCTCTTATTATTATTGCTTTTATATTTTCACTGCATACTCACTAAGAGCACTTTACACTTGCATTCATTGTACTCAGGTTCATTATTGGATTGGTTCACACACTTGCATTTTATTTAAAATTTTTAGAGATCCAATTCACCCCCCCCTCTTGGGTTGCTTACTGGGCAACAATGTGATCAATGCATAAATATAACATTAAAAGTATTAAAATTGTTAATATTTAATCTTCATTATTTAATATTTGATATTATATAATTTTTTTTCAGGTATTGTACTTATGAAAATCTAATTTCCAATATTTGCGAGTCCAAGTCCAAACCCAAGCCTGTCATGTGCACATCCAAGCCCTAGATCATAAATGCATGATAAATAGAGGATATTCATAACAAATTTGGATGCAGAGAAAACATGAAAGAGGCATGTGGCTACTACAAGCAACAACAAGCCAACCACAAATATCTACAAGCAAAGCAAGGGCCTTAAATCTTCACCGTCCATCAAGCGATGCTATCCAAAGAGAATAACCAAAGAAAGAAAGAGATAAGACCCAAAGTTGGAAAGTGGGGACCAAAACATTGGGTGCCTAGGCTTTATCATGCCAACCAAATAAGGAAAAGAGGGAGTGCATAGGAAACTTGGGGCGTGAAATCTTAAGAAAGGGAGAGGAAGTGCTATTTCCTTCTTAATCCCTTAGGACTCTAGATGGGATGACTTAGTATGGAATATGTGAGATACCAATTCAAATTAGGAAATAGAGTTCCAGACACTAAAATAAGGGAGGAAGAATTGTGGGCAGTTAGGACTCTTAGAGAAAGGATGGGGTGGCCTCCAAAAACAATAAGAGAAGGATTCTAGGGTGCCAAATCAAATAAAGAAAGAGATGGAACAGTGAAGAATTTGGGGCATGAAAAAAATAAGATCCAAGGGCTAGGAAAGGAGACACCAAATCAATAAAAATAAGATAGGAGAGGTGCTAATTTTTTGACATGGAAACTCGAGGGGGTGCAAAAGGTGTTAAGAGTCCTTTTGACTTGAGACTCATAGGGTTTTGGGGTGCCAAACCAAAATAGGAAAAGTTTTTGGGCAGCCCAAGGAAGAAAGATATAAGGAAAGGATGCTAGGGTTTTTGGGAGAGCCTAAGAAATCTATAAAAATGGACCCTGAGGAGATGAATTGAGTATTCACAACTCTACACACCTCAATCAGCCACCTCTCTCCCTTTCCCTCTCTCACAAGCCCAAAAATCCTAACTGCCCCTCTCTCCCTCTCATCCATCTCAAACACCTCTCTCTCTCCATCTCCAACCCTTCTTCCACTTGTCCATAGCCTCTACTTTAGCATTTCAGTAAGAAGGAAGATGAAGGGAGTAATGGCAAGCGAAATCAACATCATGTGTGGCTAAAGGCTTAGTCTTCGAGATAGTAGATAACGTTTTTAATTTACAATTTTGTATTTTGTCTTGAATATATTTATGTATTTGTCTTTGATCCAATAAGTGTTTTAGAAAATTATAAGACTATTTTATATCAAGCTTTAATGAGCAAATTCTATTTCCTATTCATGAGATTGTTTTGAAGTTCTTATGTTCTATGCTATGTGTAGTTAGTCCTTAAATAGTCTACATATATATAGGATAGATTGTGATCGAGAGATGCGATCTATGCTCAAGCGAGATAGGCTATCTTGAGGATTTGCTTATAGATCTCTTTATCTACCTTTTAAAATTTTTATGATTCAAGTTTTGGATAGCTTATGACTCTACGAAGATGTGTCATGATCGAGAGATACGATCTCCACTCAAGTGAGATAAGTTATACTTAGAAATTAATAATAAAACATCTTGATTGATTCATAATTATATCAATTGAAAATACCAGGGTTGTGATTGAAAATAGAATCAAAAACTCAGGACTTTCATTCTAATACAAACTTAATCTTTTATAATCTTTTATATTTTCCAAGATATTTATTTCAATAAAACCTTTCCTCTTCCATAAAATTATCCTCACCTAAATCAAACTTTAAATCCTTAATTCTTGATCTTTGTTTTTGTTGAACACAACTTAGCCTTTGATCTTTCTGGATTCGACACTCGACTCTAGCTATTCTATCCAATAATTGAACTAGATCATAACTTTTATCTTCAGTGCCAGTAATGACATGCATCAAAGGGGGGTGCATAAAAGTTCTATGCACCCCACACTATAAACAAACCTAAACCTACCCTAACCCTAATTTTAGCTCTCCCTTCCCCCCTCCCCACAACCGCCTCTCCACTCCACCCTCCTCTCCCCTGACACCAACCCTCCTTGCCATGTCTCCCCTAATGCCACCCCCTATCAGCTCTCTACACCCTACACTTCCCCAATGCCACCCCCTCCCCCCTGGCCACCTCTGCTCTCCACTCCACCCTCCTCTCCCTCGACACCACCCCCTCTCCACTCCAGACTCCTCTACCTTATTACCTACTGGGAGGTGGTGCTAACTCAAGCTCAGCTTAGACAATGCTAGAGCTAAGGTGGCTACTAATGGAAAGCCGGGTCTCGTAGGGTCCTATTATTGAAAAACTGTCTTACAAGATAAAGAAGGATTAGAAATCCCACATTTGGAGGATTCCCCGGTGGTAGACCCTTTGATACCTAAGTATCTTGAATGGGCAAATAGAAGAGGCTTGGAGTCTTTTTTAAAATTCAGAGTATAGTAGAGGAAGGAGCCAAGGATGGAATGAAAGAGAAAGATAAAATGAGATCTATGGGAGAAGGGGCTCTCAATACATGTGAGGCCTACTTCTGGGGAGATGTCACACAGGTGAGTGAAGTTGTGGAGGCTAGAACACTTTGTAGAAAGTAGAAAGTATGTGGGTAGGCTTACAAATATCTTGATAGACACTCAGATAGATGCGTACAAAGTTAAGGAGCTTCTGGGTATACTCTAGAAATGATAAGCTCTCTCAAGAGATGGGGGTTCTCAGTTCTATTTTGTCTTGCCTCCTTGTTCTTTTCTATTGGCTTGCTTACCATGGCCTTCAGCCTCTTAGTTCACTTCCTAAAGGGTCTCGATGAATGAGTTTATAGGCAAGTACCTAATTCCTATTACAGGGAAGGTATGGTGTGGGGTGTAGGGGAGTGGCGCTTGTCACATCTCGGTTGTTGTAGGCATGCTCACGGTGAGGGCCATACTATGGTTGGTGAAGTAGGGAGTGGTGACTGGCATGGCACATCTTTGCAACTAGGAGTTTATTAGGTGTTGAGCATTTATAGTAGCCGCTTGTAGAGCATGCACGACCTGGGCAAATGGGGGACAGATCCGATAATAGTCAGTGCCTAGGCAACGGGTAGGTGAGTATGAGGCTTGATGTCAAGTGGCGAGGCACGGAAAGGTAGCTCGGTTGTTCAAGTTGGCTGGCATGTGTCCGATATGGGTGGAGCTCTGGCACCATGCTAGACCAACCAAACTTTACCGTATTAGTTACCCCCCACTTCTAAGCCCAAGTGGTCCTATTTTTTCCTATGCCTTGGGTGAAGGAAGTAAAGACCTAACTAGTTTAGTGAGGTGGAGGAGCCTGTAGTGTTAAGGCGAGGCTAAGCTGGATGAGGCAACTCGTGGTAAGGCAGGCGAGGCAATGCTGGTCATGGTAGCTCGAGGTGAGGTAGGCGAGGCTATGCTGGATGAGGCTACTCATGGAGAGGTAGATGAGGCTATGCTGGATAAGGTAGCTCATGGCTAAGTAGGCGAGGTTGCATCCATCAAAATCGGTGCTAGGATGGGCGTGTGGTGGAGGAGAGCAGGCACGACTTTTTGAGAGGTGGCTTCATTCGAAATAATGGTAGATTTAAAAAGTTTCCATGGTGGTTTGATGTTACGATGCACCTCCCGGGATGGTGTCTTTAATGATAAGGCAACGTGGGATGTGTTGAGTGGTGAGGTGGAAACCAGTGCCCCCTATTAAGGAAGGGACAGCCTCTTTCGATGAGTATAAGAGTGGAAGCTGATTAGGCCTTCTCTACCTTTGCAATGTCCCAACGATCGAGGGTAGCAGAGTGGTAGATGTTGGTCCAGACTTCTCTTCTTGGTGCAAGCTTGGTGGTCCAAAGTGGTGGTGGCTATTAGGAAGTCATCCCCACCACCCCTTGTTGATTCGAAGGTGAAGCAGGCCCTTTCCCTATCTCCAGTGAAGAAGGAGAAGAAGAACAAGGGGTTATCCCACTCTTTAGACTTTAATCCAGACCCTGATAAGTTATCCACTATGGGGGTGAGGTGAAGGTGGGGCCCCCAAGACTTGGCAGGGACTGCTCCATTCGGCACCAGTGAGGATCCAGAGATAGAGGAGAGGTGGCTAGTGGTTGCTGTAGAGGCCCCAAGCACTAGTGGCGAAGTCTATGAGGTGGGTGACTAGGGCGATCGTGAAGGCCAAGGTAGTGGTTGCCAAGGTGAAGTGGGCGGCGGCATCTATAGTAGATGTTGGTGAGTGTTTACCCCTGGAATGATTTTGATAAAAATAAAATATTGGAGCATGTATTTGATACTAATGATCCTCAAGTATTTGAGAAATTTTTGTAGGGCATTTCTATTGAATAATCATCAACCCTGCATTTTCAAGACAATTGGGAACAATCCTTATATTTAAGAAAAGTTTCATGTTTGTTTCATGTATTTGAGATCCCTAGCTAGATTCAAATGTATATTCTTGTAAGTGGGACAATTTTATGTAAATTTTAAGCTTAAATATCTTAGAGTACAATTAGAAGTTTGAAGTTATTTGGAAGATGTTGAAAGAAGTTTAGAGAAGTTTGAAAGCATTTGGAGGAAGTTCACTAGAGCTGACTCAATAATTAGAGCTGATACATTATTTTGTATGGCACAAAGAATTCTAATACACAATCAACCGAGCCAACTCAATGAAAATCCGAGCCGACTCTTCTAGAGTGACAGAAATTTAGTTTTGAGAAAACCAATTAACTAAGCCGACTCAATTGAAGTGAGCCGACTCTCTAGAGTTCAGTTTTTACCTGTCTGAGCATCCAAGCCGACTCGACCCATCCGAGCCGACTCGAATCCTAAAATTTGAACAACAACGGCTAGTTCCAGAAATTGAATTTCTTGATTTTTGAGCCCTCCAATGGCTAGTTTTCAACTCCCAAGGCACTTCAACGGTCATATCTACCTGGGAACACTTCAAAAGGATATAAATGAAGGATTTAAGTCAAGGAAAAGAAGTTTTTTGAAGAAGAGAGAAGAGCATTGAATATCCTAAGTGCTTTGAAGTGAAAAGAACTCAAGTTCTCGAACAACTCCTAACCAGTTTCTTGAGTAATCATTGAAGGATTGTGAAAGCCTTAAAGAGCATTGAAGAAGCATTGAAGAAGGCTTCATAAAAAGCTTCAACTGCAACCATTCAAATCTTTGGGTTTGTTTTAAGTATTGCTCCTTTTTTTACTCTATTTTTGAGTTGATCCAAGTACAGCAGGGGCTATAACTTGTGAATTGTTTTAGGTTATTGGTGAGCCTTGAAAACCAAGTTTGGGTTGTTAGTGAGCCTAAAAAAATTGACATTATATTGGATTTTGGATTGTGAGCCCATTGCAAAACAATCCGGTTGTATTCATAAAGAATATAGTGGAAACGCAAGTGTGCACCTTGGGTAGTGGATATAAGAGCTGGGTTACTCTGAACTACTATAAATTTGTGGTGTTTGACATTGTTCTTGTCTTTACTTATTTGTTTCCGCACACAATACTTTGTACACTTCACTCACCAACAAAGATATCAAAAGGGCACATACTTGTAAAAATGTTTTCTAACCCAATTCACCCGCCTCTTGGGTTGGCCATCTGGGCAGCAAGTGGTATCAAAGCCACATCTCAGTGCCTTTAATCCAATGATTAAGAGAAAAGATCTATGGCAACCCAAATGAGCACTTCTTTTGCCGAAGGCCAATCTAGCAATAAACCTCCACTATTCACCGGCACCAATTACACTTATTGGAAAGTAAGAATGAAAATTTATATTCAAGCAGTTGATTTTCAATTATGGAAAATTATTTTAAAAGGACCACACATACCCGTTAAAAAAGTAGATGGCATAGACATCCTAAAACTTGAAGAGGAATGGGATGAATATGACATGAAGATGGAAAAACTAAAAGCCAAAGCAATGAACCATCTATATTATGCTTTGGATGCTAATGAGTTTAACCGGATTTTCATTTGCACTTCGACAAAGAAAATTTGGGATAAATTAGAAGTTACCCATGAAGGCACTGCTCAAGTTAAAACTTCCAAAATAAATATTCTTGTACACAATTATGAGCTTTTTAAAATGGAGCCAAATGAAATAATATCTGCCATGTTTGCTAGATTTACAAGTATTATTAATGATTTAAAAAGTCTTGGTAGGATGTATTCAAATGCTAACCTTGTACAAAAGATTCTTAGATCTTTACCGAACAAATGAGATCCTAAGATCACTGCAATTCAGGAAGCCAAGGACTTGAACACACTCCCACTTGATGAGCTTCTTGGTTCTTTAATTACACATGAGCTAACTATGCAGTACCACAGCGAAGATGATAGTAAGAAAAAGAAAATAATAGCATTCAAGGCTGTAACTGAAATTAAGAAGCCAGAAGAGAAAGAAGAAGAAAGCCCCTCCTTTGATGAAGAACTAGGAGATGATGACATTGCCTTAGTTATGAGGTGATTTAGGAAATTTATGGATAGAAGAAAGTCTAGATATTGGAGGAAGCATCTTGGAAAAGGTGAACATAGCAAAGAGAAGGAGAAAGATAAAGAAAAAGAAAAGGAGCAACAACTTATATGTTATGAGTGCAAGAAGCCAGGGCACTACCATTCAGAGTGTCCAACATTAAAGAAATGATACAAGAAGAAGAAGAAAGCCATGATGGCTACATGGAGCGATAGCAATGAATCAACTTCAAATGAAGAGGAAGAGACCACAAAGTCGGAAAATATATGTTTGATGGGTTTAGAAGATGAGGTAACATCAACTAAATCCACTGATGAATTTACTTATGAAGAGTTACATACTACCTTTTATGAGCTTTTATCTGAATATAAGAAAGCTAGCATAAAAATTAAAACCATGATAAATAATTATGATGCATTATTGAAAGAAAAGATTGAAATTTCTAAAAAGAATATTCTATTACAAAAGGAATTAAATAGTATTTCTGGAAAATGTAAAGAATTGCAAACTGAAAAAGATGAATATCTTGAAAAGAACAAAAGTTTGCAAAATGAAATGAGTCAACTCAAACCTATTATTGATAAATTAATCTTAAGTTCAAATAAACTTGAGTTGATTTTGAAAAATCAAAGGGAATCTAATAATAGAGCTAGAATTGGATACAATTTGATGAATACAAACAAGTTTTCAGCTTCAAAACCTTATGCATCAAAGTTTTAAAAATCTGTATCTTTTCAAAAATCAAATGTGGTTTGTTATTGTTGTAATGGGGCTGGACATAAAGCCTATGAATGCAATTTGAGAAAGAAAATAAAAATAAGTTAAAAAAGATTTGGATTCCTAAAGGTACCACTGTTACTAACCTTCAAGGACCCAAGAAAGCTTGGGTACTTAAAAATTCCACTTGATTGTTTTGCAGGAGTGTCTTGTAGTCCAAAATTCAAAGAAAATATGGTACCTTGACAGTGGCTATTCAAGACATATGATGGGTGACAAGGATCAATTAATCACCCTTGAAATGAAAGATGGTAGAATGGTAACATTTGGTGATAATGGTAAGGGAAAGATCATTGGAATTCGTTGTAGGCTTATGTGTGGTGATGTGCAGTAAGGGTAGGGATGCTAGAATGGATGCTTATGATGCAAAGGAATTTTTTTTTTTGTTGATGAGTTTTAGATGTTTTTCTTTCTTAGGGTTTTGATTCCTGATCACAAGCATAGACTAGAAATAAGAGAAGTTGAATAACATAAGCATACACTAGCAACTCAAGTCCTTAAATAGTGAAAATGAGAACAGGATCCCGGGATTAAGAAACCCTGATAGGACTAAGCTCAAAACACAATACCTACTTAGGAGATAGAGAGAGCAAACCTCACACGTCTAAAGTGCCCGATGCAGAGATCGCTCAACTCGGTGGATGCGGCCTGGATGCTTGAGCAGTCGAACTCGCGGAAGTACTAGCTTTCGGTCGGAAGGTCGCGATGGCAAAGCAGACTGTCTCCGATTTTCGAGATGCCAGGGAGGACCTGTAGGTAATCAAAATAGGGATTAGCGAAATGGAGAGATGTACTGAAAGGGACTAAGATGGGGTTGAGAAGGGGCTTCGAGCCAGTTGTCCGGTTGGATTCCGAAGTCGAAGAAGGAGATAACTTGGGGCCTCGCACCCCGTGACATCCTGGAGGATGAAGGATTGTGGCCTCACACCACTCGATGTCTAGGAGGATGAAGGACTCGCGACGCCCTGGGGCGACGGACAGGTGGCCTCACACCACTCGACGTCCTTGGGGATGAAGGCTACTTCACTCAAACGAAATCTTGGAGACAATGGTTGGAGGATAAACAAACTTAAACTCTCTTTTCATTCAATCATTCAATAGCTTTACAATGGAGGGATTAGGTCCTTTAAATAGGCACCCAAGGCCCATTTGAATTCAAAACAAATTAAACCCTAGAACCCAAATTACAACCCAAAAAATTGGCACCCACATGGATGGGGAAAGATCTTCATGGCCGACCAAAGGGAGGAGGGGATTGGCGTGGCATGTGGGCTTGCTTCAAGGGATGTGTCTCCTTTGGGTTTCTTCCATGCCTAGATGGAGTGAGTCATGGCAGACCAAGGAGGGAGCTTTTGGGCGTTGCAAATTTGAGGGCTTGGAATGGGGAATATGCTCCTTGACCTTCTTCTCTTGTGTGACTACTTTGGGAAGAAGGCTTGGAAGAAGGCTTGCTTTGTGGCTTGGTCTCTTCAAGAATCTTCAACGCCCCATTTATTGATGGATCATGGCATGATGTGTGGGAGGGAAGAGGGGGATGATGTCTCCTCCTTCCATGGTCGCCCAAGAAAAAATGGCATGGAGAGGGCATGTGGAATGCATGAGGGTGCCTCCTTGTTTCCTTCCTTGGATGCCCAAGTGGCAACTGATGTGGCGCCACATAGGTGGCTGAGGTGGCACCTGAGTTGGCATCTTTCCAAGTGAAAGAGATGGGTTGGCGCACATGGAACTTGACTTGGTCTTGAAAGCCAGGTTGACTTCAATTGGTCTTGGGCCCAATCCAAACTCAAACTTGAACCAAAAATAAATACAGGACCCATGACCTAAACTTGACCCAAGTTGGTCAAGGTACAAGACTTAAACAAACTTAGACTAGGTACATGACTAAAAAATTATAAAATTACTTTGGCTCATAGCCTTTTTACAAGACTCACAGAAGTGGAACCCTAATCTGAGATCCACAGAGGGTTGAGGAGCCTCTGTCAGATCTTGGTGCCCACACCAGTTCTCCCGGGGTGGGAGGAACTCGATCCTGTCGAGTAAGGGTTAGTTTGGCTTTGGTACCTCTCTAGGATATCGGGGTCGATGCGCTGCAAGTCCTCCTTTGTGATCCACGAGTCATCGGATTCGGGTCGGTCTTGTCATCGGACCAAGTAACATTGATAGCCCTTGCCCTGGGTAGTGATGGCTTGGTCATCCAGGATACGCTCGATCCGCTCTCCTCGCCTCAGGTATATTTGGAGGTGGACACTCAGGTTCAGGTTCACTCTCAAAAGGGAGGTCAGGCCCAAACAGCTTACTAGGTATGTTTACAGGTTTCCTATACTCGACTAAGTCAGAGATATTAAATGTCGAGCTAATTCCATAATTCGGAGGTAATTCTAGCACATAGACATTAGGGCCCATTCTCCTAATCACTTTAAAGGGACCAGCCCCACAAGCATGAAGCTTCTTAACAGTTCCCGGTGGAAACCGTTCAGGCCTGAGCCTAATCATTGCAAAATTCCCTATTTCAAACTCTTTGGTTTGCTTTCGAGAATCAACCAAATTATTAAAAAATTCATTTAATGCATAATCCTAACATGATGCAAAATGCAGACTCAACTATGCATCCCTATTGAATTTTTTTTTTATTAGATGCTCTAGGGCCTAAACCTAACAGATTATGGACTCTCTAGGTTTGACCCTAGTCTGGTATGTACAAGAAAAATTATCAAGGATCCCTAGCAAATGCCATAAAGTGTACCAAAAGTAAATGGCAAAAGGGATGGGTTCTAAGGAGTCATGCAGCCTGGTAATTTCAACAAAATGCAACCCCATGGCTCTAAAAATGTGAGAAGGCTCTGGGAAGGGGAGAAAATAAGAGTCAGAGTCTTGGGGTAATCTCTGGGCGTCATGAAATAGACCTTGGTTATTCAGGATAATCTTAAGATTTGGACATTGTTCTACAGGTTCAAGTTCCAAGGCTAGATGGGTGTTCATAGATGGTGGAAGGTCATAAGGAAGGTCTTTGGGAATGTTTTCTTGAAAGTCCTCAAAACTGATGCCTACCTCCTCGGGTAGCTCTATATGGACTTGTTCCTGGACCTCCTCTAAGGGCAATACTTGTGAACCCTCACCACCCTCTACAATGTTCGATCCTGGCTCAATTAGTCCTTCATAATCTCTAATGGGTTCAGGATCTTTTTCTTTTGGTTCATCGATGAATTCTACCTGGGGCCCATCTTCACCATATTCTACTAAACTTGATTCACAGTTGTCTTCTTTCAATTCTTTAATGGGCTCAAGAGTTTCTTTCCCTCGATTTTCCATGGGTTCAACCTTAAAGTCTTCAAGGGGTTCAACAATGGGTTCGGGTTCAGTTACAGTCAGTTCATCTATAAGTAGGGCAGGGGCGGTGCACTGACTAGCAAAATGCCCAGGTTTATGACACCTATAGCTGTTACCTTGGGGATCGGGTCTCCTCTGGACTTCAATAGTCTTACCCTTGTCCTCTCTACTGTATTGGGGTCGATTCAGACTGGGACTACTAGGACTGGGTCGGGCTAGGCTTGGTCGACTGGGGTCAGATCGGTTCGGGGTTGGTCGACTTGGGTAAGCCTGGCTATAACCTTGGGTGGATCCGGGGATACGGCTCTGGTTCCTAAAGGGTTCAGGTCTTCTGTAGGTGGGAGCTCTCTGGAAACGCTCACGGAGCCTAGCAACTTCCTCTATGGGTCCTAGTCTGGCCTTTATTTGATCACATCTATTAGTCAACTGGTTGCTTAATTGAGTCATGGATTGAGTCATGGATTGAGTTAGGGCTCCAATGTCAGCTCGAAGTTGGTCCATGGCTTCGATAGGGGGTGGAGATGGTGGGTGAAAAGAGGTTCCTGATCTAGTGCACATGTAACACACACACAGACGGTGCTACAGTTTGCTAGACCTAGGAGATCGCTCCAAATGTGAAATCAAGAAGATGAACCTGAAAGCAGTAACTTGGCAACTGGCCAGGTAAGTGTAAGGTTAGTGGAGGTTCCTCTTTGCTTTCCTATACACCAATTAGAAATTGGCCAGGTAAGCGAACCAACCCACTTCCCTTCGGGATGTAGTCCCTAAACCACTTTCCTAGACACCAGCTACTCAAGCACACACCAACAAGTGATCTAGCTTGGCTCGGCACTTGGGTCGACCCGACTTCGTGGGTGTCCCTAGCTCACTAGAGAAGATTAAATGTATAATCAATTTTAGTTAATGGCTAGGGACAGGTAATGAAATCCTGACCCTATGTTAATTTGACGCCCTTAGGATAAGTTATGGAGAATGATGCACAAAAATGATTAATGAAATGACTTAAAATTTTCTTGTTTTTTTGTGTCTTTCAGATGTGTAAATGCTAAACAAAATGCAGGAATTAAAATATGCCCCTAAATGCAAGAAATAAGATAGATGGATGAATGAAGCAAGAAATGAGATGCTTGCTAAAATTTCAGACCTGAGATTTTCTCAGGTAGTATTTCGGCTTGTATAAATTTCACAAATTGAAATAAAATCTAAGAAAATATATAAAAATACTCTGAATTAAATGCGATCAAACAGAATAGAAATCATGAAATTTGGAGGTATCTACAGAGAGAAACAATTCAATGATCAGACCATATATGGGCTGACCAGAATGCAGAAAATGAAAGAAAAAAATGCACTAGTCCTAGCCTTGCTCTGATACCAAAAATGATGTGCAGTAAGGGTAGAGATGCTAGAATGGATGCTTATGATGCAAAGGAAATTTTTTTTTTTGTTGATGAGTTTTAGATGTTTTTTTTTCTTAGGGTTTTGATTCCCGATCACAATCATAGACTAGAAATAAGAGAAGTTGAATAACATAAGCTTACACTAGCAACTCAAGTCCCTAAATAGTGAAAACGAGAACAGGATCCTGGGATTAAGAAACCCCAGTAGGACTAAGCTCGAAACACAATACCTACTTAGGAGATAAAGAGAGCAAACCTCACACGTCTGAAGCACCTGATGCAAAGATCGCTCAACTCGATGGATGCGACCTGGATGCCCGAGCAGTCAAACCCGTGGAAGCACTGGCTTTCGGTCGGAAGGTTGCGATGGCAAAGCAGACTGTCTCCGGTGCCCGTGATGCCAGGGAGGACCTGTAGGTAATCAAAATAGGGATTAGCGAAATGGATAGATGTACTGAAAGGGACTAAGATGGGGTTGAGAAGGGGCTTTGAGCCCGGTGTCCGGCTGGATTCCGAAGTCAAAGAAGGAGATAACTTGGGGCCTCGCATCCCGCGACATCCCGGAGGATGAAGGATTGTGGCCTCACACCACTCGACGTCCAGGAGGACGAAGGACTCGCGACGCCCTGGGGCGATGGACAGGTGGCCTCATACCACTCGACGTCCCTGGGGACGAAGGCAACTTCACTCAAACCTAGTCTAGGAGATAATGGTTGGTGGATAAACAAACTCAAACTCTCTTTTCATTCAATCATTCAATAGCTTTACAATGGAGGGATTGGGTCCTTTAAATAGGCACCCAAGGCCCATTTGAATTCAAAACAAATTAAACCCATGAACCCAAATTACAACACAAAAAATTGGCACCCACATGGATGGGGAAAGATCTTCATGGCCGACCAAAGGGAGGAGGGGATTGGCATGGCATGTGGGCAGGCTTGGAGAGGGGGATTGGCCTTTTGACTTCCTTCTTTGCATGCTCACTTTGGGAAGAAAACAAGGAGCAAGGCTTGCTTCAAGGGATGTGTCTCCTTTGGTTTTCTTCCATTCCTAGATGGAGTGAGTCATGGCCGACCAAGGAGGGAGCTTTTGGGCATTGCAAATTTGAGGGCTTGGAATGGGGAATGTGCTCCTTGACCTTCCTCTCTTGTGTGACTACTTTGGGAAGAAGGCTTGAAAGAAGGCTTGCTTTGTGGCTTGGTCTCTTCAAGAATCTTCAATGCCCCATTTATTGATGGATCATGGCATGATGTGGGGGAGGGAAGTGGGGGATGATGTCTCCTCCTTCCAAGGTCGCCCAAGAGAAAATGGCATGGAGAGGGCGTGTGGAATGCATGAGGGCGCCTCCTTGTTTCCTTCCTTGGATGCCCAAGTGGCAACTGATGTGGCGCCACATAGGTGGCTGAGGTGGCACCTGTGTTGGCATCTTTCAAAGTGAAATAGGTGGGTTGGCCCACAAGGAACTTGACTTGGTCTTGAAAGCCAGGTTGACTTCAATTGGGCTTGGGCCCAATCCAAACTCAGACTCGAACCAAAAATAAATACATAACCCATGACCTAAACTTGACCCAAGTTGGTCAAGGTACAAGACTTAAACAAACTTAGACTAGGTACATGACTAAAAAATTATAAAATTACTTTGGCTCATAGACTTATTACAAGACTCACAGAAGTGGAACCCTAATCTGAGATCCACAGATGGTTGAGTAGCCTCTGTCAGATCCTGGTGCCCACACCATGTGGTGCATCCAAAGCCCAGGGAAGCCACATAGGTTTGGGAGCTTGAGGTTTATAAGTTCCCAAGGCCTTGAGTCATGTTGGGTCAAGGCTTGACCTAAGGTTGAAAGAACATGTGAGACATGGGTGTACATGGACTTGGGTTTGAGTATTTTCTCAATGACTTATTGGGGAGAGTTTTTTGAGAAATTGTATTATAACCCATTGTGGGTTATGGAATTGGGTCCAAGTATAGCCGGCTATCCCTTTTGGTGTGAAAGGGGAGTAGTTAGTTAGGTGGTTAGTCGGTTGGTTGGTTGGCCCAAGAAGCCCAACCACCCTAGAATCCTAACCATCCAAGAACTAAAATAGCCCGTCCCATATAAAAGGAAGGGGGGGGGGGGGCCGACAATTTTGGGGGTTTTGTTCGTGGGGCTTCTTGGTTTTGAGAGGAGATGGTGTTTTGTAACAAAAACAAGGGTTCTTCACCAAGGAATAAATGATCTCTCTTTTCTCCCATCTCTCTTCCATCTCTTCTCCTACCACTCTTTGCAAATTTGAGTCCAAGAAAAAGTTGCAGCCAGTTAGATTTCTGATTTGCTGGTTTCTTGCAATCAAGAAGGCTGATTCACATCTGTACGCTCTCTCTTTTTCACTACAAGATCTCTATAAGTGGTATTAGAGCCTTGTTAGAGCATGGGGAGAGGAAGATCCAAGGTAGGAGGTGTTGCACCTGGGTTCATCCCAAAGATGGAAGAGGACGCCGCCTTGAAACCAATTTTCTGCTGCATCCATTCGCACGCTTCCACGCATTATGGATTTCTATCCCGGGACCCCTTTGAGGTATTTCCAAGATCCATCCTTTGAGTTATTTTTTTTTCGTGGCTTGATCAACCATGAATAGCAGCAGCAAGGTGGAGTTTGAGAAATTTAATGGGAAGGGAAGCTTTTCCATGTGGAAAGTTTGGGTGGAAGATTTGTTGGTGCAGAATCTTCTAGACATGGCTTTGGAGGAAAAGCCAGAGAGGATGGTGGATTAGGATTGGTTGTCTTTACATAAGAGGGCATGTGCAGCCATCAGAGGGTGTTTGGCTGATGCGGTGTTGTACAACATCCTTGAGAAAAAGACACCGAAGGGTCTATGGTCTAAATTGCATGCCATGTATATGGAAAAAAATATGTACAATAAGCTGATGTTGAAGAAGCAATTATATAGCCTTCATATGTAGGAAGGTGGAGATATTGTTTTTCATGTTCAGAGGTATGACCAAGTTTGCAATGGTTTGCTAACCCTTGGGGTGAAGATGGAGGAGGAAGACAAGTCCCTACTCTTATTATGCTCATTGTCGAGTTCGTATGATCCGCTTGTTACTACTTTGCTGTATGGGAAGGAGATGCTGATGTATGAAGACATAGTATTAGTGCTAAGATCCAATGAGCAAAGGAAAAAGATGATGATGGAGGGAGTACCTCAAGAGGGCCTCACGGTAGGAGAGAGGACTGGGAGAGGGAAGGAAGGCAACAAGCACAGGAGGCAGTCCAAGTCCTGGAAGGGCAAGAGAGAATTCAGATGCTACGAGTGCAATGAGGCCAGGCACTTAAAGAGGAACTGTCCTCTTTGGAAGAAGCATCAAGGAGAGAAGAATGGAAAGCAATCCATGAGCATCGTGGCTGATTTGGGGTTCGAGGAGGATCTCATGGTGGTCTTAGATCTGCACCAAAAGGTTGTGGACACATGGATTCTAGATTTAGCTTGTTCACATCACTACACACCGCATCGGTCTTGGTTTGCTGATTATGCCAAAATCGATGAGGGGAGTGTGACACTTGGGGATGACCATCCTTACAAGGTGACTAGAGTTGGTACGGTCAGGGTGAGGATGTTTGATGGGGTTGTGCGGACTCTTACACATGTGAAGTATATCCCAAAGTTGAAGAAAAACCTAGTGTCGCTAGGGTACTTGGAGAGGAGCAGTTTCAGCTTCAATTACCATTCTGGGAGTGGTGTTCTGAACATCATGAAAGGTGCCATGGTGGTGATGAGAGGGAAGAGGCTGGAGAATAATCTATATTAGATTGAAGGGTCCATGGAGTGTGGAGGATCTAACACAACAGTGGCAGCACATGATCATCAAGATTTGTATCGGTTGTGGCATTATCCCTTGGCCACATGGGAGAGTGTGGTATGAAGGAGCTAATGAAGGATGGATGGATTCCATATCTGGATACAGGTATTGTAGAAGTGTGTGAGCCATGCCAGATGGAGAAGCAAAATTGGGTGAAGTTCTCCACAAGTTCAGCATGCAACGAAGGGCCCCTAGACCTAGTACACACGGATGTTTGGGGTCTGGCTCTGATTTCGGGGAGAAACGGAGCTAAATACTTCATGTCCCTTATTCTTGACTATTCAAGGAGAGTGTGGGTGTTCTTCTTGAGGGAGAAGTCAAAAGTCTTCACCAAGTTTAAAGCCTGGATGGTAGAGGTGGAGAAAGAGAAGGGGCGGCATGTGAAGGTTGTGTGGTCTGACAATGGTGGGGAGTTCACAAGCAAGGAGTTCCTTAGATTTTGCAAAGATGTTGGGATCAGGAGGCAATTTTTAGTGGTAAGGACTCCTCAGCAAAATGGCATGGCCGAGTTGATGAATCGGACTCTTATGGAAAAGGCAAGGTGTATGAGGTTGCAAGTAGGGTTACCCAAGGTGTTTTGGGTGGACACTGTTGACACAGCGGCCTACTTGGTGAATCAATCTCCTCATACAAAGATTGATCGGAGGATTCTAGAGGAGTAATGGTCTAGAAGGAAGATGGAGCTCGGTCATCTTAGAGTCTTTGGGTGCATGGCATTTGTGCACATTAATCCCAGTCAGCGGAGCAAGTTGGATGCCAAGGCTCAGAAGATGGTGTTCATAGGATATCCGTGTGGAGTCAAAAGACACCGGCTGTGGGATCCTTTAGAGCAGAAGGCCATGATCAGTTGAGATGTGGTCTTTGATGAATATTCAGTCCTTAGAAGGCAAAAGGAGGTGGAGGTTCAGCAGGAGGTCCAACCAGACGCGATTGGGCAGTAGGCAGCTCATCAGGGTGTAGCTAAGCAACAATTAATCTCTTATAGAATTTTACCTTTTACAGGAGCACCAAAAGGACCTAAGATTCAAGTGGAACACTCTTTAGAGGTGCCTCCACATGTGGAGATCAGCAAGATGCATGCTCATGGCTGAGATGAGCAGGGAAGGAACCACATCCTAGTCCAAGCGTCGGAGTCGCACTACACAAGCCTAGGCAGATTGTGAGGTAGCCAGTGTGATATGGTTTTGGTGAGACCATGTCATATGCTTTGGTGGCTGCCAATGGGCACCCGAAGACCTACGAGGAGGTGGTGGCGAGCCAGGATCATGACAGGTGGGTCCAAGCTGTGGCAGAGGAGATGCAATCTCTACACAAAAATTAGACTTGGCAATTGGTGGCATTGCCAAGAGGAAAAAGATCCATTGGATGCAAATGGGTGTTTCAATGCAAGGAAGGAGTCTCAGAGAAAGAAGGCACAAAGTACAAGGCCAGGTTGGTGGCTAAAGGCTACTCCCAAAAGGAAGGCATCGACTACAACGAGGTTTTCTCACCGGTGGTTCGATATACATCCATCAGGGTTTTGTTGAGCATTGTAGCGTTGTAGGATATGGAGCTAGAATAGATGGACGTCAGGATGGCCTTCCTCTATGAGAATTTGGAGGAGGAGATATACATGGAGCAGCCAAAGGGGTTTGGTGAGCCAAGGGTAGAAGGAAAGTCTATCTTTTGCAGAGATCGCTGTATGGATTGAAGCAGTCACGAGACAGTGGTACCTGCAGTTCAATGCATACATGAAGAGCATTGGCATGACCAGATGTGAGTATGACCCTTGTTTTTATGTTAGAGAACTTGAAGATAGCTCTAGATTATATCTACTTTTGTATGTGGACAATATGTTGATTGCATGCAAAAGTAGAGATGTTGTGGAGGACATGAAGGCAGCATTGTCATAGGAGTTTGAAATGAAGGATTTGGGTCCTACTACAAGGAATATAGGGATGGAGATCTTCAGGGACAGAGCTAGGAGGATACTTCATTTATCTCAAGAAAATTACATCATGAGGGTCTTAAAGAGATACAGCATGGATGGAGCAAAATCGACAGTATTGCCTCTTGCCGATCATATTAAACTCTCGAAGATGATGTCACCCAGGACTGAGGTGGAGGCCGAGGAGATAATGAGGGTTCCATATGTTTTAGGAGTTGGGAGTCTTATGTATGCAATGGTGTGTTGTAAGCTAGATCTCGGGCATGCAGTTGCCAAGTCAACAGGTTCATGGCGAATCCAAGCAAGGAGCATTGGAGAGCACTGAAAGGTATCTTCAGGTACTTGGTGGGCACATTTGGAGTCGGCATATGCTACAGGCATGGCATCATGGAGGGAAGCTCTAGGGTGTCCATGGAGGCTCAAGACTAGTTGTTTGGGTTAGTGGATGTTGATTATGGTGGTAATTTAGACACGAGGCGTTCAACAACAGGTTATGTGTTTTTGTTAAATGGTGGTCCAATTTCATGGAGATCAAGTCTACAAGCAATAACAGCATTGTCTACTACAGAGTCAGAGTACATTGGCATTTCTGAGGCTGCCAAGGAAGCCATGTGGCTGAAGAGACTTGCATTGCAGATGGGCATTGCATAGGGGGCAGTTAAGATTTATTCTGATAGCCAGAGTGCATTGTCTTTGGTCCAGAATCCGGTCTATCATGCTAAGACCAAGCATATTAATGTTAAGTACCACAGGATTCAGGAGCTAGTGGAAGACGGCGAAGTGGAGCTTGCCAAGGTGTCTACCAAGGAAAATGTGGCAGATGCACTTACCAAAGTTCTTTCAAGGGATAGCTTCTTCAGATGTGGAGCACTGATGGGACTAATGGACCGAGTGGAGCTTATTGGAGCTTTGGAGCACCAAAGTGGAGATTGTAGGTTTATGTGTGGCACACCTAAAGCCCAGGGAAGCCACACAGGTTTGGGAGCTTGAGGTCTATAAGTTTCCAAGGTCTTGAGTCATATTGGGTCAGGGATTGACCCAAGGTTGAAAGAACATATGAGATATGGGTGTACATAGGCTCTAGTTTGAGTATTTTCTCATTGACTTATTGGGGGGAGTTTTTTGAGAGATTGTATTATAATCCATTGTGGGTTATGGGATTGGGTCTAGGTATAGCCGGTTGCCCCCTTTGGTGTGAAAGGGGAGTAGTTGGTTAGGTGGTTAGTCGGTTGGTTGGTTGGCCCAAGAAGTCCAACCACCCAAGAATCCTAACCACCAAAGAACTAAAACCACCCACCCCATATAAAAGGAAGGGGGGGTGATGGGGACATCAACAAGAAGAAAACAATTTTTTGAACTAATTCTCTTGATATCTTTTTGCAGCTAATATAGTGTACTTAGGATTAATGAGAACCTTGGAATGAAGCCCACCAAACCCTTGAAGACAAAGACCAATTCATGAGTCGACTCATGAAAGAAGGCCACCTGTCCCTTGAGTCGATCAAGACCAACTTCAAGCATGCCCAAGTTAAAGCCCAAGCAAGTCAAGATACAACCTTTTGAAGCCCATGATGCCACCTCTTAGAAGCCCATTTCATTCTTCACATGGGATATATTTTGGGAGACATAAGAGACAACACATCAAACATTTTGAGGGGAAGCATGGGACCACTCTTCACTCATCCAACAACCCCCCAACCAACTTGCCATGTGGGATTCCACATCACATGATACCTAGGGCTCCATATCAGTAATTAGAAGCCATGTCAAAGCCACCTAGGTTTTACATAGCAAGTTGTTACAACCTCTTACCTCGAAGTTGTTTCTCGTTGCAACTATGTAACCAAAGGAGTTGGATTTAACTAGAAATGGTTAGCTACCCTAACTCCACCTCCCCTCCTCACTTTAGCCAACCTTTAAGGCTATAGATAGGGTCCAAGGCTCCCCTTGTAAGGCATTTCATGTATGAAATATTTTGAGAATTAATGAAGGTTTTCTTCTTGTTGAGTTCTATCTTGAGTTCTTCTTGTATGGAGTGATTTTAGTTCTTCTAGTTAGAGTGATTTAGTCCTTTATGTTGGAGTGTTTAAATTCATGTTTGAGAAGGGAGTGAGAGGTCCTTTCGAGTGTGCATTGGAGAGTGATTGCTACTTTGAAGATTGAAGAGCGTGATGCCATTATTAAGTGCTCCAAGTTCAAGCCCCAAGTTCCAAGCCACCGGCCTTGTTTCTTTCCCTTTCTCTCTTGCTTCCATTTCAACCTCAATTCCCCTTCCATGTCTAATTCCAAGTTTGTTTGTAGGTTCTCTCAAGTTCCCACATCCAAGAGGGTCTCCATGCCATTGATCAAGGGCAAGGTAAGTCCCAAAGTAGAGAGTGATCATCTTGCCTTCTAGTCCTCAAATCTATGAGTGTTGAGAGCTTCTTCTTCCATCAAATATTTTAGCCATCATTGTTGGTAGAAAATCTCTTCCTAAGCTTTATTAGATCTGATCATTTGAAGGTTAACTTGCCATAGTAGTGATGGTTTCCTTGCCATGAAGATCCTAATCTTTATTTTGAACTAGATCTATATTATGGGTATTGTAACTTAGATTAAGTAGTCTCCTTATGAAGATTCTTTTCTTGGATTAATTTAGACCATTTATTTGATAATTAATTGCTCAAGTTTGCTTGCTGGTTTGCTTGCTAAAACTCTCCATTCATCATTTTATTTTCATCCCCCATCAGGGGGTTGATGGTTTTGGGGGTTTTGTTCGTGGAGCTTCTTGGTTTTGAGAGGAGATGGTGTTTTGTAACAAAAACAAGGGTTCTTCACCAAGGAATAAATGATCTCTCTTTTCTCCCATCTCTCTTCCATCTCTTCTCCTACCTCTCTTTGCAAATTGGAATCCAAGAAAAGGTTGCAGCCAGTTAGATTTCTATTTTGCTTGTTTCTTGCAATCAAGAAGGCTGATTCACATCTACACCCTCTCCCTTTTTTGCTGCAAGATGTCTACATTGGTAAAATCAAGATAACCCCTTCTACTTATATTGAAAATGTACTGCTAGTAGATAAATTGAAGCATAATTTATTGATTATTAGTCAATTATATGATAAAAGCTTCAAAGTTATATTTGAATTTTCAATGTGTATAGCAACTAGCTTCCTTGATTCTAGCACTAAATTTTTTGGTCATAGACTTGGAAATATCTATATTGTAGACCTGAATGATCTAGTAATGTCAAGGAATACAAGTCTAGTAGTAATGAATACTAAAACCAATGAATCTAGTTTACTTTGGCATAAAAGATTGGGCCATACTAGCATGCATACTTTAGCCAAATTAATTTTCAAAGTTCTAGTTAGAGGTTTACGTAAACTTAAAGTAGATTTTGATCTTGTTTGTGATGCATGTCAGTATGGTAAACAAACTAGGGGGAGTTTTAAACCTAAAAATATTGTTTCAACTTCAAGACCTTTAGAGCTGCTACACATGGACTTATTTGGACCAACTAAGACTACAAGTCTAGGAGGTATGAAATATGGACTTGTGATAGTAGATGACTTTTCACGATTCACATAAATTTTAGTTTTGGCACACAAAGATGAAGCTTTCAAAATATTTCAAAAATTTTATAAAAATATTTCAAATCAGAAAATTCTTTCAATTATTTCAATTAGAAGTGATGGAACTGAATTTGAAAACCAATATTTTAAAGAATTTTGCACTAAACATGGTATTAATCATAACTTTTTGACCCCTAGAACACCATAATAAAATGGTATTGTGGAAAAAAAAAATAGAACATTGGAAGAGATGGCCTGAACCATGTTGTGTGAAGGCAATCTTCCAAGGTACTTTTGGACAGAAGCTGTGAACATGCATGTTACATACTGAACCGTGTTTTAATTAAACCAATTTTGAAGAAAACCTCCTATGAGCTTTGGAATAATAGAAAATAAAGTATTCATTACTTTCATGTTTTTGGATACAAATGTTATATTTTGAATAATGGTAAAGATAACTTAGGTAAATTGGATGCTAAATCTGATCAAGGTATATTTCTTGGATTTCAACTACTAGTAAAGCTTATACAGTTCTTAACAAAAGAACTTTAATTGTTCAAGAATCAATGCATATCATTTTTGATGAGTCTAACCTCACACCTTTGTAAAAAGAAGAGTGTATTGATAATGATGCAGGTTCCCTGAATGATGGATTGAAGGACTTGAACTTGAAAGAAAAACCAGCTGAGCAAGAAAAGAAAAAAGGTAAGTACAGATCATGATGAGCTACCAAAAGATTGGAGGTACGCACACTCTCACCCTAAAGAGTTAATTATAGGTGATCCCTCACAAGGACTTAGAACTAGGTTATCTTTTAAAGACACATTTGATTATCTAGTACTTGTTTCTCAAGTTGAACCTAACTGCATAGAGGAAGCTGAAACTGATCCATTCTGGATGATGGCTATGTAGGAAGAACATAATTAATTTGAAAGGAATAATATATGGACCTAAGTAGCTAGATTTAAGGAACATCTTGTCATAGGTTCTAAATGGATCTTTAGAAATAAATTAGATGACAAAGGTAATGTAATTAGAAATAAAACTAGATTAGTTGTTAAAGGATATAACCAAGAGGAAGGAATAGATTTTGATAAAATTTATGCACCAGTAGCTAGATTAGAAGCCATAAGAAAACTTGCATTTGCATGTCATATGGAAATTAAACTTTTTTAAATGGATGTAAAAAGTGCTTTTTTAAATGGCTACATTGAAGAAGTTTTTGTAGAACAACCTCCCAGGTTTGAAAATCACTCTTATCCAAACCATGTTTTCAAATTAAACAAAACTTTATATGGTTTAAAACAAACACCTAGAGCATGGTATGAAAGGTTGAGCAAGTTTCTTTTTGAAAATGATTTCAAAAGAAGTAAAGTAGATACAACTTTGTTTATTAAAAGAAATAATGATGAATTATTAGTTGTGCAAATATATGTTGATGATATAATCTTTGGTGCAACTAATAAAACTTTATATCAAGAATTTGCAAAACTTATGCAGGGAGAATTTGAAATAAGCATGATGAGTGTACTCACCTTCTTTTTTGGACTACAAATCAAACAAACAAAGGAAGGGATATTCATCAACCAAACAAAGTACATCAAAGAATTATTAAAGAAGTTTGGGATGGAATCTATAATAAAAATTGGCACACCCATGAGCCCAACTTGCAAACTTGACAAAGATGAAGAAGGTAACAAAGTAGATCAAAAACTATATCGAGGTATGATCTGATCTTTTCTTTATTTGACTGCAATCAGACCTGACATACTATTTAGTATTTGTATATATGCAAGATTTTAATCTAATCCTAAAAAATCACATATACTTGCTGTTAAAAGAATCATAAAATATCTAAAAAGTATATCTAATTTAGGTTTATGGTATTTTAAACCTTCATCTTTAAATTTAATTGGTATTCTAATGCTGATTATGGTGGATGTAGAATTGATAGAGAAAGTACTAGTGGTACATGTCAATTTCTAGGGTTGAACTTAATCTCATGGCACATTAAGAAACAAAACTTCATGGAACTATCCACTGCTGAGACAAAATATATGGCTGCAGGCAGTTGTTGTGCTCTAGTGTTATGGATTAAGCAATAATTAGAAGATTATGGTGTTATTCAATCTAAAATTCCTATCAAATATGATAACACAAGTACTATTAACATAACAAAGAATCCTATTCAGCATTCTAAAACTAAACATATTGAAATTAGACATCATTTCATTAGCGATCATGTTCAAAATGGTGACATTGAACTTGAATTCATTTGTACTGAAAATCAATTAGCTGACATCTTCACCAAACCACTTAGTAAGGATAGATTTCAAATGATTAGAGGAGAATTAGGCTTGTATGACCCTTTTTAAATTTTTTGACCTAATTTTTCAAGATTTAAGAAAAAGTTATTGAGAAAATCTCCATCATCAATGTAAGGATGATAACCACCTTATCTAGTGTATTCATAGGGATAGGAACATTTTTATTAAATTTTTAGATCCTTTTTCTTGAATTTAGGTTGAGCAGACTCGAGCAGAAAAACCTTAGGTCGAGTCGACTCGAACGGTGGGTTTACTTATTACCCATAAGACCTAAAAAAATTCTCATTTCTTCCCATTTCACTATAGAACAGAGCCCTAGGGGACCACAGCCCTTTCCCACCTTAAGGACCACCAAATCTTTTCTTTTTGCCTATGATTTTGATCAAATGGCACCTAAAATGGCCATGACAAAAAGACCCAAGCGAGCGGCATCGAGGGTAGTTTAAGAAGAGAGGAGATCAAAGAGAAGAGAGGATGAGCCGACCCTCCAAGAAACTCAGGAAGAGGCCCAAGATCGCCACCAACTCCATAGAGGCAAGTGAGTTTAATGGGTAATCGTCTAGTCACTTATGGAAGAAAGATAGATTTTGTTTTTCTTGAAAATCAAGGATTTAGAATTGGCAAATGGATTGAGACACAAAGTTGGAAGTATTTTTGTTCTCTTGACATTCCCATGTACCTTACTCTTGTAATAACCTTCTTTAAGAACTTGACACTAGGAGAAAATCAAATTATGTCCATAGTAAAGGGAGTAACCATGTCTGTTGATGAATCTAGATTGAGTAGGGTACTACAAATGCCAAATGATGAAAAATGCTACCTGAATTTGAAAGATAGGCAAAGAACTTTGAGGATGGTACTTGAAAGGAGTAATGTAGGGGGTATAACAAATGTACAGGCAAACATTCTATCTTTGGAAATGAGGCTATTACATAATATTATCAGCAGGGTATTTCTACCTAGGACTGACAGATTTGATTGGGTCAGTGAGAGAGACCTAATGTTTATAAGGTTTATAATTAAGGAGGCCCTCAATCTAACCTTCATTATGATGACCCAGATTTGGGATGCAGCCAGGAGAGCCAGAGCTTGTCTTCCGTATGGTATGGCTTTCACACTTCTATTCCAGGATTATGGTATTGATTTGACTAGGGAGGATAGTAGGCCTCTACTTCACACTGACAGGTATTTTGAGAAATCCTTGCAAAGGATGGGATACCATAGAGTAAAGGGTGTCTAGGTAAGGAAGATTTTAGGATATAGAGTAGAGGGTGTCTAGGTAAGGAAGATTTTAGGATAGAGGGCAGCACATTCAGATGACTCTAATGAGAATATTCCTATTAAGGCACTTGTTACTGAGCATACTACTAAGCAGGATGAGCCAGTTGAGGATGAGGCTGGACCTTCAGAGCCAGCTCCTACTATACCACCTCAGACAGTTCCATCTGAGCTCATCATGGGAGGACTTCATGATACTATGTAGTTTCGGGAACTTCATGATGACATCTCCACTCTTTGATCAGACATTCAGACTATCTGGACTGAGGTACACTCAAGGATATATCTACTTCAGATAGAGATGAGGGATGGCTTTACTTAGATATTAGCTGCTCTTCATCGGACTACTTGCACTGGACCATCCGGATCACCACCTCCACCTCCTGATGATGATGATCAGGACCTTCAACAGGCTGGTGAGTAGTCAGCAGATACTCAAGTCATGGAGACACCACCAGTAGAGAGAGCAGCCAGAGCAATGCACTTTCAACACTCCTGCCACTCAGATCCTGTCAAATACCAGCACCTTAGCCCTATCTGTTGCCTTCACAAACTTGCAAACTCTGCTTCTTTCAGATATTGTTCCTGAGTATGATCCTCCTACTATGCCCATCCCAAATTCTACTCCTGCAGCACCTAGATTTAGAGTTAGAGCTAGATCGAGAGTACCTAGAGCTCCTACCCAAACTAGGTTTATAGATCTTAGACAGAAACCTATGAAGACTATAGTTTCATCTTCTATATTAGAGATAGGCTCTTCTTCTAGTGAGGAAGAAGAAGACTAGGTCTTACTAGATCTTTTTGTTGTATGTTGGCTGTGTCAGTCTATTCTTTATATCAAAACTTGATATAAATATGTATTTGCTTTGTTATACATCTTGTTATAATTTGCTGAATGATACTTAAACCTCTTTTATTCTCTTACTATATAACACCCTTTAGTAAGGGGGAGTACTATTTGTTTTACCTTTTTTGTTGATGATAAAAAGGGGGAGTAGTAGTAGTAATGATGCATGGAAAGTAGAAACTTCATGAAAAATATTTTATGTGATGTGAAGCATGAAAATGGTACAAAAATATATGAGGAGATCATGACCAAATGACCATATAATATGATAATCATGAAAATTTATTGAGCTCTGATATTTTTGTCTTGTTTAATACATGAGCATCAGCTTTAAGCCCTGATACATTTGACCTTTTAAAGTATGAATCTCATTTTTAGAGCTCTGATATTTTGTTTAAAAAAAAAGCTATGATACTTTTGTTAAAATTTTAAGGCTCTAATACCTCGGATAGCCTTGATACTATTGTTAAAATTTGATACTCTAGTCAAATTACAAAAGCTCTATTACTTAAGCCAAAATTGCTCTGATATCTAAATTAAATTCTAAAATGAACTCTCATATAAAGCTCTGATACCCAATCTCTATTACTTCAATTGAATGCTTAACAACCATGATTCTTAACTCTGATAGCTCTGATACATAATTTAGCTCTGATACTTAACTTATACAGCTCTGATACTTAACTTTAACAGTTCTGATACTTTATGATACGTAACTTGCTAAGCTCTGATATTTCAATCAAGCTTTGATACAGTTGTCATACACTAGATCATAATCTAAATAGATAATTTGAATTTCTTGACATACTGTATAGCATTAGCTCTAATTTAATTGAATTGTAAAGGTAATTGTTATATTTCTATGCCTAGTATTTTGTCATCATCAACAAGGGGGAGATTGTTGACCCCTGAAATGATTTTGATGATAACAAAATATTGGAGCATATATTTGATATTAATGATCTTCAAGTATTTGAGAAATTTTTGTAGGGCATTTCTATTGAACAATCATCAACGCTATGTTTTTCAAGACAATTGAGAACAATCCTTATATTTAAGAAAAGTTTCATGTTTATTTCATGTATTTGAGAGCCCTAGTTAAATTCAAATGTATATTCTTATAAGAGGGCCAATTTTTTGTAAATTTTAAGCTTAAATATCTTAGATTAGGTTTAGAAAAAGTTTGAAGTTGTTTGGAAGATGTTGGAAGAAGTTTGGAGAAGTTTGCAAGCATTTGGAGGAAGTTCACTCGATCTAACTCAACAATTAGAGCTGATACATTATTTTGGCATGGTACAAAAATTTCTAATACACAATCAACCGAGCTGACTCAATGAAGATCAAAGCTGACTCTTCTAGAGCGATAGAAATTTAGTTATGAGAAAACCAGTCAACCAAGCCGACTCAATTGAAGTGAGCTGACTCTTCCAAAGTTCAGTTTTTACCTGTCTGAGCATCTGAGCTGACTCGACCCATCCAAGCTGACTCGAATCCTAGAATTTGAACAGTAATGGCTAGTTCTAAAAATTGAATTTCATGATTTCTAAGCCCTTCAACATCTAGTTTTCAACTCCCAAGGCACTTCAACAGTCATATTTACCTGGGAACACTTCAAGAGACTATAAATGAAGGATTTAAGTCAAGAAAAAGAAGTTTTTTAAAGAAAAGAGAAGAGCATTGAATATCCCAAGTGTTTTGAAATGAAAAGAACTCAAGTTCTCCAACAACTTCCAACCAATTTCTTAAGTCAATCAATGAAGGATTGTGAAAGCCTTAAAGAGCATTGAAGAAGCACTGAAGAAGGCTTCATAAAGAGCTTCAACTACAACCATTCAAATCTTTGGGTTTGTTTTAAGTGTTGCTTCCTTTTTTACTCTATTTTTGAGTTGATCCAAGTACAGCAAGGGTTATAACTTGTGAGTTATTTTAGGTTATTGGTAAGCCTTGAAAACCAAGTTTGGGTTGTTAGTGAGCCTGAAAAAACTAACATTGTATTGGATTTTGGATTGTGTGCCCATTGCAAAATAATTCGATTGTATTCGAGAAGAATATAGTGGAAATCCCAAGTGTGCACCTTGGATAGCGGACGTAGGAGCTGGGTTGCTCCAAACCACTATAAATTTGTAGCGTTTGTGATTGTTCTTGTCTTTACTTATTTGCTTCCGCATATAATACTTTGTACACTTCACTCAGCACACCAAGATTTCGAAAGGGCACATACTTGTAAAAAAGTTTTCTAACCCAATTCATCTCCCTCTTGGGTGGCCATCTGGGCAATAGTGAGGGTGGATTGGCAAGGCCCTCCATTGCCCCAAAGAGTGCCCTCACCTCTAGCAAGGTTTGCGTGTAGGGCTACAACTTTGGCTTTAATGTGTGCGAGTTCATCATGATGGGGTGCTACCTCGAAGCAAGTGAAGTGACCAGGCCACTCATCACTCGCAACACCATACTCGAGGTGATTGTGAACTCTGTAAGGTAGAGACAGGAGAGACTGAGAAAGGCCTTAGGGCTTGCTGACATTGTATTCCCTCCATCTCCACCTAAGAAATAAATGAAATCTTTTTTTCCTTTGGCTTCATTTCTTGGTGCCTGGTGTCTTGTTCTTTGGCTTGCTTGTCTATAATGCCTTGTATATCTCTGTAGTGCCGGGGCAACCTCACCCAAGGCTGGATGCACTGTCACATAGAGATCCTTTTCACGTAGATCTCGAGGCACTATCGGGATCATGGGGTCTGGTCGTGCCTTGGGAAGTAGCGAGAAAGTCTGACTTGCCCCTCAATCATAAGGTTCAACATAGCCTGGTATGTCGCGTGATGTATACCTGGTCTCGGTGAAGCCTTTAACCGGGCATGATTCCAAAATATTTGTAGCATCACCTAGGTCAGAGTGCTGAGGGCCATGAATGTGTGATCTCCGAGGGAACATCATCCTTGGGAAGGTCACTTGGCACTTTATCTTCCAATTCTGGTAGGAGCGGTAGCTTAGCTGATGGGATGCAGCCACCTATCACGTGCTGGTTGGCCAAGGGTTTGGTGGTCCTTCCCTCATCCTCTTTATAAATAAAGGGTCGAGGGAGTCAATCTTTGCTAAGCTCCTCTAAAGCCCCATCAATCAAGAGGATGTCGGAATGATGGTTGTCTTCCTTTGATGGTAGTGCATTCAAGTTTCATTTCTCAATGGAAGGGTTCTCTCCTCCATGTCAAGGGCATGTTGATGGATGCTCTCCTTGGCATGGAAGGTATCAAGCATGGCCAGAGCTTCAGTTATCAGATCGTAGTTGTCACCGATCAGATGATGGAACTAGAGAAGGGGTGACAACCATATGCCTCGTCACCTAGCCCTCCACCATTGTGACCCATCTTCATGTTCGGCAATGGATGGACTTGTAGTGGGTGCAACTCCGGGAACTTGCCTTGCTCAATGTCTAGTGAATCCATACAAAGGAGGTGTGATGGTGGCCCTTCACCACCTATGATGTGGTTCAAAGCCTTGTCAAGTAGGACTTGGTTCTTAGGAGAAAGGCAACTAGGTCAGGAGTAGGAGTAGTCTTGGAAACCTTACTTTGTCTGATGGCCGATGGGCTTGCACTGAGGTCATGGTAGAGGATATTTCTTCAGAATCTTTGATGCATCCAGGGGATTTTTTCTTTATCTTTGATGGGCGAGGCTTAGCAATACCTGTGGCTCACCTTCACCACCTTTGCATGCTAGCATGGTTTTCTGTGGATGATGCACATCATCTCTTTGCTGGTTAGTGTCGCCTTTGAGCCTCTCTGAGAGATCTGGGAGTCCTTCAAAACATGGAGGAGGGGGGGCTTCTCTGGAGGAACTACATCTAATTGTGTGAGTTTGGGACCTCCGGGGAGCTTTGACATGGTCTTGATCCTTCTGTTGTAGGTGGGGAATCGAAGATACTTTGGATCTTCAAGGAGTAGTGTACAACCTTTGTAACTTGTCCCTGTCCTCCATCTACCTCTCTATACGGTACTTGTGTAATGTAATCTAGCTTTAGAGCCACAAACACGTATACTAGACATTTATTAATGAAAAGAAATCTTCATTCTTTTGATATTTGTTTGTGTTTGCATGCTTGTTTTGCATGTTGCATGAAGGGCTTGCCAGCCTTATCTAGGACAACCTCTTTCAAGGCTTTCAAACCTAGGAGACTTACTGTGATGGGGGACTAATATGCATGCAATTCTTTTTGTATGTTTTATATGTGGGGTTGAGTGATTAATTCCTGAATTTCAGATTAAAATAAGTTGTAGGGAATTTTATACGAATTTTAGAAGATCAGCATGCAAATTAGGACCTAGAAAAGTAGAAAAGAAGGATCGCCGGGGCTGAGAAGCCTCGGTTAGGGCAAGTTCTCCTACAATAAAACTAATGGAGGTAGAGGGGGTGTACCTGACAATGTCTGTGAAGATCTCAGCAAAGGGGTCTCTCGTTCCTCGACGGATGCGGCCTGGAAAACCGAGCAAAAGACCCGTGGATACCCGGCTTTCTGCTTGGTGATCCGATTGAGGCTTGGCTGGAGTCGTTGGATTCGTAGGAACTCGGGAACCTGCAAACGACCTGTCAGGGGTTAGAAAACTCACAAAGGAACAAGAAAACAAAGGGAAAACAGCAAGAGAAAGCTTCTTTTGGAGTGGGCGTCTAGGGATCTGAGAGGCTTGTTGGCAGCAGGAAGATGATTGCAGCACTGGGAAGAAAAACTCTCACAAACCCCTTTATGCACACAGCAGGGTATCACACAACTCAATAGACGAACTCATGGTTTTAATTCATATCAAAAAGCAGGTTTCATACAAGAGGCTAGGGTCCCTTAAATAGACCCTTAACCTTGGGCTCCAAGTAAGGGTACATTAGTCTTTACATAAGAATCCTTTTCCCTCTCAAACCCTAGCTAGAAAATAAGGAAACATTAGGTAGAAAAATCCCTAAAAATTCTCTTGACTTGGCCAACACTCCAAGGATGCCTAGGGGGGCGTGTTGGGCTTCTAAGAGCAGCAAGGGGCCAGCCCAAAGGGGCTAAGGTGCATGGGTTTGGGCCTCTGGAAGTTGGGGTGGCTGGTAGCTAGGTAGCAGGAATATTCCCTGGTATCTTGCTTCTTTGGGGATTGGGCTTGGTGCCTGGGCTTGATTTCTTTGGGCTAGGATGCAGATGGACCTCTAAAATCATGGATTCCTTGGTATATGAATATATTTTGGCATCTGGAAGGGAATCTGGGCATCTGGAGGGCATCTGCAAGGAATCAGGGTTTTCTGAATTTTTCTCCTAGGGTCTTCAAATCTTCAAGCTGGGTTGGACTTGGGCTATACTTCCATGTATTCAATCTGGTTGGACTTGGTCTTCACTTGTATGATGTGGTCTTGAGTCTTCAATATGGTTGAATAGGACTCAAAAAAATAAAATTTGCTCGACATGAGCTGACTAACACTAGACTGAACTAGCTCAACATGAGCTGACTAGTATAGAACTGAAACTCAAAATACTCAAATAACAACTAAAATGGACTCAGATAGGCTAAGCCCTTATTACAGATGGACTCATAAATTATTGATCAATTCATGGAGGGTTGAAAAGCCTCTATCTTATTCTGGTGCCTTTGGTGTCCCCACCAATTCTCCCGGGGTGGGATGAACTCGACCCTGTCGAGTGAAGATCAAGTTGGCTCACATATCTCTCGAGGAGGTCTGGGTTGAGGTGCTGCAAGTCCTCTTGAGAAATCCATGAATCGTCCGACTCTAGCCGGCCTTGCCATCGGACCAGGAAACGTTGATAACCGCGGCCCCAGGTCATAATGGCTTGATCGTCCAGGATACGCTCGATCCGTTCTCCTCTCTCAGGCCAAATTTATTAGTGGACACTCTGGGTTAGGGTCACTCACAATGAAAAGGAATAGGTTCAAAAGCCTCACTAGGTATCGCTACCGGTTCCCTGTACTCAACCAGGTCTATAATATTGAAGGTAGAACTAATGCCCAAATCTGAAGGCATGTCTAACACCTAGGCATTTGATCCAACCTTCTCTATCACTTTAAAAGGTCCGGCTCTGTGAGCATGAAGCTTCTTTTAGGCCTAAGCCTAACCAAGATAGAATCCACTACATCAAATTCTTTGATCCATCTTCGAGAATTAGCCAGTTTGTTTAAAATTAGTGTAGGTGGTGAACATGCTAGGCACATGCAGTCTCCTAACAAGATGATGCAAAGGACTCAAACCTATACCTAACAGACTCGACTAAAGAGGTTTATTAGGTCTTAACTACCACTTGGGCATGGGGGCATGAGTCATGGTTGATGGATGACATGCAGAAGAAAATTTGCTAGTAACTCCTAATAGGTGCCAGAGGGTTTGCCAAAAGTAGGTAGCAAATGGGATGGGCTCTATGGATCCTTGCAACCTAGTAACCTCAACAAAATGTAACCTAATAGTTCTAGACACATGAGAAGACTCAGGAAAGGGTAGGAAGTAGGAAGTGGGTTCAGAATTAGTCTGGTAGGGTGGAGAAAAAGGTTTAGTTGGATAAAGTAGGATAAAAGACGGGGTGTCAGGAACTAATCCCATACTAATGAAGTTAACCTTACGAGGTTGAGCTATATCTACAGGGTTTACATAATGGAAGGATGGGTTACTAATCTCAGGGAAGAGGTCCTTAATGGGAACTATAGGAGGAGGCTCATCCTAAGGGTACTTATTCAAAGAGATCAGGTCCTTAATAAATTCTTCAGGTTCTTGTATTTTAGGACTAGACTCTATAATTTGGCTCTCCTCTATGGTTTCCTCAGGTAAGGCTCTAGCAGCAGTACCTAGGTTCTCTTCCTCTAATTGTTCTTCTACTATAGCTTTATGTTGGATGTGGTCAAGGTCAACTAGCTCTGGGTTGGTTTCTACCTGGGTATCTACTGGGTCAGCTAATTCGAGGTCTACTAAAGGTGTCTCCTCTTCTCCCTCATACTCATCCACTAGGCTCACATCAGCTTCATACACTTTTGCGTTAATGTAAGCCTTGTGAATTTCAGGAATGGTTGGAGAAGGTCGGCTAGGAAAAAATTGGCTAGGTCCTGGTTTTTGATTATGGACACTAATCCTAGTAGGTTCAAGTTGCCTAAGGGGTAGTGGCTTACTACTGGGCTCATATTTAGGGGTGCTAATCCTATGGAGTTCAAGTTGACTAAGGAAAACCTGACTAGTACTAAATTGATACTTAGGGGTTATGGGTTCTCTGGGCTCATAGGACAAGGGTGTAGATCTATGGGTCATGGGATTATAGGATTTGGGGTTATAGGATTTTGGGTCAGCTCTATGGTCAGGTTCTAAGGATGGATCATGGTATGGGGTCCTCCTAAGGTTGGGCTTCCTATATGGGTTAGGATATTGGGTTCTCCTAGGGTTGGTCTCCCTATATGGGTCAGAATATTGGGTTCTCCTAGGGTTGGTCTCCCTATATGGGTCAGAATATTGGGTTCTCCTAGGGTTGGACTCTGTATATGGGTCAGAGTATTGGGTTCTCCTAGGATTGGACTCCCTATATGGGTCAGAGTATTGGGTTCTCCTAGGTTCAGTATCATTATAAGGGTCATGGTAAGGGGTTCTTCTAGGTTCAGTATCATAATGAGGGTCATGGTAAGGGGTTCTTCTAGGTTCAGTATTATTGTATGGGTCAGGCTGAGGGGCTCTCCTAGGTTCGACCTCAGGGTATGGATTAGGGTTTAGGGTTCTCCTAGGTTGAGGGGAATCATGATCTGGCTCAGACTGTGACCCATGGGTTTTTCCTGGGGTCCCTACCCGGACTTCTAACTGATCAAACCTATTGGCAAGATGGTCAATTCTATCATTGGTTTGAATACCAGACTGAGTTAACTGGGTCATCTGGGCCATTTGATCAGCTAGGGCTTTCATTTGGGCTTGCAAATTTTCCATGGGTTCAGACATTTGTGAAGGAGGTGGGTGATATGAAACTCCTGATCTAGTGCTCATGCAAGACTCGATCAGACCGACTACAGCTGACTAGACCTAGAGTCCAAACTAAGGACTCAATCAGGGTGGCAAACTAGCCTATAGTAACCCTGTACTCAGCCAGGCAGGTGTAAGGGGAGTGTTAGGTCCCTGATTGCCAACCCTAGACACCAATCAGAGATTGGCCAGGTAGGCGGACCAGCACACAAGCCCTTCGGGATTGAATCCCTAAACCACCATTCTAGACACTGAGCATAAGGCACACACAGGTTAACTTGACACAGTGATCTAACACTAGCCCGGACCCGACCAGTTGGTGTCCCTAGCCCACTAGGGCAAATTAAGTCTAGTTAATTTTAGGTTAAGGCTTGGGACCGAATGCAAGGGATGTGGTTTTGGGCTAAGGAGAGGTTATCAACTCCTCCCCTTTTCTGATATAGCAAGAGTGCCCTTAAAAGTAAATTATGCAATGATGGCAGGCATATGAGGATGCAAATTAGGGTTTAGATGTTTTTGGTATTTTTGGAGAATATGTAAATTTTTTTTTTGGTATTTTCTTAAATAGAAGAAAAATTGCAAATTATGGCCTAATATTCAGGAAATATACTAAAATTAAAAGATATGCAAAAAATGCTAAACAAAAACCCTAAAACTTCCAAACTTGTTATGCTGAAAAAACAGAGCCAAAAACTTGCAAGCTGTATTTTGGCTTGAAGAAAATTCACAGGCCATAATAAAATATGAAAAAATTCTTAAAATTACTGTGAATTATGATTAATCCAGAAAAACAAATTTTATAATTTTTGGAGTTTTTATCAGGGATAAATAATTAAAAGAACAGAGCATATATGGACTAAGAAATTGCAGAAAACAAGCCCTAATCTAAGCTCTGATACCAAATGATGGGGGACTAATATGCATGCAATTCTTTTTCTATGTTTTATATGTGGGGCTTAGTGATTAATTCCCGAATTTCAGATTAAAATAAGTTGTAGGGGACTTTATATGAATTTTAGAAGATTAGCATGCAGATTAGGACTTAGAAAAGTAGAAAAGAAGAATTGCCGGGGCTGAGAAGCTTCGGTTACGGCAAGTTCTCCTACAATAAAACTACTGGAGGTAGAGGGGGTGTACTTGACAATGCCTGTGAAGATCTCAGCAAAGGGGTCTCTCGTTCCTCGACGGATGTGGCCTGGAAAACCGAGCCAAAGACCCACGGATACCCGACTTTCTGCTTGGTGATCTGATTGAGACTTGGCTGGAGTCGTTGGATTCGTAGGAACTCAGGGACCTGCAAACAACCAGTCAGGGGTTAGAAAACTCACAAAGGAACAAGAAAACAAAGGAAAAACAACAAGGGAAGGCTTCTTTTAGAGTGGGCATCCAGGGATCTGAGAGGCTTGTTGGCAGCAGGAAGACGATTGCAGCACTGGGAAGAAAAGCTCTCACAAACCCCTTTATGCACACAGCAGGGTATCACACAACTTAATAAAAGAACTCAAGGTTTTAATTCATATCAAAAAGTTGGTTTCATACAAGAGGCTAGGGTCCCTTAAATAGACCCTTAACCTTGGGCTCCAAGTAAGGGTACATTAGTCTTTACATAAGAATCATTTTCCCTCTCAAACCCTAGCTAGAAAATAAGGAAACATTAGGTAGAAAAATCTCTAAAAATTCTCTTGACTTGGCCAACACTCCAAGGATGCCTAGGGGGCATGTTGGGCTTCTAAAAGAAGCAAGAGGTCGGCCCAAAGGGGCTTGGGTGCATGGGTTTGGGCCTCTGGATGCTGGGGTGGCCTGGTAGCCAGGTAGCAGGAATATTCCCTGGTATCTTGCTTCTTAGGAGCTTGGGCTTGGCGCCTGGGCTTGATTTCTTTGGGCTAGGATGCAGATGGACCTCTAAAATCATGGATTCCTTGGTATATGAATATATTTTGGCATCTGGAAGGGAATCTGGGCATCTGGATGGCATCTGCAAGGAATCAGGGTTTTCTGAATTTTCCTCCTGGGGTCTTCAAATCTTCAAGCTGGGTTGAACTTGGGCTTTACTTCCATGTCTTCAATCTGGTTGGACTTGGTCTTCACTTGTATGATGTGGTCTTGAGTCTTCAATATGGTTGAATAGGACTCAAAAAAATGAAATTAGCTCGACATGAGCTGACTAACACTGGACTGAACTAGCTCAACATGAGCTGACTAGTACAGAACTAAAACTCGAAATACTCAAATAACAACTAAAATGGACTCAGATAGGCTAATCCCTTATTACAGATGGACTCATAAATTATTGATCAATTCATAGAGGGTTGAAAAGTCTTTATCTTATTCTGGTGCCTTTGGTGTCCCCACCATACTGCTTAATCAAAGTTTATGAGTATCATGACCTAGCCCAGGAGTCTAATTACTCGGCTAGCATGCTTGGGATAACCTTGCCCTACACTTTGAAACTTGGTAGGTTTACCGCTTAACCAAGGCTTAGGGGTATTGTGACCCAGCCCGGAAGTCTGATTGCTTGATCAGGGTGCTTAAGACAACCTCATTTAAGACTTTGGAACCTAGAATGCTTACCACTTAACTAGGACTTAAGGGTATCATGATCCAGTTTGGGAGTTTGACTCCTTGGCTAGAGTACTTAGGATAACCTTGTCCAAGACTTTGAAACCTGGGAGGCTTACTACTTAATCGAGACTTAGGGATATCATAACCTAGCCGGGAGTTTGACTACTTAACCAAGATTCCTGGGACAACCTCACCTAGGACTTTGAAACTTGGGAGGCTTACCGCTTAACTGGGACATAGAGGTATTGTGACCTAGCCTGAGAGTCTGACTACTCCTTACTTGAGATAACCTCGCTTAGGGTGCCTGGAGACATTGCTTAGCCAGGAATCATGGATATCGAGACCCAACTTGGGTGTTTGATTGCTTAACCAAGGCTTTTAGAAAAAGGAGCGTTGGAACCCTACCTGGGATAGCCTCGTCCAGGATTTTTAGAATAAGGAGTGTGGTAACCTTGCCTTGGACAGCCTCATCCAAGATTTTTAGGAGATGACCTCAGCATTCGCCCTTCACTAGACAATCTCCTTAGAAGCAAGAAAGGAGGTTTTTCATTAAAGAAATCAAGTACATACATCTTATTGGTAATATGGCTAGAGATTGTTAGAATTCCAGGTGTGAGCAATGAGGACACAGTTTAGCTACTCCAATCGATAGGTCTCAAGTCAGACCACTCTGGTAATGTGGTAGGGTCCTTTCTAGTTTGGAAAGAGTTTCCCATACTTAGTTGATTGACTGATAGCTACCTTTTGAAGGATAAGATCTCCTAGTCAGAATTGCTTCACCTTCATATGAGCATTGAAGTAACAAGCCATGCATCACTGGTACATAACCATTTGGACTCAGGTTTTATCTCGGACCTCCTTTAAGAGATCAAGATTCACCCTTAAATCTTCTGAGTCATGCTACTCGTCGAAAGCTTCAACTCAAGGTGATGGCAGGCCCACTTTCAGAGGGATAACAACCTCTATTCCTAAGGTGAGGCTGAACAGTGTCTTGCCCGTTGAAAGTCGGTGAGTAGTGTGGTAAGCCTAGAGGATGCTATATAGTTCATCTACTCAGAATCCTCTGACCTTATCTAATTGGTACTTCAAACCTTGAAGAATCATCTGGTTAATGACTTCAGCTTTTCCATTTGTCTGTGGATGTTCAATTGAAGTGAACCGATGGTTGATTCACGAATCCTCGTAGAACTAATTGGAGGATGTATTATCAAATTGTTTGCCATTGTCATTGATGATGATGTGAGAAAGTCTGAAGTAGCAAATGAGCGATCTCTAGATAAACTTCTAGGCCTCTTGCTTTGTGATATGGGCTATAAGTTTTGCCTCGACCAACTTGATGAAGTAGTCAATTGCTATGATCATAAACTTCTTTTGCCCGATGCCTAGTGGTAAAGGACCAAGGAAGTCTATCTCCCATTAAGCAACGAGCCATGAGGAGCTTAGGAAGCTAAGAAGTACTCTAGCTAGTGCTAGATGTTGCCATGTCTCTGGCAATGATTATAGCACCAAATATACTCATAGTGTCCTTGAGAATGCTCAACCAATAGTATCTTTATCTCATGATCTTGTGGGCTAAGGCATGGCATCCTACATGGCTACCGCAAATCTTTTTGTGAACCTCCCGAAGGGTGAAGTCCGCTTCTAAGGAAAGGAGGCAATGAAGTAGTATTATCGAGTAAGCTCACTTATAGAGCTTCCCATCAAGTACCATGAACAAGATAGACCAATACTTGAGCTTTTACACCTCAGCCTTATCCACTAGTAGCGTTCCCTCCTGTAGGTACCAGATTAGGGGGTCCATCCAGCAAGGCTCACTACTTGCCTATAGGACCAGGATTGGCTCCTCCTCGATATTGTGCTCCTTAAGGTTCTCCAAGTAGGCAATCTTTGCAATGACCATGTTAGATATAGGCCCTAGAAGCTAGTCTGGCTGACATATTTTTATTTCTAGGATATAAAATTATATTTGATATTTAAAATTGGATAATTTTTCTATACATGATGTGTCTATGTATCATTCAAGAAATTAATGGATAATGACATATATCCTTAAGAGTTGAGAATTTAGGACATGTGTCATTATAGATTTATTTTTTAAATGCTCTAGCTTATAGAATATCATGAAGATGGTGATTAATTCAGTTTGATCGGTGCATGGATCACTTCCCTTTGGATAGATGAGTCTTAAGTTTATAGTGTGAGGATACTAGAGCGAGAGTGTTGGTGGTTGTTAAAGAATAATGGTGTTGAGTGTGATCATTATAAGAAGTCACATGGATATCTATTCATTTGTCAGTGACTTTCTCGATATTGTAGTTGTGTGAGTGGTTCTTTGACCTGTTGTATCTTGGCCACTCATAGTTTGATTGCTATAGTTTGATAATACAAAATATTGATCCTAGATATTTGTACCCTTATGATGTTTGTTAGTTACAATAGGTTCACTATAGGAGTGGGACTGCACTTTAGGAGATTTTTTGACCTTGGTAATTAAGGTACAGTCCTATACAATTTAAAAAGCTAAGTCCTTAAGATCGTGGCTACGATAATGTGAATGATAGGAAATAGTTTCCATAAGTTTTCAAATTTTGGACTTGAGCTGATTGAATTATGCATATCACAGATACTTAGAATTTGGCGAGTTTCCATGACCTATCATTTTTTAGGACTCTCAATAGAAGAACTCAATCATATGTTACTACACTTAGAAGTTTATCCTTTTATTTTGCTGGGTTGCCACTATATGCTGGTAGGCATCACTGGTGGATTGTGAGAACCCACTAAGATTATTTCGAATCAATGATCTTTGATGGGATGAGCTGGAGTTATTTTGGTCCATCAAAAGAGTTCGATAATACTACGATGGAGATCATGGTATGTCTCACTACCAAACAAAATAAAACTTAAAGGTCACATATAATAGGAGCTTGACCTGATCACATGGTTGGATCAAAATATGTAAGAATTATATACTTAGAAACTCTAAATTTATAAGGGTTACCAAGTTAGAACCTACTAATTTTAGACCTACTATTTTTGGCATTACTATTTTTAGCACCTACTAATTTTGGCACCTGCTAATATTAGCACAAGGAACATCATTGCAATAGTTGCAATGCAATTGGGCTAATTAGATTTAATAATTCAAGTTAGATTTGAATTCTAACTCTAATTGGATTGAGATTGATAGCCTTTCAAATTTAGCTTGACCTAATTTGAACTAGAAAGCCAGAGTCCCAATCTAGTGGGACTCTCTCACCTCTCTACCTCATTTCAAGTTGAGTTGAGAAGAGGGGATGCTAATGTAGCATGCCACTTTTCTTAATGCATGTGAGGAGAAGAGAGACGCCAATAGTTGGCATCTCTCCTTCTCACTTGGGACTCTCTCTCTTTTGGATAAAGTCTATCCTAACTAAATATTCTAATATGACTAGAGTTTCATTTAGGATTAAATTTTATCAACTTTGGGTGTGGAATATTTTGTGTGACAAATTTTTTTAGAATAAAGGAAGAGCACTACATTTGATCTCACGCAAACATTCTTTCTTTTGTTCCCTTTCATACTTTGGATAGGATTCAAAGTTGATAAGATAAGATAAGATCTTATCTAATAGAGTTGATAAGATAAGATAAGATCTTATCTAATAGGAGAATAGGGATGGACTCTTGGGAGGAGTATTTGGTGTAGAATCTTATAAGGCATGGACTTAATTTGTGCGACAAAAATAAGTCAAGAGGATGTTAGCACTAGTTGAAGATATAAGATTTCTTTCTATGCAAAAATCCTCTCTAGCACCCTCCTCTTTTCTTCCTTGATACCACATGTCCAAGAACCTAAAAAGAGAGAGAAATTATAGAGAAAAAATAGTAAAGAAAAAAAGGGAAGAAAATGTTTCTTCCTTGTAGGCTTCCTATCTTCCTTGTTCCAGCACGAAGTGTTCATGCAAAGGTTTTTCTAGGAACTTCTTCTTCTAAAAGAAATTTAGATGTAGCAATCAAAGTGAGGCCTATAAGGTACTAGCCTCTGAGGGCCTTGGTACTTTGATCAAGAATCTCCATATGGATACCAGTGAGGCCAGGCACATGCACGGCTCTAGCAAAACCTGGGATATCTATCAGATCTGATCTGATGATGAAGATGGAGTAGCATAGCAAGTAACTAGATCTAATCTACTTGAAATTTTATTTTTAGATATAATTTTTGTTCATAACATGGATCTATTATGCATGCGAGATTAGGTTTTATATTCTACTATAATATTTATTTTAAATAAAATTTTTAAATCTATGCATGCTACCCTGGGATCATGAGACGATTCCTTCAAGTGTTATCGAGCTACTATTCATGAACAAATTTTAGATATGAAAATCAAATCTAAAATTTTGATTTTTGATATGAGAAATCAGATCATCAAAGGTGTTTCATATCTAAAATTAGATCTGAAAATTGGAATTTAAGATATGAGAGATCGGAAGTTTTGGTTGAGAACCAAAATTTCACGTTTGATATTTCTACCATTTAGAACCGCACTAGATCTGAAATTTTAGTCAAATTGATCAAAAAATCAGATCCCAAAAATTTGATGTTTGGATAAGGAAGTTATGGTTCATGTTGATTTCATTGATCTTAAAAATTATTTCTAGATTTAATGTTATGAATTTTGAATGCATGAGTACTAAAATTTCTAGATCTAAGATTTTCATATCTTTATATTTTTCATGAGATGATTAAACCTAATTATTTAGATTAAAAATTAGTTTTGACATCACACATAATAAGAGCTTGACCTGATCATGTGATTGGATCAAAATATGTAAAAGTTACATATTTATAAACTCCAAATTTATAAGGATTACAAATTTAAGAACTGCTAATTTTGGCACATGCTATTTTTGGTACCAGCTATTTTTGGCATAAGTTAATTTTAGCACCTACTAATTAGTACCACAAGGGCAAGAGTTGAAATACAATTGGGCTAATTGGATTTATAAATTCAAGTTAGACTTGAATCTAACCCTAATTAATTAGGATTAATAGCCTTTCAAATTCAGCTCAAATTGGGTTCGAATCGGATTCCAAATTGTCTCAATTTAAGCTAGGAAGCCAGAGTCCCTGACTACTAGGATCTCTCACCTCTTTACCTCATTTCAAGTTGAGTTGAGAAGAAGGAATGCTAATGTAGCACCCCTCTTTTCTTGATGTATGTGAAGAGAAGAGAGATGCTAATAGTTGGCACCTCTTCTTCTCATCTAGGACGGACTCTCTTGCTTTTGGATAAAGTCTATCCTAACTAAATATTATAATATGATTAGAGTTTCATTTAGGATTAAATTTTATCAACTTTGGGCATGGAATATTCTGTGCAACAAAATTTTTCAAAAGAAAGGAAGACATTCTTTCTTTCATTCCCTTTCATACTTTGGATATGATTCAAAGTTGATATGACAAGATAATATCTTATCTAATAGAGTTGATAAGATAAGATAAGATAAGATCTTATCCAATAGAAAGATAGGAATGGACTCATGGGAGGAGTATTTGGCATGGAATCTTATGAGGCATGGACTTAATTTGTGTGATAAAAAATAAGTCAAGAGGATGTTAGCACTAGTTGAAGATATAAGATTTCTTTCTATGTAAAAAATAGCACCCTCCTACTTTCTTCCTTGATACCACACATCCAAGAATCTAAAAAGAGAGAGAAATTAGAGAGAAGAATTAGTGAGAAAATAGTGAAGAAAAGCTTTCTTCCTTGTAGGCTTCCTATCTCCCTTGTTCTAGCATGAAGTGTTCATGCTAAAGTTTTTATAGGGGCTTCTTCTAGAAGAAGTTTAGATCCAGCAATCAAAGCAAGGCCTGCAAGGTGCTAGCATTCCAATGGCCTCGACACTTCAATCAGGCATCTCCATGTGAATATCAGTAGAGGCCGGGCTCATGTGCATCTCTAGTAAAACCCGGACATCCATCAGATCAGATCTGATAATTAAGATGGAGTAGTGCAGTAGGTAAGTAGATCTAATCTACTTGAGATTTTATTTTTAGATCTATTTTTTGTTCATGACATGGATCTATTATGCATGCTAGATTAGGTGTTTTATATTCCATTGCAATATTTATTTTAAAATAAAATTTTGAAACCAATGCATGCTACCTTGGGATCATGGACAATTCCTTCAGTTTGCATATTCGGAGGTCGCCAGCCTTGACAGCAGGTTTGCTTGGGTGCTCTCTATCAGGAGGATTTGCATAATCTCAAAGGAAAGGAAAGATAAAGTGATCTCTCTTACCCATTTGGGACACTTCTCCATGGTAGGGGCTACGGTGTCGAACTATCCACGAACCTGTCCCATGATCAGTTGGGAATCATTAAAGCATTAAAGGCTCTAAGATGCTAAACCCCAAGCTTGCGGGTGAGTCTCAATCCTATAAGGAGGGCTTCATATTTCCAGCTTAGTGATGACTCCCTCTAGGCTAGAAAGGATCATCCCAGCCCCAGATCCTCCAGCATTGAAAGTACCATCAACATGGAGAGTCCAAGGCTCACCTACTAACTTTGACCTTGGCTCCACTAACTCTGATCCAGTCTCCACCCTGATGGGAACGATGCACTCCATGAGGAAGTCTGCCAAAACCTTGGCCTTGCTTGAGGGGCAAGGCTAGTAATGGATGTTAAACATGCCCAACTCCATGCCCACTTAGCGATCCTCCCAGAGGCATTGATCTTTTGCAAAATCTACTGTAAGGGCTAATAGAACAGGACCTTTATGGAATGTGCTTGGAATTAGGGGCAAAGGCATCTCACCGAGGTTAGAAGGGCAAAGGTGACCCACTCTACCTTTAAGCACTGGATCTCTGCATCCTTGAGAATCTAGCTGATGTAGTAAATTGGTTTCAACACTTCATCCTCCTCTCAGACAAGCACAAAACTCACGGCCATGGGGGAGATAGCCAAATAAAGATAGCATTTCCCCTATGACCAACTTTATGAGAAGTGGTGTGGTGGCAAGGTAGGTCTTGAGCTGGTTGAAGCAAGTTTAGCACTCCTCCAAACATTGGAGATCCTTGATCTATCTCAAGACTTTGAAGAAGTGCAGGCACATGTTGCCGAACCTCGTGATGAATCGACTCAGTACAGTGACCCATCCTATAAGATGCTATGAAACCTCCTTTTGATTCTTGGGTGGTGTCATCTCCAGAATCGCCTGGAGCTTCTCGAGGTTTACCATGATTTCAAGATTTGTAGGAACTTCCTGAAAGAGACTCCAAACATGCACTTATTAGAGTTGAGCTGCATATGGTATTTCCATAGCATCTGGAAGGTCTCCTCCAGGTTTGCCACATGATGTCCTTCCTTGCAGCTCTTCACCAGCATACCATCAATATAGACTTCCACATTATGTCCAATTTGGTCACTGAAGACTTTATTGACAAGTCGCTAGTAGGTGGCTCCAGCATTCTTCAAGCTGAAAGGCATGACTCTGTAGCAGTATAACCCTTGATCGATGATGAATGCCATCTTCTCCTCATCCTCAAGTACAATCCAAATATGGTTATACCCAAAGAAGGTATCCATGAAGCTGAGGTCTCATGCCTAGAGGTTGAGTCCACAAGCTGATCAATCCTAGGCAAAGGGAAATAATCCTTCAGGCAGGCCCTATTCAAGTTGATCAAGTCAATGCATGCTCGCCACTTGCCATTGGCCTTCTTCACTAGGACTACATTGGTGAGATAGTCATGGTATTGGACCTTACGAATGAATCCAGCCTCCAGTAGCTTCTCTACCTCCTATTTGATAGCATGTTGGTGCTCAGTTCTTCTTCCAATGTCTCTTCTTGCCATAGAAGAAACAGGATCTATCATTTGAAGGCCTCTTTGCCTTCTTCCTCTTTTTGATGCTCTTTTTCAGGTTCAGCTTTTGTTTAATACCCTTCTTCAGTACCCCTTTCTTCTTACCATCAACTAGAAGAAGATGATGAGCCTTATCACCTTTAAAGTGGCTCTCAACTGTCTTAAGCATGTTAAGCAGCTCTAGTAATGAAAGGTTCAGTTTGTTTATGTGGTAGTTTATGATAAACTGAGAGAAGGAATCTATGAGTGATTGTAGGATCAAATCCTCATTGAGCTCCCCATCCATGACAAAGCCTAATTGACCTAATCGAGTGATTAAGTCAATCATCTTGAGAACATGGAAAAGTATGGGCGAGCCCTCACTCATACATGCCCGGAATAATAGCTTTGATATTTTATATCTAGCAGTCCTACTATGCTCTCTGTACAGCTTTTTGAGATTGAGTAGTATGGGCTGAAGTTCCATATCTTCATGTTGCCTCTGTAGCTCATTGCTCATCGAGGCTAACATGATGCACTTAATAGTCAAGCTGTCATTCTGCCACATTCTATAAGTGACCTTTTCCTCCTCTATCGCATCATGTCCGATCAGATCTGGATCCAAAGAATCAAGGATGTAAGATACTTTTTTCTAAGCAAGTACTATTCTCAGGTTCCTCAACCAGTCCATATAGTTTGGTCTGGTTAGTTTATTGGCATCTAATATGCCCTGTAGTGAAAGAGTAGAAGTCATTAATTTAAAACTACAATCAAATAAGAACAATATATAAGCAAACCACTCATTTGATAACCACAATTAGGTAAGGACTTTAAATCTAATTATGTCTTCCACTAATTTCTACGAATACCATAACCCTCTACTATGGTAAATGAGAAACTAATATCCAGTTTCTTTAGTGGGGTTGAGATCCCAATTCCTTATAAATGCTTTGTATTTGCACAACAAACATTTATAAGTTCAAGGATAAGAAATTACTTTTCCAATTGCATCCCTTACAATTCTTAACATAACACTTGCCTCTAAGACACTTATAGCCTTGTATTTGCACAACAAACCAAAATATCTTAGTTTAGTCTGATCCTTCATTTTATATAGTCATGATTGAATAATGTCATCCTTGAGTTTGCTCAACAAAGTAACATTATCAAACATACTATAAAGCAAAAAATGCACCATGTCAAATTATATATCAAATCCTAATAGTAAACCTTGAGTTTGCATAACAAACATACTATAGGTTTGATACAAATTTGGCTTAGCATAAAGAAAGGCAATTTGTAGTGTGCATAATCAATTAGCATTTCTAATTTAAGGTCTATATATGACCAAATTAGCTAGGTAAGTGAAAGAGATGAGGGGGACACCCGTTGATTTCCTTAGATACCAAATGAATTGGTCAAGTCAGATAACGAAACCAACTAAAAACCTCATTTCCTTTACCTTCCCAAAACCACTTGCCTAATCACCAATCAGCTAATCAAATCCTAATAGGATTTGCTTCATGATTAACTTACACTACAGCAAAATAGAATATTTAAGAGTGCTTTGATGGCCTCAACACATCCTAATTAACCATGCCAGCATGACACACATTCCATCAAATAAGCATATTAATCCTAATATGCATAACCATAGCATGATTCAAACAATAATCCATTCACTTTACTTGTTCATGGGATAAGGTCACAGCGGCACCCCAACATGCAATAGGAGACCCCATTGAATAGGATGAGAGGGCTTTTAAACCCTACTTAGCTCCTATGACTGGATGGCTATGGTGATTAAGCCAATCCGAAGTAGTTACCAGGAACATAACATATCACATATATAATATGAACTAGTCATACAAAAGTCATAGCAAAGCAAGCAATTAACACTAAGATGGCCCCTAATTACATGCATCAAGATGGCTCTGATACCACTATTAGGTTCTTGGCAGGCACAGCGAAAGGCTGGGTTTCAAAATTTTTATTATTGAAATCCTAATCGGTCGGAACCTTAAACTCTAGGACCACTTGACAATAACAACTAATAAATCATAACTTTAGGTTATAGAGGAATACCTGGAGTGCTATACTCCTTAATTTCTACAAGGCACAGAAGTGTATGCCCTCCAAAGGTGATCCACATGAACCACACCAAGGAAGCAGTCCCACCAAGCTTATTTATTTTACTAGGACTGTTCCCAGCAGTCTTTCTTCCTTTTTCTTTGCTGAATCTCCTACCCTCCTATAGGGCACTCAGAGATCTCTTTGAATTCTCTCTCAAAATTTGATTATCCATCCTATATCTCTTTCTAGGCTCTTGTCTTATAATAACAGGTCTTGTCTTAGAAGGACAAGTCTTATCTTAAAAGGATAAGCCTTGTCTTAAAAGGAAGAGAAAATAGAAAGTACCTCTTTTCAAATTATTTTTGGATTAATCTGGCATTAGATTACCGATACCTATTTATAAAGAGAGGGGGAACCTGATAAGTCCTTTTTTCATTCCTTGATAAGACCCTTCAAGAAGAAGGAGTCTCTTGGGTAAAAAGGCTTATCATGATATATCATTTCATGTGCCAAGAGACATATAAGTGTCTGTTTATTTTTCTAGCCATTTTCCCCACTTGTCATGTGTCAAGTTACTGGTCAAATAAAGGCTAAGAGGCATGGGATCCTAAGAGGTGTATCGGAGAAAATATAAGCCTTCAAATAGAAGGACTCCTGCATTTTAAATCTACACCAAAATGAAGGGACGCATCCCTTCATTGTGCCCGCCACAATTCCATGCCAATTCCTTCTTTTGACCGGTCAACACCCATCCAATTGGGCATGGAGATAAGGGAGAGGGTCCTTGAGCTTATCTAGTATTTGTGATTAAGTGGCAGAAGAACTCTTGGTCCTTCTGCACATCTTATTCTTGGTACATGCCAATATGGCACCAAGAGTCCTTTCCTACTTGGACTCTATCATAAATCAAAGATAAAACTTCAAATAATTTTAGATAAATACTGATTAAGGATGCCCCAATTAGGACTCAACCTAATTTAAGTTCTACTTAAATTGGTTAGCCCAAATAGCAAGCTAATTGACCCAATCCAATTAGGTTAGGAGTTGGGCTAGCCAACATATGCTAGTATATTAATTAACTAGCCAATTAGGATCCCATGACCCTAATTAAAACCTAATCAACTTCCTAGGCCAATTCCCTAACATGTGTGACCCTTTGGATTCCTCATCCAGCCAGTAGTAGGTCTAGGTCCAAGCTGTTTCGATCCAATCAAAATTGATTGACCTAATTAGGTCAAATCGAGCTGATCCAAGTTGCTAATTGGAACCAATTTCTAAATTGACTCATGAATCCATATAATTTGATTCATAAAAATCTACAATACATGATTGATATCTAGCAACATGTCATGCCTACCAGAAAGATAAGAAATTTGATATAAATTACTAAAATACCTTTCAATAGAAAGTTACTGTGAATTTAATCCTTCGATCTTTATCCCGATTAAGTGATGGGCATGGATAAATGTCAAACCATAAATCTTAATTCTTTTAAAATCTCAATTCGATAATGAAGCTTCGATCGATGAAAGATTAGAAATCCTATCTAATCTCATCCTGCTTTGATCAAAAACTTCCTAAGTCAACAATCAAAGAGATTACATTGGATAAGTCTTTCTCTTACTAGGAGTGATCAATTCCTTGTTGACCTACTCATTACCTTCAGACATAATCTACCATATCCAGAAGCACCCCGTACATGACTTAATTGTCATAAATGAGTATGCACCAAAACATGGATTCATGTGCACAAGATACTATGGTAGTCTTAGGTCTAAGGATCATATGCATAACTCCCACTAAGAGAATATTCTTTTTGATAAGTAAGACTTCCATTAGATGTTCACTTGTCAGATCAATTCAGTGAACTCATAACCTAATGAGCACCCACATCCTGGTATTAATGTCACTACACAAGTGGTCATGAGACCAATCACCCTCTCCAGCAAGCATAAATAGGATGTGCTAGTCTATCTGAATTCATCGATCCCTGAATCGATGATCCTACAATTAGAAATATTCTAGATTAGGATTTATAGGAATTTAGGTCTCACCATTATGATCTCCATCATAATCCTAATTTCATTGCCCTAACCTATGGGGTTCATCATAATCTTGTTGTAACTAAAACACAACACACAACATATGATGAATTAAGAAATTGCCTTAATTAATATCAATCTTGAGTTGAGAGAATACAAAAATGCTACTGATACAATAACTGTTATTGGCTTTCAGGGTATAATTCTTTCAATCTTCTACTTACACTAAAGCCAATCGCCGTTGTATTTAATACCCATACAATCTAGATGGTGATCTAACTACTGTAGAGGAAGTGCCTTAGTGAATGGGTATGCTATATTGTTCTTTGTATCTACTTGTTCGACCACCACATCATTTCTTTTAATAATTTCTCGAACCAGGTGGAAGCATCTCATGATGTGCTTGAACTTATGGTAAGACCTTGATTCCTTTGCTTGTGCAACAACTCTTCTTTTATCACAATATAATGTAACTGGTTGCTGTACAGCAGGAACCACGCCCAATTTTGTGATGAACTTCTTCATCCTAATAGCTTCCTTAGTGGCTCACTAGCAGCTATGTACTCTGCCTTAGTGATTGAGTTAGCTATAGTTGGTTGCTTGGTACTCTTCCAACTCACTACTCCTTCATTCAGAGTGAAGACATACCCTGATATAGATTTACTAGCATCTGGATCAGATTGGAAACTAGAATCTATATGGCCTTCTAGTTTCAACTCTGATCCACCATATATTAGAAAATATCTTTAGTCCTTCTCAGGTACTTAAGAATGTTTTTCATACCTTTTCAATGATCCTCCCCTAGATCATCCTGGAACATACTTACTATGCCTAAGGCATAAGCAACATCAGGCCTGGTACATAGCATTGCATACATAATTGATCCTACAATCGAAGCATAAGGAATCAAACTCATCCTTTCTCTCTCTTCTGGTGTCTTAGGAGATGTCTTCTTGGAGAGATGTATGCCTTGACTCATGGGTAAGTAACCTCGCTTACTTCCCTCCATATTGAATCTCTTCAATATTAAGTCTATGTTCCTAGATTGGGATAACCCTAGCATCCTTTTATATTTATCTCTATAGATCTTTATTCCTAGAATATAGGATACTTCTCCCAAATCCTTCATGGAAAATCATTTTGATAGCCATGTTTTAACTGACTGCATCATTGGAATATCATTTCCAGTGATAAGTATGTCATCGACATACAAGACCAAGAAGATAATGGCACTCCCACTTGTCTTCTTATACATACATAGCTCATCCATATTCTTGATGAAACCAAATTCCTAAATAGTTTCATTGAAACGAATGTTCCAACTCCTTAATGCTTGCTTTAATCCATAAATGGATTTCCTGAGCTTGCATACTTGGTTTGATCTCTTACTTGAGACAAAACCCTTTGGCTATGACATATAAACTTCTTCCTCAAGATTTTCATTAAGGAATGCTATCTTAACATCCATCTGCTGATCTCATAATCATAGTATACAACAATGGCAAGCATATATCTAATGGACTTGAGCATGGCAACTGGCAAAAAAGTTTTATCATAGTTAATACCATGCTTTTGTTTGAAACATTTCGCAACCAACCTAGCCTTGTAGGTTTCTATTTGCCCATCTACTTCAATCTTCCTCTTGAAGATCCATCCGCACCCTATTGGGACAACTTCCTCAGGTGGGTCAACCAAGGTCCAAGCTGGTTGTTATACATGGAGTCCATTTCAAATTTCATGGCACTGAGCCATTTGTTAGAGTCCTTACTCATGACTACTTCTGTATAGGTCAATGGATCATCATCTTCAATGATGCAAGTTTCATTATTATTTCTAATCATAAAATTATATCTTAGAGGTTCATCTCACACTCTCTCTGACCTACAGATTAGAGGTGTGTGTTGTAGTTGTACTTGATCAACTAGTACTTCTGGTTAAGGAACTTGAGTTTGTTTATTTTGAACTTCACTCAATTCAATTATTCTCTCATTACCTTCTTCTTGAATAAATTCTTTTTCCAAGAAAATGGCATGTCTACTAACAAAAACCTTTTGTTCAGTAGGATGATAAAATAGATATCCAATACCCTCTTGAGAATAACCAACAAACCTACATTTCTCAACCCTAGCACTTAGCTTATATCCAAATTTCCTTTTAATATAAGCTGGACAACCCCAAGTCTTAAGATATTTAAGACTTGGTTTCTTGCCATTCCATAATGCATATAGAGTGCTAGAAACTGATTTTGATGGTTCCTTATTTAACACATATGCAACAGTTTCTAAGGCATATCCTTGAAAGATATTGGAAGATCTGTGAAGCACATCATGGACCTTACCATGTCTAATAAGGTACGATTCCTTTTTTCTACTACACCATTTAATTATGGTGTATATGGAAGAGTCCATTCAAAGAGAATACCATTTTTCTTAAGATGATTAAGAAATTCACTAGATAAGTATTCTCCTCCTCGATTAGATCGAAGGACCTAATACTTTTTCTAATTTATTTCTCAACCATATTTTGATACTCTTTAAATTTATCAAAGACTTCGAATTTATGTTTCATGAGATACACATATCCGAATCTAGATAAATCATCAATAAATGTAATGAAATAAGGGTATCCTCCTCTAACCTGAGTTGATATAGGTCCACATACATCTGAATGTATTAACCCTAACAACTCAGTTGCCCTTTTTCCATGTCCAGTGAATAGAGACTTGGTCATTTTATCCATGAGGCAAAATTCACAAGTTCCTAATGATTTATAATCATAAGTGATGTGGTAGACCATTGACGTGGAGGCATTCGATGTGGCAAAACCACTGACATGGAGTCCACATCAGGCATAGATTGGCATTTGAGGTGGCATATCGAGCTCCCAGCCAAGGTCGAGCTCCCAACTGAGGTCGAGCTCCCATCCGTGGTGAGCTCCTAATTAAGGTCGAGCTCCCATCCGAGGTGAGCTCCCATCCAAGATAAGCTCCCAGTCAAGGTTGAGCTCCTAATCAAGTCGAGCTCCCATCCGAGGTGAGCTCCTAGATGAGGTCGAGCTCCTGTCTGAGGTGAGCTCCCAACCAACGTCGAGCTCCTATTCGAGGTAAGCTCCCAATCAAGGTTAAGCTCATAACTGAGGTTGAGCTCCTGTCTGAGGTAAGCTCCCAGCCAAGGTCAAGCTCCTAACTGAGGTCAAGCTCCCGTTTGAGGTGAGCTCCTAGTCGAGATTGAGCTCCCATCTGAGGTATGCTCTCAGTCAAGGTTGAGCTCCTAATCGAGGTCGAGCTTCCATCCAAGGTGAGCTCCCAATCGAGGTTGAGCTCCCATCTGAGTGAACTCTCATCCGAGGAGTGCTCCCAGCTAGGCCACGTGTCAAAGGTGACAAGGACCCAAATGGTCAAAGTGACAGAACTGATATGGGGGAAGAAAGGCAAGCCCCCTCAAGGGATGGCTACCAGAAAGGGCTCCGATGGTGACCCCAGCACACAACATTACCACCCTCTCTAAACCCTCCACAGCTCTCGATGAGTTGCATCCCCTTCAACGAAGGTGCTTCACGGCGCTCCAGGCCCTGTAGCACGCCGTCTGCACCCATTACAAGGGTGTGCCCCATCAGGGCTCCAAGCCCTGTACTATGTCGTTTGCACCCACTACAAGGATATGCTTCACTGGAGCTCTAGGTCTTGTAGCACGTCGTCTACACCCACTATAAGGGTATGCCCCACTGGGGCTCCAGGCCTTATGCCACGCCATCTGCACCAACTATAAGGGTGTGCTCCATCGGAGCTCCAGGCCCTGTAGCATGCCATCTGCACCCACTACAAGGTGTACTCCATCAAGGCTCCAGACCCTGTAGCACACTGCCTGCACCCCTTGAAAAGAGTGCTTCATCAGGGATCCAAATGCTGTAGCACTCTATTCACACTTCCCGCTAGGGCAGTGCTCCCCTAAGCACCTTAGCTTGGCAGCACGACACCTGCACCTTCCACAAAAAGTGCCCAATCAAGGTGCCCAACCTCGTGGCATGCCACTCGCACTTATCGTAGTGGGTCACCCCGCTAAGGGTACAGACCCTACGGTATGCCACCTGCACCTATGGCACAGCCTCCCTCCGAGAACCCCAGATCTTGTCCCACATGGCTCTAGGAACGAGGCAATCATGGCAGAAGGAAACCCTCAGGGAAGGGGGACGAGGGGGCGAAGAGGCCCGAGGCTTGAGGGGACAGAACTAACTGCTATAAGATAGAGCAGGAACCTCTAGTGAAGGTAAGCAAGCAAGGGTAAGGGCAGGACAAGCACCAAAAGACTCCCCCAGTCAACTACATTTCTAACCCTCATATCTTTTAAACCCTTTGGATGCGGAGGCCTCCTGGAGCCCCGCTAAGGAGGATATGTTTTCCTAGATCGCTCTATTAACTTGACCATCGGAATGTCCTTGCCGGGATCCCCGACCCGGGTCCCCTCTTTTTTATAAGGGTAACCGACTGATCAAGAATAGTGATGACATGATGGAAACCATAGCCCTCATGCGAGAGTTCTACTCTAACCAAACCCCTTCTGAGCTTCAAGCCACGACGATCCAGGCGGCAATAATAAGGGCCAAAGAAATCATCTTGTATAACTTGTTAATCCTTGAATCACTTATATGACCTAATTGGCAATGCCAAAGGAATGTTTCATTGGTATCATCTCTCTTTTTTTTTTATTTTCTACAAGCAATACTTCATCATTAAGTGATAGAATTAAAAGACCATTCACAAATTTGCCTATTCCAAAATAGTCATTAGAATGAAAAATGAAGCAACCATTTCTCTCAACTTTTATTTTATAATCCTATCTTAATAACAAAGATACAGAAATAATATTTCTAACAACATTTGGAATGTAATAACAATCTTTTAATTCCAATATATTGCCGGAAGGCAACAATAACATGTAGGTTCTAATAGCTTTAGCATGAATGGCCTCTCCACTCGTGCCATAAAACTTGAAGTCATTTTTCTTCAAACTTCTAGGTTTTTGTAACCCCGACAATGACTTGCTGATACGAGACCCACATGCAATATCCAACATCCATGAATTAGAATTTGAAGAACTCAATGATAAGTTTAAGAAAAAAACAAATTTCTTGATACTTTACTTGCATCTTGCTTCAAACTTGCAAGGTACGACTTGTAATTCTTCTTCCAATGTCCCTTCTTGTCATAGAAGAAATAAGATCCACCATTTGAAGGCCCTTTTACCTTCTTTCTCTTTTTGATGCTCTTTTTCGGGTTCATCTTTTGCTTTATTCCATTCTTCATTACCCCTTTATTCTTTCTATTAACTAGAAGAAGATGATGAGCTTTATCACCTTTGAAGTGGCTCTCAGCTATCTTAAGCATGTTAAGCAGCTCTGGTAATGAAAAGTTTAGTTTGTTCATATGGTAGTTCATGACAAACTGAGAGAAGGAATCTATGAGTGATTGCATGATTAAATCCTGATTGAGCTCCCGATCCATGACAATGCCTAATTGACCTAATCGGGTGATAAAGTCAATCATCTTGAGAACATGGATCTATACGGATGAGCCCTCACTCATACGTTCCCGGAACAACTACTTTGATATTCATATCTAGCAGTCCTATTATGCTCTCCATATAACTCTTTGAGATTGAGCAATATGGACTGAGATTCCATATCTTCATCTTGTCTCTATAGCTCATTTCTCATTGAGGCTAACATAATGCACTTGACAGTTAAGCTATCATTCTGCCACATTCTATAAGTAGCCTTTTACTCCTCTATCGCATCATCTCTGATCGAATTTGGATCCGGAGAATCGAGGATGTAGAATACTTTTTATCTGAGCAAGTACTATTCTCAGGTTCCTTAATCAGTCCACATAGTTTGGTTCGGTTAGTTTATTGGCATCTAATATGTCCCATAATGAAAGAGTAGAAGCCATTAATTCAAAACTACAATTAAACAAGAATAATACATAAGTAGACCACTCAAGATGATAACCACAATTAGAAAAGGACTTTAAATCTAATTATGTCTTCCACTATTTTCTATGATACCATAACCCTCTACTATGGTAAACGAGAAACCAATATTTGAATTCTTAGTAGGTTGAGATCCCAATTCCTTATAAATGCCTTATGTTTGCATAACAAATATTTATAGTTCAAGGATAGAAAATCTCTTTTCTAATTGCATCCCTTGCAATTCTCAATATAACACTTGTCTCTAAGATACATATAGCCTTGTATTTGCACAACAAACCATAATGTCTTAGTTTAGTCTGACCTTTCATTTTATATAATCATGATTCAATAATGTCACCCTTGAGTTTGCTCAATAAAGTAACATTATCAAACATACTATAAAGCATAAAATGCACCATGTCAAATTATATATCAAATCCTAATAATAAGCCTTGAGTTTGCTCAATAAACCTACTATAGTTTGGATATAAATTTGGCTTGGCATGAAGGAAGGCAATTTGTAGTGTGCTTAATCAATTAGCATTTCCAATTTAAGGTCTAGACATGACCAAATTGGCCAGGCCAGTGAAAGAGATGAGAGGGTCTCCCCATTGCTTTTCTTAGATACCAAATGAATTGGCCAGGTCAGACAATGGAATCAATTAAAAATTTCATTTCCTTAACCTTTCCAGATCCACTTGCCTAGTCACCAATTAGCTAATCAAACCCTAATCAAATTTGCTTCATGATTAACTTACACTACAACAAAATATAGTTTTTTATGAGGGCTTTGATAGTCCCAAACACATCCTAATTAACCATGCCAGCATGACACATATTCCATCAAATAGGCATATTAACCCTAATATGCATAACCATAGCATGATTCAAACAATAATCCATTTACCTTATTCATAGGATAAGGCCACAGCAGCACCCCAACACGCCATAGGAGACTCCATTGAATGGAAAGAGAGAGCCTTTAAATCCTACTTAGCTCCTATGACTGGATGGCCATGGTGACTAACCCAATCTGAAATAGTTACTAGGAACGAAATATATCACATATATAATATGAACTACTCATGCAAGAGTCATAGCAATGCAAGCAATTAACACTAATATAACCACTAATTGCATGCATCAAGATGGCTCTGATAACAATATTGGATTCTTGGCAGGCATAGCAGAAGGCTGGGTTTCAAAATTTTCATTATTAAAACCTTAATTAGCCAGAACCCTAAACCCTAGGACCACTTGACCATAACAACTAATAAATCATAACTTTAGGATTATAGAGGAATACTTGGAGTGCTATACTCCTTAATTTTCATAAGGCATATAAGTGATGCCCTCTAGAGATGATCCACATAAGAATCGGTCTAAGGAAGCACTCCCACCAAGCTTGTTTATTTGACTAGGACTCTTCCCGGCAGCCTTTCTTCCTTTTCCTTTGCTGGAACTCCTACCCTCCTGTAGGGCACTCAAAGATCTCTTTGAATCCTCTTTCAAAATGTGATTATCCCTACTATATCTCTTCCTAGGCTCTTGCCTTAAAATGACAGTCTTATCTTAAAAGGACAAGTCGTCTTAAAAGGACAAGCCTTGTCTTAAAAGGAAGAAAAAATAGAAAGTACCTCTATTTGGATTGTTTTTGGATTAATCTGGTATTAGATTACTAATTCCTATTTACAGAGAGAGAGGGGATGCCTGATAACTTCTTTTCTTAGCCCTTGATAAGACCCTTCAAGTAGGAGTTCTTGGGTGAAAAGGCTTATCATGATATATCATTTCATGCGCCAAAAAATATATAAGTGTCTCTTTATTTTTTCAGCCATTTTTTCTACTTGTCATGTAGTAAGTTACCTGTTAGATAAAGCCTAAGAGGCATGGTATCCCAAGAGGTGTATCAGAAAAAATAGAAGCCTTCAAACATAAGGACTTCTGCATTTTAAATCTATGCCAAAATGAAGGGATGCGTCCCTTCATTGTGCGCGCCACAATTCCATGCCAATTCCTTCTTCTTTTGACTGGTCTACACCCATCCAATTGGGCATGGAGATAAGGGAGAGGGTCCTTGAGTTTATTTGGTATTTGTGATTAAGTGGTAGGACTTTTGGTCCTTCTGTGCATCGTATTCTTGGCGCACACCAATATGGCACCAAGAGTCCTTTCCTTCTTGGACTCTATCATAAATCAAAGATAAATCTCCAAATAATTTTAGATAAATATTGATTAAGGCTACACCAATTAGGACTCAACCCAATTTAAGTTATACTTAAATTGGTTAGCCCAAATAGCAAGCTAATTGACCCAATCCAATTGGATTAAGAGTTGGGCTAGCCAACATATGCTAGTATGTTAATTAACTAGCCAATTATGACCCATGACCCTAATTAAAATCCAATTGACTTCCTTGGCAAATTTCTTAATGTGTATGATCCTTTGGATTTCACATCTAGCCAACAACAGGTCTAGGTCCAAGCTGTTTCAATCCAATCAAAATTGATTGACCCAATTAGGTTAAATAGAGCTGACCCAAGTTGTCAATTGGAACCAATTTCCAAATTGACTCATGAATCCATCCAATTTGATTCATGAAAACCTACAAGACATGATTGATATCTATCAATGTAATGCCTACCCAAAAAATAAGGAATTTGGTAGAAATTATCAAAATACCCTTCAGTGAAAAGTACCGTACAATTCAATCCTTCAATCTTCCTTTATCTTGATTAAGTAATGGGCATGGATAAATGTCAAACCCTAGCACTTAATCCTTTCGAATCTTAATTTGATAATAAAGACTCGATCGATGAAAGATTAGAAACTCTATATAATCTTATCCTACTTTGATCAAAGACTTCCTGAGTCAACAATCGAATAGATTACATGGGATAAGTCCTCCTCTTACTAGGAGTGATCGATTTCTTGTTGACCTACTCAATACCATCATACACAATCCACCATATCCAGAAGCACCCCATACATGACTTAATTACTATGAATAGGTATGTACCAAAACATGGATTCATATGCACAAGATACTATGATAGTCTCAAGTCTAGGGATCCATGCACAACTCCCACTAAGAGAACATTCTTTTTGATAAGTAAGACTTCCATTAGATGTTCTCTTGTTGGATCAATTTAGAAAACTCATAACCTAATGAGCACCCAAATCTTGGTATTAGTGTCACTATGATAATTATATTTTATACACATAAAAGGATTAATTCAATAATTAAATTATCTTTATTTATATCAAATTGATATTTTTATACATCATTTTTAGGAAATAAGATGTAATTGCAAAGAGCTCGATTTTTGGAGTCCAATGGCATGGACGACACTTAAGTCAGAGTTCAAATGGATCCAAAATCAAATTTTGAAAATTTATAAAAGAATTGCATGGTTATTGAAGCAATTGGTCCATCATGCACCGGCTGCTGGGTCCATGAAATGAAGGTTGGTACACCGGCAACCATTACTGCCGGTCCATGACCCAATCCTGTGGACCACAAGCTTCATTTCGTGCCACCCGGCCATCGGAGACACACCCCGTCACTGCCCATTGCCGGAGAGGTTACCAATGGGCCCACCATGGCTGTCAATGCCATCGAGAGACCCATTTTTGGATTGATCATGGTCATTCATCGATTTCTCTTCTTCCTCCATCCATCACCACCTCTCATCACCGATCAGACATTTGGCACCAGTCGAAGAGGCTGCCGAGTACCCCTCCCACATCGGCCATCTCCCCTAGCCGTTGGCTAGCACCAGCCCACAGAGAAGCCCACCAGCCATCCTCCCTTATGTCTGTCACCATGCCACCATCGCCATCCACCAGTCACTGGCCGACCACCATCCCACCATCACTGGTTGCTGCCCATCCACCACTACCGGAGAAGTGCTTTCAAGCCATCCCTCCACCCTCCTCTATTCTATTCAATCACTGCCCCAAACCATAGTGTTTTCATCATTCCTTGCCTCCTCCACCGTCTCTTGCTACCGTTCACCTCCATTTGCCCATCTCACTGCCGCCATTGATCCAAGTGGGAGAAGAGCCCGAGTCCTATGGACTCGAGGCCATGGACTCAGGGATTCAAAGATCCGAGAGTTTGGATTGAACTCTACTACCAAAGAAGGAAGGAGTGCTATCATCGATCCATCACGTAGCAAATCGATGACCCAAACTTCTCCCTGTGATATTCAGCCAATCTAGAGCTCGATTGAGTCCAAATTTGAATGGAAGGAAGCCCTAGCCAAGATCTATTTAAAGGACCCCTGTGCTAAGAAGAAATCATATTAGAGAGAGGAGTATGTTATAGATAGGAGGTCTAGCTTTGAATTGCGGGTTGGCCTCTAAGAGTGAGATTTCTTAGAGGAGAAGCTTTGTCATCTATGCCATATTTTTGCCTATGCTGATCTCTTGATCAAGATCCAAGGAGGAAGAAGCAGAGAAAACCAGTTTACTCCGAAGAGTACGAAGGAAGAAGGGAGTTCGTCGACCATCATTCCGACGAGGCTGCACTGATCTACTTGCAGTCTTTGTTATTGCTTTTAGTAATTTATTTAATTATTATTTTTAGTTTCTTGTAATTAGATTCTTTTTTTAATTAATGCAAAGTTTATTTTTATGTGATTCAGATTTTTATCTTTTACTTTTCTCGCAAGTAGATGCTAAGATCTGACTAGCAGATCGAATGTACCTGAACTTTCTTTTTCTTTCATACTTTTACTTTTTATTTCTTGACTTCAAACTATTTGTTTTTTTTTAAATCATCATAAGCACTACCTTCTCCATGGATTTGACCCGACTCACCCTTTCTATATGTTTTTAATTGTATTTAGAAGTTGTTTAATTTAAACTGATAACCATGGTCTCTTAACGACAACATCACAGCCTATCAAGTTTTTGGCACCGTTGCCAGGGAAGGCATGAATGCTAACATTTTTTTTTTTTGATTTCTTGTAAATTCAAGTATACTAATTTTTTTTTATTTTTTTTATGTAGAAAAAAAATCAAAAAAAAGAAAAAAAGAAAAACAAAGAGAAGAAGGATTTTTTTGCAAATTTGGTGAGATCAATCCTAACCTTAGATTACTTTCTTTTTTTTAGCTGCTTTTAATTGATTTTTACCTTTTCATATTTACAAAAAAAGTTATTTCCTTTAATTAGCCATCTTTTTTAAAAAATACCATTTTTTTATTTATTTCCTTCTTTTATTACTATCCTCTTTTTTCAATTAACAAAAAAAATCCCTTTTAGTTTCTTCCTTTTAATTAGTTTCCCTTTTTTCAAACTAACAAAAAAATTCTTTTTTAATCTCTTCCTTTTTAAAAATAACCTTAAAAAATATTTAACTTTTTAATTAACTACCTTAATACTGCTTTAATTTCTTACCTTAATTATGAGATCCATAGTTTTTTTATTTGCTTAACTTAATTTTAGTTATTTTTCAAACACATAATTAACCAAGATTCAAAACAATCTTTTATCTTTCTTGCTTGAAATAACATAACATAAAAAGGAAATAAAAATACCACATAACATTTAACTAAAATAGCATACCTAATTAAAACTTAAAAGATTTTTACTTGTTTGGGACATCTTTCTTTTTTTTTGCATGGCATATTTTCATAAAACATCTTAAGGGCATTAACCCATAAACAGCATAAGGTGGAGAGTTCATAATCCTTCCTTGGCCCACAAACCACCACCCTGCATCCTACATTAACCCAAGCCTATTAATTAAAATTAATTAGACATCAGCCCCTAAAGAACTTGAGCTCAATAGGACAAGGCACCCAGAAGAGTTGGATTGGATCAGGATTGGTTGATTAATTGGTGTCTATGAAAGGGATTCAAGGATGATGTAGCCCTGAAAAAAGATGATTTTTAATTGGTTCCGTTGATTGACTTGGCCAATCTTATTGGCATCTAAGGAAAGCAACTAGAGGACTCCCACCAATCTTATCCTTACCTAGCTAATTGATTAGTTAGTTTCTGACTTGGAGGGCTCCAAAATTGTCTTGGTAGTTAGGAGCTATCTAGAATTAGGGAACCCTAGGATAGAGAGTCCATGCATGCTAACTTGTTTGTAAATAACACTAAACCCTAATTAATTCTTCTTCTCTCTCTTAGCTCTAGGACTCCTTAGGCCCCTTTCTTTAAAACTCTTTTCCTTCTTCATCTCACCACTCCTCTTAAAAAAATATATAATAATAATAAATAAATAAATAAATAAAGATTGCTCTGGTCTAAAACTTTGATTGCATATCCAAATGATCAGCACAATCCGATAAACTAAATCAGTGCCAGGAGCATGAACCCTTATAATAGAGTACCCTTTCTTTCAGCACACCAAATTTATTTGAGCCCCACCCACTTTGAGAGTGAGTACCCCATCAGATACCAATCTCTTGAGTTTAGGTATGACCGAGTTTATCAGAATCAAATATAAATATTCTATAACTCAAGAGATAATCCATACTATAATGCCTATAATTCAGGTTGGGGGGCTCAACCAGATTTTTCATGGCAACAATAACTAGTAGTTACCCCAGCTACCTATGGATCTATGTTTATAAAGGAACCCTATTATGATCAGCCCTATCTCCATTATCAACCTTCTCCAATTAATTATAGCCCATCATTTGAAGAGAAAGTTCAGCAATCACCATACCCACCTCTCTTATAGACTAACCTAAATATCGATAGGTTTGATCAATTTCAACAAATGATTATAGCCCAACAACAATCTATCAAGAAGCTAATAGATCAAACTGATCAATGATTAATCAAGCTTAATAAAGAAAAGGGAGGTGAACTACCTAGTTAACCCAAGAGTAACCTAGAGGGACCATACCTAACTCAAGACTTTAATGACACTTTGCTTTTTTTGAATAATTAACTCTGGCTCCTGGGAATGAACTGGTCTTAGAACAACTCTGCACAACTATAAAGATCAATATAGGTAATTTGGTTAAGGTAGAGAAATATATGGAGCCATTAAACTTGTTGATGTGGGACAAATAATTAAAGCCTAATTATCAGAGAATAGTAGAGAATAATTTTTTTAGACTTTTTAAGATTTTTAAGAAAGTCTCAAAGAAGACAGTAAAAGAAACTAGTCCTAGTTAACTACTCGCACAAGTAAACCTACAAAGTAACTAGAAAGCAGGACCTGGTGGTTAAGAAACAACCAAAAACTAGGATTCACTTTCAACTAATCAAAAATTAAAGAGAAGGGAATAAGCTTTCAGTTTTACCAATAAAAATTGTCTTTCTGATGCAGATCTAGCTAGACTATCAAGATTCTATGGCAAGGTTTCAATATCTCAATCCAGGGCTCTGATCTTCCATGCGATACCAGTTCTGAGACAAGAATACATGTCTTTGATTCTAGATCACCTGTAAACACTCAACAAATAAAACTAAATTTAAGAAGCAGCAAAGGAAGGAAAAAAATGAAAGGAAAGGGTTAGAAGAAGTGGCTAGGTTTTCTTGTCGGCTAGATAGGTAGGATAACTAGGGCCTCGCATCCCATGATGTTCCGTATAACAAAGAAAAATGGCCTCACACCCTGCGATGATCCAAAGAACAAAGGAAAAGGGCCTCACACCCCATGATGCACATAGCAAAGGAAGAAGATTCGATAGAGTTTCTTTATTGATGAATAATAATAATTACAAAGGGGGTTGATGGGGTATTTATAGACCCTCAACCAGTGGTGTAAGGGATTCAAACAGTAGACTTTTTCTCCCTTGGACTACAACTCCTAGAATTCTGGCTCTGGGCATCCTGGACTCTTGTCTTTGGATAGATGAGGACTTAAGAGTTTTGGTGAGACTCTTAAGTTCTGAAAGCTTAAGCAGCTCTAAACCTGTTTGATCCAAACATTTACGGTAGAGAACCATTGAACCTCCTCCATTTGGGTGATCAAATATTTTAGAACTCCTTGAAAGTTGGCTTTAAAAAAAGTGCTTGGCCGACTCTTGGGATTTTTTGGCATGAAGTTCTTGAGTGGAGGTGCCAATTTGGGAGTCCTTCACATTTACTTATCTTAAAAGGAGTTGGCACTAACTTTGCTTTCATTTGGCCGACCAAAAATAATAAAAAAAACATGGCATGTGGGATGTCCAAATAAAAGTGACATGGCATGTGTTCTTGTCCCAAAATGAAATGGCATGACATGTCCAAACATGACATGTGTTGATGTCTCCTGATGATGTGGCAGGTGTTGTCCAATTTTCTTAAAAAGGTGGCTCCAAAAATAAACTGACTTGGGCTAGCACATGGAGTCACATGACTTGTCTTGGACTAGCATGTGGGATCTTCAATTAGGTGCACATGAAGTCACATGGGTCTTCAATTGGGTGCACATGAGATGTTGACTTGAGTTCCCTCAGGACTTAACTAATTACATGGACTTAATAACTAATCACATGGACTCAATACTAATTATTAAAAGACTCAAAATTAAATAACTAAAGCCCGATTGATCAATTGATCAAAAGGCTTAACCTCATGTGACAAAAAGAATAGATTGGTAAATAGGGTTTGGTCCAATAGGGTCTGACATAATCGATAAATGGGATTTTGATCAATGTGGTAAAAAGGGTTTAGCCCAAAAGGCTAAATAACAAAATCCTAATTATAGTTGGTAAAAGGGGCTAACCCTAACTAACCAAAAATAATAAAAATTAAAATAAAATATTTACATTGTAAAAGGGGTTGGGTCTAGGGCTTTATTCACAGGTGATCCACAAGGATGTGGGTTCAACCTATCGATATCTTTTAGCCCTGGTGTCCACACCAATTCTCTCCGGGTGGGAGGAACTTGACCCTATCGAGTATGGATCAATGTCGCTATGATAGCGCTCTAGCAAGTCTGGGTCAACTCTCAACAAGTCTTCTTTGGTGATCCGAGAATCATCAGATATTGCTAGTAATCTTTGCTCCAGGTAGCAATGATCTTGTCATCCAAGATCCACTCAATCTTGTCTCTCCAGGCTGGTGGTATGGCAGGTATACACACTTGGGTTGGTTCACTCTCAAGGACTGGATTAGGCCTAAATGGTTCACTAGGAATCAATGTTGGCTCCCTATACTCAATAAGGTCTGAAACGTTGAAAGTTGGACTAATACCTAGTTCAGGTGGTAACTCAAGCACATAGGCATTAGACCCAATTTTTCTAATCACTTTGTATGGTCCACTACTACGGGCATGTAACTTTTTCATGGTTGATGGGGACATCAGGTCAACCCTAGCTCACTATGGGTCCCTGAGTTTGAGTCCCTTAGCCATGATTCAAATTTTATCTTTGAGTCCAATAATCTAGCTGTGTTAGCCATTTGAGTCCTATATTTGGGCCTTGAGTTTTGTTTTCAGGCCTTGTTACACTTGAGTCCTGTATTTAGAGTCGACTTACACCATTGAGGTTTATGAGTCAAGTTTTTGGTTATGTTTGACTCAGTTGAACTAAATTAGTTGAGTCAGTTCATTATGAGTGTGTCATTTTGAGATTTTATGTCAATTTGAGTACTGTAATTACTTTCATTTAAGTCATATTCAAGAGGAGGACCATTGGACCCACACTCAAGTCACCAGCCTAATATCTGGACTTCCTTCATGTTGCCCAAGTCCTCCAAGAGAAGGACCCCAGCATACCACCCCCCAAGAATTCATGAAGTGGTGCCCCTGGCCCAAGTCCAAGCCTAGCAGGGAGTGGAAAAGTCAAAGCAGCCCAAGAAAATTTCATCCCAGCCCAAGCCCATAAGGAGCCCTTGACCAAGTCAAAGAAGGAGAAGAGTCCACTTCTAGCTAGGAAATTAAGTTTTATTTCTACTCAAATTGTGTACTCCTAGTTCTAAGCAACTTTGTAATCCTTCTCCCTATCAAATTTTGTATTCATATCCTAACTAGGAGAGGGCATGGGAATATCTATAAATACCCCACCCCTCCACCATCTTGTAACTAATGATCAATTATTATGAATTATTATGAATGAATTTATCTTGAGTTTTTCTCAAAATTTTGAGCAAATTTCTGTGTGATTAAGGGTATATGTGTGATCCTTCTGGGCATCTATATGATCCCTGCACCCTGCCTCCAAGCCACCAGCCTTCTTCATCCCTTGGCCAACTTCCTCAAACCTCTTCCCCTTCTTCTTCTTTCAACAATTTAGCCTTCTTCTTCTTTATTTTCTAACCCTTGTTAGGTAATTTGCAGGTTCCTCAGAGTTCATGAATCCAAGGATTCTATTTGACCAGCTTTCAGGCCACCGGATTGAAAGCCGCGAATCTGCAGGGTTGATAGCTTTATTTTTCAGGCCGCATCCGAGAGCGTAGAGCCAACTCTTCATGGATTGATCTTCAAATCTCTGCCAGGTACACCCCCTAGACTCCTCTAGTAGTAGTATTGCAGAAGAGCTAGTCCTAACTTGGGCTTCTTAGCCTTGGCAGTCCTATTTATTCACTTTTAGGATTTATTTTTGCATGCCTGTGCTTCAGATTTTCTATAAAATTCCCATATCTTGGATTGAGATTTAGGATACAAACTTCTAATTTAATGTCTAATATACGAAAAATAATTGGCAAGCATGAATAGTCCCGCATCAATGGTTCCAGGTGGGAACCATTCAGGTCATAGTCTAACCATAACAAAGTCTCCTTTATTGTATTCTTTGAGTCTTTGTTCTTTTTCCTTTTTTTCTTTTTTTTTCTTTTTTCTATTGACATGCTTGTAAATCCTAAACTACAACTGAGTTTGACCCTTAGTTGGTGGGTGACATGCAGATAAAAATTTAACATGCACTCCTAATAGATGCCACAGAGTCTGCCAGAAATAGGTTGTAAACCTAACATGCTCAGTGGGCTTATGCAACATGCTAACCTCTACAAAGTGTGATCTAATGGTTAGAGAAACATAGGAAGCTTCAAGAAAAGGTAGAAATAAGAAGTGGATCCGGGTTAGACTAGAAATAAGAAAGGTTTTCAGGGAATAGTCTTAGACTAATAGGGTTGACCTTAAGTGTTGAACATAGATTCACAACTACAGGGAATAAAGGGTCCACTTTATGAAAGAATGGGTCAGCAATTTTAGGAAAAAGATTTTCAATTGGGACCATAGGGGTGAAGTCTTCCTGAGGGTACTGGACTAAATAAGCCAAGTCCTCACCAATTACTTCAGATTCATGAATCTTAGGACTAGGCTCTAGGGTTTGACTCTCTTTTAATGTTTCCTCAAGTAAGGTCTCAGTAGTAGGGTTAGGTTCCTCTTGGATCTCTTTGTCTATTAGTCTTTTCAATACAGTTTTAGTCAGGGTACAGTCTTGGTCAACTAATTCTGGGCTGGCTTCAGCTTGGGTGCCTACCAGGTCAGCAATTCTGGGTTTGCCATATGTATTTCCTCTTCTCCCTCATACTCATCCACTAAGTTCACATTAGCTTCATACACTTCTTCTTCAATGTCATCCTGGTGAACCAATGGGGTAGTAGGAGTAGGTTGGTTATGAGAAAATTGGCTAGGATCTAGACTAGTAGGGGTGGGTTGGCTCGGATTAGGGTTGAGTTAGCTCAGGTGAGAATTTGGTCGACTCTGCTGAGGAATGGGTCAACTCCAGTGGATTTGACTAGATCCTAATTTTTGATAAGGAGCACTAATCATAATGGGTTCTGGCTGACTAAGGGTTATGGGTTCTTTAGGTTCATAGGATATGGGCTCGGATCCATGGGTCATGGATCTGGGTTCGTAGGAGCTGGGTTCAGTGGATCTAGGTGCATAGGAACTAGGTTCATATGATCTGGGTAGATACTTTTCCCTAAGTTTAAGTTTCATGTCACTCCAGGTAGTTATGGGTATATCTCTTCTTCGTCTGATCATTCTTTCAACATCATCCCAGTAAATTCTAGCTTGGCGTACTAACTTAAGCTTAAAAAACTTAAACTTTTTTCATCATAAACTAGTTCCCTCTCAAAATACAGATCCATACCTTCTTCCCAATTAACATAATTTTTAAACTCGGGATCACCACCAAATTTAGGTGCTTCTAGCCTAAAGTTCCTAGTGGCTCTCTCATCCTGGTCTATAATATCATAGTTGGGTCTCCTTTCACTAAGATCCCAGATTGGATCATGGCGAGGGGCTATCCTAGGATTGGGCTCCAGGAATGGGTCAGGGTGTGTTCCAAATTTAGGTTTAGGATGGGTCTTACGGGTTTTCTCTAGGTTCCCTAATCGTCGTTCCAGTCGATCAAACTTATGGTTCATTTGGGTACATTGTTCAGTGAAGGTTCTAAGGAAGGTCTCAAATTGGGATCTATGATTAAATTAGGTTGGGTTTGGATGAGACTACTAGTATGGAGTTCCTAATCTAGTAGCCATGCAATGCAAATCACACAAAAATCCGAACAAGGTTTCATAGACCTAGAGCTCAAGTAAAATGGGTCAGCTCAATTTACAACCAATTTAGCAATTACCCTATCCACTGGCCAGGTAAGAGGTGGGGTCATGGGAGGCTCCCCTTACTCTGTAGGGTTCTAATTAAAAACCACGAAACTGCTTAGGATGTTTAACTCTGGACCTCTAGTCTTAGACACCATATTCAAGTGATAATCAAAGGATTAGGTGCACTAGCTTTCACACAATACTTGGAACCCGACATGTTGGTGTCCTTAGCTCACTAGAGCAATTAAGTCTAATTAATTTTAATTAGGTTGCGCTCGATGCAAAGGTGGTGGTTGTCGACCAAGGAAGGGTGATGAAATCCCTCCCTTATGTAGATATTGAGTGCCCTTAAGATTAGATTCGAATGATGATTGCAAGCATATGAAGATGCAATTAGGGTTTCCAAGTTTTGTTTTTTTTCGCAAAGATATATTTTGTAGAAAAGTACCTAATATGCAGAAATATACAGAAAACTAAAATATGGAAAATTTATGCAAAAATAACCCTAAACTAGAATTATTGAAAATTCAGGGCAGAAATATTTTTAGGCAGTAAATTAGAGATTTGGATGACATAAAATCTGAATTAAATTATGAGAAAATCTTAATAAATACTTTCAATTACGAGGAATCCAGCAAAATAAGAATAAATTTTTTTTGATCTTCTTATATATAGAAACAATTAAAATAACAGACTATATACTGGGATGGATGTGATACAGAAAATTAATCCTAAAGATGCCTATCTCTTTATTTTCTTTTTCAAAAGTCAATCACAACGACACCCCTACATGCCATAAGAAATTCTTTTTGAATGGGATGTTAGGGTCTTGCAGCCCTACTTTTTTTTATAACTAGACGGCCATGGTGAAGCACCCGATCCGAGTACTTAAAGAGAAACTAAGTCCTAACCTGGTATGCAGAAATTTTAACACAAGAGAGATTAAACCCTAGTTTAACCTGCTCTGATACCAAAACTGATGTGGGATAAATAATTAAAGCCTAATTATTAGAGAATTATAAAGAATAATTTTTTTAGATTTTTTTAGATTTTTAAGGAAGACTCAAAGGAGATAGTAAAGGAAACTAGTCCTAGTTAACTACCCGCACAAGTAAACCTACAAAGTAACTAGAAAGTAGGACCTGGTGGTTGAAAAACCATCATAAACTAGGATTTACTTTCAACTAATCAGAATTAAAGAGAAGGAAATAAGTTTTCAGTTTTACCAACAAAAATTATCTCTTTGATGCAGTTTGGCTGGACTCTCAAGATTCTACAGCAGAGTTTCAAGATCTCGATCCTGGGCTCCAATCTTCCAAGCAATGCTGGTTCTAAGGCAAGAATACCTATCTTTGATTCCAGATCACCTGCAAACACTCAACAAAAAAAACTAAATTGAAGAAGCAGCAAAGAAAGGAAAATAAATGAAAGGGAAGAGTTAGAAAAAGTGGCTAGGTTTTCTTGTCGGCTGGATAGGTAGGATAACAATGGTCCTCACACCCCGCGATGTTCCTAGAACAAAGGAAAAGGGCCTCACACCTCGTGATGTTCCGAAGAATAAAGGAAAAAGGCCTCACACCCCACGATGCACATAGCAAAAGAAGAAAATTCGGCAGAGTTTCTTTATTAATGAATAATAATAATTACAAAAGGGGTTGATGGGGTATTTATAGACCCTCAACTAGTGGTGTAAGGGATTCAAACAGTAGACTTTTTCTTCCTTGGACTATAACTCCTAGAATTCTGGCTCTGGGCATCCTGGACTCTTGTCTCTGCATAGAAGAGGACTTAAGAGTTTTGGTGAGACTCTTGAGTTCTGGAAACTTAAGCAGCTCTGAACCTGTTTGATCCAAATATCTACGGTAGAGAACCATTGAACCTCCTCTATTTAGGTGATCAAATACTTTAGAACTCCTTGGAAGTTGGCATTAACAAAAATGCTTGGCCCACTCTTGGAATTTTTTGGCATGAAATACTTGAGTGGAGGTGCCAATTTGGGAGAGTCCTTCACATTTACTTATCTTAAAAGGAGTTGGCGCTAACTTTGCTTTCATTTGGCTGACCAAAAATAATAAAAAAAACATAGCATGTGGGATGTCCAAATAAAAGTGACATGGCATGTATTCTTGTCCCAAAATGAAATGGCATGACACATCCAAATATGACATGTGTTGATGTCCCCTAATGATGTGGCAGGTGTTATCCAATTTTCTTGAAAAGGTGGTGCCAAAAACAAACTGACTTGGGCTAGCACATAGAGTCACATAGCTTGTCTTGGGCTAGCACATGGGATCTTCAATTAGGTGCACATGAAGTCACATTGGTCTTCAATTGGGTGCACATGGGATGTTGACTTGAGTTCCCTCAGGACTTAACTAATTACATGGACTTAATAACTAATCACATGGACTCAATACTAATTATTACTGGACTCAAAATAAAATAACTAAAGCCCGATTGATTAATTGATCAAAAGGCTTAACCTCATGTAACAAAAAGAATAGATTGGTAAACAGGGTTTGGCCCAATAGGGTTTGACACAATCGATAATTGAGGTTTTGATCAATGTGGTAAAAAGGGTTTAGCCCAAAAGGCTAAATAATAAAACTCTAATTATAGTTGGTAAAAGGCGCTAACCCTAACTAACCCAAAATAATAGAAATTAAAATAAATTATTTACATGGTAAAAGGGCTTGTGTTTCCCAGTGTATTTTATTGATTGGGGCTAATTGTCATAGAGTACTCTATGAATGATTTTCTACCATGATGACAAGGCCTCCTGATTGGCCCTGTCCTTTCGATGTTATGAGGGATATATTAAAGTTAATCATCTATTGGGCTCCCTCATAATGTTCGGCTGAAGACGTTAAACTTAGCGCTGGTTTGGAAGCAACCCAACAATCTCTTCTTTTCTTTAGAATATTATAAGAACTTAGATGGAAGTACAATAGCCCCTACTTCATGAGCCCACTACTTCATGAAGCCTTCTTCAACTTCCAAAGCACATCCTTTTCTATTTCATTTTACATATTGCACCCTTTATTTTCCCTCTCCATTGAAGACAATGTCAATTAAGATGGGGGGAGAATAACTAATCTAATTAAGTCTTCAAGTATGACCTAAAGTAATTAGTTTTGTATCCAAATTTTGTCTTGATTTGAAGTTAATTAAACACCCTAATCAATGATTGATTAACAGCGTAGATAATTTTAGAGATACTAAGGGGCAAATCACTAAGAAAATCAAAAAAATGGTAGGGTGTTGACCAAGTTAAATTTTGGGAGTGATTTTAGAACTCTCTCCCTTCTTATCTCAATAAAGAATCTGCTTATTGAGAGTAGGGATGGAAATGTTAAGATATACAAAAAATTCTTAAAAAAAGTTCTTAAAAAAAATTAGAGAGTCAGTCTAACATCACAGCTCTTCTTGAACTCTTACTAAGTAACCAGGCCCCTTTTTCTAACTAAGCATTGTGGTTCGCATCAAAAGGTGAGAAGGTCAAGAGATCTATTAAGCAATGGCACCTTACTTAGTAACCAGGCCCCTTCATCTAAGTAAGCATTGTGGTCCGCATCAAAATGTGAGGATGCTATACTTAAGAGGTCAAGATATTGCATTAGACTTCTCAAAAAAAAAAGAGAAGAAGACCAAAATGGTGCGGGCACCAGGATCAAAAAATGGTTACTGGTCCCGATATGGTTTTCTTAAGTCCTCATTATAAGTCCTGTAGTCCTTTAGTACTGTGTCACTTGTAGTCAAGTGAGCCAAGTCTGGTTCATCAATAAATTGAGTCCTTTTATGTAAGTGTTCAGTTATGTTAGTCTAGTCAAGAAGTCCACCCAGTTTCAGTTCAGTCATAAGAGTCCTGTAACCCACAAGTCATATGAGTCCTGTAATTTTCATGCTCAAGAGGAGGATTATTGGACTAGTATTCAAGACATCAGCACATCATCCGGGTCCCTTGTTCATACTATCTTTTGGCTTTAGCCCCTGATTTTGATGACTAACAAAACATTGAGTATATATTTTTTACTAATGTTTCGATTGTAGTTATGAGTTTTAGGATACAGGCATCTCAAATTCTTAATATAAAAGTATCATGGCACTTATTGAAAGCTGAGAAATTTTCATATCTTAAGAAGTCTTCTCAACTAAAAAAGGGCTCAAAATAGATCAATTGGAGCTTTACATAAAGTGTATTGAAGTTTTATTAAAGAACTTTTTGAATTTTGATGGTTGGCACAAGTTTTTGACAAGTTGCAGAGTCAAGTGTCGACTCATGGCACACTAAGTGTCGATACTTCATAAATTGGCATGCAGAAAATTCTTTTGGCATGCCAAGTGTCGACTCACAGGAATCAAGAATCGACTCATGAAAGTCAGGTGTCGACTCACAGAAATGAAGTATCGACTCATGGCTTGAGATTTTTGAAGATACAGAACTATGCCATTTAGAGATTTTTGTGTCAAGTGTCGACTCAAGGAATGCAAGTGTTGACTCGAGGAATTCAAGTATCGACTCACATGGTTCAAGTGTCGACTCATAGCCTGAGAATAAAAAAAGGATATAACCATATTTTTTCAAGTATTTATATCTTGAGTCGACTCATGTTAACCCAAGTATCGACTCATGAAGACTCAAGTGTCAACTCACAGAAGTCAAGTGTTGACTCACGGGTTCTGACATCTATAACGGCTATATTTTCTGAGAGGCAGAATTGATCCCTACAATGAAAGAGAACAAGTACAAGGAGTTGGCAATACATCAATACCAAACCCACTACCTAAAGAATGGAGGTATGCTCATGGACATCCCAAAGAACTTATAATTAATGATCCATCAAAAGGGTTAAGCACTCGTTCCTCATTAAGAAATGTATGTGATTATTTAGCTTTTGTTTTTCAAGTAGAACCTAAATCTATTGAGAAAGCTGAAAATGACTGTAATTGGATAAATGCTATGCAAGATGAACTAAGTCAATTTAAAAGAAATAATATTTGGACTTTAGTTGAAAGACCTACTAATATTTCAATAATTGGTACAAAATGGATTTTCAGAAATAAGCTTAATGAAAATGGAATAGTTACTAGAAATAAAGCTAGATAGTCGCCAAAAAATACAATCAGGAGGAAGGGATTGATTTTGATGAAACCTTTGCTCCTGTTGCTAGACTTGAGGCAATTAGGCTATTATTGGCATTTGCATGTTTTATGAATTTTAAACTATTTCAAATGGATGTTAAAAGTACCTTCTTGAATGGATTTATTGAAGAAGAAGTTTATGTTGAACAACCCCCCAGTTTTGAAAATCATGAATTTCTAAATCATGTTTTTAAACTTCATAAAGCTTTGTATGGTTAGAAACAAGCTCCAAGAGCTTGGTATGATAGATTGAGTTCTTTCTTACATAAAAATGATTTCTCTAAAGAAAATGTAGACACTACATTATTTCTAAAAAAGAAGAATGATGAACTCCTAGTAGTACAAGTTTATGTGGATGATATCATATTCGGTGCTACTAACGAATGTCTTAGTCAAGAGTTTACAAAGTTAACACAGGGAGAGTTCGAGATGAGCATGATGGAAGAGCTTAACTTCTTCGTCGAACTCTAGATCAAGCAAACAAAAGAGAAAATCTTCATCAACCAAGCTAAGTATACAAAAAAATATTAAAGAAGTTTAGGATGGAGAGCACCAAGCCATTAGGTATGCCTATGAGCTCCTCTTGTAAACTTGACAAAGATGAATCAGGTAAATCTGTAGATCAAAAACTATATAGAGGAATGATTGGTTCATTACTATATCTAACTACTAGTAGGCCAGATATTATGCTTAGCGTTTGTATGTGTGCAAGATATCAATCTGCCCCTAAAGAGTATAATCTTTTGGCTGTTAAACACATACTTAGATACCTATCTAGCACTGTAGACATTGGACTTTGGTACTTTAGAGACTCATCATTTAAATTAATTGCATATTCTGATGCTGATTTTGCTGGGTGTAAACTTGATAGAAAAAGTACTAGTAGAACTTGTCAATTTCTTGGAGTTAATTTGATTTTAAGGAGTATCAAAAAACAAAATTTAGTTGCTCTATTTACGGTAGAAGCCAAATATATAGTAGCTGGAAGTTGTTGTGCTCAAATCCTATGGATCAAACAACAACTCGAGGATTTTGGCATCAAATTGACTAAGACACCCATAAGATGTGACAATACTAGTTGATGCGGGATGAACCTAGGATTGATAAAAAATAGTAAATCTAATTTTTTTTGTATTTTTTTAGACATTAATTCAGTGGCTAAAGACCTGAAATAAGAAAGAATCAGCAGAAAGACTAGTAATGCTAGAAACTACATTCCCGCAAGATAACTCATGCAAAATAATAATAAGCCAGGATCCAGGAATTGAGAAATTCCTGGCTTAGGATAGCATACCTGTCATCAGATCAAAACAAAGGAGGGGGAAGGCTTTTACCATGCAGCGATTGTAGTTTCTTCGATGAAGAGATCTCTCAGCCTCTGGATGGCGCCTAGAAGAACAAGCCTTTGGTTCCTGAATCTGAAGGGATCTGGATCTGGTCTAAAGGAAAAGAAAACTTCCTCTAGGGAGGGGGAAATACCTCGAGGATCTGCAAAACATCAAGGTTAGGCATGAAATAAAGAAACAAATAGAGAATAATAAGATGAAGTAAATGAAAGGGATTAGGGCAAGAAGGGCTAGCGGCAAGGAAGCAAAAAGAGCTCTTGATCTGGGCATCTTCAAGGCTGCTTTTCTTGGGCATGGCTAATGCTTGAAGATATGATTTGCTGCGTGAGGCGTGGAAGATTGCAATGATAGAGGTCGGCCAACACAAGAGAACAAAAACTAGAACCCAAAAACAAAAACACAAGAACACCAGTCTTAAAAACAATTCAGCAGAGTTTAAATCATAAGAGTTGATTGATTACAAGAGGAGGAGGGGTGGGGTATTTATAGAGCTCCATGCCCTCTCCTAAAGGGATTATAAGTCTTCTCTAAGTTAGAATAGGTTTGCATAATTTAAGTGGGAGAAAGACTACAAAATAAACCTAGAACTAGGAGTATACTAGTTGAATAGAATAAGAATTAGGTTTCCTTCTTCCATTTGAATTCCTCCTTCTTAGCTTGGACCAAATCAACACTTTGGACATGTTGGGCTTCATGGGGGACGACAAGGGGCGGCCAAGGATGGGTTGGGCGCATGGGCTTTGGGCCTTGGAGGCCTGGGATGCCTAGAGTAGGAATATTCCAGGTATCTTGGTTCTGGGCTAGAATATACCAGGAATCTTGGTTCTTCATGGACATGGGCCTTGCATTTACTTAGGCTGGGGCATAGGTAAGTCTTTGGGATCATGTTATGATCTGGTCTGGGAATATACTCTGGCATCTAGAGGGAATCTGGGCATTCAAAAAATACCTTGTTGCCCAGGTGGCTTTCCCAAGAGGGGGTGAATTAGGAATTTGAAAAATTTAAGCAATCATGTGCTTTTTGAAATCCCTGTTAAGGTTTTAGGTGCTGTGATAATTCAATTAACTGTAGAAGTAAAAATAAATCAGAGAAGCATAATACAAACACACAAAAATTATAGTGGATCGAAGTAACCCAGCACCTAGTCCACTACCCAAGATTACCACTTGGGATTTTCACTATAATTTTCACCAGAATACAGTCGGATTATTTTAACAGGCTCATAATCCAAACCTTTACACTTTGGTTTTATTGGGATCACCAAAGAAACCCAACTTGGTTTTACCAAGATCACCAAGAATCCAACACTTGGTTTTTAACAAAGGCTCACCAAGAACCTATTTGGTTTTTCAACCGGGCTCACCAATAACCCAACAATTCAAGAATGAATTGAAAATAAAAGCAACAAAGTGACAAACTAATTTTTGTCAAGTGGTTGCCAATGCAGCTTGAGAGAAGCCCACTTGAATGCACTTCAATGCACTTTAATGGTTTCTATTGCTTTTTTGCAAAGCACTTCAAGCTTCAGATGAGAGTTGGTGAAGACTTGAAGGCTGTCTTGAATGCTCTTGGTGCTCTCTTTCTTGTTGGTAGGTTGGATATTCAATAAAGCATTAAATCTTTTAGAAGCTCTCTTCACTCTTTTTTCCAAGAAGTTCAAATCCCTCAAATTTATGGCCTTCCATCATTCCAAGGTAGTTTAAGTCATTGTAGACCGTTGGGATGTGACATTTAACTGTTAGAGCACTTTTTGGATTCAAATTCTGAGTTCTAGAACTTGTCGTTGCAAGTCTAAAATCGACCTTCGAGTCGACTCGGATCACTCGAGTCGACTCGGATCCTTAGAGGAGTTCTAATTGAGTCGACTCTCTTCAATCCAGTCGGCTCGTTTGCATAGTGTCTTGATTCTTCACTCTGTAAGAATCGGCTCGCCATGATTTGAGTCAGCTTGGATCCTCAGGCCTTCAAAGTGTTAGTTTGGACAAGTCAGCTAACTTATATTCTAGTTGACTCGGATGGCTGTGGAGAAGTCGGCTCGATCTTTTGGACTCTGGAGAAGTCGGCTCGATCTTTTGAAGAGTTGGCTCAGATGTTTGACCATGTGATAGAGTCAGCTCGCTTGTCTGATTCACGAATTAGCACTTTGGGTGGGTCGGCTCGGGTCTCTTAGAGTCGGCTTGGATATCTGTGTGCCAAAAATTCCATGCATGCCATGTTTTAGAGTTGGCTCTCTTCTTCCTCGAGTCGGCTCGGATGAATGTATCAGCGAATTTCTCAATCTTTCTCTAGAATTCATCCAGCTTGCCTTCAAGCTTCAAGAAGTCTTCAATTTCAACAGGTTCTAAGAAACTAAAAGCTTGAAACACACTTAGAAGTAATCCAATTTTATGATTTTTCTTTACTTTTTTCTTTGGATTCTTCTTTACAAAATTTGATTGCAACACAACTCAAAACAAGAAATGTAAATGTAGGAGTTGAAATTTGAACAATGAATTCATCCTACAAAAACTTGTAAACCACTTGAAGAGTTGTTAGTAAAACAAATGCATGCATCAATGTTTGGTTATCATCAAAATCACTTATGGGATCAACAATCTCTCCCTTTTTGATGATGACAAGACATTGGGTATGAAAAATTCTCTACAATTACATGTATAAAAGTATTTGAAAGTAAGTATACACATGTATTAGAGATAATTATATTTGTAAATAAGTATTAGAGCTCTAGTGATGAAATTATATAGTATCGATGTTAGTGCTTTAGTGTATATCAAGGTATTAAGCTTTGCATGCTTCAAAGTATCAGAATTAGCACAAACATGAAGTATTAGAGTTTAAGATTGAAAGAATTAAAGCTAATTTTATAGCAAAATTTTAGAACAATCAGAGCAAAAGAAGGGTTTAGAGCTAAAGCCATCTTTAAGAAAATCTCCCCCTTTCTATAGGTTCTAAAATAATGAAACAGTTAGGCTCATTTAAACACAATCACTTATATGCTCCCCCTTTTTCATTCTTTTCATGCACTTTAAGAATAATTTTCCACTGCATAAAACCAGTAGTAAATAATTTCAAGGCAGCTCATAATTCTCTCAAAATTTTCATGACAGCTCAACATTGATAGCAGAATTTTCAGACAGCTCAACATAGATACCATTCTCCCCCTTTTTGTCAAACAATCAAAAAGGTATTTACAATAAAGCTCAGATTTTGAAACATAATGAAAAAGTATTTAATATTTGTTTGAGATAATTTCACTTTCTTAATTTTATTTGGATATTCTAATTAAAATTTATCACAGTTGTATTGAAAACATTGCATAAGCATAAAATAATTCATGACAATGCTAGCAAACACCAAAAGAGCTTTCATTTCATTTGGAAATTTTCAATACAAGGTGCAAAATATGAAAGAAAGTACAATCATTAATCAATAAGATAAGATTTCTTTCTTTTCATTCACAAAGTTTCTTGACTGTAAAAGATAAGAAATAAAGCCTACATACTATTAAAAGTCAGAAGTATAAAGATATGATCATTACAACCAAAAGTTTAACCAATTATCCTATTCTTCTTCCTCACTAGAGGAAGAGGCAACATTTATAACCCTATCTGAGGTTTTGGTTTTAAGAGGTTTGAACCTTAGATCCCTAAATCTGGTTCTAACTAGGGCTATAGGTGTCCTAGTCTTCTTGGTTTTTGGTTTCTTCTTGGTTAGAGCAGGTTCAACTTTGGATGATGGTAGATCGGATGAAGGAAACTTTGAAGGTATAGGAGATGGTTGAGCAAGAGATGCCGGTGACTCTTTGTAGGTCTGTAAAGAAGCAACCTCAGCAGTGAATATTTCCTTATGAGAGTGCAGTAGCATATTTCGAATTTCTTCTTTGAAACTGTCCATCTCTCTTTCCATCTTTTCTGTATGTAGCTTCTGTTCTGACTTGATTTTTTGCAAGCTATTATCAATTGATTGGCGTAATTCAATAAGTGCGTAGTTGATGTGGCTTGTAAGAGAATTATAAATTATTTTCATTTGTTGAGATATAAACTCTTTTATTCTAGATAGAGTTTTCATTGACAATTCAGAAGTGTCTTCATCATTGTCCTCAGCTTCATTTGTTTCATCAGCAGGAGATCCATCAATGTTATCATCGAAGGATGTGGCAGTCATTTGACCAGATATTTTCTTCATCTAGACTCCCTCTTGCAATTGATATCCCATTCTCCTAAGAGAGTTAATTGAATAGGTGTCTAAGTGGTGAAGAGGCTTGCCGACTTCATCAGTTAGGTCAATTCCAGCATCTTCGAATAGTAAAGTGAATACCATGCCATTTGGCAAGCATACCTTGATCTTTCTTGCTGCCTCCCTCATCTATATCATCATATTGTATGGAAGGTTAAGGGCTTCTCCTTCAATGAGATGTTCCAAAAAGATCATATCTCGTTCACTCACCCAGTCGAAGCGACCAGTTCGGGGAAGAAAGATTTGACCAATCATGTTATGGAGTAGCCACATATCCATGGATAGCTTGTTGGCTTGAACATGTTTGACGGAGCTTACATCTGATCTTTCCAAGATGAGCCTTAGTGCTAGTTCCTTGTCCTTTAGGGTTAGTTTTGTGGCACCGTCAGTCGGCATTTGTAGCAGGTTGCTCAATTTCTCTTCATCCACAACAACTTTTACTCCTTTGACAATGGATTCTAGATGGTATTCTTCAAGAACTAGATTTTCAAAGAAAGTTCTTACCAAGGAAGGGTAGGTCGGAATGTCCAATGAGCAAAAAAACTTCCAACCTTGGTTATCAATCCAACTCCCAATTTTCATTTCTAGTTCTTCCAGGAAGGAGATATCAATCCTTCTGCCACATGTAACCGGCCGATTGGCCATTGAGGTGATTTGCTCGGTTGGATAAGGTGCTTCTTCTTCTTTTCATTCTGGAGAGGATCTTCTTTTCTCTCTTTTTCTTCAGATCTTTACTGGGAGAGCTTGATTCAACTACGTGAGAATGCTTCCATGTAGATCTTCTTGGAGCCATTGTAGCAAAATTGCAAGAAATGGGAAATCAAGGCTTTGAGGTAAAGTTTTTGGTGGATTGGTGAAGGTTCCGTGTAGAATGATAGAGTTTTGAGTAGAATAGAAAGAGTAAGAAGTAAGAAAAAGATTACTCGGCTTTATTAAAAAAGCATTTTCCCGACATCCAAGTTGGCTTGCTCAATCCTAAAATCATCCGAGTCGGCTCGACCAGAGCAAACTCAGAATAAACAAAAATTCGAGTTGGCTAGGCAAGCCCTAAATTGACCTAGTCAGCTCGACCAGAGCAAGAGCAGAAAAATTAGAGATTCGAGTCAGCTCGACCAGAGCAAAATTGCTCGAGTCAACTCGAACAGAAACTTTCCACAAAAGTTGAAATGATTCAAAAATTAAGCTTAATTCAATGAAATCTCAAGGAAAGTTGTTCAAAAATCTTGAATAGTTGTGGAAGGTTTTCTAGATAATTTTTTCTTAATTTTAAAAGAAATTAAGTTAGGAAAATCTAGAAAGGATCACAAAGACCTAATTCTCCTCTAAGCAATTCAAATCTATCCTAATTCAGTGGCTTAGTAAAAATGTTAGCTAATTGGTTTTCAGTTGGGATAAATTCTAGTTCAATGTCACCATTTAAAACATGATGTTTACTAAAATGGTGTCTTATCTCTATATGCTTAGTTCTAGAATGCTGATAGGATATTTTGTCAAATTTATAGCACTTATGTTATCATATTTGATGGAAATTTTAGATTGTGTAACACCAAAGTCTTCTAGTTGTTGTTTAATCCATAACACTTGTGCACAACAACTCTCTGCAGCAACATACTCTACCTCAGTAGTAGAAAGTGCTACCGAGTTTTGTTTTTTACAGTGCCATGAGATTAAATTCAACCCTAGAAATTGACATGTGCTGCTAGTGCTTTTATTATCAATTCTACAACCAGCATAATCAGCATCCGAAAATCCAATTAAATTCAATGAAGAATGTTTTGAAAACCAAAGACCTAGATTACTTGTACCTTTCAAATATCTGATAATTCGTTTAACAGCAAGCATACGTGATTCTTTAGGATTAGATTAGAATTTAGCACATACACATACGCTATACAAGATATCAGGTCTACTTGCAATCAAATATAATAGAGATCCAATCATACCTCTATAAAGCTTTTGGTCAATGTTGGATCTGTTTTCATCTTTGTCCAATATCCAAGAAGGGGTCATGGGTGTGTTCATTTGTTTGCTTGTCTCCACACCAAACTTTTTAATTATTTTCTTGGTGTACTTGGCTTGGTTGATGAAGATTCCTTCCTTTGTTTGCTTTACTTGAAGTCCAAAGAAGTAGTTAAGTTCATCCATTAGGCTCATTTCAAATTCTCCCTGCATTAACTTAGCAAAATCTCTACAAAGAGCTTCATTAGTTGCACCAAATATAATATCATCAACATAAATTTGTACTACTAATATATTATTATTATTTTTTTGATGAAAAGAGTTTTATCAACATTTCCTGTTGAAAAATCATTTTCAATCAAAAAGGTACTAAGTCTATCATACCAGGCTCTAGGTGCTTATTTCAAACCATATAAAGCTTTATTCAATTTAAACACATAGTTTGGAAAAACATGATCTTCAAAAGCTAGTGGTTATTCTACAAAATTTCTAAAATGAAACCATTTAAAAATGCACTTTTCATATCCATTTGAAAAAGTTTAAAATTCTTGTAGCAAGCAAATGCAAGAAGTAATCTAATGGCTTCTAGTCTTGCTACAGGTGCATAAGTTTCATCAAAATCAATGCATTCTTCTTGGTTATATCCCTTAGCCACTATTCTAGCTTTGTTTCTTACTACATTTCCTTGTTCATCTAATTTGTTTTTATAGACCCATTTGGTTTCTATAATTGGATGGTCTATAGGTCTATCAACTAATGTCCAAACCTTATTTCTTTCAAACTGGTTCAATTCTTCATGCATGGCCATCATCTAGTTTGGGTCATTTTTAGCTTCTTCTAAAGTATGTGGTTCTATTTGTGATACAAAGGCTAGGTAATCATGTGCATCTCTATGTGATGACTCAGTCTTAATGCCTTGTGAAGGATCTGTTGGGGATCCGGTGCACCATAGTGGAAGTGTAATTTCAAAAAGATAAAATTTGCACTATAATCCCTTAGCCAAGATCTTCTTATTCAGGATTAAAATATATAATAAACATACAAACTTACATTATTAGAATTAGGGTTCCAACCTATAATCGCTAATTCCAACAAAATTTGATGTTGAAGAGGCTAATTGATTTCACCAGGCATCCAAGTGTCCGCCCTCCGATGGTGATCCACACAGAGCAATGATCAAGACAACTCTATCTTCTTTTCAATGGTTCCTTCTATTGAGTTCTTCTTCCTAGAACTCAATTGCTTGGACTATGGCTTGAATTCCTCCACACAAGAGCTTGCCTCCCTTTCCTTGACCTCTTCTCCTCCTTCCACTAAGACCTTGGCCCTTTAAACACCCTTGTCTTGAAGAAAAGACCTTGTCCTAAGAGGACATAGGCTTGTCTTAAGTTGGAGGAGAAATTAAGACAATGATGTCTTAATGTAGGAAAGAAAGGAACAAATCAGAACTTCTTTCTTTCCTTTACCGTCGGAGACTTTTACTCATATTCTTGTTCAGTAGCAGAGTTTTGACAGAGGTGTACTCTGTAAAGGAAATAGTGCAAGAGCAAGAAAAGAATAAAAGAGTCTTCAGGAGAGGAAGAAAGAAAAACATATATATGGAGTTCTGATTTTTCATGCGCCTTAAATAGTTTTCAGAGAGGCGCCTTCAAAACTCTCCGTAAACTCCTTCTCATGCCTTTCTCAATTTCTCACGCCCCTTCCCACTTTCTTACGGCCCTTCAGATTAAATCCCAGGCCTTTCTTAAAGAAAAAGCCACGGTGTTTTAAAAAGAAAGGGGTCGCGACTTTTCATCTCCGAAGAGATGTTATTTCGCGCGCCCGGGAAGAGTTAGTGTTTTTCTTCTTTCTTAAAAACTTTCCAGCCGTTGATTCCCATCCAAGGGCACACAGGTGAGGCGCTAATTCTTAAGAAAGGAGGCCGCCCCAAATAAAATCATCGGAGAATTAAGTGGGGCGCGCCAAGAGTCTATGCGCCATGGACTCTTCCAAATGGCGCGCCAAGAGTCCATATGCGCATGGACTCTTGGCATTTGGCATGAAAATGCAAGGGGGGCGGGTGGGGAGGCTAGCCAAGTTACATGGCTAGCCAATAGGGTTAGCCATAATCCCAATTAACTCAATTAGGGTCTAATTAGGTCCAATTAGAACCCAATTTGAACCAATCCAGAACCCTAATTCAAATCCGATTCGAATAGAAGCTAGGGTTTGCAACACCTGCTAGAGTGTTACCCTGCAAAGATGATTTAATTTCAAATTAAACTCTTGATCAATCCTCTTAAGTGTGTGACCCATTGGGTTCCACATCTAGCCAGCAGTGGGTTCGAATACAAGTTGACCTAATTTGATTAGAACTCTTTCTAATCGATTTAGGTCAAACTGGGCTTACCCGATTTGATTAATTAGGACTCTTCCTAATAAATGATCTTTGAATTTGATCAACCCACAAGACAAGATTGACATCTAGCAACGTGTCATGTCTACCCGGAAGATATGGAAATTCTAGTGAAATACCAAAATTACCCTTCAGTAGAGAGTTACCGTACAATTAAATCTTTCGATCAGCCTGCACCCAAAATATAACTATGGATATGGATATATGTCAAATCCAATATTATATTTATTTCTAGCTCAATCTTATATCGATGATTCAATTATCTTGATATTAGAAACCATCTCTAATATCTTTACTTTGATCAAAGATTCCCTGAATCATCATCCGATTGTTAACTAGCTGGATGCAATCTCCTCTTACTAAGAGTGATCGATTCCTTGTTGACCTACTCATTACCTTCATATCCAATTCACCATTCCCAGTATCAATCCTGTGCATGACTCAGTGTCATGATTAGGATTGAACCAAAGAATGGGTTCATGTACATAAGGTACTTATGGCAGTCTCAGGTCAAAAGATTACTTGTACCACTCCCACTATGAGAACCTTCTATTGACATGTAGCTAAGACTCCATTAGATGTTCTCAAGTTGGATCATATCAGTGAACTCATTCTCCAATGAGCACCCACATCCCAGTATTAGTGTCATACACAAGTGACTTTGAGAGCAGTCACCCTTTACAGTATACATGGGATGTGCTAGTCTTACCGAAAAACCCTGATCCCCTACTCAGGGTTCCTTTGACTAGGAATACTTTAGATTAAGGTTTTAAGATTTTAGGTCTCACTGGTATGATCTCATCATAACCCTAAAATCATAGCCCTAATCTATGGGGTTCATCATATAATATAAACACAACGTATGATGAAAAATAATGCCTTTATTTAGAAAATTGTCAATTACAATGGTTTGGGAGATACAACATAGATTGGCTTGTAGGGCATATCCCTTTCAGGATCACCAATAATTAAATCCTTAGGATGAGAGGTTACGTACCTTCATTCTCTTGGTATATCTGCATGATCCTTACCATTTTTTCTTCTTCTTCAATTAGTCTTTCTTGTATGATCATGTCTTCCATTTCTTTTTGAATTGTACTTGCATCATTGTCTATACACTCTTCTTTCCTAGAAGGTGAGGGGTTAGTTTCATCAAAAATAACATGCATTGACTCTTCTACAGTAAGTGTTTTTTTATTAAATACTCTATATGCTTTGCTATGTAATGAATAATCAAGGAAAATTGCTTCATTAGATTTAGTATCAAGTTTTCCTATATTATCTTTACCATTGTTAAGCACAAGGCATTTACATCCAAAAACATGAAAATAATTAATATTGGGTTTCTTATCATTCCAAAGTTTATAAGGGATTTTCTTCAAAATAGGATGGATCAAAATATGATTTAAAATATAACAAGCAGTGTTCACCGCTTCTGTCCAAAAGTACCTTAGAAGATTACCTTCACATAACATCGTTCTGGCCATTTCTTCCAAAATCCTATTTTTTCTCTCTACGATTCCATTTTGTTGTGGTGTCCTAGGAGCGAAGAAGTTGTGATCAATGCCATTCTCTATGTAATAATCATTGAAAAATTGATTTTCAAATTCAGTGCCGTGATTACTCCTAATTGAAATTATTGAAAGATTTTTTCTAATTTGAAACCTTTTTGTAAAATTTTTGAAATACTTTGAAGGTTTCATCTTTATGAGCAATAAACAAAACCCATGTAAATTTAGAGAAATCATCTATAATCACAAGGGCAAATTTCATACCTCCTAGGCTTGTGGTCCTAGTTGGTCCAAATAAGTCCAAGTGAAGTAGCTCTAAAGGTCTAGTAGTTGAAATCATATTTTTGGATTTAAAGTTCCCCCTAGTTTGTTTACCCATTTGGCATGCATCACAAACGTGATCAAAGTCTACTTTAAACTTGGGCATGCCTCTAACTAAGTTTTTGGAAATTAACTTGGCAATAGTATGCACACTAGCATGACCTAATTGTCTATGCCAAAGTAAACAAGACTCCTTGGTCTTGGTATTCATTGCAACTAGACTGGAACTACTTGACATGGCAAGATCATTAAGATCAACCACATAAATATTTCCAAGTCTATGTCCAATGAACTTACTACTAGAATCAAGAGAGTTTGTTATAATACACATAGATGATTCAAAGATAACCTTGAAGCCTTTATCACATAATTTACTGATACTCAATAAATTATGCTTCAATTTATCTACTAGCAATACATTTTTTATAAAAGTACAGGGGGTTATCTTGATCTTACCGATTCTGATTATTTTTCTCTTGTTATTATCTCCAAAAGTAACTATACCTCCTCCTTTTATTTCTGGGGTGATGAACTGATCCTTGTCACCCGTCATATACCTTGAACAGCCACTATCGAGATACCATCTTTTCTTTAATTTTTGGGCTGCAAGACATTCCTGCAAGACAATCAAGAAGTTCTTTTAGGTACCCAAGCTAACTTGGGTCCTTGTAGGTTAGTGGAGGTGATTCCTTTAGGAATCCAAATCTTTCTTGATTTACTTTGGACATTTCCAATAATATTGCATTCAAAAGCTTTATGTCCTAACTCTTTGCAAGCAAAACATTTGATTCTAGAATTTTGAAAAGATATATATCTTGAAGTTCTAGATGTAGATGCAAGAGATGCAGATATAAAAGATTTTTTATTTAAGCCCTTAGGAACATACAAACTAGTTTTAGGAGTAGAAGCAGAACCATTTGTTGCAAAAACCTTTTGAGATGTAAATTTTGGAATATAAGCTTTTGGTTTCACAAAAGTAGTTGCTGAAATATTATTTGAATTTGAAAAATTAAAACCGATTCCAGGTTTGTTACCAAAATTTTTTTGTTTTTTAAGAATCAACTCAAGCTTGTTAGAAGATAAAGTAAGTTTTTCAACAAGTGGCTTGAGCTTTTCAACCTCCTTTTTCAACTCATTATTTTCATTCATCAAAGTTTTGTTTTTATCAAGATAAGCACTATTCTCAGTTTTCAAAGGTTTATAATTTTTAGAAAAGACATGTAGTTCTTTTTGCAATAAAATATTTTTAAAAAAAAATTCTTATTTTTGTTTAAGTAAAGAATCATTGATATTCTTTAAAGATCTAATCTTTACTCCAGACTTTTTAAATTTAGATAATAAATCATGAAATACAAAATTTAATTCATCAAATGTAAATTCAATTTGAGTATTGGGGGATGTTACCTCATCCTCAAGACCCATTAGACATAAATTAGCTATTTTTGTGGTCTCTTCCTCTTCAGTTGAGGTAGATACCTCAATGTCGCTCCATGTGGCAACCATCATCTTTTTCTTCTTTTTCTTAAAGAATTTCTTTAGTTTTGGACAATCTGGACAAATGTTCCCTGATTTCTTGCATTCGTAGAATGTGGGCACTTGTTCTTTTTCCTTTTCTTTATCCTTGTCCTTGTCCTTGGAATGATCTCCTCGTTTATGGAATTTTCTATTAAATCTTCCTTTCTTCTTTTCCATAAACTTTCTAAATCTCCTCATGACCATTGCTATATCTTCATCTACTAGATTGTCTTCGAAGGAGGTGGAGTAATTGTCTTCTTCTTCTTTTGATCATCATCAGTTCTATGTTGCATGGCCAGTTCATGTGTGATGAGTAAACTCATTAATTCATCCAACAAAAGGGTGTTCAGATCTTTTGCTTCTTGGATGGCAGTTACTTTGGGGTCTCATTTATCTAGAAGTGATCTTAAGATCTTATATACTAAGTCAGCATTTGAATAAACCCTACCAAGACTTTTCAAGCCATTAATAATATCTGTAAATCTAGTAAACATGGCAGATATGGTTTCAGCAGGTTCCATTTTAAAAAGTTCATAACTGTGTACTAGAAGATTTATTTTCGAAGTCTTCACTTGGAAAGTTCCTTCGTGGGTCACTTCGAGTTTATCCTAAATCTCCTTTACTGAAGAGCAAGTGGAAATTCAATTAAACTCGCTAGCATCCAAAGCATAGTATAATAAATTTATTGCTTTGGCAATTAATTCTCCCATCTTCATGTCATGTTCATCCCATTCCTCTTCAGGTTTAGGAATATCCACGCCATCAATTTTAATCATGAGAATTTGTGGCCCTTTCAGAATGACCTTCCATAATTGAAAATCAACATCTTGTATGTAGATTTTTATTCTAGCTTTCTAGTAAGAATAATTTGTGCCAGTGAAGAGTAGAGGTCTATTAGTAGATTGGCCTTCAGCTAAGGATGTACTCATGGGATGAGCCATCAATCTTTACTCTAAATGTATTCAGAGACACTGCTCTGATGCCAGTTATTGCCCAGGTGGCTTTTTCAAGAGGGGGTGAATTGGGAATTTGAAAAATTTAAGCAATTATGTGCTTTTTGAAATCCCGGTTAAGGTGTTAGGTGCTGTGATAATTCAATTAACTGCAAAAGCAAAAATAAATCAGAGAAGCACAACACAAACACAAAAATTATAGTGGTTCGAAGCAACCCATCTCCTACGTCCACTACCCAAGATTATCACTTGGGATTTCCATTATATCCCCTACCGCAATATAGTCAGATTATTTTAACAAGCTCACAATCCAAACCTCTACACTTTGGTTTTACCGGGATCACCAAAGAAACCCAACTTGGTTTTACCAGGATCACCAAGAATCCAACACTTAGTTTTTAACAAAGGCTCACCAAGAACCTATTTGGTTTTTTAACCGGGCTCACTAATAACCCAACAATTCAATAATGAATTGAAAATAAAAGCAACAAAGTGACAAACTAATTTTTGTCGAGTGGTTGTCGATGTAGCTTGAGAGAAGCCCACTTGAATGTACTTCAATGCACTTTAATGGCTTCTATTGCTTTTGTGCAACGTGCTTCAAGCTTCAGATGAGAGTTGGTGAAGACTTGAAGGCTATCTTGAATGCTCTTAGTGCTCTATTTCTTATTGGTAGGTTGGATATTCAATAAAGCATTAAATCTATTAGAAACTCTCTTCACTCTTTTTTTCAAGAAGTTCAAATCCCTTAAATATATGGCCTTCCATCATTCCAAGGTAGTTTAAGTCATTATAGACCGTTGGGATGTGATATTTGACCGTTGGAACACTTTTTGGATTCAAATTCTAAGTTCTGGAACTAGCCGTTGCAAGTCTAAAATCGACCTTCAAGTCGACTCAGATCACTCGAGTCAGCTCGGAACCTCAGAGGAGCTCTGGTTGAGTTGACTCTCTTCAATCCAGTCAGCTTGCTTGCACAGTGTCTTGATTCTTCACTTTGTAAGAGTCGGCTCGTCATGATTCGAGTCAGCTCGGATCCTCAAGCCTTCAAAGTGTCAGTCTAGATGAGTCGGCTAACTTCTATTCTAGTCAACTCGGATGGCTGTTTGCTCAGAAATAATTTTTTGAACTCTGGAGGAGTCGGCTCGATCTTCTAAAGTCGGCTCGGATGTTTGACCATGTGATAGAGTCAGCTCGAACTTCCTTTGGGTCGGCTCGCCTATCTGATTCAAGAATTAGCACTCTGGGCAGGTCAACTTGGGTCCCTTAGAGTCAGCTCAGATATCTGTGTGCCAGAAAGCTCATGCATGCCATGTGCCAGAGTCGGCTCTCTTCTTCCTGGAGTCGGCTTTGATGAATATATCAACGAATTTCTCAGTCTTTCTCCAAAATTCATCCAACTTGTCATCAAGCTTCAAGAAGTCTTCTATTTCAATAGGTTTCTAAGAAACTAAAAGCTTGAAACACACTTAGAAGTAACCCAATTTTATAATCTTTCTTTACTTTTTTTTTTGGGTTCTTCTTTACAAAATTCGATTACAACACAACTCAAAACAAGAAATGTAAATATAGGAGTTGAAATTTGAACAATGAATTCATCTTACAAAAACTAGTAAACCACTTGAAGAGTTGTTAGTAAAACAAATGCATGCACCAATGTTTGGTTATCATCAAAATCACTTATAGGATCAACACATTTGGATGGAATTAGGGTATCTGGAAAGGCATCAAGGATCCTGGGGTGTCTCACAAAATCCAATAAGTTGATGTAGTGGCCTCTAACTCTTGGATGAGGCCTGGTGGAACTCCAAAATAGGGTAACCTCCTCTCTTGTATAAAAATTAGACTCATACTGGACTTATATTGAAATATAGGACACGATACTGGACTGGGGTTGAGACAAATCAATTAGCCTCAACTTATTACAAGACTCAATCTTAATTGATTATAAAATTATGACACGTGACTAAAATCCTAATCATTAAATCTTATGGGATCTAGGGATCTATGTCTAATCCTGGTGTCACACTAGTTCTCCCGGGGTGGGAGGAACTCGACCCCATCAAGTAAGGGTCAATTTGGCTCTCAAGAAGGGTCTGGGTTGAGGCACGGTAGATCCTCACCAGTGCTCCATAAATTCTCAGATTTTGGCTGACCTTGCCATCTGACAAAATACCTTTGATAACCTTCATCTCGGGTGCTGAGGCTAGATCATCCAGGATTTGCTCACTCCTTTCCTCACTTATTGGTCAAATTGTATGTGGATACTCTAGGGTGGGTTCACTCACAAAGGAAGGAATTGGCTCAAGGTGCTCGCTAGGTATCACTGCTGGCTCCCTGTGCTCCATAAGGTCTGAAAGGTTGAAGGTTGGGCTAATACCTAAATCAGGTAGCATCTCACGCACATAGGCATTGGGTCCACTACTCTTCATTAGTCTGAATGGGCCAGCTTTGTAAGCAGAAAATTCCTTTACAATCATATAATTTTCTGCAGTAAATTCTTTATCTCTTTTTCGAGAATTAGCCAAGTTGTTATTTAGTTCATTATTTTTGTTTAACTTTTGACTAATATCCTGATACAAATGTTGTGCAGAGGTCAGTGCATGTATGGATAGATGAATCAGGGTTGTAAATTTATTGGACTCAAGACTAACACCTAATAAACTCGACTAGACTTCCTATCAAAGGAAATTTATTGGACTCTTTGGGTCTAACCTAACACACTATAGACTCTTTAGGTTTGACCCTAGCATAGCATGCACATGAAAATTTACTATGTACTCCTACTAGGTACCATAGGGTTCTCCTAAAGTAAGATGCAAACATGACAAGCTTAAGGAACTAATGCAACATGCAAACTCCTATAAAATGTAACCTAATAGTGAAAAAAAATAAAAGAAGTTTCAGGAAAGGGTAGAAAATAAGATGTAGGTTTGGTGTTAGTCTGGCAGGATGAGAAAAAAGAAGATAGCTCAGGGTTAATCAAAAAGAGTAGAATATTAGAAGGGGTTTCAGGGATGAGTCCTAGACTAATAGATTGATGTTATGGGTTTGAGGTAATCTTACAGGGTTTGCATGATGGAAAAATGGGTCATTAATTTCAGGAAAAAGATCAATTGGAGACAATGGAGTAACTTCATCCAAGGGGTACTGATAAGCCAAATTCTTAATAAAGTCATCTAGTTAAAGAAATTTAGGACTAGGCTCTACAATTGGGTCCTTTTCTAAAGTCTCCTCGGGTGGTTCTCTAGTAATAGGATCTGGGTTCCCTTCCTTTAATTGCTCTTCCATTATTTGTTGGGTGTGATCTGGGCCATCAACTCTAGGTCGACTATTATGTGGGTATGATCAGGGTCAACTGATTCTAGGGTGGCTTCTACCTGGGTATCTATTGATTCAACTAGCTCTAAGTCTTCTATGGAGAACTCCTCTTTTTCCTCATACTCGTTCATTAGGCTCTCATCAGCTTCATATATTTCCTCTTCAAGGTCATCTTGGTGAACCAATAGGATGGTAAGAGGGGGTTGACTAAAGAAAAATGGACCAATACTAGGCTCACAGCTAGGGGTACTAATTCTATAAGGTTCAGGTAGACTGAGGGATAGTGGATTACTACTGGATTCATATCTAGGGACTATGGGTTCCTGGGGTTTACTAGATTAGATCATTTGGTCAAGCCTATTATTAATTTGGGTAAGCTGGGTTTAGGATTGGGTATTGGATTGGTTCATTTGGGCAAGTTGGTCAGTTATGATTTTCATGAAGTCCTCTAGACTGGGGTCCATGGTTGAGCTAGGTTGGGATTTAAACTTCTGGTATTGGGTTCCTAGTCTAGTCGTCATGCAATCAAACAATCAGTCAGAATGAGATGGTGCAGCCAAGCATGCAAAGGATCAGTAATTCAAGGGTTTCTTAGACTTAGAGCCAAAACTGAATGGGTCAGCTCAACTTACACTTAACCCAGCAACTAATCCTTCCTCTGGCCAGGTAGAGGGTGGGAGTGTGGTAGGCCCCCCTGCTTTCATAGGGACCCAATTAAAAACCACGACACCACTTAGGTTGTTGGACTCTAGACCCTCAACCTTGACACCAGATTTCAGTAATTGCCACAGGATTAAATGCACTAGTTGGCCCACACAATTCGGACCCAACCTATTGGTGTCACCTAGCCCTCTAGGAAAAAATTAGGTCTAATTAATTATAATTAGACTTGAGTCAGAATGTTGGTGGTTGTTTTGGGCCCAGGACAGGTGGTGAAATCCTGTCTTGATGTTATATAGCAATTGCCCTTAAGATTAGGTTAATCAGATGATGGCACTCAATGATCCTGATGCAATCTAAAATAATTAGAAAAATAAAAATGTTTTATGTGTATTTTATGAAGTGGCAAATTAGGTATAGGTTGATTAGGTTAGCAAATAAATTGGGATTGGGATTGGGGTGTGTAGAAGTTGGTTAGGTTTGGTCAAGTAAGTGCAGAAATAGCAGAATTCAGAAAATTAAGGTTTCAGTAGATGCAGGATTTGACATAGTCATCGATGCAGAAAAAAATCAAAAGAATTCTAGGACAGAGGATTGATAGTGATAATATCCTCTCCCAAATTTGATACAAAAAAAAAAAATCATATGATGATGTAAATCCTAGGGTTTTTAGACTGATGTAGAAATCTCAGGTTTTCAGTTAGCATTTCTAATATGCTAAATTTTAAGAAATTAAGTTTTCTATAAAATAAATTAAAAATTATAATAAAATAGAAACAAGATAGAGAACACTTCATGTAATTTTCATAGAAAAATAAAATTCCTAGGTGGTCAAAATCAGATGAAAAATAGATACCTAATGCAGCTAGTAGGATGCAGGAATTAAGATTTATGATCCTAATGCAGATGAATGCTATCCTAAATCTGCTCTGATATCAAACTGATGCGGGATGAACCTAGGACTATGAAAAATAGTAAATCTAATTTTCTATATATTTTTTAGACATTAATTCAGTAGCTAAAGACCCGAAATAAGAAAGAACCAGCAGAAAGACTAGTAATGCTAGAAACTAACATTCCCGCAAGATAACTCATGTAGAATAATAATAAGCTAGGATCCGAGAATTAAGAAATTCCTAGCTTAGGATAGCGTACCTATCATCATATCAGAACAAATGAGGGGGAAGGTGCAGGGTTCGGTGGCAAGGCGGAAACATAGATTTCAAAATTTTTTATCTTTATGAAATCTTCACCAAACCTTTAACCCAAGATCTCCTTAAAAGAATTAAAACATATAAGATGTATATATAAGATTTAATCTCAAATTAAAGTACTAACCTGTATCGCTAAAATCCAAACTCTGAATCTCCACCAGGTGCCCAAATGTTCACCCTCCAATGGTGATCCACACAGAAAAAGATGAAGATAACAATTTCTTGTTCTTGGCTCCTCTTCTTGAATTCTTTTTCAAGAATTCAATTCTTAGACTTTTAGGCTGAAATTTTCTTTCTTGAAAATTTCTTTTCTTCCTTCTTTCCTCTTCTTGAATTTTTTTCAAGAATTCCCTTTCTTGAATTCCTTTTCTTGAATTGAATTGGAAGAAAAATTAAGACAGGCAAAGTCTTAATTCAAGAAGGAAAAGAAGAAGAACAGATCCTTTCCTTTTTCTTTCCTTTACCGTTCAAGACCATCATCTTATTCTTATTTAGGGTCAGAGTTTCGACAGAGGATACCTTTGTAAGGGAAATAATACCCAACAAGAACAAGGGGAAGGAGTATTTTGGAGAGGAAGAAAAGGAATCTGATCTCTGAATTATCTTACATGAAAACCCCCGAGAACCCAACCCTATTTATAGATCTCAGAAGGGCATCTTCTCAAAACAACGCAACCCTTTGAAACCCCAGGAATCACGATCCCTCATTCCTCACGCATCCCCTCAACCAAAAATCATGATTCTCCAATTTAATTTTTATTTTTCCGATGAGGACTCTCGGAAAAACTTCAGGAAGAATCGCAACTTTTGGAGACGGATTTGCGATCGAAAAGCGATGGATCTTTTCCTTAAATTTTTATGGCCATCAGATCTAGATCCAAGGGCGTCAGACAAGGATCCAAATCGCCCCTTTTTCAGATTTTTCTTTGATGGTATTTTCTTTCTCACGCGCATGAAGAGGAGTCCACGCGCGTGGACTCTTCTTCTTGGAGCGCGCGGGTGAGAAAGGGAGAGGGCGGCTTGGAGAGAGGGTCTCAGTGAACTTAATTCACTTGGGTTTAGCCATGGGTTAGCCCAATGTCCTAAAATTTAAAGTAGACCTTAATCTGGTTCAATTAGAACCCAATTAAGCCCAATTCGGAACCAAATTCGAATCTGATTCGAATAGAAATTTGGTCTGCAACACATGCTAGTGTGTTTATCCTGCAAACTTGATTTAATTCCAAATTAAATCCTTCATCAATTTTCTTTTGTGTGTGACCCATTGGGTTCCACACCTAGCCAGCAGTAGGTCCGAGTGCTATTTGACTTAATTCGGTTAGATCTCAACTAAGCTGATTTAGGTCAACTCAAACTAGCTCAACTCGGTCAATTAGAATATAATTCTAATTAGCTGATTTGAATTACCATAACTCAATCATATACCTACAAGACAAGATAGACATCTAGCAACGTATCATGTCTACCCGGAAGATGTGGAATTTTGGTGGAATTACCAAAATACCCTTCAGTGGTGAGTTACCGGGCAATTCAGTCATTTGATCAACTTGCATCCCTAATATGATTATGAATATGGATACTTGTCAAATCCAATTTCATATTCATCCCTAGCTCAATCTTTATAATGATGATTCATTAATGAACCATTAGAAAATAACTCTAATGTTCATACTTTGATCAAAGATTTCCTGAATCCATCATTTGAAATTAGCTGGATGCAATTCCCTCTTACTAGGGCTGATCAATTCTTTGTTGACCTACTCACAACCTCCATATACAATCCACCATAACCAGTATCACCTCGTGCATGACTCAGTGTCATGATTGATTGCGAACCAAAGTATGGATTCATATATATAAGGTACTATGGTAGTCTCAGGTCAAAGGACCACATGCACTACTCCCACTATGAGAATTATCTATTGACAAACATATAAGGTTCCATTAGATATTCTCAATCTGGATCAATTCAGTGAACTCATTCTCTAATGAACACTCACATCCTAGTATTAGTGTCAAACACAAGTGACTGTGAGATCAGTCACCCTTATCACAAAGCATATATAGGATGTGCTGGTCTTGCCGGAAACATTGATCCCCAACTCAATGTCCCATCGACCAGGAATATTTTAGATTAGGATTTTAAGGCTTTAGGTCTCACTGGTATGATCTCATCATAACCCTAGAACCATAGCCCTAATCTATGGGGTTCATCATAAAATCATAAAGACAGCGTATGATGAAAATAATGCCTTTATTATAAAAAAAATGACAATTCATTGATTTTGGGATCAAAATACAATATTTCAATTGGCTTTCAGGGAACAATCTTTCAGAAGGCTTTTACCAGGCAGAGATTGTAGTTTCTTCGATGAAAAGATCTCTCAACCTTTGGATGGTGCCTGGAAGAACAAGCCTTTGGTTCCCAAATCTGAAGGCGATCTAGATTCAGTCTGAAGGCACAGAAAGACTCCTCTAGGGAGGGGGATACACCTCAGGGAAAAATGTCAAGGTTAGGCATGAAATAAAGAAACAAATAGAGAATAATAAGATGAAGTAAAAGAAAGGGATTAGGGCAAGAAGGGCTGGTGGCAAGGAAGCAGAAAGAGCTCTTGATCTGGGCATCTTCAAGGCTACTTTTCTTGGGCATGGATAATGCTTGGAGATCTGATTTGCTGCTTGGGGCGTGGATGATTGCAATGATAGAGGTCGGCCAATATGAGAGAATAAAAACTAGAACTCAAAAACAAAAACATAAGAACACCAGTCTTATAAACAATTCAGCATAGTTTAATTCATAAGAGTTGATTGATTACAAAAGGAGGAGGGGTGGGGTATTTATAGAACTCCATGCCCTCTACTAAAGGGATTATAAGTCTTCTCCTAGTTAGAATAGGTTTGCACAATTTAAGTGGAAGAAAGACTACAAAATAAACCTAGAACTAGGAGTATACTAGTTGAATAGAATAAGAACTAAGTTTCCTTCTTCCATTTGAATTCCTCAGCTTGGACCAAGTCAACACTTTGACGTGTTGGGCTTCATGGGGAGCAGCAAGGGGCAGCCAAGGATGGGTTGGGCGCATGGGCATTGGGCCCTGGAGGCCTGGGATGCCTGGAGTAGGAATATTCAAGGTATCTTAGTTCTAGGCTGGAATATACCTGGAATCTTGGTTCTTCATGGACCTGGGCCTTGCATTCACTTGGACTGGGGCACAGGTATGTCTTTGGAATCATGTTATGACCTGGTCTGGGAATATACTCTGGCATTTGGAGGAAATCTGGGCATCCGAAAATATCTTGAAGGAATCATGGTATCTGGAAAGGCATCTTGGATCTTGGGATGTCTCACAAAATCCAATAAGCTGATGTAGTAGCCTCTAACTCCTGGATGAGGCATGGTGGAACTCCAAAATAGGGTAACCTCTTCTCTTGTATAAAAATCAGACTCATACTGGACTTATACTAAAATACAGGACTCGATACTGGACTAGGGTTGAGACAAATCAATTAGACTCAACTTATTACAGGACTCAATCTTAACTGATTACAAAATTATGACATATGACTAAAACCCTAATCAGTAAATCTTATGGGATCCAGGGATCTATGTCTGATCATGGTGTCCCCACCACTAATGCAATCAATTTAACTAATAATCCTGTGCAACATTCAAGATGCAAACGTATTGAAATTAGACATCACTTCATAAGAGATCATGTGCAAAACTCTAATGTGATGCTTAAATTTGTTTGTACTGATAATCAATTATCTAATATTTTCACTAAACCCTTAAACGGAAAAAGATTTTGCATGATTAGAAGAAAGTTAGGTATCATAGATCCCTTTGTGTAGGACTCCTTTAAATCTTATTCTTGTGCTCTAAGTCATATCTTTTATGTCTTAAACCCCTCACTAAAAACCCCCCTTGATTTTGAAAATTTTATTGAATTTTTTATTTTTCTTGGGATTTCTTGGCCAAGTGTCGACACTTGATTTTTGGCCATGTGTCGACTCACACCAAGTACCGACACTTGACCAAATTTGAAGTGTCGACTAATGGGCAGAAATCCGATATTTCTATGGCATCAATTGTTTAATCCGAGCCTTTTCTTTCTTGTTTCCCCTCAGCCCTAGTGGTCCCTAGGCTCTCTATTATCCTCGAAATAGTGTTCTTCCATCCATACCCTTCAAAATTCTGGTAAAATCCTCTCCTTTTCTCTCATTTGGACCGTTCCTCACTGTGTTGTCTGAGTTTTTCTTTTGATTTGGTCCGATTCTTTGCGATTTTCATCGTGTTTCTCGTTGTTTCGGCCAAACTGACGCGGCACGATGAAGAGAATGCAATCTAAATGATGGATTGAGAAATGAGAGCAATGAAGCCTATTAACAGGTACTAAATTTCAGATCAAAAGTACTAAGATAAAGCTATGGAAGGAGCACTGAAATTTGGAACTTACGCCGCGATGTAGTTATTTAAATCCTAGAGAAGATTAGGGCTAATGAATATTGAATTTAAACCTTAGCAACGATCTTCAATAACTCAGACTTAAGAGATTAGGAGGTGTTATTTACCCAAGATGATCACTCCCTGGTAGATCCATTGAAGCTCTTAGACGAACTAGCCCTGAAGTGGAAGATTGGCATTTCAAAGAAACTAGTTTCATTCAACATTGATCTTTGGCAAGAGAACCCTTTCTTGAACTCCGAATCATAGAAGGATCCTGCACAATGAACGGGTTAGACTGGGACCAATTTGAAAGATATCAAAACAAAGAAACCAAACAGGCAAGGAAACTTCGATGGAGGCATGGATCCCTAGAGGTGGATGTTGGCGTTGGACACTTGAAAGCTTGAGAAGAGAAAATCAAACACACCCAAAGAAAACAAGAGGATACTACCAAAAAAAACACCTTCTTCAACTACTACTTCACTTAAATTTCATTTCATCCAAAAAGCTTCTTTTTACCATGGGCGTACAAGAGGCTTTTAATGGCCTTTCAATCAATTTGAAATTTCCCATATCATGGAGAAATATTAGGGAGGGTTACATGAAATGTGGAGGATTTGGTGGAGCTGGTTGCATGATTTGTGGATGGAGTTGGCCGACCTCCTTTGAATTTGAAAACACTCCTTGGTCGACCACTTATAGCTTTTTGTAATTTAAAATTTAAATGATGCCACGTGGCAGGTGAGGTGGCAATGATGTGGCGTGGCAAGGTGTCATGGTGACATGGTGCATCCTTCTCCATGGCGCCCCTTGGAGATGACATGGCAAAGGTGATGTGACATCCTCTGGTGATGAGTTGGCACCGGTGGTCCATGATGATGTGGCATTCCAAGTAAAGCTGGTCTGGCCCAATTTCAAGTAGCTCTTGAACTTGACTCAGTACAAAGCCTAATTGACTCTAATTGAACTCTTGATTGAATTCTAATTGAACTTTAAAACCCCAAAAGAAAATAAAACAGGACTTAATAAACATACAGGACTCATACGAGACTTGAGTTCCTAGTCTCAATCCATAAAGAACTTGGTATTAGTTGAAGCTTCTTCTTTCTGAGCCTGGTGCCCCCACCAATTCTTCCCAGGTGGGAGGAACTCGACCCTATCGAGTATGGTTCAGCCTGGCTTTGATATTGTTCAAATAAGTCTGGGTCCAGTCATTGTAGATCCTCTCTAGCGTTTCAGGAGTCGTCAGATTTTGGTTTCCCTTGCCAACGGACCAAATATCGATAGTAATCCTTGTTTCTGGTAGTGACAATCTTATTATCCTGGATTTGTTCAGTTTTCTCTCATTTTTGAGGAATGGTTGTTTGTGGATACTCGGGTAATGGTTCACTCTCATAAATATGGTTAGGCCCAAAAGGCTCACTAGGTATCATCATGGGTTCCTTATATTCTATCAAGTCTAAGACATTGAAGGTCGGGTTGATACCTAGGTCTGAAGGTAATTCCAATATATAAGCATTAGATCTAATCTTCTTTAGGACTTTAAAAGGGCCTGCACCACGGGTATGTAGTTTCTTGAAAGTCCTGGATGGGAACATGATCTCTCTCATAGAATTCCTTGACTTTCTTTCTTGAATTAGTCCTATGTTTATAGGATTCATTGCTCAAATTTATTTCATGATGCAAATCCTCAACATGCTATGCATAGGACTCAGCAGACTCAGAAACTCACACAAGCACTTACGAAATGTAGACTGAACTAGGCATCCTTATTGAGAGGAATTTTATTGGACTCTCTAGGGCCTAAACCTAACAGATTAATGACTCTCTAGGTTTGACCCTGGTCTGGTATGCACATGAGAATTTACCATGGGTTCCTAGCAAATGCCATAAGGTTTTCCAAAAGTAGGTAGCAAAAGGAATAGGCTTTAAAGGCTCATGCAACCTAGTAATCTCATCAAAATGAAACTTAATGGCTTTAAAATTAGGATATGACTTAAGGAAAGGCAGGAAATAGGAATCCGAGTCTTGGGGAAATTTAGGGGAATCTTGAAACAGACCTTGGTTACTCATGATGACCTTAAGATTTGAATATTGATCTACGGGCGGGATGCTTCTAGGTAGTTGAAGGTCATCGGCAAAGTCTTCTAAAATAATGATTGGGTTCTTTTCAGGTAACTGAAGGAGTTCTTGTGTCGAAGCTAAAGTATTGGGTTCTTCCTGAAGGCATTGTCTTACGGGAACCAAGTCCTCGCTAAATTTTGGTTGTTCTGATGTTTCTGGACTAGGCTCAATAATCTTTTCTTTACCAAAGGTTTCCTCAGGTAAGGTACTAAAGTTGTTCTCTTCACAGTCTTCCCTTTCATATTCATCTATTAAACTTATGTCAGTCTCATGCACATATTTACTAGGTTCAGACTTTCCTTCTTCCTTCCCTAGCCCTTCAGTTTTAGGATATCCTAAGTCTTGAGTATTCATGAACTCAACTTGTACTTCAGGATTCTTACTCCTATCATTCATATGAGCTAATGGGATAGTAGGAGTTGGTTGGTCTAAGGAAAATTATTTAGCCAGCATTTGGTTCAATTGGGCCATTAGATCATTTAGGCCTTTCAGCATGGTTTCAAGATTCGGGTCCATGGCTACACTGGACTGGGTCTAGACTGGTGAATATGAGGCTCCTGATCTAGTTTTCATGCATGCAAGTAGACTCAAGCTCGAGCTAAGGTTTCCTAGACCTAGAGCACAAATTAGAGGTCTAATTAAGTGAACCAACTAGCTAGTAGTACTTATGGGACTTAGCCAGGTAGGTGGCGGGGAGTGAAGGTCCCTGATTGCCAACCTTAGACACCAATCTGAGATTGGCCAGGTAGGCGGACCAAATCAAAAGCCCTAATGCACCAATCCTAGACACCAAGCCAGTAAGCACACACCAATTAGCTGACACAGTTAACTTGACCCTAACCTGAACCGAACTTGTTGGTGTCCCTAACCTACTAGGGTAATTAACGTTCTACTCAACCTCGTAAGGTTAACCTCATTAGTATAGGATTAGTTCCTGACACCCCGTCTTTTATCCTACTTTATCCAACTAACCATGAACCTTTTTCTCTACCTTACCAAACTAATTCTGAACCCACTTCCTATTTTCTGTCCTTTCCTGACACCTCCAGCATTTCTAGGATCATTAAATTGCATTTAGCTGAGATTAGCATACTGCATGCATTCATCATGCATGTTAGGTTTGCATCTTACTTCTGGCATACTCTTTGGAATTTGCTAGGAGTTCACTGTAAATTTTTATGTGCATGTCAAGCTAGGATCAAACCTAAAGAACCTATAATCTATTAGGTTTAGATCCAAAGAGTTCAATAAAATTTCCTTCGATAGGAATGCATAGTCGAGTCTATTAGGTGTCAGTATGAGTCCTTTGCATCATTTGTTAGGAGTCTGCATGTGCCTAGCATGTTCACCACCCGCACTAATCTTAGAACAACTGGCTAATTCCCGAAGAAGGGTCAAAGAATTTGATGTAGTGGATTCTATCTTGGTTAGGCTTAGGCCTAAAAGAAGCTTCATGCTCGCAGAGCCGGACCTTTTAAAGTGATAGAGAAGGATTGGATCAAATGCCTAGGTGTTAGACTTGCCTTCGGATTTGGGCATTAGTTCTACCTTCAATATTACAGACCTGGTTGAGTATAGGGAACCGGCAGCGATACCTAGTAAGGCCTTTGGACCTATTCCTTTTCATTGTGAGTGACCCTAACCCAGAGTGTCCATTAACAAATTGGCCTGAGAGAGGAGAACGGATCGAGCGTATCCTGGACGATCAAGCCATCACGACCTGGGGCCTTGACTATCAATGCTTCCTGGTCCGATGGAAAGGCCAGCCAGAGTCGCACGATTCATAGATTTCTCGAGAGGACTTGCAATGCCTCAACCCAGACCTTCTCGAGAAATATGTGAGCCAGTCTGATCTTCACTCGACAGGGTCGAGTTCCTCCCATCCCGGGAGAATTGGTGCGGACACCAAAGGCACCAGAATAAGGCAGAGGCTTCTTAACCCTCTGTGAATTGATCAATAATTTATGAGTCCATCTGTAATAAGGGCTTAGCCCATCTGAGTCCTTTTTTTAGTTGTTGTTTGAGTCTTTTGAGTTGTTATTTCAGTTCTGTACTAGTCAGCTTATGTTGAGCTAGTTCAGTCCAATGCTAGTTAGCTCATGTTGAGCTTATTTTATTTTTTTGAATCATGTCCAAGCATACTGAAGACTCAAGACTATATCATACAAGTGAATACCAAGTCCAACTAGATTGAAGACGTGGAAGTATAGCACAAGTCCAACCCAGCTTGAAGATTTGAAGACCCCAGGAGGAAAATTCAGAAAACCCTGATTTCTTGAAGATGCCCTCCAGATGCCCAGATTCCCTTCCAGATGCCAAAGTATATTCATAGATAAGGGCATCCATGATTCCAGAGGTCCATCTGCATCCTAGCCCAAAGAAATCAAGCCCAGGTGCTAAGCCCAAGCCCCTAAGAAGCAAGATACCAGGGAATATTCCTGCTACCTGGCTACCAGGCCACCCCAGCTTCCAGAGGCCCAAACCTATGCACCCGAGCCCCTTTGGGCCAGCCTTTTGCTGCTCCTAGAAGCCCAACACACCCCCCTAGGCATCCTTGGAGTCTTGACTAAGTCAAGAAAGTTTTTAGGGATTTTTCTACCTAATATTTCCTTATTTTCTAGCTAGGGTTTGAGAGGGAAAAGGATTCTTATGTAAAGACTTATGTACCCTTACTTGGAGCCCAAGGTTAAGGGTCTATTTAAGGGACCCTAGCCTCTTGTATGAAGGAGAATTTTTGATGAATTTGAGTTCTTCTATTGAGTGGTGTGATACCCTGCTGTGTGCATAAAGGGGTTTGAGAGAGTTCTTCTTCCTAGTGCTGTAATCATCTTCCTGCTGCCAACAAGCATCTCAGATCCCTGGACGCCCACTCCAAAAGAAGCCTTCCCTTGCTATTTTTTCTTTGTTTTCTTGTTCCTTTGTGAGTTTTCTAACCCCTGACAGGTCGTTTGTAGGTCCCCGAGTTCCTACGAATCCAACGACTCTAGCCAAGCCTCAATCAAATCACCGAGCAGAAAGCCGGGTATCCGCGGGTCTTTGGCTCGATTTTCTACGCCGCATCCGTCGAGGAACGAGAGACCCCTTCACTGCAATCTTCATAGACATTGTCAGGTACACCCCTCTACCTCCAGTAGTTTTATTGTAGGAGAATTTGCCCTAACCGATGCTTCTCAGCCCCGGCGGTCCTTCTTTGCTACTTTTCTAGGTCCTAATCTGCATGCTGATCTTCAAAAATTCATACAAAATTCCCTACAAATAATTTTGATCTGAAATTCGGGAATTAATCACCTAACTCAACATGTAAAACATACAAAAAAAATGGCATGCATATTAGTTCCGCATCAGTCCGAGTGCTATTTGACTTAATTCGGTTAGATCTCAACTAAGTCGATTTAGGTAAACTCAAACTAGCTCGACTCGGTCAATTAGAATCTAATTCTAATTAACTGATTTGAATTACCATAACTCAATCATATACAAACAAGATAAGATTGATGTCTAGCAACGTATCATGTCTACCCGGAAGATGTGGAATTTTGGTGGAATTACCAAAATACCCTTCAGTGGTGAGTTACCGGGCAATTTAGTCCTTTGATCAACTTGCATCCCGAATATGATTATGAATATGGATACTTGTCAAATCCAATTTCATATTCATCCCTAGATCAATCTTTATAATGATGATTCATTAATGAACCATTAGAAATAACTCTAATGTTCATACTTTGATCAAAGATTTCCTGAATCCATCATTTGAAATTAGCTGGATGCAATTCCCTCTTACTAGGGCTGATCAATTCCTTGTTGACCTACTCACAACCTCCATATACAATCCACCATAACCAGTATCACCTCGTGCATGACTCAGTGTCATGATTGATTACGAACCAAAGTATGGATTCATATATATAAGGTACTATGGTAGTCTCAGGTCAAAGGACCACATGCACTACTCCCACTATGAGAATTATCTATTGACAAACATATAAGGTTCCATTAGATATTCTCAATCTGGATCAATTCAGTGAACTCATTCTCTAATGAACACTCACATCCTAGTATTAGTGTCAAACACAAGTGACTGTGAGATCAGTCACCCTTATCACAAAGCATATATAGGATGTGCTGGTCTTGCCGGAAACATTGATCCCCAACTCAATGTCCCATCGACCAGGAATATTTTAGATTAGGATTTTAAGGCTTTAGGTCTCACTGGTATGATCTCATCATAACCCTAGAACCATAGCCCTAATCTATGGGGTTCATCATAAAATCATAAAGACAGCGTATGATGAAAATAATGCCTTTATTATAAAAAAAATGACAATTCATTTATTTTGGGATCAAAATACAATATTTCAATTGGCTTTCAGGGAACAATCTTTCAGAAGGCTTTTACCAGGCAGCGATTGTAGTTTCTTCGATGAAAAGATCTCTCAACCTTTGGATGGTGCCTGGAAGAACAATCCTTTGGTTCCCAAATCTGAAGGCGATCTAGATTCAGTCTGAAGGCACAAAAAGCCTCCTCTGGGGAGGGGGATACACCTCAGGGATCTGCAAAATGTCAAGGTTAGGCATGAAATAAAGAAACAAATAGAGAATAATAAGATGAAGTAAAAGAAAGGGATTAGGGCAAGAAGGGCTGGTGGCAAGGAAGCAGAAAGAGCTCTTGATCTGGGCATCTTCAAGGCTACTTTTCTTAGGCGTGGCTAATGCTTGGAGATCTGATTTGCTGCTTGGGGCGTGGACGATTGCAATGATAGAGGTCGGCCAATATGAGAGAACAAAAACTAGAACTCAAAAACAAAAACATAAGAACACCAGTCTTAAAAACAATTCAGCATAGTTTAATTCATAAGAGTTGATTGATTACAAAAGGAGGAGGGGTGGGGTATTTATAGAACTCCATGCCCTCTCCTAAAGGGATTATAAGTCTTCTCCTAGTTAGAATAGGTTTGCACAATTTAAGTGGGAGAAAGACTACAAAATAAACCTAGAACTAGGAGTATACTAGTTGAATAGAATAAGAACTAAGTTTCCTTCTTCCATTTGAATTCCTCCTTAGCTTGGACCAAGTCAACACTTTGACGTGTTGGGCTTCATGGGGAGCAGCAAGGGGCGGCCAAGGATGGGTTGGGCGCATGGGCATTGGGCCCTGGAGGCCTAGGATGCCTGGAGTAGGAATATTCCAGGTATCTTAGTTCTAGGCTGGAATATACCTGGAATCTTGGTTCTTCATGGACCTGGGCCTTGCATTCACTTGGGCTGGGGCACAGGTATGTCTTTGGAATCATGTTATGACCTGGTCTGGGAATATACTCTGGCATTTGGAGAAAATCTGGGCATCCGGAAAATATCTTGAAGGAATCATGGTATCTAGAAAGGCATCTTGGATCCTGGGATGTCTCATAAAATCCAATAAGCTGATGTAGTAGCCTCTAACTCCTGGATGAGGCATGGTGGAACTCCAAAATAGGGTAACCTCTTCTCTTGTATAAAAATCAGACTCATACTGGACTTATACTGAAATACAGGACTCGATACTGGACTAGGGTTGAGACAAATCAATTAGCCTCAACTTATTACAGGACTCAATCTTAACTGATTACAAAATTATGACATATGACTAAAACCCTAATCAGTAAACCTTATGGGATCCAGGGATCTATGTCTGATTATGGTGTCCCCACCACTAATGCAATCAATTTAACTAAGAATCCTGTGCAACATTCAAGATACAAACGTATTGAAATAAGACATCACTTCATAAGAGATCATGTACAAAACTCTAATGTGATGCTTGAATTTGTTTGTACTGATAATCAATTAGCTAATATTTTCACTAAACCCTTAAACGGAAAATGATTTTGCATGATTAGAAGAAAGTTAGGTATCATAGATCCCTTTGTGTAGGACTCCTTCAAATCTTATTCTTGTGCTCTAAGTCATATCTTTTATGTCTTAAACCCCTCACTAAAAACCCCCCTTGATTTTGAAAATTTTATTGAATTTTTTATTTTTCTTGGGATTTCTTGGCCAAGTGTCGACACTTGATTTTTGGCCATGTGTCAACTCACACCAAGTACCGACACTTGACCAAATTTGAAGTGTCGACTAATGGGCAGAAATCCGATATTTCTAAGGCATCAATTGTTTAATCGGAGCCATTTCTTTCTTGTTTCCCCTCTGCCCTAGTGGTCCCTAGGCTCTCTATTATCCTCGAAATAGTGTTCTTCCATCCGTACCCTTCAAAATTCTGGTAAAATCCTCTCCTTTTCTCTCATTTGGACCATTCCTCACTATGTTGTCTGAGTTTTTCTTTTGATTTGGTCCGATTCTTTTCAATTTTCATCGTGTTTCGCGTTGTTTCGTTCAAACTGACGTGGCACGATGAAGAGAATGCAATCTAAATGATGGATTGAGAAATGAGAGCAATGAAGCCTATTAACAGGTACTAAATTTCAGATCAAAAGTACTAAGGTAAAGCTATGGAAGGAGCACTGAAATTTGGAACTTACGCCGCGATGTAGTTATTTAAATCCTAGAGAAGATTAGGGCTAATGAATATTGAATTTAAACCTTAGCAACGATCTTCAATAACTCAGACTTAAGAGATTAGGAGGTGTTATTTACCCAAGATGATCACTCCCTGGTAGATCCATTGAAGCTCTTAGACGAACTAGCCCTGAAGTGGAAGATTGGCATTTCAAAGAAACTAGTTTCATTCAACATTGATCTTTGGCAAGAGAACCCTTTCTTGAACTCCGAATCATAGAAGGATCCTGCACAATGAACGGGTTAGACTGGGACCAATTTGAAAGATATCAAAACAAAGAAACCAAACAGGCAAGGAAACTTCGATGGAGGCATGGATCCCTAGAGGTGGATGTTGGCGTTGGACACTTGAAAGCTTGAGAAGAGAAAATCAAACACACCCAAAGAAAACAAGAGGATACTACCAAAAAAAACACCTTCTTCAACTACTACTTCACTTAAATTTCATTTCATCCAAAAAGCTTCTTTTTACCATGGGTGTACAAGAGGCTTTTAATGGCCTTTCAATCAATTTGAAATTCCCATATCATGGAGAAATATTACGGAGGGTTACATGAAATGTGGAGGATTTTGTGGAGGATTTGGTGGAGCTGGTTGCATGATTTGTGGATGGAGTTGGCCGACCTCCTTTGAATTTGAAAACACTCCTTGGTCGACCACTTGTAGCTTTCTTGTAATTTAAAATTTAAATGATGCCACATGGCAGGTGAGGTGGCAATGATGTAGCGTGGCAAGGTGGCATGGTGACATGGTGCATCTTCTCCATGGCGCCCCTTGGAGATGACATGGCAAAGGTGATGTGACATCCTCTGGTGATGAGTTGGCACCGGTGGTCCATGATGATGTGGCATTCCAAGTAAAGCTGGTCTGGCCCAATTTCAAGTAGCTCTTGAACTTGACTCAGTACAAAGCCTAATTGACTCTAATTGAACTCTTGATTGAATTCTAATTGAACTTTAAAATCCCAAAAGAAAATAAAACAGGACTTAATAAACGTACAGGACTCATACGAGACTTGAGTTCCTAGTCTCAATCCATAAAGAACTTGGTATTAGTTGAAGCTTCTTCTTTCTGAGCCTGGTGCCCCCACCAATTCTTCTCGGGTGGGAGGAACTCGACCCTATCGAGTATGGTTCAGCCTGGCTTTGATATTGTTCAAATAAGTCTGGGTCCAGTCATTGCAGATCCTCTCTAGCGATTCAGGAGTCGTCAGATTTTGGTTTTCCTTGCCAACGGACCAAATATCGATAGTAATCCTTGTTTCTGGTAGTGACAATCTTATTATCCAGGATTTGTTCAGTTTTCTCTCATTTTTGAGGAATGGTTGTTTGTGGATACTCAGGTAATGGTTCACTCTCAAAAATATAGTTAGGCCCAAAAGGCTCACTAGGTATCATCATGGGTTCCTTATATTCTATCAAGTCTAAGACATTGAAGGTCGGGTTGATACCTAGGTCTGAAGGTAATTCCAATATATAAGCATTAGATCTAATCTTCTTTAGGACTTTAAAAGGGCCTGCACCACGGGTATGTAGTTTCTTGAAAGTCCTGAATTGGAACATGATCTCTCTCATAGAATTCCTTGACTTTCTTTCTTGAATTAGTCCTATGTTTATAGGATTCATTGCTCAAATTTATTTCATGATGCAAATCCTCAACATGATATGCATAGGACTCAGCAGACTCAGAAACTTACACAAGCACTTACGAAATGTAGACTGAACTAGGCATCCTTATTGAGAGGAATTTTATTGGACTCTCTAGGGCCTAAACCTAACAGATTAACGACTCTCTAGGTTTGACCCTGGTCTGGTATGCACATGAGAATTTACCATGGGTTCCCAGCAAATGCCATAAGGTTTTCCAAAAATAGGTAGCAAAAGGAATAGGCTTTAAAGGCTCATGCAACCTAGTAATCTCATCAAAATGAAACTTAATGGCTTTAAAATTAGGATATGACTTAAGGAAAGGCAGGAAATAGGAATCCGAGTCTTGGGATAATTTAGGAGAATCTTGAAACAGACCTTGGTTACTCATGATGACCTTAAGATTTGAATATTGATCTACGGGCGGGATGCTTCTAGGTAGTTGAAGGTCATCGGCAAAGTCTTCTAAAATAATGATTGGGTTCTTCTCAGGTAACTGAAGGAGTTCTTGTGTCGAAGCTAAAGTATTGGGTTCTTCCTGAGGGCATTGTCTTACGGGAACTAAGTCCTCACTAAATTTTGGTTGTTCTGATGTTTCAGGACTAGGCTCAATAATCTTTTCTTTACCAAAGGTTTCCTCAGGTAACGTACTAAAGTTATTCTCTTCACAGTCTTCCCCTTCATATTCATCTATTAAACTTATGTCAGTCTCATACACATATTTACTAGGTTCAGACTTTCCTTCTTCCTTCCCTAGCCCTTCAGTTTTAGGATATCCTAAGTCTTGAGTATTCATGAACTCAACTTGTACTTCAGGGTTCTTACTCCTATCATTCATATGAGCTAATTGGATTGTAGGAGTTGGTTGGTCTAAGGAAAATTGTTTAGCCAGCATTTGGTTCAATTGGGCCATTAGATCATTTAGGCCTTTCAGCATGGTTTCAAGATTCGGGTCCATGGCTACACTGGACTGGATCTAGACTGGTGAATATGAAGCTCTTGATCTAGTTTTCATGCATGCAAGTAGACTCAAGCTCGAGCTAAGGTTTCCTAGACCTAGAGCATAAATTAGAGGTCTAATTAAGTGAACCAACTAGCTAGTAGTACTTATGGGACTTAGCCAGGTAGGTGGCGGCGAGTGAAGGTCCCTGATTGCCAACCTTAGACACCAATCTGAGATTGGCCAGGTAGGCGGACCAAATCACAAGCCCTGATGCACCAATCCTAGACACCAAGCCAGTAAGCACACACCAATTAGTTGACACAGTTAACTTGACCCTAACCTGAACCGAACTTGTTGGTGTCCCTAACCCACTAGGGCAATTAACGTTCTACTCAATTTTAATTAACGGTCTGGGATCGATATGCTGGTTGGTGATTTTTGGGCTAGGGATAGGTGATGAAACCCTGACCCTATGTCAAATTGATGTCCTTAATTTGATTTCTCTTGAGATGAATGAAATGCAAAGGTGCTGCAGAAGTGTTGCAGTTTGAAAGTGGTGTGGAAAACATGATGAAAAAAAATGTCCAAAAATTCTAAAAAATTCACAGAGGATTTCTAACTTATATGTTTCAATGCAGATCCTACAAATGAAGATAAATAAAAAGGATAGAACAGAACCCTAATGATAGTGTCGAACTGCAGAAATTTTCATTTTTTTTATAATTTTTTTCTGATGATGAAATTTAATATGGTGATAACTGACTTAAAAAGGAACAAGAAAAAAAATATTTCAACAAAAAATTAGTGACTTACCTTTGGAGCTGCAGACGGATTACAGTAAACATATGCAAATTTTCAGAAAAACATAACCTAATCAAACAAGTGCAATGGCTTATCCAAACTTCAATCTAAAAAATTCACGTCCGGCCAGGGGCTCATTATTCCCATGGGTCCTGACAGTGTATAGGAGTACACTCACTCAAGAAGCGTGAATTTTAGATCTTGCTTGGATTTAAAGAAAACTATTCTACCCTAATGCAACCATGCTCTGATACCAATTTGACGCGGCACGATGAAGAGAATGCAATCTAAATGATGGATTGAGAAATTAGAGCAATGAAGCCTATTAACGGGTACTAAATTTCATATCAAAAGTACTAAGGTAAAGCTATGGAAGGAGCACTGAAATTTGGAACTTACACCGCGATGTAGTTATTTAAATCCTAGAGAAGATTAGGGCTAATGAATATTGAATTTAAACCTTAGCAACGATTTTCAATAACTCAGACTTAAGAGATTAGGAGGTGTTATTTACCCAAGATGATCACTCCCTGGTATATCCATTGAAGCTCTTAGACGAACTAGCCCTGAAGTGGAAGATTGGCATTCCAAAGAAACTAGTTTCATTCAACATTGATCTTTGGCAAGAGAACCCTTTCTTGAACTCCGAATCGTAGAAGGATCCTGCACAATGAGCGGGTTAGACTGGGACCAATTTGAAAGATATCAAAACAAATAAACCAAACAGGCAAGGGAACTTCGATGGAGGCATAGATCCCTAGAGGTGGATGTTGGCGTTGGACACTTGAAAGCATGAGAAGAGAAAATCAAACACACCCAAAGAAAATAAGAGGATACTACCAAAAAAAATACCTTCTTCAACTACTACTTCACTTAAATTTCATTTCATCCAAAAAGTTTCTTTTTACCATGGGCGTACAAGAGGCTTTTAATGGCCTTTTAATCAATTTGAAATTCCCCATATCATGGAGAAATTTTAGGGGGGGTTACATGAAATGTGGAGAATTTGGTGGAGGATTTGGTGGAGCTGGTTGCATGATTTATGGATGGAGTTGGCCGACCTCCTTTGAAATTGAAAACACTCCTTGGTCGACCACTTGTAGCTTTCATGTAATTTAAAATTTGAATGATGCCACATGGCAGGTGAGGTGGCAATGATGTGGCATGGCAAAGGTGGCATGGTGACATGGCGCATCCTTCTCCATGGCACCCCTTGGAGATGACATTGCAAAGGTGATGTGACGTCCTCTGGTGATGAATTGGCACCGGTGGTCCATGATGACGTGGCATTCCAAGTAAAGCTGGCCTGGCCCAATTTCAAGTAGCTCTTGAACTTGACCCAGTACAAAGCCTAATAGACTCTAATGGAACTCTTGACTGAATTCTAATTGAACTTTAAAATCCCAAAAGAAAATAAAACATGACTCAATAAACATACAGGACTCATACGAGACTTGAGTTCCTAGTCTCAATCCATAAAGAACTTGGTATTAGTTGAAGCTTCTTCTTTCTGAGCCTGGTGCCCCCACCAATTTGACGCGGCACGATGAAGAGAATGCAATCTAAATGATGGATTGAGAAATGAGAGCAATGAAGCCTATTAACAGGTTCTAAATTTCAGAGCAAAAGTACTAAGGTAAAGCTTTGGAAGGAGCACTGAAATTTGGAACTTACGCCGCGATGTAGTTATCTAAATCCTAGCGAAGATTAGGGCTAATGAATATTGAATTTAAACCTTAGCAACGATCTTCAATAACTCAGACTTAAGAGATTAGGAGGTGTTATTTATCCAAGATGATCACTCCCTGGTAGATCCATTGAAGCTCTTAGACGAACTAGCCCTGAAGTGAAAGATTGGCATTCCAAAGAAACTAGTTTCATTCAACATTGATCTTTAGCAAGAGAACCCTTTCTTGAACTCCGAATCGTAGAAGGATCCTGCACAATGAATGGGTTAGACTGGGACCAATTTGAAAGATATCAAAACTAAGAAACCAAACAGGCAAGGGAACTTCGATGGAGGCATGGATCCGTAGAGGTGGATGTTGGCGTTGGACACTTGAAAGCTTGAGAAGAGAAAATCAAACACACCCAAAGAAAACAAGAGGATACTACCAAAAAATACACCTTCTTCAACTACTACTTCACTTAAATTTCATTTCATCCAAAAAGCTTCTTTTTACCATGGGCGTACAAGAGGCTTTTAATGGCCTTTCAATCAATTTGAAATTCCCCATATCATGGAGAAATATTAGGAGGGTTACATGAAATGTGGAGGATTTGGTGGAGGATTTGGTGGAGCTGGTTGCATGATTTGTAGATGGAGTTGGCCGACCTCCTTTGAATTTGAAAACACTCCTTGGTCGACCACTTGTAGCTTTCATGTAATTTAAAATTTGAATGATGCCACATGGCAGGTGAGGTGGCAATGATGTGGCATGGCAAGGTGGCATGGTGACATGGCGCATCCTTCTCCATGGCGCCCCTTGGAGATGACATGGTAAAGGTGATGTGATGTCCTCTGGTGATGAGTTGGCACCGGTGGTCCATGATGATGTGGCATTCCAAGTAAAGCTGGTCTGGCCGAATTTTAAGTAGCTCTTGAACTTGACTCAGTACAAAGCCTAATTGACTCTAATTGAACTCTTGATTGAATTCTAATTGAACTTTAAAACCCCAAAAGAAAATAAAACAGGACTCAATAAACATACAGGACTCATACGAGACTTGAGTTCCTAGTCTCAATCCATAAAGAACTTGGTATTAGTTGAAGCTTCTTCTTTCTGAGCTTGGTGCCCCCACCACGAACTCCTCTTACCGATCTCTTCGATCAGTTTTTCTTTTGATTTCTTGTGAATCGGCCAAACCATTGCCTTTCCCCCCATATTTCTTCCCTCTTTTCCATTCCCTTAACCAATTTTTTTTGCCTGCCCTCACTGTTTTATTCCCGCTAACCTCCTCTTTCCCTTTTTGGTCATTTCCTTCTTCTTTTGGCCATTCCCAGTTCACCTTTTCCTTCTCTTTTTCCTTCTCCATATTTGGTGAACATGGGTCCCTGCAAGCAAGTAGTCTCCAAGAAAAGATTGAGTCAGGGTTCAACTGAAAGAAAAACCAAGGCTCAAAGTGATAAAGGATAGCAGTATGGGAGTATGGCACCTCCAGTTCCCCCATAGCTGACAGAGTATCAGGGAAGATTATTACTGCTAGTCGACGAGTTGACTTAGCATTCTTTGACCGCGAGGGTTTTGGTCTGGGTCAGATTCTTGAGGCAACTGGTTTGATCTCATTCTGTACCATGAAGGAGAAATATTATCCGCTTCATATCCAGGAGTTCTATAGGAGTTTAGCCTATGGAGGATTGCTTTGGAGCGCCACAGTCCAAGGCATTAAGATTCCTGTTTCTGAGGAGATTTTGAGAAGAGTTTGGGATATACCTCATTATGGGATTGTTGCCACCAGTGTTGGAGATAGAGATGAGGCATTTTGATGTGATGTGGTAGGATGGCTGACGTGGAACCCATGTCAGACCCAGCTAGATGCCATATCGAATGAAGTTGCCACGTAGGACGCCTCTACCCGGACTACTTCGCCAGGTTGGCTCCCTTCAAGTCGAGACGCCATCGAAGTCGAGCTCCGCCTCTCCTTTGCTAGGCTGGCTCCCTTCGGGTTGAGACACCATTGCCGAAGTCGATCTCCGCCTCTCCTTCACCAGGTTGGCTCCCTTCGGGTTGAGACACCATGGTCGAAGTCGAGCTCTACCTCTCCTTCGCCAGGCTAGCTCCCTTCGGGTCAAGATGCCATGACCGAAGTCGAGCTCCGCCTCTCCTTCGCCAGGCTAGCTCCCTTAGGGTCGAGACACCATGGCCAAAGTCGAGCTCCACCTCTCCTTCGCTAGGCTGGCTCCCTCCGGGTCGAGACACCGTGGTCGAAGTTGAGCCTCGCATCTCCTTCGCCAGGCTAGCTCTCTCCGGGTCGAGATGACGTGGCCGAAGTCGAGCTCTGCCTCTCCTTCACTAGGCTAGCTCCCTTCGGGTCGAGGCACCATGACCAAAGTCAAGCTCCGCCTCTCCAGATCAGCTCCACCTCGGATGAAGAGACCCGCAGTCAAAGGACATCACCGCTTCCTTGGACGGCGGCGAGCCATCCAAGAACCACAAAGGAGCACCTACCAGGCCATAATAATGGTCCCAGCTTCTACTTATGCCGAAAAGGAAGGAGTCCCCCGATCGAGGTGTAGCGCTCCCTACCAACCATCTGCACCCCTCGAAAGAGGAAGTCAACCAGCAATTCAGATCTAGGAGGCGGCTGCCCGCCGATCGAAGCTCTGCCATGCTTCCCAAAATGGAGCAACCAGAAGGAATGTCAGAGTGCACGGTGTTGTTCTTTTTCATCGATGGTGAAGGCACCTCGTGCATGGCACCGGACATTGCCGCATGCACTGTAAATGAGGGAAAGATCCCGAGGTAAGCAGTGCACAACGACCCTAGCTAAAAAGGGTCCTCCAAGGTTCAAACGAGGTAAGTTAAGTAAGTCAAGTCAGGTCACACACGAGCAAGAGAAGGCAGCATACAGGAAGGCCACCGCTCTAGGCTACCGGAGATGCCCATGAAGAGCCTTAACGAACATAGCCACCCAGCTCGAGCTCTCTTCTGCTGCCACTTCCACACTCTACTCTTGACCCACTCACACTCTCTCATTTCATAAGTTTCTCCTTCTAGCATGGAGTCCACCTTCGGGGCTCGGCTGAGAGGATCTGTTCCCCTGGATTGCCATTAACTTGAGCATCGAAGTGCCCCTGCCGGGATCACTAGCCCGGGTCTCCTCTGTTTAGCAGGTCCGGGTGTCCGAGCAAGATCCTAAGCGACAAGAACATGGTCCGAGGTCATCCTTAGCTACAAGCCACGATGATCGGGTAGCAACAGATTGGCATGCCAGGAAGGGGGGGCAGGAAGCATTCTGATCCAACCCAATCTCCTTGCAAGCAGCCCACTGGGAGGATGGTGATGACGCAAGCGAGAGAAGTCTTCACTAGCCATGCGAGAGATTCCCCTTCCCATGGGGACCATCACAGTCCAAAAAGGGAGCTCCCAGGTCCACCTCAACCACCTCTAATGGATGCTCAGCTGGCTGCACTCACCCAGCAGATGCAGCTTCTCACTACAGTGATGCACCAGCTACAGTACCAGCACTAGTCCTTGGCCACCCACCAGCAGCTAGGGACTCCTGTGGCCCAAGCCGCCGTACCCTGTGATAGCTTACGTTCCTTTCGAGGAAGGCCTTCGCTGCCACAAGCCATAACAGACCATCGGGGAAGCCACAGGATCCCGACAAAGAGACACTAGATCGGGTCTATCGATCAGGAAAACCGATCTCTGACTTACAAGCAAGATGCTTTCCAGCACCATCGAGGTTGCAGGGGCAAGGCCTCACGTCGTGATCCCCCTCAGCAGCCACCTTCACCTCCTCTGTCTATCTCAGTAGAGGGTTCAACCGATGAAGCCATCAGGTGCATGGCAGAGAAGTGCTTGGAGGAACAAGAGTGCAAGCTGGCGGAGCTATCCTGCCAGTTTGCTAATTTGCAGGGCTCCACCAACGAACCAATGAGCTATGATGCCCGTCCCCCTTTCTCTCGAGAGATCCAAGAGGAATCGATTTTGGGTCGATTTCGCATGCCGCAGGTGGATCCTTACGACAAGACCACCGACCCCCTAGACCACCTTGAGAGCTACAAGGCCCTCATGAGAGTCCAGGGCACGACCGACACTCTCCTCTACATCGCCTTTCCTACCACTCTCCGGAAGGTGGCTCGGGTATGGTTCACCCACCTTGAGCCATAAAGTATCAGTTCTTTTGCTCAGTTGATGCAAAAGTTCGTGGCCCACTTTGACACCTATTGGAAGGTGCCACAAGAGGCAGACAGCCTCTCTCCATCATGCAACAGGACCACGAGCTCCTATGGGACTACGTGGCCTGCTTCAAAGTTACCGTGCTGGAGATATATAACCTGGATAAGCCAGTTGCTATGCTGGCATTGAAGAGAGGTCTCAGGACTTCCTGCCTGACCTACTCCCTCGATAAGAAGCTCCCGAAGATGTACTCTGAGCTCCTCCTCCATGTTCACAAAGACATCCGTGCCGAGGAGGAGAATCATACCAGGAGGGAGCTGGATGAGAAGCCGCTGAAGAAGCCAGCTCCTGGGGAGACGTTCGGGATGCAGAAGCCCAGACCAAGCACATCAAACTTCTACTAGAGGCCAAAGCCGAGAAGCGACCCCATCCTGGAAGAAAGATACACATCTTTCATTGCCTGAGGTCAAAGATCCTCATGGAGATTGAGGGCGAGCACTACCTGAAGTGCCCACCTCCATTGAGGCTATCTAATAGCCGTGACAAGACAAAGTACCGACATTTTCACCGTGACCATGGCCACGACACCGAGGAACGCCAGCACCTCAAGAGGGAGATTGAGACCTCATAAGAAGGGTGATGGGGGACGAATTTGATGAAATGGATGTGTGGAGATGTGATCCACTTACCTAGCAACAACATATCAGCATTAGAGCTCCAAATATGGTCGGATTCATGGGTAGAAGGGATGAAGAGTTTTGAGCTAGGAACTAGGTGAGCAGAAAATCTGACACCCTTGTGCAAGCTTCCTTTCAAAAAAATAAAAGAGAGGATCTAAGGGCATAGAAACCCTCAAACTATGCTAAGCTACCTTTAATAACCTCAGATCTAAAGATTAAGAGGGTTTTTTCCCAATAATAAAGAGAAATCAAAGCTCAAATGAAAGGAAAGCACTCATTACTCAAAAATTGAAGGCTAGAGACAAGATCTACACTCCCTTCTTGGATTCACCATTGGAGCTTTGATCCTTAGCATGGAGCCTTCATCTTCATCTTCAAATCACCAAGAAAAACCTGAAAGAGTCAAGGTAAGTCAAAATTCAAAGAAATTAAGGGAAAAAAGGAAGGAATCAACAAGAGAAGTGAAGAGAGTTGCTGAAATTTTTGGGCAGCACTTCCTCTTCTTCTTGGACTACTTGAATCTTATGTAGACAAACTTGGAAACGGAACTTTGGCCATCCAAACTCAAGGCACTCATTCATATTTAAGATCAAACTCATCAATCCAACTCAAACTTAAAAGAAAACACTCAAAATTCTAAGAAGAACTAAATAACTTGGCAAAATAGAAGAGAACACAAACAAGTAAGCTTTCATTCAACTTAAGTCATTCATTCATTCATTGCTTTACAAGATGAGGCCTTGGTCCATTTATAGGCCAAGGGCATCCATAATGGGTGGGTTAAGAAGCCAACTAGTTCAGATTTAGTTGGTAATTAATTACATGATTAGTTCCTAGTCTAGCTAATCCTAACAAGAGAAAGTCCTAGAAGCTCCATGTGGTGCCATCTCCTTGCAACACTTGTCTTCATCTAATCCTTCTACATGTTCTTTAAGATTTGGTCTTTCAATTAGGCTTCAAGGTAGAAGATTTCTTCATAGCTTGGCCAGCCCATGGGCTTGGAAAAGGAATCTTCACTTGATTTTGGCTTTAAACAATTCAATCTTGCTTCATGGAATTAGGAGTCTTCAATAGGTGCTTCATACATTTGTGGGAACCTGAAAAAAATGAATGATTGGACTACAACCAAAGATTGTTAGTTTGTAATTTCTTTCTCTTGCCAATGTCCTCATTAAAGGGGCTACCTCGAAAGGTTCATGGGGGGCAAGGCCCCAGCGGAACCTCAGGCGCTCGCTGCTCTCCCTCCAGTCCCTGCAGTGGACAACCATCCTACCGAGAACCTATGGGGATGATATGCTGGTAAATCGAGCACACTTCCAAGAGAGCCCGGTGGGAGAAAGTTCTGAAAATGTACTTCCCTTTGAAGGAAGAGGGAGGTTGAAAATGAAAATGTAAACAATGATGCTGTGATCGTCGAGATGACGATCGCAAAGCATCATATAAATGGATTATGGTCGATAGTGGAAGTTCGACTGATGTCCTTTTTTACGATGCTTTCTCCAGGATGAATCTATCCTCTACTCAGCTTAGACCTATGCATACACTCGTCATCGATTTCATAGGGGACTCTATAGGAGTTAAGGGAGAAATCACTCTCCCTGTCATTGTTGGGATGCTGCCTCGGCAGAGCACCGTCATGATGACTTTCATGGTTGTTAGGCTCCCCTCAGCCTACAACGTGATTCTTGGCCGACCCGGGCTCAACCTGCTCGATGCAGTCATTTCTACAAAGCAGCTACTGGTGTAGTTTCCTTCTCCCTATGGTGTCGAAGAAATGAGGGGGGCCAAAGCCTCCGAGGGTGACCCCAGTGCAGACGACCTCAACCAAAATGCACAGCACCCCAAGGGTGGCCCGGTCGAACCCTACCGTCATATCCGTTCGGAGTTGACCTGACGAAGATGGTGCAGATCGGGCACAGCTGCAAGAGGATGAGCGAGCCCACCTGTTGGAGTTTCTTTGAGCGAATGCAGACGTGTTCACTTGGATGGCGGCCGATATGCCCGGGATTCTCCCTGAAGTCATCACCCACAAGCTGAGCATCGACCTAAAGTATCATCCTGTTTGGCAAAAGAAAAGAAGTTTTGCCCCGGAGAGGCAACAGGCGATCAATGACGAGGTGGATAAACTCCTCGCAGCCGGCTTTATTCGAGAAGTACAATATCCGAGCTGGCTGGCGAATATATTTATGGTCAAGAAGAATAATGAAAAGTGGAGGATTTGTTTGGACTACACCAACCTCAACTGAGCCTGTCCAAAGGATAGCTTCCCTCTATCGAAGATCGACCAGTTAGTGGATGCCACCTCGGGGCACTGCTTGCTCTCCTTCATGGATGCATTCTCCGGATACATCCAGATCCGGATGCATCCGGAGGACGAGGAGCACACTGCCTTCATCACCGACTGAGGGACATACTGCTACCGGATGATGCCATTTGGCTTGAAGAATACTGGCGCCATGTACCAGCGGCTGGTCAATCGGGTCTTCAAGGACCAAATTGGCAGAAACATACAGGGGTATGTGGATGACATGCTCGTCATGAGCAAGCCGAGGTCAGACCATGTCGTCAACCTCGTGGAAGACTTCCATAACCTCTGAGAACACAAGATGAAGCTAAACCCGGTGAAGTGCACCTTCGGTGTAGCAACAAGAAAGTTTCTTGGCTTCATGGTGACCCAAAGGGGAATCGAGGCAAACCTGAAGAAAGTCCATGCAATTGTCGACAAGGAGCATCTGACCTTAAAGAAGCAAATCCAGTGCCTGACAGGTCGAATCATATCACTGAGCTGGTTCATCTCGAGGTCGGCAGACCACTGTCTCCCTTTCTTCAGGTGCTGCGCAAAATGCATGACTTTGTCTAGATCGAGGAGTGCAAAGCAACCTTTGAGGAGCTTAAAGACTTCTTGGTGTCACCACCACTACTCTCCAGGTCGGAGGAGGGAGAAGAACTCCTACTGTACCTAACGATCACCCCAGGGGCCGTCAACTCAGTTCTTGTCTGCATGGATCAGGACGGATCCCAGAAGATGGTGTACTATGCTAGCAAAATCCTTTGGGATGCGGAGATTAGGTACACTCGATCTAAAAAGCTAATTTTTGCTCTTAGCATGTCTTCCCAATGTCTTAGGTCATACTTCCAAGCGCATCCGATCGTGGTCCTGATGGATCAGCCCCTCAGGGCTGTGCTCAGTCACCCGAACATATCTAGACATTTGGCCAAATGGGCACTAAAGCTCAGCAAGTTCGACATCGCATACCGGTTGAGGTCATCTCAGAAGGTCCAGGTGCTGGTCGACTTCCTAGTCGAGTGTGCAGGACTTGCCGAAGAGCCAGAGCAGACAACCCCGGAGCATCAAATTAAGCCCAGAGCTGAGGAAAAGTCTTTGATCCTCCATGTCGATGGTGCATCCAACGCGAGCAGGAGTGGAGCAGGCCTTATCCTCATGAACAGCGACGGGGTTGTAGTTGAATGTGCACTCTTCTTCAAGTTCACCACTACAAACAACCAAGCAGAGTACGAGGCACTCCTCACGGACCTAAGGGTCACCCGTGAGCTAGGCATGCAAAACTTGAAGGTCTTCACCGACTCCCAACTAGTGGATGGACAGGTCTCCGGAGAGTGCCAGAGATCCCTAGATGATGAAGACTTGGAGCAGGTCCGCTCGAGCACGACAGGCTTTCGATGCTTCAGCATCTCTCACATTGCCCGAGGAGAGAATGCTCATGCCGATATGCTATCAAGACTCGCAACCTTGCCGAACTCATCACTGGGACATACCCACATCGAGTACCTTGAAAGTCCAAGCAACGAAGCTCCCACAAAGGTGTAGCAAGTTACCCCAGAGTCGAGCTGGATGGATAGGTACGTCAGATACATCACCGACGGTACCATACTAGAAGACCGCACAGAGGCCGGCCTTGTCAAGAAGAAGGCCTCGCAGTTCATCCTGATTGAAGGGCAGCTCTACCGCCGATCCTACTCCTATCCACTCCTGAAGTGCTTGAGATTCATAGAGGTGGCCTTCATGCTCCAAGAATTCACAAGGGTCTATGCGAGAATCACGTCGGAGGGAGGATGCTTGCATCAAGGCCCTCCACCAGGAATACTACTGGGAGACCATGAAGAAGGATGCCGCCAACTTTGTGAGGAAGTGTGATCGGTGCTAGCGCCATGCCCACATACAGCGTTAACCAACAATGCTGCTCTCCCAGCTCTCCACCCCCTAGCCATTCGCTAAGTGGGGAATGGACATCCTAGGTCCATTCCCTCCTGCATCAGGGCAACGGAAATTCCTGCTAGTGGCTATTAACTATTTCACCAAATGGATAGAAGCAGAGCCACTAGCTTGGATCACAGAAGCCAAAGTCCACCAGTTCTTCTAGAAGTCAATCATCTATTGCTTTGGGCTCCCTCTTAGCATCATCACCGACAACGAATGGTAGTTCAATAATCAGGAGTTCGAAGAGTTTTGCACCAAGCTCGACATTCAACATCGCTTCACCTCGGTGGCTCACCCCTAGACCAACAGAGAGGCTGAGGTAACCAACCGGACTATCCTCCAAGGACTCAAAACCAGGCTAGACCGGGCCAAGGGTAGGTGGCAGAAGAACTCCCCAGCATTCTTTGGGCCTACCACACAACACCCAGGATGGCCATGGATGAGACACCTTTCAGCCTCATCTTCGGTGCAGAGGCCGTTGTCTTGGTTGAACTCGGTGTGCCCACACTATGGATATAGCAATATGATGAAGTAGAGTATCCAACCCGCCTTCTTCTCAACTTGGATCTCCTCGAGAAAACCAGAGACAAGGGTCAACTCCGGATGGTGGCTTACTGGCAGCGAGTAGCTCGATACTACAACATGCGGGTGAAGCCAAAGGTCTTCTACCCGAGCAATCTAGTGCTACGCTAAGCTGAGGCCTCCCAGCCCAGGGAATGCAGCAAGCTCTCACCAAACTAGGAGGGCCCCTACAAGGTGGTCGAGGCTCTTCCTCATGGAGCCTACTACCTAGCGGAGCTGGACGGTGCCAGATTCCCACGAACATGATATTCCTGCAATCTGAGAATGTACTATCGTGATGTAAGGCCTTCCCCCACTAATAATAAAGATCCTCTTTTTGCAAATCACTTTTTCCTTGCAGGGACTTTGTTGCCCGCCTCGGGTCTGGCATACTCAAGCCTAGAGTCCAGCTCTCCGGCACTCAAGCCCGGAAACTCCTGAAGCTCGGCACTTAAGCCCAGAGTCTAGCTCTCTGGCACTCAAGCCCGGAAACTCCTGAAGCCCGGCATTCAAGCTCGGAGTTAGCTCTCTGGCACCCAAGCTCGGAAACTCCTAAAGCCCAGCACTTAAGCCCAGAGTCCAGCTCTCCGGCACTCAAGCCCGAAAACTCTTAAAGCCCGGCACTCAAGCTCGGAGTCCAGCCCTCTGGCACTCAAGCCTGGAAGCTCTTGAAGCCCGGCACTCAAGTCAAAAAACTCCTGAAGCCCCACACTTGTCACCATGCTTATAGTCCGGAGATGTCAGCAAAACTCCCCATAAGTTTTGCCATCTATCGCCTGACTCACAGCCTGGCATTCAAGCTCCCAAGCCCGGCACTTAAGTCAGGAAACTCCTGAAGCCCCGCACTTGTCACCGTGCTCATAGTCCAGAGATGTCAGCAAAACTCCCCAGAAGTTCTGCCATCTACCACCTGACTCACAGCCCGGCACCTCAAGCCTGAAAACTCCTGAAGCCCGGCATTCAAGCCCGGAAACTCCTAAAGCTTGGCACCTCACAGTCACCTAGCGGGTCCAATGAGTGCAACCTTCGAGCTTGGCCTTACCGTGCATACCTGGAGCTGGTCCCAACCGAGACCGAATATACCTCATCAAGCAAAGCACTTAGAGCCTTACAACCACTTTGCTTGCGAGGTGGCAATGACTAAACAAGTTGAAACACCTTCCTAACCTCCTCGCATGTTCAGGGCTCAACAGAGAAGGGCCCAGATGCTCGATACTTCAAGGCCAGGCACCTACACAAGTTCATGCACACGGGCAGTTGAGAAGTGAAGGGAAGATTGACAAAGTGCAAAAAAAAAAAAAGAAGAGAAGACACAAGTCAAGATAACTGAAAAAGACTTTCATTAGTACTTAGTGAATTTGTACATTGTCACTGGGCCCCGACATGCTGGGTAGCCCAGATTAGAAGCAAAAAAAAAAAATTAAAATAAGCCCCTATATTATTTGACCAGCTCTTCCCAGGATGGTGCACGGGTGGGGCATCATCTTTTGGGGCCTCCGGCGACAGGGCTTCATCTTCGACGACCACCACTGGTGATGCTAGGTCGGTAGCAGCATCTGGATCCTCTGCCTCACCCAAGTCGGGGGTCGGGCGCACACCCAGAGCCTGGTTATCCGAGCCTGTTCTTGTTCTTGTCCGGGATAATGCCTTCCACCATGGACCGCAGATACATGAACCCCTGGAAGAAGGAGTCCATCACCACTTCATGGAACTCGGCGATGAACTCCTCGGAGGCCTTGTATCTCACCACCACCTCGGTGGCCCCGTTCCTAGCGACCTCAACCTGACAGACCGCCTCTACGACCTCCTTCTTTGCAGCCTCCATTGAGCTGACTGTCGCAGCGACCTTCTCTTCTGTGCTTGTGGCCTTCTTCTCGACAATGATGGCTTTCTTCTTGGTGGCGGTTGCCCTCTCCTTTGTGCCCCCAGTTCTGCTAGAAGGGATTGGGCCCATTCTTTCTCTCGGGCGGCTTCAGCGCTGAGCTCTTTCAGCCTGGCCTCCTTAGCCTTGAGCTTTTCCACCATGCTCTTGGATCGACTCCTCTCCCAGTCCAAGGACTCCTCGAGCTCCTTTATGCACCTCTCGATGCTTACAACCTCGCCCTGGAGCTCTTTGTTCTTTAGGTTGGCCTCCCAGGCCTCGTCATTCTTCTGCCTCACCTTGACCCTCAAGGACTCAAGCTCTCCTCCCTACTGCCTATCCTTCTTGGCCCAGTTTTTGCAGCAGTTCCTGATGAGTTGGAGTTCAGCGCTGAGCTGCACCAAAGAAGACATCAGTCACAGAGACAAGAAGAAAGGAATAGTGCAAGGTGAAGGAAAGGAATACTTACCGAGAAGAGTTCGGGGAAGGTGCTGCTGATAGCATCGCCCAGGAGTTTCCCTGCCATCTCCCATCGGTCGCACAACCAGACAGCGAAGTCCATCATGCGCTCGACTAGATTCTGATCCCGAACTAAGGAGATGTTCGATGCCAGTTTGAAGGGCACCCTGCGGTAGTCCTTCTCTCTCCTATTTGCCCCTAATGCGGAGTCACTAACTCTACCAGTCGAGGAAGCATTGAAGGTGCGGTGGGAGCTCGGTGCCACTCCAATCAGCACCACCGATGCTGGCTCCACTCTTTCTTTCTCTCCATCCTCCTCGACATCGATGATCTCCGGGGGAGGAGACACCATGGTGGCAGTGGCAGCAACAGATCTAGCCCGGATGACCATCTAGGTCTCTTAGGCCGGGAGCAGATCGTGTTGCCTTGGCTACTCAGGAGCGAGCTCGGCAGCCCTCCTACTTGGCTCGAGAGCGGGCTCGACCGCCCTCCTACCCTGCTCAGGGTTGGGTTCTTCCCTTCTCTCGCTTAGCTCGACTGGCACGGCAGGTAAAGTCCCCGCACCACTCTCCTCACGGGCTCTCTTTGAGGGAGACTTGCTGACCCCCGCCGGTTGACCCCTCTTTCGGGTGAGTGTGAGGAGGTCATATAAGGAGAACTTCATGCCTGCATGAAGAAGGAAAATGTTAACTACGAGCTCGGAAAGTCAAATAGAAAGCACAAGAAGATAAAGCTCAAGCCGAACTCACCCAACTCTCGTATTGGGCTGACCCCGACTTCGGATAGGTTCTGCTCTGATAACAGAACCTCAAGGGAGGGAACCTGGTCAGCATGGAGCTAGTCGTAGATCTCTCGATCAGCCGCTTTGATCACTGAATTCTGGTTAGGGGATCGATCTGGGTCGCTCCAAACCCAGTCAACCCCCTCGACCGAGGCAAACAAGTATTTACTCTTCCATCCTTTGATGGAAGAAGGGAGCTTGAATTTGATACCCTTTGGGTGAGAGGAGATAGACCACCACCCCTCCTCGAAAGGGTAGTGTTTTAGGATGAAGAAGACCCTAAATAGATAGAAATGGGCAACAATCCTATGGAAATGGTAAAGAACTATGAACTAGAAGATCATTTTGATGGCATTGGGAACTAGCTGAGCAGGAACAAGATGATAGTTGCTCAGCACGGAGAAAAAGAAGGGGTGGAAAGGAAATCGAAGGCCCCCTATGAGAGTTTCCTCATAGAAGGTGATCCGGTACGGGCCACTAGAGGTGACCCATTTCCCTGATCGAGGGATCGAGAGCCGGATGGAGTCCGGGACACCATAGGTCTCCCGGATGGTCGCAAGTTCCTCAATGGTCATCGACGAAGCAACCCCACCAAGGTCTGTCGACCGAGAGGGTTCGGGGGTGGGTTCTGGTGGAGGAGGAGATGGAGGGCAGGCCCTAAGCTCCCTAATCATGATCCCAGTGGGGCGAGGCCTCCTGCTGAACTCGAAGTGCATCTCTTCCTCCTCCTCATCGAAAGAAGAAGGTGATCTCGATCGAGAAGGCCCAGCCTCACTTTGGTTGGTCGAAGGATGGAAGTTTGGACCAAAGCAAGACATCTAGAGGAAGAAGACAAAGTCGAAGAGCATAGAAGGAGTAGAAGAAAACGAACAAGGTTCGGGAAGATCCTAGCCCTAGAAAAAAGTTCTACCTAACCTAAAGAGGAAGAAGGAGACGAACCTGGCTAACTTTGGAAGACTAGGATGGTCGTGGGAGAAGAAGAAGCTCTGGTACGATGGTGGGCATTCAAGATTTAAAAGAGATGTATTTTGGAAAAAACTGCCTTTCTTTTTGAAGTGACTAGATACCTAACCATGCCGTTACAGCACCACCATCATCAGATCTATGCCACGTGTCAACAATGAACAAAGATTATGCCTCATTTCAACTACGGCTACTCTGAATTCTGTGCTAGCAATAAGTGCTCCTCAGACGTGCCCACGTGGCTCCCTCGCACTGGTTTGGAGAACTACCTCATGAAGCGCCAGTGATCGTGGCCATTATTGCATCGAAATTTCTACCTTTCCATGTCAGCAACGCATTTACTCCATTCACCCTGAGCTCCGTGCGCTAACGGGACTTAAGAGTGGGGGGCAAGTGATGTGGCTGGATTGCTGACATGGAACCCATGTCAGACCCAGCCTGATGCCACGTCGGATGAAGCTACCACGTAGGATGCCTCTACTCAGACTTCTTAGCTAGGCTAGCTCCCTTTGGGTCGAGATGTCACGGTCAAAGTCGAGCTCCACCTCTCCTTTGCTAGGCTACTCCCTTCGGGTCGAGATGCCATGGTCGAAGTCGAGCTTACCTCTCCTTTTCTAGGCTAGCAACTTCGGGTCGAGATGCCATGGCCGAAGTCGAGCTCTGCCTCTCCTTCACCAGGCTAGCTCCTTTTGGGTCGAGATGCCATGGCCGAAGTTGAGCTTCGCCTCTCCTTCACCAGGCTGGCTCCCTTTGGGTCAAGATGCCATGGCTGAAGTCGAGCTCTACCTCTCCTTCGCCAGGCTGGCTCCCTTCGGGTCGATATGCCATGGCCAAAGTTGAGCCCCGCCTCTCCTTCGCCAAGCTGGCTCCCTCCGGGTTGAGATGCTGTAGTCGAAGTCGAGCTCCGCTTCTCCTTCGCCAGGCTGGCTCCCTTCGGGTCGAGACTGTTGGAAATTATATCCCAAAATCAATCGTCTAGGTTGTAGACGGTTATGCTACCTTGTATTTTGCATATGAATTCTTTTAATAAATAAAAGTTATTTATTTTGGTTGTTCATCATATTTATATTTTCCTAAGATGAACTCTTGTATGATGGAGTCTTTAGAACTACAATGTTTTGATATAAAAGGATATATCATGTAGTTCTTAAAGTGGTTCACAACCAAAGGATACATTGTTATAGGATAATGTATCAAGTGTAGGTTGTTGTATGTCATATTTGTTGGTTGTCCTTTTAACCAAGGAGTATGGAGACACTGGTGTGACATGCAAGTAAAATGTGTGACATTTCACTGAACGTGACCATCTACGGAGCTCCCTTCTGCCAAAGGGTTGCTCGTGAAGGGATATGGGTATATGTGTCCCTCAGACCTGAGGTCACCATGGCAGCTTGCAAGCAACTCACTATACTTTGGTGCTAGACTACCTGGATTTCTAATCTAGTGATGAAAGATTTCTGGGTGCAGTCAAGCACTTGTGGAGCGATGGTGGATCAAGATGGAATTGACCCTTTCAAATAGTTTGGAGTGAATGACTCATTATATCTTAATTTAGCAAAACCTTGGCCAGGGTAGTTTTTGTAAGGAGTCATAGAACTTATGAGGTTGAGACATGATTGGATGGACCAATTTAGGGTTGGCAGTCGAACCCTAGGTCATCTTGAGCATTATGAGATCAAAGGGATGAATTATGTGGCAACCATATGCCAGAAGTTCTTGTGAGGTACTCTGCATCTTTGACCTATCCGGACGTCGGGTATCATTGCTAGATGAGGACTTTGACTTGTACTGGAAATGTTCCAGTGCTATCGGCTTAGTGTTCGAACCTATGAGGTCACGCACCATAGAGGATTTCTATATGATTTTAAGGCTAATCAATAATTGAGAATTGTTTGCCGTCACTAAAAGTCAATATGATTAACTTTATTCTAAGAGTCGACACTTGGAATTTTGCAGGTGTCGACACTTGGTGAAGTGTCGACACTCGGCAATTTTGACGAGCAGAATTCTAGAAAAAGGTTTTTGGAAAAGATTTGACCTGGTTTGAATTTCATATTTGACCTGGTTTGAATTTCAAATTCAAATCGTTTTTGCTCCAAACTTTCTTGGAATGATTTTCATTCCACCCATTTGGTATGACCTTGATCTTCTCCCCCCTTCTCTCCCCCAATCACTCCTCCTTCCTTCTTCTCCCTCTCATGGCTGCCCCTATAAATGAAGGTCATTCTAGAGGCTGCTTGAGGTTATGCTAATAGTTCTTTGAGAGGAAGAAGAAGGGTTAAGTGAGGACTTGGGATTGGGTGTGAGTAACCTAGCAATCAAGCTAGGTCTTGGGCAGAGAGTTCTCTTGGAAAAGGATTCCAGCTCTCCTCCTAGTCTTCCCGGAAGAAGAAGATCGGCCCAAGGATCCCGAAGAGCTAGCACTCCGAGGGAGTTAATTAGAGTCGAGCCCAGGTGTGGATTACCTGTAGAGGCTAGACACATGTGCGGCTCGAGCGCCCTCCTCCTTTCACAGCTTCTCTCAGTATAAATGTATGATACTTTTATATTTGTGTTCTTCTCTTACTTTGATATTATGTTGCATGCTAGGTCATTATGCTAGATCTTGTTGCAGGCAGATCGATAAATCATTTAGATTTATCTATCGAGCCTTTCACTGTGCATGCTTTAAAATTATTTTAAAATACATTCCTTCTGCCCTGTTTTTCTTGCATATTGTATTCTTGGTGTAGGTGCTTTTTACCTTCAATGGTATCAGAGCAATAGGTTCCTTTTTGTAGTATGATGATTCTAGCATGCTAATAACATCACTTCTTAAGTACTTGGATTGAGTACTTCACCATGGCTGTCCGGTCATAGGAGAGAAGTAGAGCTGCAAGACCCTTTCTTCCCATTCAATGGATCTCCTATGGCATGTAGGGGTGCCGATGTGATTGACTCTTGAAAAGAAAAATAAGAAGCAAGAAAATGTAGATTAAAAATGTTTTAATCTAATGAAATGATCATAAAACTATTTTAGATAAGATCAAAGAGTTTTTATTGATTGGTTTTGATTGAATGTTTGGAGAAACATTGGATTTGAAGTCATTGTTCTGTATTATGTTTTTCCTGTGACAGGCTGAAGTGTCGACACTTGACCAGGAAGTGTCGACACTTGGGCTCGTGTGTCGACACTTGGCCTTGGAAGTGTTGACTCACAAGCGTGTGCCAGAATTCTGGCATTCTATTTTCCTCCTATCTCAGGCCTGGTGTCGATCCAAGTGTCGACACCGAGTGTCGACACTTGTCCCTAGTGAGTCGACACTTGGCAGCAGAATGTTGAAAAAATAGTGAGTTCAAATTTTGAAATTTTTGTAAAATTATTTTACATCTATAAATTAAAATTATTTTAATTTAATTAAGGTTATTGAACTTAATTAAGAATTAAGAATGACTAAGAATTCAAGGAATGTGATTCAAAGATTTTAAGTCATTTTAATAAGCCTTAAGGGTCATGGGTTAGCTTCTATTAGGTCCTTGATTGGGTTAGACCTAAGTTTAGAGGCATTGGACAAATTAGAGAACTAATCTAATCAAATGTTGAGTTAGAAATTCTTCTCTAAATCTATCTAATAGTTAGATTGATTAGTCCATATCTAAATGGACCTAATTTGTGGCTCAGTGGAAAGCCCGAGTCTTTAGGCTAGTCTTATCAAGTCTGATGAACTGATTGGTGTCGAGGTAAATTTGGCATTGTGATCATGGTTCTTTGGGGCTACCTCTTACCTAGCCAACTCTGTTGATGTCTAAGGCAAGACGGTTAATGGCAAAACCCAACCCATGATCTCACTTACCTGGCCAATGTGGTCGATCAGGATTGATTGGATAGCTCATTAACTCGTGTTAACCCTTGTCATCCAAGGTTAATCAGTCTTAACTGATTTTAGGTGCCCATGGATCATTTGTTATGAGTAACCCTCCTAGTTTACTGATTTGGTCAGTGGGAGGTTGATCCATGTCTTCTCATCTCTTCATCTATCATATTATTTAAAAACTCTCTAAATTATTAGGTCCTTAAAAGGACAAAGTTATAGGGATAACCTAGTCCTAACCTCCCATTAAGTGGGATGGTAATGGATCCAATAGTTGGGTGTTCATCGGCAGATCCAAAGATCGGGTGTTCATCGGGCTATTAGAATTGTTGTTCCTAATATGATGGCTCAATACAACTCTCTTAATGGTGGTCAGGTGGGCCGGCCAAAGTTGGGCTTGACAATTTGTTAGTTAGAAGCATTGAATTTTGTCATGTTAATGGTTGGACCTAACCGAGACCTTCAATAGGAGGCCAAAAGGCCGATTGAAGTTTTCCTTGGGGCAAAACCCAATACTAGAGGTTACTTGGAGAAGTAATCGGTTAAAGAACCTACCTTTAGACATGCATGGGTGGGCCGACCAAAGTCGTGCTCATGTGTTGTCATTGGACTCTGGTACCCACTATGGAATTAAAGTAATTTCTCAAATTGGAGGTAGAGGCTACCAATCTGAGCAAAATAGTGGGAGGGACCTTTAGACTAAAGTCCATGTCTTAGGTTAATAATTCATATACACTAATTAGTTTTGGTTTTCCTTTCAGATATCTTCCAACCTGTCACTCCGGTCTCTTCTCGACAACGAGAAGCTCAATGGATCCAACTTCGATAGCTGGTATCGAAGGCTCAAGATTATCCTGGACCATGAATGGATCATGTATGTGATATCGGATCCGGCACTTGAGATCCCTACTGCCAATGCTCGGGATTCGATAAGAGACACTTATCAGAAGTGGCTCTCTGACAGGACCACTATCCGGTGCATTATATTGGCTGTGATGAACGATGAGTTTAGTCACAAGTTCAAGGAAGCTCAGTTGGAAAAAATCCTTCAAAGGTTGAAGGAGTCTTTCAGAACACCAGACGACATTGAGAGGTACAGGGTCTCCTATGCTATCTACAATGCATGGATGCATGATGGGGCCTCAGTCATTGATCATGTATTATACATGATCGAGATGATTGAGTGCCTGGGAAAGCTTGGCTATCCCTTGCATGAACAACTTGGAAAAGATACGATACTGAATTCCCTCCCTTCTTCCTATCTAGATTGTCTCGATCATTACAGAATGAATAAGCCTGCAGTTAACTACCACGGTCTGTTGGGGTTACTGCAGACTTATGAGAAAGACCACCAGTTGAATAAAGGGGTGGTGAATCTAGTGGGAGGATCTTCGAGAGGGCATCATCCCTTTAATAAAGGGAAGAAGAAAAATAAAGAGAAAAAGGTGCTAAGTGCTTCTGGGCCCAGTCAGGCCAAGAAAGTGAAGGCTGATCAGAGTCGTGCAGAGTGCTTCTTCTGCAAGAAGCAGGGTCACTAGAAGAGGAACTGTCCTCTTTATATTGCTCCCTTGACCCAAACAGGTCTAAGAAGAGAAAGCTGTAGGATGGTCATGGACAAGGTATTTATATATTAACACCTTGTAGTTTCTCTGTTTGCGATAGTACTAACTGGGTATTGGATACTGGAAGTCCAATTCATATTTATAATTCTTTGTAGGGACTTCAAGTTAGTAGAAGATTCAAGGACGATGAGAGATTCTTGAATGTGAAAAATGGAAGCCGAGTTCCAGTCCTGTCGTTGGGAGTCCTCAAACTTGTTTTCTAGTCCTGTACTGTCATTTGAACGAGTATCATTTTTGTCCATCCTTTATTTTGAATGTCATTTTTATAGGCCAATTGGCCATGTATGGTTATGAACTATCAATAAAGAATGACGTTTGCAAAGTTATTTGAAATGATTTTGTGATTTTGATTGGACAAATGTGTGATGGCATTTATGTACTATCATGACATGTTAGTATAATGTACACGTCTAGCAAACACCCTAGGATAGATAATGTTAGCAAAGCATACCTATGGCATTATAGGCTAGGTCATATTAACAGGAATAGGATAAACACGTTGAAAAGCGAGGGTCTCCTCGATTTTAGTGAAGATAGTTCATTTCCAACCTGTGAGTCCTGTCTTCTTGGAAAAATGACTAAGTCATCTTTTACTGGAAAAGGTGAACGAGACAAAGAAATTCTGAGTCTGGTACATACTAATGTATGCGGACTATGAATGTTTATGCCATGGATGGGTATGGTTATTTCATTATATTTACAGATGACCTTTTGAGGTATGTTATGTCTTCTTGATGAGACATAAATCTGAGTCATTTGAAATATTCAAACGATATCGTAGTGAAGTAGAAAAATAAACTGGAAAGTGTATCAAAATCCTTTGATCCGATCGAGGCGGTGAATACCTTTCGGGTGAGTTTCTGACATATCTCAAGGAGAATATGATTCTCTCTTAGTGGACACCTCTAGGGACATGGTTCAGTCCATGAGATATGCTCTAAAGGAGGAATCAAACCCTGTTAGACATGGTTCAGTCCATGATGGGCTTTGCTTCTCTACTGATATCCTTTTGAGGATATGCTCTAGAATCAGCCTATTACCTTCTAAATAGGGCTCCAAGTAAGTCTGTTAGTAAAACACCATAGAGATATGGACTGGACGTAAGCCGACACTATCATACCTTTGGATTTGGGGGTGCCTGGCATATGTAAAATGTTTGAAAATGGACAAACTTGGACCTAGGTATGACCGGTGCCTATTTGTTGGGTATCCAAAAGAGTCTAATGGTATTACTTCTACTTAGCTAAGAAACAAAAGTTGTTCGTCAATCTTAGGGCTATCTTTTTGGAAAAGGAGTTTCTTAGTGAAGGGACTGTAGCCGCTAAGATTGAACTTAGTAAAGTTCAACAAGTAGAAGAACCAACACACTTAAGGGATAACATAGAACCGGCTGTGATTAAATCACACCCAAAGCCCACTCAGGAACCATTAAGGAGATCCAGTAGAGTACCGAGCCGATCGGACAGATACTATGATTTCTTGGTCCGGGACAGTGATCCTATTAAACTCGATAAGAACAATAAGAATCCGATCTCCTATATGGATGCGATGTAGAGGTCCAACTCTGAGAAATGGCTAGGAGCCATGAAATCCAAAATGGAGTCCATGGAGATCAACAATGTATGGACATTGGTTGATGCACCTGAAGGGATAAAACCCATTGGGTGCAAATAGATTTTCGAAAGGAAAAGGGGTGCAGACGGGCAGGTGGAGATCTATAAAGCCCGTCTGGTTGCCAAGGGATATTGTCAACGTTATGGTATTGACTATGACGAAACGTTCTCTCCTGTGGCAATGCTCAAATCCATTCAGATTATGCTTGCTTTAGCAGCACACTTTGACTATAAAATCTGGCAAATGGATGTTCGAACAGCTTTTCTGAATGGTTAGCTGGAAGAGGAGGTGTATATGATACAACCTGAAGGGTTCACATCCACAGACGAGTCAAAGGTGTGAAGGCTTCAAAAGTCCATCTATGGACTGATGCAAGCATCAAGGAGTTGGAACATGCGATTTGATAAGTGTATCAAGTCGTATGGCTTTGTTAGGAACGGAGAAGAACCTTGCATTTACAAATAGGCTAATGGTTCTATGATTGTATTCCTTATGTTGTATATGGATGACATTCTTTTAATCGGGAATGACATCCCAGCACTACAAGGAATAAAGGTCTGGTAATCATCTCAGTTCTCTATGAAGGACTTAGGTGAAGCCTCTTACATACTGAGTATGAAGATCTATAAAGGTATATCTAAGAAGCTTCTAGGACTGTCCTAGTCTACGTACATCGATACCGTGCTGAAATGGTTCAGCATGGAGAATTCCAAGAAGAGCTATCTCCCGATAGGCACTGGAATTGATCTCTCCAAAAAGAATTATGCGACAACTCCTGAAGAGAGAAAGCGTATGAGTAGAATCCCATTTGCTTCGGTAGTGGGTTCTATCATGTACGCCATGACAACTAGACGTGGCATGCTCACTAGGTGTAGTGAGCAGATACCAGTTTGACCCAGGTGAAGTTCATTGGAAAGTGGTAAAGACCATCCTTAAGTATTTACGAAATACTAAGGACCAATGGCTAATTTATGGAGAATCTGACTTGAAACTTGTGGGATATACTGACTCCAGTTTCCAGTCAGATAAGGATGATAGCAAGAGTGTGTCAGGATTTATCTTTACGCTAAATGGAGGAGTTGTTTGCTGAAAAAGTTTTAAGTAGCCTACTGTGGTAAACTCAGTTTGCGAAGTAGAGTACATTACAGCATCTGATGCAGCGAAGGAGGCTGTGTGGTTATGGAAGTTCTTTGGCGAGCTGGGAGTGGCACCTTCCCTGGATGGTCCTGTTTCGGTGTACTGTGATAGCACTGGGGCTATTGCTCAAGCCAAAAAGCCGAAGTCTTATCACTGCACAAAGCATATTCTATGGTGCTATAATCTTGTACGAGAGATCATGGTACGAGGTGACATTAACCTTCTGAAGATCGATGGAAAGGAAAACCTAGATAACCCCTTCATTAAAGCCATCGGGGTTTGACAGTTCGACAGTTGTATAAGAAAAATGGGAATGAGATTCTGTACCGATTGGCTTTAGTCCAAGTGAGAGTTGTTGGAAATTATGTCCCAAAACCAATCATCTAGGTTATAGACAGTAGTGCTACATTGTATTTTGTATATGAATTCTTTTAATAAATAAAAGTTATTTATTTTGGTTGTTCATCATATTTACATTTTCCTGAGATGAACTCTTGCATGATGGAGTCCTTAGAACTACATTGTTTTGATATAGAGAGAATATATCATGTAGTTCTTAAAGTGGTTCACAACCAAAGAATACATTGTTATAGGACGATAATGTATCAAGTGTAGGTAGTTGTATGTCACATTTGTTGGTTGTCCTCTTAACCAAGGAAATGTGAAAACACTGGTGTGACATGCAAGTGAAATGTGTGACATTTCACTGAACGTGACCATCTACGGAGCTCCCTTCTGCCAAAGGGTTGCTCGTGAAGGGATATGGGTATATGTGTCCCTCAGACCTGAGGTCACCATGGTAGCTTGCAAGCAACTCACTGTACTTTGGTGCTGGACTACCTGGATTTCTAATCCAGTGATGAAAGGTTTCTGGGTGCAGTCAAGTACTTGTGAAGCAGTGGTGGATCAAGATGGAATTGACCCCTTCAAATAGTTTAGAGTGAATGACTCACTATATCTCAATTTAGCAAAACCTTGGCCTGGATAGTTTTTGTAAGGAGTCATAGAACTTATGAGGTTGAGACATGATCTGGATGGACCAAATTAGGATTGGCAGTCGAACCCTAGATCATCCTGAGCATTATAAGGTCAAAGGGATGAATTATGCGGCAACCATATGCCACAAGTTCTTTTGAGGTGCTCTGCATCTTTGACCAATCTGGATATTGGGTATAATTGCTAGATGAGGACTTTGACTGGTAATGGAAATGTTCCATTGCTACCGGCTTAGTGTTCGAACCTATGGGGTCATACATCATAAAGGATTTCTATCTAATCTTAAGGCTAATCAATGATTGAGAATGGTTTGCCATCACTGGAAGTCAATATGATTGACTTTGTTCCAAGTATTGACACTTGGAATTTTGCAGGTGTCGACACTTGGCAATTTTCGTGAGTCGATACTTCTTGTGATGAGCAGAATTCTGGAAAGAGGTTTTTGGGAAAGATTTGACCTGGCTTGAATTTTGAATTCAAACCATTTTGGCTCCAAATTTTCTTGGAATGATTGTCATTCCTTCCTAAAGAGTTTGGACCCATTTAGTATGACATTGATCTTCTCCCCCCTTCTCTCCCCCAATCACTCCTTCTTTCTTTTCCCTCTCATGGCTACCCCTATAAATGAAGGTCATTCTAGAGGCTGCTTGAGGTTATGCTAATAGTTCTTTGAGAGGAAGAAGAAGGGCCTAGTGAGGACTTGGGATTGGGTGTGAGTAACCTAGCAATCGAGCTAGGTCTTGGAAAGAGAGTTCTCTTAAGAAAGGGTTCCAGCTCTCCTCCTAGTCTTCCTGAAAGAAGAAGATTGGCCCAAGGATCACGAAGAGCTAGCACTCCGAGGGAGTTGATCAGAGCCGAGCCCAAGTGATGCAGAACGGAAGCTCTGATACCAAAATTGATGCAGAACAAAAAGATGATGCGATGCGAAAGTAAATTAAAATTAATATATTTTTATTTATTTATTTATTTTCAGAAGTCGGCTTTGACTTAAAGGAAAGATAAACTAATGTTGAAAGAAACTAAGAAATGACAGAAAGAACAATTAAAAGGAGTGGATTATCAGAGTAACTCAGAAGTAGGATCGCTGGGGATTGAGAAACCCCCAGACCTAGGGTTTACTCCTCTTTCAAGAAACAGACGAAGAGAGAAGAGAAGGTTTTATACCTGACTGTGTTATCTCTCGTTGCTTCAATTGAAGGACACTCTCGAACAGATTGTAGGATCCTTGGAGACGAGGTATCTTCGCAATGGATCCTCGGATTGTAGTCCTATGGCAAGGTTGGCCTTCTTCTCGAACTCAGGATCTGGAAAAAGAAGAACAAAAAAAAAAAGAACCAGAAACTCAAAGAAAGACACTGACCTGAGGACTTAATGAAGATTGTTGGATGTAGAAGTTCTGGAGATCTTGATACTGATCTGACTCTTCTTTGAACTTGCTCTGTAGTTGAAACAGTTGATCTGAACCTGGATGCTGGTGGCCGGCCTCTATGTGGAAGAGAGGGGCCGTGGGATGTAGATGGAAAATTAGGGTTTGGTGGTGGTGGAGTAGAGATGGGTGGACTAAGCTAGGGTTTTGGGGTTGGAGATCTCACACCTCCTCAAGGTTCCTAGGGAACCCGAATTTACTCCCTCACGGAGCTCAACACTTGAATACAAGTGCGGAAGAGAGAAACACAAAGTTGCTCACAAAGAAATTGATTTCATTCATCTTTTTTTCAAGAGTTACATAGAGTTGAATATATAGACATAACAAAGAAATAAAATTTCATACACTTTCCATGTGGGACTAATAGGACTAACCCACACTTTAGGCATCAAATTCTCTTCCCAAGACTCCTTCCATGAGTGGGCAGCCCAAAAACTCCAAGAAAACTTGAAAATCAGCTCCAAATGGCAGGTTATGGGGGTGTCTCCTAGTATCTCTCCATGAATCAAGGATTTTCCCTTCATGGTTTGGCTCTTTTGGACACCTCCTAGTCTTGCTCCACAAGTTTAGGCTTCTTCCTTTCATGGCTTTGGCACTTTAGGAAACTTTTGGGTGCCTCCTTGATTTTCTCCCCAAGACATGCTCTCTTCCCTTTTATAACTTGGGTTTTTATGGAACATTGTGGGGCACCTCCTTGATCCTCTCTTCAAGAAAAATTCTTGCTATCCTGGCTTGGGTTTATCTGGAAAGAAGTTGGCTCCTCCTTGGATTGAGGTATCTTGATGGATTTCTCCCCCAAGTGGCGCATGAAAGAAGGGACCTGCTTTCTTGTGGTGTGGGGACCAAGGCACACTGGATGGAGATGTGGCGCCTCCTGGACTCTGGCGTGTGGCTAGGAGTGTGGCGCCTACTTGCTTGGTCCTGGGAGAAAATGTGGCACCTTGGAGAAGACCTAGACCATTACTAGGACTTGTATTGAGTCAACATGACTCAACAAAATTTAAATTGCAGGGAAATACAGACTCAAACTAAAATTGAGTTGACCAAGTCAACCCTTATTACAAAACCAGAAAACCCTAATTCTTCGGGCAATGTCAATCAGAGATCCAGATGGAGCCCTGAAGTCTTCTTCTGAGTCTGGTGCCCGCACCAATTCTCCCAGGGTGGGAGGAACTCGACCCTGTCGAGTATGGATCAAGCTGGCTCTGGTATCTCTCCAAGAGGTCTGGGTCCAATTCTTGTAATTCTTCTCGGGAGATCCAAGAGTTATCAGAATCTGGCCTTCCTTGCCAGCGACTAGGTATCTTTGGTATCCTCGATTACGAGTAGAGATAACCTGATCATCCAGGATCTTTTCAATCTGCTCTTTCCTCACAGGCCAATTTGTTGGTGGACACACAGGGTTGGGTTCACTCTCAAGAGCAGGATTAGGCTCAAAAAGGCTCATTGGGAATCACAGCTGGCTCTCTATACTCTACTAGGTCTGTAATGTTGAAAGTGGAGCTAATGCCTAGTTCTGAAGGCAACTCGAGCACATAGGCATTGGACCCTACTCTCTTCACCACTCTAAATGGTCCAGCTCCTCTAGCATGTAACTTTCTAACAGTTCCAGGAGAAAACCGTTCAGGCCTTAACCTAATCATTACATAGTCTCCCTCAACAAAAGTTTTGACTCGCCTTTGAGAATCAGCCAACTTCTTATAAGTTTCATTACTTAAATTTATTTTGGCATGAATTTCTTTATGCAAGTCCTTTACATGCTATGCAAGTGCATCAAGAGACTTGTGCATGTGGACTAATAGTGAAATCAGATCAAGTGGGGTGTGAGGCTTGTATCCATGAACAATTTCAAAGGGACTCTAGCCTATAGACCTATTGATCGAAACATTATATGCAAATTTAGTCCTGGACAAAATACAAATCCCAATTCCTGGTGCTCTCAATCAAACCAAAATCAGAGCCAAAGCCTAGTAAAGGGTCAAGAAAAACTAAACTAGACTGACGACGCATTCCTAAAGAATGGACTTTATTCCAAAGGAACCCTAGGTCTAAACCTAACAAACTAAGGCTCTCTAGGTTTGACCTTGGGTCGGAGGAGGGCATGCAGAGCATGAAAACTTATTATGGATGCCTAGTAGGTGCCATAAGGTCTTCCAGAAGTAGGTGGCAAACCTAATAGGTTCTAAGGAGTCTTGCAACCTAGAGATCTCAGTAAAGTGTAATCCCATAGCTCTAGAAACATGAGAAGATTCAGGGAAGGGTAGGAAATAAGAATCAGAGTTTTGAGGTGGCTTATCAGAAACAAGAAACAAACCTTGGTTATTCAGGATGACCTTAAAATGAGGACATTGTTCTATAGGTGCACTCATCCAAACCTCATGATTTGCTCTAGGAGGGTCTACAAGTGCAAGTTCTAGGGTAGGCTGGGTGCTCCTAGAAGGTGGAAGGTTATCAGGAAGGTCTTTGGAATGTTTATCTAAAACGTCCTCTAAGCTACTGTCTTTTTCTTGTTCTTGGACCTTCTTAATGGGCAATTCTTGTGAACCCCTTCCTTCTTCACACTTCTCTACCAGATTTGACTCAGGGGTGTCTTCTTTGGATTCCTCAATGAGTTCAGAGGTATTCTCACTTAAACTCTCATTGGATGCAATTTCTTCTTCCTGAACTTCCTCAAAAGGGTCTTCTCTTAGGGTTAGCTCCTGAATTCCTTGAGTGGCAGGGGTCCCCTCAATAACCCCATCAGGTAGGAGTTGGTTAATTGAATTATCGGGAGAGATATCCTCAAATTCTTCTTCTTCATATTCATCTATCAAACTTATGTCAGGCTCATATATTTCTTCCTCAATCTCACTGAAAGGTTCTAATCTATTCTTCTTTGATTCCTCTTTAAGTACGGCTCTGGTCAGGTCAACTAATTTTGGGATGGCCATGCCTAACTCCTTCTCAGTGTTATCCTTCTGGTCAAGAGGTGACACAAGTGGGAATTGACAAACAAAAGTCTGGTTCACTACGGGTGTCGGATCAATCGGAACTTGACTCAAGTTGGTAGAGGTTGGCTTTAAGTCCAAAGTACTTGATTGGTTATATCTTAAAGACCACTCATAGTCTTGGGCTTCTTGGTAGGCTCGGTCTAACTTATTGGTCTTTTCAAGGCATAGCTTCTTATAAATGTCTGGGTGTAACCCAACCCTAAACCTCAATGTGATCTGAGCTTCGGTCTCAATGGTATTGCATTTCATGTCATACCACTGGAAGTCCTCGATATATTTAGACACAGGCCTATTACCTTGTCGCAATTGGTACCATTGGTCTAAAAGTCTTTTCTAATAGGATCTACCTAGGTACCTATCTCTCAACTTACTTCTCATATCTCTCCAAGTATATATTTTCTCTTTTCTTTGATAACACTTATGCTCAATAGCATGCCAATGCGACCTAGCATGTTTGGTGAACTTGGTTTTGGCCAACCTAATTTGTCCTAATTTCGATATGTTAGTGCACTCAAAATACCGATCCATTTGTTCTTCCCACTTAATATATGTCTCTTGTCTTCCATCAAAAGTGGGTGCATAAGGTTCGGTGTTCCTAACAGGTCCCTTTTCTGAGTCAACCAAGTATGGATATAGGCTCCTAGGGTTATGCTCGAGATCACGATATAAGGTCCTCCTAGGCTCCTGGCATGGGTGAGGTTGGGGCCTATTAAATTTTGGATCAGGGATCCAGTTTTGATGTCTATGTTTCTCAAGTCCCTGGGCTCGGTCTCTAAACTGGGCAAAACCCTCATTCATATCCTGACTCAATTTGGTCATACTTTCAGTAAGAGTTCTAATCATGGCCTCTAAATCAGGTTGGGTTTGACCAGGTTGGTAGGGTACTTCGTTCCGGGTGGACATGATGATGCAAGCAAGCACACCAAATGAGACTCGACTGAAAAGACTACGGGCTAACTAGACCTAGAGCCCAAACTAGATGCCCAATCAGAGTGGCAAGCTAGCCTGTAGTAACTCGGGACTCAGCCAGGCAGGTGTAAGGGGAGTGTTAGGTCCCTAATTGCCAATCCTAGACACCAATCAGAGATTGGCCAGGAAGGCGGACCAGCACACAAGCCCTTCGGGATAGAATCCCTGAACCACCATTCTAGACACTGAGTACAAAGCACACACAGAGTAACTAGACAAACTGACTCAACATTAGCCTAGACCCGACTTGTTGGTGTCCCTAGCCCACTAGGGCAAATTATGTCTAATAAATTTTAAAATTAGGCTTAGGATCGAATGAATGGGTGGTGGTTTTGGGCTAAGGAGAGGTTATCAACTCCTCCCCTTATCTTAGATGCTCAATTGCCCTTAAGATGAATTAGGAGATGATCACTCAAAAAAATTGAATTGCAGAAACACAGAAATAGAATTGCTGTAATTTAACTCTCAGAAATTTCACAGAAATCAATAAATTACAGTAAAATTATGTAAAATATTTTCAATTATACTGGTTCCAGAAAAATAAAAATCATATAATTTAGAGTTATATTCAATGAGAAACAATTCCTACAACAGGATAGTTACAGACTAAAAACAGAACGCTTCCCCCGTTTACAATTCCTGCTATGAAGTTGTAACCCAGCGGATCCCCTACACGCCCTAGGAACACCCCGTGGAATGGGAAGAGGAGGCTTGCACCTCACTTCGTTCCTAGGACCGGACGTCCTGGGGAGTCTACTTCGAGCAGACAAAGTAAAAAAGAGAGACACTCAAAACATGCAAGCAAGTCAGAAACCCTAGACAGGGCTCTGATACCAAAATTGATGCAGAACGGAAGCTCTGATACCAAAATTGATGCAGAACAAAAAGATGATGCGATGAGAAAGTAAATTAAAATTAATATATTTTTATTTATTTATTTATTTTTAGAAGTCGACTTTGACTTAAAGGAAAGATAAACTAATGTTGAAAGAAACTAAGAAATGACAGAAAGCACAATTAAAAGGAGTGGATTATCAGAGTAACTCAGAAGTAGGATCGCTGGGGATTGAGAAACCCCCAGACCTAGGGTTTACTCCTCTTTCAAGAAATAGACGAAGAGAGAAGAGAAGGTTTTATACCTGACTGTGTTATCTCTCGTTGCTTCAATTGAAGGACACTCTCGAACAGATTGTAGGATCCTTGGAGACGAGGTATCTTCGCAATGGATCCTCGGATTGTAGTCCTATGGCCAGGTTGGCCTTCTTCTTGAACTCAGGATCTGGAAGAAGAAGAAAAAAAAAAGAACCAGAAACTCAAAGAAAGACACTGACCTGAGGACTTAATGAAGATTGTTGGATGTAGAAGTTCTGGAGATCTTGATACTGATCTGACTCTTCTTTGAACTTGCTCTGTAGTTGAAACAGTTGATCTGAACCTGGATGCTGGTGGCCGGCCTCTATGTGGAAGAGAGGGGCCGTGGGATGTAGATGGAAAATTAGGGTTTGGTGGTGGTGGAGTAGAGATGGGTGGACTAAGCTAGGGTTTTGGGGTTGGAGATCTCACACCTCCTCAAGGTTCCTAGGGAACCCGGATTTACTCCCTCACGGAGCTCAACACTTGAATACAAGTGCGGAAGAGAGAAACACAAAGTTGCTCACAAAGAAATTGATTTCATTCATCTTTTTTTCAAGAGTTACATAGAGTTGAATATATAGACATAACAAAGAAATAAAATTTCATACACTTTCCATGTGGGACTAATAGGACTAACCCACACTTTAGGCATCAAATTCTCTTCCCAAGACTCCTTCCATGAGTGGGCAGCCCAAAAACTCCAAGAAAACTTGAAAATCAGCTCCAAATGGCAGGTTATGGGGGTGTCTCCTAGTATCTCTCCATGAATCAAGGATTTTCCCTTCATGGTTTGGCTTTTTTGGACACCTCCTAGTCTTGCTCCACAAGTTTAGGCTTCTTCCTTTCATGGCTTTGGCACTTTAGGAAACTTTTGGGTGCCTCCTTGATTTTCTCCCCAAGACATGCTCTCTTCCCTTTTATAACTTGGGTTTTTATGGAACATTGTGGGGCACCTCCTTGATCCTCTCTTCAAGAAAAATTCTTGCCATCCTGGCTTGGGTTTATCTGGAAAGAAGTTGGCTCCTCCTTGGATTGAGGTATCTTGATGGATTTCTCCCCCAAGTGGCGCATGAAAGAAGGGACCTGCTTTCTTGTGGTGTGGGGACCAAGGCACACTGGATGGAGATGTGGCGCCTCCTGGACTCTGGCGTGTGGCTAGGAGTGTGGCACCCACTTGCTTGGTCCTGGGAGAAAATGTGGCACCTTGGAGAAGACCTAGACCACTACTAGGACTTGTATTGAGTCAACATGACTCAACAAAATTAAAATTGCAGGGAAATACAGACTCAAACTAAAATTGAGTTGACCAAGTCAACCCTTATTACAAAACCAGAAAACCCTAATTCTTCGGGCAATGTCAATCAGAGATCCAGATGGAGCCCTGAAGTCTTCTTCTGAGTCTGGTGCCCGCACCACCAAGTGTGGATTACCTATAAAGGCCAGACACGTGTGGCTCGAGCGCCCTCCTCCTTCAACAGCTTCTCTCAGTATAAAGCTATGGTACTTTTATATTTGTGTTCTTCTCTTGCTTTGATGTTATGTTGCATGCTAGGTCATTACACTAGATCTTGTTGTGGGCAGATGGTAGATCATTTAGATCTATCTACCGAGCCTTCTGCTGTGCATGCTTTAAAATTATTTTAAATTGCATTCCTTCTACCCTATTTTTCTTGCATATTGATGCTTGGTGTAGGTGCTTTTCACCTTGAGAGACGTCGTGTCTGAAGTCAAGCTCCACCTCTCCGGATTGGCTCCACCTCGGATGAAGAGACCTGCAGCCGAAGGACGTCACCTCTTCCTTGGACGACGACGAGCCACCCAAGGACCACAAATGAGTGCCTGCCAAGCCATAATAATGGTCCCAGCTACCACATACACCAAAAAGGAAGGAGTCCCCTGATTGAGGTGCTGTGCTCCCTACCAACCGTCTATACCCCTCAAAAAAGGAAATCAACCAGTAGATTCAAATCCAGGGGGTGGCTGCCCGCCAATCGAAGCTCTACCATGCTTCCCAAAATGGAGCAACCAGAAGGAATGTCAGAGTGCGTGGTGTTGTTCCCTATCACGGATGGGGAAACGCACCTTGTGCATGGTATCGGACATCGCCGTATACGCCTGCAAGTGAGGGGAAGATCCTGAAGTAAGCGATGCACAACGACCATAGCTAAAAGGGGTCCTCCAAGTTTCAAATGAGGTAAGTCAAGTCAAGTGTCACATAGGAGCAAGAGGGGGCAACATACAGGAAGGCCATCGTTCCAGGCTACCGAGACCCCCATGAAGGGCCTTGACAGACACAGCCACCCAGCTCGGGCTCTCCTCTTCTACCACTTCCACACTCTGCTCTTGACCCACTCACACTCTCTCATTTCACAAGTTTCTCCTCCTAGGATGGAGTCCACCTTCGGGGCTCGACCGAGAGGATCTGTTCCTGTGGATCACCACTGACTTGAGCATCGAAGTGCCCTTGCCGGAATCGCCGACCCGAGTCTCCTCTATTTTATAGGTCCGGGCATTCGAGCAGGATCCTGAGTGATAGGAGCACGGTCCAAGGTCATCCTCAGCTACAGGCCATGGCGATCGGGTGGCAACACAATGTATCTTAGAGCGTGACGATGTTCGTGGTGTGACCACAGTCATCGCGAATCAGCTATCTGAAGAGATGCAGCTTCTTCACCACTTTATAGCAAGGATTCTGCTACCGAAGACAAGTCACTTCGATTTCATCAATGAGAGAGAGCAGGTGTTGATGGTTTGCCTCACACAGAGGAGGGCCATCGACCTCCCAGCTTTGATGTTAAGCTAGATGAGAGAGGCTGCGACCCAGCATCGATTGTACCTTCCATACGAGAGTGGGCTGACTCGTCTCTTCAGAGCTTATCATGTACCTTTAGAGGAGGAGACCTCTAAAGATATTCTACACACTGACATGTACGACGAGCGTTCTCTACATCATATGGGATATCGGAGGATGGCTGGGAGATGGTTGCACTAGGAGTCTGGTCAGGAGCCAGACGAGGAGGATGAGATTAGAGCCACTGAGGCAGGACCTTCTGAGCCTACTGAGCAGTTGACACCTCCTAGACCCGCACCTGTTGCAGCTTCTAGATCTAAGCCTATCACACCAGTATCAGTTTCTTCACCTGCTGCCACTCCTTGTACATCTACTAAGTTTTCCTTTGAGGAGCTTGTCAGACATGAGTTTACTAAGGTCAGGAGCGAGATGATTAGACTAGGAGTCAGGACTACTCAGCTCCAGTTTGAGATTAAGAGATTGAGAGCTCATTCTGATAGTCAACTTTCAGGGATCAGACAGTCTATGGAGGCAAGCTTTATCGAGATTCATGATCTTTTGAGATCCCTGTTGCCTCCGAGTGCACCATCAGATCCACCTCCTCCTCCACCGGCTGATGATGACAATGATCACCCAGGTAGACATGATGACACTCATGATGGTGGTGATGGACATGGAGGTGATGGCGGTGATAGTGATGGCTGTGGTGGTGATGATACAGATGTCCTTGGTGATGATAACGATGATAGTGATGACATTGCTGGAGACTACGAGATCATCAATAGAGAGGCTCACACTCCAGTTGCTCCTACAATTCCTCCTAGAGATGATTAGCTTGCCATTGCACCTGTGTTTCTGACACCAACCGAGACTCTACCTCCTCCATCTACTAGATCTTCTAGGGTTGTACCCCATTTTGGTCCTTCCACTAGGACTAGGAGCCATAGCACTCTTAAGACCCCTAGATCCCTTACTTCTAGGGCTAGGATTAGTGCTCCTATTTACTTTGAGCTTCCATCTGATGAGGAGTAGCCTCATAGATGTTTACCATGCTGTTTATGTTTATGCTTTTAGCTTACTATGTATTAGGTTATGTTTACCTTTACCTTGTATTAGTTTTAGTCATGTATCAGTTTATGCTATGCAAGCAATGTTGTACTGAAATTCTCATTGAATATATGAAAGCTGAAAGCTTATGTTTATCTCATGATTACTCTTCTTTTTATATATTGGCTCTGATACCAACTGATATTTATTAATTTTTGGATCATAACCTCTAACCAACCTTGTATACATTAATTCAAGGGAAGTTTACTCCTTTTTTATATTTAATTTTGACAAAAAGGGGGAGTAAGATACATATATAAGCATTTTCTATAAATTTTGAAATATTTCAGAACTTATCAAACATAGGGGAGAGAAAATAATCTTTCAACCTCGTTTGGTACTTCTCCTCCATGAAACTGTGTTGTATAAACCTTGATATGTTGAGTTTAAAGTGTATGCTCTCTTGAATAAGTGTTCAGAATATTTAATTAAAAAGGAGTATATGTTTTATACTAATGTTTTATATACTCAAGGTTTTGTCATCATCAAAAAGAAGGAGATTATTGGCTTTAGCCCCTAATTTTGATGACTAACAAAATGTTGAGTATATGTTTTATACTAATGTTTCAATTGTAGTTATGAGTTTCAGGATACAAGCACCTCAAATTGTCAATATAAAAGTATCATGGCACTCATTAGAAGCTAAGCAATTTCCATATCTTAAGAAGTCTTCTTAATTGAAAAAGGCCTTAAAATAGATCAATCGGAGCTTTACAGAAAGTATGTTAAAGTTTTATTGAAGAACTTTTTGAATTTTAAAGGTTGGCACAAGTTTTTGACAAATTGCAAAGTCAAGTGTCGACTCATGGCACACTAAGTGTCAACACATCAGAAACTGGCACACAGAAAGTTCCTTTGGCATGCCAAGTGTTGACTCACAGGAATCAAGTGTCAACTCACGAAAGTCAGGTGTCGACTCACAGAAACGAAGTGTCGACTCATGGCCTGAGATTTTTGAAGATACGAAACTATAACATTTGGAGGTTTTTGTGTCAAGTGTCGACTCAGGGAATGCAAGTGTCGACTCAGGAAATTCAAGTGTCGACTCATAGCTTGAGAACAAAAAAAGGATAGAACCCTATTTTTTCAAGTGTTTATGCCTTGGTTGACTTATGTTAACCCAAGTGTCAACTCATGAAAACTCAAGTATCGACTCACAGAAGTCAAGTGTCGACTCACGGGTTCTGATAGCTATAACGGCTATATTTCTGAGAGGCAAAATTGATTCCTACAAGCTCCCAACGGCTAGTTTTTCTCCACCAACGATCTAAAACCATTTGTTGGAAGTTTTTGAAGTATTTAAGCTTCACCAAACTCATTCATGAAGCATTGACACATAAGAGATAAGACATTCCTTGAGAACTTCACTTTCAAAGTCAAAAAGAGAAGATTCCACTGAAAAAGCTTACAAGCCTTCATTTCAGCATTCCAAAAGTATGTTTGAAGTGATTCCAAAGAGAAGACAAGTCAAGAAATCATCAAGAGCCTCAAATCTTTCATATTCCACTCTATAAGAGAGTTTGATTATGCTTTTATTCTTGTATCTTTGACTTTGTTCTTTGTTGACCTAGCTTTCAAGATTTTTGAAACTAGGTTGTAAAGGTTGTTGGTGAGCCAAAGGGATAAAACCAACTAGGGTTTGACTTGTGAGCCCGAAGACAAAATAAGTTGTAAAGGTTGTTGGTGAGCTTGGATGACAAAACCAACTTAGGTGTTGACTTGTGAGCCTTGGAAAACAAGTCGGCTGTAATCTTGAAGAGATTATAGTAAAATTTCCAAGGGAGGCTTAGGGAGTGGATGTAGGTGCTTGGATTGCACCGAACTACTATAAAACTTTATGTTTATGTATGATTGCTCACTCTATTACTTGCTCTTTATTCCTTGCATTTAATTTGTTGCTATCTGCTGCATATCTTTTAGAGCTAAATCACTTTGTTTCACAAAACACTTCAAGTCCAGCACATAATTGTTTAAATTTTTTGAAAGACCCAATTCATCCCCACTCTTGAGCTCCATTTCTGGACAACACTATCCAAACCTTGGAGAATGAAGCGCCAGCCCATCATGAGGAGGCACCCCAAGTCCATAGGATTCCAGTACCTCCCCTGGCCCATGACACCTGGCCCATAGCGCCCCAAGATTTGGCACTCCAGCTTTTGGCACCCCAGGCCTTGGCGCCCATACCTTGGCCCATCTAGAGCTGGCGCCCTCCCAAGCCCATTCATGATCTGGCACCCCAGCCCAAGCCCCATCCAGTGCAGGTGCCCCAGCTAGCCCAAGCCCAAGAAGAGCCTTGCAATTCAAGGAGTCAACCACTTCTACAAGGAGTTTAGTCTTCTAGTCTGATTTTATTTTGTATTCCACTTTAATAAAGACATGTACTCCTATTTTGATAAGGAGAGAGACTTGGGTGAGCCTATAAATACCCCACCCCTTCCTCTCTTGTAAGGAATCTCTTTTTCATGAATACAAGATAAAGATATTCTATCAACTTGTGTCCTCTAGATTGGAGTGGTGTGAGACTTGTGTTACTTTCTTGTGAACAAACCCTAACGGCCAACCATCCTTCCCTCATCCACCAAACCCTAGCCGACCAACATACCAGCTGAAGCCCCAAGGATGCCCAATCTCTTCCAAGCCAGGCATCCCTCTTCAACTGGCCACCAGCCATCCCGATCTTCCTTCCATCCTCCAATCTTCTTTCTTCAATTTACTTATTTTTCTCATATTCTGTAGCCCTAACCCCTGACGCATGCAGGATCCATCTAGTGAAACCATCTTCGGATGAAGTCTTCTTTGCCTTCAAGATTAGCTAAGAAAAGCTGATTGATCCATGGGAAAGAGACTCGTTCGTCCAGGCACCGATCCAGGAGTGCAGAGCGACCCCATTTTTGATCAAGATCTCATCATTGCTAGGTACATAACCAAACCCTACTCATAGTTCTGATTTGCTAAAGGTAATACTATCCTAACCGAGTGGTTTGTCAACCCTCGTGATCCTAGTTTTTATTACTTTGCATGATCTTAACTACGAGTAGTGCGGTTGGTCCTTACATCTTCCTTCTAATAGTTCTTTTACTCTTTCTCAATAATTTAGCCATCTCATATAAAATCTAAAATTACAAAAAAAGATTTATTAGTTACTATTGTTATTCATGTTCATCTCCTTTCCACTGCACCCTACATCACAAAAAGACTAAAGTATAAAAAGATAATAAACCCGACTCAAATCAAGTTAGAGAATTTAAAGAGTAAGTTAAGAAGATAGTAAGGAAGACCTCTAAAGATTTCTATAGTCAACACTCAATCACTAATTGGGTTGACTCAGTGATCCAATGAAATACTTCTTTAATAGTCTGGCCAAATATCAGTTGCCTTTAGGACTACCTAAGTCAACTTTCAATTCAAGGATGAGCTTGTATACATAGTTAATTCACCTGCTTTACTCGAGGATGAGCAAAGTTCAAGTTAGGGGATGTGATAATTATATTTTATACATATATAAAAGTATTAATTCAATAATTAAGTTATCTTTATTTATATTAAATTGATATTTTTACATATCATTTGTAGAAAATAAAATTGTAATTGTAAAGCGCTTAATTTTTAGAGTCCAACGACACAGACATCACTTAAATCGAAGTTCAAATGGATTCGAAATCAAAATTTAAAAATTTATTAAAGAATTGCATGGTTATTGAAGCAACCGGTCCACCATGGATCGGCTGCTGGGTCCATGGAATGAAGGTTGGTTGACCAGCAACCATTACTACCAGTCCATGAGCCAATCTCGTGGACTATAAGCTTCATTTCATGCCACCCGACCACCGGAGAAACCCCCTCACCGCCCATTGCCGAAGAGGTTGTCAATGGGCCCACCACAACCGTCAATGCCACCGGGAGACCCATTTTTGGACTGGCCATGGTCATTCATCAATTCCTCTTCTTCCACCATCCACTACCACCTCTTGTCATCGATCAGACATCTAGCACAAACCGAAGAGGCCGCTGAGCACCCCTCCCATCATCGGCCATCTCCCCTAGCCAGCAGCTAGTACCAACCCACCGGAGAAGCCCACCAGCCATCCTCCCTTGTGTCTGTCACCAAACCACCATCGCCATCCACCAGTCACCGGCCGACCATCATCCTGCCATCGCTGGTTGCTACCCATCTGCCTCTACTGGAGAAGTGCTTTCAAGCCATCCCTCCACCGTCCTCTGTTCTGTTCAATCACCACCCTAAACCACAGTGTTTTCATCGTTCACTGCCTCCTCCACCATCTCTTGCCACCGTTTGCCCATCCCATCACTGCCATTGAGTCTAGGTGGGAGAAGAGCCCAAGTCCCATGGACTTGGGGATTCGGAGATCTGAGAGCCCAGATCAGACTGTATTGCTAGAGAAGGAAGGAGTGCTATCATCGATCCATCACACACTAGATTGATAGCCCAGACTTCTCCCTGCAATATTCAGCCAATCTGGAGCCCGATTGAGCCCAGATTTGACTAGAAGGAAGCCCTAGCCAAGATCTATTTAAAGAATCCCTATACTAAAAAAAATCATCTTGAAGAGAGGAGTATGGTACAGGGTAGGAGGTCCAGCTTTGGATTATGGGTTGGCCTCTAAGAGTGAGGTTTCTTAGAGAAAAAGCTTTGCCATCTATGCCACCTTTTCACCTATGCTGATCTCCAGATTAAGATCCAAGGAGGAAGAAGCGGAGAAAGCCAGTTCGCTCCAAGGAGTACGAAGGAAGAAGGGAGTTTGCCGACCATCTTCCCGACGAAGCTATGTCGATCTACTTCTAGTCTTTGTTATCACTTTTAGTAGTTTATTAATTATTATTGTTAATTTCTTGTAATTAGATTTTTCTTTTAATTAATGAAAAGTTTATTTTCATACAATTTTGATTTTTGTCTTTTACTTTTCCCGCAAGTTGATGCTAAGATCTGACTAGTAGATTGAACGTACCTGAGCTTTCTTTTTCTTTCATACTTTTATTTTTTATTTCTTAACTTCAAACTATTTATTTTTTAAAAAAATCAAAGATTTCAAATCATCATAAGCACTTCCTTCTCCATAGATTTGACCCAACTCATCCTTTCTACATGTTTTTAATTATATTTAGAAGTCAGTTAATTTAAACTAATAACCACCGTGTCTTAATGATAACATCATGGCCTATCACACTACATAAGTGGTCGTGAAACCAACCACCTTCTCCATCGAGCATACATAGGATGTGATAATCTATCCAGATTCATTAATCCCCAAATCGATGATCCTATGACTAAGAATATTCTAGATTAGGGTTTATAGGAATTTAGGTCTTACCATTATGATCTCCATCATAACCCTAATTCTATTGCCCTAACCTATGGGGTTCATCATAATCTTGTAACTAAAACACATGACATAGCATATGATGAATCAAGAAATTGTCTTTGTTAATATCAATCTTGAGTTGGAAGAATACAAAAATGCCACTGATACAATAATTAAAATTGTCTTTCAAGATATAATTCTTTCACTCCTATCTCATAGGAAGTGGAAAACTTCATGAGTAGGTGGTAGGTTGAGACCACGACTCATAAGACATTTAGACTTGGTCTTCCAAGGATATCATTGTAGGCTATTGGAATCTTAACCACCAAGAAATCTAGGAGGACTATAGCTTGTCTTAGGGCTCGGCCAACTATCATAGGAAGAGTAATGATGCCCTTGATGGGCATGGCATCTCCAAATAATCCAATCAAGGGAGAGCTCATCCTTCAGAGAAAATCCTTAGGTAAGCCCATCCAAAAAAAAGCATCATAAAAGAGAATATCTGCAGAGCTTCTATTATCCACTTGGATTCTTTTGACATCACAATTTAAGATGGCAAGAAAAATAACCATAGGATCATCATACAAAAATAGAACTCCATCTACGTCAGTGGTAGAGAAAGTAATGGTTAGTCTACCTTTTGGTGCTTGGGCTGGGGAATCTCCAATTAGGCCACCCTGGTGTAGGCTCTCCACCAAGATGAGCATGCACCCCCAGCTGCCAGTCTACCCGAGAAGGTGTTGACAAGGATCGTATTCTCCATAGGAGATTCAGCTATCAATTGGAGCTCGTGACTAGTGGCTTTTGAGATATTGCATTGACTGACATAGTTGCGTAGGTAGCCTCATCGAATTAGTGCCTCAATTTTTCTTTTTAGGGAGATACAATCCTCAGTGTCATGCCTGCAATCCTAATGAAACTGATAATACTTCTTGAGATCCTTCTAGGCCTTCTTGTTCATCTTTCCTGGCCATTGGATAATATCCTGACCTTTGATCTCCTTCAAGATTTGCCCCCGGGGAGCATTTAGAGGGGTGAAGTCCTCGTGGTAAGGCTGCCTGGGACTTCTAGAATGGGGATAAAACTCTTTATCTTGCTTCTTCTACTACTACTATAGTGATTGAGAAGGAAGGGGAGGATGGGAGCAGTCCTCTTAAGGATGCTTTCAATTGCCCTTCTCCTTCCACTTCTTTACCATGCCCTCCAGGTGTTGTCTAATCGCTGTTATAGACAGTCAAAAATAAAAATCTAACTCACTACTATAGCTAGGATGAGTAGGGATCGTATCCTTGAGGATCAAGGGCAAGTATTTTACGAAGAAAGTAAAGAAAGAAATAATTATTTAGATTTTTGAAAGGTAGATGATGGTTTAATTAAAACTAATCAATTTAAGTTAAATATGATATTAAGGGGTTTATATGATAAAAAGATGTCTTTAAGTTTCCAGGTAATCACAAACATAAATCATATATTTATTCTAATCTAAACAATCAAAGTCCATATTATTTTGGAATCTTTCAAACTAATCCATAGCATAGGTTATCTTGTCGAGTAGAAACTATATCCTATTAGAATCATGGCCCATCCCACAAGTATAGGCTATCCAATGATTGAGTTGAATAGATCCTAACAAGATACATGAATAAAAATCATGGAATTGATGATCTATGTTGAACATGACCATATCATGTCAGGATCAAGATCCATCCCACCTATAAGTAATTAATTTTAAAAAATCAAATAGAAGAGAGTTTAAAAAAATTAAAAGCTTTATTTAATTGTATAAAGTAGAAAAATAAATACATAAACTTAAGTATGGAAATCTATATTTTCTACAAGCTGCATCTCAGTCGAGCATGGCTCCTGGATACATCTTCTTGGAGATTCGGAGCTCTGTCACAACACCTCCTCTCTTGAAGGATTTTTTTTCTTTATTTCTCTCCCTCTCTCTCAAAGCGTAGACTAATTATAAAAAGAAAAATAAAATAAATGATATTGGCTTCTAGATGCTTGCTCTTTGCTTCGTTCCCCCAAGATGGAGGTGTAGGAGCTTTTTTTATAGGTATAAGCAAGGATGAATTTTACATGATTATTAGATGTGGGACTAAACAAAAAGAATATAAGAATGGCTAAGATTTAATTATAATAAATCAATGGTTGGATGGGTGTGGTTAGGCATAATCCAAGTGGTAATAGACTTCCAATTCCTCTTCCAAATCAATTTTTGACCAGCACAAGGAATTTCTATCTAGTTAATCTTGAATAGAAACCCAAGACTTGCTACATCACATGCTCATCCAAGCCCGAATTTAGTTAGGATTGCTTCGAATTGTTGGATTGTGTCTCAAAGTCATCTTTAGATTTAAAATTCTGTAGCTCATGCTATCACCCAATCTCGTGCCAGAAGACTTCGTCAAAATGCTCTCCCGTGCACCACTATCATCACTGTAGCTACTGAAGCCTCTACCACTGTAGGCTCCTTGCTATCAATCTCCCATGTGACTGATGGTTTCAATGGCTCGAGACAATGACAATGATGATAGTAACAACTAGCAATGGATCAAGATAGGAAAAATGTCGAGCAGCGAGGTGGAGTGGCTCTGAGAAGGAGGCAGCAATGGCAGATGGCCAGCAACAGCATCGACATTGGAGATGGGAGGTGTGACCAGTGATGAGTGGTGTTTCAAGCCAGACCTAGAAAAGGATAGTGGGCATAGCATCGATTAACAGGAAGATGGCAATGTTAGGTAGTAAGCGATGCTCGTATGCTCAGGGAGAACAGCTCATGGTAGAAGAAAAAAAGGCATGATGGGTGGTAACAACTCAGGAAAGGCAGGCATTGATGGATAGCAGTGAGCTTGGGTGGTTGATGGTGGTGAGGACAACTAAACGATGGAAGCAAAGGTGGAGGATGGTGCGGTTAAGGAGTTATGGGCTTCGAGCGGCAGGGACTTCTTCGGCAGGTCTCCAACAAGGAGGCAAAAATGGCTTGTGGAGGAAGTTGGTCCATGGACAATGTAGGCTCAGGTAGGCTGATGCGGGATGGACTCGATGTACCCTGAATTATTTGGAAAAGTGGCACACCTAAACAAATTAGGACCATGGGAAGGCTAAGAAGCTTCCCGGGACTAGGGTGAACTGAAACTAAAATTCTAAAATAGCTGATCTCTTTTGTTTTCAATTTTCTTGATGGAGGAACAATGGGATGGAGGACAGAAAAAATGGACACTCTAGGACTGGGGACTCACCTTCACGGAGAGATGTCGCACCTTTAGGGCATCTTGCCCCCCCTACTACATGTAGTCTAGGACGTCCCACCCATCTCACTACATGAGGAGCCTAAGGCATCCCACCCAAATCGCTACCTGGGGCCATAAAGAAAAATCCATAAGACCTAGAGGGGGACTCAACAGGAAAGGGGATAACTAGGGCCTCGCACCCCTCGATTCTCGCATGGAGTGAACGAAGTGGGGTCTCACATCCCTCGACACCCGAAGATGAAGGAAAGACGGGCCTCAGCCCAGAACCAGAACCAATGGCTAAACCAAAAATTCTTATCAATTACTTATTACAAGAGGAGAGGGGACCTTTATATAGAAAAACAAAACCCCTCAATTACTTAGCCTACAAGCAAATCTAAAATGGAAAATAAGTTACATCAAAATCCATGCTGCATCAAAATGGGTGCTGATTTGCTCTGAGAAGCATGTTGGCTTGATGAAGTGCTCTGAAAAGTGTGTTGCTTTGAAAATTGGACTGCTCCAGAAACCGCGTGGAACTATCTCATGGCCGTGAACAGGAGGGAATGATCTCCGTCGAGCACCGGTGGATGGCTGGCGACCGGGAAGCGGGCGGCGAATGGTGGGCGACGGGCTGCAGGCGGGGCGGCGAGCTGCAGGCGTGATGGTGGACTGCAGGCAGGAAGGCGGGCTGCAGGCGGGACGACGGCACAGGGGTGGCACAGCACACTCAGGGCGTGCCGTTCATCTTCCCACGGTCGTGGGGCCCCGGGTGCCGGCGAGGGTCTCCGACAGCCGAGCGTGAGCCGGTGGATGGCGGGCGGGCGGTCGGTAGCAGGCTGGCGGTGGCAGGCGGTAGTGGTGGCCATGGGTGACGGTTGGTCTTCCCTCGGGCATCTCTTCGTCTTCCCCATGATCTGAGCAGCGGACGGCCAATCTTCCGGTGAGAGCAGGGCCGGTGAGCACCGGTGGGCAGGCCGGCGGGGGCGGTCATGGATAGGGCAGCTCGAATTTGGGGGGCGAGGCGGTGGGCTAGGGTTTGGGAGCTACTTTGGATCCCCATCATTCTCCTCGACCGTGAAGAACTCGACTCCATCGAGTTCGAAAAGGGAGCACACCCTAATCTACAACTCGCTCTGATACCAAGTTGATGCTGGACGGACTCGATGTACCTTGGATTATTTGGAAAAGTGGCACACCTAAACAAACTAGGACCGTGGGAGGGCTAAGAAGCCTCCCGGGACTAGGGCGAACTGAAATTAAAATCCTAAAATAGCTGATCTCTTTTTTTTTCAATTTTCTTGGTGAAGGAACAATGGGATGGAGGACAGGAAAAATGGACACTCTAGGACTGGGGACTCACCTTCACGGAGAGACGTTGCACCTCTAGGGCATCTTGCCCCCCCCACTACATGTAGTCTAGGGCGTCCCACATATCTCACTACATGCGGAGCCTAGGGCATCCCACCCAAATCGCTACCTGGGGCCGTAAAGAAAAATCCGTAAGACCTAGAGGGGGACTCGACGGGAAAGGGGATAACTAGGGCCTCGCGCCCCTCGACACTTGCATGGAGCGAAGGAAGAGGGGTCTCACACCCCTCGATGCCTGAAGGCGAAGGAAAGACGAACCTCAACCCAGAACCAGGACCAGTGGCTAAACCAAAAATTCTTATCAATTACTTATTACAAGAGGGGAGGGAGCCTTTATATAGAAAAACAAAACCCCTCAATTACTTAGCCTACAAGCAAATCTAAAATGGAAAATAAGTTACATCAAAATCCATGCTGCATCAAAATGGGTGCTGATCTACTATGAGAAGCATGTTGGCTTGATGAAGTACTCTGAAAAGTGTGCTACTTTAAAAATTGGACTGCTCCAGAAACCATGTGGAACTATCTCATGGTCGTCCATAGTAGGGAACGATCTCCGCCGAGCACCGGCAGATGGTCGATGGCCAGGAAGCGGGTGGCGGACGAGGCCGACGGACGGCGGGTGGTAGGCTGTAGGCGGGGTGGCGGCATAGGGGTGGCATGACATGCACAGGGCATGCCATTCGTCTTCCCACGATCGTGGGGCCACGGGCACCGGCGAGGGTCTCCGATGGCCGGGCATGAGCCGACGGACGGCGGGCGGGCAGGCGATAGTAGGCCGACGGTGGTAGGCGACAGCGGCGACTGTGGGTGATGGTTGGTCTTCCCATGGGCATCTCTTCATCTTCCCCACGGTCATGAGCGATGGATGGCCTGTTTTCTGGCAAGAGCTGGGCTGGCGAGCACTGGCGGGCAGGCCGGGGGGGCGGCTGGGGGTCGGGCAGCTTGGATCTGGGGGGGTGGGGCGGTGGGTTAGGGTTTGGGAGCTGCTTTGGATCCCCATCATAGGCAACCCAAGAGGGGGGGTGAATTGGACTTTTAAAAACTTTTCAACTTTTTGCAATGAACTAAAGCAAGTATGCAATTCAAGTGCTTGTGTATTTCAAATAAATGCAGCAAAAATAAAGAAATAAAAGTACAAGGAGAACAATCACACAAATACAAAGATTTATAGTGGTTCGGTGCCAACCAAGCACCTACATCCACTCCCCAAGAACCCCTTGGGAATTTCACTAAGTTTGGTTTTAAACTTAGGCTCACCAACAACCTTTACAACTTGTTTTGGCTTCGGGCTCACAAGTCAAACCCTAGTTTATTTCAAGGCTCACCAACAACCATCCTTGATTTTACGGGCTAACCAAGAACCTAAACAACTTGTTTTGGTTTCGGGCTCACAAGTAAGACCCTAGTTGGTTTCAAGGCTCACCAACAACCTCTTTGATTTTCAAGGCTTACCAAAAATCTCTTTGGTTTTCCAAGGCTCACCAAAAACCTTAAGTTAAATAATGTAAGAGCAAGTATAAATGAATACAATAAAAGCTTTCTAAAATAAAGCAAATATCTTTTTAAAGCCCTTGAATGTTGATGAAGATCTTGTCTTCAAGTTGATGAAGCCTTTGATTGATGCTTGTGGATGTAGACTTTGATTGCTCTCTTTGAAACTTGGAAGCTTGAAGGCTTGAATCACTCAACTCTTGAATCCTTTAAGAATATTCAAAAAACTTACCAAAGGATTACTTTCCCATTTGATTTTTGATGTTTATATAGCCTCCCAACACTTAAATGACCGTTTATAGCCATTAGGCATGAAAATATAGCCATTTGAAACAAGTTGGAGAAGTTCTGTAGCTTTTGAAAACTAGAAGTTAGAGTCAAGTGCCAACACTTCACCTTCAGGTGTCGACACTTCATTCTCAAGTGTCAACACTTCACCTTCAAGGTATCGACACTTCAGTTTCAAGTGTCGACACTTCATTCTCATGAGTCGACACTTGAGGCAAAACATCTCTAGATGGCATAGTTCCGTATTTTTAAAAATCTCAGGCCTTGAGTCGACACTTCACTCTTCAAGTGTCGACACTTGATCCTCAGGTGTCGACACTTCATTTCCATATGTCGACACTTCACTGTGCCAGGCTAAGATTTTGCTGAAACTTCTTCAAATTTAAACCTTGAGCCCTTCCTAGTCTTTCTTATGTTCCAAAGTTCTTATAACTTGATTTTCCATAAATTTAAGGATATTCTTCAACTAAAAAACATGTATTTCTTCATTCAACAAGGTTGAGTACTAAGATCTAAAAAATATACTTAAAATATAATTAGTACTCATATATACTTAAACATTTTGTCAATCATCAAAATCAAGACCAAAGTTAACAATCTCCCCCTTTTGATGATGACAAAACCTTTAAGTATATAATTAGGGTAAGCTTAAAAAGATTAACAATAAGATAAACATGTAAGCTCAAAATCAATAAGTACCAAGCTCCCCCTCAAAATATGATTTCAAAAAAAAAATTTCAAAAATTCTTCAAAATATTTTTCAAAATATGCAAAATTTTTAAGACAATCTCCCCCTTTCTAATTCTTTCCTTAAGATTAAAAATTTTGCTTTTTTCTCCCCCTTTCTCACTTTCTTTCATTTCTCATATGATTTTTTATGTTTATCCAATCTTTCCCTTTTCATATTTAACATTTTTCTCTCCCTTTTTGATAACATGAAAAAGGATAAAAGGCAATACAAAGTGGAAATGAAGGTGGAAAGAATAGCAAGTAGATCATCAAAATCAATACAAGAAATTAAACAATTATGATACCAATTAAATATGATACAAATTTAATATGATACCACAAAATGATAAGCACATGCAAGAAATGATTTGATGTATATTATCCATTCACCATACTTGTTCATGGGATAAGGCCACAGCGGCACCCCTACACGTCATAAGAGATCCCATTGAATAGGAAGAGAGGGTCTTTAAGCCCTACTTATCTCCTATGACCGGAGGCCATGGTGACTAACCCAATTCAAAGCGGTTACTAGGAATTCTTTTAAAAAAAAATTTTGATACCAATTTATTATAACAATAGAATATGATACCACTTGAATGTAACTCCCCTCAAAAGATTAGATTTGAAAATAAGGAGGAGCATCAAAGCAATATAAGTATAGCATGATATCAAAAATATTGAAAGCATCATATATGTATATAATGATAACAAATCTTTGGATGCTCCCCCTAAATGTTATTCTTCCTTAAAAATATGCATTCATTTGAGGAATAAGACATGAAAGCACATGCATCATAATTTCAGACAATTTTAGATATAAACATAAATTCTAAGTCTGAAACCAAGGATTTGAATTTTTCAAGATATTCATGATTTTCAAAGAAATGCAAAGTATTGATACTATTTAAAAAACTTTTTTGCATGATTTAAAATTTATTTAAAATGATTTGATATCCATATAAATGCTAGAAGTAATTTAATAACAAGTCTAGCTACTAGAGCAAGGATTTATCAATATGCATACCTTCTTCTTAAATGTAACCCTTAACTACTAGTTCTATACTTGACCCAAATCATTTCTAGCTTATGCATAGATGCCAAAAATGAAAACACATAAATCATAGCATTTCACTTGAAGTAATTTAAAAACTATATTAATCAAAATCAAATGAAAGTCTAATAATCACAAGTTTGACCATGAGAGTATGAAATCCATCAACATCAAAGAGTTCATGATCACAACATATGATTATCAGTCTAAGATTGATTCTAATTAATCATTTAAAACATTTTCCAAGGCAATATGAATCTTTAAAAGTATTTTTCATGAAATAATTTAAGATACATTAATCAAAATCAAATGAAGTTCTTACAATCACAAGTTTAATCATGATAGCATGAAATTCATCAACATCAAAAAGTTCATGATCATAACCAATGATTATAAATCTAAACTTGATTCTAATTAAACATTTAAAACAATTTTTCAAAATAATTGATGTAATAATTATAACAAATATTTAACTACATTTTCAAATAAAGAAGGAAATGTTTAGGATTTAACAATAAATATAATCCTTCCTTTACCATTTTAGTCCAAAATGTAGCTTGTCCACTTCTTTAAATTGTCATGTATGTCCACTTTTCAAAGACTTCTTTCTTCATGTAGGGCTGCAAGACATTCCTGCAAAACATAATAAGTAGACAATTTTGGTATCCAAACTTTCTTGGATCCTTTAGGATTAGTGAATATGATCCTTTTTAGAATCCAAACTTTTCTTGATCTACAAGGATATGCATTAAATCCAGATCTACAAATCAAATTGGAAGAAGCAAGAATAAGCAAATTCTTCAAAATTTTTTTCTTTTCTTCAATCAAAATATTGTTCTTATTTAAAAATTTATCACATAAATCTTTCAAAATAATATTTTCTTTTTCTAAAAATTTTTTTCATTAGAAATTTATTCTTTTCATTTTTTAAAATATTAATCTTGGCATTTAAATCATCATTTTCATTAGCAAGATTGGTGTTCTCAAGAGAAAAGGAATCTACATGCCTTTTTAATTTTTTGTGCTCAATTTTTAGCAATTTGTATTCATGCACAAGATCATTGAATGGATCATGTAATTCATTAAAGATAAAGTCATAATCATTTATAGCACATACCTTTTCCTCATTTGCCATGAAGCAAAGATGGGCAACTTCATCATCCGAACTTGAATATTCGCTATCGCTCCAAGTTGCCATCATTGCCTTGAATTTCATTTTGGCCTTGAGGGCTATTATCTTCTTCTTTTAATTAGCAACAACTTCCCTTTGCCATAAATTCAACTCATGGGTCATGAGTGAACCAATAAGCTCCTCCAAAGGTAAGGTTTCTACATCTTTAGCTTCTTAGATCACCGTCACCTTTCGATCCCATGATATTGGTAAAGATCTAAGAATTTTATCCACCAAATCAGCATTAGTATAGATTTTGCCAAGACTTTTCAACTCATTAATAATAGTCATGAATCTAGAAAACATATCAGATATAGATTCATAGTGCATCATTTCAAAAATTTCAAATGAATGTACAATTAAAGTAATTTTAGTATTCTTTACTTGAAGAGTACCATCATTAGTAACTTCAAGTGTGTCCCATATTTTCTTCACCGATGTGCATGTCGAGATTCTATTAAATTCATTTAAGTCCAATACACAATAAAGCAAGTTGATTGCTTTAGCATTGATTTCAGTTTGTTTAATGTCATATTCATTCCAATCCTCTTCGAGCTTTGGAATGAAAATACCATTAACCAAAATGGAAGGAATATGAGGACCATTAATAATAATTTTTCAAAGATGATAACTAATAGATTGAATATGGATATGCATGCGAGTTTTCCAAAATATGTAATTTGTGCTATTGAAAAATGGTGGTCTAACACTAATACCTACAAGGGTAGCCATGAACTTTGGCTCAAAATCGTTGGAATATTTTCTTCACCGATGTGCATGTCGAGATTCTATTAAATTCATTTAAGTCCAATACACAATAAAGCAAGTTGATTGCTTTAGCATTGATTTCAGTTTGTTTAATGTCATATTCATTCCAATCCTCTTCGAGCTTTGGAATGAAAATGCCATTAACCAAAATGAAAGGAATATGAGGACCATTAATAATAATTTTTCAAAGATGATAACTAATAGATTGAATATGGATATGCATGCGAGTTTTCCAAAATATGTAATTTGTGCTATTGAAAAATGGTGGTCTAACACTAATACCTACAAGGGTAGCCATGAACTTTGGCTCAAAATCATTGGAATATTTTCTTCACCGATGTGCATGTCGAGATTCTATTAAATTCATTTAAGTCCAATACACAATAAAGCAAGTTGATTGCTTTAGCATTGATTTCAGTTTGTTTAATGTCATATTCATTCCAATCCTCTTCGAGCTTTGGAATGAAAATGCCATTAACCAAAATGGAAGGAATATGAGGACCATTAATAATAATTTTTCAAAGATGATAACTAATAGATTGAATATGGATATGCATGCGAGTTTTCCAAAATATGTAATTTGTGCTATTGAAAAATGGTGGTCTAACACTAATACCTACAAGGGTAGCCATGAACTTTGGCTCAAAATCGTTGGAATAATTTCTTCACCGATGTGCATGTCGAGATTCTATTAAATTCATTTAAGTCCAATACACAATAAAGCAAGTTGATTGCTTTAGCATTGATTTCAGTTTGTTTAATGTCATATTCATTCCAATCCTCTTCGAGCTTTGGAATGAAAATGCCATTAACCAAAATGGAAGGAATATGAGGACCATTAATAATAATTTTTCAAAGATGATAACTAATAGATTGAATATGGATATGCATGCGAGTTTTCCAAAATATGTAATTTGTGCTATTGAAAAATGGTGGTCTAACACTAATACCTACAAGGGTAGCCATGAACTTTGGCTCAAAATCGTTGGAATATTTTCTTCACCGATGTGCATGTCGAGATTCTATTAAATTCATTTAAGTCCAATGCACAATAAAGCAAGTTGATTGCTTTAGCATTGATTTCAGTTTGTTTAATATCATATTCATTCCAATCCTCTTCGAGCTTTGAATGAAAATACCATTAACCAAAATGGAAGGAATATGAGGACCATTAATAATAATTTTTCAAAGATGATAACTAATAGATTGAATATGGATGCGCATGCGAGTTTTCCAAAATATGTAATTTGTGCCATTGAAAAATGGTGGTCTAACACTAATACCTACAAGGGTAGCCATGAACTTTGGCTCAAAATCGTTGGATTCTTAAACAGAGCACCTGCTCTGATACCAATTGTAGTCAACCCAAGAGGGGGGGTGAATTGGACTTTTAAAAATTTTTCAACTATTTGCAATGAACTAAAGCAAGTATGCAATTCAAGTGCTTGTGTATTTTAAATAAATGCAGCGGAAATAAAGAAATAAAAGCACAAGGAGAACAATCACACAAACACAAAGGTTTATAGTAGTTCGGTGCCAACCAAGTACCTACATCCACTTCCCAAGAATCCCTTGAAAATTTTACTAAGTTTGGTTTTATAACTTAGGCTCACCAACAACCTTTACAACTTATTTTGGCTTCGGGCTCACAAGTCAAACCCTAGTTGGTTTCAAGGCTCACCAACAACCACCTTTGATTTTACAGGCTAACCAAGAACCTAAACAACTTATTTTGATTTCGGGCTCACAAGTAAAATCCTAGTTGGTTTCAAGACTCACCAACAACCACTTTGGTTTTCAAGGCTTACCAAAAACCTTTTTGGTTTTCCAAGGCTCACAAAAAACCTTAAATTAAAAGAGCAAGTATAAATGAATACAATAAAAGATTTCTAAAATAAAGCAAATATCTCTTTGAAGTCCTTGAGTATTGATGAAAATCCTATCTTCAAGTTGATGAAGCCTTTGATTGATGCTTGTGGATATAGACTTTGATTGCTCTCTTTGAAACTTGGAAGCTTGAAGGCTTGAATCACTCAACTCTTGAATCCTTTAAGAATATTCATAAAAGTCACCAAAGGATTACTCTTCCATTTGATTTTTGATGTTTATATAGCCTCCCAACATTTAAACGATCGTTTATAGCCATTAGGAATGAAAATATAGCCATTTGAAACAAGTTGGAGAAGTTCTGTGGCTTTTGAAAACTAGCCGTTAGAATCAAGTATCGACACTTCAACTCCAGGTGTCAACATTTCATTCTCAAGTGTCGACACTTCACCTTCAAGGTGTCGACACTTCATCTTCAAGTGTCGACACTTCAGTTTCAAGTGTCCACACTTCATTCCCATGAGTCGACACTTGAGACAAAACACCTCCAGATGGCATAGTTCTGTATTTTCAAAAATCTCAGGCCTTGAGTCGACACTTCACTCTTCAAGTATCGACATTTGATCCTCAGGTGTCAACACTTCATTTTCAGGTGTCGACACTTCACTGTGCCAGGCTGAAACTTTGTTGAAGCTTCTTCAAATTTAAACCTTGAGCCCTTCCAAGTCTTCCTTATGTTCCAAAGTCCTTATAACTTGATTTTCCATAAATTTAAGGACATTCTTCAACTAAAAAATATGTATTTCTTCATTCAACAAGGTTGAGTACTAAGATCCTAAAAATACACTTAAAATATAATTAGTACTCATATATACTTAAACATTTTGTCAAACATCAAAATCAAAATCAAAGTCAACAAACAAGGGCCATGGACCATCAACAATGGTTGCCATGGACCATTCCCTTTCCTGTAAACCAAGCAATCGGTCCATGGTGGACCGACTACTTTAAAGTTTGTGCAAAATTTGATTAAACTGATTTCTCTCTGATTTTGGGTTTGTTTGAATGCCAATTTGAGTGCTATTTACGCTGTTGGATTTCAAAAATTGAGCTTTTTCTTTCTATAGGCTCCTTTTTTATAAAACATTAAAAAAAGTATCAATTCTTAATAAATATAAATTAATTAATATATATTCTAATGCTTAAGTTAGGATATTTAATAGACTTATCACATCTCCCAACTTAATCATTGCTAATCTTTTAGCAATGCAATAAGAAAATAGATATTAATTTATAACCATGTATCATTAAGATCCTCATTTATAAAATTAGATCTATGATTAAAGTTAAAAGAAGTTAACTAGTATCACTAGCTAAGTATTGAGTTTTCGAAGTAAATTTTGTAGTCAGTACTATTAGAAACTTTCTTAGAATTCATCCAAAGATCTACAGTACTTGTGTTTGTAATGGCTAACTTAGCATTTTAGTACTAGTTTATAAAAAATAAATATATCTTTACTTATCATCTACTTTGATCAATTTTCTATACACTCCTAAACTAAGCACATGAATTGATTTAGCTTTCATACTACCTGAATTTTTTTTTATTGGCCATATCTTTGCACTGCATATTTTTTGATGTGAACAATATTGTTACTTAGACGAAGATGCTCGGTTACTCAATGAAAAACCAATATTTAGAACCTGCCCCTTTTTTATTTTTTAATTTTTTTTAGGTAGGTAGCTCTTTCTCGAATCCATGTTTCTTTAAATGAGGTGTATATCAATTACCATATTTTCAGTAATAATTGAATCTTCAATTAACCTTACAACTAATACCTACTTTACCTTGTCAGTGTGCATATGCAATGGAAGTACTAATAGCCTTTAGGTGATCTAAGTGGGCCACTAAAAGTCTGACTAGCTAGTCTACTCCTTGACTTGCTACAGTAATTAGCAAATACTATCAACTCTATTACCCTTTCTCTAGTCTATTTTGCTTAAGAATTTCTTTCATGGTACATGATTTATAAAAATTTTCTCCACATAATTTTTTTAAATTTTTAATACTTTTCAAAGCATTTTCAAAATATTCAAGGTATTTTCAAAATATTTTTCAAAAAGGTTTTCTCTTATTCCTTAACTTAATTTCCATTATTCTCAATGGAGTAAGAAAAAATTAGGACATGGAAGTAAAACAAGAAGAGATACCACCTGGACTAGATATGCATCGTGTATTACCAGTGCATCCTTAAGGAGTGGTCCATTATTCTTACAAAAATAAAAATTACTAAAGCAAGAATCAGAAAAAAGATTGGGTTGCCTCCTAACAAGCATTAAGTTTAATGTCCTTAGCCGACCTCTTAGAGCTCTTATCCTATTCCTGCTCGAATGCTAATGTGGGTTTGTAATTTTCTACATAATTTAGGTTCAGCTTTAAAGTACTTCTTGTATGGAACCATTAAGTATCTTATTCTTCTGATAGCTAATAATTCTTTTATTATAACTTAATCTAGGTATAACTTAAGTACCAACTGGGATTCTGAAGGACCTAGATCTATGTACTTTATGTGCTCGATGTATTGAAGAAATATTTTAAGATCCCCTTTTAATGCTTCTTCCATCATAAGCAAAGGTTCAACCAGTGTCACGAGGGGTTCAACTAATAATTTTGATCTTGGCATAGTCCCTTTTTGATTTATATCCTGACACTTTTTCTAAATTAACATTAATTCTATATCCATACATCGTGTTAATATCGAAGATAAATTTTAAAGGCAAACTTCAAAAGTAGTGCCAAATATAGAGAAATTAGATATAAAGATTTTGAAGTTGTTATCCCTTATATGTACAATATCCCACCCAATAGCTCTTTATATACTTATAGAATACCTTTGATTTAGACTTTCTGATCATATATTACTAGTAATATATCAGTGGATATGACAGGTAGTGGCTTCCATTTTGGATTAGGTGGTGATTCTAGTAAGGAAACTATTGGGGAGTTAAATGGTGGATCGTATTTCTTGATCCAAAGTGGGGTAGTGTTTGGATAGGATATTTCTAATAGGTCATTCATTTTTAGGGTACATCCCTCTACATCAAGATCATCCATCTCAAAGTGAGCTAGATTGGGATTTAATGAACTATGGGGGAGACTTTTATGTATAGCTTCCTCTATTGTATTCTATATTTGTGATCCTTGGGAAGTCTTAATTAATTCCATTATTGAACCTATTTGTTCATTCTTTCCATTAAAAATAATAGATGATTCTGGGGTACTTGGGATTGGGACCATTGGTAAGTAGGGTGATGATGGAAGTAGTTCGTCCCTCTATTTTAATTTTTCTTTATATGTCTCTGCCTTAGTCGAATTATCTAGGTTGGTCTCTTTGGTTGTACAGGATTGCTCTATAACCAATTTATTCTCGAGAGTCATAATCAATTGATCAGGGATAGTTACAGCGATATTAAAATTTTCAGCTAGATATTGTCCCTCAGAATCACTCTTGGGCTTACTAGGTAGCTCTTTTTCACTTACAACAATGGCTAATAAACTCAACTACATCTTCAAATGGGCAATAATCTGGGTGTTGGGAGTTATATATTTATCTATGGTCTACATAAAACTATTTAGGATAGCATCAGTGCTCTTAATTGTAGCATTAAGGTTAGCTTGGGATTTAACCAGAGCTTCAAGGACTTTTTCCAAAGGACTGAATTCTTCTTCAAGATTTAAACCTAGTTGATTATTAAGTATTTGGCTAGGCCTAAGGTAGGGCTGATAAAAAATATAGGCTCCTAATGTTGCATCTTTTGACCATGAAAAATTAGGATGATTTTCTCACCCTAGGTTATAGGTTGGTACATAGGGTTTAGTCATATTCTTTTCATTAAATGCACTCTCCTATGTAAACATATTTTGGGTTGGATGCATCAATAAGGATACTCCTTTATAACATGATTTGGTGCATCACATGTCATGCACATAAGTACTGGTACATGGTATAATTGGGTATATCCTTTACGTTCTAGGACTTCTCAATCCTATGGATCAAAGATACGATTTTAATTTCTTCAGGTTTTCTTGTATGATATATGCATCTTCGAATCTTATAAATTTAGGATACATATCAATCGATTATGGTTGATACATAAAATTATTAGTTTGGGATCTAATTTTAGATGGTTAGATAGAGTCTATCATGTACCAATATCATGTAAAGTTTGAGATTATTCAGTAGAATCTGGGTAACAATAATCCATTAGGCTTTTAGATTATTCAAAGGAATCCATGACCTTATAATCTTGTATGGTTTAGACTATATCTGACCAGTCATCATTTTATCTTAGCAGGAAATTATTATTATTATTATTATTATTATTGGAAGAGAAGAAAGAAAAAAAAAAAGGAAGAAAGAGAGAAGAATTCTAAAGATGAGAATCTAAAGAGTCCTAAATCTAGGGATGATAAAGAAGAGTGTTTTAATTAGATTAAAATTTTGTTAGCAAACAACTTATCAAATCATAAACTCTCTATGCTAGGGTTAACCTATATCTAGACGGCTCCTAACTTCCAAGTCTACCTTGGGGCCTTCCAAGTCATAAACTAACTAACTAACTAGCTAGGTAAGGGTAAGGTCGAGGGGGTTTCACTATTGCTTTCCTTACATACCAAATAATTGGCCAAGTCTGTCAATGGAACCAATTAAAGAACCACCTTCTTTCAGGGCTACATCATTCTTGAATCCCTTTCCTAGACACCAATCAACCAGCTAATCTTGACTTAGTCCAACTCTTCTAGAAGCCTTGTCCTAGTGGGCTCGAATGTCCTAGGGATAATGTCTAGTTGATTTTAAATTAAAAATTTAGGTTATGTAGTATGAAAGGTGGTAGTTTGTGGGCCAAGGAAGGGTGATAAAATCCCATCTTATGTTGTTTAGGGATTATACCCTAAGGTGTTTTATGAGAATGCAATGCAAATGAAGCAAGGTGATTAAAAAAGTTAGGAAATTTTTAAGGTTTATTATTTGTTTCATTAAATTAATTAAGTGATATGGAAAACTGTCTTTTGTTTTATTTAGGTTATTTAAGATAGTTTAATTGAAAGATAAGGTTAATTATGTTAGGAGTTAACTTGTGAAAAGAAGAAAAGTAAATTATTTTATATGCTAACAAGAATAGAAGAAAATCTAATAATTAAGGCAACCAACATAAAAAAGGATAATAAAGCTAGAGAGAAATAACTGGAATAAAAAAATTATTTTTTTTTGTAAAATAATTATGCATGGATCCTTGACAATGGCACTAAAATTTGATCACTATCGTAGATGGTCAAAAATAAAAACCTAACTTGCTATTATAGCTAGAATTGTAGGGATCGTATCGTCGGAGATCAAGGATAATTATTTCATTAAGAAAGTAAAGAAAGAAATAATTATTTAGATTTTTGAAAGGTAGATGATGGTTTAATTAAAATTAATTAATTTAAATTAAATATGAAATCGAGGGGTTTATATGATAAAAAGATGCCTTCAAGATTTCAAGTAATCATAAACATAAATTATGTATTTGTTATAATCTAAACTATCAAAGTTTGCATTGGTTTGGAATCTTTTAAACTAATCCCTAGTATAGGCTATCTTATTGAGTACGAACCATATCCTATTAGGATCATAATATGTCGTATAACTATAGGCTATCCAATGATTGAGTTGAACAGATCTAAACAAGATAGTGAATAAAAATCCTGGAATCAATTATTTATGTTGAGCATGGACCATATCGTGTCAGGATCATGATTCATCCTATCTATAAGTAATTAATTTTAGGAAATCAAATAGAAGAGAGTTTAAAAGAAATTAAAAGCTTTATTCAAGTATATAAAGTAGAAAAACAAATACAGAAACTTAAGTACAAAACCTGTATTCCCTGCAGATTGCATCTTACTCATGCATGGCTCCTGGATACATCTTCTTGGAGATTCGAACTCTGTCACAGCATCTCCTCTCTTGAAAAATTCTTTTTCTTTATTCCTCTCCTTCTCTCTCAAATCCTAGACTAATTACAAAAAAATAAAATAAAAAATATTGGCTTCTAGCTACTGGCTTTTTGCTTCGCTCCCTGAAGGTGGAGGTGCAGGTGCTTTTTTATAGGTATAAGCGGGGATGAAGTTTACATGATTATTAGATTTGGGACTAAACAAAAAGAATATAAGAATGGCTAAGATTTAATTACAATAAATCAATGGTTGGATGGATATGGTTAGGCTCAATCCAAGTAGTAGTAGACTTCTAATACTTCTTCCAAATCAATTTTTGACCAGTGCAAGGAATTTCTATCTAGTTAATCTTGAACTAAAACCCAAGACTCACTACATTACATGCTCATCCAAGCCCAACTTCAATTGGGATTGCTTCGAACTATTGGATTGTGTCTCAGAGTCATCTTTAGAGTCGAGATTATATAGCCCGTGCCATCACCTAATCTCGTGCTAAAAGACTTCATTCAAATGCTCTTCTGTGCATCGCTACCACCACTATAGCACCAAAGCCTCTACCATTATAGGCTCCTTGCTGTCAATCTCCCCTATGGCTGATGGTTTCAATGGCTCAGGATAATGACAACAATGATAGTGATGACTGATAATGGATCAAGATAGGAAAAACATCCAATAGTGAGTTGGAGTGGCTTTGAGAAGGAGGCGGCAATGGCAAATGGCCAGCAATAGCATCGGCATTGGAGATGGGAGGTGTGACCAGTGATGAGTGGTGTTTCAAGCCAAACCAAGAAGAAGACAGTGGGTAGAGCATCAATTAACAAGGAGGTAGCAACGTCAGGAAATAGGTGGTGCTCATATGCTTAGGGAGAATAGCTAATGGAGGAGGAAAAAAAGGTGTGATGGGCGATAATGGCTTAGGAAATGTGGTGACTAGTAGAAGAAGTGAACTTGGGTGGTAGACAGTGACGAGGATGACTAAACGACGGAAGCAAAGGTGAAGGACAGTGGTGGTTGAGGAGTTCTAGGCTTCGAGCGGTAGATGGCTTCTCTGGCGGGTCTCTAGCCAGTCTTCGACAAAGAGGCAGATATGGCTTGGGGAGGAAGTTGGTCCATGGACCATCAACAATAGCTGCCATGGACCATTCCTTTTCCTATAAACCAAGCAACTAGTCCATGGTAGACTAACTACTTTAAAGTTCATGCAAATTTTGATTAAATTAATTTTTATTTAATTTTGGGCTCGTTTGAACTTCGATTTGAGTGCTATTTGCACCATTGGATTTCAAAAATTGAGCCACGCCACTCTTCTCTCCTAGGATTGCTCCTTCTTGATCTATCCTCCATTATTTCAACAAGTTGTGTTTTTCTTGTAGATTTCTACACTGGACAATGATCCCCTTCTTTCCTTGGATCTTCTCTCCATGCCCTCATGGCTGACACACTATAATTTCTAAGATATTATTTGTACTTAATCAAGTTTTTTATTTATAAAATTGAGTATTTTTTTTCATATTTGTGTGTCTATAATCATCCATTGAGTAGATGGACAATGACACATATTCTCAAGAGTTGAGAATTTAAGACATATGTCATTATAGGTTAACTTCTAAGAGCTACTGATCGTTGGACCATCTTAGGAATGATGATTGATCCATCAAGCTTGGTACACAGATAGCTTTTCTTTCAAGTAGACGAGTCTCGAGTCTATAGTTTGGGGATACTAGAGTCAGAGTATAAGTGGTAGTTAAAAAATAATGGTACTAAGCATGATCAATGAACGAGAAATCACATGGATGTCTACTCACTCGTTAGTAACTTTTCGAGCTATAATTGTGTAAGTAGTTTCTTGACCTGTGGTGCTACAGTTACTCACAACAAGGTTGCTATAGTTTGATAAGCATATAAACATGGACCCTAGCAATATGGGACCTTATAATGTACATTGGCTATAGTAGGTTTACTATAGGAATTGGGAGTGTAGCTATAGAGGGTCTATTAATCTTAATAAAAGAGGAATAGTCTTATGTGATTTAAGAGGCTAAGTTCTTGAGTTTGTAGCCATAGCAACATGATAATAGAAAGGAGTTTCTATGGGAATCACAATTGAGCTCAATCTGTTAAGTCTAGCTTATAACGGATACTTAGGATTTAATGAGAATCCATGATCTGCATCTTGTCGAGACTTTCAATAGAAAAACTTAATCACATGAAAACTATATCTAAGAATTCATCCTTCTATTCTACTAGGTTGCTACTACATACTGCTAGGTATTACTAGTAGATTATGAAAACTCACTTGGGATGTTTTCGAAACAACAATCCTTTTTATGATTAAGCTAAAAAAGTTTCGATCCATCGAAAGGAGTTTCGATGATACTATGATAGAGATCATAGTATATCCTACTACCAGACATAATGGAATCTAAGTAGTCACATATAATAGGGGCCCAGGTTGGACCTGATCAAGGCTTGGATTGAATTTAGTAACTACTATTTTTATAAAGGTTACAAATTTAGCAGTTGCTAATTTTATCACCAGGGACTTAATTACAAGAGTTATAATTTGAGTTAATTTAATTTGACTTTGACCTAATTGGATTTGAGAATTCTAGTTAGAGTAAGATTTCAAATTCTATTGTGAATAGAATTGATAGCCTTTTCAAATTTGATTCAAATCAGGCTTGAATTTAATTTGATTTGATCCAAATTTGAATCAAATTCAATTGGACACTTAAACCTAGTTTTTAATGGCTTGGAAGCTAGATTTTGTGTGGTGAGAAATCCATCTTGTGTGTAGAGAAAGAGATGCACCAATAGTTAGTTCCTTCCCTTTCTAGGACTCGATCTCTTCAATGGATAAACTCTATCCTAAATTAGATTCTTATCCAATTATTCACTTGATAGGATAGGTTTTATCTAATGATTGAGGCATAGAACTATATGGATTTTGTGCAACAAAAGTTTTGAGGAAGGTGAGGGTGCGCCAAAGGTTTCTCATGCAAATCCTTCCCATCTCAAGACTCCTTTTGATCAGCCTCCTCCTTTTTGAATTTAATTCTGATTAGGATAAGACCAAATTTGTTGGAGTCTTATCTAGTTTCTTTGGCATGTGCATGAGGGTTTATTTTTTTGTAACTAATCACAAAATAAAAAAGGAAGAATTAAGAGCGTGCAAAGTTTTTCTTATTGGGCTTCTATTGTCGCACCTTCTTTCTATCACACTATCACCAATCTTTAGATTTAGCTCCATGCCTAAACCCTCTTAGAGAAGATAGTTAAGAGAGAGGAGAAAGGGAGAAGAAAGTGATCTTCCTCCCTTAAGTGTTCAAAGAAAAGTTCTATCCCATTGCATAAAGGGTTCGCGCAAAGGCTGCAGCATTGTTCCTTCAAGTTTGTCTTGGAAGGAGTTCAAGATTCAAGCTGAAAAGAAGGTCTGGTAGGGAGGCTAGCACTCCAAAAGCCTCGGGAAGTCGATCAACATCATCTCCATGTAGATACCAGTGGAGGCTAGGCACTTGCATGGCTCCGACTGCAACCCTGAACATCCATCAATCTGACTCAAATCAAGAAGAATAAGGATAGCAATCAAGGTAAGTTGATTGAACCTTTTCTAATTTTATTTTATTTTCAGATCAGATATCATGTGATGATATGTTAATCAAAATGTTACATAGGTCCTTGGATATTATTTTTAAAAAATTTTGCATGTATTTTTGAGAAAAAATGAAAATAACTTCTATTAGGGTTTGTGAAACCCTGTTTTTTAGCATGCATGCACCTGCACTTCTTTAACCATCACAACCTCTCCACACCACCCTCCTCTCTTAGGATTTTTGCTTCTTGATATGTCCTTCATGGCTTGGGCAAGTCAAGTTTTTCCTATGTGTTTCTACATCAGACAGTGATCCCATCCCTTCCTCAATGGATCTTCTCTCCAACACCTCATGGCTAATAGATAGTGATCTCCCTACCTATCTCTCTAGTGAGTTATTTTTTCTGGCCAATCTCTAACATGAGAGCTTCTTCTATTCGAACATAATTTTTAGCTTGGTCTAGCATTCTTGCAAAGTCCCTGGGATAGGTTTTAGCTAATGACTTTTAAGGTCATTCTTTAGCAACCCTTTTGCCTAGAATGACAAAGCAACCGACTAGTCCAAGTTGCGAATTTCCATAATGGCCATATTGAAGCAACTTACAAAGGTTTGGATTGTCTCTCTTTCTCTTTGTTTGAAAGTATAGAGATAATCAGAATATTATTGCAGTCTCTAACTGCTAATAAAGTGGTCGATGAATGCTCGGCTCAACTATTCAAAGGAGTGCACCAATCCTGGTTTAAGGCATGAATACCAATATCAAGCCACTCCCTTTAAAGTGGAGGGGAAGGCCTAATAGAGAATGGGATCAGGAGCCCCATGGAGGAGCTTCGTTGCTCTAAAAGTCACCTTGTGATTATTAAGATCAATGGTTTCATCATAATTTTTAACCTTTGGGATTTTGAAATACCAAAAAAGCAGCACCTACATGATCTTATATTCAAATGGTGGCTTGTTGTTGATCCCATCATTTGATGTTGAAGAAAAATTACATGTTGCTTCAATTCACCAATCTGTCTCCCTTAGTTTTCGATCGATCTCAAGATCTCTATTGACTAAGGCTTCTGACTACTATAGAGATTGGTGATCAGGAGTAGAGTTATTCTCCAACTGGGAGATTCCAGGACATTATCTCCTCGCCCTCAGACTTCTAAGCTAGCTATAATGCTAATGAGTGGTTCTTCCAAGATCCTTTAAGAGGACCTATGATTGCTTTGGTGGTGGAGGCACTACTCTGGCTTCCAGATATTGCATTGTTGGTGGTAATGCAGGCATAGGTAATGCTACAGGCTGAGAGACTATGTAGGTGCAACCAGTGGGAGTGGCATTACCGGAGGTGAAGCAGGGGCAACCTAGATGGCCTGGATGGTCCCACTAGGTTCTAGACTTTCTCGCAAGCAAGTTGAATTGATCTAGGCCCTCCACTACTGTTTATGGTGGTGGTGAGGCTACTACTAATGCAGGGCAAGATGAATCATTTGCTTGGCTCTTCGCCACCTTCCACCAGCCAAGAGGCTGCGATGTTGGTGCAGTAAAAGGTATCTTCTTGGGTGGCATGGCCTTCCCATTTTGTAGATTATACCCCTCATGAATATCCAAGCCCTTCCTCTAATCTATTGGTACCAAATTCATCAAGCTCCGAAAGGGGTTGCTGGAGAAGCTAGAGTGGATGATGCAGGCCAAGCTCCAAGAGGTAGTACCTGCAAAAAAAGCCCTGCCTAGGGTGGCCTCGATGATGGCACTCCAATGCTTATGTCAATATGGATACCAATAGTTGGGGAGTATAAGTGGAAAGGCTCGCGTGCCTCTAAGAGTTTGCCAAGAGCCCTTTTGAAAGAGGAGTAGTTCAGGATATTTTTGGTGAGACCAAGATCCTGTTAGATTTGGTAAAAGGCCGCTAGACGTCCACATGTCACCGGGGCTTTTTTGCTGGCAAAGAGACATCTTGTCTCCAAAAATGCATCATTGTTATTAGTCTTAGGTAAGCCATGTTTCATTGAATGGTGGCTCAAGTTATGGGATATTCAAGCATTCTCATCACTCTTGTAGAGGTCCCATAATGATTTGGAGATTTTGGAATATGATGGAGAGCTTTGCCAGGTGGTGTTATGTGGTGATGGTGATGATCATTAGAGTGTTGCACTTGTGGGGGCATAGGAATTGCCATGCTGCTAAGGCAGTACTGGCCAACATTCTGGCTGAGCATCTTCAAGGTGGTTGGTAGGGCTCGATGATGCTTTAGAGCATACGAATTGGCCTCTACCATCATCCGCTCAAAGATTGATGGTTGAGTGCCTTATAGGCGATCGATAGGGTGTGCTGATGCCTTGGTGCATATGGGTTGGCCTCTACCATCATCTGCTCGAAGGTTTCTAACTAAGTGCCTTATAGACGGTTAGCAGGGCTTGCTAATACCTCAGAGTATAGGAATTGGCCTCTTCTATCATTTGTTCAAAGACTTCTGATAGAGTACCTTAGAGGTGGTCGACAGGGCTTACTGATGCTTTAAGGCATAGGAATTGGTCTCTACCATTAGCCTCTTGGAGGCTTCTAGTCGAGCACCTTAGAGGTGGTTGAAAGGGCTTGATGATGCCTTAGGGCATAAGAATTAGCCTCAGCCATCATCCGCTTGAAGGGTTCAAGCTAAGCTCCTTAAAGGCAGTTGGCAGGTCTTAGTGATGCCTTAGGGCATAAAAATTGGCCTCTGCTATCATTCGCTCGAAGGCTTCTAGCCGAGCCCCTTAAATATGGTCGATATGGCTCGCTGATGCCTTAAGACATAAGAATTGGCCTCTGCCATTATTTGCTCAAAGGTTTTTGGCTGAGCACTTTAGAGATGATCGGCAGGGCTTGCTGATGCCTTAGGACATAGAAATTGACCTCCACCATCATCCACTTGAAGGCTTCTAGCTGAGTGTCTTAGAGGTGGTCGATAGGGCTTATTAATGCCTTAGGCCATATGAATTAGCCTCTATCGTCATCCACTTGAAGACTTCTAGCCAAGCACATTAGAGGTGGTCAATAGGGCTCGCTGATGCCTTAGGGCATACGAATTGGCTCGCTGATGCCTTAGGATATAGGAGTTGGCCTCTTCCATTACCTATTCAGAAGCTTCTGGCCAAGCACCTTAAAGGCAATCAGCAGCACTTGCTGATGCCTTGGTTGGTTATGATGCATCATGTCCATCCATGCTTGTCCCAGCTGGTGCCCTCAATCTAAGTGCATGTTGCCTAGCCACTAGGGCATTCATACCATTGTAGGTCCCATGTACCTGATCTGACCATATTTTTGTTCAACAGATATCCTCTACTTTCTAATCTTAGATCTAGCCAGATTATGGAAGTATTCTAAAAGGAAAGGATCAGGGACATGAGAACCATCTATGAGGTAGATCCGAATAGGAAAGGTAATGATATGCCATGCCTTATATTTCTCGATGGTGCTTCACAAGGCATGCCCATTTATTTCTAAGCAACTTATGATAGCCTGATGTAGTGAGAATCCACAGTACGATGCTGGTTGAGTATTTCAAAGTCATTTGGGGCCTGTTCACCTTAATATATGAAAGGACAAGTCCGCCTTTCTGTGATTTATTTTGTGTCTTGAGCTTGGGATTTCTCCTCTTAGAGCCTCTGGTTATCATCTCCAATTTCGAGAACCGGCATCCTTCCCATCTTTTGTCATCCCCTTGGAGAGTTTAGGTACCTTTGATCCTTCATCTCGTCCAGATATCAGGTCAGCTTTCTTTCCTTTATAGTAGTTTTCCTTTCTTTTTAGGATTCGAAGTAAATGTCGAGCCTTAAGGACCATAGAAAGGGAAAGGTTCCTAAGAGGGAAGGGAAGAAAGTCCTCGACATCCCACGGAAAGAGCATGCTATACCAGCTACCATTAGCCTGAAGGCATATCCATCTTCGATGGATGAGGATGATCTCTTCCTTATCTAGTTGGCATACTATGTGCCGGATGAGTTTGAGTTATAGCTGCCAGGTCCAAGTGCTCGAGCTAATGATCCACCTCCCGATCATCTAATAGTATATAAGGAGGCACTTGAGGCCATGCTTAGGTTTCCTCTTTCTTCCTTTGTTTTTGAGATCCTCCATTTTTATAGAATTTCATTATGTGTCCTGACATCCAATTCCATTTGACAAATTATAGGATTCTAAGTTCTCTGTTCATTAACCAAAATCTAGCCAACCCTTTATTTATTCCAGGCCTTTTTTACCATCCAGATTCATCCTTATGCCAGTCAAAGTGGTACCTTACTATCCAAAAGGGGGTAGAACTATTGATTGAAGGAACTTCAACCACCATTAAAGGATGGAAGGAGCGCTTTTGGTTCATCCCCTATCACTCTTACAATAGTTGGGGTCTGTCAAATTAGGGTCCGCCAAACTTGGATCGGCTAGACATTTCCATCTTAGGTCCCCCAGAGCTTAGTGGTGAGGAGAAAAGTCTCTTCACAATTCTCAAAGCTTTTAAAGCTCCTCAGCTATAGCTCCTTTTATCAGAGGAATCCCTTTGTAAGGCAAGGCTCAGTTAGCTTCCTAAAAGTGAATTTTAGCTTCCTGAAAGTGAATTTTAGGCTTCAGCCCCTTTCTTTCGGTCATTATTTAGTGTCTAACCAATATTACCAATGTGTTGGTATGACTTCCGAATAGTTGGAATCACTAAGGAAGGGTTTGGCCTAGCAGCAAAAAAGAAAGGGGAAGGCCTCCTCAATTGCTCCAAAGAGGGTTAAAATTCTTGAGCCCAAGGCTAAAGCTGATTTGTTCGAGTTCACTCCTATGATGGTCGAGGTTGTTCCTGAAGTCTTCAACATCCTGCCAAGGCCCGCTCTACCACCAACTATACTGATCCCTCGATTGTTTCCTTCCACTACTCTAGTCCAAGGTTCCAAGAAAGCTTCTCCTAGATCCAGGCCCCTGGCTAGTGGTTTAGAGGGTATATTCCCTCAAGATTGGAAGGAAATTTGAGACTCTCTTGAGAGTGCCCTATTCCTCGAGAGAATAGAACGAGTCTAGAATATGGACTTCCAAGACCTAAGGCACTAATGCATGATGGCTCTTCAATAGATTCTTCTTTGGCTAGATAGGTGATTCACTTCGTCACGGGAATGCTGAATTGGGATTTAGATAGCCAAAAGGCCCACAAGCAATAGGATGAGAATGTCGCCAAGGCTAGTCGAAAGGCCAAGGCATCCTAAACTGAGGCCGAGTGCCTATGGAAAGCACTCACCAACTTTGAGACAAGTCTAAGTGCTGCACGGAGTAGCTTGGTCGAAGTAAAGGATAACATGGTAATGGCAAGGACTAATTTGGAGTTGGAGAGGCAAAAAAGAGAGACTAAGATATTGACGACTGAGGGAAAGTTGAGGTGAGAAGTAGAGGCCACCATAGAAAAATATAAGACCTCCATGGACATTACATGGACATGGCTCGTGAGGTCAAGCGCTTTCAAGCATCGAAGGAGTTCGCTGATGCATGTGTTGCCTTTAGCGAGGTCTTTGCAGAGGGTCAAAAGCTCGGGATGCTTGAGTGCTGGAGTCAAATTGTTGAGCACCATTGGAAGCTAGATCTCTCCTTCTTAGATGAAAGGGAGTCCGATGAGGAGCCCTTTGATGGGACTGCCACCCTGGACACCCCAACTGAAGTCACCCTAGCCCTAGTGCCCAAAGCTACCTCTAGAGAGCCATCACCTCTGATCTAATTGTTGCAGAGTCAATGGCCTCTAAGCTCCCAGTTACGGGTGAAGCCACTCCATCTGACCCTGCTATCATAGCTGAGCTATCTTCTACTAGTCCCAAGGAGGTCGAGAATTAAAATCTTGTAATTTTTTTCTTTGAGCTCGTGACTTTTCCATCTTTGTGATTTTCTTTCTTGGATGTTGGAATGATATTCACCTTCTACTCCTTATGTCATACATTTATTAGTTGCAGCTTCTATCAGGATGTTGCTTTGCCTTCAAGAGTGCCAGTTCCCACCAGATGCCTTCTCAAGGTAGTCGATATTAGGGTGTATATTTCAAAATAGGAGGCTAAGGCTGAGGCCATGAGCGAGAAGGCCATTGGTCAGAGGAAGAAGTTATTGAAGACACAAAAGGTATTAAGGAGAGCATACAAAGAAATCAACCATTTTTGCTCGAAATGCACTGGAAATATTCTTGAGAGAATAGTGCTTAGAGAGGAATTAGGGAAGTTATTAGTGCAGATTTCCCAGGTGATCTAGGATGCTGTTGTGAAGGTGGCTTGAATGCAACATCGGCTTTCATCTGCTTATGAAGAAATCTCTAGTTTGAGATCACTGCTGGTGTCTAGGAGTGCTCGTTGGGAGATAGCCACTCAGTCGGTCAAGTTTCAAGACAAACTCCGTTGGGCCAGGAAAAAGATTTCCAGCCTCGAGCAGTCTTCAAAGGGCAAAGTCACAATAGTTGATCTAAAGGTTAGGGGGCCACCTTCAACCATTATCTCCATATTAGTTAGACCACCTCTGATAGGGTCACATCCATCATCTGGTGGTTGACTATTTGTAGGCATCCTAGAAGAGTCGAGGGAACCTATCATGGCACCACGTCAATCAGATTGACCTTTTCGAGAGGGGTTACACCACATACTCGACACTAGCACCATGGAAAGTTCCAGGACTAGGGCAAAGCAGCGATCAACGGTGCCTCACTGGTTTGACTGGTGATCCCAATAGCATAGCCATTGTCAGTCAAGTCATCAATCTTGGTCATGGAGCTATCATTAGTCAAATCATCATTCCCGGTCATGGGAATGCCATCGTGTAGGTTGTGCCCAGGAAATGTAGAGGAGTGAAGCCTTGTAGGGATTTTTGTTTGATCAAGGGTGCTAGTAGGGTACAACAACTATAAGGCCTTGACATAGATACTTTTTTTGAGGATCAATCTTTACCGATTTCCTCCTTCGGGCATGGATGTGGGCAAGTTCATTACAAAACTCATGATGAATCTGAGCCCACCATGGGAGGAAAGCATCGATGCCTCTCATCGAGGAGTGCCGCTTCCATCAGGAGATCCTCTAAGGAGCTCTGAGATTGTAAAAGATCCATTATTTGTTGTAGGTGGGCTCGCAAATCCAAGGAATAATGAAGATCAGTCATTAAAAGTGGGCTCTTGGAGCAATGGTGATGACCGACCGTCTAAAGTCAGCACTATAGATCCTAAGGCCGGAAAGGCCTAGTTATGTCTTATTTCTTTCAATCTATGTAATTATCTTTTTGTAGCCTCGGCCATCTTGTTTGAAAAGTAATGAAATCTCCCTTTTCATTTTATCTTCATTTGTATGACCTATAAACCATCTTTCTACTTGAAATGATCATAGATTCTTCAAGAACAACCAAGACCGTGGTCATCGATCACTTTTAGTTTTCGATTGCTCGAGATTTAACCACTCATCCTGGGTACTTCGACATTCTTGTGCTCTAGCCAATTGTTCATTGGTTTGAGATTGGCGATCGTTGGATGCCAGGAGGCTCTGACTGAGTGCTACTCAATCACTTAGAGACATGTGAGTACTGATCACCTAAGGGATCTGATTGAACGCTACTTGAAAACTTGGAGCCATGTGGATGCTGATCGGTTAAGGACTTTGACCGAGTGCTACTCAATCACTTGGAGTCATGTCAACATTGATCATCTGAGGGTTCTGATCGAGTGCTATTTGATCACTTAGAACCATGTGGATGCTGATCATTTGAGGGCTTTGACCGAGCACTACTCGGTCACTTGGAGCCATATGGATGTTGATTGCTTGAAGGTTCTGATCGAGCACTACTCGGTCACTTAAAGCCATGTGGATGCGATATCAAAGGGCTCTAACTGAGCGCTACTTGGCCACTTGAAGCTATGTAGGCACTGATCACTTGAGTGCTATGACTAAGTATTACTCGATCACTTGGAGCCATTGGGTGCTGATCACCTAAGGGCTCTGACTGAGCACTACTCAATCACTTAGAGCCATGTAAGCACTGATCACCTGAGGGCTCAGACTAAGTACTACTAGTTACTTGGATCTATGTGGGCACTGATTGCTTGAAGGCACTGACCAAGTGCTACTTGGTCACTTGGAGCCATGTGGATGCTAATTGCCAGAGGGCTATGATAGAGTACTACTCGGTCACTTGGACCCATGTAAATGTTGATCATCTAAGGACTCTGACCAAGTGCTACTCGATCAATTGGAACCATGTGAGTATTAATTGCTTGAGGGCTCTGACGGAGCACTACTTGGTCACTTAGAGCCATGTAGGTGCTGATTGCCTGAGGGCTCTAACCGAGCACTACTCATTCACTTGGAGCCATGTGTATTGCCCAGATGGCCAACCTACGAGGGGGGGTGAATTGGATTTTTTAAAACTTTTTCACAAGTGTGTGCTCTTTTAAAAATTTGGTTTGGTGAGTGATGTGATTTAAATATGAGATGCAGAAGCAAGTAAGAAACATAATCAACATAAGCACAAACACCAGCAATTTATAGTGGTTCGGAGCAACCTGGCTCCTACGTCCACTACCCAAGGTATCACTTGAGATTTCCACTATATTCAACTACTAAATATAGCCAGTTTATTTTGCACCGGGCTCACAAACCAAAATCCAAACTTGGTTTTATATCGAAATTATCAAGAACCCAATACAATGTTTATTTTCATGGGCTAACAAACAACCTAAACTTGGTTTTCAAAGGCTCACCAAAAACCTTAAACAAATCCCAAGATACAGCCCCTGCTGTACTTGGAACAACTCAAATAAAGAGTTAAAAATAGAGCAACACTAATGACAAACCAAACTTTATCGGATGGTTGCAGTTGATGCCCTTTGAGAAGCTTCCTTGATTGCTTATTTAATGCTCTTCAAAGCTTCCAAACTTCTTCAATAGATGACTCAAGTAGCTGATGGAAAGTAGGTGTGGACTTGAGTTCTTCCTTGAATGTTCTTGAACTTTTCTCCCTTTTTCTCTTAAAGCTCTCTTCTCAAAAAGTTCTTTAAAACATGTTTAAATCCTTCATTTATAGTCTCTAGAACTGATCCCAGGCAGAAATGACCATTGTAGTGCCTTGGAAATCGAAATATGGCCATTGGAGCACTTTTCAGATTTAAAAAATCAATTTTGGAACTAGTGGTTATGCACCTGAAACTGAGATTCGAGTCAGCTCAGTTAGATTGAGTTAGCTCAGATTCTCAGTTATGCTAAAGGTACACTCTGGTCGAGTCAGCTCTTCTCAGTCCAGTCGAGTCGGCTCGCCTAACTAGTTTTCAGAACTAAGATTTTGCATACTCCAGAAGAGTCGGCTCGATTGCACACGAGTCGGCTCGGTTGTCTGACTTCAAAAAATTGAACATTTGATATTCTAGACAAGTTGGCTTTGGTTCCTTCGAGTCAGCTCGGATGTCTGCATGCTAGAAACCTTTTGTGCCATGCAAGAATAATGAGTTGGCTCTCTTGCTGAGTCGACTCGAGTGACGTAAGTCCAAAAATATCCAAAATTCTTCAAAAATCTTCCAAACACTATCAAACTTCTTCCAGACCTAATCTAAGTAACTTGAACATAAAATTTAAATAGAATTTCCCTTTTTACAAGAATGTACACTTAAGTTATTTAAGGCTTTCCAATATTTGAATATTTTTTCATGATTACATTGATATACTATAAAGATTACTGAAATGTAGGTAGAATGATTGTTCTTTTGAAACATTCTACAAAAGCTTCTCAAACATTCAAATGTGTTAGCAACAAATAAATGCTCTAATATTTTGTTATCATCAAAATCATTCTAGGGGTCAATAATCTTCCCCTTTTTGATGATGACAAAAAACTGGGCATGGAAAAACTTTACAAATAAGTATTATATGAACATGTATCGAGAATGTATCAGTATGTATCAATAAGTATCAGGGCTTTATGTATCAGAGTCTATTTGTTAAAGAAACTACTTTTGCTGTGGAATGTATTGGAGCTAATTGAATATCAGAACTGAATATATTGGAGCCAATTAAGTATCAAAGTATATATATGCGAAATAAGTGTCTAAGAGTAATTAATTTCCATTAATTTAGCATTAAGAAAATATCAAAACTAATTGAGCATTAAAATGTATCAGGGCTAATTTAGTTTCATTGGTTTTCATGTATCAGAGCTCATTGATTTCAAGAAAATATCAGAGCTAACTGACTTCTCCCCCTGTTTTGCATATTCTCATGAACTGAATTTTGAATTTTCCATGCACAACACAAATATTACTCCCCCTTTTTGTCATCAACAAAAAAGGTCCTTTAAGCATTCAATAATTTTTAAAATAGAGTAAGAATATTAACATGATTTGAGATAATTTCACCTCTCTTTATAATTTGGATATTCTTATTAATATTTTCCTTTCTTTTGTAATGACAATTGTTTGAAATTTTTTATTGAGTCCAAACTTTAAGCATCGCATAAGAGTTAAGAAAGTAGAAAGACAATGACATTAAAACAAAGTGCACTAATACATATATATATATATAAGCAAGTTCAATACAATCATTCAATACAACCAATAAAAACAAGATACAAAAGATACAACCATCAAGATCTAATCATCTTCTTCCTCACTAGAGGAAGAACCTATTTCTAAGACAGTAGAAGAGACCTTAGTTTTTAAGGGTTTGTGCCTAAGATCTCTAAGTCTAGTTCTAGTGGGAGCTTCAGGTCTAGTGGATTTGGCTTTTGGTCTAGCTTTAGGTTTAGAAGGAGTAGGCTCAGTCTTGATGTCTCTAGAAAGCATAGGGTCATGAACAACAGGAGGTGGTGGTGGCTGCCCTGATGGTCTGGCATGAGGTGGTGGATGCCTCAGTACAGATGTGTGCTGTGAAGGTGGCTGCCAAGAAGTAGATGCACCAAATGCAGACCGAACTCTAGTCACAAAGAGTAAGACAATCCAAAGCTCATACTCTACTCTCTGAACTCCCTGCTGTAGCTCATGAAGTGTACTGGCCTGATCTCTGGCAAATGAGTCTACTACTCCTCGAAGTCTCCCAAAGTCAGAGCATAAGTCTCTAAGGTCTGTATAGTAGTCATCCTATATCTGTTGCCTTATCTCTATACACTCAACTCTGCATGTTAGCTCCCTCATCTCTATCCAGAACTCCTCTAGGCCTCTTTTGAGTGTTTGGCGAAGATCGCCAAACATCGATCTGAAGGATCCTGTCAGAGTCTCAATGAACTAAGTGAGCTGCTCCAAGGAAAGACCGATTGAGTGCCAGCCAAGGTCGATGGAACTAAATGAGCTGCTGGTGGAGTCCTGGGGCTATCGATCTGTCCAACCATCCCAGTATATCCCTGGGTCTCCTCATCTATAGAATCCTCATCGCTATCACCAGAGTCGCTGTCACTATCTCGATTAGATTCCTCTCTGATAGTGCCAGTAGCTGTAGGCTCATGCTCTGCCTCCTCCTCATCTGAAGACTGATGCAGCACTCTCTGACCTGATATTTTCTTGACCCAAACTCCTTCAACTTGCTGATATCCCATCCTATGCAGGGATTTCACTGAGTATCTGTCAATGTGGTGAAGGAGTCATCCATCCTCTCCAATTAAGTATATACCAAACTCCTAAAATAACAGAGTAAACATCATCCCATAAGGTAGACAGGCCTTCGCTCTCCTAGCTGCATCCCATATCTGTGTCAGCATAATAAACGGTAGGTTGAGGGCCTCCCCCTCAATCACATATCTCATAAACATCATATCACATTCACTGACCCAGTCAAAGTGACCTGTACGGGGCAAAAAGATCCAGCTGATGATGTTGTGCAAAAGCCTCATTTCCAGGGATAATATGTTAGCCTGAACATTAGTTATCCCACCAACATCTCTTCTCTCCAGAATAAGTCTCAGGGTTTTCTGCTTGTCCTTTAAATTTAAAAAATATTTTCCTTCTTTGGGCATTCTCGTAACTCTACTAATCCTTTCTTCATCAACAATCATTCTAACTCCCTTCATAGATGATTCCACGCTGTTTTCTCCAAGAGATAAATTTTTGAAGAGATTTCTGATAAGGCTAGGGTATGTAGGAATATCCAAGGAGCAAAAGTAGACCCAACCTTGATTTTCTAGCCATTCTCCAATTCTAAAACCTTGGTTTTTTAGAAATGAGAAATCAATTTTCTTACCACAAGTCACTAGACGGTTTCCTATAGGGATGACTTGCCTTACAAGTGCCAGAGACAAATTCCTCAATTTATCTTGGTCTTCAACCCCAGTCGGCTCATCCTCATACCTTTTGGATCATGTTTCTTATTGGACGAGGCTTGGATCCGCACGCCTCAATCTTTTGGCAACTGCCTTCATTGGAGCCATTAAGATGAAATCTAAGGGAGGAAATTGAGAAACTAGGTGGTCCTAGGAAGGTATGGGAGGTGGTCCCCTAGGGTTCTTTCCAAAATAGTGAAAAGGATAAAGTGAAAGAATTTTAGGGCAAACGACTTTATAATAGTGTCAGACATTCAAGTCGACTCGACTCCTGCTCGAGTCGGCTTGAGCCAAAACTCTGAAAATGGCTCTAAAAGCTCTAGAAAAGGTTCCATTCCCTAGATATACTCTAGATAAGGTGGTCAGTTGGGTTAGATTGGTGATGGAGGTCTTCTAGATAATTTTTCCTTAATTTTGAAGAAATTAGATCAAAAGTTCTAAAATGGGTTACTCAAACCTAATTCTCCTCTAATCATTTGAAATCTATCTTCATTAAGTGGATTAGTAAAGATGTCATCTAATTGATCTTTAGTTGGAACAAATTCAAGTTTAATGTTACCATTTTGTACATGATCCCTAATAAAGTGATATCTAATTTTTATATACTTAGTCCTAGAATGTTGAACTGGATTCTTTGTCAAATTAATAGCACTTGTGTTATCATATTTGATAGGAATTTTGGTTTGAATAACACCATAGTCTTGTAGTTGTTGCTTAATCCAAAGAACTTATGTACAACAACTCCCTATAGCCACATACTCTGCCTCAGCAGTAAATAATGCTATAGAGTTTTGTTTCTTACTGTGCCATGAGATTAAGTTCAACCCTAGAAATTGATAAGTACTACTAGTGCTTTTTCTATCAATTTTACATTTAGCATAATCAACATCAAAAAATCCAATTAAATTCAATGAAGATTGCTTAGAATATGATAAACCTAGATTACTTATTTCTTTTAGATATTTTATGATTCTTTTAACAGCATGTATATGTGTTTCTTTTGGATTTGATTGAAATCTTACACATATGCAAATGCTAAACAAGATATCAGGTCTACTAGAAGTTAAATACAACAACGATCCAATCATACCTCTATAGAGTTTTTGATCATTGTTGCTTCCATCTTCATCCTTGTCAAATTTGCAGGTGGGGCTCATGGGTATGCCAATTTCTTTAACTGACTCCATACCAAACTTTTTGATGATTTCCTGATGTACTTAGCTTGGTTGATAAATATTCCTTCTCTTGTTTGCTTAATTTGGAGTCCAAGGAAGTAGGTTAGTTCACCCATCAAGCTCATTTTAAATTTGCCCTGCAAAAGCTCAGCAAATTCTCTACACAAATTTTCAGTAGTTGTACCAAAAATTATTTTATCTACATAAATTTGTACAACTAACATATCATTTTCTTTTCTTTTAATGAACAGAGTAGTGTCTACATTACCTCTGATAAAATCATTTTCAAGCAAAAACTTATTCAATCTATCATACCATGCTCTAGGTGCTTGTTTTAAATAATATAATATTTTATTAAGTTTGAAAACATGATTAGGAAAAGCATGGTTTTCAAATCCTGTTGGTTGTTCTACAAAAACTTCTTCTGAAATGAAACCATTCAAAAATATACTTTTTACATCCATTTGAAATAATTTGAAATTCATATAGCAAGTAAATGCAAGTAATAATCTAATAGCTTCTAATCTTGCTACAGGTGCATAGATTTCATCAAAATCTATTCCTTCTTTCTGATTATATCCTTTGGCCAGTAATATTGCTTTATTTCTAATTACATTTTTTTTTTCATCTAACTTATTTCTTTAAACCCATTTAGTGCCTATAACAGGTTATTGCCCAGGTGGCTTTCTTAAGAGGGGGTGAATTAGGAATTTAAAAAGTTTAAGCAATTATGTGCTCTTTAAAAATTCCTTGAAGTGTTAAGTGCTATGATTGAGATAATTAAAAGCAGAAGCGGGATATATAAAGAGTGCATAACACAAACATAGAAAATTCTATAATGGTTCGGAGCAACCCAGCTCCTACATCCATTACCTAAGTTACCATTTAGGATTTCAACTATATCCCGCACTGGAATATAGTCGGATTGTTTTAACAGGCTCACAATCCAAACCTCTACACTTTGGTTTTTAAACCGGGCTCACCAAAAAATCCCAACACTTGTTTTAACGGGATCACCAAGAACCCAATACTTGGTTTTAACAAAGGCTAACCAAGAACCTATTTGGATTTTAAACCAGGCTCACCAATAACCCAATAATTCAAAAAGAGTTGTAAAGAGAAAGCAATAGAATGACAAACAAATTTTGTCGAATGGTTGCCGATGCAGCTCAAGAGAAGCCCAATTGATTGCACTTCAATGCACTTGGTTGACTTCTTCAACTTCTTCAATAAATGCTTCAAGCTTTAGATGTGAGTTGGTGATGATTTGAAGTCTATCTTGAATACTCTTGCAGTGCTCTTTAGCTCCAAGCTCAAGTAAGCATTAAACATTCATTCCTCTTTTTTAAAGTAGTTCAAATCTCTTAAATATATAGTCTTGTACTCTTCTCAGATGATTTTGGTCATTGTAGAACTTTGAGATGTGACATTTGACCGTTGGAGCACTTTTTGGGTTCAAATTCTTTTGGAACTAGCCATTATAGGCCTGAAATTGATATTCGAGTCAGCTCAGATCTACTCGAGTCGGCTCGAATCCATATAATAGTTCTGATCCAATCGGCTCTCTTCAATTGAGTCAGCTAGGTTTCTCATTAGCTTGATTCCTTACTCTAGAAGAGTCGGCTTGCCTTACTTTGAGTCGGCTCGGATTCATAGGCATTCAAAAATCCAGTCTGGAGGAGTCGGCTCTTTCTCTTTAAAGTCGGCTCGGTTGGCTGTAGTTCTTAGAATGCTTTTTCTGGACTCTAGAGGAGTCAGCTCGAACTACTGAGGGATCAACTCGGATGTCTGACTGAATGATAGAGTCAGCTCGGACTTCCTTCGGGTCAACTCGCCTGTCTGATTTAGGAAATGGTACTCTAGATGAGTCAGCTCGAGTCTCTTAGAGTCAGCTCGGATATCTGCGTGCTAGAAATCTTCATGCATGCCATGTGCCAGAGTCGGCTCTCTTCTCTTCAAGTCAGCTTGGATGAATTCTTCAGTGAATTTTTTCTCCATAAATCATCTAGCAAGTCTTCAAAGTCTTGAGATGCCTTCAAACCCTTCTAACCATATTTCTAAGAAATTTTAAGCTTGAAACACATCTAGAAGTAACCCATTTTTATAATTTTTACTTAACTTTTTCTTTGGATCTTCTTTACATGAATCACTTACAACACAACTCATTTCAAAACTAGAAATGTAGGAGTTGAAATTAAACAATGAAATCATCCTACAAAAACTTGTAAAACACTTGAAGAATTGTTAGTAAAACAAATGCGTGCTCCAATATTTGGTTATTATCAAAACCACTTATGGGGTCAACACAGGATGATCAGAAGGTCTATTCACTAAAGTCCAAATATTATTTCTTTCAAATTGATTAAGTTCTTCATGCATGGTCATCATCCAATTAGGATCATTTTCTGCTTCTTCTATGCTATTTGGTTCTACTTGTGAAATAAATGCTAGATAATCATGTGCATCTCTAAGTGATGACCTAGTTCTAACTCCTTGTAAGGAATCACCAATAATTAATTATTTTTGATATGATGTTATATACCTCCATTCCTTTGGTTAATCACCATGATCTTTGCTTACCATTTCTTCACCTTATCCTATTGGTTTGTCCTTTAGGCTCATGTCCTTCATAGCTTTATCAATTTACCTGTATCATTATCAATGCACTCTTCTTTTCTAGGAGGTAAGGGGTTAGATTCATCAAATATAACATGAACAGATTCTTCAACAGTCAATGTTCTTTTATTAAATGCTTAATATGCTTTGCTAGAAGTAGAATAACCGAGAAATATAGCTTCATCAGATTTAGCATCAAATTTTCTAAGGTTATCCTTTCTATTATTAAGTACAAAGCATTTGCAACCAAATACATGAAAATAATGAATACTTGTTTTCTATCATTCCAAAGCTCATAAGGGATTTTCTTTAAAATAGGTCTAATCAAAACATGGTTCAAAATATAACAGGCAGTATTTATAGCTTCTGTCCAAAAGTACCTTGGAAGATTGCCTTCACATAACATAGTTCGGGCTATCTCTTCTAATATCCTATTTTTTTTCTCTCTACAACATCATTTTGCTGTGGTGTTCTAAGAGCGAAAAAGTTATGATCAATGCCATGCTTAGTACAATACTCTTCAAAATATTGATTTTCAAATTCTGTGCCATGATCATTTTTAATAGAGATAACCAATAGAATTTTCTAATTTGAAACTTTCTCATGAAATTTTTGAAATACTTTGAAAGCTTCATCTTTATGTGAAGTAAACAAGATCTATGTAAATCTTGAAAAATCATCTACTATCACAAGTCCATATTTCATACCTCCTAGGCTTATGGTCCTAGTTAGTCCAAATAGGTCCATGTGTAGTAGTTCTAAAGGTCTAGAAGTTGGAACCATATTTTTCGATTTAAAACTCCCCCTACTTTGTTTACCAAATTGGCATACATCGCAAACATGTTCAAAATCAATTTTGAATTTAGGTAAACCTCTAACTAGATCTTTGGAAATTAATTTAGCTAAAGTATGCATACTAGCATGACCTAATCTTCTATGCCATAGTAGGCTAGATTCCTTGATTTTAGCATTCATTGCCACAAGACTTGTACTACTAGACAGGGCTAGATTATTCAAATCTACCATATAAATGTTTCCAAGTCTATGACCAACAAACTTAGTGCTATAATCAAAAGAACTAGTTACTATACACATTGAAGATTCAAAGATAACCTTGAAGCCTCTATTACATAATTGACTAATACTTAACAAATTATGCTTCAACTTGTCTACAAGCAATACATTTTTAATGAATGTAGAAGGGATAATTCTGATCTTACCAATGCCAAGATCTTTCCTTTACCATTGTCACCGAAAGTGACCATTCCTCCATCTTTCATTTCTAGGGTGATGAATTGTTCTTTGTCACCCGTCATATGTCTTGAATAGTTGCTGTCCAGATACCATATTTTCTTTGAATTCTTGGCTACAAGACATTCCTGCAAGACAATCAAGTAATTCTTTTAGGTACCCAAGCTTTCTTGGATCCTTGCAGGTTAGTAGGAGTTGTTCCTTTGGGAACCCAAATCTTTTTTACTTTACTTTTAAGATTCTTTCTTAAATTACACTCAAAAGCTTTGTGACCAACCCCATTACAAGAATAATAGATTATATTTGGTTTTTGAAAAGATTTAAATATGAAAAACATTGATGCAAAAGATTTCGAAGTTGAAAACTTTGGTACATAAGATTTTGAAACTGAAAACTTAGTAACTGAAATATTATTTGTATGCACTAAATTGTAATCAATTCTAGCTCTATTATTTATTTCTTTTTTATTTTTCAAAATTAGCTCAAGCTTATTTGAACTCAAAGTTAATTTTTCAACTAAGGGCTTGAGTTTTTCAACTTCTTTTTACAAACGTATATTTTCTTCATGTAAAGCCTTATTCTTTTCAAGATAGTCCTTCTTTTCAATTTGCAAAACATTATATTTTTTTGAAATGCTATTCAATTCTTTTTGCAAAATTTTGTTCTTTTTAGCAATCTCATTTTTTTCATTTGTCAAGATATCATAATTATTTTTTAAGGTCTTAATTTTCAGTCCAACCTTTTTATATTCAGATAAAAGTTCATAAAATACAGTATTTAATTCTTCATATGTAAATTCATCATTAGATTCAGGAGACATTATCTCATCTTCAAGTCCCGTGAGACATATATTTGTAGTTTTGGATGTCTCTTCCTCTTCATTTGATGTAGACTCGTCACTGTCGCTCCACGTCGCAACCATCACTTTCTTCTTCTTCTTTCTAAATCATTTCTTTAATGTAGGGCAATCTGATCAGAAGTGTCCTGGTTTCTTGCACTCGTAGCAGATAGGCTGTTGCTCTTTATCTCTTTCCTTTTCTTTTTCTTTCTCTTTGATATATTTTTCTATTCTATAGTTTTCCTCCAATGTCTTGCCTTTTTCCTACCCATAAATTTTTTGAATTTCCTCATGACTAAAGCAATATCATCATCTTCAAGTTTATCTTCTTCTGAGGAAGGGCTTTCTTCTTCAATTTATTCTTCTTGCTTCTTAAGTTCAATAGCTGCTTTAAAGGCTATTGACTTTTTATTCTTGATATCATCTTCACTACAGTGTTGCATTGTAAGCTCGTGAGTGATCAAGGATCCCAGTAGCTCATCCAATAGTAAAGTGTTGAGGTCCTTGGCCTCTTAAATTATAGTGACCTTCAGATCCCATCTATCCGATAAAGATCTTAAAATTTTCTGTACAAGGTCTGCATTTGAATATGTCCTGCCAAGACTCTTTAAACCATTAATAATATCTACAAATCTTGAGAACATGGCAAATATAGTTTCATTGGGCTCCATCTTAAATAATTCATAACTATGTACAAAAAGATTAATCTTGGAAGTTTTCACTTGAGAAGTTCCTTCATGGGTTACTTCAAGTTTTTTCCAAATTTCTTTTACAGATATGCAAGTAAAAATCTGATTAAACTCATTAGCATCCAAAGCATAGTATAAAAGATTCATGGCTTTGACATTTAATTCACCCATCTTCATGTCATGTTCATCCCATTCCTTTTTAGGCTTTAGGATATTTATGCCATCAACCTTCTTTGTGGGTGTTTGAGGTCCTTTTAGAATAACTTTCCACAATTAAAAATCTACTGCTTGAATGTAAATTTTCATTCATGCTTTCCAGTAGGTATAATTTATGCCTGTGAAAAGTGGAGGTCTATTTATAAATTGGCCTTCAACCAAAGAAGTACTCATAGGGTTTGCCATAGATCTTTTCTCTAGAAAAATAAATTACAGATCTTTACTCATAAGGTTTAGCAAGATTGAGTTGATCTTTTACAAATCCTCTCAAGGTTCCATGAGTCTTCAGATTAAGGTCAACCTTGATAATGAACCAATAGCATTTCAAAGTTCTTGGTCAGGGTAATGATAGTCTTATCATCCAGAATTTGCTCAACCCTATCTCACCGATTTAGTTGCATGGCTGGTGGATACTCATGGGTTGGTTCACTCTAAAAAAAATGGGATCAGGTCCAAATAGCTCACTAGGTACCATTGTTGATTCCAAACACTCTATTAGGTCTGAAATATGAAAGGTGGAACCAAAGTCATATGGTAACTATAGCCTTAGGTCCAATTTTCTTTATCAATTTGAAAAGGACCTACACCACGGGGTGAGAATCAATAAATAGTCTCATTCAAAAAATTATTTGACTTTCTTATGGGAATTGGCCATATGCTTGTAAGTTTCTTTGCTCAAATTGATTTTCTTTTTGATGTAAATCCCTAGCATATTATGTATATGACTTTACAGGCCAGTTATTTGTGCATGCATGTATGGGCAAAGTGTATGGGCTTTCTCGGTGTATCCATGTACACTATTAAATGGATTTTCTTGGTGGACCTATTAACTGAGCTAATGTATGCAAATTCAATGTGAGGTCCCTGATTTTTAGTAGTCTTCTTAGCTAGACAATTTGAACAGGTCTTCAACATTGGTTGGCCCTCAGCTTGAATGGTGGGTGGGGTGGAAGAATTCAGTTTTTACTCCAGATTTGAGTCATTGGGCTTTCTAAAATTGATACTGACTCAGACAACCCTATTAGACACAGTAGGTTTCGGTAGGTTTAACAACCTAACCACTTCTTTTAGAGAAGGTTTGGCCACTTTAGAAATATCAAAAATTCGTGAACAAGGTAAAAAGTGTGCCATCTTGGAATGCTGATTTGGGTTCATCTTATATCATGGGACTGAATTGATAGCATGCTGGATGTCTCTAGATGATAGAAAGTGATCAGAAAAATCTCCAGGTAGTTTATCTTGAATTTTCTTCAAAATCTTTATGACTGATATGGTGACATCCGCTAACGTGGGTCTGTGAGCTGATGTGGCAACATCTGTTGACGTGGATCCTGCGGACAGCCAAGACGATAAGAGACCTGCCACCTGGGCAAGGCTACATGATGAAGAACCAAGGCAGACCACCCAACCGAGGTCAGCTCTCAACCGAGGTAGGGCATATTGGGCGGGCCTCCCATCTAAGGTCAGCTCCCAGTCGAGGTCGAGTCCATCCCTCCAAGGTGAGCCCTTCGATTGAGGACAGCTCCCGGTCGGAGTCGAGCTCATGCTCCCAGAATGGACCACCCTGCTGAGGTTAGCTCCCAATCGAGGCAGGGCTCATCAAGCAGGCCCCCCGTCTAAGGTTAGCTCCTAGTCAAGATTGAGTCCACCCCTCCGAAGTGAACCCTCCTACCAGCAGGAGCGTGGATTCCCACTGAAGGCATAAAGAGGCCGGAATTCAAAATGAAGACTAGGAAGTACCTGATCATGTAGAGCCTCTGAGAGGTGGTGCATGCCCTACCATGGGCACAGGCCCCCTACGGCATGCCATGCACATGATCTACATGATCCGGACGACACCAGGCTCCCAGCCTTGTGGTGTGCTGACATGTCGATGACTGCACGACTGGAAGACTTTGACTTCCATAATAGGGCACCTAGACCCTATGCCCTAGACCGTAGGCACTGTGGTACCCAGGCAGCCTCCTTCGAAATGCCAACATCCCGTTATGGCTCGAGGCTCAAGCACAGAACCGGCCCGACAGAGAGGCAACAGCAGGCAATGGAAAGCCTCCTTCGAAGGAGAGAACCTGGAAGCCAACGAAGACCACTCACCTATATAAGACCTGTATGAAAAGGTAAGTGAAAGCAAGCAAGAAAGAAACAACAAAGACTCTTTCGTTTGAGCATTATCTTCTCTGATCACCCTCTTAATGCAAATAGTCCCCCAAGCTCTTCGTTACAGAGGTTTCTATTCCCCTTGATCATCCCACTAACTTGATCGTCGGAGTGTCTTCGCTGGAATCCCCAGCCCAAGGCTTTCCTCTATCATGCAAGACCCCCGAAGCAAGCAAGCAAGGCGACTGTGAGGCAGAGAGCCAAGCACCTATTAGGAACCCGATGCATAGAGCTACAAGCCATGACGATTCGAGCGGTAACAGATTGGCATGCCAGGATGGGGGGAAGAGCCAGAAGAAAGCATTTTCCCATAGCAAGGAAGACTGTGCGAATGCCCACAGTTTGATGGTGACTACACGAGCCCGTGAAGCCTCTACCGATTGAGCAGTGGACCCCTCTCGCCACGGTGACCAATGCCTAGAGGGGGAGCATCCTGCTCCATCGCAGCCACCTCTGACGGACCCCTAGTACACCGCACTCGCCCACCAAGTCCAACTCCTAGATGCGGCGATGCATCAGCTCCACCATAAGCATCGCTTCCTGGAAACACAATAGTAGCCAAGGACTCTCGAGGCTCGCACAGCCGATCCCCACACCAGCCGATCCCCACACCAGCCTACGGTCCTTCCGAGAGGGGCCACTACATGCGGCATCCTCCCCTGGGAGGCCCACCAGGCAAGCGGCAAGCGGCCGCAGCATGTTCGACCAGCCAAGGGAGCCGGTCCCTAGCCTAAAACCACTGCACGCCCTCATGCCAGTAGCACTGACATGGCTGGGAACTCAGGTGTGAGTTCTTCTGCTCCGGTCCTCCCTCACCCCCAACGTCCTCTACCAAGGGGTCAACTGACAAGGCCATCCACCACAGAGCAGAAAGATGCCTCAAGGAGCATGAGCACAAGCTAGCAGACCTGGCCCACCAGTTTCTGACAGTTCAGGGCTCCCCCAGTAAACCCATGGGTTACGATACTCATCCACCCTTCTTGAAGAAAGTCCAAGAGGAGCTGATCCCTAGCCAGTTCCATATGCCATAGGTTTACCCTTATGATGGGACAACCGACCCCCTGGACCACCTGGAAAGTTACAAGGCTCTTATGAGGGTCCAAGGGGCCATCGATGCCCTCCTTTGCATCACCTTCCCGGCCACTCTATGAAAGGTCGCTCGGGTCTAGTTTTCCAGACTCGAACTTGAGAGCATAGACTCCTTCCCCCAGCTGGAGAGGAAGTTCATGGTGCACTTCGATTCTTGTAGGAAGGTGCCGTATGAGGTCGATAGCCTCTTCTCGATCCAACAGCAAGAGTGAGAACTCTCTGGGACTACGTGTCCTGGTTTAAGACTATCGTCCTAGAGATCTACAACCTTTACGAGTATGTCACCATGCTAGCCTTGAAAAGGGGGCTGTGAACCTCCCGCTTCACCTACTACCTCACAAGAAGCCCCCAAAGATGTACTCGAAGTTCTTTCTCCAGGTGTAAATGTATATTCGCACCGAGGAGGCGGATCATGCCAAGAGGGAGCTGGACTGGAGGCCTCTGAAGAGGCAGGCCATCGGGGAGACCTCCGGCCACTCAACCCGGAGGACGGTGCAGGTCCCATGACCGGAGCCAAGGCCCAAGGCTGACCCTATCGATGAAGAAAGTTTCACTCCTCTCCTTGTCCCTAGAGTGAAGATCCTGATGGAGATCGAGGGCGAGTATTTCCTGCATTGACCCCCACCACTGAAGCCATACGCTAGGCGAGACAAGTCCCGCTACTACCGTTTCCACTAGGACTATGACCATGACACAGAGGAATGCTGCCACCTAAAGAGAGAGATCAAAGAGCTGATCAAGCATGGCTACCTAGGCCAGTATGTGGAGAGGGGAGTGCCCCCTATAGCCCAGATCGAAGGGCCTCGGCCCCTCACCATCAACAACCATCCCAGCAAGAAATCGATCAGGATGATATCTTGGGGGTAGGAAAAATCCCAAAGCAGGCTAGGGGGAGAAAGGGGAGTGACGATGTACTCCCCTGCATGGGAGAAGGGTCATCTGGGATAGACAACCTGAATAATGATACTGTCATCGTTGAAATGATGATAGCCAAACATCTTGTAAAAAGAATCATGGTAGATAGTGGGAGCTCCTCAAACATCCTTTTTTACGATGCTTTCGCAAGGATGAATTTGTCCATCGACCAAATAAGATCAGTGTTCATGCCCCTGGTAGGCTTCACCAGAGACTCAGTCAGAGTCGAGAAAAAAATTACGCTGCCAATAACCACTGGGACACCATCCTAGCAAAGCACCATGCTGGTGACCTTCACTATTGTAAAGCTCCCCTCACCCTACAATGACATCCTGGGATGCCCGGGACTCAATATGCTTGATGCCACCATTTCCACGAAATACCTCCTTGTCCAGGTCTCGACAGTCGGTGCAGCACTATTCGCCTCAGGCCTAAGAGGAGCGGATTCTAGCCTTGTCATAGATCAGCCCAGTCCGGCAACACTAGAACCAAAGAGTGGGCTGATCGATCCTATATTATCTTTTATATTAGAGGAAGACCCCTCGAAGATGATACAAGTCAGAGCCTTGTTCACTCAGGAGGAAAGAACACATCTGCTCAGCTTCCTGCGGGCTAATGCAAATGTTTTGCCTGGACCACCATCGACATGCCCGGTATCCCACCAGAGGTGATAACTCACAAGCTGAATGTTGACCCCAATCACCATCCAGTATGGTAGAAGAAAAAGAGCTTCACCCCAGAATGATAGAAAGCAATCAACGAGGAGGTTGATAAACTCCTCATGGCAAGCTTCATCCGAGAGATACGTTATCCGACTAGCTTGCTAACGTGGTGATGGTCAGGAAAGCCTCTAGGATATGGAGGATCTGTGTAGACTACACTGACCTCAACAAGGCATGTCCAAAGGATAGCTTCCCCTTCTCCAAGATTGACAAGCTGGTGGATGCGACTTCAGGCCACTAGTACCTCAGCTTCATGGATGCATTCTCCGGATATAATCAAATATGCATGCATCCCGAGGATGCAAAGTGCATAGCATTTATGATCGACCGAGGTACATATTGTTACAAGATGATGCCCTTTGGTCTTAAGAACGCAGCGGCCACCTACCAGTGCTTGGTCAGCACGGTTTTCAAGGATCAGATCGGTCGCAACATGCAAGTGTACGTGGATGACATGCTTGTCATGAGCGACCCGGAGGAGGACCATATCATCAACTTGGTGGAGGCTTTCAATAACCTCCACTACTATCAAATGAAGTAGAACCCCACCAAGTGCACCTTCGGTGTAGTGGCGAGAAAGTTCTTAGGGTTCATGGTGACCCAAAGAGGGATAGAGGCCAACCCCGAGAAGATCCAGGTGATCACAGACATGAGGCATCCCATCTCTAAGAAGGAAGTCCAGCATCTGACTAGGCACATCGCGGCTTTGAGCCACTTCATCTCATGCTCTATCGAGCATTGCCAGCTATTCTTCAAGGTCCTCTAAAAGATGAATGACTTCACTTGGATAGAAGAATGCCAAGAGGCATTCGAGAGATTGAAGAAGCTCCTCGCCTCACCGCCACTACTATCCATGCCAGAGCCCAAAGAAGAGCTCCTCTTATACTTGGCTGTCTCATCAGGGCCAGTCAGCTCCATGCTGGTTCATGCTAATAAGGACGGCTCTTAGCAACTAGTATACTACACCAGCAAGCTACTCCATGATGCTAAAACCAGGTACACCCGACTCGAAAAAATTATTTTTGCACTAATAATGTCTGCACAGCACCTCAAGCCTTACTTTCAAGTGCACCCCATCACCATCCTTACTAATCAACCTCTGAGGGCTATCCTAAGCCACCCCAACACTTCCATGCACTTGGCCAAGTGGGCACTGAAGCTCAGCGAATTCGACATTACCTATTGCCTGCGGTAGGCACAGAAGGCCCAGGTCCTAGCCGATTTTGTGGTGAAATGCACCTGGGCAGAGGGGAGTCCAGAGGAGGCAGACCAACAAGCCAAGCTCGGGTAGGACCCGACCCCAGTGGAGGAGACATGAATACTCCACATGGACGGTGCCTCCAATGCGAGAGGAAGCGGAGCTAGCCTCATCCTTGCTAGCCCTAATGGGGTCGTCGTGAAATGTGCATTGCATTTCCTCTTCAAGGTGACCAACAACCAGGTGGAGAATGAAGCACTCCTTGCGAGGCTGAAAGTATCCCATAAACTGGATGTCAAGAAGCTAAAGGTCTTCACAGACTCACAGCTAGTAGCGAGCCAAGTCTTTGATGAGTACGAAGTGCGGGAGCCTATGATGGTGTAGTATCTGGACTGGGTGCGCTCTCATGCATCGACCCTCCAACACTTCGACATCTCCCATATCCCATGGGTAGAGATGCCAGAGTTGATGTCCTTTCCAGGCTGGCCACCCTGCCGAAGACCTCGCTGGGGCACGCTTTCATCGAATTTTTCGAGGCCCCCAGCATGAAACTGTGGCCGAGGTCCAGTAAGTCTCCAACAAGGCAAGCTGGATGGATCCCTATATTAAGTACATCACTGCTGGCACTCTGCCAGAGGATCAAAAGGAGGCTGGCCTTCTCAAGAAGAAGGCTGCACATTATGTGATTCTGGATGGGTAGCTCTACCGGAGGTCCTACTCCTACCCCCTGCTGAAGTGCTTGAAGCCCTCAAAAGCAGATTATATGCTCTAGGAGATACACGAAGGCATCTGTGGAAAACATGTGGGGGGCAGGGCCTTAGCCCACAAGGCAATCTGACAGGGATACTTCTGAGAAACCATATAGGAAGATGTAGCTAACTTTGTAAAGAAGTACGACAAGTGCCAGCACCACGCATGCATATAGCGATAGCCCACCGCCCTTATCTCCCAGCTATCAACCCCGTGGCTATTCACCTAGTGGGGAATGGACATCCTAGGCCCCTTCCTTGTAGTGTTCGGCCAACGGAGGTCCTGATTATGGCCATCGACTACTTCACCAAGTGGGTCGAGGCTGAACCTCTGGCATGGATAACGGAGATGAAGGTCCAGTCTTTCTTCTGGAAATCCATAATGTATAGATATGGCCTCCTGCACATAGTCATCACTGACAACGGGAAGTAGTTTGACAACCGAGCCTTCAAAGAATTTTGCTTCGATCTCGGCATCGGCCATCGCTTTACCTTGGTGGCTCATCCTCGAACAAATGGGGAGGCTGAAGTGACTAACCGCACCATCCTGCAAGAACTCCATACGAGACTGGATGAAGTCAAGGGCCGATGGGTGGATGAGCTGCCCAGCATGCTGTGGGCCTACCACACCACTACTCCTCGTACGGCCACTGGAGAGATGCCCTTCAACCTTGTCTTCGGGATTCAAGCGGTAATCCCGGTGGAACTCGGCCTGCCCATGCTCTGGATAGAGCAATATGCCAAAGTCGAAAATCTGGCACATCTCCTCCTCAACCTGGACTTGCTGGATGAGATAATGGACAAAGCCCGACTCTGAATGGTGGCCTACCAGCAGCGAGTCGCACACTATTACAACTCCCATGTGCGGCCCAAGGTGTTCTGCCCAGGCGACCTCATGCTCAAGCAAGTGGAAGCATCCCAACCGGGGGAGTGCGGGAAACTCTCCCTGAATTGGGAGCATCCTTACCAGGTGATCGAAGCCTTTCCATGCGGGACCTACTACCTCGCCGGGCTCGACAGCATCCGCTTCAAGTGAACCTGGAATGCCAGCAACTTAAGGATGTACCACGAATAAGGTAAGTGATGCGAAACTATATATGCATGCAATTATTTTTTAATGTTTTTAAATATTGAGTTATATGTTTTAATCCCGAAGATCAGACCAAAGAATGATGTAAAGAGTTCTATATGAAATTAAGAAACTAAGAGCATGCATAACAGGACCTAAAAGCAACATAAAGAGGACCGCCAAGGCTGAGAAATCTCGGTCGGGCCAGTTCAACTATAATAAAGCATCTGGTAGGTAGAGGGGGTGTACCTGGCAATGGTAGATGCACCTAGTGTAGATCGTATGCGAAGATATCGCTCTCATTCCTAGATGCGACCTGGAAAATCAAGCCCAAGATCCATGGATTCTTGGATTTCTGCTCGATAGTCCGATTGCGGCTCGACTGGAGTCGTTGGATTATTCAAAGTCGAGGGACCTACAAACAACCGTTCTAGGATTAGAAAACAAAGCATAGGTGGAGAGTAAATTGAAAAACTAGCAAAGGGAAGATGGGATTTGAAGTAGGCCGGGAAGAAGAAGGGCTCACACAGAATCCCTTTAAGCACACAGCAGGTAGCACACAGTAATTGGAGAATTTCAATATTATTTCATGATAAAAAGTTATTTAATCTTCATACAAGGGGTCCCTTATATAGAGTCACGAGGCTTAAGGCCCAAGCAAAAGAAAATAAAGAAAATAATGGGTGACCACTTTCTTTCTAAAGTATGGGGCTAAATATATGGAAGAAAACACTCTCATGCCATACAAAATCCCTCCAAATAAGGTAGGTAGTGGACAACCAAAGGGGGGGACCAAAGGGTGCCAACTTCTTACTTCTCTTGGCTTGGGGTGGACCACTTCTTTCCTAAGCAAGCTGGCATAAATCATGGGATTTATGTTTATCTGTTTTGACTTTCCTTCTTGTCATGCTGGCATGTGGAGTTGGTGTGCTTAGGGTGTGGAAGGGGTGTACCAGTGTGTGGTCATCAACTCCTCATGCATTGGCCGACTTCATGATCCTCCAAGTAATCCTAGGTGGTGAAATCTAGGATGTGATTGGGACTCCATGCGGCTACTGAGGTGGCATGCTAGGTGGTGTCCTTCACATGCTTGAGTCTTCTTCGACTGGGCTTGACTCAATATAGACTCAATATAACTAGACATGATTATAAGACTCAGAATATGATTAGCTCAACATGAGCTGACTTGATCGACTGATCCAAAATCCTAATGGTATGGATCAAATGCTACATACAGGACTCAAATGATGAAGGCGGAAAAGAACATGACTCAGGGGCCAAAGAAAAACTCAATTAGGCTAAGCCCTTATTACAAATTAGACTCAAATACTACTAAGTAATCCACAAAGGGTTGAGAAGCCTCTATCTTATTCTGGTGCCTCTGGTATCCCCACCAATTCTCCCGGGATGGGAGGAACTCGACCCTATCGAGTAAGGGTCACACTAGCTCACATATCTTTCAAGAAGGTCTAGGTCAAGGTGCTACAAGTCTCAAAAAATCCATCAATCGTTAGACTATGGCCGACTTTGCCATCGGACTAGATAGCATTGATAGCTGTGGCCCCAGGTCATGATGGCTTGATCATCCAGGATACGCTCGATCCGTTCTCCTCTCTCGGGCCAATTAATTGGTGGACACTCTGGGTTAGGGTCACTCACAATGGAAGGAGTAGGTCCAAAGGCCTCACTGGGTATCGCTGTCGGTTCCCTATACTCAACCAGGTCTGCGATATTGAAGGTAGAACTAATGCCCAAATCTGGAGGCAATTCTAACACAAAGGCATTTGGTCCAACCTTCTCTATCACTTTAAAAGATCTGGCTCTACGAGCATGAAGCTTATTTTTAGGCCTAAGCCTAATCAAGACAGAATCCACTACTTCAAATTCCTTGGCCCTTCTTCAAGAAATAACCAGTTTGTTGCAAAATTAGTATAGGTGGTGAACTGGGCACATGCAGACTACTAACAAGTGATGCAAAGGACTCAAACTATCATCTAATAGACTCGACTATGCATTCCTATCGAAGAAATTTTTATTAAACTCTTTGGACCTAAATCTAAGAGATTATAGGTTCTCTAGGTTTTATCCTAGCTTGACATGCACATGAAAACTTACAATGGGCTCCTAGCAAATTTCATAGGGTATGCTAGAAGTATAATGCAAACCTAACATGTGTCATTAATGCATGCAGTATGCTAATCTCAACAAATGTAATCTAATGATCCTAGAAATGTTGGAGGTGTCTAAAAAGGGCAGAAAATAGGAAGTGGGTTCAGAAATAGTCTCGTAGGATAGGAAAAAAGGTTCAAGGTTAGTTGGATAAAGTACGATATAAGAAGGCATGTCAAGGACTAATCCTAGACTAGTGAGGCTAACCTTACGAGGTTGAGTTATATCTACAGGATTTGAATAATGGAAAGATAGGTTACTAATCTTAGGGAAGAGGTCCTTAATGGGAACTATAGGAGGGGGCTCATCCTGAAGGTACTTATTCAAAGAGATCAGGTCCTGAATAAATTCTTCTAGTTCTTGTATTTTAGGACTAGACTCTATAATTTGGCTCTCCTCTATGGTTTTCTCAGGTAAGATTCTTGATGGGGGATACAGGTAGGATCGTTGGTGAGCCTAGAAGTCACCTAAATTAGGGTACTATTTTTTTTTGATATTTTTTCTCTAGGGGTGGCGAAGGAATAGTGGGGATGTAGGATAGGGATCTGGATCTCATGGACTTTGGGACTCACCCTAACGAAGAGACCTCTCACCTCTAGGACATTACACCCTCCTCGATACTTGGAGGTGCTAGGATGGATCTCAAAGGTCACAAGGGGATAAAGAAGATGAAATGGGAAGGGGAATAACTAGGGCATCACGCCCATGCCCGAAGGTAAAGGCAAGAAGAATCACTCTTCTAAAAAACTCAAATTTTTTTCTCAAAAAACTATTTTTTTACAAAGGACTGAGGGTGGTATTTATAGATCTATCCAACCCTCATTTGAATTTGAATACAGAATAAAAAGATAGAGATGATTCAAATTCAAACACAAGATAGGATAAGATAAGCCTATCCATATCTCAATCCTAACCAACTAAATCCTAATTCAAATTTCAAATAAAAGATAAAATTTAAATTTATTCTAGATATGCTCCGAGATTTGTACGGCTCCAAGATTCGTGCTTACTCCAAGATCCGTGCTGGTGAGGTCCCCATCATTCCCCTGAGGTGGGAAAAACTCGACTCCGTCGAGTCAAGCAGGCTCCAGGATGCACATGACCTGTAGAATGATTTTTTTTCTAGCTCTGCTCTAAGATCTGTGCGCTTTAAAGAGTGTGTAGCTTTGAAGATCGTGTGCTTCAAAATTAATGCGGCTTTGAACTCCATGCAACTCTGAAACTCGTGCATTTTTGAAGATCGTGCACTTCAAAATTGGAGTAGCTGTGAAATTGGCAACAGGATAGGCAAGTGCTTTGAGGAACGTGCAGTGCATTCATGTTCGTGCTAGTGCTCCTTGGGCTTTCAATCCGTGAAATAGAGGATGTGTGCCGGTGATCTTGGAGAAAAAACCGTAGCCAGAATGAAAGATTTCAGGACAGGTTGGTCACCGGTGGCATAAGAAGTCGGTGGCATGGAGCGGAGATGGGGGAAAACCTGGATCTGGGTGGAGAGAGCCAACGGAGGAAGAAGCTACGGTGGCCAGCGACTCAATCGACTATGGAGGAGTCGACGAAGGTGAGGATCATGGAGGGAGACACTCGGTCGGAGAAGAAAGCGATGAAGGTGCGGATTTGCTCATGGAGGGAGATGCTCGGTCGGAAGGGAAGGGTCTGTGGGGCTCCGGATGAAAGGAAAGAGACGGATGCGATATGGGGACCTGAGGATGGTGTTGGCTTAGGTGGTGGTCGTCGATATGCCAGTAGGGGGCAGAGAGGTGGGCCGTGGTGGCTCTCCGGTTGGGAGGTGCAGCGTTGGTGAAGATCGTCAGCCCTTGTTGGAAGCCATCACAGGAGAGCCGAGGTTAGGGACGGCGGCGATCGGAGTAAGTGAGAGACGGTGAAGGCATGGTGGTCATCTTGGCATTGCGAAAGTCATCATGGTTGCCCTTGAGGACATGGTGGAGGCGGGCCTCGATGCGATGGATCCAGTGGGGGTCGTCGATCGGGGAGCCGGAATCATCGTCCTGGATGAAGATGAGGGCGACGATCCGGCCATTGTGGGTCCGGACCTTTGCCTCGACGATGGTGCAGCAGAGGTCGGCGAGGATGGTGAAGACCTCGGAGAGGAGGCCCGGGCGGTTGGTGTCGGTGAGCTTGATTGCGGTGAGACCGTCGAGGGTGGCAGCGGTGGAGCGGGGAAGTGGAGGATGAGGGGCTTGTCCTTCTTATTGAAGCGGAGGGTGAAGCCCTGCTTCTCATCCGGGATGGGCTGCCAGGAGAAGGTCCGGCCCTGGCACCGGGTGATGACGTGATCCCAGGTGGCGGTGGCACCATGGAAAGTGTCGACGAAGCGGTCATTGTTGGAGAGACCGAAGATGAAGGCAGAGGAGTTGATGGCACGAGTGAGGCTGAGGTGGCGGGGCAGTAGGGAGGCGACGGTGGCAGTGGGCAATGGATCACAGGAGAGGGAAGACACTGGTTGGGAGATTTTTGTTTTTTTTTTTTTGGATCTATGAGGTGTAGGGATGAATGATAAAAGGGATTGCATGTACCCTAATTTTCTGGGCTCTTATACCGAAATTGATGGGGGACACGAGTAGGATCGTTGGTGAGCCTAGAAGTCACCTAAATTAGGGTACTATTTTTTTTTGATATTTTTTTTCTTGGGGTGGCGAAGGAATAGTGGGGATGTAGGATAGGGATCTGGATCTCATGGACTTTGGGACTCACCCTAACGAAGAGACCTCTCACCTCTAGGGCATTAAACCCTCCTCGATACTTGGAGGCGCTAGGATGGATCTCAAAGGTCACGAGGGGATAAAGAAGATGGAATGGGAAGGAAAATAACTAGGGCATCATGCCCATGCCCGAAGGCGAAGGCAAGAAGAATCACTCTTCTAAAAAACTCAAATTTTTTCTTAAAAAACTATTTTTTTACAAAGGACTGAGGGTGATATTTATAGATCTATCCAACCCTCATTTGAATTTGAATACAGGATAAAAAAATATAGATGATTCAAATTCAAACAAAAGATAGGATAAGATAAGCCTATCCATATCTCAATCCTAACCAACTAAATCCTAATTCAAATTTCAAATAAAAGATAAAATTTAAATTTATTCTGGATATGCTCCGAGATTCGTACAGCTCCAAGATTCATGCTTGCTCCGAGATCCGTGTTGGTGAGGTCCCCATCATTCCCTGAGGTGGGAAAAACTCGACTCCGTCGAGTCAGGCTGGCTCCAGGATGCACATGACCTGTAGAATGATTTTTTTTCTAGCTCTACTTTGAGATCTGTGCACTTTAAAGAGTGTGTAGCTTTGAAGATCGTGTGCTTCAAAATTAATGCGGCTTTGAACTCCATGCAACTCTGAAACTCATGCATTTTTGAAGATCGTGCACTTCAAAAATGGTGTAGCTGTGAAATCGGCAACAGGATAGGCAAGTGCTTTGAGAAACGTGCAGTGCATTCATGTTCGTGCCAATGCTCCTTGGGCTTTCAATCCATGAAATAGAGGATGTGTGCTAGTGGTCTTGGAGAGGAAACCATAGCCGGAATGGAAGATTCCGAGGAAGGTTTGTCACCGGTGGCACAAGAAGTCGGTGGCACGGAGCGGAGATGGGGAAAACCTGGATCTGGGCGGAGAGAGTAGCGGAGGAAGAAGCTACGGTGGCCGGCGGCTCAATCGACTATGGAGGAGTCGACGAAGATGAGCATCATGGAGGGAGACGCTCGGTCAGAGAAGAAAGCGATGAAGGTGCGGATTTGCTCATGGAGGGAGACGCTCGGTCGGAAGGGAAGGGTCTGTGGGGCTCTGGACGGAAGGAATGAGGCGAATGCAATATGGGGACCTGAGGATGGCATTGGCTCAGACGGTGGTCATCGATTTGCCGGTAGGGGGGCGGAGAGGTGGGCCGTGGTTGCTCTCCGGTTGGGATGGGCAGCATTGGTGAAGATCGTTAGCCCTTGTTGGAAGCCGTCGCAGGAGAGCCGAGGTGGGGGACGGTGGCGATCGGAGTAAGTGAGAGATAGTGAAGGCATGGTGGTCATCTTGGCGTTGCGGACGTCGTCATGGTTGCCCTTGAAGACGTGGTGGTGGCGGGCCTCGATGCGGCGGATCCAGTGGGGTTCGTCGATCGGGGAGCCAGAATCATCATCCCAGATGAAGATGAGGGCGACGATCCGGCCATTGTGGGTCCGGACCTTGGCCTCGACGACGGTGCAGCAGAGGTCGGCGAGGACGGCGAAGACCTCAGAGAGGAGGCCCGTGCGGTCGGTGACGATGAATATGAGGGCGGTGAGGCCATCGAGGGTGGCAGCGATGGAGCGGGGAAGTGGAGGATGAGGGGCTTGTCCTTCTTATTGAAGCGGAGGGTGAAGCCCTGCTTCTCGTCCGGGATGGGCTGCCAAGAGAAGGTCCGGCCCTAGCGCCGGGTGACGACGTGCTCCCAGGTGGCGGTGGCACCGTGGAAAATGTCGACGAAGCGGTCATTGTTGGAGAGACCGAAGATGAAGGCAGAGGAGTTGATGGCACGGGTGAGGCTGAGGCGGCGAGGCAGTAGGGAAGCGATGGTGGCAGTGGGCAATGGATCACAGGAGAGGGAAGACACTGGTTGGGAGATTTTTTTTTTTTTTTTTGGATCTGCGAGGTGTAGGGATGAATGATAAAAGGGATTGCATGTACCCTAATTTTCTGGGCTCTGATACCAAAATTGATGGGGGACACGGGTAGGATCGTTGGTGAGCCTAGAAGTCACCTAAATTAGGGTACTATTTTTTTTGATATTTTTTCTCTAGGGGTGGTGAAGGAATAGTGGGGATGTAGGATAGGGATCTGGATCTCATGGACTTTGGAACTCACCCTAACGAAGAGATCTCTCACCTCTAGGGTATTACACCCTCCTCGATACTTGGAGGCGCTAGGATGGATCTCAAAGGTCACGAGGGGATAAAGAAGATGAAATGGGAAGGGGAATAACTAGGGCATCACGCCCATGCCCGAAGGCGAAGGCAAGAAGAATCACTCTTCTAAAAAACTCAAATTTTTTTCTCTAAAAACTATTTTTTTACAAAGAATTGAGGGTGGTATTTATAGATCTATCCAACCCTCATTTGAATTTGAATACAGGATAAAAAGATAGAGATGATTTAAATTCAAACACAAGATAGGATAAGATAAGCCTATCCATATCTCAATCCTAACCAACTAAATTCTAATTCAAATTTCAAATAAAAGATAAAATTTAAATTTATTCTGGATATGCTCCAAGATTCGTACGCTCCAAGATTCGTGCTTGCTCCAAGATCCATGCTGGTGAGGTCCCCATCATTCCCCTGAGGTGGGAAAAACTCGACTCCGTCGAGTCATGCTGGCTCTAGGATGCACATGACCTGTAGAATGATTTTTTTTCTAGCTCTGCTCTGAGATATGTATGCTTTAAAGAGTGTGCAGCTTTGAAGATCATGCACTTCAAAATTAATGTGGCTTTGAACTCCATGCAACTCTGAAACTCGTGCATTTTTTAAGATCGTGCACTTCAAAAATGGTGTAGCTGTGAAATCGGCAATAGGATAGGCAAGTGCTTTGAGGAACGTGCAGTGCATTCATGTTCGTGCCAATGCTCCTTTGGCTTTCAATCCGTGAAATAGAGGAAGTGTGCCGATGGTCTTGGAGAGGAAACCATAGCCGAAATGGAAGATTCCGGGGAAAGTTGGTCATCGGTGGCACAAGAAGTCAGTGGCACGGAGCGGAGATGGGGGAAACCTGGATCTGGGCGGAGAGAGCAGCGGCGGAAGAAGCTACGGTGGCTGGCGACTCAATCGACTATGGAGGAGTCGACGAAGGTGAGCATCACGGAGGGAGATGCTTGGTCGGAGAAGAAAGCGATGAAGGTGCGGATTTACTCATGGAGGGAGACGCTCGGTCGGAAGGGAAGGGTCTGTGGGGCTCCGGACGGAAGGAAAGAGGTGGACGCGATATGGGGACCTGAGGACAGTGTTGGCTCAGGCGGTGGTCATCGATTTGCCGGTAGGGGGGCGGAGAGGTGGGCCGTATTGGCTCTCCGGTTGGGAGGGGCAGCATTGGTGAAGATCGTTAGCCCTTTTTGGAAGCCGTCGCAGGAGAGCCGAGGTGGAGGACGGCGACGATCGAAGTAAGTGAGAGACAGTGAAGGCACAGTGGCCGTCTTGGCATTACGGACGTCGTCATGGTCGCCCTTCAGGACGTGGTGGAGGCGGGCCTCAATGCGGCGGATTCAGTGGGGGTCGTCGATCGGGGAGCCGGAATCATCATCCCGGATGAAGATGAGGGAAGCATTCCGGCCATTATGAGTCTGGACCTTGGCCTCGATGATGGTGCAGCAGAGGTCGGCGAGGACGGCGAAGACCTCGGAGAGGAGGCCCGGGCGGTCGGTGTCGGTGAGCTTAAGGGCGGTGAGGCCGTCGAGGGTGGCAGCGGTGGAGCGGGTAAGTGGAGGATGAGGGGCTTGTCCTTCTTATTGAAGCGGAGGGTGAAACCCTGCTTCTCGTCTGGGATGGGCTGCCAGGAGAAGGTCCGGCCCTGGCGCGGGGTGATGATGTGCTCCCGGTTGTGGTGGCACCGTGGAAAGTGTCAATGAAGCGGTCATTGTTGGAGAGACCGAAGATGAAGGCAGAGGAGTTGATGGCACGGGTGAGGCTAAGGCGGCGGGGCAGTAGGGAGGCGACGGTGGCAGTGGGCAATGGATCACAAGAGAGGGAAGACACTGGTTGGGAGATTTTTCTTTTTTTATGGATCTGCGAGGTGTAGAGATGAATGATAAAAGGGATTGCATGTACCCTAATTTTCTGGGCTCTGATACCAAAATTGATGGGAGACACGGGTAGGATCGTTGGTGAGCCTAGAAGTCACCTAAATTATGGTACTATTCTTTTTTAATATTTTTTCTCTAGGGGTTGCAAAGGAATAGTGGGGATGAGGATAGGGATCTGGATCTCATGGACTTTGGGACTCACCCTAACGAAGAGACCTCTCACCTCTAGGGTATTACACCCTCCTCGATACTTGGAGCGCTAGGATGGATCTCAAAGGTCACGAGGGGATAAAGAAGATGGAATGGGAAGGGGAATAACTAGGGCATCATGCCCATGCCCAAAGGTGAAGGCAGGAAGAATCACTCTTCTAAATAACTTACATTTTTTTCTCAAAAAACTATTTTTTTACAAAGGACTGAGGGTGGTATTTATAGATCTATCCAACCCTCATTTGAATTTGAATACAGGATAAAAAGATAGAGATGATTCAAATTCAAACACAAGATAGGATAAGATAAGCCTATCCATATCTCAATCCTAACCAACTAAATCCTAATTCAAATTTCAAATAAAAGATAAAATTTAAATTTATTCTGGATATGCTTCGAGATTCGTACAGCTCCAAGATTCATGCTTGCTCCGAGATCCGTGCCAGTTAGGTCCCCATCAATTCTAGCAGCAGTACCCAGGTTCTCTCCCTCTAATTATTCTTCCACTATAGCTTTAGGCTGGGTATAGACAGGGTCAACTAACTCTAGATTGGCTTCCACCTTGGTACCTATGGGATCAACTAATTCTACGTCTTCTAGAGGTGTCTCTTCTTCTCCCTCATACTCATCCACTAAGCTCACATCAGCTTCATACACTTCCGCTTTAATGTAAGCCTTATGAATCAAAGGGGTGGTAGGGGAAGGTTGGCTAAGGGAAAATTGTCTAGGTCCTAGTTTCTGATTATGGGCACTACTCCTAATAGGTTCAGGTTGCCTAAGGGGTAGTGGCTTACTACTGGGCTCACATCTAGGGTTTCTAACCTTATGGGGTTCAGGTCTATGGTCTATGGGTTCAAAGGTCATGGGTTCAGTTTTATGGGTCTGGGGTGTAGGAGGGTTATTCTTGTTGGACTCAGTTTGACTAAATATGAGTTCCCTCTGGTTTGACTCAAATTCCAAGGCTTTGTGATAGGCTTCCTCTAAGTCCTCAATCGGCCAGCGACACAATTCCCAACTGATGTCCTCACGTAGGTTATACCTAAACCTTGATATGGTCATAAACTCAGGTTCAACTATGTTACATTTCCTAATAAACTCCTTAAATTGGTCAATATATTCAGACACAGTTTTGTCACCCTGTCTCAAGTTGCACCATTGGACTGAAAGTTCATGCTCATAAAATGGACCTAGGTACTCTTTTCTTAACTTACTCCTCATAGCTTTCCAAGAACTTATCTGTTCTCCTTTCCAATAACATTCATCCTCGGTATGTTCCCAATGTTGCTTAGCATATCTAATTAACCCATGTGTAGCCAACTAATCTTTTCTAACTCTGACATCCCAGTATACTTAAAGTACCGATCCATCATATCCTCCCATTCATTATACACCTTAGGATCTAGTCTTCCATCAAACAGGGGTGCATAAGGTTGGGTGCTCCTAATGGGTCATTCATCTTGGTTCAGGTAATCATAATTGGATCTCCTATGGTTAGGTTCTAAGGATGGATCATGGTATGGGGTTCTCCTAGGGTTGGGCTCCCTATATGGGTCAGAGTATTCAATTCTCCTAGGGTTGGACTCCCTATATGGATCAGAGTATTAGGTTCTCCTAGGATTGGACTCCATGGTCACACTAGTTGAACTGGATTAAGTCTACTAGCATCTAATGGTCATGTAATCAAACACACACATCGACTCCTAAGCTAGTGATCATGCAAGACATAACACAGACTTGACTACAGTTGCCTAGACTTAGAGCCCAATCAGAATGGGTTGACTCAACTTACACACAACTCAAATCCTAATCCTTCAATCTGGCCAGGTAAGAGGTGGGATGGTGGGAGGCCCCCTGCTCTCGCAGGGACCCAATTAAGGAACCACCAATCTGCATAGGTCGTTTGACACTGTACCTCTTTCCTAGACACCAGTATCCAGTAATAAAAAATGAATTGGGTACACTAGTCATCCCACAATGATTGAACCCGACCGATGGGTGTCCCTAGCCCACTAGGGCAAATTAAGTCTAGTTAATTTTAGATTAGGCTTGGGACCGAATGCAAGGGATGTGGTTTTGGACTAAGAAGAGATTATCAACTCCTCCCCTTATCTTACAAATAAAATGTGCCCTTAAGTTATTTTATGAAATGATGGCTGGCAGATGAGATTGCAAATTAGGGTTTATGTGTTTTTAGTGTTTTTGAAGAATATGTAATTTTTTTTTATTTTAGAGTTTTTCTTAAATAGAAAGATAATTGTAGATTATGATCTAATATGTAGGAAATATGCTAAAATTAAAGATATACAAAGATTATACTAAAAAAACACTGAACTTTCCGAAATCGGCTTAGCTGCCAAAATTGAGCAGAACTGTTCTCAGCCAGTGTTTTGGCTAGAAGAAAATTCACAAACTGAAATAATTCCTAAACAAATTTTAATAATTAGTTTGAATTATGAAGAATCCACAAAAATAAATTTCAAAATTTTTTAAGTTTTATGCAGGTAGAAACAATTAAAATAACAGGATATATACTGAAAGGTCAAAAATGAAAAAACCCTAATGGAACTCTTTGTGTTCTTCTTCAGGGGTCAATTCACAGTGGCAACCCTACTGCCATAGGAGATCCCATCGATTGGGAAAGAGGGTTTTGCAGCCTTACTAGTCTCCTATGATTGGACGGCCATGGTGAAGCACCCGATCCGAATATCCAAAGAGAACTGAGCCTAAATAGGCTCTGATACCAAATGATGCAGAACTATATACGCATGCAATTATTTTTTTATGTTTTTAAATATTGAGTTATGTATTTTAATCCCGAAGATCAGACCAAAGAACGATGTAAAGAGTTCTATATGAAATTAAAAAACTAAGAGTATGCATAACATGACCTAAAAGTAACTGATGCGGGACTAATATGCATGCAATTATTTTTGTATGTTTTATATGTGGGGTTAAGAGATTAAATCTTGAAAATTGGATCAAAATAATCTATAGGGAATTCTATATGAATTTTAGAAGTCAAGCATGCAGATTAGGACCTAGAAAAGTAATAAAGAGGATCGCCGGGGCTGAGAAGCCTCAGTTAGGGCAAGTTCTCCTACAATAAAACTACTGGTGGCAGAGGGGGTGTACCTAACAACGTCTGAAGCACTCGATGAAGATCACAGTGAAGGGATCTCTCATTCCTCGATGGATGAGGCCTGGAAAATCGAGCCAAAGACCCATGGATACCCGGCTTTCTGCTCGGTGGTCTGATTGAGGCTTAGCTGGAGTCGTTGGATTCGTAGGAACTCGGGGACCTGCAAACGACCTGTCAAAGGTTAGAAAACTCTCTAAGGAACAAGGAAACAAGGAAAAATTGCAAAGAGGAATAGAGATTTGGAGGTGGCGGCCAGGGCTCTGGGAAGAAGGTTGGCGGCAGGAATTCTGTTGTAGCACCAGAAAGATGAAAGTACCAACAAAACCCCTTAAGCACAAAGCAGGGTAGCACAAAGCAATAGAAGAGAACTCAAGGTTTATTTTATATATCAAAACTAATCTCATACAAGAGACTAGGGTCTTTTAAATAGACCTTTAGCCTTGGTCCCCAATTAAGGGTACATTAGACTTTACATAGGACTCCTTCTCCCTTTCAAACCCTAGCTAGGAATATAAGGCAACATAGGTAGAAAATCCCTAAACATGCTCTCCCTCTCCTTGTCTTGGTCGGCCAAGGGGGTGACCCTAAGTGGCCGACCAAGAGGAGGGTCACCATAAGGAATGGCAACCTAATCTCCTTCCTGGGCCTGGGCTGGCCCAGTTTGCTTCCGGCTGGTCCAGGGCTTCAAGTTTGTTCTTGTTTTCATTTTCTCCTCCTGGTGGTCTTCAAGTCTTCAAGCTAGGTTGAACTTGGGCTAAATTTCCATGTCTTCAATCTGGTTGGACTTGGTCTTCACTTGTATGATGTGGTCTTGAGTCTTCAGTATGCTTGGATAGGACTCAAAAAATAAAATTAGCTCAACATGAGCTGACTAGCATTGGACTGAACTAGCTCAACATGAGCTGACTAATACTGAACTGAAATAACAACTCAAAAGACTCAAATAACAACTAAAATGGACTCAGATGGGCTAAGCCCTTATTACAGACGGACTCATAAATTATTGATCAATCCACAGAGGGTTAAAAAGCCTTTGTCTTATTCTGGTGCCTCTGGTGTCCCCACCAATTCTCCTGGGGTAGGAGGAACTCGATCCTGTCAAGTGAAGATCAAGCTGGCTCACATATCTCTCAAGGAGGTCTGGGTTGGGGCATTGCAAGTCCTCTCAAGAAATTCATAAATTGTCCGACTCTGGCCGGCCTTACCATCAGACTAGGAAGTGTTGATAGCCGCGGCCCCGGGTCATGATGGCTTGATCATCCAGGATACGCTCGATCCGTTCTCCTCTCTCAGGCCAAATTTGTTAGTGGACACTCTGGGTTAGTGTCACTCATAACAGGAGGGGATAGGTCCAAAGGCCTCACTAGGTATCACTGCCTATTCCTTGTACTCAACCAAGTCTGTAATATTGAAGGTAGAACTAATGTCCAAATTCGAAGGCAAGTATAACACCTAGGCATTTGATCCAACCTTCTTTATCACTTTAAAAGGTTCGGCTCTGTGAGCTTGAAGCTTCTTTAGGCCTAAGCCTAACCAAGATAGAATCCACTACACCAAATTCTTTGGTCCATCTTCGGGAATTAGCCAGTTATTTCAAAATTAGTGAAGGTGGTGAACATGCTGGGCACATGCAGACTCCTAACAAGATGATGCAAAGGACTCAAACTTACACCTAACAGACTCGACTTTGCATTCCTATAGTAGGAAATTTTATTGAACTCTTTATACCTAAACCTAAGAGATTATAGGTTCTCTAGGTTTGATCCTAGCTTGACATGCACATGAAAACTTACAATGGGCTCCTAACAAATTCCAAAGGATATGCCAGAAGTATAATGCAAACATAACATGCATAATGAATGCATGCAGTATGCTAATCTCAACTAAATGCAATCTAATAATCCTAGAAATGCTGGAGGTGTCTGGAAAGGGTAGAAAATAGAAAGTGGGTTCAAAATTAGTCTGGTAAGGTAGGGAAAAAGGTTCAAGGTTAGTTGAATAAAGTAGGATAAAAGAAGGGGCGTCAGGGACTAATCCTAGACTAATGAGGCTAACCTTACGAGGTTGCGATATATCTATGGAGTTTGCATAATGGAAGGATGGGTTATTAATCTCAGGGAAGAGGTCCTTAATGGGAACTATAGGAGGAGGCTCATCCTGAGGGTACTGATTCAAAGAGATCGGGTCCTTAATAAATTCTTCAGGTTCTTGTATTTTAGGACTAGACTTTATAATTTGGCTCTCCTCTATGGTTTCCTCAGGTAAGGCTCTAGCAGCAGTACCTAGGTTCTCTTCCTCTATTTGTTCTTCCACTATAGCTTTAGGTTGGATGTGGTCAAGGTCAACTAGCTCTGCGTTGGTTTCTACCTGGGTATCTACTGGGTCAGCTAATTCGAGGTCTACTAAAGGTATCTCCTCTTCTCCCTCATACTCATCCACTAAGCTCGCATCAGCTTTATACACTTCTGCGTTAATGTAAGCCTTGTGAATCTCAGGAATGGTTGGGGAAGGTCGGTTAAAGAAAAATTGGCTAGGTCCTGGTTTCTGAGTATGGGCAATATTCCTAGTAGGTTCAGGTTGCTTAAGGGGTAGTGGCTCACTACTGGGTTCATAGTTAGGGGTACTAATCCTATGGGGTTCAAGTTGATTAGGGGAAGCATGATTAGTACTAGGCTGATTCCTAGGGGTTATGGGCTCTCTGGGTTCATAAAAATTTAGGTTCGGCTCTATGGGTCTTGGGACTACTGGACTCATGGGATATGGGTTCATAAGTTCTAGAGTCATAGGATTTGGGGTCATAAGATCTATAGGTTGTAGGTATACTAGGCTTATAGGGAGAGGGTGCATAGGATCTAGAGTCATATGATCTAGGTTCATAGGTTTTGGGTACATAGGTTCTAGGTTCATAGGATTTGGAGTCGTAAGATCTATAGGTTGTGGGTAGTGTGGATAAAGGTGGCTTAGGTTTGGGTCTAGCCTGGATCCTACGGGTTCTCTCTAGGATTCCTAGTCGGGCATCTAGTTGATCAAGTAAATTATGGGTTTGGGTATCAAACTGGGTAGTCATCTGGGCAGTCATCTAGGCCATCTGGTCTATAAAGGCTTGAATTTGGGTTTGTAGCTTATCCATGGGTTTAGGGATATGGTGGACGAAATGGGGCTCCTAATCTAGTGCTCATAAATGACTCTATCAAACTAACTATAGCTCCCTAGACCTAGAGTCCAAAACTAGGTGCTCAATCAGGATGGCAAACTAGCCTATAGTAACCCTGTACTCAGCCAGGCAAGTGTAAGGGGGGTGTTAGGTCCCTGATTGCCAATCCTATACACCAATCAGAGATTGGCCAGGTAGGTAGACCAGCACACAAGCCCTTCGGGATTGAATTCCTAAACCACCTTTCTAGACACCAAGCACAAGGCACACACAGGTTAGCTTGACACAGTGATCTGACACTTAGCCCGGACCCGACCAGTTGGTGTCCCTAGCCCACTAGGGCAAATTAAGTCTAATAAATTTTAGGTTAAGGCTTGGGACCGAATGCAAGGGACGTGGTTTTGGGCTAAGGAGAGGTTATCAACTCCTCCCCTTATCTGATATAGCAAGAGTGCCCTTAAAGGTAGATTATGCAATGATGGCAGGCAGATGAGGATGCAAATTAGGGTTTAGATTTTTTTTTTTTTTTTGGTGTTTTTGGAGAATATATAATGTTTTTTTTTATATTTTGGTATTTTCTTAAATATAAGAAAACTTGCAAATTATGGCCTAATATGCAGGAAATATACTAAAATTAAAAGGTATGCAAAGAGATGCTAAACAAAACCTTAAAACTTCCAAAATTGTCTTGCTGAAAAAATAGAGCTAAAAATTTGTAGGCTATATTTTGGCTTGAGTAAAATTCACAGACTGAAATAAAATCTACAAAAATCTTAGAAAATACTTTGAATTAATATGAGTCCAGAAAAATAAATTTCAAAATTTTTGGAGTTGTTAACAGGGAGAAATAACTAAAATAACAGAGCATATACAGACTAAAAAAATGCAGAAAATAAGCCCTAATCTAAGCTCTGATACCAGATGATGCAGGACTAATATGCATACAATTATTTTTATATGTTTTATATGTGGGGTTAAGAGATTAAATCAGAAAAATTGGATCAAAATAAGCTATAAAGAATTCTATATGAATTTTAGAATTCAAGCATGCAGATTAGGACCTAGAAAAGCAATAAAGAGGATCGCCAGGGTTGAGAAGCCATGGTTAGGGCAAGTTCTCCTACAATAAAACTACTGGTGGCATAGGGGATGTACCTGACAATGTCTGAAGCACCCGATGAAGATTGCAGCGAAGGAATCTCTCGTTCCTCGATGGATGCGGCCTAGAAAATCGAGCCAAAGATCCGTGGATGCCCGGCTTTCTGCTCGGTGGTCCGATTGAGGCTTGGCTGGAGTCGTTGGATTCGTAGGAACTCGGGGACCTACAAACGACCTGTCAGGAGCTAGAAAACTCTCTAAGGAACAAGGAAACAAGGAAAAACAGCAAAGAGGAATATAGATTTGGAGGTGGCGGCCAGGGCTCTGGGAAGAAGGTTGGCAGCAGGAATTCTGTTGCAGCACCGGGAAGATGAAAGTACCAACAAAACCCCTTAAGCACAAAACAGGGTAGCACAAAGCAATAGAAGAGAACTCAAGGTTTATTTCATATATCAAACTAATCTCATACAAGAGACTAAGGTCTTTTAAATAGACCTTTAGCCTTGGTCCCCAATTAAGGGTACATTAGACTTTACATAGGACTCCTTCTCCCTTTCAAACCCTAGCTAGGAATATAAGGCAACATAGGTAGAAAATCCCTAAACTTGCTCTTCCTCTCCTTGTCTTGGTCAGCCAAGGGGGTGACCTTAAGTGGCCGACCAAGAGGAGGGTCACCATAAGGAATGGCGCCCTAATCTCCTTCCTAGGCCTGGGCTGGCACAGTTTGCTTCTGGCTAGTCCGGGGCTTCAGGTTTGTTCTTGTTTTCATTTTCTCCTCCTGGTGGTCTTCAAGTCTTCAAGCTAGGTTAAACTTGGGCTAAATTTATATGTCTTCAATCTGGTTGGACTTGGTCTTCACTTGTATGATGTGGTCTTGAGTCTTCAGTATGCTTGGACAGGACTCAAAAAATAAAATTAGCTCGACATGAGCTGACTAGCTTGGACTGAACTAGCTCAACATGAGATGACTAATACTGAACTGAAATAACAACTCAAAAGACTCAAATAACAACTAAAATGGACTCAGATGGGCTAAGCCCTTATTACAGATGGACTCATAAATTATTGATCAATCTACAGAGGGTTGAAAAGCCTTTGCCTTATTCTGGTGCCTCTGGTGTCCCCACCAGCAACAGAAAGAGGACCGCCGAGGCTGAGAAGTCTTGGTTAGGCCAGTTCATTTGCAATAAAGCATCTGCTAGGTAGAGGGGGTATACTTGGCAATGGTAGATGTGCCTGGTGCAAATCGTATATGAAGAGATCGCTCTCACTCCCGGATGTGGCCTAGAAAATCAAGCCAAAGACCCGCAGATTCTTGACTTTCTGCTCGGTAGTCCGATTGTGGCCCGGTTGGAGTTGTTGGATTCGTCAGAGTCGAGAGACCTGCAAATAGCCATTCTAGGGTTAGAAAATAAATCACAGGTGGAGAGTAAATTAAAAAACCAACAAAGGAAAGTTGGGATTTGAAGTGGGCAGCTAGGGCTTGGAGATGCAGGTGGAGGTTGGAAGCAGGTGCAGGACACCGAGAAGAAGAAGGGCTCACACAAAATCCCTTTAAGCACACAGCAGGTAGAACATAGCAATTGGAGAATTTTAATATTATTTCATGATAAAAAGTTATTAAATCTTCATATAAGGGGTCCCTTATATAGAGTCATGAGACTTAGGGCCCAAGCAAAAGAAAATAAGGAAAATAATGGGTGACCACTTTCTTCCTAAAGTATAGGGCTAAATACTTGGAAGAAAACACTCTCATGCCATACAAAATCCCTCCAAATAAAGTAGGTAGTGGACAACCAAAGGGGGGGACCAAAGGGTGCCAACTTCTTACTTCTCTTGACTTGGGGTGGACCACTTCTTTCCTAAGCAAGCTGGCATGAATCATGGGATTCATGTTTATCTATTTTGACTTTCCTTCTTGTCATGCTGGCATGTGGAGTTTGTGTGCTTAGGGTGTGGAAGGGGTGTGCTGGCATGTGGTCATCAACTCCTCATGCATTGGCCGACTTCATGATCCTCCAAGTAATCCTAGGTGGCAAAATCCAGGATGTGACTGGGACTCCATGCAGTTGCTAAGGTGGCATGCTAGGTGGTGTCCTTCACATGCTTGAGTCTTCTTCGACTGGGCTTGACTCAATACAGACTCAATACAATTGGACATGATTACAAGACTCAGAATATAATTAGCTCAACATGAGCTGACTTGACCGACTGATCCAAAACCCTAATGGTATGGATCAAATGCTACATACAGGACTCAAATGATGAAGGCCCAAAAAGAACATGACTTAGGGGCCAAAGAAAAACTCAATTAGGCTAAGCCCTTATTACAAATTGGGCTCAAACACTACCAAGTAATCCACAGAGGGTTGAAAAGCCTCTATCTTATTTTGGTGCCTCTGGTGTCCCCACCAGTAAGGCTCTTCCATAATAAATTCAAGTTCCTTTTTGGTGCAATCTTATTTTTCACATGTGCAAGAACTCATCTACCCCACTCCAAAGCTGGAAGCCACAGCACCTGCACCAAAGCCATGAGCCATAGTGCCCTGCACCAAAATGGGAGCCACAGCACCCCACACCAAAGCCAGGAGCCACAGCACCCTGCACCAAAGCTAGAAAACCTTCGAAGCCTGGCACTCAAGCCTGAAGCCACAGCACCAAAGTTGGAAAATCTCCGAAGCCCTGCACTCAAGCCAGAGCCGCGGCACCAAAGCTGGAAAACCTTTGAAGCCTAGCACTCAAGCCAGGAGCAATAGCACCAAAGCTGGAGAACCGCCAAAGCCCGGTACTCAAGCCTGGAGCCACAGCACCAAAGCCTAGAGACTCCTGGAGCCCGACTGGTGGGGACACCAAAGGCACCAGAATAAGATAGAGGCTTTTCAACCCTCTATGAATTGATCAATAATTTATGAGTCCATCTATAATAAGGGCTTAGCCTATCTAAGTCCATTTTAGTTGTTATTTGAGTATTTTGAGTTTTAATTCTGCACTAGTCAGCTCATGTTGAGCTAGTTCAGTCCAGTGTTAGTCAGCTCATGTCGAGCTAATTTTATTTTTTTGAGACCTATTCAACCATATTGAAGACTCAAGACCACATCATACAAGTGAAGACCAAGTCCAACTAGATTGAAGACATGGAAGTATAGCCTAAGTCCAACCCAACTTGAAGATTTGAAGACCCCAGGAGGAAAATTCAGAAAACCCAGATTCCTTGCAGATGCCCTCCAGATGCCCAGATTCCCTTCCATATGCCAAAATATATTCATATACCAAGGAATCCATGATTTTAGAGGTCCATCTGCATCCTAGCCCAAAGAAATCAAGCCCAGGCACCAATCCCAAGCCCCTAAGAAGCAAGATACCAGGGAATATTCCTGCTAGCTAGCTACCAGGGCACCCCAGCTTCCAAAGTCCCAAACCCATGCGCCCGAGCCCCTTTGGGCCAGCCTCTTGCTGCTCCTAGAAGCCCAACACGCCCTCCTAGGCATCCTTGGAGTGTTGGCCAAGTCAAGAGAATTTTTAGGGATTTTTCTACCTAATATTTCCTTATTTTCTAGCTAGGGTTTGAGAGGGAAAAGGATTATTATGTAAAGACTAATGTGCCCTTACTTGGAGCCCAAGGTTAAGGGTCTATTTAAAGGACCCTAGCCTCTTGTATGAAGGGAGATTTTGATATATGAAATAAACCTTAAGTTCCTCTTTGCTTTGTGTGATTACCCTGCTGTGTGCATAAAGGGGTTTGAGAGTTCTCTTCCCGGTGTTTGCAATAATCTTCCTGCTGCCAACCATCCTTCCAGCCCCCTCCAAAACTTCCTTCCCTTTGCTATTTTTCTTTATTTTCTTGATTTCCTTTGAGTTTTCTAACCCCTGACAAGTCATTTGCAGGTCCCCGAGTTCCTACGAATCCAACGACTCTAGCCAAGCCTCAATCAGACCACCGAGCAGAAAACCGGGTATCTGCGTGTCTTTGGCTCGGTTTTCCAGGCCACATCCATCGAGGAACGAGAGATCCCTTCACTACGATCATCACCGGGTGCTTCAGACATTGTCAGGTATACCACCTCTACCTCCAGTCTTTATATTGTAGGAGAACTTGCCCTAACCGAGGCTTCTCAGCCTCGGCGATCCTTCTTTAGTACTTTTCTAGGTTCTAATCTGCATGCTTGGCTTCAAAAATTCATACAAAATTCCCTACAACTAATTTTGATCTGAAATTCGGGAATTAATCACCTAATCTCACATATAAAACATACAAAAAGAATTGCATGCATATTAGTCCCCCATCATTTGGTATCAGAGCTTAGATTAGGGCTTGTTTTCCATAATTTTTTAGTCTATATATGCTTTGTTATTTTAATTATTTCACCCTGATAAAAACTCCAAGAATTCTGAAATTCATTTTTCTAGATTCATCATAATTCACAGTAATTTTAAAAAGTTTTTCATATTTTATTATGGCCTGTGAAATTTCTGCAAGCCGAAATACAGCCTGTAAATTTTTGGCTCTATTTTTTTAGCAAGACAAGTTTGGAAGTTTTAGGGTTTTGATTAGCATCTTTTTGCATATCTTTTAATTTTAGTTTATTTCCTACATATTAGGGCATAAATTGCATGTTTTATTATATTTAAGAAAATATCAAAAACAAAATTACATATTCTCCAAAAATACCAAAAAAACATCTAAACCCTAATTTGCATCCTCATCTGCCTGCCATCATTGCATAATCTACCTTTAAGGGCACTCTTGCTATGTCAGATGGGGGGAGGATTTGATCACCTCTCCTTAGCCCAAAACCACATCCCTTGCATTCGGTCCCAAGCCTTAACCTAAAATTAACTAGACCTAATTTGCCCTAGTGGGCTAGGGACACCAACTGGTCGGGTCCGGGCAAAGTGTTAGATCACTGTGTCAAGACTAACCTGTGTGTGCCTTATGCTTGGTGTCTAGAATGGTGGTTTAGGGATTCAATCCCGAAGGGCTTGTGTGCTGGTCCGCCTACCTGGCCAATCTCTGATTGGTGTCTAGGATTGGCAATCAGGGACCTAACACTCCCCTTACACCTGCCTGGCTGAGTACAGGGTTACTATAGGCTAGTTTGCCACCCTAATTGAGCCCTTAGTTTGGACTCTAGGTCTAGTCAGCTATAGTCGGTCTGATCGAGTCTTGCATGAGCACTAGATCAGGAGTTTCAAATCACCCACCTCCTTCACAAATGTCTGAACCCATGGAAAATTTGCAAGCCCAAATGAAAGCCCTAGCTGATCAGATGGCTACCCAGATGACTACCCAGATGACCCAGTTAACTCAGTCTGGTATTCAAACCAATGATAGAATTGACCATCTTGCCAATAGGTTTGATTAGTTAGAAGTCCGGGTAGGGACCCCAGGAAAAACCCATGGGTCACAGTCTGAGCCAGATCCTGAGTCCCCTCAACCTAGGAGAACCCCAAACCCTGATCTATACCATGAGGTCGAACCTAGGAGAGCCCCTCATCCTGATCCGTACTACAATCCTCAACCTAGGAGGATCCCAAATCCTAATCCATACCTTGAGGCTGAACCATCGGTTAGTCCTAGAAGACCCAATCAGGATTTTATAGACCAGGAAGATAGATCCTATTTACCCACATCCTCTAAGCCTAGTATACCCACAACCTATAGATCTTATGACTCCAAATCCTATGAACCTAGAACCTATGAATCCAGAACCTGTGAACCTAGATCCTATGACTCTAGATCCCATGATCATAGATCCTATGCACCCACACCCTATAAGCCTAGTAGACCCAACACCCAATATTCTGACCCATATAGGGAGTCCAACCCTAGGAGAACCCAATATTCTGATCCATATAGGGAGTCCAACCCTAGGAGAACCCAATATTCTGACCCATATAGGAAGTCCAACCCTAGGAGGACCCAATATCCTGACCCATATAGGGAGCCCAACCTTAGAAGGACCCCATACCATGATCCATCCTTAGAACCTGACCATAGAGCTGACCCAAAATCCTATGACCCCAGATCCTATAATCCCATGACCCATAGATCTGCACCCTTGTCCTATAAGCCCAGAGAACCCATAACCCCTAAGTATCAATCTAGTACTATTCAGTTTTTCCTTAGTCAACTTGAACCCCATAGGATTAGCACCCCTAAATATGAGCCCAGTAGTGAGCCACTACCCCTTAGGCAACCTGAACCTACTAGGATTAGTATCCATAGTCAGAAACCAGGACCTAGCCAATTTTCCCCTAGTCGACCTTCTCCAACTATTCCTGAGATTGACAAGGCTTACATTAATGCGGAAGTGTATGAAGCTGATACGAGCCTAGTGGATGAGTATGAGGGAGAAGATGAGACACCTATAGATGACCTAGAAATAGTTGGCCTAGTAAATACCCAGGTAGAAGCCAACCTAGAGGTAGTTGACCCTAACCACATCCAACCAAAAGCTATAATGGAAGAACAAATAGAGGAAGAGAACCTAGGTACTGCTGTTAGAGCCTTACCTGAGGAAACCATAGAGGAGAGCCAAATTATAGAGTCTAGTCCTAAAATACAAGAACCAGAAGAATTTATTAAGGACTTGATCTCTTTGAATCAGTACCCTAAGGATGAGCCTCCTCCTATAGTTCCCATTAAGGACCTCTTCCCTTAGATTAATAACCCATCCTTCCATTATGCAAACCCCATAGATATACCGCAACCTCGTAAGGTTAGCCTCATTAGTCTAGGATTAGTCCCTGACATGCCTTCTTATATCGAACTTTATCCAACTAACCTTGAACCTTTTTCCCTACCCTACCAAACTACTTCTGAACCCACTTCCTATTTTCTGCCCTTTCCTGACACCTCCAGCATTTCTAGGATTATTAGATTGCATTTAACTGAGATTAGCATACTGCATGCATTCATCACGCATGTTAGGTTTGCATCTTACTTCTGGCATACTCTTTGGAATTTGCTTGGAGTTCACTGCAAATTTTCATGTGCATGTCAAGCTAGGATCAAACCTAAGGAACCTATAATCTGTTAGGTTTAGATCCAAAGAGTTCAATAAGATTTCCTTCTATAGGAATGCATAGTCAAGTCTGTTAGGTGTTTGTATGAGTCCTTTGAATCATTTGTTAGGAGTCTGCATGTGCCCAGCATGTTCACCACCTACACTAATTTTAAACAAACTGGCTAATTCCCGAAGAAGGGTCAAAGAATTTGATGTAGTGGATTCTATCTTGGTTAGGCTTAGGCCTAAAAGAAGATTCATGCTCGCAGAGCCGGACCTTTTTAAAGTGATAGAGAAGGTTGGATCTAATGCCTAGGTGTTATACTTGCCTTCGGATTTGGGCATTAGTTCTACCTTCAATATTATAGACCTGGTTGAGTATAGGGAACCGGCAGTGATACCTAGTGAGGCCTTTGGACCTATTCCTTTTCATTGTGAGTGATCCTAACCCAGAGTGTCCACTAACAAATTGGCCTGAGAGAGGAGAACAGATCGAGCGTATCCTGGACGATCAAGCCATCACGACCCGGGGCCGTGACTAACAACGCTTCCTGGTCCGATGGTGAAGTCGGCCAGAGTCGGGCGATTCATGGATTTCTGGAGAGGACTTGCAGCACCTTAACCCAGACCTCCTCGAGAGATATGTGAGCCAGCTTGAACTTCACTCGACAGGGTCGAGTTCCTCCCACCCCGGGAGAATTGGTGGGGACACCAAAGGCACAAGAAAAAGATAGAGGCTTTTCAACCCTCTATGAATTGATCAATAATTTATGAGTCCATCTATAATAAGGGCTTAGCCTATCTAAGTCCATTTTAGTTATTATTTGAGTATTTTGAGTTTTAGTTCTGTACTAGTCAGCTCATGTTGAGCTAGTTCAGTCCAGTGTTAGTCAGCTCATGTCGAGCTAGTTCAGTCCAGTGTTAGTCAGCTCATGTCGAGCTAATTTTATTTTTTTGAGTCCTATTCAACCATATTGAAGACTCAAGACCACATCATACAAGTGAAGACCAAGTCCAACTAGATTGAAGACATGGAAGTATAGCCTTAGTCCAACCCAGCTTGAAGATTTGAAGACCCTAGGAGGAAAATTCTAAAAAACCCAGATTCCTTGCAGATGCCCTCCAGATGCCCAGATTCCCTTCCAGATGCCAAGATATATTCATATACCAAGGCATCCATGATTTTAGAGGTCCATCTACATCCTAGCCCAAAGAAATCAAGCCCAGGCGCCAAGCCCAAGCCCCTAAGAAGCAAGATACCAGGGAATATTGCTGCTACCTGGCTACCAGGCCACCCCAGCTTCCAGAGGCCCAAACCCATGCACCCGAGCCCCTTTGGGCCAGCCTCTTGCTGCTCCTAGAAGCCCAACATGCCCTCCTAGGCATCCTTGGAGTGTTGGCCAAGTCAAGAGAATTTTTAGAGATTTCTCTACCTAATATTTCCTTATTTTCTAGCTAGAGTTTGAGAGGGAAAAGGATTCTTATATAAAGACTAATGTGCCCTTACTTGGAGCCCAAGGTTAAGGGTCTATTTAAAGGACCCTAGCCTCTTGTATGAAGGGAGATTTTGATATATGAAATAAACCTTGAGTTCCTCTTTGCTTTGTTTGATTACCCTGCTGTGTGCATAAAGGGGTTTGAGAGTTCTTCTTCCCGGTGTTTGTAATCATCTTCCTGCTGCCAACCATCCTTTCAGCCCCCTCCAAAACTTTCTTCTCTTTGCTACTTTTCTTTGTTTTCTTGATTTCCTTTGAGTTTTCTAACCCCTGATAGGTTGTTTGCAGGTCCCCGAGTTCCTACGAATCTAACGACTCCAGCCAAGCCTCAATCGGACCACCGAGCAGAAAGCCAGGTATCCACAGGTCTTTGGCTCAGTTTTTCAGGCCACATCCATCGAGGAATGAGAGATCCCTTCACTGTGATCATCACCGGGCACTTCAGACGTTGTCAGGTACACCCCCTCTACCTCCAGTCTTTATATTGTAGGAGAACTTGCCCTAACCGAGGCTTCTCAACCCCGGCGATCCTTCTTTAGTACTTTTCTAGGTTCTAATCTGCATGCTTGGCTTCAAAAATTCATACAAAATTCTCTACAACAAATTTTGATCTGAAATTTGGGAATTAATCACCTAACCTCACATATAAAACATACAAAAAGATTTGCATGCATATTAGTCCCGCATCACCGACACTCCAAGCCTGGAAACTTATGAAGCTCGGCACTCAAAGACAAGCAATTTCATTGCCCAGCTCATAGTTCGAGGATCTTAGATGGGGACTCCAAGCAAGCCCCACCATATTTTGCCAGGTCCATAGCAAGGCAACAAAAAAAAGAAGAATGAGAAGAAAAGAAAGAGAAAGAAGTGGAATGATAGCCAAGGGATTTCATTAATATGAACACTTCTTATACATCCCTTGCGAGGTGCCCTAGATAAATCAAAGGCCCTCCTTGACTTATAAACATAAAAAGGAAAGGAAGATCTAAACATCAGCCATCGGCTCCTTTCCAGACTGATGAGTAACCCCTGCCTCCCATGAGGTGCTCGGGGAAGCCTCGGGTCCTGCCTCAGCCTCAGCCTCCTCTAACTCCAACTCCTCCTCGAAGCCGGGCTCATCCTCCTGCCCAGGGAATGGAATGGAAGGCCTGATGTTGTCTAGCCCCTTCAGCACCTAGAAGTGAAAGGCCTTGCTCTTGAAGTCCCTGAATCCTTGATGGAAGGAGTCCAAGATAGCCTCGATGACCTCATCCTTAAAAGCCTGGGATGCCATGAACTTGGGGATTGAAGCAGAACAAAAGAGATGATGCGATGTGGAAGTAAATTAAGACTAATTCCATTTTTTTTTTATATATTTTCAGAAGTCAGCTTTGACTCAAATGAAAGTTAAACTAAATTGAAAGAAACTATATAATAATTGAAAGCACAATTCAAAGAAACTAGATTATCAGAGTGGTTCAGAAGTAAAGGATCGCTGGGGGTTGAGAAACTCCCAGACCTAGGGTTTCACTCTAAACTTTCAACAGGATAGAACTAAAGAGAAGGGAAGGGTTATGTACCAGGCAGTGATCTTCACAGAGTTTGGTGGAAGGACTCTCTCGAGCAAATTGTTGGATCATCGAATTCGGATTTCTTCGCAATGGATACTCCAATACTGATCCTTTAGCAGAGTTGGCTTCTCCTGAACTCAGGATCTGGGAAAGAAGAAGAACAAGTTAAGGAACCAGATACTCAAAGAAAGGATTTACCAAATAAGAAGAACTTGAAAAATTGATGTTGCTGAAATCCTGAATCTCCTGGATGCTGATCTAACTTCCTCTGGGATTTGCTCTGTATTCGAAGTAGCCGATCTGGACCTGGATGCTGGTGGTCGGCCTCTACTTGGAAGAGAGGGGCCAGAGATAATGAGGTAGATTAGGGTTTGGATGATTGGTGGAATGAAGAAGATGATGGCAGCTAGGGTTTGGAATTGAAGTGGCTAACCTAGGGTTTTGGTAGGGTTTTGGAGTTGGAGATCTCACACCTCCTCAAGGTTCCTAGGGAACCCGGATTTACTCCCTCACGGAGCTCAACACCTGAATACAAGTGCGGAAGAGAGAAACACAAAGTTGCACACACAGAAATTGATTTCATTCATCATTAAATTCAAGAGTTACATAGAGTTGAATATATAGACATAACAAAGAAATAAAATTTTATACATTTTCCATGTGGGACTAATAGGACTAACCCACACTTTAGGCATCAAATTCTCTTCCCAAGACTCCTTCCATGAGTGGGTAGCACAAAAACTCCAAGAAAACTTGAAAATCAGCTCCAAATGGCAGGTTATGGGGGTGTCTTCTAGTATCTCTCCATGAATCAAGGATTTTCCCTTCATGGTTTGGCTCATTTGGACACCTCCTAGTCTTGCTCCACAAGTTTAGGCTTCTTCCTTTCATGGCTTTGGCACTTTTGGAAACATTTTTGGAACCTCCTTGAATTCCTCCCCAAGACATGCTCTCTTCCCTTTTATAACTTGGATTTTTATGGAACATTATGGGGCACCTCCTTGATCCTCTCTTCAAGAAAAATTCTTGCCATCCTGGCTTGGGTTTATTTCTTGTGGTGTAGGGACCAAAGACACTGGATGGAGATGTGGCGCCTCCTGGACTCTAGCGTGTGGCTGGGAGTGTGGCGCCCACTTGCTTGGGCCTGGGAGAAAAAATGTGGCACCCTGGACCTTGACTTGACTGAAAAAAAAAAGTGGCACCAACCTGGAGAAGACCTAGACCACTACTAGGACTTGTACTGAGTCAACATGACTCAACAAAATTTAAATTGCAGGGAAATATAGACTCAAGACTAAAATTGAGTTGACCAAGTCAACCCTTATTACAAAACCAGAAAACCCTAATTCTTCGGGCAAGATCATTCAGATATCCAGATGGAGCCCTGAAGTCTTCTTCTGAGTCTGGTGCCCGCACCAATTCTCCCGGGGTGGGAGGAACTCGACCTTGTCGAGTATAGATCAAGCTGGCTCTGGTATCTCTCCAAGAGGTCTGGGTCCAATTCTTGTAATTCTTCTCAGGAGATCCAAAAGTCATCAGAATCTGGCCTTCCTTGCCAGTGGACCAGGTATCTTTGGTATCCTCGATTACGAGTAGAGATAACCTGATCATCCAGGATCTTTTCAATCTACTCTTTCCTCACAGGCCAGTTTGTTGGTGGACACACAGGGTCGGGATCACTCTCAATAACAGGATTAGGTTTCAAAGGCTTACTAGGAATCACAGCTGGCTCCCAATACTCTACTAAGTCTGTAATGTTGAAAGTAGAGCTATTACCTAGTTCTGGAGGCAACTCGAGCACATAGGCATTGGATCTTACTCTCTTCACTACTCTAAATGGTCCAGCTCCTTTAGCATGTAACTTTCTAACGGTTCCTGGAAAAAACCGCTCAGGCCTTAACCTAATCATTACATAGTCTCTCTCAACAAAAGTTTTGACTCGTCTTTGAGAATCAGCCAACTTCTTATAAGTTTCATTACTTAAAGTTATTTTGGCATGAATTTCTTTATGCAAGTCCTTTACATGCTATGCAAGTGCATAAAGAGACTTGTGTGTGTGGGCTAATAGTGAAATCAGATCAAGTGGTGTGTGAGGCTTGTATCCATGAACAATTTCAAAGGGACTCTAGCCTATAGACCTATTGATCGAAACATTGAATGCAATTTCAGCCCTGGACAAAATACAAATCCCAATTCCTGGTGCTCTCAATCAAACCAAAATCTGAGCCAAAGCCTAGTAAAGGGTCAAGAAAAACTAAACTAGACTGATGACGCACTCCTAAAGAATGGACTTTATTCCAAAGGAACCCTAGGTCTAAACCTAACAAACTAAGGCTCTCTAGGTTTGACCTTGGGTCGGAGGAGGGCATGTAAAGTATGAAAACTTATTATGGATGCCTAGTAGGTGCCATAAGGTCTTCCAAAAGTAGGTGGCAAACCTAATAGGTTCTAAGGAGTCTTGCAACCTAGAGATCTCAGTAAAGTGTAATCCCATAACTCTAGAAACATGAGAAGATTCAGGGAAGGGTAGGAAATAAGAATCAGAGTTTTGAGGTGGCTTATCGGAAACAAGAAACAAACCTTGGTTATTCAGGACGACCTTAAAATGAGGACATTGTTCTATAGGTGAACTCATCCAAACCTCATGATTTGCTTTAGGAGGGTCTACAAGTGCAAGTTCTAGGATAGGCTGGGTGCTCCTAGAAGGTGGAAGGTTATCAGGAAGGTCTTTGGAATGTTTATCTAAAAAGTCCTCTAAGCTACTGTCTTTTTTTTGTTCTTGGACCTTCTCAATGGGTAATTCTTGTGAACCCCTTCCTTCTTCACACTTCTCTACCAGATTTGACTCAGAGGTGTCTTCTTTGGATTCCTCAATGAGTTCAGGGGTATTCTCACTTAAACTTTCATTTGGTGTAATTTCCTCTTCTTGAACTTCCTCAAAAGGGTCTTCTCTTAGGGTTAGCTCCTGAATTCCTTGAGTGGTAGGGGTCCCCTCAATAACCCCATTAGGTAGGAGTTGGTTAATTGAATTACCAAGAGAGATATCCTCAAATTCTTCTTCTTCATATTCATCTATCAAACTTATGTTAGGCTCATATATTTCTTCCTCAATCTCACTAAAAGGTTCTAATCTATTCTCCTTTGATTCCTCTTTAAGTACGGCTCTGGTCGAGTCAACTAATTTTGGGATGGCCATGCCTAACTCCTTCTCAGTGTTATCCTTCTGGTCAAGAGGTGACGCAAGTGGGAATTGACAAACAAAAGTCTGGTTCACTACGGATGTCGGATCAATCGGAACTTGACTCAAGTTGGTAGAGGTTGGCTTTAAGTCCAAAGTACTTGATTGGTTATATCTTAAAGACCACTCATAGTCTTGGGCTTCTTGGTAGGCTCGGTCTAACTTATTGGTCTTTTCAAGGCATAGCTTCCTATAAATGTCTGGGTGTAACCCAACCCTAAACCTCGATGTGATCTGAGCTTCGATCTCAATGGTATTGCATTTCATGTCATACCACTGGAAGTCCTCGATATATTTAGCCACAGGCCTATTACCTTGTCGCAATTGGTACCATTGGTCTAAAAGTCTTTTCTCATAGGATCTACCTAGGTACCTATCTCTCAACTTACTTCTCATATTCTCTCCAAGTATATATTTCCTCTTTTCTTTGATAATACTCATGCTCAATAGCATACCAATGCGACCTAGCATGTTTGGTGAACTTGGTTTTGGCCAACCTAACTTGTCCTAATTCCGATATGTTAGTGCACTCAAAATACTGATCCATTTGTTCTTCCCACTTAATATATGTCTCTTGTCTTCCATCAAAAGTGGGTGCATAAGGTTCGGTGTTCCTAACGGGTCCCTTCTCTGAGTCAACCAAGTATGGGTATAGGCTCCTAGGGCTAGACTCAGGGGCAAGATTATGGTCATAGGCTCTTAGATCAAACCTCCAATGATTAGGTTCAGGATCCCTGTATAAAGGTCTCCTAGGCTCTGGGTGTGGGTGAGGTTGGGGTCTACCAAATTCTGAGTCAGGGGTCTAATTTCGGTGCCTAGGCTCCTCAAGTACCTGAGCTCGGTCTCTAAACTGGGCAACAGTATCAGTAATATCCTGACTCAATTTGGTCATACTTTCGGTAAGAGTTCTAATCATGGCCTCTAAATCAGGTTGGGTTTGACCAGGTTGGTAGGGTACTCCGTTCCGGGTGGACATGATGATACAAGCAAGCACACCAAATGAGACTCGACTGAAATGACTACTGGCTAACTAGACCTAGAGCCCAAACTAGATGCCCAATCAGAGTGGCAAGCTAGCCTGTAGTAACTCGGGACTCAGCCAGGCAGGTGTAAGGGGAGTGTTAGGTCCCTAATTGCCAATCCTAGATACCAATTAGTGATTGGCCAGGTAGGCGGACCAGCACACAAACCCTTCGGGATAGAATCCCTGAACCACCATTTAGACACTGAGTACAAAGCACACACAGAGTAACTAGACAAACTGACTCAACATTAGCCTAGACCCGACTTGTTGGTGTCCCTAGCCCACTAGGGCAAATTAAGTCTAATAAATTTTAAAATTAGGCTTAGGTTCGAATGAATGGATGGTGGTTTTGGGCTAAGGAGAGGTTATCAACTCCTTCTCTTATCTTAGATGCTCAATTGCCCTTAAGATGAATTAGAAGATGATCACTCAAAAAAAAAATTAAATTGCCAAAACACAAAAATAGAGTTGCTGTAAATTAACTTTCAGAAATTTCACAGAAACCAATAAATCACAATAAAATTATGTAAAATAGCTTCAATTATACTGGTTCCAACAAAATAAAAATCACATAATTTAGAGTTACCTGCAATGAGAAACAATTTCTGCAATAGGGTAGTTACAGACTAAAAACAGAATGCTTCCCCCGTTTAAAATTCCTGCTACGAAGTTGTAACCCAGCGGATCCCCTACACGCCCTAGGAACACCCCTTGAAATGGGAAGAGGAGGTTTGCACCTCACTTCGTTCCTAGGACCGGACGTCCTGGGGAGTCTACTTCGAGAAGACAAAGTAAAAAAAGAGAGACACTCAAAACATGCAAGCAAATCAGAAACCCTAGACAGGGCTCTGATACCAAAATTGATGCAGAACGAAAGCTCTGATACCAAAATTGATGCAGAACAAAAGAGATGATGCGATGCGGAAGTAAATCAAGACTAATTCCTCTTTTTTATATATATTTTTAGAAGTCGGCTTTGACTCAAATGAAAGTTAAACTAAATTGAAAGAAACTATATAATAATTGAAAGCACAATTCAAAGAAACTAGATTATCAGAGTAGTTCAGAAGTAAAGGATCGCTAGGGGTTGAGAAACTCCAGACCTAGGGTTTCGCTCTGAACTTTCAACAGGACAGAACTAAAGAGAAGGGAAGGGTTATGTACCAGGTAGTGATCTTCACAGAGTTTGGTGGAAGGACTCTCTCGAGCAGATTATTGGATCCTCGGATTCGGATATCTTCGCAATGGATCCTCCAATACTGGTCCTTTGGCAGAGTTGGCTTCTCCTGAACTCAGGATCTGGGAAAGAAGAAGAACAAGTTAAGGAACTAGATACTCAAAGAAAGGATTTACCAGATAAGAAGAACTTGAAAAATTGATGTTGCTGAAATCCTGATTCTCTTGGATGCTGATCTAACTTCCTCTGGGATTTGCTCTGTATTCGAAGTAGCCAATCTGGACCTGGATGCTGGTGGTCGGCCTCTACTTGGAAGAGAGGGGCCGGAGATGATGAGGTAGATTAGGGTTTGGATGATTGGTGGAATGAAGAAGATGATGGCAGCTAGGGTTTGGAATTGAAGTGGCTAACCTAGGGTTTTGGTAGGGTTTTGGGGTTGGAGATCTCACACCTCCTCAAGGTTCCTAGGGAACCGGATTTACTCCCTCACGGAGCTCAACACCTGAATACAAGTGCGGAAGAGAGAAACACAAAGTTGCACACACAGAAATTGATTTCATTCATCATTAAATTCAAGAGTTACATAGAGTTGAATATATAGACATAACAAAGAAATAAAATTTTATACATTTTTCATGTGGGACTAATAGGACTAACCCACACTTTAGGCATCAAATTCTCTTCCCAATACTCCTTCCATGAGTGGGCAGCCCAAAAACTCCAAGAAAACTTGAAAATCAACTCCAAATGGCAGGTTATGGGGGTGTCTCCTAGTATCTCTCCATGAATCAAGGATTTTCCCTTCATGGTTTGGCTCATTTGGACACCTCCTAGTCTTGCTCCACAAGTTTAGGCTTCTTCCTTTCATGGCTTTGGCACTTTTGGAAACTTTTTAGGAACCTCCTTGAATTCCTCCCCAAGACATGCTCTCTTCCCTTTTATAACTTTAATTTTTATGGAACATTGTGGGGCACCTCCTTGATCCTCTCTTCAAGAAAAATTCTTGCCATCCTGGCTTGGGTTTATTTCTTGTGGTGTAGGGACCAAAGACACTGGATGGAGATGTGGCACCTCCTGGACTCTGGCGTGTGGCTGGGAGTGTGGCGCCCACTTGCTTGGGCCTGGGAGAAAAAATGTGGCACCCTGGACCTTGACTTGACTGGAAAAAAAAAAAAGTGGCACCAACCTGGAGAAAACCTAGACCACTACTAGGACTTGTACTGAGTCAACATGACTCAACAAAATTTAAATTGCAGGGAAATACAGACTCAAGACTAAAATTGAGTTGACCAAGTCAACCCTTATTACAAAACCAGAAAACCCTAATTCTTCGGGCAAGGTCAATCAGAGATCCAGATGGAGCCCTGAAGTCTTCTTCTGAGTCTGGTGCCTGCACCAGGGATGGCCTTCGCCGCCTCCTTCTTTGCCATCTCAACCAACACAGCAGCCATCGTTGCCCTCTCAATCGCCACCATGGCCTGAGCCTTCTCCTTCTCTAGTTGAGTCTAGAGGGTCTGCACCCTCCTTTCCAGATGGGCCACCTCCTCAGCCCAAAAGGAGTCGGCGTCACCCTCCCGGACCTTTGCACTGGGCTCCCCCTCGGGCACGTTGACAGCAGCCCTCTTTCGAGACATCTCCCGAAGATCGTTGAGGCTGAACTTCATCCCTACAATATGAAGAAGAAAGATGGAAGGAAGCTTAGCTTTTCAAGACTTCGCCTAAGAGGAAGGAGAAGAGTAGCTCTAGAGTGAAAGTCTCGCCTTTCCACCACTTGAAGAATCTCCGAGGACCGAGAAGATTGATCCTATTTAACTACCTAGAGCCTTGTCGCTTCGTGCCCATAGAAGACATGTGCCATGTCTCAAGCCAAGCCAACCATGAGATGCCACGTATCAAAGTGACGCTTTGAACCTAGAGCAGTTCCCTTGAAGCTGATGTGGCATTAATAACTGTCTTGGGGGAGAGAAGACGTGGCAACACCCGGATGGCATGGAAGCATGACCGCCTGAATGCTAGCACATCCAGCATCAAAAATGGAAAAGGCATGCCCCCTCTATGCCAGCGCAACCATTACTCCCTTCACCCTGAGCGGATGCTTCATTCTCCGGGCTCGGGAGTGGGGGGCAACTAATATGGTGACATCCACTAACATGGAGTCTACGGGCTGATGTGGTGACATCCGCTGACCTTGAGCCTGCAGACAGCCACGACAATAAGAGACCTGCCATCTGGGCAAGGCTACATGATAAAGAACTGAGGCAAACTACCCGGTCGAGGTCAGCTCCCAACTGAGATAGGGCTCATTAGGTGGCCCCCTATATGAGGTCAGCTCCCGATCGAGGTCGAGTCCATCCCTCTAAGGTGAGCCCCTACTGAGGACAGCTCCCGGTCAGGGTCGAGCTCATGATCCCAGAACGGACCACCCTGCCGAGGTCAGCTCCCAATCGAGGCAGCCCTCTTCGGGCAAGCCCCCAGTCTGAGGTCAACTCCCGGTCGAGGTCGAGTCCACCCCTCCAAAGCAAACCCTCCTACCAGTAGGAGCATGGATTCCCATCGAAGGCATAAGAGGTTGGAATTCAAAATGAAGACAAGGGAGTACCTAATCACACAAAGCCTCCGAGAGGTGGTGCATGCCCTGCCATGGGTGCTGGCCCCCTGGGCGTGCCATGCACACGATCTGCATGATCCGAACGATACAAGGCTCCCAGCCTTACGGTGTGCCGACACATCGATGACCACATGACTAGGAAACTATGACTTCCATAACAGGGCACCTGGACCCTATGCCCTAGACCCTAGGCGCTGCGGTACCCAGGCGACCTCTTTCGAAATGGCAACATCCCGTTATGGCTCAAGGCTCAGGCACAGAATAGGCCCGACAGAGAGGCGACAGCAAGAAATGAAAAGCCTCCTTCGAAGGAGAGAGCCTGGAAGCCAACAAGCCACTCACCTATATAAGACCTGCATGAAAAGGTAAGTGAAAGCAAGCAAGAAAGAAATAATAGAGACTCTTTCATTTGAGCATTATCTTTTCTCTTATCACCCTCTCAATGCGGAGAGTCCCCCAAGCTCTCTGCTATGGAGATTTTTGTTCCCCTTGATCATTCCATTGACTTGATCATCAGAGTATCTTCGTCGGAATCCCCGGCCCAAGGCTTTCCTCTACCTTGCAGGACCCCCAAAGAGAGCGAGTGAGCCAATCTCAAGGCGGGGAGCCAAGCACCTAGCTGGAACTCGATGCATCAGAGCTACGGGCCATGATGATTCAGGCAGCAACAATGACTTCCTGGGTTTGTTCCTTAAGGGTTTGATCTTCTTTGGGTGATCCTTTAATGAACAGTTGTTCTAACTTAGTTCCATGTAACCCCTCTTCTTTCTCTCTCAGATTACTAGATCCCTTCTTCTGATTATTTTTGTTTGGTGTCGAATTTATAATTATCTTCTTACCTTGGTTGGTGAATGAACAAGAATTAGATCTGCCATATAGGGTAACATTATGATCATATAACCAAGGTCTACCCAAAATAATACTGCTTATCCCTATGGGAAGCACATCACACCAAACTTCTTCATGGTAGGATTGGATCTGAATTGGAACTAAACATCTTAATTCAATGGGGATGGAAGTCGAGTCTATCCAAGACACTTTATGAAGATTGGGATGGGGAACAATAGTCAAGCCTAGATTCTTAATGGCTTTGATAGAAATGGCATTAACACAGCTCCCATTGTCAATAATGATTTTGTAGACCTTTTCATTTATCTTGATAAATGTTTGGAGTATGTTGATCTTTTTCCAATCATCAATCTCTTTTGTTTGATCCGAAACACATCTTATAACTCCCAATATTTCATTTTGATCAATTTCTTCTTCATCTCCTTCGTATTCATTCACTAGATTGGGTTTAGCTTTTTATACCTCTTCCTCAAAGTCTTTAGCAGATCCAGGATCTTTTCTAGCTGGTTCTCCTATGTGTAAAGATCGGGCAGGGCATTGGCTGGCATAGTGTCCCATTTTTAGACAATTAAAGCATTAAATATTTGGGTTACTATTCTTCTAGACTTCAGGAGCCTTACCCTTGTCACCTGTTTGTTTCAATGGGGCATTAGGAGTGGGTCAGTTTGGACGCACCTGATTAAACCCTGGTTTATGGCTAGGGACACTAACCCTATTTGGCTCAGGTCATCGAATTATAGGTCCCCTTTGGAATCTTTCACAATCCCTAGCTATATTATAAGCTTGCTCAAGATCATTGACTTCTCTCAAATACAACTCTCTTTGAATATCCTCATGCAGGACAGTTCTAAATCTGGATAAGGTCAAGGCCTTAGGCTCATTGATGTTACACCTCATAACATATTCATCAAACTTAGCGATGTATTTAGATACTGTCTTGTTGCCCTGATTTAACCTTTGCCACTAATCTAAAAGTCTTTGCTGATAAGATTGAGGGAGATATTTTTCCCTAAGCCTAAATTTCATAGCTCTCCAGGTAGTTACGGGTATATCTCCTCTTAGTTGAATCATACGTTCAACATTTGCCCAGTATAATCTAGCTTGGCAGACTAACCTTAGCTTGGCAAACTTATATTTTCTTTCTTCAGACATCTCGTACCATTCAAAATATTGATCCATTTCTCCTTCCCTGTTAATGTATACTTTTGAGTCTAAACTTCCATCAAAATCTGGTGCCTCTAGATGCATGTTCCTTATAGCTCTCTCATCTTGATCTACCAAGATTTCATATAGGGTTGTACTCATAGGTGAGATCATGATGATGGACTCTTGGATCATGGGGAATTGGCATAGGTGGTTCAGACTCAGCATAGGTCCTATGGGCTTCTTCTATGAAGTCATGGTGATATCGTATGGAATTGTATTCATAGGGAAGATCATGATGATGGACTCTTGTGCCATGAGGAATTGGTCTAGGTGGTTCAGGCTCAGCATAGGTCCTATGGGCTTCTTCTATGAAGTCATGGTGTAGTCGTCTTGGAGTGTATTCAGGGATGAGCTCAAGATGAGGGGCTCTTCGTCCAAAAGGAGTTGGCCTAGATAATTCAGGTTCAGCGGGTGTCAACCTGACTCACCCTCTTATTTGGTTAAACTGATTGTTCATTTGCCTAAATTGTTCAGTCAAGGTATTATTCATTTGCTCCATTTGTCCAGTCATGGTATTGTTCATTTGTTTCATTTGCTCAGTCATGGTTTGGCTCATTTGCCTCATTTTCTCAGTCATGGATCCTATCAAGGTTTCAAGAGTGGATTCCATGGTGACACCTTGTGAAGGTCGATAATGTACTCTTGACCTAGTAGATATGCAGTACAAACCTAGCTTCTAGGGCTCCTAGACCTAGAAGTTTAATGTAACAAGACTTGACTAGGTACTAATTAAGACTACAGCTATCCTTTCAACTGGCCAGGTAAGAGGTGAGGTTGCGGGAGGCCCCCTCGCTTTCATGAGGTCCTAATTAAAAACCGCAAGTCCACTTAAGGCATTTGCCATTGGACCTCTAGCCTTAGACACCAATATCAAAGAGTAAATACATAATTAATCAACACTTGGCCTCATCATGCACATGAATTTGACCCGTTGATGTCCCTAGTTTAGGTTCCTACTTGGTTTTAGATTAGGCTTAGGTCAATGCATGATGTAGGTGGTTGTTTTGGGCCAAAAAAAGGTAATGACCTCCTTTCCTTATGTTATATTGAATGCCCTTAAGTTGATTTTGAGATGAATGCACAACTCCCAACTAGCTAAGAATATCTAAACTAGCTCAAACTTGTAATTCAAAATTCAAATTTTATAATTTTAAATTTTAAATTTTAAATTAGAAATTTCAGATCTTAAAGTCTAGATTTCAAAACTCAAATTTTAAATTTTAAATTTCAAATTATAGTTAGAAAATTCATTCTTGGAGGTAAGAGTTGTTGCAAAAAAAATTTCAGTAATTAACAAACTTCCAACTAAATAGTTTTAAAAACTCAAATTTTAAATTTTAAAATTTTAAAAATTTAAAATTGAAATTGAAACTATTAGATATCAAAGTAAGATTTCATATTTCAATTTTTAAATTTTAATTCTCAAATTTTGATTAGGAAATTCATTTTTGAAAGCTTATTGTAAAAATTGTTACAAGAAAATTAACCAACCAAAAACACTCAAAATTTTATAATTTGATTTTTTTATAAGTGGAGATCTTAGATTCAAATCTAAAATTTAGAGAAAGTTTTTTTTGAATTTTTTTCTAAATTTGAAGATGCAACTTGATGCAGGGAAAACTAGAATTGAAACAAGCTATAAACTAGCTAAGGAAGCAACTTAAAATGACAAAAATTAAACTTCAAAATTAATTTTTTTTTTTTAATTTGGATCTCAGATCTTAGAGTCCTAAGATGTAGCAAAATAATTTTTTTCAAGTTTTTAAGCTTTGAAAAAAAAAACTAAAATTCGTGGAACTATATTAGAGCAGAATTTCAGTAACTTGACCTAGTAGAACCTAAAGCTCTGATACCAAAAATTGATGCGGGACAAAATACAAGAGATGGATGGACGATGATGAACTCTAAAAGATCAGTTGATCAAGATGAGTAATGGAACACAAACATGGGTCGAAATCACTCATAAGAGAGGCAAACAATATTATAGCAAGAAACTAGTTGACCCAAAAATCAAACACCCGCATGTAGATCAAATTCAAATTAGCAAGAATGGATCGAATGGCTAAGAAACCATTTATACTAGGTCAAATACTTTCATTATCTCAGATCCAAAGGGTTTAGAAGAGGTTTCCTAACAACAATGAAGGCTAAAATTATTTGGTGGAAGGATTCACTCAACAATCATAGGAATAAGGATTGAATTATAAGACTAGCACTCCCTATACTTAAGAACTTACCTTGCAATTGATCCATGGCTTGGAAACCTTCATCATCAACCCAGAATCCAAGAGAGAACCTACAAAGAACTTGATTAGAGGTGTGGACATGAAGCATGGAAGGAAATGAAACAAAAGGGAAGCAAAGAAATGGAAGATGGAGCTTGGCAGCTAGCAAAGGGCGTCACACTCTTCTTCAAGCTTAGAGAAACACAACAAGGGCATCCTACCCTTAGATCAACACAAGCAAAGGGTATCCCACCCTCTTCACAACTTCAACAAAGGGCACCCTATCCTCTTCACACTTAAAGAACTAGACAAGAAGAAAACTAGAAATAAACTTCATTTCATTCAAATTCTCTCATTGCATCCATACAAAGCGGAGGCTTGGTCCTATTTATAGGCCAAGGGAGAGGGGCTACATGGAGTTTGGCCAAGAGAGGGAGCTAACTCTAACTAAAAGTAGTTCTAACAACCCTTAGTTGCAATTACTAACAAGATTAGGTTACAACTACTTCCATGTGGCATTAGGAGAAGCTTCCAAGTGGCATTGGTTGCAACTACTAACAAGAATAGGTTAAATCTACTCTCCATGTGGTGTCCAAAGAAGCTTTCAAGTGTCATCCAAAGATGCTTCCAAGTGTCATCCAAGCAAAGCTTCCAAATGGCTTCAAGAGGTATTTCCATGTGGCGCCAAGGGGAACTTCCAAATGGCATCCAGATGCTTCCAAGTGTCCTTCAAAGTTGCTTCCAATTGTCAAGCAAGGCTTTCACTTGGTTTTCAAGAAGGAGCTTGAATTAATTCCATAAGGTGAGTATTGAGTCGGCTTATGAGAAGTGGGTTGAGTCGGCTCAATTTGACTCTGCTCTAAGAGGATGGCTAGCTTCATGAGGCCTCCTTGCTTCTTCCATTGATTCATTGGCTCAATTTAGAAGGCCTTCTGACTTGATCTCCTAACCTGCAATTGAGTTAGCTTGAAATGTATTTGCCCTTGCCTGATGTCCCCATCACTCAAGTAGCTGATGGGAAGTAGGTGTAGACTTGAGTTCTTCCTTAAATGCTCTTGAACTTTTCTCCCTTTTTCTCTTAAAGCTCTCTTCTCAAAAAGTTCTTTAAAATATGTTTAAATCCTTCATTTATAGTCTCTAGAACTGATCCCAGGTAGAAATGACTGTTGAAGTGCCTTGGGAATCAAAATATGGCCGTTGGAGCACTTTTCATATTCAAAAAATCGATTATGGAACTAGCTGTTATGCACCTGAAACTGGGATTTGAGTCAGCTCGGTTGGATTGAGTCGGGTCGGATTCTCAGTCATGGTGAAGGTATACTCTAGTCGACTCGACTCTTCTCAATCGAGTCAGCTCGCCTGATTAGTTTTTCAAAACTGAGATTTTGCATACTCTAGAAGAGTCGGGTCGATTGCACACGAGTCGGCTCAGTTGTTTGACTTCGGAAAATTTAACATTTGATACACTGGATGAGTTAGCTCTAGTTCTTTTGAGTCGGCTCGGATGTCTGTGTACCAGAAACCTTTTGTGCCATGCCATAATAATGAGTTGGCTCTCTTCCTTGAGTTGGCTCAAGTGACTTAAGTCTAAAAGTATCCAAACTTCTTCAAAAAGCTTCCAAACACTATCAAACTTCTTTCAGTCCTAATCTAAGTAACTTAAACATAAAATTTACATAGAATTTCCCCTTTTACAAAAATGTACACTTAAGTTATTTAGGGTTTTCCAATATTTGAACATTTTTTCATGGTTATATTGATATACTATAAAGATTACTGAAATGTAGGTAGAATGATTATTCTTTTGAAACATCCTACAAAAACTTCTCAAACATTCAAATGTGTTAGCAACAAATACATGCTCCAATATTTTGTTATCATCAAAATCATTCCAGGGGTCAATAATGTGGGTGTTGATGGCTTGAGGGTTCGATCGAGTGCTACTTGATCACTTGGAGCTATGTGTGTACTAATTGTTTATGGGCTCTAACCAAGCTTGCTCAGTCACTTGGAGCCATGTAGACACTAATCATCTGAGGGCTATGATCGACTGCTACTCGATCACTTGGACATGTGGGCACTGATTGCATGAGGGCTTTAATCAAGCACTACTCAGTCATTTGGAGCCATATGGGAGCTGATCACCTGATGGATCTGACTGAGTGATACTCGATCACTTGGAGCCATGTGGGTGCTAATTGCTTGAGGACTTTAATTGAGCGCAACTCAATCACTTGGAGCCATGTGGGTACTGATCATTTAAGGGCTTTGATCGAGCACTACTTTGTCACTTGGAGCTATATGGGCACTGATCGCCTAAGAGCTCTGATCGAGTGCTACTCGATCACTTGGAGCCATGTGGGTGCTAATCATCTGAGGGCTCTAATCAAGTACTATTTGGTCACTTGGAGCCATGTCAGCACTGATCACTTGAGGGCTCTTGGAGTCATGTGAGTGCTAATTATCTGAGGGCTCTAATCGAGTGCTACTTGATCACTTGGAGTCATGTGAGCACTAATCTCTTGAGGGCTCTAATCGAGTGCTACTCAATAACTTGGAGCCATGTCGACACTAATCGCTTGAAGGCTCTAACCGAGAGCTATCGATCACTTGGAGCCATGCGGGTATTGATCACTTGAGAGCTTTGACTGAGCACTACTCAGCTACTTGGAGCCATGTTGGTGCTGATCACCTTAGCGATGCCTTAATTTCTTCATTCTCTGGGAGTTCATCTTTATTGGGAAGTGCCACTTGTCACAATAGTTGATTTTCGAGGAGCCTGACCAGTCATGCTCCAAATAGGAAGGGTCTTTCATATATCATTCATGAGGAGACGATGAGAAAATTGCCACTACCCCACCCCTTCTTGGTTATGCTCAGTTTCCAAGAAGTCGATGTTTGCCGGGTCATGATTAGGCATGTGGATAGTGGTCTTCCAATCAAACCTACTATAAAAGAATGGCCAAGGAGCTTCAAGCCTCCACTATCTTTTCCTTACCAACATGTTGCCTAAGACCTCCCAAGAGCCATTATAATGCAATAGTGCTAGAGCTACTAGATTGTTCTTTTCAGAGGGATTTTCTTTGAGAGGAGGGTATCATGGGCATCTGATACCATTGCTGGACCACCACCATTACAGTCGATAGATAGACTAATGGCCTGCTGTCAGTCTGCATCACGATAGCTATAGCTGACTACTAGACTTAATACAAGCCAGGGAGCTCAAGCTCCACACTGCTTCATCCAAGCCTTCCTCATGGGGCTACTTTGTTTCATTGGAGAGGTAGATTAGGAGCTCACCCTAGAGGTTGTGGATGGCGAGAGAAGCACGAGAGCAAATTGGAGGCAACTTACCAACTCCCCAGCTAACTGATAAGTACATAAATACTAGCCATAAAAGCATTAATTTATAAATTAAATTATCTTTATTTAATTAAAATTGATAATTTTATGTAGTAAATAACCCCAACAATGCAAAGAGTCTAATTTTTGGGATCCAATGGTGCAAATGGTATTCAAATCAAACTTGAAATGAGCTTAGAAGTGAATTTTAAATTAATTATTAAGTAACACAAACTTTGGAGCAGCCAGTCCACCATGGATGCCATTTGGTCTACAAAATAGAAGATGGTCCACGATCCTCCATGGCTGTCAGTCCATGGCACAGAACCATAGATAATCGAAAGAATTAGGCCAACATTTCGCCAAAGAAGCCTTCCCGCACCGTCCCGCCGCCACCAACACCTCCCTCACGATCGGAGAAACCTCCCATGGCTGGAAAAGAACCGAAGAAACCTCCCAAGTAGCTGGTCTTCATCCTCCCATGGTTCTTCTTCTTCCCTGAAGTTCTTCACCAATTCACCACCATCCATGGCCGGAAGGAATGTCGGAGAGGCCTTTCATGGCCAAAAAAATCCAAGGAACCACCGTCCGAGCTACCTTCCAAACTGTCATGCCCCATTTTTGCCAGAGCTCCTCCTCTCACCGCCATCCTAGCCAATGCTCCTTGTCATCCATCACCAGTCTTTGCCATGGCTATTACTTCTTAGATCCTCAAATTTTCCTTTGCCCCTGTTGTTGGCCCAAGACTTGGCCTTCTCCAAGAATCCAGATTTTCTTGAGATGCTGTCACCCCATTCTCCATCAACCAGTGCATCATCCTCTCATCCTCTTGGTGTTAGTCTAGAAGCCCATTGTTGGGAGATTGGACTGTCCGAATGAGAAAGGTAGAAGCTCGATCATGGAGGATGGATAAGCGGAGTTTAATTTTTGAAATAGGAAATGGAATGTGGTTACGATGGTTAGGTGGGTACGGGGATAAGGATAAGGAACCAGAAGTTGTTAAGGTAGATAGCAATGGAAACCAATGCGGTTCCCACATGGGCCCGACACGTTCCTCTTCGCCTATAAAAAAATATCATCTCTTCACTCTCGAGGAATTCTGCATTCCACATCCAGCCCACATTTCTTGAACAATTCCTGGATCTGCTCCTTCCCACTTTCTTCCACCCTTCCAACATACGAGAAGGAAAGTGAGCTAAGGGAGAGAGAGCCTCTGTCAGGTTCTATTTTTTTATTTAACTCCAAGCCCTATTAATGGCTTAGGAGTTAAATATTTTATAATTAGATTTGGTTAGCAATAAAATTTTATTTTTCTTGTTTTAATTATTTTCTTGCAATTTTAATTTTCAGCATTATGATAGTTTAAATTCTTGCAATTTAAATTATGTAATTTAAATTTTTGAAATTAGGTTAGTTTAATTTCTGCACATCTTTAATTTCTATAATTTAATTTTCAACAAGTAGAGTAGAATTTATTTTATATTTTTGAATATTTTTTAAAGTTTTAATTTAGATTATGTTTGGCTAAGCAAATCCTCTAGGGTTAATAATGAAACTAGACCATGATTAGAAGCTTTTTCTTAGGATCTCTTCTTGAGCGTTTAATTTTTAAGAGTCATCCTTTCTTTTCAAATTCTTGTCAAGGGACTTGATGAACTATTATTGGGTTTCAATCCCTTCATAGTTCATATATAATTTAGTATAAGAATGGTAACAGATAGAAGACTCACAAGTTTTTTTTAAAAAAAAAACTCTTTTCTCTTGTTCCTTGTAGAAACCTTGAAGGATTATTATTGGATTAAAAATCTCTTCATAATCCATACTTGGTTAATACAAAGAAAGAAGTTAAAAGGATGATATGAGAGAAATCTTAGGAAGGCTTTCTGAGTCATTGGTCTAGTAGATTCAAAAGCTCTAGATCTTTAGATCATTTATTTCTTCAATTTAATTAATTTTTGCTTCAAGTAGAGAGTAAAGAAAAAAAATCTCTCCCTTTGTGTTAAAGCTCGCTTGAGCAAGGGTTTGAACATAGTTCAAACACCCAATTTCTTATGGGATCGACCTGTACTCGCCGGATGTACTACCCTGCACACCATGCGTTTGCAGTCTAAATTTAAAATTACAATAAATTTTTGGCACTGTTGCCAGGAAAATTTGTATGTTTAAAATTATATTTAAAAATTCTTGCTCTTCGTGCTTTTAGTTTAGCTTTAATATGATCTTTCTAACATCTTTTTTTTTAAGTTGGTGAGTGTTGGAAGCAGGTACATAGTTTAAACTATCCCTTCTTCTTTCAGCATATTATTTTGATCTTAGCTTAGCATTAATATTTAATTTAAACTTGTTTGTTATTTTTGATTATGTATAAGCATTTTTAAATTACTTTAAGAGCATAAACCTAAACAATATAAAGTGGAAAGTTCATTACCCTTCCTTAGCCCATAAACAAGTTTTCTTCATTTGCATTAACCTAAGCCTCTAAATAAAATCAATTAGATGCTGACCTTAGAGACATCCAAGATCATTAGGACAAGGATACGTAAGAGTTGTACCAAGATAGTTTCGATCATTGAATTGGTATCTAGGAAAGTAGTTCAGAAATCTTAGTCCTGAAGAAAGGCAGTTCTTTAATTGGTTCCATTTGCTGACCTGGCCAATCTAATTGGTGTCTAAGAAAAGAAACGAGGGGATCCCGCTAATCTTACACTTACCTGGCTAATTTGATGAATTGGTTCGAACTTGGAGTGCTCGAAGGTTGACTTAGAATAATTAGGAGTTGTCTAGTTCTAGGCTAACCCTAGGATAGAATTAATTTTATGTGAAACTTGTTTGAAAAAAAAATCTTACTTTAGGTATTCTTTTTTTTCTTCTAATCTTGATTGCCTTGATATAAGGTTGCCCTGACATAACTGGAAGTTTGTTGCATAGTTGCCTTAGGATATAAAAAGGTTGACCTTTGAAGAAAAGCTTCTAAAAAAAACTAAAAATATATATACAAAATCCAAAAAAATTGAAGACATAGTTAATATAGTAAATTCTCCACCTCTTATGTAGAGAAGGATATCAGGTCGACTAGTTAGAACTGATTTAATTTCTATTTTAGATCCTACGATCTCTATAATGGATGTAACAAATCAACCCCAAACCCTTAAGGATTTATGTTGTCTAGTTAGTTCCATCCAACCTTCTTACATAAGGTTGTCTCAACCCACTACAAATAATTTTGAAATCAAACCTTAGATTATTAATATGCTTCCAAAATTCATGGGAATAGAGGATGAATATTTATTTATTAGAAAATTTAAAGAGGTTTGTGCAACCATAAGGCTACGATAATTGTTAGAGGACGAAATCAAGCTGAGACTGATCAATTTTGCCCTTAAGGATAATGCCAAAATATGGCTTTATAGTCTTCCAATTCAATCTATCATGACCTGGGAGGGCTTTGTAAGAGTGTTCTAAAAAATATTTTTCTCATCATAAAATAGCTAAAATTAGAAATGAAATAAATCAATTCTATCAACTAGCTGGCGAGTCATTCTAGAAATGCTTTAATCACTTCAAGAACCTCTTGACCCAATGCCCACACCATGGAATAAAAACTTGGAGGCTATCCCAAATAATTTATAAAGTTTTAGATTTAAATTCACAAACCATGCTAGAGTCCATGTGCTAGGATTAATTTATGTATAAAGAACTTAATAAAGCCTGGCAATTTCTAGAAGATCTAGCTAAAAAAAACTTACAATGGGAAACAACTAAGGAACCAAAAAGATCTACACCTTCGAGAAATAGAATATACCAAATTCGGACTTTCCTAGCTGTAGATGCCAAAATTATAACCTTGATGCATAGGTTAGAGGCCTTAGAACTTCATAGACCATCTAGTGTGAACCAAGTACCATGTACAACAAGTGCAATGCACCAGACCATGTCCTTGAGGAATGTCCCCTCCTGATGAACCCAATAGAGAATAGATGTGCACAGGTGAATGCCACATACCAGAGACCAATGAACAATCCCTATGCACCCACATATAACCCAGGATGGAGGAATCATCCAAATTTTTCATGGACACAGAATTACCAGAGACCAATGAACAATCCCTATACACCCACATATAATCCAGGATGGAGGAATCATCCAAATTTCTCATAGTCACAGAATCCAAATGTAGGTGGTCCTAGCCTCAATCAACAAAACCTAAGGCCTAATATTATGATGAACAACCCATCACATCTAGGCTTCAATAACAATGATAAGAAACTTAGTTCTTTGGACAAAAGGCCTGGAAGCCCTAGCCAAATCCAATGCTGACACCAATGCCATGTTAAGTAATTTTATGCAAACCACAGGCCAACTCCTAAATTCAAACTCCCAGGCCATAGTCCACTTGGAAATGCAGGTGGGTCAGCTAGCATCTACCATTAACGAAAGAGAACGAGGTAGGCTACTTAGCCAACCTGAGCCCAACCCAAGAAACCAAAATAATCGACCATCCCAAGGAAACCAAGTTAATCAAGTGAATGCTATTCACTCTTTAAGATCAGAAAAATAAGTGGATAATAAGGTAGATACATCTGACATTAGAGAGGACTTAACTGCTAAGCTAGCTGAGCCACCCAATGAACAACCTACCTTACAAACTCAAGTTTCTGAAACTAATAGTACACCAAACTAGGTGCCCACAATTTCTAGAGCTCCTTTTCTAAATTGATTAAGGTCTAATAAACAATCACAATATTTAGATAAAATGTTATAGGTGTTTAAGCAAGTTCAACTAAATATTTCTCTACTAGACATGATCCAACAAGTTCTGACTTATGCCAAATTCTTAAAAGATCTTTGTACCAAGAAAAGGACCACGAATATACCAAAGAGAGCTTTCTTAGTAGCAAATGTGAGCTCATGCTTGTTAAGTCACATACCCATAAAATACAAGGATCCAGGGTCTCCAACAATTTTATATGTCATAGGAGAAACCCATATTGAGAAGGCCTTACTTGATTTAGGGGCTAGTGTAAATATTCTACCCTATTCAGTTTATGAACAATTAGGATTGGAAAAACTTCAGCCAATAGGGATCACATTATAATTAGTAGACCGATCCTTTAGGATCTCTAAAGGAATGGTAGAGGATATCCTAATTAAGGTTGGCAATTTTATCTTTCTTGTAGATTTCATCATTTTGGAGACTAAACCAGTATTAAATCCTAAGGGTCATATTTAAGTTATTTTAGGAAGACCGTTCCCAGCTACTACTAATGCTGAATCAATTGTTGGAATGGACTTATGAAGCTATCCTTTGGAAACATGACTATTGAGCTAAATATATTTAATTTGGAATAGGAATCCACCAAGCATGCTAATGTAAATGTAATCCAAGATGAAATTTATAAACCCATAGACATTAACGATGAGGAAATCGATCTTGAGTGTAGTATCTGGCCAACCCATGAACATGAGAACATAGATAAAATACTTGAAGATAATAAAAATTGCCAAAGATGGAAGCCTCCTACTGAAACACTCATGAAAATGGCTAAACCATCAACCAAGCCATCAATAAAGGAGGCACCAAAATAAGAATTAAAATCCCTCTCCAAGCACCTTAAGTATACATATTTAGGTCCAAAGGAAACCTTGCCTGTAATTATTATCTCAGACCTAAATCCTAAACAAGAGGAGGAGCTATTAACTATTCTGAGAAAAAATCAAGAAGCAATAAGCTGGACCATGGCAGACATTAAGGGAATAAGCCCTTTCATAGTTAAACATAGGATACGCCTAGAGGAAGAGGCTAAACCAATTAGAGATACCCAAAGAAGATTAAACACAACCATTAAGGATGTAGTCAAGAAAGAGATTTTGAAGTTACTAGATAATGGAATTATCTGTCCCATTTCTGATAGTTCGTGGGTAAGCCCTGTACAAGTGGTATCCAAAAAATCTGGAATAACAATGGTTCAGAATGAAGCAAATGAACTTACCCCAACTAGGATCCAAATAGGGTGGAGGGTTCGTATGGATTATAGAAAATTGAATGAAGCAACAAAGAAAGATACTTTCCTTTGTCATTTATTGACCAGATGTTAAAGAAATTAGCTGGACAGGAGTTTTATTATTTTCTTGATGGATACTTTGGCTATAACTAGATCCCCATATGTTGCCCAGTTGGCAAACCCAAGAGGGGGGTGAATTGGGTGTTTTGAAGATTTTAAGCAACTACGTGCAGTTTAAATATTAAGTTGTGTATATGTTAGTGGTGTGCAATGCAATGTAGAAGCAATAAAGTAAAAGGATCGAGTAGAGAGACAAGCACACTCAAACACCATACATTTTATAGTGGTTCGGAGCAACCCTCGGCTCCTATGTCCACTATCCAAGGTGCACACTTGGGGTTTTCACTATATTCTCTCAAGAATATAGCCGGATTGTTTTCACGGGCTCACAATCTACAACCCACTCAACGTTTATTTTTCCGGGCTTACAAACAACCCAAATTGGTTTTCAAGGCTCACCAAAAACTTTAAACAAAATCACAAGCTGCAGCCCCCTGCTGCACTTGCTACAACACTCAAAATAGAGCAATAAAAGTGCAACAAAAAATAAACTCTAAGAAGTTGAGTTGTTGCAGTTATAGCTCTTGAATGAGGCCCTCTTCAATGCTTCTTCAATGCTCCGCAAGCCTCTCTTAATACTTCAAAGGTTGACTCAAGATGGTAGTTGAATATTGGTGAAGAACTTAAGTCTTTACTTGAATGCTCTTGAAATATTTAATACTGTTGACCCCTGGAATGATTTTGATGATTACAAAATATTGGAGCATGTATTTATTAATAACCTTTTCTATTATTCAAGATATTTTTGTAGGAAGCATTTATCAATGTGTTATTTTATTTCCTACTTAGTTGAAGTTTATTCCAGTGTAATTATGTTATTTGATGAAGAGTTGTATGAACAAATTATATTGAAAATCTTAAAGTTGTAAAGCCCTAATTCTTATTCTTGTAATCCTATAAAAAAGGGCTAAAAAATAGTAAAAATGAGTTTGAATATGTTAGATATCTTTTATAAAATATTTTGAAGTATTCGGAAGACTTGTATTGGTTGGAGATACATTTGGTTGAAATTTTGAAGAAGTTCTGCTCGAGCCGACTCATGGACCAAGAGCCGACTCCAATTCTAGCACGGCATGGAGAGTTTCAGAGTTTCAGAAATCTGAGCCGACTCAAAGATATTGAGTTAACTCGTCTAGAAGTTCCAAATCACATGATTCAGAAACAAAGAGATCCGAGCTAACTCGACCCAGAAGAGCTGACTCATCTAGAGTATGTTTTTCTCCTATCTGAGACTTCGAGCCGGCTCGCCCATCTCGAACCGACTCGAGTGTCGAGTTCAAACCTGTAATGGCTAGTTGTAGAATTGATTTTTTAAATTTCAAGAAGGCTCCAACAGCTCTATTTCGATTTCTTGGGCCCTACAATAACTAGAACTGTTGGAAAACTATAAAAGGAGGTATTTATGATGGATTCACGAGATTCTTTGAGAAAATTATTAACTATTCAAGAGAGTTTCAAGTCTTTCACCAACCACCCTCAAGTGAGCATTCAAGAGATGATTCAAAGCTTCACCAACTCATCTTCAATCATTGAATCCAACTTTTGAGGAAGTCAAGAAGCAGCTTTAAGAGCATTCAAGAGCATCTAAAGCAAGGCTTCAATTTGAGCTTCATCAGCAACTACTAAATAGCTTTGGTTTGTTGTAAAGTTGCTAGTTTCGTTCTTGAATATCTTGTATCTTTTCCAAGAGCAGCAAGGGGTTGTGTCTTGTGAGTGTTAAAAGATTATTAGGTGAGCCTATTAAAACCTAAGTTGGGTTTCTTTGATTAGCCCAATGTTAAAACCAAAGGGTATTGGGTTTCTTTGGTGATCCCGATGTTAAAACCAAAGGGTGTTGGGTTTCTTTAGCGAGCCCGGTGTTAAAACCAAAGGATGTTGGGTTTGGATTGTGATCCCGATAAAACAATCTAACTGTATTCTAGGAAGAATATAGTGGAAATCCCAAGTGGTGCTTAAGTAGTGGATGTAGGAGCAAGGTTGCTCCGAACCACTCTAAATTTCTTGTGTTTGTGATTATGTTTGCTTGACTTGTTTGTGATTGTTGATTTACTTGCCTTCGTTGCATAATCTATCACAACACCACAACACTAAAAGATTTTCAAAGTGTACATACTTGCAAGTTTTTTTTTATCCCAATTCACCCCCTTCTTGGGAAGCCACCTATGCAACAAATGGTATCAGAGCAGAGTCTCTGAAATTCCTTAGAGTAATGATTGATGGCACATCCCATGAATACCTCTTTGGCCGAAGGCCAATCCACAAACCGACCTCCACTTTTCACCGGAACTAATTACACATATTGGAAGGCTAGAATGAAGATATACAGTCAATCCGTAGACTTCCAATTATGGAACATAATTCTAAGAGGACCTCAAACACCCACTACTAGAGTTAATGATGTTGAAATTCCCAAACATGAAGAGAAATGGGATGAGAATGATATGAAAATGGCCAAGTTAAATGCCAAAGCCATGAATTTACTCTATTGTGTTTTGGACCCAAACGAATTTAATAGAATTTTCACGTGTAATTTTGCTAAAGAAATTTGGGATAAGCTCGAAATCACACACGAGGGCACATCACCAGTAAAGACTTCTAAAATTAACCTTCTTGAGCATAATTATGAGTTATTCAAAATGGAGCCAAATGAAACTATATCTGCTATGTTCTCATGCTTTACTGACATTATAAATGGTCTTAAAAGTCTTGGTAAGACCTATACTAATGCTGATTTAGTGCAGAAAGTTTTGAGATCTTTGCCAAAAAAATGGGAAGTAAAGGTTATAATTATTCAGAGGCAAAGGATTTGAACACACTACCATAGATGAGTTGCTGGGGTCATTGATCACACATGAGTTAACCATGCAGCAAAGAACAGAAGAAGATTCAAAAAAGAAAAAGGCCATTGCATTTAAAGCAACTGAAGAAGATGAAGATGAAGATACCTCTGATGATGACGATATGAAGGATGATGAAATTTCCTTAATAATGAAAAAGTTCAAGAGATTTATGGCAGAAGAAGAACCAAAAGATGGAGAAAGTAATTCAGAAGAGGAGACTATGGAAAAGAAAGAGAAAAAGATAAGGACAAGGACAAGGACAAAGATCAAATTCCAATATATTATGAATGCAAGAAACCAGGACATATACATCCTGATTGTCTAGAAGCCAAGAAAAAATTATTCAAAAGGAAGAAAAAGAAAGCCATGCTTGTGGCATGAAGTGACAGTGATGAGTCTACATCAAATGAAGAAGAAGAAGATACAACGAAGATAGCTCATATTTGTCTTATGGGTTTGGAGGATGAGGTAACAACCTCTGAACCAAATTTAAATTTTACTTATGATGAGCTTCATAATGCCTTTTATAAATTATTGTCAGAATATAAAAAGTCTGGTTTGAAAATGAAGAGTTTAAAAAATAACTATAATACATTTGAAAAAGATAAAAATGAAGTTTGTGAAAGAAACAAAATTTTGAAAGAAAATTAAGTATGACTTGTGAAAGACTTAAAACCATCCAACTTGAAAAGGAAGAACTTTTTAAAAAGAATAAAATTTTACAAAAAGAAAATACTGATTTGCAAAAGGAAGTTCAAAAGCTGAAACCCTTAGTTGAAAAATTAACTTTAAGCTTTAATAAACTTAAATTGATTTTGAAAAATCAAAGAGATTTTAGTAATAAGTTTGGAAATAGTTATAAAGATACAAATACAAATAATATTTCTACATCCACTTCTTATGCTCCAAAGTTCATTGCATCAAAACAATATAGACCTAAGTTTACATCACATGCTCCTTATCCAAAGTCAAGAATTATTTGCTATGCATGTAATAACATAGGTCAGAAAGCATTTAAGTTTCATTTGAAATATAATGGCAAAAAGAAAATTAAGAAAATTTGGATTCCAAAAGGAACCAATTCTACTAACTTGCAAGGATGCAAGAGAGCTTGGATATCTAAATCCACTACTTGATTATTTTGCAGGGATGTCTTGCAGCCTTAAACGCAAATAAAAGATGCTATCTTGATAACAGCTGTTCAAGACACATGACGAATGATATAAATCAATTCTTTACCCTTGAAGAAGAAGATGGTGGCATGGTAACATTTGGTGACAACCATAAAAGAAGAATAATTGGTATTGATAAAATTAAAATTACTCCTTCCACCTTTATTGAGAATGTACTGCTAGTAAAAAAATTAAAACATAATTTATTAAGTATCAGTCAATTATGTGATATTGGCTTTAATGTTTTCTTCAAGGCTTCAATGTGTATAGTAGTTGATCCTCTCGACTCTTAATACAAAGTTCATTGGACATAGACTTGGCAATATATATGTAGTAGATCTTAATGATCTAGCTATGTCAAGTAACACAAGTCTTATAGCAGTGAATGATAAGAGCAAGGAATCAAGTATACTATGGCATAAATGACTTGGACATGCTAACATGCATACTATTGCAAAACTTTTCTCAAAAGATTTAGTCAAAGATTTGCCAAAGTGTAAAGTAGATTTTGATTATGTTTGTGATGCATGCCAATTAGGAAAATAAATTAGGAAAAGTTTTAAATCCAAAAACTTTGTTTCTACCACTAGACCTTTAGAGCTACTTCACATGGATCTATTCGGACCAACTAAGACAATAAGCCTAGGTGGTATGAAGTACAGTTTTGTGATCATAAATGATTTTTCAAGATACACTTGGATTTTATTTATTACACATAAAGATGAAACCTTTAAAGCATTTAAGAAATTTTATAAAAGAGTTTCAAACTTGAAAATTCTTTTTGTTATTTCTATTCGTAGTGATCATGGTACGGAATTCGAAAATCAATTTTTTGGTCACTTTTGCACAAAGCACGGTATTGACCAAAACTTCTCCGCTCCTAGAACACCATAGCAAAATGGTATTGTAGAGAAAGAATAGGACCTCGAAAAAGATGGCCCGAACTATGCTTTGTGAAGGCAATCTTCCAAGATACTTTTGGGCAGAAACTGTAAATACCGCCTGTTATATTTTAAACAGAGGTTTAGTTAGGCCCATTATAAAAAAAATCCCCTATGAATTATAGAACAATAGAAAGCCAAACATTGATTATTTTCATGTTTTTGGTTACAAATATTTTGTACTTTACAATGGTAAGGATAACCTTGGTAAGTTTGATGCTAAATCTGACGAGGCTATTTTTCTTGGTTATTCAACTAATAGTAAAGCTTATCAAGTATCTAATGCTGGGTTTCAAGGAGATCATTATGCAACTTAGTAAGACTGAATTATAAAATTCCATGCATAAAGATAACACTTTATCAGTTAGAAACCCTAATTCCCAAGATCCCTTATTCGATTACAACTAATATGTCATAAAAGAAGGTTAATGAAACATACCTGGAGCACTATATTCCACTTCTTCCACTAGACTCACAAGTGTAAGTCCTCCAATGGTGATCCACACAAGATTTGAAACAAGGAAGAACTCCTTCTTGAAGTTGCTTGCCCGGGTAGGACTCTTTCGGCAGCCTTTTGGACTTTGACCTTTGTAGAACTCACTATCCCACTATAAGACTCTTTGGACACTCTTCTAAACCACTCTTGGTTTTAGGACAACCCTCCTTTAGGACCCCTTAGGCTTATATCCTAAAACAAAGCCTTGTCCTAAAAGAAAAGACATTGTCTTAACAAGACAAGTCTTGTCTTAAAGAAAGGAAGAGGGAGAGAGAAAAACTCAGATGGATAATATGGCAGAATCTAGACTCCTATTTCAGATGACCGAATGAATATCATCTCATTCCACCGTACACCCTTTAAATAGTTTCTTGAGGGGTGTTAAACACATCCCAAAATCTCTTATCAGATATGTTTCTTCATATCTGATAAAACTCTTTAGGATTCAGGAGTTTTATCTGACATCTCTTTATGTCCAAATGAAATCTTCTCATACCACATGGCATGTACCGATCTCTAAAAGAGCCAAGAGGCATCTTCTCATTTCCCAAAAGTCAGAGAAAACCAAAGAGATCTGAAAGCAGAAGGACTCTACTTCAAACCGTGCGCCCTCTCATGAAAAGTCGCAACCTTTCATGTGTGCCATTCATCCTTTCCTTCTTCACGCCAATTCAAAAATTATTGACCAGTCAAATCCTTCATGAAAGGACTTGGAGATAAAGATAAAGATTAGAAGAAGTCCAATCAACAAAAGAAACTCATCTGCAGAAGGATCTTGGTCCTTTCTACGCACCAAATGAAGAGTCGCTTCTCTTCACAATTCGATCAACCTTTTTCCATGCCATATGCTACCTTTGACAAAGTCAAAGTATATGTAATATGGGTGTCAAATTAAAGGACATTAAATAATCTTTCCGACCATATAAAAGTTTTTCTGATCAGAGAACTATAGACCCTTCTAGGCCCTTTTGAATACCAACATGTCATTTAGGCACCAAGAGTCCTATGCCTTAGGGACTCTTCATAATTCCGAGATAAAACCTCCAAAAAATATCAGATAAAATCTGATAAATTCATCCTACTTAGAAAATAACCCAATTTATGTCTCTCATAAATTGGTTAGTCCATTTAGCAAGCAACCGGACCTAATCCAGTTGGGTTTAGGAATTAGGTTAGCTTACACATGCTAGTGTGTCACCTAGCTAACCAATTAGGATCCTATGACCCTAATTAAATCATGAATAACTTCCTTGTCCAATTCTATAGTGTGTGTGATCCATTGGGTTCCACGTCTAGCCAGCAGTAGGTTTAGGTTTGAGTCGATTCGATCTAATCGAACCTGATTGACCTAATTAGGTCAAACTAGCTCATCTAATTGTCCAATTCGAACCATCCATCGAATTAACTCATGAAACCAATCCAATTGGTTCATGAATACCAACAAGACAAGATTGATGTCTATCAACGTGTCATGCCTACCCAAAAGATGAGGAATTTGGTGGACATTATTAAAATACCCTTCAGTAGTAAGTTACCATGCAATTTAATCTTTCAATATCCCAATTAAGTGATAGATATGGATAGATGTCAAACCCTAACACTTAATCATATCGAATCTCAACTCGATAGTGAGGACTCAGCTGATGACTGATTAGATTCCATTAATCTCATCCTACTTTGATCAAAGGTTCCTTAAGTCACTCATCGAAGAGATTGCATAGGATAACAATTTCTCTTACTAGGAATGATCAATTCCTTGTTGGTCCACTCATATCCTCCATACACCTTCCACCATACCCAGAACACCCCATACATGTCGCAATGGCATGAATGAGTTGATGAAAATTCTCCCAGGGTGCCAGGAATCATGCAGCATGCAGAAGTGAATTTCAAAACAAAATTCTAAGCATGAAACCCTAATATGACCAGAAAATCCTAATTCCCAGGAACCCTTATGCAATACCAATCAACGAAACATAAATGAAGTTAGAATACATACCTGGATCATTGAAATCCAATCTTTCCATGAGGCTCACAAGTGCAAGCCCTCCAACGGTGATCCACACGAGAATGGTACCAAGGAAGAATCCCTACCGAGGTTGCTTGCTTCAACAGTACTCTTTTGTCAGCCTTTTGACCTTTGACCATTGTAAGACACCCTGTCCTACTATAGGGCTCTCTGGACATAGTCCTAAATCACTCTTGGTTTTAGGACAACCCTCCTCTAAGACCCCTTAGGCTTATGTCCTAAAACTAAGCCTTGTCCTAGTAGAAAAGACTTTGTCTTAACAAGACAAGTCTTGTCCTAAAGTAAGGAGGGAGGGAGAAGTGGAAGAACACTCAGAATATCTCTTTTTTTTTTACGATGAAATGAAAAAGATCTGAAACTCATATCACCATCCCTATTTATAGTTTTAAGAGGGGCGTGTGATATGTCCTCCAACAGGTTATCAGATATAATTTTTCAAGATTGAAAAATCATATCCAATATGTCTCTCATGCACTAAAAGATATATTGGCATCCATCCATTTTCTTAGACAATCTATGACTTGCCACATGGCAAGTACTGGTCCTTGGGAAGCCAAGAGGTGCCTCTTCAATCTCCAAACACTGAAGAATAGGAAGAGTCTTGAAAGCAGAAGGACTCTGCTTCAGGATGCGCGCCACATGAAGAGACGCGTCTCTTCATCCGCGCTTTTGCTTCCATCCATTTTTCATGCCCTTTCAAAAAAGCCTTGACCGATCAAATATATCCAAGAGGCGTGGGATAAGATGAGAAGGTGCCCACTGAAATGAAACACTCAAGTGTTTCATCTGTAGAAGGACTTTTGTCCTCCTGTGCGCACCTTCATTTCCCGCGCCCGCCAAGAGGTGCCAAGAAACCCTTTATGTTATGGTCAACTTTATCTACACCCCATGCAACCTTTGACTAGTCAAAGCATATGCAATATGGGTGTCAAAAGAATGAGCATTAAATTCTCTTTCCATCCATATAAAAATATTTCAGATCAGAGGACTATAGACTCTTCTAAGCCTTTTTGAATGCCAAGGTGTCATTTTGGCATCTAAAGTCCCAACTCAAATGGACTATTCAATAAAATGTCCAAAAGTCCAAAATAAAATCAGATCAAGCTCTGATTTGGCTATCCCCACTTAGGACTCAACCTAATTTAGGTTTTCCATAATTAGGTTAGCCTAATTAGCAAGCAACCGGATCCAATCCAATTGGGTTAGGAATTAGGTTAGCCTACATATGCTAGTATGCAATCTGGCTAACCAATTAGGATCCCATGACCCTAATTAAACAATGAGTAACTTCCTTGGCATACTCTCTATTATGTGTGATCCATTGGGTTCCATATCTAGCCAGCAGTAGGCTTAGATTTGAGCTGATTCGATCCTATCGAACCCGATTGACCTAATTAAGTCAAATCGGCTCACATAATTGTCCAATTCGAATCACACATCGGATTGACTCATGAAACCAATCCAATTAGCTCATGAAAACCCACAAGACAAGATTGACATCTAGCAACATGTCATTCCTACCCAGAAGATGAGAAATTTGGTAGAAATTATCAAAATACCCTTCAGTAGTAAGTTACCGTGCAATTCAATCTTTTGATCTCCTATTATCCCGATTAAGTGATAGGTATGGATAAATGTCAAACCCTAATACTTAATCATATCGAATCTCAGCTCGATCATGAGGACTCAGCTGATGACTGATTAGAAGCCACTTCTAATCTCATCCCACTTTGCAAAGATTCCTTGAGTCACTCATCGAAAAGATTACATGGGATAACATATCCTCTTACCAGGATTGATCAATTCCTTGTTGGTCCACTCACATCCTTCGTACACCTTCCACCATACCCAGAACACCCCATACATGTCGCAATGCCATGAATGAGTATGAACCAAAGTATGGCTTAGTATGCACAAGGAACCATGGTGACCTCAGGTCTGAAGATCACATGCACAACTTCTACTCTAGGACCTATCTTTTGACAAGGAGTAAGACTTCCATAAGATAGTCCCGGTACGGATCAGTTCATTGTACTCATAACCTAATGAGCGCCCTTATCCTTGTATTAGTGTCTCTACACAAGTGGCTGTGAGACCAACCACCCTCATCAACTGAGCATACATAGGATTTTAATCAACCAAGCCAAATACATTAAAGAGATGATCAAAAAGTTTGGTATGGAACCAAGCAAGGAAGCTAGAACACCCATGAGTCTTGCATGCAAATTAGATAAAGATGAAAATGGCACAAGTGTTGATCAAAAGTTATATAGAGGTATGATCGGATCTCTACTCTATTTAACTTTCAGTAGATCTAATATTCTGTTTAGTGTTTGTATGTATGCACGTTTTCAATCAAATCCAAAAGAATTACACATTATCGCTGACAAAAGAATTATCAAATATCTTAAAGGCACATGTAATATAGGATTATGGTATTCCAAGCATTCATCTTTAAAGTTAATTAGTTATTTGAATGCTGACTATGGAGGCTGTAAGATTGATAGAAAAAGCACCAATGGCACATGCTAATTTCTAGGTGTTAAATTAATTTCCTGGCACTGTCGGAAACATAGCTCTGTAGCACTATCTACTATTGAGGCAGAGTATGTGGCTGTAGGGAGTTGTTATGCACAAGTATTGTGGATTAAGCAACATCTAGAAGACTATGGTGTTATCCAATCTAAGATTCCTATCAAATGTAATAACACAAGTACTATTAATTTATCTAAAAATCCAATTTAGCATTCTAGAACTAAGCATATAGAAATAAAGCATCATTTCATTAGAGACCATATTTTGAATAATAATGTAGAATTAGGATTTGTGTCAACTGAGAACCAACTAGTTGATATTTTTACTAAGCCTCTTAGCAAAGATAGATTTGAAAAGATTAGAGGAGAGTTAGGTTTATGTGACCTATCTTAAGATTGTTGACCTATTTTTTTAAAAAAAAATAAGAAAAATTATCTAGAGTCTTCAAAATTCAATTTAAAGCTATCAACCACTTCATTTAGTACTGATTTAGCTATATAAACCTTTAGTTTGATCTTTTGAGCTTTACCCTATGTTTTTACTCGAGTCGACTCAAGCAATCCCCTGTCCTGTCGAGTCGACTCGAATGATGGATTGGGTCTATTTTTCAAATAGGGTTCTGAAGCTTTCGATCCTAAACCATTTTTTTTCATTTCCACTGTTTAACTCCACCATATTCTACTACTAAGCCTTAGGAACACCTCTAGAACCCTTCCTAATCTTTAATCCAAGCTCAATGGCTCCTAGAAATGTCATAGCAAAAAGACCTAGGAAGGTGATTCGATCCGTTGCAGAGGAATGGAGGACCAAATGGAGGCAAGATGCTTCGGCTTCTCAATCCACTGAAGAACAGCTTGAGCAGCAACCAACCGAAGCTACAGAAGCTCCATAACAAGTCATTCTTTTAGGTAATCGGCAGGTAACCTCTGGAAGAACCATGGATTTCAATTTCCTAGAGGGATAGAACTTGAGGATAGGTGATTGGCTAGATGTTCAGGGTTGGAGATACTTTTGTATGCTTGATTTGCCCACTTATCCAAGCTTAGTCAAACATTTCTTTGAAAACCTATTTCTTAGTACTTTTCATCTTGAATCTATTATTAAAGGAAAAGGTATTGTTGTGAATGAGCAATAGTTAAGTAGATTACTGCAAATACCAAAAGAAGGAGAGTGTTTTTTGGTTATGAAAGAGAAATAAAGGACTCTAAGAAGAGTTTTAGAAAGGAGGGATGTATCAGGGATAGTACATGTTCAAGCTAACCAATTGTCTTTGGAAATGAGGTTATTATATAACATCATTAGAAGAGTATTTTTACCAAGAACTGGAAGATTTGACTGGATGAATGAAAGAGATTTAATGTTCATGAAACTTTTGATTGAGGGGGAGGCCCTCAACTTGCCTTATATTATGATCTCATAGATGAGGGAAGCAGCTCGCAAGGCATGAGCCTGTCTTCCATACGGGATGGTGTTTACTCTACTCTTTCAGGATGCTGGTGGTCACTTATCATACGAGGAGAGTAGACCTTTATTACATACTGACAGATACAATGTTAAAACACTAAAAAGAATGGGATTTCATAAAGTAGAAGGGCAATGAATTCGGAAGACCTCAAGATAGAGAGTTGTATATTCTGACGATGAGGAGTCTTCTGAGGATGAGCAAACTGGACAGCCACAGGACATCGAGACTGAGCAACCTATAAATGAGGCTGGACCCTTTGAGCCAGCAACTACTTCACCTCGATCACCTATGAGAGATCCGGATACTGGTGGTTCGCATGATGATCAGAGATTGCAGACTATCTTGGATGAGCTCTTTACTCTACAATGAGACAGAGCTGAGACTGATGCTAGGATAAATGTCTTATATACTGAGATGAGGGATGGGTTTCAGCAGATCTTAGGAGCTCTTTGGGAGATCAGTGTAGCTGGAACATTAGCACCTCCACCACCAGATGATGGACCTAGACCAAATGATGGTACTGACTTTGGACATGGAGAGCCTGAGCACTCTATTGGCACACCTATTGTAGACTCTCCTACAGATGAGCATTATACTGGCACACAGGCCACTGATTCACCCGCAGTCACTGAGGAGTATAGCATCGATATCTCAGATACTCCAACGATGCAGATTCTTTCCGGTACCAGTACTTTGGCATTGTGAGATTTTCCTTCAGTGCAGACAACTCCTATCTTGATTTCAGCTGAGTCTTCACCTTCTAGACCAAGAGTTGCTAGGCCACCTATTCCTACTAGGACCAGACGTAGGGACCTTAGGCCTAGGTTTTCTAAGTTCAAACCACAATCTAGCATCTTAGAAATTGGCTCTTCTTCTTTAAGTGAAGATGAGCCCAGCCCTACTTTTTGAGGTTAGATCTCACTTATTCTATACTTTTGTTGTATGTGATACTTTTTTGTAGTGCATGACACTTTTGTATTGTATCACATCTTGTACTGACACTCTTTACATATATATATATAAATGTGTTTTGAAAATCCTGTGTTATGATTGATATATGAATGTTTATGAATAATTATGGATGAATGATTTGAATTATGTAAATTAAATATCTTGGTGAAATTATCTCAAACAATATTTTTACTTTTATCTTACTATTTCAACTTGTTAGCCTTTTCCCAGGTAATGTATGCTTTTATTATCTTTTGTTGATGACAAAAAGGGGGAGAGGTGCATGAAAATGAGAAGAATTGCTGTGAGCATGAAAATGAAAAGAATTGCATAAAAATGGAAATTAACCTCGTTACATAAAAAAAGGGGAGTAATTATTGAAAATTCTTCTAAATATGAAGTATTGAAATAGTATTGAAAAGTTTTCCTGAATATAATTGAAGATTAGTATATAATGTAAGGGGAAAACTTTGTTTGATACATTATGATTCCTTATTGATCTGATACATGATTATAGCTTTAATGCATGATTAGTATGTTAACCTTGTTGCTCTGATACATGTGCTTAATTGTTGATACTTTGATACTAGTTCATTTAAACTCTGATACAATATCATGATACTTCATTTGTTCTGATACATACTATTTTGAATATGCATTGATACATATGAGTATCGGTACATTGTATGTTACTATACATGCAATTCTAAAGTATTTTTTAAAGCTTTTCATGCCCAGTATTTTGCCATCATCAAAAAGGGAGAGATTGTTGACCCCTGGAATGATTTGATGATTACAAAATATTGGAGCATATATTTATTACTAACCTTTTCAATTATTCAAGAAGTTTTTGTAGGAAGCATTTATCAATGTGTTATTTTATTTCCTACTTAGTTGAAGTTTATTCTGGTGTAATTGTGTTATTTGATGAAGAGTTGTTTGAACAAATTGTATTGAAAATCTTAAAGTTGTAAAGCCCTAATTCTTATTCTTGTAATCTTGTAAAAAAGGGCTAAAAATTAGTAAAATGAGTTTGAATAGGTTAGATATCTTTTGTAAAATATTTTGAAGTATTCGAAAGACTTGTATTGGTTGGAGATATGTTTGGATTAAATTTTGAAGAAGTTCTGCTCGAGCCGACTCATGGACCAAGAGCCGACTCCTATTATGGCATGGCATGGAGAGTTTCAGAAGTTCGAGCTGACTTGAAGATATTGAGCCAACTCATCTAGAAGTTCCAAATCACATGATTCAGAAACCCAGAGATCCAAGCTGACCCTACCTAGAAGAGCCGACTCATCCAGAGTATATTTTTCTCATGTCTGAGACTTCGAACCGACTCGAGTATCGGGTTCAGACCTGTAACGGCTAGTTACAGAATTGATTTTTTAAATTCCAAGAAGGCTTCAATGGCTCTATTTCAATTTTCTAGGCCCTACAATGGCTAGAACTGTTGGAAAACTATAAAAGGAGGTATTTATGATGATTCATGAGATTCTTTGAAAAATTATTGAGTATTCAAGAGAGTTTCAAGTCTTTCACTAACTAACTTCAAGTGAGCATTTAAGAGAGGATTCAAAGCTTCACCAACTCATCTTCAATCATTGAATCCAACTTTTGAGGAAGTCAAGAAGCAGCTTTAAGAGCATTTAAGAGCATCTAAAGCAAGACTTTAATTTGAGCTTCATTGGCAACTACTAAACAACTTAGTTTGTTGTAAAGTTGCTAGATTCTTTCTTGAATATCTTGTATCTTCTCCAAGAGCAGCAAGGGGTTGTGTCTTGTGAGTATTGAAAGGTTATTAGGTAAGCCTATTAAAACCTAAGTTGGGTTTCTTTGGTGAACCCGGTGTTAAAACCAAAGGGTGTTGGGTTCCTTTGGTGAGCCCGGTGTTAAAACCAAAGGGTGTTGGGTTTCTTTGGCGAGTCCAGTGTTAAAACCAAAGGGTGTTGGGTTTCTTTGGCGAGTCCAATGTTAAAACCAAAAGATGTTGAGTTTAGATTGTGATCCCAATAAAATAATCCGACTATATTCTAGGAAGAATATTATGAAAATCCTAAATGGTGCTTGGGTAGTGGATGTAGGAGAAAAGTTGCTCCAAACCACTCTAAATTTCTTGTGTTTATGATTGTGTTTGCTTGACTTGTTTGTGATTGTTGATTTACTTGATTCCGTTTCATAATCTATCACAACACCATAATACTAAAAGATTTTCAAAGCGCACATACTTGCAAGTTTTTTTTATCCCAATTCACCCCCTCTTAAGAAGCCACCTGGGTAACAAGTGGTATCAGAGCAGAGTCTCTAAAATTCTTTAAAGTAAAGATTGATGGCACATCTCAGGAATACCTCTTTGGCCGAAGGCCTATCCACAAACCGACCTCCACTTTTCACCGGAACTAATTACACATATTGAAAGGCTATGATGAAGATATACATTCAAGCCGTAGACTTCCAATTATGGAAGATAATTCTAAGAGGATCTCAGACACCCACTACTAGAGTTAATGATGTTGAAGTTCCCAAACTTGAAGAGGAATGGGATGAGAATGATATGAAAATGGCCAAGTTAAATGTCGAAGCCATGAATTTACTCTATTGTGCTTTGGATTCAAATGAATTTAATAGAGTTTTCATGTATAATTATGCTAAAGAAATTTGGGATAAGCTCGAAATCACACATGAGGGCACATCAAAAGTAAAGACTTCTAAAATTCTTTTTGTGCATAATTATGAGTTATTCAAAATGGAGCCAAATGAAACTATATATGCTATGTTCTCATGCTTTGGTGACATTATAAATGGTCTTAAAAGTCTTAGTAGGACCATACTAATGCTGATTTAGTGTAGAAAGTTTTGAGATCTTTACTAGAAAAATGGGAAGCAAAGATTATAGCTATTCAGAAAGTAAAAGATTTGAACACACTACCATTAGATGAGTTGCTGGGGTCATTGATCACACATGACTTAGCCATGCAGCAAAGAACAGAAGAAGATTCAAAAAAGAAAAAGGCCACTACATTTAAAGCGACTAAAGAAGATAAAGATGAAGATTCAGATATCTCTGATGATGATGATATGGAGGATAATGAAATTGCCTTAGTAATGAGAAAGTTCAAGAGATTTATGGGCAGAAGAAGAACTAATAGATGGAGAAAGCAATTCAGAAGAGGAGACCATGGAAAGGAAAGAGAAAAAGACAAAGAGAAGGACAAGGACAAAGATCAAATTTCAATCTGTTATGAATGCAAGAAATCAAGATACATACGTCCTGATTATCCAAAAGCCAAGAAAAAATTGTTCAAAAGGAAGAAAAAGAAAGCCATGCTTGCAGCATGGAGCAACAGTGATGAGTCTACATCAAATGAAGAAGAAGAAGATAAAACGAAGATAGCTTAGATTTGTCTTATGGGTTTGGAGGATGAGGTAACAACTTCTAAACCAAATTTAGGTTTTATTTATGATGAGCTTCATAATGCCTTTTGTGAATTATTGTCAGAATATAAAAAGGCTGGTTTGAAAATGAAGAGTTTAAAAAATAACTGTGATACATTTGAAAAAGATAAAATGAAGTTTGTGAAAGAAACAAAATTTTGCAAAGAGAATTAAGTATGACTTGTGAAAGTCTTAAAACCATCTAATTTGAAAATGAAGAACTTCTTGAAAAGAATAAAATTTTACAAAAAGAAAATACTGATTTGCAAAAGGAAGTTCAAAAGCTAAAATCCTTAGTTGAAAAATTAACTTTAAGCTCTAACAAACTTAAATTGATTTTGAAAAATCAAAGAGATTCTAGTAATAAGTTTGGAATTGGTTATAAAGGTACAAATACAAATAAGTTTTTTTCATCCATTTCTTATGCTCCAAAGTTCATTACATCAAAATAATATAGACCTAAATTTACATCACATGCTCCTTATCCAAAGTCAAGAATTATTCGCTATGCATGTAATAACATTGGTCACAAAGCATTTGAGTGTCATTTAAAATATAATGGTAATAAAATAAATCAAGAAAATCTGGGTTTCAAAAGGAACCAATCCTACTAACTTGCAAGGATCCAAGAGAGCTTGGATACCTAAATCCATTACTTGATTGTTTTGCAGGGATGTCTTATAGCCATAAATGCAAAGAAAAGATGATATCTTGATAGTGGCGATTCAAGACACATAACGGGTGATATAGATCAATTCTTCATCCTTGAAGAAAAAGATGGTGGCATGGTAACATTTGGTGACAACCATAAAGGAAGGATAATTGGTATTGGTAAAATTAAAATTACTCCTTCCACCTTTATTGAGAATGTACTGCTAGTAGAAAAATTAAAGCATAATCTATTAAGTATCAGTCAATTATGTGATATTGGCTTTAATGTTTTCTTCAAGACTTCAATATGTATATTAGTTGATCCTCTTGACTCTAGTACAAAGTTCATTGGACATAGACTTGGCAATATATATGTGGAGATCTTAATGATCTAGCTATGCCAAGTAACACAAGTCTTGTAGCAGTGAATGATAAGAGCAAGGAATCAAGTCTACTATGACATAGACGACTTGGACATGCTAGCATGCATACTATTGCAAAACTTATCTCAAAAGATTTAGCCAAAAGTTTGCCAAAGTTTGAAGTAGATTTTAATTATGTTTGTGATGCATGCCAATTAAGAAAACAAATTATGAAAAGTTTTAAATCCAAAAATATTATTTCTACCACTAGACCTTTAGAGCTACTTCACATGGATCGATTCGGATCCATTAGGAAAATAAGCCTAGGTTGTATAAAGTACGGTCTTATAATTGTAGATGATTTTTCAAGATACACTTGGATTTTATTTATTGCACATAAAGATGAAACTTTTAAAGCATTTAAGAAATTTTACAAAAGAGTTTCAAACTTGAAATATCTTTCCGTTATTTTTATTCGTAGTGATCATGGTACGAAATTCGAAAATCAATTTTTTGATCACTTTTGCATAAAGTGTGGTATTGACCACAACTTCTCCACTCCTAAAACACCACAGAAAAATGGTATTGTAGAGAGAAAGAATAGGACCTTGAAAGAGATGTCCCGAACTATGCTTTGTGAAGGCAATGTTCTAAGATACTTTTGGACAGAAGTTGTAAATACTGCATATTATATTTTAAACAGAGTTTTAGTTAGACCTATTATAAGAAAAATCCCCTATGAATTATGGAACAATAGAAAGTCAAACATTGATTATTTTCATGTTTTTGGTTGCAAATGTTTTGTACTTAACAATGATAAGGATAACCTTGGTAAGTTTGATGCTAAATCTGATGAGGCTATTTTTCTTGGTTATTCAACTAATAGTAAAGCTTATCGAGTATTTAATAAGAGAGCTTTAACTGTTGAAGAGTCAATTTATGTTATTTTCAATGAGACTGATATTGCATCTTCTAGAAAAGAAGATTGTACTGATAATGATGCAGGTACACTTGAAAATGGATTAAAGGACATGACTATCAAAGATAAGCAAGCAGGTGAACAACAAGAAGAGGTGGTAAGTAAGAATCATGAAGATCTACCTAAAGAATAGAAATATGTACAATCACATCCCAAAGAACTCATTATAGGAGATCCATGACAAGGTGTTAGGACTAGAGCTTCATATAGGGATGCACATGAGTTAATGACTTTTGTATCTTATGTAGAACCACATACCATAGAAGAAGCTAAAACCGACCCTAATTGGATGTTAGCTATGCATGATGAGTTAAACCAATTTAGGAGGAACAATATTTGGACACTTGTAAAGAGACCATCTGACTACCCTATTATAGGTACTAGATGGGTCTATAGAAATAAGCTAGATGAACAAGGTAATGTAATTAAAAAAAAGGCTAGACTGGTAGCTCAAGGTTACAACTAAGAAGAAGGAATAGATTTTGATAAAACCTATGCATCAGTGGCTAGACTAGAGGCCATTAGATTACTTTTGGCATATGCTTGTTTCATGAACTTTAAATTATTTCAGATGGATATAAAAAGTGCTTTTCTAAATGGTTTTTTATCCGAAGAAGTTTTTGTAGAACAACCACCTGATTTTATCAATCACTCTTTTTCAAATCATGTTTTCAAGTTAAATAAAGCTTTATATGGTCTTAAATAGGAACCTAGAGCCTGGTATGATAGATTAAGTAAGTTTTTACTTGAAAATGATTTTGTAAGAGGTAGTGTAGATACTACTTTATTTATTCAAAAAAAATAATGATATTTTGGTTATTTAAATTTATGTTGATGATATAATATTTGGATCTACTGATGAATCTTTAAGCCAAGATTTTGCTAAGTTAATGCGGGTGAGTTTGAAATGAGTCTAATGGGTAGCTGAACTACTTCCTCGGGCTTCAAATCAAATAATCAAAGGAAGGGATTCTAATCAACCAAGCCAAATACATTAAAGAGATTATCAAAAAGTTTGGCATCCAATCAAGCAAGGAAGCTGGAACATCCATGAGTCTTGCATGCAGATTAGATAAAGATGAAAATTGCATAAGTGTTGATCAAAAGTTATATAGAGGTATGATTGGATCTATACTCTATTTAACTTCCAGTAGAACTAATATTCTGTTTAGTGTTTGTATGTGTGCACATTTTTAATCAAATCCAAAATAAATCATACATTATCACTGATAAAAGAATTATCAAATATCTTAAAGAGACATGTAATATAGGATTGTGGTATTCCAAGCATTCAGCTTTGAAGTTAATTAGTTTTCAGATGCTGACTGTGGTGGCTATAAGATTGATAGAAAAAGTACCAGTGGCACATGCCAATTTCTAAGTGTTAACTTAATTTCATGGCACTATCGGAAATACAACTCTGTAGCACTATCCATTGCTGAGATAGAGTATGTGGCTGTAAGGAGTTGTTATGCACAAATGTTGTGATTAAGCAATAGCTAGAAGATTATGGTGTTATCCAATCTAAGATTCCTATCAAATGTGATAACACAAGTGCTATTAATTTATCAAAAAATTTAATTCAGCATTCTAGAACTAAGCATATAGAAATAAGGTATCATTTCATTAGAGACCATGTTTTGAATAATAACGTAGAATTAGAATTTGTGCTAACTGAGAACCAACTAACTGATATTTTTACCACGCCTCTTAGCCAAGATAGATTTGAAAAGATTAGAGGAGAGTTAAGTTTATATGGCCTATCTTAAAATTGTTGACCTATTTTTTAAAAAATATATATATAGAAAAAATTATCTAAAGTCTTCAAAATTCAATTTAGAGCTATAGACCACTTCATTTAGCACTGATTTAGCTATAGAAACCTTTAGTTTGATCTTTCGAGCTTTACCCTATGTTTTTGCTCAAGCCGACTCAAGCAATCCCCTATATTGTTGAGTCAAGTCGAAGGACAGATTGGGTCATTTTTTCAAATAGGGTTCTGTAGCTTTCAATCCTAAACCATTTTTTTTCATTTCCACTGTTTAACTCCACCAGATTCTCCTACTACGCCTTAGGAACACCTCTAGAACCCTTCCTAGTCCCTAATCCGAGCTCAATGGCTCCTAGAAATGTCATGGCAAAAAGACCTAGGAGGTGATTCGATCCGTAGTAGAGGAATGGAGGACTCTCAATCCACTGAAGAACAGCTTGAGCAGCAGCCAACCGAAGCTCCATAAGCTCCATAACAAGTCATTATTATGGGTAATCAGCAGGTAACCTCTGGAAGAACCATGGATTTTAGTTTCCTAGAGAGAGAGAACTTGAGGATAGGTGATTGGCTTGATGTTCAGGGTTGGAGACACTTTTGTATGCTTGATTTGCCCACTTATCCAACCTTAGTCAAATATTTCTTTGAAAACCTATGTCTTGGTACTTTTCATCTTGAATCTATTATTAAAGGAAAAAGTATTGTTGTGAATGAGCAAAAGTTAAGTAGATTACTGCAAATACCAAAAGAAGGAGAGTGTTTTTTGGTTATGAAATAGAAACAAAGGACTCTAAGAAGAGTTTTAGAAAGGAAGGATGTATCAAGGATAGTACATGTTCGAGCTAACCAATTATCTTTGGAAATGAGGCTATTACATAACATCATTAGCATAGTGTTTTTACCAAGAACTGGAAGATTTGACTAGGTGAGTGAAAGAGATTTAATGTTCATGAAATTTTTGATTGAGGGGGAGGCCCTCAACTTGCCTTATATTATGATCTCACAGATGAGGGAAGCAGCTCGCAGGGCACGAGCCTGTCTTCCATACGGGATGGTGTTTACTCTACTCTTTCAGGATGCTGGTGTTGACTTATCAGATGAGGAGAGCAGACCTTTATTACATACTGATAGATACAATGTTAAAACACTGAAAAGAATGGGATTTCATAAAGTAGAAGGCTAATGGATTCGAAAGAGCTCGGGATAGAGAGTTGTACATTCTGATGATGAGGAGTCTTCTGAGGATGAGCAGACTGGATAGCCACAGGACATCAAGACTGAGCGACCTACAGATGAGGCTGGACCCTCTGAGCCAGCACTTCACCTCGATTACCTGTGAGAGATCCGAATACTGGTGGTTCGCATGATGATCAGAGATTGCATACTATCTTGGATGAGCTCTCTGCTCTACAACGAGGCAGAGCTGAGACTGATGCTAGGATAGATGTCTTACAGAATGAGATGAGGGATGGATTTCAGTAGATCTTAGCAGTTCTTTGGGAGATCAGTGTAGCTGGACCATCACACCTCCACCACTAAATGATGGACCTAGACCAGATGATGGTACTGACTTTGGACATGGAGAGCCTGAGCACTCTATTGGCACGCCTATTGTAGACTCTCCTACAGATGAGCATTGTACTGGCACACAGACCACTGATTCACCTACAATCACTAAGGAGCAGAGCACTGATATCTCAAATACTCCAGCGATGCAGGTTCTTTCGGGTACCAGCACTTTGGCATTATGAGAACCTCCTTCAATGTAGACAACTCCTATCTTGATTTTAGCTGAGTCTTCACCTTCTAGACCTAGAGTTGCTAGACCACCCATTCCTACTAGGACATGACTTAGGGACCTTAGGCCTAGGTTTTCTAAGCTCAAACCACAATCTAGCATCTTAGAAATTGGCTCTTCTTCTTCTAGTGAAGATGAACCCAACCCTACTTTTTGAGTTTAGATCTTACTTATTCTGTCCTTTTATTATTTGTGATACTATTTTGTAGTGCATTGACACTTTTGTATTATATCACATCTTGTACTGACACTCTTTGTATATATATATATGTGTTTTGAAAATCTTGTGTTATGATTGATATATGAATGTTTATGAATAATTGTGGATGAATGATTTGAATTATGTAAATTAAATATCTTGGTGAAATTATCTCAAACAATATTTTTACTTTTATCTTACTATTTCAACTTGTTAACCTTTTCCCAGGTAATGTATGCTTTTATTATGTTTTGTTGATGACAAAAAGGGAGAGAAGTGCATGAAAATGAGAAGAATTGCTGTGAGCATGAAATGAGAAGAAATGCATAAAAATGGAAATTAACCTTGTTACATGAAAAAAGGGGAGTAATTATTGAAAATTCTTCTAAATATAAAGTGTTGAAGTAGTATTGAAAAGTTTTCCTAAACATAATTGGAGATTAGTATATAATGTAAGGGAAAAACTTTGTTTGATACATTATGATTCCTTATTGATCTGATACATGATTATAGCTTTAATGCATGATTAGTATGTTAACCTTATTGCTCTGATACATGTTCTTAATTGTTGATACTTTGACACTAGTTTATTTTAACTCTGAAACAATATCATGATACTTCATTTGTTCTGATACATACTATTTTGAATATGCATTGATACATGTGAATATCGGTGCATAGTGTGTTACTACACATTCAATTGTAAAGTGTTTTTTAAATCTTTTCATGCCCAATGTTTTGTCATCATCAAAAAGGGAGTGATTGTTGACCCCTGGAATGATTTTGATGATTACAAAATATTGGAGCATGTATTTATTACTAACCTTTTCAATTATTCAAGAAATTTTTGTAGGAGGCATTTGTCAATGTGTTATTTTATTTCCTACTTAGTTGAAGTTTATTCCAATGTAATTGTGTTATTTGATGAAGAGTTGTATGAACAAACTGTATTGAAAATCTTAAAGTTGTAAAGCCTTAATTCTTATTCTTGTAATCTTGTAAAAAAGAGGTAAAAATTAGTAAAAATAAGTTTGAATATGTTAGATATCTTTTGTAAAATATTTCGAAGTATTCGGAAGACTTGTATTGGTTGAAGATACATTTGGTTGAGATTTTGAAGAAGTTCTGCTAGAGCCGACTCATGGACCAAGAGCCGACTCCTATTCTAGCATGGCATGGAGAGTTTTAGAGTTTCAGAAGTTCAAGTCGACTCGAAGATATTGAGTCAACTCATCTAGAAGTTCCAAATCACATGATTCAGAAATTCAGAGATCTGAGCCGACTCAACCCAAAGAGCTGACTCATCCAGAGTATGTTTTTCTCTTGTCTAAGACTTCGAGCTGACTTGACCATCTCGAGCCGACTCGAGTGTCGGGTTCAGACCTATAATGGCTAGTTGCATAATTGATTTTTTAAATTTCAAGAAGCCTCCAACAGTTTTATTTCGATTCCCTAGGCCCTACAATGGCTAGAACTGTTGGAAAACTATAAAAGGAGGTATTTATGATGGATTCATGAGATTCTTTGAGAAAATTATTGAGTATTCAAGATAGTTTCAAGTCTTTCATCAATCAACTTCAAGTGAGCATTTAAGAGATGATTCAAAACTTCACCAACTCATCTTCAATCATTGAATCCAACTTTTGAGCAAGTCATAGGCCTGGAGTGCTGGAATTTTAAGGCCTGGAGTACTGGAATAACCTGGAAAACATAGGCTCCTGGCATATAGAATATTCCAGAAGCATCTAGAGGGAATCTAGCATTTGGAGGGAATCAGGACACCTGGAGGGCATCTGGAGGGCATTTAGGGCTCCTGAGTGTCAATTAAGCTCCCATAAGCTGATGTAATTGTCTCTGGCCCCTGAATGAGGCCTGGTGGAACTCCAAAATAGGATAACCTCCTCTTTTATACAAAATTTGGACTATACTGGAGTCATACTGATATACAGGACTCAATACTACTAGGTCGAGACTCAGTCTCACCTTATTACAACTCAATCTTACTTTCTTACAAAATTATGACACATGACTAAGGTTCTAAAAAAAAACCTAATCAGTAAGCCATATGGGATCCAGTGATCTGTCTGACCTTGGTATCCCCACCAATTCTCTTAGGCGGGAGGAACTCGATCCCATTTTGTAAGGGTCAATTTGGCTGCTCAAGGAGGGTCTAGTTTGAGGCTTGGCAGATCCTCACCAGTGCTCCACAAATTCTTAGATTCTAGCTGACCTTGCCATCTAACCAAATAGCTTTGATAACCTTCGTCTCGGGTACTGATGGCTTGATCATCCAGGATTTGCTCACTCCTTTCCTTACTTATTGGCCAAATTGTATGTGGACACTCTGGGGTGGGTTCACTCACAAAGGAAGGAATTGGCTCAAAGTGCTCACTAAGTATCACTGCTGACTCCCTGTGCTCCATAAGGTCTGAAATGTTGAAGGTTGGGCTAATACCTAAATCAGGTGGTCTCTCAAGCACATAGGCATTGGGTCCACTACTCTTCATTAGTATGAATGGGCCAGCTTTGCGAGTAGAAAATTTCTTTACACTCACATAATCCTCTGCAGAAAATTCTTTATCTCTCTTTCAGGAGTTAGCCTCGATATTAGTTAGTTCATTATTTTTGTTTAACTTTTGACTAATATCCTGATACAAATGCTGTGTAGAGGTCAGTGCATGTGTGGACATATGAATTAGGGTTGCAAATTTATTGGACTCAATACTAATACCTAATAGACTCAACTAGACTTCCTATCAAAGGAAATTTATTGGACTCTTTGGGTCTAACCTAACATACTATAAACTCTTTAGGTTTGACCCTAGCATGGCATGCACATAAGAACTTACTATGTATGCCTACTAGGTGCCATAGGGTATGCCAAAAATATGATTCAAATCTAACCTGTGCAATGAATGAATGCAGTATGATTATCCCTATAAAATGCAAATGAATGGTTAAAGAAACATAAGAAAATTGAAGAAAAGGCAGAAAATATGAGATGGATTCAGGGTTAGTCTGATTGGATGGAAAGTAAGAAAAGGGTTCGGGGTTAATTGGATAGACTAAGATGTAAGAAGGGATGTCGGGAATTAGTCCTAGACTAATAAGGTTTACCTTATGGGTTTGATGTCTATCTAAAGGGTCTACATAATGGAAGAAAGGGTCATTGATTTCAGGAAAGAGATCAAGTGGAGTCAAAAGAGTGAATTTATCCTGAGGGTATTGATTCAAAGAGGTCAAGTCCTTAATAAACTCTTCTGGCTCATAAATCAAAGGACTGGGCTCTCTTCCAGTGGCTCTTCAGGTAAGATGCTAATTGTAGGATTGGATTCCTCATGGTCTTCTTCCTCTAAGAGTTCTTCTACTACAGGTTGGATGTGGTTAAGGTCAGCTAACTCTAGGGTGGCTTCAACCTGGGTATCTACTAGATCAACTAACACTAGTTTGGCTTTTACCTGGATATTAGTTTGGTCAAACCTATGGTTCATTTGGTCAAATTGTTCCATCATGGCCTTAAAGAGGGTTTCAAAATTGGACTCCATGGTTGAACTAGGTTGGTTGTACTGGACTTCTGATTCAACTAACTCTGGGTTGACTTCTAATTGGGTTTCCACTGGGTCAACTAATTCTGGGTTGACTCCTAACTCTAGGTCACCTATAGGTATCTCTTCTTCTAAATCTTCAATAGACTCATTATCTTCATACTCCTCTACCAGACTTGGGTCAGCCTCATTTATTTCTTCTTCTAAGTCATCTTGGTGAACCAATGGGGTGGTAAGAGGGGTTTGGCTAATGAAAAATTGACTAAAGTCTGGGATAACAGGGGTGGGTAAACTAAGGGTTATGGGTTCATAGGCTATGGGTTTAAAGGTTATGGATTCAAATCTAGGGGTATCAATCCTATAGGGTTCAGGTTGACTGAGGGATAGTATGTTACTACTGGGTTTATATCTAGGGACTATGGGTTCCTGGAGTCTATAGGGCAAGGGTTCAACTCTATGGGTCTTGCCTAGAGTTCCTAATTGGTCACCTATTTGGTCGAAACTAAGGCTTGCTTGATTACTTGATTGGATCAGTTAGTCAAGCTTAGTATCGGATTGGTCAAACCTATGATCTATTTGAGCAAGCTGGGCTTGGGTTTGGGTATGGGCTTGGTTCATCTGGGTAAGTTGATTTTGGGTCTGGATATTGGATTGAGTTAGTTTGGCAAACTGGTTCATGATGGCCTCAAAATAGGAATCCATGGCTGAATTGGTTTGGGGTGTGGACTTCTGGTATTGGGTTCCTACTCTAGTGGTCATGCAATAAGTCAAACAATCAAAGCAGAATGATGCAGCCAAGCATGCAAAAGAATAAAAACTAGTACAATCTAGGATTTCCTAAACCTAAAGCCAAAACTGGATGGGTCAGCTCAACTTGCACCTAACCCAGTAGCTAATCCTTCCACTGGCCAGGTAGGGGGTGGGAGTGTGGGAGGTCCCCGCTGCTTTCACAGAGACCCAATTAAAAACCACAACACCACTTAGGTCATTTGACTCTGGACCCCCAACCTTGGATACCAGCTTTCAGTAATAGCTAAAGGATTAAATGCACTAGTTGGCCCACACAGTTCGGACCCGATCTATTGGGTGTCACCTAGCCCACTAGGGCAAATTAGGTCTAATCAATTTTAATTAGGCTTAGGTCAATATGCTGATGGTTGTTCTGGGCCCAGGATAGGTGATGAAATCCTGCCCTAATCTGAGATATTGAGTTGCCCTTAAGATTAGGTTAAAGATGATGGCAATCGATGGTCCTGATACAATCTAAAACAATCAAAAAATAAAAATATTTTATTTATATTTTATGAAATGACAAATTAGGTTTAATTTGATTAGGTTAGCAATCAAATTAGGCTTGAGATTGGGGTGTGTGGAAGTTGATTAGGTTTAAGTTAGTCAAGTGCAAAATCAGCAAAAATCAGAGAATTAGGGTTTCGATTGATACAGAATTTGACATAGATCCCGATGCAAAAAAAAATCAGAGAGATTCTGGAATAGAGGATGGATGCTGATGATGATACCTACCAAATTTTATGCAAAAAAAAGATCATTTGATGATGCAAATCCTAGGGTTTTTTGTCTGCTATAGAAATTATCAGGATTTTGTTAGGGTTTCTAATATACTAAATTTTAATAATTTAGTGTTTCCTTTTAAATTAATTAAAAATTTTGTTAAAATAAAGGACATGATAGACAACAATTCATGCAAATTTCACAAAAAAATAAAATTCTTAGATAGTCAAAATCAGATGCAAAACAGACACCTAATGCAGTGAATAGGATGCAAAAAAATCAGGAATTAGGGTTTTGTGGTTCTGATGTAGATGCATGCTATTCTAAACCTGCTCTAATACAAAATTGATGCAGGACAACTCTAGGACTAATGAAAAATAGAAAAATAATTTTTTTATATTTTTTTTAGACATTAAATTTGTAGGCTAATAACCCCAAAATAAGTAAAGAATCGGCATGATGACTAGTAATGCTAGAAACTATCATACCGGCAAAAACTCATGCAGAATAATGACTAGCCAGGACCCGAGAGTTGAGAAACTTCCAGTTTAGGATAGCATACCTATCATCATATTAGAACTCAAGAGGGGGAAGGCTTTTACCAGGCAGCGATTGTAGTTTCTTCGATGAAGAGATCTCTCAACCTTTGGATGGTGCCTGGAAGAACAAGCCTTTGGTTCCCGAATTTGAAGATAATCTAGATCTGGTCTGAAGGCAAAGAAAGCCTCCTCTGGAAAGGGAAAACACCTTGGAGATATGCAAAACATCAAGTTTATACATGAATTAGGTAATCAAAGAAAAAAATAACAAGATGAAACAAGGAAGGAAGGGTTAGGGCTAGAAGGGCTGGAGGCCTAGAGAAGGAAGACTCCTGCTTTCAGGGACAACTTCAGGACTTCTTCTCAAAAGCATGGCTGATGTCAAGAGGCTTGAGTTGCTACTTGGGCATGGAGGATTGCAAGGATAGGGGTCGGCCAACACAAGAACACAAATAACCAAACCAAAGGAACCAAAAGAAAACACAAGACACCAGTATTAAAAACAATTAAGCAAAGTTTTAATTCATAATAGTTGATTGATTACAAGAGGAGGGGTGGGCTATTTATAGAGCTCCATGCCCTCTCCTAAAGGGATTTCAAGTCTTCTCCTAGTTAGAAAAGGTTTACATAATTTAAGTGGGAGAAAGACTACAAAATAAACCTAGAACTAGGAGTATACAAGTTGAATGAAATAAAAACCCAAACTCCTTCTTGCAATTGAACTCTTCCACCATGTTGGACTTGGTCAACTCATGGAGGACGCCTATCCTAGGTGTGTTTGGCTCCAAGGGGTAGCAAAGGGTCATCCTCCTTTGGATTGGTGCATGGGCTTTGGGCCCTAGAAGCTGGGGTGTTCTGGTATCAGCATATTCCTTGGAATCTTGGTTCTTCATGTTTGGGCTTGCTTCCTGGGCTTGGGATTTTAAGGCCTGAAGTGCTAGAATAACCTGGAAAACATGGGCTCCTAGCATATGGAATATTCTGAAAGCATCTGGAAGGAATCTGGCATTTGGAGGGAATCAAGGCACCTGTAGGGCATCTGGATGGCATTTAGGGCTCCTAGTTGTCAATTAAGCTTCCATAAGCTGATGTAATTGCCTCTGGCTCCTGAATGAGGCCTGGTGGAACTCCAAAATAGGGTAACCTCCTCTCTTGTATAAAATTTGGACTCATATTGGAGTCATACTGATGTACATGACTCGATATACTGGACTAGGTCGAGACAAATCAACTAGTCACACCTTATTACAACTCAATCTTACTTTCTTACAAAATTGTGACACATGACCAAGGTTCTAAAAAAAACCCTAATCACTAAGCCATATGGGATCCAGTGATCTATGTCTGACCCTGGTGTCCCTGCCAGGTGCTTGGGTAGTGGACGTAGGAGCAAAGTTGCTCCGAACCACTCTAAATTTCTTGTATTTGTGATTGTGTTTGCTTGACTTGTTTGTGATTGTTGATTTACTTGCTTCCGTTGCATAATCTATCATAACACCACAACACTAAAAGATTTTCAAAATGCATATACTTGCAAGTTTTTTTTTATCCCAATTCACCCCCCTTTTAGGAAGGCACCTGGGCAACAAATACCCTTATAAAGATTGTTCAAAACTTGTTTAGATGCATCATTTATAGCCTCTTGAAGTGTTTCCAGATGGATATGGCCTTTGAAGTGCCTTGGGAGTTGAGATCTAGCCATTAGAATCTTTGAATTCTAAGAAATTTGAATTCTGGAACTAGCCATTCTATAGCAGAACCAGAAAATCGAGTCAACTCAGATGATTGGGTCAGCTCAAATGTTTAGTCCAGTAGTTCAGCAGTTCTGGAAGAGTCGGCTCAGATTTCATTGAGTCGGCTCGGATGCCAGAAATCTAATAATCCCATTTTTCATAGTTCTGGAAGAGTCGGCTCGAATTCTACTTGAGTCGACTCGGATGGCTGAAACCTGAAACTTTCTATGCTGTGCTATGCCATAGGAATGTATTAGTTCTAATAATTGAGTCGGCTCGAGTGAACTTGCTTCCAAAAGCTTCCAAATGGGTTCAAACTCCTTTCAAACAACTTGTAAACCTAACCTAAGATGTTTAATCTTAAAATTACATTTATTTGGCCCTTTTACATGATTATGCAAATAAATTTAGCTAGGGCTTTCAAATAACATAAGTGATGCATTTAATTCATTTTTGATACATGAAGGTGTGCCAAAGGTCCTAATAGTGTACAGTTGTCAAACTCCCACTTAGAACAACCTATAAAAACTTTTAAAGCACTTGAAGATCATTAGTATCAGAATCATGCACCAATGTTTTGTAATCATCAAAATCATTCCAGGGTTCAACATTCTCCCGCTTTTTGATGATGACAAAACACTGGGCATGGAGGAATTAAAGCTTTATAATTTGTATATGTATTGTATGAACACTAAAAGGTATCAAAGTGACTTGTTTTTGTCTAATTTGAGGTATATCAGAAGGTATCAAAATGTATCAAGAAGTATCTAAACCAATATTGAGTTTATCATCAAAAACTCTCCCTTGCTTTAGAATTTACATATGCTATGAATTAATTTCCATGCACATATAACTTCTCCCCCTTTTTGTCATCAATCAAAAGAGTACCAAAAATGGATAAGATATATCATTACACATTGAGCTAAAATCATATATATCATTATTGCCAAAATGGTACATTGTCCAAGAAATTGTAGCCTTTAATATCACTAGGTCATACAATAGCATAAGTCATACAAAATGTGATACATCAAAATTTGTATCTTAGAGACGTATCTAATCACTCTCACTGCTAGAACCTATAGTGAAAGTCTCAGAAGCATACACTCTAGATGGTCTAATGGGAGGTGGAGGTCCTCTAGAGTTACGAGTCCTAGAAGAGGGTCCATCTCTAGGAGGTGGTCTAGAAGGTGAAGGTGACTGTAGAGCCCTAGAAGTGGACTGTGGAGGTGGCTGACTAGAGGAAGATGCTCCAAAGGTGGGTCTCACTCCAGTGAAGCCAAGCAGAATAGCTCCGAGCTCAGTCTTTATCCTCTGCATCCCCTACTGAAGACCATGTATAGCCATAGCCTGCTATGAAGCAAATGAATCAGCAGCGCCTCGAAGTCTATCAAAGTTGAAACGCAGATCTCTGAGATCAGTCTGATAATCCTCCTGCATCCTCTTGCTGTGCTCGACCGTCTCTACTCTGAAAGTCAGTACCCTCAAATCATCACAAAACTCTTGAAGGCCACTCTCAACTATCTGACGAAGATCGCCAAACATAGAGTTGAATCTGCCTATCAGGGTATTTACGACCTAAGTGAGCTGCTCAAATATCACTGAGATCTAAGTAGAAGCAGCAAAAGAAATAGAAGGAGCTGTAGGTGGGCCCGGTGGAGTCCTCGAACTACTAGGCTGTCCACCCATTTCAACAAGTGGAGGTGCAACATCATCCTATGCCTCAGCCTCCTCTCTAGTAGAATCACCATCACTATCAGAACTCTCACTAGACTCTGAATTTTCATCCTCATCTGAGTCCTCCTCCTATCCAGTAGCAGCAGCATCAATCTCAAGCTCAGCCTGCTCATCATCATTATTATCATCATGATTAGAAGGATGTGCTACCCTCTATCCAGATGTCCTCTTCATCCACTGTCCTTCAAGCTTATGATATCCCATTCGATGAAGTGATTTTTCAATATATCTATCAGTATGCAATAGAGGCCTAGCATCCTCTCCAGTCAAGTCAATGCCAAAATCTCTAAAGATCAAAGTAAAAGCCATGCCATAGGTTAGGCATGCTCTAGCTTTCCTAGCTGCATCTCTCATTTAAGACATCATAATGAAGGGTAAGTTAATCTACTCCCCCTCAATCATATATCTCATAAATACAATATCTCTCTCACTCACCCATTCGAATCTTCCTATCCTGGGCAAGTATATTCTACTAATGAAGTTGTGCAACAGTCTCATTTCCAATGAAAGTTGATTGGCTTGACGATTAACAATGCCTCTTACATTCCTTCTTTCTAAGATTGTCTTCAGAGCAGCTTGCTTGTCATTCAAAGTCAAATAACATTTTCCCCCAGTAGGAAGATATAAAACCCTATTCAAAACTTGCTCATCCACAACAATGTTAATACCTTTAATAGTAGAAATAATCCGATCTGCTCCAAGAGTTAGGTTTTCAAAGAATGTTCTTACCAATATGAAGTATGTAGGTAAATCTAAGGAACTGAAAAACTCCCAGCCTTAATTTGTAATCTAATCCCCAATACAGAAGTGTTCTTGCTTGAGGAATTCAAAAATCACCTTTCTATTGGGAGTAACCAGACAATTTCCCATCAAAATGACTTGCCTTGGTGGGAAAATGGGTAAATCTCTATGAGTCGACTGCTCATGGTGACTTTTAGTTCTCCGTTCCACTGTACCCGAGCTAGAGGGCTTCCATTTTCTTCGTTGAGCTATTGCCTTCCTTAGAGCCATCGATCGTGGATCTAAGGGAGAATGGAAGATTGGTGTGGTCCTTAAGGCTTGGAAAGGGATATTTTGTCCTTTGGCTAGGGTTCAACAGAAAATGGTGAGACCTAGGATTTTGGGGCCTATAATTTTAAAAAGAATGAAACCGTCAACTGAGTTAGCTCGACCAGGTTGGGTGCTCGAGTCGGCTTGAGTGAAGCCTCGATTTTTTGGGCCAAAAAAAAGAATGGAAAGGCTACTATTCTATTTTAAACCTTAAAATAGGTATGCATTTTCCATAAAATGGATAAGGCATCCAAAAGAATTTTCTAAGTTTTTTTAAGGAATTTTCTAAGAATTTCTTAAAAAGAGTCACATAACCCTAATTATCCTCTAATCATTCTAAATCTCTCCTCATTAAATAGTTTTATGAAAATATCAGCTAATTATTTTTTAGTACAAACAAATTCAAGTTCAATGTCACCATTTTATACATAATCTCTAATAAAGTGATGTCTAATTTCTATATATTTTGTTCTTGAGTGTTGAGTTGGATTCTTTGTTAAGTTTATAGCACTGGTGTTATCACATATGATAGGAGTCTTAGTTTGATTAACACCATAGTCATCTAGCTGTTGCTTAATTAAAAGCACTTGTGCATAACAACTCCCTACAACCACATATTCTGCCTCAGCAGTAAATAGTGCCATGGAGTTTTGTTTTCTACTATCTCAAGAGATTAAATTCAATCCTAGAAATTAACATGTGATGCTAGTGCTTTTTCTATCTATCTTGCATCCACCATAATCAGCATCTATGTATCCAACCAATTTTAAGGATAATTGTTCAGAATACCATAAACCTAGATTACTTGTTCCTTTTAGATATCTTAAATTTTTTTTAAGAGCAAGTATATGTGATTCTTTTGGGTTAGATTATAATCTAGCATATATACAAACACTGAATAAGATATCAGGTCTACTAGTAATTAAGTACAACAATGATCCAATCATATCTCGATAAAGCTTTTGATCAACATTGTTTCCATCTTCATCCTTGTCAAGTCTGCAGGTAGGGCTCATGAGTGTGCCAATTTCTTTAGCGTACTCCATACCAAACTTCTTAAGAATCTCCTTGATGTACTTAGCTTGGTTGATAAGTATTCCTTCTTTTGTTTGCTTAATTTGAAGTCTAAGAAAGTAGGTCAACTCACCCATTAAGCTTATTTCAAATTCGACCTGCATAAGCTCAGCAAATTCTCCACACAAATCTTCATTAGTTGTACCAAAAATTATATCATTTATATAAATTTGTACAACTAACATATCATCTTCTTTTCTTTTGATGAATAGAGTTGTGTCTACACTATCTCTAGTAAAATTATTTTCAAGTAGGAATTTACTTAATCTATCATACCATGCTCTAGATGCTTGTTTTAAACCATATATTGCTTTATTGAGTTTAAAAACATGATTAGGTAAAGCATGGTTTTAAAATTCGGGAGATTGTTCTACAAAAATTTCTTCAAAAATGTAACCATTTAAAAATTCACTTTTCACATCCATTTGAAATAATTTAAAGTCCATGTAACAAGCAAATGCAAGTAATAATCTAATAGCTTATAATCTTGCTACAGGTGCATAAATTTTATCAAAATCTATTCCTTCTTCTTGGTTATATCCTTTGACAACTAATATAGCTTTATTTCTAATTACATTACCTTTTTCATATAATTTATTTCTATATACCGACTTAGTACCTATAACAAGATGTTTAGAGGGTCTATCTACTAAGGTCCATACATTATTTCTTTTGAATTTATTAAGTTATTCTTGCATAGCCATCATCCAATTTGGGTCATTTTCAGCCTCTTCTATGTAATTTGGTTCTATTTATGAGATGAAAGCAAGATAATCTTGTGCATCTCTAAGTGAAGATCTAGTTCTAACACCTTCGGATGGATTTTCAATAATTAAGTCTTTGGGATGGTGATGTGCATACCTCCATTCCTTAGGCAAATCACCATGCTCTTTACTTACCATTTCATCTCCTTCTTCCACTTGTTTATCCCTTAAGCTCATGTCCTTCATTTCTTTGTCAATTATACCTGCATCATTATCAATACACTCTTCTTTTCTAGAAGGTAAAGGGTTAGTTTCATTAAATATTATATGAATAGACTCTTCTACAGTTAATGTTCTTTTGTTGAAAACTCTATATGCTCTGCTTGAAGTTGAATAACCAAGAAATATCCCTTCATCAGATTTAGCATCAAATTTTCCAAGGTTATCCTTTCCATTATTCAATACAAAGCATTTACAACCAAAAACATGAAAGTAATTAACATTTGACTTTCTTTCTCTCCAAAGCTCATAGGAGGTTTTCTTTAAAATAGGTCTAATCAAAACATGATTTAAGATGTAGCAAGTAGTGTTCATAGCTTCAACCTAGAAGTACCTTGGAAGGTTACCTTCACACAACATGGTTCGGGCCATTTCTTCCAATGTTCTATTCTTCCTTTCTACAACATCATTTTGTTGTGGTGTCCTAGGGGCTGAAAAGTTATGTTCAATGCCATGCTCAGTGCAAAACTCTTCAAATTATTGATTTTCAAATTCAATGCCATGATCATTTCTAATTAAAATAATTGAAAAGTTTTTTTGATTTCTAATCTTTCGATAAAACTTTTGAAAGACACTACATGCTTCATCTTTATGTGCCAAAAACAAAACCCATGTGTATCTTGAAAAATCATCTACTATCACAAGTCCATACCTTTTACCTCCTAGGCTTGTGGTCCTAGTTGGTCCAAATAGGTCCATGTGAAGTAGCTCTAATGGTCTTGAAGTTGAAATAATGTTTTTGACTTTAAAACTCCCCCAAGTTTGTTTGCCATATTGACAAGCATCACAAACATGATCAAGATCAACTTTAACTTTTGGTAAACCTCTTATTAAGTTTTTAGAGATCAACTTCGATAATGTATGCATCTAGCTTGACCTAATCTTCTATGCTAAAGTACTAGATTCCTTGGTTTTAGCATTCATTGCCACTAGACTTGAACTATTCAACATGGCTAGATCATTTAAATCTACCACATAGATATTTCCAAGTCTATGATCTATAAATCTAATGCTAGAATCAAGTGTGCTAGTTATTATGCATACAGAAGATTCAAACAATACTTTGAAGCCTTTATCATATTGACAAATACTCAATAAGTTATACTTTAATTTGTCAACTAGCAATATATTTTCAATAAAAGTGGTAGGAGTGATTTTAATCTTACCAATGCCAATGATCTTTCCCTTACCGTTGTCACCAAATATGACCATTCCACCTTCTTTTATCTCAAGGGTGATGAATTGCTCCTTGTCACCCATCATATGTCTTGAACAGCCACTATCCAAATACCATCTCTTTTTATGATTTTGGATTGCAAGACATTCCTGCAAGACAAATCAAGTAGATTTTTTAGGTACCCAAGCTTTCTTGCGTCCTTGGGGGTTAGTTGCCTTGGTTCCTTTATGAATCCATATTTTCTTCATTTTGTTCTTCCTTTTCCATTTCAGATTACATTCATGTGCTTTATGTCTTAATCCATTACAACAAAAGCATACTATCCTTATTTTTTGTGATGAGGAAGATGTAATGAACTTAGGTGCAGAAAATCTATTTTTAAAATCTTCTTTGTTTCCAATTCTAGCTCTATTGAAGGTTTCCTTTTGACTTTTCAAGAGCATTTCCAATTTTTCATAACTTAATGTTAATTTGTCAACTGGTGGTTTTAATCTATCCATCTCTTTTTGCATATTTTGTTTTTCTTTTTGCAAAACATGATTCTTTTCTAGAAGTTCCTCATTTTCCTTTTGTAAAGCTTTATATTTTTCTAAAAGCTCATTCAAATCCTTTTGCAAAACATTATTCTTTAATGAAACTTCACTTTTTTCTTTTAGCAAACTATCATTTTTATGTTTTAGTGATTTTATCTTTAAGCCTGCCTTCTTATATTCAGTTAGAAGGTCATAAAATGCAGCATATAACTCATCATAAGTGAAATCAAGAGTAGGTTTAGGAGATACTGCATCCTCTAATCCCATCAAGCAAATATTTGCAGATTTTGATTGATCTTCTTCACTTGAGGATGATTCCTCGCTATCAGTCCATGTTGCCACCAGAGCTTTCTTTTTCTTCTTTTTGTAGCCCTTCTTTAGGGTAGGACATTCAGATCGATAATGTCTGTGCTTCTTACATTCATAGCATATAGGGTATTGTTCTTTATCCTTTTCTTTTTCTTTGCTTTGTTCACCTTTAGATATGTATCTCTTCCTATACCTTCCTTTTCCTTTACCCATGAATCTTCTAAATCTTCGCATAACCAAAGCCATCTCACCATCTCCTAGTTCTTCACCTGAGGAGGGAGATTCTTCTTCTACTTCTTCAGGTTTCTTCTCTTCCAATGCAGCTTTAAGTGTGATGGTCTTCTTCTTTTTTCCATCATCTTCAGTATGTCATTTCAGGCAAGCTCGTGTATGATGAGAGATCCCAGAAGTTCATCCAATAAAGATTATCCAAATCCTTTGCCTCTTGGGTTGTAGTTACTTTTGGGTCCCATTTGTCTGGCAAGAATCGCAAGACTTTTTGGACAAGATCTGCATTTGTATAAATCCTACCAACACTTTCTAAACCATTAATAATATTGGTAAACCTTGCAAACATTTAAGATATAGACTCATTGGGATCCATTTTGAATAGTTCATAACTATGCACTAACATATTAATTTTTGATATTTTGACTTGGTTAGTGCCTTCATGTGTAACTTGTAGTTTATCCCAAATTTTCTTTGCCGAAGTACAAGTGAAAATGCGGTTAAACTCATTGGCATCGAAGGCATAATAAAGAAGGTTCATGGCTTTAGCATTGAGCTCACCCATTTTCATTTTATTGTCATCCCAATCCTCTTCCGGTTTTGGGATGTCAACTCCATTAACCTTCACGGTGAGAGTGCGTAATCCTTTTAAGATAATTTTTCATAGTTCAAAATCAATAGCTTGAATATAAATCTTCATTCTAGCTTTCTAATAACTATAATTTGTGCCGATAAAAAGTGGAGGTCTATTACTTGATTGGCCTTCGGCCAAAGATATGCTCATGTGGTTTGCCATAGATCTTTTCTCTAAGTAATTGGGTTACAGAGATACTGCTCTGGTACCACTTATTGCCTAGTTGGCAAATCCAAGAGGGGGGGTGAATTGGATATTTTGAAAATTTTAAGCAAGTATGTGCAGTTTAAACACTAAGTTGTGTATATGTTAGTGGTGTGCAATGCAATGTGAAAGCAATAAAGTAAAAGGATAGAGTAGAGAGACAAGCACACTCAAACACCACAGGTTTATAATGATTCAGAGCAACCCTCGGCTCCTACATCCACTACCCAAGGTGTACACTTGGGATTTTCACTATATTCCCTCAAGAATACAGCTGGATTGTTTTTACGAGCTGACAATCCACAACCCACTAAAATGTTTATTTTTCCAGGCTCACAAACAATCCAAATTGATTTTCAAGGCTCACCAAAAATCTTAAACAAAATCACAAGCTGCAGCCCCCTGCTGCACTTGCTACAACACTTAAAACAGAGCAATAAAAGTATAACAAAAAACAAACTCTAAGAAGCTAAGTTGTTACAATTATAGCTCTTGCATGAGGCCCTCTTCAATGCTTCTTCAATGCTCCATAAGCCTTTCTTAATACTTCAAAGGTTGACTCAAGTTGGTAGTTGAAAGTTGGTGAAGAACTTGAGTCTTTACTTGAATGCTCTTGAAATATTCAATACCCTCATAAAGATTGTTCAAAACTTATTTAAATCCATTATTTATAGCCTCTTGAAGTGTTTCTAGATGGATATGGCCATTGGAGTTCCTTGGGAGTTGAGATCTAGCCATTAGAAGCTTTAAATTCTAAGAAATTTGAATTCTGGAACAAGCTATTACTGTAGTAGAACTAGAAAATTGAGTCAGCATGAATGATTAAGTCAGCTCAGATGCTCAGTCCAATAGTTCAATAGTTCTGGAAGAGTTGGCTCAAATTTTATAGAGTCGGCTCGGATGCCAAAAATCTCAAAAACTCATTTTTCATAGTTCTGGAAGAGTCGGCTCGAATTCTGCTTGAGTCAACTTGGATGGCTGAAACCTGAAACTTTCTATGCCATGCCATGCCATGCCATGGGAATGTATCAGTTCTGATAATTGAGTTGGCTAGAGTGAACTTGCTTCCAAAAGCTTCCAAATGGCTTCAAACTCCTTTCAAACAACTTGTAAACCTAAATTAAGATGTTTAATCTCAAAATTATATTTATTTGGCCCTTTTACATGATTATACAAATAAATTTAGCCAGGGCTTTCAAATAACATAAGTGATGTATTTAACTTATTTTTGATACATGAAGGTGTGCCAAAAGTCCTAATGGTGTACAATTATCAAACTTCCACTTAGAATAACCTACAAAAACTTTTAAAGCACTTGAAGATCATTGGTATCAGAATCATGCACCAGTATTTTGTAATTATCAAAATCATTCTAAGGGTCAACACCATAGCCCTTGAAGATTAGAAAAAGATCATATTCACCTGCCCATTTGGTTCCTTTGCTTATAGGTGCGTGCCCTTTAGGTTATGAATGCACTAGCAATCTTCCAAAGATGTATGATCAGCATGTTTTCTGATATGGTTGAACGATTTTTAGAAATTTTCATGGATAACTTTTCTGTGTTTGGCCTTACCTTCTCTGAATGTTTAAACCATCTAAGACTATTTCTAGAAAGATGTAAGGAGAAGCATTTAGTTTTTAATTGAAAAAAATATCAATTCATGGTTAGAGAAGGTATAGTTCTTGGCCATTACTTTCAAAAAAGGAATAAAAGTTGACAAGACCAAAGTTGACCTAATTGCAAGTCTTCCACCACCCAAGTTTGTTAAAGAAATTCATTCATTTTTAGGACATGCTAAATTTTATAGAAGGTTCATATCCAATTTTAGCAAAGTGGCTTGTCCATTAACAAATTTGTTAGCAAAGGAAGCAAAATTTGAGCTTATTTCTGAGTGCCTAGAGTCTTTTGAGTTTCTTAAAAAGGCATTCATTTCCGCTCCCATCATTCATCCACCTATATAGAGCGAATCCTTTGAACTCATGTGTGATGCATCCGATCATGTTATAGATGCAATTTTAGATCAAAGGATTAATAAGTTGCCTAGAGTTATTTATTATGTGAGTAAAACCTTAAATGATGCACAACTTAATTACACGACCACCAAAAAGAAGTTCCTGCCATTGTCTTTGCCTTAGAAAAATTTAGATCTTACTTGGTTGGGTTGTATACTATTATTTATACTAACCACTCAGCCATTAGACATCTCCTAGCAAAGAAAGATGCTAAGGCATGCTTAATACGATGGATTTTACTCCTTCAAGAATTTGACCTAGAAATTAAGGATAAGAAAGGAATAGAAAATGCTATAGCTAATCACTTGTCCCGAATCATAATCGCACCATCTAGTGAACCACTTATCAATGAATTCTTTCCGGATGAGCAACTCATGTCTGTGACCATTGAACATGGTATGCTGATATTGTAAATTATTTAGCCATTAATAAAGTTCCTTCTCATTAGACTATTCAGGATTAAGATAAATTCTTTTTCCAAGTGAAGTACTTCATTTGGGATGACCTGTACCTATTTAAACAGTGTCCTGATCAGATCATTAGGAGGTGTGTCCTGGATAATGAGGTTAGAAGTATTCTATTATTTTGCAATGACCAAGCATGTGGTGGTCACTTCGCATCCAAGAAGACAGCTACCAAAGTACTCCAATATAGATTTTATTAACCTAATTTATTTAAGGATGCACATGTGTATTATAAAAGTTGTGTCCGATGCCAACAAATGGGTTGGATCACCAAGAGGGGCTGATGCCACTCAATCCAATTTTAGTGGTCAAGATTTTTGATATCTAGGGGATCGATTTTATGGGACCATTTTCAAAGTCCTTCAAAAATGAATATATTTTAGTGGTTGTCAATTATGTCTCTAAGTGGGTAGAAGCTATTTCATGTAAATCCACTAATATCAAAGTGGTCATTAAATTTCTTAAAAAAAATATTCTCTTCCATTTTGGTACTCCTAGGGCAATCATTAGTGATCGGGGGACACACTTTTGCAACCAACCCTTTGCCACATTAATGAAAAAATATAATGTTACCGACAAGTTGGCCACACCATATCATTCTCAAACTAGTGGGCAAGTAAAGTGTCTAATAGACAAATCAAACAAATTTTGGAGAAGACCGTTAATACTAATAGAAAGGATTGGTCTTTGAAATTAGTTGATACACTCTAGGCATACCGCACCACCTACAAGACCAACCTAAGAATGTCTCCTTATAGGATTGTGTTTGAAAAATCATGTTACTTGTCGGTTGAATTAGAACACAAAGCTATGTGGGCAATAAAAAAATTAAACATAGACTTAGACATAGCTGGAACCCATAGGAAGCTTCAAATTAATGAATTAAAAGAACTTAGAAATAAAGCTTATGAGAATGCCAGGGTGTAAAAGAAAAGAACAAAAGTATTTCTGATGGGGGACTAATATGCATGCAATTTTTTTTTGTATGTTTTATATGTGGCGTTGAGTGATTAATTCCCGAATTTCAGATTAAAATAAGTTATAGGGAATTTTATATGAATTTTAGAAGATCAGCATGCAGATTATGACCTAGAAAAGTAGAAAAGAAGGATCGTCGGGGTTGAGAAGCCTCGATTAGGGAAAGTTCTCCTACAATAAAACTACTGGAGGTAGAGGGGGTGTACCTGACAATGTCTGTGAAGATCGCAGCAAAGGGGTCTCTCGTTCCTCGATGGATGTGGCCTGGAAAACCGAGCCAAAGACCCGCGGATACCCGGCTTTCTGCTCGGTGATCCGATTGAGGCTTGGCTGGAGTCGTTGGATTCGTAGGAACTCGGGGACTTGCAAACGACCTGTCAGGGGTTAGAAAACTCACAAAGGAACAAAAAAACAAAAGGAAAACAGCAAGGGAAGGCTTCTTTTGGGCGTCCAGGGATCTGAGAGGCTTGTTGGCAGCAGGAAGATGATTGCAGCACTGGGAAGAAAAACTCTCACAAACCCCTTTATGCACACAGCAGGGTATCACACAACTCAATAGAAGAACTCAATGTTTTAATTCATATCAAAAAATTAGGTTTCATACAAGAGGCTAGGGTCCCTTAAATAGACCCTTAACCTTGGGCTCCAAGTAAGGGTACATTAGTCTTTACATGAGAATCCTTTTCCCTCTCAAACCCTAGCTAGAAAATAAGGAAACATTAGGTAGAAAAAAATCCCTAAAATTTCTCTTGACTTGGCCAACACTCCAGGGACACCTAGGGGGCGTGTTGGCCTTCTAAGAGCAGCAAGGGGCCGGCCCAAAGGGGCCCAAGTGCATGGGTTTGGGCCTCTGGAAGCTGGGGTGGCCTGGTAGCCAGGTAGCAGGAATATTCCCTAGTATCTTGCTTCTTAGGAGCTTGGGCTTGGCGCCTGGGCTTGATTTCTTTGGGCTAGGATGCAGATGGACCTCTAAAATCATGGATGCCTTGGTCTATGAATATATTTTGGCATCTGGAAGGAAATCTGGGCATCTGGAGGGCATCTGCAAGGAATCAGGGTTTCTGATTTTCCTCCTGGGGTCTTCAAATCTTCAAGCTGGGTTGGACTTGGGCTAAACTTCCATGTCTTCAATCTGATTGGACTTGGTATTTACTTGTATGATGTGGTCTTGAGTCTTCAATATGGTTGAATAGGACTCAAAAAATAAAATTAGCTCGACATGAGCTGACTAACACTGGACTGAACTAGCTTAACATGAGCTGACTAGTACAGAACTGAAACTCAAAATTAATTAAAATGGACTCAGATAGGCTAAGCCCTTATTACAGATGGACTCATAAATTATTGATCAATTCATAGAGGGTTGAAAAGCCTCTATCTTATTCTGGTGCCTTTGGTGTCCCCACCAATTCTCCCAGGGTAGGAGGAACTCGACCCTGTCGAGTAAGGTCAGACTGGCTCACATATCTCTCGAGATGGTCTGGGTTGAGGCATTGCAAGTCCTCTCGAGAAATCCACGAATCGTCCGACTCTGGCCGGCCTTGCCATCGGACCAAGAAGCGTTGATAGTCATGGCCCTGGGTCGTGATGGCTTGATCGTCCAGGATACGCTCGATCCGTTCTCCTCTCTCAGGCCAAATTTGTTTGTGGACACCCTAGGTTAGGGTCACTCACAATGAAAAGGAATAGGTCCAAAGGCCTCACTAGGTATCGCTGCCGGTTCCCTATGCTCAACCAGGTCAGTAATATTGAAGGTAGAACTAATACCCAAATCCAAAGGCATGTCTAACACCTAGGCATTTGATCCAACCTTTCCTATCACTTTAAAAGGTCCGGCTCTGCGAGCATGAAGCTTCTTTTAGGCCTAAGCCTAACCAAGATAAAATCCACTACATCAAATTCTTTGGTCCATCTTTGGGAATTAGCCAATTGTTTTAAGATTAGTGCAGGTGGTGAACATGCTAGGCACATGCAGACTCCTAACAAGATGATGCAAAGGACTCAAACTAACACCTAATAGACTCGACTTTGCATTCCTATCAAAGAAAATTTATTAGACTTTTATGGGTCTAAACCTAAGAGACTATAGACTCTCTAGGTCTGACCCTAGTGTGGTGTGCACAAGAGTATTTACAATGGACTCCAAGCAAATGCCAAAGGGTATGCCAGAAGTATAATGCAAACCTAACATACGTAATGAATGCATGCAGTACGCTAATCTCAGTTAAATGCAATCTAATAATCCTAGAAATGCTGGAGGTGTCAGGAAAGGGCAGAAAATAGGAAGTGGGTTTAGAATTAGTTTGGTAGGATAGGGAAAAAGGTTCAAGGTTAGTTGGATAAAGTTCGATATAAGAAGGCATGTCAGGGACTAATCCTAGACTAATGAGGCTAACCTTACGAGGTTGCGGTATATCTATGGGGTTTGCATAATGGAAGGATGGGTTACTAATCTCAGGGAAGAGGTCCTTAATGGAAACTATAGGAGGAGGCTCATCCTGAGGGTACCGATTCAAAGAGATCAAGTCCTTAATAAATTCTTCTGGTTTTTGTATTTTAGGACTAGACTCTATAATTTGGCTCTCCTCTACGGTTTCCTCTAGTAAGGCTCTAGTAGCAGTACCTACGTTCTCTTCCTCTATTTGTTCTTCCACTATAGCTTTAGGTTGGATGTGGTCAAGGTCAACTACCTCTAGGTTGGCTTCTACCTGGGTATCTATTAGGTCAGCTAATTCTAGGTCATCTAAAGGTGTCTCCTCTTCTCCCTCATACTCATCCACTAAGTTTGCATCAGCTTCATACACTTCTGCGTTAATGTAAGCCTTGTCAATCTTAGGAATGGTTGGAGAAGGTCGGCTAGGAGAAAATTGGCTAGGTCCTGGTTTCTGATTATGGACACTAATCCTAGTAGGTTCAGGTTGCCTAAGGGGTAGTGGCTCACTACTAGGCTCATATTTAGGGGTGCTAATCCTATGGGGTTCAAGTTGACTAAGGGAAACCTGACTAGTACTAGATTGATATCTAGGGGTTATGGGCTCCCTAGACTCATAGGATAAGGGTGCAGATCTATGGGTCACGAGATTATAAGATCTGGGGTCATAGGATTTGGGTTCAGCTCTATGGGTCTTGGGTCTACTGGACTCATGGGATATGGGTTCGTAGATTCTAGAGTCAGAGGATTTGAAGTCATAAGATCTATAGGTTGTGGGTATACTAGGCTTATAGGATGTGGGTAAATAGGATCTAGAGTCATAGGATCTAGGTTCAGTATCATAGTATGGGTCAGGCTGAGTGGCTCTCCTAGGTTCAACCTCACGATATGGTTTAGGGTTTGGGGTCCTCCTAGGTTCAGGATTATAGTATGGGACAGGCTGAGGGGCTCTCCTAGGTTCAACCTCTCGGTATGGATCAGGGTTTGGGGTCCTCCTGGGCTCAGGATTGTAGTATGGGTCAGGTTGAGGGGCTCTCCTAGGTTTGACCTCTTGGTATGGGTCAGGGTCTTGGGTCCTCCTAGGCTGAGGGTTATAGTATGGGTCAGGATGAGGGGCTCTCCTAGGTTCGACCTCAGGGTATGGATTAGGGTTTGGGGTCCTCCTAGGTTGAGGGGAATTAGGATCTGGCTCAGACTGTGACCCATGGGTTCTTTGTATGGTCCCTACACAGCCTTCTAACTGGTCAAACCTATTGGCAAGATGGTCAATTCTATTGTTGGTTTGGGTACCAGACTTAGTTAACTGGGTAGTCAACTGGGCCATGGATTGGGTTAGATGCTCAGTGAGTGCTTTTATTTAGGCTTGCAAATTTTCCATGGGTTCAGACATTTATGAAGGAGGTGGTGGTGCAGGCACCAGAATCAGAAAGAGACTCCAACCAATTCAAGCCCATTCCGAATCTTTATGGTTGGACTAGAGAGTCCGGTAACCTTTCTTTATTTTGAGTCCAAAAGAATCATGTAAGTCGAGTCCATGTTGGGTCCTGTAATCTTTCTTTTGAGTCCAAAATAATCATGTAAGTCGAGTCCATGTCGGGTCTAGTCTTAGTCCAATCCAAATGGGTCAACTAGCATCAAGCCTAAAGAAGACTCACAATGTATACCCCAAATCAAGACCAAAGCCAACTCAATTGGAGACCACATGCCACATCACTTGCGCCACCTCAACTTGGGACCACATGCCACATCAAGAGGGGACCACATGCCACCTCACATGCCACCTCACCATAAGAGGGCGCCATCCCAAGTTCAAATTCAAGGAAGTTGGCCAAGGAGGATTTCAAGCAAGAAAATCAGCCCTCTCCCCTTATATTACTCCACTTGTTTGGGGATTTGAAATTTCAAAATTTGTGAGGCTTTATTTAAAGCCTTGGACGCCCCTTGTAAAGAGCTATTGATGAAGGAATACAAATTTTCAGAAATTTTCTATGTGTTTCTATGTGCCTAAGCGGTTCTTGTGGTTTTTAATTAGGACCCAATAAAAGCTGGGGGAACCTCCCACAGACCCACCTCCTGACTGGCCAGTGGAAGAGAGTAGCTGTTGATTTGATTATATCTAGTCAACTTAGTTTATTTGGACTAACCGGTTTAGAAAACTCGCAGTTCGGGTCTGAGTCTAATTGTTTGCATGACAACTAGGTCAGGCACACCTTACCACCCTTCACAAGCCCAACCTAGTTCATCCATGGATACTAGTATGGAAAGCCTTATGAGATCTATGATCGAGAAGATGGACCGTTTGGATGCTAAATTTGGTCAGTTCGAGGAAAGGGTAGGAACGCCTTGGACGCCCCTTGTAAAGAGCTATTGATGAAGGAGACTCTGTAATGATTAGGCTTAAACCAGAAAGGTTTCCTCCGGGAACTATGAAGAAACTCCATGCCCGGGGAGCCGGACCCTTCAAAATAATAAAGAAAATTGGACCTAATGCTTATGTAGTAGACTTACCACCTAGTTATGGCATTAGTTCTACATTTAATGTTTCCGATCTGAAAGAATACAAGGAACCTGCATTGATACCGGATGAACCTTTTGGTCCTAACACTTCTCTTGAGAGTGAAATGCCAATTGAGTGTCCACCACCAAATATTCCTGAGCGAAAGGAAAGAATTGAAAGGATCTTGAATGACCAGATCATCACTACTAGAAATAAGGGCTACCAACGCTATCTGGTTCGATGGCAAGGACGTCCTGAATCTGAAGATTCCTGGATCACCAAAGAGGACCTACAACAAATCGACCCGGATATATTAGAAACTTATCACTCGACAGGGTCGAGTTCCTCCCACCCGGGGAGAATTGGTGCGGGCACCAGAATCAGAAAGAGACTCCAACCAATTCAAGCCCATTCCGAATCTTTATGGTTGGACTAGAGAGTCCGGTAACCTTTCTTTATTTTGAGTCCAAAAGAATCATATAAGTCGAGTCCATGTTGGGTCCTGTAATCTTTCTTTTGAGTCCAAAATAATCATGTAAGTCGAGTCCATGTCGGGTCTAGTCTTAGTCCAATCCAAATGGGTCAACTAGCATCAAGCCTAAAGAAGACTCACAATGTATACCCCAAATCAAGACCAAAGCCAACTCAATTGGGGACCACATGCCACATCACTTGCGCCACCTCAACTTGGGACCACATGCCACGTTAAGAGGGGACCACATGCCACCTCACAATGCACCTCACCACAAGAGGGCGCCATCCCAAGTTCAAATTCAAGGAAGTTGGCCAAGAAAGATTTCAAGCAAGAAAATCAGCCCTCTCCCCTTATATTACTCCACTTGTTTGGGGATTTGAAATTTCAAAATTTGTGAGGCTTTATTTAAAGCCTTGGACGCCTCTTGTAAAGAGCTATTGATGAAGGAATACAAATTTTCAGAAATTTTCTGTGTTTCTATGTGCCTATGTGGATCTTTGTGCCTAAGTGAACCTCTTCCTCTCCTCCATCATTTCTTCTCCCAAATCCTTCTCTTTTACTCTTCATCTTCCAAGCAATCCTTTTCCTTCAAGGCGAATTAAGGACATCCTCACAAGAAGAAGATCAACACCAACACAAGCTTCCACCATGGCGCCAAGGATCATTTCCAACAAACTCTCCTTTGAGTTCCATCAATCTTCTCATTTCTAATTAAGCTTCTAATCATCTTGGTTTCTTTGTTGCAGGTTCTCTAGGTTCCAGATCCAGGAGGAAGGATTACTTGCTACAAACCAGAAAGTTAGATGGCCCATCTTATGTGGTATGATCTTTCATTTGAGAACCTTAAGAGCGAATCCCTTGTGCTTGAGATTTCAATGCTTGAACTCCTAGTCTTTTAAGATCGGGATCATTAAATAGGGCTAGCTTGACTTGTGTACGAATTCTAATCTTGTTCTATTTCTTTAATATTTTGATAGTCCTCCTAGCTGGGTTTAAGTATAAGCATTTAGGGTTTCTTATTTAGATCTCCTTAATCTTATATGTTGAATCACTCATATGCAAGTAGGAATTGCTAGTTAAATTTTGGTTAATCTCCTTTAGAGTCACATGATTGCATCCTCATCATGCATACCACACCAGGTGGGTGATATGAAACCCCTGATCTAGTGCTCATGCAAGACTCGATCAGACCGACTACAGCTGACTAGACCTAGAGTCTAAACTAGATGCTCAATCAGGGTGGCAAACTAGCCTATAGTAATCCTATACTCAGCCAGGCAAGTGTAAGGGGAGTGTTAGGTCCCTGATTGCCAATCCTAGACACCAATCAGAGATTGGCCAGGTAGGCAGACCAGCACACAAGCCCTTCAGGATTGAATCCCTGAACCACCGTTCTAGATACTAAGCACAAGGCACACACAGGTTAACTTGACACAGTGATCTAACACTAGCCCGGACCCGACCAGTTGGTGTCCCTAGCCCACTAGGGCAAATTAAGTCTAGTTAATTTTAGGTTAAGGCTTGGGACCGAATGCAAGGGATGTGGTTTTGGGCTAAGGAGAGGTTATCAACTCCTTCCCCCATCTGATATAGCAAGAGTGCCCTTAAAAGTAAATTATACAATGATGGCAGGCAGATGAGGATGCAAATTAGGGTTTAAATGTTTTTGGTATTTTTGGAGAATATGTATTTTTTTTTTGGTATTTTCTTAAATAGAAGAAAACTTACAAATTATGGCCTAATATGCAGGAAATATACTAAAATTAAAAGATATCCAAAAGATGCTAAACAAAACCCTAAAACTTCCAAACTTGTCTTGCTGAAAAAAAAATAGAGCCAAAGATTTTTAGGCTATATTTCGGCTTGCAGAAAATTCACAGGTCATAATAAAATCTGTAAAAATTCTTAAGATTACTGTGAATTATGATGAATCCAGAAAAATAAATTTTAGAATTTTTGAAGTTTTTACCAGAGAGAAATAATTTAATTAACAGAGTATATATGGACTGAAAAATTGCAAAAAACAAGCCCTAATCTAAGCTCTGATACCAAATGATGGGGGACTAATATACATGCAATTTTTTTTTGTATGTTTTATATGTGGGGTTGAGTGATTAATTCCCAAATTTCATATTAAAATAAGTTGTAGGGAATTTTATATGAATTTTAGAAGATCAGCATGCAGATTAGGACCTAGAAAAGTAGAAAAGAAGGATCGCCGGGGCTGAGAAGCCTCGGTTAGGGCAAGTTCTCCTACAATAAAACTACTGGAGGTTGAGGGGGTATACCTGAAAATATCTATGAAGATCGCAGAAAAGGGGTCTCTCGTTCTCGATGGATGCAGCCTGGAAAACCGAGCCAAAGACCCGCGGATACCCGGCTTTCTGCTCGGTGATCCGATTGAGGCTTGGCTGGAGTCGTTGGATTCGTAGGAACTCGGGGACCTGCAAACGACCTGTCAGGGGTTAGAAAACTCACAAAGGAACAAGAAAACAAAGGGAAAACAGCAAGGGAAGGCTTCTTTTGGAGTGGGCGTCCAGGGATCTGAGAGGCTTGTTGGCAGCAGGAAGATGATTGCAGCACTGGAAAAAAAAACTCTCACAAACACCTTTATGCACTCAGCAGGGTATCACACAACTCAATAGAAGAATTCAAGGTTTAATTCATATCAAAAAATTAGGTTTCGTACAAGAGGTTAGGGTCCCTTAAATAGACCCTTAACCTTGGGCTCCAAGTAAGGGTACATTAGTCTTTACATGAGAATTCTTTTCCCTCTCAAACCCTAGCTAGAAAATAAGGAAACATTAGGTAGAAAAAAATCCCTAAAATTTCTCTTGACTTGGCCAACACTCCAAGGACACCTAGGGGGGCGTGTTGGGCTTCTAAGAGAAGCAAGGGGCCGGCCCAAAGGGGCCCGGGTGCATGGGTTTGGGCCTCTGGAAGCTGGGGTGGCCTGGTAGCCAGGTAGCAGGAATATTCCCTGGTATCTTGCTTCTTAGGGGCTTGGGCTTGGCGCCTGGGCTTGATTTCTTTGGGCTAGGATGCAGATGGACCTCTAAAATCATGGATGCCTTGGTCTATGAATATATTTTGGCATCTGGAAGGAAATCTGGGCATCTGGAGGGCATCTGCAAGGAATCAGGGTTTCTGATTTTCCTCCTGGGGTCTTCAAATCTTCAAGCTGGGTTGGACTTGGGCTAAACTTCCATGTCTTCAATCTGATTGGACTTGGTCTTTACTTGTATGATGTGGTCTTGAGTCTTCAATATGGTTGAATAGGACTCAAAAAAATAAAATTAGCTCGACATGAGCTGACTAATACTGGACTGAACTAGCTCAACATGAGCTGACTAGTACAGAACTGAAACTCAAAATTAATTAAAATGGACTCGGATAGGCTAAGCCCTTATTACAGATGGACTCATAAATTATTGATCAATTCATAGAGGGTTGAAAAGCCTCTATCTTATTCTGGTGCCTTTGGTGTCCCCACCAATTTCATGATCAAGCAATTCATAGAAAATCTTTTACTCCCAGATAAAAAGTTCTATTGTATAATTTGAGGTTACATCCTTTTCCTGGAAAGCTTAGGTCTAGATGGATAGGACCTTTCTTAGTTAAGGAAGTCTTCCTATATGAGGTTGTAGAAATTGAAAACCCAAGTAATGGTATTATTTTCAAAGTTAATGGTCAACGATTAAAACCATTCTTGGAACTACCTACAGAATATATAGAGGAAGCCATGGTTCTCTATGAACCAATATATCTTGGTTAGCTTGTTATCAATGTTTAGTCTGGCTAAAAACTTTAAACTTAGCACTCCTAGGAGGCAGCCCAGCTCCTTTCTTTCTAATTATTTTATTTTTAACATATTAGGTTTATCAGATCCTGACTCAAATGAGCTCCATTGGCTAAGTTGGGGGGAGAGCTCAATAAAATTCCTCCTCAGGTGTCTTCGTTTCCTTTTATACCATATCATGCTTATGTTTAGAAATTATTTTTCTTCATGGGAAAATAATAAGAAGAATAAGTATATATTTGGAGCTACTTTCACCTTCTTATTCTTACACCTGTCTTGGACTTGAGAAAAATTACACACTTTTGATAAGTAATAGATTGAATAGTCTAGATAATTTTTAAAATACTGATAGGCAAAATATTGATAGACTCAAGTAAAAAGGGAACGTAAGAATGAATCAATTTCTGGATAATTCCAACCCTCCTATTTGCATCAAAGAAGAATTTACTTCTTGATTATATGTGGGTGTTGATAAATGCAAAGTTTTCTTTATAGATTTTTTTAAAAAAAGAAAAACTTTTTTCTATACTTTAGAGGCCTAAGGAGTCAAAGTTATTAGCTGAAAGACTCTAAATCCATGTAATCCGGCCGTAAGGCTACATGTATGTAATTTAATTTTAGAAATGAAAAACTTCTAGCATTTTTATACTTTTCACTATATCTGTCAATTATTTCTTGGATTATTTATTTCTTCCATGCTGCATGATCACCAAGTTGTCTAGGCAGAGGTCTAGCCGGTCAGCCACGATACCTCCAATTGCAACCCTTTTGATTGTTAAAGCCTAGGAACTTCCAATCATCATGACTTTTTTTTTTTTTTGGTTATGCTTTGCATTGGTCCTTTAGGCATGAATCCCTTAGGCTAATCTCCATGATCATAAGTTTTTTGATTGCTATAGCCTATGGGCTTCTAATCATAGTCTTTCCGATCATTGGAGCCTATGAGCTTCCGATCATAGTGTTGGCCAGGAAGCTTCCCAAGAGGGGGCTGAATTGGGATTTGAAAAACTTTTCATAATTATGTGCACTTTGAAATTCTTTTGTGTTGTGGTGCAATATGCAATGCGAAAGTAATTAAGTAAAAGCAATAAAGAAAGTAAAGCACAATCACAAACACCAAGAAATAGAGTGGTTCGGAGCAACCGGCTCCTACGTCTACTACCCAAGCACCACTTTGGATTTCTATTATATCCCTCAACCAGAATACAGTCAAATTGTTTTACCAGGCTCACAATCCAAACCTATACACTTTGGTTTTACCGGGATCACCAAAGAAATCCTAACACTTGGTTTTACACCAGGATCACCAAGAACCTAACTTAGGTTTTACAAGGTTCACCTAAAAACCTTCAACTCTTCTTAAGACACAGCCCCTTGCTGTTCTTAGAGAGTAAACTAGAATAAAGGAATGATAAATATGCAACTACAACAAACCAAGTTTGTATAAATGTTGTTGATGTAGATCAAGATGAAGTCAAGCCTTGAATGCTCTTCAATGCTCTTCAAGCTGCTTCTTCCCTTCTTTAATGAGTGGATTCAATGATGGAGTAGAGTTGTTGAAGCTTTGAATCCTACTTGAATGCTCTTTGAGGAAGGTAGTTGAGTGACTTGAAAGCTCTTTGATTTCTCAAGAAAACTCAACAATAATGCTCTAATAATTGTTTAATCCTTCAAAAATAGTCCCCTTTATAGTTTTCCAAGAGAAATGGCCGTTGTAGGGCCTTGAGATTTGTGAAATGGCCGTTGTAGGGCCTTGAGATTTGTGAAATGGAATTCAAATTTCAACTTCAGCAACTAGCCGTTAGAGTGCAGAAAATGGCTCCACGAGTCGGCTCGAGTTCCAGGAGTCGTCTCGATGTCTCAGACAGGCCAAAATAATTTTCTATGGGAGCCGGCTCTTCTGGCTGGAGTCGGCTCTTCCCTTCAGTCAAGTCAAAACCATGAATGCTTAGAGTCGGCTCTTAGAGGCAGAGTCGGCTCGGATTCTCAGAACTTCAAAATACATAACTCTGGAAGAGTCGGCTCTTGGGGCAGGAGTCGGCTCGAGGTCTCAGGCTTCAGAAAATTACATTCTACCATGAGTCGGCTCTTAGGATGGGAGTCGGTTCTTAATACAGAAACACTGAAACTTCCTCCGTGCCATGCCACCACGAGTCAGCTCTTGATCCAAGAGTCAGCTCTTGCAAATCTTCAAAAAATGCTTCAAGCTTTTCGAAAAATCTTCAACATTGAATCAACTAGAAGCTAATCTACATACTTTATATTTTTTTATAATTTTTCAGCCCTTTTACAAGATTACAAGATTGATAAGTTTAGGGCTTTTACAAGTTCAAGCTCATAAATCTTTATACATAATTGAATTATCCTCAAATTAGTTTGAAAACCATTTTACACTTAAGGTAATCAATTTCCTGCAAAACTTCTTAAATAATTGAAAAGAATTAGTATCAAATACATGCTCCAATATTTTGTGATCATCAAAATCATTCCAGGGATCAACAATCTCCCCCTTTTTGATGATGACAAAATACTGGGTATGATTAAAAATTAAAACACTTTACAATTGCAGTACATTCAAATTTATGTGTGTTATCAATACTATGTGCCACAATGTATCAAATATATCATATATATAAAACAGAAAACTATAAAGTATCATATGTATCGATACATTGAATTTTCCATATCAAATAAATAATGTGTATCGAAATATGATGTATCGACACAGAATGTTCCAAGAGTATCAATATGTATCGAAACTTATGAAACTACCAAACATTTGAGGTGAATTTCATGAAAATATTTGAAGTAAAGATCCCCCTTACTATTTGTAATATCATTCTTTCTAAATTTTATCAAATTTTCATGAATCATTTCAATTTTCATTTCAACATTCATATTTTCATAACAATTAACATCCATATATTGTTTTCATACATACAATCTCCAAAGTATCATAACCTTTTCAAATTTCAAACATTCATCAAACATTCATATGATAGCTTTTTCATGGATAGCTTTTTCATACACTTTTTCATATGATAGCTTTTTCATGGATAGCTTTTTCATGCACTTTTTCATACGCAATCACCATTCTCTCCCTTTTTGTCATCAACAAAAGGCATATGAGAGAATAAATATTGATACCAGTTTAATGATAATAAGAATGGACATGCATCATAACAAGTGATGTATATATATATAAAGCAAGTCAATACATAGCATATGTGATACTTTATAGATGTGCTACGGCACGACAAAATAGTATCACACTAATCAAAATACAACAAGATAGAGTCCCAAAACATCAGTATAAAAAGCCTAAACATCAAAATGATGGGCTAGAAACATCAGTATCAGGTTCTTTCTCATTAGAGGAGGAACCAACCTCTAGGATACCTGGACTAGGTTTGAACTTGAGGAACCTAGGTCGAAGATCCCTAATCCTAGTCCTAGTTGGAGTAGAAGTCCTAGTCACTTTAGTTTTAGCTTTAACTTTGGCTTTGGACTCTAATGATATAACAATAGGTATAGGTCTGGCAGACGGTGGATCAAAAGATAGTGCCAAGGTGCTGGTGGTCGAAAGTATCTGGGTAGTCGAAGTCTGTCCAACATCAGCAGATCCAGTAGCCTCTGCACAAACCTCGGGCTCAATATCAGCAGGTGTGGCATGAGAAGGTACATCACTAGAATGTGTCACCTGTGCCTGCTCTCCATCAATGCCAGTGCCAGTGCCAGGTGCTGTGGAAGTCAAAGGTACATGCTAGCTGGCTACAGAAAGCTGTCTCAGTATTGCCATAATATCATGAAAACCCTGCTGCATCTCAGACTGAAGTAAACTAATCCTCCTGTCAGTGTCAGTCCTGAGACAAGATATCTCCTCCAAGACTCTTTGAAGTCTGACATCTATATCATGTCTAGCAGCTGTAGGAGTCCTGACTGGTGAGTAAGGTAAAGTAGGAGCTGGCTCAGATGGTCCAGCTTCATCAGTCTGTGCCTCAGTCTCCTCATCATGTCCCTGAGCAACCTGTGCATCATCATCTGAATCCTCTAAATGTGCTACAGGAACTCCTGATGTCTTCCTGATCCAATTTTCATCAACTTTAATGAATCCCATCCTGGTAAGGGATTTCATAGTGTACCTATCGATATGCAGCAACATATGGCAGTCCTCTCCGGTCAAATCAATAGGGCATCCTAGAATAATAATGTAAACACCATCCCGTAAGGCAAACAAGCCCGTGCCCTCCGAGCTGCCTCCCTCATCTGAGATAACATAATAAATGGCAGGTTGAGGGGCTCCCCTTCAATCAGTCACCTCATAAACATAAGGTCTCTCTCACTGACCCAGTCGAATCTCCCCGTCCAGGATAAGAAAATCCTACTAATGATATTGTGCAACAGTCTCATTTCCAATGATAGCTGATTTGCACTTACATGTATAATGCCCTTCACATTAGTCCTTTCCAATATAAGTCGAGGGTCTTTTATTTTTCTTTCAAAACCAAGTAACATTCTCCTTCCTTTGGTATATTCAGTATACTTGAAAGCTTCTGCTCACTTATCTCTATGTGTTTCCCTTTTACTGTTCCTTCTAAGTGAAAAGCTCCTAATAACATCTTCTCAAAAAACTGATGAACTATGTTTGGATATGTTGGAACATTCAGCAAACAAAAGTCCTTCCATCCTTGTTTTTCAAGCCAATCACCTATATGAAATTGTTCTTGCTCCAGAAAGTTAAAATCTATACATCTACCCGGGGTTACCTGTCGATTTCCCATAAGGAATACTTGCCGGGGTGCTTGAAGCTCTTCTTCCTGCTTAATAGGTTGTTCTTCTTCCAATCGAAGTTTCTAATCGCCTCTTGGTCCTCCGTTCTTCTGCAACAGTCCGAACTACCCTTTTTGCTTTCTTTGCCACAACCTTGCGAGGTGCCATTTTGCTAGGGTTAAAGGATTCAAGGGGTTTGAGAGAGTATTTGGAAGGTTTTCTAGAGTGGAGTGAGGAGTCGACTAGGAGAGAACGGTCAAAACCTAAAAATATAATGAATAGGAAACCTTGAACCCTATTAAAAAAAAGCTTCGGCCCGACCTTCGAGTTGGCTTGCCGAGCGCCCAAATAACTCGAGTTAGCCCGAGCGAAAAATCAATCTAAAGGTCAAAATAGGTCAAACTTGGTTTTTATAGGTTTCTAGAATCTAGAGTAGGTTGTCCTAGGCTCTAAAAAAAATTTGAAATTTCTAGATAATTTTTCCTTATTTTTTAAAAATTAGGTCAAACAGGTTCAGAATGGGTCACATAGCCCTAATTCTCCTCTGATTTTCTCAAATCTATCTAGACTTAATGGTTTAGTAAAAATGTCCGCTAGTTAGTCTTCAGTAGGTACAAATTCTAGTTCAACAACATTGTTTAAAATATGATCACAAATAAAATGATGTTGAATTTCAATGTGCTTAGTTCATGAGTGCTAAATTGGATTTTTAGATAAATTAATAGCACTAGTATTGTCACATTTAATAAGAATTTTAGATTGGACAACACCATAATCTTCTAGTTGTTGCTTGATCCATAACACTTGAGCACAATAGCTCCCAGCAGCCTCATATTCTACCTCAGTAGTAGATAGTGCTACAGAGTTCTGTTTGCGATAGTGCCAAGAAATTAAGTTAACACCTAGAAATTGACAAGTGCCACTTGTGCTCTTTCTATCTATTTTACATCCTCCATAATCAGCTTCAGAATAACTAATTAATTTCAATCATGTGTGTTTAGAATACCATAAGCCTAAATTACATGTACCTTTCAGATATTTAATAATTCTCTTAATAGCCATGATGTGTGATTCTTTAGGATTAGATTGAAAACGTGCACACATACAAACACTAAATAGTATATCAGGTCTACTAGCTATCAAATAAAGTAATGAACCGATCATACCTTGGTACAGCTTTTGATCAACATTTGTGCCATTTTCATCTTTGTCAAGTCTATATGCAGGACTCATTGGTGTTCCACATACTTTGCTTGATTCCATGCCAAATTTCTTGATTATCTCCTTGATATACTTGGCCTGGTTGATCAGGATACCTTCTTTAGTTTGTTTGATTTGAAGTCCAAGAAAGTAACTCAGCTCACCCATCAAGCTCATTTCAAATTCTCCCTGCATTAGCTTTGCAAAATCTTGACACAAGGATTCATCAGTAGATCTAAAGATAATATCATCAACATATATTTCAACTACCAAGATATCATTATTCTTTCTTTGAATAAATAGTGTAGTGTCAACACTACCTCTTACAAATTTATTAGCAATCAAAAACTTACTTAATCTATCATACCAGGCTCTAGGTGCCTGTTTCAAACCATATAAAGCTTTATTCAGTTTGAAAACATGATTTGGAAAAGTATGATCAATAAAACCTGGTGGTTGCTCAACAAAAACTTCTTTAGATAAAAAACCATTCAAAAATGCACTCTTTACATCCATTTGAAATAACTTGAAATTCATAAAACATGCATAAGCTAGTAGCAATCTAATGGCTTCTAATCTAGCTACTGGTGCATAAGTTTGATCAAAATCTATTCCTTCTTCTTGATTATATCTTTGTGCAACCAATCTAGCCTTATTTCTAATTACATTACGATCTTCATCTAGTTTATTTCTATAAACCCACTTAGTGCCTATAACAGGATGATCATTGGGTCTTTCTACTAGGGTCCAAACATTATTTCTCCTAAATTGGTTTAATTCATCATGCATTGCTAACATCCAATTTGGATCAGTTTTGGCTTTTTATATATTGTGTGGTTCTACATATGAAACAAAAGCAATTAAATCATGTGCATCTCTATGCGCAGATCTAGTTTTAACACCTTAAGATGGATCTCCTATAATTAATTCTTTAGGATGAGATTGTACATACCTCCATTCTTTAGGTATATCATCATGCTTTTTACTCACCTCTTCTTCATGTGGTTCACTTGATTGTTTGTCTTTGAGGGTCAAGTCTTTCATTCCATGTTCCAAAGTACTTGCATCACCATCAGCAAAATCTTCCTTTCTCGAAGATATAATGTTAGATTCATTGAAAACAACATAAACAGATTCTTCAACAGTCAAAGTTTTTTTATTGAAAACTCGATAGGCTTTACTATTTAAAGAATATCCAAGAAAAATAGCCTCATCGGATTTTGCATCAAATTTACCAAGATTGTCTTTTCCATTGTTAAGAACAAAATATTTGCATCCAAAAACATGAAAATACTTAATATTTGGTTTTCTATTGTTTCAAAGCTCATAGGGAGTTTTTTTGATAATAGATATAATCAAAACTCTTTTTAAAATATAGCATGCGATATTCACAGCTTCTATCCAAAAGTATTTTAGAAGATTTCCTTCGCAAAGCATTATTCTGGATATCTCTTTCAAAGTATGATTCTTCGTTTCTACAACACCATTTTGCTGTGGTGTTCTAGGTGTAGAAAAGTTATGATCAATACCGTGCTTTGTGAAAAAATGATCAAAATACTGATTTTCAAATTCGGTGCCATGATCACTACGAATTGAAATGACAGATAAATTTTTCAAATTTGTAACTCTTTTGTAAAACTTTTTGAATACATTAAAAGTATCATCTTTATGTGCAATAAACAAAATCCATGTGTATCTTGAAAAGTCATATACAATCACAAGTCCATATTTCATACCACCTAGGCTGGTAGTCCTAGTAGGTCCAAATAAGTCCATGTGAAGTAGCTCTAAGGGTCTAGTTGTAGAAACAATGTTTTTAGATTTAAAACTCCCCCTAACTTGTTTTCCTAACTGACATGCATCACAAACATAATCAAAATTGACTTTAAATTTAAGCAAACCTTTGACTAAGTCCTTTAAAATCAGTTTAGCTATTGTGTCCATACTAGCATGACCAAGCCGCCTATGCCATAGTAAACTTGATTCCTTGCTCTTGTCATTCATTGCTACAAGACTTGTATTACTTGACATAGCCAGATCATTAAAATCTATTACATAAATGTTACCAAGTCTGTGTCCAATGAATTTAGTACTAGAGTCAAGTGGATCAACTACTATACACATTGATAACTTGAAGAATACATTAAAACCAATGTCACATAGCTGACTAATACTCAAAAGATTATGCTTTAACTTTTCTACAAGTAACACATTTTCAATAAATGTATGAGTGATTTTGATTTTACCAATACCAATTATCCTTCTTTTTCGATTGTCACCAAATGTTACCATTCCACCATCCTTTTGTTCTAGGTGAAGAATTGATCAATATCACCCGTCATGTGTCTTGAATAGCCACTGTCCAGATACCATCTTTTCTTTATACTTATGGTTGCAAGACATCCCTACAAAACAATCATTTAGCAAATTTAGGTACCCAAGCTCTCTTAGGTCCATGCAAGTTAGTGGAAATGGTTTCTTTTGGAACCCAAACTTTCTTAATTTTCTTGTTGTCATTGTGTTTCAAATAACATTCAAAAGCTTTATGACCAATGTTATTACATGCATAGCATACAATCTTTGATTTTGAATAATAACCATAAGATGATGCAAATTTAGGTCTAACTTATTTTGAACTAATGAACTTAGGAGTATATGAAGTAGAAGCTAGAAATTTATTTAAAATAGAACCTTTGTACCCAATTTCAAATTTATTATTTATTTTTTTTTATCTTTTAAAATTAATTCAAGTTTGTTAGAACTTAGGGTTAATTTTTCAACTAAGGGTTTCAATTTTTGAACTTCTTTCTTTAGGTCATCGTTTTCATTTTTCAAATCCTTATTTTTCTCAAAAAGCTCTTCTTTTTCAAAATGAACAACTTTGAGTCTTTCACAAACTAAGTTTAGTTCTCTTTGCAAAATTTTGTTTCTTTCACAAGATTCATTTTTTTCTGTTTCACATACATCACATTGATTTTTTAAATCCCTCATTTTTAAACCAGCTTTTTTGTATTCTACCAACAATTCACAAAAAGCATTATGTAATTCATCATAAGTGAATTCTAAATTAGGTTCAGAAGTATTTACCTCATCCTCCAAATTCATAAGACAGATTTGTGCAGTTTTGGTTGTCTCTTCATCCTCTTTAGTGGATGTGGTTTCATCACTATCACTCCAAGTAGCTAGCATTGCCTTCTTCTTCTTTTTAGAGAATATCTTTTTCTTCCCTTCGGAACAATCATGATGGATGTGTCCTAGCTTCTTGCATCCGTAGCAGATAAGTACTTGATCTTTATCTTTATCTTTTTCTTTTTCTTTATCTCTTTCTTTTTCTTTTCCAAAATCACCTTTTCAATAATGCTTTCTCCATCTGTTTGTTTTTCTTCTGCCCATGAATCTTTTGAATTTCTTCATGACTAGGGAAATTTCATCATTTCCAAGATCATCATCATCTGATGAATCAGATTCTTCATTCTTATCTTCCTCAGTAGCTTTAAATGCAATGGCCTTCTTTTTTTTTGTATCTTCCTCAGTTCTTTGTTGCATAGCCAATTCATGCATGATCAAGGATCAAAGTAGTTCATCCAGTGGCAGAGTATTTAAATCCTTTGCTTCTTGGATTGCTGTCACTTTGGCTTCCCACTTATCTGGTAAAGATCTTAAAAACTTTTGGACAAGATCAGCATTAGAATAAGTTCTACCAAGACTCTTGAGACCATTTATGATATTAGTAAAGCGAGTATACATTACAGATATAGTCTCATTAGGATCCATCTTAAATAGCTCATAATTATGTACAAGAAGATTAATTTTTGATGTTTTAACTTGAGAAGTGACTTCGTGTGTGATTTCTAGTTTGTCCTAAATTTCTTTGGCAGAATTGCAAGTTGAAATTCTGTTAAACTCATTTGGGTCCAAAGCACAATACAATAGGTTCATTGCTTTAGCATTCAGTTCAGCTAATTTCATATCATTCTCATCCCAATTCTCTTTTGGTTTGGGAACCTCTACATCATTAACTTTAATTGTGGATGTGTGAGGTCATTTCAGAATAATTTTTCATAAGTGAAAGTTTACGGCTTGAATGTATATCTTCATTCTTGCCTTCCAATAAGTGTAATTAATTCCGGTGAAAAGTGGAGGTCTATTTGTGGATTGACCTTCGGCCAATGAAGAGCTCATGGGATATGCCATATATCTTTACTCTAACTAACTTTCAGAGACTCTGCTCTGATACAACTTGTTTCCCAGGTGGCTTTCCAAGAATTGGGATTTGAAAAACTTTTTATAATTATGTGCACTTTGAAATTCTTTTGTGTTGTGGTGCAATATGCAATGCGGAAGTAATTAAGTAAAAGCAATAAAGCAAGTAAAGCATAATCACAAACACCAAGAAATAGAGTGGTTCGGAGCAACTGGCTCCTACATCCACTATCCAAGCACCACTTGGAATTTCTACTATATCCCCTAACCGAAATACAGTCGGATTGTTTTTCCAGGCTCACAATCCAAACTTATACACTTTGGTTTTATCAGAATCACCAAAGAAACCCTAACACTTAGTTTTACACCGGGATCATCAAGAACCCAACTTAGGTTTTATAAGGTTCATCTAAAAACCTTCAACTCTCTCTTAAGACACAGCCCCTTGCTATTCTTAGAAAGTAAACTAGAATAAAGGAATGATAAATATGCAACTACAACAAACCAAGTTTGTATAAATGTTGCCAATGTAGATCAAGATGAAGTCAAGCCTTGAATTCTCTTTAATGCTCTTCATGCTGCTTCTTCCCTTCTTTAATGAGTGGATTCAATGATGGAGTAGAGTTATTGAAGCTTTGAATCCTACTTGAATGCTCTTTAGGGTAGGTAGTTGAGTGACTTGAAAGCTCTTTGATTTCTCAAGAAAATTTAACAATAATGCTCTAATAATTGTTTAATCCTTTAAAAATAGTCCCCTTTATAGTTTTCTAAGAGATATGGCCATTGTAGGGCCTTGGGATTCGTTAAATGGCCATTAGGGACGAAATGGAATTCAAATTTCAACTTCAGCAACTAGCCGTTAGAGTGCAGAAAATGGCTCCATGAGTCGACTCGAGTTCCATGAGTTGGCTCGATGTCTCAGATAGGCCAAAATAATTTTCTATGGGAGCCGGCTCTTCTGGCTGAGTCGGCTCTTCCCTTCAGTCAAGTCAAAACCATGAATGCCTAGAGTCGGCTCTTAGAGGCAGAGTCGGCTCGGATTCTCAGAACTTCAAAATACATAACTTTGGAAGAGTCAGCTCTTGGGGCAGGAGTTGGCTCGAGGTCTCAGGCTTCAGAAAATTACATTCTACCATGAGTCGACTCTTAGGATGGGAGTCAGCTCTTGATACAGAAACACTGAAACTTCCTCCATGCCGTGCCACCACGAGTCAGCTCTTGATCCAAGAGTCAGCTCTTACAAATCTTCAAAAAATGCTTCAAGCTTTTCAAAAAATCTTCAACATTGAATCAACTAGAAGCTAATCTACATACTTTATAATTGTTTACAATTTTTCAGCCCTTTTACAAGATTACAAGATTGATAAGTTTAGGGCTTTTACAAGTTCAAGCTCATAAATCTTTATACATAATTGAATTACCCTCAAATCTGTTTGAAAACCATTTTACACTTAAGGTAATCAATTTCCTGCAAAACTTCTTAAATAATTGAAAAGAATTAGTATCAAATACATGCTCCAATATTTTGTGATCATCAAAATCATTCCAGGGGTCAACACATAGTTTTTCTAATTGCTGGAGCCTATGGACTTTCGATTATAGTCTTCCCAATTGCTGGAGCCTATGGCTTTCAATCACAATCTTTCTGATCACTGGAGCCTATAAGCTTCCAATTGTAATGGCATTTTGATCTTTTGGTTAAGGATCCTTTGCATTGATCCTTTAAGGATGAATCCCTTAGGCCGATGTGTTTATAAGTTTCTCTATATATGATCTCAGTTTGGCGAGTAGCTAATCTATTAATCGAGAGTGATTTTAGATAAATTTCCTAAATCAGATTTGGCCTAAGGAAATCACGCTCAAGAGTTTTTCATCAAAGGACCCTTTTACCATAGACATTATTAGGAAAAGAAAATTTTATTTAACAAAAAGGGGCACATTACTGAAGATAGGTTTGCAGATTCATGGAGTTCCATGGTCAAAGTATAGGAGTCCCATCCAGTTGCTTCAATCAATAGGTCCCATGCTTGACGATCTCTTCTACCTGGTAGCATCTTTCTAGTTTGGTGAGAGTTTGCCCTTTTGGCCAGGTTGGAAAACTTTTACTCGGCATAGCACCAGGTCATCGACCTTAAATACTTTGTCTTGAACATCAGCATTGAAGTAACAGGCTACTTTGTATTGGTATGCTATCATCTTGATATGTGCTTTCTTCCGAACCTCATCTATTAGGTCCAAATCTGTGAATCACCTTTCTAAGTTAACTTGCTCATTATAGTTTGCAACCTATGCTAAGGGTATTTCCATTTCAATAGGTATCACTGTTTTATTCCCGAAGGCTAGGCTGAAGGGTGTCTCCCCCATCAGAACCCTTGGTGTTGTTCAATATGCCCAAAGCTCATGATGAAGATCATCAACCCATGACACTTTGGCTCTACTAAGCCTCTTCTTGATCCCTTAGAGAATGGCTCAATTTATAATTTTAGCTTCTTCGTTAGCCTAGGGATACACCACTAAGGTAAGGCAATGCAAAATTTCCTGGTCTTTGTGGAATTCTTTGAATCGAGTACCAACAAATTATCATCTATTATCGATGATCAGTACTTTGGGAATGCCGAATCGATAGATGATCATCCTTTACATCGATGATCATCCTTTACATGAATCTATCACTTTTAATTCGATGATACTGGCTATCGGTTTGGCTTTAACCCATCTTGTAAAGTAGTCAACAACAACTAATAGAAACTTGCATTGCCATGAAGTTGGAGAGAATGGTCCAATGATGTCCATCCCCCATTGTGCAAAAGGTAATGGGATGTATATGCGAGTGATTGGTGTAGCTGGGAGATGCTGAATGTTGGAATTTCTTTTGACAGGTATTACATTTTAATACAAATCTCTTGGCATCATGTCGCATGGTCGGCCAATAATAGCCCTGTCAAAGCAACTTGTATGATAAGGCTCTTTTTTCGATGTGATCTTCATAGATCCCTTCATGAACCTCCCTTAGCATGAATTCCACTTCCAATGATCGTAGGTATTTAAGGAGGGACAGAGAGAATGATCGCTTATAGAGCTTTCCCTCATGCACTAAGTACTTGGAGGATTTATACTTGATCTTACGGGCCACCTTTTGATCTGCAGGGAGTCGACCGTCTAATACGGGATGAACCTAGGGATGCAAAAAAACAAAAAACTTATTTTTTTGAAATTTTTAGAATTTTAATTTCATGGTTAAGAACCCGAAAGATAAGCAAAGTTCAGCATAAGGACTAGCAATGGCAGAAACAAGCATACCCACAAAATTCTCATGCAAACTAATGAATCTCAGGACCTGAAAATTAAGAAATTCCTGGCTTAGGATAGCAATCTTCAACCAAATCAAAAATTAAGAGAAGGAAAGGATTTTAACAGTCAAAGATTGAAGATTCGACCGATGAAGAGATCTCTCGCACTCAGATCGGAGCCTGGATGATGAAGCGACAGTTTTTCTAGAATCTGAGGCAGATCTGAGCAGTCCTGGAGGCAAGAGGGGAGTCCTCTGAGGAGGGAAAACACCTCAGGGATCTGCAAAACATCAGAGGTAAGCAAGAAACAACAAAATAATTAGAAAGGAAATTGATGGAAAGAAGAAAGGAGAATCAGGGCCCCAAGGGCTGGCGGCTAGAAGGAGAAGATGACTTCTTCTTCTTGGATGCCTGAGGTCTCTTCAATTGGGGGCATGGCTAATGTCTGGAAGTTGATTTGCTGCTAGGGCATGGGGGATTACAAGGGATGGTCGGCCAACACAAGAACAAGGAACCAAACAAACCAAAACAAAGTAACACAAACACAAACTCATAAGCTCAAATAAATTTCACCAGGTTTGATATCATGAATAAAAATTGATTACAAGAGGGGGAGGGGTAGGGTATTTATAGAGTTCCCATGCCCTCTCCTTGTTAGAATAGGAATACAAGCTAGATAGGGAGAAGGTTTACAAGTGGAGTAGGAATAGGTTCACATGTTGAGTATGATAGGTTCTCCTTATTTGATATGGATTTCCTTCCTCTTTTGACTTGGTCAAAGGCCTTGGACTTGGTCAAATCTCCTTTTCTTGGGCTAGGATGCCTCTTGGCTTGGACTTGGGCTCTTGGGCAGCAATTGGGGTGTCCAAGGATGGGTTGGGCGCATAGGCTTTGGGCCCTAGAGGCCTGAGACACCTGGAGCAGGAATATTCCAGGTATCTTAGTTCTGGGATGGAATATACCTAAAATCTTGGTTCTTTATGGACCTGGGCCTTGCATTCACTTGGAATGGGATGCAGGTGGACCTCTGGAATCATGGATGCCCTGATTTGGGAATATGCTCTGATATCTAGGAATGAATCTGGGCATCCAGAAGGCATCTGGAAGGAATCAGGGTTTTTGGAAGGCATTTTGGATCCTAGGATGTTACACAAAATCCAACAAGCTGATGTAGTAGCCTCTGACTCCTAAATATGCCTGGTAGAACTCCAAAATAGGATAACCTCCTCTCTTGTACAAAAATTGGACTCATACTGGACTCATAACTGAAGTACAGGACTCGATATACTGACTAGGATTGAGGGTTGAGACAAATCAACTAACCTCAACTTATTACATGACTCAATTTTAAATGATTACAAAATTGTGACACGTGATTAAGGTTCTAAAATTAAAACCTAATCAATAAACCATATTGGATCCAGTGATCTGTGTCTGATCCTGGTATCCCACCAATTCTTCCCGGGTGGGAGGAACTCGTCCCCATCGAGTATGGGTCAATTTAGCACTCGTGCTCAAGGAGGGTCTGGGTTGAGGCACTGCAAATCCTCACCAGTACTCCACAAGTCCTCAGATTCTAGCCGACCTTGCCAATGAACCAAATACCTTTGATAGCCTCTATGTTGTGTACCGATAGCTTGATCGTCCAGGATTCTCTCAATCCTTTTCTTACCAAAAGGCCAAATTATCTGTGGACACTCTGGGATGGGTTCACTCACAAAGAAAGGGAGTGGCTCAAAGGGGTCTCTAGGTATCTCTGTTGGGTCCCCATACTCTACAAAGTCTGAGATGATGAAGATGGAGCTAATACCTAAATTAGGTGGTCTCTCTACCAGTCAAAGATTGAAGATTCAGCCGATGAAGAGATCTCTCGCACTCAAATCAGAGCCTGGATGATGAAGCGGCAGTTTTCCATGAATTTGAGGTAGATCTAGGCGATCCTGGAGACAAAAGGGGCCTCCTCTGAGGAAGGGAAACACCTCAGGGATCTGCAAAATGTCAGAGGTCAGCAAAAAATAACAAAATAATTAGAAAGGAAATTGATGGAAAGAAGAAAGGGGAATCAGGGCTCCAAGGGCTGGCGGCTAGAAGGAGAAGATGACTTCTTCTTCTTGGTCACCTGAGGGCTCTTCAACTGGGGGCATGGCTGATGTTTGGAAGTTGATTTGCTGCTAGGGCATGGGGAATTGCAAGGGATGGTCGGCTAATACAAGAACAAGGAACCAAACAAACCAAAAAAATAAAGTAACACAAACACAAGCTCGCAAGCTTAAATAAATTTCACCAGGGTTTGATATCATGAATAAAAATTGATTACAAGAGGGGGAGGGTGGGGTATTTATAGAGTTCCCATGCCCTCTCCTTGTTAGAATAGGAATACAAGCTAGATAGGGAGAAGGATTACATGTGGAGTAGGAATAGGTTCACAAGTTGAGTAGGAATAGGTTCTCCTTGTTTGATATGGATTTCCTTTCTCCTTTGACTTGGTCAAAGGGCCTTGGACTTGGTCAAATCTCCTTTTCTTGGGCTTGGATGCCTCTTGGCTTGGACTTGGGATCTTGGGAAGCAATTGGGGCATCCAAGGATGGGTTGGGCGCATAAGCTTTGGGCCATGGAGGCTTGGGAAGCCTGGAGCAGGAATATTCTAGGTATCTTGGTTTTGGGCTGGAATATGCCAGGAATCGTTCTTTATGGACCTGGGCCTTGCATTCACTTGGGCTGGGATATAGGTAGACCTCTGGAATCATGGATGCCCTAGTTTGGGAATATGCTCTGGTATCTAGGAAGGAATCTAGGCATCTGGAAGGCATCTTGAAGGAATCAGGATTTCTGGAAAGCATTTTGGATCCTGGGATGTTACACAAAATCTAACAAGCTGATGTAGTAGCCTTTGACTCCTAAATGTGGCCTGGTGGAACTCCAAAATAGGGTAACCTCCTCTCTTGTACAAAAATTAGACTCATACCAGACTCATAACTGAAGTACAGGACTCGATATACTGACTAGGGTTGAGGGTTGAGACAAATCAACTAACCTCAACTTATTATAGGACTCAATCTTAATTTATTACAAAATTATGACACATGATTAAGGTTCTAAAATTAAAACCTAATCAATAAACAATATGGGATCCAGTGATCTGTGTCTGATCCTGGTATCCCCACCAATTCTTTCTGGGTGGGAGGAACTCGACCCCGTCGAGTATGGGTCAATTTGGCTCTCAGTGCTCAAGGAGGGTCTAGGTTGAGGCGCTGCAGATCCTCACCAGTGCTCCACAAGTCCTCATATTCTAGCCGACCTTGCCAATGAACCAAATACCTATAATAGCCTTTATCTTGTGTACTGATAGCTTGATCATCCAGGATTCTCTTAATATTTTCCTCACCAAAAGGCCAAATTGTCTGTGGACACTCTAGGGTGGGTTCACTCACAAAGAAAGGGAGTGGCTCAAAGGACATGCTGGGTATCCCTGCTGGGTCCCTATACTCTATAAAGTCTGAGATGATGAAGATAGAGCTAATACCTAAATCAGGCGGTCTCTCTACCAATCAAAGATTGAAGATTCAGCCGATAAAGAGACCTCTCGCACTCAGATCGGAGCCTAGATGATGAAGCGGCAGTTTTCCTTGAATCTGAGGCATATCTGGGCGGTCCTGGAGGCAAGAGGGGCCTCCTCTGAGGTGGGGAAACACCTCGGGGATCTGCAAAATGTCAAAGGTTAGCAAGAAACAACAAAATAATTAGAAAGGAAATTGATGGAAAGAATAAAGAAGAATCAGGGCTCCAAGGGCTGGCGGCTAGAAGGAGAAGATGACTTCTTCTTCTTGGTTGCCTGAGGACTCTTCAACTGGTGGCGTGGCTGATGTCTAGAAGTTGATTTGCTATTAGGGCATGGGGGATTGCAAGGGATGGTCGGCCAACACAAGAACAAGGAACCAAACAAACCAAAAAAACAAAGTAACACAAACACAAGCTTGTAAGCTCAAATAAATTTCACAAGTATTTGATATCATGAATAAAATTGATTACAAGAGGGGGAGGGGTGGGGTATTTATAGAGTTCCCATGCCCTCTCCTTGTTAGAATAGGAATACAAGCTAGATAGGGAGAAGGATTACAAGTGGAGTAGGAATTGGTTCACAAGTTGAGTAGGAATAGGTTCTCCTTGTTTGATATGGATTTCCTTCCTCCTTTGACTTGGTCAAAAGGCCTTGGACTTGGTCAAATCTACTTTTCTTAGGCTTAGATGCCTCTTGGCTTGGACTTGGGCTCTTGGGAAGCAATTGGGGCATCCAAGGATGGCTTGGGTGCATAGGTTTTGGGCCTTGGAGGCCTGGGATGCCTGGAGCAGGAATATTCCTGGTATCTTGGTTCTGGGATGCAATATACCTAGAATCTCGGTTCTTTATGGACCTAGACCTTGCATTCACTTTGGTTGGGATGCAGGTGGACCTTTGGAATCATGGATGCCCTGGTTTGGGAAATGCTCTGGTATCTCGAGAGGAATCTAGGCATCTGGAAGGCATTTGGAAGGAATCAGGATTTCTAGAAAGCATTTTGGATCTTGGGATGTTACACAAAATCTAACAAGCTGATGTAGTGGCCTCGAACTCCTGAATGTGGCCTGGTAAAACTCCAAAATAGGGTAACCTCCTCTCTTGTACAAAAATTGGACTCATACTGGACTCATAACTAAAGTACAAGACTCGATATACTGACTAGGTTTGAGGGTTGAGATAAATCAACTAACCTCAACTTATTATAAGACTCAATCTTAATTAATTACAAACTTGTGACACATGATTAAGGTTCAAAAATTAAAACCCTAATCAAAAAATCATATGGAATCCAGTGATCTGTGTCTGATCCTGGTGTCCCCACTAATTCTCCCCGAGTGAGAGGAACTCGACCCCGTTGAGTATGGGTCAATTTGGCTCTCAGTGCTCAAGGATGGTCTGGATTAAGGCGCTGCGAATCCTCACCAGTGCTCCACAAGTTCTCATATTCTAGCCGACCTTTCCAGCGAACCAAATACCTCTGATAGCCTCTATCTTGTGTATCGATAGCTTGATTGTCCAGGATTCTCTCAATCTTTTCCTCACCAAAAGGCCAAATTATCTATGGACACTCTAGGGTGGGTTCACTCACAAAGAAAGGAAGTGGCTCAAAGGGCTCACTGGGTATCTCTGTTGGGTCTCTATACTCTACAAAGTCTGAGATGATGAAGGTGAAGCTCATACCTAAATTAGGTGGTCTCTATACTAGTCAAAGATTGAAGATTCAGCCGATGAAGAGATCTCTCGCACTCATATCGGAGCCTGGATGATGAAGCAGAAGTTTTCCTTGAATATGAAGCAAATCTAGGCGATCGTGGAGGTAAGAGGGGCCTCCTCTGAGGAGGGGAAACACCTCGGGGATCTATAAAATATTAAAGGTTAGCAAGAAACAACAAAATAATTAGAAAGGAAATTGATGGAAAGAAGAAAGGGGAATCAAGGCTCCAAGGGCTGGCGGCTAGAAAGAGAAGATGACTTCTTCTTCTTGGATGCCTGAGGGCTCTTCAACTGGGGGCGTGGCTGATGTCTAGAAGTTGATTTGCTACTAGGGCATGGGGGATTGCAAGGGATGGTTGGCCAACACAAGAACAAGGAACCAAACAAACCAAATAAAAAAAGTAACACAAGCACAAGCTCGCAAGCTCAAATAAATTTTACCAGGGTTTGATATCATGAATAAAAATTGATTACAAGAGGGGGAGGGTAGGGTATTTATAGAGTTCCCATGCCCTCTCCTTGTTAGAATAGGAATACAAGCTAGATAGGGAGAAGGATTACAAGTGGAGTAGGAATAGGTTCACAAGTTGAGTAAGAATAGGTTCTCCTTGTTTGATATGGATTTTCTTCCTCCTTTGACTTGGTCAAAGGGCCTTGGACTTGGTCAAAGGGCCTTGGACTTGGTCAAATCTCCTTTCTTGGGCTCGGATGACTCTTGGCTTGGACTTAGGCTCTTGGGCAGCAATTGGGGCATCCAAGGATGGGTTGGGTGCATAAGCTTTGGGCCCTGGAGGCCTGGGATGCCTGGAGTTGGAATATTCCAGGTATCTTGGTCTGGGCTGGAATATACCAGGAATCTTGGTTCTTTATGGACTTGGGCCTTGCATTCACTTGGACTGGGATGCAGGTGGACCTCTAGAATCATGGATGCCCTAGTTTGAGAATATGCTCTGATATCTGGGAAGAAATCTGGGCATCTGGAAGGCATCTGGAATGAATCAGGATTTCTGGAAAGCATTTTGGATCCTGAGATGTTACATAAAATCCAACAAGCTGATGTAGTGGCCTCTGACTCCTAAGTATGGCCTGGTGGAACTCCAAAATAGGGTAACCTTTTCTCTTGTACAAAAATTGGACTCATACTGGACTCATAACTGAAGTACAGTACTCGATATACTGACTAGGGTTGACGGTTGAGATAAATCAACTAACCTCAACTTATTGTATGACTCAATCTTAATTGATTACAAAATTGTGACACATGATTAAGGTTCTAAAATTAAAACCCTAATCAATAAACCATATGGGATCCAGTGATCTGTGTCTGATCCTAGTGTCTCCACCATCGTATCTCAGGATGTCGATCGGTGGGTCGATCCAACAAGGCTCATCATTGAGCTGCATGATTTCTGATGGCTCTTCTATGATCGACTTTTTGATTTGCTAGAAGTAAGCTCCCCAGGGAAGTGCCATTGGCGTAGCAGTTACTACCTTGACTAACAAGTCTACCAAGGAGTTATCTTCACGTAGAATCTATTTGATCTCAAAATTATGTAGACCATTAGTTAATTCCTTGACCCTTGGAGATATTTGATCATATTTTCCTCTCAAGCTTCAAAATGATCTTTAACCTAGTCAATAACCAGTTGGGAGTCACTGTAGACTCTCAAATCTTGCACTCCTATTTCTTTGGTAATTTCAAGCCCGGCTATCAGGGCCTCGTACCTAGCTTCATTGTAGGTTACGAGAAACTCCAGACGTAGACCATGCTCGGCAATAATTCTTTTAGGACTAACGATGACTACTCCTACCCCCGATCCTTTAGGATTGGATGACCCATCCATATATATCTCCTAGGCATTATTTGGGCTTGAAGGAGTGCCATGGCTAGCTTCGATGGTTCTATTGTGTCTAGCTCAATCTGTTCATTAGGAAAGGTGCATTCAGCTAGGAAGCTGGCCAATATCTGGGCCTTGATCGATGGTCAGGGTTAATACTTGATATCAAACTTTGAGAGCTCGATCATTCATTTAGCGATATGTCCGGATGTATTAGGACGGTGGAGGATATTTTTCATGGGATAATCTTGTTGGGTTCCGGTGCAACGCAGCGGAAGTGTAATTTCAAAAATGAAACTAAATTCACACCAAAAACCCTAAAACAGGAACTCCTTAAATAAGACTAGATCATATGATAAGCATATCTATGTAAATTAGGATTAGGGTACCAACCTGTAATCGCTAATTCCAACAAAATTTGATGTTGAAGGGGCTGATTGAATTCACCAGGCGTCCAGGTGTCCGCCCTCCAATGGTGATCCACACAGAGCAATGATCAAGAAACACAACTTCTTTTCAATGGTCCCTCCAATTGAGTTCTTCTTCCTAGAACTCAATTGCTCGGATTATGGCTTGAATTCTTCCACACAAGAGGTAGCCTCCATTTCCTTGATCTCTTCTCCTCCTTCCACTAAGACCTTGGCACTTTAGACACCCTTGTCTTGAAGAAAAGACCTTATCCTAAGAGGACATAGGCTTGTCTTAAGTTGGAGAAGAAATTAAGACAACAATGTCTTAATGTAAGAAAGAAGGAATAAATCAGAACTCCTTTCTTTCCTTTACCGTCGGAGACTTTTACTCTTATTCTTGTTCAGTAGCAGAGTTTCGACAGAGTTGTACTCTGTAAAGGAAACAGTGCAAGAGCAAGAAAAGAATAAAAGAGTCTTTAGGAGAGGAAGAAGGAATAAAAGAAAAAAATCTTAACCCTGTTCTGATTTTCCCGACCCTTTATAAAGATCTCAGATAGGCGCCCACACATCTCTCCATGAACTCCTTCTCACGCCCTTCTCAATTTCTCACGCCCCTTCCCACTTTCTCACGGCCCTTCAGATTAAATCCCATGGCCTTTCTTAAAGAAAAAGTCGCGGTGTTTTTAAAAAGAAAGGAGTCGCGACTTTTCATCTCCGAAGATATGTTATTTCGCGCGCCCGGGAAGAGTCAGCGTTTTTCTTCTTTCTTAAAAACTTTCCAGCCGTTGGATTCCCATCCAAGGGCACACAGGTGAGGCTCTAATTTTTAAGAAAGGAGGCCGCCCCAAATAAAATCGTCGGAGAATTAAGTGGGGCGCGCCAAGAGTCCATGCACCATGGACTCTTCCAAATGGCGCGCCAAGAGTCCATAAGCGCATGGACTCTTGGCATTTGGCATGAAAATGCAAGGGGGTGGGTGGGGAGGCTAGCCTAGGTGCATGGCTAGCCAATAGGGTTAGCCATAATCCCTATTTTCATAATTAGGGTCGAATTAGATCCAATTTGAACCCAATTTGAACCAATCCGGAACCCTAATTCGAATCCGATTCGAATAGAAGCTAGGGTTTGCAATACCTGCTAGAGTGTTATCCTGCAAAGATGATTTAATTCCAAATTAAACTCTTGATCAATCCTCTTAAGTGTGTGACCCATTGGGTTCCACATCTAGCCAGCAGTGGGTTCGAATACAAGTTGACCTAATTTGATTAGAACTCTTTCTAATCGATTTAGGTCAAACCGGGCTTACCCGATTTGATCAATTAGGACTCTTCCTAATAAATGATCTTTAAATTTGATCAACCCACAAGAAAAGATTGACGTCTAGCAACGTGTCATGTTTACCCGGAAGATATGGAAATTCTGGTGAAATACCAAAATTACCCTTCAGTAGAGAGTTACCGTACAATTAAATCTTTCGATCAGCCTGCACCCAAAATATAACTATGGATATGGATATATGTCAAATCCAATATTATATTTATTTCTAGCTCAATATTATATTGATGATTCAATTATCTTGATATTAGAAACCATCTCTAATATCTTTACTTTGATCAAAGATTCCCTGAATCATCATCCGATTGTTAACTAGCTGGATGCAATCTTCTCTTACTAAGAGTGATCGATTCCTTGTTGACCTACTCATTACCTTCATATCCAATTCACCATTCCCAGTATCAATCCTGTGCATGACTCAGTGTCATGATTAGGATTGAACCAAAGCATGGGTTCATGTACATAAGGTACTTATGGCAGTCTCAGGTCAAAGGATTACTTGTACCACTCCCACTATGAGAACCTTCTATTGACATGTAGCTAAGACTCCATTAGATGTTCTCAAGTTGGATCATATCAGTGAACTCATTCTCCAATGAGCACCCACATTCCAGTATTAGTGTCATACACAAGTGAATGTGAGAGCAGTCACCCTTTCCAGTATACATGGGATGTGCTAGTCTTACCGGAAAATCCTGATCCCCTACTCAGGGTTCCTTTGACTAGGATTACTTTAGATTAAGGTTTTAAGATTTTAGGTCTCACTGGTATGATCTCATCATAACCCTAAAATCATAGCCCTAATCTATGGGGTTCATCATATAATATAAACACAGCGTATGATGAAAAATAATGCCTTTATTAGAAAATCGTCAATTACAATGTTTGGGAGATACAACATAGATTGGCTTGTAAGGCATATCCCTTTCAATCTCCCACTTGCACTAAAGCCAATCGCCTTTAAATCTTAATCCCATACACTCGAGGTGGCGATCAAACTCTCGCTGTGGTAGAGCCTTAGTGAACGGGTCTGCTACATTGTTCTTTGTATCAACTCTATTTATGTAGACATCTTGTCTCTCTACTATTTCTCGGACGAGATGGAAGCATCTCAGAATGTGCTTGGACTTATGATGAGCTCTTGGTTCCTTAGCTTGAGCAACAGCCCCAGTGTTGTCACAGTAAAGTGGCACTGGGTTTTCAATCTCAGGAATAACACCCAACTCTGTGATGAACTTCTTCATCCAGATTGCTTCCTTGGCGGCTTCACTAACAGCTATGTATTCTGCCTCTGTGGTTGAGTCAGCTACAGTGTGCTGCTTGGTACTCTTCCAACTCACTGCTCCACCATTTAGGGTAAAAACATATCCCGAAATGGATTTGCTATCATCAGGGTCTGATTGAAAACTAGAATCAAAATAAGCTTCTAGTTTAAGATCAGAACCACCATAAACCAGAAAAATATCCTTAGTCCTTCTTAGGTACTTAAGAATATTTTTAACTGCTTTCCAATGATCCTCTCCTGGATCAGCCAGAAACCTACTGACAATGCCTAAAGCATATGCCACATCAGGCCTGGTACATAACATGGCATACATTATGGACCCTATTGCCGAAGCATAAGGTATAGAATTCATTCTATTTCTTTCTTCAGGTGTCTTAGGAGACATCCTTTTAGAAAGATGTATGCCTTAACTCATAGGAAGATAACCTCTTTTACTTCCATCCATGCTGAATTTTTCAGCACGAAGTCAATGTACCTAGATTGGGATAAACCTAGCATCCTCTTAGATCAATCTCTATAGATCTTAATACCTAGTATATAGGATGCTTCTCCCAAATCTTTCATGGAAAACTGGTTTGATAGCCAAACCTTGACTGATTGCAACATTGGGATATTATTCCCAATAAGGAGTATGTCATCTACATACAGAACCAAGAAGACTATGGCACTCCCACTAGTCTTCTTATAAACACAGGGTTTATCCACATTTTTGATAAAACCAAACCTTTTAATAGTTTCATCAAAGCGGATGTTCCAACTCCTTGAAGCTTACTTTAATCCATAAATGGATTTCTTTAGCTTGCATACTTGATTAGGTTTATTCCTTGAAATAAAACCTTCTGGCTGTGACATGTACACATCTTCCTCAAGGAAACCATTGAGGAATGCAGTCTTCACATCTATCTGCCAGATCTCATAATCGTGGTACGCTGCTATAGCAAGTAAAATCTGAATTGATTTGAGCATGGCAACAGGTGAGAATGTTTCATCATAATCAATTCCCTGTTTTTGTCTAAAACCTTTTGCCACTAATCTGGCTTTATAGGTTTCAACTTGGCCATCAGCCCCAATCTTTTTCTTATAGACCCATTTGCACCCAATAGGATTAACACCCTCTGGTGCATCGACCAAAGACCATACTTGGTTTACATACATAGAGTCTATTTCGGATTCCATGGCTTCTTGCCATCTATCTGAATCAGTGCTCAAGATAGCTTCCGTATAGGTCAGAGGTTCATCATTTTGAATGACTTGGGCTTCATTATTTTCAATAATAAACCCATACCTCTCAGGTGCCCGTGGCACTCTATCAGACCTACGGGGAGGAGTTTTGTGTTCTGATTCTGTCCTAACTATATGTTCTAATGGTTGAGAACCGTCTATCTGTGTTTTTTGTACTTCTCCAAGTTCAACAGTTCTACCATTGCCCTTTTCTAAAATGAACTCCTTTTCTAGAAAAGTGGCATGCCTGCTGACAAAAATCTTTTGTTCAGTAGGATGGTAGAACAGATATCCTCTACCCTCTCTAGGATATCCTACAAATAGACATTTATCCGCTCTAGGTTCCAACTTATGTCCAAAATTTCTTTTAACATAAGCTGGACATCCCCATACCTTAAAATATTTAAGATACGGTTTCTTTCCACTCCAAATTTCATATGGAGTACTATCAACAGATTTAGAAGGTACCTTGTTCAGAATGTAAACAGCAGTTTCTAGGGCATGACCCCAGAAGGAAATGGGTAAATTTGTGAAGCACATCATGGATCGTACCATATCTAATAAGGTACGATTCCTCCTTTCAGCTATACCATTTAGCTGTGGTGTATAAGGAGGGGTCCATTCAGAAAGAATTCCATTAACTTTAAGATAGTCTAAAAACTATGTGGATAAGTATTCTCCTCCTCAATCAGAACGAAGAACATTAATACTTTTCCCGGTTTGTTTTTCGACCATACTTTGATACTCCTTAAATTTATCAAAGGCTTCAGATTTATGTTTCATAAGATACACACATCCGAACCTAGATAAATCATCTGTAAAAGTGATAAAATATGAGTATCCAACTCTGGCCTGAGTTGTCATTGGACCACATACATCAGTATGTATAAGTCCTAATAACTCAGTTGACCTTTCTCCATGTCCAGTAAATGGAGTCTTGGTCATCTTACCTATGAGACATGATTCGTAAGTTCCTAATGATTCATACTCATAAGGATCAAGAAATTTTTCCTTGTATAACTTGCTTATCCTAGACTCATTAACATGACCAAGTCGATGATGCCAAAGTAAAGTATCATTAAAGTCTTTTCTTTTTCTTTTATTATTGACATGAAAAACACTATCATTGGAAGAAAGAGTTAAGAGCCCATTGCTAAATATGCCAGAACAAATAACTTTATTAGACAACATTATCGAGCAACCAGTGCTCGTTACATCCATTACATATCCTTGTTTTAACAACAAAGGAATAGATATAATGTTCCTAATAATCTTAGGAATATAGTAATATTTTTCTAACTCCAAGATCTTCCCTGAAGGCAACTTCAGAATATAGGTCCCTACAGCTTCTGCTTGGATGATATCACCACTAGCACCATAGAGATTGAAGTCACCTTCCTTCAATACTTTAAGCTTGTGGAGGTCCTGCAAAGATTTGCATATATGGTAACCACAAGCGGTATCCAATATCCAAGTATTTGATATAGACTAATTTAATGTCAATATAGCATGTATCTCATACATACCTTTTGGTGCATCTGCTGCACCAGGCTTCACAGTTGCAAGGTAAGCCTTGCAATTCCTTTTCCAATGTTTAGCTTTGTCGCAAAAGAAACAGGTTGACTGTTTTAAGGCCTTCTTTCCTTTCTTATTCTTATTGATGCCACCCTTAGGGTTTAGCCTCCTATTAAAACTCTTTTTGCCTGATTTCTTCTTATTGGTCTTATCAACAAGAAGAAGTGGAGCCTTTTCTTTCTTAACGTGGCTCTCTACTATTTTTAACATATTTAACAGCTCAGGCAAGGAAGTGTTTAGTTTGTTCATGTGATAATTCAAGATAAACTGAGAAAATGACTCCGGGAGTGATTGCAGGATTAAATCCTGATTCAGCTCCCCATCCATAATAAACCCTAATTGACCCAATCTGGTGATTAAATCAATTACCTTCAGAACATGATCCTGAACGGATGTTCCCTCTGTCATCCTAGCACAGAAAAACTGCTTAGATATTTCATATCTAGCAGTTCTGCTTTGTTCTCCATAATGCTCTTTTAAATTGAGCATTATGGATTGAGTATCCATGCTTTCATGCTGCCTCTGTAACTCATTGGTCATAGAGGCCAGTATGATACCTTGACAGTGAGGGAGTCATTCTGCCACATTTTGTATATGGCCATATCTTCTTGTGTAGCATCATCCCCTAGTGGATTAAGACAAGGGTATCAAGAATATAAGAAAGTTTTTCTGAACTCGATACAATCTTTAAATTTCTCAACCAGTCCACATAGTTTGGACCAGTCAGTTTGTTGGTATCTAAGATACTTCGCAGTGATAATGAAGATGCCATTTATCTATATTTAATAAAGAACAATACATAAGCAAACAACCATGAAATGACTTACATAATTAAATTAGGTCTTCAATTTAATTATGTCTCCCACTATTTTATCAAAAATCATAGCCCTTACTATGATAATCGAGAAGAACCCTGATCAGTTTTTCTTAGTGAGATTGAGATCCTAATAACTTATAAAAGATCTTGCAGAAAACACAACAAATCTTTTATAAGCTCAAAGGTAGGAACTCTTCCAATTATATCTCATATAATTCTCAAAAATAACTTGGCCTCTAAAACATTATTAGTCTTGCAGAAAACACAACAAACCATAATGTTCTAGTTAAGTCAAGACCCTTTCATTTCAATACAGTCAGTACTCAAATATAATGCCCTTGCAGATAACACAACAAAGCATTATACTGAATATACTGTAAGCATATTTATGCACTAGACTAGTATTATGTCAATCACCATATTAGGTCTTGCAGATAACACAACAAACCTAATATGGTTCATAACACAATAATGATCCAGCATGAAGGAAGGCCAATATATAGTATTTTTAACACTAAGCATTTTAGTCAAGATTTAAATATAATCAAATCGGCCAGGCAAGTGGAAGAGATGTGGGAGTCCCTCCGTTGCTTTCCTAGACACCAATAAAAATTTGCCAGTCAATCAACGGAACCAATTAAAAACCACAATTCTCTTTACCTTCCCAGAACCACCTTTCTAGACACCGAATGATCAATTGTTCATCATGACTAGTGATGCTTATTAGTTAAATATACTATGACTTAATATAATTTTTAAGAGGAGGGTTTTATAAAATTGCCAGCATATTCTTACAGAACATATCACAATCATATCATTCTGATAAACAAATATATGCTAAGTGTGTCATCATACTAGGACAACCATTTACCACATAATGGATCCACCACTATGCCAGGGCAACCTTATTTCAGTATGATGACTTCAAAACTAATCATATCTCTATAATAATTAGGGTTTGAGTGAAAAACCCTAACTAGTGGCATACACCAAAACATATATGCAACCAAAAAAATATGCTAAGTGTTATAGCATATTAGGACTTAAAAAAACCCTAATATGTAACACTCAAAATATCATAGATTATAGTCCTAATTAAGGTGGCTCTGATACCACTGTTGGGGTTCCGGTGCAACGCAGCAGAAGTGTAATTTCAAAAATGAAACTAAATTCATACCAAAAACTCTAAAATAGGAACTCCTTAAATAAGACTAGATCATATGATAAGCATATCTATGTAAATTAGGATTAGGGTACCAACCTGTAATCGCTAATTCCAACAAAATTTGATGCTGAAGGGGCTGATTGAATTCACCAGGCGTCCAGGTGTCCGCCCTCCGATGGTGATCCACATAGAGCAATGATCAAGAAACACCAACTTCTTTTCAATGGTCCCTCCAATTGAGTTCTTCTACCTAGAACTCAATTGCTCGGATTATGGCTTGAATTCTTCCACACAAGAGGTAGCCTCCCTTTCCTTGATCTCTTCTCCTCCTTCCACTAAGACCTTGGCCCTTTAGACACCCTTGTCTTGAAGAAAAGACCTTGTCCTAAGAGGACATAGGCTTGTCTTAAGTTGGAGGAGAAATTAAGACAACAATGTCTTAATGTAAGAAAGAAGGAATAAATCAGAACTCCTTTCTTTCCTTTACCGTCGGAGACTTTTACTCTTATTCTTGTTCAGTAGCAGAGTTTCGACAGAGGTGTACTCTGTAAAGGAAACAGTGCAAGAGCAAGAAAAGAATAAAAGAGTCTTTAGGAGAGGAAGAAGGAATAAAAGAAAAAAATCTTAACCCTGTTCTGATTTTCCCGACCCTTTATAAAGATCTCAGATAGGCGCCCACACATCTCTCCATGAACTCCTTCTCACGCCCTTCTCAATTTCTCACGCCCCTTCCCACTTTCTCATGACCCTTCAGATTAAATCCCATGGCCTTTCTTAAAGAAAAAGTCGCGGTGTTTTTAAAAAGAAAGGAGTCGCGACTTTTCATCTCCGAAGATATGTTATTTCGCGCGCCCGGGAAGAGTCAGCGTTTTTCTTCTTTCTTAAAAACTTTCCAGCTGTTGGATTCCCATCCAAGGGCACACAGGTGAGGCTCTAATTTTTAAGAAAGGAGGCCGCCCCAAATAAAATCATCGGAGAATTAAGTGGGGCGCGCCAAGAGTCCATGCACCATGGACTCTTCCAAATGGCGCGCCAAGAGTCCATAAGCGCATGGACTCTTGGCATTTGGCATGAAAATGCAAGGGGGTGGGTGGGGAGGCTAGCCTAGGTGCATGGCTAGCCAATAGGGTTAGCCATAATCCCTATTTTCATAATTAGGGTCTAATTAGATCCAATTTGAACCCAATTTGAACCAATCCGGAACCCTAATTCGAATCCGATTCGAATAGAAGCTAGGGTTTGCAATACCTGCTAGAGTGTTATCCTGCAAAGATGATTTAATTCCAAATTAAACTCTTGATCAATCCTCTTAAGTGTGTGACCCATTGGGTTCCACATCTAGCCAGCAGTGGGTTCGAATACAAGTTGACCTAATTTGATTAGAACTCTTTCTAATCGATTTAGGTCAAACCGGGCTTACCCGATTTGATCAATTAGGACTCTTCCTAATAAATGATCTTTAAATTTGATCAACCCACAAGAAAAGATTGACGTCTAGCAACGTGTCATGTTTACCCAGAAGATATGGAAATTCTGGTGAAATACCAAAATTACCCTTCAGTAGAGAGTTACCGTATAATTAAATCTTTCGATCAGCCTGCACCCAAAATATAACTATGGATATGGATATATGTCAAATCCAATATTATATTTATTTCTAGCTCAATCTTTTATTGATGATTCAATTATCTTGATATTAGAAACCATCTCTAATATCTTTACTTTGATCAAAGATTCCCTGAATCATCATCCGATTTTAACTAGCTGGATGCAATCTCCTCTTACTAAGAGTGATCGATTCCTTGTTGACCTACTCATTACCTTCATATCCAATTCACCATTCCCAGTATCAATCCTGTGCATGACTCAGTGTCGTGATTAGGATTGAACCAAAGCATGGGTTCATGTACATAAGGTACTTATGGCAGTCTCAGGTCAAAGGATTACTTGTACCACTCCCACTATGAGAACCTTCTATTGACATGTAGCTAAGACTCCATTAGATGTTCTCAAGTTGGATCATATCAGTGAACTCATTCTCCAATGAGCACCCACATTCCAGTATTAGTGTCATACACAAGTGACTGTGAGAGCAGTCACCCTTTCCAGTATACATGGGATATGCTAGTCTTACCGAAAAATCCTGATCCCCTATTCAGGGTTCCTTTGACTAGGATTACTTTAGATTAAGGTTTTAAGATTTTAGGTCTCACTTGTATGATCTCATCATAATCCTAAAATCATAGCCCTAATCTATGGGGTTCATCATATAATATAAACACAGCGTATGATGAAAAATAATGCCTTTATTAGAAAATTGTCAATTACAATTGTTTGGGAGATACAACATAGATTGGCTTGTAGGGCATATCCCTTTCAAATCTATCAGTAAGATGATGGTAGAGCTTGCAAATATAGGTGGAGCTTTCGAGTGGTAATAAGGAGAGCATACACTAGCTTTTCTAGTTTTGAATACCAAGTCTCTACATCTCCTAAAATCCTCTTGATGTAGTAGATGGGTTTCTGGATCCTATCCTTCTCTTGAATCAACACCGCACTCATGGTCGAAGGGGAGGTTGCTAAATATAAAAATAGCTCTTCACCAGGATTCAGTCTTCTTAGTAGCATAGGGGAAGAGATAACTCTTGATATTATTAAAGGTCTTCTGACATTCCTCCATCCATTGAAAGTCCTTTGGGCACTTTAGAGTTTGGAAAAAGGGAAGGCAGCACTCAATTGACTTGGAGACGAATCTACTGAGAGCTACAATTGTTCTAGTGAGGTGTTGGATATCTTTGATTATCTTTGGTGGGCTCATACCGTAGATGGCTTTGATTTTCTCTGGATTAGCCTCCACCGCCTATTAGAAACTACGAATCCTAGTAATTTTCCTAAGGCCACTTTGAAGGCAAATTTGGTGGATTTAGTTTCATTTGATACTTTCGAAGGGTATTAGAGGTCTTCGATGTGGGTCCTAGCAATTTGGCTTTTAACGAGCATGTTATCTACATATACTTGCATGTTCCAACTAATTTGATCTTTGAAGACCTTATAAACCAGGCATTGATAAGTAGTACCTACATTCTTTAGTCCAAATGGCATAACCATGTAACAAAAGAGGCCTCAATCAGTAATAAAAGCAGTTTTATCCTCATCTTTCAGGGCCATCAAGATTAGTTATATCTGGAAAAGGCATCCATAAAGCTAAGAAGGTCATGGCCCGAAGTAGCATCAACCATCTGATCAATTCGTGGTAGTGGGTAGTCATCTTTTAGGCATGCTCTATTAAGACCCGTGAAGTCTATGCAAATTCTCTACTTGCCATTTGCTTTTCTCACCATAACCGGGTTGGCGATCCATTCTAGATAGGTAGTTTCCTAGATGAAACCAGTGTCAAGTGACTTATCGACCTCCTTGGTGATAGCTTTTTGGTGCTTGAGTAAAAAGCTTCGCTTCTTCTACTTGATAGGTTGGTGTTTGGGGTCCACCTTCAGCTAATGTACCATCATCAAGATATTGATGCTTGGCATATCCGCGAGCATCCAAGTGAAGACATCGACATTCTCCTATAAAAATAAAGTTAGCTATTATCTAGTTACCTAATCTAAATTGGAGCTGATCCTAACCATATGCTTTGGATTTCCATCGACCAAAGGTATGGTAATAAGATCCTCGACAAGCTCTCCTTGTTATTCAATCAGGTCATCTTGAACGTCAAGACCTTCAATCAAATAGTCTTCAACAGCTCTTTTTTCTTGGATTTCAATGTGGTAGCAGCATCATGCTAGGTTCTAATATCTGTGGATCTCTCTGATCCCATAAGTGGTTGTGTTGCCCAGCGAAACAACCCAAGAGGGGGGGTGAATTGGATTTTCAAAAACTTATTTCAAGTATATGCCAATTTAAAACAATGAAGGTACTAGTGATTTCAAGTGTTTATATGCCAGATAATTGAAATGCAACAAAAATAATAAGCAAATGCAAGAAGAAAGAAGCAATCACAAACACACAAAAATTTATAGTGGTTTAATGCATACCAAAGCACCTACATCCACTCCCCAAGGATCACTTGAAAATTTTACTATAATCCCACTTGTTTACAGCCAATTAGTTTTCCGGGATCACTAATCACAACCCTTTGATTTTTACAAGGCTAACCAAAAATCTCTTGGTTTTCTCAAGGTTCACTAAAAACCTCTTGGTTTACTAGGATAACCAAAAATCTAGTTGGTTTTCACAAGGCTCACCAACAACCTAAGTTGGTTTTTGAAATAAGGCTCACCAATAACCTAAGTACTAGTTTCAAACCACTTGAAACTAGGAACAACAATAAATTCAAGTACAAAGAGAGAATACAATAAGCTTTCAAAAATAAAGCAAATATCTCTTTGAAGCTCTTTGATTGCTGTTAAAGATACTTGTCTTCAAGTTGTTAAAGCCTTAATGGATGCTTGAAGGATGGACTTGAATGCTCTTGAATGCTTGAAGGCTCAACTTCACTCAAAGGTAATGAACTCTAAATGAATTCTCTTTTATTCCCCATTAGTCTCTTCCCTCTTGAGTTTGGTCTACTTTAAATACCTTTCCAAGCCTTAAATGATCATTTTTGACTGTTGAAGAGATAAAAATAGATGTTAGGGATGAAAAGGACCAGTTCTGTACTTCAAAAAACTAGTCGTTACTCCAGACCTGCAAGTATCGATACTTCAGGTCATGAGTCGATACATGAGTCGACACTTGAGTCAATAATATCTTCTGAAGCTCTTTGGAATGCACTAGTACGTCGACACTTCTTTTGGTGAGTCGACACTTCTTCTTCATGAGTCAATACTTACGAAAGACTTGAATTTAGCATGTTCTGTATCATTTTTGTCTCAGCCTTGAATCGACACTTGAGCTTCATGAGTCGACACTTCATGCATGCCATCTAAAACTTCTTCTACATATTATCTCAAGCTTCTATGTGTCGACACCTTGAGTCGATACTTCACTTCTATGAGTCGATACGTGGCTGAAACTTTCTTGAAACTCTACTGAAACTTCTTCAATTTTAAGATTTGAGTTTTTCAAGGTTGTTCTTATGTATCAAGATCTATTTGACTTGAAATTTCATCAATTTAACTGGCTTCTTCAACAAGATAACAAGCTTGGAACTTTTAATACAAAACTGCTTTGATGAGTACCATGTTCTGGTAAAACACACTTTTAACACATAGTTAGCATCAAATATACTTAAATATTTTATTATTCATCAAAATCAAGATAGGAGTCAACAATCTCCCTCTTTTTGATGATGACAAAATCTTTAAGTATATACCCATAATAAGCTCAAAAGATTTGCAATAAGTATAGAGCCATTGATTATAAGTATCAAGGCAATTTATAATAAGTATCATAGTTTAAATTGTAATATTTATCAACAACAAAAGCTCATCTACAATGTATCAGAGCTATAAGAATGAATTCAATGTATTAGAGCTATATATATAAGAATGAATTCAATTCAAATAAATTCAATGTATCAGAACTATAACTATGATGTATTAGAGCTATGATTGTAATGTATTAGAGCTTATAATCGAAATATATCAGAGTTGTATACTTATATTAGATGCTCGCAATGTGTATTAGAGTTTAAAATTGGTTTGAAAGATAAGTATTAGAGCAAAACAGGTTGAATTATGAAGAGTATCAGAGAAAAAACTTTAAGAGCATAAAAAAATGTTAGAACATATCAGAGCAAATAGTATGCCAAAAAGATAGATAGTATCAGAGCAAAATTAATAGAACATGAAAAGTATAAGATCATCAAAACAAAGAATATCAAAGCATATTAAAAATGAGAATAAGGAGTATCAGAGCATAAAAAAAAAGCATAAGAAGTATCAGAGCATATTAAAAATAAAGCAAATAAGATAAATAAGTATCAAAGCATAGAATTAGAGGGTATGGATCAAGAGTAATAGAGCATAGAACAAAAAATTCCCCCTCAATATATGATCTGAAAATTAATTTTCAAGTTTCAAAAAAATTATTGCTTTAGTAATTTATTTTTCTCTCTCCCCCTTACTTATTGCTTAATTCTCATTAATTTTCATTAGTTCTTGATTATTAATTCTCATTAATTCTCTCCCTTTTTGTCATCATTAAAAATGGTAAGAAAAAGAGCAAGGTAGACATGAAACATTACAGTAGCAGAAATGCACATAGATAAAGTCTGAAAAAGTCAATATATATCTATAATTTCAAACATTTGATACAACTGATTCAGAATTTGATACATATAACATATAACTAGTACAGGGACACACTAAAACACATATATATAAAAATACTGAAATACATATTGACTGATATACCAAGCAACCCTAAGGGGTGCTTTCCTCATCAGAGTAAGACCCAATCTCCATAATGATCGGTCTGGTAACCTTAGAAGGTCGAGATCATAGCCACATCGATGGAGATCTGAAAGTCTGGTCCGGACAGGTCTAGGTGCATCACCATGCCCTCTGCATCTGCTTCTAGATATGCTCTTCCTCTAGCTAGTGCTGAAGAGGAGGAAGTAATGTCAATAGCAGGAACACGAAGAGTGACGAAATCAGTAGCTGTATCAGTGATTGATGGCGTGACATCAAAAGGGGGTCCTAAAGAGAGAATATGGAAACCAGGTGTGTAAAATCCTAGTTCCTAGATCAAAGAGGATGTGGAAGGAACTGGTGGAGCCCTAGTGGGGATACTAAAAGTAGGAGTCGGTAAATGAGTAGAACTATCAAGTGGGTTAGTGTGAAGAATAGGTGTGGAAATTAAAATATCAAATGGGTCAGAAATGATAGGTGTGCTGGATAGGACTGGAGTCTGGGTAGATGAACTAGGATGATCAGGAACATGAGTCCTCGACATATCTGCAGCAACATTAGGCTCAGGCTCTGCTATATAATCTACAACATCAAAATCCATGGAAGAGTCGCCCTGGCCATCTCCTGTGTCTGGTGCTGGAGCTGAAGTGATGCGGCATGAAAATGCTTTCTATTGAGGATGAGTTAAAAGTTGAGCAATGAAAACCTAAACACATGAACTAGCTTTCAATCTAAGAGACTCAAGCAAGACCTAGAGAAAGATTTGGTAATTCTTAAACATATGCCACAATAATAGCCAGATTGTCTTAAAAGAAGATTAAATCTAAGGCTAAAGGATTAAGAACCTAGAGGTTAACCTTTAATAGATCAGAAATGAAGTGATAAGGAAGATTTGTTGCCAATGATGAGATCTCTTTTTGAAGTGATAGACCCGTAGTAGCATTCAAATAAACCAATCCTGGATGAGAAGATGATCGTTCCAAGGAAATACGCCCCATCCATTCGTGTTCCTCTGGTAAGACGACGAGCTCTTGAACTCCGGATTAAAGAGAACCCTACAAGGAAAGGATTAGAAATGGAATATTTGAAAAGATCAAAACACAAAGAAAAAGAGGAGATCATAAGAATTGTTCTTCTTATAGAGGCTTGAGAAACTCTTGTTGGGATAGGTGGGATCCATGGAAGGGTGTCTCCTTGATGTCTTCTTCTTGGAAAATAGAATTGACACTTGTAAATAGATGGAGGTTGCATGCCCAAAGAAGAAATGCTTCTCAAATTTCAAACTAGAATTTTATCTAAAGCTATAAGAGAACATCACAAATACTCAAGTAATGGCAAGACAAAGACCTTCTTCTTCATTTCATTTTATCCCAAAAAAAATCCACTCCATACAATGGGGCATTGGATCTCCTTTTATACGCTACCAAGCCTTTTGTTTAAAATTTAAATGAGAGGAGAGATACATGGGATGGTTGAAAGATACATGGGATAGTTGAGAGATACATGGGATGGTTGGAGAGATAGGGGGGAAAGTGGTTACATGAGGTGGAGGTTTAGTTTGGCCGTCCAAATTTGAATTTGACTCCTTCTTGGTCACCCACTTTAATGGATGAGGTGACACATGTGGTGGCAATCCCATTAGGTGGTGTTGCTTGATGATGTGGCACCCTCTAAGCTTGGTGAAGTGGCATGATGATGTAGTAATCCCATGAGAAGTTGAGAGGTAGTTGCTTGGCAGTCATTTGATGGTAGTTGATTGTTAGTTGCTATGGTAGTTGACTGGTAGTTGTCCTGGTAGTTGTCTTGTTTGTATTATTCTAACAAGATAAAATTGTTCTGCAAGTGGGGGTTGGATGTGCTGCATCAGGAGTCGATCCATAGTGAGTGAAGACCGTTGTTGGTGTCCACACCAAATCTCCCGGGGTGACGAGAATTTGATCCTGTCGAATATGGTCCAATCTGGCTTTGATATTGTTCAAATAAATCCAGGTCCATTTGTTGCAAGTCCTCTATAGTGATCAAAGAGTTATCAGATTTAGGTCGTCCTTGCCAACGGACCAAATAATGATAGTAGTCCTTATTTCTGGTGGTGACAATCTTATCATCCAGAATCTGTTCAATTTTCTCTCATTTCTTTGGAAAGGTGGTTTGTGGACACTCTGGGACAAGTTCGCTCTCAAAAATAGGATCAGGCCCAAAAGGCTCACTAGGTATAATCATTGGTTTCTTATACTCTATTAAGTCTGAAACATTGAAAGTTGGACTGATACCTAGGTCAGAAGGTAAATCCAGTACATAAGCATTAGAGCTAATCTTCTTTATGACCTTGAATGGACCTGCGCCACGGGCATGTAATTTCTTAAAAGTCCCCAATAGGAATCTTTCAAGTTTGAGTTTAACATTACATGATTTCCCTCATAGAATTCCTTGACTCTCTTTCGTGAATTAGCCTTATGTTTACAGGATTCATTGCTCAAGTGAATTTTCTTGTTTATTTCATGATGTAAATCCTTAATATGCTGTGCATAGGATTCAGCACACTCAGAAACTCGTGCATTTATGGGTTGTGAGATCAGATCTAAAGGCTTCCTAGGTTTGTAACCATGGACTATTTCAAATAGACTTTTGCCCATAGATCGACTGACCGAACTGTTATAAGTGAACTCAGCACGAGGCAATAACAAATCCCAGTTTCCTAGACTATCTCCCACTAAACATCTCAACAAATTTCCTAGACTTCTATTCACAACTTCGGTCTGTCCATCAGTCTGGGGGTAGTAGGTAATTGAAAATTTCAATCTGGTTCCTAATAGGTGCCAAAGGGTTTTCCGGAAGTAACTTGTAAAACGAACATCCCTATCAGAAACAATGGTTTTTGGTAGCTCGTGTAGCCTGACTACTTGATCAAGAAAGAGCTTGGCTACCCTAGAGGCATCAGAAGTTTGGGAGCAGGGTAGGAAATGGGCCATCTTCGAAAACCGGTTGACCACACTACAAAGATTGAATCATGTTTTCTAATGGTCTTGGATAACCCTAGAACAAAGTCCATGCTAAGATCCTGCCATGGACACTCAGGTACAGGTAAAGGAGTATATAACCCGGTATTCTGTTTCTGCTATTTTGCAACAGCACATGTCCTACATCGGGCTACAAGGTTTGCTACCTGTCTCTTAAGGCCTGGCCAGTAGAATTGTTTCTCAACAGCTAAGATAGTCTTGTTTTGCCCAAAATGGCCAGCCAAACCTCTAGCATGTGTCTCCCAAACTAGAAAATCCCTTAAGGAGGTTCATGGAACACATAGCCTGTTTTCTCTAAAAAGATAACCATCTAAAAGGGTATAGTCACTATGATTGCTAGATGGTCCTAGATGTAAAGCCTGATAGATCTCACCAAAATCCAGACAGGTTTCGTATTCCTCCTTAAGTCTCTCAAAACCTATGACTTCAATGCTGACTGAATTTAAGAGCAACACTCTACAACTTAAGGCATCAGCAACCCTATTCTCAATTCCCGCACAGTGCTTTAGGACGAAGATATAGGCTTGGATGAACTCTACCCACTTGGCATGCCTAGGGTTCAACTTTTTCTGGGAGTTAAGAAACCTAAGGGCTTCATGATCCGAGAATAAGACAAACTCTTGCGGTAGCAGATAGTGTCTCCAGTACCTCAAAGCCTGAACTATCGCATATAACTCCTTGTCATAGGGTGAGTATTTCATCCGAGCCTCATTCAGCTTTTCACTAAAAAATGCCACTGGATGACTTTCTTGACTTAAGACCCCTCCAATTCCTACTCCAGAGGTATCACAAGCTATCTCAAAAATCTTAGAAAAATCAGGTAATCTTAAGATCGGATCTTGTGTCATCCTGTCCTTAATGTTTTTGAAGGCCTTATCAGCAACTTTTGTCCATTCAAAATTGCCTTTCCTAATGCAATCCATAATAGGAGCAACTATGGTGCTAAACCCTCTAATGAATCTTCTGTAAAATGTAGCGAGGCCATGAAAACTTCTTACTTCATGAATATTATTGGGTGTTGGCCAGTCTACAATTGCTCTAATCTTCTCAGGGTCAGCAGATACCCCTTCAGGGGTTACGACAAATCCTAGAAAGATAACTCTAGTAGTCACAAAATCACATTTCTTCAAATTGGCATAGAGATTATCCTTCCTAAGTGCCAAACATACTTGCTTCAAATAGTTCAAATGATCATCTCTAGTCCTACTATAGATAAGGATGTCGTCAAAATACACAACGACAAACTTTTCGATAAACGATCGTAGGACCTGGTTCATGATTCTCATAAAGGTGCTAGGGGCGTTTGATAGTCCAAAAGGCATGACTACCCATTCAAATAACCCATCCTTAGTCTTAAAGGCAGTCTTCCATTCATCCCCTGGTCTAATCCTAACTTGGTGATAGCTGCTCTTCAGGTCAATCTTAGAAAATAATGTCACACCGGCCATCATATCTGGCATGTCATCCAATCTGGGGATGGGAAACCTATATTTCACCGTGATCTTATTTATAGCATGACTATCGACACACATCCTCCACGTGCCATCTTTCTTAGGGGTGAGTAAGGCTGGGACTACGCATGGGCTTAAACTCTCCCTAATGAATCCTTTCCTAAGAAGTTCTCCTACTTGTTGTTGCAATTCTTGATGTTTGGTAGGGTTCATTCTATAATGGGGAAGGTTTGGTAAAGTCACTCCAGGGACTAAGTCTATTGCATGTAAGATGTCCCTAAGGGGTGGGAGTTGGTCGGGTAACTCATCGGGAAAACATCCTTAAACTCATCTAGCACTTCAACGACTTCCTGAGGTTGTTCTTTTGGGGAGGGCTCTTGATGTTCCTTAGTTGTCAAACCCCAAACATGTGAACCATTGCTAATCTCTTACTCCAATTCTTTAGCAGTGATCATGTTTATCCCTTGTGTCTTATCTCTCAATTGGCTAGATCTTCTTTTAATTGGGTTCTTAGGTGGAGAAGAATGGATTACAATCTTCTTTCCATTATGAGTAAACGAGCATGAATTAGAGCGACCATAGAGTATAACGTCATGATCGTATAACCATGGTCGTCCTAAAATGATACTGCTAACTCCCATTGGAAGAACATCGCACCAAACTTTCTCTTGGTAAGACTGGAACTGGATGGTAACTATGCACCTAGACTTGATGGGAATAGAGGTTGAGTCTATCCAGGATACCTTATATGGATTAGGATGGGGTATAGTGGACAATCCTAGGTTTTTGATTATGTTGGTGGATATGGCATTGACACAGCTACCACTATCTAAGATGACCTTGCACACTTTCTCGCCTATCTTGATGAAAGTCTGTAGGATACTAGTCCTACACCAGTCTTCTTGGTCTTTGGTTTGGGTGAGGATATACCTAACCACTCCTAAAAGATCATGATCTACCAGGGCTTCATCACCTTCATATTCTTCAGCCAAATTTTCATCCGCCTGGTATATTTCCTCTTCACACTCAGCTTGGGGTTATATGGCTTCCTCTTCTACTTCCCCTATGTGTAAGGATCGATTTGGATAGTTGCTAGCATAGTGACCTACCTTTTGACATTTGAAACATGCATTCGGATTTCTTTGGACTTCAGGTGATTTCCCTTTATCATCTCTTCGGGTCACAGGTGCATTAGGATTGGGTCGGTTGAATCTAGACAGACTGGGTCCTATCTGCTGATTAGGTACACTAATCCTAGGGTCGTCGGGTCTACGATAAACTGAACTCCTATGAAATCTCTCAGCATCTCTAGCTATCTGATAGGCCAGTTCTAGATCATAGACTTCCCTCATGAATAATTCCTTCTGGATTTCTTCCCTCAGTCCGGCTCTAAATCTAGACATGGTTACCGACTCAGATTCATCAACATTGCATCTCATTACAAACTCATCAAATTTGGCAATGTACTCTACGACACTCCTATTTCCTTGAGTAAGTCTTTGCCATTGATCTAGGAGTCTTTGGTGGTAGGACATAGGAAGGTATTTTTTCCTAAGCCTAAGTTTCATCGCTCTCCAGGTTACTATAGGCACATCACCTCTTTGCCTAGCTAATCGCTCAACATTTCCCCAGTAGAGCCTAGCTTGTCTCACCAACTTTAGTTTCACAAACTTACATTTTCTTTCCTCAGTCATGTCATACCAGTCAAAGTACTGGTCCATCTCTCCTTCCCAATCGATGTAAATTTTGGGATCTAAGATTCCATCAAATGTGGGTGCTTCTAACCTAACATTTTTTATGGCTCGATCATCTTGGTCTAACTGAATTGGAGTGGGTCTCCTGACATTTGGTTCATAAGTGGGCTCAAGATAGACTCTCCTTGGATTGGGTTCATGGGCTTGCTCATGATTGAGTCCCCTAGGATTTGGTTCACAGAAATGGTCTTGCTGAGGTCTCCTAGGGTTGGGCTCATGGAAAAGGTTTTGGTGTGGAACCCTTCTAGGGTTGACTGGTGTTTCAAACTCAGGTTCAAGATCGGGTTCGGGATCATTCTGGACTTCATGGTTTCCTCCAAGAGTTCTAGTTTCTAATTGATCCACCCTAGTCGTGATGTGGGCTAACTGATCATTCATGCTCTGGTTGGTCTGGGCCACGTTCTAGTTGGTTTGGGCCAATTGCTCAGTCAGATTTTTGTTTAGTTGGGCCACTTGATCATTCAAGGCTTTAATCAGATTTCCAAGATTTTGTCCATGGCTACACTTGACTGGGCTTGGGCTGGCGAATATGATGTCCCTGCTCTAGTTGTCATGCATGCAAGTGGACTCAAACTCGGACTAAGGTTTTCTAGACCTGTTAGCTCAAATATACTGAGTTGGCTAGGTACAATCAAACCAACAACTACTCTTCTCCACTGGCCAGTCAGGAGGTGGGTCTGTAGGAGGTTTCCCCAGCTCTCGCTGGTTCCTAATTAAAAACCACAAGAACCGCTTAGGCTTAACCACTTAACCTCGATCCTTGACACCAGCTTCAAATAATAGGTGAAGAATTGGTTGCATAAGCTTTTCCCAATTGATTTGAACTAGACCTAGAGTTCCAGACTAGTTGCCTAATCAAGGTGGCAAACTAGATTGTAGTAACTCTACACTTGGCCCGGTGTCAGAACAAGGGGAGTGTGAGATCCCATCTTTGGCCTACCTAGACCCGATGGAATTGGCAAGGTAGACGGATCAGCACCCAAGTCCTTAGTTCCAATCCTAGTCACCAAGTAATAGAGCACACACAAGACTAGTTGACACAATGATTTGACACTAACCAGGACTCGACCAATTGATGTCCCTAACCCACTAGGGCAATTAAGGTTCTACTCAATTTTAATTAGGGGATTGGGTTCGATGCACAATAAGGGTTGTTGTTCTTGGGCTAAGGACAGGTGATCAATCCTGCCCCCATGTCATATTGGTGCCCTTAATTGAGTTAAGATGAATACACACAACCATGCTGAAAATTAACTCTACTGAAATTTTAGACAGAATAGTACTAAATCACAGCTCGAAAATTCTACAGTTAACTAAAAATTTTAGAAAAATTATGAAAACTTCTATCAATTATAAGAATCTAACAAAATAAGAATCAATAAATTCTGAGTTCTATGATGAGAAAAACAATTCATTTATCAGACCATATACACACAGATTTAGAAAATTCCAGCAAGTAAAATAATTGAGAAATTAATCTATGCTAACAATGGTAATGACCAAGATAGGACAACCTTACACTATAAGGATTCCCCCTTATAGTAGGACAACCTGATTTCACCTTGGTATTTAACATGCATTTATGCAAACACTTAACAGGCTATGCAAGATATTAAAACTCTATGTGCAGAATTCCAGCAAACAATGAATTTCAGCATCTATGCAAATCCTACCCTAATCCAACCATGCTCTGATACCAAAATGATGCGGCATGAAAATGCTTTCTATTAAGGATGAGTTAAAAGTTGAGCAATGAAAACCTAAACACATGAACTAGCTTTCAATCTAAGAGACTCAAGCAAGACCTAGATAAAGATTTGGTAATTCTTAAACATATGCCACAATAATAGCCAGATTATCCTAAAAGAAGATTAAATCTAAGGCTAAAGGATTAAGAACCTAGAGGTTAACCTTCAATAGATCATAAATGAAGTGATAAGGAAGATTTGTTACTAATGATGAGCTCTCTTTTTGAAGTGATAGACCCGTAGTAGCATTCGAATAAACCAATCCTGGATGAGAAGATGATCGTTCCGAGAAAATACGCCCCATCCATTCGTGTTCCTCTGGAAAGACGATGAGCTCTTGAACTCCGGGTTAAAGAGAACCCTGCAAGAAAAGGATTAGAAATGGAATATTTGAAAAGATCAAAATACAAAGGAAAAGAGGAGATCATAAGAATTGTTCTTCTTATGGAGGCTTGAGAAACTCTTGTTGGGGTAGGTGGGATCCATGGAAGGGTGTCTCCTTGATATCTTCTTCTTGGAAAATGGAATTGACACTTGTAAATAGATGGAGGTTGCACGTCCAAAGAAGAAATGCTTCTTAAATTTCAAACTAGAATTTTATCTAAAGCTATAAGAGAACATCACAAATACTCAAGTAATGTCAAGACAAAGACCTTCTTCTTCATTTCATTTTATCCCAAAAAAAATCCACTCCATACAATGGGGCGTTGGATCTCCTTTTATAAGCTACCAAGCCCTTTGTTTAAAATTTAAATGAGATGAGAGATACATGGGATGGTTGAGAGATACATGGGATAGTTGAGAGATACATGGGATGGTTGGAGAGATAGGGGGGAAGTGGTTACATGAGATGGAGGTTTAGTTTGGCCATCCAAATTTGAATTTGACTCCTTCTTGGTCGCCCACTTTAATGGGTGAGGTGGCACATGTGGTGGCAATCCCATTAGGTGGCGTTGCTTGATGATGTGGCGCCCTCTAAGCTTGGTGAAGTGGCATGATGATGTAGTAATCCCATGAGAAGTTGAGATGTAGTTGCTTGGCAGTCATTTGATGGTAGTTGATTATTAGTTGCTCTGGTAGTTGACTGGTAGTTGTCCTGGTAGTTGTCTTGCTTGTATTATTCTAACAAGATAAAATTATTCTACAAGTCGGGATTGGATGTGCTGCATCAGGAGTCGATCCATAGTGAGTGAAGATCGTTGTCGGTGTCCGCACCATGAAGGCACTACTGGAGCTAGCGAGGAATTTGATGATGAAGGTAAGGGTGCTCTAGCTGAAGATAATCTCTCTAGTGCAGTCAGAATAGATGAGAGTCTCTCTCTTATGTCCTGATGACCTACTCACACCTCCATGTGAATACTACCAACTCACCGTCTGATAGTCATAACTTCTGTCTCCAAGCGATTCATCCTATCCTCATGCTGTCAATAGGAGGTGGCACCTTGAGCTATGCCGAAATTGATGGCATGGGCTGAGTATCATGAATGTCTCTATATGGTTCAAATGGCCCGGCCTCATCCATAAATATCCGCTCCTTCTCAGTAGCATCCTCATCAGCATCAGTAGCTTGCCCAGAGATCTTGCGTCTTCACTGTCCTCTAACTCTGTGATATCCCATCCTATGTAATGATCTCTCATTATAGATGTCAGTATGAAGTAACTGCCTGTAGGGCTCTCCATCTATGACAACTCCGTAAGCCTTGAAGAGGATGGTCAAACCCATGCCATATGGTAAACATAACCTCCTGCTAGAAGCTGCCTCGATTATCTGATTCACCATGAGAACGGGGAGGCAGACAGGAGTCCATCAGATCAGAGACACCATGATAAGTAACTCTCTCTCCGTAATAAAATTGAAGCATCCGATCTTTGATAAAAGTATCTGGGCGACGATGTGATGGAGTAATCTCATCTCCGAAGAAAGGCAAGATGTAATAACTATGTCTCCCTCTTTGAGAACCTCTAACTTAAAAATGCATCGCAATCCGCTCATTCGATCTACCAAGGAGTCCGCTACGGTACCTCTCATTGGAATCTCCCAAGATCTGTGCAAAACCTCTGCAGTGAGCGGTATGGCTATCCCTCGGACCTTAGCAATCTAGCAGTCTGCTCCTCTGGCCAAAGTGCCATAAAACTCTCATATCAGGCTAGGATAAAACCTCTTTATTCGTGAGCAAAAGTGGGCTAACACGGCATCTCTCAACCAATCTCCAATATGGAAATGGTGCTAGTCCACAAAATCAAAATCTACCCGTCATCCTCCAACAATGGCCTTGGAGGCCATCCTATTTGCTCCATGGACGGGTGGTCTGATTGGAATGTCCTACTGAACTGGTGACTCCAGTGCTGGATCCTCATGCCACGCCTTCGTGCCCCGCTCTATATCTTGTGTAAACTATCGAGGTCTCCTGACAACTTGCTTTCTGGGACCCATCTCTCAAGAAAATAGAGAAGGAAGCAATGTAGGATGAAATGGACAGGGATTTCATGGTAAAATCGTGAGAAATCAGTGAAGAACAGTGAGAAACTGGGAAGAAATAGGCTTAAACAAGAAATTGGTGGTTGGAATAGTGATTGGAGCTAAATGGAGGATTATATACTGTTTATGGATGAGTCGACTCAAGGGTTTGGAAGAAAAAATGAGAGAAAATGATCGGTTTTCCCTATTTGTTCTCGGAATCTCACCGTTCAAGTGTCGACTCAAGATCTCAGTCCAAGTGTTGACACTTCGACAAAAATCCAAAAAAATAGAAAAAAAATCACAGAAAATTATAGAGACTGATTTCAATGATCTATGAATGATTAATCATAATTTTCAAGGATATTTGATCAGAAAATTTTCAAGAAGAATTTGAAAGGTCATGAAGAGATTGAAATTCAATCAAAAAAATTAATGATCCCTGTTATATCCCTCTCATCCAGTCTTGATAATGGTCCAAGGCCCATTAAGGCCCATAAAAGGCTCAAGGCCCATAAAGACCCAAGACCCACCAAGGCTAACCACTTCGGTTATTCGGTTACAACCACTTCGGTTATTCTGTTATTTGGTTATAACTGCATTCGATTATTCTGTTATTCGATTACAACCACTTCGATTATTCTATTATTCGATTACAATTGCATTCGGTTATTTGGTTATTCGGTTACAACCATATTCGGTTATTCGATTACAACCACTACAACCATATTTAGCTATTACAACCTCTATAAATAGGATAAGAGGGGACACTCCAAGGGTAAGCAAGGTCTGAGGCCATTCCACACTACTCACTCCCTTTTTCATCTATGCTATTTTTGAATTCTCCATTCTGTTGATGCCTAAACTATCCACTGACTTGAGCATCGGAGTGTCTCCCACCGAAAATCTGGTCCGGGGCCTTTTGCAGGTGTCCATTCCATGCCCAGGAGCAGGATCAAAAGCGTGAGTGAGATGCCCAACACCACCGAAGTTCTAGTTCAGGTGATTTAGTGGCAATAGATTGGCATGCCAGGTAGGGAACGTTGTTCCCTTGGAAAGGAGAATTCAAAAAAAAAAAAAAAAGGTGTGAGCTCGAATGGATAGGCGAGCGACCGTGGCACCTCCCATCGCCAGATCCGATGGTGGATCTCACTGGCGACAAATTTGGTGGCGGATCTCGTCGGCAAAAGATATGGTAACAAATCATACCAAAGGGAAGATTACGGAGGTGAAGCTGTGCGGTCACCGGACCAAGATGAGGAAGGCGACAGGGAGGATGATACCGCTCCATCAAGCCCTTCCTCCCCAGATCCAAGCTTGCGAATAAAAAAAAAAGAAGGCAAGACAGAAGAGGAAGGAGCAAACCTGGACTGCTCCGGTGGTGAGGCGGATGCCAATAGCCATCGGCAGCAGTGCAGCCAATGGGATCCTCTGGCAGAATCTGACTAGAGTAGCGATGCTTTCTCTGATAGCCAGAAGAAGAAGTTTCATTAAGCTTCCCAGATCCAAGCCAATATGGCCAAAAAAAACAAAAAAAAAAACAAACAAACACAAGTCGTTCTTCTCTCTGGTCTCATCCTTCTCTGATTCCTTCTCTCCGACAATTGATCCCAGCTATGATGATGGAGAAGATCATCTTGAAGAGCTCTGATGGCGAGGTCTTCTAGGTGGAGGAGACTGTGGCGATGGAGTCACAAACGATCAAGCACGATGGAGTCACAGACGATCAAGCACATGATAAAGGATGACTACGCCGGCAATGGCATCCTCCTACCCAACGTCACGAGCAAGATCCTCTCCAAGGTGATTGAATGCTGCAAAAGGCACGTTGAAGCCGCCGCCACCAATCCCTGCCACCAAGAAGGTCAATGGGCTTCTCGGCACCGATCGCGTCGCTGGATGACCATTCCACCGGGGACGCGCCTCCTTCATCCTACAACACAGAGTGGTTGCTGAGGATGCCAATCCGATGCTTGTGGCCATCGATCCTACCGTGGAGGGGGAAGATCGATCATGGAGAGGCTGAGCCACCGGCGAGCTTCTCCCCGTAAAGGTGCCGATGTCCTCGATCGGTGTCCACAGCGTCCCCGGCCATTACTTCACCGTTAACCCCAAGGATCTTTCGCCGACAAGATCCACCACCAGATCTGGCAACAAATCTGGCGTCAGTCCCTCATCTGCCACATCGTCGTCCCTCTTCGAGCTTCCGATGTCAGTCCCTCATGCACTTCTTACTCGTCGATGCCACGGGAGAGCTAGCAGCCATCATCCTGCCCTCGTCTCCCATATCCGGTTACGGGGAGCCATCGGATGTCCGATCCGGGAGGATCAGACGATCACAAAGAGACGAGGGGGGAGGGAGAGCGAGAGAGAGAGCTCATGATCATCTATGCCTGCCCATGGCGGAGGTGGCGAAGAAGGGGGCTCCGAGATCCAAAGTAATGGTGGCGATGGCTGCCCTCCGAGACGACTCCCCGCCTCACCTTCCTTCTTCGCCCCAATATGTGATCGGATTAACTTCTTTTCTGCCATCCTCTCGATTGTCATCTTCATTTAATTCTGCTTCGGGTCACGACCGGAGGCGCCATCTTTGACCTCGAAAGAAACCCTAGGCTCGCTGCATCTTCTTTTCAAATATGTCATTTGAGCACTGTTGACTTTGGCTCCTTAGTTTTGATGATTAACAAAAGGTTGAGTATATGTTTGGACTAATGTTTCATCTCAAGATAAAGTTTCAGGACTTAGGTTATTCAAAAAGAGTATCAAGAGTACAATGATGAAACTAAGTTTGCCTGATTTGGAAAAGAGCTCTTCTACCTTGGACAAGATCAAATTTCTCATATTTGACCTTCCTGTTAAGAAATAATTAACAAAAGAAACAAAGGCTTAGAGAAACTCAAGCATGGCACGCATATCTCTAAGAGTTTCAGAAAATTTCAGATCAGAGGTCGACCACCAGAGGTCGACACCTTGTCAAAGGTCGACCACCAGAGGTCGACTCATGAAGAGAAGAAAAGTTCAGCATGGCCGGCATGGCAAAATCTCAGTGGCACGCTCCAGAGGTCGACCACCAGAGGTCAACACCTGTCCAGAGGTCGACACCAGAGGTCGACTCATAGTCTGAGAATTCAAAATGGGCAGAACTATGGTTTTCTAGATTTTTGCCTAAAACAAACTGGAGGTCGACTCATGAGGTTGACACTTGATCCAGAGGTCGACTCATGAGGTCGACTCATGGCATAACGGCTAGTTTTTCTGAACTTTTGATTTGATTTCTAACGGCCATAAACGGCCATATTTTTGATTCTAACGGTCTTGTGGAGTTGTTTCAGCATGAATAAGGTATTTAACCTCCACCAAACTTCAAAAAAGACAAGGAGACAAAGTAAAAAAGTTTAAAGTCAAAGTACAAAGCCTTCAATCAATTTCAAGCCAAAAAGAGTGAGAAAACCAAGAGATTCCTTAGCCAAAAGCTTTCCATCTTTGAGGAATCCAACTTTCAAGTATTTGGCATTTAGTGAGGTCCAAAGATTCCAAGGGAAAAGGCTTGAAGAGTCTCCATCAAGAGCTACAACGAATTTCTTATTGCTCAAAAGGAGTTTGTCTAGTTTTATTAATTGTATTCATATTCTTTTGTCTTTAGCTAGTTTCAAGGGAATTTGAAACTAGTGTGAGGTTTGTTGGTGAGCCAATTGATAAAACCAACTAGGATTGCTTGTAAGCCCGAAGCCAAAACAAGTGAGTGAGGTTTGTTGGTGAGCCAATTGATAAAACCAACTAGGGTTGCTTGTAAGCCCGAAGCCAAAACAAGTGTGTAAGGTTTTGACTTGTGAGCCTGGTAAAACAAGTCGGCTGTAATCTAAAGATTATAGTAAAAATTCCCAAGTGGAGCTTGGGGAGTGGATGTAGGTGCTAGGTGCACCGAACCACTATACTTCTTGTGTGTTTGCATTGCTTCTCTTTTTATCTTCTTTTGCTCTTTAATTGTTGATTTATTTCATTGCTTCCGTTGCACAATTATTTGAGCACTATCACTCTTCACCTTAAAACTTGGTAGCACATATATTGCTTTAATTTTTTAAATACCCAATTCACCCTCCCTCTTGGGCACCATATCTGGGCAACAAGTGGTATCAGAGCTCCGGTACTCTCTTGTAGGTCCAACGATCTTGAGTTAAAGATCATGGCCGCCCCAATTGGAATGGGTGTAGTTGAAGGACAAGCATCAAATCGCCCTCCTTTCTTTAATGGCACAAACTACACATACTAGAAAACTCGTATGCGTATTTATTTACAAGCTGTAGATTATCATATATGGAGAATAATTACTAAAGGGCCTCATCAGCCCACTCACTTGGTTAATGGCATTATCACCCCAAAATCTGAAGAAGAATGGGATGACAATGACATCAAACAAGCTGAGTTAAATGCTAAGGCGATGAATTTGCTATTCTGTGCACTTGACCCTAGTGAATTCAACAGAATATCAAATTGTATTTCCGCCAAAGAAATTTGGGATACACTTGAGGTTACCCATGAGGGTACATACCAAGTGAAGACCACAAAGGTGAACATGCTCATTCATACGTATGAGATGTTCAGGATGGAACCAACTGAAAGTATAAGTGAAATGTATACTAGATTTACCAATATAGTAAATGGTATGAGGAGTTTGGAAAAATTATATCTAATGGTGAACTGGTTAACAAACTTCTCAGGTCTCTTCCGGCTTCATGGGATGCGAAAGTAACAGCCATAGAAGAAGCCAAGGATGTCAATACTCTACCTCTCGAGCAGCTTCTTGGATCACTGATTACTTACGAGCTTTCACTAAAGCAGAAGACAGTGGACAATGACAAGAAAAAGAAAGCCATAGCCTTCAAGTCCACTACAAAGGAAGAGTCAAGTGATGAATCAGAAGAAGAAGCTGATGATGATGAGACAGCCCTCATTACAAGAAAATTCAAAAGATTCATGAGAAAGAAGAAGGGCTTCTACAAGAAAAGGCCGCAAAAAGGTGATCACAATAAGGAAAAAGAGAAAGAGAAAGAAAGGGATCCACCCATCTGCTTCGAGTGCAAGAAGCCTGGATATTACAAAACGGATTGCCCTTTGCTTAAAAAAAATCGAAGGATGTTGAGAAAGAAAGCCATGATGGCTACCTGGAGTGAGAGTGAGGACTCCAGCAGTGATGAAGAGCAGCAGGTAGTCGCCAACTTATGTTTCATGGCCAATGAAGATAATGAGGTAAATTCTGAACCTGAAACTGAATTTACTTTCAATGAATTGCATGATGCTTTTGATGACTTAGTTATGGAATATGAAAAATTAAAACTGAAAAATAAGAAATTAAGAAAGCTAAATTTTGAGCTTACCAAAAATTCAGAAAAGTTTTCAACTGAAATTGAAGATTTAATTCAAGAAAACAAGAAATTAACTGAACATGTAAAGACCTTGACAAATGATAAGGATAATCTTTTAAAAGAAAATAATTCCTTGAAAAATAATAGAAGTCTTAAAACTAATGAGAACATTGAAAAACAAAATAAAGAACTATTGCTTCAAAACAAGAATTACAAGGAAGAGTTAGAAAAAGTAAAACCTTTTGTAGAAAAGTTTACTTTTAGTTCAGAAAAACTAAATATGATTTTAAATAGTCAACATGCAGTGTTTAACAAAGCTGGACTTGGATTTAAGCCACACAATCAGCAAAAACTTTACAAAAACTTTTTCATACCTGCATCTTCTAATATTACCTGCTATGCATGTGGTAAATTAGGACATAAATCATATGTCTGTAATAGAAGAAAATTAAATACCTTTAAAAAGATTTGGGTTCCAAAAGGAACCAATTTGACTAACCCTAAAGGACCCAAGATGACTTGGGTACCTAAAGTTTCAACTTGATCAATTTTTGCAGGTGTGCCTTGCAACCAAAAATAAAAGAAGAATGTGGTATCTGGATAGTGGTTGCTCAAGGCACATGACTGGGGATGTGAAGCAATTCTCATCACTAGCAGCTATTGATGGTGGAAACGTTACTTTTGGTGATAATGGAAAAGGCAAAATCGTCGGAATTGGTAAAATCCATATCACCCCTAATGCTTATGTAGATAATGTATTATTTGTTGATGGCTTGAAGCATAATTTTTTTAGCATTAGTCAGTTTTGTGATAAGGGTTTTAAAGTAGTTTTTGAATCATCTTTGTGCATGGTATCTAGTCTAGATGTCGATGGCATCAAGTTCACTGGTCATAGGCATGGAAACATTTACATATCATAAAGCCTGTGGATATGCCCATAGGCTGCATGATGTTCGTCATGTCCCAGCCTGTCTCTAGGCTGCATGACATCCCTGGCACTCCCTGAGCTGCCAGCCTCCATTAGCTCCAGTGGCTGCATCATCACGTCGTAGCCTGTCCATAGACTGCATGATCATGTCCCAGCCTCTGTTGATGTACTTGGATCTCCTAAGACCTCCCTGGTGCTCCCTAAGCTACCAGCTTCCATCAACCTCTACTGATGTACCTCCCTGGTGCTCCCCGAGGCCTATCCCCGGTCTCCCTAAGTTGCCTGCCTCCATCAGCTCCGGTGGCTACATCATCACATCCCAGTCTATACATAGACTGCATGATCATGTCCCAGCCTCTACTGATGTACTCGGTCTCCCTGAGCTAATCAACTCCCAAGACCCACTTCCAATCACGTGAGATACCACACCCACGTACAGCTTCATCACGATCAAGGTAGCTAGAGACCTATCAATTGCTCTCATCCATTATGACCAAGAGCCTGGTCCATTACCGATGGAGTTACCACTCATGCTCTGAAGATCTTCGGTGTGTGTCACTCCACCTGTACTGAACCATAGATCACCCGACCTATCAATGCTCCACAGCACAGGACCCGTAGCTCTACTCCACCGTCGTGAGCTCCTGCACCACAGGATCCATCATCCTCGACGAGATCAAACAACCAGCAGACCTCCTCCACACTGCTCCTAATACCACAAACCTCTGTTTTCCTGGGAGAGCCGAAGATGGAACCAACCTGCTCAAGCTGCCCGCACACACGACCGCTGCACCGCGATCTCCACATCACCTATGATCTGACTCCATCACCGGATCCAACCTGGCTCAACATGAAAAGCTCGAAACATGGAATCCAACAGCATAGATGAGACTCAAATCAGAGTTCGATAAAGCCCAAAATCGCCGAAAAAATGAGTCAGCACGACTTTCATAGCATAGCAAACATAAATCGCCGGTCCACCGTGAACCATGCCAATGGTTCACATCAAAAATCCCGGTCTATCGCTGCCATGGCTATCGGTCCACGGTATAAATTATGGACCACGGCCTTTCCTAGCCACAGCCGTCGCCTCCAGTCGCCACGCGTCACCTCCGGTGATCGCCCCACCACCGTGCGATGCGTCCGACGATCTCCTTGCAGCCTTGTCTCATCTCTGATCTGCACCGATCAGATCTTGCAACCTACGCGCCTCCACATGCCATGCCATGTCGCCCTGTGCATCACCCGTGATCGGTGTCGTGCTCGCGATCTGCATCGCTCCAGTGATGCCCTACGTCGCTCCCACGATGCCCTGTGCCACGCCCACAATTACGCCCTACATCGCACCCAGGATCGGCGAGTTCGTGCTATGCACTACACTTGTGCTCGAGCCAACTCTGCTACACTGCAACCAGAGGCCTCTCTATCCAAGCCGACTCCGTTGCCCGATGCACATGCATCCTCTGCCCGAGTCGGCTCTAAGACAACCGAGTCGGCTCTGCTACAACCAAAAACATGAATCATTTCTACCCGAGCCAGCTCTATGAAGACCGAGCCAGCTCCCTATGATGGCGTACATGCTCTTCTTCTTCCTGGCAGCCATGCCCCTGATTGGGCATTCTCTCCACCACCGCGGCCATCATGTTCCGGCACAAGGGAAGACTGAAACTCCCTCCGATCCATGCCAATGCGATCTGGATTTTCATCCATCACCACCGAGATATCCAGATCTGCTAAAATCATCTCCATTTTCATCGGAGATCCACAGATCCAGACCTAGACTCCATGACCCCCCAGGCTGACGATCCTCCACGGCTTTCAGATCCAAGAATCTAAACTCTAGCCATGCCATCGTGATCTTGATCATGTCCGTCGCCACTGGGCCATCCGCTAGATCTCCATTTCTGGCATGATCAAGAATTCTCTCTCAATGAAGGCAGCAGGCCCTCACCTCTGATCTTACCCCCAGCAAGATCTCCGATAGACCCACCATGCTTCCGATCTGCTCACCTCCGATTTCACCTCCGCAAGATCTCCGCAGTCCATGCTTCCGATCTGCACCACTACAGCCTCCTCCAGATCTCACAACCAGAGATCTACTTCTTCTTCCCTTCTTCTTTCATGCCACCACATCAAGAAGCTTTAAGACCAAATGTTAGAGCAAGATCTGTTCTGATACCAAATGTTAGAGCAAGATCTGTTCTGATACCAAATGTTAGAGCAAGATCTGCTCTGATACTAAATGTCGAGGAATGAGACACCTCACTCAACTCCACGGAACGCCCGGGATCGACTTGATACTGCCATGGCCATGAAAGGAACCATCACCAGGGAAGGATTGGGGCACACCATCCGCTCCCATCATGGAGGTGTGCCCCCATGGGGCTGCAAATGATAGAGAGAACCAGGGAGAGGGAGAGAGAAGAAGAAATCAAGAATTAGGGAGAAAGAGCACTTCGACTCTCTTCTTGCTACCACACTATGGACCTCTCATACAAGATATATATATAGCCCTGAGTCAACATGACTCAGCCCAACAAAACTCTCTCTCTCCCCCCAGGCCAACACATGAGCTTTAAACCCGTCAGAAGAGTCGACTCGAACATACTTCGAGCTGACTCGACCAAAACTCAAACCTGCTGTCGACCTGTAGGAATCGACTCCTCTATAGTCTAAGCCGACTCCAACCTCAAGATCTCTAAACCCAGATCTCGAGCATCCTAGAACACCTCCAGGAAATGCTTGGCACGCCTCCAAGCACCCAAGGATCGCCTCCAGCATCCCTGCCATGGTCTCCCAAGTCTCTCCAAAGCTTGGGAGCATCATGCAAATCCCAACAGTCCCAACATCTTTAGCTTCTTGTATTGCCATCACTTTTGGATCCCAAGATGTTGGCAATAACTTGAGAATTTTATTTACAAGGTCAGCATTAGACATTATTTTTCTAGGACTTCTCATACCATTTACAATATTAGTAAATCTAGTATACATATCAGTTATAGATTCATTGGGCTCCATTCTAAACATCTCATATGTATGTACAAGCATATTTACTTTAGTATTTTTCACTTAATTGGTATTCTCATGAGTAACCTTAGGTGTATCCCATATTTTCTTTACAGAGGTGCATGTGAAAATCCTATTAAATTCACTAGGATCCAATGAATAATAGAGCAAGTTCATTACCTTAGCATTAAGCTCGGATTGCTAATGTTGTTTTCATCCCAATCCTCTTCAAGTTTTGGAAAAGAAATGCCATTAATCTCAACTAAAGAAATATGAGGATCTTTAACTACTACTTTCCATAAATTGTAATCAATAGAATGCATATAAATTCATATGCGAGATTTCCAATACGTGTAATTTGTGCTGTTAAAGTAAGGTGGTCTATTTGAGGCTTGTCCCTCAACAACACTAGAACCTAAAGGGGCTATTATAGATCTTTAACTCAAGGTGGTTAGACTTATAAGCTGAGTATATGACTCTGATACCACTTGTTGCCCAATGAAGCAACCCAATAAGGGGGGTGAATTGGATTTTCAAAAACTTGTTTCAAGTATGTGCTAATTTAAAACAATGAAGGTGCTAGTGATTTCAAGTGTTTATGTGCTAGATAAATGAAATGCAGTGGAAATAATAAGCAAATGCAAGAAGAGAGAAGCAATCACAAATACATAAAGATTTATAGTGGTTCGGTGCAACCAAAGCACCTACATCCACTCTCCAAGGATCACTTGGGAATTTCACTATAATCCCACTTGATTATAGCCAATTAGTTTTTCGGGCTCACTAATCACAACCTTTTGGTTTTCATAAAGCTAACAAAAAATCTCTTGGTTTTCTCAAGGCTCACTAAAAATCTCTTGGTTTTCTTGGATAACCAAAAATCTAGTTGGTTTTCACAAGGCTTACCAACAACCTAAGTTAGTTTTTGAAACAAGACTCGCCAACAATCCAAGTACTAGTTTCAAACCACTTGAAATTAGGAACAACAATAAATTCAAGTATAAAGAGAGAATACAATAAGCTTTTAAAAATAAAGCAAATATCTTTTTGAAGCTCTTTGATTACGTTTGAAGATGCTTATCTTCAAGTTGTTGAAGCTTTAATGGATGCTTGAAGGATGGACTTGAATGCTTCTTGAATGCTCTTGAATGCTTGAAGGCTTGACTTCACTCAAAGATAATGAACTCTTAATGAATTCTCTTTAATTTCTTATTAGTCTCTTTTCTCTTAAGTTTGGTACACTTTAAATACCTTGCCAAGCCTTAAATAACCATTTTTGACTGTTGGAGAGATGAAAATAGCCAGTAGGGATGAAAAGGAGTAGTTCTATGCTTCAAAAAACTAGCCATTACTATTCATCCAAACTTGCAAGTGTCGACACTTCAGGTCATGAGTTGACACATGAGTCGATATTTGAGTTGACACTAGGTCAAAAATATCTTTTGAAGCTCTTTGGAATGCACTGGTGCATCGATACTTCTTCTAGTGAGTCGATACTTGAGTCGATACTTTTTCTTCATGAGTTGACACTTGAGGAAAGACTTGAATTCATCATGTTCTATATCATTTTTGTCTCAAGCCTTGAGTTAACACTTGAGTCGATATTTGAGCTTCTTGAGTCGACACTTCATGCGTGCCATCTGAAACTTCTTCTGTGTATCAGCTCAAGCTTCTATGAGTCAATACCTTGAGTCGACACTTCACTTTCATGAGTCAATACTTGGCTAAAACTTTCTTGAAACTCTATTGAAACTTCTTTAACTTTAAGATTTGAGTTCTTCAAGGTTGTTCTTATGTATCAAGGTCTATTTGACTTAAAATTTCATCAATTCAACTGGCTTCTTCAACAAGAAAACAAGCTTTGAATTTTTAACATAAAATAGCTTTGATGAGTATCTTGTTCTGATAAAACATATTTTTAACATACAGTTAGTATTTAAATATATTTAAGTATTTCGTTATTCATCAAAATCAAGATAGGAGTCAACAGGTTAGGAATTTCACTTTTAAATTATAAGTGGAGATGATGGCTTGGAAGGCATTAAGATCTGATCATTCGAGAATGGCCTTGTTTGCTGAAGGCATCTAATGACCAAGAAGTCTATCCAAGCAATAGATCATAGAGGGTAACATTCCATTCTTATAGTTGGGGCAATCATCCCTCTACCTGGATTGCATTTTATATAAATCCTACCAATGGTGAATTCACTCGAACTAGATGTTTGGAGCATATTTCCATTCTCGAGAGTGCATCATAGTACAAAACATTTGTTGAACTCTCATTATCAATAAGGATGTGATGTATATTATAATTTTCAATATTCAGAGTTACCACTATGCATCATTATCAGGAAACTGAATGCCATCATCTTCTTCTTCAAAAAATACTACTAGCATTACTTGCTTTTTTGCCGATTGCCTGGTATGGCAACACCCCCTAGTTATCATTCCCACTTGTCTCGATAACATAGGGTCACCTTCCTTAGGATGTGGAAGTGGCTGTGGTTGTTCAATTGGTGGTGGTGATCATGGCCATTCCCTTGGCCTTCTTTGTATCGAATGAATCAATTGAGATGACCCCGTTTGATCAACTCTTCAATCTCATCTTGTACTTGGATGCATTCTTCGGTATCATGGTCGTGGTCCCGATGGTATATGTAAAATTTATTTTGATTCCTCTTTATTAACGGCATCCGCATCTTCCAAGGCTCCAGGATGTGCCTTCTGATCTCGATTAGCACCTTCCCTCTCAGTGCATTCAAAAGAGTGTAAGTGTAAAACTTTCCTAGTGGTGGTGCTTGGGAGACTTTCCTAACTCGACGATCCTTGAAGAATCTATTTCTTTCTTGTGGGGATTTGGAGTGATGCCGGACTCTCCCTTCATGTTTTGGAGAGGGTTTGTGTTCTTTCGTCTCCTTACCACCTCCTAGTATGGGTGGGTCTTCTTCCAACATGAGAGCTTCTTCCATCCGAGCATACTTTTCAACTCGGGCCAGCATTCATACAAAGTCCTTGGGATAGGTTTTGGCTAATGACTTTTTAAGGTCATTCTTCAGTAACCCTTTTGCCAAGGCTGACAAAGCAACTGGTTGGCCAAGTTGTGAATTTGCAAAGTAGCTGTACTAAAGCAACTTACAAAGGTTTGGATTGTCTCTCCTTCTCTCTATTTGAGAGTATGGAGATAATCTGAACATTGCTGCGACATCTGATTGCTAACAATGTGGTCAATTAATGCTCAGCTCAACTATTCAAAGAAGTGCACCAATCCCGATTCTAGGCTAGAATACCAGTATCGAGCTGCTTCCTTTAAAGTGGGGGGAACGCCCGATAGAGAATGGGATTAAGGGCCCTATGGAGGAGCATCGTTGCTCTAAAACTTACCAAGTGATTGTCGGGGATAGTGGTTCCATTATAATTCTCAAGCTATGAAATTTTGAAATGCTGAGAAAGCAATGCCTGCATGATCTTGTCATCAAATGGTAGCTTATTGTTGATCCCATCATTCAATGTTGAAGAAAGATTGCAGATTGCCTCAATTCACTGATCCATCTTCTTTAGCTTTCGATCAATCTCAAGATCTTGATCGGCCAAGGCTTCCAATTGCTATAGAGATCATTGATTAGGAGTGGAGTTGTGCTCCGACCGGGGGCTTCTAGGGCATTATCTCCTCACCTCTAGACTTCTAGGCTAGTGGCGATGGTGATGAGTGGTCCATCCAAGATCCTTCAAGGGGCCTATGATTGCTTCGATGGTGGAGGTGCCACTCCGACTACTGGATGTTGCGTCGCTGGTGGTAACACGAGCATAAATAATGCCAAAGACTGAGAGATTGTGTGAGGTGCAACCGATGGGAGTGGTGTTTCCAGAGATGGTATAAGTGCATCCTAGATAGCCTGGATAGCCACTACTAGGTTCTAGCTTACTCGACAAGCAAATTGAATTGATTTAGGCCCACCACTATCACTTGTGGTGGTGATGAGGCTCTTGCTAACACAGGGCAAGATGGATCATGCACTTGGTTCTCTGCCGCCCTTTCCATTGACCAAGAGGCCATGGTGTTAGTGTGGTGAGAGGCGGTCTTCTTGGATGGCATGACCTTTCCATTTTGTGGATTACACCCCCCCATAAATTTTCAAACCCTTTCTCTAATTTGTTGGTGCCAAAATTTGTCAAACACTATAAGGGGTTGTCGGAGATGCTATAGTAGATGATGCAGGCCAAGCTTCGGGAGGCAATACCTATAAAAAAGCTCTACCAGGGATGGCCCTGGTGATGGTACTCTGATACTTACGTCAGTATAGATACCAAAAATGGGGGAGTGTAAGTGGGAAGGCTTACATATCTCTAGGATATTTTTAGTAAGACCAGGATTTTGTCAGATCTAGTGAAAGGTGGCTACATCTCCACATGTCGCAGGAGCCTTTTTACTAGCAAAGAGATGTCTTGTCTTCTTAAATACATTCTTGTCATTAGTCTCAGGTAAGCCATGTTTCATTGAATGGTACTCAAATTACGATGCATTTAGGTATGCTCATCGCTCTTACAAAGATCCCATAATGATTTTGTGATTTCAGGATGTGGAGTGCTTTGTCAAGTAGTGTTATATGGTTTTGGTGATAAGCATCAGAGTGTTGTGCTTGTGAGGGCATAGGAATTGGTGTGCTACTAAGGTGGTTCGACCAGTATTCTGGCTAAGCACCTTAGAGTTTGTCGGCAAGGCTCGTTGATACTTAGGGCATAGGAATTAGCCTTTACCATCATCCGCTTAAAGACTTCTGGCCGAGTACCTTAGAGGTGGTCGATAGGGCTTGCTGATGCCTTAGTGCATAGGGATTGGCCTCTACCATCATCTACTCGGAGTCTTTTGGCTGAGTACCTTAGAGGTGGTCAGTAAGGCTCGCTGATGTCTTAGAGTATAGGAATTGGTCTCTGTCATCATCCTCTCGGAGGCTTCTGGCGAACACTTGGTTTTTAACAAAGGCTCACCAAGAACCTATTTGGTTTTTCAACCGGGCTCACCAATAACCCAACAATTCAAGAATGAATTGAAAAGAAAAGAAACATAATGACAAACAATTTTTTGTCGAGTGGTTGCCGATGCAGCTCGAGAGAAGCCCACTTGAATGCACTTCAATGGCTTATTTTGCTTCTTTACTAAGTGCTTCAAGCTTTAGATAAGAGTTGGTAAAGACTTAAAAGCTATCTTGAATGCTCTTAGTGCTCTCTTCCTTGTTAGTTGGTTGGATATTCAATAAAGCATTAACTCTTTGAAAACTTTCTAGTCTCTTCCCTCAAAGAAGTTTAAATCCCTCAAATATATGGCCTTCCATCATTCCAAGGCAGTTTAAGTCATTGTAGACTGTTGGGATGTGACATTTGATCGTTGGAGTATATTTTGGATTCAAATTTTGAGTTCTGGAACTAGCCATTGCAAGTCTGAAATCGATCTTCGAGTCGACTTGGATCACTCGAGTCGGCTCGAATCCTTAGAGGAGTTCTGGTTGAGTCGACTCTCAATCCAGTCAGCTCGCTTACACAGTGTCTTGATTCTTCACTCTGTAAGAGTCGGCTTGCCTTGATTCGAGTTGGCTCGAATCCTCAGGCCTTCAAAATGTTAGTTTGGACGAGTCGGCTAACTTCCATTCTAGTCGACTTGAATGGCTGTTCTTCTCAGAAACTATTTTCAGGACTCTGGAGGAGTCGGCTCGATCTTCTGAAGAGTTGGCTCGGAAGTCTAACCATGTGATAGAGTTGGCTTGGACTTTCTTTGGGCCAGCTCGCCTGTTTGATTCAAGAAATAGTACTCTGGATGAGTCAGCTTGGGTTCCTTAGAGTCGGCTCGGATATCTGTATGCCAGAAGTCTCATGCGTGCCATGTGCCAGAGTCGGCTCTCTCACCTCGAGTCGGCTCGGATGAATATTGCAGTGATTTTTCTCAATCTTTCTCCACATTTCATCCAGCAAGTCTTCAAGCTTCAAGATGTCTTTAACTCCAACAAGTTTATAAGAAACTAAAAGCTAGAAACACATTTAGAAGTAACCTAATTTTATGATCTTTCTTAACTTTTTCTTTGGGTTCTTCTTTACAACATTCAATTACAACACAACTCAAAACAAGGAATGAAAATGTAGGAGTTGAAATTTGAACAATGAATTCATCCTACAAAAACTTGTAAACCACTTGAAGAGTTGTTAGCAAAACAAATGTATACACCAATATTTGGTTATCATCAAAATCACTTATAGGGTCAACAATCTCCTCCTTTTTGATGATGACAAAATACTAGGAGTGAAAAATTCTTTATAATTACATGTATAACAGTTTTTGAAAGTAAGTATGCACATGTAACAGAGCTAATTATATTTGCAAATAAATCTCAGAGCTCTTGTAAGGAAACTATACAGTGTCAATGTTAGTGCTTTAGTGTGAATCAAAGTATTAAGCTTTGTATGCTTCAGAGTATCAAAATAGCACAAACATGAAGTATCAAAGTTTAAAATTGAAAAAATTAAAGCTAATTTTAGAGCTAGAATTTAGAGCAATCAGAGCAAACAATAGGTTTAGAGCTAAAGCCATTTGATTTCAATAAATTTCTCTCCCTTTATATAGGTTTTTAAATTTTGAAACAATTAGGCTCATTTAATCACAATCACTTATACGCTCTCCCTTTTTCATTGTTTTCATGTACTTTATGAACATTCTCCCTTTTTTTGAATATTTTTCGATGCAGGAAACCAACTGTAAATATTTTCAAGGAAGCTCAAAGTTCGGCAAATTTTCTTATTAGCTTAGATTTTTCATGATAGCTCAACGTTCTCCCTGTTTTTGTCAAACAATCAAAAAGGTATTTACAATAAAGCTCAATTTTGAAACAGAATGAGAAAGTTTTTAATATTTGTTTGAGATAATTTTATTTCTCAAATTTATTTGGATATTCTAATTAAAATTCATCACATTTGTATTGTAAACATTGCATAAGTTCAAAATAATTGAAAATAGTGCTAGCAAATACCAAAATAACTTTCATTTCATTTAAAAAAGTTCAATACAAGATACAAAACATGAAAGAAAGTATAATTGTCATTCAGTAAGATAAAATTTCTTTATTTTCATTCACAAAGTTTCTTGATTGCAAAGGATAGAAAGCAAAGTCTAAATACTATTAAAGGTCAAAAATACAAAGATATGTCATCATAACCAAAATTGTAACCAATCATCCTATTATTCTTCTTCACTAGAGGAAGAGGCAACATCTATAACCCTATCTGAAGTTTGGGTTTTAAGAGGTTTGAATCTAAGATCCCTAAATCTGGTTCTAACAGGGGCTACAGGTGTGCTAGTTTTCTTAGTTTTAGTTTCTTCTTGGGTAGAGCAGGTTCAGCTTTGGATGATGGAAGATCAGATGGTTGAGCAGGAGGTGCTGGTGACTCTTTGTAGGTATGTATGGAAGCATCCTCAGCAGTGAAGATTTCCTTATGTGGGTGCAATAGGATACTTCGAATTTCTTCTTTAAAATTGTCCACCTCTTTTTGCATCTTTTCCTTATGCAACTTCTGCTTTGACTTGATTTCCTGCAAGCTGTCATCAATTGATTGGCACAATTCGCTAAGTATAGAGTTGATGTGGCTTGTAAGAGATTCAGAAATTGTTTCCATCTATTGAGATATAAACTCTTTAAGTTTAGATGGAGTTTTCATTAAACATTCAGAGGTGTCTTCATCATTGTTTTCAGATTCATTTGGGTCATTAGCAGGAGGTTCATCATTGTCATCATCAGATGATGTGGCAGTCATTTGACCAGATATTTTCTTCAACCAGACTCCTTCTTGCAATTGATATCCCATTCTCCTAAGAGAGTTAATTAAGTAGGTGTCTGAGTGGTGAAGTGGCTTGTCGATTTCATCTGTCAGATCAATTCCAGCATCTTCGAATAATAATGTAAATACCATGCCATATAGCAAGCATACCTTGATCTTTCTTGCTGCCTCTCTCATCTGTATCATCATAATGTATAGAAGGTTGAGGGCTTCTCCCTCAATGAGATGTTCCATGAAGATCATATCTTGTTCACTTACCCGATCAAAACGATCGGTTCGGGGAAGAAAAATTTGATCATGTTGTGGAGTAGCCGCATTTCCATGGAAAGCATGTTGGCTTGAACATATTTGACGGAGCTTACATCTGATTTTTCCAAGATAAGCCTTAGTGCTTGTTCCTTATCTTTTAGGGTTAGTTTAGTTGCATTGTCAGTGGGCATTTGTAGTAGATTGCTCAACTTATCTTCATCCACAACAACTTTTATTCCTTTGATGACGGATTCTAGATGATATTCCCAAAGAATTAGATTTTCAAAGAAGGTTCTCACCAAGGAAGGGTAAGTCGGAATGTCTAATGAGCAGAAAAATGTCCATCCTTGGTTCTCAATCCAGTTTCCGATCTTCATTTCTAGATTTTCCAGGAAGGTGAAATCAATCTTTCTACCACATGTGATCAGCCGATTGGCCATTGAAGTGATTTGCCCGGTTGGAGAAGGTGCTTCTTCTTCTTTCTGTCCTGGAGAGGATTTTCTTTTCTTTTCTCTCTTCTTCCTCAGATTTTCACTGTAAGAGCTTGATTCAACTGCGTGAGAGCGCTTCCGTGCAGATCTTCTTGGAGTCATTGCAGCAATTTGGAACAAAAAAGGAAATCAAGGCTTCAGGAAAAGGTTTTCGGAGGATTGGTGAAAGTTCTAAGTGGAATGACAGAGTTTAGAGTAAAAAAGAAAGCACGGGAAGTAAGAAAAAGGTTACTCATCTCTATTAAAAAAGCATTTTTCCAACATTCGAATCGGCTCGCTTAGCCCTTAAAATCATCCGAGTCGGCTCGACCAGAGCAAACTCAAAACAAATAGAAATTTGAGTCGGCTAGGCAAACCCTAAATTAACCTAGTCGGCTTGACTAGAGCAAGAGCAAAAAAATTAGAGATTCGAGTTGGCTCGACCAGAGCAAAATTACTCGAGTCGACTCGAACAGAAACTTTCCATAAGAGTTGAAATGATTCAGAAATTAGAATTAATTCAATAAAATTTTAAGGAAAGTTGTTCAAAAATCTTGAATAGTTGTAGGAGATTTTCTAAATAATTTCTCCTTAATTTTGAAGAAAATTAGGTTAAAAAAATCTAGAAAGGATCATAAAGACCTAATTCTCCTCTAAGTAATTCAAATCTATCCTAATTCAGTGGCTTAGTAAAAATGTCAGCTAATTGGTTTTCAGTTGGGATAAATTCTAGTTCAATGTCCTTATTCAAAACATGATCTCTAATAAAATGGTGTCTTATCTATATATGCTTAGTTCTAGAATGCTGAATAGGATTTTTGGTTAAATTTATAGCACTTGTATTATCACACTTGATAGGAATTTTGGATCGTGTAACATCAAAGTCTTCTAGTTGTTGTTTGATCAATAGCACTTGTGCACAATAACTCCCTACAGCAACACACTCTGCCTCAGTAGTAAAAAGTGCTACCGAGTTTTATTTTTTACAGTGCCATGAAATTAAATTCAACCCTATAAATTGGCATGTGCCACTAGTGCTTTTTTCTACAACCAGCATAATCAGCATCCGAAAATCCAATTAAATTCAATGAAGAATGTTTTGAAAATCAAAGACCTAGATTACTTGTACCTTTCAAATATTTGATAATTCTTTTAACAGCAAGCATATATGATTCTTTAGGATTAGATTGGAATCTAGCACATACACATACGCTATACAAGATATCAGGTCTACTTGTAGTCAAATATAATAAGGATCTGATCATACCTTTATAGAGCTTTTGGTCAATGTTGGATCTATTTTCATCTTTGTCCAATCTGCAAGATGGGCTCATGGATGTGTTCATTTATTTGCTTGTCTCCATACCAAACTTTTTGATTATTTCCTTGGTGTACTTGTCTTGGTTGATGAAGATTTCTTCATTTGTTTGCTTTACTTGAAGTCCAAGAAAGTAGTTAAGTTCACCCATTAGGTTCATTTCAAATTTTTCCTACATTAACTTAGCAAATTCTCTACAAAGAGCTTCATTAGTTACACCAAATATAATATCATCAGCATAAATTTGTACAACTAATATTTCATTATTTTTCTTTTTGATGAAAAGAGTTTTATCAACATTTTCTCTTTAAAAATCATTTTCAATCAAAAAAGTGCTAAGTCTATCATACCAGGCTCTAGGTGCTTGTTTCAAACCATATAAATCTTTATTCAATTTAAATACATGGTTTGGAAAAACATGATCTTCAAAATATGGTGGTTGTTTTACAAAAACTTGCTCTGAAATGAAACCATTTAAAAATGCACTTTTCACATCCATTTGAAAAAAATTAAAATTCATATAGCAAGCGAATGCAAGAAGTAATCTAATGGCTTATTGTTTTGCTACAGGTGCATATGTTTCATCAAAATCAATACCCTCTTCTTGGTTATATCCCTTAGCCACTAATCTAGCTTTGTTTCGTACTACATTTCCTTACTCATCTAATTTGTTCCTATAGACCCATTTGGTTCCTATGATTGGATGGTCAGTAGGTCTATCAACTAGCATCCAAACCTTATTTATTTTAAACTGGTTTAATTCTTCATGCATGGCCATCATCCAGTTTGGGTCATTTCAACTTCTTCTAAGGTATGTGGTTCTATTTATGATACAAAGGCTAGGTAATCTATGCATCTCTATGTGATGACCTAGTCCTAATACCTTGTGAAGGATCACCAATAATTAATTCTTTTGGATGAGAAGTTATGTACCTCCATTCTCTTGGTAGATCTGCATGATCTTTACTTACCATTTCTTCTCCTTCTTTAATTGGTCTTTCTTGTATGCTCATATCTTCCATTTTTTTTTGAATTGTACATGCATCATTGTCTATGCACTCTTCTTTTTTAGAATGAGAAGGATTAGTTTCATCAAAAATAACATGCATTGACTCTTCTACAGTAAGAGTTCTTTTATTAAATACTCTATATGCTTTGCTATGTAATGAATAACCAAGGAAAATTGCTTCATCTGATTTAGCATCAAGTTTTTCTAAATTATCTTTACCATTATTAAGTATAAAGCATTTACATCCAAAAACATGAAAATAATTAATATTAGTTTTCTTTTCATTTCAAAGCTTATATAGGGTTTTCTTCAAAATAGGATGGATCAAAATGCGGTTTAAAATGTAACAAGCAGAGTTCACCACTTCTGTCCAAAAGTACCTTGGAAGATTGCCTTCACATAACATCATTCGGGCCATCTCTTCCAAAGTCTTATTTTTTCTCTCTACAACACAATTTTGTTATGGTGTCCTAAGAGCGGAGAAGTTGTGATCAATGCCATTTTCTGTGCAATAGTTATCGAAAAACTGATTTTCAAATTCAGTGCCGTGATCACTCCTAATTGAAATTATTGAAAAATTTTTCTAATTTGAAACCTTTTTGTAAAATTTTTGAAATACTTTAAAGGTTTCATCTTTGTGAGCAATAAACAAAACACATGTAAATCTAGAAAAATTATCTACAATCACAAGGGCATATTTCATACCTCCTAGGCTTATGATCCTAATTGGTCCAAATAAGTCCATGTAAAGTAGCTCTAGAGGTCTAGTAGTTGAAATCATATTGTTGGGTTTAAAGCTCCCCCTAATTTGTTTACCTATTTGGTATGCATCACAAACATGATCAAAGTCTACTTTAAAATTAGGCATGCCTCTAACTAGGTTTTTGAAAATTAACTTGGCAATAGTATGCATGCTAGCATGACCTAATCGTCTATGCCAAAGTAAACAAGACTCCTTGGTCTTAGTATTCATTTCAACTAGACTGGAACTACTTGACATGGCAAGATCATTAAGATCAACCACATAAATATTTTCAAGTCTATGTCCAATGAACTTACTACTAGAATCAAGAGAGTTTGTTATAATATACATAGATAATTCAAAGATAACCTTGAAGCCTTTATCACATAATTGACTGATACTCAACAAATTATTCTTCAATTTATCTACTAGCAATACATTTTCAATAAAAGTACATGGAGTTATCTTGATCTTACCGATTCCGATTATTTTTTCCTTGCCATTATCTCCAAAAGTAACCATACCTCCTTTCATTTTCAGGGTGATGAATTGATCATTGTCACCCATCATATGCCTTGAACAGCCACTATCGAGATACCATCTTTTCATCAATTTCTGGGCTACAAGATATTCCTCATCCTCGAGTTCCATTAGACATAAATTAGCCATTGTTGCGGTCTTTTCCTCTTCAGTTGAGGTGGATTCCTCGCTATCACTCCATGTGGCAACCATTGCCTTCTTTTTCTTTTTCTTGAAGAATTTCTTTAGTAGTGGACAATCTGGACGAATGTGCTCTGGTTTCTTATATTCGTAGCATGTGGGCACTTGTTCTCTATCCTTTTCTTTATCCTTGTCCTTGTCCTTGGAATACTCTCATCGTTTATAGAATTTTTTATTGAATCTTCTTTTCTTCTTTTCCATAAATCTTCTAAATCTCCTCACGACCATTGCGATATCTTCGTCTTCTAGATCATCTTCGGAGGATGTGGAGTCATCTTTCGATTCCTCATCTTTCTTTGAGTCCAATGCAGCTTTGAAAGCAATCGTCTTCTTCTTTTGATCATCATCAATTCTATGCTGCATTGCCAGTTCATGTGTGATGAGTGAACCCATTAATTCATCCAAAGAAAGGGTGTTCAGATCTTTCGCTTCTTGGATGACAGTCACTTAGGGGTCCCATTTATCCGAAAGTGATATTAAGATCTTCTGTACTAAGTCAGCATTTGAGTAAACCCTGTCAAAACTTTTCAAGCCATTAATAATATTGTAAATCTAGTAAACATGGCAGAGATAGTTTCAGTAGATTCCATTTTAAATAATTTGTAACTATGTATAAGAAGATTTATTTTTGAAGTCTTTACTTAGGAAGTTCCTTCATGGGTCACTTCGAGTTTATCCCAAATTTTCTTTGCTGAAGAGTAGGTGAAAATTCGATTAAACTCATTAGCATCCAAAGCACAGTATAGTAAATTTATTGCTTTGGCATTTAATTCCCTCATCTTCATGTCGTGTTTATCCCAGTCCTCTTTAGGCTTAGGGACATCCACGCCATTAATTTTAATCATGGGAATTTGTGATCCTTTTAGAATGACTTTCCATAATTGAAAATCGATAGCTTGTATATAAATTTTCATTCTAGCTTTTTAATAAGAATAATTTGTGCCAGTGAAAAGTGAAGGTCTATTAGTAGATTGGCCTTCGACCAAGAAAACACTCATGGGATGAGCCATCAATCTTTACTCTAAATATATTCTGAGACACTCTCTGATACCAGTTATTACCCAGGTGGCTTTCCCAAGAAGGGGTGAATTGGGAATTAAAAAATTTAAGCAATTATATTCTTTTTGAAATCCCTTTTTAAGGTGTTAAGTGCTGTGATAAAATAATTAATTGCGGAAGCTAAATCAAAACAAAAAAGCACAACATAAACACATAACAATTATAGTGGTTCAGAGCTATCCAGCTCCTACGTCCACTATCCAAGATTATCACTTGGGATTTCCACTATATCCCCCACCGGAATACAGTCGGATTATTTTCACAGGCTCATAATCCAAATCTCTATACTTTGGTTTTACTAGGATCACCAAAGAAACCAACTTGGTTTTACCAAGAACCCAACACTTGGATTTTAACAAAGGCTCACTAAGAACTTATTTGGTTTTTCAACCAGGCTCACCAATAACCCAACAATTCAAGAATAAATTGAAAAGAAAAGCAACATAATGACAAACAAATTTTTGTCGAGTGGTTGCCGATGCAGCTCGAGAGAAGTCCACTTGAATGTACTTCAATGCACTTTAATGGCTTCTTTTGCTTCTTTACTAAGTGCTTCAAGCCTTAGATAAGAGTTGGCGAAGACTTGAAGGCTATCTTGAATGCTCTTAGTGCTCTCTTCCTTGTTGGTTGGTTGAATATTCAATAAAGCATTAACTCTTTGAAAACTTTATAGTCTCTTCCCTTAAAGAATTTCAAATCCTTCAAATATATGGCATTCCATCGTTCCAAGGCAGTTTAAGTCATTGTAGACCATTAGGATGTGACATTTGACTGTTAGAGCACTTTTTGGATTCAAAATTTGAGTTCTGGAACTAGCCGTTACAAGTATGAAATCGACCTTCGAGTCGACTCGGATCACTCGAGTCGGCTCGGATCCTCAGAGGAGTTCTGGTTGAGTCGACTCTCTTCAATCCAGTTGGCTCGCTTGCATAGTATCTTGATTCTTCACTTTGTAAGAGTCGACTCATCTTGATTCGAGTCGGCTCGGATCCTCAGGCCTTCAAAATGTTAGTCTGGGACAAGTCGGCTAACTTCTATTCTAGTCGACTCGAATGGCTGTTCTTCTTAGCAACTATTTTCAGGACTCTGGAGGAGTCGGCTCGATCTTCTGAAGAGTCGGCTCGGATGTCTGACCATGTAATAGAGTCGGCTCGGACTTCCTTTGGGTCGGCTTGCCTGTCTGATTCAAGAAATAGTACTCTGGACAAGTCGGCTTGGGTCCCTTAGAGTCGGCTCGAATATCTGCGTGCCAGAAGTCTCATGCATGCCATGTGCCAGAATCAGCTCTCCTCTCCTCGAGTCGGCTCGGATGAATGTTTTAGTGATTTTTCTCGGTCTTTCTTCAGATTTCATCCAGCAAGTCTTCAAGCTTCAAGATGTATTCAATTCCAACAAGTTTCTAAGAAACTAAAAGCTTGAAACACATTTAGAAGTAACCGAATTTTATGATTTTTCTTAACTTTTTCTTTGGGTTATTCTTTACAACATTCAATTATAACACAACTCAAAACAAGGAATGAAAATGTAGGAGTTGAAATTTGAACAATGAATTCATCCTACAAAAACTTGTAAATCACTTGAAGAGTTGTTAGTAAAATAAATACATGCACCAATATTTGGTTATCATCAAAATCACTTATGGGATCAACAAGAGGGAGGGACAGGAATGAGGAGGAGGCATCGGTGGTTTGCGATCGGCCATTGAGGGGGAGGGACGAGACGAGGGAGGCCAATTTGGCGATCTAGACTCGAGAGAGGGGAGGCGTTGATGGTCTGCGGTCGACTATTGAGGAGGAGGGACGGGACCAAGGGAGAGGCATCGACGGTCCGCAATCGGCCATTAGGGGGAGGGACGGGACCGAGGGAGGATTAGGGATTCTAGGATTGAAGGGAAAAGATTTGAATTTTAGGGCTGGCCTTTTATATGAAAACCACTATTGATTTTTAACCGTTAGATCTTTCATAATAATATTAATATAAATAAATAAATAAAATATTATTTTATATAATCAGGTCTTGGGTTTGATAGGTCTAGATATTTAATATCCATATTCGGATTCATTAATTATAGCTAAACCGGTTCGGGTTTGGATCCGAATAAATGGGTTCAAATTTAATACCATACTCGAACTCGTTAGGTAAATATTTGCGGGTTTTGGATCCGAACTAGATCCATTGATAGCTCTACTTTATTGGCCTTCCATACCTTATAGTTCTGTATAAAGATCCAGTCGATGTCTGCATAGCTTTAGTTTATTAATATGATAAAATGAAAAACATATTTCTCTTGTTCTTTGGTCAACTTAATTTTGGATGACGAAGAAGTTTTGGTGATTTATTGCATGTTGTGTACTGGGATCCAAAGATTTTTTTCTTGTTTCTCTCTTCTCTTTTTACTGATCATTGGTCCATTCGCTCTTCTACTCTTCATTTAGAAGAGTTCTAAATTTTTATTAATATATTTTATATATAAATATAAATATAGATTTTTGTGGATCGTCGAAAGGTAGCACGTATCCTTATAATCCCATCCCTGCCACCCCATGGAGTCATCTCCAGCCGATCGATCAATAATTAGTCATGGTCGTCGTTCGAATTCTGGTCCACTCCGACTCTTTGCGTGACAACATAACCTACTATTCAAGAAATATCCTGTGGCTACTAGCATGTGGCACAGCTGGTTGTGAGACTTTTCTCGTAACCAGCTGGCAAGGATTCGAGTTCCATTTGGAACATATTTTGATTAAAAGTTCTGAGTTAAAATAAGAAAAAAAAAATAATAAAATAATCTTGGAGTCTCTGTTGGCCGGCGGTAGTGAAAAAGTTAGGCATATAATAAATTCCGGGTTAGGCATATAATAAATTCCGTTCACTTGGCTGACGCCAGTGATAGTCAGGTTAACGTACTCACTTTCAGATAGAGAACATACTCATCTTCAGGTAAAGAACGGCCGTAGAAAATAAATATGCATCGTGTATCAAACATTTCCTGACGGGGATTGGGGACCGTCTGAAGATGGCCACGCCGGATCTAACTTTTTTTTTTTAAAAAAAAAAAAAAAAAAAAAACGTGAAAATCCCTCTCTCTCCCCTCCCCTGCCTAAGGATTGGAATTTTACCCCGGAACGGAACGCCGATTCCCTTTCTCTCTCCTCTCGCTACCCTAGATTCCTTCCCCTAATCCTTTCCCCATTCGCAAACCCTAGGTCTCGCTTCTCTTTCCCTTTGTCTGAATGCATGCATCGCTCCACGATCAGGGATAGCGTTCCGCTCGAGCTCACCAAGACGTAGCGGCGATGGAGGGCTCTGTTGATGTCCGGGACTCGTGGGAGGTGGCGGATTTGGACGAAAGCATGAGTAGGCTGCTCGTATCGTCCCGGAAGAGCCCGGCCTCCTTGCCGTCGCGGGAGCTCGCCGAGGAGGCGCCGCCGCCGGCCGTGTCGGCCTCGCAGGTGGCGGCGGCTTCCAGTGGGCGGAGAGGAGTCGTCTTGGAGGATGCGGTGAGCCAGGTGGATGGGTTTCTCAGGGAGGCGTTGGAGAAGCCCCGGGAACGGCTGTCGAGTAAGGCTTCTTGGAATTCTCTGGTGCTTTCGAGTCAATCTGGAATGCAATTAGGGTTAGGTTTGATAGAACTCGTTTCAGAAAAGAAAACTTTTTTTTTCCCCCCCTTGCTCACCATGCTTGAAGTAAGCTTTTTTTTATGAAGCAACGGTGACTCATATCGTATATTATGGAAATTGCAAATATGATGGTTTGGGGTAAGTTGGTAGAAGGCTGGTCTGCAGTGGCTAATTCATCATCGTAATTTGCATAACAATTATTTGTAATTTGGGTTTACTAATTAGTTGGACATATGGAGGATTTCTGGGTTGATTGTCTCATATGATTTGTTTCATACTTCATCTATTTAACAAAAGGAGCCTGGTGTCTGCTCAACAACCTTTCTGTAACCATATTTGCATTGTCAGCTAGCCTTTTTCTACTGTATTTTCATTATTACCTAGGAGTTTCAAATAAGTTTTGAGTTGCATGAGTGGAACCAGGTGCTTCTAGAGTGTAATGCAATTGTCAAATGCTGTTTACTCTATGCCCAACTATCTAAGATAATTGTAAGGCAAACTTAATTTCTTGGAAGAAACTTTTTTGCAAGTGAAAAGTGTATAAGGTATTGTAAGCCAGGCTTATTTCGAGTGTGTGTGTGTGTCTTGGCTGCAATATTGGTTTATTTTGTGCGGGAGTGCGTGAGTGATATCCCTTCTTATCTTAGCCAGCAAAAACTGATGTCTCATGATTTGACTTGATATCAATATATCAACTGACATTTCTTAATATCTTGTTCTAATTATCTTAAAATGATTTTTAATTTCTAAAACTGATATCTAGACCTTAATCATAGTATAATATGTTGGCTGATAATTTGATATCTTGGTCATTATATAATGGAAATTAATTCTTTTGTTGGGAAGTTTTAGAACCTGATTCGGTCATGCTAGAAAACTATATGATTTCATTATTTCATTATTTATTTAAGGTATTTTGTACTGTAGTGGATGGTTAATTTCTCTTCAATAACCAATATATCTATCAAGTCTTTGATGTTTCATTGTTTACCTGCATAACTTTATCATTTTTAGTTGATAATAAATTCATTTTTTTAAAAAGCATCATGGCACTTGCTTCCTGGTCATATTCATAGTTACATACATAAAAGCTAAATTACTAAATGGGTATACTTTTATTAGTTTTACTTTGACTTCACAAGCATTTCATCTGCCTGAGTATCCAGTTTTTGGGTGTCATTATTCAATATGTAGGACAAGTTTGTTGCACAAACAAATAAACCATGGTTGAAGCTGAGGAAACTGACCTTTAGACAACCTAAGTTTGGATTTTCCATTGCCTGGCTTACGAGGTTTCCTTTCTTGTTTAGTTCTGAGGATGGAGCAAGATGTTGTGAAGTTTATCCATGATCCTAGTCAACAACAGCTGGAATTTCAGGGACTTCCTACTTCTTATCTACGGCTGGCAGCACACCGTGTGGCACAGTATTATTGCCTTCAGTCGTTAGCGGTGCCAGACAACAGTTTGCCTGATGGATCTGGCTCTTGCATTGTGCTACGCAAAACTTCACATGAATGTTGTTTGCCTCCTATTCGTCTTGCAAATATTCCTATTAATTTGCCCCAAGAAGACAGTAATATTGTGGTTAAGGTTGCGATCAAGCAGAGACCACAGAAACGTTCAGAAAACACCAGCAATGTGACTACTCATTCTTCTAAGATGAATTATCAGAAGAGTGTTGAAGAAAGAAAAGAAGAAATATAATAGGGCATGTGCATGAATATTCAGCAGTGGCAATGGTGTGGTATAATTGCAAAGTCAGAAGATGAACCAAAGTTGTGGGATAGTTTTCAGCACTGAACCTTCGTATTCTCAAGGTTAGATGAAAACTCAGTAGTCAAAGGTCCAGAAAATAGTCTTGAAAGGGATCTTAGTGATTCTTCTTCAGGCAGCAACAGAGCAAACCGAAGTAAAGCAGAGAAAGAGCCTACCATTAGCAGATATAGAACTAGCAATCGAGTAGCCATTTTCCGGGATCAAGAGGTGGAGCGGAAGGATCCTGACTATGATAGGAGTTATGAAAGGTTTGTTTGCTAAAGTTTCACTTTGTAGATTGGTACGATGGTTATTTCAATAATTTGAGAATGTGCAGTATGTATGTTGAATTGCTGTAAGGAACATAAAATTTACACAACTTTTAGCATCATTGGCATCTCTTTTTGGTTTCTTTTTGGTTCACCCTTTTTTTTGTGTGATACAAAAACACTGATGCTGCTATCTTGAATTTTTGGTAACACTTTTTGCACTTCTTCTGTGTTCCTAAGTGCTTGTTAAAATGTGTATCTTGAAAAGAATCTTAAGCACAATTAGTTGCAAGCTTCAGATTGCTGCTCATTTGTTGGTTTTAACAATATTTTTTTGTTCCATGTTTTGTATTTCTTTTTGCAAGGGCAAAAGTAACCTGATAATTTGCATTCTTCTCGAGGTTTGCTTTAGAGTCACCCCTTCCCTCTAAAAGTCTATAAGTTTATCTATACATATGAAATCTATTTCTCTTTTTGGCAATAATCAAAATGCCCTAATGATTTACCTAGAAGATTTTGAACTTTTTGTTGTGCATGGTGTTGCCTGTTTGTCCAATTTTCATTGTGATACTGCATGTGTTTTCAGGTATATGCAAAGGTTTGATCCTGGATTTGGATTTAATGGAGGACCATACACCATGCAGCCACCGTATTCTCCTGCCGTTAACTATAATACAGAATTCCCTCAGCTTGTATCATGTCAGAGGCCTCAACTTTCTATTGAACACCAATCACAGACCATTCCACAACACCTACGTGGATCTTGGTCAGTGGCATCAACACCCACAGTGGGCTATGGTCCTCCAGAGAGTTTGATGGCCCCATTTAATCCTAATCATGTTGGTGCTCACCCACCACCATCAATCTATATGCATTCCTCTCAATACCCTGTTCCTCCATGCCCTGGAATGACATTTGTTCATCACCATGAGCACATTCAACCATTTGCACAGGTATATGCCTTCACCATAGTTTGAGTTGGCACATTTTCTGCCATGTCTTTTTTTGGCTTTTGTTTATCATGTTAATTATATTCTTGCTCTTTTTCTACACCTCTTTCCTTATTTCACTATGTTGGGGTATGAGCATACTTACAAAGGTATATAACATATAAATATTCAAAAATTAGTGAACTAACCTTTTCATAGGAAAAGGTGAATGCTCATAAAATCTGAGGTCGTCTTTGGTATTGCATATGCTTGATAATATAATAAAGGAGTCTATGGCATAACATTTGGTAGACCCATTTTGACTTTTTATTTCTGAAAAATATTGAAAATTCTAATATTTTTGTAGGTGATTTTCTTTTTCCTATTAGAATATTTGAAAATTAAAACAAAAGTTATTTTGCCATTAGCTCTTCATGACCCCCACTATTGCCACCATCCCTCCATTGTTGATATTATTACCATGGCCAACCCCACCCTTTCTCATTGCCATGCCATAACCATTGTTAGCACTGCCAAGAGAATCATCACCATAATAATTGTTGCCAACATTGTGGTCATCATTGTTGCTATAGCCACCATAACTCCATTATTATGAGCAACAACCATCATGACTACTGATGCTCCCTATCTCCGGATAGGCACCTAGGTTGGCTTATCCAAGGCAAATGTTGACATTGTTGTTTAAAGATGAAGGGCTGAACTTGCAAAGGAAGTTCCTTGTCGGAATTATTTTCGGTGGGGATCCTTTGACAATCAAGTCAGATATCGAAGAATAGTGGAAAGGAGTGAGTGAAGAGAGTTGGGAGCAATCTTGGGAATCCCCTTCCCCCCCAATTTATTAGCGAGGGAGGCTGGTTGTTGAGTAAATGTTGTCGCACCTGCCATATCTAGCCTTGGTGAGTTGTCATTTGATGGTCTTAGGTGTATCCTTGGTGATGGGCAGATAAGGGAACATCTCCTGCCAAAAGTTGTGGTCTGATATAACAACGGAGGAACCTCAGCTTGGTATGTTTTAGGTGGGTCGGTATTATCCGAGGTTTGGTATTCTTCGGTATGACTAAGGTGAGCTTTTTCTCCTATTAGATGGCCCCCACTCTTGAGTTCGAGCCAAAAGTTAGCTTGGGCAAAGAGAGTAGAAACTTACCGATGTCATTGACATGTCAGGCCAGATTTGGCCTCCAGCTTTATTGTGGGGGACAGGTGGCATAGCCCGATTGAATGAAGTGAATTGTTGCCATCTCTTGCTGGGTTGTCAGTGGTAATCCGTGGGAGATTGGTTTGGCCAACTAGAAAGCAACACGTGTTGGCTATCCAATAGGGCTAGTTGAAGCGTCGCCTCATTCGTGCCCTTTGAGGTTTCTATAAATAGGGACACTGTTTCTCTTATTTTTATTATTATTGTTTTATTGCATCGGCATTTGAGGACTCTAGTGGTTTTTAGCAAAGGCGTGATGCCCTCGAGAGATTCCTCCAGTGGCTAGCTTGGCAATTGAGCTACGGTACTTTTCGTCCTCTCGTGGTCGCTCTTAGTTTAGCTTGGTCTCCAATTCTTGTTTTTGCTTTCCTTTCTTCCCCATCTTATCTTTTATCATCTCTTTCTCATTCCGAGATGAGTGGTGCTACTGGTCCAATTGAGAGCTAGTTGATTGACTAGAATCTACCTAGGAGTCACGAGACCACTCCTCCTTGGGAAACAACCCCAATAAATCGAAGGTTGGTGCAGGAAGCCTTTGGCCCCCGGTGCTTCTAGTTGGTCCTTGGTTTGGTGGACGTGGAGGTGATCTAAGCTCAATTCTAGGTCTCGGCAGAGTTTGCCCGAAAGTATTGGGTTCCAGCGGTCAAATATGTGAGCCTCCACTTGATTTGCTCGGGCTTTATGAGAAGTCCTTCAGGGCCGAAATGAGGCTTCCCTTTCACCCTTTTTTTTGTTTGCCTTTTTCATTTTTTGGATATGGCTTTGAGTTCAGTTATGTTGAACTCATGGCAGTTCATCTCGGGCTTTATAGCCATTGCTTTCTAGCTGATGTTCGATCCACTATCTTGCTCTTTCGAGCCTACTTTACTTTCAAGAGGCACCCCATTATGTAGGATTGGTAGCACATCTCTCCTTGGAGAGGGATCAATTTGATTTGAGGAAGTCCTTCCTCCATGCATGGATGGAAGGAGAGATTCTTTTTTGTTTCTTCTTCCAGCGGGGAGGATTGGGGCTTTGCCCGATGGAGTTGACCTCTGAGATTGGTGATTTGAGCCCCATGCTTGGGCAACACCGGCCATCAAGCTCTAACGACCCTGCATAGGTACAAGGTTTCTCCTTTGAAAGACTTGCTGTCAGATAGATCTTATACAACATTGGGCTTATCCAGGCTGACCCACAATGTGAGTGCCATAATCTTCCCTTTGCCTTGAATTTCATTCTTTCCCTTTCTTTTCTTTTTATTTTTTTTACTTACCTCAATTTTTACACCGGATATTTTTCCATTTTTCTCTTATTTTCTAGCATTTTTTTTATTTTTCCTATTCTCGCTATTCCACTTATTCCTGCTATTCCACCTTTATCCCGATCTTATTCCCGATTTATTCCTACACTATTCTATCTTCTCCCGTGAATTTTTTTAAAACTTCCGAACCCTAGCCGCCGCCCCCTCCGGCCCCAGATCCGGGCCGCCCGACCCCCGGTCGCCCCCACCGGATTGCCGCCAACGCTCGCCGTCCCTCGCCTTCGCTGTCGCCGGAGAAGCCGCCGCCGTCGCCCACGCCCGTTGGAAGATGAACGGACGCGGAGGCGTCTGCCCGCCATGGCCCACGATCGTCGCTGCCGCCGTCGTCACCGTTCCCGCCGCCCGCCACCGTTCCTGTTGCCTGCCGGTGTGGTCTGCCGCCGCCCACGCCCGTGGGAAGATGAACGGACGCGGGAGGCATCCGTCCGCCCACGTGCGCCCCTGCGCCGCCACCGCCCCGCCTGCCGCCGCCGTCCGCACGTTTGCCGGCCACCATCCCCGGCCTCCCCCGCCGTCCACCGGCCACGCCGACGCTCTGAGGTCTCCCACGGAGGCATCCGTCTGCCCACATGCGCCCCTGTGTCGCCACCGCCGTTGCCGCCTGCCGCCGTCGCCCGCACGTCCGCCGGCCACCATCTCGCCGGCCCCGGCCTCCCTCGCCGTCCACCGGCCACGCCGGCGCTCTGAGGTCTCCCACGGCCGTGGGAGACCAAACGGCACGCCCTGGGGCGTGCCGTGCCATTCTTGTGCCGCCTCGCCCGTAGCCCGCCACCAGTCGTCCGCCGCTTGCCGTCCGCTGCCAGTCGTCCGCCACCCGCTTCCCGTCCGCCGGCCCGTCCACCACCCGCTTCCCGGCTGTCCGCTGATGCCCTGCCGGAGACCGTTCTTCCCTTCCACGGTCGTGAGATGGAGTTGCACGGATTTCAGAGCAGTCCAATTTTCAGAGCAGCACGTTTCTCAGAGCAGATCAGCATCATTTTTGATGCAACACGAATTTTGATGAAATTTTTTTTCCTTTTTTAGTTTTCTTGGAGGCTAAGAAATTGAGGGTTTTGGTTTTTCTATATAAAGGCCCCCTTTTCCCTGTAATAGTTAGAGAGAGTTGAATGAAATTTTTGGTTTAGCCATTGGTTCTGGTTCTGGGCTGAGGCCCATTTGCCTTCGTTCCCTACTGTGTGGATAATGGGTTCGTTGGGGGGGGGGGTGTGAGTCCTACTTTGTGGATGATGGGTTCGAGCACCCTAGTTATCCCCTATCTCGTCTTCTTTATCTCCTCGTGTTCTTTGAGAGTCACCCTAGCGGCCTTTATAAGAGCCCTACTTTGTGGATGATGGGTTCGATGAGAGCTCATGGTAGCTGGTGCTTTGATCCATCGGGAGGGTAGCTATGTGCTTTGATCCCTCGGGAGGGTAGCTTTATGCTTTGACTCCTGACTTTCTGTGTGCGTCTCCCCGTTAGAGTGAGTCCCAGGGCCATGAGTTCTAGTTTCCAGTCTCCCATCTCCATCCTTCCTTCGCCACCTCCACCAAGAAAATTGAAAACCAAAAGAGATCAGCTGTTTTAGGGTTTTAGTTTCAGCCTCACCCTAGTCCCGGGAGGCTTCTTAGCCCTCCCACGGTCCTAGTTTGTTTAGTTGTTTCCCTTTTCCAAATAATCCAGGGTTACATCGAGTCTCGTCCCGTATCATTGTGGAGGACATAGTGGGACATTTGATGCCTTAATGTCTGAGCTTCTTCAAGGTCGGTTGGTAGTGTCCCATCTCGGAGGTATCAGACAAAGATGTCCATCTAGCTTGGCTCTGGTTCAACTTGCATTACTGTTGTTGACTCGACACCGAGCTTTTCTAAAATTTTAGAGTTCTATAGGTTGGTAGATCTCGAGGTGGCAAGATCAGACAGCAAGTTAGCCCGACCATTTTCTGACCTCAGAACTTGTTGGATGTCAAAGTTGGCGAATGTAGAGACCAAGTTTGTGTCCTTTTGCAGAAACATTGCCATATTTTTTCCCCGATTTCTCTCATACTTGACTGACAATGAGCTGTAAACCTTCAATCATTGTATACCTAGCTTTCCTAAGACTGGTGGTGAGAGCTTTATATTCATCTTCATTATTAGTGGCTTGGAATATGAACTGCAGAGCGTACTTGGGACTTCCTCCTCTAGGTTGGTAAGAATCAATCTAGCTCCCAATCCTACTGGTTTGACAATTTGTCCACATGGAGTATCGAAGGGTCCTTGGCCTTGTCCTTTTTTGGGTTGGATTTGGTGAGGTCTTCCTTAGGGATGGTGCTCCAAAATTAAGTCGATGAGCACTTGTGCCTTGATGGAGGGTCGAGGCTGGTACTTCACATCAAACTTTGAGAGTTCTTTCTCTCATTTGGCTATCTGGCTTGAAGTGTTTGGCTAGTAAAGTATGGTTTTTATCGGTTGATCCATGAGGAGCACCACCATGTAGGCTTGAAAATAAGGGTGGAGTTTTCTTGCCGAGACAACAAAAGCAAAATTCTTCTCGAGCCTTGAGTACTTTGTCTCCGCATCGTGGAGGATTTTGTTGATATAGTAGATTAGTTTTTGGAGCCTCTCATCTTTCTGTACCAAAACCGAGCTTATCGTAGTGGGGGTGACTATTAGGTACAAGTGCAGCTCTTCACCTGGTTTAGGTTTGCTGAGAAGAAGGGGGGAACCAAGATAACTCTTCAGCCCATTGAATGTTTTTTGACACTCATCGGTCCATTAGAGGTTCTTTGCTTTCTTAAGGGTTGTGAAGAAAGGAAGACATTGTTCGATCAACCTGGAGATGAACTGATTCAGCGTGGCTATCTTCCTCGGCTCCTAGGTCTTTGGATGAGTGCCAAGTTCAGCTTTTGCAAGGCAAATGTTGATGTCGTTGTCAAAAGATTAGGGGCCAAACTTGCAAAGAAAGCTCAATGCTGGAGTTGTTTTTGGCAGGGATTCTCCTATGCTCAAGTTAGATACCAGATAATAGTGGAAAGGAGTGAGTGAAGAGAGTTGGGAGCATATGTTGGGGGTCCCCTTTCCCTTCTATTTATAAGTGAGGGAGGCTAGCTGTTGAGTAAACCCCATCGCACCTGCCATATCTGGCCTTGGTGAGTTGTCATTTGGTGGTCCTCGGCAATGGGTGGATAAGGTAACATCTCAAGCATAACTTGTGCTGAAAGTTGCAGTCTTATATAACAACAAAGAAACCTCGGCTCAATATGCCTTAAGTAGGTTGGTATTATCTGAGGTTCGACATTCTTTGATATGGTTGAGGTGAACTTCCCGCCTCCCATCAACTACCATCATGGCATGCCATTGCCAACCCCACTCTACTGCTATCATGACCACCATAGCTGCCACCGGCAACCATTGCAATTGCAGCCATCATCACCAGTACCACTATCAATTCTACCACCACCAATGGTGCTATACACTTCCCAGACCACTAGGTCTCTAAATGGGCTAGGTCGGACCAGGGCATGCTTAACCTGGATCCAATCCTGTTTCATGTATGGGTCTTGATATTGGACTAGGACCCAATCTAGTAGATGATTGGGTCTGGTTAAGGTTGGATCCATGGGAAATATTTTAGACTGGCAAGCCATTTAGTTCGGGTTGGGTCATGTGTGACCTTGACTCAATCCAATATATTCAGGTTCGAGTTAGGTGCAGTTTGAGTTCATGTCTGCATTTGTTTATTAACAAGGTTTCATATGAAGAAAATTTTGTTTTTATTTCTAAATCAAACTGAATTCTGATTGCCACAAAATTGTTTGCTAACATGGTCAAAACTCCATGAATTAATATTTATCTACAGCAACAATCTCCGTCAAGAGGTTAATAACTACAACAGCTAGCCTTTCTTAAGCATTTTTCTCTTAATAGAGAAAAAAAATTACTTGGAATACTATCTTTGGGTCAAATTCAAGTTGTGTTGGGTCGGTAACTGATGGGAAGATCCAAAACAGACCCAAATAGTGTATGGATAAGCTGGGCCGGATCAGGTCAAGACCTGATGTGAAATGTAGAATGGGTCTAATATTTGAGCCCAACCTACACCTATGGTTTTTCAAGAATGGGTTGGGTTAGGTTTGGTCACGGCTCAACTCGATTCATTTGTAGCCTTGCAGCCCCCACTTATTGCCACCATGACTTCTACCACAGTCAAACATGTTTCATTGTTTTCTTTTTTAAAAATGAAAAACAACCATCACTACCAAAACTGTCCTGATTGTATTGTAGAGAAATAGCATAAACAAAGGGGAGATTTAAGGAATCAGCAAGCCAAAAAATTGAAGATGATACAAATTTGCAATCTTAGAGTTATACTTCATTCACAAAAAGGAAAAAAAATCCTTGAGAAGTGTGTTATTGTTCTAGTTTCTTTTTGTCCGCTAGCATGGATGTGTGCTCTTTATTAAGAAAATTGCATGGTGAATGATCTATTTGTCTAAGTACATATTGCTGTTTTGCTCACTAATTGGGAAGTTAAAATAGGAATCAGAAGATCAATTTGTTTCTTGAGCATTTTCACATGAATATATTCTAAGAATTTTTGTTCTCTTTGGATTTTCCCTTCTTTCCTGGGTTTTCTCCAACCTCATGTAGGGTTGTCCTTGCCATTGTTTATTAATTTTCAAAATATGCTGTGCTTGCTTGTTATCCTGATGCTGTTGTTGCAGGCTCATCAGCAACAATCAGAGGCAAGTTTTGGATTAGCCTGGCCCCGCTAAGGTGCCTGGGCATGCCTTCACCTGCCAGTATGAACTTTGAGATCAGACATGGCGGTGGTCGCCTTGGCAACAGCTGTTTACTGGCAGGAGAATTGCAGGCATAAGGAACCGAGGGTGACTAGTGCAATGCATTTCAAAAGTTTAAATTACTCAAGCAGCTCTAGTTTTATCAGATTTATTAATGCTTCCTGCAGCTTGGATGCAAGAAGTATTTCTAGATTTAGTAGTTCTGTCTTTCCAGACTCTCCAGAAGCCATGTTTTGCATGTACAGGAGAAAAGCTTCACTTACAGACGAGATGTAATTACTTGGTTATGATGAAAGTTTGTATTTGTTCATTTCATTATTCTTGCTTTGCTTCATATTCTATATTGAGATTCATAGAATTTATTTTTTTCCCTGCAGCAGTGCCATACGCCATTGCTGTTTTGCTTGAAGTAGTAAGATAATGGGCATGTTGGGTTGAGTGCTCCAATGCAGAATGAAGACATTGGCACATTGCTTCTGGAGGTATTGTTTTTGATTTATCTTCTCTAACAATGTGGGGTTTTAGATGCCAAAGAATAAGAAGCATCGTATAGTATGGTAATGATTCAGCCTTGCTAAAATATTTGGATTTGGCTTGATGGATCTTCATGCACCAACTATTTCCATTTAAGACTTTTAGCCCTTAACCTTTAAAGCTTTTCTTCCAAGCAGTAGAATTGGAAGATACAGGAGTCTTTCAACCTATTGATACAGGATCCATAAGTACTCTCTTGTAGATCCATGAAACAATTTTGAGAGATCTTTTTCCCTTTTGGAAGATATAGGAGCAAAACAATCTACCTACTTGTATTGGAAGGCCAAAAAAATTCTTCCAATATCTCATTTATGGGTCCAACGGAATTTATAGGTATAGGAAGAAGCCCCATCAAATAGAGATTTTTTTTCCGACTATCTTTCAATTGTTAATGCGAGATATAACGACCGCTACTACAAGCATTGCCCAATCCATTTGGCATTTCTTATTTTATTTCTTTTCTTTTTGTATTGGGTGCTATCCAATAACTACCGTTCTTTATGTGATAATGTTCAATATCATCATGAATGGTGCAATTCTTGATAATGTCCATATCACGCTGCAGTTATGTGGCCGATTATGATAGTCTGGTTCTTCTCTAATGAACTTATGTGTAAAGCAAAGAAGATATACCCACTCATGTTGAATGGTTTGATGCATGTGCATTTTGGGGTATTAGTTTGCGGTTTTGTATTGTTTTAATGCTTCATCTGATATTATTCTCATAGTTTTATCTGATCAGCCTCTTTATGTTTGAACTTATTCTGGTTGATCCAGTTGTGTCTGAAAGATGAAGAAATTAGAGTGCATTATGTGAAGCATGCCACATCCAATTTGATAAACCTTTCAAAAAAAGGCCTGTTGTGCTGGCAGGCAGCAGACAACTGCCAGGTTTAGTGATTCTGAGACCCAATTTGGGCAAAGTTAGTTTTGAGTGACATAAGATATTTATTTGATTCCATTTGACATGATAATTTTCAGAGCAATAGTATAGCCAGAGAATACAAATGGATTATAAAAAAGATTATTGACAAGGCCTATAAGCATTGGTAGAGAAGAAAATTTTAAGATTTAGACATCAGGCAAGTAGAGTCTTGCTGCTAGATTAAGGAGGTCTTGTATATTTTATCGTATGATTTTATTTTTTCTGCACTTCTTTCTTGTTTGCTTGGATGACATGCCAATGTTACTTGATAATTCTTTGCATAGGTTCATGACATGAAGATAACATATTGCTTTGACCATCAAAATGTTGATTTTAGAAATATAATGATTTATGTACCTCTTAAATTGGGCATGCCGATAATGTCAAGTGTCATATAAGATGTTTAGATAGCACCATTTGAAGTCCTTAAAAAGTTTGACGTCAAATGGTGGTATCATTTTCAGAATTCTGCCATACAAGGGCAAGTGAAAATCCATAATACATTTATTAAAAAACAACCTTGGTAACAGGAACTTAGATCAAGTTCTCTTTAGTTTTGTAAAACCTCCTAGTGAGAGTGTCATCACGTAGTGTTAGTGGCTCAATGCATTTGCTTGCATAAGTTCAGGATGCTATAAAAGGTTGTGAAAAGACCTAGGTAGGTCTAGTAGATGGAAACTCCATGGTCTAGGCATTTCCCAAGCAATTAGGCAGCTGCCTGGGGAGGAAAGCCATTCAAGTCTTCAAATGTACATCCCTAAGAGGTTCAAAAGTCATACTTATAATTCACGATAAGAGAGGTCCAAAAGCCACCAAATTTCACAAGAAACTAAATGCGCAAAAATCACATTGACAATACAATGCTAACATAATATAGGCATATAAGGTTAAAAATAGCAGTTACTGATCATAACTAGCACAAAATGATAATTAGTACTAATGATTTAACAAATGAAGATGGATCATGGTCATGGACTCACAGTGATGCAGTCCTATAACTTTAGAACCACTAATAGAACACACATATGCTCGAATAGATCTCAGATGTGGATCGACCTGAATTTTCTTCATGATAAATAAAATGACTAGAAAGTGTAAAAGATAAAAAAGAGAAGAATGGGTTGAATAGAAGAGAAGAAGAATAATATAAATAAGAGATATTATAATAGAGGGTAAAATCTTGACAAAAGTGTCACTTCATTCAATAAAATTCATTAATCATACATAATTCATCACTTGTCATGAATCCTTATATGTAGACACTGCAACAATGCTAAAACAATGTTTTTCGAATCATAGAGAGATCTCAACTTACACATTATGGACCTAATGAGTAACCTACATTATTTCACTCAAAATAGGAAGCTTCCATCATATCAAATCTAATTACTTTTCTAAAAAAAGGGTAACCAAAATTTTATCAAAAGAAATAGTAAATTTGTAATTCCATGAGATCCCCAATAAAAGATCATCAAATATTTCCAAATGACAATAAGTCTTAAGTTTTGTAACCTAAGCTAGAACTAAAGTAGGATCTTCAGATTATTATCCTACTCATTAAGGGACTTAGAAACCCACTAAACATATAACTATAAAAATTAGTAAGAAAATTGCAAGAAAAAAAAATGCTTAACCTGCTTCTGAGGAAAAAATGTGTTTTTCATGGGATTTAGGCATGCACAGCTTCCTGAGCTGAGGCATATTTATGCACCTAGGCAGGCACCTAAGCGGACACCTCCAAAAATACTGATGCCATATATTGAAGTTCTTATTAGTACTAATAGTAACTCGAATCAAGTAGGTTATTTTTATTATTAACTTTTTGACAGAGGACTGTCCAATAGGAAATCTAGGTGCACTTCTATTAGTTGCAAATATAGAAATAAGTAAATTTTATTTTATTTGGAAATTTGTCAATTTTGTTTTGTGGACTCTAGGACTAGAATTTTGTGAACTCTAGAATTAGAATTTTTTGAGAACTATAGTACTTTTTTGTGGACTTTTATTAGGGTTTCAGATTGTCTAATTAAACCCATTACTATGTTAATTGAGAATATAGTTTGCATTATTGAGATTTGATCTCTTATTGAATTGCTCTTTCCCTCTGCCTTCTTCTTCTCCTCTTCTGTTCTATCTTTTTCTTCTTCCTCTTTTCTTCTCTTCTTCTCCCTTTGTCCTGCATCATTTGAATGGGCTTTCATGTTGGTGCAGTGTCTTAGCAAGGCCTAACAACTTCTTTAGGATGATGATAATCACTCTTGAAGCTCAAATCCTCTAAATTTGTAAATCCGTAACCAAATATAATCAAATATGTATGAGAAACTTGCTTCAGACAGTTGGACAACAATTTCTTCTATCATTCATCTATGAACACACAATTTCACATCCTGTTTTTTTTAATATTTTAATAGTCCACTAATTGAAATTATAAATAGAATATGAAGTATAGCCAAATAAGAATTTTTATGTTATGGATACCTACAAATAAATAGTGATCAATAAATGAATTGAAGAACATCTGTGGAATCCTTTATTATTCCGGTGCACCCAGAATGCCAAAAGGAGCCATGCTTTGTGTATTAACTCAATAATGCCAGTGCTATAAAGCAATGAGTTTGTGTTATATTGGCACGTTGTTATTTTTAAAGTCTTTTTTTATTTTAAATGCTATGTAGCCAGCCTTTTTTGTTTTCTAGAATTCTAATTTCAACACAGGAATTTAATTATTTTTTTGTTTCTGCATTCTGAAATGAGATCACCCCATTGGAGAGGGATCATGTGCTAGTAGACAACGTTAAGGTTCCATTTCATGACCATAAATCTTCTTCAATTTCAAGTGATTGCAGTCTAAAGTGGAAATGATTGTCAGGTGATTGGGATCTATAGGTGGCTTCGATCTTGGACCTTCTTCATGGATTTAAGGGCTAGTTGCCTTTGAATTGGATGGATTATTGGCACTAGATCATGTTAACTACTGTTTTCCCATTAATAGAGCTTTGAATTGGGATTCGGATTAGAATGTTTTCTGCTTCTGTTTTTCCAAACCAGTTGGTGAACCAACCTACCAATGGTGTGAGAAAAGAATGGTGAGAATTCAAGTGGCATCAATGCTATCTGCTTCTTCAGCTCCAACTTCTTTAAGATTGCCATGAAGTCTGGCTAACCATTATGGTGGAAAGATTCATCTTGAGATTGCAGTTGGCAGCAAGCTCCTCTTTTCAGTTTTCTTGATAAGCAGGAGCTCATGGATTACAGTCTTTAGTTCCCCCAAGGTTCTGTGCTTCCAAACTAACTGGTGAACCAACTAATCGGTGAAGTCAGGAAAAAATAGAGGGAATGCAAGCAGCAGCAATGCCATCTGCTTCTTCAAATCGTTGTCTCCTTTATGGTGTAAAGATTCCTCTTGGGATTGCAGTAGGCTGCATTCTTTTCTAAGTATGCTTGATAAGCAGGATGTCATGGATTGATCTTCAATCTCTTCCAAGGTAAGCTCTCTTTCCTGTCCAAAAACACACATATGCACATGAAAATAAAGGAGAAAGAAAAGCTCTATGTTTCTTCTCCATTGCTCCTTGGAACTATTTCACCCAGTGAATAGGGCTACGACTGATTAAATTGAATGTTCCTAGCAACATTAAATATTACGTAGAAAATTGATTTCAAATCACGAAAAATTGCTTTTTTTTTTAGGTTAAAAAAAATCTAAGTTTAGAATTGTGGATAAGGTACATGTTTCCCTTTAACTTGAAAGGGTAATGATTAAAGAGATGCAATAATATGAATGCCAAATGATTTTCCAGGTGAAAGAGATACAAATGTTATGATTATCAAATGTTTTTTTTTAAAAAGAAACGTCCAACCATTAGGCCTAAACGTCCAACCATTAGGCCTTTCCTCTATTAAAAAATCTCCAGTCATGATTGACAAAATTGTTAGCATTAAAATATGCTACTTAAGTCCTGGGTTAAATTTGAAGAGTCAGATCTTCCATCAATATTTGCCCTTTTGATTTGTGGGTATCCTCAGAAATTTTATTTCATTCTTGAAATGATCTTGACTTTGGCTACCAAGGGAATTAGCATGACCTTGCGGTATTGTGCCTTTTTTTGGTAGCTGTATTTAACATTTTGGTGGTACTACTAATGGAGAGCAAATAAAGCTGCGCATGCAATTGCTATTATTGTCTCCCTTGGATATTGCCTTAGAAACTTTGTTCTGTGCTGCTTTCTTTTGTTTGCAAAGAAAGGCTCTAATGTCTAATGACTCTAATCTGCTGTCCAAATAAAAAAAAAAAAAACCCTAATGAGCCACAATATTGCTGTAATGTATTTCCTATCAGTGAATTTATTACCTTCACTTTCTGTTAATAAGAAAGCACTGTAAGGAAGACTGGAAAATCTGTCTTATCTGTATTATTCTTGATTCTAACCCTCTTTTATCTCTCAGGTTTTTTTTACTGAAGGCAATGCTTGTGCGAGTAACAGTGTGCTTTTGTTTTGCACCCGTATTAGTCTTCCTTACAGTCCGGTTCTTGTACTAGTCTTTCTTGGCAATGCTGCAAGAGGAAATATTCTAGTCTTCCTTGAAACATTATCTTCCTCTGTGAAATGTGCTACTCTGCAGCATTTCTGAGCCACTCTTTTTCTGGATTCTAAGGGATTTTACAATAACATTGGCAAGAGTTGGTAGCCTAATAATATCTAAATGTGCTTGCAGGTCTTATTAGAAGTCAAGATGCACTCTTGGTCTCATCAGCAGGATTTACTGGCTACTGCATCACTTGCTACACTGATTTTCATTCATTAATTTGTGCTTGTCCTTTCTGTGAGCTCTACGTGTGCTTGACATTCCTTATCTGATTAGAAAGCATGAATCTTTATGACTGCCTTCTGTTCTCGGCAGATGAGTCCTGGGGTCTTGAAATTGAGTTGAAGTTGGATATCGTAATTGGAAAGGAGAGGTCTATCATGTAATATAAGGCTTCTACGAGGAATTAGGATCTTAACTTCATTAAGAAGCTAGAGAAATGGTTTCTCATTTATCATAAATGGGGATTATGGTATTCGATAAAAATAGTAGAAGATAGCTAGATTGATGACCTTATATAGTTATAAGCATCTTTATGAAAGGTTTATTGATATGATTATTGTTAAGTTTAATTTTGTATTATCGCATCTTCACTCTCACTATATTGCATTTTTGATGTATTTATGTTGATTGATTCGAATTATGTGGGCTGATTTAGAAACTTGCAAATAGTATTCGTGTAGGAGGTCTTTGCATTCTTAATTCTCTTGATCTTGATTAGATCATAAAGGTGTTTTAGAGGGGAGAGCCACCTATAGGATTTGGTAGATTGATAGTTTAATTGTCAAGTCTATCATATTGGCCTCCACGTGTAATAAATTGCACATGTAACATGAAAAGATGGATCTAGTCTCCATGCTCCTTAATCTTAAGGAGTTGAATAGATAGAAGAGCTCGAACGGCTAGATATGAAATATCTAAGTAGTTGTTCTAAATTAGGTTGACTGAGGGCTTATCCATTCAGCTCTAATTCTTGATTATTGACTTGATCATTAGATTGAGTTAATTAGATTTTGAGATGAACAGAGAGCTTAATTAGTATCTCATTTTATAGTCTCTTTTAGACTCTTTATCTAAGTTTGTAATTAATTTTTTATGAACAAATTGGATAATTCCCCGGAGCTACTTTACATGTTGAAAGTAGCATAGTGATATCAAGGGTGGTAAGGCTCTACTCCTTAAGAACAAGAAGAAAGGCACGAAGGATTTAAAGACATTGAACTCTAAAGAAAGCATCTTTAAGAGAAGGGCGTATATGTCTCTTTGGATATTACCTATTTTTATTCTGATATATTATATTGATTGAAGCATAAAGTGTAAGAGAGAAGATATGGATATCACATGCTCTGGTATTGCTATTTAGATCATTTGAGTGGGATAAACAAGCAGTACAAAGAATAATTCTTTGATTCCTATGATTTTGAATCATATGGGATTTGTGAATCTTGTCTCATAAAAAAGATGACCAAATAAAGAAAGGGTAATTGAGTTGTGAGTTTTAATATATTCGGATATATGTGGGTCTATGACAACTTAAGCCAGAGAAGGATATTTTTAGTTTATCATCTTTATAGATGATTTATTAAGATGTGGGTTTGTGTATTTGATAAAACATAAATCCAAAGCCTTTTGATAAGTTTGAGTGTCAAAAAATGAATTGAAAATAGTATCAAGATTCTTTGATTTGATCGAGTTGACTACATATTTGATAAATTTCTTGATCATTCTTTATTTTCTTTGAATGGACATCTTCTAATATACCATAGTTGAATGGTGTGTTGGAAAGAGGAATTACACTTTATTATATAAGGTGCGATCTATAATATACTTCACTAGTCTTTCAATACATTCTGGAGATTTATCTTAGAAAGTATTATTTTGATAATAAACAGGATGCCTTCAAAGATTTATTACTAGCACTCCATATGAGATATGAAAAAAAAAAAGAATAAATCTCAAATATCTTCAGGTTTGAAGATGCCCAGCTTAAATCAAAAGTGATTTTGGACATAAGTGGAAGTGTTAAATTCAAGAAGTAAAAGTTTGTAGGTTATTCTAAAAAAGGTATTGGATACTACTTCTACCATCCTATTGAACAATAGGTATTTGTTAATAGGTATGCCACATTTTTGGAAAGGTGTTTTATCCTGGGAGGCAATGGGAGAATAATTTGAACTTGCAAAAGTTTAAAATCTACAAACTATCCCACGGTCACTTGTGAATTATTCATAAGGTGATCTTAGTATCCAAGGATGAGATACATCTATAATATATACCTCTCTGTTGGTCAGATTGAGTGTGCTAGGCACCTCTAAGTGATGGGCTTGTCATTGGGAATGACATCAAGACCCAGATCATTTAGGATGATAATCCATTGATATATTCGGAAGTAGTCATGAGTAGTAGACCTGTCAAAATGGGCCAAAGCCCATAGGCCAGTCCATTTAGCCTTATAAATGGGTCAGGTTGGGCTGAAAAAAAGTGATCCATTTATGTAACCGGGTTTTTTTGGTATGGCCCTTGTAGCCCATGGGCTGAAGTGGGTTAGGGCTGGCCATTCACTTGCCTGAATCCCTGATCACTTTATTCACCTCTCTCATGGAGAGCCGCCGCCCACTAGAGAGGAGAATTGGTGAGTCAGTAGTCATGGACTCACAGAGAGCCGTCGGAGAGGAGAACCGGGAGTTTGGGAGAACCGGAGAAGTGAGGAAGTTGCCATACTGGCTGAGGCTGGTGAGCATGCGGTTGGGATGGCCTGCCCGTGCTACTCCCGGAGCTTCGTTCGCTCCTCCTGCTCCCTCTCCTTCCAACCCTTCCTTGAATCCCTCGTGGCCGCTGTCGCTGTCGCGAACCCGCGCGAGCGGTGCTGGGGGAGCTTCGTCCGCTCCTCCCTCTCCTTCCGAACCTTCCTCGAACCCCCCGCGACCGTCGTCGTCGCCGCGAACCCGCGCGGGTGATGCTGGGGGAGCTTCGTCCGCTCCTCCTCCCTCTCCTTCCGACCCTTCCTCGAACCCCCCGCGGTCGTCGCTGCCGCCGCGAATCCATGGGGGCGGTGCTGGGGGGTTTCATTTTCTCCTTCTCCCTTTCCTTCTGACCCTACCTCGAACCCCCCACGGCCGTCGTTGCCGCCGCGAACCCGCGCAGGTGGCGCTGGGAGTGATGGCTCGTCGGTGCCGCTCCTGGAGCTTCGTCCGCTCCTTCTCCCTCTCCTTTCGGCCCTTCCCCGAACGCCCTTGGCCTGCTAATTTTGATTGTGGGCTGGCCCGGCCCGGCCCTAGCCCATGGCCCATATAGGGCCGGGTCGGGCTGGGATTTTTGGATCTACTTTTGCAAGTGGGCCTAACCCGGCCCGGCCCATATAATATCGACCCATATGGGTTTGGGCCGGGTCGGGCTGGCCCATTTTGACAGGTCTAATGAGTAGAAACTCTGATAGATGGTTATAGGATTGGAAGTGGGCTCAGGCTGGCCCGATGGGCTTTGGATCGACCCGACATCGGGTCGGGTTTTAGGCTAGGCCCGAAGTACCCGGCCCGGCCCATTTTGACAGGTCTAATGAGTAGAAACTCTGATAGATGGTCATAGGATTGGAAGTAGGCTCAGGCTGGCCCGATGGGCTTTGGGTCGACCCGACATCGGGCCGGGTTTTAGGCTAGGCCCGAAGTAAATCAAGCCGGGCTTGGACCTTATAATAAAATCCATTAATCTTTTGGATCAGGCTCGAGCTTGTCTTTGGCCCGGCTTGAACCATGCCCGAAACAAAGACCCGGCCCGACCCGAAAATGAGCTTTGTGGAAAGAAATGGGACCGACTTCATGGTAGATGAGAGAGCATTTTATGTGAATGGGTGGAATTTTTATTGGTTACATTATCAAGTTGTGGAGGAATTTAGTAGGCTCAGGATCAGGAAAATGTTTTAAACTGCTACAAAGATGGATCTTACTGTCAGTAAAACTTGGGCCTTTAATGATTGTTCCCACAATTCCTTACAGGTTTTTCTCGGCCATTTCGATGAAAGGGTTTTTAAGATATCAAATTCAGATCACCTTTCTTTTCCTCATAATTACAACAGCATTATATATTTGGCTTTCTAAAGGATCATACATTTTATGTTTATACAAAATGGAATGAGCACTACTTTTTGGAGTTGTTTTCTTTGATCTTTTGTAGAAAAAATTAGCAATTATCTGGTCACATGTATATGAAGAATATTTATATAATCACATCAGCATTTTTTTGGCTATACTAAAGTTGGATCTAGACTCTTCAATTTAACTCATAGAAGAATTAATTCATTTTCTATGCTTTAAATGACTCTAATTCGGGCTGGCCTGAATCGGGCTTTAGTTCGGCCTGGCTTGATTCGGGCTTTAATTCAAGTTGGCCTGAATCAAAGCTCGATTCGGGCCGGCTTAGGTCGGGTTTTTTTAAAATAAATTGGGCCTAGGCTCGGCCTGGCCCGAAGTATGAAATTTTTTTTCGGGCCAGGCTCGGGTAGAGGTATGGCTCGGCCTGGCCCACTTTCAGCCCTAGATGGCCGGAAGCCAGGAAATTTAAGATGGACTCTATGTGTATCAACCAAGTATGGATTTTGGTTGATGTGTCTAAGGGTATGACCCTAGTAGGTTGCTAATAGATCTTCAAGATAAAGATAGGAGTAGATTGCCAACTTGTAATCTACAAAGGTAAGTTAGAGATCAATGATTTTGGGCAAAGGCAAGGAGTTGTCTTTGATAAAATTTTTAACAAATGGCAATGTTTAAGTCCATTCAGATTTTGCTTGCTATAGTTGCGTACTTAATTTTCTAGCATTTGGTAGTTGGATATCAAAACCTCTTTCCTTATAAGGTATTTTTGAAGAATAAATTTATATGACTTGGCCAGAAGGGTTTGTTTCTAATGGGAGGATAAATCAAGTATGCAAGCTAAAAAAATCATTTATACATTTAAGCAAGCTTTGAGAAGTTGGAATATCCATTTTTGATGTGATAGTCAAAAGAATTTGGCTTTATCAAAAAGGTGGATGAATCATGTGTATGAGAAGATAAGTGGGAGTAATATTATCTTTTTAATTATGTATGTTGAGTGGGAATGATATCCTAATATTTAAATTGGTCAAGACATGCTATCTAGGATATTTTCCATGAAAGACTTGGATAAAGCATCCTATATACTACATATATAGATTTATAGAAATAGATTTAAAAGGATGTTTGGCTTGTCTCAGTCTCGGTACATAGATCTAGTATATCGAAGAGGTTTAACATGGAAGCTAGTAAAAGAGTTTACTTGCTTATAAGTCAAACCAAATATTTCTCTCAAGATGTCTTTTAAGAGCCTTGAAGAAAGAGGGAGATTAAATGTCATCCCTTATGCTTTGATTGTGGAATAGATTTTGTATGAGATGCTTTGTACTAGGCATAATGGGGCTTATGCTTTAGGCATGGTAGCATGTTTCAGGTTGATCTAGGAAAGGATCATTGGAAAGTTATGAAAATCATTCTTAAGTTTTTGAAAAGTACTAAAGATATATATATATTTATATTTTGGAGGATCAGAATAGAAACTAGAAGGATTTTTTGACTCTAGTTTTCAATCAGATTTAGTTGATAGCAAGTTAGTATCAGGGTATGTGTATATTCTGAAAAGTATAACAATGTGTTAAAAGAGTTTCTAATGGCAGAATGTAGCTGAATCAAGTATTGAGCTAGTTACATTGCTGTTAAGTGAAGTTGCTTAGGGAAGCTATCTAGATGAAGTAGTTTATCTTAGAATTGGATTTGGTTCTAGTGTTTGAATCAAGGTTTCTTTTGTAAATCTAAGTACATACTAAGACTCTTCCATCTCGTTTATGATGGGATTATAGAATGAGTTGATTCAAAGAATAATATAGCAGATCCATTGGCCAAGGCCTTAAGCTATTTAATCATCATCTCAAGTATTTGAGATATTTGGATAATTGGCTTTAGTGCAAGTGGAAGATTGAAAGATTAGTGCCTTACAAGCCAATCGCATGAGTGATGCGATGGAACTTTTTTAAGTAATCTCTCGGTTCATGTTATGACATTATTTATGATCTATGTATCAAGGCATTATAATTTATCATTATAGCCACATCTTATTATATTTGATTAAAATTATAATGAATCCCATGGACTAGGACAATGGTTTTAAATGATATGAAAGGAGTTCATGTCTGTGAGATTTAAAATTCTAAAATCCTAATCCAAAATATTCCTGATTATAGGAGCATCGAGTCGGGATCAATGTTTTAGATAGATTGGTACAATTCTATGTATGCTCGATGGAGAGGGTAGTTGATCTTATAAGCCATTTGTGTGAGACACTAATATAAGGATGTATATGCTTGTGAGGAAATGAGTTTACTAAATTGATTTGCTAAGAGAGAATATATTGTGGATCCTTATCTGCATGTCAAAAGATGGTTAAGTAGAAGTTGTGCAAGTGATTCTTAGACATGAGATTACCATGAAATCTTATATATAGGAATCCATGTTTTGGTTAATACTTATTAAAGAGTCATGTACGGATGTTCTGGATATGGAGGAATGTGTATAGAGATTATGAGTAGGTCAATAAGGAATTAATCACTTATTGTAAGAGAAGATATCATCTTATATATTATCATCTCTAGATGATTTTGAAAATCTCTAATCAAAATAGGATAAATATTTAAAAGGTTTTTGATGGTGCTGAAACCTGTTCGAATGCCGGAGCGAGCTGGAGAGGGGACATAGATGGTTGTACTTGTAAAAGAAGCCTTGACCAGAGAAGGTTTTGGTAAAGGCCCTCCGACAATCAAGTCAATATTTTAGATCATAGGATGAAATAAGGGTGTAAGCACATGAGAATATATATGGAGTATGTGAAAGAGTGCATACCTTTGGGGGGTTCGTCGAGACCTTTTATACTCAAGCAGTAGAGGTATTCTGAGGATGTTCCGATATATTAGGAAGCAGGTAGAAAATGATTAAGCTTTGGCCTTTACCAGGACTCTTGAAGAGAAATCATTTTTTTTTATCTAGAAAGTCTCATTCCCATTAATAGAAGGTTTTGTCTTTTATGTCTCCTACCATTTGCCTTAATGGTTCCAGGAGATATAGCATCTTTGATAACTAAGATTTGTTCTAGATAATAAGACTTGATATTTTGTCTATTGTGGGAGGTATTTTAAGGTGAGTATCGGTAGATTCGTCCTTCGGCTATTTGGTAGATGCTCTTATAGGAGTGGTTGATCGGGTTAGGACCTTATACAAGGGTTCAATAAGTTTGAAGGTCTTTTGTAATTGAGATTCTATGGAACTTGAGGATCGGGAGAACCGGTCACCAATGTACCGAAAGCAGGTAGGCACATGTGTCTTGACCGAGAGTCAGTAGGATGGTAACTCAACTAGCCGAATATTCATTAAGATAGTTTGGTCTAGGCCTGTTAAGAGCTAGTAAAGTTAGAGATAGGTACTGGAGTAAAATTATGAGGATCTTTGGTTCAGGAAGGAACTAAGAGCCAGAAGGTTGAGTTTGTTATATATTAAAGTTATCGTCGGTAGGAGTTGAAGTATCTCTCTTGGCCTTCTTCTAGGAGAATAGGACTGGATGACTGATGGGGTGTTTTGGGATAGGGTTTGTCCTTCCGATAAATTTGGTAACATATTGCTTTGGTTGGATAAATTTGGTTTATCGGAATATTCACTCTGTTTGTTTATGTTCGAAATGTTATGGACTTGATGCTGGGATTCGAAATAGCCGTATGTGGCCTCTCTTTATCCTGAATCATATCTGATTAAATTGTCTTCGGTCCTGAAATCTTCGGGATTTCGGGTACGAGGTTTTCCCTCACATCATTAGCTCCCCACTTCTTAGTCCGAATATAAAATATTCGGGCTGAGGAGTTGTTCCAGCGCCATGCTTAGGAGATCATGATAGTTATGTTGGATTCGTGCTCTGAAAAAGTGAGCTTATCAGAAAGTTTTTATATATTGCATTTATGATATCTTTCTTGGAGAACATGGGGAATTATCATGGTTGATCTTTTTATAAAGGAATTCTAGAAATGGTTTGTAGCTATGAATGTTTGAGCTAGGGCAGCCCTTCATTCGTTGTGCGGTAAGTTTTGGTGCAAGGAGGTGATTTATGGCGATTTTTCTAGTTGCTTTGAGTACTCCATGGATCCGGATAATGTTTTGGATTTACGAAGAGCGATCTTGAAGCACTGGAGGGCCGGTGTCTTAGGAAGTAAAGATTTGAGTTTTTTCATTAGTGTTCCCAGAGTTGAGGCATCGGGAAACAATTCCAGTGTCCTTGATGTTTCCAAGCTGGTTATTTGCCGAAAAGAGTTTGGACCTGCTTTTGGACGGTAGATGACTGTCAAGCTTGCAGGGGTGAGTCTGAAGAGCATGGGCACAGCTTTCGAGGTGATTGTTCAGGTATGGAAAAGGTATATTACCAAAATTGCTGTTGTTAGATTTCGTATATCGTCCTTCTTAATGATATGGTGCCATCCAAATTTAATGTAGTTATCTCGTCATTTATATTTTTTTATGATGCCGGTTAAAACCGCCGAAGCAAAGGCTGCCACGATGGAAGAAAAGGTTGTTAATGCCAAAAAAGAATTTAATGAGGTCGAGACTCGTGCTACTGAAGTAGAGAGAGTTTCGGGAACAAAAAAAATGTGCGGATTGTCTTTCGAAGAATATCATCCATTCAGCAATAAAGTTAGGGGAAATGGGTTGTTATCTCGCTTCAATGCATCAGAAGCTAGAGACCGCACACGAGGGTGAGGCTTGGGTAGTTTCAAATACAAAGGGAGATATTGCTGAATTAGAAAGAAATCATGAAGCGGCGGTTAAAGATCTGAAGGCTGAAGCACATAGCCAAATCCAGTGATATTTGGAGGAGCTTAATTTGGCTAGGAGTCAAAATGAATGGTTGTGGAAAGAACTTCGTCTTGCTCGGGGTCAAATGTAGGTGATGGTTTCTCGAGATAGGATGATAAGATTCGTCAAGTCGAGTAAGCAAGGGACAAAGCTATGGCTGAGATTCGGTTCTTTGGCAAGAATTGGAAGAGGAGGGAAATAGGAATGCAGTCACTTTTTGATGGGTCCAGAATCGCTAAACCATTGACATGGAGGAGAACTTATCCTTATAAAGCCAATTAAAGATGGCTAGGATTACGATTGATAGCTTGAAGGATAAAGTTGATAATTATGATGCGAGATTCTGAGGCTGGAGGCTAGAATGACTTTGATCGAAGCATGCGTGGGAGCTGCTGAGACTTGGCTTTGGCATATTGAAAGCAAATCATATGAAGTCGATTTTGAGGATTGCAGAATCTTGACAATCCTAATTCTTCTAGAGGTAGGAGTGTGTCTGCTTTACACGCATCACAGCGCGGGCCATATGATCTCATGCTAGCCAAGCTAACTAGGTGCAAGGATAAGGGAGCTAAAATTATAGTTTTTTACTTCTTTGTTTCTAACTTAGAAATGCAAATTTTTTCTATGTATCATGATTCAATACTTTTTGAGAGCACCTCGTTTTTTCGGATATTTTTGATCATGTTGATTTTCATTCGATAATCCTTCCTTCTAGAGTAGATTGTAAAATGACCAAAGTTGATCCCTAGTCAAATCATATTAATTTTTAGCTTTTTCTTGGTATGATAGGGCATTTGAGTAGATGTTTTGTTGCGGGTTACTTGGGAATCGGAGGGCATTTATGACTTTATGATAATTCGAGGCACCGTGGTGCTCGAGCAGGATCATGATTTACTCGTGCGAAGGCGATGAGATGGTGAAACGTGTTCGAAATATTTCGATTCTAATGATTCGTGGGGACGTGATCCGGCTTATCGCTGGACGCTACTTGTCTTTCATTCGACGGATCAATTTTACGTTAACCTTATCCAAGCCATTGGCAGGATTTTTTATAAATGGAGAAGCCTTTGCCACCTGATTCATTCTTGGTTTCTGCAACTCTTTCTTCCTCTCATTCCCTTCTCTTTCGCGTTCTTCTTTCTCCCCTTATCCATTTTCGATGAGTCCCACAGCATTCATTGTCATTTGTTTCTCTTTTTCTTTGTCTAGATTCTTCGAACTTTTGCATAGATTCTTTAGGGGGCTTCACTATTCCTTTTGGGGCAGTTTTTATGTTAGTCATTGGGATTTTTTGCTCTGTTCTTGGTTTTGGTTCCTAGAGTTCTTCACATTTATTGTTTAGAGAAATTTTTTCTATTTTCAAGTATTTTTGTTTGATCTTAATATGTCAGATTTTGAATAGTCATTTGAAACGGGGGATTTATGGTTTTTAGACTATAAACCTGTCGATTCTGGAATTTTTGCTGAAGGGATGGAGGTTATTTCAACCAACAAAATACTGGTAATTGTGGCTTTGCTATAGGGGTCGTGGATCTCGAAGGAAGATCCTCCGTAATCCCCGTAAAAGAGCTTCTAGGAGATCTCGAAGAGGAGCCTTTAGGGGATCTCGAGGGAAACTTATTCCTTGGACTTATGTAGTCCATGATCCAAGAGTCAGATTTGGAGAGGCTTTGTAAGAAGTTTTAAATCCCATCGGACTTCGAATTAGAAGTCTCACTCGATAGTGATCGAGAATGCAATCCTACTCCAGGCTGGTTGGCTCTGCATAGAGTTTTTTCTGACTGGACTAAGGCTATCTTTAGTCCCTTTGTTGAATTCTTTAAGACCATAAGTTTTCTTCCATGTGCAGTTATACCAAATACTCTTCAATTTCTTTTCGGCTTTTTAATAGTTTATACTTTAGTTGGGATTTATCCTTCGATCCCGCTTTTTAAGATTTTTTTCCTTCGATAAATACTCCAGTATTACGAATGGTGGTTTGCTTGTTCCCATAAAGGGTAGTGCCTTATGATTTGGGGCACTCCTTCATATATCATTGGAAGGAGCAATTTTTTTTGTAAGGCATCCGAATGTCGATACTAGGGTTTCACACAATGGAGCATCCAATCTCATTAATTGAGCCGTCCTGTCTTTTTATCCAAAGAGGAGGGGATGGGTCTATGTTCTTTGGCATTTTCAAGTTCCTAGATTGAAAGTTTTTCCGTCCGAGACAATTCTTTTCAAGATGGGGTTTAGCCAAGTTCAGCCGAAAGGTAAGAAGAATTTTGATCTATTCTTTTTGCTCTTTTGTTTTGATCTTTATTTCTTTCTAAACATTTTTTTTCTTAATTTTAGACATGGATCCTTTGATCGCCTGTGAGTTGAGGAAGGCAACCTTGAAGAAAAGAAATGCCTAGGCGGCTCTTACTGCTGGGGAGCCTTCAAAGATTCAGGTTGTGGTCGCTCCTGAGCTTGAAGTTATCCTTTCTGATGCTCCGAAGGTCACTCTTCTAGTTGTTGGGAAACGCTCCTGGTGATCCAAGGGCTGGTTTTCTTCCTTTGCCCCTCAATTAGTTACTCTCGAAGGAGTCCTAGGCGATCAAGCTCCAAGATCAGAGGTCTATGCTTTTGACAACTGGGAGGTTGTCAAAGACATTTTTGAATAATTTATTTGTTCCATTGACACGGATCGAGTCGTGGGAGGAGGAAATCACTAACACCACAAGGATGTGGTTTGGACTGTCATATAGGTCAGTTTTTCATCTTTCTTTTAAGTTTGGCTTTAATCATTTAGTAATTTATCATTAAATTTATTGCTTCGCAGATGTGCCACTTTGTGAAAGATTATTATGACTTGTGGGGTCACTGGTCAGTCGAAGAGAGAAAGAAGAAGGATCTGGTGGTATGCCTGAAGGAGGCAGAGACCGGCTAGAAGACTACTGAAGCTAGTCTCAAGCGGGTTGAGGCTGAAAAGGACCGACTCCAGAAGGAGCTTCCTTAGAAAAAGGAGGTTCTGGAGACTGCCTGACAGGAAATAAAGGACCTGAAGGTGCAAAAAGAGGAGGTAGCTCGAAAGGCAGTGGAAGCTTATAAAGCTTTTGAAGAGTATTGCCAGGAAAAGTTATTTTTTACCCCGCCATTATTTGTTGAGGGCATGGAGGATGCCCAAAAGAGAATTCTCAAGCACTACTTGAATCTCAATCTAGACTTTTGTATGAGGACGAGTTAGATAATGAGGCCTCCCTTGAAGGCATACCAACCTTCGAATTAGAAGTGTCCGGAATCGAAGGAGCTACCGATCCTTCATCCATCTGGAGCATGTCTTTTCTTTTTTTTTTTAATGTAAATTTCATTAGCTTTTTAAATGAAGATGGTCACTTTTATAGAACCTTTGGGTTTCTTTTCTTGAATTACTAATGAAACACTTTCCATTTTTGGCTTGGTATGGTGATTCGGTAAATGCTTTCAAGTGATATGTTTGATATAGGGTTAGAAACTTACCGTTTGCTGTTAGGGGCCTGAGGTTGCTATTGTCGTGTGGTGAGCTTGGCATGACCTCTTCACGACGAGGTATGTCTCTTCGGCCCTTATGCAATGACATGAATCACAACATAGGTGATCCTTATTGGGTTGAACTGTCCAACACTGGATGTTCAAGGATTTGGAAATTTCTTGCTATGGGGTTTGAAATGACTCAGCCCAGCTTCGATCCAGGAAGTTGAATATGCTCGGTATTATCTTGATTCACTTGTTAATTTATCAAAATTAACACCGTTCCTGAGCGAGGGTGGTATTGGAGAGTTGGACATCCGATCACAGACTTTCCAACGTTGGCTCGGTCAAAGGTCTCCGGGTATTGAATCTTTCTATCATAGCTAAAAACTTTCAGAAGTTGAGTGTCAGACCAAAGATTTTTTAATGCTGGCTCGATCAAAGACTTTCGGAAGTTGAGGATCAGGTCAAAGGCTTTCCAATGTTGGTTCAATCAAAGACTTTCAGGTGTTGATTCTTTTTGTTCTGGCCAAAGATTTTTGGGAGTTGAATCTTTTTGTCCTAGCTAGAGGATTTCAGGAGTTGATCATTAGGCCAAAGGCTTTCCAATGCATGCTTGGTTAAAGACTTTTGGAAGTTGAGCGTTAGGTCAAAGACTTTCTAACGCTGGCCTGGTCAGAGGCTTTCAGACATTAATTTTTTTTTATTGTAGCCAAAAACTTTCGGGAGTTGAATCTTTTGTCTCGATCAAAGGCTTTCAAGTATTGAGTATCAGGTCAAAGGCTTTTCAATGTTGGCTTGATCAAAAACTTTTGGATATTGGTTCTTTTTGTCCTGGTCAAAGGCTTTCAGGAGTTGAGTGTCAAGCCAAAGATTTTTCAACACTGGCCTGGCTAAAGGCTTTTGGGCATTGATCGGATGTCCCATCCTTCTAGACTAATGAGCATGAGCCTTGCTTCAGAATCATTAGTGTTCGAGGCTCCATCTACATACAACATCTATTGATTCTCTGGGTCTTCAGGCATTGAATCTCCTTCTAGTTCTTCAAGAGTAGTACATTTGATTCTACCATACTTGCACCTTGACATAAGGTCTTGGTTGAAATGCTAAATCGAACATGAAAAGTTCAAGAGTCCATTTAGCCATCTTGCTCGAAGTGTTAGGTTAGTATAAAATCATCTAGAGAGATTAGTTAGATAGGACCACGGCCATGCGAGCTTGAAAATATGGTCGAAGCTTTTTAGTTGATGTCACAAGAGCATAAATGAGCTTTTCTAGCTGGGTGTATCTGGTTTTGGTATTTTGTAAGACTCGGTTGAATAATATACTAGCTTTTGTATCCAATTTTTTTTCTTGGACAAGAACAGATCTAATAGCATAAGGGGAGATCGCCAAATATAGATACAGCTTCTCGTCCTCTTTCGGCTTGCTAAGGAGCGACAGGACACCAAGGTAAGCCTTAAGCTTTTCAAATTCCTTCTAGCATTCCTTGGTCCATTCAAAATCCTTCAATTTTTTCAAGATCCAGAAGAAAGGCAAGCATCATTCGGTCGATTTGGAAACAAACTGGCTAAGGGCTGCCATTCGCCCAGTAAGACTTTGGATCTCTTTTACAGTCTTCGGTGTGGTTATTTGCATTAAGTTAGGATTTTTTTGGGTTGGTCCCAATTTCTCAGTTATATACCATAAATCCGAGAAACTTTTTGAGGTTACTCCAAATGTGCACTTGGCAAGGTTTAATTTCATTTGATATTAGCGCAATGTAGTAAAGGTTTTCTCAAGATCTTTTACATGACTTTGTAAGATATAGTTTTTGACTAGCATATCGTCAACATAAACTTCTATGTTGCGATCGATCTAATCCTTGAAGATCTTGTTCACCAGCTGGTGGTAAGTTGCTCCTATATTTTTTAAACCGAACGACATTATCTTATAACAAAACAAGCCTTGGTCGATAACAGAAAATTTTTTTTCTCATATTCAAGTGCCATCAAGATCTGATTTTATTCCAAAAATCCATCTATAAAAATCAGGAGTTCGTGGCTAGCTATTGCGTCCACTAATTAGTCAATGCAGAGAGGGAGTAGCTATGCTTTGGATAGGTCTTGTTGAGATATGTAAAGTCCATATACATTCATCACTTTCCGTTGGCCTTGTTTCCAACACTACGTTTGCTAGCCACTTGGGATAGTTAACTTTCTTGATGAACCCTTGCTAATGAGCTTCTATACCCCTTTGCTATGGCTCTAATGTTTTGGAAGTTCCTTTTCTTTTATTTTTCAGGATGATGATTCGGGTTCACTATCAAATGATGCATCATCATCTCTGAGTCAATCCTGAGCATATCTGCAGGAGTTTAGGTGAAGCATCGATATTCTTTTGCAGGAAGGATATCAGTCTCTGCTTTGTCTTCATCCAGTATTAAGCTAATTTGAACATGCCAAGGGTCCCCATCGTGCAAGGGGATAGCTACAAGGTCCTCTGCAAGCCTCCCCTTTTTTTCGATCAGTTCATCCTTGATATCTAGCCCCTCTATTGGGAGACCATCCAGTATCTTGACATGTTCCATCTATCGAACCACCGGGTAACATTATCTCGCCAGTGCCTAGTTTCCTTGTATTTTTCCTATTCCTCATGGTGTGAAGAATCTCATTAATAAATAATAGGTACATACTATTGCACACAGAGCATTTAGACCCGGTTGGTTGAATATGATATTATAGATCGAGGCATCTTCATGACTGTAAAAGTAAGATGTACTTGGGATTATCGGGGGTCTTTCTTGATACTATCGGTAGAGTAATAGTACCCTTAATGGAGACTTCCAGAGAACCCTAATATCGGTGCATTTATCTCCTTAAGTTGTTTAGGAGAAATATTCATCTTTGGGAATGCATCATAAAATAGGACGTCTAGCAAACTTTTACTATTAATAAGTACACTATGGACTTATAGTCATTGATGTTCAATGTTATGATTACACGGTTGTGATGGGAATACTAGACCCTCCTTGTATCAGCCTAAGTAAAGGTTATAGCTTCATCAAGACTTTTCTCATGGTTGCTGCCTCTGGCCTCTTCCTCTGGTATGTCGGTGATAGTGTTGACGTCTCTAGTAGGCCGGTCAGCGGGTTCTTCCACCCTTGGTGGAGGTTCTGGCAAGCACAGGACTGGAGTATCACATCTCTCCTATCAATCTCGGAGGAACAACCTGTTCAACTGGCCATGACGAATGAACTTTTCAATCTTATCCGGAAGTTGTCTACATTCTTCAGTATCATGGTCGTGATCTTTTAGTAAAAACAGTATTTGTTCTGGTTCCTTCTTTTGAGCTTTGCTTTATCTTTCAAGCTTTGGGCAGCTGCTCCCAAACTTGCATTAAAATATGAGCATGTAGGATGTTGAGAGGAGTATACTGGCTGAACTATTATGGTGGTATGATGCCTAATCGGTTAGGACTTTGAAGATGCTAAATTCGGAGGGTGACCTTTGATGTTAGGGTGGTGACCAGCTTCTTGGTCATTTTCTCCAGTTTTCTTTTTTCGGGTGAGATTTGAAGGTTGATGGTTGTTCCTTTCATGTCTGGGTAAGTGGCGAAATAGAAGGTGGAGCAAGGACTAGGGGGGTGGGATAATAGGAAGAACATGAGCACTATATACTTCATATGTACGTATTTCTTTGCTCTGGTAAGCATCTTAGAAAAATCTACTGATGGCTTTTTTTCCAATCAGAAAATGAAAGAACATGGTTGAAGACCATATTCATAGCAGTCATGGCGACCGAATGGTCGAGGTTATATACCTCCAAAGTTGTTTTATTGAATCGGTTTACATAGGCCTTGAGGGATTCTCCCTCCTTTTGTTTAATATGAACAAGGAGTCAGAACTTTGTTGCGACTTCCGGCTACTAGTAAAATGGAAAACAAAGGACTGACTTAACTGGTCAAAGAAGTGAATAGAACTTGGTTTTAGGTTGGAATACCAATATCACGCCATTTTTTTAAGAGTTGAAGGGAAGGCGTGAAACAACATTGCACTAGTGGCTCTATGCAAGAGCATCATCGTTTTAAAATCCTGGAGGTGGTCTACCAGATCAGCAGACCCATCATATGTCTTCAATTGTGGCATTTTAAAGTATTTTGGCAGTGGCTCTTGTAGAATGTGGGCTTCGAAAGGTGGCTTAATAGTAAAGCTAAGGTTATTATTTTTAGACGGTGTTAAGTCTTGTAGGGCTTTAAGACATCGATCTATCTCTAGAAACTTATGATCCATCTCAAATCTCTAGCTAAGTGTATTGCAAAAGGTTGAGGAGATAAATGAACTAGAGTGGATCCTTCATTTGATTGAGGCAAAATGAGGGACAGGTTCCCCCTTGGTCTGCCTAGGATCCTCCTAGGTCACGGGAGGAACAGATTCCCCTGTTTGATATTTTGAGAAAATGGGAGTTGTCATGGCTCCAAACATGTCGCTCCTAAAGGTGTAGGAGTTTGTGGCGGCAGGGTTGGATCCGCTCCTGGCTACGGTATAGCCATCGGCATTGTGGATACCGTCGAGTGTTGCATCGCCTGAACAATGGCAACTAGGTCATGCACTTGCTAGGGTGAGCCTTTCTAGGGTGGCAGGAGATTTCTCTATGGGAGGGGGTTGACCTAACCTTTAGGATTGAGTTTTCGATGGGTTGGCTGTCCCATTAGAAAGTCGTGGTACCGGCATATTGAATGGACACACCCTTTGGAGGTATGCGATATACACTACATATTTTTTTTCAAATGGTTGATGAATAGTTGGTCATTCCTCTATTTGATGGTACTGAAATGCGCTCGAATACTAGAGCGAGCTAGAGAGATGTAGATGACGTACCTACAAAAAAAGTCATGGTCAGAGAAGGTTCTGGTGAAGGCCCTCTGATGGTCAAGTCAGTATTTCAGATCATAGGATGAAATAAGGGTGCAAGCATATAAGAATATTGTGGAACGTGTGAAGAAGTGCATACCTCTAGGGGTTCACGAGAACCTCCTTTTATACTCAAGCAGTAGGGGTATTCCGGGGATGATCCAATGTATCGGAAAGTGGGTAGAAAATGATTAGGCTTTGGTCTTTACTAGAGCTTTTAGAAAGAAATTATTCTTTTTTATCTGGAAAGTCTTCTTTTGATTAATGGAAGGTTTTATCTTTCATATCTTCTACCGTTTGCCTTAATGGCTCCAGGAGGTATGGCTTGAAGAAGGACCATGCATCCTTGATGACTGAGATCTGCTCTAGATAGTAAGACTTGATAGTTTATCTATTATAGGGGTATTTTAGAATGAATATCGATAGATTCCTCCTTTGGCTATTTGGTAGATGCTATTATAGAAGTGGCTGACCGGGTCAACATCTTATACCGGGGTTTGATAAGTTTGAGAACTTTTTGTAATTGATATTTTATAGAACTTGAGGGTCGAGAGAACTGGGTTTCCAATGTACCGAAAGTAGATAGGCGCATGTGCTTGATCGAGAGTTGGTAGGATAGTAATCCGGCTGGTTGAATATTCATTAGGATAGTTCGGTTTAGGCCCATTAAGAGCTAGGACTAGAGTAGGTGCTGGAATAAAGTCATGAGGATCTCTGGTTCAGGAAGGAACCAAGAGGCCAAAGGTCAAGTTTGCTGTATATTAAAATTACTGTCGCTAGGACTGGAAGTCGAAGTATCTCTCTTAGGCTTCTTCTAGGGGAATAGGACTGGATGACCGATGGGGTGTTTTGGGATAGGATTTGTCCTTCCAATAAATTTGATAACATACTGCTTTGGTTGGATAGATTCAATTTATCCGGATGTTTGCTCTGTTTGTTCATGTTTGAAATATCATGGACCCGATGTTGTGATTTGAAATGGCTAGATGTGGTCTTTCTTTACCTTGAATCGGATTCGATTAAATTATCTTCAACGTTGAAACCTTTGAGATCTCAGGTATGGGGTTTTCCCGACATTAGTTTTTAATATTTTATTATTGAGTCATCACTGATTGATAGGTAATCGAAAAGAATATATTAGTGAATTTGACATGTTTCCATAGTTGCAGACATGGTAATTTATAACTGAAGGATATATTAGTTATTTTTACCAAATTTTTTATCTTCTAGGTAGATATGTTACTAGACGTCAATCTTGTCTTATAAGTTTTCATGAGTTAAAGTAATTAATTCATGAGTCAATTAGAAAGGATTCTAATTTGATAAGTTGGGTCGGCATGGATTGGACCTTAATTGATTAGGAGTATATTTGAATTAGGTCAACTTGCAACTAGACCTATTATTGGTTAGATAGGGACTTAAAGCGTCACACATATTAAGGAATTGGCCAAGGATCTATTTGATATGGTTGATTGGAAATCTAGATCCAATCAGGGTTACCGATAAGTATGCTAGCACATGTGAAAACCTCTAGCTCCTTGAATCAAATTCAATTTGGGCTCGAATCTTGCTATTTGATCAAACCAAATTGAGCCCGAGCTTAATTTGGATTTGGATTTGGTTTAGCCTCTACGGGGCAACCAAATATGGCATTCAAAATCCTAGCCACATGTCTAAATCAGGAGTCCCAACTAGGTGGGTCTCTTGGAGGCTATTTTGCAGGAGCGCATGTGACAAAGTTGTTGGCTTGAGAAGGATTGGAAATCCTTCTCTGTTGGGTTTTGGATCCAAGTGGCATGAAGATCAGAGGTTCATTTTCATGAGCACTATTTGTGAGGATTTTATTGGTTTCTAATTTGGCATGGGATGCTGAGAAAGTTGAACCATGCGTGCAAAGAATTCTTGGATGCATGAATAGTTGCATGAGTCTCCTGTTTTAAGCAGAAGGTGTCTTCTAAATCAGATTCCTACCTGCTCTAGATAACTTTTAAATAGAGAATCCACATGGCAAATTTGAATTGAATCTGATTAAAGGTCGCCAGAAATGCTTCTCTTCACCAGGTGTGGGCGCGAGGTTTATTGGACTCACCAAGGAACGTGAAGGTTTCCTTCTACTTTAATCAGGAGGCATATCCTAATCAAGACTCTTCTTTTTTGAATTAAATTTGAATGCTGATTCCATGTGTCAAAATCTCGAAGAAGCCTGATTGAGAAGTGATGCCTAAATGCTCCTTCACTAGGTGCGCGCGGGAAGCCTTCTTTGAACGCTGTATCTCCTATCCAAAGAGTGCTTTTGATATCTGATATGCTTGTTCCTAGAAGCATAATCAGATAGCCATGACCTTTAATAGCGCCTCTTCTAGCTCTAGAAAAGGCATGGTAGATCAGGCTTCGGTGCATGAGTTTTCTTTCAGGACAAATGCTATCCTAAAGTTATCCTATTAGCCTAGTTTTAGGACAGCCTTGTCATTTTAGAATAAGGGTTATTCCTATTAAATCAAGGCTAAGGAAAGTGTTAAAGGAGGAATTCAGGAAGCCAAGATGTGTTCTGAGGGTTCAGAATAGGTGCTGATAGTTGGGTTAATTAGTTAGAGGCATTGGCTTCCAAGTATGAGGTTGTTGAGTTTTAGGGGCTAGAATTGTTGAAGCAAGATTCAAGTTGGATCACTGTTCTTGGTGCAGTTCCTATATAGATCACCGTTGGAGAGTAGACACTTATGTGCCTACGAAGAATTTTGCGAGATAGGTAAATCTTGATACCTTCTTATTACATATTATTCTTTATTTGCATTGTTAGGATGATCATTGGGCTTCAGGGCTTCAATGCGGTTAGGTGTTTTTAAATAAAAAAAGTTAAGTACTTGTGCTTCCGTCGTGCTTGCTGGAACCTAACATCCTCTTTATTGTATTACTTCATTGCTTGTTCATGAGTCATCAATGATGCAAGCAGCTCTTTAAGAGGTAAATTGTTCAAGTTCTTGGCTTCTTGGATGGCAGTAACTTTAGTTTTCCATGATCTAGGCAATGACCTGAGTATCTTCCTCACCAAATCATTGTTGGAGTATGACCTATCAAGGCTTTTCAGACCATTAATGATATAAGTTAAACCAGTGAACATTTCGGTAATGGTCTTAATGGGTTCCATTTTAAATAGCGCATAATTATGTATAAGCATATTTATTTTGGACTGTTTGACTTGGTTTGTGCCTTCATGAGTCATCTCAAGTCTATTTCAAATTTTCTTTGTAGAATTACAAGTGAAAATTTGATTAAACTCATTGTGATCCAAGGCACAATATAAGATATTCATAGTTTTAGCATTTAATTCCATTAGTTTCATATCAGGCTCATTCCAATCATTCTCTGGTTTGGGAATATTAAAGTCATTTACTTCGATTGTGCGTATGTGTGGTCCTTTGATTATTATTTTCCATAATTGATAATCAAGGGCTTGAATGTATATGCACATATGAGCTTTCTAGTAAACATAATTTGTTTCACTAAAAAGAGGTGGCTTATTACTTGATTACCTTTCGGCAAGGTCACTATCCATATGAGTTGTCATGATTTGTCTCTTGATAGTGAGATCAATTTAGTAGAGAACTTAGCTTTGATACTATTTGTTGTCCAGCTAGACAATCCAAGTGAGGGGAGTGAATTGGATTTTCAAAAATTTTAGACTAGTGTGTGCACTTTTAAAAAGTTTAGTGAACGAGTCAAGTGTGATGTAAACCAAATTAGAGTAGAAGATAAAGAAGATAAGAGCATATATACAAACAACAAAGATTTATAGTGATTCGATACATTCCAAGCATCGACATCCATTCCTTAAGCTTCACTTAGAAATTTATATTATATTCTTAATAAATAAAGCATGTTTATTTTATCTGGGCTCATAACCTAATTGGCTTTACCAGGATAGTTAATCAAAACTTTTACAACCTTTTCAAGATTACAAATACAATCTTCAAGTTTCAGATCCCATTAAAACTTATAATAGAAAACAACCAATAAATGCAACAAAAAAGAAAACTCCTTTAGTGTTGGTTGTTGCCATTGAAGTTTTATTTGATGATCACTTTAATGCAACGGTAAATGTGCTTGATCACTCTTTTGATTGCTCACTTAAAGTTTCAAGAGAAGTTAGTTGGAAGTAGTTGAACACCTTTGAATGTTAATGAATGCTTGAGAAAATCTCACTATTTTTTAAAGCTTTTTCACTTATACTTCTTAATCTAAGCTTATCTTTTTGTTTTATATTGATTCTCATAAGTTTCCATCTGTTTAGAAGTTCATTTGACTATTTCTATCTGTTTAGAAGTTCATTTGACTATCTCTAGTCATTGGAATTCAGAAAATAATCATTAGAAAAAATTCTAGGTAAAATCTAAAAGTTTGAAGAAGTAGCCATTATAGCCTATCAGAGAGTCATGAGTTGGCTCGTCTTTATAAAATAAAAACTTAGTCCTTTGTATCCTTTAAGAGAGTCAGCTCTTCTGCTTTAAAAGTTGGCTTATTTGTTTATCTAGAAAAATTATTATTTTGTATTCACCGATAGAGTCTGCTCCCCAGTTTAGGAGTCGGCTTGTCTGTATGGTTTACAACTTTTAGCTTTCTATTTTTCTGAAAGAGTTGGCTTGCTTGTCTAGGAGTCGACTCATCTACGTATGATAGAAAAATACTTCTATTTTCTTTGAAAGAGTTGGCTTGTCTATACAGGAGTCGACTTATCTATGTGCCAAATCATTATAATATTTCTAGATTGTGCCAGAGTCGACTCTTCACTTGCATGAGTTGATCAACTTTTTCAAGTTAAAATGATGATTTTTGCTCTTTAAATAGTGTGCTTTTGTGCTCAAATAACATCCAATGGCTATAAGACTTTTTCCAAATAAAATTATTATCTACAAAAATATTCTTAGACAAACTTAAAGATATTTGTATATTTTTCAAGCTTAAATATTTTATAATTATCAAAATCATTCTTGGGATTAATAATGATGATAATAAAAATAAATCCTCTAAAATATTTATTCAATCAAAGATAGATCACTAAGTCTAAAAATAATAAATGATAAAAGTAGTAAAAAATGCAAATCAAATTTTATTCAAGCCAAAATGAAGCAAAAGGTTTCTAAAGTTCTAAGCTCCTCACTAGTCAATTCCAAGCCCCATAAATTGTTTTGGATATGAAAAACATAAAAAAGAGGTAATGAGCTTTACAGGCTTAGTGAGTTACCGACATCTCTAAGAGATCAAGCATAATTTAATTTTCAAATTTACCAATATAACAATAATATGTAATAACATCATTTTCTTTCAAACATGTCATGCATAATCAATAAGATAGAAAATACACACTCTCTTAGTTTTTGATGACTGCTATTATGATCAATCTCATGATAAGGCCTTATAGGATTAGGGTGATTTTCACATGTAGAAATTTTATGTTTCAAAAACCTAGAATGGAAGTTGATTATAAAAATTGATTTTTAACCTTAAGCATGCATGATTTAATCATAAAAACTATATAAGGATCTATTTTATATGCTGAAAATAAATATGCTCAAATCTAAAATCAAAATAAAAAAGAAACGTGGTGATCAAATCACTTGAAGTGCTATTCCTTCTGAACCATGGATGGTTTGGATTCACTTCATAGCCATGCACGTGTCTGGCCTCTATAGGTAACTACATAAAAAGATGCTGATCAAAGTACTAAGATCACAGGTATGTTAGCACCTTTCGGATCTTGCTCCTTGAAGTTAGATCAATCCCTTTTTTATAGAAGTAGAAGAAGAAGATCATAATAAGAACTTTACACAAACACCTTTCGTGCCAACTCAAGAAAAGGGAGATAGGATGCCAAAAGGGAGAACTTTTCTTCCTCCCTTTTCTTCTCTCTCTCTCTCTCTCTCTCTCTCTGTTTTGGCATGTAGAAGGAAGGAAGAAGGGAGGAGGGTGCTCAGCAAGAAAGAAGAAAGGTAAGGTGCTAATAATTTTCTCATGAAGAATCATTTGTGCCAAACCTTTCTCATACCAAATAAAAATTCCATTCCCTGTTAAGAGTTCTCGCCCCAAACATGACAAGGTAAGAACCTATCTTATCTTAATTTGAAACAAATTCAAATGAGGGGTGCTGATTGATAGGCATTGACAAGAAAGATTATTTACATGAAGGAAAGATTATTAGCGCCACCTTGAATTCTCTTCTTCTTGATACAGTTGACCATCTAAGAATCCATGCCCAAAAGAAGATGAAATCCATTCAAAACTCTTGATAAGTCCTATCTTATCTCAATTTGAATCAAATTCAAATTTTTAAGGATAAGACATAACTTATCTATGAGAGAGAAACCCAAAGGAGGGGAGCTAACCTTTGGTGCGCCTCCTCTTATTTTTGCGCATGAAAGGAGGGGTGCAATTTTCAGCACCCCCCCTCTTTTGTAAACATTTGGAGAGAGAGAGCCCAAGTCTAATTGGGACTCTGGCTTCCTATCCTAACTTGATTTTGATTTGGGTTCATTTTGAATCTGATTCGAACTTAATTTGAACCAGAATGAATACTAATCCGATTAGGACTCTAATCCAAGTCCTACTTGGATCATGAAATCCAATTAGTTTCAAATTAGGTCAAGTCTAATTAACTTAAATATAATTTAATTTAATAAAGATCCGATCCATAATTTAATTAAGTCAAATTATATTGCAATACTTATAGTTAAGTCCCTTTACTAGCAATTAGAAGTTTCTAAATATGTAATCCTTACGTATTGATTTAAATCATCAATCCAATTGATAATTTGATTAAGATCCAACTGTATGATTAGGTTAAGCTTCTTTTGTGTGCAACTCCATAGGTTCTATTCTTTCTGGTAGTGAGACATACCATGATCTCTAACATAGTATTATCAAAACCCTTTTCAATGGGCTTGAATGATTCCAACTCCCCCAATAAGGATCGTTGATCCAAAATAATCATAATAAATTCTCACAATCCACCAATAACATTTAGCAGCATGTAGTAGCAACTTAGCAGAGTAGAAAAATCAGAACCTCTAGGTATAGTTACTATGTGATCAAGTTCTATCATGAGTTTCAATAAGATATAGGTCATAAAAACTTATCAAAGTCTAGCATTTGTTATATACAAAACTTAATTAACTTGAGTCTAAATCATGAATCTCATGGAAACTCTTTTCCATCTATTACATTGTTGTGGCCATAATCTTAAGGACCCAGCCTCTTTAATCTCATTGGACTTCTTCTCAGCTACTAAGGTCGATGATAGATCTTCTATAAGTGCACACCTTACTTCTATAGTGAACTTATTATAGCCAATGAATACTACAAGGATTTGAATGGCTAGAGACTATGTTATGTGTAGTCAAACTATAACAACCCCATTACAAGTAATCAAGGTATTGTAGAACTATAACAAGGATCTGAATGGCTAGAGACTATGTTATGTGTAGTCAAACTATAACAACCCCATTATAAGTAATCAAGGTATTGTAGAACTATTCATACAACTACAATATCGAGAACGTCACTGATGAGTGAGTAGATATCCAAGCGACTTCTTATTTTGGTCACACTCAGTATTGTAATTCTCTAACAATCATTTGCACTTTTATTCTAGTATCCTTACACTATAGATTTGAGACTCATATACCTAAAGAGAAGTGATCCATGTACTGATCTTGATGGATTCATCACCATCCTCATGTTGATAAGGAAACATCAATTTGTGATTTCATAGCATTCAACTATTTCTCGGAGTCTTTGTATGACATCACCTCATCATAGATCTTAAGATCAATTGGATGACCTTATCTCCTACGAGGAACACTTCCTCTATATCCTCTATAAGCATACCCATATACCTTTTAGGAGGATAAGAGATTCCACTAGACTTACGAGGTGGTGAAGCAACTATATTTACTAGCTCAATGGGCTCGACTTGACTACAGCTAGCCACTCTTTAGAAACTTTCTCCTCCAGCTCAATTAGCCTCCCACAATCTTTGTCCTAGATAAACTATTTTTCCAAGAATATGGCATGTCAGCTCACAATCATATTATGATGCTCTAGAAAGTAAAAATAGTATTATATTGATTCTTTAGGATATCCTATAATGTAAGCTTTCAACATCTAGCCTCTAATTTATCTACCATTAGTCTTTCGACATAGATTGTATATCTTCAAATCTTGAGATTACCAAGACTTCATCTCTTATCATGTCATATCTCATATTAGTAGGGTAGGAACGGATTTATAGGGAATCCTATTTAAAATATAAATTAAAGTTAATAAGGTATATCCCCAAAGAAATATAGGTAGGTTGTGAAGCTTATCATGGCCCGGATCATATCTAATATGGTCTTATTTTTCATTTCCAATATCTCGTTGAGTTGAGATATACTAGGAGTCTATTGTGAGACTATACCATTGTTCCTGAGATAACTTAAGATTTTTTTACTAAGGTATTCCCTTCTTCGATTAGATCGAAGAATCTTAAAAGACTTTCTTGTTTATTTTTCTACCTCATGTATGAATTTCTTAAACTTTTTAAAAGTTTAAGACTTGTGTCATATAATAAACACATACCCATATCATTGATAATCATCTATAAAGGTAATGATGTCCTGATAACCATCCCTAGTCTATACATCAAATGGTCCACATATATCAGTGTGTACCAGGGTAAGTAACTCGGTGGCCCTTCCCCATATCCTTCAAATGCTAACTTGGTTAATTTTTTTTTGAAGGTAGGATTTATAAACTAGGTATAACTTTGAATTAAATGAGTCAAGGATTCTATCATTTTCCAGTATGTTTATCCTGTTCACTCCAATATGGCCAAGTCTAAGGTGCTACATATATTTTGTTTGGTTAATATCATCCCTAGGTCTTTTATGTCTTATGGTACTCACTAATTGCTTGTTAATATTTATAGCTACATCAACTTGTAAGTGGTAAAGACTATCAATTAAAAAACTACGTGTAATCAATTTATTTTGCAAATAAACTGAACAAAAGTCTTTATTAAAATTTAAATCGAACAAAAGTCTTTATTAAAATTTAAATCATACCTATCCTATGCTAACATAGGTACAAAAATCAAATTTTTGCTAACAATAGGTACATAATAATAGTCTTTCAAAATTAATCTAAATCATAATGGTAATCGAAGATGGTATGTTCCAATGGCAACTATAGCAATCCTTGCTCCATTATTGACTCGTAGGATCATTTCTCCTTCCCTCAGCCCTCTATTTTTTCTCTCAGCCCTCTACTTTTGACTAGATCCTGTATAAAAGTATAAATATGAGCACTCAAATAAGAATCTAATATTCAACTAGAAGCAGAGGAAATCATAAGGTTAGATTCAATAACGGGCATATCAGACATACCTTCCAAAGGTGTCTCCGCTTTTTATTTCTTCAGGCTCTCTAGGTATAGCGGTGTTGGGATCCATGCCATATGTAGTGGAAGACTGGGTTTAATTTTTTTTTTAAATTTTTGAAACCCTAATCGGCCAGAACCCTAAATCCTAGAACAACTTGATCATAATTAATAAATCATAATTTTAGGATTATATAGGAATACCTGGAGCGCTATACTCCTTATTTCCACAAGGCACACAAGTGTATGCCCTCCAGAGATGATTTACACAGGAACCAGATCAAGAAAGTACTCCTACCAAGCTTGCTTATTTGACTAGGACTCTTTCGGCAGCCTTTCAGTCTTTCTCCCTTTGCTGGAATCCCTATCCTCCTGTAGGGCATTCAGATACCTCTCTGAACCCTCTCTCAGAATCTGAATATGCCTCCTAATTTTTTTCCTAGGGCCTTGCCTTAAACAGATAGGCCTTGTCTTAAAAGGACAAGTCTTGTCTTAAAAGGAGAAGCCTTGTCTTAAGATGGAAAAGAAAATAGAAAGTGTATTTCTTTGGATCAGAATTAAATGCCTGGCATCAGATTATTGATACCTATTTATAAAGTGGATGAGGCACTTGATATGTCACTTTCTCAACCCCTTGATAAGACCCTTCAAGCAGAAGGAGTCTTTTGGATGAGAAGACTTATCAAGAAAAAATCTTTCATGCATCAAGAGACATATAAATGTCTCTTTGATTTTCCAACAATTTTCTCCATATACCATGTGGCATATTATCAGTCAAAAATTAGCCAGGGGGCATGGGATCTCAAGAGGCATATCAGAGAAATTAAGAGTCTCCAAACAGGACTCTGGCCCCTTGAATCCATGGCAAAATGAAGGGATAAGACCCTTCATCTTGCATGCCTCTTTTCTTCATGCCATATGTCCCTTTTGACCAGTCAAAGCCCACTCATTTAGGCATGGAGATAATGGAAAGAACCTTAGAGTTTATCTAGTAATTGTGATTTACTACCAGAAGGACTCTTGATCCTTCTACGCACATTTATTTTGGCATAAAACTATCTTGGCACCAAGAGTCCAATCCTAGTAGGACTCTTCCATAAATCCAAGATAAGGCCCAAATAAATCCAGATAAAATCAGAAAAAAGCTATCCAAATTAGGACATAACCCAATTTAAGTCCCACTTAAATTGGTTAGCCCAAGTAATAAGCAAGCTGATCCAATCCAATTGGGTTAGGAGTTGGGCTAGCTAACATATGCAAGTATGTCAATTAGTTAGCTAATTAGGATCCCATGATCCTAATAAAAATACAATTGCCTTTCTTGGATAATTTTCTAATGTGTATGACCTTTTGGGTTTCACATCTAGCTAGCAGTAGGTCTAGGTCCAAGCCAATTTGATCTAATCGAACCCAATTGATCTAATTAGGTCAAATTGAGCTGACCTAAGTTGCCAATTCGAACCAGCTTCCAAATTGACTCATGAATCCAATTAATTTGATTCATAAAAACTTACAAGACATGATTGATGTCTAGCAATGTGTCATGCCTACCTGGAAATGAGGAATTTGGTAGAAATTATCAAAATATCCTTCAGTAAAAAGTTACTATGTAATTCAATCTTTTGATCTCCCTTTATCCTGATTAAGTGATGGGCATGGATAAATGTCAAATCCTAGCACTTAATCTTTTCGAATCTTAATTCGATAATAAAGACTCGATTGATGAAAGATTAGAAATCCTATCTAATCTCATCATGCTATGATCAAAGACTTCTTGAGTCCTTATTCGGAGAGATCACATGGATAACTTCTCCCTTAACTAGAAGTGATCGATTCTTTTTTGACCAACTCATTATCTTCATACACAATCCACCATATCTAGAAGTACCCCGTACATGACTTAATTGTCATGAATGAGTATGCATTAAAACATGGGTTCATGTGCACAAGATACTATGATAGTCTCAGGTCTAAGGATCACATACACAACTCCCACTAAGAGAACATTCTTTTGACAAGTAAATAAGATTTTCATTTGATGTTCTCTTGTCGGATCAATTTAATGAACTCATAGCCTAATGAGCATCCATATCCTTGTATTAGTATATTTACACAAGTGGCTGTGAGTCCAACCACCCTCTCCATCGTGCATACATAAGATGTGCTAGTTTTTGCGGATTTATAGATTCTTGAATTGGTGATCCAATGACTAGAAACATTTTAGATTAGGATTTTTAGGAACTTAGGTCTCATTGTTATGATCTCTATCATAACCCTATTTTCATTATCCTAACATATAGGGTTCATTATAATCTTATAATTAAAATATAAGACACAATATATGATGAATCAAAAATTACCTTTATTAATATCAATCTTGAGTTTGGAGAATATAAAAATGCCACTGAATAATAACTACAATTAACTTTCAAGGCATAATTCTTTCAATCTCCCACTTGCTCTAAAACCAATCGCCCTTGTATCTAATACCCATACAATATAGATGGTGATCTAACTACTATAGTGGAAGTGCTTTAGTGAATAGGTCTGCTATGTTGTTATTTGTATCGACTCGTTCTACTACTACATTTCTTTCAATGATTTTCGAACGAGGTGGAAGTGTCTCAGGATGTGCTTGGACTTATGGTGAAACCTCAGTTCCTTCGCTTGTGCAATCGCTCCACTGTTATAATAATACAATGGTTTTGGTTGCTGTATTGCAGGAACCATGTCCAATTCCATGATGAACTTCTTCATCCAGACTACTTTCTTAGTGGCTTCACTAGTAGCTATGTATTCTACCTCAGTAACCGAGTCAGCTACAGTTGGCTACTTGGTACTCTTCCAACTCAATACTCCTCCATTAAGAATAAAAGCATATCTTGGTATGGATTTATTGTCATCTGGATCAGATTGGAAACTAGAATCTGTATAGCCTTCTAGCTTCAACTTTGATTCAACATATATTAGAAAAATATCTTTAGTCCTTCTCAGGTACTTAAGAATATTTTTCACAGCTTTCCAATATCCTCCCCTGGATTAGCCTAGAACCTCCTTACTATACCTAAAGTATAAGCAACATCAGGCCTGGTACATAGCATTGCATATATAATTGATTCGATTATTGAAGCATAAGGGATCTAATTCATGCTATCTCTTTCTTCTAGAGTCTTAGGTGACATCCTTTTAGATAGGTGTATGCCTTGACTCATGGGCAAGTAACCCTTCTAACTTTTTTTCATATTGATTCTCTTCAATATTAAGTCTATGTACCTGGTTTGGGATAATCCTAGCATCCTTTTAGATCTATCTTTATAGATCTTTATTCCTAGAATATAGGATGCTTCTTTCAAATCCTTCACAAAAAACTATTTTGATAGCCATGTTTTAACTGAATGCATCATTGAAATATCATTTCCAATGATAAGTATGTCATCGACATACTAGACTAAGAAGACAATGGCACTCCCACTTGTTTTATTATACACACATGGCTCATCCGTATTCTTTATGAAACCAAATTCCTTAATAGTTTCATTAAAACGAATGTTCCAACTCCTTGATGCTTGCTTCAATCTATGAATGGATTTTCTAAGCTTGCATACTTGGCTTGGTCTCACACTTTAGACAAAACCCTCTGGCTATGACATATAAACTTCTTTCTCAAGATTTTCATTAAGGAATGCAGTCTTATCCATCTGCCAGATCTCATAATCATAGTATATAGCAATGGCAAGTATAATCCTAATGGACTTGAGCATGACAATTGGCAAAAAAGTTTCATCATAGTTGATACCATGTTTTTGCTTGAAACTTTTCGCCACCAACCTAGCCTTGTAGGTTTCTATTTGCCCATCTACTCTAATCTTCTGCTTGAAGATCCATTTGCATCCTATTGGGATAATTCTCTCAGGTGGGTCAACCAATGTCCAAACCTGGTTGTCATACATGGAGTCCATTTCGGATTTCATGGCACTGAGCCATTTGTCAGAGTCTTGACTCATAACTACTTCCGTATAGGTCAATAGGTCATCATCTTCAATGATACTGGTTTCATTATTGTTTCTAATCATAAAACCATTCTTAAAGATGCTTGCCGCACTCTCTTTGACCTACAGAGAGGAGATGTGTGTTGTGATTGTACTTGATCAACTGGTACTTCTGGTTAAGGAACTTGAGTTTGTTCATCTTGAACTTCACTCAATTCAATTATTCTCCCATTACCTTCTTCTTGGAAAAATTCTTTTTCCAAGAATGTGGCATGCCTATTAATAAAAAACTTTTGTTCAGTAGGATGATAGAATAGGTATCTAATACCCTCTTGAGAATAATCAATAAACCTATATTTATCAGCCCTAGCACTTAGCTTATGTCTAAATTCTTTTTTAACATAAGCTGGACAACCCCAAATCTTAAGATGTTTTAAGACTTGGTTTCTTACCATTCAATAATTCATAGGGAGTGCTAGGTACTGATTTTGATGGTACTCTATTTAATACATATGCAGCAATTTCTAGGATATATCTCCAGAAGGATATTAGAAGATCTGTGAAGAACATCATGGACCTTCCCATATCAAACAAGGTATGATTTCTTCTTTTTGCTACACCATTTAATTATGATATATATGGAGGGGTCTATTCAGAGAGAATATCATTTTCCTTAAGTTGATTAAGAAATTTACTAGATAACTATTCTCCTCCTCGGTCAGACTGAAGGACTTTAATACTTTTTTCAGTTTATTTCTCAACCATACTTTGTATTGACTATGATATTAATTTTGATAATTGATAAAATACTTAAGTATATATGAGTACCATTGTGTGTTAAAAATGTTTATTAGATATAGGTACTCATCAATGTTAAACGATTGAAAAGATTGTCATTTAGTTGAAGAAGCCATGGATTTTCAAGTTATAAAGGCTTTGGAACATGAGGAAGATCTTAAAGAGCTCATAATTTAAATTTGGATGAGTTTCGGAGCTTGACACACCAGGCATGCCAAGTATTGAGCCAAGTGTCGACTCAAGGCTTGAGAACAAGAAAGATACATAACAGTATCAATCCAGAATTTTTGCCTTGAGCTGACCTAAGTGTCGATCCTAAGTATCGACTCACCTGTCAAGTGTCGACCTTAAGTATCGACTCACCAGATTCAAGTGTCGACACTTGGAGTAATGGCTAGTTTTTTAGAAGTACAGAATTGATTCCAACTTACTTCAAACGGCTAGTTTTTCATCCCCAACAGTCATAAATGGTCATCTATGGTTTGGAGAGCTATATAAACATCAAAAATTAAATAGGAAAGCAATCCTTTGGTGAGATCATTGAATGTCCTTCAAGAATTCAAGAGTTGAGTGGTTCAAATTTTCAAGCTTCCAAAATAAGAAAGTTGATCCAAGTTCATAACATTAAGCTTCATTCAAAGGCTTCAACAAATTAAAGATAAGCTTTTTTAACATCATCCAAGGGCTACAAAGAGATACTTGCTTTATTTTGGAAAGCTTTATTGTATTCTTTACTTTTATTCTTATATTGTTGTATCAAGATTTTTGGTGAGCCTTGAAAAACCAAAAGGGTTGTTGGTTAGCCTTTGTGTAAAACCAATATAGGTTATTGGTGATCTCGTAAAACCAATATAGGTTGTTGGTGAGCCCATAAAATTATCAGAGGTTGTTGGTTAGCCTAAGTTATAAAACCAACAATGAGTTTTAACTTGTGAGCCCAGAAAAATAAGTTGGGTTTTGATTAGTGAGCTCAAAAAACTAATCGACTGTAATCTTGGTGATTATAGTAAAATACCCAAGAGAAATTTGGAGAGTGGATGTAGATGCCTTGGAGTGCACCGAATTATTATATATTCTTGTATTTGTGATTGCTTTTATTTATTGCTTATTTACTCTTGTATTTACTTTGTTAATTCCATTGCATATTTTCATTAAGCACATAAACACTTTGACAAAACACAAGCACTTAATTGTAATTAGCATATATTTGTTTTATATCCATTGAAATAGTTCAAATAATTTATAAAATCCAATTCACCCCTCCTCTTGGGTTGTATCATCTCTGGGCAATAATTGGTATCAGAGTCCAGAACCAAAATCATTGGTATCTAAACTTGGTGCTTTGCAAAGAATCCAACGATTTTGAGTTAAAAGATTATGGCAGCCCTAGAAGGTGCTTGTTTTGCTATAGGACACAACTAATAGACCACCATTTTTTAATGGCACTAATTACACTTTTTGAAAAACTCGCATGTGTATCTATATTCAATTTATTAGTTATTATCTTTGGAAAGTTATAGTTAATGGTCCTCATATTCCTTCCATTTTGGTTAATGACATTTCCATTCCAAAGCTTGAAGAGGATTGGAATGAATATGATATTAAGCATTTGAAATTAATGCTAAAGCAATGAACTTGCTTTATTGTATATTGGACTCTAATGAATTCAATAGGATCTCCACATGCACATCGATGAAGGAGATATGTAACACACTTGAAATTACTCATGAGGATACTCTTCAAGTGAAAAGTACTAAAATTAATATGCTTGTTCATTCTTTTAAAATATTTAAAATACTGCATTATGAATCTATATTTGATATGTATACTAGATTTATGACTATTGTTAATGAATTTAAAAGTTTTGGCAAAGTCTATACTAATATTGATTTGGTTAATAAAATTCTTAGATCTTTGTCAATATCATGGGATCCAAAAGTAACAGTGATCCTAGAAGCCAATGATATTGATACCCTACCTTTGGAGGAGCTTATTGGTTCACTTATAACCCATGAGTTGAATTTATGGCACAAAGAAGTGGTTGCTGATCAAGAGAAGAAAAAGATAATAGCCCTCAAGGCCAAAAAGAAATTCAAGGCAATGATGGCAACTTGGAGTGATAGCGAAGATTCTAGTTTGGATGAAGAACAAGTAGTTACCAATCTTTGTTTCATAGCAAATGAGGAAAAGATATGTGCTGAAAATGAATATGATTTTATCTTTGATGAATTACATGATGCATATAATGATCTTGTGCATGAATAACAAGTATTAAAAATTTAGCACAAGAAATTAAAAAGACATGTAGATTCTTTTTCTCTTGAAAACACCAATCTTGCCAATAAAAGTCATGATTTAAATGTAGATTGATATTTTAAAAATTGATAAGAATAATCTTTCTAAAGAAAAAAAATTTTAGAAAAAGAAAATTTTGATTTGAAAGAGTTATCCAATAAGTTTTCAAATGAGAAAAATGTTTTATTAAATGAAATAGAAATTCTAAGAAGATCTAAGATTTTTGTTTCAAATGATAAGCTTTTAAAGAAAAATAAAAATCTTGAGTTAAAGAACAAGAATATCTTTGTTATTACTTCTTCCAATATTGCATGCTTTAAATATAAAAAATTTAGACTTAATGCATATCCATGTAGATTAAGAAAAATTTAGGTTCTAAAAGGAACCATAGTTACTAACCCTAAAGGACCCAAGAAAGTTTGGGTACCAAAATTGTCTACCTAGTTTATTTTGCAAGAATGTCTTGCAGCCCAATATGAAGAAAGGAAGTTTTTGAAAAGTGGCTATACAAGACAATACAAAGAGTGGACAAGCTACATTTTGGACTAAATAGTAAAGGAAGGATTATATATATTGATAAATTCTAAACATTTCTTTTCATAATTGAAAATGTAGTTGAATATTTGTTATAAATGTTGCATCAATTACTTTGAAAATTATTTTAAATATTTAATTAGAATCAAGTTTAGACTAATAATTATTGCTTATGATCATGAACTTTTTGATGTTGATAAATTTCATGCTATCATTATAAACTTGTGATTAGTAGACTTTCACTTGATTTTGATAGTTTTAAACTATTTCAAATGAAATGTTATGATTTATGTGTTTTTATTTTTTTTTGGCATCTATGCTTAAGTTAGAAATAATCTGGATCAAGACTAGAACTAGCAGTTAAGGATTATATTTAAGAAGAAGGTATGCATATTGATAAATTCTTGCTCCAGTAGCTAAACTTGATACTAGATTATTTCTAACATTTGTATGGGTAATCAAAATTATTTCAAATCATATAGTTTTCATGAAATGTATTCTATTTTGTATCCATGCTTAGACTAGAAATGATTTGGAACGAGTATAGAACTGGTAGTTAAGGGTTATATTTAAGACGAAGGTATGCATATTGATAAATCCTTGCTCTAGTAGCTAGATTTACTATTAAATTACTTCTAGCATCTGTATACATATTAAATTATTTCAAATAAACTTGAAATCATGCTAAAAGTTTCTAAATATCAATCCCTTGTATTTTAAAAATCTTGTATATCTTGAAAACTCAAATCCTTGATTTCAAACCTAGTATTTATATTCATATCTCAAATTATCTGAAATTATGATGCTTGTGCTTTCATATTTTATTCCTCAATGAATGCATATTTTTAAGGAGGAATAATTTTTAAGGAGAGAATCTAAAGATTTATTGTCATATATCTTTTAATGTTTTCTTTGATATCATGCTTTACTTATATTGCTTTGATACTCCTTCTTGATATCAAATCTTTTTTTTGAGAGAAGTTACATTCATTGGTATCAAGATTTATTTCACTAAGAATCTTAAAAAAGAAGAAGAAGAGCTCCTAGTAACTGCTTCGGATTGGGTTAGTCACCATGGCCATCTGGTCATAGGAGCTAAGTAGGGTTTAAAGACCCTCTCTTCCCATTCAATGGGATCTTTTATGATATGTCGAGGTGCCACTATGGCCTTATCCCGTAAACAAGATGAATGGATTGTTATCTTAATCATACCTTGGTTATGCATATTAGAGCTAATATACATTGAATTATTTTTTTGCATGTGCATATCATTTTTGTGGTATCATGTTCAATTGGTATTATATTTAAATAGTATCATGTATTGATTTTGATGATCTACTTGCTATTCTTTTCACCTTTATTCAAATTTTGTATTGCCTTTCATCCTTTTTTCATGATGACAAAAAGGGAAAGAAATATGTTAAGTATGAAAAGGGAAAAGATATGATAAACATGAAAAATTATAAGAGAAATGAAAGAAAGGGTAAAAGGAGGAGGAGAAGAAAGTAAAATGTTATAATCTTAAGGGAAGAATTAGCAAGGGGGAGAATGTTTAAAAAATTTGAATAATTTTTGAAAATATTTTTAAAATCATATTTTGAGGAGGAGCTTGATACTTATTGATTTTGAGCTTACATATTTATTTTATTATTAATCTTTTTAAGCTTACCCTATTTATATACTTAAAGATTTTATCATCATCAAAAAGGGAAAGATTGTTGAGTCTGATCTTGATTTTGATGATTGACAAAACACTTAAGTATATATGAATACTAATGTATGTTCAAAGTGTTTATTAGATACAGGTACTCATCAATATTAAAAGATTAAAAAGATTTTCATTTAGTTGAAGAAGTCATGGATTTTCAAGTTATAAGGGCTTTGAAACCTGAGGAAGATCTTAAAGAGCTCATAATTTAAATTTGGACGAGTTTCGAACCTTGACATAACTAGCATGCCAAGTATCGAGCCAAGTTTCAACTCAAAATGTTGACTCAAGGCCTGAGAACAAGAAAAATATAGAACAGTATCAATCCAAAATTTTTGCCTTGAGCTGACCAAAGTGTCAACCCTAAGTATCGACTCACCTGTCAAGTGTCGACTCTAAGTGTCAACTCACCTGATAAGGACATAGGCCTAGAATCTGAAGCAGCCCATATCAAACATGAAGCCCAGCCTAACCCAAAAGCCAGCCCAGAACCTGAAGCCAACCCAGCCCAAGCACTGAGGCCCAAGATCCTGGAGTCGATAAGCATAGATCTTGATGAGCACTAATCTTAATGCAGCACCACTTGGCATGGGATGGATCGACAAATCCTAGACCTAAAATAAATTAATTCAGGACCGTTGATCGTTAAGAAATGACCACTAGGTTAGGGCTATTCAATTTAAATAAATTAGATCTAATTAAATAAAAATAAACCAGTAATTGATTAGATCAGGTTATCAAAGTAGATCTCACCCGAAAATATGGAATATCACGAATCCTAGAAGAGTGAGATCGTTTAGAGGTCATCCAAAATCCAGACCAGTAGTGGTTCATGAGCAAGATAGATCTGAAGCCGTCGGACCTGGATCATCAAAAAAAAATAGGCAATGTATCAATCTCAAATAAAATTCAATTTAATCCTAATGCTCTGAGATTTGTGTCTAATTCTAATCCTCTCTGAAAACTGTGCTTGTCTTTGGGACTGCTCTAAGATCCGTGTGGATCAAAGTCGGTAGCAGGGAACGTGAATGCTTTCACGTTCGTGCTTGTCTTTCTTCTCCACGGATTAGCACCAAGAAGAACAGGGGAGGTCGAAGGCCTTGCGGCCGGATTCACCGGTGTCGGCATTGGGCGGCGATGGCAGAACGGCTGGCAGGGGTCATGGTGGCGGGCGTTGCAGCAGGGAACGGCTTCGACTGTAGCGACGGCTTACACGGGTGGAGACGGGGAGTGGAGGAGTTCTGGCTGGAAGCTTCATCGGAGGAGCCTGCGAGGGACTTCATCGGTGATGGTGTTGGGCGGGGCGATCCGACTGTGGTCATGCGGCGGCCGTGGAGGGCACGGCGGTAGCAAGGAGATGGGTGGCCATCCAGCATCTTAGCAACGGGGACCGACTGGAGATGGGGTCGGCCGGTAATGGCAGTTTACTCAGTCCGTCGGACGGGAGGAGGGCCACGCTCCGGTGGCAGGATCTTTCGGATGGATGTTGTTGTGCAGAGATCTGTGCACAGGAAGGGGGGTGTCCGGCGGTTGGATGATTTCGGAGGATGGCACAGGTGGTTGATTAAGGAGAAGAATCCAGAGAGAGATAGAGAAAGAGAGAAAGTTCAGGAAGAAGAGATAACAGAGTGAGAGAGAGCATAGGGGGGGAAAAGTCGAGACACACCCAAGTTCTTTTCTAATAATTCATCGCTCACTAATTTTTATTCTAAATAACCAAAGATCTTAAATAGACTAAAATCTAATCGGAACTTCTCAACAGACCGAGAGATCCGAACAAATGATAAGATAAATCCTAAAACAAATATTCAAACTAAACAATCAAATCCTAAAAACAATCGAAAGAAATCAATCCTAACAACTGATAAGATAAGATAATATTCTTGAATTTAAATTCAAGAGTGGTGCTACATCAGGATTAGTGCTCATCAGGATCTGTGCTCATCGACTCCATGATCTTGGGCCCCAGGGCTTGGGCTGGGTTGGGCTTCAGGATTAGGCTGGCTTTAGATTTTGGGCTGGACAGGGCTTCAGGTTCTGGGCGGGGCTTCAGGTTTGATTTGGGCTGCTTCAGATTCTGGTCCGATGTCCCCATCATTTTGTCTGAGGTGGGCAGAACTCGACTCCATCGAGTCAGACTTCAGAAAATTGGCTCCTCGATGCATCATCTGTAGACTGAACAATTCAAAGCAGAAAGCAAATAAAAATGGAATTAATCCTAACCTAACCTAACCTGGCTCTGATACCAAGATTGGTGCGGGACAGGCCGACAAATCCTAGACCTAAAATAAATTGATTCGAATCGTTGATCGTTAAGGAATGACCACTAGGTTAGGGCTGTCCAAGTTAATAAAATTAGATCTAATTAAATATCAGATAAACCAACAATTGATTAGATCAGGTTATCAAAGTGGTCTCACTCGAAAACACGGAATATCACGAATCCTGGAAGAGTGAGATCATCTAGAGGTCGTCCAAAATCTAGACCAGTAGTTCACGGGTGAGATAGATCTAAAGCCGTCGGACCTGGATCATCAAGAAAAACAAGCAATGTATCAATCTCGAATAAAACTCAATTTAATCCCAATGCTCTGAGATCTGTGTCTAATTCTAATACTCTCTGAAAACTGTGCTTATTTTTGGGACTGCTATGAGATCCGTGTGGATCATAGTCGGCAGTAAGGAATATGAATGCTTTCACGTTCGTGCTTGTCTTTCTTCTCCACGGATCAACACCAAGAAGTACAGGGTAGGCCAAAGGCCTTGCGGCCGGATTTGCTAGTGTCGGCGTTGGACGGTGATGATGGAATGGCTGGCAGGGGTCACGATGGCGGGCGTTGCAGTAGGGAACGGCTTCGACTATAGCGACGGCTTGCACGGGCGGAGACGGGGAGAGGAGTTCTGGCGGGAGCTTCATGGGAGGAGCCTACGGAGGGACTTCACCGGCGATGGTGCTAGGCGGGGCAGTCCGGTTGTGGTCGTGCGGCGACCGTGGAGGGCACAGCGACAGTAAGGAGATGGGCGGCCGTCCGGCGTCTCGACAGTGGGGACTGACTGGAGATGCGGTCGGTCGGTAGTGGTGGTTTACTCAGTCTGTCAGACGAGAGGAGGGCCACGCTCCAGTGGCGGGATCTTTCAGATGGATGTCGTCGTGCAGAGATCTGTGCATAGGAGGGGGGGTGTCCGGCAGTTGGATGATTCCAGAGGATGGCACAGGTGGTTGATTAAGGAGAAGAATCCAGAGAGAGATAGAGAAAGAGAGAAAGTTCAGGAAGAAGAAATAACAGAGTGAGAGAGAGGAGAGGGGGAGGAAGTTGGGACACACCCAAGTTCTTTTCTCAATAATTCATCGCTCAGGGTGTGTCCCGATTCCTCTCCTTCTTCGTCTTCTACTTCCCCTTTCCTCTCTCTCACTCTGTTATCTCTTCTTCCTGAACTTTCTCTCTTTCTCTATCACTCTCTGGATTCTTCCCCTTAATTAACCACCTGTGCCATTCTCCGGAATCATCCAACCACCCGACACCCCCCTCCTATGCACAGATCTCTGTGCGATGACATCCATCCGGAAGATCTCGTCACCGGAGCATGGCCCTCCTCCCATCCGACAGACTGAGTAAACCGCCACTGACGGCCGACCCCACTCCAATTGGTCCCCGCTGCTGAGATGCCGGACGGCCGCCCATCTCCTTGCTGCCACTGTGACCTCCACGACTGTCGCACGACCACAGTCGGATCACCCCACCTAGCACCGTCGCCGGTGAAGTCCTTCCACAGGCTCCTCCCGTGAAGCTTCCCACCGGAACTCCTCCGCTCCCCGTCTCCACCCATGCAAGCCACCGCTATAGCCGAAGCCGTTCCCTGCTGCAACGCCCATCGCCGTGACCCCTGCCAGCCATTTTGTCATCGCCGCCCAACGCCGACACCGGCGAATCTGGATGCAAGGCCTTCGACCTCCCCTGTTCTTCTTGGTGCTGATATGTGGAGAAGAAAGACAAGAACAAACATGAAAGCATTCACGTTCCCTGCTGCCGACTTTGATCCACACGGATCTCAGAGAAGTCTCAAGATAAGCACAGTTTTCAAGAGGATTATAATTAGACATAGATCTCAGAGCATTGGGATTAAATTGAATTTTATTTGAGATTGATACATTGCCTTTTTTTTTTTAATGATCCAGGTCAAACGGCTTCAGGTCTATCTCGCTCGTGAACCACTACTGGTCTGGATTTTGGACGACCTCTAGACGATCTCACTCTTCCAGGATTCGTGATATTCCATATTTTCGGGTAAGATCCACTTTGATAACCTGATCTAATCAATTGCTGATTTTTCTGATATTTAATTAGATCTAATTTTATTTAAATTGGACAGCCCTATCCTAATGGTCATTTCTTAATGATCAATGATCCTGAATCAATTTATTTTAGGTCTAGGATTTGTGGATCTGTCCCGTGCTAATCTTGGTATCAGAGCAATAGGTTAGGTTAGGGTCAATTTCAATTTTTTATTTTGCATGACAACTAGGTCAGGAATCAAGTATCAATCAGAACCTTCTTCCTTAGATAACAAAATGGATCCCAGTTTAGAAACTGCCCTTTAGGGAATCATGGGTAAACTTGAAGCAATTGATAGCAAGTTAGGATCTTTAGATGCAAGGGTAGGAGCCCTTGAAGAGGAACAACTAGTGAACACCAATCACCTTATTAGAAACTCTTCATCAAGAGTTACAGATCCTAGAGTTACAGATCCTAGAGTTACAGATCCTAGAGACCCTAGAGACCGAAATGACTACCCGGGTTATGATGGTGGTCATACTCGTATCCTTCGACCTGATCCTAGGGATCGACATGATTATCCAGGTTTTGATCAAACACTTAGACCTTATTGCAACCCAATTGATCAGGATGAACGAATCATGAGGAGTGTTAAGGTTGATGCCCCGAGTTTTGTAGGTTGCCTGGACCCCAAAGAATACATTGACTGGGAAGCTGATATGGATCACTATTTGACTTGGTATGACATGTTTGAGGACAGGAAAGTTAGGTGTGCCCAAATGAGGTTGTTGTGTCAAGCCAAATTATATTGGCACAATGTCCAAAGATTAGCTACTCATAGGAGACAGGACCCCATTGGAACATGGGATGAGATGAAGGATAAGCTTCGTGAGAAGTATATTCCTGCATCTTATCAACAGCGACTCCTGGACCAATGGCAAAGGTTGACCCAGGGAACCGGATCTGTAAATGATTACATTGATAAATTTGATGAATATCTTATGTGATGTAATGTGAGTGAAGACCCATCTTCCAAAAAGAACTGTTTTTGAGAGAGGTTTATAGTCTAGAGCAAGCATATTAATTAGCCCAAGACTATGAAAGATTTCAGCAGATGTCTATCACACATAGACTTAAACCTTCTAGACCAGGAGTTTTAGGTGCAAGGCCTAGCATGAATCAAGCCCCAACTGGTCCACAACCTAACATGAGTCAGACCCCTGGTAGTCGACCCCCGTCTACAACCCCACCAATTAAGAGAGATGATAAAGGAAAAGGGATTATAGGAGAGTCTTCCCGAGGAAGTAGCTCTAAGACCCACTGCTTTAGGTGTAATGGAATAGGTCATGTGGCTAGTCAATGTCCATCTAGAACCTTGCATATAAGGGCACTTGAAGAACATGAGGATCTAGGTGATATCCTTGAAGAGGAAGTATACACTGTTGATCCAGGATTAGCCGATGCCTACAAAGAATGTGACCATGAGGCTAGAGCTAAAGAACGATTAGGAGTTAATTTGATTAATATAAGTGATCTATTTGAATATGAAGAACCATCATTGACACGTAGTGATTCATTTGAGCTTGCACCTTTCTTTAAGATTGACCCTCCTCTTGAGAGCCCACTAGTCCAAATGAGAGGAAAGCACGATGTGATCGAACGTATTTTGGACGAGCAGATCAAGTCTTTGAGGAGCCAATTTCTTGAAGCTCGACTCGACAGAGTCGAGTTCTCCCCACCTCAGGATAAATGATGGGGACATTGAAGCCAGCCCAGAATCTGAAGCAGCCCAGATCAAACTTGAAGCCCAGCCCAGAACCTGAAGCCAGCCCAACCCAGAAGCCTAGCCCAGAACCTGAAGCCCAACCCAGCCCAAGTCATGGGGCCCAAGATCCTGGAGTCGATGAGCACACATCCCGGAGTAGCATAGATCCTAGAACATATCTAAGTTATTTTTAGGAATTCATTTTTATGTTATGGTTGCTTAGTTTGTTTTAGGATTTACTTTATCCTTATTGGATTAGTTTATTTTTTTAAAAAATAAGTAGTTTGAATTTGTTAGGGGTATCTGATCAGGATATTGGATACTTAGATTAGTCTATTTAAGATTGGTTATTTAATAAAAATTAGCGAAGCGATGAAGAATATTTTGAGAAAAATCAGCGTGTGTCCCGACTTCCCCCTTTCTTCTTCCTTGGTGCTATTTCCCCTCTTCCCGGTTCTTCTCCTCTCCCTCTCCTCTGTTCTATGTTTCCCTATTCTTCTTCTATTTCCCAAGCTCCTGAGATCCCCAAACTCTAAGCCTCCCTAATTAGCAGATCCAGCCTCCTTACAGAATCGCACATCTCTCGAACCGACCAAAAGCATCCCATCCTTCCTTCCGATCGACGCTGCCTCTCCCTTCATCGGAGCCACCTTCATCCTCCCCTCCCTCTGTCAGATCCCGCCCATCCCCTACTGTCGAGATGCCTTGCCAAGGCTCCATTTCATGTAGGATTCATCGAGCTTCCCCCATGGCCGTCATCCAAACCCACAGCACCGACCGAGGTGCCTCCGCCATTGCCGGCCGACCCCATCCCCAATCGGTCCCCTATGCCACAGATCTGGATGCCCTCATTCGTTGAAGCCCCTCCCGTGCAAGCCATCGCTGCAGCCCAGCCCTCCCATGAAGCCTCCCATTGGATCTCCTCCGCTCCACCATCACCAAGCATCTGTTGCCGAGACCACCGCCGCCCAACCACCATCTTCGCGATGCCCGTGACACCACACTGGTGCCCGCCCGGTCCCCTGTTCTCCCCTTCATTAGACCAAAAGAAGAAAGACAAGCACGAACATGAAAGCATTCACGTTCCCTGTTGCCAAATTTCTGAACTACACGAATCTCAGAGCAGTTCCAAAATCTATGAAGCACGGTTTCCAGAGCTGCACAGATTCCAAAGTCACACAGTTATCAAGCATTGGGATTAAATTAAATTTTATTCGAGATTGATACATTGCTTGTTTTTTTTGATGATCTAGGTCCGACGGCTTCATATCTATCTCGCCCGCGAACTACTGGTTTGGATTTTGGACGACCTCTAGACGATCTCACTCTTCCAAGATTCATGATATTCTGTATTTTCGGGTGAGATCCACTTTGATAACCTGATCTAATCAATTGCTGGTTTATCTAATATTTAATTAGATCTAATTTTATTAAAATTGGACAGCCCTAACCTAGTGGTCGTTCCTTAATGATCAACGATCCCGAATCAATTTATTTTAGGTCTAGGATTTGTTGGCCCGTCCCGCACCAATCTATGACATCCATCCAGAAGATCTCACCACTGGAGCATGGCCCTCCTCCCATCCGATAGACTGAGTAAACCACCACTGTCAGCCGATCCCATCTCCAGTTGGTCCCCGCTGCTGAGACACCGGACGGCCACCCAACTCCTTGCTGCCGCCGTGCCCTCCATGGTTGCTGCATGACCACAACTGGACTGCCTAGCCCAGCACCGTCACTGGTGAAGTCCCTCTACAGGCTTTTCCCGTGAAGCTTCCCACCGGAACTCCTCCGCTCCCCTTCTCCGCTCGTGCAAGCCGCCGCTACAGCCGAAGCCGTTCCCTGCTGCAACACCTACCGCTGTGACCCCTGCCAGCCGTTCCATTATCGACAACCAACGCCGACACCGGCGAATCCAGCTGTAAGGCCTTCAGCCTCCCCTATTCTTCTTGGTGCTGATCCATGGAGAAGAAAGACAAGCACGAACATGAAATCATTCACATTCCCTGCTGCCGACTTTGATCCACACGAATCTCAGAGCAGTCCCAAAGACAAGCACAGTTTTCAGAGATGATTAGAATTAGACACAGATCTCAGAGCATTAGGATTAAATTGAATTTTATTCGAGATTGATACATTGCTTATTTTTTTTGATAATTTAGGTCCGACGGCTTCAGATCTATCTCGCTCGTGAACTACTGGTCTAGATTTTGGGTGACCTCTAGACAATCTCACTCTTCCAGGATTCATGATATTCCATGTTTTCAGGTGAGACCACTTTGATAACCTGATCTAATCAATTGCTGGTTTATCTAATATTTAATTAGATCTAATTTTATTAAATTGGACAGCCCTAACCTAGTGGTCGTTCCTTAACAATCAACGGTCCGAATCAATTTATTTTAGGTCTAGGATTTGTCAGCCCATCTCGCACCAATCTTGGTATGAAAGCCAAGTTTAGGTTAGGATACTCATTTTTTTAATTATACTATTTGTAAAAAGAAAAATAGTTTACAGATGATGCATCGAGGAGCCTATCTTCTGAAGCCTGACTCGATGGAGTCGAGTTCTCCCCATCTCAGGGAAAATGATGGGGACATCGGCCCAGAATCTGAAGCAGCCTATATCAAACTTGAAGCCTAGCCTAGAACCTGAAGCCCAAACTAGAAGCCAGCCCAAAACCAGAAGCCAGCCCAACCCAGAAGCCAGCCCAGAACTTGAAGCCAACCCAGCCCAAGCCCTGGGACCCAAGATCTTGGAGTCGATAAGCACAGATCCTAATGAGGACTAATCCTGATGCAGCACCACTCTTGAATTTAAATTCAAGAATATTATCTTATCTTATCAGTTGTTAGGATTGATTTGTTCCGATTGTTTTTAGGATTTGATTGTTTAGTTTGAATATTTGTTTTATGATTTATCTTATCATTTTTCGGATCTCTCGGTTTGTTGAGAAGTTTCGATTAGATTTTAGTCTATTTAAGATCTTTGGTTATTCAGAATAAAAATTAGCGAGCGATGAATTATTGAGAAAAGAACTTGGGTGTGTCCCGACTTTTTCCCCCCCTCTCTTCTTTCTCTCTTATGTTTCTCCCCTTCTTCTTCTTTCTGGATTTTCTTTCATCTCTCTGGTGTTTCTTCTTCCGGTTTCTTCCTGCTACTTCTCTCCCTCTTATTCTCTTTCTTTATTCCTCTTTCTGGATTCTTTTCCCTGGTCTCTCTTCCTTCTTTTCTCGGTTACTACTTCCTCCCGAGAGCCCCGTCGGCCCATTTTCCCAACCAAGTTGGACTTCTTCCCCTAAGCCGGTCTCTCATTTCTATTTATCCGTGTGAAGATCTGCTTGAGAATCAAGCCAACCACCCCACCGACTGGAATCTCCCTCCGCTCCCAGCCCGTCGCCAACTGCCATCCAATCGTCGATCATCAGTGATCCACAACATCTCCAACTGTTGTCTGAGCACCCCACCCCGATTTGTCTCCTCCCTTCCACCGTCGGAACCCCATCGCCCACCCTAAAGGATCCCGAGCCATCGTCTTTCTTACCCGCTGCTGTCACCAATGGAGAGCCTGCTGGACTTCCCTTCGGAAACCCTCCCCTGTTCCACCATTTCTCTGTGGAGGAGATGGTGCCTGCACGGTCGTGAAGGCGAAGCCGGCTTCTAATGCCAACTTTAGTTTAGGAAAGAAATAAAGAAAAAAAAAGAATGCAAAGCCGGTTAATCCCCTGCCGACTTTAGGAATAGCAAAGAAAAAAAATGAAAAAAATCGTAAGAAAAAGAAAGTAAAAAAAAGAAGGAAAAGAAAGAAAGAAAAAAAATATGAAAAAAAAGGTTTATTAAATAAAAAAAATTGGGGAAAAATAATTTGGGTTTTGGTTTAACCTAGCCTAGGGTCGTTTCTTAACGACCAACGATCCGATCTCCTAGAATAAACATTGATCGGGGTCCGTTCTGCATCATCACCAGATTCAAGTATCGACACTTGGAGTAATGGCTAGTTTTTTAGAAGTGCAGAGTTGTTTCCAACTTGCTTCAAATGGCTAGTTTTTCATCCCCAACGGTCATAAACGGTCATCTATGGTTTAGAGAGCTATATAAATATCAAAAATCAAATGGGGAAGCAATCCTTTAGTGAGATCATTGAATATCCTTTAAGGATTCAAGAGTTGAGTGGTTCAAGCCTTCAAGCTTTCAAAGATAAAAGAGTTGATCCAAGTCCATAACATCAAGCTTCATTCAAAGACTTCAACAAATTGAAGACAAGCTTCTTCAATATCATCCAAGGGCTTCAAAGAGATACTTGCTTTATTTTAGAAAGCTTTATTATATTTTTTTTACTTTCATTCTTATATTGTTGTATCAAGGTTTTTGGTGAGCCTTGGAAAATCAAAGAGGTTGTTGGTTAGCCTTTGTAAAACTAACATAGGTTGTTGTTGATCTTGTAAAACCAACATAGATTGTTTATGAGCCTGTAAAACCATCGGAGGTTGTTGGTTATTCTGGTTATAAAATCAACAAGGGATTTTGACTTGTGAGCCTGGGAAAATAAGTTGGGTTTTGATTAGTGAGCTCAAAAAATTAATCGATTGTAATCTTGGTGATTATAGTGAAATACCCAAGAAAAATCTGAAAACTAGATGTAGGTGCCTTGGCGTACACCGAACCACTATATATTCTTATGTTTGTAATTGCTCTTATTTATTGCTTATTTTACTTTTGCATTTACTTTGTTAATTCCGTTGTATATTTTCATTAAGCACATAAACACTTTGACAAAATACAAGCACTTAATTGCAATTAGCACATATTTATTTTGTATCCATTGAAATAGTTCAAATAATTTATAAAATCCAATTCACCCCCCCTCTTGGGTTGCATCATCTTAGGACAACAATTGGTATAAGAGCAATTTGATAGAAAGAAGAGTAAACATGAAACAAAAGTGAACTTTCACATATATATATAAGAGAGTTTCAGTACAACAATAGTGCTTACATATAATAAGCAAATATAAATTGAAACAATGGCACAATCAAAGTTTGATACATGACTAAAAGACTAATACATAGCAAAAAAGAAACTAATGCATAAACATAAATAACATGATAAACATCTGTGAGGCTAGTTCTCATCAGACATAAGTTCAAAGTAGATAGGAGCTCTAATCCTAGTCCTAGAAGCAAGGGGTCTAGGGGTCTTATGGGTGCCATGGCTTCAAGTCCTAAGAGCTGGTCCAGAGCGGGAAATGACCCTAGAAGACCTAATAGAAGGTGGAGGTAAGGTCTTTGCTAGTGTCAGGAATGCTGGGGTAGTGGCAAGCTGAGCATCTCTAGTGATGCAGAACGAAAGAGATGATGCGATGCGGAAGTAAATTACGACTAATTCTTTTTTTTTTTTTTAATGTTTTGAAGTTGGCTTAAACTCAAAGAAAGTTAAACTAAATTGAAAGAAACTATATAATAATTGAAAGCACAATTCAAAGAAACTAGATTATCAGAGTAGTTCAGAAGTAAAGGATCGCTGGGAGTTGAGAAACTCCCAGACCTAGGGTTTCGCTCTGAACTTTCAACAGGACAGAAGTAAAGAGAAGAGAAGGGTTACAAACCAGGCAGTGATCTTCACAGAGTTTAGTGGAAGGACTCTCTTGAGCAGATTATTGGATCCCCGGATTCGGATATCTTCGCAATGGATCCTCCAATACTGGTCCTTTGGCAGAGTTGGCTTCCTCTGAACTCAAGATCTGGGAAAGAAGAAGAACAAGTTATGGAACCAGATACTCAAGGAAGGATTTACCAGATAGAAGAACTTGAAAGTTGATGTTGCTGAAATCCTGATTCCCCTGGATGCTGATCTGACTTCCTCTGGGGTTTGCTCTGTATTTGAAGTGGCCGAATTGGACCTGGATGCTGGTGGTCGGCCTCTACTTGGAGAGAGGGGCCATGAGAGATGGGGTAGGCTAGGGTTTGGTGGAATGAAGAGGATGATGGGCGGCTAGGGTTTGGAGTTGAAGTGACTAACCTAAGGTTTTGGGGTTGGAGATCTCACACCTCCTCAAGGTTCCTAGGGAACCTGGATTTACTCCCTCATGGAGCTCAACACCTGAATGCAAGTGCGGAAGAGAGAAACATAAAGTTGCTCACACAAAATTTGAATTCATTCATCAGTGTTTTTTTAAACTTACAAGAGGGGTTTATTTTATAGGTCTTTACAAGAGGTCAGGGTTTTACATCTTTCCATGTGGGACTAATAGGATGGATCCTCAAATTAGGTTTGTAGAATCAATTTCTTCTCATATGGCCGGCCAAGAGCTTCCATAAGTGTTGATTGATGGCTCCAAATGGTAAGTAGGTGGCGCCTCCTAGCCTTGCTCTTCAAGAAAAAATTTCTTCCTTCCATGCCTGGTTTTATCTGGAAATATTTAGGCGCCTCCTAGTCTTGCTCCCCAAGCTTTGCTCCTTTCTTTTCATAGCTTGGCTCTTATGGAAATATTTTGGGCGCCTCCTTGGATTGAGGATCCTAAATTGATTTCTCCTTAAGTGGCGCATGAAAGAAGGGACCTGCTTTCTTATGGTGTGGGGACCAAAGTACACTGGATGGAGATGTGGCACCCCCTGGACTCTGGCGTGTGGCTGGGAGTGTGGCGCCCACTTGCTTGGGCCTAGGAGAAAATGTGGCACCCTGGACCTTGACCTGAAAAAGGTGGCACCAACCTGGAGAAGACCTGGACCACTACTAGGACTTGTACTGAGTCAACATGACTCAACAAAATTTAAATTGCAAGGAAATACAGACTCAAGACTAAAATTGAGTTGACCAAGTCAACCCTTATTACAAAACCAGAAATCCCTAATTCTTCGGGCAAGGTCAATCAGAGATCCAGATGGAGCCCTGATGTCTTCTTCTGAGTCTGGTGCCCGCACCAATTCTCCCGGGATGGGAGGAACTCGACCCTGTCGAGTATGGATCAAGCTGGCTCTGGTATCTCTCCAAGAGGTCTGGGTCCAATTCTTGTAATTCTTCTCGGGAGATCCAAGAGTCATCAAAATCTGGCCTTCCTTGCCAGCGGACCAGGTATCTTTGGTATCCTCGATTACGAGTAGAGATAACCTGATCATCCAGGATCTTTTCAATCTGCTCTTTCCTCACAGGCCAGTTTGTTGGTGGGCACACATGGTTGGGTTCACTCTCAAGAGCAGGATTAGGCTCAAAAGGCTCACTGGGAATCACAGCTGGTTCTCTATACTCTACTAGGTCTGTAATGTTGAAAGTGGAGCTAATGCCTAGTTCTGAAGGCAACTCGAGCACATAGGCATTGGACCCTACTCTCTTCACCACTCTAAATGGACCAGCTCCTCTAGCATGTAACTTTCTAACGATTCCAGGAGTAAACCGTTCAGGCCTTAACCTAATCATTACATAGTCTCCCTCAACAAAAGTTTTGACTCGCCTTTGAGAATCAGCTAACTTCTTATAAGTTTCATTACTTAAATTTATTTTGGCATGAATTTCTTTATGCAAGTCTTTTATATGCTGTGCAAAAACTTCAGTAGACTCTGAGACTCGTGTGTGGACTGGTAAAGGAGCTAGGTCAAGAGGTGTGTGAGGTTTGTAACCATGCACAATTTCAAATGGACTCTTACCTATAGACCTGTTGACCGAGTCATTGTATGCAAATTCAGCCCTAGGTAAGTACAAATCCCAGTTCCTAATGTTTTCACCAACAATACACCTTAACAGATTGCCTAAACTATGGTTCACTACTTCGGTTTGGCCATCAGTTTGGGGATGATAGGCAGTTGAAAACTTAAGTTTTGTCCCTAACTTATGCCAAAGGGTTTTCCAGAAATAGCTGGTGAACCGGACATCCCTATTTGAAACAATTGTCTTAGGTAGGCCATGGAGTCGAACTATCTCATTAAAGAACAGGGTGGCTACCTTAGACGCATCAAATGTTTGGGAACAAGGCAAGAAATGGGCCATCTTAGAAAATCGGTCGACTACAACACAGATAGAGTCATGCCTCCTCTGGGTCTTAGGCAAACCTAACACAAAGTCCATGCTCACATCTTGCCAAGGACGATCTGGGACAGGGAGTGGGGTATAAAAGCCGGTGTTCTGTTTTCGCTGTTTGGCAACAGCGCAGGTTCGACACCTAGCCACAATGTGTACTACATCTCTTTTTAAGCTAGGCCAGAAAAAGTGGTCTTCAATAGCCAGGGTGGTCTTGTCTTTTCCGAAATAGCCAGCTAGACCTCCAGCATGAATTTTCCAAATCAAAAATTCCCTAAGAGAAGTTCTAGGGATGCAAAGCCTATTCTTAAAGAACAAAAAGCCATCTAAAAGGGTATAATCCTTATGATCACTAGATGGTCCTTGAGCTAGATCCTGGTACACAGTCTTAAAATCTGGACACGACTCATATTCCTCTTTGATCTACTCAAACCCTACGACTTCAGCCCTAACAGAATTCAATAACAAAGATCGACGACTAAGGGCATCAGCTACCTTATTTTCAGTCCCAGCCTTATGTTTCAAAACAAAAGTATAGGACTGGATATACTCTACCCACTTAGCATGCCTAGGGTTAAGCTTCTTCTGGGAATTCAAGAATCTAAGAGCCTCATGGTTCGAAAACAGTACAAATTCCTACAGTAGCAAATAATGTCTCCAGTAACGCAAAGCTTGCACTACCGCATAAAATTCTTTATCATAGGTAGAATACCTAAGCTTAGCATCATTAAGTTTTTCACTAAAGAATGCTACGGGATGATTCTCTTGGCTTAGGACTCCACCTATACCTACTCTTGAAGCATCACAGGCAACCTCAAATACTTTAGAAAAGTCAGGTAACCTCAAAATGGGTGCCTGGGTCATCCTATCCTTAAGATCTAGGAAGGCTTTATGGGCTGCTTTAGTCCACTGAAATTCTCCCTTCCTAATACAGTCTGTGATAGGAGCAACTACAGTACTAAACCCCTTGATGAATCGTCTATAGAAGGTAGCCAAGCTGTGGAAACTTCTGACTTCATGCACACTGGTCGACTCTGGCCATTCTACTATGGACCTAATCTTCTCTGGATCGGTAGCCACGCCGTCAGGGGTTACTACGAAACCAAGGAAGATAACTCTACTGGTCATGAATTCACACTTTTTGAGATTACCGTAGAGACTATCATTCCTCAAAACTTGGCAGACTTGTCTAAGGTGGCCTAGGTGGTCTGCAGGGGTCTTACTATAGATCAGGATGTCATCAAAATAGACCACTACAAACTTCCCTATGAAAGCTCTAAGCACCTGGGTCATAACCCTCATGAAAGTACTAGGGGCATTAGACAACCCAAAAGGCATAACAACCCATTCGTAGAGACCATCCTTAGTTTTGAAAGTAGTTTTTCACTCATCCCCTGGTCTAATCCTAACCTGATGATAGCCGCTCTTGAGATCAATTTTGAAAAAAATCATTGCACCGGCCATCATATCTAGCATGTCATCTAGTCTAGGGATGGGGAACCTATACTTGATTGTGATTTTGTTGATGGCACGACTATCAACACACATCCTCCACGTGCCATCCTTCTTTGGGGTCAGTAGTGCAGGGACTGCACAAGGGCTAAGACTCTCTCTAATGAACCCCTTCCTCAATAATTCTCCAACCTGCTTTTGTAGTTCCTTATGCTCGGATGGATTCATCCTATAATGGGGCAAGTTGGGTAAAGTAGCTCCTGGGATTAAATCTATGGAATGCTGGATATCCCTAAGAGGTGGAAGGTGGTCTGGCAGATCCTCGAGAAAAACATCCTCAAATTCTTCTAACAAAGGTCTAACTTCCTAAGGAGGCTCTGAGGGTGTAGGAGTCCTAAGTTCCTTAGCAGTCAACATCCAAATGGGTGAACCACTATGAATTTCTTGTTCTAGATCCTTAGCACTAATTAGGTTCACTCCAGTCTTCATCTCTCTGACCTTATTGGGTCCTTTAGCTACCTTGTCCTTAGGAGGGACTGAATGGATTGTGATTTTTTCCCATTAAAACTAAAGACACAGGTATTGGATTTTCCTAAGAGGGTGGCATCATGATCATATAACCAAGGTCTTCCAAGAATTATACTGCTCACCCCCATGGGCAAGACATCACACCAAATCTTCTCTTGATAGGATTGCATTTGGATTTGGACCTGACATCTAGACTGGATGGGTATAGAGGTAGAGTCTACCCAAGAAACCTTATAGGGGTTGGGGTGGGGGACTGGGGTTAAGCCTAACATTTTAACAGTGCTAGCAGAAATGGCATTCACACAGCTCCCACTATCTATGATGATCTTACATACCTTATCCCCTAGTTTAAGGAAAGTCTGTAGGATGTTAGTCCTACGCCAATCCTCCTGAACTCTACTCTGGGATAGGATGCATCTCACAACCCCTAACTGGTCAGACTCTGTGGATTCCTCCTCTCCTTCATACTCATCAACCAAATTCATTCCGGCCTCATAAACTTCTTCAAATTCTTCATGGGGCCTGGAATTCTCTTCCTCTTCTTCTTCTATGTAAAGGGATCTACGAGGGCACTGGCTAGAAACATGACCTATCCTATGGCACTTAAAACAAGCTATGGCTATGCACTGGCTGGAGATATGACCGGGTTTCTGGCACTTAAAACAGGTGATACTAGGGGTTCTCTGGGTATCAGGTGCCTTACCTTTGTCCATGGGCCTAGGGGTGGGAATACCCTGACTAGGTTTGCTAGGGGTAACTTGGCTAGGTCCATTTCTTGGGATTGGGGCACTAACCCTGGAAGGCATAGGTCCTCTCTGAAACTTCTCAGTGTTCAGTGCAATCTGATAGGCTTGGTCTAGGTCAGTAACCTCTCTCAGAAACAACTCCCTCTTTATGTCTTCCCTAAGTCCAGCCCTAAACCTAGACAAAGTGACCTCATGGGCTTCACTCACATCACATCTCATCAGGTATTCATCAAAGGTGATTATGTAGTCTGATACAGATCGGTTCACTTGTTTCAAGGTCTGCCATTGGTCTAACAGATTCTGCTGGTATGAAATGGGTAGGTACTTATCTCTAAGCTTCTCTTTCATACCCTACCAAGTGGTTATTGGCTCAACATTTCATCTTCTAGTGGTTAGCTCAATGTTCCCCCAGTATAACCTAGCTTGACGTACTAACTTCATCTTGGCAAACTTGAACTTCCTTTCCTCAGACATGGCATACCACTCAAAGTACTGGTCCATCTCACCCTCCCAATCAGAATACACCTTAGGGTTTAAGCTACCATCAAAAGTGGGTGCATCTAATTTGATGTTCCGAATGAACCTATCATCTCTATCTTCAGGCTCTGGGTCAGGCCTCCTATGATTAGGTTCAGGATCTCTGTATAAAGGTCTTCTAGGCTCCTGGTGTAGGTGAGGTTGAGGCACATTAAAATCTGGGTCAGGAGTCCAATTCTGATGTCTAGGTTCCTCAAGTACTTGGACTCGATCCCTAAGCTGGGTAAAATTCTCATGGACTTGTTCTTTAAACTGGGCAACAGTAGCAGTCATATCCTGACTCAATTTGTTCATACTTTCAGTAAGAGCTCTAACCATGGCCTCTAAATCAGGTTGGGTTTGACCAGGTTGGTAGGGTACTCCATTCCGGGTAGACATGATGATGCAAGCAAACACACCAAATGAGACTCTGAACGACTATGGTCTAACTAAACCTAGAGCCCAAACTAGATGCCCAATCAGAGTGGCAAGCTAGCCTGTAGTAACTCGGGACTTAGCCAGGCAGGTGTAAGTGGAGTGTTAGGTCCCTAAATGCCTATCCTAGACACCAATCAGAGACTGGCCAGGTAGGCGGACTGCACACAAGCCCTTCGGGGTAGAATCCCTGAACCACCATTCTAGACACTGAGTACAAAGCACACACAGAGTAACTAGACAAACTGACTCAACATTAGCCTAGACACGACTTGTTGGTGTCCCTAGCCCACTAGGGCAAATTAAGTCTAATAAATTTTAAAATTAGGCTTAGGATCGAATGAATGGGTGGTGGTTTTGGGCTAAGGAGAGGTTATCAACTCCTCCCCTTGTCTTAGATGCTCAATCGCCCTTAAGATGAATTAGGAGATGATCACTCAAAAAATTGAATTGCAGAAACACAGAAACAGAATTACTGTAATTTAACTCTCAGAAATTTCACAGAAACCAATAAATTACAGTAAACTTATGTAAAATAGTTTCAATTATAATGGTTCCAGCAAAATAAAAATCACATAATTTGGAGTTACCTGCAATGAGAAACAATTCCTGCAACAGGGCAGTTACAGACTGAAAACAGAATGCTTCCCCCGTTTACAATTCCTGCTACGAAGTTGTAACCCAGCGGATCCCCTACACGCCCTAGGAACACCCCGTGGAATGGGAAGATGAGGCTTGCACCTCACTTCGTTCCTAGGACCGGATGTCCTGGGGAGTCTACTTCGAGCAGACAAAGTAAAAAAGAGAGACACTCAAAACATGCAAGCAAGTCAGAAACCCTAGACAGGGCTCTGATACCAAAAATAATGCAGAACGAAAGAGATGATGCGATGCAGAAGTAAATTAAGACTAATTCTTTTTTTTTTTTTTTTAATATTTTGAAGTTGGCTTAAACTCAAAGAAAGTTAAACTAAATTGAAAGAAACTATATAATAATTGAAAGCACAATTCAAAGAAACTAGATTATCAGAGTAGTTCAGAAGTAAAGGATCGCTGGGAGTTGAGAAACTCCCAGACCTAGGGTTTCACTCTGAACTTTCAACAGGACAGAAGTAAAGAGAAGAGAAGGGTTACAGACCAGGCAGTGATCTTCACAGAGTTTAGTGGAAGGACTCTCTTGAGCAGATTGTTGGATCCTCGGATTCGGATATCTTCGCAATGGATCCTCCAATACTGGTCCATTGGCAGAGTTGGCTTCTTCTGAACTCAAGATCTGGGAAAGAAGAAGAACAAGTTATGGAACCAGATACTCAAGGAAGGATTTGCCAGATAGAAGAACTTGAAAGTTGATGTTGCTGAAATCCTGATTCCCCTGGATGCTGATCTGACTTCCTCTGGGGTTTGCTCTGTATTCGAAGTGGCCGAACTGGACCTGGATGCTGGTGGTTGGCCTCTACTTGGAGAGAGGGGCCGTGAGAGATGGGTAGGCTAGGGTTTGGTGGAATGAAGAGGATGATGGGCGGCTAGGGTTTGGAGTTGAAGTGACTAACCTAGGGTTTTGGGGTTGGAGATCTCACACCTCCTCAAGGTTCCTAGGGAACCCGGATTTACTCCCTCACGGAGCTCAACACCTGAATGCAAGTGCGGAAGAGAGAAACATAAAGTTGCTCACACAAAATCTGAATTCATTCATCAGTGTTTTTTTAAACTTACAAGAGGGGTTTATTTTATAGGTCTTTACAAGAGGTCAGGGTTTTACATCTTTCCATGTGGGACTAATAGGATGGATCCTCAAATTAGGTTTGTAGAATCAATTTCTTCTCATATAGCCGGCCAAGAGCTTCCATAAGTGTTGATTGATGGCTCCAAATGGTAAGTAGGTGGCGCCTCCTAGCCTTGCTCTTCAAGAAAAATTTTCTTCCTTCCATGCCTGGTTTTATCTGGAAATATTTGAGTGCCTCCTAGTCTTGCTCCCCAAGCTTTGCTCCTTTCTTTTCATAGCTTGGCTCTTATGGAAATATTTTGGGCACCTCCTTGGATTGAGGATCCTAAATTGATTTCTCCTTAAGTGGCGCATGAAAGAAGGGACCTGCTTTCTTGTGGTGTGGGGACCAAAGTATACTAGATGGAGATGTGGCGCCCCCTGGACTCTGGCGTGTGGCTGGGAGTGTGGCGCCACTTGCTTGGGCCTGGGAGAAAATGTGGCACCCTGGACCTTGACCTGAAAATGGTGGCACCAACCTGGAGAAGACTTGGACCACTACTAGGACTTGTACTGAGTCAACATGACTCAACAAAATTTAAATTGCAGGGAAATACAGACTCAAGACTAAAATTGAGTTGACCAAGTCAACCCTTATTTCAAAACCAGAAAATCCTAATTCTTCGAGCAAGGTCAATCAGAGATCCAGATGGAGCCCTGAAGTCTTCTTCTGAGTCTGGTGCCTGCACCATCTAGGAGCATCTGGAGTCTGAGTTTTCTTGCTGATAATCTCATAATCTCCAGCTCCACCACCACTGCCATCACTATCATCACCATCAAGAATATCTGTACCTCTATCATCATCAAGAATACTCTTTAAATTTATCAAAGGCTTTGGATTTATATTTTATGAGATACACATATTCGAACCTAGATAAATCATCAATGAATGTGATGAAATAAGAGTATCCTTCTCTAGCCTGAGTTGACATAGATCCATATACATTTGAATGTATTAATCCTAATAACTTAGTTGCCCTTTTTGCATGTCCAATGAATGGAGACTTGGGCATTTTTTCCATGAGACAAGATTCATAAGTTTCTAATGATTTATAATTATAAGGGCCAAAGAAATCATCTTTATATAACTTGTTAATCCTTGACTCACTTATATGACCTAATCAATAATGCCAAAGAATATTTCATTGGTATCATCCTTCTTTCTCTTTTTGTTTTTTATAAGCAACACTTCATCATTGAGCAAAAGAATTAAAAGACCATTCACAAATTCACCCATTCCAAAGAAGTCATTAGAATGAAAAATGGAACACCCATTTCTCTCAACTTTTATTTCACAACCTTGTCTTGATAACAAAGGTACAGAAATAATATTTCTAATAACACTTGAAATGTAATAACAGTCTTTTAATTCCAATATCTTGCCCAAAGACAATAATAATATATAGGTTCCAATAGCTTCGGCTTGAATGGCCTCTCCACTCATGCCAAAAAGCTTGAAGTCACCTTTCTTCAAACTTCTAGGTCTCAGTAACCCATGTAATGGTTTGCAGATATGAGATCCATATGCGGTATCCAATATCCATGAATTTGAAGTTGAAGAACTCAATGATAAGTTTGTTTGTATCATAAACAAATCTCTTGATGCTCCATTGGCATCTTGCTTCAAACCTGCAAGGTACATCTTGCAGTTCTTCTTTCAGTATCCCTTCTTGCCACAAAAGAAATAGGATCCATCATTTGAAGGCCTCCTTGTCTTTTTCCTCTTATTGATGCTCTTCTTTGGTTCAACTTACTTTTTGAATCCTTCTTCGTTACCCTTTCTTCTTTCCATTAACTAGAAGAAGATGATAAGCCTTATCTCCATTGAAATGGCTCTTAGCTGTTTTAAGCATGTTAAGCAGCTCTAGTAATGAAAGGTTTAGTTTGTTCATGGGTAGTTCATGACAAACTGAGAGAAGGAATCTGGGAGTGATTGTAGGATCAAATTTTGATTAAGCTCCCCATCCATGATAAAGCCTAATTGACCTAATCGGGTGATTAAGTCAATCATCTTGAGAACATGGACCTGTACGGGCAAGCCCTCACTCATACGTGCCCGGAACAACTGCTTCGTTATTTCAAATCTAGTAGTCCTACTATGCTCTCCATACAGCTCTTTGAGATTGAGCAGTATGGACTGAGGTTCCAGATCTTCATGTTGCCTCTGTAATTCGTTGCTCATCGAGGCTAACATGATGCACTTGACAATCAAGCTATCATTATCACAGTTTATATGTACCCTTTTCCTCCATTGTAGCATCTTCTCCAAACGTATCTAGGTCTGGAGAATTGAGGATGTAGGATATTTTTTCCTGAGCAAGTACTATTTTTAGGTTCCTCAACTAGTCCACATATTTTGGTTCGATCAGTTTATTGGCATCCAGGATGCCCCGCAATGAAAGAGTAGAAGCCATAATTTAAATCTATGAACAAACAAATACATAAGCAGACCACTCAAGATGATAAACATAATTAGATAAGGACTTGAAATTTAATTGTGTCTCTTACTTTTTTCTTTGAATATCATAACCCTCAATTATGGTAGATGAGAAACCAATATCTAGTTTCTTTAGTAGGGTTGAGATCCCAATTCCTTATAAATGTCTCATGTTTGCATAATAAATACTTATAAATTCAAGGGTAGGAAATTCCTTTTCAATTGCATCCCTTGCAATTCTCAATATAACACTTGCCTCTAAGATACTTACAGCCTTGTGTTTGCATAACAAACCATAATGTCTTAGTTTAGTTGAACCCTTCATTTTATATAGTCATGATTGAATAATATTACCCTTGAGTTTGCTCAACAAAGTAACATTATCAAGCATACTATAAAGCATAAAATGTACCAAGTCAAACTTTATATCAAACCCTAATGGTAAGCCTTGAGTTTGCTTAACAAACCTACCATAGTTTTGATACAAATTTGGCTTAGCATGAAGGAAGGCAATTTGTAGTGTGCTTAATCAATTAGCTTTTCCAGTTTAAGGTTTAGATGTGACCAAATTGGCCAGGTAAGTGAAAGAGATGAGGGGGTCCCCCCGTTGTTTTCCTTAGATACCAATTAAATTGACTAGGTCAGCAACGGAACCAATTAAAAATCTCATTCCCTTTACCTTCCTAAAACCACTTGCCTAGACATCAATTGGCTGATCAAATCCTAATCGGATTTGCATCATGATTAACTTACACTATGACTAAATATAATTTTTATGAGGGCTTTTATTGTCTCAAACACATCATAATTAATCATGTCAACTTGACACTCATTCTATCAAACAAGCATATTAACCCTAATATGCATAACATGAGCATGATTATAACAGCAATTCATTCACCTCACTTGTTCATGGGATAAGGCCAGAGTGGCACCCCTACATGCCATAGGAAACCTCATTGAATGGAAAGAAAGGACTTTAAACCCTGATTAGCTCCTATGATCAGATGGCCATGGTGATTAACCCAATCCGAAGCAGTTACTAGGTTATAACATATCTCATATATAATATGAACTAATCATGCATCGATTCATAGCAAAGCAAGCAATCAACACTAAAGAGATTACTAATTGCATGCATCAAGGTGGCTCTGATACCACTATTGGGATCCATGCCAGACACAGTGGAAGACTGGGTTCAATTTTTTTTATTTTTGAAACCTTAATCGATCGAAATCCTAAATCTTAGGATAACTTGATCATAACAATTAATAAATCATAATTTTAGGGTTATAAAGGAATACCTGGAGTGCTATACTCCTTATTTCTACAAGGCACACAAGTGTATGCCCTCCAGAGGTGATCCACATAGGAACCGGACCAAGAAAGCACTCCTACAAAGCTTGCTTATTTGACTAGGATTCTTTTGGTAGCCTTTCAGACTTTCTCCCTTTGCTGGAACCCCTACCCTCCTGTAGGGCACTCAGATACCTCTCTGAACTCTCTCTTAAAATTTGAATATCCTTCCTAATTTTCTTCTTAGGGCCTTGTCCTAAATAGATGGGCCTTGTCTTAAAAAGACAAGTCTTGTCTTAAAAGGATAAGCCTTGTCTTAAGATGGAAGAGAAAATAGAAAGTAAGTTTGTTTGGATTAGAATTGAATGCTTGGCATCATATTATCGATGCCTATTTATAGAGAGGGATGAGGCACCTGATATATCTCTTTCTCAAACCCTTGATAAGATCCTTCAAGCAGAAGGAATCTTTTGGATGAGAAGACTTATCATGAAAAAATCTTTCATGCACCAAGAGACATAAATATCTCTTTAATTTTCCATCAATTTTCTCCATATGCCTTCTAGCATATTACTAGTTAGAAATTATCCAGGGGGCATGGGATCTCAAGAGGCATATCAGAGAAATTAAGAGTCTTCAAATAGAAGGACTCTAGCCCCTTGAATCTGTGTCAAAATGAAGGGACGCGACCCTTCATCTTGTGCGCCTCTTTTCTTCATGCCTTATGTCCCTTTTGACTGGTCAAAGCCTACTCATTTGGGCATGGAGATAAGGGAAAGAACCTCAGAGTTTATCTGGTAATTGTAATTTACTGCCAGAAGGACTCTTGATCCTTTTGCGCATATTTATTTTGGCATAAAACTATCTTGGCACCAAGAGTCCAATCATAGTATGACTCTTCCATAAATCCAAGATAAGGCCCAAATAAATCTAGATAAAATCAAACAAATGCTATCCTAATTAGGATATAACCTAATTTAAGTCTCACTTAAATTGGTTAGCCCATGTAGCAAGCAAGCTGACCCAATCCAATTGGGTTAGGAGTTAGGCTAGGCAACATATGCAAGTATGTCAATTAACTAGACAATTAAGATCCAAGACCCTAATAAAAATATAATTAACTTTCTTGGCCAATTTTTTAATGTGTGTGACCCTTTGGGTTCCACATCTAGCTAGCAGTAGGTCTAGGTCCAAGCCAATTCAATCCAATCGAACCCGATTGACCTAATTAGATCAAATTGAGCTGACCTAAGTTGCCAATTCGAACCAGCTTCTAAACTGACTCATGAATCCAATAAAGTTGATTCATGAAAACCTACAAGACATGATTGACGTCTAGCAATGTATCATGCCTACTCAGAAGATGAAGAATTTGGCAGAAATTATCAAAATATCCTTCAGTGGTGTTGCCACCAAGATTGTCACTACTTGTAGCTCGGCTGCATCGGTGTGGTCCTCCCATCACCATTGGGTGCCTCGATAGGGGCCCCTCGGGGACCAGTCCACCGTCAGGCACTGTGCTCCTTCCTACAAGACAAGGGAGACCCCGGCCGGGGATTCTAGCGAGGACACTCCATGATCAAGTCAATGAGATAATCGAGGAGAACATACAAGACCTCCATGGTGTAGGGCTTAGGGGACCCATCCGCCGGGAAGGTGTAACTCTAGAGCAGGTATGTAAAGGAATGGAAAAGAGGAGGGATTGAGAGTGGAGAGCAGGGAGGCTTCTCGGATCGATGGATCATCCGGCAGCTCTTGGTCACCTGCCTACTTACCTCTCCCTCACCTTCATGCATGTGCTTACCTTCCTTACCTTCCTTCAGGAATCTTCAGAGAGAGAGAGAGCCAGAGCCCTCGCCCATGAGCCCGCCAGAGAGACCTCTACGGGCTAAACCCGAGAGAGCTCTGTCTACTGAACTAGAGAGATCTACCTTCTTCTTGGCTTCCGGGCCCCTTATAGGAGGGGCACTTCTATTTTGGGAGAGACCGCCCAGGGTTGCAGGTTCTAGGGCCTTAGATGGATTCTCCTCTTCGAGTAGCTCTTCGCATTGTGCCACGATCATCGGTGGCTATTGGTGGTGCGGCTGTGGATGTGGCAGTGCATTGGTAGGTGTGGGGTTTGGGGGCACCCATGTTTCACCTCTGGCATCGCCTGCAGAAAGCTGCGGGTGGCTAGGCTCTGCTCCACCATAATTTAAATATCTGTTCCTCTGGTGGGAACTTCATATCGGGGGTCTGCTCCAGGGTATGGACATGACCTCAGTAGGGAGCTGATCTCAGATGGGGGGCTCGTCCAATAAGCCTGGCCTCGGCTAGGGGTTGACCTCGACAGGGAGCCGGCCTCATCAGATGGGGGGCTCACCTAGTGAGCCCGGCCTCAACTGGGGGCTGACCTCGACAGGGAGTCGGCCTCAAACGAGAGGCTCAGCCAATGAGCTTGGCCTCGATTGGGGTTGACCTCGGTAGGGAGCCATCCCCTGACGGGGGGCTCGCTTGATGAGCCCAGGTGGCAAGTCTTCTATCATCATAGCCGCCCGTATGCTCCACGTCAGTAGATGTTGCTACATCAGATGCCCCCCACTCCCAAGCCTTGAGGGTATGGCAGTGCTCGGGGAAAAGGAAGTAATGAGCCCATTGACATGGGGATGCTCCTGTGATGCCATCAATGCCTCGGGCACCTACAGCCCAAAAATCGTGCCCTTGGTATAAATAAGGCGACGCTCTACTCAGTTTCCCACTAAGGTAACATGACTACTTCATTTGAATCGAAGCGACGATCATGGGCTTGGCCTATCTAGGGTGTCCTGAAGGGCCACGCGGTGATCTCCCGTTGGACAGGAAGATGAAGGGGCACATGCTCTGCATCGAGATGAAGCAGAGGCAAGCGGTGACCTTTACTATGAAGGGCTCACTACCGTTCCTTTTTAAGGGATTCCTTGGGTGCCAATGCGCAACATTCCATAGCACGCTCTTCTCCTTCCTCCATGCTTTTTCCTTCTCCCCTTCCCTCACTTTCGGGCTACGCCAGAGGAGGGCCCCTAATGGACTCCAGTCCCTCGGTCGAGGCAGAGAAGGAGAGGGAGTCTTTTCGCCTTCTTCGAGGGCGATTGGATGGAACCAAGGCATGGATGTCCAGGAAGGAGAAGAAATCCACCGAGCTTGAAATCTTCTCTGGTGAGGATCCTGTTGCCCAGGTGGCTTTCCCAAGAGGGGGGTGAATTGGGAATTTTAAAAAATTAAGCATATATGTGCTCTTGAAAATCCCTTTTAGAGTGTAAGGTGATGTGACAAAGTAATAACTTGCAGAAGCTAAATAAGATCAAAAAGCACAACATAAACACAAAAATTATAGTGGTTCGGAGCAACCCAGCTCCTACATCCACTACCCAAGATACCACTTGAGATTTCCACTATATTCACACCCGAATATAGTAGGATTATTTTATAGGCTCACAATCTAAAACCTCTACACTTTGGTTTTACCGGGATCACCAAAGAAATCCTAACATCCTTTGGTTTTGAACGAGATCACCAAAGAAACCCAACTTGGTTTTAACAGGATCACCAAGAACCCAACACTTGGTTTTTAGCTAAGGCTCACCAAGAACCTATTTGTTTTTTCAAACGGGCTCACCAATAACCCAATAATTCAAGATTGAATTAAAAGTAAATGTAATAATAAATGACAACCTCTAATTGTCGGATAGTTGCCGATGCAGCTTGAGAGAAGCCCACTTGAATGTACTTCAATGCTCTTTAATGGCTTTAGTGGCTTCTTTCCAAAGTGCTTCAAGCTTCAGATGATCGTTGGTGAAGACTTGATGACTGACTTGAATGCTCTTAGTGCTCTCTTGCTTGTTGGTAGGTTGGATATTCAATAATGCCTTAAAACTTCGAGGAACTTTCTATATCTTACTTCAAGGAAGTTCAAATCCCTCAAATATATGACTTTCCATCATCCCAAGGTAGTTTGAGACATTGTAGACCATTGGGATGTGACATATGACCGTTGGAGCACCTTTTTGCAATCAAAAAAAGAGTTCTGGAACTAGCCGTTATGTACTTGGAAACGATATTCGAGTCGACTTAGATTCTTCGAGTCGGCTCGGATCCTTCGAGTCGATAGGTTGAGTCGCCATTTCTTTAGTAGGGTCGGCTCTTTGATGCAGAACAAAAGAGATGATGCGATGCGAAATAAATTAAGACTAATTTTTTTTTTTTATATATATTTTCAGAAGTCGGCTTTGACTCAAAGGAAAGTTAAACTAAATTGAAAGAAACTATGTAATAATTGAAAGCACAATTTAAAAGAAACTAGGTTATCAGAGTAGTTCAGAAGTAAAGGATCGCTGGGGGTTGAGAAACTCCCAGACTTAGGGTTTCGCTCTGAACTTTCAACAGGATAGAAGTAAAGAGAAGAGAAGGATTACAGACCAGGCAGTGATCTTCACAGAGTTTAGTAGAAGGACTCTCTTGAGCAGATTGTTGGATCCCCGGATTCAGATATCTTCACAATGGATCCTCCAATACTGGTCCTTTGGCAGAGTTGGCTTCTCTTGAACTCAAGATCTGGGAAAGAAGAAGAACAATTTATGAAACCAGATACTCAAGGAAGGATTTACCAGATTGAAGAACTTGAAAGCTGATGTTGCCGAAATCCGGATTCTCCTGGAGGCTGATCTGACTTCCTCTAGAAATTGCTCTAAATCTGAAGTATCCGGACTGGACCTGGATGATGGTGGTCGGCCTTGACTTGGAGAGAGTGGTCGTGAGAGATGGGGTAGGCTAGGGTTTGGTGGAAAGAAGAGGATGATGGGCGGCTAGGGTTTTGGAGTTGAAGAGGCTAACCTAGGGTTTAGGGGTTGGAGATCTCACACCTCCTCAAGGTTCCTGGGGAACCCGGATTTACTCCCTCACGGAGCTCAACACCTGGATGCAAGTGCGGAAGAGAGAAACACAAAGTTTGCTCACACATAAATTGGATTCATTCATCAGATAACTTTAAAATTTACAAGAGGGGTTTAATTTATAGGACTTTACAAGAGAGCAGGGTTTTACATCTTCCCATGTGGGACTAATAGGGTGGATCTTCAAATTAGGTTTGTAGAATCAATTCCCACACATATGGCCGGCCAAGAGGTTCCAAAAATGTTGATTGATGGCTTCAAAAGGTAAGTAGGTGGCGCCTCCAAACCTTGTTCTTCAAGAGAAAATTTCTTTCCTTCCATGGCTCAACTCTTTTGGACACCTCCTTTTCTTTCTCCCTAAGTCATGGTTCTTCCCATCTTTGCTTTGGGCTTTTTAGGCATGGATTGGGCGCCCCCTTGAAGTGCTCCCCATGAAGAGCTTCTTTCTTTACATAGCTTGGCTCTTATGGAATGTTTTGGGCTGCCCCCTTGAATTATGGATCCCAGATTATTTTCTCCTCAAGTGGCGCATGAGAGAAGGGACCTGCTATCTTGTGGTGTGGGGACCAGAGCATACTGGATGGAGATGTGGCACCCCCTGGACTCAGGCGTGTGGCTGGAAGTGTGGCTGGGAGTGTGGCGCCCACTTGCTTGGCCTTGGGAGAAAATGTGACACCCTGGAGAAGACCTAGACCACTACTGAGTCAACATGACTCAACAAAATTAAATTACAGGGAAATACAGACTCAAGCTAAAATTGAGTTGATCAAGTCAACCCTTATTACAAACCAAAAACCCTAATTCTTCGGGCAAGGTCAATCAGAGATCCAGATGGAGCCCTGAAGTCTTCTTCTGAGTCTGGTGCCCGCACCACTCTTTGTCTCAGGGTACAAAAACTTCACTCTGATCGAGTCGACTCTTGATAGCTCGGGTCGGTTCGAACTTCTATAATTGAACACATTGAACTCGAGGGGTCGGCTCGCTTCTACTTGGGTCGACTCTTCTTCTCAGAATCAGAAATCTTCACTCTAAGGAGTAGGCTCGTTGCAGATCGGGTCGGCTCGCTTTCTTAGGTCTTCAAAATTTGTTATGGCAGAGTCAGCTCAATCTAGTTGGGGTCAACTCGCCTGGCTGTTCTCAGAAAACATTAGGAATGGACTTTGGATGACTCGGCTCGGATTGTTGTGTGCCAGAATCCTTGGTGCGTGCCATGAGCTAGAGTCAACTCTTCTTCAGGTTGGGTCGGTTCGAGTGACTTCTTCAGAATTTTTACAAATGAACTTGAAAACACTCTCACCAACACTCTCAAACTTTTCAAACAAACCAACTCAAATTGAATTTAAAGCACAACACACATAGAAGTAACCCATTTCTTTATGATTTATCTTAACTTTTTCTTTGGATTCTTCTTTACAAAATTCGATTACAACACAACTCAAAACAAGAAGTATAAATATAAGAGTTGAAGTTTGAACAAAAAATTCATCCTACAAAAACATGTAAACCACTTGAAGAGTTATTAGTAAAATATGTGCATGCTCCAATATTTGGTTATCATCAAAATCACTTCTGGGGTCAACAATCTTTCCCTTTTTGATGATGACAAAACACTGGGCATGAAAAATTCTTTACATTTACATGTATTAGAGCCAATTGTATTTGTAAATAAGTATCAGAGCTATAGTGATAAAAATATATAGTATTAATGTTAGTGCTTTTATGTATCTCAAAGTATTAAACTTTGCATGCTTCATAGTATCAGAATTTGCACAAACATGGAGTATCAGAGTTTAGAATTGAAGGAATTAAGGCTAATTTTAGAGAAATTAGAGTAAAAGAAAATCTCCACCTTTTTCTAGGTTTTAAAAATAATGAAACAGTTAAGTTCATTTAAATACAACCACTTTTGTGCTCCCCCTTTTTCATTCTTTTCATGCACTTTAAGAATAATTGGAAGGAAGCTCAAAGAATTTTGCTTGTTTACCAGAATTTTCATGATAGCTCAATCATCATTCATCAATAATCATATTGATACCATTCTCCCCCTTTTTGTCAAACAATCAAAAAAGTATTTTCAATAAAGCTTGGATTTTGAAATAGATTGAGAAAGTATTTAATATTTGTTTGAGATAATTTCACTTTCTCAATTTCATTTAAAAATTCTAATTTAAAACTCATCATAGTTGTATTGAAAACATTGGATAATTGGAAGGATAATTCATGACAATAATAGAAATTATCAAGAGAACTTTCATTTCATTTAGGAATTTTTCATACAAAGTACAAAACATGAAAGAAAGTATATTCATTTAAGAATATTTCTTTCTATTAAAAAAGTTCCTTAATTGTAAAAGATAAAAGTAAGGCATTCATATTGTAAAAAGTCAGAAGTACAAAGATGTGATCAATACAACCAAAAGGTTATCTAAACAACCTATTCTTCTTCTTCACTAGAAGAAGAAGCAACATCTATAACCTTATCAGAGGTTTTGGTTTTCAGAGGTTTGAACCTTAAATCCTTGAATCTAGTTCTAACTGGAGCTATAGATGCCTTAGTCTTCTTGGCCTTAGATTTCTTCTTGGTCACAACAGGTTCATCTTTGAATGAAGGTGGATCAGATGAAGGAATTTTTGAAGGAGCAGGAGATGTTGAGCAAATGTTTCAAGTGGCTCTTTGTTGATCTGTAAAGAAGTATCCTCAGCATTTTGTGTTTCCTTTCGAAATCGTAGAAGGATACTTCGAATTTGCTCCTTAAAAATGTTCATCTCTTTTTCCATCTTTTCCTTGTGAAGCTGTTGTTCTGATCTCATTTTTTGCAAGTTGGCATTGACTGAATTTTGTAAATCATAAAGTGCAGAATTTATGTGACCTGTCAGTGAATCAGAAATTATTTCCATCTTCTGAAAAATTAACTCCTTAAGTTCAGATGGAGTTATCATTGCATGTTCAGATCTGTCTTCATCCTTGTTTCCAGATTCATTAGCTTCAACAACAGCAGGTTCATCCATGTCATCATTGGTGGATGTGGCAGCTATTTAACCAGACATTTTCTTTATCCAGACTCCCTCTTGCAGTTGGTATCCCATTCTTTTAAGAGAGTTGAATGAATAAGTATCTGAATGGTGAAGAGGCTTGCCTATCTCATCAGTTAGGTCAATTCCAGCATCTTTAAACAGTAAGGTGAATACCATACCATAGGGAAAGCATGCTTTAAGTTTTCTTGTTGCCTCTCTCATTTGTATCATCATGATCTAAGGAAGATTAAGAGGTTCTTCTTCAATAAAATGTCCCATAAAAATCATATCCTTTTCACTCACCCAATCGAAACAACTGGTTCTGGGAAGAAAAATTCTACTAATCATATTATGGAGTAGTCGCATTTCTTTGGATAGTAAGTTGGCTTGAACATGTTTGACGGAGCTTACATCTTCTCTTTCCAGAATAAGCTTCAGTGTATGTTCTTCATCATCTAGGTAAGCTCGGTGGCCCCGTCAGTTGGCATTTGAAGCAAGTTGCTCAACTTTTCTTCATCCAAAATGACTTTAATTCTTTTGACAATCGATTCCAAATGGTATTCTTCAAGAACTAAGTTTTCAAAGAAGGTTCTTACCAATGTGGGGTAGGTCAGAATATGCAGCGAACAAAAAAATTTCCAGCCTTGGTTGTCAATCCAACTTCCAATCTTCATTTCCAGTTCTTCCAGGAAGGAGAAATCGATCCTTTTGCCTCATGTAACAGGCCTATTGGCCATTAAAGTGGATTTCCCAGTTGGAGAGGATGTTTCTTCTTCTTTTTGCTCAGGAGAGTACCTTTTTCTCTTTTCTCCCTTTTTCTTCAACTCTTTACTGGGTGTGCTTGATTCAGCTGCTTGAGGAATCTTCCTTGCAGATCTCCTTGGAGCCATTGCAGCAAAATTTGTTGGAAATATGGAATAAAGGCTTTGAAGAATGGTTTTTGAGAAATTGGTAAAGGTTTCGAGTGGAGTAGAAAGAGCTTAAAATGAAATAGAATGAGTCAAATGTAAGAGAAGATTACTCGGTTCCAATTAAAACAACAATTTCTCGACATTCAAGTCGGCTCGCTCAGCCCTAAAATCATCCAAGTTGACCCAACCAGAGCAAACTCAGAACAAGCAAAAAACTAGACATTCGAGCTGACTCGGCCAGAGCAAAATTGCTCGAGTTGACTCGAACAGAAACTTTTCACAGAAATTGAAATGATTCAGAAATTGAGTTTGATTCAATGAAATCTCAAGAAAAGTTGTTCAAAATACTTGAATAGTTATAGGAGGTTTTTTAGATAATTTTTTCTTAATTTTGAAGGAAATTAGGTTAGGTAGATCTAAAAGGGATCACAATGACCTAATTATCCTCTAAGCAATTCAAATCTATCCTGATTTAGTGGCTTAGTGAAAATGTCAGCTAATTGTTTTTCAGTTGGGATAAATTCTAGTTCAATGTTACCATTCAAAATGTGATCTCTAATAAAATGGTATCTAATCTCTATATGCTTAGTTCTAGAATGCTAAATAAGATTTTTGGTCAAATTTATAGCACTTGTTTTATCATACTTGATTGGAATTTTAAATTGTGTAATACCAAAGTCTTCTAGTTGTTGTTTAATCCATAACACTTGAGCACAACAACTCCCTGCAGCAACATACTCTGCCTCGGCAGTAGAAAGTCCTACTGAGTTTTGTTTCTTGCAGTGCCATGAGATTAAATTTAACCCTAGAAATTGACATGTATTACTAGTGCTCTTTCTATCAATTTTACAACCAGCATAATCAGCATCTAAAAATCCAATTAAATTTAATGAAGACTGTTTTGAAAACCAAAGTCCTAGATTACTTGTACCTTTCAAATATCTGATTATTCTTTTAACAGCAAGCATATGTGTTTCTTTAGTATTACATTGAAATCTAGCACATACAAATATACTATACAAGATATCCGGTCTACATGCAGTTAAGTATAATAAGGATCCGATCATACCTCTATAGAGCTTTTGGTCAACATTGGATCCATTTTCATCTTTGTCCAATCTACAAGATGGGCTCATGGGTGTGCTTATTTGTTTGCTCGTCTCCGTACCAAACTTTTTAATCATTTCTTTGGTGTACTTGGCTTGGTTGATGAAGATTCCTTCCTTAGTTTACTTTACTTGAAGTCCGAGAAAGTAGTTAAGTTCACCCATTAGGCTCATTTCAAATTCTCCCTGCATTAGCTTAGCAAATTCTTTACAAAAATTTTTATTAGTTGCACCAAATATAATATCGTCAACATAAATTTGCACAACTAATATATCATTACTTTTCTTTTTAACGAAAAGGGTTTTATCAACATTTTCTCTTGAAAAATCATTTTCAATCAAGAAAGTGCTAAGTCTATCATACCAGGCTCTAGGTGCTTTGTTTCAAACCATATAAAACTTTGTTCAATTTAAACTCATGGTTTGGAAAAATATGATCTTCAAAACCTGGTAGTTGTTCTACAAAAACTTGTTTAGAAATAAACTCATTTAAAAATGCACTTTTTACATCCATTTGTAAAAGTTTAAAATTCATGTAGCAAGCAAATGCAAGAAGTAATTTAATGGCTTCTAGTCTTGCTACAGGTGCATATGTTTCATCAAAATCAATGCCTTTTTCTTGACTATATTCCTTAGCCACTAGTCTAGCTTTGTTTCTAATGACATTTCCTTGTTCATCTAATTTGTTCCTATAAACCCATTTGGTTCCTATGATTGGGTGGTCCTTAGGTCTATCAACTAATATCCAAACCTTATTTCTTTCAAACTGGTTTAATTCTTCATGCATGACTAACATCCAGTTTGGGGCATTTTCAGCTTCTTTTAAGGTATAAGATTCTATTTGTGATACAAAGGCTAGGTACTTATGTGCAATTCGATGTGATGATCTAGTCTTAATTCCTTGTAAAGGATCACCAATAATTAATTCTTTAGGATGAGAAGTTGCGTACCTCCATTATGTTGGTAGATCTGTGTGATCCTTACTTACCATTTCTTCTCCTTCTTCAATAGGTCTTTCTTGTATGCTTAAGTCCTCTATCTCTTTTTGGAGTATACCTGCATCATTGTCTATGCACTCATCTCTTTTAGATGGTGAGGGGTTAGCTTCATCAAAAACAATATGAATTGACTCTTCTATAGTAAGAGTCCTCTTATTAAATGCTCTATATGGTTTGCTGTGCAGTGAATAACCAAAAAATATAGATTCATCAGATTTTGCATCGAATTTTTCCAGGTTATCTTTACCATTGTTCAACACAAAGTATTTGCATCCAAACACATGAAAATAATTGATATTGGGTTTCTTTTCATTCCAAAGCTCATAGGTTTTTTTTTTTTAAAATAGGACATATCAAAATACGGTTTAAAATATAACAATCAGTGTTCACCACTTCTGTCCAAAAGTATCTTGGAAGATTACTTTCATATAACATTATTCGGGCCATTTCTTCCAAAGTCCTATTTTTTCTCTCTATGACACCATTTTGCTGTGTTGTCCTAGGAGTGGAGAAGTTGTGATCAATGCCATTTTCAGTGCAATAATCATCGAAAAACTGATTTTCAAATTCAGTACCGTGATCACTCCTAATTGAAATTGTTGAAAGATTTTTTAGATTTGAAATCTTTTTATAAAACTTTTGAAATACTTTGAAGGTTTTATCTTTGTGAGCAATAAACAAAACCCATGTAAATCTAGAGAAATCATCTACAATCACAAGGGCATATTTCATACCTCCTAGGCTTGTAGTCCTAGTTGGTCCAAATAAGTCCATTTGAAGTAGTTCTAGAGGTCTAGTAGTTGAAATTATATTTTTGGGTTTAAAACTTTCCCTAGTTTGTTTAACCATTTGGCATGCATCACAAAGATGATCAAAATCTATTTTAAACTTAGGCATGCCTCTAACTAAGTTTTTGGAAATTAACATGGCAATAGTATGTGTTACCGCCGTTACGATGATGTGGCGTACCTCAGATTCCGTCGGGCGTGATTCGAGCCACGTGGAGTTTTTTCGGCAGTGCGGGAGCAGTCCAGCAAGGTCAGGTATGGCTCCACCTCGATCGAGGTCGAGGTCGGACAGGGCCCTCTCGCTCCTTCGCTAGGTGGCACCCGGAGATGGGTCCACCTCGACAGAAGCCGAGCGCCCTCTGTCGCTCCGCCAGGTGTCTGCCCAGGAGGGGCCCACCTCGGCCGAAGCCGGCGGCCCCTTGCTCCCTCGCCAGGTGGTACCCTGAGATGGCCCCCACCTCGACCGAGGTCGAGCCGGGCCACCTCTCGCTCCTTCGCCAGGTGGCGCCCGGAGACGGGTCCACCTCGGCCGAAGTCGAGCGCCCTCTGCCGCTCTGCCAGGTGTCCGCCCAGGAGGGGCCCACCTCGGCCAGAGCTGGCGGCCCCTCGCTCCCTCGCTAGGTGGCACCTTGAGACGGTCCCCACCTCGGCCGAGGTCGAGCCGGGCCCCCTCTCGCTCCTTCGCCGGGTGGCGCCCGGAGACGGGTCCACCTCGGCCGAAGTCGAGCGCCCTCTGCCGCTTCGCCAGGTGTCCGCCCAAGAGGGGCCCACCTCGGCAGAAGCCGGCGGCCCCTCGCTCCCTCGCCAGGTGGTGCTTTGAGATGGCCCCACCTCGATCGAGGTCGAGCCGGGCCCTCTCGCTCCTTCGCCAGGTAGCGCCTGGAGACGGGTCCACCTCGGTCGAAGTCGAGCACCCTCTGCCGCTCCGCTAGGTGTCTGCCCAAGAGGGGCCCACCTTGGTCGAAGCTGGTGGCCCCTCGCTCCCTCGCCAGGTGGCACCCTGAGACGGCCCCACCTCGGTCGAGGTCGAGCCGGGCCCCCTATCGCTCCTTCGTCGGGTGGTGCCCGGAGACGGGTCCACCTCGGCCGAAGTTGAGCGCCCTCTGCCGCTCCGCCAGGTGTCCACCCAGGAGGGGCCCACCTCGGCCAAAGCTGGTGGCCCCTCGCTCCCTCGCCAGGTGGCGCCCTGTGACGGCCCCACCTCGGTCGAGGTCGAGTCGGGCCCTCTCGCTCCTTCGCCAGGTGGCGCCCGGAGATGGGTCCACCTCGACCGAAGTCGAGCGCCCTATGCCGCTCCGCCAGGTGTCTGCCCAGGAGGGGCCCACCTCGGTCGAAGCTGGCGGCCCTTTGCTCCCTCGTCAAGTGGTGCCCTGAGACGGCCCCACCTCGACCGAGGTCGAGCCGGGTCCCCTCTCGCTCCTTCACCATGTGGCGCCCGGAGACGGGTCCATCTCGGTCGAAGTCGAGTGCCCTCTGCCGCTCCGCCAGGTGTCCGTCCAGGAGGGGCCCACCTCGGCCGAAGCCGACGGCCCCTTGCTCCCTCGCCAGGTGGCACCCTAAGATGGCCCCCACCTCGGTCGAGGTCGAGTCGGGGCCCCTCTCGCTCCTTCGCCGGGTGGCGCCCGGGACGGGTCCACCTTGGCCGAAGTCAAGTGCCCTCTGCCGCTCCGCCAGTTGTCCGCCCAGGAGGGGCCCACCTCGGCCGAAGCTGACGGCCCTTTGCTCCCTCGCTAGGTGGCACCCTGAGATGGCCCCACCTCGTCCGAGGTCGAGCCGGGTCCCCTCTCACTCCTTTGCCAGGTGGTGCCCAGAGACGGGTCCATCTCGGCTGAAGTCGAGCTCCCTCTACCGCTCCGCCAGGTGTCCGCCCAGGAGGGGCCCACCTCGGCCGAAGCCGACGGCCCCTTGCTCCCTCGCCAGGTGGTGCCCTGAGATGGCCCCACCTCAGTCGAGGTCGAGGTGGGCCCTCTCCCTCCTTCGCCAGGTGGTGCCCGGAGACGGGTCCATCTCGGCCGAAGTCGAGTGCCCTCTACCACTCCGCCAGGTGTCCGCCCAAGAGGGGCCCACCTCGGCTGAAGCCAGCGGCCCCTTACTCCCTCGCCAGGTGGCACCCTAATACGGCCCCACCTCGGTCGAGGTCGATCCGGGCTCCCTCGCTCCTTTGCCAGGTGTCCGCCCAGGAGGGGTCCACCTCGGTCGAAGTCGAGCGCCTCTCTGCTGCTCCGCCAGGGGTCCGCCCGGGAGTGGTCCACCTCTGTCGAAGCTGGCCAACCTGTGCGGTGAGGCCTCCAAGGGGCAGGAGCATAAGTTCTGAGACTGCCCCTCGAGCGGTGCATGCCGCACTCCGAGAAAGGTCCCCGTACGGTCGGCGGCGGCACGCGAAACATCGTTTACATCAGCCCGACAGGTTTTGCATTCGAGAGGCGAAGTCTTGACAAGACAGGACCCGATAACGGGCATCGTCGGTGCCTGGGAAGGAGAACGCTCACGCTCGGCCAAGGTCTGGCCGGCGCCCTCCCTTTACTCTTTCCTCGCTGGGCCTGGCAAGAGGGCGGGGAGGTCGCCGGGTTCTTTGATCCAAAAAGAAAAAGGTGGCAAACGAAAAGGCAACGTGAGGAGTTAAAAGGAAGGAAAGGATGGACGACCGGGTAAGCAAGAAACAGAGGCTGGAAAAGGGAGAAGCACCAAGAGCAGGATCCAAGACCCCGAGAGGGGGCCCTTGGCGCAAGCTTGGTGAAGGAACTCGGCCGGATTTCTGCTCTTCCCGTGACTTTTTCTTGCTAGCACGATCTCTAAGTCTGGGACTCCCTCGGGGCCATGTCTTGGAGACTCTGTTCCCTCTCTCCATTTTCTAACTTGACCGTCGGAGCTCCCTCGCCGGGACCCCCGGCCAGGGCCTCTGACCTTGTCTTGCAGGATTGGGAGCCAGGAGACCTCCGACGAGACAGTCTAATCAAAACCAGCAGCTCTGAAGCCACAGGCGCGGTGACGAGAGCGGCAACAGATTGGCGCACCAGGTAGGGGGGCAGGACAACACCCTCAGTGGGAGCTAGCTTTCTGTAGACGAAGCGCGCTCCGGCCATGGTGGTCACCCCTGGATGCGAAGAGTCCGCCAGCCGAGTAGGGGAGGTCCCCTCCCCTTAGGGGCCGCGCAGCCCGTAGAGGGAGCTCCCTGCTCCCCCTCCTCTTCCACCACAGCCGACCTCGGTGGATGGACCTTTTGCAGCCGTCATCCAATAGCTGCAAACCCTGACTACGGCAGTTCGGCAGCTACAGCATCAGCAGTGCTCCTTGGCCATGCAGCCCCAACCGGGGACCCCCGCGGCTCGAACCGTGGGGCCGCAAGGAAGCCTGCGCTCCATCCATGGCAGGCCATCCCGATCGCGGGCAGCCTCCAACCCTTGCGGGAGCTACCAGACCCCCGCAAAAAGAAATTACTCTGGTTCGGCGGATCATGAGAGTCGATCCCCGGCCGACGAGGCTGAGACGGCGCGTCGCAGTAAGCGGCGTCGAGGCAAAACCCCACGCCGAGACCGATCGGTGCCCCCTTCACCAGCGACCTCAGCGGAAGATTCCACTAACGAGGCCATCAGGCGCTAGGCCGAGAGGCGCCTGGAGGAGCACGAGCGCAAACTGGCAGAGTTCGCCCGCTGATTTGCCGACTTGCAGAACTCCTCGATGACCCGACGGGCTACGACTCCCGTCCCCCCTTTTCCCAGGAAATCCAAGCGGAGCTGATTTCGAGCCGGTTCCGCATGCCGTAGGTGGATCCCTATGATAGGACCACCGACCCTTTGGATCATCTAGAGAGCTACAAAGCTCTCATGAGGGTCCAGGGGGCCACAGATGCTCTTTTGTGCATTGCCTTCCCCGCTACCCTCCGGAAGGCTGCTCGAGTCTGGTTCACCCGCCTCGAGCCCGGATCCATTTGCTCCTTCCATCAGCTGGAAGGAAAGTTTGTGGCGCACTTCGACGCTTGTCGAAAGGTGCCGAGAGAGGTGGACAGCCTCTTCTCCATCCGCCAGCACGACCTGGAGCTGCTTCGGGACCACATCACCCGTTTCAAGACCGCCGCCCTGGAGATCTACAGCCTGGACGAGCCCGTTGCCATGCTGCCTTTAAAGCATGGGCTCAAGATGTCCCGCCTGACTTATTCCCTGGACAAGAAACCCCCCAGGACGTACTCCGAGCTCCTCCTCCGTGTCCACAAGTACATCCGAGTGGAGGAGGCTGATCGCACCCGGCGAGAGCTGGATGGGAGGACCTTGAAGAAGTCGCTCCGAGAGATGTTCCAGGGGCCCGGCAGCCCGGGCCGCATGCTGACCCTCGCTCAAGTCTGAAGCTGAAGGGCGGGGCCACCCCGGAGCGAAGTTTCACCCCTCTCCTTGCTCCCAGAACGAAGATCCTCATGGACATTGAGGGCGAGCACTACCTCCGCTGGCCTCCCCCTCAGAACCCGAGGAGCACCCGCGACAAGTCAAAGTACTGCCAGTTCCATCACGAGCATGGCCACGACACGGAGGAGTGTCATAATCTGAAGCGGGAAATTGAGGAGCTGATCAAAAGAGGCTACCTCAGGAAGTTCGTGAGGAACGAGGCTTCGACAGAGGGACAGCCGCTCGCGGCCCTGCCCCCGGTCCCCGTGATCGACAATCGTCCGACAGAGAAGGCAGTGGGCATGATCTCTTGTGGAATCGGGTGGGCGACGAAGAGAGCCCGGGAGGTTGGGGACCCTGAGGATGTTACCCCTTCTGAGAAGGGGAATGAAAACAAGAATGTAAATAATGATGCTGTGGTGGTCGAGATGACTATCACAGAGCATCCTGTACATCACATTATGGTGGATAGTGGAATCTCCGCTGACATGCTTTTTTATGATGCTTTCTCCTGAATGGACCTGTCCCATGATCAGCTAAGGCCGGTACATGCACCTCTTGTGGGCTTTACTGGGGACTCGGTGGGGGTCGAAGGGAAGATCACTCTCCCGATCACCGCTGGATCCCCACCTCGACAGGCCACAGTCATGATGACGTTTACTGTCGTCAAGCTCCCTTCACCTTACAATGCGATCCTCGGGCGTCCGGGGCTCAACCAGCTGGACGCCATGATTTCCACAAAGCAGTTGCTAGTGCAATCCCCCACGTCCTCCGGGCCTCGGGTGATGAGGGGGGCGACCCAGCTAGTCCAGCATTGCCTTCAGATGGTCCCAGGAGCCCGGGGCGCTGAGCTCGGCCCCGATGTCGATGACCTCGACCTAAGGAAGAGGGAACCCAGGGGAGGACCCGTAGAGCGTTGTTAACATATCCCCTCGGTTCAGACCCTCAGAAGACTGTGCAGGTAGGGGCCCAGCTCCTGGAGGAGGAACGGACCCGCTTGCTTGATTTCCTCCGCATGAACGTGGATGTGTTTGCATGGTCCGTGGCCGACATGCCGGGCATCCCGCCTGAGGTCATCACCCACAAGCTGAACGTGGACCCGAGGTGCTGCCCGGTCCGCCAGAAGAAGAGGAGTTTTACCGCGGAGAGGCAGAGGGCCATCAACGAAGAGGTGGAAAAGCTCCTCGCCGCCGGTTTCGTGCGGGAAGTCCAGTATCCCAGCTGGCTGGCGAATGTGGTCATGGTGAAGAAGAGTAGTGGCAAGTGGAGGATCTGTGTGGACTACACCGACCTCAACCGAGCCTGCCCGAAGGATAGCTTCCCTCTTCCGAAGATTGACCAGCTGGTGGACACCACCTCGGGGCATCGCCTCCTCTCCTTCATGGATGCCTTCTCCGGATACAACCAGATCTGAATGAACCCGGAAGACGAAGAGCACACTGCCTTCGTCACCGACCACAGAACTTTTTATTACAGGATGATGCCGTTTGGCCTCAAGAATGCCGGGGCCACGTACCAGCATCTGGTCATCAAAGTCTTCAAGGACCAGATCGGCCGCAACATGCAGGTGTACATGGATGACATGCTGTTAATGAGCAAGCCCCTCTCGGACCATGATGCCGACCTGGCAGAGACCTTCGGAAACCTCCGACGTCACCAGATGAAGCTGAACCCGGCAAAGTGCACCTTCGGCATCTCCGTAGAGAAATTCCTGGGGTTCATGGTGACCCAAAGAGGGATTGAAGCCAACCCGGAAAAGGTCCAGGCCATCCTGGACATGGAGCAGCCCACCTCCAAGAAGCAAGTGCAGTGACTCACTGACCGGATAGCCGCTCTGAGTCGGTTTATCTCGAGGTCGACCGACCGCAGCCGGCCCTTTTTCAAAGTGCTGAGGAAGATGAGATACTTCGCCGGGACCGAGGAGTGCCAGGAGGCGTTTGACGACCTGAAGAAGATGCTTGCATCGCCCCCACTACTTTCTAGGCCCGAAGAAGGAGAGGAGCTCGTCCTCTACCTGGCGGTCACCCCGAAGGCCGTCCGTTCGGTCCTGGTTCGGACCGACGACCAAGGAGTCCAGAGGATGGTGTACTACACAGGCAAACTCCTTCGCGATGCGGAGCTCAGGTATTCCCGGCCCGAAAAGCTCATATTTATGTTAATAGTGTCTGCTCAGCATCTCAGGCCCTATTTCCAAGCACATCCCATTGCCATCCTGACCGATCAGTCGCTGAAAGCGATACTCAGCCAGCCTGACACATCAAGGTGATTGGCGAAGTGGGCACTCAAGCTCAGCAAATTCGATATCGCTTATAGGCCAAGGTCAGCCATGAAAGTGCAAGTGCTAGCCGACTTCTTGGTCGAGTGCATAGGCCTAGGCAAGGAGCCAGAGCGGGACTCTCCGCACCAGCAGCTGAAACCAGGACCCGAGGGACCCGAGGAGGATGCGTGGATCCTCCACGTGGATGGAGCCTCGAACTCCGGCGAGAGTGGAGCCGGTCTCATTCTCGCTAACGGCGATGGGGTCGTCGCCGAATGTGCACTCCATTTTCAGTTCGCCGCAACTAACAACCAGGTGGAATACGAGGCTCTCCTTGCTGGGCTAAGAGTCTCCCGCGAGTTGGGCATGGCCAACCTCACGGCCTTCACTGATTCCCAGCTGGTGGCTGGACAGATCTCCGGAGAATACGGTGTGCACGACCCTCAAATGGTGAAATATCTGGAGCTCGTCAAAAGGAGCGCGGTCGAATTTCGGTGCTTTAGCATTTCCCATATACCCCGCAAGGAAAATGCCCGTGCGGACGCTCTTTCCCGGCTGGCGACCCTGCCGGACTCGTTGCTGGGTCACGCTCTTATGGAGCGCCTCAAGGCCCCGAGCTACGAGACCCCTGTGGAGGTCCAACAGGTCAGCCAGGAACCCAGCTGGATGGATAAGTACGCCGAGTACATAACTGACGGCACCTTATCGGAAGACCACGCAGCGGCCCGCCTTATCAAAAAGAAGGCCACACGGTTCGTCCTGATGGATGGGCAGCTGTATCAGAGGTCCTACTCCTATCCCCTCCTCAAGTGCTTGAGACCTGCGGAGGCCGCTCTCGTACTCTGGGAGATCCACGAGGGCATCTGCGGGAACCACGTGGGGGGCAGAATGCTAGCATACAAGGCCCTTCGCCAAGGTTATTTCTGGGAGACGATGAAGGAGGATGCCGCCGACTTCGTGAAGAAGTGTGATCGGTGCCAGCGGCACGCCATGGTGCAGCGGTAGCCCTCCACTCCACTCTCCCAGCTCTCGGCTCCGTGGCTGTTCGCCCAATGGGAAATGGATCTCTTAGGACCATTTCCCCCAGCGTCCAGATAGCGGAAGTTTCTAATCGTGGCCATCGACTACTTCACGAAGTGGGTTGAGGCCGAACCCCTGGCACGGATCACGGAGGCAAACGTCGCCAAGTTTTTCTGGAAATCAATCATTTGCCATTTTGGCCTCTCCCATACCGTAATCACCGATAACGGGCGTCAGTTCGACTACCAGGAGTTTGAAGAATTCTGCAGCGACCTTGGCATCCACCATCGCTTCACCTCGGTGGCGCATCCATAGACAAATGGAGAAGCCGAGGTGACGAATAGAACCATCTTGCAAGGCCTCCGGACGAGGCTAGATCAGGCCAAGGGCAGGTGGACAGAAGAGCTCCCGAGCTTCCTGTGGGCGTACCACACCACCCGAGGATGGCCATCGACGAGACCCCATTCAACCTCGTCTTCGGAGCCGAGGCGGTCATCCCGATCGAGCTCACTCTACCTACCCTACGCGTGGAGTAGTATGACGAAGTGGAGAACCCCACCAGGATGATGCTAAACCTGGATCTCCTTGAGGAGACGAGGAACAAGGCCCGAGTCCGATGGCAGCTTACAAGCAGCGAGTGGCCAGGTACTACAACTCCCGGGTGCGACCAAAGTCCTTTTGCCCCGGGGATCTAGTGCTCCTGCGTGCTGAAGCTTCACAGCCACGAGAGTGCGGGAAGCTCTCCCCAAACTGGGAGGGCCCGTATAGGGTGGTGGAAGTCCTCCCTCACGGGGCCTATTACTTGGAGGAGTTAGGGGTATCCAGATTCCTTCGGACCTGGAATGCCTCGAACCTGAGGATGTATTATCAATAATGTAAGGTTCCTCGAGCTCTTGCAATAAAATTCCTTTACTTCAAATGCTTTTTCTTGCCTCGTTGGAAAAGAGGTGCTTCGCTCTGAGTTCGGCAAACATGGCTGTGGTCGAAGACTCGAGAAAGCGAGAAGTCCCGGACTTCGGTCCGGAAGGCGGGGTAGAGCCAAGCTCGTCCACGCTATCACGGAGAACAGCTCGGCAAGCGGCGCAAGGCTTGGATAAAGCTTGCAGCCCCGGGTTCAGTCCGAAAGTCCCGAACTTCGATCTGGAAGGCGGGGCAGAGCCAAGCTCGCCCATGCGATCACGGAGAACAGCTCGGCAAGCTGTGCAAGGCTTGTATAAAGCCTGCAACCCCGGGGTTCAGTCCGGAAGTCCCGGACTTCGGTCCGGAAGGTGGGGCAGAGCCAAGCTCGCCCACGCGATCATGGAGAATAGCTCGGCAAGCCGTGCAAGGCTTGGATAAAGCCTGCAGCCTCGGGGTTCAGTCCGGAGGTCCCGGACTTCGGTTCGGAAGGCGGGGCAGAGCCAAGCTCGCCCACGCGATCTCGAAGAACAGCTCGGCATGCCGCGCAAGGCATGGATAAAGCCTGCAGCCCCGGGGTTCAGTCTGGAGGTCCCGGACTTCGGTCCGAAAGGCGGGGCAGAGCCAAGCTCGCCCATGCGATCATGGAGAACAGCTCGGCAAGCCGCGCGAGGCTTGGATGAAGCCTGCAGCCCTGGGGTGCAGTCCGAAGGTCCCGGACTTCGGTCCAGAAGGTGGGGCAGAGCCAAGCTCGCCCATGCAATCACGTAGCCCGGAAGCTCCAAACTTTGATCTGAACGCTGGACGGGACTCAGTCCACCCGCGAACTCAGCCCAGAGCAAACCACAGGACTTAGTCTCAGTGCTCGAAGTGGACATCTCAATAAGACAAAAAAAAAAGAAAAAAAAAAGAAAAAGAAGAAGACGAGGTCGAGACTTGACAAGATTAGATCTTTCATTAACTTGAAAGGGTGTTACAGTGAAGGAGTCCCGACAGGCCGGGAGTCCTCAAAAAGAAAAGAGAAAGATACAGGTGGTTGGCTAGTTCGGCGCGGGGGCAGAGTCCTCGGGCTGGGGGGCGCGCTCTCCGTCTTCGCCGTTGGCGGGTGGCTGCTCGGAGGGTTGCTCTAGAGCTGCGACCGCATCGCCCGCTATAACTGGAGCCTCACCGGTGGGCTCCTTCCTTCTGCCACCGAGAACCACCCCACTGAGGTCGAACTCGGGGTAGAAAGGAGCCCACCTTCTCCCGGCACACCTGGAACCCCTTCAGGAAGGAGTCCACGGCGGCCTCCCGGACCTTCAAGACATACTCATCGGAGGCCCGGAATCTCGGGACGGCCTCCTGAGCCTCCCGCTTCGAAGCCTCCAGCAGCCTGTTGATGTAGGAGCTTCGCTCCTTGGCTACGCTTGCCTCCCTCCAGGCCTCCTCGACCTGGCACTCCAGCGACTGGGATTGAGCTCGAAGGCGAGCCCTCTTCGCCGCGTCCTCCTCCACGCATCGCTGGTTCGAGATCCTCTCCTCGGACAGAGAGGCCTCCAGTTCCTTGACGTGCCCTGCGGCGCGCGCCAGGTCGGATTGCAGGGCCTGGTTATTCCCCTGCAGCTCGACCCCCTTTTCCATGAGATCCTTCACGTCTGCTGCGAGCTTGTCGAGTTTCTCCTCCTTCTCGGCATCCTTCTTGGCATACCCTGCGAGGAAATTCCTCAACAGTAGTACGTTCGTCCCGATCTGCACCAAAAATGAGAGGTCGGTCAGCTAAAATTTAACTGAAACTTTGAAAGGGAAGGTTCCGAGCTCGGACTTACCATGAAGAGCTACGGGAGGATCCCGAGCAAAGCGTCAGCATAGTCTCGGCCGCCCCTCAGTCGGCGGTCCCGGGAGGTACAAGCAAATTCTATCACCCTCTCCACGAGCCCCTGATCACGGATCACGGAGCATCGGCTTGTGAGGGTCGGCGGTGGGGCGGACAGATCTGCGGCAGGCGCGACCGACCCCCCGGGTGGGACTGCCATCGGCGGGGCAACTGGAGTCGCAGGCGGCGCCGTCGGAGCTGCGGTGGAGGCGGGCACTGCCTGGGAGGGAACCGGGCCTCCCTCTTCTACGGCCCCATCAAGGCGGACGATGGGAGCATCGGCAGCCCGGGCCCGAGATGGCCTGGGTGCGGGAGCTGCAAATGCTGGACCAAGGGCGGGCATTGGCACGGCCTCCCGGCTCACCTCGGTGCGAGCCCTCTTTGCCGCGGGATCATCCCCCTCGGCGGTGTCCCTCTGAGCCACGCCCTTCAGAAGGTTTTCCAGCGAGAACTTCATACCTGCAAAGGAAAGGAGGTCGGTCAGCCCAGCTAAAGAGAGAAGGGAAGAAAAGGGGGAAGTACGGAGTAGGAAAGAAGGCCAAGCCTCACCCGGCTCCCGGATGGGACTGATCCCCACCTCGAACAAGTTCTGCTCCGAGAGCAGAACCTCGAGCGAAGGGATCATGTCACTCAACAGCAGAGAGTAAGCCTCCTGGTCAGCTGACTCGACTTGGGAGTTCTGGTTCGGGGACCGTTCTGGCTCGCTCCAGGCCCAGTCGACATCCTCGACTGAGGCGAAGAAGAACCGGTTCTTCCAACCCTTAATGGTGGAAGTGAGGTCGAACCGGAGATACCTAGGTCAGGATGAAATGTACCACCAGCCATCATCGGTGGAGTACCGCTTCAGGGTGAAAAGGGCCCTGAAGAGAGAGAAACGGGCGACGAACCCATGGAAGTGACAACATGACGAAGGCGAAGATGACCCGGATGGCATTGGGAGCCAACTAGGCCGGGACCAGATGGAAGTGACTAAGGAAGGAAAGAAAGAAGGGGTGCAGGGGAAACCGAAGACCCCCAAGGAGGAAGTCCTCGTAGAAAGCTATACGACCGGAGCCACTCGAGGTGACGCGATCCCCAGGCCACGGAAGAGATAGATGGATCGACCTCGGGATGCCATAGACTTCCCGGAGCAAGGAAAGGTCACCTTCGGTCATCGTTGAAACGTGACCGGAGGGACCGACAGAAGAAAGGGCCGGAGGAGGAAGGGAAGAGATGGGATGAGCGGAGAACACGGGAGGAGACCTGGGACCCCTAGGGATACCTATGGTTATGCCCCCAGGCTGGAGCCACCTGCGGACCTCCTCCGGGATCACCTCCGCTTCCGAGGAGGAAGACGATGGAGTCCTCGGCCGGGACGGACCGGCCTCGTCTGGGTTAGACGAAGCATGGTGACGGTGTGCCTTGGAGAAGGGAGTGGTGAAGAAAGATTGCTAAGGAAGTGGGAGGCAGACGATGGCACTCACCGAAACACACTGTGCAAAAGAGGCGGCAACTCGAGGGAATGGAAGATAGCCTACTGCAAATCGCTGGCGGAGGGTGAGAAAGGGAAAGGGCCACGTTCTGGAAAGTCCCCCTCTTTTTCAAATTTGATCGACAGCGGCCATACCCGTCTTTCCACTTCAGACTACCAGATGGATGCTACGTGGATGCACGCCCGACATCGATGCTTCGGTTACGGGGTAACGGCCTCCGTTTCGAAGCGACGCATTAATTGCAACCGGCGAGGCGACGCGTGGCACCCTCTTATAGGACGTTGGGCGTAATGAGGAACGGCGACCAGGATCGTGGCAATCATGGCACGAGATCTTCGCCTTCCCCACGTCATCTCCGCATTAAATCCCCACGTTCCGAGCCATGATGCCTCAACAGAACGGGGAGATGGGGGGCAACTATTACCGCCGTTATGATGACGTGGCATACCTAAGATTCCACCGGACGTGATTCGAGCCACGTGGGGTTTTTTCGGCAGTGCGGGAGTAGTCCAGCAAGGTCAGGTGTGGCTCCGCCTCGGTCAAGGTCGAGGTCGGACAGGGCCCTCTCGCTCCTTCGCCAGGTGGCGCCCGGAGATGGGTCCATCTCGGCCGAAGCCGAGTGCCCTCTGCCGCTCCGCCAGGTGTCCGCCCAGGAGGGGCCCACCTCGACCGAAGCCAGCAGCCCCTTGCTTTCATGCCAGGTGGCACCCTGAGACGGCCCCCACCTCGACCGAGGTCGAGCCGGGCCCCCTCTCGCTCCTTCGCCTGGTGGCGCCCAGAGACGGGTCCACCTCGGCCGAAGTCGAGCGCCCTCTGCCGCTCCGCTAGGTGTTCGCCCAGGAGGGGCCCACCTCGACCGGAGCTGGCGGCCCCTCGTTCCCTCGCCAGGTGGTGCCCTGAGATGGTCCCCACCTCGGTCGAGGTCGAGCCGGGCCCCCTCTCGCTCCTTCGCCGGGTGGCACCCAGAGACGGGTCCACCTCGGCCGAAGTCGAGCGCCCTCTGCCGCTCTGCCAGATGTCCGCCCAGGAGGGGCCCAGCTCGGCCGAAGTCGGCGGCCCCTCGCTGATGCAGAACAAATAAAGGGACGCGATGCGGAAGTAAATTAAGATTAACTAATTTTTTTTGTTGTTTTTATATGTTTGTAGAAGTTGGCTTCAAATCAAAGAAAAGTTAACCTAACATTGAAAGATACTAATATGATAATTGAAAGCACAATTTTAAGGAGACTAAAGTATCAGAGTAGTTCAGAAGCAACGGATCGCTGGGGGTTGAGAAACTCCCAGACCTAAGGCTTCGCTCCGAACTTTCAAAAGAACAGAAATAAAGAGGAGAGATGGTTTATCTAACCAGACAATGATCTTCACAGATTTTGGTGGAGGAACTCTCCCGAGCAGATTGTTGGATCCCGGATTCAGATATCTTCGTAATGGATCCTCCAATACTGGTCCTTTGGCCGGTTGGCTTCTCCTGAACTCAAGATCTGGAAGAGAAGAAAAACAATTGATGGAATCAGAGAGTCAAGGGAGAATTTACCAGGTTGATGAACTTGAAGATTGAAATTGCTGAAAACTGGATTCTCCTGGAAGCTGATGTGATTTTCCTTGGAACTTGCTCTGGATCTGAAGTAGCCGGACTGGATCTGGATGAAGGTGGACGGCCTGGACTTGTAGAGAGAGAGAGGCCGTGGGAGATGGATGGATCTAGGGTTTGATGGATTGAAAATAATGAAGGGTGGCTAGTGTTTTGGGATTTCAAGTGGCTAACCTAGGGTTTTGGATAAAGATGGAGATCTCTCACCTCCTCAAGGCTCCAATGGAACCCGGATTACCCCCTCACGGAGCTCAACACTTAGAATAGTGTGGAAGAAGAGAAACCTAGGTTACTCAACACAAGAGAATAGCAAAATAATTTTTTCTTCATTGATTTTCAAAGTTACAAAGAAAGGTCTATTATATAGACCTAAAATTTTCTCTTAGCTTGTACAAATTCCCATGTGGGACTAAACTCCTCCAACCTCTAGATTAGGTAGAAACCCCCTCTCTTGGTCGACCAAGACTTCAAAAAAAATTGGGACGGCCATAAAGGAATTTTTTTTTGGAATTTTTATGGCGCCTCCTTTGGAGTTGGATTTGGATTTGGAGTCCTCCTCTTCTTAAGGCATTTCTTCTTTTCTTCCACTCCAAGTTAAGCTCTTTGATTTTGATTTGAACTTCAATTGGATGTCCTTCTTTGATTTCTTCTCCAAGAGAAGTTTTCTTCCTTCTTTGCTTAGGTAAAATAGGCAGGTATGGGCGCCTCCTTTAAATTAGCTTCCAATTTGATTTTTTCTTCTTTGGGTGTGGGGACCATGACACTGGGATGCCTCTGTGGCGCCACCTGGACCCTGGCATGTGCTCGGAGTGTGGCTGGGCGTGTGGCTTGGAGTGTGGCCTCCACTTGCTTGGACCTTGGTTTGATAGGAAGACAAATGTGGCACCATTTTGGACCAAATTGAAACCACATCGGGACTTGCACCGAGTCAACATGACTCAACAAAATTTAAATGGTGACTCAAGAAATAAATAAAAATAAATAAACTGGTTGACCAGGTCAACCTTTATTACAAACCCTAATTTCTCGGGCAATGTCAATCAGAGATCCAGATGGAGCTCTGAAGTCTTCTTCTGAGTCTGGTGCCCGCACCAATTCTCCCGGGGTGGGAGGAACTCGACCCTGTCGAGTAAGGCTCAAGTTGGCTCTGGTATCTCTCCAAGAGGTCTGGGTCCAATTCTTGTAATTCTTCTCGGGAGATCCAAGAGTCATCAGAATCTGGCCTTCCTTGCCAGCGGACCAGGTACCTTTGGTATCCTCGATTACGAGTAGAGATAACCTGATCATCCAGGATCTTTTCAATCTGCTCTTTCCTCACAGGCCAGTTTGTTGGTGGACACACAGGGTCGGGATCACTCTCAATGATAGGGTTAGGCTCAAAAGGCTCAATAGGAATCACAGCTGGCTCCCTGTACTCTACTAAGTCTGTAATGTTGAAAGTAGAGCTAATGCCTAGTTCTGGAGGCAACTCGAGCACATAGGCATTGGATCCTACTCTCTTTACTACTCTAAATGGTCCAGCTCCCCTAGCATGTAACTTTCTAACGGTTCCAGGAGGAAACCGTTCAGGCCTTAACCTAATCATCACATAGTCTCCCTCAACAAAAGATTTGACTCGCCTTTGAGTATCAGCCAACTTCTTATAAGTTTCATTACTTAAATTTATTTTGGCATGAATTTCTTTATGCAAGTCTTTTACATGCTGTGCAAAATTCTCAGCAGACTCGGAGACTCGAGTGTGGACAGGTAAAGGGACTAGGTCAAGAGGTGTGTGAGGTTTGTACCCATGTACAATTTCAAATGGACTCTTACCCGTAGACCTATTGACCGAGTCATTGTACGCAAATTCTGCCCTTGGTAGGTATAAATCCCAATTTCTAGTGTTTTCACCAACAAGACATCTCAGCAGATTTCCTAGGCTACGGTTCACTACTTCAGTTTGGCCATCAGTTTGGGGATGATAGGCAGTTGAAAACTTAAGTTTTGTCCCTAACTTATGCCAAAGGGTCTTCCAAAAGTAACTGGTGAACCGGACATCCCTATCTGAAACGATTGTCTTAGGTAGGCCATGGAGTCTAACTATCTCATTGAAGAAAAGTGTGGCTACCTTAGACGCATCAAAGGTTTGGGAACAAGGCAAGAAGTGGGCCATTTTCGAGAATCGGTCGACTACAACACAGATAGAATCATGTCTCCTCTGGGTCTTAGGTAAACCTAACACAAAATCCATACTCACATCTTGCCAAGGACGATCTAGGACAGGGAGTGGGGTATAAAGGCCAGTGTTTTGTTTTCGCTGTTTGGCAACAGCGCAGGTTCGACATTTAGCTACAATATTAGCTACATCCCTTTTCAAGCTAGGCCAGAAAAAGTGGTCTTCAATAGCTAGAATGGTCTTGTCTTTTCCAAAATGGCCGGCTAAACCTCCAGCATGGATTTCCCAAATCAAAAATTCCCTAAGAGAAGTTCTAGGGATGCAAAGCCTATTTTTGAAGAACAAAAAACCATCTACAAGGGTATAATCCTGGTGATTATTAGATGGTCCTTGAACTAGATCCTGATACACAGTTATGAAATCCGGACAAGACTCATATTCCTCTTTGATTTGCTCAAACCCTATGACCTCAGTTCTAACAGAAGTTAATAACAGGGATCGGCGACTAAGGGCATCAGCTACCTTATTCTCAACTCCAGCCTTATGTTTCAGGACAAAAGTATAGGACTGGATATATTCTACCCACTTAGCATGCCTAGGGTTAAGCTTCTTTTGGGAGTTCAGAAATCTAAGAGCCTCATGGTCCGAAAATAGTACAAATTCCTGCGGTAGCAAATAATGTCTCCAGTAACGCAAAGCTTGCACCACCGCATAAAATTCCTTATCATAGGTAGAATACCTAAGCTTAGCATCATTAAGTTTTTCACTAAAGAATGCTATGGGATGATTCTCTTGGCTTAGGACTCCACCTATTCCTACACCTGAAGCATCACAGGCAACCTCAAATACTTTAGAAAAATCGGGTAATCTCAGAATGGGTGCCTGGGTCATTTTATCCTTAAGATCTAGGAAGGCTTTATGGGCTGACTTAGTCCAATGAAATTCTCCCTTCCTAATACAATCAGTGATAGGAGCAGCTAAAGTACTAAACCCCTTGATGAATCGCCTATAGAAGGTAGCCAAGCCATGGAAACTTCTAACTTCATGCACATTGGTTGGCTCTGGCCAGTCTACTATGGACTTAATCTTCTCAGGATCGGCCGCCACGCCATCAGGGGTTACTACAAAACCAAGAAAGATAACTCTACTAGTCATGAATTCACACTTCTTAAGATTACCGTAGAGTCTATCATTCCTCAAAACTTGGCAGACTGCTCTAAGGTGGCCTAGGTGATCTGCTGGGGTCTTACTATAGATCAGGATGTCATCAAAATAGACCACCACAAATTTTCCTATGAAAGCTCTAAGTACCTGGGTCATAATTCTCATGAAAGTACTAGGGGCATTGGACAACCCAAAAGGCATAACAACCCATTCATAAAGACCATCCTTAGTTTTGAAAGCAGTTTTCCATTCATCCCCGGGTCTAATCCTAACCTGTGCAGTGAGGCCTCCGAGGGGCAGGAGCATGAGTTCCGAGACTGCCCCTCGAGCGGTGCGTGCCGCACCCTGAGAAAGGTGCCCGTACGGTCGGCGACGGCACGCGAAACATCGCTTACATCAGCCCGACAGGTTCCATAGTCGAGAGGCAAAATCCTGACAAGACAGGACCCGATAACGGGCATCGTGAGTGCCTCGGAAGGAGTCCGCTCACGCTCGGCCCAAGGTCTGGCCGGTGCCCTCCCTTTACTCTTTCCTCGCTGGGCCCGGCAAGAGGGCGGGGAGGTCGCCGGGTTCTTTGATCCAAAAAGAAAAAGGCGGCAAACGAAAAGGCAACGTGAGGATTTAAAAGGAAGGAAAGGATGGATGACCAGGTAAGCAAGAAACAGAGGCTAGAAAAGGGAGAAGCACCAAGAGCAGGATCCAAGACCCCGAGAGGGGGCCCTTGGCGCAAGCTCGGTGAAGGAACTCGGCCGGATTTCTTCTCTTCCCGTGACTTTTTCTTGCTAGCACGATCTCTAAGTCTGAGACTCCCTCGGGGGCCTGTCTTGGAGACTCTGTTCCCTCTCATCGTTTTCTAACTTGACTGTTGGAGCTCCCTCGCTGGGACCCCCGGCCAGGGCCTCTGACCTTGTCTTGCAGGACTGGAAGCCAGGAGACCTCAGGACGAGACAGTCTAATCAAAACCAGCGGCTCTGAAGCCACAGGCGTGGCAGCGAGAGCGGTAACAGTATGCATGCTAGCATGACCTAATCATCTATGCCAAAGTAAACAAGACTTTTTGGACTTAGCATTCATTGCTACTAGACTGGAACTACTAATCATGGCTAGATCATTTAGATCTACCACATAAATATTTCTAAGTCCATGTCTAATAAACTTATTACTAGAATCAAGAGAGTTTGTTACTATATACATAGATGATTCAAAGATAACCTTGAAGCCTTTATCATATAATTGACTAATACCTAATAAATTATGCTTCAATTTATCTACTAGCAATACATTTTCAATGAAAGTACAGGGGGTTATCTTGATCTTACCAGTTTTGATTATTTTTCGCTTGCCATTATCTCTAAAAGTAACCATACCTCCTTCTTTCATTTCTAGGGTGACGAATTGATCCTTGTCACCCGTCATATGCCTTGAACATCCACTGTCGAGATACCATCTTTTTTTCAATTTCTGGGCTGCAAGACATTCCTGCAAGATAATCAAGGAGTTCTTTTAGGTACCCAAGCTAACTTGGGTCCTTGCAGGTTAGCTGAGGTGGTTCCTTTAGGAACCCAAATCTTTCTTGATTTAGCTGAGGTGGTTCCTTTGGGAACCCAAATCTTTCTTGATTTATTATGGACATTTCTAATAATATTACATTCAAAAGCTTTATGTCCTAGTTCTTTGCAAGCAAAACATCTGATTCTAGAATTCTAAAAGATTCATGTTCTAAACTTCTAGATGCATAAGATGTAGAAATAGCATATTTTGTATTTGAATTTTTAGGAACATACAAGGTAGCTTCCAAAATGGATGTAGAACCTTTTGTCACAAAAGCCTTTTGAGATGTAAACTTTGGAACAAAAGCTTTTTATTTCACAAAGGTAGTTGCTGAAATATAATTTGATTTTGAAGAATTAAAACCAATTCCAGTCTTGTTATAAAAAATCCTTTGTTCTTTAAGAATCAACTCAAGCTTGTTAGGAGATAAAGTGAGTTTTTCAACAAGTGGCTTGAGTTTTTCAACCTCCTTTTTCAACTCAAGATTTTCATTCAACAAAACTTTGTTTTTGTCAAGATAACCATTATTCTCAATTTTTAATACTTTGCAGTTTTCAGAAAAGATATGAAGTTCTTTTTGTAACAAAATATTCTTTTCTAAAATCTCCTCTTTTTCTTTGAGTAAAGAATCATTGATATTCTTTAAAGATCTAATCTTTACTCCAGCCTTTTTAAATTCAGATAAAAGATCATGGAATGTAGAATTTAACTCATCAAATATAAACTCAATTTGAGCATTGGGAAAAGTTACCTCATCCTCGAGACCTATTAGACATAGATTAGCTATTTTTGTGGTCTCTTCCTCTTCAGTTGAGGTGGATTCTTCACTGTCGCTCCATGTGGCAACCCTCGCTTTCTTTTTCTTCTTCTTGAAGAATTTCTTCAATAGAGGACAGTTTGGACGAATGTGCCTCGGTTTCCTATATTCATAGCAGGTGGAGACTTGTTCCTTTACTTTGTCTTTGTCCTTGTCCTTTTTCTTGGAATACTCTCCTCGTTTATGAATTTTTCTATTAAATCTTCCTTTTTTCTTTTCCATAAACTTTTTGAATCTCCTTACTACCATTGCGATATCTTCATCTTCCAGATCATCTTTAGAGGAGGTAGAATCATCTTTCGTTTCTTCATCATTCTTAGATTCCAATGCAGCCTTGAATGCAATAGTTTTCTTGTTTTTCTGATCATCATCAGTTCTGTGCTGCATGGCCAATTCGTGGGTGATGAGAGAACCCATTAATTCATCCATAGATAGAGTGTTTAGATCTTTAGCTTCCTGGATGGCAGTAACTTTAGGGTCCCATTTATCTGGAAGTGATCTCAATATCTTCTGTACTAAATTAGTATTTGAGTAAACCCTACCAAGACTTCTCAAACCATTAATAATTTTTGTAAATCTAGTGTACATGGCAGAGATATTTTCATTAGGTTCCATTTTGAACAATTCATAATTGTGCAGTAGAAGATTAATTTTTGAAGTCTTCACTTGAAAAGTTCCTTCATGGGTCACTTCAAGTTTATCCCAAATTTTGTTGCCGAATAGCAAGTGGAAATTCGATTAAACTCGTTGGAATCCAAAGAACAGTATAGCATATTCATTGCTTTGGCATTTAATTTTCCTAACTTCATGTCGTGTTCATCCCATTCCTTTTTAGGTTTATAGACATCCATGCCATCAATTTTGATCATGGGAACATGTGGTCCTTTAAGAATGACCTTTCATAATTGAAAATCAATAGCTTGTATATAGATTTTCATTCTTGCTTTCCAATAAGAATAATTTGTGCCTGTGAAGAGTGGAGGTCTATTAGTTGATTGGCCTTCGGCCAAGGATGTATTCATGAAATGAGCCATCAATCTTTACTCCAATGTAATCAGAGACACTGCTCTGATACCAGTTGTTGCCCAGGTGGCTTTCCCAAGAGGGGGATAAATTGGGAATTTAAAAAATTTAAGCATATAACATGCTCTTGAAAATCACTTTTAGAGTGTAAGGTGCTCTGACAAAGTAATAACTTGCGAAAACTAAATAAGATCAAAGAAGCACAACACAAACACAGAAATTATAGTGGTTCAGAGAAATCTAGCTTCTTCGTCCACTACCCAAGATACCACTTAAAATTTTTGCTATATTCATACTCGAATACAGTAGGATTATTTTATAGGCTCACAATCCAAAACCTTTACACTTTGGTTTTACCAGGATCACCAAAGAAATCCTAACACCTTTGGTTTTGAACAGGATCATCAAAGAAACCCAACTTGGTTTTAACAGGATCACAAAGAATCCAACACCTGGTTTTTAGCTAAGGCTCACCAAGAACCTATTTGGTTATTCAAATGGGCTCGCCAATAACCCAACAATTCAAGATTGAATTGAAAGTAAATGCAATAATAAATGACAAACTCTAGTTATCGGATAGTTGCCGATGCAGCTTGAGAGAAGTCCACTTGAATGTACTTTAATGCTCTTTAATGGCTTCAGTGGCTTCTTTTCAAAGTGCTTCAAACTTTAGATGATTGTTGGTGAAGACTTGAAGACTGACTTAAATGCTCTTAGTGCTCTCTTGCTTGTTGGTAGGTTGGATATTCAATAATGCCTTAAAACTTTGAGGAACTTTCTATATCTTACTTCAAGGAAGTTCAAATCTCTCACATATATGACTTTCCATCATTCCAAGGTAGTTTGAGGCATTGTAGACCGTTGGGATGTGACATATGACTGTTGGATCACCTTTTTGCATTCAAAAAAAGAGTTATGGAACTAGTCGTTATGTACCTGGAAATGATATTCGAGTCGGCTCGGATTTTTCGAGTTGGCTTGGATCCTTCGAGTCGATAGGTTGAGTTGCCATTTCTTCAATAGGGTCGGCTCTTTGTCTCAGGGTGCAAAAGCTTCACTCTGGTCGAGTCGGCTCTTGATAGCTCGGGTCGGCTCGAACTTCCATCGTTGAACACATTGAACTCGAGGGGTCGGCTTGCTTCTACCTGGGTCGACTCTTCTTCTCAAAATAAAAAATCTTCACTTTAGAGGAGTCAGCTCATTACAGATCGGGTTGGCTCACTTTCTCAGGTCTTCAAAATTTGTTCTGGCAGAGTCGGCTCAATCTAATTAGGGTCGACTTGCCTGGCTATTCTTAGAAAACATTAGGAATGGACTCTGGACGAGTTGGCTCGGTTCTACTTGAGTCAGCTTGGATTGCTGCATGCCAGAATCTTTGGTGTGTGCCATGAGGTAGAGCCGGCTCTTCTTTCGGTTGGGTTGGCTCGAGTGACTTCTTTAGAATTTTTACAAATAAACTTGAAAACACTCTCACCAACACTCTCAAACTTTTCATACAAATCAACTCAAATTGAATTTAAATCACAACACACATAATAGTAACCCATTTCTTTATGATTTATCTTAACTTTTTCTTTAGGTTCTTCTTTACAAAATTTGATTACAACACAACTCAAAACAAGAAGTATAAATGTAGGAGTTGAAGTTTAAACAAAAAATTCATCCTACAAAAACTTGTAAACCACTTGAAGAGTTGTTAGTAAAATATGTGCATGCTTCAATGTTTGGTTATCATCAAAATCACTTATAGGATCAACAGACCCCCAAAGTAGAGAGAAAGAGGCTGTTTATGCCTAACCTCAAGATTGGAGCTCCTTGACAATGAGGCAATTTCAGGGTGGTGGTCATCGTGGAGGAGGCTGTGGTCATTATGGTGCCGTGGAAGGGAGCCACCGTAGCTGGTCTTGGAATCACATGATCCATGAGTTCCAAGGATGGCACGGTAGAGGCGGTGGTGGGCCTGATGCCTAACTCTAGAGGTCCAGCGGGCACTTGAGGCGGGGCCCCTATGGGCTCGGCCTGTCCTGCTAATGCCTTCTATGTCGATCATGGAGGTTAAGATCGGGACCAAGGCTGGAGTTGACCAAGCTTTCTTCCCTTTGTGCTTGTAATCCGGCATTTGAGATATTTCTCGGCCTGTCAGGGATCTCCCTTGATGTAAGAGACTTTTGATCAAATAAAAAATTTTTATTCTTCTATCATTTGGTGTGTCCCCATTTTCTCTTCCCCTTCTTTAGTCTTCATAACAGGGAAGTATGTGCCTGGGGCTACCTTAAGTCCATTCCAGACCTTCAGCTTTCGTGGGATGATGCTGGAGGTTGAGGAGCCTAATGGAGGAGGCCGGGAGGCCTGATGAAGGAGGCCGAGAGGCCTGGCACCAGAGGCTGAGGAACTAAGAGAAGGAGGCTGAGAATCCTGATGAAGGAGGAGGAGGCTGGGAGGCCTGGCATCGGAGGCTGAGGAGCTTTGTGAAGGAGGTGAAGGCCAGGAGGACTGGCATCAGAGGCTGAGGAGCCTGGTGAAGGAGACGGAGGCCGGGAGGCTTGATGAAGGAGACCAAGAGGCCTAGCACCGGAGGTTGAGGAGCTTGGTGAAGGAGGAGGAGGCCAGGAGGCTTGATGTCGGAGGTTGGGGAGCTTGATGAAAGAGGCTGAAAAGCCTAATGAAGGAGGAGGAGGCTGCGAGCCTGATGAAGGAGGCCGAGAGGCCTGGCACCAGAGGCTGAGGAACTTGGTGAAGGAGGCTTAGGAGCCTGAAGAAGAAGGAGGCCGAGAGGCCTAGCATCGGAGGCTAAAGGGCTTGGTGAAGGAGGAGGAGGTCGGGAGGCCTGATGCCGGAGGCTAAGGAGCTTGATGAAGGAAGCCGAGAGGCCTAGCACCAGAGGCTGACGAACCTGGTGAAGGAGGCTGAGGAACCTGATGTAGGAGGAGGGGGCCGGGAGGCTTGGCATTGGAGGCTGAGGTTGGTGAAAGAGGAGGAGGCCGGTAGGCCTAGCACCGGAGGCTGAGGAGCTTGGTGAAGGAGGCCGAGAGGCCTGGCACCGGAGGTTGAGGAACCTAGTGAAGGAGGCTGAGGAGCCTGATGAAGGAGGAGGAGGTTGGGAGGCCTGGCACCAGATGCTGAGGGGTCTGGTAAAGGAGAAGGAGGCCTGATGCCGAAGGCTGGGTAGCCTGATGACGGAGGATGAGAGGCCTGGCACAAGAGGCTAAGGAACCTGGTGAAGGAGGTTGAGAAGCTTGATGAAGGAGGAGGGGGCCGGGAGGCCTGGTGAAGGAGGCTGAGAAGCCTGATGAAGGAGGAGGGGGCCGGGAGGCCTAGCACCGGAGGTTTAGGAGCCTGGTGAAGGAGGTCGAGAGGCCTGGCACCGGAGGCTGAGGAAACTAGCGAGGGAGGCTGAGAAGCCTGATGAAGGAGGCTGAGGCTGAGAGGCCTGCTGAAGGAGGTCGAGAGGCCTGGCACCGGAGGCTGAGGAGCCTGGTGAAGGAGGCTGAGAGGCCTGATGAAGGAGGCCAAGAGGCATGGCACCAGAGGTTGAGGAGCTTGGTGAAGGAGGAGGAGGCAGGGAGACCTAACACCGGAGGCTGAGGAGCTTGATGAAGGAGGCTAAGAAGCATGATGAAGGAGGAGGAGGCTGGGAGGCTTGATGAAGGAGGCCGAGAGGCCTGGCTCCAATGGCTAAGGAGCCTGGTGAAGGAGACTAAGGAGCTTAATGAAGGAGGAGGATGCCAAGAGGCCTGGCACTGAAGGTGAGGAGCTTGGTGAAGGAGGAGGAGGCCTGACACCGATGGCCGAGGAGCCTGATGAAGGAGGCTGAGAAGCCTGATGAAGGAGGCTAAGGCCGGGAGGCCTGATGAAGGAGGCTGAGAGGCCTAGCACCAGAGGCTGAGGAGCCTGGTGAAGGAGGAGGAGGAGGCTGGGAGGCCTGACATCGAAGGTTGAGGAGCCTGATGTCGGAGGCTGAAGAGCCTGGCATGCCAAGCTGTGAGTCAGGTGGTTGATGGCCTAGACTTCTGGAGTTTCCCGGTGGACATCTCTGGACTGTGGGCAAGGTGACCTGAGCTGAGAGGCTAGCAAAATTTTTGATCTTGAGTGCCGGGCATCGTAGTTTTTGGGCTTAGAGTTCCAGACTTTGGGAGTTTCCAGAAATAGAGTACCAGGCTTTGGAAGTTTTCGGGCTTAGAGTGTCAGGCTTTGGGAGTTTCCAGACTTAGAGTGCCATGCTTCGAGAGTTTCTGGGCTTAGAGTGCCGGGCTTCGGGAGTTTCTGGGCTTAGAGTGTCGGGCTTCGGGAGTTTGCAGGCTTAGAGTACTAGGCTTCGGGAGTTTCTGGGCTTAGAGTGCCGGGCTTCGGGAGTTTTCGGGCTTAGGATGCTGAGCTTCGAGAGTTTACGGGCTTAGAGTGCCGAGTTTTAGGAGTTTCCGTGCTTAGATTGCTGAGCTTCAAAAGTTTCCGGGCTTAGAGTGCTAGGCTTCAGGAGTTTTTGGTCTTAGACTGGCATGGAGTCAGTTGAATGAGTCCCTGCATAAATGGAAGACAAGGTTGCACTGGAAGTGAGCTTTAATAATCAAGGGAGGAGTCTTACATCCTTGACCAGGTGGTGGACTACTCCGAGCTCGAAACCTTGATGCGAGCCCATCGATAGGGCTTGGCTTGTTAGTTGACCATGCTGCGAGTCAAGTGGCAGAGCTTCTGGCATAATTGCGGACATCCCAGGATTGTTTATGTAGTAGGTGTCAGCTTGCGAGCCAAGCGGTGGACAACGAGATCGCCGGGTTCCCCCAAACCTTTATGGACTGTCAGCACAACAAAAGCCAAGCTGTGAGCCTCGTGGTAGATGGTGAGACTTTGTCGAGTCACCGTGGATATCTCTGGATTGTGAACAAGGTAAGGGCTGGACTGAGAGTCAGGTGGTAGATGGTGGGGGCCTTTTGGGATCTCCACGGTCATCTTCTGGCTATTAGCATAGCAGTTGCCAAACTGTGAACCTTGCAGTAGATGGTGGGCTTCGCTGAGTCACCACGGACATCTCTGGATTATGAGCAAGGCAAGAGCTAAACTGAGAGCCCGGTGATAGATGGCGGGGGCCCCTCGGGCTTCCCGGCTCATGTTCCCAGACCGTGGAATCAGCGGCAGGTGCTAAACTACAATACTTGCTGTCGGTGGCAAGATGGAAGCTTTCCTTGTGGACCTATCACACATCTTTTCGCATAATGAAGGTGATAGGGTGAGAGAGTTACCTGTTGGACTCTGGTCATTTGGATAGGAGTGAGTCGCTCCTTCGAGGGGAGAGACGTGGGTCGAACTTGCTGGTCATTAGCCATAGGGAAGATTGATGAGGCCGGTTCTGGATAGAGGGCGTAGCGGGAGCCGACCAGCATTCGAAAAAGCCTCGTCATTTTTGTTTGTATCCTTGACTTGCCCCCCCAGGGTTGAGGGGGGTCTCAAAAACTCACCTCCCCTTCCTGGCATGCCAATCTGTTAGTCGCCAGGATCTCGAATCTTCCCCCTTCTTGGCATGCCAATCTGTTGGTCGCCAGGATCTTCAAACTTGTCCCTTCCTGGCGCGCCAATCTGTTGGTCACCGGGATCTTCAAACTTGCCCCTACCTGGCATGCCAATCTATTGGTCTCCAAGATCTTCTAACTTTTCCCTACCTGGCATGCCAATCTGTTGCCGCTAGGATCTTCAAACTTGTCCCTACATGACATGCCAATCTGTTGCTGCCAAGATCGCCGCTGCCTGTAGCTTGACGCACCAGAGTGGTCCTCACATTGTCATCGAGCATCGTGATGGGGGCCCCCCGAGGACCCGTCCGTTCCATCCCGCTCCATTGGTGCCCACCGGCGTGCCGTGTCGGCCAATCCGTGCTCCTCCCTGCAAGATAGGGGAGACCTGGGCCAGGGATTTTGATGAGGACACTCCGATGATCAACTCAATAGGACGATTGAGGAGAACAGATAAGACCTCCGTGATGTAAGGCTTGGGGGACCCGTCCACTAGGAGGGTGTGACTCTAAAGCAGGTGTGTAAAGGAAGGGAAAAGAGGAGGGATTGAGAGCGGGGAGCGTGGAGGCTTCTCGGATCGGTGGATTGCCCGGTGGTGCCTGGTCGCCTGCTTACTTACCTCTCCCTCGCCTTCCCCCACATGCTTACCTTCCTTACCTACCTCCATAGATGGGGTCGAACCCCTGTGGCCTTCAGGAATCTTCAAAGAGAGAGAGAGAGCCAGAGCCCTCTCCCGCAACTCCGCCAGAGAGACCTCTGCAGGCTTAACTCGAGAGACCTCTGTTTGTTAAACTAGTGAGATCTACCTTCTTCTTGGCTTTCGGGCCCCTTATAGGAGGGGTGCTTCTATTTCGGGAGAGACCACCCTAGGCTGCAGGTCCTAGGGCCTTGGATGGATTCTCCTCTTGGGGTAGCTCTGAGCATTGCGCCACGACCATCGGTGGCTATTGGTGGTGCGGCTGTGGACATGGCAGTGCATCGGTAGGCATGGGGTCTGGGGGCGCCCATGTCGTACCTCTGGCACTTCCTGTAGAAAGCTGTGGGTAGCCAGGCTCTGCTCCACCATAATTCAAATATCTGTTCCTCTGGTGGGAACTTCATATCGGGGGCTCTTCTTTGGGATACGGACATGACCTCAGCAGGGAGCCGACCTTAGATGGGGGGCTCGCCTAATAAGCCCACCCTCGGCTGGGGGCTAACCTCGGCAGGGAGCCGGCCTTAAATGGGGGGCTTGCCCAATGAGCCCGGCCTATGCTGGGGGTTGACCTTTGCAAGGAGTTGGCCTCAGACGGGAGGCTTGCCCAATGAGCCTGGCGTCGATTGGGGGCTAACCTCGATAGGGAGCCAGCCTCAAACGGGGGGCTCACCCAATGAGCTCAGGTGGCAAGTTTTCTATCGTTGTAGCCGCCCGTATGCTCCACGTCAGTGGATGTCGCCATATCAAGTGGAAAGTTACCATGCAATTCAATCATTTGATCTCCCTTTATCCTGATAAGTGATGGGCATGGAGAAATGTCAAACCCTAGCACTTAATCCTTTTGAATCTTAATTCGATAATGAAGACTCGACTGATGAAAGATTAGAAACCCTATCTAATCTCATTATGCTTTGATCAAAGATTTCCTGAGTCATCATTTAAAAAAATCACATGGGATAACTTCTTCCCTTACTAGGAGTGATCGATTCCTTTTTGACCTACTCATTATATTTATACACAATTCACCATATCCAGAAGCACCTCGTACATGACTTAATTATCATGAACGAGTATGCATCAAAACATGGGTTCATGTGCGCAAGATACTATGGTAGTCTCAGGTCTAAGGATCACATACACAACTCTCATTAAAAGAACATTCTTTTGACAAGCAAGTAAGATTTTTTTTGATATTCTCTTATCAGATCAGTTCAGTGAACTCATAGCCTAATGAGCACCTACATCCTTGTATTAGTGTCTCTACACAAGTGGCTGTGGGACCAACCACCCTCTTCATTGAGCATACATAAGATGTGCTAGTCTTTCCGGATTCATCGATCTCCGAATTGATGATCCAATGACTAGGAACATTTTAGATTAGGATTTATTGGAACTTAGGTCTCACCGTTATGATCTTCATTATAACCCTAATTCCATTACTCTAACCTATGGGGTTCATCATAATCTTATAATTAAAACATAAGACACATCATATGATGAATCAAATATTGCCTTTATTAATATAAATCTCGAGTCGAGAGAATACAAAAATGCTACTGATACAATAACTGCGATTGGCTTTCATGGCATAATTCTTTCAAGCGGACAATCCCTCTTCTAATGGTTATCAATATTACTGTGGTACTTTCCTTTGCCTGCAGCCTTCTTTGGAGTGTCTTTCTTCAGCTTGTTCTCATCTTTTACTTCTTTGTAGGTCTTTTTTCTTCTTCCAAGTAGACTTTCTCATAGAGGAAGATGTCTGCTCTATAGCTAGAATAGAATCCCTTGAACTCTTCAAGGTCACCTTATTTGTTACCAATAGATTCAGAAATTTAGATAAAGTGGTGTCCATCTTATTCATGTGGTAGTTTATAATAAACTAACCAAATGAATCAGTAAGAGACTGCAAGATCAAATTCACTTGCAGTTCTTTATGTATGGGAATTCCTTGCTTCTTAAGGTTCTTAATATCCTTGATCATTGTCAAACAATGATCATGGATAGATTGCCCTTTATGTATCTTGGCACTAAATAGTCTCTTGGAGATTTGGTACTGCACTGTTCGGCTTTGCTCACTGTACAACTCTTGTAGGTGAGTAATCATGACCTTGCCAGTATGGAAATCCTCATGCTAGTGTTGAAACTTATCTGTCATCAATGCCAAGATGTAATACTTGACCTTATTGTTATCTTCCACCCATTTTTCATGTATTGTAGTTTGTTAAGCACTTGGATGGGCAGGTAAGGTAGGGGGTCCTAGTCAAGTACATAACCTATTTTTTCCAAAGTCAAGACTATCTTGAGATTTCTGATCCAGTCTTTGTAGTTAAGGCTAGACAATCGATTGGACTCTAGGAGATGAGCTAAGAGATTTGAAGTTGACATGGTTAACTATAAGAGTAGAGATTTAAGTTAGACATTTGTACTTAATTTTAAATTTATTCAGGGACTTTAAATAAATTAGACTCTCACTATTTTCATAGATCTCTCATACATCTCCCGTGGAGATGTGGGAACTCCTATGCAATTAAGATTTCTAGTAGGTATTGCAATCCCATTGATATACGTGCACCTCATCTAATAGATAATTATAATATGTAATATTGATGAGTGGATAACTTTTGTCGAATGCTTTTCAAGCATGATGCAGCGATTTGGTTTCCAAGTCATGTGGCTCACTTGATAGATATTGACCACATTTCTTAGTTAAGTCAAACCTACCATTCAAGTGCAAGTGTGTAGCCATCATTGGGTCCATCACCTAATAGATATTGGGCTCAATCCATCTACACCATGTAGTAACCCTTTGCTAATAGAGTGGTTACGTAATCGGTGCAATTGAACCATTATATCCAGTCGAGAATAATCGGCACTAGTAGGATACCCAAACATTTATAATGGTGGAAGATTACTAGTCTTAATATGTACGAGGAGATTTGGTTTTAGGTCTTATCTTAATTAGTCAGCATAATCTAATTTATATGATTAACCTAGATGCCATGGGCGAACTTAAATCACTAAGCAACTTTATTTAAGTCTTAATCGACCAAGTTAGTTAGGTAAGTGAGATCAGTGGAAGGCTCCCAGTTGCTTGCCTTAGACATCAATGAATTGGCCAGGTAAGCATCAATCCTAATTAAGTAACCACCGATTGAGACTTGTGACACAAATTGGTCAATTAGTTTTGAATAGATCAGCTTATGCGAGCCATGCTCAAGCCACTAAACCAAATCAGGTCTTGAGTTAAATGATTTAATATTTGGTTGTCAATCGATTCGACCAACTATAATTAACTCAATCTTGAGCCCTTTTATTCTAATCCAAATCAACTATTGATTAGGTTCGATCAACTACTCAATAATCAAAAGGGTTCTAACATGACCTAATCAAAAAATCCTAATTGTAGTAAAAAAAGACTTAATTATTTTATCCATGTCTGTACCCTCATGCATAACTTATAAATTCAGATTCTAAATTTTTTTAGATCTTGATTAAGTGCATGAATTAATAGGTTATGATCTCAAAACAATTTTTGATCTATCATATATATATATATATATATATATATCAAGTTTTAGATCTAAAAACCATCAAACATATATCAAATATATGAAATTAGATCTAAAACTATACAAACATATATCATATATATATATATAAATGTAGATCTAAAATTATATATTAAACTATTTTGAAAATACTTTTCAAAAATCATTCAACATCGTACTAGGATAACCTTTGCAAAATAAGGAATAAATTTTATACTAGGATAACCTTATATCAGTCTGATGTGATCATAATCATGTTAATTTTAGATCTAAAATTAATGAACATACATCTTATATATTAGTTTTTAATCAAAACTTATTGATTAAACTAATTTAATTTTTTTTCAAAATCGATCAACTTCATACTAGGATAACCTTTGCTGCATAAGGGCTAAACCTTATACTAGGATAACTTTATATTAGTACAAAGTTGACTTTAATTTTTTTTTTTCAGATTTGAAGATGAAATCAGATCTAATCTTATTTTCATGCATGTAAAAATGTGGCTTTGATACCACTATTGGATTAGGATTATTTTCGCATGCTAAAATTTCAGGTTTCAAAAATCTAAAGCAGAAGTTGATTAAAAACTGATTTTTAATCCTAAGCATGGATGATCTAATCATAAAAATAATTTTAAGGATTTATTTTATATACTAAAAATAAAGATGCCCATATTTGAAAGCAAAATAAAAAGGAAATAGGGTGATTGAATTACTTGCCTGAAGTACTATTCATTCTTTGAATCAGATTGGATCGGTGGATGTCCTGGATTCACTTTGCAGCCATGCATGCACCTGGCCTTTGCAGGTATCCATATGGAGAAGACACTAATCAAAGCTCCGAGATTATTGGTGTGCTAGCACTTTTTAAATCTCGCTCCTTGAAGTTGGATCAATCCCCTTCTTCTAGAAGTTGAAGAAGAATATCATAACAAGAACCTTGCAAGAACACCTTTCATTGCTAACTCAAAGAAAGGGAGATAAGATGCCAAAAAGGAGAGGAATCTTTCTTTGCTCCCTTTTCTTTTCTCTCTAATCTCTCTCTCTCTCTCTCTCTCTCTCTCTCTCTCTCTCTCTCTCTCTCTCTCTCTCTCTCTCTCTCTCTCTCTCAGTTTTGGTGTGTGGAAGGAAAGAAGGGAGGAGGGCGCTCGGCAAGAAAGAAGAGAGGTGAGGCACTAATAATTTTCTCATGAAGAATCACTTATTCCAAACCTTTCTCATGCCAAATAAAAACCCCATGCCCCATCAAGAGTCCACACCCCAAACACCACAAGATAAGATCCTATTTTATCTTAATTTTATCAAATTCAAATGAGGATGGGTACTGGTTGATAGGTGGCAACAATAAAGATTATTTGCATGAAGGAAAGATTATTAGCACCACCTTGAATTCCCTTCTTAATGTTAGATGTTTGTTCTAGAACCTAGATTGGTCAATACTTATAAAACTTTTTTAGGACATATTTTGTAATATTAACTTTTTATATTAATAAAATTGGGTTTTTTTTATTCATTTCTGAGTTTGAAGTATCTATGAGTTGTCCATTGAGTTAATAGGTATAATGACATGTATTCTTAAGAGTTAAGAATTTGAAATAATGTCATTAATAATTAATTCATTAATTGCTCCCGATCATAGGATTATCATGAGGATAGTGTTTGATCTAGAAAGATTGATGAATGATTGCTTTTTTAGGATAGATGGATCTTGAATCTATGATGTGGAGACACCGGAGCGAGAGTGCAGGTATTTATTAGGAACAAGGGTGCTAAGCATGACCAAATACATGTACTCACTAGGATGTCTACCTTTTCATTAGTGACATACTCGATGTTGCGATAGTGTGAATAGTTTCATGGCTTGAGTTGCCTTGGCTATTCATAATGAGGGTGCTACAATTTCTATGCCAAAACTTAGTCTTCTCGCCATATGGAGCCTTGAGATGTAAGTTGGTTGTAATATGTTCATTGTAGAAATAGGGTATGCACCAAGATGGGATCTATCGACCTCGATAGATGAGAAGTAGTCTTATGTACATGAGACTGAGTCCTAGAGTCCATGGCCATGGTAGTGTAAATGATGGAAAGGTATTTCAATAAAATTTTATAATAGACTCGAGTCGATTGAATATAACATATGATAGGGATCAGGTATGACAAGTTATTCTTACTTAACCTATGCCCTATCAGGACTCATGATAAAAATATCGAATCACACGACAATCACACCTAGAGGTTCATCTATTCAATTCTAATGGATTGCCACTACATACTGCTAGGTATTACTGGTGGATTGTGGGACCAATTAGAATTATTTAGATGAACAATAATTCTAATTGGCTAAATTGAAAAGTCCATCGAAAAAAGGATTTCGATGATATTGATGATAGAGATCATGGTAGATCCCACTACCAAATAAAATTGAACCTATGGGGTTAGAAAAATAAGGATTTTGGTCTAGGATTGCTTAATTGGACTCGAGTAGTCTGATTGGGTCTAAGAATATCATTCTAGTACATGATTAGATCCATGTTTCTCCTTGATTAAGTTTTTCTATAAAGATAGGGCTTACCTAATCTAATTGGGCTTGCATTGTCTCCTTAATTTGGGTTCTTTATTGGATTGGGCTTGACCTAATCTAATTTGGCTCATTTATTCCTTAACTTGGTTTCTTATTAAATTGGATTTGATCCAATTAAATTGAGCTTGTAGGGGTACCATGAATTGGTGCCACCTAGATCACATTTGAGGATAAGGATGAGGAGGCACCAAGTGTTGGCACCCCCTTATCTTTTTTCATTGTTTTTCTTTGCATGAGAAGGAGCTTTAAGGTGCTAATTTGGATAAGAAGAGGGCTTGCCATCTTTTGAATTCAAGTGGGAGAAGCAGAGAGAAAAAGGGTGCACACCCCCTTTTGTATGAGATTGAAGGTGCATGCGCCCCTCTTTTTTTTGATGCATGGAAAAATAGAAAGAGGATGCAAGCCCCCTTCTGGATAAGATCCAAGGGGCGTGTGCCCCCTTTTTTTTGCAAGAAAAATTATGGAGAGGGAGAAACGATGTGACTCTTCTTTGAATTTTGAATTCAAAGAGGGGCCACACCCCAAGTGATTTATGGGGTTTTGTATGCATAATTGAAGTGGATAAAGTATCCTTAAAGTGAGTTTTCATCGAATAGAAATCTATTCTTACTTTTTACATAAAATCCCCTATCCCCTAAATGCCTCCTTCTCTGCATCCTCCCTCTCCCCTCTAATCCCATGTCTTATCATGACACTCAAACTACTCGGGTGCTAACTATGTGAAAACAAATCTAAGGAGTTGAGAAGCCCTTAATTCTTCTTGTGAAGATGGACTACATTTGGAGAAAGCATCCAAGATCGGAACATGTGGATACCTATAGAGGCCAAATAAGTATGTGGCTCAACAGGGAACCTCATACCATTATCATCGGATAGCGGAGATCTACTACCCATGCAAAGGTGATGAGATCATCCTTTAAATTCCATGTATGATTTAATTTGTATAAATATTTCATGCTTAGATCTACTAAAATGATTTGGCACTGATCAAGAGATCTCGATCAAATTGCATGTTGGATCTAGATTGAAAAAAAAAATTAAAAACTTGTTGCACTTAGATTTTCATGATGGCATGTGATCAATCTTACACTTAATACTATCAAATATCCAAGAATCCTTGCCCAAAAGAAGATGAAATCCATCCAAAATTCTTGATAAGTCCTATCTTATCTTAACTTGAATCAAATTCAAATTTTTAAAGATAAGATATAACTTATCTATTAGAAAGAAACCCAGAGGAGGGGCACCAACCTTTGGCACACCTCTCATGTTTATTCATAGAAGAAAGGAGGGGCACAATTTTTAGTGCCCCAACTCTTTTTTATTGATATTTGGAGAGAGAGTCCTGGTCTAACTAGGACTCTAGCTTCCTATCCTAATTTGGTTTTGATTTGAGTTCATTTTGAATTTGATTCGGACTCAATTTGAACCAAAGTAAATCCTAATCCGATTAGGACTCTAATTTAAGTCCTACTTGGATCATGAAACCCAATTAGCCTTAAATTAGATCAAGCCTAATTAAATTAAATCAAATTTAATTTAATTAGGACTTTATCCATAATTTAATTAACTCTAATTACATTATAATACTTATAATTAAGTCCCTTTGCTAATTGTTGGTGCCAAAATTCATCAAGTGTCGAAGGAAGGTGGTGCTGGAGCGAGTGGTGCAGGTGACTCTTTAGAAGATGGTACTTGTAGAAAGTCCTATCAGGATGGCCTTTGTGATGGTACTCTGATGCTCAAGTTAGTGTTGATACCAACAGTGTGGGGAGTGTGAGCGGGAGAACTCGCTTACCTTTGGAGACTTGCAGGAATCCTCTTTATAGATGGAGATTCAGGGATATTTTTGGCATGACCAAGATCCTATCGAATTTGGTGAAGAGTGACATGGCCTTCCATGTGTCGCTTGGGGCCTTATTGTTGGCAAGGGTGTCTCATCTCCTTAAATGTGCCCTTGTCACTAGTCCAATATAGGCCACACTTTATTAAATGATTGTCTGAGATACGGAGTACCTAAGCATGCCCTTCTTACTTGCTGAGATCCTGTAATGATTCAATGATTTTAGGACATAATGGAGAGTCCTGCCATGTGTTAGAAGTAAGCATTGGAGTGATATGCCTTCGAGGGCCCGTAGTAGGGTTATTGCTAAGGTTCTTCTATCTAAAGAGTGCTCTCAAAACGTGAGCTTGGATAGACTATAAAGCCCATGGTTTAGGGCCTTAGGGATGGTCAGCAAGGGTTCACTGATATATTCCAGGCAAAATCACCTGCTGCCAGTGCTTTCCTAAGGGCTTTTGGCCGAGCACCTTAGGGACGGTCGATGAAACTTGCTGATACCTTCCAGGTATAGGAGTTGACCATTGCCGATACACATACGAGGGCTTCTAGCTGAGCACCATAAGGGCAGTCGGTAAGGCTTGCTAATACCTTTCAGGTATAGGAGTCAACCATTACCGATACATGCTCGAGGACTTCTAGCTAAGCACCTTAGGGGTGGTTAGTGGGGCTTGCTAATACTTTCCAGGCATTGGAGTCAACTAATGATAATACATGCCTAAGGACTTCTAGTCAAGCACCTTAAAGATGGTCGGCGGGGCTCGTTGATACCTTCTAGGCATAGGAGTCGACCTCTACCAATACACACCTAAGGGCTTTTAGCTGAGCCCCTTAAGGATGGTCGACGGGGCTTGTTGATACTTTCCAAGCATAAGAGTTGACTGCTCTCGATACACACCCAAGGGCTTTTGGCCAAGCACCTTAAGGGTGATCTGCAAGGTTTGCTGATACCTTTTAGGTGTAGGAGTCGACCTTTCCTGATAAATACTCGAGGGCTTCTAATTGAGAACCTTAGGGGTGGTCAGCAGGGCTCACTGATACCTTTTAGGTATAGGAGTCATAGGACTCGACTGCTCCTGATACATGCCCAAGGACTTTTGGTTGAGTGCCTTAAGGGTAGTCGACGGGGCTTGCTAATTCTTTCCAAGCATAGCTGATACATGCTCGAGGGCTTTTGGTTGAGCACTTTAGGGGTGATTGGTGGGGCTCACTGATACCTTCTAGTCATAGGAGTCGACCGCTATCGATACATACCCAAGAGCTTCTAGCCAAGCACCTTAGTGGTGGTCAACGAGACTCGCTGATACCTTCCAAGCATAAGAGTCAATTGCTGCCGATACACACCTGAGGACTTCTTGCTGAGCACCTGAGGGGTGGTCGACGGGTCTCGTTAATACCTTCCAGGCATAGGAGTCGACCATTCCCGATCATGTCCAAGGATTTCTGGCTGAGTGGCTTAGGGACCATTGGCGAGGCTAAGGCCTAAGCTGTACCTACTCGATTGGAAGGCATCATGTTTTTCGTACTCATCTTGACTCATGTCCTCTGTTGCCACCTGGACTGTCATGGCCTGTAGCTCTGATGTGGCATCGGGAGTTTCCCTCGTCTGGATTCCTACGTGCGTACCTGATCCTACAAAAAAAAGAGACCCGGGCTGGGGATTCCAGGGGGCACTCTGATGATCAAGTCAATGGGCGATCCAGGGGAACAGATCCTCCTTGGTGGATCTCAGTGAGGTCTCCACATTTGGAGGTTGTTTTTTAGAGAAAAGAAAGTGAGAAAGTGGGAAAGGAGCATCAACGGAGAAGGAGAGCCCGAGTAGGGTTGGCTGTGTCTATGGGATTCTTCCGATGAATTCTTCGGTAGCCTCAGTGCATTTGGTCTGGCAGTTAATGAGGCACGTACCTTCAATTGGTACAAGGGAGGCAGGATTTGTTCCAAAGAAGCCATCCCTTGCCTTTTTATGCACAGGTGGATAGGCCTTCGCAGAGTCTCCTCCTTTCTCCAATGCTTTTTCTCTTTAACTCTTCTCTCCTTGCTTGTGCTGAGGGAGATTTTCTGGTGAGCTTCAGGTCCCTGAATGAAAGGTTGAGAGGCCGCATGATGTTTCTCTAGGGATGTTTGGTCGGCATCCTGGCGAGGGCATCCCAGTCGGAGAAGAAGTTCGCTGAGCTCGAGATTCCCCTGAAGGAGGAGAAAGTGGAGCGGCCTTGGGGGCAGAGAAGGTGGTTGCCCGTGTGATGGGAGCAGCCTACCTACGAACCTCCTGGGTGTGTCTGGTCATGCAATTGAATGGGGGAATGGAAATGGTCGCAGTCATCATGGAGAAGGCCGTGGTTGCCATGATGTTACTGAGAGTGGCCTAACGAGGGGCGGCCACAACTGATCTTGGAATCACCAGATTGGTGAAATCCAAGAAGGATGGTGCGGTCGAGGAGGATGCATTGCTGTACTCCTTCCTCTGGTGTTCACTTGAGGAAGGGCACCTGCATCCTTGGGGTGAAGGAGCTGATGCCGGGCTCTAGAGACCCGGTGGACTCTTGGGGAGGACGGTGCGGTAGAGGCAGATGCATCATTGTCCTCCTTCCCAGGAAGCTTAGTTGAGGGAGGGACTGGCATACCTCTAGCTGCTTCTAGAAGTAAGGTCCATAACTGGGGAGGATCCCTTCTTATCTGTAACTTAGATCTCCGAGAGGCTTCTTTACTTGTCGAGAACCTCCATAGGATGTAAGAGACTTTTGATCAATGAAGGCTTTTGTTTTGACCATTGTGCACTTCTCCTTCTTGTCCCCTTTTCTCCTTTCTTCTCTTCTCTTCTCTTTTTTTTTGGCTTCCCAGGGTGTTAAGAATTTACCCATGGAGAGAAGAACATTTAGTTGGTGAAGCCTTCCACTTCCCTTTGGCCGAGACACCTTGTATTCCAACTGTACCGCCTTGTGTCTTCCTTCCCTTCTTTTCTCCACTTGAGCTGCTTCGAAGGAGGCCTGCCAGGGGCCATGAAGGGCTTATTTCCATGACTTAGTTGAGGGGCCTTTAGGGTTTGAAACCGAGAATGAGGCCACAACTATGCCCTCCATGGATGTGCACTTTGGGGGGGCTAGCCTAGCGGAAGGATTTGAAGAGAAATTTAGCTTCTGCTGGAGTCTCGACTTGGGGGGAGCCAACCCATTGGAAGGACTCGAAGAGGAATGTGGCTTATGCTGGAGTCTCGACCTGGGGGAGCCAACCCAGCAGAAGGTGCAGTTTGGCTTCGACTGGAGTCTCGACCTTGGGGGAGCCAAACTAGCGAAAGGACTCGAAGAAGAATGTGGCTTCTGCTGGAGTCTTGACCTAGGGGGAGCCAACCCAGCAGAAGGTGGAGTCCGGCTTCGGCTGGAGTCTCGACTTGGGGGGAGCCAACCCAGCGAAAGGACTCAAAAAGGAATTTTGCTTCTACTGGAGTCTCGACCTGCGGGGAGGCAACCCAGTGAAAGGACTCGAAGAGGAATTTGGCTTCTTCTGGAGTCTCGACCTAGGGGGAGCCAACCTAGCAGAAGGACTTGAGGAAAAACTTGGCTTCTGCTGGAGTTTCGACCTGGGGCGAGCCAACCCAGCAGAAGGTGGAGTTCGGCTTTGGTTGGAGTCTCGACCTGGGGGAGCCAACCTAGTGGAAGGACTTGAGGAGGAATTTAGCTTCTGCTGGAGTCTTGACCTAGGGAGAGCCAACCCAATAGAAGGTGGAGCCTGACTTCGGCTGGAGTCTCAACCTGGGGCGAACCAACCTAGCGAAAGGACTCAGAGAGTAATTTGGCTTCTGCTGGAGTCTCCACCTGGGGGAAGCCACCCAATAGAAGGTGGAGTCCGGCTTCGACTGGAGTCTCGACTTGGGGTGAGCCAACCTAGTGGAAGGACTCGAAGAGGAATTCAGCTTCTGCTGGAGTCTCGACCTGGGGGGAGCCAACCCAGTAGAAGGTGGAGTCTGGCTTTGGCTGGAGTCTCGACCTGGGGGGAGCCAACCCAGCGAAAGGACTTGAAAAGGAATATGGTTTCTATTGGAGTCTCGACCTGGGGGGAGCCAACCCAGTAGAAGGACTTGAAGGGACAGAGCTTATGGTTGCAATCTCTGTCAGCTGGATTTGAGCAGGACCCGGTGATGTCGCTTCTTCATTTGCCTCCTACTCCCAAGCCTTGACAAAATGTCACGCTCAGGGCTAAGGAATTAATTATGGAGGTGACGTGGAAAGGCTTAGATCTGGTGCCAGTTAATGCCACGATCATCGCCACTTTGCATGCCATGCCTTGAAGCCAGTATGGGGGTACCACATTAGCGGGTCCGAGGAAGCATAATGGTGGATGTATGACCTGAGGCTATTTTCGTTGCATCGGGGCATCTCCCTTTGGCCGATATTGCCATGTGGTGGCCATCTAGTGGCGGGAGTGCTGAAAGGACATATGACTACAGTCTGGCCACTTTGAAAAGAGGGTAAGCTTTCCTCTAATCATCCCTTTTGAAACTTTCCTGCTCATTATCGAACCAGAGCTTCTTCCTTCTCCCAGCTATCTTTTCCTCCAACAAATAGGTTAGTCTTCCTTGGCCTTCTCCTTCTTCTCTGGTTAGGCCGAGTTTTCCTGTAGGGTACCCAGGCCTTCTTTTCCTGCATACTTCATTTTTTTTTTGATCTCGGATGGCTCCGTCCGGTCGGAACCATCGCTCTTCTCGGAACCTCGATGAGGAAGGGCCCTCTCGACCGAGGACTCTATCTTCTGATGAGGAGGAGGAGGTTCCTCTCGTCATCCATAGGAGCCTTCGCCCGACCGGAGTAGTCATAGGTGGACGTGGAGGGAGAGAGGGTGGTGGAGTGGCCACCGACGATGCCACCACCTATGGCAACGAACTTCCCCCCACTGGATGAGATGCCTTCAGAGGTGGTTCCCCCAGACATGGTGGTGCCCCCAGCATCGAGGAGGGCTATTGTCCGGAGGGTAGCACCTGGGCTGAACTCGACGGTCACCCAAGATCTGGTGCTTGCAGAGCGCATGATGGAGTTCGCATTCCAGTCGCGCGATCGCCACAAGAGGGGAGGAAGGAAGCTGGTGGAGGCCCTTCTTGGCACCCTTCCCCTCCTCTTCATGGTAGTCTTTTTCTTTTCTATTGCTTCAGACTGGTTGCTGTATCTAACACCTTTGATGATGCAGATCGGGACCAACATTCTTGTCATCCACGACTACTGTACCCAGTGGAAAAAGAGAGATGCCCGGCAGGAGCAGGAAAGGGTGTCACTAGCGACTGAGGCCCAGGAGCAAACTGATAGGGCTCGGTCTTTGGATGAGAGGGATAAGGTCCTTCAAGCCAAGGTGGTCGATGCCGAAAATTGGGTTAGGGACCTCGAAGTGTCCTTGGCCCGAGAAAGGGATCGGGCTTCCCATCGGGCGGAGGAGCTCAGAGCAGAAGTTGCTCGGATGGAAGAGCTAAGGAGTGGCCTCCAAGTATAGCTAGAGGCAATGCAGGCTTAGCTATCAGCAGTCAAGGAGAGAGCCACTGGGGCGATGGCCCTGATGGAGGCTGCCAAGAAGGAGGCTGCCTGAAAGAATGGTGCCCTAAAAGCCAATCATTATAAGGGCATTTCTATGATCTTCCAATTCATGTGTGATATTATTTATCAATAAAAGGCATCTTTTGATTTATCATACTGCTGCATCTTATAAAGATTATGATGAATCCCATAGGTTAGGGCAATGGAATTAGGGTTATGATGGAGATCATAATGGTAAGACCTAAGTTCCTATAAACCCTAATCTAAAATGTTCCTAGTCACTGGATAATCGATTCGGGGATCGATAAATCTGGAAAGACTAGCACATCCTATGTATGCTCGATGGAGAGGGTGGTTGGTCTCACAACCACTTATGTAAAGACACTAATATAAGGATTTGGGTGCTCATTAGGTATGAGTCCACTGAACTGATCTGATAAGAGAATATCAAATGAAAGTCTTACTTATTCGTCAAAAGAATGTTCTCTTAGTGGGAGTTGTGCATGTGATCCTTAGACCTGAGACTACCATAGTATCTTGTGCACATGAATCCATGTTCAGTGCATACTCACTCATGGCAATTAAGTCATATACGGGGTGTATTTTTCGTTGAAGGGTATTTTGATACTTTCTACCAAATTTCTTATCTTCTGGGTAGGCATGACACATTGCTAGATGTCAATCATGTCTTATGGGCTTTCATGAATCAATTGGATTGAAGTCATGAATCAATTCGAAAGCTAGTTTGAATTGGCAACTTAGGTCAGCTCAATTTGACCTAATTAGGTCAATCGAGTTTGATTGGATCGAATCAGCTCGGACCTAGACCTACTACTAGCTAGATGTGGAACCCAAAGGGTCACACATTTTATGGAATTGACCTTGGAAGTCAATTGCATTTTAATTAGGGTCATGGGATCCTAATTGGTTAGCTAGATTGCACACTAGCATGTGTAGGCTGACCTAATCTCCTAACCCAATCGAATTAGGTCTAAAATGTTACTAAATGGACTAACCAATTTGTGGGAGACCTAAATTGGGTTGTGTCCTAAGTGAGATGAATTTATCAGATTTTATCTGACATTTTTTGGATATCAGATAAATTGGATCCTAATTGTTCTCAAAGTAGTTGTGCAAGTGATCTTTAGACCTGAGGTCACCATGGTTCCTTGTGCACACTAAGCCATGTTTTGGTTCATACTCATTCATGACATTAAGTCATGTATAGGATGTTCTCAGATATGATAGAAGGTGTATGAAGGATATGAGTGGACCAACAAGGAATCAATCATTCCTAGTAAGAGAAATTGTTATCCCAAGTGATCTCTTCGATTGATGACTCAAGGAGTCTTTGATAAAAGAATGATGAGATTAGAAGTAGTTTTTAATCAGTCATCAGCAGAGTCATCATTATCGAATTAAGATTCAAAATAACTAAGTACTAGGGTTTGACATTTATCAATGCCCATCACTTAATCAGGATAATGGGAGATTGAAAGATTGTATTGCACGGTAACTTTCTACTAAAGGATATTTTGGTACTTATTAACAAATTCATCATTTTTCGGGTAGGCATGACATATTGCTAGACATCAATCATGTCTTGTAGGTTTTCATGAACCAGTTGGATTGGTTTCATGAGTCAATTTGATGGATAGTTTGAATTGGCAACTTAGGTCAGCTCAATTTGACCTTATTAGGTCAATCGGGTTCGATTGGATTGAATCGGCTTGAACCTATATCTATTGCTAGCTAGATGTGAAACCCAAAGGGTCACACACATTAGGGAGTTGACCAAAGAAGTCAATCATAATTTAATTAGGATAATGGGATCCTAATTGGTTAGCTAGATTGCACATTAGTATGTGTAGGCTAACCCAATTCCAAACCCAATTGACTTGGGTCCAGTTGCTTGCTAATTTAATTTACCAATTTAAGAGAGACTTAAATTGGGTTGTGTCTTAATTAAGACAACATATGTCAGGATTTTTTGTGATTTATTTGGACATGTAATGCCACTTGGACTAGAGTCCAAGTCGGCATGGACTCTTGGGTGCATATATGCGCGCGCCAAGAAAAGGGAGTGCAGAAAGGACCAAGAATCCTTCTAAGATGAATCACTCTAGATGATTTAAGTGGTCTTCCCTCTTGGCACTTATTCCCATGCCTCTTGGGGTTATTTGTCCGGTCAAATAAGTGGAGATGGCATGACAATTGCATGGAAGGAACCGCGCGTGCATGAAGGGATGCATCCCTTCATTTGGCACACTTTCTGGAAGCAGAGTCCTTCTGCTATCAGAACTCTTCAATTTCTTTGACTTTTAGAAATTGAAGAGACACCACTTGGCCTCGTAATGATCGGTACTTGCCATGTGGCAAGTGGGGAATATATCTAGAAAATGGAAGGGACGCAGATATGCGCCTAGGCGCAAGAAGAGACTTATCAAGATAAGATAATTCAACCATATCACTTCTCTTCGGTCTGGAAAAATCTTATCTGATAACATATTGAATGGGCATATCACATGCCCTTCGTGACTCTATAAATATACTTTTCATTAGAAGAAATACCGACAGTCTCTCTCCCTCCCTCCTCTTTAAGACAAAGCTTGTCTTTTTAAGACAAGGCTTTTTTCTTCAAGGACAAGGCTTAGTTTTAAGATAAGAGCCTAGTGTGAGATGTAGGAGGGCTATCCTAGATCCAAGAGTGGATTTAGAGAGTGCTCAAAGTGCCCTACAGGAGGGTAGGTTGTCCAGCAAAGGAGAAAGTCCAAAGGCTGTTAGATGGTGTCCTAGCCAAGCAAGCAATTGTCATAGAAGTTCTTCCTTGGGCCAATTGCTGTGTGGATCACCGTTGGAGGGCTTGCACTTGTGAGCCTAGTGGAAAGAAGTGGGAATCAGCATTCCAAGTATTCTTCATAACCCTAATTAGTGACTCATTAATTGTAGTGAATAAGGGGATCATGGGATTAGGGTTTCTAGCCGATTAGGGTTTTCATGTTTAAATTTTTGAAATCTAGTATTTCATTATGCTATAAGATCCTAAAGAAATCCATTAGTGGTATCAGAGCCAACATTTTTTTACATTCAATTAATGGTCAAATGAATGATCAAATTCTTATAAGATAGTTTGATCATAGATTTTGATGCATGCCAATAATTAGGGTTCAGTGAAATGTTGCATGATTATGTATGATAATCATAGTATGATGCTTACCATTGGTAAGGGGCTGTTATACTTAAACCCTAATCTATATTTGATAGTGAATACTATCAAGAATAGTGCATGTTATTGTTTTTATATGATGCTATGCATGATGCTATTCATATGCATATTAGTAATATGTGTTATCCTAGTAAGTAGGGTTCAAAGGCCCTCTCTTCCCATTCAATGGGGTCTCCTATGGCGTGTAGGGGTGCCGCTGTAGCCATATCCCAAGAACAAGTGAGGTGAATGGAGTATTGTATAATCATTCTATGATATGCATACTAAGGTAAAAATGCTTGTTGTATAATCATTCAATGTTATGCATATTAAGGTTGATATGCAATTGTTATACTTGTTGTTATAAACATAATAACATGATTATTTAGGATGTGTATGAGACCATCAAAGCCCTCATTAAAAGCATATTTAGTCATAGTATCAAATTAATCATGATGCAAAACCAATTAGGGTTTGATCAGCCAATTGGTGTCTAGACAAGTGGTTCTAGGAAGGTAAAGGGATTGAGGTTTTTAATTGGTTCTGTTGTCTGACCTGGCCAATTCAATTAGTGTCTAAGGAAAGCAACGGGGGGACCCCCTCACCCCTTCCACTTACCTGGCCAATTTGGTCATATCTAAACCTTAACTTGGTAATGCTAATTGATTATGTATACTATAATTTGCCTTCCTTCATGCTAAGCCAAATTAATATCAAAACTATAGTAGGTTTGTTGTGTAACACAAGGCCTGCTTTAGGATTTGATATAAAAATAATTTGTCTTGGTGCACTTAGTGCTTTATAGCATGATTAGAATTGTTGTTTTGCTGTGTAACATAAGGACAACATTATTCAGTCATGGCTATATAGAAATCGTCAGGTGCATCAGACATCGTCAGGTACACCCCCTTTTCTACCAGTAATTTTATTGTAGAACTTGCCCTAACTGAGACTTCTCAGCCCCGGCAATCCATCTTTACTGCTTTCTTAGGTCTTAATTTGCATGCTTAGCTTCTAAAATTCATATAGAATTTTTTACAACTTATTTTGATCTAATACTCAAGATTTAATCACTTCTCCCCATATATAAAATCCATAAAAATAATTGCATATATATTAGTCCCGCCTCATCTGGTATCAGAGCTTAGATTAGGGCTTGTTTTCTGCATCCTTTACAGTCCATGTATGCTCTGTTCTTTTAATTATTTCTCTCTACACAGAACTCCAAAATTTCTAATTTTTATTTTTCTAGATTCATCTTAATTCAGAGTATTATACAAAATTCTTGTAGATTTTATTTCAGTCTGTGCAACTTTTGCAGGTCGAAATATAGCCTGTAAACATTCTGCTCTATTTTTTCAGCAAGGCAATTTTGGAAGATTTAGGGTTTTGTTTAGTATCTCTTTTGCATATCTTTTAATTTTAGTATATTTTTTGCATATTAGGCCATAATTTGCAAGTTTTTTTCTGTTTAAGAAAATACCAAAATATAAAAAAAATTTACATATTCTCCCCCAAAAAAAAAAACACCAAAAAAAAAACTTCTAAACCCTAATTTGCATCCTCATCTGCCTGCCATCATTGCATAATTTACTTTAAGGGCACTCTCTTTATGCCAGATAAGGGAAGGAGGTCGTTACATTTCCTTAGCGTAAAACCACCATCTTTGCATTCCATCCTAAGCCTAACTTAAAATTAACTAGACTTAATTTTGTCTTAGTGGGCTAGGGACACCAACTGGTCGGGTCCGGGCTAAGTGTCAGATCACTATGTCAAGCTAACTTGTGTGTGCCTTGTGCTCAGTGTCTAGAATGGTGGTTTAGGGATTCAATCCTGAAGGGCTTGTGTGCTGGTCCGCCTACCTGGCCAATCTCTGATTGGTGTTTAGGATTGGCAATCAGGGACCTAACACTCCCCTTACACCTGCATAGCTGAGTACAGGGTTACTATAGGCTAGTTTGCCACCCTGATTAAGCACCTAGTTCTGGACTCTAGGTCTAGGGAGCTGTAGCTAGTTTGATCGAGTCTTGCATGAGCACTAGATTAGGAGCCCATTAGGCCATCAGCCCATGTCCTATCTAGATTAGGAGCCCATTAGGCCATCAGCCCATGTCCAATCTAGATTAGGAGCCCGTTAGTTCATATCCAGCCTAGTCTAGTCATGGAGTCTAGGATTCAGGCCCAAATGAAAGCCTTTACTGAGCAGCTAGCCCAATCCATGGTCCAAATGAACCATAGGTTTGATCATATAGACAACCGACTAGGAACCCTAGAGAAAACTCTTAGGACCTAGACTAGATCCAAACCTGAGCCATCTTTATCCTATGTACCCAAAACCTATGAACATAGATCCTATGTATCCACTCCCTATAAGCCTAGTATACCCAAGACCCATAGAGTTGAACCCAAATCCTATGACCCCAGATCCTATAATCCCATGACCCATAGATCTGCGCCTTTGTCCTATGAGCCCAGGGAGCCCATAACCCCTAGGTATCAGCCTAGTACTAGTCATGTTTCTTCTAGTCAACCTAAACCCCTTAGCATTAGTACCCCTAGATATGAGCCCAGTAGAAAGCCACTACCCCTTAGGCAACCTGAACCTACTAGGATTAGTGCCCATAATCAAAAAACAGGACCTAGCCAATTTTTCCCTAGCCGACCTTCTCCAACCATTCCTGAGATTCACAAGGCTTACATTAATGCAGAAGTGTATGAAGCTGACGCGAGCTTGGTGGATGAGTATGAGGGAGAAGAGGAGACACCTTTAGTAGACCTCGAATTAGCTGACCCAGTAGATACCCAGGTAGAAACCAATCCAGAGTTAGTTGTCCTTGATTATACCCAGCCTATAATTATAGTAGAGGACCAATTAGAGGAAGAGAACTCTGATACTAGGATTTTACCTAAGAAAACACTAGAAAAGGGTCTAATTGAAGAGCCTATTCCTAAATTCCATGAACTAGAAGACTTTATTGAGGATTTGGCTGACTTAACCTATTGCCCTCAAGATGAATCCCTTCCTGCCATTCCTATTGAAGATCTCTTCCCGAAAATTGTTGACCCATCCTTCCATAGCCTGGACCTTTTCTTGCCCATAGGAATACCGCAACCCTGTAAGGTTAGCCTCATTAGTCTAGGATTAGTCCCTGACATGCCTTCTTATATCGTACTTTATCCAACTACCCCGGAACCTTTTTCTCTACCCTACCAGACTAATTATGAATCCAGTTCCTATTTTCAACCCTTTCCAGACATCTCCAGTATTTCTAGGATCATTAGATTGCATTTAGTTGAGATTAGCATACTGCATGCATTCATTATGCATGTTAGGTTTGCATTATACTTCTGGCATACCCTTTGAAATTTGCTAGGAGCCCATTGTAAGTTTTCATGTGCATGTCAAGCTAGGATCAAACCTAGAGAACCTATAATCTCTTAGGTTTAGGTCTAAAGAGTTCAATAAAATATCCTTCCATAGAAATGCAGAGTCGAGTCTGTTAGGTGTAGGTTTGAGTCCTTTGCATCATCTTGTTAGGAGTCTGCATGTGCCCAGCATGTTCACCACCTGCACTAATTTTGAAACAACTGGCTAATTCCCGAAGATGGACCAAAGAATTTGATGTAGTGGATTCTATCTTGGTTAGGCTTAGGCCTAAAAGAAGCTTCATGCTCGCAAGGCCAGACCTTTTAAAGTGATAGAGAAGGTTGGATAAAATGCCTAGGTGTTAGACTTGCCTTCAGATTTGGGCATTAGTTCTACCTTCAATATTATAGACCTGGTTGAGTACAGGAAACTGGCAGTGATACCTAGTGAGGCCTTTGGACCTATCCCCTCCTGTTATGAGTGACCCTAACCCAGAGTGTCCACTAATAAATTTGGCCTGAGAGAGGAGAATGGATCAAGCGTATCCTGGACGATCAAGCCATCACGACCGGGGGCCGCGGCTATCAATGCTTCCTGGTCTGATGGCAAGGCTGGCTAGAGTCGGACGATTCATGAATTTCTCAAGAGGACTTGCAATGTCTCAACCCAGACCTTCTCGAGAGATATGTAAGCCAGCTTGATTTTCACTTGACAAGATCAAGTTCCTCCCATCTCGGGAGAATTGGTGGGGACACCAGAGGCACTGGAATAAGATAGAGGCTTCACAGCCCTCTATGGATTACTTAGCCCATTTGAGTCTATTTTTAGTTTGTCATTTGAGTCTTTGAGTTGTTATTTCAGTTCAGTATTAATCAGCTCATGTTGAGCTAGTCCAGTCTAGTGTTAGTCAGCTCATGTCAAGCTAATTTTATTTTTTTGAGTCCTGTCCAACCATACCAAAGACTTAAGATCACATCATACAAGTGAAGAAGACCAAGTCCAACTAGAGTGAAGACATGGAAGTATAGCCCAAGTCCAACCCAGCTTGAGGATTTGAAGAACCCAGGAAAAATATTTAGAAACCCTGAAGCCCTGGACCAGTTGGAAGCAAACTGGGCCAGCCCAGGCCCAGGAGGGAGCTAGGGCGCCTTGGCCTTATGGTGACCACCTCTTGGACGACCACTTAGGGTCACCCCCTTGGTTGACCAAGACATGGAGTGTGGGAGAATTCTTAGGAATTTTTTTCTACCTAGGTTTCCTTACTTTCCTAGCTAGGGTTTGAGAGGGAAAATGATTCATATGTAATGTCTAATGTACCCTTACTTGGAGCCCAAGACTAAGGGTCTATTTAAAGGATCCTAGTCTTTTGTATGATGATTGATTTTGATATATGAAATATACTTGAGTTCTCTACAATTGCTTTGTGCTACCCTGCTGTGTGCTTAAGGGTTTATTGGTGTCTTCTTCTTCCCGGTGTTGCAACTGCCTCCAGCCTTCATCCAAGCTTCCTCTTCCCATGCCCTTGCTGCCTTGTTTATGATTCTTTTCTTATGTTTCCAACCTTGCTTTCTCATCCTTGATGGTTGTTTGAAGGTCTCCGAGTTCCTACGAATCCAACGACTCCAGCCAAGCCTCAATCGGACCACCGAGTGGAAAGCCGGGTATCCACAGGTCTTTGGCTCAGATTTTTAGGCCGCATCCATCGATGAACGAGAGATCCCTTCACTGTGATCTTCATCAGGCACACTAGACATTGTCAGGTACACCCCCTCTGCAACCAATAATTTTATTGTAGGAGAACTTGCCCTAACCAAGGCTTCTCAGCCCCGGTGATCCATCTTTACTGCTTTCTTAGGTCCTAATCTATATGCTTAACTTCTAAAATTCATATAGAATTCCCTACAACTTATTTTGATCCAATATTCAGGATTTAATCACTTCACCCCATATATAAAATCCACAAAAATAATTGCATACATATTGGTGGGGACACCAGAGGCACCAGAATAAGATAGAGGCTTCACAGCCCTCTATGGATTACTTAGCCCATTTGAGTCTATTTTTAGTTTGTTATTTGAGTCATTGAGTTGTTATTTCAGTTCAGTATTAGTCAGCTCATGTTGAGCTAGTCTAGTCCAGTGTTATTCAGCTCATGTCGAGCTAATTTTATTTTTTTGAGTCATGTCCAACCATACCGAAGACTCAAGACCACATCATACAAGTGAAGACCAAGTCTAACCAGAGTGAAGACATGGAAGTATAGCCCAAGTCCAACCCAGCTTGAGGATTTGAAGAACCCAGGAGGAAAATTCAGAAACCCTGAAGCCCTGGACCAGCCGGAAGCAAACTGGGCCAGCCCAGGCTCAGGAGGGAGCTAGGGCACCTTGGCCTTATGGTGACCACCTCTTGGTCGGCCACTTAGGGTCACCCCCTTGGCTGACCAAGACATGGAGTGTGGGAGAATTCTTAAGAATTTTTTTCTACTTAGGTTTCTTTACTTTCCTAGCTAGGGTTTGAGAGGGAAAAGGATTCTTATGTAATGTCTAATGTACCCTTACTTGGAGCCCAAGACTAAGGGTCTATTTAAAGGATCCTAGTCTCTTGTATGAGGATTGATTTTGATATATGAAATATATTTGAGTTCTCTATAATTGCTTTGTACTACCCTACTGTGTGCTTAAGGGTTTATTGGTGTCTTCTTCTTCCCGGTGTTGCAACTGCCTCCAGCCTTCATCCAAGCTTCCTCTTCCCATGCCCTTGCTGCCTTGTTTCTGATTTTTTTCTTGTGTCTCCAACCTTGCTTTCTCACCCTTGATGGTTGTTTGAAGGTCTCCGAGTTCCTACGAACCCAATGACTCCAGCCAAGCCTTAATCGGACCATCGAGCAGAAAGCTGGGTATCCACAGATCTTTCGCTTGGTTTTCTAGGCCGCATCCATCGATGAATGAGAGATCCCTTCACTACGATCTTCATCGGGTGCATCAAACATTGTCAGGTACACCCCCTCTGCCATCAGTAATTTTATTGTAGAACTTGCCCTAACTGATGCTTCTCAGCCCCGGCGATCCATCTTTACTACTTTCTTAGGTCCTAATCTGCATGCTTAGCTTCTAAAATTCATATAGATTTTCCTACAACTTATTTTGATCCAATATTCGGGATTTAATCACTTCACCTCATATATAAAATCCACAAAAATAATTGCATGCATATTAGTCCCGCATCAGTCTAGTAAACCCTAGCTTGTAGTAACCCTTACATGCTTGTTTCCATCATCTCATCTTGATTGTTTGCTTGTTTGCATGACCACCAAGTCAGGAGTCCAGTATAATTAGTCCAAACCCCAACCTAGTTCAATCATGGATCCCAGTCTAGAGATTTTCATGAAGACCTTGGCTGAATTGTTTGACCAAACCCAAAACCAACTTGCCCAAATAAACCAATCCAACACCCAATCCCAAAACCAGCTTACCCAATTAACCACCCAGATGAACCAAATGAACCATAGGTTTGACCAGCTAACCCAATCAAATAATCAGGCAACCTATAGGATTGACCAATTAACCAATAGTTTTGATCAAGTAGAGAACTAATTAGGAGATTTAGAGAAAACACCTAAAACCTATCCCAGACCTAAACCTAAGCCCAGCCCTAGGAGAGCCCCACACCTTGAGTCCCGATCCTATGAACCCAGAACCTATGTACCGCCATCCTATGAGCTCGAGGGATCCATGACCGTTAGTCGACCTGAATCCAATAGGAATAGCACCCCTAGATTTGAGTTTAGTATTAGTTAGGAACCCCTTAGTCCACCCACCCCTGTTACCCCAGTCATTAGTCAATTTTCTCTTATACAACCCCCTTTTACCACCCCATTGGTTCACCAGAATGACCTAGAAGAAGAGATATATGAAGCTGATGTGAGCTTAGTGGAGGAGTATGTGGAAGAAGAAGAAGAGATACCTATAGATGACCTAGAATTAGTTAACCCTGAACATACCCAAGTAGAAACCAATCCATAATTAGTTGACCTAGTAGAAACCCAGGTAGAAGCCAATCTAGAGTTAGCTAACCCTGACCACACCTAGACCAAACTTGTAGTGGAAGTATAGTTGAAGGAAGAGGACCATAAGGAACCTAACCCTACTATTAGAATCTTACCCGAGGAGCCCCTAGAAGAAAGCCTAAATATAGAGCCCAGTCCTACAATTCTAGAGCCCGAGGAATTTATTGAGGACATGATCTCTTTAATTCAATACCCGCAGGATGAATCCCCTCCCATAGTTTCTATTGAAGACCTCTTTCCAGAAACTCTTGACCCATCCTTCCATAGCATGGACCTTTTCTTGCCCATAAATAGAACCCCATGTTCATATATTTAAGGTTAGTCTCCTTAGCCCAGAGCCAGTCCTTGAATCCCCTCCCTATTTCCTATCCTTCCCTGATTCTTCTCATGTTTCTAGAACCATTAGATTGCATTTTATAGAAGTAAGCATAATGCATACATTCATTGTGCATGTTAAATTTGCATTTTACTTATGGTATACCTTATGGCATTTGCTAGGAGTCCATTGTAAATTTTCATGTGCATGCCAAACCAGGATCAAACCTAGAGAGCTTATAATCTATTAGGTTTAGACCTATAAAGTCTAACAAATTTTCTTCAATAGGAATACCTAGTTGAGTCTATTAGGTGTTGGTCTTGAGTCCAATAAATCCACAGCACTGAATCACCTATCCACACCTGCACTAACATCTACACAACATTTGCATCAGGAATTTAGTCAAAAGTTAAACATAAATAATGAACTATATAAAAACTTGGCTAATTCCCGAAAACAAGTTAAAGAGTTTTCTATAGGGGATTATGTGATGATCAGGCTTCGGCCTGAGCGGTTCCCTCTAGGGACCATAAAGAAATTGCATGCTCACGAAGCTGGACCATTCAAAATAATGAAGAGAGTTGGATCCAATGCCTATGTGCTCGAGTTGCCACCCGGATTAGGTATTAGTTCCACTTTCAGCACTTCAGACCTTGTGAAGTATCGGGAGCTAGCAATGATACCTAGTGAGCACTTTGAACCAATTCCTTCCCTTGAGAGTGAACCCACCCTAGAGAGTCCACTTACAATATGGCCTATTAGTGATGAAAGGATTGAGCGAATCCTGGATGATCAAGCTATCAGTACCCGAAACAAAGGCTATTAGAGGTATTTGGTCAGATGGCAAGGTTGACCAAAATCTGAGGACTCATGGATCACCCTTGAGGATCTATACTTCAACCCAGACCTTCTTGAGCAGTATGAGAGCCAAGTTGACCCTTATTTGATGGGGTCGAGTTCCTCCTATCCCGGGAGAATTAGTGGGGGCACCAGGATCAGACACAAATTACTGGACCCTATCTAGTTTACTTAGCTATGTGTCAAATTTTGTAGTCAAGTAAGATTGAGTCCTGTAATAAGTTGAGGCTAGTTGATTTGTCTCAATCCTAGTCCAGTCATTGAGTCCTGTACTTGTGTATTAGTCTAGTACCAGCTCAATTTTATACAAGAGAAGAGGTTACATATTTTTGGAGTTCCACCAGGCCTCATCCAGGAGCCAGAGGCCTTCATATCAGCATATTGGGTCTTGTCTGCCATCCCAGGGTCCAAGATTTCTTCCAGATGCCTTTCAGATGCCTTGATACCCTCTAGATGCTAGAGAATATTTCTAGATTAGGGTGCCTCATGGTTCCAGGAATTTGCCAGCACCCTAGGCTAAGAAATGCCAAGTTTAGGAGTCAAGCCCATGAGCCCAAAAACCAAGATTCCAAGGAATATGCTGATACCAGGGCTCCCCAGCTTCCAAGGCCCATAAGCCCATGCGCCAAACCAATGGAGGATGCCCCAGCTTCCAAGGCCCATGCGCCAAGCCCAACTCTATTTTAGGCATCCAAGTCCAAGAGACCAATCCCAAGGTGCCTTTGACCAAGTCCAAGGAAGGGAGAAATTCAATTCAAATAAGGAGATCTAGTTTTATTTTCACTCAAATTGTATTCTCCTAATTTTAAGCAAACTTGTAATCCCTCTCCCACTCAACTTTATAATCCTATCCTAACTAGGAGAGGACTTGGGGAACATCTATAAATACCCCACCCCTCCCTCTCTTGTAAGCATCTTTTATTCATGAATCAAAACCCTGCTGAAATTTTGTGTTAAGTTGTGTTCTTGTGTTCTTGTGTTGAGGTATGTGAGTTTTGTTTGTGAGCCCTAATTCATCCAAGCCCTAGCTATCCAAAAGCACTCTCATCCAAACCCTAACATGCCAAGGAGAAGAATCCCTAAGCCATCCATTAGCAAGTGGCCATCTTCCCCCTCCAACCGCCAGCTTCTGAAACCCTGGTGCGGGCACCAGACTCAGAAGAAGACTTCAGGGCTCCATCTGGATCTCTGATTGACCTTGCCCAAAGAATTAGGGTTTTCTGGTTTTGTAATAAGGGTTGACTCGATCAACTCAATTTTAGTTTGAGTCTGTATTTCCCTGTAATTAAATTTTTTTGAGTCATGTTGACTCAGTGCAAGTCCTAGTAGTGGTCTAGGTCTTCTCCAGGGTGCTACATTTTCTCCCAGGCCCAAGCAAGTGGGCGCCACACTCCCAGCCACACGCCAAGTCCAGGAGGCACCACAAATCCATCCCAGTGTCTTGGTCCCCACACCCAAGGGAGCAAGAAATTTTCTTGAAGCCAAAATCAAGGAGGTGCATCATATGTACCTTAAAAGGCCAAGCTAAAGGAGGAAAGAAGCATTTCTTGGGGAGCACTTCAAGGGGGCACCCAATCCATGCCAAAAAAGCCCAAAGCAAAGTTGGGAAGAGCCATGACTTGGGAAGAAAGAAAAGGAGGTGTCCAAAAGAGTTGAGCCATGGAAGGAAAAAAATATTTCTTGAAGAGCAAAGCTAGGAGGCACCACCTACTTACCATTTGAAGCTTTCAATCAACATTTATGGAACCTCTTGGCCAGCCATATGGGGAGGAATTGATTCTACAAACCTAATTTGAAGATCCATCCTATTAGTCCCACAAGGGAAGATGTAAAACCCTGACCTCTTGTAATGTCCTATAAAATAAACCCCTCTTGTAAGTTTTGAAAACATCTGATGAATGAATCCAATTTATGTGTGAGCAAACTTTGTGTTTCTCTCTTCAGCACTTGCATCCAGGTGTTGAGCTCCGTGAGGGAGTAAATCCGGGTTCCCCAGGAACCTTGAGGAGGGGTGAGATCTCCAACCCCAAAACCCTAGGTTAGCCACTTCACTTCCAAACCCTAGCCGCCCATCATCCTCTTCAATCCACCAAACCCTAGCCTACTCCATCTCTCACAGCCCCTCTCTTCAAGTAGTGGCCGACCACCAGCATCCAGGTCCAGTTCGGCTGCTTCGAATACGGAGCAAATCCCAGAGGAAGCCAGATCAGCATCCAGGAGAATCAGGACTTCAACAACATCAACTTTCAAGTTCTTCTATCTGGTAAATCCTTCCTTGAGTATCTGGTTCCATAAATTGTTCTTCTTCTTTCCTAGACCTTGAATTCAGGAGAAGCCAACTCTACCAAAGGACCAGTATTGGAGGATCAATTGCGAAGATATCTGAATCCGGGGATCCAACAATCTGCTCAAGAGAGTCCTTCCACTAAACTCTGTGAAGATCACTGCCTGATCTGTAACCCTTCTCTTCTCTTTACTTCTGTCCTGTTGAAAGTTCAGAGCGAAACCCTAGGTCTGGGAGTTTCTCAACCCCCAATGATCCTTTACTTCTGAACTACTCTGATAATCTAGTTCCTTTAAATTGTGCTTTCAATTATTACATAGTTTCTTTCAATTTAGTTTTACTTTCCTTTGAGTCAAGCCGACTTCTGAAAATATATATAAAAAAAAGAATTAGTCTTAATTTACTTCCGTATCGCAACATCTCTTCTTTTCGTTCTGCATCAAACCCTAATTCCCTCTTTCCCAAACCCTAGTTTGCTTCTTTTGCTTTCAAACTTGTTTACTTGCTGACCTCTAATTCTTGCAGGATCTCCATGGTTTTTCCCCTCTAAGGAGGAGGCCCTCTTTGCCACCAAGACTGATCCTAGATAGATGCTTGAACCGAGGAACTGAAGGCTTGTCTTCCAGGCGACGATCCCAAGTGCTGTGTGACCCTTCATCGATAGGATCTTCGAATCGATGCTTGGTAAAAATCCTTCCCCTCCTAATTTTTGATTTGTTGAAGGTACGCTATCATAATCGGGGGTTTCTCAATCTCCAAGATCCTTTCTTTTATTATTTTAGCTTGAGTTCATATGCGGGTATGATGTTTTCTTTCATTACATACTTGCTTGCTGATTCTTTACTTGATTTTGGGTTTCTAGCCTACAAATTAAAATTTTAAAAATTATAAAAAAAAATTAGTTTTAGTTTTTCTATAATCATGGTAGTCTTAAGATCATCCGCATCACTTCGTATCCTAGGCAGGGTTGGTGAACTCTCTATTCTAAAGTCCTGGACAAGCTTCACATCTTGGGTAGGGTTGGCAAGCTATTTATTCTAAAGTCCTAGATGAAATTCATGCCCCAAACAGGGTCATTGAACCATCTATTCCAAAGTCTTGGACAAGCTTCGTATCCCAGGTAAGGTTTTTGCATCCTTTATTCTAAAATCCTGGCCGAGCTTTGCACCCCAAGTAGGGTTGGTGAACCATCTATCCCAAAGTCCTAAGTGGTCCTCAAGCCCTAGGCAAGGTCTTCGTGCCCTTTATTCTAAGTCATATGAAGGCCGCGCACCCATACAAGGTCGCCAAGCCCTTCTAGTAGCAACGTCCTCGAGCAAAGCTACTCTCAGTATATCCAAGAGGGATCAACATCCTTTGAAGCTTCAGTAGGTAGAAATCCCTTGGACAATAAGTTGAAGCCTAATATCAAAACATAAAAAATAGTGAAGGCATTCAAGAAGTAGCAAGCAATATGCAAACACAAGCAGATATCAATAATAAAGTTTTATTTTCATTAATAGTGATGCAGAACGAAAGAGATGATGCGATGCGGAAGTAAATTAAGACTAATTCTTTTTTTGTTGTTTTTTTTTTTATGTTTTCAGAAGTCGGCTTTGACTCAAAGGAAAGTTAAACTAAATTGAAAGAAACTATGTAATAATTGAAAGCACAATTTAAAGAAACTAGGTTATCAGAGTAGTTCAGAAGTAAAGGATCGCTGGGGGTTGAGAAACTCCCAGACCTAGGGTTTCGCTCTGAACTTTCAACAGGACAGAAGTAAAGAGAAGAGAAGGGTTACAGACCAGGCAATGATCTTCACAGAGTTTAGTGGAAGGACTCTCTTAAGTAGATTGTTGGATCCCCGGATTCAGATATCTTCGCAATGGATCCTCCAATACTGGTCCTTTGGCAGAGTTGGCTTCTCCTGAACTCAAGATCTGGGAAAGAAGAAGAACAATTTATGGAACCAGATACTCAAGGAAGGATTTACCAGATAGAAGAACATGAAAGTTGATGTTGCTGAAGTCCTGATTCTCCTGGATGCTGATCTGGCTTCCTCTGGGATTTGCTCCGTATTTGAAGCAGCCAGACTGGACCTGGATGCTGGTGGTCGGCCACTACTTGGAGATAGGGGCCGTGAGAGATGGGGTAGGCTAGGGTTTGGTGGAATTAAGAGGATGAAAGGCGGCTAGGGTTTGGAGTTGAAGAGGCTAACCTAGGGTTTTGGGGTTGGAGATCTCACACCTCCTCAAGGTTCCTGGGGAACCCGGATTTACTCCCTCACGGAGCTCAACACCTGAATACAAGTGCAGAAGAGAGAAACACAAAGTTTGCTCACACATAAATTGAATTCATTCATCAGTTGTCTTTAAAACTTACAAGAGGGGTTTATTTTATAGGACTTTACAAGAGGTCAGGGTTTTACATTTTCCCATGTGGGACTAATAGGATGGATCTTCAATATAGGTTTGTAGAATCAATTCCTCCCCATATGGCCGGCCAAGAGGTTCCATAAATGTTGATTGAAAGCTTCAAATGGTAAGTAGGTGGTGCCTCCTAGCCTTGCTCTTCAAGAAATATTTTTTTCCTTCCATGGCTCAACTCTTTTGGACACCTCCTTTTCTTTCTCCCCAAGTCATGGCTCTTCCCAACTTTGCTTTGGGCTTTTTAGGCATGGATTGGGCGCCCCCTTGAAGTGCTCCCTAAGAAATGCTTCTTTCCTCCTTTAGCTTGGCCTTTTAAGGTACATATGGGGCGCCTCCTTGATTTTGGCTTCAAGAAAATTTCTTGCTCCCTTGGGTGTGGGGACCAAGACACTGGGATGGATTTGTGGCACCTCCTGGACTTGGCGTGTGGCTGGGAGTGTGGCGCCCACTTGCTTGGGCTTGGGAGAAAAAGTGACACCCTGGAGAAGACCTAGACCACTACTAGGACCTGTATTGAGTCAACATGACTCAACAAAATTTAAATTACAGGGAAATATAGACTCAACTAAATTTGAGTTGACCAAGTCAACCCTTATTACGAAATCATAAAATCCTAATTCTTCGGGCAAGGTCAATCAGAGATCTAGATGGAGCCCTGAAGTCTTCTTCTGAGTCTGGTGCCCGCACCAATTCTCCTGGGGTGGGAGGAACTCGACCCTGTCGAGTATGGATAAAGTTGGCTCTGGTATCTCTCTAAGGGGTCTGGGTCCAATTCTTGTAATTCTTTTCAGGAGATCCAAGAGTCATCAGAATCTGGCCTTCCTTGCCAGCAGACCAAGTATCTTTGGTATCCTCGATTACGAGTAGAGATAACCTGATCATCCAGGATCTTTTCAATCTGCTCTTTCCTCACAGGCCAGTTTGTTGGTGGACACACAGGGTCGGGATCACTCTCAATAATAGGATTAGGCTCAAAAGGCTCATTGGGAATCACAGCTGGCTCTCTATACTCTACTAGGTCTGTAATGTTGAAAGTGGAGCTAATGCCTAGTTCTGAAGGCAACTCGAGCACATAGGCATTGGACCCTACTCTCTTCACCACTCTAAATGGTCCAGCTCCTCTAGCATGTAACTTTCTAATGATTCCAGGAGGAAACTGTTCAGGCCTTAACCTAATCATTACATAGTCTCTCTCAATAAAAGTTTTGACTCGTCTTTGAGAATCAGCCAACTTCTTATAAGTTTCATTACTTAAAATTATTTTGGCATGAATTTCTTTATGCAAGTCCTTTACATGCTATGCAAGTGTATCAAGAGACTTGTATGTGTGGGCTAATAGTGAAATCAGATCAAGTGGTGTGTGAGGCTTGTATCCATGAACAATTTCAAAGGGACTCTAGCCTATAGACCTATTGATCGAAACATTGAATGCAATTTCAACCCTGGACAAAATACAAATCCCAATTCCTGGTGCTCTCAATCAAACCAAAATCTGAGTCAAAGCCTAGTAAAGGGTCAAGAAAAAAAAAAACTAAACTAGACTGACGACGCATTCCTAAAGAATGGACTTTATTCCAAAGGAACCCTAGGTCTAAACCTAACAAACTATGGCTCTCTAGGTTTGACCTTGGGTCGGAGGATGGCATGCAGAGCATGAAAACTTATCATGGGTGCCTAGTAGGTGCCATAAGGTCTTCCAGAAGTAGGTGGCAAACCTAATAGGTTCTGACACGTGGTTCACTCTAAAGACTTTGACAAAGTATACTTGGATGGTGTAAGAAGCATTGGAAGTCCTAGAGAAAGGGAGGAAATATGAGGTGGAGTCTCGAATTACCTGTTGACTAAAGGTGGTGACCTGAAGGTTTGAATGGTGATCTATGAGTGTCAACTGATCATCCTTACGAAAGGAAAAGTTTGCTACTCCCAGGAATGGATCAAGAGATGGTTCGGGAAGTAGCCTAGGACATGTGATTGCAACAGTTAAAGTTTGTTCTCTAAGCAAATAATGATCCATTTTCTCAAGAACTGGATTGAAGAATGATTCATGGAAGGGCCTATGGATGATGACCTCAAGACTTGAAACTTGACATATGGGTGCGGAAAGGTATACTCTATAGAAGGGTAGGTCAGTCATGCGAAGGGAGGTGTCTGGGGTCATAAGGAGGACTTCTACAGGACTGGGTGAATCAATCCGCTCAAGACAAGGATGTTCAACTGAGATTACGGGAGAGACCTTAGTGGCTGGGCATCGGACAAGGTCCAATTGTAAGAGGCTTGATTCAGTCATCCTAAGGAGAGGATCTACCATAGGGTGGGCAAACTTAAACAGTTCAGTGCAAAGATCTTCAATTGGTACTTGGGGAATGACTGTCATTAGAGGGTATGAACTGATAGCTCGGGCTAACACTATGAGTTCTTCCTGGGGGTATTTGACTAAAGGAACCTGATTCTCACAAATCTCCTAAATTTCTGAACTAGGTCCTACCACTTGGTTGCTCTCCAAGGTCTCCTCAGTTAATGAACCAATAGTATCGATGTCACATTCTTCAAGTTCTTCCCCCTCATATTTATCAACTAGACTCAAGCCAGCATCATATACTTCCTCGATGCCATCTTTAATGGGTTTCGGGTCAGTGGTAATCAGGTCAACTGATTCTGGGCTTGTCATACCTAACCTTTCTTCCTCATTGGTAGGCTTGGGTTCTCCCTCATTAATGTCATCCTTAGGATTCTTACCACTTAGCTGTGCACAAGCCAGTCCTATGCATGGGCACTGACTAGATTTATGGCCTCTTTCTCCACAAAACCAACATTCTTCCGATATAGGAACCTGGGTCACACTAGGTTTCAAGCTAGTAGAGACCTTACTTGGGCATGGGTGTGGATCTAAATGGCTTGATCTAGAAGACTTGGGTTGTTGAGTGACTGGTCTAGAATATTGTAAGGACCTCTCATAGACACGATCCACACTATAGATATCATGGTTAGGCTTCCTAAGGTTATGCTCGGGATCACGGTATAAGGTCCTCCTAGGCCCCTGGCATGGATGAGGTTGGGGCCTATTAAATTTTGGATCAGGGGTCCAATCTTGATGTCTACGTTTCTTAAGTACTTGGACTCGATCTCTAAACTGGGCAAAATTCTCATTCATATCCTGACTCAATTTGTTCATACTTTCAGTAAGAGCTCTAACCATGGCCTCTAAATCAGGTTGGGCTTGACCAGGTTGGTAGGGTACTCCATTCCGGGTAGACATGATGATGCAAGCAAACACACCAAATGAGACTCGACTGAAATGACTACGGGCTAACTAGACCTAGAGCCCAAACTAGATGCCCAATCAGAGTGGCAAGCTAGCCTGTAGTAACTTGGAACTCAGCCAGGTAGGTGTAAGGGGAGTGTTAGGTCCCTAAATGCCAATCCTAGACACCAATCAGAGATTGGCCAAGTAGGCGGACCAGCAGACAAGCCCTTCGGGATAGAATCCCTGAACCACCATTCTAGACACTGAGTACAAAGCACACACAGAGTAACTAGACAAACTGACCCAACATTAGCCTAGACCCGACTTGTTGGTGTCCCTAGCCCATTAGGGCAAATTAAGTCTAATAAGGTTTAAAATTAGGCTTAGGATCGAATGAATGGATGGTGGTTTTGGGCTAAGAAGAGGTTATCAACTCCTCCCCTTATCTTAGATGCTCAATTGCCCTTAAGATGAATTAGGAGATGATCACTCAAAAAAATAAAATGCAGAAACACAGAAACAGAGTTGCTATAATTTAACTTTCAGAAATTTCACGGAAACCAATAAATCACAGTAAATTTATGTAAAATAGTTTCAATTATACTGGTTCCATCAAAACAAAAATCACATAATTTGGAGTTACCTTCAATGAGAAACAATTCCTGCAACAGGATAGTTACAGACTAAAAATAGAATGCTTCCCCCGTTTAAAATTCCTGCTACGAAGTTGTAACCCAGCGGATCCCCTACATGCCCTAGGAACATCCCGTGGAATGGGAAGAGGAGGTTTGCACCTCATTTCGTTCCTAGGACCGGACGTCCTGGGGAGTCTACTTCGAGCAGACAAAGTAAAAAAGAGAGACACTCAAAACATGCAAGCAAGTCAGAAACCCTAGACAGGGCTCTGATACCAAAAATGATGCAGAACGAAAGAGATGATGCGATGCAGAAGTAAATTAAGACTAATTCTTTTTTTGTTGTTTTTTTTTTATGTTTTCAGAAGTCGGCTTTGACTCAAAGGAAAGTTAAACTAAATTGAAAGAAACTATGTAATAATTGAAAGCACAATTTAAAGGAACTAGGTTATCAGAGTAGTTCAGAAGTAAAGGATCGCTGGGGGTTGAGAAACTCCCAGACCTAGGGTTTCGCTCTGAACTTTCAACAGGATAGAAGTAAAGAGAAGAGAAGGGTTACAGACCAGGCAATGATCTTCACAGAGTTTAGTGGAAGGACTCTCTTGAGCAGATTGTTGGATCCCCGGATTCAGATATCTTCGCAATGGATCCTCCAATACTGGTCCTTTGGCAGAGTTGGCTTCTCCTGAACTCAAGATCTGGGAAAGAAGAAGAACAATTTATGGAACCAGATACTCAAGGAAGGATTTACCAGATAGAAGAACTTGAAAGTTGATGTTGCTGAAGTCCTGATTCTCCTAGATGCTGATCTGGCTTCCTCTGGGATTTGCTCCGTATTCGAAGCAGCCAGACTGGACCTGGATGCTGGTGGTCAGCCACTACTTGGAGATAGGGGCCGTGAGAGATGGGGTAGGCTAGGGTTTGGTGGAATTAAGAGGATGAAGGACGGCTAGGGTTTGGAGTTAAAGTGGCTAACCTAGGGTTTTGGGGTTGGAGATCTCACACCTCCTCAAGGTTCCTGGGGAACCCAGATTTACTCCCTCACAGAGCTCAACACCTGAATACAAGTGCGGAAGAAAGAAACACAAAGTTTGCTCACACATAAATTGAATTCATTCATCAGTTATCTTTAAAACTTACAAGAGGGGTTTATTTTATAGGACTTTACAAGAGGTCAGGGTTTTACATCTTCCCATGTGGGACTAATAGGATGGATCTTCAATTTAGGTTTGTAGAATCAATTCCTCCCCATATGGCTGGCCAAGAGGTTCCATAAATGTTGATTGAAAGCTTCAAATGGTAAGTAGGTGGCGCCTTCTAGCCTTGCTCTTCAAGAAATATTTTTTTTCTTCCATGGCTCAACTCTTTTGGACACCTCCTTTTCTTTCTCCCCAAGTCATGGCTCTTCCCAACTTTGCTTTGGGCTTTTTAGGCATGGATTGGGCGCCCCCTTGAAGTGCTCCCTAAGAAATGCTTCTTTCCTCCTTTAGCTTGGCCTTTTAAGGTACATATGGGGCGCCTCCTTGATTTTGGCTTCAAGAAAATTTCTTGCTCCCTTGGGTATGGGGACCAAGACACTGGGATGGATTTGTGGCGCCTCCTGGACTTGGCATGTGGCTGGGAGTGTGGCGCCCACTTGCTTGGGCTTGGGAGAAAAAGTGACACCCTGGAGAAGACCTAGACCACTACTAGGACCTGTATTGAGTCAACATGACTCAACAAAATTTAAATTACAGGGAAATACAGACTCAACTAAATTTGAGTTGACCAAGTCAACCCTTATTACAAAACTAGAAAACCCTAATTCTTCGGGCAAGGTCAATCAGAGATCCAGATGGAGCCCTGAAGTCTACTTCTGAGTCTGGTGCCTGCACCAAATAGGAATCAAGTTACACGTGTTTGTGATTTTATAGCAAAATTACATTACTTTGACAATCCTTCAAAGAATACAAATTAAGGATAGGGGCATGTTACAATAGCCTTAAAAGGCCAAGTCATAACTCTACAGAGCTCCAAAGTTCCATCGAAGCTTTGCCTATAAAAGGAGGATCATGACCAAGATTGAGCCTCTTGGAGTACCAAGTTTTTCCTCTGACAACAACAAAGACATCTCCTTCAGGTTCGAAAAGTAGCTTGGGCACCTTGCAACATGTGGAGACAGCCAAGAAAGAGAGGAGGTGCATTGTGAACTCGAGGCTAGCTAGCATAGAGCATAAGTGCATCTTATTAAGAAAGGTAGGTAATTCATGCATGTAATTTCAAAACTTTTTCAAAATATTTAACAACGAAAGCTGCAAGATTAATCAAATTAATCAAGCATGTATAATAACTAATCTTTAAACTACCTACAACAAGATCTTGACATCACAAGTATGTATATAAGATATCAAACTAAAACATAAAATATACAAACCTTTGAGCATAGACTATATCTATGCAACAAACTTAATGTTATAATAAATTCATAACTCATTACCTTCTTGAAAATAGTCGACGATTGCCACTACCGGAAGGTTCTGGTAGAAACTCTACAAGCAACACAGTATGTCTAGCCTCTACCCTTGATCTACATAGAACTCTGTCCTGACTAGTTTCCTTAGAGTGCTAGCTCATCTTGAACCTCGATGACTGATCACCTTGTTCTTCAAATACTGGGACACTCTAGGAATTGATGAAGAAACCTTTTGAAAGATGGGATTTGAAGGTGATACTCACTTCCCAAGCCTAGATAATCTTGAACCTACCCTAAAAGATACTCTTTCTTCTTGAATCAAGCCCCCACAAACCCCACTCTTTCTTAGGTAAAAGACTTTTCTTTTATAGCAAGTTCTCTCTTGAAATCTCATAGAACCACACTCACATCCACTCCCAATGCCCACATGCAACCCATTCTAAATAGGCACCCAAGTGGTTAGGAGGGAGAGATAAGGGGATAGATAAAAGGATAGAATAGTGGAGAGATATTGGGAGAGGTTAGGATAACAAATTTGAATTCAAAATTCAAGTTTACATTCAAATTTGTATTCAAAATTTAAGTTTGAATTTGAATCTAGAAACCTAATTATATTTGAATTCAAAATTCAAATTCAAAACATAGGCTAGGGTGCATAGGTTAGGTCCAATCCAATTGGACTCAACTCGAGCTCAATTAGTTTTGATCCAAATTTCACAACTCAATCAAATTAAGCTAACTAGCAATTCAATTACTAATTAATCCTCCAATAACTCACTAACCCTTAGTAAAATTTTTTTGTCACAATATTTGCAATATTGATAGCCAACACTTGAAAAAACCCTAAGTATTTGCTTACCAAAGTATCGAGTCACTAAAGTATCGACTTAAGGTTAACTATCAATCATATTGATAATTAATTCTAAAAATAATTTATAATCATTGATCAACCATCATATCAGCTAGAAACTCTTATTGTGTGTACCCCATAGGTTTGAACATTAAATCGGTAGCATAGGAGCACTTCCTATATCAGTCAAAGTCACCATCTAGCAACGATACCCAATGTTCAGATAGGTAAAAAGTTGTAGAGCAATAATCAGGAACCTTTGGCATATGGTTGCCATATAATTCATCCCTTTATCCCTTAAAGCTCATGATGACTTAAATGTTTAACTGCCAACCCTTAAACAGTCTATCCTTCATGTGTCTTAACCTTACAAGTCCTGTGACTCCTCTCAAGAACTACCCTAGCCAAGGTTTTGCTAAATTGAAACATAGTGAGACATTTACTCTAACATTTGGAGGGATCAATCACATCTTAACTCACACACTGCCTTTATGAATACTTGACTACACCCAGAAATCTTCCATCACTAGATTAGAAATCCAGATAGTTTGGCACCAAAGTATAGTGAGTTGCTTGCAAGTAACTATTGTGATCTCAAGTCTAAGGGATACTTATATCTATATCCCTTCGCAAGCAACACTTAGCAGAAGAGGAACCCATAGGTGGGCCACATTCAATGAATTATTTTACACTTCACCTGCATGCCATACCAGTATCTCCACACTCTTTGGTTAAGAGGATAACCAACTATCTCCACACTCTTTGGTTTAGAGGACAACCAACCCAAATGGTACACAATGACCTACTCTCAATATATTATTATCCTATAATAATATATCATTTGGTCACGAATAATTTTAAGAACTATATGATAAATCTTTTCTTTATCATATAATAATATAGTTCTAAGGACTCTATCATAAAAGAGTTCATTATAGGAAGATGTAATATGACGAATTACCAAAATTACTTTTATTGATAATAATTCATATACAAAATCAACCATCTACAAATTAGATAATTATCATTAGAACACAATTCCCAATAACTCCCATATGGACTAAAGCTAATCGAAATAGTAGTTAATAATTATCTTTCATTTGTTATAATCAAACTCTTTGATTTCAAGAGCTTTAGTAAATGGGTCAGCCAGGTTCTCCTTTCCATAGATCTTCTAAGGGTTGCATCACCTCGTTCCAATATCTCTTGTACAAGGTGATGGCGATGTAGAATATGCTTGGTGCATTGATAGAACTTTGGTTCCTTTGCCTAAGCTATGGCTTTAGTATTGTCATAATATAGAAAAATTGGACCATCAAGAGAGGGTGCCATTCCCAGCTTGCTGATAAACTTCCATAACTACATAGAATCCTTTATACCATCAAATGGCATAATATACCCCACCTCTCAAACTGTGTCTACTATGGTGTGTTTCTTGGAATTTTTTCAGTAGATCACTGCATCATTCTGGATAAATGCAAAACTCGACACACTCTTGCTATCATCCCTATCTGATTGAAAACTAGAATAAGAATACCCTATAAGTTTTAAGTTAGGTTCTCTTTAAATGAACCATTAGTCTCTAGTATTTCTCAAATACTTAAGGATTATCTTTACAACCTTCCAACAGGCCTCATCAGGATCTGCTGGTATTTGCTCACTACCCATAGTGAGTATGCCACATCTAGTCTAGTACGAGACATGGTGTACATGATAGATTCCACTACCAAAGCGTATGGAATCCTACTCATATGCTCTCTCTCTTTAGGAGTTATCGAGCAATCCTTCTTAGAAAGAGAGATTTTAGCATAGTTTCAATGTAAATAGACTAGACAATTCCAGTAATCTTTTAGATCTATCTTTATAAATCTTCATCCCAAAGATATAGGAGGCTTCTCCCAAATCTTTCATGTAGAACTGAGATGATAACCAGACCTTTTTTTCCTATAGTGCAGGGATGTTATTCTTGATTAAGAAAAAGTTATCTAGATATAGCACAAGAAATGCAACCATATGACCATTAGTCCAGGGCTTGCACGGCTCTGATAGGAACCCCGAAGATCTGTCGATCTAATCATGATTGATGGAAGGAATATAGATCAAGGTAAATTAATCAATTTTCCCTTTTGACTTTTATTTTATTTCAGATATGATTTCATGAGATGTGTTGCCCAGGTGGTTGTCCCAAGAGGGGGGTGAACTGGAAATATAAAAAATTTAAGCAGTAATGTGCTCTTTGAAATCCCTTGTGAGTTTTAAGTGCTGTGATAGGATAATTGAATGTAGAAGCATAATCAAATAAGAAAGGTACAACATAAATACAAGCAAATTATAGTGGTTCGGAGCAACCCAGCTCCTACGTCCACTATTCAAGATTACCATTTATGATTTCCACTATATCCCTTACTGGAATACAGTCGGATTGATTTCACAAGCTCACAATCCAAACCTTTATACTTTGGTTTTTAAATCAGGCTCACCAAAGAAACCCAACTTGGTTTTACCAGGATCACCAAGAACCCAACTTGGTTTTAACACAAGATCACCAGGAACCCAACTTGGTTTTAACACAAGATCACCAAGAACCTATTTGATTTTTAAACTGGGCTCACCAATAACCCAACAATTCAATAAAAGAATTGTAAAGAAAAGCAATAGAATGACAAACAAATTTTTGTTTAATGGTTATCGATGCAGCTCGAGAGAGGCCCACTTGAATGCACTTCAATGCACTTTAATGGCTTCCATACTATCTTCAATAAATGCTTCAAGCTTTAGATGGTAGTTGGACAAAGCATGAAGACTGTCTTGAATGCTTTTGCAGTGCTCTCTTGCTCTTAAGGTAGCTTGGAAATATAGCATTAACTCATTATCTCTCTCTTTTAAAGTAGTTCAAATCCCTTAAATATATAGTCTTGTACTCTTCTCAGATGATTTTAGTCATTGTAGACCATTAGGATGTGACATTTGACTGTTGGAGCACTTTTTGGATTCAAATTCCAAGTTCTGGAACTAGCCGTTATAAGTCTGAAATCGACCTTCGAGTCGGCTCAGATCCTTAGGCCTTCAAAGATGTAGTCTGGAAGAGTCGACTCTTTTTGTTTAGAGTTGGCTCGACTGGCTGTAGTTCTCATATCTCTATTTTTGGACTCTATAGGAGTCAGCTCGAATCTCAAAAGAGTTAACTCGGATGTTGACTATATGATAGAGTCGACTCAGACTCCCTTTGGGTCGGCTCGTCTGTCTGATTCAAGAAAAGGTACTCTGGATGAGTCAGCTCGGGTCCCTTAGAGTCAGCTCGGATATCTATGTGCCAGAATCCTCATGCGTGCCATGTGCCATCTCTTCTCTTCAAGTCGGCTCGGATGAGTTCTTTAGTGAATTTTCAATTCTTCTCCATAATTCATCCAGCAAGGCTTCAAGATATCTTCAAACTTTTCTTACAATATACTCAAAATAATTTAAAGCTTGAACAAATCTAGAAGTAACCCATTTGATTTGCTTTTATTTAAGTATTTTCTTTGGGTTCTTTACAATATTCAAGTACAATACAACTCAATACAAGAAATAGAAATGTAGGAGTTGAGATTCAGCAAAGAATTCATCCTACAAAAACTTGTAAAATACTTGAAGAGTTGTTAGTAAAACAAATGCATGCTCCAATGTTTGGTTATCATCAAAATCATTTATGGGATCTCCCCCTTTTTGATGATGACAAAACACTGGGCATGAAAAGATCTTTACAATTACATATATGATTGTATTTAATAGTAAGCATTTACATGTATCAAAGCTAACTATATTTGCATGTATCAGAGATTTTGTGAAAAACTATATAATATTAGTGCTAGTGCTTTTATATGTATCAGAGCATTAAAGTTTGTATGTTTCAAAGTATCAGAATTTAGCACAAACATAGAGTATCAGAGCTCAAAATTGTAAGTATTAGAGCTAATTTTTTAGCTGAATTTTTAAGGCAATCAGAGCAAATCAAGTTTTTAAAGCAATCAGAGCAACAATTAGAGCAAATTGCAAGTCTTGAGCTAGAGCCATTTAGTTTCAATAATTTACTCCCCCTTTCTGATGATTTGAAAATTTTGAATCAACTTCATGCTTTGTCAAATATATTCTCCCCCTTTCTATATATTCTCAAGTATTTTTCATGCAATCTCAATGTTCTCCCCCTTTTTGTCAATAATCAAAAAGGTATTCAAATAAAGCTCAATTTGTATGATAGAATGAGAAAGTTTATAAATTTGTTTGAGATAATTTTACTTTTTCAAATCAATTTTGATATACTAATTAAAATTCATCAGATTAGCATTGTACAATTGAATATCAATATTGCATACTAACATTGCATAACACAAAGGATATGTCAACAAAGGTACTTTCATTTCATTCAAAAAGTTGTCAATACAAGTTATAAGAAATTAAAAGCAGTACTGCATAAAGTAGTCACTATTAAAAGTATGAAGATAGTCAGAAGTACAAAGATATGTCATTATAATCGAAGGTACAACCAAACATCCTACTGTTCTTCCTCACTAGAGGAAGAAGCAACATCTATAATTTTATCTAAAGTTTTGGTCTTTAGAGGCTTGAACCTAAGATCCTTAAATCTGGTTCTAATAGGGGCTATAGGTGTTCTAGTTTTCTTAGTTTTTGGTTTGCCCTTGGGTAGAACAGGTCCAGTCTTGGATATTGGAGGATCAGATGATGGTAATTCTGAAGGCATAAAGAGTGGTTGAGCAGGAGGTGCTGGTGGCTCTTTGCAAGTTTGTATGGAGCATCCTCAATAGTGCAGGTTTCCTTGTGTTGGTGTAGTAGGACACTTCTAAATTCTTCTTTGAAATTTTCTAGCTCTGTTTGTATTTTCTTCATATGTAACTTCTGCTCTATCTTGATTTCCTGCAAGCTAGAATCAATTGACTGGCATATTTTGCTAAAAGCTGAGTTGATGTAGCTTGTAAGAGATTCTGAAAGTGTTTCCATCTGTTGGGCTATGAATTCTTTGAGTTTTGATGGAGTTTTCATTGAAAATCCAGAAGATTCTTCATCATTATCTTCAGATGCAGCATTATTTGGGTCATCAGTAGGAGGTTCATCATTGTCATCATCGGATGAGGTGGCAGTCTTTTTTGTCTTGATAGTTTCTTCAACTAGACACCTTCTTGCAAGTGATATCCCATTCTCCTAAGAGATTTAGCTGAGTAGGTGTCTGAGTGGTGAAGTGGTTTGCCAATTTCATCTATCAGATCAATTATAGCATCTTCGAATATTATTGTACATACCATGCCGTAGGGCAAGCATGCTTTAATTTTCCTTGCTGCTTCCCTTATCTGTATCATCATAATATATGAAAAGTTGAGGGCTTCTCCCTCAATGAGGTGTTCCTTGAAGATCATGTCTTGTTCACTTACCTAGTCGAAATGATCGATTCGGGGAAGAAAGATTCAACTGATCATGTTGTGAAGCAGTCGCATTTCTATGGAAAGCATGTTGGCTTGTACATATTTGACGGAGCTTACATTTGATTTTTCCAAGATTAGCCTCAGTGCTTGTTCTTTGTCTTTCAGGGTCAGTTCAGTTGCACCGTCAGTGGGCATGTGCAATAGATTGCTCAGCTTTTCCTCATCCACAACAATTTTTACTCCTTTCACAATAGATTCCAAATGACATTCCTTAAGGATTAGATTCTCAAAAAAAATTCTTACCAAGGAAAGGTAAGTCGGAGTGTCCAATGAGCAGAAAAATGTCCATCCTTGGTTCTCAATCCAGTTCCTGATGTTCATACCTAGATCTTCCAAGAAGGTGAAATCAACCCTTCTGCCACAGGTGACCGGCCAATTAGCCATTGAAGAGATTTGCCCTGGTGGAGAAGGTGCTTCTTCTTCATTCTGCCTTAGAGCGAATTTACTTTTCTTTTCTCTTTTCTTCTTCTGATTCACACTGAGTACTTGATTCAATGGCATCAGAGAACTTCCTTATAGATCTTCTGGGAGCCATCGCACACATGCTCAAGGTTGAAATAAGGAATGGAGCAGAAGAAAGTAGGTTTCGAGAGGTTTTGGAAAGGAGTTAGGGTTTAGAGTAAGAATAGAGAGATAGAAAAATTCGGAAATGGCTTCTATGGCTCTATTAAAACACTGTTTGCCTGACATCCGAGTCGGCTCTAACAATCCTAAATTGCCCGAGTTGGCTCGATAAGAGCAAAAATAGAATCAACAGAGATTCGAGTCAGCTTGACCAGGGCCAAATTTCCTGAGTCAACTCGATCAGAAACTTTCCACAAAAGTTGAAATGATTCAGAAATTAATTTGATAAAATCTCAAGGAAAGTTGTTCAAAGAACTTGAATTGATGTAGGAGGTTTTCTAGATAACTTTTCCTTAATTTTGAAGGAATTAGGTTAGAAAAATCTAGAAAGGATCACAAAGACCTAATTCTCTTCTAATCATTTTAAATCTATCCTGATTCAGTGGCTTAGTAAAAATGTCAGCTAGTTGGTTCTCAGATAGGATAAATTCTAGTTCAATGTCACCATTCAAAACAAGATCTCTAATAAAATGGTATCTAATTTCTGTGTTTAGACCTTGAATACTGAATTGGATTCTTTGTCATATTTATAGCACTTGTATTATCATATTTGATTGAAATTTTAGATTATGAATACCAAAGTCTTTTAATTATTATTTAATCCATAATACTTGTGCACAACAACTCCCTGCGGTAATATACTCTACCTCAGTAGTAGATAGTACTACCAAGTTTTATTTCTTACAATGCCATAAGATTAAATTCAACCCTATAAATTGGCATGTGCCACTAGTACTTTTTCTATCAATTCTACAACCAGCATAATCAGCATCAAAAAATCCAATTAAATTCAATGAAGAATGTTTTAAAAATCATAGACCTAGATTAGTTGTACCTTTCAAATATCTGATAATCCTTTTAACAGCAAGCATATGTGAATCTTTAGGATTAGATTGGAATCTAGCACATACACATATGCTATACAAGATATCAGGTCTACTTGCAGTTAAATATAACATGGATCTGATCATACCTCTATAGAGCTTTTGGTCAATGTTGGATCCAGTTTCATCTTTATCCAATCTGCAAGATGGGCTCATGGGTGTGTTCATTTATTTGCTCGACTCCATACCAAACTTTTTGATTATTTCTTTGGTGTACTTGGCTTAGTTGATGAAGATTCTTTTCTTTGTTTGTTTTACTTAAAGTTCAAGGAAGTAGTTAAGTTCACCCATTAGGCTCATTTCAAATTCTCCCTGCATTAACTTAGCAAATTCTCTACAAAGAGCTTTATTAGTTGCACCAAATATAATATCATCAACATAAATCTGTACAACTAATAGATCATTAATTTTCTTCTTGATGAAAAGAGTTTTATCAACATTTGCTCTTGAAAAATCATTTTCAATCAAGAAAGTGATAAGTCTATCATACCAGGCTTTAGGTGCTTGTTACAAACCATATAATGCTTTATTCAATTTAAACACATGGTTTGGAAAAATGTGATCTTCATCAAAATCTGGTGGTTGTTCTACAAAAACTTGTTCAGAAATAAAACCATTTAGAAATGCACTTTTCCCATCCATTTGAAAAAGTTTAAAATTCATGTAGCAAGCAAATGCAAGAAGTAATCTAATGGCTTCTAGTCTTGCTACAGGTGCATATGGTTCATCAAAATCAATGCCCTTTTCTTGGTTATATTCCTTAGCCACTAATCTAGCTTTGTTTCTTACTACGTTTCTTTGTTCATCTAATTTGTTTCTATAGACCCATTTGGTTCCTATGATTGAATGGTCTGAAGGTCTTTCAACTAAAGTCCATACCTTATTTCTTTCAAACTGGTTTAGTTCTTCATGCATTCATCCAGTTTGGATCAGATTCAGCTTCTTCTAAGGTATGAGGTTCTATTTGTGATACAAAGGCTAGGTAATCTTGTACATCTCTATGTGATGACCTAGGCCTAATGCCTTGTGAAGGATCATCAATAATTAATTCTCTTGGATGAGAAGTTACGTACCTCCATTTCCTTGGTAGATTAGCATGATCCTTACTTACTATTTCTTCTCCTTCTTCAGTTGATCTTTCTTGTATGCTCATGTCTTTTATTTCTTTTTGAATTGTACCTACATCATTATCTATGCACTCTTCTTTCTTAGAAGGTGAAGGGTTAGTTTCATAAAAAATAACATGCATAGACTCCTCTACAGTAAGAGTTCTTCTGTTAAAAACTCTATATGCTTTGCTACATAATGAATAACCAAGAAAAATTGTTTCCTCCGAAGACTCCACCCCAAGGAGGGATCTGCTGAAGGAAGCTTCCCCCAATTATGGGGAGAAGCTCAAGGTCCTCGAGTTGGAGGTGGTGAAACTGCGGGATGAAAGGAGGGACGGGGGTCTTGTGACTTACGAGTCACACCCTCCGTTCACCCCTCGTATCATGGCCAAAGTTGTCCCTCACTACTTTAGGATTCCATAGATGGAACCTTATGATGGTACTACTAATCTGCTCGATCATCTGGGCAGTTTTAAAGTCCATATGATGATCCAAGGGGCCTCAGATGCACTATACTGCCTTGCTTTCCCTACCACTTTAAAGAAGGTGGCTCGAATGTGGTATTCGAGCATACATCTAGGTACCATTGATTCTTTTTTTGACTTTAAGAAGTTATTTGTCTTGCATTTCAGGACCTGCTAGTTGCAGCAGACACCCCGAAACACGGACACCCTCTTCCTCCTCCACCAGGGTGAGGGGGAAAGCCTGCTAGACTATATCTCTAGGTTCAACTCGACCACTCTCGAGATTTTCAATCTCAATGAGCACGTGGCCATGTCCGCGTTAAAGAGGGGACTCTGATCATCCAGGCTTACCTTCTCCCTGGATAAGAAATTTCCCACAAGCTACGCTGAGCTCCTATCGAGGGCTCAGAAATATGCCGATGTAGAGGAGCAGGCAACAAACCGACAACTATTTGAAGGGGAACCCCTTCTGAAGAAAAAGAACACCACGGGACCGGATCCCCCTGCACCCTCCAATAACAATAGCAACAGCAATAATGGTGGCTCTAATCGATGATGGAGTCCCAAGCCCAGAACTTTAGGTGGGAGATTCGACTCTTATATCCCCCTCAATTGCCCCAGGGAGAGAATCCTGATGGAGATTGAGAAGGAGGATTATCTCTAGCGGCCACATCCCATGAGAGAATCCTCTTCTGTGAGGAATTGAAGCAAGTATTGCAGATTCCATCGGGACCACGGCCACAACATCGAAGAGTGCATTCAGCTTCTGGATGCCATCGATGATCTCATTAAGAGGGACTACCTGGGATGATATGTCAATCGCCCGCCACCTAGGCCTGAAGCCACGGCCCCCCAGAGGACTCCTGAAGAAGCCGAGCTGCTGAACCAAAGACCCACTATTGGCAACATGGGAATGATACATCGGACAACCGACTGGAGAAGAGCCGAAGATGATGCCCCGAAACGGCTCAATGATAACAACTCTATACTCTTCTCCGATGAGGACCTTGTGGAAGTTTAACTCTCGCATGATGATTCGGTTGTAATATCAACCGTTATGGGCAACTATGATGTAAGACTTATCCTAATTGATAATGGAAGCTCTGCAGATGTCTTACTCTATGATGCTTTGTCCTGAATGTCCCTACCTAAAAACAAGTTATGAAGGTCTCCTATCCCACTCACCGACTTCGGAGGAAATCAAGTCAAGGTAGAGGGCAAAATAATAATGCCCATTACCCTTAGTATCAAACCCTGGTAGAAGACATTGCCAATTAATTTCACGGTAGTCCGGACTTCTTCGTCCTACAACGTGATCCTGGACCAGCCCGTCTTAAACAAATTTCAGGCCATAGTGTCGACTTACCATCTGCTAGTGTGATTTCCCACTAGGAGTGGAGTAGGAGAAGCGAAGGGAGACCTGAGGGCTGTGCAATAGTGCTTGATGATCCAAGACAAATAGGCAGTCAGCCCCATGACTTTGAACCATTTGGATCCGAGGGGTTCGACCGAAGATTGTGGCGAGCCTATGGAGAGAACCACCTTGGTGCAGTTGACCGAAGGGGACCCCACCAAAGTTGTGTAGATTGGGAGCCTACTTAATGAAGAGATAAAGGTAGAGCTAATCAACTTTCTCAGGAGCAACGCCAATGTCTTCTCCTGGTCAACTTCAGATATGTCAAGAATTCTGACCGAAGTAATTACTCATCAGTTGGAAGTCATCCCTGAATATAAGCCGATTCGATAGAAGAAGAGGAATTTTGCCCCAGAGAGATAGCGGGCAATAGATGAATAAGTGGATAAACTCCTCAAAGAGGGATTCATTTAGGAAGCTCATTACCCTGAGTGGCTGGACAATGTAGTGATGGTAAAGAAAGCTAGCAGCAAGTGGAGGATCTGCATCGACTACACAGACCTCAACAAAGCCTACCCGAAGGATAGCTTTTCCTTACCCAAAATTGATCAATTGGTCGACGCTACCACTGGCCATCAGCTGTTAAGATTCATGGATGCCTTCTCTGGGTACAACCAAATCCGAATGGACCCTCGGGATGAAGAAAAAACTGCTTTCATCACTGAAAAAGGTCTCTACTGCTACAAGATGATGCCATTTAGATTGAAGAATTCTGGGGTGATGTTTCAAAGGCTGATCAACAAAGTATTTAAAGAATAGCTGGGAAGGAACATAGAGGCTTATGTCGATGACATGATCGTAAAGAGCCTCCTTAAAGAAGATCACATCAAAGACCTAGAGGAGTCATTCAACACCTTACAGCGCCATCAAATGAAGCTGAACCCGACAAAATGTGCTTTCGGGGTAACTTTAGGCAAGTTCTTGGGGTTCCTCATTTCTAAGTGGGGAATCGAGGTAAACCCTAAGAAGATCCAAGCCCTTCGGAGTATAAGACACCCTTCTTGTAAGAAGGAAGTACAGTAGCTGACGGGAAGAATCACCTCCTTAAGCAGATTCATTTCCCGATCAGCCGAGAAGTGCCTCCCATTCTTCAAGGTACTCCGACAGTCCCGAGGCTTCGAATGGATCGAGGACTGCTGCTTTGACTTTGAAGAGTTAAAGAAATATCTGGAGACACCACCCTTACTCTCCAAACCCCTTGAAGGAGAAACTCTCTGCCTATACCTCTCTACCATGGATGAAGCAGTCAATTCAGTCCTCATCCGAAAAGAAGCAGACGGGCTTCATAAACTAGTCTACTACATCAGCAAGGTCTTGCATGATGCAGAGGTGAGGTATTCAAGAATGTAGAAGCTGATATACTCACTAATAATTAGGGCAAAGCGACTGCGGCCTTATTTCCATGTCCACAATATTGTGGTCTTAACTGATCAGCCTCTCAAAGCCATTCTCCATTGTCTTAATACTTCAGGAAGGATAGCTAAATGGGCTGTAAAGTTAAGCGAGCTCAACATCAATTTTCAACCCCGATCAGCCATGAAAGCACAGGTGTTATCCGACTTCTTAGCCGAATGCACTTGGAAGGCCGGAGACAAAGACCGAATAGCCAAAGGAGAAGAGGCCAGTCCAAAGGATGCCTCACACTACTCGACGTCCCTGGGGACGAAGGAAGCTTCACTCAAACCTAGTCTAGGAGACAATGGTTGGAAGAGAAACAAGACTCAAGCTTTTTTTCATTCAATCATTCAATATCCTTTACAATGGAGGGATTGGGTCCTTTAAATAGGCACCCAAGGCCCATTTGAATTCAAAACAAATTAAACCCTTGAACACAAATTACAACCCAAAAAAAAAATTGGCACCCACATGGATGGCGAAAGATCTTCATGGCTGACCACAGGATCCATGACCTAAACTTGACCCAAATTGGTCAAGGTACAAGACTAAACAAACCTAGACTAGGTACATGACTAAAAATTACTTTGGCTTATAGCCTTATTACAAGACTCACAGAAGTGGAACCCTAATCTGAGATCCATAGAGGGTTGAGGAGCCTTTGTCAGATCCTGGTGCCCACACCAGTTCTCCCGGGGTGGGAGGAACTCAACCCTGTTGAGTAAGGGTTAGTCTGGCTTTGGTACCTCTCCAGGATATTGGGGTCGATGTGCTGCAAGTCCTCCTGTGTGATCCACGAGTCATCAAATTCGGGTCGGCCTTGCCATCGGACCAAGTAACGTTGATAGCCTTTGTCCCGGGTAGTGATAGCTTGGTCTTCCAGGACACACTCGATCCGCTCTCCTCGCTCAGGTATATTTGGATGTGGACACTCAGGTTCAGGTTCACTCTCAAAAGGGAGGTTAGGCCCAAATGGCTCGCTGGGTATGTTTGCGGGTTCCCTATACTCGACTAAGTCAGAGATATTGAATTTCGAGCTAATTCCATAATCCGAAGGTAATTCTAGCATATAGGCATTAGGGCCCATTCTCCTAATCACTTTAAAGGGACCAGTCCCACGAGCATGAAACTTCTTAACGGTTCCTGGTGGAAACCGTTCAGGCCTTAGCCTAATCATTACAAAATCCTCTATTTTAAACTCTTTTGCTCGCTTTTGGGAATCAGCCAGCCTTTTATATGTGTTATTACTTATATTAATTTCTGGCTAATTTGTTTATGCATGTCCCTCATATGCTGTGCAAGTGATTCAGCGGACTCTGAGACACATGCATGGATGGGTAGGGGAATCAGGTCAAGAGGTCGGTTAGGCTTGTATCCACAGACAACTTCAAAAGGACTCTTCCCGGTGGTCCTATTCACAGAACTGTTGTAGGCGAACTTGGCTCGAGGTAAAAGAAAATCCTAATTTCCCGTATGTTCACCTATCAAGCATCTAAGAAGGTTCCCTAGGCTGCGATTGACTATCTTAGTTTGTCCATCGATTTGCGGGTGGTAGGCAGTGGAGAACTGGAGCTTGGTGCCTAGGAGGTGCCAAAGGGTTTTCCAAAAATAGCTAGTGAAGCGGACATCCCTATCGGACACTATGGTCTTGGGTAGGCCATGTAACTTAACCACATGTTCAAGAAAAAGCTTGGCAACCTTGGAAGCATCTAGGGTCTAAGAGCAAGGTATAAAATGAGCCATTTTGGAGAACCTATCCACTACTACAATGACAGAATCGTGCTTCCTTGCAGTCTTGGGTAATCCTACCACAAAATCCATACTGAGGTCTTGCCAAGGGTGACTAGGTATGGGCAAGGGTGTGTAAAGGCCAGTATTCTGTTTCTGCTGCTTGGCCACAGCATAGGTCCGGCACCTAGAGACAATGTTGGTGACATCTTTCTTAAGGCCAGGCCAAAAGAACTGGTCTTCAATAGCTAAAGTGGTCTTCTCCCTACCAAAGTGACCAACTAGACCTCCTGCATGGATTTCCCACACTAAAAAACCCCGGAGTGAAGTCTTAGGAATGCACAACTTATTACCCTTGAAGAGATAACCATCCTGTAAGGTATAGTCACTATGGGTACTAGATGGTTCTTGGAGCTTAGACTGGAAGATCTCACTAAAGTCAGGACAAGATTCATATTGTTCCTTAAGTCAGTCAAATCCTACAACCTCAGTCCTAACTGTGTTTAACAATAGGGCATGACGGCTAAGGGCATCAGCTACCTTATTCTCAGTACTAGCACGATGTTTAAGCACAAAGGTATAAGCTTGGATATACTCGACCCACTTAGCATGCCTAGGGTTCAATCTTTTCTGGGAGTTCAGGTACCGAAGGGCTTCATGGTCTAAAAATAGAACAAACTCATGGGGTAACAGGTAGTGCCTCCAGTACCTAAGGGCTTGGACGACTGCATAAAACTCTTTATCGTAAGTTGAGTACTTAATTTTGGCCTCATTAAGTTTTTCGCTAAAGAAGGCCACGGGGTGATTTTCATGACTAAGTACCCCACCGATTCCAACTCCTGAAGCATCACAAGCAATCTCAAAAACCTTAAAAAAATCTGGCAATCTTAGGACAGGTGCTTGTATCATTCTATCCTTAATTTCAAGGAAGGCTTTGTCTGTAGCTTTAGTCCATTGAAAACCTCCCTTCCTGATGCAGTCAGTTATAGGTGCTACAATTGAACTAAATCCCTGAATGAAATGTCTATAAAATGTGGCTAGGCCATGGAAACTATGTACATCGTGGATACTAGCAGGGACAGGCCACTCAACTATAGCTCTAACTTTTTCGGGGTCGGCAGAAACTCCTTCAGGGGTAACTACAAAGCCTAAGAAGATAACCCTAGTTGTCATGAATTCACACTTCTTAGGGTCGGCGTAAAGGCTATTCTCCCTAAGGGTTTGGCAGACTAACCTTAAGTGGTTAAGGTGGTCCTCTTTGGTCTTGCTATATACCAAGATGCCATCAAAATATACTACTAAGAATTTTCCAGTGAACTCTCGCAAGACTTGGGTCATGACTCTCATAAAGGTACTGGGTGCATTAGACAACCCGAAAGGCATCACTACCCACTCGAACAGACCATCCTTAGTCTTAAACGCCGTCTTCCATTCATCCCTCGGTCGAATCCTAATTTGGTGGTAACCACTCTTGAGGTCTATCTTGGAAAAGATAGTGGCACCAGCCATCATATCGAGCATATCATCCAGGCAGGGAATAGGAAACCTATATTTGATTGTAATTTTGTTGATAGCCCTGCTATCAACACACATTCTTCAGGTCCCGTCTTTCTTAGGGGTAAGTAGGGCAGGGACAGCACAGGGACTTAAACTCTCCCTAAGAAAATCCTTCCTAAGCAACTCTCCCACTTGTTTCTGAAGTTCTTGGTGTTCAGTGGGGTTCATCCTATAGTGGGGAAGGTTAGGCAAAGTGGATCCTGGGACCAAATCTATAGCATGCTGGATGTCCCTAAGGGGTGGCAATTGATCAGGTAATTCTTCCGGGAAAACATCCTCAAATTCTTTTAGAGTCTTCACTACCTCTTGGGGGTGTTCTACGTTGGTTGGTTCATGACTCTCCTTGGTGGCTAGAATCCAAACAGGGGCTCCCTCTAAAATCTCTTTCTCTAGCTCCTTGGGTGTGATCAGGTTGACTCCGATTTTCGTTTCTTTAAGGCCACTAGATCCTTTCTTGACTAGGTCCTTTGGCTGGATTGGGTTGATTGTAATCTTTTTCCCTTGGTGGAAAAAGAAACAGGTATTGGGTTGACCATAAAGGGTGGCATCATGGTCGAAAAGCCAGGGTCGTCCTAGGATGATACTACCAACACCCATGGGTAAGACGTCACACCAAATCGATTCTTCATAGGAACTCATTTTTATCTTGATTTGGCACCTAGATTTTACTGGAATTGAAGTTGAATCTATCCAGGAGACTTTGTAAGGGTTGGGGTGGGGAACTGTGGCTAGTCCTAAAGATTTGACAGTACTCAAGGAAAGGGCATTAACACAGCTTCCACTATCAATAATGACCTTACATGCCTTATCTCCTAGCTTGATCAGGGTTGGTAGGATGTTAGTCCTACGCCAGTCTTCCTGCACTACGTTTTGAGCTAGGATGCATCTGACTACTCCTAGAAAGTCTTCAGATTCATACACCTCTTCCTCTCCCTCGTACTCTTCCAACAACTGATTTTCAGGATCATAGACTTCTTCCTCAGGTTCAGCAATGGGTTCGGGTTCAGTTTTAGTCGGTTCATCTATAAGTAGGGCAGGGGTGGTGCATTGACTAGCAAAATGACCAGGTTTATGACACCTATAGCATTTACCTTGGGGATCGGGTCTCCTCTGGACTTCAATAGCCTTACCCTTGTTCTCTCTAGTGTATTGGGGTCGATTCAGACTGGGACAACAAGGACTGGGTCGGGCTAGGGTTGGTCGACTGGGGTCAGGTCGGTTTGGGCTTGGTCGACTTGGGTAAGCCTGGCTATAACCTTGGGTGGATCCGTGGATACGGCTTTGGTTCCTAAAGGGCTCAGGTTGTCTATAGGCGGGAGCTCTCTGGAAATGCTCACATAGCCTAGCAACTTGGTAAGCTTCTTCCAAGGTTCTGGTTGCCCTAAAGTATAGTTCTCTCTGAATGTCTAGGTGTAGGCCAGCCCTAAACCTAGACAGGGTTACCTCTGGCGACTCTACAACCTTACATCGCATAATATATTCATCAAACTTGGTGATGTAGTCGGCCACACTCTTACTCCCTTGACTTAGAATTTGCCATTGGTCCAACAGTTTCTGGGTGTAGGATGCAGGTAGGTATTTCCTTCTAAGCTTATCTTTCATTCCCCCCAGGCTGTTATGGATAATTGACCTTTCTGCTCTATGTAATTCTCGATGCTATTCCAAAACAACCTAGCTCGGTGAACCAACCTAAGCTTGGCAAACTTAAACTTAGTTCTATCAGACATAGAATACTAATCAAAATACTGTTCCATAGTTGACTCCCAATCTTTATACACCCTGGGATCTAAACTTCCATCGAAAGTGGGTGCGTCAAGCTTGATGCTCCTAATGGCTCTTTCTTCCCAGTCCTCCAGATTGGGTCTCCTAGGATGGGTATCAACAAAGGGATCAGGGTCTCTCCCAACTTCATCCTCAAAGTAAAGGTCTTGTTGCAGGTTTCTCCTGGGATGAGGGGACTCAGGACCGGCTTCAAGTCGGGGCCTAGCAGCTTCCTCTAAGGTTCCTAGTATGACCTTTATTTGATCAAGTCTAGTAGTCACCTGGTTGCTTAATTGAGTCATGGATTGAGTTAGGGTTCCAATGTCAGCTCGAAGTTGGTCCATGGCTTTGGTAGGGGGTGGAGAAGGTGGGTGAAAAGAGGTTCCTGATATAGTGCACATATAACACACACAGAATGGTGCTACGGTTCGCTAGACATAGGAGATCTCACCAAATGTGAAGTCAAGAAGATGAACCTGGAAGTAGTAACTTGGCACCTGGCCAGGTAAGTGTAAGGTTAGTAGAGGTTCCTCTTTGCTTGCCTTAGATACCAATAAAATTGGCCAGGTAAGCGAACCAACCCACTTCCCTTCGGGATCTAGTCCTTGAACCACTTTCCTAGACACCAGCTACTCAAGCACACACCAACAAGTGATCGAGCTTGGCTCGGCACTTGGGTCGACCCGACTTCGTGGGTGTCCCTAGCTCACTAGACCAGATTAAACGTCTAATCAATTTTAGTTAACAACTAGGGTTCGATATGTCGGGTGGTGGTTTTTGGGCTAGGGACAGGTAATGAAATCCTGACCTTATGTTAATTTGACGCCCTTAGGATAAGTTATGCAAAATGATGCACACAAATGACTAATGAAATGACTTAAAATTTTCTTAATTTTTTTTGTGTCTTTTAGATGTGTGAATTCTAAACAAAATGCAGGAATTGAAATATGCCCCTAAATGCAAGAAATAAGCTAGATGGATGAATGAAGCAAGAAATGAGATGCTTGCAGGAAGTTCAGACCTGAGATTTTCTCAGGTAGTATTTTAGCTTGTAGAAATTCTACAAACTGAAATAAAATCTAAGAAAATAGCCAAAAATACTATGAATTAAATGTAATCTAACAAAATAGAAATCACAAAATTTGGAGGTCACAACAGAGAGAGAAAAATTAATGTTCAGACCATATACGGACTGAATAGAATGCAGAAAATGAAAGGAAAAGATGCACTAGTCCTAGCCTTGCTCTGATACCAATAATGATGTAGGGTTGTAGGGTAGGGCTAGAGATGCTAGTATGGATGCTTAAGATGTAAAGGAATTTTTATAGTTGATGAGTTTTAGATATTTTTTTATGTTTTTGATTCCCGATCACAAACAAAGACTAGAAATAGGAGAAGCTGAAGAATAGGAACCTATACTAGCAATTCAAGTCCCTAAATAGTGAAAACGAGAACAGGATCCCGGGATTAAGAAACCCCGGTAGGACTAAGCTCGATACACAATACCTACTTAGGAGATAGGGGCAAACCTCACACGTCTGAAGAGCCCGATGCAGAGATTGCTTAACTCGGCGGATGCGGCCTGGGTGCCTGAGCAGTCGAACCCGCGGATGCGTCGGCTTTTGGTCGGGTGGTCGCGATGGCAAAGCAGACTGTCTCCGGTGCCCGAGATACCAAGGAGGACCTGTAGGCAAGCAAAGCAGGGATTAGCGAAGTGGAGAGACGTATTGAAATGGAACTAAGGTAGGGTTGAGAAGGGGCTTCGAGCCCGGTGTCCGGCTGGATTCCGAAGTCGAAGAAGGAAATAACTTGGGGCCTCGCACCCCGCGACATCCCAGAGGATGAAGGATTGTGGCCTCACACCACTCAACGTCCAGGAGGATGAAGGACTTGCGACGCCCTGGGGCGATGGAAAGGTGGCCTCACACCACTCGACATCCCTAGGGATGAAGGAAGCTTCACTCAAACCTAGTCTAGAAGACAATGGTTGGAGGGGAAACAAGACTCAAGCTTTTTTTCATTCAATCATTCAATATCCTTTACAATGGAGGGATTGGGTCCTTTAAATAGGCACCCAAGGCCCATTTGAATTCAAAACAAATTAAACCCTTGAACCCAAATTACAACCCAAAATAAAAATTGGCGCCCACATGGATGGGGAAAGATCTTCATGGCCGACCAAAGGGAGGAGAGGATTGGCATGGCATGTGGGCGGGCTTGGAGAGGGGGATAGGCCTTTTGACTTCCTTCTTTGCATGCTCACTTTGGGAAGAAAACAAGGAGCAAGGCTTGCTTGAAGGGATGTGTCTCCTTTGGGTTTCTTCCATGCCTAGTTGGAGTGAGTCATGGCCGACCAAGGAGGGAGCTTTGGGCGTTGCAAATTTGAGGGCTTGGAATGGGGAATGTGCTCCTTGACTTTCCTCTCTTGTGTGACTACTTTGAGAAGAAGACTTGGGAGATGGCTTGCTTTGTGGCTTGGTCTCTTCAGGAATCTTCAACGCCCCATTTATTGATGGATCATGGCATGATGTGGGGGAGGGAAGAGGGGGATGATGTCTCCTCCTTCCAATGTCGCCCAAGAGAAAATGGTATGGAGAGGGCATGTGGAATGCATGAGGGCGCCTCCTTGTTTCCTTCCTTGGATGCCCAAGTGGCAACTAATGTGGTGCCACATAGGTGGCTGAGGTGGGGCCTATGCTGGCATCTTTCCAAGTGTAAGAGGTGGGTTGGCCCACAAGGAACTTGACTTGGTCTTGAAAGCCAGGTTGACTTCAATTGGGCTTGGGCCCAATCCAAACTCAAACTTGAACCAAAAATAAATACAGGACCCATGACCTAAACTTGACCCAAATTGGTTAAGGTACAAGACTAAACAAACTTAGACTAGGTACATAACTAAAAATTACTTTGGCTTATAGCCTTATTACAAGACTCAAAGAAGTGGAACCCTAATCTGAGATCCACAGAGGGTTAAGGAGCCTCTGTCGGATCCTGGTGCCCACACCAACTAAGGCCTTCTCCTTGAGCCCTCTTTCAAACCATTGTTCTCGAGGAAGGTGCCTGTACCAACTTCTCCTTGGTAGACTCATGAAGCAAACCCAAATCGGGCCTCATCCTACCACCTATAAATGAAAACAACTTTTAAGATTAGCTGGAAGATGAAACTGCAAAAAGGGAGAAAATCAAAGTCCCCTACCATTTATACCTAACATGGGGAATTCGTTGATCCTGGTGAGGTGAAGATTCCTCTCTTTTAACAGCTCTCCGAAAGAAATGGCCTCCGAACCAGACAACAAAGTATAGTCAGATTGGTCGGCCGCTAGAATCTTCTTGCCGGCATTGGCATCTAAACAGGGCTATCTCCACTCATTGTTAAAGCCCCATGGTTGGTCGGAAGAAACAAAGACAAAGTTGGGTTTCCACCCATGAATGGCATTGGGCATGTCTTTCATAATTTTACGGTCGGGGCGGGGACCGATAACCCACCACCCGTGGCCATGGAAGTCCCTCTTCAAGACGAAGAGGGAAGTGAACAGATTTGTCCCAGGTCTTACATTGGCCATGTGACACCGCACCAAGAACCCACAGATGTTCCAGATACTGTTTGGGGTCAATTATGCAGGCACGACCTGGTACATGTGGAAAATTTTAACGAAGAAGGGGTGCAATGGAAAACGAAGGCTAGCCTTCAGATGGTCTTCATATATGGTGACATGTTCGACGGGAGGTCTGTTTACCCATTCTTCGAGTTTCGAAAGTTTCAAAAGGAACTCTTCAGGTAGGCGATAGCGCTCCCGAAGGTGAGCTATCTTCCTAAGTGAAACGGAACTAGGGACCAACTCTTATCTGACTTCATCACCAACACCAGAAGACCTAGCCTCTCTCCCACTGATGATGCGGGCTCCTATAGATGCGGCCATGATAGAAAAGAAATACAAGAAAAAAATGAAGAAGCCCTACCTGTGGAAGAAGACTAGAGACCAAGAACGAGAGAGGGCTGAGCAATGAGCAAAAGACAAACAAGGACAGGGAAGCTTCCTCGACCAGTCTTGCCTTCCCCTTAAATAAGAGGAAGGAGCATCTTGAGATGCCGCCCCCCCTCCTCGAAGGAGGGGACCCCCTCTCTAGGTCCACCACGTGCACAAAATGCCGGAGGCAGATGTGAGGTCACCAATGATGCCAAGATAACTCTATACAGGAAAAGCCAAAAGTCACGATCCGCGTGACCTCACCCGACGGCATGGATGAAGCCTTCACTTTCTCTAAGGGACATGAGGAGGCCACGTCCTCCACCCAAATTCCAATAAAAAGATTAGCCGAACCATCGCAGCTGAAGAAAAGGGAAATGACTTGTCGAATGATCCTCTCCTTCCATACGCTCCTATAAGGGGGCGATAGCTGCCCCTGATTTGATCCCCAAATCATATGGCAGTTACGGCAAGCGACCAAGTGGGATGTCTCTCCATCATTGGCTGCACTTCTTCCGGGGGAAAATGACAACACAGCAGTACTCTCACTCTTTGAGGCAGATCTTTGCTTTGAAAACTGAGAGTGGGGGGCAACTGTTGGAATATGCCGGTTCAAGCACCAGATAGCTATTAATTCAACCGTCCGTTGGATCTTTCTTGAACCACACAACTAGACTGGAATGCCCAGAAAGAACTATGAGATCCGATGAAGCAATATATCAGCCCCCGTTACATCATAAGCCCAGTCTTCAGGGTTGACCGGAGGCTTTGATCCTATAGATCGACCCGAAGAAGATGAGTCCGAAGACACTTCGAGCCAAAATGATTAGTTTGAAGACACTTCGGACTTTCAACGACAGTATTTTGCCAAGAGGAGGCCGGGAAATAGATCTCCGATCAACCCCATAATAATGATAGCAAATCGCGATTACTTCGGAATGGCTACACGGCCGTTAGCCCCAAGTTCGACACCTCCATCCTGGCCAATATCTTTTGGTAACCACTTCAGTTACGGGTGGGATGAAACTAATTGATCTCCTCCCTGATCATAGGATGAAAATACCGAATGACAGGCAGGCCCAATCACCATAAGTACTGGTAAGAGGGGACACTCTAGATAAGTAGACAAAGACAATCCTGAGAAGGAGGACACTTTTTTTCCTTCCGAGCAACCATTTCCTCTACTCTCCATTCTGTTACCGAAACCTGCCCCTGACTTAGGCATCGGAGTGTCCCCCATCGGAGGAAATCCGGTCAGGGACCTATTTTGTAGGTGAGTGCGGGGGTGTGAACCGGCGATCCAGCAGCTCCGCTTGGTCGAGGAGGGTTCTACGTCAACAGGCATTAAGGAGTTTTTCTTGGATTCTAGCACTAGGTCTTCTAAGGAGAGTGAAATAGAAAATAAAAGAGTCTTTTAGATTTTATTTTTCTTCCACCCTTGACCCTCTTTGTCCTTCAATTCCTGATCTTCTTAGAGGTTTCAAGAAGTCCTAGGAAATATTTTAAATTTAGCAATCCACTGGCCTTTGCATGGATCTAGCAATCTGAGAAGGTTGATTATGTCGAGGCTTCATGTAGACGATTCATAGAGGCTAGATGCCCTATGTAGCTATGAAGTGATGTGAAGGGCCCTTACCACATATCATTGATAATGGCAATCATTGACCTAGTATCAGGTATGGGGTTCGATCTTATAGTTGTTTGTAGATTAGTTCTAAAGCATGTATCGGCTAGATCGATGCATGCTGATTTTATTTTCAATACTATATATCATGTTACGATACTTGTAGAGTTTATTAGATATAATATATATAAATATATTATTTAAAATAGTTTTAAAATAGATATTCTTTCATTGTAAATTATAAAAAAAAAATCATACATGAAATCCTAGGCAATTTCCAACAACTTGAAACTCTAAGTTAAAAGGTATCTAACTCTAAGTCCTTTCTTTACTCAAGGATGAGAAAAGTTCATGTTAGGAGCTATTATAAGCACATTAAATCTATTAATAAAAGCACCAATTTATAGACAAACTAAACTTTATTCTTTAGAAATTGATGCTCTTTTTATCTTTTATAGAATATATGTTTACCAATATAAGAGCCTGAGTTGCAAGTCAAAAGTAAATAAATTGGAGCTATAAATAAAGCTAAAATGATAGTCCAAAATCATCCAAAACTGATCCAACACTATTTTTAAAGTTGCCAATCCACCATGGATAGGCCATTCGGTCTATAGAGGGCACTGCATGGTCCATGGAACCATGGCCATGTAGCATGTAGGGATTTTGGGGCTAGGCGCTATTGATGGTAGTAGCGACATGCAGCAAGGTTGTGGTGGCAAGGCTGGTAGTCTAGTAAAGATGGTAGTGAAGTTTTCAATGAAGGATGGCAGTAGTGATGGGCACAACAATGGAAAAGGGTCACCTAAGTAGGAAGCCAATGGAGACAAGGATGGCAATGGTGGTAAGGTTTCTCTGATGGTGACAAAGGGTGAGTGGTGGTGCACGGGAAGATAATTCTAGCAAGGGCTCTAGCACCAATCAGGAGGTGGTGGCTATTACTTGAAGGAAAAATATGGGCACTTTTGATTGCCCAATCCGATGGCTGAAATAGCTGCTGGACCTATTAGGTTTAGGCTGACACAGCGAAAGGCTGTGTTGACCCCTGGAATGATTTTGTTGATTACAAAATATCGGAGCATGTATGAATTACTAATTCTTTCTATCATTTAAGAAGTTTTGCAGGAAAGTATGTATCTTTAGTTCAGTTGGTTTTCTATCTAGTTGACATGTATTCCAACATTGTATGAACTCATGTATACTTCAAGTTGTAAAGCCCTAATTTCTTCTTCAATGTAATCTTGTAAAAAGGGCTCTAAATTAGTAAAAATGAGTGCAAATAGGTTAGACATGTTTGGTAAGCTCTTTCAAGCTTTTTGGAAGACTTGCTCTTGTTGGAATCTTGAATTGAAGAAGTTTGGAGAAGTTTGAAGCATAAAAATAATTTTTTATAAGAGCCGACTCATGGACCAAAAGCCGACTCCTATTCTGGCATGGCACAAAAATTTTTTAGAGTTTCAGAAGTTCGAGCTGACTCAAGCCTTAAGAGCTGACTTGATGAAGAACTTATTTTTTTGATGACTGAGATCTCAAGCCGACTCAAGCCCAAAAGAGTTGACTCGTCCAGAGTCTATGTTGTTGGTGATGAGACTTCGAGCCGACTCAGCCTTGAAGAGCTGACTCCTGCAAAATTTATTTTTCCATTGACTAAGAGTTCGAATTGACTCAACCTAGAAGAGCCAACTCATCCAGAACTTTTATTTGGTTGTCTGAGACTTTGAGCCGACTCATGGACCTCGAGCAGACTCGAGTGACAGATTTTTACAGTCTAACAGCTAGTTGCAGAATCTCATTTTTGAACTCCAAAAGCCCTTCAATGGCTTTATTTCAGTTTTCTAGGCCCTATAATGGTTATTTTTGATTGAAGACTATAAAAGTGAGTATTTATGAAGGATTAAACAATTTTTTTAGATTATTCATTGATTATTCTTTGGAAGTTAAAGAGTTTTCAAGTCTTTCACCAACCCACACTCAACAGTATTCAAGATAGGATTCAAAGCTTCACCAACTGACTTTCATTCTTGAATCCAACTTTTTGAAGAAGTAAAGAAGCAACTTGAAGAGTATTCAAGAGCATTTAAAGCTAGGCTTCGATTTGATCTTCATCGGCAACACTCAAACAAATTTAGCTTGTTGTAAAGTTGCTTTATACATTTGATCTATTTTGTCTTCTCTCTAAGAAGAGCAAGGGGCTATGTCTTGAGAGTGTATTAAAGGTTTTTAGATAAGCCTATTAAAACCTATGTTTGGGTTTTCTTTGGTGAGCCTAGTTCTAAAAATCAAAGGGATTTAGGTTCTTGGTTAGCCTGTGTTAAAACCAAGTGTGGATTTTCTTTGGTGATCCCGGTAAAACCAAAGTGTAGAGGTTTGGATTGTGAGCTTGTTAAAACAATCCGACTGTATTCTGGTGCGGAATATAGTAGAAATCCCAAGTGGTGCTTGGGTAGTGGACATAGGAGCGGGTTGCTCCAAACTACTCTAAATTTCTTATATTTGTGATTGTGCTTGTTTAACTTCATTGCATTTATTTACTTGCTTCCGTATAGCATAATTCACCATAATACCAAAAGGATTTTAAATTGCACATACTTGCTAATGTTTTTTTTTATAATCCCAATTCACCCCCTCACTTGGGAAGCCACCTGGGCAACAAACGAGGTTTCAAAATTATCATTATTGAAACCCTAATCAGCTAGAACCCTAAATCCTAAGACCTCTTGACTATGATAATTAATAAATCATAACTTTAGGGTTGTAGAAGAATACCTAGAGTATTATACTCCTTAATTTCCATAAGTCATATAAATGTATGCCCTCCAGAGGTAATCCACACAGAAATCGGACCAAGGAAGCACTCCTATTAAGCTTGCTTATTTGACTAGGACTCTCCCCGGTAGTCTTTCTTCCTTTCCCTTTGCTGGAACCCCTACTCTCCTATAGGTCACTCAGAGAACTCTTTGAATCCTCTCTCAGAATCTGATTATCCCTCCTATATCTCTTCCTAGGATCTTGTCTTAAAATAACAAGTCTTGTCTTAAAAGGACAAGCCTTGTCTTAAAAGAGACCTTTGTCCTAAGACAAGGAAGAAAAAATGGAAAGGACTTCTTTTGGATGTTTTTGGATACACTGGCATCAGATTACCAGTGCCTATTTACATTGAGTGAGGGGGCACTTAATAAATCTTTTCTTCAGCCCTTGATAAGACCCTTCTAGTCTTTTCAGAAACATAATCCCCAAATCGATGATCTAACGACTAGGAATATTTTAGATTATGGTTTATAGGAATTTAGGTTTCACCATTATGATCTCCATCATAACCCTAATTTCATTGTCCTAACCTATGGGGTTCATCATAATCTTGATAAGATGCAGTAATATGATGAATCAATAATTACCTTTTATTAATAAATAATATCATACATGAGTTAGAAGATTATAGAAATGCCCTTACAAAGATTGGCTTTTAGGGCATAATTCTTTTAGGACCTTGATCTAATGGTCATGGATGACCCTAACTGAGATTTGGCTTTGATGCATATTAAGCGATGTGATTTTAGAGATCAAACAGCCACCATTCATCTTGACTGTGATCTTACAAGAGTTGGGCTTTGAACACATGATCTGTGGCAAGTTTTGGGCCTGCTGATCATCATCTGGTGGCCAAAAAATGCCAGATAGTCAAATATCAATATGGAGAAGGATTTGAGGCAGATTTCTAATGAAATTTGACCATTTTCTTGTGAAGTCCCTCTTCCAATCTATTTCATGTTTAACACCCATCCAACCCTCCATTAATTGTAAAAATAAATCTTAGCCACTCATAATCCCTTGTCTTTAGTCCCATAATAGAAATTCATGTAAAACCTTCTCCCTGATTACACTTTTTGAAAGGCTATTGTAACTCCACCTTGAAATCAAGCTTCAACCCTTGGAATCCATATAAAGCCTTTGCATAGGGAAGAGGAATGGATCAACACATGAGCGGCTAGTAGAGAAGTCTCAAGAGTGGAGAGCAGATCTTGTAATGAAGCAGAGTGGTTCTTTTGTTCTATACTTCTCTTGTATTTCTTTTATTTTTATATACAATAAAGATTATGCTTTCTTTTTTTTCTTTTGTAGTTTTTTATTTTCTTTCTATTATGCTTTAATGTTTAATTATATTAGGGACAATGATTATTTCTTTGAGATGCACTGTGATCATGAATATGAGGCATATTAAGAGAAGAAGAGTTGAAAACCTAGTACTTTCTGGAGATGCACCATGATTTGTTATAGGTACAAGTGTGCTGAGAAAAGAGATGTATTTTTCTAAGATTAATTATAATTAATTTATAAAAGAGATACACCTTTTACTTTTCAGAGATATGCCATGATCTATGGGTATGCAGCATGCTGAGAGAAGATAGGTATTCTCCTAAACTTGATTATGAAACAAATACAACAGTTTTTCAAGATTAACTCATAATCCTTGAGATACATACTTTTATGAGATCCAACTACTGGAATAGTTTATTTTCTATTTATTTCTCTTTTCAAGCAAGCACAAATATTCTCTTTTATTATTTTTTAATCACAACTCATTCCTAGATCCCTAAGGATATGATCCCAACTTACCTTAGCTATAGTTTGAGTTGGTGAACTGTTTTTAACTGCCTACGACAACTATCAACTATCATATTACTGTCCTTTGATACATTATATACTGACACTCTGAAACTATCCTTGATACTATACTTGGTACTTTTTGAATATGTTAGTAATGCTCTGATAAACACTAAAGCATGCTCTAATATTAAATTTGTATGCTCAGATACTCTTTGCATGCTCTAATATTAAAGTTGTAAGCTCGATAATCTGTAACTTATATGCTCTGATACTTAACCAATAACTTACATAATATACTCTAATACTCAACCCATAATTTATATGCTCTGATACATAATTAGTAAAACCTTAATTCCTTAAAAGTTTGCTATGATAACTTTAAAACACTTTAATGCTTTAGTAATAAAAATTTATATGGTGCATGATATCATTAATGCATGTAAAATTAACACTCCTTGAGCTATTTTGACTTATTTTTAATTTTCAAAAGTGTTATGTCTACTTCGATATCATTTTCTTATATACTTAAAGTTTTGTCACCACCATTAAAAAGGAAGAGATTGTTGGCCCCAAGGATTAATTTTAATAAATAATAAAATATTTGAGTATATAATATTACTAATGAGTAGAATAAGTTAATGTTTTAGAAAATATTAAGGATTATAACTATTGATTTGAAAGCTAAATTTTTGAAGCTCTAAAAATATGGAAAAGCTAGTGAAAGTCATGTAAAAATAGGGTATTGGGATATGGAGTCAAGAATTTTTGGAAATATTAAAATTTCAATATAATATAGAAGAGTTTTAGCTTGGCATAGATATATTTTAGTCGGTACATTGCGAAGGAAAACTAGTGCACCAGAAGCCTCCCCTAGACATGCTACACTAGGGAGTAGGTATTACATAATTAAACTTTTTAAACATGCATACAGAAAAACCTACTCATGCACAGAATCTAACATAATGCATGAAATAGATACAGAGGCATGTAAAGGCAAGTGCAATAATATAAATAACATGATAATTATTAGATCTAAGCATGCATGATAATAAAAATAAATAATATACCTGATCGAAGCTGGAAGAAGCTGACTCCCTCAGTCTTCAAAACAGAGCAGCAGCAAATCAAGGTAACCGGTTGAACTTCTTTAATAGCAAACTAGATCTGGAAGAGATCGATCCAATCACCAATGCATGGGCTCTCACTGATCCAACTCCAAGAAGGATGCTAGTCCTCCAGGAATCAACGAACAGGTCACGGACGTGTGGAGTAAGGAAAATAAAAGATCCTAATGGATGGTCTTCTCCAAGACCGCCCAAACTCCACCAAAGGCACACAAAGGAAAACTAAAGAACAGGAAGGATTTCATTGGATATGTATCACAAATATCCGCACTTAGATATTCGTCCAAAAACTCCTTCACATGCCCACTTCCCTCCTCTCAACCGCATGGTCTGTTCTTCCCCTCTTATTTTCCTTCTCCCCATCTCACGGCCTTGAACCCAAGATCAAAACATCAGTTGGAGAAAACCGTGAAGCCCTTTTCACGCACTCTTCTCCTAGCAACCAAGAAAATAAGAGACGGCTCCTCTCATACGTGCATGCTCAGTTTCTTCCTAACTCCCTCACGCTATCTATCTTCCTCAAGATCGCTCTGTTTCTTTTTTTCATCTCACAAGCTCTATTTTTCATCCCTATTTTTTTCTTCATGGCCTTCACCCAAAATATAACAGAGGCTTAGAAAAACACATGAATCCATGGAAAACATCAAAAGAGCAGTTCAGATAAAACATCGAAGAGGAAACCTAATATTGGCATGGAGTCCCTGAATCGGTCGGTCAGAGCTGCTGTGCCGCAGGATCGCTCTCTGGTTCACCTGCAAAACAGGTCCCTTGCCAGAGTTGTTTCGGCGGGGGACACTCCGATGCCTAAGTCAATGGTAGATCCTAGCCACAGAATGGGAAAGGGTGTCGAGAGTGTGAGAGGAAAGCTCTTTGAGAATGTATGAGTTTATGTGAGCGTGTGTGTTAGCATACCTCTCTGGCCATCCTTCTTACCATTATTTAAAAGAAGGCCTCCGACCTATGGCCCGCTCTTTTTTCGATGATCATGGGGAGCGAATCTCTTCCATGATTGGCGATCGTGGGTTGTCATTGAGCGGTTCCGACCAGATCGGAGGCATGGCAGCAGGAGTTGCGTGCCATGATCATGGCATGATGAGTGTCGATTATAACCATTGGTTATAGTTGCCTTTCTAGACCAAATTATGGTCCAAGCTTCGGGTTTCCCCTTTCGTGGGCCGAAGATTTGGTATTTCCCCTAGAGCCGGAGATCGTGTCTACGGCGGGGACCGAAGAGCGTGTCTCTGAAAGTCAATGAGAAATTTGGTCTTCAGTCAAGGCCGAAGACGTTGTCCGAAGGATTGGCCTTCGGATGCTATAGTCCGTTGATAAGCGGTGGATCGCCTGCAGTTGGCCTGTCCCTTGCCTGGTCTGAAGTCCGTAGTTTGGAGAAAAGGTCTTCGACCAGTTGAACCAGGGTTCGGTTCATAGCTGAACCAAGATATCCTAACAGTTGCCCCCCTACTCTCAGTTTTCGAAGCGGGGATTTGCCTTGAGAAGTGAGAGTATTAATGCTTTATCATTTTTCTCTTGAGGGACAGTGTAGTGGATGATTACAGAATCTTTGATTGGACTGTCCATCACGATCTGGAAATCTGGTGGTGGATAGCTATCATTCCCGAGTTGGGGAAGAAGGAAAAAGTGGGTGGCCCTGGGGCTGTCTATCCTTTTCCCGTTGCACGATGGTTAAGCCAATCTGTTGGTTGAGATTTGGATGGTTGTGGCCGCTTTCCACTGTCTGTTGGATGATGGGTGCACCTCATCCTGGCGGTTAGTTGAAGGTGGGTTTTCTCCCAGGGTAACCTTGGGTCAAATCACCCCTAGCGGGGCCTCAGAGACCCTTGCTTTTCTTTTCTTTTAGGGAAGGGTGAAGGTCCGACCAAGGAAGTTTCTTAAACCATGTCTCATCCCTTGTCCAACTTGTTCTAGACTACCAGTCTACTTCATAGGTAGAATCTTCTTTCTGCTCCCTTGCTTCACTATTTTGTTATGGAAGGATCCGTAGAAAGTCAAGGAGAAAAGTTTGGGCCCTCGGGGGCCGGTGAGGTAATATGGTGCGGGCACCAGACTCAGAAGAAGACTTCAGAGCTCCATCTGGATCTCTGATTAACCTTGCCCGAAGAATTAGGGTTTTTGGTTTGTAATAAGAGTTGACTAGATCAACTCAATTTAGCTTGAGTCTACATTACCTGCATTTTATTTTGTTGAGTCATGTTGACTCAGTAGTGGACTAGGGTTTCAAAATGGGATGTTACACTTTCTTCCAAGACCAGGCAAGTGGACATCACACTCCCAGCCACACTCCCAGTCCAGGGGGCACCATATCCACATCCAGTAGCTTTTGGTCCCCACTCCACAGATGGCAACCTCCTTCTCTCATGCGCCAGATAAGGAGAAGTCCACCAAGAGACCACCAATCAAGGGGGTGGCCAAGACTTTCCCAAGAAAATCCAAGCCAAGAAGGGAAGAAATTTCTCTTGGAAGAGCATATCAAGGGGCGCCCATTACCTGCCAAAAAAACCTAAAACAAAGATGGGAAGAGCCTTGACTTAGGGAGGAAGAAAAGGAGGAGTCCAAAAGAGTTCATCCAGGGAAGGAAGAAAATTTTTCTTGAAAAATCCAAGCAAGGTGGCGCCATCTACCTGCCATTTATAACCCAAATCCTAATTTTTGGTATTTTGGCCGACCATATGTAAGGGATTTGCCCTAATTTGGAGATCCCCTCCTTTAGTCCCACATGGGAAAATATGAAACCCTTCTCCCTTGTAAAGCATTATAAATTAAACCCTCTTGTAAGTTGAAAAAAATCATAGATGAATGAAAGAAAAATTTTCTTGAGCAAACTTGTGTTTTCTCTTGTCCGCACTTGTTTCCAGGTGTTGAGCTCCGTGAGGGAGTAAATCCGGGTTCCCCTGGAACCTTGAGGAGGTGAGAGATCTCCAAAACCCTAAACCCTAGGTTAGCCACTCAATTCCCAAACCCTAGCCGCCATCACCCTTCTCTTTCCACCAAGCCCTAGTCTTTTCCTCTTCTCACGGCCACCTTCCCCAAGTCCTGGCCGACCACCAGCATCCGACTCCAGTCCAGATACTGCCGGCCTACAGCAATTCTAAGAGGAAGTCAGATCGGCCTCCAGGAGAATTTGATTTCAGCAACTTCAGCTTTCAAGTTCTTCAACCTGGTAAGATCTTTTCTTGAGTTTCTGAATTCCATCATTTGTTCCTCTTCTTTTCCAGATCTTGAGTCTAGGAGAAGCCGACCAAACCACGAGACCAGTATTGGAGGATCCATTGCGAAGATAGCCAACTCCGAGGATCCCACAATCTGCTCGAGAGAGTTCTTCCACCAGAATCCTGAGAAGATCACTGTCTGGTGAGTAAACCGTCCCTCCTCTCTATTTCTGTTCTGTTGAAAGTTCAGAGCGAAACCCTAGGTCTGGGAGTTTCTCAACCCCCAGCGATCCGTTACTTCTGAACTACTCTAATAATTTGGTTCCTTCTAAACTGTGCTTTCAATCCTTACTTAGTTTCCTTCAAATTAGTTAGCCTTACTTTGAGTCAAAGCCAATTTCTGAAAAAAAATATATATAAAAAAAAAAAATGAATTAATCTTAATTTTACTTCCGCATACGCTTCTTTGTTCTTTGTTCTGCATCATAATAGGTCTGGAGTCGATTCCCAGCTCTATTTCTCAGTGTAAGGCAGCCCTTCTCTGGGAACGCTATCGCATTCCCGAGGAGTTTCCCTTCATTCTCCCCGCACTCGAAGAACGAGTGAACGAACCTCTCCCTAGGTGTCTAGCTGTGTATGAAGATCATCTGAAAGCTGGTCTTCGATTTCCCTTGCACCCCTTCTTCGTCAAGATTTTTTGCTTGTACCAAGTGGTGCCGGCGCAGTTGACCCCGAATAGTATTCGGAATATCTGTGGGTTCCTGGTCATGTGCAGCATCGCAAACATAGAACCTAGGACCAATTTGTTCACGGCCCTTTTCATTCTCAAGAGAGACTTCCATAGCAATGGATGGTGGGTGATTGGCCCTAGGTCGGGCCGTAGGGTCATCAAGGACATGCCCAGCGCCATCCATGGGTGGAAACCCATTTTTGTATTTATGGTGCCTTTCGATCTATTGGGCTTCGATACTGTGTGGAAGAAGCCTCGCCTGATCGCTAATGATGGAAAGAAAGTCTTGGCGATCGATCAGTCGGACTACGACCTCCTGGTCAACTCTAAAGTTTCTCCCATTTGGGAACTATTGGAGGAGAGAAATCTCCATCGGGCAGGGATTAGAAGATTCGCCTCATTAGGTATAGCGATAAAAATTTTTGCTCTTCTTTTTTGGTTTTATTGTAGCTCAGTCAATTGAAGTGAACTCTTTTGCTTGTAGGTGGCGAGATGAAGCCCGGTGTGAGCTGGCTCCGTCAGACTTCGGAGAAGAGGGTTGTATAGGCCCCTCTTATTAGGTCTGCAGTTCGGAAAAGGGTTCGAAGGGATGGTCCCGAGGGGGACCAAAGAACTTCGTCTTCCCGGGGTACCTTAAGGGAAGATGCAGCAGCCATGGAAGGGGCTTCGTCAAGACCCTATCTAATCGAAACTCTACCGGCGGTTGTCTCCCTAGTTCGTACAACGGGGAGCCCACCTCAGGGAGTTGATGTGACACCGTTTTGCCCCCCTACTGCTGATAGGGGCAAAGCACGACAAGTTGAAGGAGAGTTCGCCCGCGGGGCTTCCTTCGCTGGAGGCCGTTCGACGAACTCTTCGGAGCTCTCACCTATGGGGGGACTGCTGGTCCCGGTCGTAGCCAGGCGAGCGTTGAAGGGCACGCTACTGGCTCATTACTTGGTGATTCTTCAGAATCGGAACCTTTCCAGAGTGTCCGATTCTGCCTTCTCCGCCCTGCAACATGTATGACCCTCACCATCCCCTTTGTCTTGAGAGCTATTTAATCCACGACCCCTCACTTTTGATGCAGTTGGTGTACGACCTCACCTTCATGGAGGAGGGCCTGGGGAGCATTGACAGCCTCATCCATGGCCTCAAAGAGGAGCTTCAGACTACTAGGGCTGCCAAGGAAGTAGCCGAAGAGCTGAAGCAGTCCATGGAGGACTGTCTTGCTCGGGCAAGTGATGAAGTTCGTGAACTGAAGGGCGAACTGAAAGGTGCCCATCTGACAATGGTGGGGCAAGAGGCAGGGTGGAGAAGGTGCAGAAAACAAGTCGACTCCCTGGAGCAGGCTGCCAGGCAGGAACAGGAGAAGATAGAAAACCTGACCAAGGCAGCAAAGGAGGCTTCTAGGAGGGCCGAAGAGGTGATCTTGGAGTCCGTGGTTGCTAAGAGGGAGTCCATATCTTTGAAGAAGCGGCAGACGACACCGTGGCTGACTTCAAAATGTCTTCACAATTCCAAGCGAAGATTAGTGAAGGATCTTTGTATGGCTATCAGCATGGCTTCAATGATGCACTCTCCAGGGTGAAGGAGGCCTTCCCTCACCTCGACCTTTTTGGCATTCCTCCCTTCGATATAGCTGGAGAAGAAGAAGAGTAAGTGGAGGGGGTCAAAGCCATAGTAGAGGCCGAGGAGGTGCCATGTCCGGAGGAGGAGGCCACTGCCTTAGTTGAAAATCTGGAGATGACCCCAACTCTGACCCTGGTTCAGGAGGAAGCTCAGGCTGGAGGGGTCCGAGCCGAAGCTTCTCCGGTTCTGGCCCAGATTGATAAGGTCCTCTCAGAGCAAATTGATAGGTTGCTCCAGTCCTGTGGTGTGGAGTCTTCTCCTGCTGATGTTGAGTGACTTGAGTCGCTCTAGATGTATTTTCCTTCTTTTTCCTTTGCATTATCAATGAACGATAATTTTTCCAGATTCTGAAATGGATTCTTCCTTCTTTTTGTGCGCATTGTTATGCTTCATATGTAGCTTGAACTGGTTTTATCGTTCTTTCTTTCGCTTAGTTGAACAGTCATAACCGAAGGCCGTTTAGTTGATAGTTGATGGAGACGAACTCTAGAACAGACCAGAACTCCGTTGCCGAAGACCGTCTATGATTGGTCAGGCTGGTGCCATCTTCCTTAAGTTTATCTATTGGGGCGGACAAACGTCAACTCCCCGTCAAGCAATAATTAGGGAGGTTTGATTACTGTCTTTGTTGTCCACGTGGCACGTCAATATTTGTACAGTCATGATTTCTTGCACTTTTGTGAGCCGTCGGGTCTCCTTTTTCCAAAGAGAAACCATTAATGATGCCGTCGCACGATGAGGATTTCTCCGGATTCGAAGTGATGGCAACTTTTATCCTGGGGATGGCTCCCGAGCAACTTTCTGGTTCTCGAAGCGTCGTCCAGACATGTGGCACTTTCTAACGTGGCTGGGAAGGACGTGGGGCATGCCTCCCCACAGTCAGTCGTGGGTGCAGGGTCTATAAATAGGACCCTGCCTCCTGCTATCAAAGGCCATCATTTTCGTAGGCCCTTCCCTCCATTAGAGATGAGGTTTAGCATTTCTAAACTCTGCCATGTAGCAAAGAGAAGGGCCATTGACCCGAAAAGGAAGCGAAGTCCGGAGTCCCTTGGGTCGGGGGACAATGACGAGGAGCCTCTCGTGGACCGCCTCGAAAAGAAGGTCCGCCTGTTGGAGGCCCGATTGAGGGAGGCTCGGGCTCAGGTCACGGTGGTGACCACGGTGGCAGAGGAAGCAAGGAGGGAGGCGGTGGACGCCATCTTAAACTTTAAGGCTTCTACTGCCTTCAAGGATGAACTCACCGGGGTGGCTCTAGACTCCTTCCATCAGGGGTTCCGGGAATGCCAAAGGAAGGCCTCCAAGTTTTATAACTTGAAGGGCCTGGACAACATTAAGCCCTCAGTTCCATTTCCTTGACAAGAATTTGATTCCGACTCCGATGAGGGGTCAGATTCTGGTTCGGACGGGAACCCCGGGGGCCCTTCATCATCCCTTCAGATCTCCCCCCGCCGGTACGGGAAAAATCTGATGGAGGGTTATTGAAAATTTCCCATATCTTTCTGGTGCTACTCCTTTTCTCTTTATTTTGTATCTCTTCTTGTGAGAGTTTTTTTTTTTCCTTCTTTCTTTTTTTTTTCTTGTAAAAAACTAAAAGGAATGAAGTATCATTTTGTTACCTCTTTCCATGCATTCTTTGCGATGTGTTGCATCATGCCTTGTCTGAAATGTAGACTCTGCGACCATTTTTGGTCTACAGGGAAGAGATGAGGTCAGTTGGACCGTTCTGTTATAGACAGAAAGGACGACAGTGTTTCTTTTAGGCATGTTTTTGGATTACTGTAGGGTAGGGTGTTTACACCATCCCTATGTACTTCTATCATGATTAAGGTAGGCTGTTCAGGCCTGCCTCGGTGCGTCTACGGATTCACCATAGGGTAGGTTACGAAAACCATCCCTGTGCCTTTGATCTTGTTGGTGGCCTGGTTAGGCCATCCATTATGCTTGTCGGGAATACCCATAAGGTGAGTGGATCATACTCCCCTTTGTGTAGTTGACCGATTTTTTAGATCGGGTCACTCAGGCTGTTGTCGTTCAGTCGATGCAACTAGCCATTCTGAGTTGAGTAGGGTTGAGTAGCTTTGCACAAAAATTTCAGGAACTCATTTATTGATAGTATTTGTGAAGGTTTTGTACTTCCATGGCCGGGACAGGGCCTTCCCCTCCAGGGTCTTGAGTCGGTATGTTCCTGGTCGAATGACTTCTTCGACTTGATATGGACCTTCCTAGTTGGGAGAGAGTTTACCCTGTTCCGTTGGCCTGGATACCTCTGCCCTTCGTAATACCATGTCCCCCGTGCGGAAAGTTTGCTCCTTCACCCTTGAGTTATAGTACTTGGTGACCTTTTGCTGGTATGTTGCCATCCTTATTTGGGCCTGTAGCCTGGTGCTTGATAGCAAGTCCAGATCAATCCGTCTACAATCAGAATTCTCAGGCTCTTCATAGTTGTCAATTCTCAGGGACTGCAAGGATACTTCAATAGGTAGCACGACTTCAATACCGTATGCAAGGTTGAACGGAGACTCGCTGGTGGCCGTTCTCGAGGTAGTTCGGTATGCCCAGAGAATGGAGGTCAGTTCTTCGGCCCAAAGCCCTTTGGCGGCGTTCAACCTTGTCTTCAGACCGTAGAGGATGGTCCGGTTAGTGACTTCGGCTTCTTCGTTGGATTGTGGATGAGCAACGGCTATCAACTGATGCTGGATATGGTACCGAGCATAGAAGTCCTTGAACTTCGGATTATCGAACTATCTCCTGTTATCTGTGATGATGACGTGTGGGATGCCGAACCTGAATATGATGAAATTTTTTACAAAATTTTCCATCTTGCCCTCTGTGATCTGGGCTAGTGGTTCGGCTTCTACCCACTTCGTAAAGTAGTCGATGGCCACTAGAAGAAACTTCCTTTGCCCTAATGCTAGCGGGAACGGGCCAAGAATGTCCATCTCCCACTAGGCAAAAGGCCATGGGACTGTCAGTTGAGTCAGGTGACTCGTAGGCTGTCTCTACACATTGGCGTAACTCTGGCACTGGTCGCACTTCCGTACAAAATCAGTCGAGTCCTTCTGGATGGAGGGCCAATAATACCACTGTCGAATGATCTTGTATGCCGGAGATCTGCCTCCCAAATGATCACCACATATGCCCTCGTGGACCTCTCTCAGTGCATAATCCGCATCTATGGGTCCCAGGCATTTTAGCAGTGGCTGAGAGAACGATCTCTTGTAGAGGGTTCCATTTAAGATGACGTATTGAGATGCCATCCAACGGATCTTCTTGGCCTCTGCCATATCTTCTGGTAGCTCCCCCTCATTCAGGAACTCGATGATGGGATCCATCCAGCTTGGTTCAGCATCGATCTGGCGCACCTTTGTAGCCTTTTCAGCTATGCTTGGAGTTTCAAGATGTTCAACAAAGGTGCACCCGAGAGACTCCGGTGCTGTGGTTGCCAGTCGAGACAATGCATCCGCCTAGGAGTTCTCTGATCGTGGAACATGGATGATCTCAAAGTGTTCTAATTGGGAGGATAAAGCCCGTACCTTCTCCAGGTAGTGCACCATGGTTGGATCCTTGGCTACATACTCTCCGTTAACTTGATTTACAACCAGTTGGGAGTCTGAGAAGGTTCGAAGTTGCTGGACTCCTAGATCTTTAGTGATCCGACGTCCGGCGAGCAGGGCTTCATATTCGGCCTGATTATTGGAGGTATGGAAGGAAAAACAGAGTGCATACTCTATGGTATGGCCGTCAGGTTCGGCCAACATGAGTCCAGCCCCACATCCAGTAGCGTTGGAAGCTCCATCCACATGAAGCACCCAAATAGACTTCGTCTCCTTCGGGGCTTCCTCTTCTACCGAGGATGCTTTATCTTCGGACTTCCAGGTGCACTCAACCAAAGAATCGGAGAGCACCTGGGCCTTTATAGCGCTCGGGGCTGGAAGCTGATGTCAAATTCACTTAGCTTCACAGCCCACTTGGCTATCCTTCCAAAGGTGTCTGGAGATCGGAGAACGGCCTTGAGAGGTTGATTAGTTAGTACCACAATAGCATGGGCCTGAAAATATGGCCATAATCGCTTTGTCGCAATCACTAAAGATTATATCAGCTTCTACATCCTTACATATCACAGTTCTGCATCATGCAGGACCTTGTTGATATAGTAGATCGGCTTGTGAGATCCGTCTTCCTCTTTCCAGACAAGAACCGAGCTGATTGCTTCATTTGAAGCAGAGAAGAATAGGTAGAGGACCTCGCCTTCTTGTGGCCTGGAGAGCAATGGCAGGGTCTCCAGGTACTTCTTCAGCTCCTCAAAGGCAACACGATAGTCTTCAGACCATTCAAAGTCCTTTGACTGCCGGAGTACCTTGAAGAACAGAAGGCATTTCTCGGCTGACCGATAGATAAATCTGCTCAGGGAGGCTATTCTCCCTGTCAACTGCTGGACTTCCTTTTTGAAGGAGGGATGTCTCATATCTTTCAAGGCTTGAATCTTCTCAAGGTTCGCCTCAATCCCTCGTTTGGTGACAAGGAAGCCTAAGAATTTACCCGAACTGACCCCAAAGGCACACTTTATCGGGTTCAGCTTCATGCAGTAGCGCCGAAGGGCGTTGAATGACTCTTCCAAGTCACGAATATGGTTTTTCCATAGAAGGCTCTTGATGATCATGTCGTCATCATAGGCCTCCATGTTTCTCTCCGGTTGCTTTTCGAACACCTTATTGATTAGTCTTTGAAATGTTGCCCCGACGTTCTTGAGGCCGAACGACATCATCTTGTAGCAGTAGAGACCTTTATCAGTGATAAAAGCTATCTTCTCCTCATCTTGTTGATCCATTCTAATTTGGTTGTAGCCAGAGAAAGCATCCATGAAGCTCAGCAACTGGTGGTCGGCAGTAGCGTCGACCAGCTGATCAATCTTCATGAGAGGGAAGCTATCTTTCGGGCAAGCCTTGTTGAGGTCTGTATAATCAATGTAGATCCTCCACTTGTCACTGGCTTTCTTTACCATCACCATATTGGCCAACCACTCGGGGTAGTGGGCCTTTCTGATGAACCCCGCCTTAAGGAGCTTGCCAACTTCTTCATCCACAGCTTGCTATCTTTTTGGGGTGAAGCTCTTTTTCTTCTGCTGCACTAGCTTATACCTAGGGGTAACTTCTAGCTGATGGGTAATTTGGTGCGGGCACTAGACTCAGAAGAAGACTTCAGAGCTCCATTTGGATCTCTGATTGACATTGCCCGAGAAATTAGGGTTTGTAATAAAGGTTGACCTGGTCAACCAGTTTATTTATTTTATTTATTTCTTGAGTCACCATTTAAATTTTGTTGAGTCATGTTGACTCAGTGCAAGTCCCAATGTGGTTTCAATTTGGTCCAAAATGGTGCCACATTTGTCTTCCAATCAAACCAAGGTCCAAGCAAGTGGAGGCCACACTCCAAGCCACAACCCAGCCACACTCCGAGCACACGCCAGGGTCCAGGTGGCGCCACAGAGGCATCCCAGTGTCATGGTCCCCACACCCAAAGAAGAAACAATCAAATTGGAAGCTAATTTAAAGGAGGCGCCCATACCTGCCTATTTTACCAAAGCAAAGAAGGAAGAAAACTTCTCTTGGAGAAGAAATCAAAGAAGGACATCCAATTGAAGTTCAAATCAAAATCAAAGAGCTTAACTTGGAGTGGAAGAAAAGAAGAAATGCCATAAGAAGAGGAGGACTCCAAATCCAAATCCAACTCCAAAGGAGGCGCCATAAAAATTCCAAAAAAAAATTCCTTTATGGCTGTCCCAGTTTTTTTTGAAGTCTTGGTCGACCAAGAGAGGGGGTTTTCTACCTAATCTAGAGGTTGGAAGAGTTTAGTCCCACATGGGAATTTGTACAAGCTAGGAGAAAATTTTAGGTCTATATAATAGACCTCTCTTTGTAACTTTGAAAATCAATGAAGAAAATTATTTTTTGCTACTCTCTTGTGTTGAGTGACCTAGGTTTCTCTTCTTCCGCACTATTCTAAGTGTTGAGCTCCGTGAGGGGGTAATCCGGGTTCCATTGGAGCCTTGAGGAGGTGAGAGATCTCCATCTTTATCCAAAACCCTAGGTTAGCCACTTGAAATCCCAAAACCCTAGCCACCCTTCATTATTTTCAATCCATCAAACCCTAGATCCATCCATCTCCCACGGCCTCTCTCTCTCTACAAGTCCAGGCCGTCCACCTTCATCCAGATCCAGTCCGGCTACTTCAGATCCAGAGCAAGTTCCAAGGAAAATCACATCAGCTTCCAGGAGAATCCAGTTTTCAGCAATTTCAATCTTCAAGTTCATCAACCTGGTAAATTCTTTCCTTGACTCTCTGATTCCATCAATTGTTTTTCTTCTCTTCCAGATCTTGAGTTCAGGAGAAGCCAACCCGCCAAAGGACCAGTACTGGAGGATCCATTGCGAAGAAATCTGAATCCGAGGATCCAACAATCTGCTCGGGAGAGTTCTTCCACCAAAATCTGTGAAGATCATTGTCTGGTTAGGTAAACCATCTCTTCTCTTTATTTCTGTTCTGCTGAAAGTTTGGAGCGAAACCCTAAGTCTGGGAGTTTCTCAACCCCCAGCGATCCGTTGCTTCTGAACTACTCTGATACTTTAGTTTCCTTAAAATTGTGCTTTCAATTATCATATTAGTCTCTTTCAATGTTAGGTTAACTTTTCTTTGATTTGAAGCCAACTTCTACAAACATATAAAAACAACAAAAAAATTAGTTAATCTTAATCTACTTCCGCATCGCGTCCCTTTATTTGTTCTGCATCATTTTTGGTATCAGAGCCCAGTCTAGGGTTTCTGATTTGCTTGCTTGCTTGTTTTGATTGTTCTCTTTTATTTTGTCTGCTCGAAGTAGACTCCCCAGGACGTCCGGTCCTAGGAACTAAGTAAGGCGCAAGCCTCCTCCTCCCATTCCATGGGGTGTTTCTAGGGCGTGTAGGGGATCCATTGGGTTATAACTTCGTAGCAGGGATTATAAACGGGGAAGACAATCTAGTTGCAGCCCGTAATTGCCCTGTTGTCTAAATTATTTCTCCCTGCATAAAACTTCGAATTGCATGATTTTTACTTCGTTGAAACCAGTATAATTGAGCCTATTTTCCATATTTTTTCTGCGATTTATTGGTTTCGATAAAAACTCTGAGAATTAAAATACATGAACTCTGTCTTTTTGTGTTCTGCAATTCAATTCTATTTTGGAGTGATCATCTCATAATTTACTTAAGGGCAATTGAGCATCTAAGATAAGGGGAGGAGTTGATTACCTCTCCTTAGCCCAAAACCACCATCCAATCATTCGAACCTAGACCTAATTTAAAATCAGTTAGACCTAATTTGCCCTAGTGGGCTAGGGACACCAATTGGTCGGGTCTAGGCTAGTGTTGAGTCAGTTTGCTGAGTTATTCTGTGTGTGCTTAGCACTCAGTGTCTAGAACGGTGGTTCAGGGACTACGTCCCGAAGGGCTTGTGTGCTGGTCCGCCTACCTGGCCAATCACTGATTGGTGTCTAGGATTGGCGATCAGGGACCTAACACTCCCCTTACACCTGCCTGGCTGAGTCCTGAGTTACTACAGGCTAGCTTGCTACTCTGATTGGGCATCTAGTTTGGACTCTAGGTCTAGTGATCCAGTAGTCGATTTAGTCTAGTTTCATTTTGTGTGCTTGCTTGAATCATCATGTCTACCAGAAACGGAGTGCCATATCAACCTGGTCAAACCCAACCTGATTTAGAGGCCATGATCAGAACTCTTACTGAAAGTATGGCTAAAATGAATCAGGATATGACAAACACTGTGGCCCAGTTTAGCGCACAAATTCATGAGGATCTTACCCAACTTAGGGACCGAGTCCAAGTACTTGAAGAACCTAGACATCGGAATTGGACTCCTGACCCCGATTTTAATGTGCCTCAGCCTCACCCACATCAGGAGCCTAGAAGGCCTTTATATAGAGATCCTGAACCTAATCATAGGAGGCCTGACCCAGAGCCTGAAGATCGAGATGATAGGTTCATCAGGAACATCAAATTAGATGCACCCACTTTTGATGGTAGTCTGAACCCTAAGGTGTATTCTGATTGGGAGGGTGAGATGGACCAATACTTTGAGTGGTATGCTATGTCTGAGGAGAGGAAATACAAGTTTGCCAAGATGAAATTAGTGCGTCAAGCTAGGTTATACTGGGGGAACATTGAGCTAACCACTAGGAGACGGAATGTTGAGCCCATAACCACTTGGCAGGGTATGAAAGAAAAACTGAGAGATAAATACCTACCCATTTCATACCAGCAAAACCTGTTAGACCAATGGCAAAACCTGAAACAAGGAAACCGATCTGTCTCAGACTACATAACTACTTTTGATGAATACCTAATGAGATGTGATGTGAGTGAAGCCCACGAAGTCACTTTGTCTAGATTTAGGGCTAGACTGAGGGAAGAAATCAAGAGAGAACTATTTCTGAGAGAGGTTACTGATCTAGACCAAGCCTACCAGATTGCACTGAACACTGAGAAATTTCAGAGAGGACCTATACCTTCTAGGGTTAGTACCCCAATCCCAAGGAATGGACCTAGCCAAGTTATCCCTAGTAAACCTTTTCAGGGTACTTCTACCCCTAGACCCATGGATAAAGGTAAGGCACCTGACACCCAGAGAACCCCTAGTTCAAATATCACCTGTTTTAAGTGTCAGAAACCAGGTCACATTTCCAGTCAGTGTACTGCCATAGCCTGTTTCAAGTGTCATAAGGTAGGTCATGTTGCTAGCCAGTGCCCACGGAGATCCCTTTACATAGAAGAGGGAGAGAATGATAATTCCGAGCCCAGTGAGGAATTTGAAGAAGAAGTTTATGAGGCCGGAATGAATTTGGTTGAGGCGTATGAAGGAGAGGAGGAACCCAATGAATCTGACCAATTAGGAGTTGTAAGATGCATCCTATCCCAGAATCTAGTTCAAGAGGATTGGCGTAGGACTAACATCCTACAGACTTTTCTTAAATTAGGGGATAAGGTATGTAAGATCATCATAGATAGTGGGAGCTGTGTAAATGCCATCTCTACTAGCACTGTCAAGATGTTAGGCTTAATCCCAGTTCCCCATCCCAACCCCTATAAGGTTTCTTGGATAGATTCTACCTCCATACCCATCCAGTCTAGATGTCAAGTCCAAATCCAAATGCAATCTTATCACGAAAAGATTTGGTGCGATGTTTTACCCATGGGGGTGAGCAGTATAATTCTCGGAAGACCTTGGTTGTATGATCATGATGCCACCCTCTTAGGAAAATCCAATACCTGTGTCTTTAGTTTCAATGGGAAGAAGATTACGATCCATTCCGTTCCCCCTAAGGACAAGGTAAATAAAGGAGCCGGTAAGGTTAAGGAGATGAAAACTGGAGTGAACCTAATCAGTGCTAAGGATCTAGAACAAGAAATTCATAGTGGTTCACCCATCTGGATGTTGACTGCTAAGGAACTTAGAACTTCGGAACCCTCAGAGCCTCCTCAAGAAGTTAAACCTGTGTTAAAAGAATTTGAGGATGTCTTTCCCGAGGATTTGCCAGACCACCTTCCACCTCTTAGGGATATCCAGCATGCCATAGATCTAATCCCAGGAGCGACTTTTCCCAACTTGCCCCATTACAGGATGAATCCATCTGAGCATGAAGAACTGCAAAAGCAGGTTGGAGAATTATTGAGGAAGGGGTTTATTAGAGAAAGTCTTAGCCCTTGTGCAGTCCCAGCCTTACTGACCCCAAAGAAAGATGGCACGTGGAGGATGTGTGTTGACAGTCGTGCCATCAATAAAATTACAATCAAATATAGGTTTCCCATCCCTAGACTAGATGACATGCTTGATATGATGGCTAGTGCAATGGTTTTTTCTAAGATTGATCTCAAAAGCGGCTATCATCAGGTTAGGATTAGGCCCGGGGATGAATGGAAAACTGCTTTCAAAACTAAGGATGGTCTTTATGAATGGGTTGTTATGCCTTTTGGGTTGTCCAATGCCCCTAGTACCTTCATGAGAATTATGACCCAGGCACTTAGAGCTTTCATAGGAAAATTTGTGGTGGTCTATTTTGATGACATCCTGATCTATAGTAAGACCCCAGCAGATCACCTAGGCCACCTTAGAGCAGTCTGCCAAGTTTTGAGGAATGAGAGACTCTACGGTAATCTTAAGAAGTGTGAATTCATGACTAGTAGAGTTATCTTTCTTGGTTTTGTAGTAACCCCTGACGGCGTGGCGGCCGATCCTGAGAAGATTAAGTCCATAGTAGACTGGCCAGAGCCAACCAATGTGCATGAAGTCAGAAGTTTCCATGGCTTGGCTACCTTCTATAGGCGATTCATCAAGGGGTTTAGTACTTTAGCTGCTCCAATCACTGATTGTATTAGGAAGGGAGAATTTCATTGGACTAAGTCAGCCCATAAAGCCTTCCTAGATCTTAAGGATAAAATGACCCAGGCACCCATTCTGAGATTACCCGATTTTTCTAAAGTATTTGAGGTTGCCTGTGATGCTTCAGGTGTAGGAATAGGTGGAGTCCTAAGCCAAGAGAATCATCCCATAGCATTCTTTAGTGAAAAACTTAATGATGCTAAGCTTAGGTATTCTACCTATGATAAGGAATTTTATGCGGTGGTGCAAGCTTTGCGTTACTGGAGACATTATTTGCTACCGCAGGAATTTGTACTATTTTCGGACCATGAGGCTCTTAGATTTCTGAACTCCCAAAAGAAGCTTAACCCTAGGCATGCTAAGTGGGTAGAATATATCCAGTCCTATACTTTTGTCCTGAAACATAAGGCTGGAGTTGAGAATAAGGTAGCTGATGCCCTTAGTCGCCGATCTCTGTTATTAACTTCTGTTAGAACTGAGGTCATAGGGTTTGAGCAAATCAAAGAGGAATATGAGTCTTGTCCGGATTTCACAACTGTGTATCAGGATCTAGTTCAAGGACCATCTAGTAATCACCAGGATTATACCCTTGTAGATGGTTTTTTGTTCTTCAAAAATAGGCTTTGCATCCCTAGAACTTCTCTTAGGGAATTTTTGATTTGGGAACTCCATGCTGGAGGTTTAGCCGGCCATTTTGGAAAAGACAAGACCATTCTAGCTATTGAAGACCACTTTTTCTGGCCTAGCTTGAAAAGGGATGTAGCTAATATTTTAGCTAGATGTCGAACCTGCGCTGTTGCCAAACAGCGAAAACAAAACACTGGCCTTTATACCCCACTCCCTGTCCCAGATCGTCCTTGGCAAGATGTGAGTATGGATTTTGTGTTAGGTTTACCTAAGACCCAGAGGAGACATGATTCTATCTGTGTCGTAGTCGACCGATTCTCTAAAATGGCCCACTTCTTGCCTTGTTCCCAAACCTTTGATGCGTCTAAGGTAGCCACACTTTTCTTCAATGAGATAGTTAGACTCCATGGCCTACCTAAGACAATCGTTTCAGATAGGGATGTCCGGTTCACCAGTTACTTTTGGAAGACCCTTTGGCATAAGTTAGGGACAAAACTTAAGTTTTCAACTGCCTATCATCCCCAAACTGATGGCCAAACTGAAGTAGTGAACCGTAGCCTAGGAAATCTGCTGAGATGTCTTGTTGGTGAAAATACCAGAAATTGGGATTTATACCTACCAAGGGCAGAATTTGCGTACAACGACTCGGTCAATAGGTCTACGGGTAAGAGTCCATTTGAAATTGTACATGGGTACAAACCTCACACACCTCTTGACCTAGTCCCTTTACCTGTCCACACTCGAGTCTCCGAATCTGCTGAGAATTTTGCACAGCATATAAAAGACTTGCATAAAGAAATTCATGCCAAAATAAATTTAAGTAATGAAACTTATAAGAAGTTGGCTGATACTCAAAGGCGAGTCAAATCTTTTGTTGAGGGAGACTATGTGATGATTAGGTTAAGGCCTGAACGGTTTCCTCCTGGAACCGTTAGAAAGTTACATGCTAGGGGAGCTGGACCATTTAGAGTGGTAAAGAGAGTAGGATCCAATGCCTATGTGCTCGAGTTGCCTCCAGAACTAGGCATTAGCTCTACTTTCAACATTACAGACTTAGTAGAGTACAGGGAGCCAGCTGTGATTCCTAGTGAGCCTTTTGAGCCTAACCCTATCATTAAGAGTGATCCCGACCCTGTGTGTCCACCAACAAACTGGCCTGTGAGGAAAGAGCATATTGAAAAGATCCTGGATGATCAGGTTATCTCTACTCGTAATCGAGGATACCAAAGGTACCTGGTCCGCTGGCAAGGAAGGCCAGATTCTGATGACTCTTGGATCTCCCGAGAAGAATTACAAGAATTGGACCCAGACCTCTTGGAGAGATACCAGAGCCAACTTGAGCCTTACTCGACAGGGTCGAGTTCCTCCCACCCTGGGAGAATTGGTGCGGGCACTAGACTCAGAAGAAGACTTCAGAGCTCCATTTGGATCTCTGATTGACATTGCCCGAGAAATTAGGGTTTGTAATAAAGGTTGACCTGGTCAACCAGTTTATTTATTTTATTTATTTCTTGAGTCACCATTTAAATTTTGTTGAGTCATGTTGACTCAGTGCAAGTCCCAATGTGGTTTCAATTTGGTCCAAAATGGTGCCACATTTGTCTTCCAATCAAACCAAGGTCCAAGCAAGTGGAGGCCACACTCCAAGCCACACACCCAGCCACACTCCGAGCACACGCCAGGGTCCAGGTGGCGCCACAGAGGCATCCCAGTGTCATGGTCCCCACACCCAAAGAAGAAACAATCAAATTGGAAGCTAATTTAAAGGAGGCGCCCATACCTGCCTATTTTACCAAAGCAAAGAAGGAAGAAAACTTCTCTTGGAGAAGAAATCAAAGAAGGACATCCAATTGAAGTTCAAATCAAAATCAAAGAGCTTAACTTGGAGTGGAAGAAAAGAAGAAATGCCATAAGAAGAGGAGGACTCCAAATCCAAATCCAACTCCAAAGGAGGCGCCATAAAAATTCCAAAAAAAAATTCCTTTATGGCTGTCCCAGTTTTTTTTGAAGTCTTGGTCGACCAAGAGAGGGGGTTTTCTACCTAATCTAGAGGTTGGAAGAGTTTAGTCCCACATGGGAATTTGTACAAGCTAGGAGAAAATTTTAGGTCTATATAATAGACCTCTCTTTGTAACTTTGAAAATCAATGAAGAAAATTATTTTTTGCTACTCTCTTGTGTTGAGTGACCTAGGTTTCTCTTCTTCCGCACTATTCTAAGTGTTGAGCTCCGTGAGGGGGTAATCCGGGTTCCATTGGAGCCTTGAGGAGGTGAGAGATCTCCATCTTTATCCAAAACCCTAGGTTAGCCACTTGAAATCCCAAAACCCTAGCCACCCTTCATTATTTTCAATCCATCAAACCCTAGATCCATCCATCTCCCACGGCCTCTCTCTCTCTACAAGTCCAGGCCGTCCACCTTCATCCAGATCCAGTCCGGCTACTTCAGATCCAGAGCAAGTTCCAAGGAAAATCACATCAGCTTCCAGGAGAATCCAGTTTTCAGCAATTTCAATCTTCAAGTTCATCAACCTGGTAAATTCTTTCCTTGACTCTCTGATTCCATCAATTGTTTTTCTTCTCTTCCAGATCTTGAGTTCAGGAGAAGCCAACCCGCCAAAGGACCAGTACTGGAGGATCCATTGTGAAGAAATCTGAATCCGAGGATCCAACAATCTGCTCGGGAGAGTTCTTCCACCAAAATCTGTGAAGATCATTGTCTGGTTAGGTAAACCATCTCTTCTCTTTATTTCTGTTCTGCTGAAAGTTTGGAGCGAAACCCTAAGTCTGGGAGTTTCTCAACCCCCAGCGATCCGTTGCTTCTGAACTACTCTGATACTTTAGTTTCCTTAAAATTGTGCTTTCAATTATCATATTAGTCTCTTTCAATGTTAGGTTAACTTTTCTTTGATTTGAAGCCAACTTCTACAAACATATAAAAACAACAAAAAAATTAGTTAATCTTAATCTACTTCCGCATCGCGTCCCTTTATTTGTTCTGCATCATAATTACTTCGATAGGAATCCCTGGCATATCCGAAGCTGACCAGGCGAAGACATCAGAGTTGTCCCTGAGGAAATGGATCAACTCCATTCTGGTTCCCTCATCAAGCATGCTCCCGATTTGCACAACTCTGGAGGGATCATCCTCTGTCAAAGGTACTGGGACGATCCTCTCCATGGGTTCACCAAGGTTTGTGGTTGCATCCCTCGTATCCAACTAATCCGGAGTTGTCGAATCCTTGAAATGCCTATCTTCAATCATCAGGCACTGTCGTGCCATTCTCTAGTTTCCTCTAACTTCACCGACACCATTCCTGGTGGGGAAGCGCACCAAGAGGTAGTGAGAGGAGATCACGGTGCGGAATCTATTCAAGGCAGGCCACCCCAGGATAATATTGTATGCTGAGGGGATCCGGACCACCGTGAAGTTGATCGGCGATGTCTTTTGTCGAGGTTTAGTGCTGAGGGTTACAGGCAACACTATTTTCTCCTCGGCATAAACTTGGTTGCCTCCGAAACCAGAGAGCGGTATGGGGGACCTTTGCAGTTGATATCTAGGTAAACATATTTTAGAGAATGCATCGTACATCAAGACATCAGCAGAACTTCCATTATCAAAAGGATTCGCTGTACATCATAATTGGCCACTACGGTCGAGATTATAAGAGGGTTGTCATGTGGGAGCCGAACTCCCGCAAGGTCATCGTCGGAGAAGAAGATCGAGTTGTTGTCTTTAAGTCACTTTAGAGTGTCATCCTCATCCCTTCTCCAGTTGGTGGGTCGGTGTATCATCCCTATCATCCCTACACCTCCGTTGGTAGGCCTTTGATTCGGCAGTTCAACCTCTTCGGGCGGTGGCTTGGGAACAGTTGCTTCCGATCGGGGGCCTTGGCGACCGATGTACCGCCCCAAGTACCCTCTCTTGATGAGGTCCTCAATTACATCCTTTAGTTGGATGCACTCTTCCGTGTTGTGGCCGTGGTCCCGGTGGAATCAGCAGTATTTGTTCTTATTCCTTACGGAAGAGGAGGCCTTCATGGGACGGGGCCATTGGAGATAGTTCTCCTTCTCTATCTCCATGATGATCTTCTCTCGAGGGAGATTGAGGGGGGTGTAGGAGTCGAATCTTCCTCCCAAAGCTCTAGGCCTGGGAGGACTTCTTCGATAGTCTGTATATTTGCCGCCATTATTATTAGAAGTTTGGGGACCTTGTCCCCTGTTATTCTTCTTTTTTGAAGTGGATTTCCCTTCAATTAGTCATTGATTTGCCACCTACTCTTTAGCATCGGCATATTTCTGAGCCCTCAACAGGAGCTCAGCATAGCTTTTAGGGAACTTCTTATCCAGGAAAAAGGTAAGCCTGGAATTATGAAGCCCCTTCTTCAGTGCTGACATGGCCTCATGCTCGTTGAGATCAGGGATCTCAAGCATGGTCGCATTAAACCTAGAGATATAGTCTCACAGGCTTTCTCCTTCGTTCTGGTGAAGGAGGAACAGTGTGTCCATATTCCGAGGAGTCTTGCAGCAGGTTCTGAAATGCAAGATAAATAATTTTTCTAACTCGAAAAAGGAATTGATGGTACCTGGGTGCAGGCTCGAGTACCACATCCGAGCAGACTTCTTCAAGGTAGCCGGGAATGCTAAGCAGTACATTGCGTCCGAAGCTCCTTGGATCATCATATGGGTATTGAAGCTGCCCAAATGGTTGAGGGAGTTGGAGGTGCCATCGTAGGACTCCAACTGGGGAACCCTGAAGTGCCGAGGAATAACCTCGGCCATGATACGGTCAGTGTAGGGTGGGCACAAATCACCCCATAATCAAGTCGTCGGGATACTTAAGATCCTGCATTCTCTGCTCTTGCACCTTTGCCATCTCTGATTCGATGGCTCTGAATCTTCCATCATAATCAGGAGTCTGCTTCGGTGCTTTCTCCACTGAAGTGGAGTCTCTGGAGGAGGGTGAGGGAGTTTGCCTAGGCCTTTTTCCTTTTTACGGGGAATTGGCAGACTAGGCAATCTCGAAGTTCGGCCTTCGGGAGAGGGCCGAGAATGGGGGGAGGGATGCATGGAATCCCGTGGGGCTCTCTTCCTTCGGGACCAAGAGCTATGTCTGGAGGCGGCCGGTGGGTTTCCTATTGGAAAGGCTCTATTCTGGAAGTATTGAACCATGGCCGTAAGGTTGGTGACCTGGTTCACAAGAGCTTCGAACTGCTATAGTCCCACAACGACTGTGGAAGGTGGGATATCGTTTTTCTCTGGGGGTGCACCCCCTGGGATGGAGCACGACTTCGGCTTGTAGAAGCGATTTGAGTTTTTCCTCTCGCCATCAAAAACTATTTACTTCCTCTTGTCTAGGAGGGAGCTCAAAGAGTGCTAATGCGCCCCCTACCTGGCGCGCCAATCTGTTGGCGTGGAGTCCCTGAATCGGCCGGTCGGAGCCGCTGCACCACAGGACCACTCCCTGGTTCACCTGCAAAACAGGTCCCTTGCCGGAGTTGTTCCGGCGGGGGACACTCCGATGCCTAAGTCAGTGGCGGATCCCAGCCACAGAATGGGGAAGGGTGTTAAGAGTATGAGAGGAAAGCTCTTTTAGAATATATGAGTGTATGTGAGCGTGAGTGTTAGCATCCCTCTCTGGCCATCCTTCTTACCAATATTTAAAAGAAGGCCTCCGGCCTGTGGCCCGCTCTTTTTCCAGTGATCATGGGGAGCCAATCTCTCCCATGATTGGCGATTGTGGATTATCATTGAGTGGTTACGGCCAGATTGGAGGCATGGCGGCGGGAGTTCCGTGCCATGATCATGGCATGATGAGTGTCGATTGTAATCGTTGGTTACAGTTGCCTTTCTAGACCAGATTATGGTCTAAGCTTCGGGTTTTCCCTTTCGTGGGCCGAAGATTTGGTATTTCTCCCAGAGCCAGAGATCATGTCTATGGCAGGGACTGAAGAGCGTGTCTCCGGAAGTCGATGAGAAATTTGGTCTTCAGTCGAGGCCGAAGACGTTGTCCGAAGGATTGGCCTTCGGATGCTATAGTCCGCTGAGAAGCGATGGGTCGCTTGCAGTTAGCCTGTCCATTGCCTGGTCCGAAGTCCGTAGTTCGGAGAAAAGGGCTTCGACCTGTTGAACCGGGATTCAGTTCGTAGCTGAACCGGGATATCCTGATACCTAATAAATCCAAACTCTTTTGAAAGACTTAGGATCGGTTTCAAAGAGCTGGGAATGACTGCAGGATGAGAACAAGGTGAGCAAAATCACACGGTGAAAACACGCGACTGAGAGAGAAGAAATACTCGTGGGGAGAGGCCAATGTGAAACCCAATCCAGATTGCTGGCAATAGGATAATCTCAAGCACATCCGATCAACATAAGTCCTTATCTCATCCATACGGTGAAACATGGCAAAACAGAGCAGGGGAAGATATTCAAATTGGCGTTTTAAAGATTGCTGGGAGAAAAATAAAAACAAGTAATAAACCAGTTCAACCAAAACCAAAAACCGGTTCATTAAACCCCGGTCCGACCAAAATCCATTAATAAGAAAAACTGGGTCCAGTCCTGGTCTACCAGGAACAATTCCTGGTTGATCCAAACCAATCATGGTCGATCCAAATCAGACCATGTGGACTAGAAAAAAATTCAATATGTGCTTAATCAGTCCGTTTGACCTTAATACCAAAAAAATTCTCAATCGTTGATCGGTTCCCAAATCAGGAAGAAATCCTTTATGGCGTGTGACCTCATAGGTTCGAACCTAAACGGTAGCACTGGAACACTTCCAGTACCTGCACAAGATACCATCTAGCAATGGATCCGGTATCCAGATAGGCCGAAGATGCGAGAGCAATCTATCGAACCTCTGGCATATAGTTCCCGTATAATTCATCTCTTTGACCTCCAATGCTCTACATGACCTAGGGATAGACTGCCAACCCTAACTGAGTCAATCCCCAACATGTCTCAACCTCGCAAGTCCAGTGACTCCTCACTAGGACTACACCGGTCGAGGATTTGCTAAATTGAGACACTACGAGACATTCAATCCAAACAATTTGGACAGGTCAATTCCATCTTGGTCCACCACTGCTCCATAAGTACTTTCCTATACCTAGAAACCTTCTATCACCGGATTAGAAATCCGGGTAGTCTGGCACCAAAGCACAGGGAGTTGCTTGCAAGCTACCATGGTTACCTCAAGTCGGAGGGACACATATACCCATATCCAATCACGAGCAATCCTTTGGCAGAAAGGAGCTCCACGGAGTCACGTTCAATGAGATGTCACACATCCCACTTGCAGATCACATCAATGTCACCACACTCCTTCGGTCAAGAGGACAACCAAACGATGTGAACCACAACAACCTACATTTGATTAATTGCTATCCTGTATAATATATCCTTTAGCAGTGAACCTTTTTAAAGGATCACTTGATATATCCTCTCTATATCAAAGTCAGTGTAGTCCTAAGGACTTTATCATATAAATAGAGTTCATTACTGTGAAATGAATAAAGTGATGAGCTGCCAAAATAAAATTTTATTAATTCATATATAAATTACAATACTGAGCACAATCGCTTACAGCCTAGGCGATTGGCTTTGGGACACAATTTCCAACAACTCTTACTTGTACTAAAGCTAATTAGAACAGTATCTAATACCCATTTTCCTTTTACAATAGTCGAACTCTTTGATTCCGAGGGCTTTAGTGAAGGGGTTGGCCAGATTCTCCTTTCCATCGATCTTCATAAGATTGATGTCACCTAATTCCACGATCTCTCGCATGAGGTGATAGCATCACAGAATGTGCTTAGTGCGGTGATGAGACTTTGGCTCCTTAGCTTGAGCAATGGCCCCTGTGCTGTCACAATACACAGGAACAAATCCATTTAGGGATGGTGCCATCCCTAGCTCTCCAAGGAACTTCCGCAACCACATGGCTTCCTTTGCTGCATCTGATGCTGCAATGTACTCTACTTTGCATACCGAATCTGCAACTATTGCCTGCTTGGAACTTTTCCAGTAGATCGCTCCTCCATTCAGGATAAATACAAACCCTGACACACTCTTGCTATCATCTCTGTTTGACTGGAAACTGGAGTCAATATACCCTATAAGTTTCAAGTCAGGTTCTCCATAAATCATCCATTGGTCCTTAGTATTTCTCAAATACTTCATGATGGTCTTAACCACCTTCCAATGCACCTCACCTAGGTCAGACTGGTATCTGCTCACTACTCCTAGTGAGTATGCCACGTCTGGTCTAGTACATTTCATAGCATACATGATAGAGCCCACTGTTGAAGCATAAGGAACTCTACTCATGCGCTCTCTTTCCTCAGGAGTTGTGGCACAATCCTTTTTGGAAATAGTAATTCTAGAACCTATCGGGTGATAGCCTTTCTCGGAATTCTCCATGCAGAACCGTTTCAGCATGGTATCAATGTACGTAGACTGGGACAATCCCATAAGCCTCTTAGATCTATCTCTATAGATCTTCATACCCAGTATGAAAGAAGCTTCATCCAAGTCCTTCATGGAGAACCAAGATGATAACCAGACCTTTATTCCTTGCAATGCTACGATGTCATTCCCGATTAAGAGAATGTCATTAACATACAGTACTAGGAATACATTCACAGAACCATTAACCCACTATAGATGCAGGGTTCCTCTCTGTTCCTAACGAAGACATATGATTTGATATACCTATCAAATCGCATGTTCCAACTTCGAGATACTTGCTTGAGTCCATAAATGGACCTCTGCAATTTGCACACTTTTGACTCGTTTGTGGATGTGAACCCTTCAAGCTGTATCATATACACCTCATCATCTAGCTCTTCATTCAGGAAAGCGGTTCAGACATCCATCTGCCAGATCTCATAGTCAAAATGTGCTGCCAAAGCAAGCATGATCCGAATGGACTTGAGAATTGCCATAGGGGAAAATGTCTCATCATAATCAATACCATATCGCTAACGATACCACTTGGCAACCAGACGGGCTTTCTAGGTCTCCACCTTCCCATCTGCGCCCCTTTGTCTCTTGAAAATCCACTTGCACCAGATGGGTTTTATCCCTTTAGGTGGATCAACCAATATCTATACATTGTTGATTTCCATGGACACCATCTCGGATCGTATAGCTCCAAGCCACGCCTCAGAGTCAAATATTTGAAGTGCATCCATATAGGTGATCGGATCCTCATCGTTCTCGTCAAGCTCAATGGGATCACTGTCCCGAACCAAGAAACCTTAGTATCTGTCCGGCTGACGCGGTACTCTACCGGATCTCCTATTAATGGGTTCCGGGTGTGATTCAATCACAGCCAGTTCTATGATGTCCTTAGAGTGTGCAGGTTCTTCTACTGGTTGAACTTCACCAAGTTCAATCTTAGAGGCTATAATTCCTTCTCCAAGGAACTCCTTTTCCAAAAAGATAGCCCTAAGATCAACGAACACTTTTTGTTCATCCTCCAAGTAGAAGAAATATCCTTTAGTTTTCTTAGGTTACCCAATAAATAGGCATCGATCAGACCTAGGACCAAGTTTATCTGAGTCTAAACGCTTTACATAAGCCGGACAACCCCATACCCGAAGGTGTGAAATTGAGGGCTTACGTCCAGTCTATAACTCATATGGAGTGCAGATAATAGACTTACTCGGAACATTATTTAGCAAGTAACAAGTTGTCTCAAGTGCATATCCCCAAAAGGATAGCGGTAGAGTTGCAAAGGCCATCATGGATCGAACCATGTCCAACAGGGTTCGATTCCTCCTTTCGGACACACCATTCAACTGAGGTGTTCCTGGAGGAGTCCACTGAGAGAAAATCCCATTCGCTTCAAGATATATGATGAACTCACTAGATAGGTATTCACCTCCTCGATCAGATCGAAGGGTTTTAATACTCTTTCTGGTTTGTTTCTCCACTTCATTACGATATCGTTTGAATATTGCGGGTCTCTGGTTAGGTCCAACCATTAATATGACAAGTTCGATGCTTCCAACTAACGAATGACCAAGCCCGACTATGGCCGGCCCACTTGATCACCGTTAAGAAGGTTGCACTGAACCATCATCTATGGGAGAGTAATCCCAGTAGTCGGATGCACACCCGTTCTATGAAACTGCTGATGTACACCAATCTAAAGGACTCATTACTAACCCACTCAATGGGAGGCTAAGACACCATCAACTCATTGACTTAGTCATTTTCAGGACCTAATAATTTTAGAGGATTTTAATTAAATTGTGATAGAAGAATAGAGAGAAGAACATGAATCAACCTTCCACCGATCAAATCAATTCTCAGGAGGGTTGAATTAAATTCAACAAGTTGGTCCATGGTACCTAAAGATCAGACAGGCTGATCAACTTGGGTGACATGGGTTAACTCAAATCAATAAGCTCTTCTAATCAGTTCTGGTTGACCGGATTGGCCAGGTAGGTGAGATCATGGGTGAGTATCCGCCATTAACCATCTTTCCTGGCAACATCTTTCCTAGACACCAACCAAGTTGCCAGGAAAGACGTAGCCTCATGCAACCAGGATCAAAATGCCAAACCTACATAGATACCAATCGGTTTACCAGACTTGATTAAACCAGCCTAAGAACTTAGGCTTTCCATAGAGCCACTAATTAGATCCATTTAAGAAGAATGGACTAACCCATCTAACTATTAGATAGCTACTAAAGAGAAGGTCCTTAATAAACATTTGATTTGTTCTCTTAAGTCCAATTCAACTAACCTTAGGTCTAACCCAATAAACGAACCCAATTAGACAGCTAACCCAATTAACCCGGATGGCTTATTTAAATGACATTAGGTTTCATAAACCCTAATCTGACTTGTCATTTAATTAATCTTTCAATTCATAATCGTTAGATTATAAGCCAACTTTTAATTAAAATATTTTTAATTAACATCATGTAAAACCCTTTTACATCTTTCATGCATCATATCTGGTCCTATCATATCATTTATAATATTGCAAACCATAACAATTATAGACATGCCAATGTATAATTATGTATCATGATTAAAATATTTTTAATACCATAGGTTTCCTTTAAGGATCCTTCTAAAAAGGCCAACACAGGTGAACCGTCTCGTGCCATAGAAAATTAGGGGTTTTAAATCCTGATTAATCTGGACACATGGCCATGGTGAAGGTCTTAACTAGGTTCCTAAAAGTAATCCCTAATACATGCAATCATGATATGCTACACATGAACCTGCTCTGATACCACTGAATAAAAACTAGTGCACCGGACGCCTATCCTAGACATGCTACACTAGGGAGTAGGTATTGCATAATTAAACTTTTTAAACATGCATACGGAAAAACCTACTCTTGCACAGGATCTAACATAAACGTGATGCATGAAATAGATACAGAAGCATGTAAAGGCAAGTGCAATAATTATAAATAACATGATAATTTCTAGATCTAAGCATGCATGATAATAAAAATAAATAATATACCTGATCGAAGCAGGAAAAAGCTGACTCCCTCAGTCTTCAGAATAGATCAGCAGCAAATCAAGGCAACCGGTTGAACTCCTTCAACAGCAAACCAAATATGGAAGAGATCGATCCAATCTTTCGAGGTGTCCAAATGTCCAACCTCTAGAGTATCCATGCACAGGCTCTCACTGATCCAACTTCCAGAAGGATGCTAGTCCTCCGGGAATCAACGAACAGGTCATAGACATGTGGAGTAGGGAAAACAAAAGATCCTCACAGACAGTCTTCTCCAAGACAGCCCAAACTCCACCAAAGGCACACAAAGGAAAACTAAAGAATATGAAGGATTTCACGGGATGTATTACAAATATCTACACTCAGATATTCGTCCAAAAACTCCATCACATGCCCTATTCCCTCCTCTCAACTGCATGGTCTGTTCTTCCCCTCTTATTTTCCTTCTCCCCATCTCACGGCCTTGAACCGAAGATCAAAACATCAGTTGGAGAAAATCGTGAAGCCCTTTTCATGCACTCTTCTCCCAGCAACCAACAAAATAAGAGACGGCTCCTCTTATACGTGCATGCTCTGTTTCTTCGCAACTCCCGCATGCTCTCTCTCTTCCTCAAGATCGCTCTGTTTCTTTTTTCATCTCACAAGCTCTATTTTTCATCCCTATTTTTTTCTTCACGGCCTTCACCCCCAAATATATTAGAGGCCAAGAAAAACACATGAAGCCATGGAAAACATCAAAAGAGCAGTCCAGATAAAACACCGGAGAGGAAACCTAATAAATCCAAACTCTTTCGAAAGACTTAGGATCGGTTTCAAAGAGCTGGGAACGGTTGCAGGATGAGAACAAGGTGAGCAAAATCACATGGTGAAAACATGCGACCGAGAGAGAAGAAATATGCGTGGGGAGAGGCCAACGTGAAACCCAATCCAGATCGCTGGCAATAGGATAATCTCAAGCACATCCGATCAACATCAGTCCTTATCTCCTCCACATGGTGAAACATGGCAAAACAGAGCAGGGGAAGATATTCAAATCAGTGTTTTAAAGTTTGCTGGGAGAAAAATAAAACCAAGTAATAAACAAGTTCAACCAAAACCAAAAACCAGTTCATTAAACCCGGTCCAACCAAAACCCATTAATAAGAAAAACTAGGTAAAGTCCTGGTCTACCATGAACAATTCCTGGTTGACCCAAATCAATCATGATCAATCAAAATCAGACCAGGTAGACCAGAAAAAAATCCAATGTGTGCTCAATCAGTTTGTTTGACCTTAGTACCGAAATGATTCCCAATCGTTGATCGATTCCCGGATCAGGAAGAAATTCTCTATGGCGTGTGACCTCATATGTTCGAACCTAAACAGTAGCGCTGGAACACTTCCAGTACCAGCACAAGATACCATCTAGTAATATGTCCCGACGTCCGGATAGCCCAAAGATGCGAAAGCAATCTATCAAACCTCTGGCATATGGTTACCATATAATTCATCCCTTTGACCTCCAATGCTCTAGATGACATAGGGTTAGACTGCCAACTCTAACTGAGTCAATCCACAACATGTCTTAACCTCACAAGTTTAGTGACTCCTCACTATGACTACCCCGGTCGAGGATTTGCTAAATTGAGACACTACAAGACATTCAATCTAAATAATTTGGACAGGTCAATTCCATCTTGGTCCACCACTGCTCTACAAGTACTTGCCTGTACCCAGAAACCTTCCATCATCGGATTAGAAATCTGGATAGTTCGGCACCAAAGTACAGGGAGTTGCTTGCAAGCTACCATTGTGACCTCAGGTCGGAGGGACACATATACCCATATCCAATCGTGAGCAATCCTTTGGTAGAAAGGAGCTTCACGAGTCACATTCAATGAGATGTCACACATCCCACTTGCGAATCACATCAGTGTCACCACACTCCTTCGGTCAAGAGAACCAAACAATGTGAACCACAACAACCTACACTTGATACATTGCCATCCTGTATAATGTATCCTTTGGTTGTGAACCTTTTTAAAGGACCACTCAATATATTCTCTATATATCGAAGTCAGTGTAGTCCTAAGGACTTCATCACATAAATAGAGTTCATTACAGGAAAATAAATAATGTGATGAGCTGCCAAAATAAAATTTTATTAATTCATATACAAATTACAATACTGAGCACAACCACCTACAGCCTAGGCGATTGGCTTTGGGACACAATTCCCAACACATTGTTGAGCTGACTTAGATAAAAACTGAGCTGAATCAATAGGAGCTGATTATATAAAAGCTATCTTTTTGAATGCTAACGGGTAAGCCAACTCAAATACAAACTGAGCCAACTCAGTTTAGAGTTGATTATATAGAAGCTATCTTTTCAATGGCTAACTAGTGAGCTAACTCAAATGCCTACTGAGCTGACTCAGATGGAGACCGAGTCAATCCCATGAATCTGAGTCAACTAAATATTAGAAAATAGAAGGGTGATGCTTGGTAACTAGTGATTGAGTCTACATAATTAAGAACTGAGCCAACTTGGATGGGATCTAAGTTGATTCAATAGTGATCCAAGTCGACTCGAGGATTGCTGACAAGCATAACGGCTAGTTTTGTAGAAAGTTCATATTGATCCAATTTTGAATGTAATGGCTCTATTTCATCCTCTGACGGCTAGAAATATTTATTTTGATCTTAGAAGCATATTTAAAGCTCACCAAACTCATTGAAGAACATGAACAAACTCAGAATATTTGAAGTATCATCAAGAATAAAGAGATAAAGATAAAGCATTGATTTGAGAGTTCCAACTCCCAACCACCTAAAGTATTCCTTCAATTATTAGCTTCCAAGCAAGAAGACAAGCATTGAAGCTTCCATATATTCCTAGGAGTCTTCTCTTTTTTTTAAAGAAGCTTTGTACTTATATTATTCTTTAATGGTTCTTTGTTTTTTAATTTTAAGTGGAGATTGAAGTTAGGTATTTAAGCCAGGGATTGGCTAAAAGGATTTTGGATTGTGAGCATGATAAAATAATTTATAGAGGATTTTAGATTGTAAGTCTAGTAAAATAATTCACCGGTAATCTTTGAATAGATTAGAGTAAAATTTTCAAGGAAAGGCTTGAGGAATGGATGTAAGTGCTAGGTGCACTAAACTACTATAAAAATCTCTTGTATTTGTATGTGCTCTCTTAGTTGCTTATATTTATTTTTAGCACCTCATCTTAAATTTATTTCAATACATGTTTCTGCTCACCATCACTCCACACTATTTCAAAGGTAGCACATATTTAAGTTAAACTTTTGAAAAACCCAATTCACCCCACTCTTGGGTTGTCTAGCTAGGCAACAAACCCTCTTTGTACTGTATGTGCTACCTTCCTAAAGACTAGGCACTCAAAAGCAAGATTTTTGGAGGCTATACTAGGGTTTGATTCATTGGCTAATCTTGGACACCCCCAACTCCAGATCTCATCGATCCTTACTAGTTTTGGAACCTTCAAGACCTGGGTAAGGCACTCCTATAGTCTATAAGAGATAGATTGTTGGTGCAAGTATGGCTCTCCCAAGCCTTAAGGAGCCACGACAGGAGTTATGGTGATGGCTCAAAGTGTCTAGGATCAATTTGGATCATAGGGATTGGGCTGGTTTGGTCCTAGGATGGAGGTTCGACCCTTCACAGGCTAGAGGTCCAAGATATTAGGTCTTGAGGGGGGCTAATCCATGTTAGTTTGGGTTTGAATCCAAGTTGGTATGAGAGTAGGTCAACTCATGGGTGTACATGGGTTTGGATGAGTTCTCTTCTAATTGGATTAGACTTGGAAGAATTAGAGTTAGGTTTAGGTATATTTTCTAGTCCTATTTCGATTAGGAGAACCTTTTGATTTATAAAAGGGTACCTTATGTAAACCTAACTTAAAGGAATAATAGAATCCCTTTCTCCTTAACCTCTCTCCTTCTCTTTGGTGTTGCATGCCACCCAAGGAGCAGAAACAAGGAGCTTTCATGTGTGCCCATCTTTCTTGGAAGGAGGCGCATGCAGTATGGAAAACTTGTGCCTAGTGCTAGCACTAGGAGAGAGCCCAATCTGCTTGGGAATCTATCTCCTAGAAGTATCTAGGTGCCAAAGCCCAAGCCTCAGATGGAGAGCATGGAAAGCTGATTCCATGGTGAAGAAGCATAGGAGATGCACTTTAGAGAAAAGAAATCAGAGAGCACACAAGGAAGTACTTTGTGCAGTATGATGGTTTGGTGCTAGGAGTTTGAGTCCACTAGGACTCTATCTCCCATTGCCCAAAGGAGGTTCCACAACTAGGAAAGGCTTTTGGTCTGATTAGGGATCGAGGTAGGAGGCATGAACAAGGACTTGGAGGTAGGTTTGAGTCCAAAAAGCATAGAAACTATCAAGCAAAGGCAAAGGCCACTACAGGGAGATGCTCCCATGGAGTCCCTATCAAACTAAGATTCTTCATCTATGGTTTTAGTGTAGATCTTCAATTTTCAAGGTACCATGCCCCTTGCCCTAGTTTTTAGGGTCTTGGGGGGTAGAGTTTGAGATCTAGAGGTGTGTCCCAGGTTTGGTGAATTGGGGATACATGAACTAGGTTATCATAATAGGGTTCTTGATGCACAGTGTCCTAGGGCTTGATTATTGATTGCCCAAATAGTTTCCAAATGATGTGAAACTTGGTAGAGTGCTTCCTCACTAGTGTCCTCAGGTTCACGTATGCGTATGGTGGTCATTACAATAGGTATTAGAGCTAGGTAAGCATGGAAGTGTGGAATAGGGTGTTGTAAAATTTTTGTTCCAAATAGAATTTGATAGCAAGGCATTTTTTACTTTCTCTACTAGTTCTAGATTTCCATAACCTAATGAGACTCCTAAACATGGTAGGAGACTAGGAGAGGAGCATCCGGAGGTCAGGTTGCAAGGGCAAGAACCAGGGAGAGGTGTCCAAGAAGGGAGGTAGGATGTTGCTATAATTATGTTCAAGTTTTCTAAAATCTACACCTATTCCATGTTATGCTTTGAATCCACCATTTTCTATTGTGGTTCAGCCATCCAAGAGTAGTAGGTTGAATGTGGAGGTTGAGAGGCTTAACAAAAATGGTAGCTTCTTAGGGTGGAAGGTTTTTGGGGCAAATGTTTTGATCCAACTTTGATTGGATCTTGTCTTAGAGGAAAGGCCAGGGTGCATGATGGATTAGTAGCAAAGTTCTCTAGTGATGATGGGTCAAAAGGGGCTAGGTTTTTGGATGAATAAGGAGTGTTTGGCATGCTAGAGGAGAGGCTCCCCAAGGAGTTATGGTTGAGGTGGAGCTGAAGAAGCAACTGTACAACCTTCAAATATAGGAAGGTAGGGAAGTATTTGGGGTACCTTTAGCAATTCAACCAAAATAGGATATACGAAGCATTGGGATGATGGAGATGGCTAATTTTCAGAGTGTCATTGCTGGTTCAAAGGATGAGGAGGTCCTATAGGGTATTTCAAAGAGATCCATGGAGTGCGGAGGGTCCAAAATGGGAGCAGTAGTGATGGAGGTGTAGCAGGAGGCCCAGTAGGATAGCTTTGGATAGCTGACTCCATTTTAAACATTTTCTTCTACAGGAGCACTAGCAATCATCATTTAGGTGGAGCACTAGCTAGAGGTTCCTCCAAAGGTGGAGGGAGGTTTGGCATAGGTTCAGAGCTAGGAGGTGCAAGGGAGGGTGCCAAATTCTCGTACCATTGGTGGTGATGTACTACACAGGTCGATGCAAGATGTGCAAGCACCAGAGAGCCATGGCTTTGGAAAGATCATGTCAAATGGTTTGGTTGTGGTGAAAGAGAACCTATATACCTATAGGAAGGATGAGGTGAGCCCATGAGAGATAGGTAGGTCCAATCCATGATAGGCGAGTTGCAATCTCTCCACGAGAAGATGAAGTGATGGTTGGTATGGGTACAAAAGAGAAATATGCCAATAAGACACAAAATGGTGCCTAGATAAATGCAAGGAGCTTCTCCTAGGTGGAGGCGATCATCTCAAAGATCTTTAGAATTGAAAAGATTGGCATCGGTAATGGAGTATGCACAGGGAGCTATTAGAGTGCGTATTAGTAGCGGGATCGTGTAGATTGATTGTGCGGAGCATGCAAAGGCTTGTGGACAACTAAGATGGAGATTGTTAGGACAAGTATGGTTCTTCCAAGCCTTGGAAGACTAGGAGAGGAGTCATGATGATAGCTCCAAGTGTCTAGGATTAATTTTGGTCCTACAGATAGGATCAGTTTGGTCCTAGCATGTTTGATCGACCCTCCACGGGCAAGAGGTCCAGGATATTGGGTCTTGAGAGGGGCTAATTCATGTTGGATCGGGTTTGGATCCAAGTGAGTATGAGAGTAGGTCAACTCAAGGGTGTACATGGTTTGGATGAGTACTCTTCTAATTGAATTAGCTTTGCAAGAATTAGAGTTAGGTTTAGGTTTGTGATTCTGGTCCTATTTGGATTAGGAAAACCTTTTAATCTATAAAAGGGTACCTTATGTAAACCTAGCTTGAAAGAATAATAGAATCTTTTCTCACTAATCTCTCTCCCTTCTCTCTAGTGTTGCACGCCACCCAAGGAGTAGCAACAAGGAGCTTTCATGCATGCCACTTTTTCTTGGAAGGGGGTGCATGCGGTATGGAAAACTAGTGCCTAGTGCTAGCCTAGGAGAGAGCCCAATCTACTTGGGAATCTTTCTCCTACTAGTATCTAGGTGCCCAAAGCCCATGCCTCAAGTGGAGAGAATGGAGGGCTAATTCTATGGTGAAGAAGTAGAGGAGATGCACTTTTGAGAAAAGAAATCAGGGTGCACACACGGAAGTACTTTGTGCAGTATGATAGTTTGGCTCTAGGAGTTTGAGTCCACTAGGACTCTATCTCCCAATGCCTAAAGGAGGTTTCACAACTAGGAAAGGCTTTTGATTTGATCACGGATTGAGGTAGGAGCCATGAACAGGGACTTAAAGGTTGGTTCGAGTCCAAGAAGCACAGAAACAATCAAGCAAAGGCAAAGGCCACTGCAGGGAGATGCTCCCATGGGGTCCCTATCGAACTAAGACTCCTCATCCATGGTTTCAGTGTAAATCTTCAATCCACGAGGTACCATTTCCCTAGCCCTAGTTCTTAGGGTCTTGGGAGGTGGAGTTTGAGATCTGGAGGTGTATCCTAGGTTTGGTGAATCGGGGAGACATTAACTAGGTCATTGTAGTAGGGTTCTTGATATGCAGCGGCCTAGGGCTTGATTATTCACTACCCAAATAGTTTCCAAAAGATGTAAAACATGGTAGAGTGCTTCCTCACTAGTGTCTTTAGGTTCATGTATGAGTATGGTGGTCATAACAATTGGTATCAGAGTCAGGTAAGCATGGAAGGGTGGAATAGGGTGCTGCAAAAATTTTGTTCCAAATAGAATTTGATAGCAGGGCATCTTTTGCTCTCTACTAGTCCCAAAAATTCTATTCAGGTTTTCTAAAATCTGCATCTATTCCATGGTATGCTTCGGATCTACCATTTTTTGTTGTGGTTTGGCCATCCTGGAGTAGTAGGTTGAATGTAGATGTTGAGAGGCTTAATGAGAATGGTAGCTTCCTAGGGTGAAAAATTTTGATGGCAAATTTTTTAATCAAACTTTGTTTGGATCCGGTCTTGGAGGAAAGGTCGGGGTGTATGATGGATTAGCAGTAGAGTTCTCTAGTGACAATAGGGAGAAAGGGGTTGGTTTTTTGGATGAATAAGGAGTGTTTGGTATACTGGAGGAGAGGTTCCCCAAGGGGTTATGGTCGACGTGGAGCCGACGAAACAACTCTACAACCTTCAGATGTAAAAAGGTAGGAAAGTATTTGGGGTACCTTTAGCAATTTGACCAAAATAGGATTTACAGAGCCTTAGGATGATGGAGATGGCTAATGTTTAGAGTGTTATTGCTAATTCAAAGGATGAGGAGGTCCTCTTGGGTGTTTCAAAGAGATCCATGGAGTGTAGAGGGTTTGAAATGGGAGTAGCAGTGATGGAGGTGCAGCAAGAGGCCCAGTAGGATAGCTTTGGATAGCTGAACTCCAATTTAATGTTTTTCTTCTATAGGAGCACTAGGAGGAGTCATCATTTAGGTGGAGCACTAGCTAGAGGTGTCTCTAAAGGTGGAGGGAGGTTTGGCACAGGTTTAGAGTTGAGAGGTGCAGGGGAGAGTGCTAGACTCCAGCACCAGCAGTAGTGATATACTACATGGGTCAATTAAAGATGTGCAAGCACTAGAGAGCCATGGCTCTGGGAAGACCATGTCAGATGGTTTGGTTGTAGTAAGAGAGGGCCCGGATCTTATAGGAAGGATGAGGCAAGCCTAAGAGAGATAGGTAGGTCTGATCCAGGATAGGTGAGTTGCAATCCCTCCATGAGAAGTTGAAGTGATGGCCGGTATAAGTACAGAAGAGGAATATGCCAATAGGACACAAGAGGGTGCTTAGATATAAGCAAGGAGCTTTGCCCAGGTGGAAGTGATCACCTGAGAGGCCTCCAGGACTACAAGTATTGGCATCGGTAATTAAGTCTGCAGAGGGAGCTATCAGAGTGCGCAATGGTAGCAGGATCGTGTTGACAGATCGTGCAGAGCATGCCAAGGTTTATGGGCAAATAAGTTGGTGATTGTTAGCACAAGTATGGTTCTCTCAAGCCTTGGAAGGCTAGAAGAGGAGTCATGTCTAGGATTGATTTTGGTCCTGGAGATTGGACCGGTATGGCCTAGCATGTTGGTTCAACCCTCCATGGGCTAGAGGTCTAGGATATTGGATCTTTAGGGTGGCTAATCCATATTGGATCAGGTTTGGATCCCAGTGATTATGAGAGTAGGTCAACTCATAGGTGTGTATGGGCTTGGATGAGTTCTCTCTTAATTAGATTAGCCTTGGAAGAATTAGAATTAGTTTTAGGTTTGTATTTCTAGTCATATTTGGATTGGGAGAACCTTTTGATTTATAAAAGGCTATCTTATATAAACTTAACTTGAAAAAATAATAGAATCTCTTTCTCCCTAACCTCTCTCCCTTCTCTCTAGTGTTGCATGCCACCTAAGCAGCAGCAACACGGAGCTTTCACAAGAGCCCCTCTTCCTTGGAAGGGGGGCACCATAGTATGAAAAACTAGCACCAAACACTAGTGTTAGAAGAGAACCCAATCCACCTAGGAGTCTTTGTCCTTGTGAGATCTAGGTTCCCAAACCCCCATGCCTTAGAGGAGAGCATGGAGGGCAGATTCCATGGTGAAGAAGCAAAGAATATGCATTTTAGAGGAAAGAAAATAGAGTGCACATATGGAAGTGCTTTGTGCGGTATGATGGTTTGGCGCTAGGAGTTTGTGTCCATTAGGACTCTCTCTCCCAATGACCAAAGGAGGTTCCATGATGAGGAAAGGCTTTTGGTTTGATCAGGGATCAAGGTAGGAGGTGTGAATAGGGCCCTACTTGCAGGTGGATTCGAGTCCAAGATGCACACAAACTATCAAGCACAAGCAAAGGCTACTACAGGGAGATGCTGCCATGGGGTCCCAATTATACCAGGACTCATCCATGGTTTCAGTCCAAGATGTTCAATCCCCAAGGTACCACACCCCTAGCCCTAGTTTTTAGGATGTTGGGGGGTGGAGTTTGAGATCTGGTGGTGTGTCCCATGTCTTATAAATCAGGGAGACATGAACTAGGTTGCTAAAGCAGGGTTCTTGATGCATAGCAACCTAAGGCTTGGTCATCGAAGAGAGAATGAGGATTATGAAGACTAAGAGAGCAAGACTTATGGAAGAGCTTGGCTCATGCTATGTGTATTCTTTATTTCAATAATGAATCCCTTCTATTTCTTCTCTAACTTTGCTTTTCTATGACATTCTTTATGTACTTGATGCACTATCATGAGAAGGATGCTCTTGCATGCACTTGGGATTCCTCTGGGTCTTTCACATCTGATCACCTTCTAGGGGAAGGCATGCTAGTCCAACTTGTCTACTAATCATGGGGCACAACATGGCATGACATGTCATTTGATGTCGACTTGATCCGCAAGAGGAGACTCTAAATAGGCACATTTCTTGAGGAGAAACTAGCATATTCATGGCATCGCTTTGATGGGAGCACTGAGAGCATAAATGCACTATCCCCGAGGGCATCTTAACCCAAGATGGAGTGCTTGATTTCTCATCTTCTGATCCTGGGGGAGCGTGGGCATCTAGCCAATGTGATGTGGATACCTATCAAATACTGGTTGGCTATTGGCATAGCAGTCTCTCTCCTAGCCCCTCTATAAATAGAGAGCCAAGGAAGTAGATTTTTGCCAAGTCCTTTTGGGGTTTAGGTGAGAGAAGGATGTCAAAACCACAACTAATTCTTTCTAGTGTTAGTACTGAGTTCACCTTCTCAGTGGAAGGGTTCTCTCCTAGACAAGTACTCTGATTGCATCAAGAGCATGCTAATGGATGCTTATCTTGGCATGGGAGGTATTAGAAATCGATACCATTTTAGTCATTGGGTTATGACTATCCCTGGTCAGAGGATGGAGTTGGAGGGGAATGATCATTTGCCTCATCATTCAGTTCCTCAATCATAATCCATCTTTACATTGGTGGTAGTTGAGCCGGTAGTGGGTTGAACTTTAGGAACCTTTCTCCACATGAAGGCCATCGATGTTATTTTTGGGGTGCATGAGGGATGGTTCCTGGCGTTGTCCTGGGTTTCCTCCCTATCTATTGGTCGATAATGGCATGGATCGTCACATTAACCCTAGGTAAAAGGGGAATACACTTGTGCTCTGCACTAGTTGGCCCCAGTTCATGATGCACACTCCTCTCTTTTTTGGTTGCATCTTTGTGTGTTGTAGGGTGCCCAGGCTACTTGGCCCTTTAGGACTGTATAACCTATCCTTGTCCTCCATTTTTATTCTTGGAAGGATCCTTGAAGCAATGTAATCTAGCTATAAAGCCACAAACACATATAACTTAATACTTATTAATGAAATGAGATTTTCACTCTTTGATATCTGCTTGTGTTTGCATGTTGCTTGCTACTTCTTGAATGCCTTCACTTTTTTGTTATCTTCATATTTGGCTTCTACCCGTTGTCCAAGGGATTTTTTCTACAAAAGCTTCAAAGGATATTGATCTCTCCTGGATATACTAAGAGCAACTTCACTTGAGAGCATTATTGCTGGAAGTGCTTGATGACCTTATATGGGTGTGCAGCCTTCATATGACTTAGGATAAAGGGTACGAAAACACTGCTTAGGGTTTGAGAAGCACCTAGGACTTTAGGATAAACGTTTTTCCAACCTTGCCTGTGGCACGAAAATTGCCTAAGACTTTAGAATAGAGGGTGTGATGATCCTACTTATAGCATGAAGCTTACATAGGATAATTGGAATAGAGAGTCCACCAATCCTGTCTAGGGTGTGAAGCTTGTCTAGGATTTTAGAACAGAGGGTTCACTAACCTTGCCTAAGGCATAAAGCTTGTCTAGAACTTTAAAATAGAGTTTTCATCAACTCTACTTGGAGCACAAAACTTGTCCAGGACTTTAGAATAGAGGATTCGTTAAGCCTGCTGGGGTGCGAAGCTTACCTAGGACTTTAGAATAAAAGATTTGTCAACCTACCTTGGGCGCAAAGCTCACTTAGGACTTTAGAATAAAGGATTCATCAACCCTTCCTAGAGCATGAAGCTCATCCAGAAATTTAGAATAAAGGTCATTTATTAGAAAATGTATCCTATTACCAATCATCTAAGTTATAGATAGTTGAACTCATTGTAATTTGTATACAGATTATCAATAAATAAACGTTATTTTGGTAGTTCATCATATTTTGTGCATCTTCTTTTGAACTCTTTTGTGATGTTCTTAAATCTACTTCTATTCGATAAAGAAGAATTTATGGTATAGTTTTTAAACCTATTCATGACTAAATGATATATTATTATTTTAGATAACAATGTTTATCGAGTATAGATTGTTGTGTGCCATATGAGTTAATTGTTCTCATAACCAAGGAGTGTGGAAACATGATATGGCATGCAAGTGAGTATAAGAGTACATTTCACTGAACATGACCAACTATGTAGAGTACTTTGCTATCAAGAGTATCTCGTAGAAGGATATAGATATAAGTATCATTCAGACCTAAGATCACCACAATGACTTGCAAGCAACTCACTGTACTTTAATACCAGACTACCTATATTTCTATTATAGTGATAGAAGGTTTTTGGATACAGTCAAGTACTTATAAAGTTAGTGTGCGAGTCAAGATGGGATTGGCCACTCGAAGTGTTAGAGATAATGCTTTGTTGTATTTCAATTTACAAAACCATGGCCAGGGTAATCCCTATGAGGAGTCATAGGATTTATTAGGTTAAGACATCTCTGGATTTACTGATTAAGAGTTAGTAGTTAACTTTGAAGTTATTTTGAGTATTAGATTAAAGGGATGAATTATACGACATAAGTACTAGAGATAAGAGAGAGAGAAGAATTAGTTAGAGTTTGGTGTTATTTACAAACAAGTTGGCATACGTGGACTCTCTATCCTAGGGTTATCCTAAATCTAGACAGCTCCTAACTACCAAGGCAACCTTGGAGCCTTCAAGTCAGAAAATGACTAATCAACTCGTCAGGTAAGGGTAAGATCAGGGGGGATCCCCTTGTTGCTTTCCTTAGAAACCAATTAAAACTGGCAAGGTTAGTCAATGGAACCAATTAGAAACCATATTTCTTTAGAGCTACATCATCCTTAAACCCTTTTCCTAGATACCAGTCAATCAGCCAATCCTTACTTGGTCCAACTCTTTTGGATACCTTGTCCTATTGAGCTCGAGTTCTTTAGGGGCTGATGTCTAATTGATTTTAATTAACAAGCTTAGGTATACTGAATGCGGGGTGGTGGTTTGTGAGCTAAGGAATGGTGATCAAATCCCCACCTTATCTTATTATGGGTTATTGCCCTTAAAATGTATTATAGAATATGCAATGTAGAAATAGAGAGACATCCCAAACAAGTAGTAATCTTTTAAATTTTATTTAGTTACTCTATTTTAGTTAAGTGTTATGCAGTTTTTTTTATTTTCTTTTTATGTTATGGTAATTCAAGAAAGAGAAATAAAAGGTAGGTTTTAATCTTGGTTAATTAAGTATGAAAGAAAAAGACTAAAATTATGATAAGCAAATAAAGCAAGTATATATCCTAAATTAAAGAAGAAAATCAAATATAATATTTAAGGTAGTTATTTGAAAGGTCAATGATTTTTTTCTTTTTTTAGGTTCACTTGAAAAGGAAGGAGTTTAAGAGAATTTTTTTTTTGGATTAGTTTAAAAAGAAGGAAACTAATTAAAAGCAACTAATTTTTTTTTAATTTTATGTTATGCTAATTTAAGCAAGAGGAATAAAGAGTAGATTTTAATTTTGGTTAAAAAGGAAGAAACTAATAGAGAAATTTGAAAAAAGAAAAAAATTTAAAAAGAAAACCCTTTTTTTCTTTTACGCTAGTTCAAAAAGGAAGGGAGCAATAATATAGAAGGAAATAAATCCAAAAGGAAAAAAAAAAATAGAAATATTTGACAAAGAGACGAATCATAAGAAAAAAAGGAAATTTTTTTTTGGTTAATATGAAAAAAAAGTTAATTAGGAGTAAATAAAAAAAAGGGAATTAATCTAGGGTTTGGATCGATCTCACCAATATCACAGAAATTTCCTTCTCCTTTTTTTTCATTTTTCCTTTTTTTATTTTTTTTGATCTACACAAAAAAATAAGAAAAAAATTAGTACACTAAACTTATAAGAAATCAAACAGATAAAAAATGTTAGCATTCGTGCCTTCTCCAGCAATGGTGCCAAAAACTTGAAAGGGCATCGTGTTATCATTAAGATACAGCGGCTATTAGTTTAATTAACTGACTTTTAAATATAATTAAAAATATGTAGAAAGGATAAGTTAAGTCGAATCCATGGAGAAGGTAGTACTTAAGATATTTTTTGAAATCTTTGATTTAAAAAAAGAAAATAAATAGATCGAAGTTGGGGAAGTAAAAATTAAAAGTATGAAAAATAAATAACTTGGTACTAGGATCTACTATTTAGATGCTAGCATCTTCTTGCAATAAAAATAAAGAAAATGAATTTAAAAGTGCATGAAAATAATTTATTTGCATTAAATAATGGAGAGTTCTATTACAAAAGAAGATAATTTAATAACTATGAAAAGCTATAAGAAAAATAGTAACAAAGACCGGAAGTAGATCGGCACAGCTAAGTCAGGAAGATGGTTGACGAACTCCCATCATCTTTCATACTCCTCAGAGCGAACTAGCTTTCTCTGCTTCTTCCTCCTTGGATCTTGATTTGGAGATCGATGTAGATGAAATGATGGCATAGAAGATAGCTTCTCCTCTAAGAAGCCTCACTCTTAGAGGCCAACCTGCAATCTAAAGCTAGACCTCCTACCCTGCACTGTACTTCTCTCTCCAAGATGATTTCTCCTTGATACAAGGGTCTTTTAAATAGAGCTCGGAGAAGGCTTAGGTCAAGTCATATCAATATGAGCCATGGGATGGTTGATTTATGGTGTCTCTGGACTGTTTGATCATCTAAATCATGTAGATCACACTTCAAGTGGGGATCTTTATCAGCCATTAGATCAATGCTTTGGATGGCCAAGATAGGATGTCATGGATCGCACTGTTTTCACCTTAGACCCCTTCTTCGCATCAGACATGCTCCACCAAGGAAAGCAGCATGGGAGGTGACTGGAGATGGCATTGAGTTTGGTTTGCAGTCATAAGCTTTATGGGGAAGGACAGTAGAGAGATCCGGGTGGTGCTATCAGTCTTGGTGGTTGTGACAATGATGAAGATGGGAAGGAGATGATGGGTAGAGGGCGGTGGTGACTGGCAGTGACACGATGGCTTGGATGGCAGAACAAGCAAAGGATGAGCAGTGGCATAGGCCAAGGAGGGGCTGTGAGCTGGGGAGGCAATAGGTAAAACCATGGAACAAGGGAAGGGCAGTGATTGGATGGCATGAGGTGGACTCCGGTGGAGGAGAAGGTGGCTTGGGACAACTTCGGTGATTTCCCGTGATAGGGAGAAGGATGGCGGCGGCCCAACAATGATGATTATGGTGATGAAGAAGGTGACTCGGTGGTTCAACATAGTGAGGCAGAGGTAGCGCTAGGTGGCGGTGATGGCTGTGCCAGCATCTCAGAATAGCAACGGGCCCTCAAAAGGTGGCACGAGAGGAAGATGATGGCAGCTAGGATCTCCCAAAGAGGATTGAACTGAGAGGAAGTTCTGACGGCTTCTCTAGCAAAAATTAGGTTCTTGGCGGCCCTTCTGGCGATGATTGGCTCTTAGATGGTGGGCAGATGGCAACGAACTTTTGGATTGCCAAAAAATCATCACAGGAGTGAGATGGTCCACGAATAAGGGTCATTGACTAGCAGCAATGGCTGCCGATGGACTATTTAGGGATTTATGAACCAAGCAGTCGGTCCATGGTGGACTGGCTACTTTAATATTCATGTAATTTTTTTAATAAAATTTAAACTCTGATTTTGGGCTCAATTGAACTTCGATTTGAGTGCCGTTTGCACTGTTTGACTCCAAAAATTGAGCTCTTTATAGTGACGATCTTATTTTCTACAAATAACATATAAAATTATTAATTTAATATAAATAAAAATAGTTGAATTATTAAATTAATGCTTTTATATGTGTATATAATATAATTATCAATTATCACTACTGTCCTAGTTTCTTAATGATGTTATTTCCATGGGCCTTTTGGCCAAAGATGGTAATCATTGATGAACAAAAGGAAATTATTGTGATGTCATTATGAATGCTATTACTTTAATGTGTGGATAATTAAAAAATGGCATTTATATTTTATCATAGCCTGTTGTGTAATATACACATCTAACAAACATCCTAAATTAGATAATGTGTCTGATAGTTACCCTTGACATTGTAGACTAGGTAATGTCAACAAGAATAGGATAAGAATGTTAATTAAAGAGGGAATGCTCAAAATTGATGATTATGAATCATTGTCAACTTGAATCTTGTCTTCTTGGAAAGATGACTAAGCCACCTTTTACTGGAAAAGGTGAAAGATCCACTAAAGTTCTAAGTCTTGTATATAATGATATATGTGGACCCACGAACACTTTTGCTATAGATGGATATTACTACTTCATCACGTTCTCTAAAACCAATCAAAGAATGGGTATGTCTACCTAATGAAACATAAGTCTGAATTATTTAAAATGTTCAAATGATTTCGTAATAAAGTAGAAAAAAATAAAAAAGATTATTAAAACTCTTCGATCTGATCAAGAAGGTGAATACATTACCAGCAAGTTTATGACATATTTAGAAGAGAATTGGATTCTGTTACCTAGCATAGCAACCCAGGAGGGGGGGTGAATTGGGTTTCTTTAAAAAATTAAAATAGATATATGCTGAAATTAATGTGTTTGTGAAGCAATGCAAGTGTTCAACAAGTGAGTGAGATGCAATGCTAAGAGTATAAGCAGTAAATGCAAAATAGTAAAGAGTTCACACATACACAAACATAAAAGTTTATAGTAGTTCAGTGCAAGCCCGACACCTACATCCACTCCCCAAGCTTTTTCTTGGGAATTTCACTATAATCAACCTAGATTACAGCTAACTTGTTTTAACAGGCTCACAAGTCAAACCCAAAGTTGATTTTCTCACTTAGGCTCACCAACAACCTTTACTCAAGCCAACCTAGGCTTGGATTCCAATTCCGGGCTTGAAAGGGCCTTTCACCTAGTTTCAAACACCCTTGAAACTAATCTCAAATAATAAAGTTAAAGATACAAGAATAAAAGCACAATCAAACTCTCTTATAGAGTAGAAAGTAGAAGCTTTGAGGCTCTTGATGATTGCTTGACTTGACTTCTCTTTGGAGTTACTTCAATGATACTTTTGGAATGCTGAAATGAAGGTTTGTAAGCTTTTTTAGTAGAATCTTTTTTTTTGCTCTCTTTTGACTTTGGAAGTGAAGTTCTTAAGGAATGTTTTTTTCTTGTGTGTTCAATACTTCATGAATGAGTTTGGTGAAGCTTAAATACTTCAAAAACTTCTAAAAAATGGTTTGAGATCATTGGTGGAGCAAAACTAGCCGTTGGGAGCTTGTAGGGATCAATTCTGTCTCTTAGAAAATGTAGCCATTATAGCTATCATAACCCGTGAGTCGACACTTGACTTCTGTGAGTTGACACTTGAGTCTTCATGAGTCGACACATGGGTTAGCATGAGTCAATTCAAGGTATGAACATTTGAAAAACTAGGGTTCTGTCCTTTTTCTATTCTCAGGCTGTGAGTCGGCACTTGAACCATGTGAGTCAACACTTGCATATCCTGAGTCGATACTTGACAGAAAAACCTCTGAATGGCATAGTTCTGTATCTTCAATTTTCTCAGGCAATGAGTCAATACTTCATTTCTGTGACTCGAAACCTGACTTTCGTGAGTCGACACTTGATTCCTATGAGTCGACACTTGGCATGCTGAAGGGATTCTCTGCATGCCAGCTTCTGAAGTGTCGACACTTAGTGTGCCATGAGTCGACACTTGACTCTGCAACTTGTCAAAAACTTGTGCCAACCTTCAAAATTCAAAAAGTTCTTCAATGAAACTTCAATGCCCTTTTTGTAAAGCTCCGTTTGATCTATTTTGAGACCTTTTTTAGATGAGAAGACTTCTCAAACATTTAAAATTGCTTAGCTTCCAATGAGTATCTTGATACTTTCATATTGAGAATTTGAGGTGCCTGTATCTGAAACCCATAACTACAATTGAAACATTAATATAAAACATATACTCAACTTTTTGTTAGTTCATCAAAATCAAGGGCTAAAGCCAATAATCTCTTCCTTTTTGATGATGACAAAACCTTGAGTATATAAGCATTTAAATTCAATTATACTTATTCAAGTGAGCATACACTTTAAATTCAGCATATCAAGGTTTATACAACATAGTTTCATGGAGGAGAAGTGCCAAACAAGGTTGAAAAGATTATTTTCTCTCCCCTTATGTTAGATATGTTCTAAAATATTTCAGAATTTATAAAAAATGCTTATATGTATTTTACTCCCCCTTTTTGTCAACATTAAACATTAAAAAGAGTAAACTCCCCCTGAATTAATGCATACAAGGTAGGTTAGGGGTCATGATTCGACAATATATAAATATCGATTGGTATCAAAGCCAATGGACAAAAAGAAGAGTAATCGTGAGATAAAAGCAAGCTTTCATATATGCAAGAGAATTTCAGTACAACATTGCTTGTATAGCATAAACTGATACATGACTAATAAGCTAATACATAGTAGATAACACAAACATCATGATAAGCATCTGTGAGGCTACTCCTCATCAGATGGAAGCTTAAAGTAAATCAGAGCACTAATCCTAGTCCTAGAAGTAAGGGATCTAGGGGTCTTAAGGATACTATGGCTCCTAGTCCTAGTGGAAGGACCAAAACGGGGTACAACCCTAGAAGATCTAGTAGAGGGAGGAGGTAGAGTCTTTGCTGGAGTCAGAAAGATAGGTGCAGTAGCAAGCTGAGCATCTCTAGGAGCACCGATAGGAGCAGCTGGAGTCTGCGTCTTCCTGTTGATGATCTCGTAGTCTCCTGCTCTGTCGTCACTGCCATCACTATCATCACCAAGGACATCAGTGCCTCCACCAACCTCACCACTACCATCATCACCGTCATCATCACCATCACCATGAGTGTCATGTCTACTTGGGTGATCATCGTCATCATCAACCGATGGAGGAGGAGGTGGATCTGATGGTGCACTCGGAGGCAACAGGGATCTCAAAAGATCACGTATCTCGATAAAGCTCGCCTCCATAGTTTGTGTGATCCATGAGAGATGACTATCAGTATGAGCTCTCAGTCCCTCAATCTCAATCCAGAGCTGAGTAGTCCTGATTCCTAGTCCAATCATCTTGCTCCTGACCTCAGCAAACTCATGTCTAACATGCTCCTCAAAGAATAACTCAATAGATGTACGAGGAGTGGCAGCAGGTGAAGAAATTGGTACTGGTGTAACATGCTCGGATCTTGAAGCTGCAATAGGTGCGGGTCTAGGAGGTGTCAACTGCTGAGTAGGCTCAAATGGTCCTACCTCTATAGCTCGCTGCTCGTCCTCCTCATCTGGCACCTGACCAGACTCTCTACAAACCTACCTACCAACCACCCTCCTGTATCCCATACGATGTAGGGATCGCTCGTTATACACCTCAGTGTGTAGAATATCTTTGGAGGCCTCCTCCTCCAAAGGAACATGATAAGCTTTGAATAGACGAGTCAGTCCCATCTCATACAGAAGACACAGTCGACACTGGGTCGTAGCCTCTCTCATCTGGCTCATCATCAGGGCTGGGAGGTTGACGGCTGCCCTCTGGGTGAGGCAAACCATCGACATCAGCTCTCGCTCAGTAATAAAATCAAAGCAACTAGTCTTCGGTAGAAGAATCCTCGCTATGAAGTGGTGAAGGAGCCGCATCTTAATAGGTAACTAATTAAAGGTGACTGTAGTCACACTGCTAACATCATCTCGTTCTAGAATACATCAAAATGCCTCTTCTCTGTCTCCAACACTTGTGGCAACAATCCCATGATGGGGAATATCCCAGACTCTGCTCAATATCTCCTTAAAAATAAAAATCTCAAAGCCTCGGACTGTAGCGCTCCATATCAAACTACCACAGGCCAGACTCCCGTAGAACTCTTTGATGAGGTAAGGATAATATTTTTCCTTCATGGTATAGAAGGAGGTCAAGCTGGTTGCCTTAAGAATCTACCCAAGATGAAAACCCTTATAGTCAAAGAATGCTAAGTCAACTCATTGACCAGTAGCGATAATCTTTCTTGATACTCTGTCTGCTGCGGGGGAATGAGGAGGTGCCACTCTCTAATGCTCATACTGTTGTCCTCTATCACTTCGAGCCTTGGTTCTTCTTTTAGTAGAACCCTGACTCAATCCTTTCTTAGAGACTACTTGCTTGTGGGGTCCCATGATCACCAAACAGAGGGAAAGGATAGAAAGAGGAAAGGCTGAATTGGGAGTGGTCAAAAGGAAGAGGAGAAAGACCAAAAGAAGAAAAACGGCTAACGGAAAGAAAAAAAAGAGAGAACAAGTAAAAATTGATCAAAGGAATGGAAAGAAGGGAGAAATGTGGAAGAACCAATGCAATGTCTTGGCCGATCCACAGGAAAACAAAAGAAAAATGGATCGAAGAGATCGGGAAGAGGGGTTCGGCCAGAATAGTGAGAAATATTATGAAAACCATGAGGAATCGGACAAAATCAAATAAAAGACATAGATAAAACAATGAAGAATCGGTCCAAAAGAGGGAAAAGAGAAGAAATTATCCAAATTTCGAGGGACGCTTGAAAAAAATCACTGTTCCAAGGACAATGAGGAGATTAGGGACCACTAGGGCAAGGAAGAAACAAAAGACAAGTGGCACGGTTTGAATAGGTGATGCTCGAGAAAAACATGATTTCTGCCCGTGAGTCGACACTTAAATTTTGGTCAAGTGTCAACACTTGGCATGAGTCGACACTTGGCCAAAAATCAAGTATTGACACTTGGCCAAGAAATAAAAAATTCAATAAAATTTTCAACAAATCTAGGGGTTTTTAGAAAGGAGTTTAAGACTTAAAAGAGATGGCTTAAAGCACAAGAGCAAGATTTGAAAGAGTCCTATACAAAGGGATCTATGATACCTAACTTTCTCCTAATCATGCAAAATCTTTCTTCATTCTAGGGTTTAGTAAAAATATCAGCTAATTGATTATCAATATAAACAAATTCAAGCATCACATTAGAGTTTTGCACATGATCTCTTATGAAGTGATATCTTATTTTAATGTGTTTGCTTCTTGAACGTTGCACATGATTCTTAGTTAAATTGATTGCACTAGTATTGTCACATCTTATGGGTATTTTAGTTAATTTAATGTCAAAATGCTCGAGTTATTGTTTGATCCATAGGATTTGAGCACAACAACTTCCAGCTACTATATATTCAGCTTCCATCATAGATAGAGCAACTGAATTTTGTTTCTTACTACTCCATGAAATCAAATTAACTCCAAGAAATTGACAAGTTCCACTAGTACTTTTTCTATCAAGTTTACATCTAGCAAAATCAGCATCAGAATATGCAATTAATTCATATGATGAATCTCTAGAGTACCAAAGTCCAATATCTATAGTGCCAGACAAGTATCTAAGTTTGTGTTTAACAGCCAATAAATAAGACTCTTCATGAGCAAACTGATATCTTGCACACATATAAACACTGAACATTATATCTAGCCTACTTGCAGTTAAATATAGTAATGAACCAATCATACCTCTATATAACTTTTGGTCTACATTTTTACCTGATTCATCTTTATCAAGTTTGCAAGAGGAGCTCATAAGCATACCTAATGATCTAGTATTCTCCATTCCAAATTTCTTTAAGATTTCTCTTGTATACTTAGCTTGGTTGATGAAGATCCCCTTTTTTGTTTGCTTGATCTGGAGTCCGAGAAAAAAATTAAGTTCTCCCATCATGCTCATCTTGAACTCTCCCGCTTTAGCTTTGCAAACTCTTGACAAAAGCATTCATTAGTAGCACCGAATATGATATCATCGATATAAACTTGTACTACTAAGAGATCATCATTCTTCTTTTTCAAAAATAATATGGTATCTATATTTCCTCTAGAAAAATCATTTTTAAGCAAAAAAGAACTTAATATATCATACCAAGCTCTTGGATCTTATTTCAAACCATACAAAGCTTTATGAAGTTTGAAAACATGATCATGCAATTCATGATTTTCAAAATGGGGGGGTTGTTTAACATAAACTTCCTCTTCAATAAATCCATTCAAAAAAGCATTTTTGACATCCATTTGAAATAGTTTAAAATTTATAAAACATGCAAATGCCAATAATAGCCTAATTGCCTCAAGTCTAGCAACAAGAGCAAAGATTTCATCAAAATCAATCCCTTCCTTCTTATTGTATCATTTGGTAACTAGCCTAGCTTTATTTCTAGTAACAAATCCATTTTCATCAAGCTTATTTCTGAAAATCCATTTTGTATCAATTATTGAAACATTAGTAGGTCTTTCAACTAAAGTCCAAACATTATTTCTTTTAAATCGATTTAGTTCATCTTGCATAGCATTTATCCAGTTCTAATCATTTTCAGCTTCTTCAATAGATTTAGGTTCTACTTGAGAAACAAAAGCTAAATAATTACATACATTTCTTAATGAAGAATGAGTGCTTACCCCTTTTGATGGATCACCAATTATAAGTTCTTTGGGGTGTCCATGAGAATACCTCCATTCTTTAGGTAGTGAGTTAGGTGTTAATGTGTTGCCAACTCCTTGTATTTGTTTCTCTTCATTGTTTTGATTGTCATCTTGCTCCTTGGGAGGCTCTTCACTGTTGTTCACTTTTTCAAATTTTTGCATACCTGTTTCATCATCAATAACATCTTCTTTTCTTGAAGATTTCTTGTTAGTCTCATCAAATACAATATAGATGGATTCTTCAACAAGAAGAGTTCTTCTATTGAAGATCCTGTATGCCTTGCTAGATGTAAAGTAACCTAAAAAAATATCTTCATCTAACTTGGCATCAAATTTGCTAAGATTGTCCTTGCCATTATTTAAAATAAAATAATGACATCCAAAAACATGATAATACTTAATTGAAGATTTCTACCTTTCCAAAGCTCATAAGGTGTTTTCTTTAAAATAAGCCAGATTAAAACATGATTTAAAATATAGCAAGCAGTTTTTATGGCTTCCATCCAAAAATATCTAGGCAAATCATTTTTGCAAAGCATGATGCATGCTATTTCTTCAAGAGTTCTATTTTTTCTTTCAAACACCCCATTTTCTTGAGGTATCCTAGGTATATAAAAGTTATGATGAATATCATTTTCACTACAAAACTTTTTAAAATAATGATTTTCAAATTCCGTACCGTGATCACTTCTTAAAGAAACAATTGATATACCTTTTTCATTTGAGACTCTTTTATGAAATTTAATGAATACAGAAAATGTTTCATCTTTATGAGCTAAAAACATTATCCATGTAAAACGAGAGAAGTCATCCACAATAACTAGACCATACTTCTTACCTCCCAAACTAGATGTATGTTCTAGTAGGTCCAAAGAGGTCCATATGAAGTAGTTCTAAGGGTCTAGATGTAGAGACAACTCCTTTAGATTTGAAACAAGATTTAATTTGTTTTCCAAGTTGGCAAGCACTACAAATCTTATCTTTTCCAAAACTAAGTTTTGGCAAATCTTTTATAAGATTCTTTTTGTTAAGTTTTAAAAGCAAATGCATGCTTGCATGTCCTAGGCTATGATGCCAAAACTAACTAGTTTCATTGATCTTGGCTTCCATTGCCACTAGGCATTGACCATTTTGTACTGGAAGATCATCAAAATCAACCATATAAATGTTGCCATGCCTATGACCAATAAACTTGATGCCATTATCATTAAGACTAAAGACAATGCACATGAAAGATTCAAAAATAATTTTAAAATCTTTATCACAAAACTGACTAATGCTAAGTAAATTATGCTTTAAACCATCTACAAAAAGAACATTATCAATATAAGTAGAGGGGGTGATATGGACCTTACCAATTCCAACGATTTTGCCCTTTCCACTATCATCGAAGGTTACATTTCCACCATTTTGATATTCAAGAGAAGAGAACTGCTCCACATCTCCAGTCATGTGCCTTGAGTAACTGCTGTCGAGGTACCATAATCTTCTTTTATTGGTTGCAAGACACACCTATAATGACAAATCAGGTGGAGACTTTAGGTACCCAAGTCATCTTGGGATGTGGTTCCTTTGGAACCCAAACTTTTCTATCTTTATTCAATTTCCTTTTGTTACACAAATAAGATTTATGTCCTATATTGCTACAAGAATAACAAGTAATGGAAGATAAAGCAGGCATAAAGAAATTTTTGAAAAGTTTTTGTTGTTTCTCAGGTTTAAAACCTAATATGGCTTTGTTGAAAATAGCTCTTTGATTATTTAAAAGCATATTAAGATTTTCAGAACTATAAGTAAACTTTTCAACAAATAGTTCTAAATTTTTAAGCTCACTTTTATACTTCTTGTTTTCTTGCAAAAGTTCTTTGTTTTGTTTAACAAAATTTTCAGTTGTTGCAAACAATTTTCACTTTTTCAAATCTTCTTTTTCTTTTTCCAAAAAGATAATTTTATCAGTTAACTTCTTGTTTTCTTAAAGCAAATAATCATTTTCAATTAAAGACTTATCATTTGTTTTAATCAATTCAAATTTTGCTTATTTAGTTCTTTGTGCTTTATTTTAAGTTTTTGAAATTCAACTCTTAATTCATCAAAAACTTCACGCAATTCTTCAAAGGTAAACACATTTTCAAATTCAGATATTACCTCATCATTGTTTGCCATCAAGCAGAAATTTGCAACCTCTTGCTGCTCTTCATTTGAGCTTGAGTCCTCGCTCTCGCTCCAGGTGGCCATCATGGCTTTCTTTCTTAATTTCCTTCTGCTCTTCTTGAGTAAGGAGCAGTCCAACTTAAGTGGCTAGGTTTCTTGCACTCAAAGTAAATGGGTTGCTCCCTTTCTTTCTCTTTTTCTTTCTCTTTACTAGGCTCTCCCTTTTGAGGCTTCTTCTTGAAGTTGTACTTCTTCTTTCTCATAAACCTCCTAAACTTCCTTAAAATGAGAGCTGTTTCATCTTCATCATCTTCCTCATCAGAATCATCACTTATATCTTCTTTTATTGTGGACTTAAATGCCATGATCTTCTTCTTCTTGTCATTGTCCACAACCTTTTTCTTTAGTGACAGCTCATATATAATGAGAGATCCAAGAAGCTGCTCAAGAGGAAGTGTACTGACATCCTTGGCTTCTTCAATGGCTGTCACCTTAGGATCCCATGATGAAGGAAGTGACCTGAGAATTTTATTCACTAATTCAGCATTAGAAATAACTTTACCTAAGCTTCTCATGCCATTTATAATACTAGTGAATCTACTGTATATTTCACTAATGAATTTAGATGGTTCCATTCTAAACATTTCATATGTATGAATGAGCATGTTAACTTTGATAGTTTTCACTTGATGAGTACCCTCATGGGTAACTTCAAGTGTGTCCCATATTTTCTTGGCGGAGAGATAATTTGAAATTCTATTAAATTCGCTTAGGTCTAAAGTGCAAAATAATAGATTCATAGCCTTTGCATTAAGCTCTATTTGCTTAATATCATTCTCATCCCAATCATCTTCCAATTTGGGAGTGGAAATGCCATTAATCAAGATAGTAGGCTGATGAGGACCCTTAATAATAGTCCTTCAAATGTTATAGTCAATGGCTTGAATATAAATGTGCATGCATGTCTTCCAATATGTGTAATTCGTGCCATTAAACAAGGGGAGACAGTTTGAGGCTTGACCCTCAACAATTCCAACACCAATTTGGGCTGCCATTAAGATCTTTGACTCAAGATTGTTAGACCTATATGCTGAGTACCAAGCTCTGATACCACTTGTTGCCCAGTGTAGCAACCCAAGAGGGGGGGTGATTTGGATTTCTTTAAAAAATTAAAATAGATATGTGCTGAAATTAATATGTTTGTGAAGCAATGCAAGTGTACAATAAGTGAGTAAGATGCAATGCTAAGAGTATAAGCAGTAAATGCAAAATAGTAAAGAGTTCACATACAAACATAAAAGTTTATAGTGGTTCGGTGCAAGCCCAGCACCTACATCCACTCCCCAAGCTTTCCCTTGAAAATTTCACTATAATCAACCTAGATTACAGCCAACTTGTTTTAATGGGCTCATAAGTCAAACACAAAGTTGGTTTTCTCACTTAGGCTCACCAACAACCTTTACTCAAGCTAACGTAGGGTTGGATTCCAATTCCGGGCTTGGAAGGGCCTTTCACCTAGTTTCAAACATCCTTGAAACTAGTCACAAACAATAAAGTTAAAGATACAAGAATAAAAGCACAATCAAACTCTCTTATAGAGTAGAAAGTAGAAGCTTTGAGGCTCTTGATGATTGCTTGACTTGACTTCTCTTTGGAATCACTTCAAAGATACTTTTGGAATGCTGAAATGAAGGCTTGTAAGCTTTTTCAGTGAAATCTTCTCTTTTGCTCCCTTTCTGACTTTGGAAGTGAAGTTCCTAAGAAATATTTTTTCTTCTGTGTTCAATACTTCATGAATGAGTTTGGTGAAGCTTAAATATTTCAAAAACTTTCAAAAAATGGTTTGAGACCGTTGGTGGAGCAAAACTAGCCATTAAGAGCTTGTAGGGATCAATTATGCCTCTCAGAAAATGTAGCTGTTATAGCTGTCAAAATCCATAAGTCGATACTTGATTTTTGTGAGTCAACACTTGAGTCTTCATGAGTGACACTTGGGTTAGCATGAGTTGACTCAAGGTATAAACATTTGAGAAACCAGGGTTCTATCCTTTTTTGTTCTCAAGCTATGAGTCGACACTTGAACCATATGAGTCGACACTTGAATCTACTGAGTCGACACTTGCATTTCCTGAGTCGACACTTGACAGAAAAAACTCTGAATAGCATAGTTTTGTATCTTCAATTATCTTAGGCCATGAGTCGATGCTTCATTTCTATGAGTCGACACCAAACTTCTATGAGTCAACACTTGATTCCTGTAAGTCGATACTTGGCATGCCAAAGGGATTTTCTGCATGCCAGCTTCTGAAGGGTCGACACTTAGTGTGCCATGAGTCGACACTTGACTCTGCAACTTGTCAAAAACTTGTGCCAAACTTTAAAATTCAAAAAGTTCTTCAATGAAACTTCAATGCCCTTTTTGTAAAATTCCATTTGATCTATTTTGAGGCCTTTTTCAGATGAGAAGACTTTTCAAACATTTAAAATTGCTTAGCTTCAAATGAGTATCTTGATACCTTTTATATGTGGGGTTGAGTGATTAATTCCCGAATTTCAGATTAAAATAAGTTGTAGGGAATTTTATATGAATTTTAGAAGATCAGCATGCAGATTAAGACCTAGAAAAGTAGAAAAGAAGGATCGCTGGGGCTGAGAAGCCTCGATTAGGGCAAGTTCTCCTACAATAAAACTACTGGAGGTAGAGGGGGTGTACCTGACAACGTCTGTGAAGATCACAGCAAGGGGTCTCTCATTCCTCGATGGATGCGGCCTGGAAAACCGAGTCAAAGACCCGCGGATACCCGGCTTTCTGCTAGGTGATCCGATTGAGGCTTGGCTGGAGTCGTTGGATTCGTAGGAACTCGGGGACCTGCAAACGACCTATCAGGGGTTAGAAAACTCACAAAGGAACAAGAAAACAAAGGGAAAACAGCAAGGGAAGGCTTCTTTTGGAGTGGGCATCCAGGGATCTGAGAGGCTTGTTGGCAGCAGGAAGATGATTATAGCACTGGGAAGAAAAACTCTCACAAACCCCTTTATGCACACAGCAGGGTATCACATAACTCAATAGAAAAACTCAAGGTTTTAATTCATATCAAAAATTAGGTTTCATACAAGAGGCTAGGGTTCCTTAAATAGACCCTTAACCTTGGGCTCCAAGTAAGGGCACATAAGTCTTTACATAAGAATCCTTTTCCCTCTCAAACCCTAGCTAGAAAATAAGGAAATATTAGATAGAAAAATCCCTAAAAATTTTCTTGACTTGGCCAACACTCCAAGGACACCTAGGGAGGCATGTTGGGCTTCTACGAACAGCAAGAGGCCAGCCCAAAGGGGCTCGGGCGCATAGGTTTGGGCCTCTGGAAGCTGGGGTGGCATGGTATCCAGGTAGCAGGAATATTCTCTGGTATCTTGCTTCTTAGGGGCTTGGGCTTGGCACCTGGGCTTGATTTCTTTGGGCTAGGATGCAGATGGACCTCTAAAATTATGGATGCCTTGGTATATGAATATATTTTGGTATCTGGAAGGGAATCTGGGCATCTGGAGGGCATCTGCAAGGAATCACGGTTTTCTGAATTTTTCCTCATGGGGTCTTCAAATCTTCAAGCTGGTTGGACTTGGGCTATACTTCCATGTCTTCAATCTGGTTGGACTTGGTCTTCACTTGTATGATGTGGTCTTAAGTCTTCAATATGGTTGAATAGGACTCAAAAAAATAAAATTAGCTCGATATGAGCTGACTAACACTGGACTGAACTAGCTCAACATGAGCTGACTAGTACAGAACTGAAACTCAAAATACTCAAATAACAATTAAAATGAACTCAGATAGGCTAAGCCCTTATTACAGATGGACTCATAAATTATTGATCAGTTCATAGAGGGTTGAAAAGCCTCTATCTTATTCTGGTGCCTTTGGTGTCCCCACCAATTCTCCCAGGGTTGGAGGAACTCGACCCTGTCGAGTGAAGATCAGATTGGCTCATATATCTCTTTAGAAGGTCTGGGTTGAGGCATTGCAAGTCCTCTCGAAAAATCCATGAATCGTCCGACTCTGGCTGGCCTTGCCATCGGACCAGGAAGCATTGATAGTCACGACCCCGGGTCGTGATGGCTTGATCGTCCAGGATACGCTTGATCCGTTCTCCTCTCTCAGGCCAATTTGTTAGTGGACACTCTGGGTTAGGGTCACTCACAATGAAAAGGAATAGGTCCAAAGGCCTCACTAGGTATCGCTGCCAGTTCCCTATACTCAACTAGGTCTGTAATATTGAAGGTAGAACTAATGCCCATATCCGAAGGCAAGTCTAACACAGGCATTTGATCCAATCCTTCTCTATCACTTTAAAAGGTCTGGCTCTGCGAGCATGAAGCTTCTTTTAGGCCTAAGCCTAACCAAGATAGAATCCACGACATCAAATTCTTTGATCCATCTTCGAGAATTAGCCAGTTTGTTTAAAATTAGTGTAGGTGGTGAACATGCTGGGCACATGCAGACTCCTAACAAATGATTTAAAGGACTCATATTAACACCTAACAGACTTGACTATTCATTCCTATAGAAGGAAATTTTATTGAACTCTTTGGATCTAAACCTAACAGATTATAGGTTCTCTAGGTTTGATCCTAGCTTGACATGCACATGAAAATTTACAGTGAACTCCTAGCAAATTCCAAAGAGTATGCCAGAAGTAAGATGCAAACCTAACATGCGTGATGAATGCATGCAGTATGCTAATCTTAGCTAAATGCAATCTAATGATCTTAGAAATGCTGGAGATGTCCGGAAAGGGTAGAAAATAGGAAGTGGGTTCAGAATTAGTTTGGTAGGGTAGAGAAAAAGGTTCCATGTTAGTTGGATACAGTAGGATAAAAGATGGGATGTCAGGAACTAATCCCATACTAATGAGGTTAACCTTACGAGGTTGAGCTATATCTACAGGGTTTACATAATGGAAGGATGGGTTACTAATCTCAGGGAAGAGGTCCTTAATGGGAACTATAGGAGGAGGCTCATCCTGAGGGTACTTATTCAAAGAGATCAGGTCCTTAATAAATTCTTTAGGTTCTTGTATTTTAGGACTAGACTCTATAATTTGGCTCTCCTTTATGGTTTCCTCAGGTAAGGCTCTAGCAGCAGTACCTAGGTTCTCTTCCTCTATTTGTTCTTCCATTATAGCTTTAGGTTGGATGTGGTCAAGGTCAACTAGCTCTGGGTTGGTTTCTACCTGGGTATCTACTGGGTCAGCTAATTCTAGGTCTACTAAAAGTGTCTCCTCTTCTCCTTCATACTCATCCACTAGGCTCGCATTAGCTTCATACACTTCCGCGTTAATGTAAGCCTTGTCAATCTCAGGAATGGTTGGAGAAGGTCGACTAGGGAAAAATTAGCTAGGTCCTGGTTTCTGATTATGGACACTAATTCTAGTAGGTTCAGGTTGCCTAAGGGGTAGTGGCTCACTACTGGGCTCATATTTAGGGGTACTAATCCTATGGGGTTCAAGTTGACTAGGGGAAGCATGACTAGTACTAGATTGATACCTAGGGGTTATGGGCTCCCTAGGCTCATAGGACAAGGGTGCAGATCTATGGGTCAGGGGATTATAGGATCTGGGGTCATAGGATTTTGGGTCAGCTCTATGGTCAGGTTCTAAGGATGGATCATGGTATGGAGACCTCCTAAGGTTGGGCTCCCTATATGGGTCAAGATATTGGGTTCTCCTAGGGTTGGACTCCCTATATGGGTCAGAATATTGGGTTCTCCTAGGGTTGGATTCCCTATATGGGTCAGAATATTGTGTTCTACTAGGGTTGGACTCCCTATATGGGTCAGAATATTGGGTGTTGGGTCTACTAGGCTTATAGGGTGTGGGTGCATAGAATTTATGATCATGGGATCTAGAGTCATAGGATCTAGGTTCATAGGTTTTGGATTCATAGGTTCTAGGTTCATAGGATGGAGTCATAAGATCTATAGGTTGTGTGTATACTAGGCTTAGAGGATGTGGGTAAATAGGATCTATCTTCCTGGTCTACAAAATCCTGATTGGGTCTTCTAGGACTAACCTTAGGGATTGGGTCAGGATGATGGGCTCTCCTAGGTTCAGCCTCAAGGTATGGATCAGGGTTTGGGGTCCTCCGAGGTTCAGTATCATAGTATGGGTCATGATGATGGGCTCTCCTAGGTTCAACCTCTCGGTAGGGATCAGGGTTTGGGGTCTTCCTAGCTTCAGGATTGTAGTACGGGTCAGGATGAGGGGACTCAGGATCTGGATCAGACTGTGACCCATGGGTTCTTTCTATGGTCCCTACACGGCCTCCTAACTGGTCAAATCTATTGGCAAGATGGTCAATTCTATTGTTGGTTTGGGTACCAGACTGAGTTAACTGGGTAGTTAACTGGGCCATGGATTGGGTTAGTTGCTCAGTGAGTGCTTTTATTTGGGCTTGCAAATTTTCCATGGGTTCAGACATTTATGAAGGAGGTGGGTGATATGAAACCCCTGATCTAGTGCTCATGCAAGACTCGATCAGACCGACTACAGCTGACTAGACCTAGAGTCCAAACTAGATGCTCAATCAGGGTGGCAAACTAGCCTATAGTAACCCTGTACTCAGCCAGGCAGGTGTAAGGGGAGTGTTAGGTCCCTGATTGCCAATCCTAGACACCAATCAAAGATTGGCCAGGTAGGCAGACCAGCACACAAGCCCTTCGGGATTGAATTCCTAAACCACCATTCTAGACACTGAGCACAAGGCACACACAGGTAACTTGACATAGTGATCTAACACTAGCCCGGACCCGACCAGTTGGTGTCCCTAGCCCACTAGGGCAAATTAAGTTTAGTTAATTTTTAGGTTAAGGCTTGGGACCGAATGCGAGGGATGTGGTTTTGGGCTAAGGAGAGGTTATCAACTCCTCCCCTTATCTGATATAGCAAGAGTGCCCTTAAAAGTAAATTATGCAATGATGGCAGGCAATGAGGATGCAAATTAGGGTTTAGATGTTTTTGGTATTTTTGGAGAATAAGTATTTTTTTTTGATATTTTCCTAAATAGAAGAAAACTTGAAAATTATGGCCTAATATGCAGGAAATATACTAAAATTAAAAGATATGCAAAAAATACTAAACAAACCCTAAAACTTCCAAACTTGTCATGCTGAAAAAAAATAGAGCCAAAACTTTACAGGCTGTTCTTCGGCTTGCAGAAAATTCACAGGCCATAAAAAAATCTAAAAAAATTCTGAACATTACTGTGAATTATGTTTAATCTAGAAAAATAAATCTCAGAGTTTTTGGAGTTTTTATCAAGGAGAAATAATTTAAATGACAGAGTATATATAGACTGAAATATTGCAGAAAACAAGCCCTAATCTAAGCTCTGATACAAAATGATGGGGGACTAATATGCATGCAAATTTTTTTGTATGTTTTATATGTGGGGTTAAGTGATTAATTCCCAAAATTAGATTAAAATAAGTTATAGAAAATTTTATATGAATTTTAGAAGATCAGCATGCAGATTAGGACCTAGAAAAGTAGAAAAGAAGGATCGCCGGGGCTGAGAAGCCTCGGTTAGGGCAAGTTCTCCTACAATAAAACTACTGGAGGTAAAGGGGTGTACCTAACAACGTCTGTGAAGATCACAGCAAGGGCTCTCTCATTCCTCGACAGATGCGGCATGGAAAACCGAGTCAAAGACCCCCGGATACCCAGCTTTCTGCTCGGTGATCCGATTGAGGCTTGGCTGGAGTCGTTGGATTCGTAGGAACTCGGAGACCTACAAACGACCTGTCACGGGTTAGAAAACTCACAAAGGAACAAGAAAACAAAGGGAAAACAGCAAGGAAAGGCTTTTTTTGGAGTGGGCATCCAGGGATCTGAGAGGCTTATTGGCAGCAGGAAGATGATTGCAGCACTGGGAAGAAAAACTCTCACAAACCCCTTTATGCACACAGCAGGGTATCACACAACTCAATAGAAGAACTCAAGGTTTTAATTCATATCAAAAATTAGGTTTCATACAAGAGGCTAGGGTTCCTTAAATAGACCCTTAACCTTGGGCTCCAAGTAAGGGCACATAAGTCTTTACATAAGAATCATTTTCCCTCTCAAACCCTAGCTAGAAAATAAGGAAATATTAGGTAAAAAATCCTTAAAAATTCTCTTGACTTGGCCAACACTCCAAGGATGCCTAGGGGGGCGTGTTGGGCTTCTAGGAGCAGCAAGAGGCCGGCCCAAAGGGGCTCGGGCGCATGGGTTTGGGCCTCTGGAAGCTGGGGTGGCCTGGTAGCCAGGTAGCAGGAATACTCTCTGGTATCTTGCTTCTTAGGGGCTTGGGCTTGGCACCTGGGCTTGATTTCTTTGGGCTAGGATGCAGATGGACCTCTAAAATCATGGATGCCTTGGTATATGAATATATTTTTGCATCTGGAAGGGAATCTGGGCATTTGGAGTGCATCTGCAAGGAATCAGGGTTTTCTGAATTTTTCCTCCTGGGTCTTCAAATCTTCAAGCTGGGTTGAACTTGGGCTATACTTCCATGTCTTCAATCTGGTTGGACTTGGTCTTCACTTGTATGATATGGTCTTGAGTCTTCAATATGGTTGAATAGGACTCAAAAAAATAAAATTAGCTCGACATGAGCTGACTAACACTGGACTGAACTAGCTCAACATGAGCCGACTAGTATAGAACTGAAACTCAAAATACTCAAATAACAATTAAAATGGACTCAGATAGGCTAAGACCTTATTACAGATGGACTCATAAATTATTGATCAATTCATAGAGGGTTGAAAAGCCTCTATCTTATTCTGGTGCCTTTGATGTCCCCACCAGAGGGTCTCACTCTAGAGGGCAGAGTGTGAGCCCGGTCCAAAAGGATCGACCTCGAAGAGGCTCCACGTGGTGGAGGAGGGCTGAGCTTGACTCCGACCATGGGGCTCGATCTCCGAGGATCTCGCTCTGGAGGGTAGAGTGCAGGCCTGGTCTAGAGGGCATGGCCTCGAAGAGGCTCCACGTGGTAGAAGAGGGCTGAGCTCAACTCCGACCATGGGGCTCGATCTTCGAGGGTCTCGCTCTAGAGGGTAGAGTGCGGGCCCAGTCCAGAGGGCTCGGCCTCAAAGAGGCTCCATGTGGCGAAGGAGGGCTGAGCTCGACTCCGACCACGGGGCTCGATCTCCGAGGGTCTCTTTCTGGAGGGCAGAGTGCGGGCCTGGTCTAGAGGACTTGGCCTCGAAGAGGCTCCACGTGGTGGAGGAGGGCTGAGCTCGACTCTGACCATGGGGCTCGATCTTCGAGGGTCTCACTCTGAGGGTAGAGTTCGGCTCCGGCCTAGGCATCCCGGGCTCACGGGTCCGACCTGGCGTAGGACGGAGCTCGGCTTTGGCCCCGTTATTTTGGGGAGCTTAGCTAGACGAAATGGCCCGAGCTGGGAGATTGATGCAGCATCTGATGTGGCAGCTTTCATCAACATGGCGCTTGACAGCTACTCCATGTCAGCGATCTTGCCACATCATTTGCCCCCTACTCCCGAGGCTCATGAGTGTGCGGCGCTCGGATCGAAGGGAGTAATTACGACGTTGACATGGAAAGGCAAAGATCTGGCACAATGATCACCATGATTGCTGGCACTCCATGAGACAGTCCCACGGGCCAGTGCGAGGGTGCCACGTGGCCATGTCCGAGGAGCAGTTAATGTTGGAACAGAATTTAGAGTGACCAAGATGCCTTTTTCATCGATGAGTAGCACGTGGCGTGAATCCGTTAGCGGAGAGGTCGTAACGTTACGGATGCACCAGGTCACTTCGAAATGAAAAGAGGTTTTTATCCAAAACATCTGTTCTTTTGAATTCTTGGTGCCCGCCATGACATCTGAGTCTTCTCCTTCTTTCCGGTTGCCTCAGGTCTTCTAAGGAACCAGGTTAGTTCCCTCCTTCTTTCCCCTTTGTCGGAGTAGGGTCCTGCCTCCATGCCTAGGGTTCCTTCATCCTCTCCTTCGAGTCCTTCGCTTCTTCTGTGCTTAAGGATGTCCCGCTTTGGCCCAGGCTTCCGTCCTTCCACTGACCAGGGCAAGGCTGGTCCTTCTAAATGGAGGCCAGCATCTCCTTCTTCTTCTTTTGGTGAGGAGGAGGATGCGGCTCGTTTTGAGCTCAGTAGGAGGCATCCTCCTGGTCCAATGCTCATCAGGGAACCAGGGTCTGGTCATTCTCATCCTTCTCATCCTCCTCCCTCTTCTGAACTTGTTCCTGAGTCTGTCCAGTCCACAGGTCCCAGCGAGATTGCCTCAACGATTACCGACGAAGAACTGGGGACCATTCGGGATGTCTATGGCATCCCGCACTCTGTTCGGCTCTTGATCCCTCATCCGGGAGAACAGGTCACTTCCAGCGGCCCGGGCTGTATAGCTCTCTATAAGGAGACCTTTTCTGGGGGTCTCCGCTTTCCCTTCCATCCATTCTTCATGTCTGTCTTGAGTGACTACCATTTGGTCCCTGCTCAGTTAGTACCAAATGCCATCATGGTCATTTTTTCCATTGTTGTACTTTATCACCTGCATGGATTTGTTGCCCACTTCTCTCTGTTCAGGGCTTTCTTCACCCTGAAGCGCCACTCGGTCGAGGAAGGGTGGCAGTCCTTGTCTTCCCGCCTGAAGGGCATTAAGTTTGAGCTCCCTTTCCATCAAAGGGTGGAAGAGAAATTTCTTTGCTATGGTTGAGGGGCTCAATTAGGTCTGGAGTGATCCAGACCAGTCCCCCAACCATAACTCTTTGATCGATGCGGCTGACCGCAATGACTACGAGCAGCTCCGCACCGCCTAGATCCCTACTCTTGAGGTTCTGTTATTAGAGCAGAACCTCTCCGATGCCAGGGTTGACCCAACAAATGGGTTGGGTGAGTTCGACCTGAACATTTCTTCTTCCTTTTTATTTATGCCCCTTACATTGTTTTCTGTGAATCTTGACTGTCATGTGGCTTGCATGCAGATATGATCTTCACGGAGAGTGACCTACTGGCTATCACCTGGAAGCGGCCACCAACCGGGCTGGTCAAGGAACCTCCAACGAGGCGAGTTAGGGGCAAGAGCGCATCTGCGGCCACTCCCACCACGGCGGCTGACCTGAGCTGGTCGATGATCGAGACCGCTTCTGCTACACTGGTCGGTCAGAGTTCAGGGACGACCCAAGCTGCCCCTGCACCGATGGAGAGGGCGGCATCTATGGCACTTGGGCCAGTCCAGCGGGCAGCCCAAGAGATCCCGGAGTGGCTCGGTCATCAGGGAGCGGCCCCCGTCGTGAAGCCCGAGGTAGTAGCCCGGGCAAGGGCCGTAGCTGCTGCCGCTGCATCTCCCAGTCCTTCGATTTTGCCTGTGATCAAGATCGGGGACAAGGAGGTTCGAGCCGTGACTAAGGCTATGACTGAGGAGCCACCTGCACGGGCATCAGTTCTCCAGCCTGTTCCCAGGGGCCCTGTGGCTAGCGGGGCAAGGTCACCTACTCCAAGAGAGAGTGGGAGGGAGGAGGCACGATGTCGACTCCCTTTCAAGATGGGGCCAGAGAGCTCATTCCTCCGGAGCCCCGTACTGGTCGAGCACTTGATGGATTTCTCAATCCAGACATGCGATTGGTAGGAGATGACCGGACTACAACTGAACGACGTCCTCAGCACCATCTTCCTCCAGCTTTACTCGATGAGTTATCCCTTTCTTCTCTTTTTTCTCTTTCTTTTCATTTTTTTTGGGGCTGACCTTTTTTCTTTTATGGTGCAGATCGGTGCCGAGGCCCTCTTCATTAGGGCTGCTATCAAAACTGGGAGCATGTTGAGCAGCAACAAGCGATCGAGATCGAGTCTTTGAAGATCGATCTGAAGGAGAAGGCCAGGGTGAATGGGGTGCTCGAGCAGAAGGTCAAGGACCTGGAGAAGCAACTCACCAATGCTGAGGGGCGATTGGAGAAACTCCTAGAGGGCCTTGATCTGGAGCAGAGTCGCTCAAGGAAAGCTATTGACGAGCTCTCCTCCATCAAGAAGAAGTTGAAGTGGTACAGTATCGAGGCTGATCAGCTCAAGGAGGACTCCTGAACTGCCCAAGCGGAGTTGGTGGTAAGGAAAGAGAAGTTGGCTGCGGCTGACAATGCGGTGGAGGTAGCGGCCAAGTCGGTAGAGGCTGCTAGGCTGGAGGCTGCCAAGGCAAGGAAGGGGGCCACCGAGGCTAAGAAGGATGTCGAGGAGGCTGTTGCCAAGTTGAAGGCCTCGGAGGAGTTCATCGCCAAGATCCATCAAACGGTGTCAGACTCCTTCTTTAAAGGCTTCATGTTCTTGCACGACCGGATCGAGGCATTCATTCCCTGTAAGAACCACGATCGCCTCAGGTACCCCTCGACCTTGGACGCGGAGCCTAATGAGGAGGTAGTCATCGAGGAAGCTGTGGCCTCTGAGCCCCCGATGCCAGCCGAGGTCGAGCCATTCGGGGTCAGCCGGAGGTTCTTGAAGGCGGGACCTCTCAGCCGGAGGTTCTTGAAGGCGGGACCTCTCAGCCTTAAGGCCCAGCAGGGGAACCGACCGGTGCAGAGTAGTCTTTTCTTCTTTCTTTTATACTTTGTTTTCTTTCTATACTTGGTCGGGGGCCCGTAAAATGTTTGTAACTGGCTCTTGGTTAATAAAATTTGAACTTTCTTACAACCCATCCTTTGCCTGGTTCTTCCCTCTTTTTCTCTTTCTTTCCTTCCCCTCTCTCTCTTTCTCCTCTCTTTTTTTTTTTTTAGATGAGGGGGGAGATTAGAGAAGAGGGTCTCACCTTGCCTGGGGCTTAATTACCAGGCTTTGGTGTTGGCAAGTTGGGCGTAAGTTTCTGGCAGTTGTGAGTAGCTGGGCTCAGTGGTTCCTTGGCCGGAGAGCTAGGCCCCGGTCCAAGGTGCCTGAGGGTGGGCTCAGGTCTTGGATGCCTTGGAGCTAGGCTCGAGGCCTTCCTGGTTAGAGCACTAGGCCCCGATCCAGGGATTGCTTGAGAGCTGGGCTCAGGTCTTTGGCACCTTGGAGCTAGGCTCGAGGCATTGATAGGAGCTGCTTGGCTCGAAGATCCTTTGGCTAGAGAGTTGGGTTATGGTCTTAGGTCGGCATCTCGGAGCTGGGCTCGGAGATGTTGATGATTGAGAGCAGTGTGACTCGAAGGTCCCTTGGCTAGAGATCTGAGCTCCGGTCTTGAGTTGTCATCTCGGAGATGGGCTCGGAGATGTTGGTGATTGAGAGCAGCATGACTCGAAGGTCCCTTGGTCGGAGATCTGAGCTCCGATCTTGGGTTGGCATCTCGGAGCTGGACTCGAAGATGGTTGAGATTAAGAGCAGCTTGGCTCGAAGATCCCTTGGCCGGAGAGTGAGTCCTGATCTTAGGTTGGCATCTCGGAGCTAGGCTCGAAGATGGATGAGATTGAGAGCAGCTTGGCTCGAAGATCCCTTGGCCGGAGAGCTGAGTCCTGGTCTTAGGTTGGCATCTCGGAGCTGGGCTCGGAGACGTTGGTGATTGAGAGCAGCTTGGCTCGAAGGTCCCTTGGCCGGAGATCTGAGCTCCAATCTTGGGTTGGTGTCTCGGAGCTGGGCTCGGAAATGTTGGTGATTGAGAGCAGCTTGGCTCGAAGGTACCTTGGCTGGAGATCTGAGCTCCAGTCTTGGGTTGGCATCTCAGAGCTGGGCTCAAAGACGGTTGAGTTTGAGAGCAGCTTGGCTCAAAGATTCCTTGGCCGGAGAGCTGAGTCCCAGTCTTGGGTTGCTTGAGGGCTGCGCTCAGGCCTTGACTCTCGGAGCTGGGCTCGAAGATGGTTGAGATTGAGAGCAGCTTGGCTCGAAGATCCTTTGGTCAGAGATCTGAGCTCTGGTCTTGGGTTGGCATCTCAGAGCTAGGGTCGAAGATGGTTGAGATTGAGAGCAGCTTGGCTCGAAAATCCCTTGGCCGGAGAGTTGGGTTCTGGTCTTAGGTTAGCTTCTCGGAGCTGGGCTTGAAGATGTTGGAGATTGATAGTAGCTTGGCTCGAAGATCCCTTGGCCGGAGATCTAGGCTCCGATCTTGGGTTGGCGTCTCGGAGATGTTTGAGATTGAGAGTAGCTTGGCTCGAAGATCCCTTGGCCAGAGATCTGAGCTTCGATCTTGAGTTGGCATCTCGGAGCTAGGCTCGAAGATGTTGGTGATTGAGAGCAGCTTGGCTCGAAGGTCCCTTGGCCGAAGATCTGAGCTTCGGTCTTGGGTTGGCGTTTTAGAGCTGGGCTCGAAAACGATTGAGATTGAGAGCAGCATGGCTCAAAGATCCCTTTGTCAGAGATCTGAGCTCCGGTCTTGGGTTGGCATCTCAGAGCTAGGCTTGGAGACATTGGTGATTGAGAGCAGCTTGGCTTGAAGGTCCCTTGGCCGGAGAGTTGAGTCCCGGTCTTGGGTTGCTTGAGGGCTGGGCTCAGGCCTTGGCATCTCGAAGCTGGGCTCGAAGATGTTGGTGATTAAGAGCAGCTTGGCTCGAAGATCCCTTGGCTGGAGAGTTGGGTTCCAATCTTGGGTTGCCTAAGGGCTGGGCTGAGGCCTTGGCATCTCGGAGCTGGGCTCAAAGATGGTGATGAGGCTTTCTTGCAAGACATATAGATATTCGTGCAAGGAAAAAGCCATTATCATTATTATTGATGGGAAACCTTACATTATTGATGGTATCTTCGTAGATTGCAGGTATTCCATGTTCGAGGGAGGTTGACACCATCGAGATCTTCGAGATAATATGCCCCTTGTGAGGGGGCTTCAGCCACCTTGTAGGGGCCTTCCTAGTTTGGTGAGAGCTTACCGCACTCCCAGGGTTGAGATGCCTCTGCCCGGTGCAGCACCAAGTCTCCGGGTTTGAAGGCTTTTGGCCTAACCCAAGCATTGTAATACCGGGCTGCTCGTTGCCGATGAGCTTTGTTGAGGTCGGTGTAGTCTGCACAGACCCTCCAGTTACCATTATTCTTCCTTACCATCACTATATTCACCAACCAGCTCGGATACTGGACTTCTCGAACAAAGCCGGTAGCTAGGAGTTTGTCAACTTCCTCCCTAATAGCTGTTTGTCTTCCCGGGGCAAAACTTCTCTTCTTCTACCAAATCGGCATATCCGCTGTCATACAGGCGGATACGTCCGCGCTTGCCTGCAGGAACTCCAGTAGTCGAGCCCTCTCCTCCTCGAGTAGCTGGGCTCCAATCTGCACTGTCTTTGTGGGATCGTCTCCGAACGGGTAAGAGAGTAGGTGCTCGACCGGGCCTCCCCTAGGGTCTTGGGCCCTTTGGTCAAGATCATCTACCTTGGGATCATCCTCGAGGACCTTTATCCCAGAGAGGGTTCAGAAGCAATGCTGCACCAGCTGGGGTGCTCCCCTCATTTCCCCGACATCGTAGGAAGGGAACTGTACCAGTAGCCTCTTGGTGGAGATAACGACGTCGAGCAAGTTGAGCCCGGGCCGGCCCAAGATCACGTTGTAGGTAGAAGGGAGCCTTACAACCGTGAAAGTCATCATAACGGTGCTCTGATGGGGTGGGGTCCCGGTGATGACCGGGAGAGTGATCTCTCCCTCCACCCTTACAGAATCACCTGTGAAACCAGCAAGGCGGGTATGCACAGGTTTGAGTTGATCGGGAGAAAGGTTCATCTTGGAGAAGGCATCATAAGAAGGTATGTCTGCGGAGCTTCCACTATCAACCATGATGCGTTTTATAGGATGTTTCGTGATCGCCATCTTGACGACCACGACATCATTATTTACATTTTTGCCCTCGCTCCCCCTTTCCTCATAAAGGGGAGTACATTCTCAGGATCCCCTGCTCCTTGAGCTTTTTGGGCATGCACGCAGCTCCACAGGAGATCATGCCCACCGACTTCTCGGTGGGACGGTTATCGATGGCTGGAGCTGGTGGGAGAGCGACGAGCTCCTAGGATTCCACCTGAGGTCTGCCCCTAATAAACCTTTTGAGCTAGCCCCTCTTGATGAGTTCTTCAATTTCTCACTTGAGGTTGCGGCATTCCTCGATGTCGTGGCCATGGTCACGGTGAAAGCGATAATACTTTGTTTTGTTGTGGCCAGTGGAGGGCTTCATCGGAGGCGGGCATCTCATGTAGTCCTCGCCTTCGATCTTCATGAGAATTTTTGTCCTCGGGGTGAGGAGAGGGGTGTAACTCTCCTCAGGAATTGGAGCGCCTTTCGGTATCGGCCCCCTATGGGAGTTCGGGACTTGGGGTTCTGGCTTCCAGGTCCTGGGCATCTCTATGGGGGTTGGCCTCTTCAGTGGCTTCCTGTCGAACTCCCGTCTCGTACGGTCCACCTCCTCGGTGGGATGTACTTTTGCGCTCGGAATAAGTCTTGGGAGGCTTCTTGTCGAGCGAGTAGGTCAAGCGGGAGGTCCTAAGCCCTCGCTTTAGTGACAGCATGGCAACTGGCTCATCAAGATTGTAAATATCCAGTGCAGTAGCCTTGAAGCGGGCCACATAGTCCCGCAGGGGCTCACGGTCTTGCTGCCAGATGGAGAAGAGGCTATCTGCCTCTCATGGCAACTTCCTACAGGCATTGAAGTGGGTCACGAACTTCTGAACTAGGCAAAAGAGTTGATGCTCTCTGACTTCAAACGGGTGAACCGCACCCGGGCTGCTTTACGGAGAGTGGCAGGAAAGGTGACGCAGAGAAGAGCATCGGTGGCCCCCTGGATCCTCATGAGGGTCTGGTAGCTTTCCAGATGGTCCACGGGGTCGGTTGTCCCATCATAAGGATCCACCTGCGGCATCCGAAATTGATGCGGGATCGGCTTCACTTGGATTTCTTGGAAGAATGGGGGATAAGCATCGTAGCCTGCTGGCTCACTAGTGGAGCCCTGCATGTTGGCCAAATGGCAGGAGAACTCTACCAGCTTGCGCTCATGTTCCTCCAGGCGCTTCTTCGATGCGCGCCTGATGGCTTCGTTAGTAGACCCCTCCGTCGAAGGAGACGGAGAAGGTGACATGGATTCCTGGCACCCGTGGAGGAGGGTCTTGCTTGTCCTACCTCAGTGGGGCTTTGACACTGCCCGCCCATGATTTGGTGAGCGGCTCTCCCTGTAGGCAGACCCAGCTCATTGCTTTTTCAACGGAGTTTGATGACTACCCCGGTTGTCGGTGATGGCCCATGGCTGCGAAGGCCTTCCTTGGAATGAACGCAGGCTGTCACAGGAAGCTGTGACGTGGGCCGTCGGAGTCCCTGGCTACTGGTGGGTAGCCAAGGACAGGTGCTGATACTAAAGCTGGAGCACTACTATGGTGAGGATCTGCATTTGCTGGGTGAGTGCGACCAGCTGAGACTCCGTCGGAGGTGCTTGAACTAGAGTGGATGGCCCCGCCACTAGATCATGTGGGTTCCCTCAGGAAGGGGAGTCCCCTGCATGGCTGGTGGAGGCCTCTCGTGCTCGTGTCGTCACCATCCTTCCGTGGAACTTATTTATAAAGAGATGGAGGGCTTGACCTGGATCAAAGATCGTTCACAATGTTGCCCGCCACCCATTCCTGGCATGCCAATCTGTTGCCGCCAAGATCGCCATGGCCCGTAGCTGCTGTCAGCGCTAGAGTGCGCTCCCTTCATTGCCTGGACGTCCGGTGGTCCTGGACCTACAAAACAGGGGTTAGTGACCCGGGCCGAGGTTTTCGGTGGGAGCACTCCGATGGTCAAGTCAGTGATAATCCAGGGGAACAGATCCTCCTGGTCGAGCCCCTCTTGATGGACTCCATGCTTGGAGGAGTGAGTAGTGTGAAAGTGGGATGCAAGTGTGTCGGGGGAGAAGTGGCCTGGTTAGAGGGAGTCTCTGTATGGCCTTTCTGCCTACCCTTGCTTGGGTTTTCTTGTGGTGCTGTGCTCTTTGGTTGAGCTTGCACCTGTGTTGGTGTGTTGTGCCTTATGTCCCTCTTCTCTCTTTTGCAGTTGTTACCTCTGAGTTTTGTAAACTAGGTTACCATTGGACGTTCATCTTGGGATCTCCACCAGGCTGTCAGGCGCGTGCGGTGGTGTCCCGAGGAACCTTTCCCGATCCATGATAAGGGAAGCTGATGTGTGCTCTAACATTCCCCTTGGTCGCCTCCTTCTGGGAAACCTGGCAGTACCTCGATTGGTGGGCCGCCGCCCCTGGGATTCGAATCCCATGGTTGACTTCCTTCTTCGGGTGGTTCAGGCGATTGGTGAGGAACGTGGAGTTTTGATCAGTGAGCCTCTCCCCTTTCTGGTGTAACCAATGGTTACAGGTGATCGTTGTGGCATGGTGGATGTCTCAATGCAATCTTCGGGCAGCTCACCGATGTCCTATGAGGGCAGTGCTACCCCTTGGTTCATCGGTCTTGATGCCTAAGCTGGGGGTTGAGTTGGAAAAGTAGGGCTCGACTGCGACCTAGGCATCTCGAGCTTGTGAGATCGTCTTAGTGGAGGAGAGCAGAGCACGAGCCCGGTCCAGAGGGCTCGCCTCGAAGAGGCTCCACGTGGCGAAGGAGGGCTGAGCTTGACTCCGACCACGGGGCTAGATCTTCGAGGGTCTCGCTCTGGAGGGTAGAGTGCAGGCCCGATCCAGAGGGCTCGGTCTCGAAGAGGCTCCACGTGGCGGAGGAGGGATGAGCTCGACTTTGACCACGGGGCTCGATCTTCGAGGGTCTCGCTCTGGAGGGCAGAGTGCGGGCTCGGTCTAGAGGGCTCGGCCTCGAAGAGGCTCCACGTGGCGGAGGAGGGCTGAGCTCGACTCCGACCACGAGGCTCGATCTTTGAGGGTCTCGCTGTAGAGGGTAGAGTGCGGGCCCGGTCCAGAGGGCTCGGCCTTAAAGAGGCTCCACGTGGTGGAGGAGGGCTGAGCTCGACTCCGACCACGGGGCTTGATCTCCGAGGATCTCGCTCTGGAGGGCAGAGTGCAGGCCCGGTCCAGAGGGCTCGGCCTCGAAGAGGCTCCACATGGCAGAGGAGGGCTGAGCTCGACTCTGACCACGAGGCTCAATCTCCGAGGGTCTCGCTCTAGAGGGCAGAGTTCGGCTCCGGCCTAGGTATCTCGGGCTCGCGGGTCCGACCTGGCGGAGGACGGAGCTCGGCTTTGGCCCTGTTATTTTGGGGAGCTCAGCTAGACGAAGGTGCCTAAGCTGGGAGACTGACGCAGCATCTGACACGGCGGCTTTCATCGACATGGCGCCTGACAGCTACTCCACGTCAGCGATCTTGCCACACAGCATGATCTCCTACTCCAAGCATACTTGCAATAGCTAGAGTGTGCCAACCATCATTCTCTATCCTTAGGCATCAAGTATATGCCTATATACTGGTTCTTAAAAACCCTCCAAGTAAGTCAAATAAGGGCATGGTAAGGATCCAAAGAGAAGAACAAGGGGAGACGATGGAGATGAAACTGAGAGCCCATTTTTCTCAAGAGCTACCTCCTTCTACCTCGAAGGAAACCTTTTTCTTTCTCTCACATCTAGGCACACCTTGAGCTCCGTAGATTGAGTCTTTTATAGCTCGCCACCTGAGTGAGATCCTCATAGGCCATCCATGCACACTTTTCATGTTCTTCGAAGTACCTCGACCTCCATGACTCCACTCATCTGTGTGCCATCCCTTGCAAAGTGGAACTCAAATGCACTGAGATCCCCTTCTTCCATAGATTGTGTTCGATCCCTCTCTCCTTCACATTTTCTCTGGCTCCTCTCCCACTCTTAATCCAAACCCAGAGGGGACTCCAAGCCTCCTCTATTTATCTCTTTAAGAGATTGACTTAGGCATCAGAAGGTCCACCATCAGAAACCCAATCTCGGTGTATCAAACTTTCTAGTCTTCTCTATGATGGAAGACTGACTCCTAGCGATAAAACCCTACAAGGCCCCCAACTCATCATTAGCATCCAGTCCTACTCTAGCCTTGTCCAAGCTAAGCTTGAGTCAACACCACCTCCTAGATATCTAGAACAATATTGATGCCAATTTTTAATCAGATAGGGATGATAGAAAGAGTATGTTAGGATATGTTTTTACTCTGAAGAAAGAAGCAATTTGCTAGAAAAGCTTTAAGCAACACACTATGGTCTATTCAATTTGTGAGGTGAAGTACATTACAGCACCCTCCATTGATGGTCTAGTAGTTATGTATTATGATTGCATTGAAGCCATAACTCAACTGAAGGAACCAAATCTCATTAGCAACCAAACATATTCTACAATGCTACCACCTTGTCCGAGAGACCATGGATCAAGGTAATGTTGGCCTTTAGAAGATCGATGGAAAAGAGAATTTGACTGATCCATTTACTAAAGCTCTCATAATCAAAGAGTTTGTGATCATAAGTGAAAGATGGGTATTCGATACTATTCTAATTGGCTCTAATCCAAGTCGGAGTTGTTAGAAAAAGTGTTTGATTGCCAATCTTTGAGTTGTAGACAACTAAACTCATTATAGTTTGCATATAAATTATCAATAAATAAATGTTATTTTGATAGTTCATCACATTTCATGCATCTTGTTGATCCCATAAGTGATTTTGGTGATAACCAAACATTAGAGCATGCACATATTTTACTAACAACTCTTCAAGTGGCTTACAAGTTTTTGTAGGATGAATGCATTGGTCAAATTTCAAATCCTACATTCACATTTCTTGTTTTGAGTTGTGTTGTAATTGAATTTTGTAAAGAAGAACCCAAAGAAAAAATTAAGAAAGATCATAAAGAAATGGGTTACTTCTATGAGTGTTGTGCTTTAAATTTAATTTGAGTTGGTTTGTATCAAAAGTTTAAGAGTATTGGTAAGAGTGTTCTTGAGTTCCATTGTAAAAATTCTGAAGAAGTCACTCGAGCCGACCCAACCAGAAGAAGAGCCGACTCTATCATATGGCATGCACTAAGGATTCTGGCACGTAGCAATCCGAGCCAACTCGTCTAGAGTCCATTCCTATTATTTTCTGAGAACAGCCAAGCGAGTCGACCCCAACTAGATTGAGCCGACTTTGCCAGAACAAATTTTGAAGACCTGAGAAAGCGAGCCGACCCGATCTGCAACAAGCTGACTCCTCCAAAGTAAAGATTTCTGATTCTAAGAAGAAGAGTTGACCCAAGTAAAAGCGAGCCGACTCCTCGAGTTCAGTGATTTCAATGATGGAAGTTCGAGCCAACCCGAATGGTCATAGGCTGACTCGTCCAAAGTGAGGTTTTTATACCCTGAGACAAAGAGCTGACCCTACTGAAGAAAAGGTGACTCGACCTACTGACTCGATGGATCCGAGCCGACTCGAATATCATTTCAAGGTACACAATGGTTAGTTCCAGAATTCTTATTTTGAATGCAAAAAAATATGCTCCAACGGTCAAAAGTCACATCCCAATGGTCTACAATGACTAAAACTATCTTGGGATGATGAAAGGCCATATAATTAAGGGATTTGAAGTTCTTTAAAGAAAGAAATAAAAAAGTTCCTCAAAGTTAGAAGGCTTTATTGAAGATCTAACCTACCAACAAGAAAGTGAGCACAAGTGAGCATTCAAAGCAGACTTCACTCTTCACCAACTCTCATCTAAAGATTGGAGCATTCATTGAAGAAAGAAAGGAAGCCTCTCAAGTGCATTAAAGAAGAACAAAAGAAGGCTTCATCAAGACAAAAACGGCAACTATCCGACAACAAGAGTTTGTCATTTATTATTGCATTTATTTTTAATTCATTCTTGAATTGTTTGGTTCTTGGTGAGCCCATTTGAAAAACCAAATAGGTTCTTGGTGAGCTTTAGCAAAAACCAAGTGTTGGGTTCTTGGTGATCCTATTAAAACTAAGTTGGATTTCTTTGGTGATCCTATTTTAAAACCAAAAGGTGTACGATTTCTTTGGTGATCCTGATAAAATCAAAGTATAGAGATTTTGGATTATGAGCCTATAAAACAATCCTACTGTATTCGGATGTGAATATAGTGGAAATCCTAAGTGGTATCTTGGGTAGTGGACGTAGGACCTGGGTTGCTCTGAACCACTATAATTTTTGTGTATTTGTATTGTGTTCCTTTGATCGTATTTAGCTTCTACAATTAATTACTTTGTCATAGCACCTAACACTCTAAAAGGGATTTTCAAGAGCACATTATCTACTTAAATTTTTTAAATTCTCAATTCACCCCGCTCTTGGAAAAGCTACCTGGGCAACAATTGGTATCAGAGCAGTGTCTCTGAATACACTAGAGTAAAGATTGATGGTTCATCCCATGAGTACATCTTTGACCGAAGGCCAATCCACTAACAGTCCTCCACTCTTCACAGGCACCAATTATTCTTATTAGAATGCAAGAATGAAAATCTATATACAAGCTATTGATTTTCAATTATGGAAGGTCATTCTTAAAGGGCCACATGTTTTCATGATCAAAATTGATGGCATGGATATCCCTAAGCGTGAAGAGGAATGGGTGGAACATGACATGAAGTTAGGGGAATTAAATGACCAAGCTATGAATCTGCTATACTGTGCTTTGGATTCCAACGAGTTTAATCGAACTTCCACTTGCTGTTCGGCAAAGAAAATTTGGGATAAACTTGAGGTGACACATGAAGGAACTTCCAAGTGAAGACTTCAAAAATTAATCTTTTAGTACACAATTATGAATTGTTCAAAATGAAACCTGATGAAAATATCTCTGCCATGTACATTAGATTTATATATATTATTAATAATTTAAAAAGTCTTGGCATGGTTTACTCAAATGCTGATTTATTATAGAAGATATTAAGATCACTTCCAGATAAATGGGACCCTAAAGTCACTACCATCCAAGAAGCTAAAGATCTAAACACTCTATCTATGTATAAATTAATGGGTTCTCTCATCACACATGAATTGGCCATACAGCATAGAACTAACGATGATCAGAAGAAGAAGAAAACTATTGCATTCAAGGCTACATTGGAATCAAAGAATGATGAAGAAATGGAAGATGATTCTACCTCCTCTAAAGATGATCTAGAAGATAAAGATATCGCAATGATCATGAAGAGATTTAGAAAGTTTATGGGAAAGAAGAAAGGAAGATTCAATAAAAAATTCCATAAACGAGGAGAGCATTCCAAGGAACAGAATAAGGACAAAGACAAGGAAAAGTCCCACCTACTATGAATGTAAGAAACTGGGGCACATTAATCCAGATTGTCCACTATTGAAGAAATGCTTCAAAAAAAAGAAGAAAAAGGCGATGGTTGCTATATCGAGCGATAGTGAAGAATCCACCTCAACTGAAGAGGAAAGACCACAAAAACTACTAATTTATGTCTAATGGATTTCGAGGACAAGGTAACATCCCCCAATGCTCAAATTGAATTTACATTTGATGAGTTCAATTCTGCATTCCATGATCTTTTATCTAAATTTAAAAAGGCTGGAGTAAAAATTAGATCTTTAAAGAATGCTAATGATTCTTTTTCAAAGAAAAAGAGGAGATTTCAGAAAAAAAATATTTTGTTGCAAAAAGAACTACATGTCTTTTCTGAAAACTGTAAAGCATTGAAAACTGAGAATAGTGCTTATATTGATAAAAACAAAGTTTTGTTGAATGAAAATAATGAGTTGAAAAAGGGAAGTTGAAAAACTCAAGCCACTTGTTAAAAAACTTACACTATCTTCTAACAAGCTTGAGCTGATTCTTAAAGAACAAAAGATTTCTGGTAACAAAGCTGGAATTAGTTTTAATTCTTCAAATTCAAATAATGTTTCAGCAACTACTTTTGTGAAACAAAAAGCTTTTGTTCCAAAGTTTACATCTCAAAAAGCTTTTGCTACAAAAGGTTATACTTCTACTTCAAAAACTAGTTTGTATGTTCCTAAGAACTTGAATAGAAAATATTTTATTTCTGCATCTCATGCTTCAACATCTAGGACATTAAAATCTACACATTTTCAGAATCCTAGAATGAAATGTTTTTCTTGCAAAGAACTAGGACATAAAGCTTTTGAATGCAATATTATTAGAAATATCCAAAATAAATCAAGAAAGATGTAGGTTCCCAAAGGAACCACCACAGCTAACCTGCAAGGTTCCAAGTTAGCTTGGGTACCTAAAAGAACTCCTTGATTATCTTGCAGGAATGTCTTGTAGCCCAGAAATTGAAAAATAGATGGTATCTCGACAGTGGTTATTCAAGGCATATGACGGGTGACAAAGATTAGTTCATCATCCTAGAAATGAAAGGAGGTATGGTTACTTTTGGAGATAATGGCAAGGGAAATATAATCGGAATCGGTAAGATCAAGATAACCCCCTGTACTTTCATTGAAAATGTACTGCTAGTAGATAAATTGAAGCATAATTTATTAAGTATTAGTCAACTTTGTGATAAAGGCTTCAAGGTTATCTTTGAATCATCTATGTGTACTGTAACAAACTCTCTTGATTCTAGTAGCAAATTCGTTGGACATAGACTTGAAAATATTTATGTGGTTGATCTTAATGATCTTGCCATGTCAAGTAGTTCAAATCTAGTTGCAATGAATACTAAGACCAAAGAGTCTTGCTTACTTTGGCATAGACAATTAGGTCATGCTAGCATGCATACTATTGCCAGGTTAATTTCCAAAAACTTAGTTAGAGGCATGCCTAAGTTTAAAGTAGATTTTGATCATGTTTGTGATGCATGCCAAATGGGTAAACAAACTAGGGGGAGCTTTAAATCCAATAATATGATTTTAACTACTAGACCTCTGAAGCTACTTCACATGGACTTATTTGGACCAACTAGGACTACAAGCCTAAGAGGTCTGAAATATACCCTTGTGATTGTAGATGATTTCTCTAGATTTACATGGGTTTTATTTATTACTCACAAAGAAAAAACCTTTAAAGTATTTCAAAAATTTCATAAAAAGGTTTCAAAGCAGAAAAATCTTTCAATAATTTCAATTAGGAGTGATCACAGCACCGAATTTGAAAATCAGTTTTTCGATGATTATTGCACAGAAAATGGTATTGATCACAACTTCTCTACTCCTAGGATACCACAACAAAATGGTGTCGTAGAGAGGAAAAATAGGACTTTGAAAGAAATGGCCCAAACAATGTTATGTGTGTAGGGTTCGGTGGCAAGGCAGAAACATAGATTTCAAAATTTTTTTATCTTTATGAAATCTTCACCAAACCCTTAACCCAAGATCTCCTTAAAAGAATTAAAACATATAACATGTATATATAAGAATTAAACTCATATTAAAGTACTAACCTGTATCGCTAAAATCCAAACTCTGAATCTCCACCAGGTGCCCAAATATTCATCCTCCAATGGTGATCCACGCAGAAAAAGATGAAGACAACAATTTATTGTTTTTGGCTCCTCTTCTTGAATTCTTTTTCAAGAATTCAATTCTTGGACTTTTAGGCTGAAATTTTCTTTCTTGAAAATTTCTTTTCTTCCTTCTTTCCTCTTCTTGAATTCTTTTCTTGAATTCCCTTTCTTAAATTCCTTTTCTTGAATTGAATTGGAGGAAGAAATTAAGACAAGTAATGTCTTAATTCAAGAAAGAAAAGAAGAAGAATAGACCCTTCCTTTTCTTTTCCTTTACCGTTCAAGACCTTCCTCTTATTCTTGTTTAGGATCAGAGTTTCGATAGAGATTATCTCTGTAAGGGAAACAATACCCAACAAGCATAAAGGGAAGGAGTATTCCAGAGAGGAGGAGAGGAATATGATCTCTGAATTTTATTATCAAAAAAAACCCCCGAGAACCCAAACCCTTTTCTAGATTTCAGAGGGGCGTCTTCTCAAAACAACGCAACCCTCTGAAACCCCAGGAATCATGATCCCTCATTCCTCACGCGTCCCCTCAACCAAAAATCATGATTCTCCGATTTAATTTTCATTTTTCTGACGAGGAGGACTCTCGAAAAAACTTCAGGAATAATCGCGACATTTGGAGATGGATTTGCGACCAAAAAATGACGGATCTTTTTCCTTAATTTTTCTGGCCATCAGATCCAGATCCAAGGGCGTCAGATAAACATCCAAATCACCCCCCGCCACCCCCCCCCCCCAATCTTTTTTCTCCGACGGAATTTTCTTCCCACACGTGTGAAGAGGAGTCCACATGCGCGTGGACTCTTCTTCTTGGCGCGTGCGGGTGAGGAAAGGAGTGGGTGGCTTGGAGAGAGGGTCTCAATGCACTTGATTCACTTGGGTTCAGCCATGGGTTAGCCCAATGTCCTAAAATTTAAAATAGACCTTAATCTGGTTCAATCAAAATCTAATTAAGCCCAATTCGGAACCAAATTCAAATCTGATTCGAATAGAAATTTGGTCTGCAACACATGCTAGTGTGTTTATCCTGCAAACATGATTTAATTCCAAATTAAATCCTTCATTAATTTTCTTTTGTATGTGACCCATTGGGTTCCACACCTAGCCAGCAGTAGGTCCGAGTGCTATTTGACTTAATTTAGTTAGATCTCAACTAAGCCGATTTAGGTCAACTCAAACTGGCTCGACTCGATCAATTAGAATCTAATTCTAATTAACTGATTTGAATTACCATAATTCAATCATATACCTACAAGACAAGATTGATGTCTAGCAACGTATCATGTCTACCCGGAAGATGTGGAATTTTGGTAGAATTACCAAAATACCCTTCAGTGGTGAGTTACCGGGCAATTCAGTCTCTTGATCAACTTGCATCCCGAATATGATTATGAATATGGATACTTGTCAAATCCAATTTCATATTCATCTCTAGCTCAATTTTTATAATGATGATTCATTAATGAACCATTAGAAATTAACTCTAATGTTTATACTTTGATCAAAGATTTCCTGAATCCATCATTTAATTGAAATTAGCTGGATACAATTCCCTCTTACAAGGGCTGATCAATTCCTTGTTGACCTACTCACAACCTCCATATACAATCCACCATACCCAGTATCACCTCGTGCATGACTCAGTGTCATGATTGATTGCGATCCAAAGTATGGATTCAAATATATAAGGTACCATGGTAGTCTCAGGTCAAAGGACCACATGCACTACTCCCACTATGAGAATTATCTATTGACAAACAGATAAGGTTCCATTAGATATTCTCAATCTGGATCAATTCAGTGAACTCATTCTCTAATGAACACTCACATCCTAGTATTAGTGTCAAACACAAGTGACTGTGAGATCAGTCACCCTCATCACAAAGCATATATAGGATGTGCTGGTCTTGCTGGAAACATTGATCCCCAACTCAATGTCCCATCGACCAGAAATATTTTAGATTAGGATTTTAAGGCTTTAGGTCTCACTGGTATGATCTCATCATAACCCTAGAACCATAGCCCTAATCTATGGAGTTCATCATATAATCATAAAGACACATCATATGATGAAAATAATGCCTTTATTATAATAATGTCAATTCATTGATTTTGGGATCGAAATACAATATTTCAATTGGCTTTCAGGATACAATCTTTCAATGTGAAGGTAATCTTCCAAGGTACTTTTGGGCAGAAGCGGTAAACACTGCTTGTTATATTTTAAATCGCGTTTTGATCCATCCTATTTTGAAGAAAACCCCCTATGAGCTTTGGAATGAAAAGAAACCTAATATTAACTATTTTTATGTGTTTGGATGTAAATGCTTTGTGCTTAATAATGGTAAAGATAATCTAGAAAAATTTGATGCTAAATCTGATGAAGCAATTTTTCTTGGTTATTCATTACATCGCAAAGCATATATAGTATTTAATAAAAGGACTCTTACTGTAGAAGAGTCAATGTATGTTATTTTTGATGAAACTAACCCTTCACCTTCTAAGAAAGAAGAGTGCATAGACAATGATGCAGGTACAATTCAAAAAGAGATAGAGGATATGAGCATACAAGAAAGATCAATTGAAGAAGGGAAGAAACGGTAAGTAAGGATCATACAGATCTACCAACAGAATGAAGGTATGCAACTTCTCATCCTAAAGAATTAATTATTGGTGATCCTTCACAAGGAATTAGGATTAGGTTATAACAAAGAACTGCACATGACTACCTAGCCTTTGTATCACAAATAGAATATCATACCTTAGAAAAAGCTGAAAATGATCCAAACTGGATGATGGCCATGCATGAAGAATTGAACCAGTTTGAAAGAAATAAGGTTTGAACATTAGTTGATAGACCTAAAGACCATCCAATCATAAGAACCAAATGGATCTATAGGAACAAATTAGATGAACAAGGAAATGTCATTTGAAACAAAGCTAGTTTAGTGGCTAAGGGATACAGCCAAGAAGGAGGCATTGATTTTGATGAAACATATGCACCCATAGCAAGACTAGAAGCCATTAGATTACTTCTTGCATTTGCTTGCTACATGAATTTTAAACTTTTTCAAATGGATGTAAAAAGTGTATTTTTAAATGGGTTTATCTTCGAACAAGTTTTTATAGAATAACCACCAGATTTTGAAGATCATGTTTTTCCAAACCATGTGTTTAAACTGAATAAAGCTTTATATGATTTGAAACAAGCACCTAGAGCCTGGTATGATAGACTTAGCACTTTTTTGATTGAAAATAATTTCTCAAGAGGAAATGTTGATAAAACTCTTTTCATCAAAAAAAAAATAATGATATATTAGTTGTACAGATTTATGTTGATGATATTATATTTGGTGCAACTAATAAAAATTTCTGTAAAGAATTTTCTAAGCTAATGCAGGGAGAATTTGAAATGAGCCTAATGGGTGAACTTAACTATTTCCTCGGACTTCAAGTGAAACAAACAAAGAAAGGAATCTTCATCAACCAAGCCAAGTAGACCAAGAAAATAATCAAAAAGTTTGGCATGGAGACGAGTAAACAAATGAGCACACCCATGAGCCCATCTTGTAGATTGGATAAAAATAAAAATGGATCCAATGTTGACCAAAATCTATATAGAGGTATAATCGAATCCCTATTATACTTGACTGCAAGTAGACTAGATATCTTGTATAGTGTATGTGTATGTGGTAGATTCCAATGTAATCCTAAAGAAACACATATACTTGCTGTTAAAAGAATAATTAGATATTTGAAAGGTATAAGTAATTTAGGTCTTTGATATTCTAAAAATCTTCTTTGAATTTAATTAGATTTTTAGATGCTGATTATGCTGGTTGTAGAATTGATAGAAAGAACACTAGCGATACATGCCAATTTCTAGGGTTGAATTTAATTTCCTGGCACTATAAGAAACAAAACTCGGTAGCACTTTCTACTGCTGAGGTAGAGTATGTTGCTGTAGGGAGTTGTTGTGCACAAGTGTTATGGATTAAACAATAACTAGAAGACTTTGGTGTTACACAATTTAAAATTCCAATCAAATGTGATAACACAAGTGCTATAAATTTGATCAAAAATACTATTCAGCATTCTATAACTAAGAACATAGAAATTAGACACCATTTTATTAGAGAGCATGTTTTGAATGGTGACATTGAACTAGAATATATCCTAACTGAAAACCAGTTAGCTGACATTTTCACTAAGCCACTGAATCAGGATATATTTGAATTGCTTAGAGAAGAATTAGGTCTTTGTGATCCTTTCTAGATTTACCTAACCTAGATTCCTTCAAAATTAAGAAAAAATTATCTAGAAAACCTTCAATAACATACTTAAGTATTTTGAACAACTTTCCTTGAGATTTCATTGAATTAAACTCAATTTTTGAATCATTTCATCTTCTATGGAAAGTTTATGTTCGAGTCGACTCGAGCAATTTTTCTCTGGTCGAGCCGACTCGAATATCTAATTTTTCTGCACTTGCTCTGGTCGAGTTGACTAGGTCAATCTAGGATTTTGGCTAGCCAACTCAAATTTCTATCTATTCTGAGTTCGCTCTGGTCGAGCCAACTCAGATGATTTTAGGGCTGAGCAAGCCGACTCGGATGTCAGGAAGTCACCTTTTTAATAGAGCCGAGTGATCTATCTCATAACTTCTACTCTTTCTATTTCTCTCAAAACTCTATCACTCTACTTGAAACCTTCACCTATCTCCCAAAAGCCATTCCCCAAAGCCTTGATTTCACATTTTTTACAAATTTTGCTGCAATGGCTCCAAGTAGATCTGCATGGAATCTTCCTCACGTAGCTGAATCAAGCACTCCCAGTAAAGATCTGAAGAAAAGAGAGAAAAGAGAAAAAGGTCCTCTTGTAAACAAAAGGAAGAAGAAACACCCTCTCCAACCGGGAAATCCACTTTAATGGCTAATCGGCCTGTTACATGTGGAAGAAGGATCGATTTCTCCTTTCTGGAAGAACTGGAGATGAAGATTGGAAGTTGGATTGACAACCAAGGTTGGAAGTTTTTCTGCTCACTGGATATTCTGACCTACCCTTCCTTAGTAAGAACCTTCTTTGAAAACCTAGTTCTTGAAGAATACCATCTAGAATCAATTGTCAAAGGAGTTATAGTCATTGTGGATGAAGAAAAGTTGAGCAACCTACTTCAAATGCCGACTGATGGTGCCACCGAGCTTACCCTAAATGACAAAGAACACACACTGAAGCTCATCTTGGAAAGAGCAAATGTAAGCTCTGTCAAACATGTTCAAGCCAACATGCTATCCAGCGAAATGCGACTACTCCACAAAATGATTAGTAGAATTTTTCTTCCTAGAACCGGTTGTTTCGACTGGGTGAGTGAAAAGGATATGATTTTTATGGGACATCTTATTGAACAAGAACCTCTCAACCTTCCTTGCATCATGATGATACAAATGAGAGAGGCAGCAAGAAAATTCAAAGTATGCTTGCTCTATGGTATGGTATTCACCTTATTGTTTGAAGATGCTAGAATTGACCTAACCAATGAGATCGGCAAGCCTCTTCACCATTCAAACACATATTCATTCAACTCTCTTAGAAGAATGAGTTATCAACTGCAAGAGGGAGTTTGGATAAAGAAAATGTTTGGTTAGATAGCTACCACATCCTCTGATGATGACATGGATGAACTTGCTGCTATTGAAGCGAATGAATCTGGAAACAAGGATGAAGACACTTCTGAAAATGCAATGATAACTCCATCTGAACTCAAAGAGTTGATATTTCAGAAAATGGAATCAATTTCTGATTCTCTGACAAGTCACATAAATTCTGCACTAGATGAATTAAGAAATTCAATTGGTGCCAGCTTGCAGAAAATGAGATCAGAATAGAAGCTTCACAAGGAAAAAATGGAAAAAGAGATGGATAATTTTAAAAAGAAAATTCAAAGTATCCTATTGCACTCTCAAAAGGAAACATTCACTACTGATGATACTCCTTTACAGATCAACAAAGAGTCACCTACACCTCCTGCTCAACCATCTCCTGTACCTTCAAAGATTCCTTCATCTGATCCACCTTCATTCAAAGCTGAACCTGTTGTGACCAAAAAGGAATCAAAAACCAAGAAGACTAAGGCATCTATAGCTCCAGTTAGAACCATATTTAGGGATTTAAGGTTCAAACCACTGAAAACCAAAACCTTTGATAAGGTTATAGATGTTGCCTCTTCTTCTAGTGAAGAAGAAGAATAGGTTGATTAGTTAATCTTTTGGTTGTATTGATCACATCTTTGTACTTCTGACCTTTTACAGTATGTAAGCTTTACTTCTTATCTTTTACAATCAAGAAACTTTATGAATAGAAAGAAATCTTACTGATTGACTGTACTTTCCTTCATATTTTATTGAGAATTTCTAAATGCAATGAAAGATCTTTCAGTATCATGAATTATTCTTGTGCTTCTGCAATGTCTTCAATACAAACATGATGAATTTTAATTAGAATTTCTAAATCAAGTTGAGAAAGTGAAATTATCTCAAACAAATATTAAATACTTTCTCAATATATTTCAAAATCTGAGCTTGTATTGCAAATACCTTTTTGATTGTTTAACAAAAAGGGAGAGAATGGTATCAATAATATTAAGCTGTCATAAAAATTCAATGTTGAGCGAACAAGCAAAATTTTGAGCTTCCTTGAAATTATTCTTAAAGTGCATGAAAGGAATGAAAAAGGGGGAGCATATAAATGATTGTATCTAAATGAACCTAATTGCTTCATTATTTTTAAAACCTAGAGAAAGGAGGAGATTTTCTTAAAAATGGCTTTAGCTCTAAACCCTTCTTTTGCTGTGATTACCCTAAATCTTTGTTCTTAAATTGGCTTAAACTCCTTCAATTTTTTTAAAACTCTGATACTCCATGTTTGTGCTAATTCTGATACTATGAAGCATGCAAAGTCTATTACTTTGATATACATATGGCACTAATATTAATATTATACAATTTCATCACTAGAGCTCTGATACTTATTTACAAATATAATTGGTTCTAATACATGTGAATACTTACTTTCGAATACCTTTATACATGTAAGTGTAAAGAATTTTTCATGCCCAGTATTTTGTCATCATCAAAAAAGGGGAGATTGTTGACCCCATAAGTGATTTTGATGATAACCAAATATTGGAGCATGCACGTATTTTACTAACAACTATTCAAGTGGTTTACAAGTGTTTGTAGGATGAATGCATTGGTCAAATTTCAAATCCTACATTCACATTTTTTGCTTTGAGTTGTGTTCTAATTAAATTTTGTAAAGAAGAACCCAAAGAAAAAATTAAGAAAGATCATAAAGAAATGGGTTACTTCTATGAGTGTTGTGCTTTAAATTTAATTTGAGTTGGTTTGTATCAAAAGTTTGAGAGTGTTGGTAAGAGTGTTCTTGGGTTCAATTGTGAAAATTTTGAAGAAGTCACTTGAGCCGACCCAACCAGAAGAAGAGTCGACTCTATCATATGGCATGCACTAAGGATTCTGGCATGCAGCAATCCGAGCCGACTCAAGTAGAACCGAGTCGACTCGTCTAGAGTCCATTCCTATTATTTTCTGAGAATAGCCAAGCGAGTCGACCCAACTAGATTGAGCCGACTCTACCAGAATAAATTTTAAAGACCTAAGGAAGCGAGCCGACCCGATCTGCAATGAGCTGACTCCTCTAGAGTAAAAATTTCTGATTTTGAGAAGAAGAGTCGATCCAAGTAGAAGCGAGCCGACTCCTCGAGTTCAATGATTTCAACGATGGAAGTTCAAGCCGACCCGAATGGTCATGAGCCGACTCGTCCAGAGTGAGGTTTTTGCACCCTGAGACAAAGAGCCGACCCTACTAAAGAAATGGTGACTCGACCTACTGACTTGGTGGATCTGAGCCGACTCAAATATCATTTCTAGGTACACAATGGCTAGTTCCAGAATTCTTTTTTTGAATGCAAAAAGGTGCTCCAATGGTCAAATGTCACATCCCAACAATCTACAACAACTAAAACTACCTTGGGATGATGAAAGGCCATATAATTGAGGGATTTGAAGTTTTTTAAAGAAAGAAATAGAAAAGTTCCTCAAAGTTAGAAGGATTTATTGAAGATCTAACCTACCAACAAGAAATTAAGCACAAGTGAGCATTCAAAGTAGACTTCACTCTTCACCAACTCTCATCTAAAGATTGAAGCATTCATTGAAGAAATAAAGGAAGCCTCTCAAGTATATTAAAGAAGAACAAAAGAAGGCTTCATCAGGACAAAAATGGCAACTATCCGACAACAAGAGTTTGTCATTTATTATTGCATTTATTTTCAATTCATTCTTGAATTGTTGGGTTATTGGTAAGCCCATTTGAAAAACTAAATAGGTTCTTGGTGTGCCTTAGCAAAAACCAAGTGTTGGGTTCTTGGTGATCCTGTTAAAATCAAGTTGGATTTCTTTGGTGATCCTGTTTTAAAACCAAAGGGTGTAGGGTTTCTTTGGTGATCCTGGTAAAACCAAAGTGTAGAGGTTTTGGATTGTGAGCTGGTAAAACAATCCTACTATATTCAGGTGTGAATATAGTAGAAGTCCCAAGTGGTATCTTGGGTAGTGGACGTAGGAGCTGGGTTGCTCCGAACTACTATAATTTTTGTATGTTTGTGTTGTATTTCTTTGATCGTATTTAGCTTATGCAATTAATTACTCTGTCACAGCATCTAACACTCTAAAAGGGATTTTTAAGAGCACATTATCTGCTTAAATTTTTTAAATTTTTAATTTACCCCCTCTTTGGAAAGCCACCTGGGCTACACATCTTCCTTTGAACTCTTTTATAATGAAGTCCTTAGAACTACTTCTATTTGGTAAAAGAGGATCTATCCTATTCTTAAATATGTTTATGACCAAATGATATGTTGTTATTTAGGATGACAATATTTATCGAATATGGGTCATTGTGTGCCATATGAGTTGGTTGTCCCCAAGACCAAGGAGTGTGAAGACACTGATATAACATGCAGGTAAGTGTAGGAGTACATTTTACTAAATGTGATCAACTCTATAGAGTACTCTGCTTTTAATAGTATCTCGTAGAAGGATATAAGTATAAGTGTCCTTCCAATCTAAGATCACCATGGTCACTTGCAAGCAACCACTGTACTTTGGTACTAGACTACCTATATTTCTAATATAGTGATGGAAGGTTTCTACATATAGTCAAGTACTTGTAAATTCAGTGTATGAGTCAAGATGGGATTAGCCACTCTAAGGTATTGGATATCATGCTTTATTATAATTTAATTTATCAAAACCTTTGCTAGGTAATCCTTATGATGAGTCATAAGATTATTAGGTTGAGATACCTTTGGATGCATTGATTAAGAGTTGGCAATTAACTCTGAAGTCATCTTAAGCATAGGTCAAATGCATGAATTATACAATAACCATATGCCCAGGTTTTTGAATGTTACTTTGCAATCATTTAACCTATTTAGATATTGGGTACCATTGTTAGATGATCATATTGATTAGTTCAAGAATTTGTTCCTATGCTACTGGCTTAGTATTTGAACCTATGGAGTCATACACATAGAAGTTTCTGACTGATCATAATGGCTGATTAACAATTAAGAATCATTCAAGGGTATAATTATCAGTATAATTGATAATTAACCTTATACAAGTATTGTAAAGAAATAATTCATTAAGTGTTAATGAATTATAGAAGGATTAATTAGCAATTAGATTTCTAATTGACTAAGTTTGATTGATTAAAGAGGTTTAGGTCAAGTCTAATTGAATTGGATTCAATTAGGTCTAACCGATTAGGTTATATGATGACCTAACTACTAAGGAGTTTTAATTCTGGTTTGGTTAAGCTTTAGGCTCAATTAATTCCTGATTTGGTTAGGATTTAATTAAGCTATCGGGGATCTAATTCGATTAGGTTCAGATGTCTTAATTGTGTTAAACCAAATACGATTTAGTTATACTTAAACTAGATCAAATCAAATTCAAATTTCATTGCCACTTATTTTTTCTCCTTAGTATTTCTCCATTCCAAATTCTCTTTTACCCTAATTTTTTCTATGCCAAATCCTCTTTGTCACCCTCCCTTTCTCTCATTTCGATAAGGATTAGATGAGGATCAAGTCTTGTTTAAATTTTAATTGGTTTTGAATTCAATTTGATAGAGTTTAAATGGGATTCAAACTCCTAGCCTTATCATAATCTTACTCTATCCTAATCTCTCTATACCTCTCCATGCCTATTTTTATCCAATTTTTTTTTATGGGCATGTGCACATTTTTTAGGAGGATTACCATGGGTTTTATGAAAGAAAATTACCTTTAAAAATAGTGAGAGTTGGTATGAAAATGCTTGTGGCGTGGGTAGTTCTTAGCACTAGGCTTTAGGGATAAATAGAGAAAAAAATAGAGAAGGGACTCAATTATTCTTATTTTCTTCCACCTTTTAATCCTCATAGATCACCATCTATTCTTCTTCTCGAAGGGTCTAAGAAGTTCTTAAGAAGGAAACAAATCAGCTATCCAATGGCCATCATGAGGAGCTAGCAATCCTAGAAGGTTATCTATTTCAGGACTTCATACAGACTTGATATATAGGCCGGATACCCTATGGGCTACGAGGCAATCTGAAGAGCCACCTTTATCATGTACTATTAGCAGCAGAGATCAGTGACCTATGCTAAGGTATGAGATCTGATCTCATTTGTAGATTTGATCTATAGTGTGCATCAATAAGATTGATGCATGCTAATTTTTAAATTTCAGTATTTACTTTCTATGCATATTATATCTAAATCCTTGGTAGGTATTTTTAGATTTATTTTTATACATGTTTTTTAATTAAAAAGATTTTAATCTAAAATTTTTCATTAAAAAATAAAAAAATAAAATGCATGCATGAAACCCTCTCTTGATTTCCAACATCACTAACCCTACCTGTGGCACGAAGCTTACCCAGGACTTTAGAATAGAGGGTTTCCTGACCCTGCCTAGAGCATAAAGCTTGCCTAAGACTTCAAAATAGAGGGTTTGTCAACCCTTCCTGGGGTGCAAAGCTGCCTAGGACTTTAGAATAGAGGATTGAGTTTAGCCAATAGCCAAACGAGGGTCTTCTCCTTTACCACATGCATGCAGGGCTTTGGAGATGAACTGAATAGAATGTTTTGACTCTCATGTTCCATTTCAAAGTGTTCCACATGTGGGGAAAGAGGGGCCCCCAACTCAAGCCAGGGATTTCCTTTTGCCTATAATTAGTAGAATACCATAAAGGCTGAGTTTGCCTTATTGAAAAGCATATAGGTTGCCTGGTTTTTGCCTGGTAGTTTGATCGCTTAACAGGGATTATCGGCATGGATGCCTTGCTATGGAATCGATTGCTTAACCAAGGCTTAAGGTGGTGGATTATCGTGCCAAGGAGTCTGATCACTTAATAAGGGATTATGGACATGGAAGCCTTGCTTGGGAGACTAATTGCTTAACTAGGGCTTGAAGGTGGTAGATTATCATGCCTAGAAGTCTTATCGATTTACTAAGGATTATGGATGCAAAAGCCTCACCTAGGAGACTGATTGCTTAACCAAGGCTTAATGGTGGTGGATTGCCATGCCTGGGAATCTTATCGCTTAACTAGGGTTTATGGGCATAGGAGCCTCACCTAGGAGACTAATTACTTAACTAGGGCTTGAAGGTGGTGGACTGCCATGTTTGAAAGTCTTATCGCTTAACTAGGAATTATGGGCAAAGAAGCCTTGCATGGGTGACTGATTGCTTAACCAGGATTTGAAAGTGGTGGATAGCCATACTTGAGAGATTAATCGCCTAACCAGATATTACATGTGTCAAAACTTGACCTAGAAGTCTAACTGCTCCACCAAGACTTAGAAGGCTGTATTGCCTTGCCTGGGGTGCTGAGCTTACCTAGGGCTTTGATAAGGGTGTCGCAACCCCATCCGGGGTGCGTAGCTAACCTAGGGATTTTCAAGTATGCCATTATCTCCATGAGCGAGTTTGATGGCTACTTTGAATAGGAGATAGAGGCTTCATCACAAATGGAGTCAACTCATGAATTGAAGAGAAATCTTATTTATAGTATGGTCAAAGATTATCAAAGTTTCAGGTCCATGGGATGGGTGTCCTATCCAATTGTTCTAGATGATATGTGCTGAAGCATATAAACTCGACGATGTGGTATGGTCCTTCCCAATTAGGCAAGAGCTTTCCCTGCTCGATTGACTAGCTGACTAGGGCCTTCCTAAGCACCAAGTCTTCTAGGTAGAACTATTTCTCCTTGACTCTAGAATTGAAGTAGCGAGTTGCCTATCATTAGTGAATCGCCATTTGGATCTAAGCCCTCTCTCAGACTTCTTCGAGTAGGTTGAGGTTCGCTCTGAGGTCCTCCAAATCTTGATGCTCGTCATAGGCCTGGACCTTATACGAGGGAAAACTTCATTCAAGAAGGATGACTACCTCAGTTCTGAAGATAAGGTTGAATGGATTCTTCCTGGTTAGAAGCCAATATGTCATCCGGTAAGCCCAAAGGATACTATACGGCTCATTTGCCCAGAGCCGCTTGATTTTGTCGAGTCATTTCATCAGACTCTACAAAATGGTTTGGTTGGTGACCTCTGCTTTTCCATTCATCTATGGATGTACTATGGAGGTGTACCGATGGATGATCTACAAATTCTCGTAAAAGTCATCGAAAGATGCACTAACGAACAATTGGCTATTGTCGATGATATTCATCTAAGGCAAACCAAATCGATAGACAATGGACTTCCAAATGAAACTATGAGCTTTCTTTTTAGTAATTCAAGCTAGGGATTTAGTCTCTATCCATTTGGTGAAATAGCTGATGGTGATAATGAGGAACTTCTTTTGCTCAGAGGCCAGCAGGATAGACCAAGGATGTCTACCCCTACTAAGCAAATTTCCATGGTGAGCTGATTAGGGTAAGAGGTGTTTATGATTCATGCTGGATGTTGGCATGCCGTTGTTAGTGATCGTAGCATCACATAAACTCGATGGTGTCTATGTGAATGTTGAGCCAATATCCTTGTCAAAGAATTTTATACACCAGGACCAATCATCCAAGGTAACTCCCATAGATGCCTTCATAGACCTCGCACGAGGCATAGTCAACCTCTGGGGGTTAGAGGTTGTAAAGATGTGGCATCGAGTAGGATTACTAATCACTTTTGTAGGCGGTCAAAAATAATTTACCAACTCAAACTATAGTTAAGGGAGTTAGGATCATATCCATGGAGATCAGTTAGGATTATGTTTACTTTTAGGATTTTATTTAGAGTCCTAATTAAATTATGAAAGTTAGATTAGAAAGGAGTATAATTGTGATAAAAATTAGAAAGCAAAAGAAAATAAGAATTCTAATTTAATTATCAAGTAAGAAATTAAATAGGATATGTATCTCAGGATTTTGATTTGATTTCTTTTAATAATATATAATTTTGTTCCTTAATATGTAATTAGGAAATGTATGAGTAATATCCCAAGTATAACCTATCTCGCAGGGTAGATATCTATCCCTATATAGTCATAGGCTATTCAAAGTCCTAAACCCGAGCACAGTCTATTTTGCTAGGTATAAAACTATCCTTACGTAGTCATAGGCTATTCAAGAACTTGAATTATAAAAATAATTAAAATATCCTACAATTCAATTCTGAGTATAATCTATATTGCTGAGTATGAATCATACCCTTAGATCATAACTCATTTCTATGTAGTCATGGACCATTCAAAAATAAAAATTATTATTCAATCAAAATGCATAATAATTGAAGTAATGAAAAATAAACTTCATTCATGAAAAAAGGATCATTATATTCAATAACTAGTTATAACAAAAAAAACAATAATATAAATTATAAAGGAACCTTCTCTACTTCTCTAGAGGCTTGGAGATCAACTATACATGGTATCTGCAAGCATCACCTTCAACAGGAGAAAGATGATGAAGAAGATTAGCCCCTGTCGCCTCACTTCTATTGAAATCCTTTGTACCAAGAAAAAGAAAAAATCAAGAGAACTTGTTAGCTACTGCCATTGCTTCACTGCTTGCTTCCTTGGTTCCACTTTTACAGAGCTGTAATCCCCTAAATCATAGTACAATTAAGTATTCAAATCATTGTATAATTGATCTTTGAACATCTGAAAGGCCTTGGGCTATTGAATACTGATCAAAATTCACTAAAATCTTATTGATATCTTGTCCAAATCATGCTCATCAAATTGGAGTCAATGTGGTCCGTCAGATGGATTGATATCATGCCCTAATCATGTTTGGCTTAGACAAAACATGCTCGGACATTCTTCTATAGGTCGCTGGCTCTATTTTCAGCACTTCCATCACTGCAAAATGCACTTTGGAAGTCTTTCTTTTAACAATCTTTGGCCTATTGGATCAATGGTTGGACCTCTCATGCCCATTGGATAGTGAATAAAACAAGCCAACACCCAATTTGATGCAGCCAAGTACTCCTATGTTGGTGGGGATATTTGTCCATCCACTGGATCAAAGAATGGATGGTAGGGAACAACTCAATGGCACAAAAGGAATAGCAATGCAGTAATTGTTCTCCACCAAACACCCAGCCGACCAACCCACTTTCCTTCTTTTACTCAGCTTTCCACCATTGGATCTCGTCCTTGAATGAGTGTGATTCGTTGGATAGTGGAAACAAAAAGCTTTCAGCCAACAATTCAGCTCCCTTCCCGCTTATGTACGTCACGTGAATGGCACCAAAGTTAATATTCTTGTAGACTAGTTGGTTGGTTTACGTGAATCAAATGGGTTTGGGCTATTTGGTATGTATTTTAGGCTTGTTTTAATTTTATTTTAGCTCTAATTTACATCCTTTAAATACGTAGATCAAGCTATTCATGTTGTCGAGTATCTTAATTATTAATCTAGCTAAATTTTTAGGATTTCAAGATTTCAAACATTTCTAGTAATTTAAGTATCCTGCTAAAGAAGGAAGGAACATGAATCAAATTTTTTATTAAATATCTTATGTATATAAAATTATTTTGGTACTTAGATTGATCAATCAGTTCGATATCTACTTTTATGAATATGCTCTAATTTTATTTTTCAAAAAAATATTTTTAAAAATATTTAATTTGCAAGAAAGTTTAATTTAGTTATAAAATTAAGTTTTTTAGATGATGTTAGAACCATTAATTAATTAAAATACATAAAATAAATGTAAAAATATGTGATTTATCACATATAGGGATGGCAATGGGCCGGGTTCGGGCCGGGTTCATAACTACCCAAGCCCAAACCCAAATATTCAACACACTACCCAAATCCGGCCCAAACCTAATCGGGATTGGGTTTTTTTTATCCAAACCCATCTCAATCGGGTATTGGGTAATCAGGTTTACCCGGCCCGAATCCAATTGAGTCATATTAAATATTTTTTTATTTTTATCATCTTTAAAATGATCTACCATTTTATAAATTATACATACATTAAATAAATAAAATTTAACTACATTTTTAGTTTAACAGTATTTAATTTTATATTCAATCAAAATAAAATTTAAATTATCTTAAATAAATAAAATTCAACAAGACTTAATTCAATCCTTATGAAGTAAATAAAAAACATAAATATAATTTAAAAAGTATATCAAATTCGAAGTTCCAAGATGTAAAAAAATGTAAAGAATAATTCTCGAAGAATCCTTAGTTGCAGCATCATTCTTCACCCGATTCACCTGCAAATAATTAATCATTGTTAGTAATGATTGATTATAATTGAAAGTTAAAGAGGTACATTTGCAGGTGCCTACCCTAAGCATGCAACAACAGGAAGCAGGTAAGTATTTTAAAATAATTTTAAAATGCACAGCGGAAAAAATGCTCCACGCAGGATCTAACACAATCTGGAAGCATGTACAGACTAAAACATGTTATAATATGGGCATGTAATGTTTATAAAATATTTTAAATCCATAGATCTTCGCATGCATGAATTTTAAAACTAAACCCATACCTTATTCCTGCATGGAATAAATCTGGTATAGTTCAGGAATAGCTGGGATAACAGGAATAAATTTATTCCTGTTGTCTTCCACTTTCAGCACGTTGACAGGTAGCTGTTCTTTTCACCAAAAAATTGCTGCAAAACAGAGGAAAATCTGGCAGCGTTTGATCTTTTCCTTCCGACACCAAAATGTAGGGAACAAGATGGTTGATCTTCCTTCAAAGGGGAGAAGACGATTCAAGGTTTTGGTCCCCTTCCTTTCAGCCAAAAACAGCACCAGAAATTCAGCAACCTGAAAATCTGCAACTTGAAAACAGAGCACAAGAACAGCAAGAAAAAAAGCTCGATCTGGCTTCCAAGTGCTCAGTTGAACACTCTCAAGAGGGGGAACACGCTGGGGGCTAGCTCTGATCCGTCTCTTGGTCGATGCTAATCGCCGGAAGACATGGAACGGTGGGAGGGAAGAAGAGAGGAAACAGAATTTCAGAACTTGTTTTTCAGCAAAACAGAGTTCATCTTCCTTCAAATTTGAGCACCAGAAAACAGAGATTAGTGGGTTGATCTCTCTTCCCTTCACTCACCAAAACCCAGCCCTCAATATCACCGGTGGAAAGGGGAGGAATATCTGCAAGGAATGTAGAACTCTCACAGCATAAAACCTCTCACACGGACACCCTTTTTTTTTTTTTTTTTCAGCTCTCATGAACCAGGGGACTGCAGCGAATAAAAAGAAGCAGCAGCGGGGAGAAAACGAAAATGCTGGGAGGCCAAAAGACGTCGGTGGCTAATCACCAATTAACCAGCCATTAGGACTAATAAAAACCGGTTTAAGGCTAATGGGTGGAGGGAGATAAAAGGACGCCGATTGTGCTTCTTATGCTAGGAATTCGCCCAGTGAGAAATCAGCATGGAAACCGGTCAAAAGGAAAAACCAACGGTCCAAATAAATGGGTTTAATCCAATTAAAACCAAAGGTTCAAAAGAAAAACCGGTTCAAGGAATTTTGGGTTCAAATCAATTTAAACCCAAAGGTTCAATCCCAAAGTTTTCGGTTCAATCTAATTGAAACGGTCCAAGCCCAATTAAATTTGGTTCAATTGGTTCACAACCAATTGGAGGCCGAATTTAGCTCCGAATCAGTTCAAAATTGATTCAGAAAAATCCTGGCCCAGGCCTGGTCAGCCCAGAACAATTTTCGGTTGACCCAAACAAGGGCAAGACCGGGAAAAGAGTGCTAAAAAATACCGTAACCATAAAACCGAGACGATTCCCAATCGTAATCGGTATCTGGATCAGAGAGTTATCCTCTGTGGTGTGTGACCTCATTGGTTCGAACCTAAACGGTAGCACTGGAACAATTCCAGTACCAGCACAGGAAATCATCTAGCAATGGGTCCCGGCGTCCGGATAGGTCGAAGATGCGGGAGCATACTATCGAACCTCTGGCATATGGTTACTGTATAATTCATCCCTTTGACCTCTAATGCTCAGGACGACTGATATTGGGCTGCCAACCCAGACAGAGTCAGTCGACAACATGTCTCAATCTCGCAAGCCCAGTGACTCTTCACTAGGGCTACCCCGGCCGAGGATTTGCTAAATTGAGATACAGCGAGACATTCAATCCAAACTGTTCGGACAGGTCAATTCCATCTTGGTCCATCACTGCTCCACAAGTACTTTCCTGTACCCAGAAACCTTCCGTCACCGGATTAAAAATCCGGGTAGTCCGGTACCAAAGCACAGGAAGTTGCTTCCAAGCTACCGTGATGACCACAGGTCAATGGGATACATATACCCATATCCAATCGTGAGTATCCCTTTGGCATAAAGGGGTTTCACGGAGTCACGTTCAATGAGATATCATATATCCCACTTGCAGATCACATCAGTGACACCACACTCATTTGGTTAAGAGGACAACCAAACGATGTGAACTGCAACAACCTATACTTGATATATTGCCATCCAGTATAATATATCCTTTGGTTGTGAACAGGGTTTAAGGACCAGTCGATACATCCTCTCTGTATCGAAGTCAGTGTAGCCCTAAGGACTTCATCACATGGAAAGAGTTCATTTTTAGGAAATTCAATATGTGATGAGCTGCCAAATAATAATTTTATTAATTCATAAAATGAATACAATACTCAGCACAACCGCCTATAACCCTGGCGATTGGCTTTGGCACACAATTTCCAACAACTCCCACTTGTACTAAAGCCAATTAGAAGAGTATCTTATACCCATTTCCCATTTACAAAAGTTGAACTCTTTGATTCCAAGGGCTTTAGTGAATGGGTCGGCCAGATTTTCTTTTCCATCGATCTTCAGAAGATTGATGTCGCCTCGCTCCATGATTTCTCGTACGAGGTGGTAGCGCCGCAATATGTGCTTGGTGCGGTGATGAGCTTTTGGCTCCTTAGCTTGAGCAATGGCTCCAATGCTGTCACAGTACACCGGAACAGGACCATCTAGGGAAGGTGCCACCCCTAGCTCTCGAAAGAATTTCCGCAACCACACAGCTTCCTTTGCTGCATCTGATGCTGCAATATATTCTGCTTCGCATACCGAGTCTGCAACAGTTGCCTGCTTGAAACTTTTCCAGCAGATTGCTCCTCTGTTCAGGATAAATACAAACCCTGACACACTCTTGCTATCATCTCTATCTGACTGGAAACTGGAGTCAGTGTACCCCACAAGTTTCAAGTCATGTTCTCCATAAATCAGCCATTGATCTTTAGTATTTCTTAAATACTTAAGGATGGTCTTAACCACCTTCCAATGCGCCTCACCTGGGTCAGACTGGTATCTACTCACTACTCCTAGTGAGTATGCCACGTTTGGTCTAGTACAAGTCATAGCATACATGATAGAGCCTACTACAGAAGCATAAGGTACTCTACTCATGCGCTCTCTTTCTTCAGGAGTTGTCGCACAATCCTTCTTGGAAAGAGTAATTCCAGAACCTATCGGAAGATAGCCTTTCTTGGAATTTTCCATGCTGAACCGTTTCAGCACGGTATCTATGTACGTAGACTGGGACAGTCCCAAAAGCTTCTTAGATCTATCTCTATAGATCTTCATACCTAGTATGTAAGAAGCTTCACCCAAGTCTTTCATGGAGAACTGAGATGATAACCAGACCTTTATTCCTTGTAATGCTGTGACATCATTCCCGATTAAGAGAATGTCGTCAACATACAGTACTAGGAATACAATCACAGAACTATTAACCCATTTATAGATGCACGGTTCTTCTCCGTTCTTAACAAAGCCGTACGATTTGATACACCTATCAAACCGTAAGTTCCAACTTCGAGATGCTTGCTTGAGTCCATAAATGGACCTCTGCAACTTGCATACTTTTGATTCATCTATGAATGTGAACCTTTCAGGCAGTATAATATACACCTCTTCTTCCAGCTCCCCATTAAGAAAAGTGGTTCGGACATCCATCTGCCAGATCTCGTAATCAAAATATGCTGCCAAAGCAAGCATGATCCGAATAGACTTGAGCATTGCCACAGGGAAGAATGTCTCATCATAATTGATACCATATCGCTGACGATACCCCTTGGCAACCAGACGGGCTTTATAGGTTTCAACCTTCCCATCTGCGCCCCTTTTCCTCTTGAAGATCCATTTACACCTGATGGATTTTATTCCTTCAAGCGGATCAACCAATGTCCAAACATTGTTGATTTCCATGGACTCCATTTCGGATCGCAAGGCTCCAAGCCATGCCTCAGAGTCAGATCTCTGAAGTGCATCCATATAGGTGATCGGATCCTCAATTATTCTCATCGAGCTCAATGGGATCGCCGTCTCGGACCAAGAAATCGTAGTATCTATTCGGCTGACACGGTATTCTACCAGATCTCCTAATGGGTTCAAGGTGTGAGTCAATCACAGCCGGTTCCACGATGTCCTTAGAGTGTGCAGGTTCTTCTATTGGCTGAACTTCATCAAGTTTAATCTTAGAGGCTATAGTTCCTTCTCCAAGGAACTCCTTTTCCAAAAAGATAGCTCTAAGAGCAACGAACACTTTTTGTTCATTCTCCAAGTAGAAGAAATACCCTTTGATTTCCTTAGGATAACCAATGAATAAAAACCTGTCAGACTTAGGACCAAGTTTGTCTGTATCTAAACGTTTTACGTAAGCCGGACAACCCCAGACCCGAAGGTGTGAGATTGAGGGTTTACGTCCATTCCACATCTCATACGGAGTGGAGACAATAGACTTACTTGGAACATTATTCAACAAGTAACAGGCTGTCTGAAGCGCATATCCCCAAAAGGATAGCGGTATAGTTGCAAAGCCCATCATTGATCGAACCATGTCCAACAAGGTTCGATTCCTCCTTTCGGACACACCATTCAACTGTGGTGTTCCTGGAGGAGTCCACTGAGAGAGAATTCCATTCTCCTCAAGATATGTCAAAAATGCACCAGATAAGTATTCACCACGTCGATCAGATCGAAGGGTTTTAATACTTTTTCCAGATTTCTTTTCTACTTCATTACGGTATCGTTTGAACATTTCAAACGATTCAGACTTATGTCTCATTAGAAAGACATAACCGAACCTCGAAAAGTCGTCTGTAAATGTAATGAAATATTTGTATCCTCCTTTGGCACTTATTGTCATTGGTCCACCTACATCAGTATGTATTAGACTTAAGAGTTCTGTAGATCGTTCACCTTTTCCAAAAAAAGGTGACTTGGTCATTTTACCAAGTAAACTGGATTCACAAGTGGGCAGTGATTCAGAATCACTGACCTCGAGAAGTCCATCTCCTCATATTTTGTTTATCCTATTTTGGTTAATATGACCTAGTCTACAGTGCCAAAGATACAAATTATTGACATTATCTAACCTTGGATGTTTGCGAGAAGTGTACATTACACTAACAGGCCTTGATAGTACATATATGCCATTATTTAATCTAGCTTTCATTATAACACCATTATTCAAAATAACATTGCAAAAATCTCCTTTTATTGATAGTTCGAAACCACAATTGGCCAAAAGGCCTACAGAGATTATGCTGATAATGAAACTAGGACAATAGTGACAGTCGACTAGTTCGACAGTACAAGACTCAAAGACAAGACGCAGGACTCCAACCGCCAGTACTGGAACACGATTTCCATTCCCGACGCTCAGAAACTATTCTCCATCTTCAAATCTTCTGCTAACTTGAAGTCCCTGTAACGAATTACAAACATGAATTGGACTACCATTATCCAATACCCAGTTAGCAGTATCAACAATTGAGTAATTACAAGGTTTTATCATATAAATACCTTGTTCAGCAGACTTCTGCTTTCTCGGCCTGTTCGGATCAAGGGACGCAATATAAAGAGGACAGTTCCTCTTCCAGTGTCCCTTCTTCTTGCAGTAGAAGCACTCTGTAGAAGACTGATCAGCCTTATACTTCCTGGTCTGACTCGGGCCAGGAGCATTCTACACCTTCTTTCCCTTTTTATTTATTTTCTTCTTCCCTTTCTTAAAGGGATGACGACCTCTACTTCCTCCCACAAAATTCACCACCCCCTTATTAAGTTGGTGGTCTTTCTCGAAAGTCTGCAGCAACCCCAAAAGACCATGGTAGTTGACTGCAGGCTTGTTCATTCTGTAATGATTAAGAAAGTCAAGATAGGAGGAGGGAAGAGAATTCAGGATCGCATCCTTGCCGAGCTGCTCGTGTAAGGGGCATCCGAGTTTGCCCAGTTTTTCAATCAGCTCGATCATGTACAATACATGATCAGTGACTGAACCACCATTCGGCATCTTGGAGTTGTAGATGGAACAAGACACTTTGTACCGTTCTACATCATCCGGGGTGCCAAAGGATTCCTTCAATTTTTGAAGGATTTCATCAGGTTGGGCCTCCTCGAATTTGCGACAGAACTCGTCGTTCATCGCAGCAAGCATAATGCAATGGACAGTAGTCCGATCAGAGACCCACTTCAAGTAAGCGTCTCTAACTGCACTCTGTGCATTTGTAGGAGGGATTGCAGGCGCCAGATCCGTTATCACATAGAGGATCCGTTCATGCTCCAGAACAATTCTTAACCTTCGATACCAAGTATCGAAGTTTTGACCCTTCAACTTCTCGTTATCGAGAAGTGACCGGAGCAATAAGTTTGAAGACATCTGAAAAGAAAACAAGACCAAATTAGTTTATGAATTAATAACTTAACCAAAAGACTTGGACTTTAGTGTAAAGGTTTCTCCCACTAATTTTTCAGATTGGTAGCCTCTAGCTCCAATCCGTGAAAACAACAATTTTTCAAGTGGGTACTGAAATCCAATAGGCCTCGCATGAGCCCGACTATGGTCAGCTCACCCATACGAGCCGAAAGGTAGGTTCGTAAACCAATTGTTTCCCTAAACAATTTTCTGTATAGAATTTTGCCCCAGAGAACTCCCCAATCAGCCTAGGGGCCTCCTATTGCGGGTCTCTGGTTAGGTCCAACCATTAAAATGATAAACCCATTGCTTCCAGCTAACTAAAGACCAAGCCCGACTATGGCCGGCCCACCTGGTCCCGTTAAGGATGTTGCACTGAACCATCATCGATCAGATAGAAATTCCAGTTGCCGGATGTACACCCATTCTATGGAACTTCCGATGCACACCAAGCTAGTGGACATATTTCTATCCAACTTAATGGGAGGCTAAGACACTGTCAACTCTTTGACTTAGTCTTTTAAGGACCTAATAATTTTAGAGGATTTTTAGTTGTGACAGAAGAAAAGAGACAAGGACATGGATCATCCTCCCACTGAATCAATCAAATTTTAGGAGGGTTGAAATAAATCAACAAATGATCCATGGGCACCTAAAGATCAGTCAGACCGATCAACCTGGGTGACATGGGTTAACTCGAGTCATTGAGCTTTTCCAATCAGTTCTGGTTGACTCGACTAGCCAGGTAGGTGAGATCATGGGTGAGTATCCGTCATTAACCATCTTTCCTAGACACCAACCAAGTTGGCCAGGAAAGAGGTAGCCTCATACAACCATGATCACAGATGCCAAACCTACCTCGACACCAGTCGATTTACCATACCCTATCAGATTAGCCTAAAGACTCGGGCATCCACAGAGCGACTAATTGGATCCATTTTAGATGAACGGATCAATGATTCTAACTATTAGATAGTTCTAAAGAAGGACCTTAATCAACCTTTGACTAATCTTCTTTTATCTGGTTCAACTAAACCTAGGTCTAACCCAGTTAAGGACCCAATTAGATAACTAACCCAATTAACCCAAAATGGTTTATTCGAGTATTTTAGATTTCATAAACCTAAAAGATTTTAATAAGCCAAAGATTTAATTAAAACAATTTTTAATTAAGCCATAATTTAAAACATTTTTACATAACAAGATCATGCATAATATCTAGATTTTATTTTATAAACATTTCATGGCCCAATAATTAACAGACATGTCAAAATTGTATCTGAACTAAAACAATTTTAATTCCAAGATTTCTTTAAAGGATCCTTCTGAAAAGGCCAACACAAACGATCCGCTTCGTGTCAAAGACACACGATCATGGTGAAGGTCTCAACTAGGTTCCTAAAAGTACTATCAGGATACAAAAATAGATTAAATAATTTTTAATCTAACATGCATCAAGATAATGTTACACCTGTCTACCTCGCTCTGATACAAATGAAAGTTAAAGAGGTACATTTGCAGGTGCCTACCCTAAGCATGCAACAACAGGGAGCAGGTAAGTATTTTAAAACAATTTTAAAATGCACAGCGGAAAATATGCTCCACGTAGGATCTAACACAATCTGGAAGCATGTACAGACTAAAACATATTATAATATGGGCATGTAATGTTTATAAAATATTTTAAATCCATAGATCTTCGCATGCATGAATTTTAAAACTAAACACATACCTTATTCCCGTGTGGAATAAATCTGGTATAGTTCAGGAATAGGTGGGATAACAGGAATAAATTTATTCCTGTTGTCTTCCACTTTCAGCACGTTGATAGGTAGCTGTTCTTTTCACCAAAAAATTGTTGCAAAACAGAGGAAAATCTGGCAGCATTTGATCTTCCTTCCAACACCAAAATGTAGGGAACAAGATGGTTGATCTTCCTTCAAAGGGGAGAAGACGATTCAAGGTTTTGGTCCCCTTCCTTTCAGCCAAAAATAGCTCCAGAAACTCAGCAACCTGAAAATCTGCAACCTGAAAACAGAGCACAAGAATAGCAAGAAAAAAAGCTCGATCCGGCTTCCAAGTGCTCAGTTGAACACTCTCAAGAGGGGGAACACGCTGGGGGCTAGCTCTGATCCGTCTCTCGGTCGATGCAAGTCGCCGGAAGACATGGAACGGTGGGAGGGAAGAAGGGAGGAAACAGAATTTCAGAACTTGTTTTTCAGCAAAACAGAGTTCATCTTCCTTCAAATTTGAGCACCAGAAAACAGAGATTAGTGGGTTGATCTCTCTTCCCTTCACTCACCAAAACCCAGCCCTCAATATCACCGGTGGAAAGGGGAGGAATATCTGCAAGGAATGTAGAACTCTCATAGCATAAAACCTCTCACACGGTGACCCTTTTTTTCTTTTTTCAGCTCTCATGAACCAGGGGACTGCAGCGAATAAAAAGAAGCAGCAGCGGGGAGAAAACGAAAATGCTGGGAGGCCAAAAGACGTCGATGGCTAATCACCAATTAACCAGCCATTAGGACTAATAAAAATTGGTTTAAGGCTAATGGGTGGAGGGAGATAAAAGGACGACGATTGTGCTTCTTATGCTAGGAATTCGCCCAGTGAGAAATCAGCATGCAAACCGGTCAAAAGGAAAAACCAACGGTCCAAATAAATGGGTTTAATCCAATTAAAACCAAAGGTTCAAAAGAAAAACTGGTTCAAGGAATTTTGGGTTCAAATAAATTTAAACCCAAAGGTTCAATCCCAAAATTTTCGGTTCAATCTAATTGAAACGGTCCAAGCCCAATTAAATTTGGTTCAATTGGTTCACAACCAATTGGAGGCCGAATTTAGCTCCGAATCAGTTCAAAATTGATTCAGAAAAATCCTGGCGTAGGCCTGGTCAGCCCGGAACAATTTTCGGTTGACCCAAACAAGGGCATGACCGGGAAAAGAGTGCTAAAAAATACCGTAACCATAAAACCGAGATGATTCCCAATCGTAATCGGTATCGGATCAGAGAGTGATCCTCTATGGCATGTGACCTCATTGGTTCGAACCTAAACGGTAGCACTGGAACAATTCCAGTACCAGCACAGGAAACCATCTAGCAATGGGTCCCGGCGTCCGGATAGGTCGAAGATGCGGGAGCATACTATCGAACCTCTGGCATATGGTTACTGTATAATTCATCCCTTTGACCTCTAATGCTCAGGACGACTGATATTGGGCTGCCAACCCAGACAGAGTCAGTCGATAACGTGTCTCAATCTCGTAAGCCCAGTGACTCTTCACTAGGGCTACCCCGACCGAGGATTTGCTAAATTGAGATACAGCGAGACATTCAATCCAAACTGTTCGGACAGGTCAATTCCATCTTGGTCCATCACTGCTCCACAAGTACTTGCCTGTACCCAGAAACCTTCCGTCACCGGATTAAAAATCCGGGTAGTCCGGTACCAAAGCACAGGAAGTTGCTTGCAAGCTACCGTGATGACCACAGGTCAGAGGGACACATATACCCATATCCAATCGTGAGTATCCCTTTGGCATAAAGGGGTTTCACGGAGTCTCGTTCAATGAGATATCATATATCCCACTTGCAGATCACATCAGTGACACCACACTCATTTGGTCAAGAGGACAACCAAACAATGTGAACTGCAACAACCTATACTTGATATATTGCCGTCCAGTACAATATATCCTTTGGTTGTGAACAGGGTTTAAGGACCAGTCGATACATCCTCTCTGTATCGAAGTCAGTGTAGCCCTAAGGACTTCATCACATGGAAAGAGTTCATTTTTAGGGAAATTCAATATGTGATGAGCTGCCAAATAATAATTTTATTAATTCATAAAATGAATACAATACTCAGCACAACCGCCTACAACCCAGGCAATTGGCTTTGGGACACAATTCCCAACAACTCCCACTTGTACTAAAGCCAATTAAAAGAGTATCTTATACCCATTTCCCATTTACAAAAGTCGAACTCTTTGATTCCAAGGGCTTTAGTGAAGCGGTCGGCCGGATTTTATTTTCCATCGATCTTCAGAAGATTGATGTCGCCTCGCTCCACGATTTCTCGTACGAGGTGGTAGCGCCGCAATATGTGCTTGGTGCGGTGATAAGCTTTTGGCTTCTTTGCTTGAGCAATGGCTCCAATGCTGTCACAGTACACCGGAACAGGACCATCTAGGGAAGGTGCCACCCCTAGCTCTCGAAGGAATTTCCGCAACCACACAGCTTCCTTTGCTGCATCTGATGCTGCAATATATTCTGCTTCGCATACCGAGTCTGCAACAGTTTCCTGCTTGGAACTTTTCCAGCATATCGCTCCTCCATTCAGGGTAAGTACAAACCCTGACACACTCTTGCTATCATCTCTATCTGACTAGAAACTGGAGTCAGTGTACCCCACAAGTTTCAAGTCAGGTTCTCCATAAATCAGCCATTGATCTTTAGTATTTCTTAAATACTTAAGGATGGTCTTAACCACCTTCCAATGCACCTCACCTGGGTCAGACTGGTATCTACTCACTACTCCTAGTGAGTATGCCACGTCTGGTCTAGTACAAGTCATAGCATACATGATAGAGCCTACTACAGAAGCATAAGGTACTCTACTCATGCGCTCTCTTTCTTCAGGAGTTGTCACACAATCCTTTTTGGAAAGAGTAATTCTAGAACCTATCGGAAGATACCCTTTCTTAGAATTTTTATGCTGAACCGTTTCAGCACGATATCTATGTACGTAGACTGGGACAGTCCCAAAAGCTTCTTAGATCTATCTTTATAGATCTTCATACCTAGTATGTAAGAAGCTTCACCCAAGTCTTTCATGGAGAACTGAGATGATAACCAGACCTTTATTCCTTGTAATGCTGCGACATCATTCTCGATTAAGAGAATGTCGTCAACATACAGTACTAGGAATACAATCACCGAACCATTAACCCATTTATAGATACACGGTTCTTCTCCGTTCTTAACGAAGCCGTACGATTTGATACACCTATCAAACCGTAAGTTCCAACTTCGAGATGCTTGCTTGAGTCCGTAAATGGACCTCTGCAACTTGCATACTTTTGATTCATCTGTGGATGTGAACCCTTCAGGCTGTATCATATACACCTCTTCTTCCAGCTCCCCATTAAGGAAAGCGGTTCGGACATCCATCTGCCAGATCTCGTAATCAAAATATGCGCCAAAGCAAGCATGATCCGAATAGACTTGAGCATTGCCACAGGGAGAATGTCTCGTCATAATCGATACCATATCGCTGACGATACCCCTTGGCAACCAGACGGGCTTTATAGGTTTCAACCTTCCCATCTGCGCCCCTTTTTCCCTTGAAGATCCATTTACACCCGATGGGTTTTATTCCTTCAGGCGGATCAACCAATGTCCAAACATTGTTGATTTCCATGGACTCCATTTCGGATCGCATGGCTCCAAGCCATGCCTCAGAGTCAGATCTCTGAAGTGCATCCATATAGGTGATCGATCCTCATTGTTCTCATCGAGCTCAATGGGATCGCCGTCCCGGACCAAGAAACCGTAGTATCTGTTCGGCTGACACGGTATTCTACCAGATCTCCTAATGGGTTCAAGGTGTGAGTCAATCACAGCCGGTTCCACGATGTCCTTAGAGTGTGCAGGTTCTTCTATTGGCTGAACTTCATCAGGTTCAATCTTAGAGGCTATAGTTCCTTCTCCAAGGAACTCCTTTTCCAAAAAGATAGCTCTAAGAGCAACGAACACTTTTTGTTCATTCTCCAAGTAGAAGAAATACCCTTTGGTTTCCTTAGGATAACCAATGAATAAACACCTGTCCGACTTAGGACCAAGTTTGTCTGCATCTAAATGTTTTTCGTAAGCCGGACAACCCCAGACCCGAAGGTGTGAGATTGAGGGTTTAGTCCATTCCACATCTCATACGGAGTGGAGACAACATACTTACTTGGAACATTATTCAACAAGTAACAGGCTGTCTGAAGCGCATATCCCCAAAAGGATAGCGGTATAGTTGCAAAGCACATCATTGATCGAACCATGTCCAACAAGGTTCAATTCATCCTTTCGGACACACCATTCAACTGTGGTGTTCCTGGAGGAGTCCACTGAAAGAGAATTCCATTCTCCTCAAGATATGTCAAAAATGCACCAGATAAGTATTCACCACCTCGATCAGATCGAAGGGTTTTAATACTTTTTCTAGTTTGCTTTTCTACTTCTTTACGATATCGTTTGAACATTTCAAACGATTCAGACTTATGTCTCATTAGAAAGACATAACCAAACCTCGAAAAGTCGTCTGTAAATGTAATGAAATATTTGTATCCTCCTTTGACACTTATTATCATTGGTCCACATACATCAGTATGTATTTGACTTAAGAGTTCTGTAGATCGTTCACCTTTTCCAGAAAAAGGTGACTTGGTCATTTTACCAAGTAAACAGGATTCACAAGTGGGTAGTGATTCAGAATCACTGACCTCGAGAAGTCCATCTCCTCGCATTTTGTTTATCCTATTTTGGTTAATATGACCTAGTCTACAGTGCCGAAGATACAAATTATTGACATTATCTAACCTTGGGCGTTTGCGAGAAGTGTACATTACACTAACAGGCCTTGATAGTACATATATGCCATTATTTAATCTAGCTTTCATTATAACACCATTATTCAAAATAACATTGCAAAAATATCCTTTTATTGATAGTTCAAAACCACAATTGGCCAAAAGGCCTACAGAGATTATGCTCATAATGAAACTAGGACAATAGTGACAGTCGACTAGTTCGACAGTACAAGACTCAAAGACAAGACGCAGGACTCCAACCGCCAGTACTGGAACACGATTTCCATTCCCGACGCTCAGAAACTGTTCTCCATCTTCAAATCTTCTGCTAACTTGAAGTCCCTGTAACGAATTACAAACATGAATTGGACTACCAGTATCCAATACCCAGTTAGCAGTATCAACAATTGAGTAATTACAAGGTTTTATCATATAAATACCTTGTTCAGCAGACTTCTGCTTTCTCGGCCTATTTGGATCAAGGGATGCAATGTAAAGAGGACAGTTTCTCTTCTAGTGTCCCTTCTTCTTGCAGTAGAAGCACTCTGCATAAGACTGATCAGCCTTATACTTCCTGGTCTGACTCGGGCCAGGAGCATTCTGCACCTTCTTTCTCTTTTTATTTATTTTCTTCTTCCCTTTCTTAAAGGGACGACGACCTCTACTTCCTCCCACTAAATTCACCACCCCCTTATTAAGTTGGTGGTCTTTCTCGAAAGTCTGCAGCAATCCCAAAAGATCATGGTAGTTGACTGCAGGCTTGTTCATTCTGTAATGATCAAGAAAGTCAAGATAGGAGGAGGGAAGAGAATTCAGGATCGCATCCTTGCCGAGCTGCTCGTGCAAGGGGCATCCGAGTTTGCCCAGTTTTTCAATCAGCTCGATCATGTACAATACATGATCAGTGACTGAACCACCATTCGGCATCTTGGAGTTGTAGATGGCACAAGACACTTTGTACCGTTCTACATCATCCGGGGTGCCGAAGGATTCCTTCAATTTTTGAAGGATTTCATCAGGTTGGGCCTCCTCGAATTTGCGACAGAACTCGTCGTTCATCACAGCAAGCATAATGCAATGGACAGTAGTCCGATCAGAGACTTACTTCAAGTAAGCATCTCTGGCTGCACTCCGTGTATTTGCAGGAGGGATTTCAGGCACCGGATCCGTTATCACATAGAGGATCCGTTCATGCTCCAGAACAATTCTTAACCTTCGATACCAAGTATCGAAGTTATGACCCTTCAACTTCTCGTTATCGAGAAGTGATCGGAGCGATAAGTTTGAAGACATCTGAAAAGAAAACAAGACCAAATTAGTTTATGAATTAATAACTTAACCAAAAGACTTGGACTTTAGTCTAAAGGTTTCTCCCACTAATTTTTCAGATTGGTAGCCTCTAACTCCAATCTGTGAAAGCAACAAATTTTCAAGTGGGTACTGAAATCCAATAGGCCTCGCATGAGCCCGACTATGGTCAGCTCACCCATACGAGCCGAAAGGTAGGTTCGTAAACCAATTGTTTCCCTAAACAATTTTCAGTATAGAATTTTGCCCCAGAGAACTCCCCAATCGGCCTAAGGGCCTCCTATTGCGGGTCTCTGGTTAGGATCAACCATTAAAATGATAAACCCAATGCTTCCAGCAAACTAAAGACCAAGCCCGACTATGGCTGGCCCACCTGGTCCCGTTAAGGAGGTTGCACTGAACCATCATCGATCAGATAGAAATTCCAGTTGCCGGATGTACACCCATTCTATGGAACTTCCGATGCACACCAAGCTAGTGGATATATTTCTATCCAACTTAATGGGAGGCTAAGACACTGTCAACTCTTTGACTTAGTCTTTTAAGGACCTAATAATTTTAGAGGATTTTTAGTTGTGACAGAAGAAAAGAGACAATGACATGGATCATCCTCCCACTGAATCAATCAAATTTCAGGAGGGTTGAAATAAATCAACAAATGATCCATGGGCACCTAAAGATCAGTCAGACCGATCAACCTGGGTGACATGGGTTAACTCGAGTCATTGAGCTTTTCCAATCAGTTCTGGTTGACTCGACTAGCCAGGTAGGTGAGATCATGGATGAGTATCCTCCATTAACCATCTTTCCTAGACACCAACCAAGTTGGCCAGGAAAGAGGTAGCCTCATACAACCATGATCACAGATGCCAAACCTACCTTGACACCAGTCAGTTTACCAGACCTGATCAGATTAGCCTAAAGACTCGGGCATCCACAGAGCCACTAATTAGATCCATTTTAGATGAACGGATCAACTATTCTAACTATTAGATAGTTCTAAAGAAGGACCTTAATCAACCTTTGATTAATCTTCTTTTATCTAGTTCAACTAAACCTTGGTCAAACCCAGTTAAGGACCCAATTAGATAACTAACCCAATTAACCCAAAATGGTTTATTCGAGTGTTTTAGATTTCATAAACCTAAAATATTTTAATAAGCCAAAGATTTAATTAAAACAATTTTTAATTAAGCCATAATGTAAAACATTTTTACATAACAAGATCATGCATCATATCTAGATTTTATTTTATAAACATTTCATGGCCCAATAATTAACAGACATATCAAAATTGTATCTGAACTAAAACAATTTTAATTCCAAGATTTCCTTAAAGGATCCTTCTGAAAAGGCCAACACAGACGATCCACTTCGTGTCAAAGACACACGGTCATGGTGAAGGTCTCAACTAGGTTCCTAAAAGTACTATTAGGATACAAAAATAGATTAAATTTTTTTAATCTAACATGCATCAAGATTATGTTACACCTGTCAACCTCGCTCTGATACCAATGAAAGTTAAAGAGGTACATTTGCAGGTGCCTACCCTAAGCATGCAACAACAGGGAGCAGGTAAGTATTTTAAAACAATTTTAAAATGCACAGCGGAAAATATGCTCCACGCAGGATCTAACACAATCTAGAAGCATGTACAGACTAAAACATGTTATAATATGGGCATGTAATGTTTATAAAATATTTTAAATCCATAGATCTTCGCATGCATGAATTTTAAAACTAAACCCATACCTTATTCCCGCATGGAATAAATCTGGTATAGTTCAGGAATAGCTGGGATAACAGGAATAAATTTATTCCTGTTGTCTTCCACTTTCAGCACGTTGACAGGTAGCTGTTCTTTTCACCAAAAAATTGTTGCAAAATAGAGGAAAATCTGGCAGCGTTTGATCTTCCTTCCAACACCAAAATGTAGGGAACAAGATGGTTGATCTTCCTTCAAAGGGGAGAAGACAATTCAAGGTTTTGGTCCCCTTCCTTTCAGCCAAAAACAGCACCAGAAATTCAGCAACCTGAAAATCTGCAACCTGAAAACAGAGCACAAGAACAGCAAGAAAAAAAGCTCAATCCGGCTTCCAAGTGCTCAGTTGAACACTGTCAAGAGGGGGAACACGCCGGGGGCTAGCTCTGATCTGTCTCTCGGTCGATGCTAGTCGCCGGAAGACATGGAACGATGGGAGGGAAGAAGGGAGGAAACATAATTTTAGAACTTGTTTTTCAGCAAAACAGAGTTCATCTTCCTTCAAATATGAGCACCAGAAAACAGAGATTAGTGGGTTGATCTCTCTTCCCTTCACTCACCAAAACTCAGCCCTCAATATCATCTGTGGAAAGGGGAGGAATATCTGCAAGGAATGTAGAACTCTCACAGCATAAAACCTCTCACATGGTGACCCTTTTTTTTTTTTTTTTCAGCTCTCATGAACCAGGGGACTGCAACGAATAAAAAGAAGTAGCAGCAGGGAGAAAACGAAAACGCTGGGAGGCCAAAAGATATCGGTGGCTAATCACCAATTAACCAGCCATTAGGACTAATAAAAACCGATTTAAGGCTAATGGGTGGAGGGAGATAAAAGGATGTCGATTGTGCTTCTTACACTAGGAATTCGCCTAGTGAGAAATCAGCGTGCAAACCGGTCAAAAGGAAAAACCAACGGTCCAAATAAATGGGTTTAATCCAATTAAAACCAAAGGTTCAAAAGAAAAACCGGTTCAAGGAATTTTGGGTTCAAATCAATTTAAACCCAAAGGTTCAATCCCAAAGTTTTCGGTTCAATCTAATTGAAACGGTCCAAGCCCAATTAAATTTGGTTCAATTGGTTCACAACCAATTGGAGGCCGAATTTAGCTCCGAATCAGTTCAAAACTGATTCAAAAAAATCCTGGCTTAGGCCTGGTCAGCCCAGAACAATTTTCGGTTGACCCAAACAAGGGCAAGACCGGGAAAAGAGTGCTCAAAAATACCGTAACCATAAAACCGAGACGATTCCCAATCGTAATCGGTATCCGGATCAGAGAGTTATCCTCTGTGGCGTGTGACCTCATTGGTTCGAACCTAAACGGTAGCACTGGAACAATTCTAGTACCAGCATAGGAAACCATCTAGCAATGAGTCCCGGCGTCCGGATAGGTCGAAGATGCCGGAGCATACTATCGAACCTCTAGCATATGGTTACTGTATAATTCATCCCTTTGACCTCTAATGCTCAGGACGACTGATATTGGGCTGCCTACCCAGACAGAGTCAGTCAACAACGTGTCTCAATCTCGCAAGCCCAGTGACTCTTCACTAGGGCTACCCCGGTCGAGGATTTGCTAAATTGAGATACAGCGAGACATTCAATCCAAACTATTTGGATTGGTCAATTCCATCTTGGTCCATCACTGCTCCACAAGTACTTGCCTGTACCTAGAAACCTTCCGTCACCGGATTAAAAATCCGGGTTGTTCGGTACCAAAGCACAGGGAGTTGCTTGCAAGCTACCGTGATGATCTCAGGTCAGAGGGACACATATACCCATATCCAATCGTGAGTATCCCTTTGGCATAAAGGGGTTTCACGGAGTCACGTTCAATGAGATATCATATATCCCACTTGCAGATCACATCAGTGACCCACACTCATTTGGTCAAGAGGACAATCAAACGATGTGAACTGCAACAACCTATACTTGATATATTGCCGTCCAGTACAATATATCCTTTGGTTGTGAACAGGGTTTAAGGACCAGTCGATACATCCTCTCTGTATCGAAGTCAGTGTAGCCCTAAGGACTTCATCACATGGAAAGAGTTCATTTTTAGGAAAATTCAATATGTGATGAGCTGCCAAATAATAATTTATTAATTCATAAAATGAATACAATACTCAGCACAACCTCCTACAACCCAGGCGATTGGCTTTGGGACACAATTCCCAACAATAATGATCATGAAGAATAGAATTTATTGAAAAAATTACTAGAAAAAACTTTTACTTGAATTGTTGTCTTCAAATGCAAAATCTTCAAAAACATCACAAATCTTCTCTTGCTCTTCTTTGGAAAGTGTAGTATTAGAATCTATACAAAACATCAATTAATTTACATAAACATTAAACAATCAGCACATTAAATAAAAAAATTAATTAAAAAAATAATTATATACAAGATATGAAAATACCTCTATTTAACCAATTACCATCACAAACCAATGCTTCCACAATTTTAGGATGTAATCGACTGCGGTATGGGTTCAACAACCTTCCACCGGTGCTAAAAGCAGATTCAGAAGCCACAGTAGACACGGGAATGCCAAACAAATCTTTAGCCATCATTTGTAATGTTGGATACTTAAATCCATTTATTTTTCACCAAAGCAAGACATCAAAATAAGGAGACCGAGGTGTTGCCGTTCTCGTCGCCGCGCCCGTGCCGTGGATCAGCCGATCCTTCCTGACCGCCTGGCGAGGGAGCCTCCCTTCCTGCGAAGAACCTGCGACAAAGGGGTTAGAGGACCCTGGCCGGGGATTCCGGCGAGGGGGCTCCGACGGTCAAGTCAGTAGACGACGAGAAGGAACAGACTCTCCCTCCCAGGCCCTCTAAAGGGTCCCAGATTTGGAGAGTTAACTGGTGAAGGGAACGCGCTGGGGACCGGGATCTCGGCAGGGCCTGCTTGCCGAGCTCACGTCCAGTATTCCCCTCTCGGGATCTCTGGTTTCTTTTTTGGAGCGAGGCCTTGTGCCGGTGCTTCCTCCTTGTCCCCAGGCTAGATGGCTTACCTTGCAGTCTCCAGATTCTTCCCTCTTTATCTCCCTCCGTCGTGCGCTTGTCCTTTTCCTCCTCGAAAACTCCTCTCCCCCGTTTTCCTTTCTTTTCCCTTTTTGGTGAGGGAGGCCAGGCGGCTTTCTGACCTCGACCGCCGGGCCCAGCAGGGAAAAGGCAAAGACAGGAGAGAAAAAGAGGGAGGGCGGCGTTGGCAGAGCGGCCGGTTGTCAGGCCTCGGGCCCTGTGAGAGCGCTCCTTTCCCCGAGCGTGGGCGCCATCCGTTTATGGGGCCTGTTCCGTCAGGATCGGGTCTCTCGACTGCGGGACCTGTCGGGCCAGTGTAAGTGACGCTCCGCGTGCCGCCGCCCTCCGTACGGGACACCGTCTGGGGTCGGTACGGCCTGAGGGATGGCCTCGGGACCTGTCGCTTCCCCCCGGGGGCCTCTCCGTACGAGCGGTCTGACCTCGGCTGAGTTGGACCTGTCTCCGGGGGCGACTGGCGAGAGGCGAGGGATCGGCCGACCTCGGCTTAGGTGGACCCCTCCGGGGTGGACACCTGGCGAGGTGGCAGGAGGTCGCCTGGCTTCGGCCGAGGTGGACCCGTCTCCGGGTGGCCACCTGGCGCAAGGCGGGGGGTCAGCCGACCTCGGCCTAGGTGGACCCCTCCTGGGTGGACACCTGGCGAGGTGGCAGAAGATCGCCTGGCTTCGGCCGAGGTGGACCCGTCTCCGGGTGGCCACCTGGCGCAAGGTAGAGGGTCAGCCGACCTCGGCCTAGGTGGACCCCTCCTGGGTGGACACCTGGCGAGGTGGCAGAAGATCGCCTGGCTTCGGCCGAGGTGGACCCGTCTCCGGGTGGCCACCTGGCGCAAGGCGGGGGGTCAGCCGACCTCGGCCTAGGTGGACCCCTCCTGGGTGGACACCTGGCGAGGTGGCAGAAGATCGCCTGGCTTCGGCCGAGGTGGACCCGTCTCCGGGTGGCCACCTGGCGCAAGGCAGAGGGTCAGCCGACCTCGGCCGACCTTACTCGGGGCGGACTCCTCCGAGCCCGGGCGCAGATGAGTCGGTGGGGGAACTCCGCGCCGAACTCGACCTCGGCGGGAGCTGTTTGCTTCAGATAGTATCGGGCGGTGCGGTCTTGCCGACCCTAGCTTTGAGGACGTGGCGCTGATTCTGGCAGGGAAACTCACACGTGGCTCGCTCGCATTCGGCGATACCTGAGCCTGGCCACGTCACTGTCACAGCTGTAACAGTTGCCCCCCAGCCCGCCGTTCCGTCGGGGCATCGTAAAACGGAACGTCGGGATTAATTGCAGACATGACGTGGGGAGGCGAAGATCTTGCATCATAATTGGCACGATCTCCATTCGTCGTGGCTCGATGCAGCTGAAGACCTATGGGGGGTCGCCACGCGTCGTCCACTTGCCCGTAATCAATGCATCGCCTCGGGGCAGAGGCCGTTACTCTGCTAACGAGGCGTCGGTGTCGGGCGTGTGCCCACGTGGCGACCATCCAGTGGTCTGAGGCGGAATGATGGGTACGGCTGCTGCCGGCTGAGTTTGAAAGGGAGGGGACTTTCCAGAACGAGGCCTTTTCCCTTGCTTCATGGGCGGTTTGCTGCAGGCTAACAACTTCTGCTGCTCGCGCCCGTCCGTGCATTTTTGGGTGAGTGTCTTCTTCTCCTTCTCTAGCCCCCCTCCTTCTCTCTCATTTCTTATTCAGTTTCTTTGTCCTTTCCTTCTTCATGGCGCGCCGTCGCCATGTCTCTTCTAACCCGGACGAGGCCGGTCCATCCCGGTCGAGGACTCCATCTTCTTCCTCCTCGGATGAGGAGGTAATTCCAGAGGAGGTCCGCCGGCGCTTGCAACCCGGGGGTGTCACTATTGGCATCCCCAGGGGGATCCGGTCCCCTCCGGTTGCGCCTGCCGTGCCCCTCCGTTCACTCCCCGCCTTAATTTCTCTTCCGGCTCCGCCACCTCTTCCCGCCGGTCCCTCCGGTCATGCTTCTACCATGACCGAAGGCGATCTTTCTCTGCTCCGGGATGCCTATGGCATCCCGGATCTGTCCGTCTGTTTGCTCCGCGGTCCGGGGAGCGTGTCACCATGAGTGGCCCCGGCCGCATTGCCTTCTACGAAGACCTCCTCCTCGGGGGTCTTCGTTTTCCTCTGCACCCTTTCTTTCTTTCCTTCCTCAGCCATTTTCGGCTCGTCCCGGCCCAGCTGGCTCCTAATGCCATCCGGGTCATCTTCTCCTTCATCGTCTTCTGCCATTTCCACGGGTTTGTTGCCCGTTTTTCTCTCTTCAGGGCCCTGTTCACCCTGAAGAAGTGCTCCACCGATGACGGCTGGTGGTACATTTCGCCCCGGCCTAGGTGTCTCCGGTTCGACCTCCCTTCCTCGGTCAAGGGATGGAAGAACCAGTTTTTCTTTGCCTCGGTTGACGACGTCGACTGGGCCTGGAGCGAACCGGACCGGTCGTCGAACCAGAATTCCCGAGTCGAGTCTGCGAACCAGGAGTCATACACCCAGCTCCTGAGTGACGTGGTCCCGGCGCTCGAGGTTCTGCTCTCTGAGCAGAATCTTTTTGAGGCCGGCATCAGTCCCATCCGTGAGACCGGTGAGATTTGGCCCCGCATTAATTTCTGCCCCCCCTCTCTCTTTAAGATTGAACTATCTGACCTTCTGCTTTCTTCATTTTGCAGGGATGAAATTTTCTCTGGAGAACCTCCTGGAGGGAGCGGCTCAGCGGGAGGTCGTCGTCGCGGATGAGCCCGTAGCGAAGAGGGCTCGCACAGAGACGAGCTGGGAGGTCGTGGCGGCGACCGTGCCTGGCCCAGCTGCTGCCGTTTCCCCGCCCAGGCCTCCTCGGGGTGGCGCCCCTGGCACTTCGGCCCCGCGGCCTGGCGGCGTTGCAGAGAGAGCTCCGGCACCCGCTGCTCTGCCCATCGCCGGGCCCGTTCCTGCCACCCGCCCGACGGCACCGCCAGTGGCGACCGCCGGCCCGTCGGTTGCGGCTCCGGCCGAGGGGGCAGCTGCCGCGGGGGTCGGCCCGAAGGGTCCAGCGCCGGAGATCTCGCACCGAGACTCGGTCATCCTCGACCGAGGACTGGCGGAGAGGGTGATGGAGTATGCTTCCACCGCCCGGGACCGCCGAGCTCGGGGCGGCCGAGACTATGCGGACGCGCTGCTCGGCATCCTGCCCCAGCTTTTTACGGTAAGTCTGAGCTTTCCCTTCTTCTTTACTTCCAACCCGAGGCCTTCTGCCTTGATACTGACATGCGCTGTTTTTGCCTCTGCAGATCGGGAACGACGTCCTCCTACTGAGGAATTACCTCGTAGGGAACGCCAAGCGGGACTCCGATCGGGAGCTAAGGCTTGGCAAACTCGCGGCCGATGTGAAGGACCTGATGGACAAGGGGGCCGAGCTGCGAGCTGAGAAGCAGGCCCTCCAGTCCGACCTGACACGTTCCGAGGAGCGGAACAAAGAATTGGAGGCCTCCTTGGCGGAGGAGCGGACCTCCAACCAGCGCCGGACTGAGGAGGATGCGGCGGAGAAGGCCCGCCTGCAGGCCCATTCCCTGTTTTTGGAGCGCCAACTGGATGAGGCCCGGCGAGAGGTGGCCGCGGCGAAGGACCGGAGCTCCTACATCAACGGGCTCCTGGAGGCGGCGAAGCGGGAAGCGCAGGAGGCCATCCCCAAGTTCCGGGCTTGCGACGAGTTCACGTCGGAAGTCCGGGAGGCCGCCGTGGACTCCTTCCTGAAGGGGTTCCGGATGTGCCGGGAGAAGGTGGGGGCCTTCTTCCCCCAGCTGGACTTGAGTGGGGTCATCGTCGGCGGCAGGAAGCCGGGGAGCGAGAGCGGGGTCCCCGGCGCGACCCAGGCGACACCTCAGGCGACACCTGTAGCACCTCCGACCGGCGATGCCGCGGTCCCGGCACAGCCCCAGGAGCCGGTCGTCGTGGAAATCGAAGAAGTGGCGCCCGTGCCTCCGGCGGACGGCACCGACCCTGCGCCCCAGTGATCGTTGCTCTGTAGTTTTGTTCTCCTTTCTTTTTCTTCTTTTGGGGAGTTCCGGCCTGTCGGGGCTCCCAGTTTGTACTGAAAGACTTCGTTTAATGAAGACACAGCTTTTACCAAAACTCGTTCATCATTTTGCCTTTTCTTTTTTCTTCTTTTTGTTTCTGAGATGTCGGTCTGGGACACCTGAGATAACTGCAGGCCTGGTCCTTCTATACTAAATCGAAGGACGGGGTCTGCAGAGTCATGTCGCGGCAGGGCAAACCCTGAGCAGGTCCGACTTTGGGCTGCCTTCAAGCTTGCGCGGACAACACAGTTTCTGCACCATCTTCCGGGCCGAAACCCGGGATCTTCCGGACTGAGCTCGACGCCGCAGGCTTTCTCAAAACCTTGCGCGGCTTGCTGAGCTGTGCTCCGGGCTTGCACGGGCGAACTAGGTTCGGTGCCACCTTCCAGGCCGAAGCCCAGGATCTTCCGGACTGAGCTCGATGCCGCAGGCTTTCTCAAACCTTGCGCGGCTTGCTGAGCTGTGCTCCGGGCTTGCACGGGCGAACTGGGTTCGACGCCACCTTCCAGGCCGAAGCCCAGGATCTTCCGGACTGAGCTCGATGCCGCAGGCTTTCTCAAACCTTGCGCGGCTTGCTGAGCTGTGCTCCGGGCTTGCGTGGGCGAACTGGGTTCGACGCCACCTTCCAGGCCGAAGCCCAGGATCTTCCGGACTGAGCTCGATGCCGCAGGCTTTCTCAAACCTTGCGCGGCTTGCTGAGCTGTGCTCCGGGCTTGCGTGGGCGAACTGGGTTCGACGCCACCTTCCAGGCCGAAGCCCAGGATCTTCCGGACTGAGCTCGATGCCGCAGGCTTTCTCAAACCTTGCGCGGCTTGCTGAGCTGTGCTCCGGGCTTGCATGGGCGAACTGGGTTCGACGCCACCTTCCAGGCCGAAGCCCAGGATCTTCCGGACTGAACTCGATGCCGCAGGCTTTCTCAAACCTTGCGCGGCTTGCTGAGCTGTGCTCCGGGCTTGCGTGGGCGAAGCGGGTTCGACGCCACCTTCCAGGCCGAAGCCCAGGATCTTCCGGACTGAGCTCGATGCCGCAGGCCTTCTTGTTGAAGTTAGAGAAGAGTGTTTAAAGTGGAGAAGCTTTGTTACAGAAACTGGGAGCCTTACATCACTGGTAGTACATTCTCAGGTTCGAGGGGTTCCATGTCCGGGGGAACCTGGCACCTCCCAATTCTTCCAAGTAACATGCTCCGTGAGGGAGGGCTTCTGCCACCCGATAAGGGCCTTCCCAGTTGGGTGAAAGCTTGCCGCATTCCCGTGGCTGGGAGGCTTCTGCGCGCCGGAGGACCAAGTCCCCGGGACGAAAAACCTTCGGCCGTACTCGGGAGTTGTAGTATCTGGCTACACGTTGTCGGTATGCCGCCATTCGGATTCGGGCCTTGTCCCTCGTTTCTTCGAGGAGGTCTAGGTTGAGCATCATCCTGGCCGGGTTTTCTGTCTCGTCGTATTGCTCCACGCGCAGCGTGGGTATGCTGAGCTCGATCGGGATGACTGCTTCGGCCCCGAAGACGAGGTTGAACGGAGTTTCGTCAGTAGCCGTCCTTGGGGTGGTGTGGTATGCCCAAAGAACGCTGGGAAGCTCGTCGGCCCACCTGCCCTTGGCTTGGTCTAGCCGCGTGCGGAGGCCCTGAAGAACGGTCCTGTTCGTGACCTCGGCTTCCCCGTTGGTCTGGGGGTGCGCCACCGAAGTGAAGCGATGCTTGATGCCGAGGTCGTTGCAGAAATCTTCGAACTCCCGACAGTCGAACTGGCGTCCGTTGTCGGTGACCACGGTGTGGGGGAGGCCGAAGCGGCAGACGATGGACTTCCAGAAGAACTTGGCGACGTTTGCCTCGGTGATTCTTGCCAAGGGTTCGGCCTCGACCCACTTTGTGAAGTAGTCGATAGCCACTATCAAGAACTTTCGCTGGCCGGACGCCGGCGGGAATGGGCCCAGGAGGTCCATCCCCCACTGGGCGAACGGCCAGGGGGCTGAGAGCTGAGAGATCGGGTTGGAGGGTTGCCGCTGTACCGTGGCGTGACGCTGGCACCGGTCGCATTTCTTCATAAAGTCGGCGGCGTCCTCCTTCATCGTCTCCCAGAAGTATCCTTGACGAAGGGCCTTGTACGCCAATGCCCTGCCCCCCACGTGGTTTCCACAGATGCCTTCGTGAATCTCCTGGAGCACAAGCTTGGCTTCCGTGGGTCCAATGCACTTGAGGAGGGGATAAGAGTAGGACCTTCGATACAGCTGCCCGTCCATCAGGACAAACCGCGCGGCCTTCTTCCTGATGAGGCGAGCCACGTCTCGGTCTTCCGGCAGAGTGCCGCTGGTGATGTACGCAGCGTACTTGTCCATCCAGCCGGGCTCCTGGCTGACCTGATGGACCTCCGCCGGTACTTCGAGGCTTGGGACTTCGAGTCGCTCCACATGAGCGCGTCCCAGCATCGTGTCCGGCAGGGTTGCCAGCCGAGAGAGGGCATCCGCGCGGGCGTTCTCCCCGCGGGGGATATGGAAGATGTTGAAGCGCCGGAACTTGGACGCGCCCGCCTTGACGAGCTCCAAATACTTCGCCATCTGGGGGTCGTGAGCGACGTACTCTCCGGACACCTGCCCCGCCACGAGCTGGGAGTCAGTGAAGGCTCTGAGGTTGGTCACGCCCAGCTCGCGGGAGACTCTCAGTCCGGCGAGAAGTACCTCGTATTCCGCTTGGTTATTTGTCGTGGGGAACTGGAAACGGAGCGCGCACTCGGTGACGACTCCGTCGCCGTTGGCAAGGATGAGCCCGGCTCCGCTCCCGCCGGAGTTTGAGGCTCCGTCTACATGGAGGATCCAGGCATCCTCTCCGGGCTCGTCGGTGCCGACCTCCATTGGCCGGCCGGGGGGTCCTCCTCGGGCTCCTTGCCCAAACCTGCGCACTCGACCAAGAAATCGGCCAGCACCTGTGCCTTCATTGCCGACCTCGGTCGGTACGTAATGTCGAACTCGCTGAGTTTCAGTGCCCACTTGGCCAATCGCCCCGAGGTATCGGGTCGGCTGAGCACCGCTTTCAGCGGTTGATCCGTCAAGACGGCGATGGGATGCGCTTGGAAATAGGGCCTGAGACGCTGGGCAGACACTATTAGCGCAAAAACGAGTTTCTCGAGCCGGGAATACCTGAGCTCCGCGTCCCGGAGGAGTTTACTGGTATAGTACACCGACCGCTGGATCCCGTGGTCGTCGGTTTGGACCAGGACAGAGCTGACGGCCTCCGGGGTAACGGCCAAGTAGAGGGTAAGCTCCTCCCCCTCCTCGGGCCTGGACAGCAAAGGTGGCGATGCGAGCGTCTTCTTCAACTCCTCGAAGGCCTGCTGGCACTCCTCGGTCCAGGCGAAACCATTCATCTTCCTCAGCACCTTGAAGAAGGGATGGCAGCGATCCGCCGACCTGGAAATAAAATGGCTAAGGGCCGCAACCCGGCCGGTCAGTTGCTGCACTTGCTTCTTGGAGGCTGGCTGCTCCATGTCCAGGATGGCCTGGACCTTCTCTGGGTTGGCCTCGATTCCTCTTTGGGTCACCATGAACCCTAGGAACTTTCCGGCGGAGACCCCAAAGGTGCACTTCGCCGGGTTCAGCTTCATCTGGTGGCGCCGGAGGTTGCCGAACGTCTCCGTCAGGTCGGCCACGTGGTCCGAGTCAAGTTTGCTCATTACTAGCATGTCATCCACGTATACCTGCATGTTGCGGCCTATCTGGTCTTTGAAGACTTTATTGATCAGACGTTGGTACGTCGCCCCCCGTTCTTGAGGCCGAAAGGCATCATCCTGTAACAGAAAGTCCCGCGGTCAGTTATGAAGGCAGTGCGCTCTTCGTCCTCCGGATTCATCCGGATCTGGTTGTATCCGGAAAAAGCATCCATGAATGACAGGAGACGATGCCCCGAGGTGGTGTCGACCAGCTGGTCGATCTTTGGCAGAGGGAAGCTGTCCTTCGGGCAAGCTCGATTGAGGTCGGTGTAGTCCACACAGATCCTCCACTTACCACTACTCTTCTTTACCATGACCACGTTTGCTAACCAGCTGGAGTACTGGACTTCTCGGACGAAACCGGCGGCGAGGAGCTTTTCTACCTCCTCGTTGATCGCCTTCTGCCTCTCCATGGCAAAGCTTCTCTTCTTCTGGCGGACCGGGCGGCAACTTGGGTCCACGTTCAGGCTGTGCATGATAATCTCGGGCGGGATACCCGGCATGTCGGCCGCCGACCAGGCGAACACATCGGCGTTGGCACGGAGGAACTCCAGCAGGCGGGTTCGCTCCTCTTTGGGGAGCTGGGCCCCGACTTGCACCATCTTCAGGGGGTCCGAACCAAAGGGAAAGGGTAGCAGGCGCTCTACGGGCCCTCCCCTAGGTTCCTTCTCTCTCAGGTCGAGATCCTCGATATCGTGGGCGAGCTCTGCGCTCCTGGTGCCTGGGATTGTCTGTAGGCAGAACGGGACCGGCTGAATTGTCCCCTTCATTTCCCCGAGCCCGAAGGGCGTGGGGAACTGCACCAGCAGCCTCCTCGTGGAGATGGTGGCGTCTAGTTGGTTGAGCCCGGGACGCCCGAGAATGGCGTTGTAAGGCGAAGGGAGCTTGACGACAGTGAATGTTGCCATGATGGTCGCCTGCCGAGGTGGGGATCCGGCGGTGACCGGGAGAGTGATTTCCCCTTCGACTCCCACGGAGTCCCCTGTAAAACCTACCAGTGGGATGTGCACTGGCTTTAGCTGGTCGGGAGACAAATTCATCCGAGAGAAAGCATCGTAAAAAAGTACGTCGGCCGAGCTTCCACTATCCACCATGATTCGATGTACAGGATGCTTCGCGATGGTCATCTCGACCACCACGGCATCATTGTTTACATTGTCATTAGACTCCCCTCCCTTGGGAGGGATTACATTCTCCGGGACTTCCCGGGCTCTCTTCTCTGCTCGGCCGGACCCGCGCGAGATCATGCCCACGGGCTTCTCTGTTGGCCGGTTGTCGATCGCAGGGACAGGCGGTAAGGCCGCGAGCGGCTGCTTCTCGGAGGGGGCCTCGTTCTTGACGAACTTCCTGAGGTAACCCCTCCCGATCAGCTCCTCAATCTCTCGCTTCAAATGGCGGCACTCCTCCGTGTCGTGTCCGTGCTCGCGGTGGAACTGGCAGTACTTTGATTTGTCTCGGGCGGCTCTCGGGTTCTGAGGTGGAGGTCGGCGGAGGTAGCGCTCGCCCTCGATTTCCATGAGGATTTTTGCTCGAGGTGCAAGGAGAGGGGTGTACCTCCGCTCGGAAGTAGACTCGGCCCTCGGCCTTGGATTCGGGCGAGGGTCGGCGGACGGCCCGGGCCTCCGAACTCCCGGGGCGTCCCTTGGGACTGACTTCTTCGGAATCTTCCCGTCCAGCTCTCGACGGGTGCGGTCAGCCTCCTCCGCCCGGATGTACTTGTGGGCGCGGAGGAGGAGCTCGGAATACGTCCTGGGCGGCTTCTTGTCCAGGGAATAGGTCAGGCGGGACGTCTTGAGCCCGCGCTTCAAAGCCAGCATAGCGACGGGCTCGTCCAAGCTGTAGATCTCCAGGGCTGCGGTCTTAAACCGGGTGATGTAGTCTCGGAGCAGCTCCTGGTCCTGCTGGCGGATGGAGAAGAGGCTGTCTACCTCCCTTGGCACCTTTCGACAAGCGTCGAAGTGCGCCACAAACTTTCCTTCCAACTGCTGGAAGGAGCAAATGGATCCGGGCTCGAGGCGGGCGAACCAGACTCGAGCTACCTTTCGAAGGGTTGCTGGGAAGGCGATGCACAGAAGGGCGTCGGTGGCGCCCAGGACCCTCATGAGAGCTTTATAACTCTCCAAATGGTCCAGGGGGTCGGTGGTCCCGTCGTAGGGGTCCACCTGCGGCATGCGGAACCGTTTAGGGATCGGTTCCGCCTGGATTTCTTCGAGAAAGGGGGGCGGGAGTCGTAGCCCGCCGGGTCAGCTGACGAGTTCTGCAGGTCGACGAACCGTCGGGCGAACTCCGCCAACTTGCGCTCGTGCTCTTCTAGGCGCCTCTCGGCCTGGCGCCTGATGGCTTCGTCGGTGGAGTCTTCCACCGAGACTGCAGGTGAGGGGGGCGCCGATCGGTCTCGGCGCGAGGTCTGGCCCCGGCGTCGCTTGCTGCGATGCACCGTTTCGGCCCCATCGGCCGGGGATCGACTCTCGTGATCCTCCGAACCGGAATAGTTTCTCTTCGGGGGAGCTTGGCGGCTCCCTCGGGGGTTGGAGATGGCTTGTGGATGGGACGGCCTGCCCTGGATTGAGCGCAGGCTCCCACGCTGTCCCGCAGCTCGGGCCGCGGGAGTCCCTGGCTGCGGCTGAGTGGCCAGGGATCGTTGCTGATGCTGTAGCTGTCGGACCGCTGAGGTCAAGGTCTGCAGCTGCTGGACGACGGCCGCGAGGGATCCGTCCGCCGGGGTAGGCTGCTGCGGAAGAGGAGGGGGAGCCGGAAGCTCCCGTTCGGGGGTGTGGCCCCCCGGAGGGGAGTGGGCTTCTCCCACACGGCTGGTGGACGCCTCGCGACCACGAGTGACCACCATTGCTGGAGAGCGTGACACCTGCAAAAAGCTAGTTCCCTCTGGGGGTTAGTGTCCTGCCCCCCTTCCTGGCGCGCCAATCTGTTGCCGTTCTCGTCGCCGCGCCCGTGCCGTGGATCAGCCGATCCTTCCTGACCGCCTGGCGAGGGAGCCTCCCTTCCTGCGGAGAACCTGCGATAAAGGGGTTAGAGGACCCTGGCCGGGGATTCCGGCGAGGGGGCTCCGACGGTCAAGTCAGTAGACGACGAGAAGGAACAGACTCTCCCTCCCAGGCCCTCTAAAGGGTCCCAGATTTGGAGAGTTAACTGGTGAAGGGAACGCGCTGGGGACCGGGATCTCGGCAGGGCCTGCTTGCCGAGCTCACGTCCAGTATTCCCCTCTCGGGATCTCTGGTTTCTTTTTGGAGCGAGGCCTTGTGCCGGTGCTTCCTCCTTGTCCCCAGGCTAGATGGCTTACCTTGCAGTCTCCAGATTCTTCCCTCTTTATCTCCCTCCGTCGTGCGCTTGTCCTTTTCCTCCTCGAAAACTCCTCTCCCCCGTTTTCCTTTCTTTTCCCTTTTTGGTGAGGGAGGCCAGGCGGCTTTCTGACCTCGACCGCCGGGCCCAGTAGGGAAAAGGCAAAGACAGGAGAGAAAAAGAGGGAGGGCGGCGTTGGCAGAGCGGCCGGTTGTCAGGCCTCGGGCCCTGTGAGAGCGCTCCTTTCCCCGAGCGTGGGCGCCATCCGTTTATGGGGCCTGTTCCGTCAGGATCGGGTCTCTCGACTGCGGGACCTGTCGGGCCAGTGTAAGTGACGCTCCGCGTGCCGCCGCCCTCCGTACGGGACACCGTCTGGGGTCGGTACGGCCTGAGGGATGGCCTCGGGACCTGTCGCTTCCCCCCGGGGGCCTCTCCGTACGAGCGGTCTGACCTCGGCTGAGTTGGACCTGTCTCCGGGGGCCGACTGGCGAGAGGCGAGGGATCGGCCGACCTCGGCTTAGGTGGACCCCTCCGGGGTGGACACCTGGCGAGGTGGCAGGAGGTCGCCTGGCTTCGGTCGAGGTGGACCCGTCTCCGGGTGGCCACCTGGCGCAAGGCGGGGGGTCAGCCGACCTCGGCCTAGGTGGACCCCTCCTGGGTGGACACCTGGCGAGGTGGCAGAAGATCGCCTGGCTTCGGCCGAGGTGGACCCGTCTCCGGGTGGCCACCTGGCGCAAGGCAGAGGGTCAGCCGACCTCGGCCTAGGTGGACCCCTCCTGGGTGGACACCTGGCGAGGTGGCAGAAGATCGCCTGGCTTCGGCCGAGGTGGACCCGTCTCCGGGTGGCCACCTGGTGCAAGGCGGGGGGTCAGCCGACCTCGGCCTAGGTGGACCCCTCCTGGGTGGACACCTGGCGAGGTGGCAGAAGATCGCCTGGCTTCGGCCGAGGTGGACCCGTCTCCGGGTGGCCACCTGGCGCAAGGCAGAGGGTCAGCCGACCTCGGCCGACCTTACTCGGGGCGGACTCCTCCGAGCCCGGGCGTAGATGAGTCGGTGGGGAACTCCGCGCCGAACTCGACCTCGACGGGAGCTGTTTGCTTCAGATAGTATCGGGCGGTGCGGTCTTGCCGACCCTAGCTTTGAGGACGTGGCGCTGATTCTGGCAGGGAAACTCACACGTGGCTCGCTCGCATTCGGCGATACCTGAGCCTGGCCACGTCACTGTCACAGCTGTAACACGAGGTATTTCATCTTCCTCCAGATAGTGATCCAATTCAGTTTTTACCAAGATGCTTTTGGCCTTCTTTTTTCTTCGCACATACAAATCAAAATTAGCCAATTGATCATTCATAGGTCTATGATCACTCTGCATCAAACTGGAGTCTTTCTTATATTCCTTTTCCATATTAGCCCTAAATTAATACTCATTAAGCAATTTATAACAAACTTCATGTAACTTCACAATCTTGTCAGCAGCCATATCCCCATAAATTTTGCCAAAATAATACTCAATCAAGGATATTTTGAATCTTGGATCTAAAATTGTAGCAACCCCCATCAAAATATGGATCTCATCCCAATATTTGTTGAATTTAATCAACATCTGCTTTGCCATTTTCTCAATCACTTCAAAAGGAGATTCAAGCCACTTTAGTAACTCTAATTTCACATCACATATTTTTGGAAAATATAAATTAGCTGTAGGAAACTTGGTACCAAAAAATATCTGTCACTGTATAAAATAATTTCAATCTATGACAAACTTCCTGACCAAGTATCCAATCATTATCACAGGGACAACATTTAAATCCTGTCTCATATTGTTTCAGCCTGGCAAAAACATCTTTATATATCAAAGCAGTCTCCAACATTAAAAAGGTTGAGTTCCACCTAGTTGGACAGTCAAGACCCATCTTCTTTGTACAATTCACTCGAATTTGACGAGCTGTTTCTTCAAACTTTTCACACCTTTTAGGTGATGCTGTCCAATATTCCACACTATCACGAATATTTTCTATCCCTTAATCACCTCCAAATCATCTTTTATAATTAAGTTCAATATGTGAGCACAACAACGCATATGTAAGAATGTACCATTCAACAATAAAGTACTAAGCTGTAACTTATCCTTCAGAATATCAACAATTACATCATTGGTGCTAAAATTATCTAAAGTAATTATTGATAACTTAGTATCAACATTCCAATCTAACAAACATGCAATAAGTACCTTGGTAAGGTTCATTGTAGTATGCGGAGAAGGAACATAAGCAAACATATTCAACATCATAAATTATTAGCAACTATATAAATAAGTTACTTAAGTACATTAAATATAAAGTACATAACATATGAATCACTTATCTAAGAATTCGACTTTGTAATGCCCAATCTTGATCAACAAAGTATGCGGTAACAACCATGTAACCTCACTTTTGATTGCTTGCTGTCCACATGTCAGTAGTGATTGCTATCCTTGGTGGGGACACCAGAGGCACCAGAATAAGGCAGAGGCTTTTCAACCCTCTGTGGATTGATCAATAATTTATGAGTCCATCTGTAATAAGGGCTTAGCCCATCTGAGTCCATTTTAGTTGTTATTTGAGTCTTTTGAGTTATTATTTCAGTTCTATACTAGTCAGCTCATATTAAGCTAGTTCAGTCCAATGCTAGTCAGCTCATGTTGAGCTATTTTTTTTTTTTTTTTTGAGTTCTGTCTAAGTACACTGAAAACTCAAGACTACATCATACAAGTGAAGACCAAGTCCAACCAGATTGAAGACATAGAAGTATAGCCCAAGTCCAACCTAGCTTGAAGATTTGAAGACCCCAGGAGGAAAATCAGAAACCTTGATTCCTTGCAGATGCCCTCCAGATGCCCAGATTCCCATCCAGATGCAAAGTATATTCAGACCAGGGCATCCATGATTCCAGAGGTCCATCTGCATCCTAGCCCAAAGAAATCAAGCTCAGGCACCAAGCCCAAGCCCTTAAGAAGCAAGATACCAGGGAATATTCCTGCTACTAGGCTACCAGGCCATCCCATCTTCCAGAGGCCCAAGCCCATGCGCCCGAGCACCTTTGGGCCGGCCCCTTGCTTCTCCTAGAAGCCCAACATGCCCCCCTAGGCATCCTTGGAGTGTTGACCAAGTCAAGAGAATTTTTAGAATTTTTTCTATCTAATGTTTCTTTATTTTCTAGCTAGGGTTTGAGAGGGAAAAGGATTCTTATGTAATATCTAATGTACCCTTACTTGGAGCCCAAGACTAAGGGTCTATTTAAAGGACCCTAGTCTCTTGTATGAGATTAGATTTTGATATATGAATTAAACTTGAGTTCTCTTCTATTGCTTTGTGCTACCCTGCTTTGTGCTTAAGGGGTTTTATTGGTGCTTTCATCTTCCCGGTGTTGCAACCGAATTCCTGCCGCCAACCATCCTTCCAGAGCCCTGGCCGCCACCTCCAAAACTCTATTCCCCTTTGCTATTTTCCCTTGTTTCCTTGTTCCCTAATGAGTTTTCTAACACTTGACAGGTCATTTGCAGGTCCCCGAGTTCCTACGAATCCAACAACTCTAGCCAAGCCTCAATCGGACCACCGAGCAAAAAGCCGGATATCCGCGGGTCTTTGGCTTGATTTTCCAGGCCGCATCCATCGAGGAATGAGAGATCCCTTCACTGTGATCTTCCTCGGGTGCTTCAGACATTGTCAGGTACACCCCCTCTACCACCAGTAATTTTATTGTAGGAGAACTTGCCCTAACCGAGGCTTCTCAGCCCTAGCGATCCTTCTTTATTGCTTTTCTAGGTCCTAATCTGCATGCTTGACTTCTAGAATTCATTTAGAATTTCCTACAACTTATTTTGATCCAATTTTTGGGATTTAATCACTTAACTCCACATATAAAATACACAAAAATAATTGCATGCATATTAGTTCCACATCATCTGGTATCAGAGTTTAGATTAGGGCTTATTTTTTGCATTTTTACAGTCCGTATATGCTCTGTTATTTTAGTTATTTATCCCTGTTCAGAACTCAAAAAAATCTAAAATTTATTTTTCCAAATTTATAATAATTAAAATATTTTACAAATTCTTTTCAGATTTTATTTCGATCTATGCAGTTTCTGCAAGTCGAAATACAGCCTACAAATTTTTGGCTATGTTTTTTCAGCAAGACAAGTTTGGAAGTTTTAGGATTTTGTTTAGCATCTCTTTGCATATCTTTTAATTTTAATATATTTCCTGCATATTAGGCCATAATTTGCAAGTTTCCTTCTATTTAATAAAATACCAAAATATAAAAAAAAAATTACATATTCTCCAAAAATACCAAAAACATCTAAACCCTAATTTGCATCCTCATCTGCCTGCCATCATTACATAATTTACTTTTAAGGGCACTCTTGCTATATCAGATAAGGGGAGGAGTTGATAACCTCTTCTTAGCTCAAAACCACACCCCTTGCATTCGGTCCCAAGCCTAACCTAAAATTAACTAGACCTAATTTGCCCTAGTGGGCTAGGGACACCAACTGGTCGGGTCCAGGCTAGTGTTAGATCACTGTGTCAAGTTAACCTGTGTGTGCCTTGTGCTCAGTGTCCAGAACAGTTCAGGGTGCTGGTCCGCCTACCTGGCCAATCTCTGATTGGTGTCTAGGATTGGCAATTAGGGACCTAACACTCCCCTTACACCTGCTTGGCTGAGTATAGGGTTACTATAGGCTAGTTTTCCACCCTGATTGAGCATCTAGTTGGGACTCTAGGTCTAGTCAGCTATAGTTGGTTTGATCGAGTTTTGCATGTGCACTAGCTCAGGAGTCAATGTGTGTGTTTGATTGCATGACCATTAGGTTACGAACCCAATGCTAATAGACTTAATCCAATTCAACTTGTGTGACCATGGAGTCCAATCCTAGGAGAACCCCTCACCATGACCCTTATTATGATACTGAACCTAGAAGAATCCCTTACCATGACCCTTATTATGATACTGAATCTAGAAGAACCCCTTACCATGACCCTTATTATGATATTGAACCTAGAAGAACCCTTTACCATGACCCTTATTATGATATTGAACCCAGGAGAACCCAATACTCTGACCCATATAGGGAGTCCAATCCTAGGAGAACCCAATACTCTGACCCATATAGGGAGTCCAATCCTAGGAGAACCCAATACTCTGACCCATATAGGGAGTTCAATCCTAGGAGAACCCAATACTCTAACCCATATAGGGAGCCCAACCCTAGTAGAACCCCATACCATGATCCACCCTTAGAACCTAACCATAGGAGATCCAATTATGATTACCTGAGCCAAGATGAACGACCCATTAGGAGCACCCAACCTTATGTAACCCTGTTTGATGGAAGACCAGATCCTAAGGTGTATACTGAATGGGAGGATATGATGGATCGGCACTTTGAGTATACTAGGATGTCAGAGTTAGATAAGATTAGTTTGGCTGCACATGGGTTAATCAGATATGCCAAGCAACATTGGAAATGTACTGAGGATGAATGTTATCGATGGGGGAATGGAATACATATCTGGAAAGCCATGAGAAGTAAATTAAGAGAAGAGTACCTAGGTAAATCTTATGAATAAAAATTTTTAGACCAATGGTACAAATTGAAACAAAGGAACATGACTGTGTCTGAGTACATTGACCAATTTAACGAGTTTAGTAGGAAATGTAACACAGTCGAACCTAAGTCTAAGATCATGGCTAGATTTCAGGATGGCCTGCATAGGGATATCCAGTGGGAGCTGTATCATTGTCACATTAAGGACCTAGAGGAAGCCTATCACCTAGCTAGGAAATTCGAGTTATATCAGAGGGAATTCAGGATCAATCAATCTAAGTCCAATAAGGATAATTCCCTTGAGCCTAAGTCCAAACCTAGCCTACTTCTTTTAGACCAGCCTACTACTCCTGTTCTATTAGGTTGCAAGGAAAAGACCCTAGAACCCATTAATGAGCCTAAGGTAGAAGTGTATGAGGCTGATCCTAGTTTAGTAGACGAATATGAAGGAGAAGGTTTTAAAGAGGATGAACCCCTTGAAAATTTAGAGAAAGAAACTCCTGAGCCTATTAAGACATCTAAAGAGGCCACCTATGAGTTTAGTCTAGTAGAGGAACCTGTAGTGGAAGAACAATTAGATAAAGAGAACCTAGATACTGCTGCTAGAGCCTTACCTGAGGAAACCATAGAGGAGAGCCAAATTATAGAGTCTAGTCCTAAAATACAGGAACTAGAAGAATTTATTAAGGACCTGATCTCTTTGAATCAGCATCCCCAGTATGAGCCCCCTCCTATAGTTTCCATTAAGGACCTCTTCCCTGAGATTAATAACCCAACCTTTCATTACGCAAACCCTGTAGAGATACCTCAACCTCGTAAGGTTAGCCTAATTAGTTTAGGATTAGTTCCTGACACCCCATCTTTTATCCTACTGTATCCAACTAATCCTAAACCTTTTTCCTTACCCGACCAAACTAATTCTGAACCCACGTCCTATTTTCTGCCGTTTCCAGACACCTCCAGCATTTGTAGGATCATTAGATTTCATTTAGCTGAGATTAGCATACTGCATGCATTCATCACATATGTTAGGTTTGCATTATACTTCTGGCATACCCTATAGAATTTGCTAGGAGCCCATTGTAAATTTTCATGTGCATGTCAAGCTAGGATCAAACCTAGAGAACCTATAATCTCTTAGGTTTAGGTCTAAAAGAGTTCAATAAAATTTTCTACTATAGGAATGCATAGTCGAGTCTATTAGATGTAGGTTAGAGTCCTTTGCATCATCTTGTTAGGAGTCTGCATATGCCCAGCACGTTCACCACCTGCACTAATTTTGAAACAACTGGCTAATTCCCGAAGATGGACCAAAGAATTTGGTGTAGTGGATTCTATCTTGGTTAGGCTTAGGCCTAAAGAAGCTTCAAGCTCGCAGAGCCGGACATTTTAAAGTGATAGAGAAGGTTGGATCAAATGCCTAGGTGTTAGACTTGCCTTTGGATTTGGGCATTAGTTCTACCTTCAATATTACAGACCTGATTGAGTACAGGGACCCGGCAACGATACCTAGTGAGGCCTTTGGACCTATCCCCTCCTTTTGTGAGTGACCCTAATCTAGAGTGTCAACTAACAAATTTGGCCTGAGAGAGGAGAACGGATCGAGCATATCCTGGACGATCAAGCCATCATGACCCAGGGCAGCGGCTATCAATGCTTCCTGGTCTGATGGTAAGGTGGTGCGGGCACCATACTCAAAAGAAGACTTCAGGGCTGCATCTGGATGTCTGATTGACCTTGCCTGAAGAATTAGGATTTTCTGGTTTTGTAATTAGGGTTGACTTGGTCAACTCAATTTTATCTTGAGTCTGTATTTCCCTATAATTTAAATTTTGTTGAGTCATGTTGACTTAGTACAAGTCCTAGTAGTGGTCTAGGTCTTCTCCAGGTTGGTGCCATTTTTTTTAAATCAAGTCAAGGTCCAGGGTGCCCAATTTTTTCTCCCAGGCCCAAGCATGTGGGCGCCACACTCCCAGCCACACGCCAGAGTCCAGGAGGTGCCACATCTCCATCCAGTGTGCCTTGGTCCCCACACCACAAGAAAGCAGGTCCCTTCTTTCATGCACCACTTGGGGGAGAAATCCATCAAGATACCTCAATCCAAGGAGGAGCCAACTTCTTTCCAGATAAACCCAAGCCAGGATGGCAAGAATTTTTCTTGAAGAGAGGATCAAGAGGTGCCCCGCAATGTTCCATAAAAATCCAAGTTATAAAAGGGAAGAAAGCATGTCTTGGGGAGAAAATCAAGGAGGCACCCAAAAGTTTCCTAAAGTGCCAAAGCCATGAAAAGAAGAAGCCTAAACTTGTGGAGCAAGACTAGGAGGTGTCCAAAAGAGCCAAACCATGAAGGGAAAATCCTTGATTCATGGAGAGATACTAGGAGACACCCCCATAACCTACCATTTGGAGCTGATTTTCAAGTTTTCTTGGAGTTTTTGGGCTGCCCACTCATGGAAGGAGTCTTGGGAAGAGAATTTGATGCCTAAAGTGTGGGTTAGTCCTATTAGTCCCACATGGGAAGTGTATGAAATTTTATTTCTTTGTTATGTCTATATATTCAACTCTATGTAACTCTTGAATAAAAAAAAGGAGGAATGAAATCAATTTCTGTGTGAGCAACTTTGTGTTTCTCTCTTCCGCACTTGTATTCAGGTATTGAGCTCCGTGAGGGAGTAAATCCGGGTTCCCTAGGAACCTTGAGGAGGTGTGAGATCTCCAACCCCAAAACCCTAGCTTAGTCCACCCATCTCTACTCCACCACCACCAAACCCTAATTTTACATCTTCATCCCACGGCCCATCTCTTCCACATCGAAGTCGGTCACCAGCATCCAGGTTCAGATCAACTGTTTCAACTACAGAGCCAGTTCAAAGGAGAGTCAGATCAGTATCAAGATCTCCAGAACTTCTACATCCAACAATCTTCATTAAGTACTCAGGTCAGTGTCTTTCTTTGAGTTTCTGGTTCTTTTTTTTGTTCTTCTTCTTCCAGATCCTGAGTTCGAGAAGAAGGCCAACCTTGCCATAGGACTACAATCCGAGGATCCATTACGAAGATACCCCGTCTCCAAGGATCCTACAATCTGCTCGAGAGTGTCCTTCAATTGAAGCAATGAGAGATATCACAGTCAGGTATAAAACCTTCTCTTCTCTCTTCGTCTGTTTCTTGAAAGAGGAGTAAACCCTAGGTCTGGGGGTTTCTCAATCCCCAGCGATCATACTTCTAAGTTACTTTGATAATCCACTCCTTTTAATTGTGCTTTCTGTCATTTCTTAGTTTCTTTCAACATTAGTTTATCTTTCCTTTGAGTCAAAGCCGACTTCTAAAAATAAATAAATAAAAAAATACATTAATTTTAATTTTCTTCTGCATCGCATCATCTTTTTTCGTTCTGCATCATAAGGCTGGCCAGAGTCGGATGATTCGTGGATTTCTCGAGAGGACTTGCAGCACCTCAACCCAGACCTCCTCGAGAGATATGTGAGCCAGCCTGATCATCACTCGATAGGGTCGAGTTTCCTCCCACCCTGGGAGAATTGGTGGGGATACCAGAGGCACCAGAATAAGGCAGAGGCTTTTCAACCCTCTATGGATTGATCAATAATTTATGAGTCCATCTGTAATAAGGTCTTAGCCCATTTGAATCCATTTTAGTTGTTATTTGAGTCTTTTGAGTTATTATTTCAGTTCTATACTAGTCAGCTCATGTTGAGCTAGTTCAGTCTAATGCTAGTCAGCTCATGTTGAGCTAATTTTTTTTTTTGAGTCCTGTCTAAGTACAATAAAAACTCAAGACTACATCATACAAGTGAAGACCAAGTCCAACCAGATTGAAAACATGGAAGTATAGCCCAAGTCCAACCCAGCTTGAAGATTTGAAGACCCTAGGAGAAAAATCAGAAACCCTGATTCCTTGCAGATGCCCTCTAGATGCCCAGATTCCCTTCCAGATGCCAAAGATATTCATAGACTAGGGCATCCTTAATTCTAGAGGTCCATCTACATCCTAGCTCAATGAAATCAAGCCCAGGCACCAAGCCCAAGCCCTTAAGAAGCAAGATACCAGGGAATATTCCTGTTACCTGGCTACCAGGCCACCCCAGCTTCCAGAGGCCCAAGCCCATGCGCCCGAGCCCCTTTGGGCTGGCCCCTTGCTGCTCCTAGAAGCTCAACACGCCCCCTAGGCATCCTTGGAGTGTTGACCAAGTCGAGAGAGTTTTTAGGGATTTTTTCTACCTAATATTTCTTTATTTTCTAGCTAGGGTTTGAGAGGGAAAAGGATTCTTATGTGATGTCTAATGTACCCTTACTTAGAGCCTAAGACTAAGGATCTATTTAAAGGACCCTAGTCTCTTGTATGAGATTAGATTTTGATATATGAATTAAACTTGAGTTCTCTTCTATTGCTTTGTGCTACCCTGCTTTGTGCTTAAGGGGTTTTATTGGTGCTTTCATCTTCCCAGTGTTGCAACATAATTCCTGCCGCCAACCATCCTTCCAGAGCTCTGGCCGCCACCTCCAAAACTCTATTCCCCTTTGCTATTTTCCCTTGTTTCCTTATTCCATAGTGAGTTTTCTAACCCTTGACAGGTCATTTGCAGGTCCCAAAGTTCCTACGAATCCAACAACTTTAGCCAAGCCTCAATCGGACCACCGAGCAGAAAGTCGGGTATCCGCGGGTCTTTGGCTCGATTTTTCAGGCCGTATCCATCAAGGAACGAGAGATCCCTTCGCTACGATCTTCCTCGGGCACTTCAGACATTGTCAGGTATACCCCCTCTTCCACCAGTAATTTTATTGTTGGAGAACTTGCCCTAACCGAGGCTTCTCAGCCCCGACGATCATTCTTTATTGCTTTTCTTGGTCCTAATCTGCTTGCTTGACTTCTAAAATTCATATAGAATTCCTTACAACTTATTTTGATCCAATTTTTGGGATTTAATCACTTAACTCCACATATAAAACACACAAAAATAATTGCATGCATATTAGTTCCGCATCAATCCTACTTCCATTCTTCTCAATTAAATTTGTTAGTTGTTTCTTCTCTTCCATGTATATAGTCTTGATCTCATCCTTGATAGTATTTCGAGTAGGAATCTTGAACAACAGTTGTACTACATTCAAAAATCTCCTAAATCCAACATGATCCACTATATTCAAGGGATAATCATGAAGAAGAATCATTGCAACCAGCTCTCTCTTTCCAGTTTCTTGATTAAATGAATAAGCTGATATTGTTTGTGATTCATCCTTTTCCTTTGCAAGCTTATTCACCAAAATTTTTTATTTAATATCTCCATATTTTCTCCTTGGACAATAGTCTAGTCCCATTTTTTAAACCATCACTAAGCAGTTTAGTACAATAGTTGCATTTTGCCTTTGGAACTCCATGAACATCGACCTTTGTAAAATGACTCCAAGCACTACTTCGTAGTTTGCTACTATTTGGGACTTTTTCTTGATCTTGGCTTCTTGTTTCATCTACATGTATAGGTTGGTCTAAATTTGTACCAACAGAAGAAATACAAGGTGACGTAGATGATTGTATATGCTGATCTGAATTTATAGCAATAAGAGAATCATTAACAAGCACAGGTGGTGGTTGATCCATTTGAGTAGTACTTTTTATTTTTGTTTGCATGCGTAACTCCTATATTACAAATATAAAAATATAAATAAAACACAACTATAATCTCACAATTTCACAAATATAAATAATTAAATTAAAATATTCATAAATATAAAGATTTAATGGTATAAAGTCATGAACTAATAATAACTACATTAATAATGCTATATTCTTGATCATTCATATTCTTAAATAGCTATATTCAAGATCCCAAGATGCATAAAAAAATAAGATATTATGAATTTAATAAACTATTAATTATGACCTTATTTTGAATTTACTTTGAATTAAATAAAATAAAAAAATCCTAATATATATATATAATTTTATTATTATATATATATAATTTATTATTTATTTTATAGTTATTCTCCTTAAGCACCTTAACCCGTTAAGTTAAGCATCCCACTCCCAGGCTCCCAGCCGTGTCTGAGTCTCAGACTCCAGTCCCTGTCTCTGCCAGTCGCCGCACGATGTTCCACCCTCCCCGCCGCCCTCCTTGCCGGCACCCTCTTCCTCTGTCCCAAACCAAGTCCCCATCTCAGTCTCTCCAACTCTCTCCGTCGATAACCCTGCCATCATCGAGGCCCTCTCCCCTCGCCCTCATCTGCCAACCATCGCATGACGTTCCACCCTCCCCGTCGCCCTCCTCGCTGGCGCCCTCTCCCTCAGTCCTTCGCCTCCGCCGCCGCACGATCCTCCTCTCCCTCGTCTGTCGACGGTCGCTGCACTGCACCTTCCACCCACCCAAATGGCCAAACCCCTCCCGTAGCCCGCCCCTCCCATCTGTTCCTCTTATTCCTCGCTCGTCGCCTCGTCACCGATGTCTCCCCCACCACTCGGATGCGTTGCTCTGTAGCCTCTGCCCTCCCCTTCAACGCTCCTCCTCCCCGACAGCTATCACAATCCAAAAAAAAAACCACTTGACTCACCTGGATCACGACCGGAAGCCACTAGCTACCGCCGCTCGTCACCGCTCGCTGCCACGCTCGCTGCCGCCGCTCACTGCCGCCGCTCACCATCGATCCGAGAGGAGGCCGAAGAGGAAGGGGAGAGCAGGAGCCAAGGACGCCAGTGATTAATTTAATAGGAATTAATAACAAAATAACGATTAGGGTTTAGGGTAAGGGTTAAGCATTTTAAAATTTAATAACTAATAATTAATAATTAAGAAAATATATTTAATAATATATATATTTATTATTTAAATATTAAAATAATTCAGGCCGGGTTCGGGTTGGGTGTATATGTATCTAGTCCCGCTGAAATCCAAAGTTAGGCATTCGGGTTTTACCCAAACCTGGCCCAATCCCAGTTAAAGCGTTGACTACCCGGTCTAATCGGGTCGGGCCGGGTCGGGTACCCATGGGTTTGGATTTTATTGCCATCCCTAATCACATGCCCAACTTACTCATTACCAGTCCCGTAGCAATGTAATAAAAATATAAATATTAATTTATAACTATGTATCATTAAGATCCTCGTTTATAAAAATAGATTTAGGATTGAAAGTTAAAAAAGTTTAGCAAGTATCACTACGTATTGAGTTTTAGAAGTAAACTTTATGGTTAATATTTCAAAAACTTTCTTAAAATTCATTTAAAGATCCATAGTACTTGTATTTGTGATGACTAACTTAGTATTTTGGTGTTAGCTTGTAAAGGACAAATTTATCTTTTTTTATCACCTACTTTGATTAATTTTCTATATACCTCCAAATTAAGCTCATAAACTAAAGTAACTTTCACACTGCTTGAGTTTTTTTTTGATATTATACTGTTATTGAGTGTCTTAACCCCTTAAGCTTTCTATTTGACCTATGTAGCAAGTTTTCAATCAATGATTCCCAAATCAGATAACTTTAAGGCACTAGGATAATACCCCCTCGGGCTTACTTGCTCAAGTCAAATAGACTACGAGTTAGGACTAGCCTTAAAATGAACTTCTTTGCCCCCTCATCTTTTGACATGGACCACAATACTTGCTTGATGAAGGGATCCAGTTACTCAGTGAAAAGTACTTTGAAACTATATTATTTTAATTTTTTTTATATTTTTATTTCAAGCAAGTAGTTCTTTTTTCAAATTCAAGTTTCTTAAATTAAGATGTATATCAATTACCAGTTTTCAGTAATAATCGAATTCTTAGTTGACCTTACAACTAACACCTACTTTGCCTAGTCAATATGCATGTATAATGGAAGTGCTAATAGCACTTATATGATCAAAGTAGGCTACTAAAAGTCTGACACAAGTCTACTCCTTAACTCACTACAATCATCAGTAAATACTCTTTAACTCTATTACTTTTTTCTAGTCTATTTTTTTCAAGATTTTATTTTTGACACATGATCTATTCAAGATAAAAATTTTCTTTTTTAAAAAAAATATTTCAATTTTTTTTTAAAAAAGATTTAAAATTTCTAAAATGATTTTGAATTTTTTTTTAATTTTTTAAAAAAGATTTTTCTTAGCCCCAAACTTAAATACATTATCCCTAATGGTATAAACAAGTTAAAGAAATAAATGAAAACCACAAGAACAAAATTAAATGGATAGGGGTAGAGAGACTTGAGAAGAGAAGCTCATGATCAAAATGGAGGGTTCATCATCAAGATAAAGGCTACAATTTTTTTTTAAAGCATAAAAATATATATTGGGTTGTCCCCCAACAAGTGCTAAGTTTAACATCATCAGCTAGATGTTTATTAAAACTATCCCTAAGAAATTGGGTTGCCTCTCAATAAGTGCTAACTTTAACATCTTCTGTCAAACACTATGAGGGAGTCTCATTGATAATGAATTTAGGTATATCCCACCAGATTTTAAAAGAATAGGGCTAATCAAGAGGCCTTGTCATCATAGCAGAGAAACATTCATAAAGTATTCTACGATGACTAGCCCATATCAATAGAGCATAATGAACAAACATATTATTCTAGGATTTAAAAATATTATTATAATTTTTATGATAATAAGGGATTGTATTTGTTGTACCGAGATTACGGGTGGTAGTTTAGGAATTTCATCAATTATAGCTTGATCTACCGCAATCCCATCTTTATTATAATATATCTTGACAACAACCCTTCTCGATCTATAGTTTGGCCCATTTTCCAAATTAACAAGAAATCTACCTCCATGCATTATTTTAGTATTGTAGATAAATTTTAAAGGTAGTCTTCAAAAGTAGTGCCAAAAATAGAGAAATCAATCATAAAATTCTTAAAGTCTTGATCTCTCAAATCAATAATATTCCACCTGATAGCTTCTTTGAGCATTTTTAGAACACCTACAAGTTAAGCTTCCTAGTTATATATCCTGGTGAGGTGTCAATGGTTATGTCAGGAGGTAGCTTCAGTTCTAGATTTGGTGGTGATTCTAATAATGGAGCTATAAGAGGGCTAGGTGGTGGCTCATGGCTTTCAATCAATAGCATGGTGGTTTCAAAGTAGGGTATTTTCACTGGGTTATTTACTTCAGTACTATATCCATCTACATTAAAATTGCTTACCTTGAAATGAGTTGGATAGTGATATAATAAATTATGGGGGTGAATTATAGGTGTAACTTCTCCTATTGTATTATTCATTTGTGATTCTTGAGAAGTCTTGACTAACTCCATCATCTTATCTATTTGTCCTCCCTTCTTATAAAAAGGTATAAATGATTCTAGGATACTTGGGAAAGGGGCTATAGGTAAGTAGGATGATGATGAAAGTTGTTTATCCCACCAATTTGATTTCTCCTAATATACTTTTACCTTAGTCAAATTATCTATATTTATTTGGTTGGTTGCACAGGACTGCTCTATGACCAATTCATTTTCAAAAGTTATAGTTAGTTATTCAAGAAAAATTAGAGGGTCATTAAAACTTTTAGCTTGGTATGGTCCCTTCAGGTTACTCTCAGGCTGACTAGGTAGTTCTTCTTCCACCTCCTAACTAAATGCTAATGTTGTTGATCAATTTGGATTTCTAGTTTGGTTAGGGTTTGTGCAGAGGCCTGAAGTATTTTTATCCTATCTAATGCTTGCAAAATCTTCTCTTAAAATGATGGGTTATAAGTTGTAGGAGAAGGTTGATGTTGTGGATAGGGCTGATTGTAATAGAGTACATCTATGAATAGAGGTCTTTACATAACCAAGGTAACTATTAGATGTGGTTGCCATGAAAAATTTGGTTGAGCTCAGAGTACATCTATGAATAGAGGTGTTTACATAACCAAGGTAACTATTAGATGTGGTTGCCATGAAAAATTTGGTTGAGCTCCCCAGCCTAGATTGTAAGCATTAAAGTACGAGTTATTTCCTGGTCTATAGGCTATTTGGATTTGATCTTGATAGGTTAGCTCATACCAAAACTTAGGAGCTTGGAATGCGACTAGGCATTTACTTACAAAGTAAGTGGGGCTTAAACAAATTAAACAAATTGGTTGTGTAGGACGAAAAGATGGAGAGGAAGAGTGTTTGATAGCTAGTTGGCAATCTAATTTATGGGATAGTTCATCCACTCTACTATCTAATTTATGGGACATCTCATCCACTCTACTAATAAATCTATGGGATATCTCATCCACTCTACTATTGAGATCCATATTCCTAACACAACTCTATTTTATCAAATTATTCTGATTTTTTGGATATGCAATCTAAGGTAAAGTTTATAACAATGCTCTTCTATTTTTTTTTTTTTTTAATTTTTTAGAGAAAAGGAGAAAAGAAGAAAGATAGAGAAGAAGTCTGAAGATAAGGACCTAAGGAGTCCTAAAGTAAAAGAGAGATAAAAAAGAATTAGTTAAAGTTTAATATTAACTACAATCAAGTTAGCATATAATGGACTCTCTATCTTATGGTTAACCTAGATCTTGATAGCTCCTAATTGCCAAGGCCACTATGGAGTCCTCCAAGTTAGAACTAACCAGCCAACTAGCCAGGTAAGGAAAAGGTTGGTGAGGATCCTTCCATTGCTTTCTTTAGATACCAAATAAATTGGCCAGGTCAGTCAATAGAACTAATTAAAGAACCACATTCTTTCAGGGCTACATCATCCTTGAATCCCTTTCCTAGATACTAGTCAACCAGCAAATCATGTCTTGGTCCAACTCTTCTGGGTGCCCTGTCCTACTGAGCTCAATGATTTTTATAGGTCAATGTCTAATTGATTTTGATTTATAGACTTGGGTCAATGCAATATACAGGGTGCGTTTGTAGGCCAAGGGTGATGAAATCCCCACCTCATATTGTTTAACGGTTAGTGCCCTTAAGATAGCTTAAGAAGATGCAATGCAATAAAAACAAGTGTCCAAGCAAGTTAGTTTGATATTTTAGTCTCTAAAAAAATCTTAATAACTTATGAAATTTAATTAATTAATTTATTTTCATTTTTTTTATTTATTTTATGAACTAACCATGTAATGATTCTCACTAATGGTACCTGATATGGTACATTCGCTGACATGGAGCTCCTACTGGCGATTGCGCTGGCAAGAGATCCACCACCTGGATATGGTGGCCAAGTGGAGAACCAAGGTGAGCCCCTCATCGAGGTCAGCTCCCAGCCGGGGTCGTGCTCATAGGGCAAACCCTCCATCTAAGGCCAGCTCTTGGCCGGGGTCATGCTCATGTTGCCAAGGCGAGCTCTCCTACTGAGTTCAGCCCCCAGCCGGGGTCGTGCTCATAAGGCGAGCCCTCCGTCTGAGGCCATCTTCCAGTCAGGGTCATGCTCATGCTGCCAAGGCGGGCCCTCCTGCCAAGGTCAACTCTCAGCCGAGGTCATGGTCATAAGGCGAGCCCTCCATTTGAGGCTAGCTCTCGGTCGGGGTCGTGCTCATGCTACCAAGACGAGCCCTCCTATCGAGGTCAGCTCCCAATCAGGGTTGTGCATATAGGGTGAGCCCTCCATCTGAAGCCAGCTCCGGGCTAGGATCGTGCTCATGTTGCAAGGCGAGGCTCCTCCCAACCTTGTAGAGGCTGAAGTTCTCTCCAGTAATGAAAGGAGGAGGGATCAACAGAAATTCAAACCTTGGCAAGGAGGTTTCCGGCCACCTGCAACCTCTGGGAGGTGGCACATGCCCTGCCATAAATTCAAGCTCCGCAATACGCCACTCGTATGATTTGTGCAAGGTGCGCTCCTCCAGGCCACAGGTCCTATCGCATGCCATCACATCGACGACCGTGTAGCCAGGGGCTTCAACTCTTGCGACATAAAACCTGAGCCTCCTCCAAGAATAGTTTTCCATTAAGGCCACAAGCCCTGCGACACTCCGATGGCCCCCCCGGGAACATAAACGTCTGCCATGGCTTGGGGCTCAGCGGCACAGCGCCTGCCCCTCCCATGAGAAACTACACCACCAAAGGAACAAGGTCTGTGCCACGCCGGCGAACACCCCCAATAGTAGGTCATCCTTCAAAAGACCGGTCCAACAGGGGGAAGACGATGATGGGAACAGAAAGACCCTCTCTAAAGGGGGCACCGGGAAAAGGACATCTCAGTGAAGCTCCAGAGCTGGTCTGGGCCATCGTTCTTGTATAAAATAGAAGAAAGAATCCCCGAGAGGGGAGGAGGCAACTAGTAAGATATAGAGAGCTAGCGGGTAAGGAACCAGCCAAGAGACCCACCCCACTCTCTACCTTCCATTTCCTATTCATTCTTTTCACTTACTAGATCTCATCTTGAACACTCTACACGGAGAGATCCCAGTCTCTTCATCACAGAGGTTCTGTTTACCTAGATCATCCCACTGACTTGATCGTTAGAATGTCCCCACTGAAATCTCCAGCTTGGGTGTCCTATGTTTTGCAGGATAGCCAACCAAGGAGTTGTCCAGAGTAGAGGATCGAGTACCCAACAGGAGCCCGACATGCCCGCGACATGTCAAAGCTACAGGCCACAACGATCTAGGCGGTAACAGATTGGCATGCCAGGTAGGAGGCGAGCACTATAGCTCCAGTGATTGTGGGAAGTCTAGTAGTGATTCCCCACTACCAACAAGACATCTACAAAACCCCACAGCCCCATGGTGACAACACGAGCGCGTGAGGCTTTCGCCAATCGAGCAAGGGGCCCCCCTCATCATGGAAACCTATAGAACCTTGAGGGGGAGCTCCCATCCCCACCACTGCCACCTCTGGTGGATCTCCAGATCACTGCACTGGCCCAGTAGGTCCATGCCCTGGTTGCGGCAGTGCACCAGCTTCATCAGAGACACCGGTCCCTAGCAACACAGTAGTAGTCAGGGACACTGATGGGCCATACTGCCAATCCCCGTACCAGCCTGCAATCCTTCCAGGAGGGGCCGTTGCATGCAGTCACCCACCTGAGAAGAGGCCACCAAGTAGCGCGAAAGAAGCAACACGATGGACTGACTGGCCGGGAGAGCCGCTCCCCAATCTCGGACCATGGTGTGCACTCCCACTAGCGGTGCCAACATGGCCAGGAACTCAAGCGAGAGTTTCCCCACTCCACACCTCTTTCACCCCTGATGGCCTCTGTTGAGGGGTCCATTGACGAGGCCATCCATTGCCAGGCGGAGAGGCATGTCGAAGAGTAGGAGTGCAAGCTAGAAGATCTGTCCCATTGGTTTGCAGAGATCTAAGGCTTCCCTAGTGAGCTTGTGAGTTATGACACCTGCCCTCCTTTTTCCTGCAGAATCTAAGAGGAGCCGATCCCCAATGGATTCCATATGCCTTAGGTTGATCCCTACAATAGGACGACTGACCCCTTGAACCACCTGGAAAGCTACAAGGTCCTCATGAGGGTCCAGGGGGCTACTGATGCTCTCCTCTGCATTGCCTTCCTGGCAACCCTATAGAAGGCTACTCGAGCCTGGTTCTCCTGACTCGAGTTGGAAAGCATTGACTCCTCCCAGTTGAAGAAAAAGTTCATGGCACACTTTGACACATGCAGGAAGGTGCCACGTGAGACTGACAGCCTCTTCTTAATCCGTCAGTAGGACCGAGAGTCCCTTCGAGACTATATGTCCCAGCTCAAGGTCGCCACCCTAGAGATCTACCATCTCAACGAGCCAGTCGCTATGCTGGCCTTGAAGAGGGGGTTGCTGACATCCCGCTTCACCTACTCCCTCAGCAAGAAGCCTTTGAAGACTTACTCAGAGCACCTCCTCCAGGCTTACAAGTACATCCATGTGGAGGAGGCTGACCATACCAGGAGGGAGGTGGACGGGAGGCCCTTAAAGAGGTAGACCGTTGGGGAAGCATCTACTCCTTAGGCCCAAAAGATGGTGTCAGCCCCATGGTCAGGGCCAAGACCCAGAGCTGACCCCACCAAAGAAGAGAAGTTCACTTCTCTACTCGCCCAAAGAGTGAAGATCTTGATGGAGATTGAGGGCGAGCACTTCCTACACCAACCTCCTCCCTTGAGGGCATCCACCAGATGTGACAAGTTTCGCTACTACCATTTCCATCAGGACCACGACCATGATACAGAGGAATGCCACCACCTAAAGAAGAAGATAGAAGACCTGATCAAGAATGGCTACCTTGGGAAGTACGTGGATAAAGCAGCACCCCAAGCAACCCGGAGTGAAGAGCCCCATCCGCTCGCCATCGATAACTGACTTACTAAGAAGCTGGTAGGAATGATGTCCTGGGGGGCAGGAGAATCCCAAAGAGAGCTAGGGGGAGAGAGGAGAGTGATAATGTACTCCCCTGCATTAGAGAAGGGTCAACCGGGATGCATAACCCAAATAATGATGCTGTCATCATGAAAATGATGATAGCGAAGCATCCTATAAAGAGAATCATGGTTGATAGTGGAATCAATGTAGATATCCTTTTTTACGATGCTTTCGTAAGGATGAACTTGTCTGCTGACCAAATAAAATCGGTATTCATGCCCTTGGTAGGCTTCACCGGAGATTCAGTTGGAGTTGAGGAAGAGATTCACTTCTAATAATCATCGGGACCCCACCTCGACAAAGTACTGCACTGATAACATTCACTGTAGTAAGGCTTCCCTCGTCTTACAATGCAATCTTGGGGCATCTCAGACTCAACCTGCTCGATGCAACCATTTTCACAAAGCATCTCCTCATTCAGTTCTCCACCCCTTAGGGGACCGGGGAGATGAAAGGGTCATGCCAGCCAGTCCAGCACTACCTGTAGACTATCCTAGGACCACGAGGAGCAAATCCGAGCCCAGTCATTAACCAGTCGAATCTGGCAGAGCCGAAACCAAAGGGCAGACCAATTGAGCCCTTATTGTCCTTCCTCTTGGGAGAGGATCCCTTAAGGATGATATAGGTGGGAGCCCTGCTGCCTGAAGAAGAGAGATCCTATCTACTCAGTTTTCTACGGGCCAACATAGATGTCTTCACCTAGACCGCCACCAATATGCCTGGCATCCCCTTAGAAGTGATCACCCATAAGCTGAATGTCAATTTCAACTATCACCCTGTCCAGTAGAAGAAAAGGAGCTTCATCCCGGAGTGGCAGAAAGTGATCGATGAAGAAGTTGAGAAGCTTCTTATAGCGGACTTCATTTGTGAGGTACGATATCCTAACTGGCTTGCTAATATGGGATAGTCAGTAAAGCTTTTGGAAAGTAAAGAATCTGTATAGACTACACCAACCTCAATCGAGCATGCCCGAAGGACAACTTCCCACTCCCCAAGATTGATCAACTAGTGGACGCGACCTCGGGCCACAAGTTCCTCAATTTCATGGATGTATTCTCCAGATACAATCAAATCCGCATGCACCCATAGCAATTATGACCGACAAAGGTTTGTACTATTACAAGATGATGCCATTTGGTCTAAAGAATGCAGGGGCCACGTACCAGTATCTGGTCAACAAGGTCTTAAAGACTAGATCGATCGCAACATACAGGTTTATGTAGATGATATGCTCGACATAAGCGGCCCGAGTTCAGATCACATTACCGACCTAGCAGAGGCTTTCGACAACCTTCGCCTCTACAGATGAAGTTGAACCCCGCCAAGTGCACATTTGGCATCGCGGCAAGAAAGTTCCTGGGATTCATGGTCATCCAGAGAAAAATAGAGGCCAACCCTGAGAATATACAGGCAATCGCTGAAATGAGATACCTAGTCTCCAAGAAGGAGGTCCAGCGCTTGACAGGATGCATCGCGGCATTGAGATGCTTTATCTCACATTCTGTCGACCGCTACTAGCCATTCTTCAAGGTGTTATAGAAGATGAATGACTTCACTTGGATGGAAGAGTGTCGGGAGGCATTTGAGGGGCTAAAGAAGCTCCTCGCCTCCCCACCGTTGCTATCTAGGCCAGATCCTATGGAAGAGCTGGTGCGGGCACCAGAATCAGAAGAAGACTTCAGGGTTCCATCTGGATCTCTGATTGACCTTGCCCAAGAAAATTAGGGTTTGTAATAAGGATTGACCTAATCAACCCAATTTTGAGTCTGTAATTTTATCATTTCAATTTTTGTTGAGTCATGTTGATTCAGTCCAAGTCCAGGTCTAGGTTGGCGCCATTCCCTTTGCCATAGGGTGCTACATTTTTTTTCTTCCATGGTCCAGCTACAAGTGGGTGCCACACTCCCTGCCACATCTCCATCCAGTGTCTTTGGTCCCCACACCATAAGAAGTAAGTTCCCCTTTTTCTTGCACCACTTGGAGAGAAATCCATCAAGATACCTCAATCCAAGGAGGAGCCAACTTCTTTCCAGATAAACCCAAGCCAGGATGGCAAGAATTTTTTCTTGAAGAGAGGATCAAGGAGGTGCCCCACAATGTTCCATAAAAATCCAAGTTATAAAAGGGAAGAGAGCATGTCTTGGGGAGAAAATCAAGGAGGCACTCAAAAGTTTCCTAAAGTGCCAAAGCAATGAAAAGAAGAAGCCTAAACTTGTGGAGCAAGACTAGGAGGTGTCCAAAAGAGCCAAACCATGAAGGAAAAATCCTTGATTCATGGAGAGATACTAGGAGACACCCCCATAACCTGCCATTTGGAGCTGATTTTCAAGTTTTCTTAGAGTTTTTGGGCCGCTCACTCATGGAAGGAGTCTTGGTTGGCCAAGGGAAGAGAATTTGATGCCTAAAGTGTAGATTAGTCCTATTAGTCTCATATGGGAACTTGTATGGTTTTGATTTTTCTTATAAGTCTATATATTAGACCCGTTTTGTAACTTGAACTTATCTTATGAAATCTTATAAATGAAATCTCTTGTTTTTGAGCAAAGTCTTATTCTTCTGCACTTATTCTGAGTGTTGAGCTCCGTGAGGGAGTAAATCCGGGTTCCCTAGAAACCTTGAGGAGGTGTGAGATCTCCAACCCCAAAACCCTAGCTTAGTCCACCCATCTATAATCCACCACCACAAAACCCTAGCCTCTACACCATCTCCAAGGTTCTTCTTCCAAAGGGTGGCCGACCACCAGGACCCCAGTCCAGCCATCTTCAAGTCAGCTACCACTGCTTCAGAATCCATCCAGCAGATCCAGGAGAAGAAGTCCCAAATCCGTAGCTTAGGAGTTCCAGATCAGCTGAAGACCTTCATATCCCATCCTTTCTTCTACTCGGGTAACTCTCTTCCCTGAGTCTCTTGTTCCTAACCTTGTTTTTCTTCTCTCCAGGATTCAGGGTTCAAGAAGAGGCCATCTTTGCCAAGGACTATTATCGGAGGATCCATTGCGAAGATACCTTGACTCCCGGGATCCAATAATCTGCTCTAGAGAGTATTTTTCCACCAAATGGAGAGATATCACTGCTAGGTAACAAGAACCTTCCCTTCTCACTTTGTCTGTTTCATTGAAACTCAGAGCAAACCCTAGATCTGGGAGTTTCTCAATCCCCAGCGATCCTACTTCTGAGTTACTCTGATAATCCACTCCTTTTAATTATGCTTTTGTCATTTCTTAATTTCTTTCAACATTAGTTTATCTTTCCTTTGAGTCAAAGCCAACTTCTAAAAATATATAAAAAAAAAATTAATTTTAATTTGCTTCTGCATTCCACATATCCATTCTGCATCATTTTTGGTATCAGAGTTTTTGTTTCTGCATCAATTTTGGTATCAGAGCCCTGTCTAGGGTTCTTGCTTGTGTGATTGTTTTTTCATTCCTTTTTACTTTTGCTGCCTGGAGTAGACTCCCTTGGCCGTCCGGTCCTAGGAACAAGCGAGATGCAAGCCTCCTCCTCCCATTCCATGGAGGTTCCTAGGGCGTGTAAGGGTGCCGCTGGGTTATAACTTCTAGGCAGGGATTGTAAATGGGACACACGATCTGTTTTCTGCCAGTAACTGCCCTATTATTCGAATTGTTCCTCCATGCAGGAAATTCTAAATTAAGTAATTCTTGTTTTTCTGGAACCAGTATAATTGAAATTAATTTAAATAAAGTTTTCATGATTTATTAATTTATGTAGATTTTTTGAGATCAATTTTACTGCTGTTCTATTTTTTTTTTCTGCAAGCTATTTCTTTTATTTGAGTGTGCATAAATTGAATCTATCTTAAGGGCACCGAAGTTGCAACATAAGGGGAGGATTGAGACCCTCTCCTTAGCCCAAAACCACCTCCCGTGCATTCGAACCTAAGCCTTTAATCTTAAAATTAATTAGACCTAATTTGCCCTAGTGGGCTAGGGACACCAACTGGTCGGGTCTAGGCTAGTGTTGAGTCAGTTTGTCTAGTTACTCTATGTGTACTTTGTACTCAGTGTCTAGAATGGTGGTTCAGGGATTCTATCCTGAAGGGCTTGTGTGCTGGTCCGCCTACCTGGCCAATCACTGATTGGTGTCTAGGATTGGTATTTAGTGATCTAACACTCCCCTTACACCTACCTGGCTGAGTCCCGAGTTACTACAGGCTAGCTTGCCACTCTGATTAGGCATCTAGTTTGGGCTCTAGGTCTAGTTAGCCTATAGTCGTTTCAGTCGAGTCTCATTTGGTGTGCTTGCTTGCATCATCATGTCCACCCGGAACGGAGTACCCTACCAACCTGGTCAAACCCAACCTGATTTAGAGGCCATGATTAGAACTCTTACCGAAAGTATGACCAAATTGAGTCAGGATATGAATGAGGGTTTTGTCCAGTTTAGAGACCGAGCCCAGGGACTTGAGAAACGTAGACATCAAAATTGGACCCCTGATCCAAAATTTAATAGGCCCCAACCTCACCCATGCCAGGAGCCTAGGAGGACCTTATACCGTGATCCCGAGCATAACCTTAGGAGCCTATATCCATACTTGGTTGACTCAGAGAAGGGACCCGTTAGGAACACCGAACCTTATGCACCCACTTTTGATGGAAGACAAGAGACATATATTAAGTGGGAAGAACAAATGGATCGGTATTTTGAGTGCACTAACATATCGGAATTAGGACAAGTTAGGTTGGCCAAAACCAAGTTCACCAAACATGCTAGGTCGCATTGGTATGCTATTGAGCATGAGTGTTATCAAAGAAAAGAGGAAATATATGCTTGGAGAGATATGACAAGTAAGTTGAGAGATAGGTACCTAGGTAGATCCTATGAGAAAAGACTTTTAGACCAATGGTACCAATTATGACAAGGTAATAGGCCTGTGTCTAAATATATCGAGGACTTCCAGTGGTATGACATGAAATGAAATACCATTGAGACTGAAGCTCAGATCACATCAAGGTTTAGGGTTGGGTTACACCCAGACATTTATAGGAAGCTATGCCTTGAAAATACCAATAAGTTAGACCAAGCCTAGCATGAAGCCCAAGACTATGAGTGGTCTTTAAGATATAACCAATAAAGTACTTTGGACTTAAAGCCAACCCTTACCAACTTGAGTCATGTTCCGATTGATCCGACACCCGTAGTGAACCAGACTTTTGTTTGTCAATTCCCACTTGTGTCACCTCTTGACCAGAAGGATAACACTGAGAAGGAGTTAGGCATGGCCATCCTAAAATTAGTTGACCTGACCAGAGCCGTACTTAAAGAGGAATCAAAGGAGAATAGATTAGAACCTTTTAGTGGAATTGAGGAAGAAATATATGAGCCTGACATAAGTTTGATAGATGAATATGAAGAAGACGAATTTGAGGATATCTCTCCCGATAATTCAATTAACCAACTCCTACTTGATGGGGTTATTGAGGGGACCCATGCCACTCAAGGAATTCAGGAGCTAACCCTAAGAGATGACCCTTTTGAGGAAGTTCAGGAAGAGAAAATTGCACCCAATGAGAGTTTAAGTGAGAATACCCCTGAACTCATTGAAGAATCCAAAGAAGACACCCCTGAGTCAAATCTAGTAGAGAAGTATGAAGAAGGAAGGGGTTCACAAGAATTGCCCATTAAGAAGGTCCAAGAACAAGAAAAAGACAGTAGCTTAGAAGACTTTCTAGATAAACATTCCAAAGACCTTCCTAATAACCTTCCACCTTCTAGGAGCACCCAGCCTACCCTAGAACTTGCACTTGTAGACCCTCCTAGAGCAAATCATGAGGTTTGGATGAGTGCACCTATAAAACAATGTCCTCATTTTAAGGTCGTCCTGAATAACCAAGGTATGTTTCTTGTTTTCTATAAGCCACCTCAAAACTCTGATTCTTATTTCCTACCCTTCCCTGAATCTTCTCATGTTTCTAGAGCTATGGGATTACACTTTACTGAGATTTCTAGGTTGCAAGACTCCTTAGAACCTATTAGGTTTGCCACCTACTTCTGGAAGACCTTATGGCACCTACTAGGCATCCATGATAAGTTTTCATACTCTGCATGCCCTCCTCCGACCCAAGGTCAAACTTAGAGAGCCTTAGTTTGTTAAGTTTAGACCTAGGGTTCCTTTGGAATAAAGTCCATTCTTTAGGAATGCGTCGTCAGTCTAGTTTAGTTTTTCTTGACCCTTTACTAGGCATTGGCTCAGATTTTGGTTTGATTGAGAGCACCAGGAATTGGGATTTGTATTTTGTCCAGGGCTGAAATTGCATTCAATGTTTCGATCAATAGGTCTATAGGCTAGAGTCCCTTTGAAATTGTTCATGGATACAAGCCTCACACACCACTTGATCTGATTTCACTATTAGCCCATACATACAAGTCTCTTAATGCACTTGCATAGCATGTAAAGGACTTGCATAAAGAAATTCATGCCAAAATAACTTTAAGTAATGAAATTTATAAGAAGTTGGTTGATTCTCAAAGACGAGTCAAAACTTTTGTTGAGGGAGACTATGTAATGATTAGGTTAAGGCCTGAGCGGTTTCCTCCTGGAACCGTTAGAAAGCTACATGCTAGAGGAGCTGGACCATTTTGAGTGATGAAGAGAGTGGGACCCAATGCCTATGTTGCCTCCAGAGCTAGGCATTAGCTCCACTTTCAACATTACAGACCTAGTAGAGTACAGGGAGCTAGCTGTGATTCCCAGTGAGCCTTTTGAACCTAATCCTATTATTGAGAGTGATCCCGACCCTGTGTGTCCACCAACAAACTGGCCTGTAAGGAAAGAGCAGATTGAAAAGATCCTGGATGATCAGGTTATCTCTACTCGTAATCGAGGATACCAAAGATACCTGGTCCGCTGGCAAGGAAGGCCAGATTCTGACGACTCTTGGATCTCCTGAGAAGAATTACAAGAATTGGACCCAGACCTCTTGGAAAGATACCAGAGCCAGCTTGATCCATACTCGACAGGGTCGAGTTCCTCCCACCTCGGGAGAATTGGTGTGGGCACCAGAATCAGAACAAGACTTCAGGGTTCCATCTGGATCTCTGATTGACCTTGCCCGAGAAAATTAGGGTTTGTAATAAGGATTGACCTGATCAACCCAATTTTGAGTCTGTAATTTTGTCATTTCAATTTTTGTTGAGTCATGTTGACTTAGTCCAAGTCCAGGTCCATGTTGGTGCCATTCCCTTTGCCATAGGGTGCCACATTTTTTTTCTTCCATGGTCCGGCTACAAGTTGGTGCCACACTCCCTACCACATCTCCATCTAGTGTCTTTGGTCCCCACACCATAAGAAGTAAGTTCCCCTTTTCTTGCACCACTTGGGGGAGAAATCCATCAAGATACCTCAATCCAAGGAGGAGCCAACTTCGTTCCAGATAAACCCAAGCCAGGATTGCAAGAATTTTTTCTTGAAGAGAGGATCAAGGAGGTGCCCCACAATGTTCCATAAAAATCCAAGTTATAAAAGGGAAGAGAACATGTCTTGGGGAGAAAATCAAGGAGGCACCCAAAAGTTTCCTAAAGTGCCAAAGCCATGAAAAGAAGAAGCTAAACTTGTGGAGCAAGACTAGGAGGTGTCCAAAAGAGCCAAACCATGAAGGGAAAATTCTTGATTCATGGAGAGATACTAGGAGACACCCCCATAACCTGCCATTTGGAGCTGATTTTCAAGTTTTCTTGGAGTTTTTGGGCCGCTCACTCATGGAAGGAGTCTTGGTTGGCCAAGGGAAGAGAATTTGATGCCTAAAGTGTAGATTAGTCCTATTAGTCCCACATGGAAACTTGTATGGTTTTGATTTTTCTTATAGGTCTATATATTAGACATGTTTTGTAACTTGAACTTATCTTATGAAATCTTATGAATGAAATCCCTTGTTTTTGAGCAAAGTCTTGTTCTTCTGCACTTATTCTGAGTGTTGAGCTCCGTGAGGGAGTAAATCCGGGTTCCCTAGGAACCTTGAAGAGGTGTGAGATCTCCAACCCCAAAACCCTAGCTTAGTCCACCCATCTCTACTCCACCACCACCAAACCCTAGCCTCTACACCATCTCCAAGGTTCTTCTTCCAAAGGGTGGCCGACCACCAGGACCCCTGTCCAGCCATCTTCAAGTCAGCTACCACTGCTTCAGAGTCCATCCAGCAGATCCAGGAGAAGAAGTCCCAAATCCGTTGCCTAGGAGTTCCAGATCAGCTGAAGACCTTCATATCCCATCCTTTCTTCTACTCGGGTAACTCTCTTCCCTGAGTCTCTTGTTCCTAACCTTGTTCTTCTTCTCTCCAGGATCCAGGGTTCAAAAAGAGGCAAACTTTGCCAAGGACCATTATCGGAGGATCCATTGCGAAGATACCTTGACTCCCAGGATCCAATAATTTGCTCGAGAGAGTCTTTTTCCACCAAATGGAGAGATATCACTGCTAGGTAACAAGAACCTTCCCTTCTCACTTTGTCTGTTTCATTGAAACTCAGAGCAAACCCTAGATCTGGGGGTTTCTCAATCCCCAGCGATCCTACTTTTGAGTTACTCTGATAATCCACTCCTTTTAATTGTGCTTTCTGTCATTTCTTAGTTTCATTCAACATTAGTTTATCTTTCCTTTGAGTCAAAGCCGACTTCTAAAATATATATACATAAAAAAAAATATATTAATTTTAATTTGCTTTCGCATTCCACATATTCATGCTGCATCATTTTTGGTATCAGAGTTTTTGTTTCTGCATCAAGAGCTCCTCTTGTACCTAGCGGTCTCACCTGAAGCGGTTAGCTCGGTGCTAGTCCGCACTGACAAGGATGGCTCATAACGGCCAATCTACTATGCCAGCAAGCTACTCCGTGACATGAAAACTAGGTACACCTAATTTGAAAAGATCATTTTTGCACTAATAATGTCTTTGTAGTGCCTCAAGCCCTACATCTAAGTGCACCCCATTGCTGCCCTCACCGATCAGCCTCTGAGGGCTATCCTAAGTTGCCCCGATACTTCGGGGCACTTGGCCAATTGGGTGGTGAAGCTCAATGAGTTTGACATTACCTACCGCCCGTGACCGGTGCAGAAGGTCTAGGTCCTAGCCGACTTCCTGGTGGAATGCACCTGGGTAGATGAGGACCCGGGGGTGGCAGACCGGCAAGCCAAGCCTAGGCCAGATCCATGCTTGAAAGCGATGATGTGGATCCTTCACATCGACGGTGCATCCAACATCGAGGGGAGCAGAGTTGGCCTCATCCTTGCCAACTCTGATGGGGTCGTTGCAGAGTGTGCATTGCGGTTCCTCTTCAAGGTGACCAACAATCAAGCTGAATATAAGGCACTCCTCATGGGGCTAAAGGTGTCTCACAAGTTGGGTGTCAGGTGGCTGAAGGTTTTCATCGACTCACAACTCGTGATGGGCCAAGTCTTTAATGAGTACGAAGCTCGGGATTCCATGATAATGAAGTACCTGGACAAGGTATGCTCGTATATGGCTAACCTTCAGCACTTTGAGATTTCCTACATCCCATGAGCAAAGAATGCCTAGGCTAACGTCCTCTCTAGTCTAGCCACTCTGCTGGAGTCATTGCTAGGGTGTACCTTCATTGAGTACCTCGAGGCCCCTAGCTACAAGTCCATAGTAGAAGTCTAGCAAGTCACCTCTGAAGTCGACTGGATGGACTCCTACATCAGGTATATCACCACCTGTGCCCTACCCGAGGATCGAAAGGAAGCCGGCCTCCTCAAGAAGAAGGCCGCACAGTTTGTGATGATGGACAGGCAGTTGTACCGGAGGTCGTACTCCTATCCCTTACTAAAGTGCTTGAAGACCTTAAAAGCCGCCTACATGCTTCAAGAGATACACGAAGGCATCTATGGAAATCATGTGGGGGGCAAGATCCTAGCTTATAAGGCACTCCGGTAAAGATATTTCTGGGAGACCATACACGAGGATGCCATCAATTTTGTGAAGAGGTGTGATCACTGCCAGCATCACGCCAGCATTCAGTGGTAGCCGGTAGCCCTGCTCTCCCAGCTGTCAGCCCCATGGCTGTTCGCCCAGTGGGGAATGGATATCTTGGGTCCTTTTCCTCCCGTGTTCGACCAACGAAGAATTTTAATTATGGCCATCAAGTATTTCACCAAGTTGTTTGAGGTTGAACCTCTAGCCTGGATAACGAAGGTGAAGGTCAGGTCCTTCTTTTGGAAGTCTGTCATCTACCAATTCGGAATCCTACACTCAATCATTACAGATAACGGATGGTAGTTTGACAATCAGGCTTTCGAGGAGTTTTGCGCCGACCTCAACATCCATCACCATTTCACCTTAATGGCTTATCCTCATACCAATATGGAGGCCAAGGTGACTAACTGAACCTCTTGCAGGGGCTCCGCATGAGATTGGATGAAGCCAAGGGTCGATGTACCGAACAATTGCCCAGTGTGCTGTGGGCTTACCACACAACACCCTACATGGCCACCAGTGAAATTCCCTTCAACCTTATATTTGGCACTGAAGTTATGATCTTAGTAGAGCTTGGTCTACCCACACTGCGGGTGGAGCAATATGACGAAGCTAAGAATCTAACTCATCTCCTCCTCAACCTAGATCTACTGGATGAGACGACAGATAAAGCCTGACTTCGGATGGTAGCCTACCGGCAACAAGTAGCATGCTACTACAATTCTTGCATGAGGCCTAAGGCATTCCATCCAGGTGATCTAGTCCTCAAATGAGCAGAGGTGTCCTAGCTAAGAGAATGTGGCAAACTCTCCTTAAATTGGGAAGGCCCCTACAAGGTGGTCGAGGCTCTACCAGGTGGAGCCTACTACCTCTCCGAGCTTGACGGTGCTTGATTCACGTGGATATGGAACGCAAGCAACTTAAAAATGCACTATCAGTGATGTAAGATTCCTTCTCAATCATAAAAGTTCTTTTTTGGTGTAACCTTGTCTTTCGCCTATGCAAGAACATATCCGTCTGACTCCAAATCCAACGAGTCAAGCCGGGAAACATACGAAGCCTTGCACCTCAAGCCAGGAAACTAATGAAGTCCCATACCTTAAGCCAAGAAACTTACGAAGCCCCACACCTCAAGCCAGGAAACTTACGAAGCCCTGCACCTTAAGCTGGGAAACTTATGAAGCCCCACACCTCAAGCCGAAAAACTTACGAAGCCCCCGCATTCTCAAGCCAGGAAACTTACAAAGCCCCGTATCTGCTACCTTACTCACAGTTTGGAGATGTCAACCAGGAAACCCTAGAAATCCCACCATCCATCACTTGATTCATAGTTCGGCACCTTTAAGCTGAGAAACGTACGAAGCCCTGCATCTGCTGCCTCGCTCACAGTCCAGAGATGTCAGCTGGGTTACCCATGAAATCCTACCATCTACCGCTTGACCCATAGCTTGGCAAGGCGAGAAGATCCAGGGATCCTACACCCAGGCTTGCATGATTTCAAGATTGAGAGAGTGGATGCAGAATGTTCTCAGAAACCTTCATACTGACCTTAAGGCCTCAGAGCCAACCTAAAGTAACCAAGGCCTGGGAAAGGCTTGAAGAAAATTCAATCTTCAAATCCAACCAGATCTAAAGAATCAAACCCTCAAGAACAACCTTGATCCCGATCAAGAATGAATGCCTTGATCAACAAAGAAATCACGGAAGCATATCAACAGGTTGTGGATGACCATCTGCCAGCAATCTCAATTGAAGATCACAGTAGGATTCAGGTCTATAAAGATCAAGAACACCAAGAATGAGAGAAGAGAGAAGAAGAAAAGAAAATAAAGGAATTTTCTTGGGAGAAAGGGATTTTCTTCTCTTTCCACTTCAAGAAGTTCGTTTCACCTTGTTCTTACACCACACATCCTCTTATGAGGATACAATATATATATCTCGGTCACACGTGGCCGAGATCCCAAAACTCCCCCTGCTGGCACCATTCAAAAAATAGTTCACTCGACATCTGAGCCGACTCTAGACACTAGAGTCGACTTAGTCCTAGAACCGAGTTGACTCTAATCATCAGAGACAGCTCTTCCAGATCACAGGATTGACAGACTATGCAACCGAGCTAACTCAAACACATTCAAGCTAACTCGTCCAGTCTACAAGTTTCCTAACTATGCAACCGAGTTGACTCGAACCCATTCGAGCTGACTCATCTAGTCCATAATCACCTGTTTTGAGACATGCCAACCAACAGAGCTGACTCTTACCCCAGAAGAGCCGACTCTAAGACCCAAACTGACCACAACTGAGCCTAAACACCTAGGATTCATATCAGACTTGACCCTAGCCTTAGATACATCATGGAAAACCATGATAGACCAGATCAATATATGTACATTGACCCAACTAGCCATGAATGCACCACCCAAGACTCAACAAGGCCCGTATATATGGCTACTATGAAGCCTGCCTGCTCACCATGCAAAAAGATAAAGGAATTGAAGGAAAAAGAAACACCACACCAAGTTCGCTAGTTGAATTGACCTATTCTTTCATTACAAAGATAAGTCTCCGGCACACTTTGAAGGGTTTTCTAGAAGTACTTCAAGCAACAAAAAAAAAAGAGAGCAAAAGGAAGGAAGAAATAAAGAGAGGGAAAGAAGGGGTCTGACCTGCTGAGACCTTGTGACCTTGATCAAGAAAATGGAGGGGGAAGAAGTCACTCTACAAAGAAAAGTCTTGTCCTTACCGTTCGAAAACCCTTAGGCAATGAAGGGACAAGTCTCTTTCAAATGGCTCGAAACCACCGTCGCCTTGTACCTATTGAAGGTGTGTGCCATATCTCACCTTGAGCCAGCTAGAGCATACCACATGTCAGGATCCATTAGGAGAATCGCTTCGATTCGGAGGCAACTCCTTCAAGCCTGGTGATGGCAATTATGCCTCCTTTTTAGAGAGGGGTGATATGGTGCCACCCCATTGGCTTGGAAGTGCGAACTTTAAGGCACTGGTGCTCAAGGCATTGATGGTGCTGGAGGCATTCCATCCACGTTAGCATGATCATTACTCCCCTCGCCCCGAACACCGCTTCGTTCTCTGGGCTCAAGAGTGGAAGGCATATGATGTAGCACATTCGTTGACGTGGAGCCCCTACTAGAGGTCATGCTGGCAAGAGATCCACTACCTGGATATGGTGGCCAAGTGGAGAACCAAGGTGAGCCCTCCTACCAAGGTCAGCTCCCAGCCTTTGTCATGCTCATAAGGCAAGCCCTCAGTCTGAGGCTAGCTCTCGATCGAGGTCATGCTCATGCTTCCAAGACGAGCCCTCCTATTGAGGCCAGCTTCTAGTTGGGGTCATGCTCATAAGGCAAGCCCTCCGTCTAAGGCCATCTCCCGGCCGAGGTCATGCTCATGCTGCCAAGGAGAGCCCTCCTACTGAGGTCAGCTCCCAACCAAGGTTGTGTTCATAGGGCAAGCCCTCCATCGGAGGCCAACTCCCGGCCAGGGTCGTGCTCATGCTACCAAGGCAAGCCCTACTGCCGAGGTCAGCTCCCAATCGAGGTCATGCTCATAGTGTGAGCCCTCCATCTGAGATCAGCTCCTAGCTGGGGTCATGCTCATGCTGCCAAGGTGAGGCTCCTCCCTACCTTGCAGAGGCCAAAGTTCTCGCCAGTAGCGAAAGGAGGGATCAATAGAAATTCAAACCTTAGTGAGGAGGTTTCCGACCACCTATAACTTCTAGGAGGTAGCGCATGCCCTACCATAAATTTAAGCTCTCCAACGTGCCACCCGCATGCTCTGCACAAGGTGTGCTCCTCCAGGCCCCAAGTCTTGTAGCAAACCGCCACGTCAGCGATCATGCAGTCGGGGGCTTCAACCCTCACGATACGAAACCTGAGCCTCCTCCAAAAGGAGTATTCTGTTAAGGCCACAGGCCCTGCGACACTACGATGGCCCCCCTAGGAATAGAAACATCCCACTGTGGTTTGGGGCTCAGCGACATAGCGCCCACCGCTTCCACAGGGAATTGCACCATCAGAGGGACAAGGTTTGTGACACACCGGCGAACACCCCCAATAGGAGGGCCTCTTTCAAAGGACCGGTCTGACAGGGGGAAGATGGCAGCAACGGAAAGACCCTCTCCAAAGGGGGCATTTGGAAAAGGATATCTCAATGAAGCTCCAGAGCTGGTCTGGGCCATTGTTCTCATATAAAACAGAAGAAAGAATCCTCAAGAGGGGAATACGCAACTAGTAAGATACAGAGAGCTAGCAGGCAAGGAACCAGCCAAGAGATCCACCCCACTCTCTGTCTTCCACTTTCTATTCATTCTTTTACCTACTAGATCTCATCTTGAACCCTCTATGCGGAGAGATCCCAGTCTCTTCATCACAATGGTTTTGTTCCCCTAGATCGTCCCACTGACTTGATCATCGGAGTGTCTCCGCCGAAATCCCTGGACTGGGTGTCCTCTATTTTACAGGATAGCCAACCAAAGAGTTGACTGGAGCAGAGGACTGAGTATCCAATGGAAGCACAATGCATCCATGACACGCAGAGCTGCAGGCCATGATAATCTAGACGGCAATAGTGCCAAAATTTGATTGCTATCATAGAAAGTCAAAAATAATTCACCAACTCATACTATAGTTAGGATGAGTCAGGATCATATCCACATAAATCAATTGGGATTATGTTCACATTTAGGATTTTATTTAGAGTCCTAATTAAAATATGAAGTTAGATTGAAAAAGATTATAATTATGATTAAAACTAGAAAGCAATAAAAATAAGAATTCAAATTTAATTATCAAGCAAGAAATTAAATATGATAGGTATCTTAGGATTTTGATTTGATTTTTTAATAAAATATAATTTAGCACATTAATATATAATTAGAAAAATTATGATTGATATCCCGAGCATAACCTATCTTGTTGGGTATATATCTATCCCTATATAATCATATACTATTCAAAGTCTTAAACCCAAGTATAGGCTATCTCGCTGGGTACAAATCTATCTCTATATAGTCATAGGCAATTCAAGGACTCGAATTATAGAAATAATTAAAATATCTTATAATTCGATTATGAGCATAAGCTCTCTCGCTGAGCACAAATCATATCCTTAGATTATGACTCATCTCTATATAGTCTAGATTATTCAAAAATCAAAATTAAAGTTCAATCAAAATGTACAATAATTAAAGTAATGAAAAATAAATTTTATTCATGAAGAAAGGATCATTACATTTGACAACTAATTACATGAAAAAGAAACCAAAATATAAATTATAAAAGAACCTCCTCTACTTTCCTAAAGACTTGGAGATCAACATAGTATTTTCAAGCATTACCTTTAATAGGAGGAAGATGATAAAGAAGATCAGCCCCTATCACCTTTCTCTTATTGAAGCCCTTTGCACCAAAAAAAAGAAAAATACAAGGGAACTTGTTAGCTATTGTCACTGCTTCACTAATTGCTTGGTTCCTCTTTTATAAAGCCATAATCCTCCTGAATCCCAGTGCAATTGAGCATTCAAATCCTTATATAATTGCTCTTTGAACATCTGGAAGCCAGTGGACTATTAGATGCTAATCAAAATCTGCTGAAATCTCATCAAAATCATGTCATCAAATTAGAGTCAATATGGTTTGTCAGATGGCCTGATATTATGCCTTGATCATGTTCGTCTCAGCCGAAACATGCTCAGATGTTCTTCTGTAGGTCGCTTGCTCCATTTTCAGCACTTCCAACATCACAAAACGTGCTCTGGAAGTCCTTGTGGTTGGAACAATCTTTATTCTGTTGGATAAATGGTTGGACCTCTCCTGGTCATTGGATGGTGAAGAAAGCAAGCCAACACCCAATTTGATGTAGCCAGATACTCTTCTATTGATGGGGAGCTCTGTCCATCTGCTGGATCAAAGAATGGATGGCAAGGAACCGCTCAATGGCACAAAAGGAATATTAACATTTATTGTTCTCCACCAAAACCCAGCTGACCAGCCTACTTTCCTTCTTTTAGTTAGCTATCCACCATTGAATCCCATCCTTGAATGAGTGTGATTTGTTGGATGGTGGCAACAAAAAGCTCCCAGCCAACAATTCAACTCCCTTCCCACTTGTGTACATCACGTGAATGGTACCAAGGTTAATATTCCTTTTAGACTGGTTGGTTGGTTTGTATAAACTAAACTGGTTTAGGCTATTTGGTATGGATTTTGGGCATGTTTTAATTATATTTTAGCTCAAATTTTTCTCCAATTTACATCCTTTAAATTTATAGATCAAGCTCTTCATATTGATGAGTATCTCAATTATTAATCTGGCTAAATTTTTAGGATTCCAGGGTTCCAGACATCTCCAGTAATTTAAATATCTTGCCAAAGAAGGAAAAAACACGAATCAAAATTTTCATTCAATATTTTAATGGATGTAAAATTATTTTGGAACTTAGATTGATTAGTCGGCTCGATATCTACTTTTCATTAATGCTCTCTAATCTCATATTTTTTAAAATTATTTTAAAAAATATTTAATTTGCAAGAAAGCCTAATTTAATTATGAAATTAATTTTTTAGAAGATGTTAGCATCATTAATTAATTAAAATGCATAAAATAAATGTAAAAATATATGATTTATCTATTGGTTGTATAGCTTTCCCTTGATCATCATGTACGGGATTGAGCAGCTCTTGATCGGTAAACCTCAATCTGATCCTCGGGCAATTATCCATCCTTTAAGTATCATATCAATGGGTCCATCCATCATGGCTCGCAGTCCACCTACATCACCGGGGTTGGCTTGCCCTTAATACTAGGCTTCTTTAGGTTTTCCATGTATGCTCCTCTATGGATTACTGGATACTCTATAGTTGCTAGTCTTGACAAGAGGTCTGCTTTAGAGTTCTCTACCCTAGGTATCTATACAATGTCGAACGAGAAAAAAGAAGGGGTTATTTCCTTGACCTTCTCCATATACTTTTCCATGGTGGGAGCTTTGGCTTCATACTCCCTACAAACATGGCCTATGACCAGATGGGAGTCACTGAGGGCTTTAAGGTGCTGTACCCCAAGCTCACAAGCCAATTTCAGCCCTACCATAAGTGCTTCTTAGTCAGCTTTATTGTTTGAGATTTTGAAGATAAAATAGAGGGCTTGCTTGGTGATGATGACATCTAGGCTGGTGAGGGTCATCCCTACTCCATATTCTCATGCAATGGATGCCACGTCAACATGCAACGTCCATACACTACTCGCCGAGATGGGGGTTGCTACTTTTGCTTCTACTTTGATCTCTTCAAGGAGTGTGCACTCAATAAGAAAGTTGGCTAGTGCCTGGGCTTTGATGGAGGGTCAGAGGTGGTAGAAGATAATGAAATCTCTGAGCTTCACTGCCCATCTGGTGATCCTTTCGATGGTGTCCAACTTTTGTAGGATTAACCTCGGGGGTTGGTTAGTTAAGACAGAAATGTGGTGCACCTTGAAGTAGTGCCAGAGCCACCAGGATGAGATCCAGAGAGCATAGGTGTCCTCCAACTTTGAGTAGCAGGTCTTTACATCCTTCTTTAGCTTACTGGTGTAGTACCCAAACTTCTACATGCCTTCATCTTTCCAGACAAGGACCGAGCTTATTATAATTAGGGATATGGCTAGGTACAATGTTTCTCCCTCTATTGGCCTGGTCAAGAGTGGAGCGATGGCTAGCTACATGTGAAGCTCTTCAAAGGTGGTCTAGCACTCTTCCATCTAGCAGAAGTCCTTGATCTGTCTCAAGGCTTTGAAGAAAGGTAGGCACTTGTTGCCTAAGCAAGCAACAAACCTACTCATTATAGCTATCCATCTTGCTACGTGCTGTACTTCCTTCAGGTCCTGGGTGGTGACATTTCCAAGATAGCCCAGAGCTTTTCCAGTTGCTTTTCTATGGTGTGAGACCCCATGAACTTTTCGAAGGATACATCAAAGTCACATTTGGCTAGGTTGAGCCTCATCCAGTACTTATTAAAGGTTTGGAAAGTTTTTTCGAGGTCTACCACATGATGCTCTACCTTCTGACTTTTTACCAGCATGTCATCAATGTACACTTCAACATTGTGACCGATCTAGTTTTTAAAGACCTTGTTGATGAGAATGTGGCTCCTGCATTCTTAGACCAAAGGGCATCACTTTTTAATAGTAGAGTCCTTGGTCTATGATAAAGGATGTTTTTTGCTCTTCCTTTGGGACTATCCAAATTTGGTTATATTTGGAGAAAGCATCAATAAAACAAAGTAACTCATGCCCCGATGTAGAATCAACCAACTAATCTATCTAGGATAGAGGGAAGCTATTTTTTAGACAAGCTTTATTAAAACCAGTAAAATCAATACATACCTACCATTTACCACTTGCCTTTTTGACAAGCACTATGTTTGCCAACCATTTAGGGTAGTTGATCTTGTGGATGAATCCAATAGTGCAAAGCTTGTCAATTTTTTCCTTGATGGCTCATTGGCATTTGAGGGTAAAACATTGCTTCATCTGCTTCATTGTCTTATGTGAAGGGTCGACATGCAGTTGGTGCACCATAACTTATAGATTTATGTAGGGCATGTCAGAGGTGGTCAATGTGAAGACATCTATATTTGCTCTCAAGAAGGTGAAGAGCCGATCACGTGAAGCCTCTTATAGCTGAGACTCGATCTAGACCTCCCATGTTGTGTTGCTATTGCCTTGAGAAACCAAAAGAAGCTTTTTGACTAGGCAACCCTATTGCCCAACCAGCTCATCACTAAGATCGAGGCTATCGAAGGGTAATGCTTCCTGGGACCTCTTGGTTTTAAGTGTGGTTGCATAACTCTACCTAGCTAGAGCTTGGTCACCTTGAACTTCACCCACTCCTTGGATGGTTGGAAACTTCTTTAGTTGATGGTAAGTGGAGACAATGGCATGAAGGGCATTCAAGCCCAGTCTTCCTTAGATGATATTGTATGCGAAGGGGACCTTTACTACCAGGAAGTTCAGCATGACTATTGCTTGTCTCAAGGCTTGGCCTATAGTTACAGGTAGGGTGGTCGTGCCTTCCATAGAGATAGTATTTTCTAAGAACCCTATCAAGAGAGAACTCATCTTCTATAGATGGTCACTTGAGAGATTCATTCTAAAAAAAGTATCATAAAATAAGATATCTATGAAGTTTCCATTATCAATCAAAACATGTCGTACATTATAGTTTGTGATAGTAAGAGAAACTACAAGGACATCATCATGGGGGTTTTGGATGCCTTCTATATCAAAGTTAGAGAAGACAATAACATCCTCCTACCTATGCTGCTTGGCTCGAGGGTACTCAAGAACTATATGTGCATGGGCTCCTCTAGCTGGCAAGGATGCCCCCTGGGAAATCCTTTGGTGATAATATTTACTAGGCGATTGATGGGACGATTATCCATAAGAGGCTCTATGGTGAGCCAGGGTTGGTGGCTAAAAGTGTTGCGGATACCAGGATCAGACACAGATCACTGGATCCTATATGGTTTAATTAGTCATGTGTCAAAGTTTTGAATATTTTGTAATCAATTAAGATTGAGTCCTGTAATGAGTTGAGGTTAGTTGATTTGTCTCAACCCTCAACGTAGTTAGTATCGAGTCCTGTACTTCAGTTTTGAGTCCAGTATGAGCCTAATTATTATACAAGAGAGGAGGTTATCCTATTTTGGAGTTCCACCAGGCCACATCCAGGAGTCAAAGGCTATTACATCAGCCTAGTGGATTTTGTGTGACAACCCAGGATCCAAGATGCTTCCAGAAACCCTGATTCCTTCCAGATGCCCTCCAGATACTCAGATTCCAGTCCAGATACCAGAGCATATTTCCAAACCAGGGCATCCATGATTCCAGAGGTCCATCTGCATCCTAGCCAAAAGAAATCAAGCCTAGGTGCTAAGCTCAAGCCCTTAAGAAGCAAGATACCAGGGAATATTCCTGCTACTCGGCTACTAGGCCACCCCAGCTTCCAGAGGCCCAAGCCTATCACCCAAGCCCCTTTGGGCCGGCCCCTTGCTGCTCCTAGAAGCCCAACACGCCCCCCTAGGCATCCTTAAAGGGTTGACCAAGTCAATGCTCAAACGGAGGTGTCCTTAAGTGAGAAGGAGAAGACTAGTCTAACTTAGTTAGGATTCCTTGTTCTTTTAAGCTTTGTAATCCTAACCTAGCCAGGAAAGGACATGTAATCTAACTAGGAAAAGGCTTGTTAACCTATGTGTAACCCTAGTTAGGAGAGGGCATGGGAACTCTATAAATACCCCACCCCTCCCCCTCTTGTAAGCAACTTTTATTCATGATATCAAAACCCTGATGAAATTTATTGGAGCTTGCGAGCTAGTGTTACTTTGTTCTTTTGGTTCTTTGGTTTGTGTTTGTGTTCTCTTGCTTGGTCGACCCCTACCCTTGCTATTCTCCATGTCTAAGTAGAAAACCCAACTTCCAAGCATCAGCCATGCCCAAAGAAGGAGTGCCCTAGGCCGCTAAGCAGGGAGATCTTCAACAAGCTTCAAACAGCCCAGCTTCTAATCCCTAACCTGATTCCTTCTAAACCTAGTTTACTTTCTTTTTCTTACTTGCTATTTTGATTGACCCTTGATGTTTTGCAGGATCCCTGAGGTGTTTCACCACCCCAAAGGATTCTTTCCTTGCCTCCAGGACTACCCAAATCAGTCATCAGTTCAAGGGAAACCAAGCTTCATCATCCAGGCTCCAATCAGAGTGCTGTGTGATCTCTTCATCGGAAGTTCTTCAAATCACTGATTGGCACATCCTTCCCTCCTTTTAATTTCTGATTTGATGAAGAATAGTTATCCTAAACTGGAAGTTTATCAACTCTCGAGTCCTGGCTATTTCATTATCTTGTATGAGTTATATTGCAATACGATGATTCTTTGCATTGCTTTTATTCCTACTAGTTCTTACTTTTATTTGAGAATTTAGCCTACAAACCTAAATAATAAAAATCACAAAAAAATTAGTTTACTATTTTTCCTGCATGATTATAAATCTTAGAGTCATCCTACATCAGTTTGGTATCAGAGCGGGTTTAGGAAAGCATTCATCTACATCAAAGTCATGAAACCCTAATTCCTAAATTTTCTGCATCTTATCCACTGCATTAGGTGTCTGTTCTTCATCTGATTTTGACACCTAAGAATTTTAATTTTCCATGAAATTTGCATGAATTGTTCTCTATCTTGTCCTCTAATTTATAAAAATTTTTAAGTAATTTTATAGAAACTTTAATTCATTAAAATTTGGCATCTTTGAAACCCTAACAAAATCCTAAAATTTCTATAGCAGTCTAAAAACCTTAAGATTTGCATCATCATTTGATTTTTTTTTGTATCAAATTTGGTAGGTATCATCATCACCATCCATCCTCTATAATAGAATTTTTCTTATTTATTTCTACATCAATATCTATGTCAAAATCTGCATCATCTAAAATCCTAATTTTTTGAATTTCTGCACTTACCTAATCCAACCTAGTCAATTTCCAAACCTCCAATCCCAAGATAAAATTTGTTTGCTAACCCCAGCTAACTTAAATTCAATTTGTCACAGCATAAAATAATTAAAAAATATATATTTTTTATTTTCTGGTTATTTTAGATTGCATCAAGACCATCGAATGACATCATCTCTTTAATCTAATCTTAAGGGCAATCAATATAACATCAAGATAGGATTTCATCACCTGTCCTGGGCCCAAAACAACTATTAGCATACTGACCTAAGCCTAATTAAAATTGATTAGACCTAATTTTCCCTAGAGGGCTAAGGGACACCCAACAGGTGATGCGGGACGACTCTAAGATTGCTAAACATGCATGAAAAATAGTAAACTTATTTTTTTAATATTTTTTTATAATTTAGGTTTGTAGGCTAAATTCTCAAATAAAAGTAAGAACTAGCAAATAGGATAGTAATGCATAGAATCATCATGATCGCAAAGAACTCATGTAAGATAATAAGTAGCCAGGACCCGAGAGTTGAGAAACTCCCAGTTTAGGATAGCTTATCTTCATCAAAATAGATAATAAAAGAAGGGAAGGTTTCTTACCAGTCAGAGATTGAAACTTTGCAGTGGAAAGGATCACTCACACTTTGATTGGAGCCTGTATGAAGAAGCTTCAGTTTCTTGAATCAGATGGCTGATATAGACCCGGTCTGAAAGGCAAGGAAAGCCTCCTCTGTGGAGGTGAAGTACCTCAGGGATCCTATAAGCATCAGGGTCAATCAAAACAGCAAATAAAAAAGAGAAAAGGAACTAGGGTTTTGAAGGAATCAGGATTAGGGTTAGGAGATGGCAGCTGGCGAGGGAAGAAGCTCCTTATCTTGGATGGCAGCTAGGGCTTCCAATTCTTAGGTGTGGCTTATCTCCAGGGATGCAAGAGGGTGATAAGGATGTAGGGTTTCAATCCAGGAACACAAGGAGAGCACTCAAAGTAAGAACCAAAACTCAAACATAAGGCAATTAATCCAAATTTCAGCAAGGTTTATTCATAAGCAAAAGTTTCTTACAAGAAGGAGAGGGGTGGGGTATTTATAGAGTTCCCATGCCCTCACTAACCATGGTTACACTTGGGTTACAAATCCTCTTCCAAATTAGAATACAAGTCCTTTCCTAGCTAGGTTAGAATTACAAGGTGTAAAGGATTAGAAATCCTAACTAGGTTAGAATAACTTGGTCTTCTCTTTCTTCTCTCCAACTTAGACTTAGTCAAACTTTTGGGACACTCACTCCTTAGTTATGTGGACCATAGGACAGCAAGGGGGAGGTCGGCCAAGGCTTGGAATGCATGGGCTTGGGCCCCATGGAAGCTGGGTTGCTTGGTTTCTTGGGCTAGCATATTCCCAGTATCAAAAGGAAATCCTGGTTCTCTTATTTTGGGCTTGCTTCCTGGGCTTGAATTTGGAGGCTTGGAGTGCTGGGATAGCCTAGTAAACATGGGCTCCTGGCATATAAAATATTCCAGAGGCATCTGGAGGGAATCTAGCATCTGAAATGGCATCCAAAGAGAATCAGGGCACTTGGAGGGCATCTAGAGGGCATTTAGGGCTCCTGGGTGTCAATTAAACTCCCATAAGCTGATGTAATTGCCTCTGGCTCCTGAATAAGGCCGGGTAGAACTCTAAAATAGGGTAACCTTCTCTCTTGTACAAGATTTGGACTCATACTGATGTACAGGACTCAATATATTGGACTAGGTCGAGACAAATCAACAAGTCTCATCTTATTACAACTCAATCTTACTTTCTTACAAAATTATGACACAGGACTAAGTAAACCAAATAGGGCCTAGTAATCTGTGTCTGATCCTGGTGCCCCCACCAATTCTCCCATGACGGACGAAACTCGACCCCGTCGAGTAAGGGTCAATTTGGCTCAAGGAGGGTCTGGGTTGAGGTGCTGCAGATCCGTACCAGTGTTTCACAAGTCCTCAGATTCTGGCCGACCTTGCCACTAGACCAAGTACCGCTGACAGTCTCTATCCTGGGTACCGATAGCTTGATCGTCCATAGCTCTTTCAATCTTTTCCTCACTTATTGGCCAATTTGTATGTGGACACTCTAGGATGGGTTCTCTCTCAAAGGAAGGGATAGGCTCAAGGTGCTCGCTAGGTATCACTGCTAGCTCCCTAGATTCTATAAGATCTGAGATGATAAAGGTGGAGCTAATACCTAAATCAGGTAGTATCTCAGGCACATAGGCATTGGGTCCATTACTCTTCATTATCTTAGACGGGCTAGCTTCATGAGCAGAAAATTCCTTTATCATCACATATTCCTCTGCATAAAATTCTTTATCTTTCCTTTGGAAATTAGCTAAGTTGTTATTTAGTTCATTACTTATGTTCAGCTTTTGACTAATTTCCATATGCATATGTTGTGTAGAGGGTAGTGCAGGTGCAGACATGTAATTCAGGTGATGCAGAACAAAGAACAAAGAAGAGTATGCGGAAGTAAAATTAAAATTAATTTTTTTTTTTTTTATATATATATATTTCAGAAATTGGCTTTGACTCAAAGTAAAGCTAAACTACGTTGAAGGAAACTAAGTAAAGATTGAAAGCACAGTTTAGAAGGAACCAAATTATCAGAGTAGTTCAGAAGTAACGGATCGCTGGGGGTTGAGAAACTCCCAGACCTAGGGTTTCGCTCTGAACTTTCAACAGAACAGAAATAGAGAGGAGGGACGGTTTACTCACCAGACAGTGATCTTCTCAGGATTCTGGTGGAAGAACTCTCTCGAGCAGATTGTGGGATCCTCGGAGTCGGCTATCTTCGCAATGGATCCTCCAATACTGGTCTCGTGGTTTGGTCGGCTTCTCCTGGACTCAAGATCTGGAAAAGAAGAGGAACAAATGATGGAATTCAGAAACTCAAGAAAAGATCTTACCAGGTTGAAGAACTTGAAAGCTGAAGTTGCTGAAATCGAATTCTCCTGGAGGCCGATCTGACTTCCTCTTAGAATTGCTGTAGATCTGCAGTATCTGGACTGGAGTCGGATGCTGGTGGTCGGCCAGGACTTGGAGAAGGTGGCCGTGAGAAGAGGAAAAGACTAGGGCTTGGTGGAAAGAGAAGGGTGATGGTGGCTAGGGTTTGGGAATTGAATGGCTAACCTAGGGTTTAGGGTTTTGGAGATCTCTCACCTCCTCAAGGTTCCAGGGGAACCCGGATTTACTCCCTCACGGAGCTCAACACCTGGAAGCAAGTGCGGACAAGAGAAAACACAAGTTTGCTCAAGAAAAATTTCTTTCATTCATCTAATTAATTTTAAACTTACAAGAGAGGTTTAATTTATAAGGCATTACAAGGGAGGAGGGTTTCACATCTTCCCATGTGGGACTAAAAGGAGGGGATCTCCAAATTAGGGCAAATCCCTTACATATGGTCGGCCAAAATACCAAAAAAATAGGATTTGGGTTATAAATGGCGGTAGATGGCGCCACCTTGCTTGGATTTTTAAGAAAAATTTTCTTCCTTCCCTGGATCAACTCTTTTGGACTCCTTTTCTTCCTCCCTAAGTCAAGGTCCTTCCCATCTTTGTTTTGATTGTTTTTGGCAGGTAGTGGGCGCCCCCTTGAAGTTCTCTTCTAAGAGAATTTCTTCCCTTCTTTGTTTTGGAATTCTTGGGAAAGTCTTGGCCGCCCCCTTGATTGGTGGTCTCTTGGTGGACTTCTCCTTATCTGGCGCATGAGAGAAGGAGGTTGCCATCTATGGAGTGGGGACCAAAAGCTGCTGGATGTGGATATGGCACCCCCTGGACTGGGAGTGTGGCTGGGAGTGTGGTGTCCACTTGCCTGGTCTTGGAAGAAAGTGTAACATCCCAGTTTGAATCCCTAGTCCACTACTGAGTCAACATGACTCAACAAAATAAAATGCAGGTAATGTAGACTCAAGCTAAATTAAGTTGATCTAGTAAACTCTTATTAAAAACCAAAAAAAAACTCTAATTCTTCGGGCAAGGTTAATCAGAGATCCAGATGGAGCTCTGAAGTCTTCTTCTGAGTCTGGTGCCCGCACCATCAGGCTGTGCATTTATTGGACTCAACTAGACATCCCTATCAAAGGACGTTTTATTGAACTCTACGTGACAAAATCTAATAGACTATAGACTTTCTACACTTGACCCTAGCATGGCATGCACATGAGAACTTACTATGTATGCCTACTAGGTGCCATAGGGTATGCCAAAAATATGATGCAAATCTAACCTATGCAATGAATGAATGCAGTATGATTACCCCTATAAAATGCAAATGAATGGTTAAAGAAACATAAAAAAATTCAAGAAAAGGCATAAAATATGAGATGGATTCAGGGTTAGTTCGATTGGGTGGAAAGTAAGAAAAGGGTTCGGGGTTAATTGGATAGACTAAAATATAAGAAGGGGTGTCGGGATTTAATCCTAGACTAATGAGGCTTACCTTATGGGTTTGATGTCTATCTAAAGGGTCTACATAATGGAAGAAAGTGTCATTGATTTCAGGAAAAAGATAAAGTGGAGTCAAAGAGGTGACTTCATCCTTAGGGCATTGATCTAAAGAGATTAAGTCCTTAATAAACTCTTCTGGTTCATAAATCAAAAGACTGGGCTCTCTAACTAGGCTTTCTTCTCGTGCCTCCTCAGGTAAAACTCTAATAGTGGGATTGGATTCCTCATGGTCTTCTTCCTCATGATCTTCTTCCTTTAAGGGTTCTTCCACTACAGGTTGGGTGTGGTTAAAGTCAGCTAACTCTAGGGTGGCTTCTACTTGGGTTTCTACTGGATCAACTAACACTAGATTGGTTTCTATCTAGGTTTGGTCATAATCAACTAATCCTGGGTCTTCTATAGGTACTCTTTAAGATCTTCAATAGACTCATTATCTTCATACTCCTCTACCAGACTTGGGTCAGCCTTATATATTTTTTCTTCTAAGTCATCTTGGTGAACCAATGGGGTGGTAAAAGGGGTTTGGCTAATGGAAAATTGACTAAAGTCTGGGATAACAGAGGTGGGTAAACTAAGGATTTTGGGTTCATAGGTTATGGGTTTAAATGTTATGGGTTTAAATCTAGGGGTATCAATCCTATAGGGTTCAGGTTGACTGAGGGATGGTGGGTTACTATTATGTTCATATCTAGGGAGTATGGATTCCTGGGATTCAGTTCTATGGGTCTTGCCTAGGGTTCCTACTTGGTTGAATCTTTGGTTCATTTGGTCAAGCTTAGTATCGGATTTGTCAAACCTAATGCTTATTTAGGCTAACTAATTTTGGGTCCGAGCTACTAATTTTGGGTTTGGGTGTTGGATTGGTTTATTTGAGTAGTTAACTGGGCAAGCTGGTTCATGATGGCTTCAAAATTGGTATCCATGGCTGGGCTGGGCTGAGGTTAGGACTTTTGGTATTGGGTTCCTAGTCTAGTGGTCATGCAGCAAATAATTAATAAAAATGGAATGGTGTAGCCAAGCATGCAAAAGAAAAAAAAGGCTAGTACAATCTAAGTTTTCCTAGACCTAGAGCCAAAACTGGGTGGGTCAGCTCAACTTACACCTAACCCAATAGCTAATCCTTCCACTAGCCAGGTAGGGGGTGGGAGTGTGGGAGGCCCCCCTGCTTTCGTAGGGACCCAATTAAAAACTACAGCACCACTTAGCTCGTTTGACTCTGGACCCCGAGCCTTAGACACCAGCTTTCAGTAATAGCTAAAGGATTAAATGCACTAGTTGGCCCACACAGCTCGGACCCGACCTGTTGATGTCTCCTAGCCCACTAGGGCAAATTAGGTCTAATTGATTTTAATTAGGCTTGGGTTAGTATGATGATGATTGTTTTGGGCCCAGGACAGGTGATGAAATCCTGCCCTGATCTGAGATGGTGAGTCGCCCTTAAGATTAGGTTAAGAATGATGGCAATCGATGGCCCTGATGCAATCTAAAAAAATCAGAAAATAAAATATATTTTTTTAATAATTTATGATGTGTCAAGTTAGGTTTAAGTTAACTGGGGTTATCAAACAAAGTTTGGCTTGGGATTGGGGGTTTGGTAGTTGATTAGGTTAGGTTGAGTCAAGATGCAGAATGTAGTAGAAATCAAAGAATTAGGGTTTCAATTGTTGTAGAGTTTGACACATATCTCGATGCATAAAAAAATCAAAAAAAATCTGAAACATAGGATGGACGGTGATGATGAAACCTACCAAATTTAATATAGAAAAGAAATCATATGATAATTCAAACCTATGGTTTTTTGGACTGCTACATAAATTATCAGGATTATGTTAGGGTTTTTAATATGCCAAATTTTAGAATTTTGTATTTCAATAAAATTAATTAAAAATTTTGATAATTACTAGTACAAAACAGAGGACATGAAGTGCAAATTTCACAAAATAATAAAATGTTTATGATACTGAAATCAGATGGAAACTAGGCACCTAATGTAGTGGACAGAAAGTAGAATTAGGGTTTGTGAATGCAAAGCAAATAAAAAACTATCCTAAACCCGCTCTGATACAAAACTGATGTGAGATGACTCTAAGATCACTAAACATGCATGGAAAATAGTAAAATAATTTTTTTGTATTTTTTAGATTTAATTTTGTTGGCTAATTTCTCAAAGCAAAGTAAAGAATTAGCAGGTATTAGGCAATTCTAAGAATCAACTTGTCGCAGGCTGAATCATGCAAGATAAATAAAAGACAGGATCCAAAAATTGAGAAACTTCTAGTTTAGGATAACTTATCTTCATCAAAACAGATAATAAAAGAAGGGAAGATTTCTTACCAGTCAGATATTGAAACTTTGCAGTGGAAAGGATCACTCACACTCAAATCGGAGCCTGGATGAAGAAGCTTCAGTTCCTTGAATCAGATGGCTGATTTGGACCTGGTCTGAAAGGCAAGGAAAGCCTCCTTTGGGGAGGTGAAGCATCTTCGTGATCCTGCAAGCATCAAGGTTAATCAAAATAGCAAATAAAAAAGAGGAAAGGAACTAGGGTTTTGAAGGAATCAGGATTATGGTTAGGAGATGGCAGCCGGGGAGGGAAGAAGCTCCTTGTCTTGGACGGTAGCTAGGGCTTCCAATTCTTGGGTGTGGCTGATCTCCAGGGATGCAAGAAGCTGCTAGGGTAGTAGTGTTTCAATCCAGGAACACAAGGAGAGCACTCAAAGTAAGAACCAAAACTCAAACATAAGGCAATTAATCCAAATTTCAGCAAGGTTTATTCATAAGAAAAAGTTGCTTACAAGAGGGGGAGGGGTGGGGTATTTTTAGAGTTCCCATGCCCTCACTAACCAGGGTTACACTTGGATTACAAATCCTCTTCCAAATTAGAATACAAGTCCTTTCCTAGATAGGTTAAATTACAAGGTGTAAAGGGATTAGGAATCCTCACTAGGTTAGAATAACTTGGTCTTCTCCTTCTTCTCTCAAACTTGGACTTAGTCAAACTTTTGGGACACCCACTCCTTGGGCAAGTGGACCTTAGGGCAGCAAGGGGAAGGTTGGCCAAGGCTTGGAATGCATGGGCTTGGGCCCCCTAGAAGCTGGATTGCCTGGTTCCCTGGGTTGGTATATTCCCGGTATCAAAAAGGAATCTTGGTTCTCTTATTTTGGGCTTGCTTCTTGGGCTTGAATTTGGAGGCCTGGAGTGCTGGGATAGCCTAGTAAACATAGGTTCCTGGCATATAAAATATTCTGAAGGCATCTGGAGGGAACCTGGCATCTGAAATGGTATCTGGAGGGAATCAAGGCACTTGGAGGGCATTTATGGCTCCTTGGTGTCCATTGAGCTCCCATAAGCTGATGTAATTGCCTATGGCTCCTGAATGAGGCCTGGTGGAACTCCAAAATAGGGTAACCTCCTCTCTTGTACAAGATTTGGACTCATACTGATATACATGACTCAATATACTGGACTAGGTCGAGACAAATCAACTAGTCTCACCTTATTACAACTCAATCTTACTTTCTTACAAAATTGTGACACATGACTAAGTAAACCAAATAGAACCCAGTAATCTGTGTCTGATCCTGGTGCCCCCACCAACAGGTTGGGTCCAAATTGTGTGGGCCAACTAGTGCATTTAATCCTGTGGCTATTATTGAAATCTGGTGTCTAAGATTGAGGGTCTAGAGTCAAACGACCTAATTGATGTTGTGGTTTTTAATTAGGTCCCTGCGAAAGCAGGGGGGGCCTCCCACACTCCCACCCTCTACCTGGCCAAAGGAAGGATTAGCTATTGGGTTAAGTGTAAGCTGAGCTGACTCACCCAGTTTTGGCTCTAGGTCTAGGAAACGCTAGATTAGGCTAACCCATTTTGCATGCTTGGCTGCACCATCTCATTCTGACTGATTATTTGATTGTATGACCACTAGATTAGGAACCCAATACTAGAAGTCTAAATCCCAATCCAGCTCCGCCATGGATTTCAATTTTGAGACTTTCATGAAAGCCATGACTAATCAGATTGCCCAATTGACCATCCAATCTCAAAACCAGTTTACCCAACTAAACCAATCCAATACCCAAATTAATAATAAGCTTGACCAAACCAATGACCAGATAACCCAATTGACCCAATCTCTAAATCAAATGAACCATATATTTAACCAAGTAGACCAATGATTTGACCAGGAAACCACTAGGATCGACCAATTAACGACTAGTTTTGACCAAGTAGGAGATCGGGTAGGAACCCTAGACAAGACCCATAGGACTGAACCCATAACCTATGATCCCATAACCCTTAGTCAGCCTGAGGCCAATAGGATATGTATGCTTAGATATGAACCTAGTGTTAGTCAAGAGCACCTTAGCCAACCCACCCTTGTCAACCCAGTCATTAGTCAATTTTTTCTTAGTCTACCCCCTCTTACCACCTCATTGGTTCACCTAAATGACCTTGAAGAGGAGATATATGAGGCTGACCCAAGCTTAGTGGAACAGTATGAGGAGGAAGAAGAGGAGTTCCCCATAGAAGACTTAAAGCTAGTTGAATCAATAGATACCCAGGTAGAAGCTACCCTAGAATCAGTTGACCCTGACCATACCCACATAGTAGTCGACCCAGAGTTAGATGGCCCAGATCACACCCAGGCAATAATGGAAGAGCAAGTAGAGGAAGAGGACCCAGATCCTAATGTTGGAAACTTGAGGAGCCACTAGAAGAAAGCCCAATTAGAGAGCCCAGTCCTTTGATTTATGAGCCAGAAGAGTTTATTAAGGACTTGACCTCTTTAAATCAGTACCCTTAGGATGAATCAATCCATTGACTCCAATTGATCTCTTCCATGAAATCAACAATCCTTTCTTCCATTATGTAGACCCTTTAGATATGCCTTAAACCCATAAGATAAATCTTATTAGTATAGGACTCATCCCTGAAACACCTTCTTGTCTCTTAGTCTACCTGATTAACCCCGAACCCTTTTTCAATCAGACTAACCTTGAATCCACCTCATATTTTTTGCCTTTTCATGAATTTTCTTATATTTTTTTAACCATTTATTTGCATTTTATAGAAGTAAGCATACTGTATTCACACATTGTGCATGTTAGGTTTGCATCTTACTTCTTGCATACCCTTTGGCATTTAGTAGGTATACATAGTAAATTTTCATGTGCATGCCATGCTAGGGTCAAACCTAGAGAGTCTATAGTGTATTAGGTTAGACCCTAGAAAGTCCAATAAAATTTCTTTCGATAGGAAAGTTTAGTCGAGTGTAATAGGTATTAGTTAAGTCTAACAAAACTCACAGTCCTAAATCACATACCTGCACCTACACTAGTCTCTGCACAGCATATGCATCATGAAATTAGTCAAGAGCTGAACATAATTAATGAACTAAATAATAACTCGGCTAATTCCCCAAAGAAAGATAAAGATTTTTATGCAGAGAAATATATGACTGTCAAAGAATTTTCTACTCGTGAAGCTGGTCCATCCAAAATAATGAATAGTAGTGGACTCAATGCCTATGTGCCTGAGATATCACCTGATTTAGGTATTAGCTCCACTTTTATCATCTCAGACTTTGTAAAGTCTAAGGAGCCAACAGTAAAACCCAGCGAGCCCCTTGAGCCACTCCCATTTTTTTGAGAGAGGACCCATCCTAGAGCGACCACATATAATTTGGCCTTTTGGTGAGGTAAAGATTGAAAGAGCTCTAGACGATCAAGCTATCGGTACCTAGGATAGAGACTGTCAGCAATATTTGGTATGGTGGCAAGGTCAGTCAGAATTTGAGGACTTGTGAAAGGCTAGTGCGGATCTGCAGTGCCTCAACCCAGACCCTCTTGGAGCCAAATTGATCCATACTCGACGGGGTCAAGTTTCTCTCGCCTCAGGAGAATTGGTGTGGACACCAAGATCAGACACAGATCACTGGATTTTATATGGTTTAATTAGTCATGTGTCAAAGTTTTGAAAATTTTGTAATCAATTAAGATTAAGTCCTGTAATAAGTTGAGGTTAGTTGATTTGTCTCAACCCTTAAGCTAGTCAGTATCAAGTCCTGTACTTCAATTTTGAGTCCAATATGAGCCTAATTTTTGTACAAGAGAGGAGGTTACCCTATTTTGGAGTTCCATCAGGCCACATTCGGGAGTCAGAGGCCACTACATCAACCTTGTGGATTTTGTATGACAATCTAGGATCCAAGATGCTTCTAGAACCCTGATTCCTTCCAAATGCCCTCCAGATACCCAGATTCTAGTCTATATGCGAGAGCATATTCCCAAACCAGGGCATCCATGATTCTAGAGGTCCATCTACATCCTAGCCCAAAGAAATCAAGCCCATGCACCAAGCCCAAGCCCTTAAGAAGCAAGATATCAGGGAATATTCCTGCTACCAGGCTACTAGGCCATCCCAGCTTCCAAAGGCCCAAGCCAATGCACCCAAGCCCCTTTAGGCCGGCCCCTTGCTACTCCTAGAAGCCTAACACACCCCCCTAGGCATCCTTGAAGGGTTGACCAAGTCAAAGCTCAAAGGGAGGTGTCCTTAAGTGAGAAGGATAAGACTAGTCTAACTTAGTTAGGATTCCTAGTTCTTTTAAGCTTTGTAATCCTAACCTAGCTAGGAAAGGACATGTAATCTAACTAGGAAAAGGTTTGTTAACCTATATGTAACCCTAGTTAGGAGAGGGCATGGGAACTCTATAAATATCCCACCCCTCCCCTTCTTATAAACAACTTTTATTCATGATATCAGAATCCTGGTGAAATTTATTTGAGCTTGTGAGCTTGTGTTACTTTGTTATTTTGGTTCTTTGGTTTGTGTTTATGTTCTCTTGCTTGGCTGACCTCTTCCCTTGCTGTTCTCCACATCTAAGCAGGAAACCCAACTTCCAAGCATCAGCCACGCCCAAAGAAGGAGTGCCCTAGGCTGCCAAGCAGGGAGATCTTCAATTAGCTTCAAACAGCCCAGCTTCTAATCCCTAACCTGATTCCTTCTGAACCTAGTTTCTTTCTTTTTCTTACTTGCTGTTTTGATTGACCCTTGACATTTTGCAGGATCTTCAAGGTGTTTCACCTCCCCAGAGGAGGCTTTCCTTACCTCCAGGACCGCCCAAATCAGTCATTAGTTCAAGGAAAACCAAGCATCATCATCCAGGCTCCAATCACAGTGTTGTGTGATCTCTTCATCGGAAGTTCTTCAATCACTAATTGGTACATCCTTCCCTTCTTTTAATTTTTGATTTGATGAAGAATAGCTATCCTAAACTGGGAGTTTCTCAACTCTCAGGTCCTGGCTATTTCGTTATCTTGCATGAGTTATATTGTAATACAATGATTCTTTGCATTGCTTTTATTCCTGCTAGTTCTTACTTTTATTTGAGAATTTAGCCTACAAACCTAACTTATAAAAATCATAAAAAAATTAGTTTACTATTTTCCTACATGATTAGAAATCTTAGAGTTGCCCCGCATCAGAAAGTTTCTACACCTTTGGACTAGTCAATATAGGTCTGTAGATAGCCTCAGCATACCAAGGATTCAATCTCTTTTTTTTGGGCAAAGTAGTCTTCAGTGTCATGCCCATACTTCGGATGAAAATGCCAATACTTTATGAGGTCCTTCTTAGTCCTCTTGATCATCTTCCTAAGCTAACAGATGATGTCCTGGTTCTTTATCTCCATCAAGATCTATCTTTGAAAAGCATTCAATAGTACAAATTCTTCATGATGTTGGTGCAGGCTCCTAGATTGTTAACGGGGTCTGGCCTTATTACTCCACCTCTTAGGTTGAATAGGGAGAGTGTGATTCTCCTGAGGGTGCTTGTGCTCTCCCTTCTTCTTTCTTTTCACCACCATACCTTTCTCAGCATTGATATATTTTTCAAAATGGGATAACAGCTCCAAAAGATCATGAGGGAATCTCTTGGAGAGGGAGTGGTAAAAGCCTCCCGCTCAGAGCCCTCTCATAAGGGCTATCATCGTAACTACTAGTTCGAGACCATGAACCTCCAATATAGCCACTCTAAAACAATCAATGACGCTTTGGAGAGCCTCCCCCCTCCTCTTGGCTGAAGAAGAGGAAATTGGAGATTTTCCCATGCCTTCGACTAATTTGAAACTAGGTAATGAACTTCTGGTTGAACTCCTCTTAAGCAGCTAGTGAAGTATGGTGAGAGCCTGGTGTACCAAGCTTAAGCTATATCTTTGAAAGTGGCCAAAAAAGATTTGTACATCAAGGCATTAGATGCTTTTTGCAATATCATGAGAGCTTTAAAGCTCTCTAGGTAGTCACAGGGATCAGTGGAGGCATCATAGCCTCCATGGAGGGTGCCTTGAAGTGATGGGGGATGGACTCCTCCATGATAGTCCAAGAGAAAGGTGGATGTATGGTAAAGAGTGGCTCCCCAGCTAGTGTCATCTGCTATTGTTAGAGGGCCTCCAAATAGCCATCTACCTTATGAAGCTTCTGGTCTAGCTTATCCCATCATTGGGCACACCTTGCTAGGCAATGGTACAATGGTCCCTCTATCGAGAATCCTATAATGATGATGAAGAAAAATGTAAAATAGGGGAATCACGTTCTTGATTCCTATCTTGACAACCTAAACAATGATAGGAGTGATGAATATAAAATACCCCTCAGGGTCTTGATGTTGCGATGGGTGATGATGGGGGCCCGCTCAAGGTTGCCAACTAACTGAGGGGCCACCAGGAGTGCTTTTGCTTCAGTGGAATAGGTTACACTATCCTACTCTACCCCTCGTGCAGAGGGGGAATGTTCAAGGTATAATGCTCGATCGACCTCGAGGTAGGCAGAGCTGGGGGTTGCTATAAAGCATGTACTGTAGTTGCAAGTGATTCAACTCAGAACAGGAGTTGATAGAATTGCTCAAGTGTGACTAGAAGAATGACTAAAGGCTTGCCAGCACTTTGGTTTTGGAGAACCTAGGGGTGATCCATTGAGACTATTGGCTCCTCTGTAGGAGTGGCAGTTGTTGCCATTGCCTTCTTTTTCACCATGGGTGCACAAGGAAAAGAGAAACTATAGGTCCTCTTAATAATTGTTTGGACCAAATGACCTCCTTCTAGCACTAATTTGTTGTGGTTTTGCTTGAGATTTGCTGACATAGCTGGAGGTGGTTGCTAAGTTGGATGGCTCAAGATTTTCCTTTGTTAAGCACGGGCATTCCAAAACTTGTAAAATAAAGAAAACATGAAAGTCTAGCTATGATGGGATAGTTTTCCATGATAGACCCTTTGATGCCTAAGTTAGTCTCCTATGAAAGCAAATAGAAGATAGGTGTTAGTAGCTTTTAGATGGATGATGTGGTGATGGAGGAAAAATGAGATAGAGTGGAAGCAAGCAAGGTAGTGGAAGTGGGCAAGGTGGTGAAAATGGGTGAGGCAGTGGAAGTAAGTGTAGGTAAGGCATAAGAGAGTGTGCAAGGATTAGGCGAGACAAAGTGACCTTAGCCTTCACTCAAATAGCCATCTGGAGCTTTTGAGTGGCTTTAAGAGAACTATCGAGACTCTTAGAGATCTTAGGACCTTTTAAAAAACTTGCTTGGGGGAAAGCCTTATAAAAAAATGGACTTACCTAGAGGAATGGATTTTATATGTGAGGTATACAAAGGACGTGATGCCTAAGGGATGTTATTTGGTATAGAGGGTGGTGGTCAATGTTGGAAAATATGTCCTAATGCCAATCATCTAAGCTATAGATGGTTGTGCACTTTGTTAATGTATATGAATTATTATTAATAAAAGTTATTTAGTAGTTCATCATATTTCATCTTTCTATAATGAAATCTTTTATGATAGAGTTCTTAGAAGTACTTTTAACACGATAAAGGAGGATTTATTGTATAGTTCTAAAATCTGTTTATGATCAAATGATACATTATTATAGGATGACAACATTTATCAAGTGTAGGTCATTGTATGCGATATGGGTTGGATGTCCTCTTAACCAAGAAGTATGGAGACACTGGTATAGCATGCAGGTAGAATATAGGAGTATATTTCATTGAACGTGACCCACTTGCGAAGCACTCTATTACTAAGGATTGCTTATGAAGGATATGGATATAAATGTCCCTCAAACCTGAGATTACTATAGTGACTTACAAGCAACTCACTGTACTTTGATACTGGATTACCTAGATTATTAATCTAGTGATGGAAGGATTCTGGGTGCAATAAAGTACTTTTGAAGTCAGTATATGAGTCAATATAGGATTGACCCCTTCAAATAATTTGGAGAGAATTTCTCTGTTGACCCCTAAAGTGATTTTGATGATAACAAAATATTGGAGCATACATTTGGTTATCTAACAACTCTTCAAATGATTGACAAGTTTTTGTAGGATAACTACATTGACATACTTTCTAAATCCTATAATTTTTATTGCTTTGTGTTGAGTTGTAAAGTGTTTAGAATCTTGTAAAGAAGAACCCTACAAAAATTTCCTACCTAAATCAAGTTAAAGGGTTACTTCTAGTAGTTTTCAAGATTCAATTTTTTCTTGAATTTATTGTAAAAAGACCTTGAAGAAGTTTTCAAAGCTTGGGATAAGTGTTCTGGAAGATTGAGTTTGATCTGGCTGAAGAACAAATCTCAAGATGACTAGATGGAGGAACCAGCCGACTCTGGCACTAGCACAGGAAAGAAGTTCTCCGGCACACAGATCCAGCTGACTAGCACCAAGGCCCAACCGACTCGTCTAGAACTTAGTTGAAAGTGTTCTGAGATTCTCCAGGATCCGAGCCGACTGGAATTCAGCCCAGCCGACTCTTCTAGAACATGGTTGAGATTGCTCTGAGAGCCTCTGAGATCCGAGCCGACTGGAATTCAGTCTAGTCGACTTGACCATAGTGACATATTTTGACATATTTTCTCAACTATGGAAGCTAGCCGATTGGCATTCAGCCCAGTCGACCCGAACTTGATTTGAGCCGACTCGAAGATTGTCCGAGCCGACTGGAATGACGGGTCACCTCCAATGGCTAATTCTAGTTTTCAGTTTTTGAATTCCAAAAGTGCTCCAACGGTAACCTGTCACCTCCCAACGGTCTACAACGTTCAAAATCAAGGGAAGGTAGTTGAAGTCTTTATAAATAAGGTATGAGAACATCTTTGGAGAGACTAATGAGTTAATGGACATTTATCGAACATTTATTGAAGTTAGAAGTGAGAGCACTTGAGCTATGAAGTCAGCCTTCAAGCCTTCACCAACTCTTACCAAAAGTTTGACGCACCTTTTGAAGAAAGCAAGGAAGCCATTGAAGTGCATTGAAGAGCATTCAATAGAGCTTCACTCGAGCTGTCTTGGCAACCACCCGATAACAGAGTTTGTCATTTTTGTTGCTTCTTTATTCTATTCTTAGAATATTTGGGTTATTGGTGAGCCCAGCTATAAAAACTAAATAGGTTTCTTTGGTGAGCCTTTTTCAAAAACCAAAGTGTAGAGGTTCTAGGTGAACCTGTAAAAACCTAGTGTGGGTTTCTTTGGTGAGCCCGGTTCAAAAACCAAAGTGTAGAGGTTGGGATTGTGAGTCTGTAAAACAATTCGACTGTATTCCGATTTGGGGGATATAGTGGAAATCCCGAGTGGTGAACTTGGGTAGTGGACGTAGGAGCTGGGTTGCTCCGAACCACTATAAACCTGCCTTATTTGTGTTGTATTTGATTTACCTTTCAGCTTTTGCATTTAATCTCTGATTGACATAGCACCTAACCACTAAAAGGAATTACTAGTGCACATACTTGCAAAAATTTTGTAATTCCCAATTCACCCTCCTCTTGGAAAAAGCCACCTGGGCAACAACTGGTATCGGAGCAGTGTCTCTGATTACTTAAGTAAAGATTGATGGCTCATCCTATGAGTACATCCTTGGCCGAAGGCCAGTCAACAAATAGACCTCCACTATTCATAGGCACTAATTATTCATATTGGAAAGCATGAATGAAGATTTACATACAAGCTGTAGATTTTCAATTATGGAAGGTCATCTTGAAAGGGCCACATATTTCCATAATTAAAGTTGATGGTGTGGACATCCCTAAACCTGAAGAGGATTGGGATGATCATGACATGAAGATAGGGGAATTGAACGCCAAAGCAATGAATTTATTATATTATGCTTTGGATGCCAACAAGTTCAATCGAATTTCCACTTGCTCTTCAGCAAAGGAAATCTGGGATAAACTCGAAGTGATCCATGAGGGAACTTTCCAAGTGAAAACCTCTAAGATAAATCTTTTAGTTCATAATTATGAATTATTTAAAATGAAACCTTCTGAAACAATTTCTGCCATGTTCTCTAGATTTACAGATATTATTAATGGTTTAAAGAGTCTTGGCAGGGTATACTCTAATACAGATCTAGTTCAAAAGATCCTTCATTCTTTGCTTGACAAATGGGATCCCAAAGTAACTGCAATCCAAGCAGCCAAAGATCTAAACACATTGCTCCTGGATGAACTGCTGGGATCACTCATCACCCAAGAGCTGACAATGTAGCACAGAACGGAAGACGAACAAAAGAAAAAGAAGACAATAGCCTTTAAAGCTGCTTCCGAATCAAAGAGGGATGATGAAGAATCTGAAGAAGAAAGCACCTCCTCCAATGATGACCTAGAAGACGATGACATCGCTATGGTTATGAGGAGATTCAGAAAATTTATGGGAAGAAAGAAAGGAAGGTACAACTGGAAATTTTATAGGAAGGATTATGGAAACGAAAAGGAAAATGACAGAGAGAAAGATAAAGAGGTAGTCCCTATATGCTACGAATGCAAGAAGCTGGGGCACATATGTCCAGACTGTCCACTGTTAAAGAAATCCTTCATATAGAAGAAGAAAAAGAAAGCCATGGTTGCCACATGGTCTGATAGTGAAGACTCATCTTCATCGAAAGAAGAAGAGACCACCAAGATTGCAAATCTATGTTTCATTGGTCTCGAAGACGAGGTAACATCCCCTAACAATTGCACTGAATTTACTTTCGATTAATTAAATTATGCTTTTCATGAATTACTTTCAAAATTTAAGAAAGCTGGAGTAAAGATAAAATCATTGAAAAATATGAATGATTCTTTACTCAAACAAAAGGATGAAATTTCAGAAAAGAACATTTTATTACAAAAAGAACTGCATGACTTTTCTGAAAAATTTGAAAAGCTAAAAAATGAAAATCTTTCATGTGAAAAGAAAAACAATGATTTACTTGCTGAAAACACTGATTTGAAAAAGGAGGTTACAAAACTCAAGCCTTTAGTTGAAAAACTCACTTTATCTTCAAATAAGCTTGAGTTAATTTTAAAAGAACAACGAATTTTAGAAAATAAAGCTAGAATTGGCTTTAAAACTTCTTTTGTGAATAGAATTTCAGCAACTACTTTTGTGAAATCCAAAACACCTATTCAAAATGTTTTATCTCAAAAAGTTTCAGCCACACCAAAAACTGTTTCTACTTTAAAGTCTTTATTATATGTTCCTAAGAATTTGAGCAAAAATGCATACATATCAAAAAGTTCAAAATCTACATCAAGTGCATCAACTATTAGAACTTCAAATTATGCTTCTATTAAAAATTCTAAAGTTGTATGCTATGTTTGTAAAAGAATAGGACATAAAGCTTTTGAATGCAATAATTCTAGAAATGTCTTTAAGAAAGTAAGAAAGATTTGGGTTCCCAAAGGAACCACCTCTGCTGACCTGCAAGGACCCAAGGTAGCTTGGGTACCTAAAAGAATTCATTGACTGTTTTGTAGGAATGTCTTGTAGCTCAAAAATTGAAGAAAAGGTGGTACTTAGATAGTGGCTGCTCAAGATATATGACGGGTGACAAGGACCAATTTATCACCCTTGAAATGAAAGGAGGCTTGGTCACCTTTGGAGATAATGGCAAAGGGAGAATAATCGGTATTGGTAAGATCAAAATAACTCTCTTCACCTTTATTGAAAATGTTTTGCTAGTAGACAAATTGAAGCATAATCTCTTAAGTATAAGTCAATTGTGTGATAAAGGCTTCAAGATTGTCTTTGAATCTTCTATATGTATAGTAACTAACTCTTTAGATTCTAGCAATAAGTTTATTGGACATAGACTCGGGAATATCTATGTGGTAGATCTTAATGATCTTGCCATGTCAAGCAGCCCTAGTCTAGTTGCAATGAATGCTAAGACCAAAGAGTCGGGTTTACTATGGCATAGACGATTAGGTCATGCTAGCATGCATACTATTACCAAATTAATTTCTAAAGATCTTGTTAGAAGCATGCCTAAGTTTAAAGTTGATTTAAATCATGTTTGTGATGCATGCCAAATGGATAAACAAACTAGGGAGAGTTTTAAATCAAAGAATATAGTTTCTACAACAAGACCACTTAAACTACTTCACATGGATTTTTTCAGACCTACTAGGACCACAAGCCTAGGAGGTATGAAATATGCTCTTGTGATAGTAGATGATTTTTCAAGATTTACTTGGATTTTGTTTATTGCTTCAAAAGATGAAACTTTTCAGGTTTTCAGAAAATTTCATAAAAAAGTTTCAAATCAAAAGAACTTATCTTTGATTTCAATTAGAAGTGATCATGGAACTGAATTTGAAAATCAATTTTTTGAAGATTATTGTAATAAATTTGGCATTGATCACAACTTCTCCACTCCTAGAACACCTCAACAAAATGGTGTTGTAGAGAAAAAAAATCGAACATTAGAAGAAATGGCTCGCACAATGTTATATGAAGGCAATCTTCCAAAGTACTTTTGGGCAGAAGCGGTGAACACTGCATGCTATATTTTAAACCTGTTTTGATCCATCCTATCTTAAAGAAAAGCCCCTATGAGCTTTGGAATAATAGAAAACCCAATATTAGTTATTTTCATGTGTTTGGTTGCAAATGCTTTGTGCATAATAATGGAAAAGATAATTTAGAAAAAATTGATTCTAAAGCTGATGATGCAATTTTTTTAGGTTATTCATTACATAGAAAAGCATTTAGGGTTTTTAATAAAAGGATTCTTACTGTTGAAGATTCAATTCATGTTATATTTATTGAAACTAACCCAACACCTTCTAGACAAGAAGAGTGCATAGACAATGATGTAAGTACATTGCAAAAAGGAATAGTTGACTTGAGCATTCAAGATAAAGACACTCAAGATGGAGTAGAAATGGTAAGTAAGGATCACACCGATCTACCAAGGGACTGGATGTATGTTACATCTCATCCTAAAGAATTAATAATAGGAGATCCTTCACATGGTGTTAGGACTAGGTCTGCACATAAGGATGCATATGATTACCTAGCCTTTGTATCACAAATAGAACACCATAGCTTAGAAGAGGCTAAGATTGACCCAAACTGGATGATGGATGCATGAAGAATTAAATCAGTTTGAAAGAAATAAGGTATGGACACTTGTAAATAGACCTACTAACCATCCAATAATAGGAACCAAATGGGTCTTTAGGAATAAATTAGATGAGCAATGAAACATTATAAGAAACAAAGCTAGATTAGTGGCTAAGGGATATAACCAAGAAGAATGTATTGATTTTGATGAAACTTATGCACCCGTAGCAAGACTAGAAGCCATTAGATTACTACTTGCATTTGCTTGCTACATGAACTTTAAACTCTTTCAAATTGATGTAAAAAGTGCATTTCTTAATGGTTTTATCTCTGAAAATGTTTTTGTGGAACAACCACCAGGTTTTGAAAATCACACTTTTTCAAACCATGTATTTAAATTAAACAAAACATTGTATGGTTTGAAACAAGCACCTAGAGCCTGGTATGATAGACTTAGCACTTTCTTAATTGAAAATAATTTTTCAAGAGGTAATGTAGACAAAACTCTATTTATTAAAAAGAAAAATAATGACATCTTAGTTGTACAAATATATGTGGATGACATCATTTTTGGTGCAACTAATGAAACTCTATGTAAAGAATTTGCTAAGCTTATGCAGGAAGAATTTGAAATGAGCTTAATGGGCGAGCTGAACTACTTCCTTGGACTTCAAGAAAAATAAACAAAGGAAGGCATCTTCATCAACCAAGCCAAATACATCAAGGATATCATCAAAAAGTTTGGTATGGAGAGTAGCAAATCAATGAGCACACCCACGAGCCCAGCTTGCAGATTGGACAAAAATGAGAATGGATCTAATGTGGACCAAAAGCTATATAGAGGTATGATCGGATCCTTATTGTATTTGACTGCAAGTAGACCTGACATATTATATAGTGTATGTATATGTGCTAGATTTCAGTCATCACCAAAAGAAACACATATGCTTGCTGTACAAAGAATAATTAAATATTTGAAAGGAACAAGTAATTTAGGAATTTGGTATTCTAAACATTCTACTTTGAATTTGATTGGATTCTCTGATGATGATTATGCTAGTTGTAAAATAGATAGAAAAAGCACTAGCGGTACATGCCAATTTCTAGGGTTAAATTTAATTTCATGGCACTGTTAGAAGCAAAACTCCATAGCCTTGTCTACAGCTGAGGCTGAGTACGTGGCTGCTGGTAGTTGTTGTGCTCAAGTGTTATGGATTAAACAACAACTAGAGGACTTTGGTGTATCATAATCTAAAATTCTAATTAAATGTGATAATACAAGTGCTATCAATTTGACAAAGAATCCAATTCAACACTCTATAACCAAGCACATTGAAATTAGCCATCATTTTATTAGAGATCACATTTCAAATGGTGATATTGTGCTTGATTTTGTTCCTACTGAAGATCAATTAGCTAACATATTCACTAAGCCACTCAATCAAGATAGATTTGAGCTAATTAGGAGTGAATTAGGACTTTGTGATCCTTTCTAAATTCTCTAACCTAATTCCTTCAAGTTTAAGGAAATATCATCTAGAGAACCTCCTGAATTTATTCTATTTTATTGAGCCTTAATTTCCTCTAAAATTCTCTTCAAAATCTTTTTGATTTATGATCAAATTTTCAAAAACTCTATTTTCTCTGTTCGAGTCGACTGGATATTAATCCGAGTCGACTGGATTTTCTGAGAGTTTTGAGCGAGTTCTGGCCTAGCTGACTCGAGCAGTTTCGAGTCGACTAGATCTTCTGATGGTTTTAGGAGAGCTCTAGCCAAGCCAACTCGAGCCTTTTTAGGGCTACTCGAGTCGATTGGAATTTCGCGCCTATGTCTTTTGCCTTGGGTTATAAACCCTTCTCCGAACTGTTTAACCCCTATTTTGTCTTCTCTAATGGTTTGTACCTCTCTAAAACCTGCTACAAAAATTTCTATCTCCCTTCCAAATACTACAATCTCTCAATTTTAAATCTTTCCTAGCAATGGCACCCAAGCGTGCAACGAGTAAATGCTCCGTTAGGGCTGCTCCATCGGTTGAAAAGGAAAGAAGGTTAAAAAGGCATCATGAAGAGCCAAGAAGCTTCGTTCACAGTGAAGAACCTGTAGAAGAGGTCACAAGGGATGCTCCAACTGTTCCTAGCCAAGTGCCCTCTATGTCTACTCATCTAGTAACCTTTGGCCGACGTATTAATTTTGAGTTTATTAAGGGGATTGGATTGAAAATAGGAGACTTGATTGAAGATCAAGGGTGGAGAAAATTTTATTCTTTGAATGAAAAGACCTATCCCTCTCTGGTTAGAAATTTTTATGAAAACATAAGATTGGGAACTAATCATGTGGAGTCCACTATTAAATGAAAGAGGATTATAGTCAATGAGGAATTTCTACAAGGTGTATTGGACTTACCTTCAGAGGGAGTGAAGTTTCTAGTAATTGACAATAGAGAGAAGACTCTAAGAACAATACTGAACAAAGAAGATGTTGGAGGAATTGGTATAGTTTTTGCTAACACCCTGTCACTGGAAATGAGATTGCTTCACAATTTTATTTATAAAATTTTCTTGCAAAGAACCAGAAGATTTGACTGGGTGAGTGAAAAAGATTTATGCCTTATGGAATACATTTTAGAGAAAACTCTTGTCAATCTGTCATACATTATAATTATGCAAATGAAGGAGATAGTTAGGAAGGCTAAATCATGTCTACCCTATGGAATGATGCTTACCCTATTGTTTAAATCTCATAGAGTAAGTTTGGAGGGTGAAGATGGATTAGAATTGCATCATACAGATGTATACACTTCCAAAACTCTAGAGATGATGGGGTACTTCCAAGTGGAAGGAGTATGGAGAAAGAAAGGCACAAATGTAAGGGCTATAGGCAGCTCAAGTAGTAGTGAAGAAGAAGAAGAGGAAGAAAATATAGAAGTAGCTGGAATTTCTTCTACACCAGTACCAGAGCCTGAGTCATATTTCTGAGCCTGCTATTACTATTGAGGAGACTAGAGCACCTTCTCCTATGTTTGATGTGCCTGCAGCAGAGTTTGATTTGCTTGCACCAGAGTTTGACTTGCCTGCAGCTGATGTTCCTTTACCTGACTACCCCTTTGCTGCACCACAACCTCCAATCATTCAAGTCAGATTGAAGAACAAATGTGAAGCTTGATAGATTCACTGACAAGTACAATAACTTCTTTATTTAGTGACTTGAAAAAGTCAGTGGATAGCAAATTAGACAGACTGGAAGAGCATGTGTTAAATCTATAAGGAAAAGTTGAAGCTATGGAAGCTTCAAGATCAACTCCTCAGATAGAACTTCAACCAATCCTGAATTGTATCTCTTCAAGTTCTGAAGCAATTTTGAAATCTGTGGATACTACATTAAATGAATACCAAACTGAGTTGAGGGAGCTTAGATGCAAGATGGGCACTGTTGCAAAGACAAGGAGTATGGCTGATGATTATACTAGAGGCATTGGGATCATCAGGTCGGAGCTTGGAAGACTTCGAGGATCAGCTGAGGCATTCGCCAATGTCCAAGCTTCTGAGCTTATATCAATGCAGAAAGAAATAGGTGAGATAAAGGAGGCAGTGAACAAAGTGCCAACAAGCCTCAAAGATATGGAGTAACAGCTAGGAGCAATTTGGATGTAGATGGTGTCTATCTATGGCACTGTCAGATCCTTGGAGGTCACTGCTAGGACCAGACCCTTGTATGATCCACCTCCCATTTCCACTAGGGCTCCTAGTACTTCTCATCACCCTAGGGCTCCTCCTCGACATGCTTCCTCTAGCAGACATCCTAGACCTACTTCTTGGCATGGTGCCAATGTTCCTAAGGATGATTCTGAGTAGATCTTTTGTAGTTTCAGTACTTTTTGGATGCTTTTTGAAACTCTTGTAATGGTTGATGTACTAAAATTTTTTGATAGAAATGAAATGAACATCTTTTTGACATTATTGTGTATTTGTGTTATTCTATTTACACTCTCTATTTTCTTAAATAGAATCTCTCTCTAAGTTGAGAAAGTGAAATTATCTCAAACTAATCTTGAAACTTTCTCAATCTATTTAAAATTCTGGGCTTATCTATTTAACCTTTTTGAATTGATGACAAAAAGGGGGAGAACTATAGAGTGCATGAAAAAAAAAGCTAATCGAATTGGAATAGAACTGATAAAGTAAATTAGACAGGGGGAGTTTAATGATTCTTCGCATACTTTTCCTGCTAAAATGTTCAAATGAATGTTAAAGGGGGAGAAACTTAGAGAAATTTCTTATTTTTTAAAAATTTTATAAAAAGGGGGAGATATACATGTTAAATTTACATGCTTCAATGATTACTATGATGCTCTCTACTTATTACATCTATCTGTCAATACTTAATGCTACTTGATACATGCAAGCAATCATTCTCTAACACTTACAGTTTATGAATTTGACCTTGTGCATAACTGTATAGCATATATTGATATACATTTGAGATTACAGTTGATTTTATGAATTATCAAACAAGTGTAAATGCTTATTACGATACACATCCATACTTGTGAATAGAATAGATTCTTTTCATGCCCAGTGTTTTGTCATCATCAAAAAGGGAGAGATTGTTGACCCCTAAAGTGATTTTGATGATAACAAAACATTGGAGCATACATTTGGTTATCTAACAACTCTTCATATGATTGACAAGTTTTTGTAGGACAACTACATTGACATACTTTCTAAATCCTACAATCTTTATTGCTTTGTGTTGAGTTGTAAAGTGTTTAGAATCTTGTAAAGAAGGACCCTACAAAAATTTTCTACTTAAATCAAGTTAAAGGGTTACTTCTAGTAGTTTTCAAGCTTCAATTTTTTCTTGAATTTATTGTAAGAAGACCTTGAAGAAGTTTTCAAAGCTTGGGATAAGTGTTCTGGAAGATTGACTTTGATCTGGCTGAAGAACAAATCTCAAGCTGACTGGATGGAGGAACCAGCCAACCTAGCACTGGCACAAGAAAGAAGTTCTCCGGCACACAAATCCAGCCAACGGCACCAAGGCCCAGTCGACTCATCCAGAACTTAGTTGAAAGTGTTCTGAGATTCTCAGGGATCCGAGCCGACTGGAATTCAGCCCAGCTGACTCATCTAGAACTTGGTTGAGATTTCTTTGAGAGCCTCTAAGATCTGAGCCGACTAGAATTCAGTCTAGCCGACTCGACCAGAGTGACACATTTTCTTAACTGTAGAAGCTAGCCGACTGGCATTCAGCCCAGTCGACCCGAACTTGATCCGAGCCAACTCGAAGATTGTTTGAGCCGATTGGAATGACAAGGTCACCTCCAACGACTAGTTCCAGTTTTCAGTTTTTGAATTCCAAAAGTGCTCCAACGGTAACCTGTCACCTCCCAACGGTCTACAACGTTCAAAATCAAGGGAAGGCAGTTGAAGTCTCTATAAATAAGATATGAGAACATCTTTGGAGAGACTAATGAGTTAATGGATATTTATTGAACATTTATTAAAGCTAGAAGTGAAAGCACTTGAGCTTTGAAGTCAGCCTTCAAACCTTCACCAACTCTTACCAGAAGCTTGAAGCACCTTTTGAAGAAAGCAAGGAAGCCATTGAAGTGCATTGAAGAGCATTCAATAGAGCTTCACTCGAGCTGTCTTGGCAACCACCCGACAATAGAGTTTGTCATTTTTGTTGCTTCTTTATTCTATTCTTAGAATATTTGGGTTATTGGTGAGCCAAGCTATAAAAATCAAATAGGTTTCTTTGGAGAGCCTTTTTCAAAAACCAAAGTGTAGAGGTTCTAGGTGAGCCTGTAAAAACCTAGTGTGGGTTTCTTTGGTGAGCCTGGTTCAAAAACAAAGTGTAGAGGTTGGGATTGTGAGCTTTTAAAATAATCCGACTGTATTCCGGTTTGGGAGATATAGTGGAAATCCCAAGTGGTGAACTTGGATAGTGGACGTAGGAGCTGGGTTGCTCCGAACCACTATAAACCTGCCTTGTTTGTGTTGTGTTTGATTTACCTTTCAGCTTCTGCATTTAATCTTTGATTAACACAGCACCTAACCACTAAAATGAATTACTTGTGCACATACTTGCAAAAATTTTGTAATTCCCAATTCACCCCCTCTTGGGAAAAGCCACCTGGGCAACAATCTCACTATATTTTAATTTAGCAAAACCTTGATCAAGATAATTCTTATAAGGATTCATAGGATTTATATGTTGAGAAACTATATAGATGTACTATTTAAGGGTTAGTAGTTTAACCCTGAAGTCATCTTGAACATTGAGGGTCAAAGGGATGAATTATATGGTAATCATATACCATAGATTCTTGAATGTTTATTTATAACTATTTGACCTATCCCCATATCGGGTACCATTGCTAGATGATCACTTCAATTAGTATAGGAAATGTTCCTGTACTAACAAGTTAGTGTTTGAACCTATGTGGTTACACATAATAAGAGTTCCTACTTGATGTCATGGCTAATCAATGTTTATAAAATATTTTAGGATTTAATTATCAATATGATTGATGATTGACCTTGAGATGATACTTCAATGAGTTGATACTTCGGTAAGATGACACTTTTGTATTTTTTAAGTATTGACTCATCGGGTTCTCACTAAAATTTTTTGAGTTCTGGAAGGATTTATTTTAATAATTAAATTACTAATTGCCTCAATTTGATTTAGCAATGAGGTTTGGTTCATGTCTAGTTGAATTAGATTCAATTAGATTGACCTAATTGGATTGGGTCACACCTAAGCACCCTAACCCTTTGGTTTGATTTGAATTTTAAATTTGGAATTTGAAATTCAGATTGGAGTTTGAATTTGAACTTAAATTCAAATAGTTTGAATTTAAATTCAGATTCAAACTCAAATTTAAATTGAGTAGTTTTGATTTTGAATCAAAACTATCCTATCTCATCCTAAGTCCCTAACCACACCCTAACTTCCTAATATCTCCCTAACAACCTTGGGTCCTTGGGTGCCTACTTTTTAATGAGTTGCTGGTGGCATGTGAGGGTGAGTGAATGTAGAAGAGAGTCTTCTAGCTAAGAGAAGAAGGGTGTGCGGTTTGAGAGAAAAGGTTTTGGATGTGAGATCCCTAGTGCTTTTACTAGGGTTTGGGAAGAGAGAAAGGGAAAAGAGTTTCCAGTTTCTTCTTCCAATTCCTATACCACATCATTCCTCCCACATGTTCTTCTTAGTCTCTTGGAGTGTCCTGGTGACTTGAAGTGAAAGGAGGAATCAACCATCAAGGTCTTGTAGAAAAGCTAGCACTCTGAAGAGATCAGTTAGCATGGGGCTCTATGTGGATCATCTATAGAGGCCAAACATCTTGTGTGGTTAAGGAAGAACCTTCACACCATGGTTTTCAGCTGCTGTGATCATCTACCCATGCAAAGTAATGAATTCTAAATTAATTAACATTATAGATATGATCTATAATGTTGGTATCTTTGCATAGATACAATTTATGCTGCATAGATATGATCTATGCTTCATTACATGAATTTCAGTTTTATGCATCTTTATCATGTTATGATCCTTTGTGTAGGCTATTTATAGATATGATCTAATTTATATTTAGATTAATATAAGTAATCTATTTTATCTTCTACTACTATTTTTTTAAAATATTTTAAAATACCTACATGAAATGGCCTACGGTTCCTTATAGTGGTATCAAAGCATGGGTTCGTTTGACATCATACTTATTGGATATAAATATGAAACATAACATGATTTAAAACCTTTTGCTTTGTACTTGGATTGCATAGAATCACTGGGCCATTCAGTCATAAGAAAAAAGTAGAGTTTAAAGGTCATCTCTTTCCATTCGATGGGATCTCTTATGGCATGTAGGGGTGCCACTTGTATCATGACCCATGAAGAAGAACCACGAAAAGGTCTAGATTAAAGTGTTTTAATCTTAAGCATTAAGATCTAAAATCATAAATGAGTTTATATATGATCTAAGTTAGATTTATGAATGGGTATGTTAAAAAGTTTAGCATAATATTCTAATCTAAATTAGACCTATTGCTGTCAGCCTGCAAATGTCGACACATGGTCTTGATGAGTCGACACTTGGCCTTGGTGAGTGACACTTGCTCCAGCTGGTGTTGACTCAAATGTGAGACTAAGAGTAACAAGTTTCTGTTCCTCTTTGTGGGTCAATATCACTAGAGATGAGCCAACTTATGGAGACTCAACTCACTAGTGAGCCAACACATTATCAGGAAGTGTCAACTCATGATAGTGAGAGGGATATTATTTCTATACAAATTTGTAAAATGGTTTTACAAGTTGAATTTAACATTATTTCAAAATTCAAATGATCTTAAACTTAATTAAGAATTAAGTTTTGATGGTTAAAAAATCTAGATTTGAGAATGAAAGATCTTAAGCAATTTTTATAAGCCTTATGGTTATGGGTTAGCTTGAGTCAGGTCGTTTAACTATGTTAGACCTAGGATTAGAATCATATGAACTAAATAGAAAAGTTAGAATCTAACCAAATGTTATATTAGATTTTCTTATCTATAAATAAGTCTCAATAGTTGTAGCTTGATCAAGTCCATATTCTAAATGGACCTAATTATGAATATGTGGTTGAACCTGTTTTATTAGGTGCACCAAATCAAATCTAATGAACTAATTGGTGTCTAAGGTAAGTGGCTGAGAGGGATTTTTAATTGGGACTTTCTCTATCCTAGATAATTAAGTTGGTATCTAAAGAAAGAAATGAGGACCCTCCTACCGATCTCTACTTACTTGGCCAAAGTGGTCAATCAGTTTTTGATTAGGTCACTTAGTGATCGAGTTGACCCATGTTGATTGGTTTGTGATGTTGTTGTTAAAACACTATGATTATCAGTTCAAAATCTAATTTCTAATTAATTAAACTTGTATATAAAGCAGTAAGTCAGGTCAAATCCACGGAGAAGGCAATGCATAAGATAAATTAAAATCTTTGATTTTAAAAGAAAACAAAAAATATTTTGAAGTCAAGAAATACAAATTAAAAGGGCAAAGAATAGAAATTGAAAATTGGTTTGTTTGATTTGTTAATTAGATCTTAGCATCTACTTATAAGAAAAGTAAATGATATAAATTTAAATTATATAAAAACAAACTTTGTATAAATTAAAACTAGAATCTAATTACAAAGAATAAAAAATAATAACTAAATAATCTAAGAAAGCAATAACAAAGCATCCAAAGTTGATTGGCACAGTCTCATCGGAAAGTTGGTTGATGTCACTTTACCTTCTTCTGTTGTACTTCATGGAGCAAACTGGGCTTCTTCTTCTTTTTCCACTTTAGATCTGGATCTTGAAGATGGAATAGGCTTAAAGATGGTGTAGAGGCAAAACTCTCTTATAAGAAACCTCACTCTTAGAGGCCAACCCACAATCCAAAACTAAGCCCTCTACCCTATATCGTACCCTCTCTCTATGATGCCCTTTTCTTGTAGTTTGGGATCCTTTAAATAGAAATGGTGAAGGTTAAATTAGTGTAGGACTGGAATTAGACTCTTGATAAAACTCTTGAAATTATTTTGGGCTATCAGATTATATCAAATCCAATGATAATCACTTAAATTGATTGAGCTCAGTGAGGGTTGTTAGATTGGCTTGAATCATGCTAGGATCTAGCTCAATTCCCATGCATTAGAATTGATTGTTCTTGGTCCTCAGATCGCACTCAATGAGAATATCCTTGTCATAGACCGTGTCATAAGGACATCGCCCAGCACAGATCCTGATGCACATATTGGAGTAGACATTTATTTTTATATTTGGATGTATTGGGATTGAAAATATTATTTTTATTTTTATTATTCTTGTATCCAGATCATGCACGGATCTCAGACTATGAACTGGATTAGAATGGAGTTTATTTTTAGATTAGGCTAATTATTTCAGTTTGACTTGAGTCTTAGTATTTTAGTTTTTCTGGTCTCCAATTTGTAGGAGTCCCAGAGTTTTGGTCTCCAATTCATGGAGGACCAGAGTCTATTTAAAGGAGCCCCATGTATCATTAAAGCATCGACAATATTGAATTAAGGAATTTTATTTTCTGACTCCCCTCTTTCTCTTCATCTCTTCTTCTCCTCTTCTTCTTCCTCTCTTCTCCTCCTTCCTCTCTTCTTCTCCTTCTTCTTCTCCTCTCTATCTTCTTCTCTATTACTTATTCCTCCTCCCAATCTGAGAATCAAACTCCTCGAGCCTGTTATCAAATAATTAAGAAGCAACCAAAGCCTGCAATCCATCTCCCTTGTCTTAATTCGCAGCCACCTGCAGCCGACCAAACCGACCCCATCTTCCCACAATCCGGTCATCGATCTTGCCAGAGATCAACCACCCATCCATCTACATCTTCAACATTGCTATTGAGATCGCCGCCTCCCTCCCATCTAGAGAGATCCACGATCAAGTTGAGAACGACCGGCCCCTGATGGACACTGGTCGCCCCAAAAATGCTCCACCTCCATCGTCATCCTCTGCTCGACCACCCCCATCTCCCGAACCGTTGGCCATCGACAAAAATCCATCCAAACACATAGCGACCACATCGGAACTGCATAACTCCTCTCACGGTCATCGACAATCGCCGGAATAGAGCAGTGCCACCATCCGTTGACCAAGCCAATCTCTCCTCCGGCACCGGCCCCTTTGAGATCACCAGCGAATCCCTGCCAAACTTCCCGCCCTAAAGACCCATGTTCGATATGATTGTAAAAGCTCCCTGGGAACGATCATGAAGGCAAACACCCTTCTGCATGCCAACTTCAAGATAAAGCAAGGAAAAAAAAAAGAAAAGAAAAGGGAAAAGTGGGAAAAAAAGTGGATTTTTAAAATTCAACACTTTGCTTCACACCATTGGGTTTTTGGGCATCCTGATTAGCACACGATTGAAGATTCTACATACCATTCAGAACACATCTAGAAGATTGAATCGACCATATTTTTTTGGATTTATTGGACAAGATATAAAATTATTTTGGCTTGGAATATGCTGACTGCAACTATTATTTTTTGGTATTCTTGGTCTAAAGACTTTATCGGACTTGCTATCTAGCCAGAATCTCAGCCCGACTTGGTTAATGTCTTCTTTTCCAGTTCGATCATGATCAAGTTATTGAACACCCTTTTCCACTTTAAATTTTTAATTGATATTGGTAATGAGTTTATTTCTTTAGTTTTATTAGATTAATATATTAATTGATTGTGCTTAGCCTAAACTTACGGGTAGTTTCTCAATTATCCACAATCCTAATTTCTTTTAGATCTAGGATTTTTTTATTATTGCTTGTAGTTATTAAAAAAATATGATTATAGCTTAATCCCTTTTGTATTAAGAAAATAATAATTAGCTAGTTTTGATTTATAGTTTTAGTTTGTTGATATTTTTAAAAAATATAAAAATTAATAATCTATATTATATCCCTAGATCATATCGTCCCGCATCAATTATGGTATCAGAGCATAGTTTAGTTTAGGTTAGGCATATTTACATTGCATTTAATAAAAAAAGAAATTTTGCATACCTTAGCATTCAGCATTCTCTGCACACCCTTTACATTTTTAGAAAGTCCCATTCATATGAAACCCCAAAAATTATAAAATTTACTATTTTAGAAAATAGACTCGTAGCCGAACAAATCTACGATTGCGGATTCTTGAATATGCTTCAAATTCATGCCAGATTTTGAGTTTAACTCTTATCCCTTGTTCTAAAATTCTGCAAACTGAAATTTTGAGCAACCTCTGTTTAAACATAAAGTCCCATTTTTAGGAGAGTCAAAAAATTACAAAATTAGTGTCTCTAGAAACTAGACTCAAATTGAAAATTCTATACATGCATAAATTTGAAAAAATACTTTAATATCCATTCCAGTTTGATCAGGAACTTTTGATTTTGCATGTAGAAAACTGTAATCTACAATACTGCACAGCACCTGTTCTTTTGATAATTTCCATTGATAGAATTATCAAAAAATCAAAAAATTTATAGAATTGAAAACTATACTCGAAAAGGAAGAAAACTATGTTAGAAAATTTTAGAATCAAATTTCAGATTGATACCAGATTTCTGGGAAAGTCTAGTTATTGTATTCTAAAAATTTAATAGAGAGCTTGATTGTGATTTTTGTAGTGATCTTTGCATGACCACTAGGTCAGGAGTAAAATACCACCCCGAATCCTTAGAGCTAGACAATAAGATGGATCCAAATCAATTAGCTACATCCCTATAAGCCCTTAATGAAAAACTTGATAATCTAACTGGCATTTGTCAAGAGTACGAATTAAGAATAGAAAACTTGGAAGAAAATCGAGCTAATAATCCACAAATTAGGAATACACCTCCTAGACCCATAGCACAACAAGAGATCCAAAATGTTAATGGGGATAGACATCGGGTAATTCGACATCAACAAGATTTTGTTGAACAAGATGAATGGATTTTGCATAGTGTTAAGGTTGAAGCCTCGAGTTTTGTTGGTCGATTGGATCCCAAAGAGTATATTGATTGGAAAGCAGATATGGATCACCATTTTGAATGGTATGATATGTCTGAAGAAAGAAAAATTAGATTTGCTAAAATAAAATTATTAGGGCAAAATAAAATGTATTGAAGTAACATTGAGCGATTAGCCATGCATGGAAGACATGAACCTATTAGGACTTGGGTTGAAATGAAAGATAGATTACATAAAAAGTACCTACCCCCTTCCTACCATCAATGTCTCCTTGATCAGAGGCAATAGACCTATTAGTAAATACATCTCTAAATTTGACGAATACCTTATGAGATGTAATGTGATTGAAGATCCCTCTGTCACTCTATCTCGATTTAGATCTAGATTAAGAGATGAAATTCGGAGTGAACTCTTTATGCGAGAAGTTTATAGTCTAGAGAAAACTTATCAAATAGCTCAAGATTATGAGAGATTTCATAGGACATCAATAACCCGTCGAACTGAATCTTAAAATCTTAGAATTTTAAGACCTAGACCCAGTAATAATCAGACCCCTACTAGTCGTACAATGCAAATAGCATAACCATATACGAAGGACGAGAAAGGAAAAGCTATTTTAAGAGAGGCTCCCTAGACTAGTAGTTCCAGAATTCAATGTTTTAAGTGTAACGAGCTAGGTCACTATGCTAGTCAATGTCCCTCAAGAACTTTATATATTAAGGAGCCTGAAGCAAAAAATGTTAAGAATGAACTTGAGGAATAAATTTATATTGCTGATCTAGAGTTAGCAGATACCTATGAAAAGATATGATACCACCCCAAAGGAACCTGAACCATTGCTTACATCGAAAAATAGACTTGGAGTGGTTAAAAGTGTACTCACCCAGCCTAAAGCAAGTGAAGATTGGCGTCAAACATCTATTTTCAAAACATTTTTTGATCAGGATGATAAGGTGTGTAAAGTAATTATTGATAGTGGTAGTTGCAATAATGCAATTTTCATCGATACTTTGAAATGTCTGGGTTTAACATCTGTAGACCACCCGAGCCCATACAAAGTTGCATGGATAGATACATCATCAATTTCAATTAGGCATAGATGTCTAGAACCTATCAAATTCCAATCTTATTGGGACAAAGTTTGGTGTGATGTTATACCCATGGAATTTTGAAGTATTATATTAGGAAGACCTTGGCTGTTTGACCAAGATGCAGCACTCTATGGATGATCAAACTTATGTACTTTTGAGAACAAACGAAAGAAGATTATAATATATCCTTCACCTCCTAGAGTCATTAAAAAGAATGGAGTTAATGATAAAACTAAAGATAGACTTAGTAAGGACCTACACTTAACTAGCACTAAAGAAACTGAAAAAGAATTGAATGAGGGCTCTTTAATGGAGACGAAACTAAAGTCTTTATTTGCACATCACCCCCAAACTGATGGACAAACTGAAGTTGTGAATAGAAGTTTGGGTAATCTTTTTTATTGTTTAGTTGGAGAATATATTAAAAGCTGGAGAATATATTAAAAGCTGAGACTTATTACTATTTAGAGCTGAATTTGCCTATAATAATTCTGTTAATAGGATGATGGGAATGAATCCTTTTGAAGTAGAATATAGTCTTCAACCTAAGAAACCATTGACCTCATCTTATTACCCATGAATGTTAGGATATCTGAATCAACCGAAGCATTTGCACAGCATGTAAAAGATTTGCATATAGAAATTATTAATAAAATTAATGTTGGCAACAAGATCTATAAATAATTAGCTGATTCACATAGACAAACTTATGATTTTGCAATAGGGGATTATGTTATGATACAGATTAGACTAGAGCAGTTTTCCTCTAGAACCATTAAGAAACTACATGCTTGAGGAGCAGGCCCTTTTAATATCTTAAAGAAACTGGAATCAAATGTATATATTATGGATCTACCATCTGATTATGGCATTAGCACTATATTTAATATATCATATTTAATAAAATATAAAGAACCAATATCAATACCCAGTGATCCTTTTGAGCCTAACTCCTTTGATGAGAGTGATCCCCCATCCGAGTGTCCACAACCAAGAGTTTCTGGAAGACATGATCGGATTGAAAAGATTCTGGATGAGTAGGATGTTTCTACCAGGAGTCATGGATATCAGAGATATCTGGTGAGATGGCAAGGTCGCCCTGAGTTTGAGGACACATGGATTATCGGAGAAGAACTGCAATAGATTGATCCAAATATTCTTGAGCATTACCAGAGCAATATGGAGGCTGACTTGATAGAGTTGAGTTCTCCCCTCCTGGGGAATGATGAGGATATCGCCCAGCACAGATCTTGATGCACATATTTGAGCAAACATTTATTTTTTTAGATATATTGGGATTGAAAATATTATTTTTATTTTTATTATTCTTGTATCCAAATCATGCATGGATCTCAGAGCATGAATATTGGATTAGCATGGAATCTATTTTTAGATTAGGCTAATTATTTTAGTTTGACTCGAGTCTTAGTATTTTAGTTTGTTTGGTCTCTAATTTGTTGGAGAGTCCAAGAGTTTTGGTCTTCAATTCATGGAGGACCAGGGTCTATTTAAAGGAGCTCCATGTATCAGTTGAAGCTTCGACAATATTGAATTAAGGAATTTTATTTCTTGACTCCCCTCGTTCTCTTCCTCTCTTCTTCTCCTCTTCTTCTTTCTCTCTTCTCCTCCTTCTTCTCTTCTTCTCCTTCTTCCTCTCCTCTCTCTCTTCTTCTTTGTTACTTATTCCTCCCAATCTAAGAATCAAACTCCTCGAGCCCATTATCAAATCATTAACATGAAACCAAAGCCTGCAATCCATCTCCCCTATCTTAATTTGTAGCCACCTATAGCTGACCAAACCTACCCCATCTTCCCACCATCCGGTCACCGATCTTGCCGGAGATCAACCACCCATCCCTCCGACATCTTCGACATCACCGTTGAGATCATTGCCTCCCTCCTGTCTAGAGAGATCGAAGGCTGAGCTGATAACGACCGGCCCCTGACAGACTCCAGCCATCCCAAAAATGCTCCATCGCCACCGTCATCCTCTACTCGACCAGCCCCATCACCCAGACTGCTGGCCATCGACAAAAATCCATCCGAACCCACAACGACCATGCCAAAATCGCATAACTCCTCTCACAATCATCGACAATCACCAAAATAGAGCCATGCCACCATCTCTTTGTGCCACTGTCCATTGACCAAGCTAATCTCTCCTCCAGACTAGCCCCTTCGAGATCACCGACGAAGCCCTGCCAGACTTCCCTCTCTAAAGACCACTATTTCAGCATGATCATGAAAGCTCCCGTGGCACGATCATGATGGCAAACACCCTTCTACCAGCCAACTTCAAGATAAAGCAAGGAAAAGAAAAAAAGAAAAGAAAAGGGAAAAGTGGGAAAAAAAATGGATTTTTAAAATTCAACACTTGGCTTCATACCATTGGGTTTTTGGGCATCCTGATCAGCACATGATCGAAGAGTCGACATACTGTTTAGAATACATCTAGAAGATTGCATTGACCATATTTTTTTGGATTTATCGAACCAGATATAAAATTATTTTGGCTTGGAAAAAGTTGACTGTAACTATTATTTTTTTGGTATTCTTGGTCTAAAGATTTTATCGAACTCGCCATCTAGCCAGTATCTTAGCCCAACTTGGTTAACACCTTTTTTTCCAGTTTCGACCATGATCAAGTTTGTGAGCACCCTTTTCCACTTTAAGTTTTTAATTGATATTGGTAGTGAGTTTATTTCTTTAGTTTTATTATATTAATATATTAATTGATTGTGCTTAGCCTAAACTTATGGGTAGTTTCTCAATTATCCACGATCCTGATTTCTTTTAGATCTATGATTTTTTATTATTGCTTATAGTTATTAAAAAAAAATATGATTATAGCTTAGTCCCTTCCATATTAAGAAAATAATAATTAGCTAGTTTTGATTTATAATTTTGGTTTGCTGATAATTAAAAAAAATAAAAAAATAATAATCTGTATTGCATCCCTAGATCATACATCCTACGTCAATTTTGGTATCAGAGCATAGTTTAGTTTAGGTTAGGCATATTTACATTGCATTTAGTAAAAAAAAAGAAAGTTTGCATACCTCAGCATTTAGCATACCCTGCACACCCTTTACTTTTCTAGAATGTCCCATTTATATGAAATCTTAAAAATTATAAAATTTACTTTGTTAGAAAATAGACTCGTAGCCGAACAAATCTACAGTTATGGATTCCTGAATCTACTTCAAAATTCATGCTAGATTTTAAGTTTAACTCTTAGCCTCTGTTCTGAAATTCTGCAACCTGAAATTTTGGGTAACCTCTATTTAAACCTAAATTCCATTTCTAGGAGAGTCAAAAAATTACAAAATCAGTGTCTTTAAAAACTAGACTAAAATTGGAAAATCTTCACTTGTGTGAATTTGAAAAAGTACTTTAATTTCATGCCAATTTGATCGGGAGCTTCTACTTGTGCATGCAAAAAACTGCAATCTGTAGAACTGCACAGCACCTGTTCATTTGATAATTTGCATTGATAAAATTATCAAAAAATCATAAAATTTGTAGATCTAAAAAGTAGACTCGAAAAGGAAGAAAAGTATTTTGGAAAATTTTAGAATCAAATTTCAGATTGATACCAGATTTCTAGGGAAGACTAGTCATTGTATTTTGAAAATTTAATAGAGGCTTGATAGAGATTCTTGTAGTGATCTTTGCATGACCACTAGGTCAGGAGTAAAAGACCACCCTGAATCCTTAGAGCCAAACAATAAGATGGATCCAAATCAATTAGCTGCAACCCTGCAGGCCCTTGATGAAAAACTTGATAATCTGACAAGCATTTGTCAAGTGTATGGATTGAGAATAGAAAACTTGGAAGAAAATCATACCAATAATCCACAAATTAGGAATATACCTCCTAAACCCGTAGCACAACGAGAGATCCAAAATGTTAATAGGGATAGACATCGGGCGATTCGAGCTCAACAAGACTTTATTGAGCAAGATGAACAGATTTTGCATAGTGTTAAGGTTGAATGGTGCGGGCACCAGACTCAGAAGAAGACTTCAGGGCTCCATCTGGATGTCTGATTGACCTTGCCCGAAGAATTAGGGTTTTCTGGTTTTGTAATTAGGATTGACTTGGTCAACTCAATTTTAGTCTTGAGTCTGTATTTTCCTACAATTTAAATTTTGTTGAGTCATGTTGACTCAGTACAAGTCCTAGTAGTGGTCTAGGTCTTCTCCAGGTTGGTGCCATTTTTTTTAAATCAAGTTAAGGTCCAGGGTGCCCAATTTTTTCTCCCAGGCCCAAGCATGTGGGCGCCACACTCCCAGCCACACGCCAGAGTCCAGGAGGCGCCACATCTCCATCCAGTGTGCCTTGGTCCCCACACCACAAGAAAGCAGGTCCCTTCTTTCATGCGCCACTTAGGGGAGAAATCCATCAAGATACCTCAATCCAAGGAGGAGCCAACTTCTTTCTAGATAAACCCAAGCCAGGATGGCAAGAATTTTTCTTGAAGAGAGGATCAAAGAGGTGCCCCACAATGTTCCATAAAAATCCAAGTTATAAAAGGGAAGAGAGCATGTCTTAGGGAGAAAATCAAGGAGGCACCCAAAAGTTTCCTAAAGTGCCAAAGCCATGAAAGGAAGAAACCTAAACTTGTGTTGCAAGACTAGGAGGTGTCCAAAAGAGCCAAACCATGAAGGGAAAATCCTTGATTCATGGAGAGATACTAGGAGACACCCCCATAACCTACCATTTGGAGCTGATTTTCAAGTTTTCTTGAAGTTTTTGGACTGCCCACTCATGGAAGGAGTCTTGGGAAGAGAATTTGATGCCTAAAGTGTGGGTTAGTCCTATTAGTCCCACATGGGAAGTGTATGAAATTTTATTTCTTTGTTATGTCTATATATTCAACTCTATGTAACTCTTGAATTAAATGATGAATGAAATCAATTTCTTTGTGAGCAACTTTGTGTTTCTCTCTTCCGCACTTGTATTCAGGTGTTGAGCTCCGTGAGGGAGTAAATCCGGGTTCCCTAGGAACCTTGAGGAGGTGTGAGATCTCCAACCCCAAAACCCTAGCTTAGTCCACCCATCTCTACTCCACCACCACCAAACCCTAATTTTCCATCTTCATCCCACGGCCCCTCTCTTCCACATCGAAGCCGGTCACCAGCATCCAGGTTCAGATCAACTGTTTCAACTACAGAGCCAGTTCAAAGGAGAGCAGATCAGTATCAAGATCTCCGGAACTTCTACATCCAACAATCTTCATTAAGTCCTCAGGTCAGTGTCTTTCTTTGAGTTTCTGGTTCTTCTTTTGTTCTTCTTCTTCCAGATCCTGAGTTCGAGAAGGAGGCCAACCTTGCCATAGGACTACAATCCGAGGATCCATTGCGAAGATACCCCGTCTCTAAGGATCCTACAATCTGCTCGAGAGTGTCCTCTAATTGAAGCATCGAGAGATATCACTGCTAGGTAACAAGAACCTTCCCTTCTCACTTTGTCTGTTTCGTTGAAACTCAGAGCAAACCCTAGATCTGGGGGTTTCTCAATCCCCAGCGATCCTACTTCTGAGTTACTCTGATAATCCACTCCTTTTAATTGTGCTCTCTGTAATTTCTTAGTTTCTTTCAACATTAGTTTATCTTTCCTTTGAGTCAAAGCCGACTTCTGAAAATATATTAAAAAAAATACATTAATTTTAATTTGCTTCCGCATTCCACATATTCATTCTGCATCATTTTTAGTATCAGAGTTTTCGTTCTGCATCATTTTGGTATCAGAGCTTTCGTTCTGCATCATTGAAGCCCTAAGTTTTGTTGGTCGATTGGATCCCAAAGAGTATATTGATTGGGAAGTAGATATGGATCACTATTTTGAATGGTATGATATGTCTGAAGATAGAAAAATTAGATTTGCTAAAATAAGATTATTATGGCAAGCTAAAATGTATTGGAGTAACATTGAGTGATTAGCCATGCATGGAAGACATGAACCTATTAGGACTTGGGTTGAAATGAAAGATAGATTACGTAAAAAGTACCTACCCCCTTCGTACCATCAACATCTCCTTGATCAGTGGCAATGATTGACCTAGGGCATGTTAGTGAATACATCTCTAAATTTGATGAATAGCTTATGAGATGTAATGTGATTGAAGATCCATTTATCACTCTATCTCGATTTATAGCAAATTAAGAGATAAAATTCGGAGTGAACTCTTTATGCAAGAAGTTTATAGTCCAGAGCAAGCTTATCAAATAGCTCAGGATTGTGAGAGATTTCATAAGACATCAACAACCCGTCGAACTGAACTTAAAACCCTAGACTTTTAGGATATAGACCCAGAAATAATCAGGCCCCTACAGTCGTACACCGCAAACAGCACCACCATATAGGAAGGATGAGAAAGGAAAAGCTATTTTAAGAGAGGTTCCCCAGACTAGTAGTTCCTGAATTCAATGTTTAAGTGTAACGAGCTAGGTCACTATGAGAGTCAATATCCCTTAAGAGCTTTATATATTGAGGAGCTTGAAATAGAAAATGTTAAGAATGAACTTGAGGAAGAAACTTATATTGCTGATCCAGAGTTAGTAGGCACCTATGAAAAATATGATACCACCTCAGAGGAACCTGAACCATTGCTTACATCAGAAAATAGACTTGGAGTGGTTAGTGTACTCACCCAGCCTAAAGTAAGTGAAGATTGGTGTCTAACATCTATTTTCCAAACCTTTATTGATCAGGATGATAAGGTGTGTAAAGTAATTATTGATAATGGTAGTTGCATTAATGCAATTTCCATCAATACTTTGAAATGTCGAGGTTTGACATAGTAGACCACCCAAGCCCATACAAAGTTGTTTGGATAGATACATCATCAATTCTAATTTGGCATAGATGTCTAGTACCTATCAAATCCCAATCTTATTGGGACAAAGTTTGGTATGATGTTATACCCATGGAAGTTAGAAATATTATATTAGAAAGACCTTGGTTGTTTGACCAAGATGCAACACTCTATGGATGATCAAGCCTATGTACTTTTGAGAATAAAGGAAAGAAGATTATAATATATCTTTCACCTCCTAGAGTCATTAAAAGAATGGAGTTAATGATAAAACTGAAGATAAACTTAGTAAGGACCTACACTTAATTAGCACTAAAGAAACTAAAAAAGAATTGAATAAGGGCTCTTTAATGGAGACGAAACTAAAATTTTTATTTGCATATCACCCCTAAAATGATGGACAAACTGAAGTTGTGAATAGAAGTTTGGATAATCTTCTTCGTTGTTTAGTTGGAGAATATATTAAAAACTAGGACTTATTAATACCTAGAGATGAATTTGCCTATAATAGTTATGTTAATAGGACAATGGGAATGAGTCCTTTTGAAGTAGAAAATGGTCTTCAACCTAAGAAACCAATTGACCTCATCCCATTACCCATGAATGTTAGGATATTTGAATTAGCCAAAGCATTTGCATAACATATAAAAGATTTGCATAAAGAAATTATTAATAAAATTAATGTCGTTAACCAGATCTATAAATAATTAGTTGATTCACACAAACGAGCTTATGATTTTGCAGTAGGGGATTATGTTATAAAATGGATTAGACCAGAGTGGTTTTTCTCTGGAACCATTAAGGAACTACATGCCCAAGGAGCATGCCCTTTTAAGATCTTAAATAAACTAGGATCAAATGCATGTATTATAAATCTACCATCTAATTATGGCATTAGCACTACATTAATATATCAGATCTAATAAAATATAAAGAACTAATATCAATACTCAGTGATCCTTTTGAGCCTAAGTCCTTTGATGAGAGTGATCCCCCACCCGAGTGTCCACAACCAAGAGTTTCTCGAAGACATGATCAGATTGAGAAGATTCTAAATGAGTAGGTTGTTTCTACCAAGAGTCATGGATATTAAAGATATCTAGTGAGATTGCAAGGCTGCCCTGAGTCTGAGGATATATGGATTATCCGAGAAGAACAACAGCAGATTGATCCAGATATTCTTGAGCATTACTAGAGCAATATAGAGCCTAACTAGATGGAGTTGAGTTCTTCCTACCCCAGGGGAATGTTGTGTCAAGAATTCGATTTTCAAATCCAACTAGATCTGAAGAACCAAACCCTTAAGAGTAGCCCTGTTCCCGATCAAAAATGAAAGCCCTGATCAACAAAGCAATTATGGAAGCATATCACCAGGTTGTAGATGACCAATTACCGGCAATCTCTATTGAGGATCACGGTAAGATATAGGTCTATGAAGATCAAGAATACCAAGAATGAGAGAAGAGAGAGGAAGAAGAGAAACAAAGGTGTAACAAACTTCTTGAAGCGGAAAGAGAAGAAAATCCCTTTCTCCCAAGAAAATTCCTCTATTTCTCTTTGTTGGGATTTGTGTGGTGCTCCCAAGCTTTAGAGAGACTTGGGAGACCATGGCAGGGATGCTGAAGCGATCCCTGGGTGCTTGGAGGCATGCCAAGCATTTTCTAGAGGTGTTCCAGGTGGCTTGAGATCTGGGTTTGGAGATCTTGAGGTTGGAGTCAGCTTGGGCTATGGAGGAGTCGACTACTGTAGGTCGATAGCAAGATTGAGTTCTGGTCAAGTCAGCTCGAGGTCTGTTCGAGTCGACTCATGGTCTGGTCGAGTCGGCTCGAGGTCTATTTGAGTTGACTCTTCTGACAGGGTTAGATCTCATGTGCTGGCCTGGGGGGAGAGAGTTTTGTTGGGCTGAGTCATGTTGACTCAAGGCTATATATATATCTTGTATGAGCCATGGTGGTAAGAGAGGTCCAAGATTTGTCTCGAAATAGAAATCCTCTTCTACCCAAGAAACAAGAAAGCCTTCCTCTCTCTAGTTCTCTCTTCTTGTTGCAACCCCATGGGGGCATGCCTCCATCGACGAGAGCAGATGGCATGCCCCAATCCTTCCCGGTGATGGTTCCTTTCATGTCCATGGCAGCATCAAGTTGATCCCAGGCGTTCTGTGGAGTTGAGCAAGGTTTCTTGTTCCTCGACATTTGGTATCAGAGCTTCTTGATGAAGTATCATGAAGGAAGAAGGGAAGAAGAAGTAGAGCTCTGGTTGTGAGATCTGGAGGAGGCTGCAGGTGTGCAAATCGGAAGCATGGTCGATCTGCCAGAGATCTCATCGAGGGATGAGATCAGAGGTGAGGGCCTACTACCCTCACTCGGAGAGAATTCTGGATCGTGCCAGAGATGAAGATCTGGAAGATGGCCCCATGGCAATGGACGTGATCCAGATCACGATGGCATGGTTGGAGTTCAGATTGATGGATCTGAAAGCCATGGAGGATCGTTAGCCTAGGGGCTCATGGAGTCTGGATCTGTGGATCTTCATGAAGATGGAGATGATTTCAGCAGATCTGAATGACTCAGGAATAATGGATGAAAATCTAGATCGTGTTGGCAAGGATCAGAGGGAGCGACAGTTCTCCCTTGTGCCGATACGCGGTGGTGGAGAGAGTGGTCATCCATGAGGGCATGATCTGTGGTGTGGCTGCCAGGAAGAAAATGTGAACATCGATTACAGGGCTTTACAGAGTTAGCTTGAGCAAAGAATGCAAGAAGTGATGTAGGATGATGGAGTCGACTCAGGTATCATAGAGCCGGCTCAGGCATCGTAGAGCCAGCTCGACCATCATGGAGTCGGCCCGGGTGAGTAGATGCGGGTGTTGGTTGCAGCAAGGAGATGGTGATGCTAGGCACGGGTGCGGCACAAGGTGATGCGGGTCATCACAGCAGGATCGCCTGTCGCAGGCATGGCGCAGTGCAAAGCTACCGATCATGGGCATGGTGCTGGGCACATCAAGGCTCGGTGGATCCGATCTGGGCTGATCAGGTGCAGCACGGCCACGTGGGAGGTTGCCGGAGATGCGGGATAGTCGCCAGAGGCAAGGGCCGGTGGCCGAAGGCGACGACGGTGGTCAAGAAAGGTGTGGTCCATGGTTTCTACCATGGACCGACAGCAATGGCAGCGGTAGACCTAGAAATCATGCATGAACCAGTGGATTGGTTCACGGTGGATCGACGGTTTATGATTGCTCTACTCTGAAATGTGTGCTGACTTGGTTTTCTTTTTGGTGATTCTGGGCTCAATCGAACTCCAATTTGAACCCCGTCTATGCTGTTGGATTCCATGTTTTGAGCACTTCGAGTTGAGCTAGGTTGGATCCGGGGATGGAGTCAGGTCATAGGGTTTGTGCAACGGCCGTGTGTGCGGGCAGCATGAGCAGGATGGTTCCATCTTCGACTCTCCCTGGTGGACAGAGGTTCATGGTATTGGGAGCAGTGTGGAGGTTTACTGGTGGAGTGGATCTCGTCGAGGATGATGGATTCGATGGTGTATGTGCTCGCGATAGTGGTGTAGAGCTATGGGTCCTGTGCTATGGAGTGATGGCAGGTTAGGTGATCTATGGTTTAGCATAGGTGGAGCGATACATACCAGAGATCTTTCAGAGCATGAGTGGTAGCTCCATCGATAGTGGACCAGGCTCTTGGTCACTGTGGAGGAGAGTGATCGGTAGGTCTCCAGCTACCTTGATCGTGATGGAGCTATACGTGGGTGTGGTATCCCATGTGATTGGAGGTGGGTCTCAAGAGGCGGTTAGCTCAGGGAGACCAAGTACATCAGCAGAGGTTGATGGAGGCTGGTAGCTCAGGGAGCACTAGGGAGGTCTTAGGAGACCCGGGTACATCAGCAGAGGTGATGCCAGGGGTAGCTCAGGGAGACTGGAGACAGTCTTAGGGAGTGCCAGGGATGTCATGCAGCCTATGGATAGGCTGGGATGTGATGGTGCAGCCACTGGAGCTGATGGAGGCTGGCAGCTCAGGGAGACTAGGGACAGGTCTCAGGGAGTGCCAGGGATGTCATGCAGCCTAGAGACAGGCTGGGACATGAGCGACATCATGCAGCCTATGGATAGGCTGGGATGTGATGGAGTAGCCACTGGCGATGGTTGCTATGTTCAGTTGCTGTATTTGAGGAGTTGGGATGAGCTCCTAAGTTTTGGAGGTTCCTACAGGGTTACAGAGTATCCGAGATGGTCTCGGAGAGGTCCACTATGATATGAAGGGTCTGAGAAGATAGTGACTAGGTATGAGGTTCCGGTCATGCTCAGTAGGGTAGCGTTGAGAGGCTAGGCTCGAGATTTCTTTTTTTGGCACTAAGGAAACTTCAGTCTCAGGTGGAACACCGATGACAAGTGGCTTCATGGGTGAAGTAGGTTTTGATACATGTTCAGAGCGGGAGGTGCATGGAGGACCATATCCTTGCATGGATGCTTGGAGTGCACTTAGCCAGGTGGAGCGGAGAGTGAAGAGTATGGCATGGCTCTGTGGAGATTATGTCAGGTAGAGCTCTAGTTACAGCGAGTGCCAGGTCAGGTCCATTGGCTTCTCTCCAGGGAAGTCCAAGAACATACTAATGCATCTGCCAGACAGAAGGAAAGCAACAATATGTGGTGCCAGGATACAAGCTAGAATCTTCAACTCTGGAGGTGGTCATCCCAGAGGTCTCCAGGTGATATCAGCAGCTGGAGGATATTGGTAGAGGCATGGATATCTGCACAGTGCTATCACGACATGCAGTTATAGCAGGGTGTGCATTGAGGACATTACCAGGTTTGCTAAAGCTTGGGGGCACCAAGGTAGAGATTGTTGGGATTTTTGCATGGTACTTCCAAGATTTGGAGAGACTTGGAAGATCATGGCAGGGATGCTGGAGGTGATCCCTAGGTGCTTGGAGGCATGCCAAGCATTTCCTGGAGGTATTCCAGGGGGCTCGAGATATGGGTTTGGAGATCTTGAGGTTGGAGTCAGCTTGGGCTATGGAGGAGTTGACTCCTGCAGATCGACAGCAGGATTGAGTTTTGGTAGAGTCGACTCGAGGTCTGTTCGAGTTGACTCATGGTCTGGTCGAGTCGGCTCAAGGTCTGTTCGAGTCGACTCTTCTGACGAGTTTAGATCTCATGTGTTGGCCTGGGGGGAGAGAGAGTTTTCTTGGGCTAAGTCATGTTGACTCAGGGCTATATATATATCTTGTATGAGCCGTGGTGGTAAAAGAGGTCCAAGATTTGTCTCAGAATAGAAATCCTCTTCTCCCCAAGAAACAAGAAAGCCCTCCTCTCTCTGGTTCTCTCTTATTGTTGCAGCCCCATGGGGGTACGCCTCCACCGACGGGAGCGGATGGTGTGCCCCAGTCCTTCCCGGTGATGGTTCCTTTCATGTCCATTGTAGCATCAAGTCGATCATGGGCGTTCCACGGAGTCGAGTGAGATATCTCGTTCCTCGACATAATGAGGACATTGTCCGGCATAGATCCTGATGCACATATTTGAGTAGATATTTATTTTTTTATTTAGGTGTATTAGGATTGGGAATATTATTTTTATTTTTATTATTCTTGTATCCAGATCATGGATAGATTTTAGAGCATGAATATTGATCCGGGATAATTATGGAAACTTAATCTACTGATTATTAACCTAATAAACAAGGAAAATAGAGAATAAGTTTTTTTATGATTTTCAGTTTTAAAGACTTAAAGTAAGCAATTAAGGTAAACTAGTTAACTAGTTTTTGCCCGTATGAGTAGATCTAACAAAGTAAACTAGAAAACAGGATTTGGTGGCTAAGAAACCATCGTAAACTAGGGTCTACTTATCAAGGGATCAGAAATCAAAGAGTAAGGAAGGGGTTTTAAATTTTATCAATGAAGATTAACTCTCTTGATGTAGATCTATTGGGACTCTTAGGATCTTGCGGCAGGGCTTCAAGAAGGTCGATCTTCGAGCTTTGAACTTTCGTGATGTTGGTTTCAAGGCAAAAACACCCTGACTTCGAATCCTTGCACCAAGTGTCTTGAATTCTTATCTTTGAACTCTCCTTGGGCTTCATCATCTTGGGCAACATCTGGAGTAGCTTTTATCTGAGCTGGGCGATAGGAAATAAGATGGGTGACAAAAGAGTGGGAGAGAAAAGAAGTCCTTCTCTTTTACTCATCTTAAAAGTGAATTGGCGATAATTAATGGGATGCCAGTTTTCTCCCTTGGCATGAATTCTCTTGGACTCCATTTTGATCCTTTTTAATTTGAAAGTTGATAAGGATAAGCACCATTTTGGACTTGGACTCTTCATAATAGGATAGATAAGAACCCATTTGAATTCTCCCAACTTATCTCATTCTCTTTGACTAATTTTTCGTTGGATTTGGCGATAAAACTTAAGAAAGAATGGCGCTAAATCCCTTCTTGGCACAAACTATGGCTTGGAATCCTTCTCATCTACTTCTCTTAAAAGTGGTGCTGATCTCATTCTTAAGTTGGCGCTAATTCTTGAATGCATGGGCCGACCATAGGTAAATGACATGGCATGTGGGATGTCCTAATATAAGTGACATGCCATGTGATAATGTCCTGGGTGATGTGGTGAGTGATGTACAAAAACCTTGAAAAGGTGGCACCAAGACTTTGTTAGGCTAGCACATGGCTTGACTTAGCACATGGAGTCACATGGAATCTTGATTTAGGTGCACATGGGTCTTGATTTGAGTGCACATGAAGTTACATGGGTCTTCAATTGGGTCCCCACTTGTATTACAGGACTCAATAACTAAATTAACTAATCACATGACTCAAAACTAATTAAACCAACCAAATAACTAAAGCCCAACTTGATCAATTGAAACCCAATTTGATCAAAAGGCATAGACATGTAAACAAATATTTTAACTTGGAAAAAAGGGATTGGCCCAAAAGGCTAAAAATAAAAATCCTAATTATAGTTGGTAAAAAGGGCTAAACCCAACTAAGCCTAAATATTAGAATTTTAAAAAAAATATTTATATGTAAAAGAGGTTTGGGTTCAGGGCTTTATTCATAGGTGATCCATGGGGATGTGGGTTCGACCTGTCGATCTTTTCTAGCTCTGGTGTCTGCACAAAATATTGGATTAGCATTGAAGTCTACTTTTAGATTAGGATAATTATTTCAATTTGACTTGAGTCTTAGTATTTTAGTTTGTTTGGTCTTCAATTTGTTGGAGTGTCCCAGAGTTTTGGTCTCCAATTCATGGAGGACCAGGTTCTATTTAAAGGAGCCCATATATCAATTGAAGCATCGACAATATTGAATTAAGAAACTTTATTTCCCGACTCCCCTCTTCCTCTTCCTCTCTTCTTCTCCTCTTCTCCTCCTCCTTCCTCTCTTCTTCCCCTTCTTCCTCTCCTCTCTCTCTCTTATTCTCTATTACTTATTTGTCCTCCCAATATGAGAATCAAACTCCTCGAGCCCGTTATCAAATCATTAACAAGCAACCAAAGCCTGCAATCCATCTCCCCTATCTTAATTTGTAGCCACCTGCAGCCGACCAAACCGACCCCATCTTCCCACCATCCGATCATTGATCTCACCGAAGATCAACCAGCCATATCTCTGACATCTTCAACATCACTGCTAAGACCGTTGCCTCCCTCCCATCCAGAGAGGTCCACAGCTGAGCCGATAAGACTGGCCCCTAATAGACACCGGCCACCCCAAAAATGCTCCATCGCCATCATCATCCTCCGCTCGACCACCCCCATCTCCCAAACCACCAGCCATCAATGAAAATCCATCCAAACCCACAATGACCATGCTAGAACCGCATAACTCCTCTCACGATCACCAACAACTATTGGAACAGAGCCCGCGCCACCGTCTCTTGGTGCCACCATCCGTTGACTGAGCCATCTCCCCTTCGGCATCAGCCCCTTCGAGATTGCCGACGAATCCCCACCGGATTTCCCTCCTTGAAGACCCCCATTTTGGCCCGATCATGAAAGCTCCCTGGGCATGATCATGAAGGCAAACACCCTTCTTCATGCTGACTTCAATATAAAGCAGGGAAAAGAAGGAAAAAAAAGAAAAAAAAAAGAAAAGAAAAGGGAAAAGTGGGAAAAAAGGTGGATTTCTAAAATTCAACACTTGGCTTCATACCATTGGGTTTTTGGACATCCTAATCAGCACATGATCGAGCCAGCATACCGTTCAGAACACATCTAGAAGATTGCTTCGACCATATTTTTTTGGATTTATCAGATCAGATATAAAATTATTTTGGCTTGGAAAATGCTGACTGCAACTATTATTTTTTTGGTATTCTAGGTCTAAAGACTTTATCGGACTTGCCATCTAGCCAGAATCTCAGCTCAACTTGGTTAATGCTTTCTTTTCCTGTTTCGACCATGATCAAGTTTATGAGCATCCTTTTCCACTTTAAATTTTTAATTGATATTGGTAGTGAGTTTTTCTTTAGTTTTGTTAGATTAATATATTAATTGATTGTGTTTATCCTAAACTTATGGGTAGTTTTTCAATTACCCATGATCCTGATTTTTTTTAGATCTAGGATTTTTTTATTATTGCTTATAGTTATTAAAAAAAATTGATTATAGCTTAATCCCTTTCGTATTAAGAAAATAATAATTAGCTAGTTTTGATTTATAGTTTTGGTTTGCTGATAATTTAAAAATATATATAAAAGAATAATAATCTACATTGCATCCCTAGATCATATTGTCCCGCATCATCGTGCCAAGAAGATTGTGGACCGTGTGGCTTGGAACAAGGAGGAAGGTAGCTCAGAGGTGACGGTAATGGGGATGGGAAGGACACCATCGGTGATGTGGGAAGACAAAGCTACAAGTTGAGGGATGACCGGATCATGGCAAGAAGAATGGCCTACAGTAATGGCAGCTCCATGGAGGAAGATGGTGGTGCTAGGCGGATCTTGGCTGATGGATGGTTGCTTGAGCAGAGAAAAGGGGGTGACAGACATGGTAGATCTTAGGATGGGTAGCAGTGTCTCTAGCAGAGGGGAGAGCTAGATCATTAAGGAGGGGCAAGGTAGTGGCTTGGTGGCTCCAAGAAGTGATTGCAGGCAGATCGAGCAATACCTTGGTGGCTCTAAGCAGTGATTGCATGTAGTTCGGGTTAGGGAGGATGACTGGCAATGATGGGGATGCTGATTGGCAGAGAGATGGCCAATAGGGGTGGTGGGTGGCAGTGCCATCAGTTCTTGTGGCTGAAACCCTTCCACGATCCATGGCTCTGAGCCATGGATCGAAAACAATAGCTGCTAATGGACCACTTAGCATCCTATAAACCAAGCGACCAGTCCATGTGGACCAGTTGCTTTTAAATTCATGCATAATTTGATTATTTTGATTTTTTCTTGATTCTAGGCCCATTTGAACTTTGATTTAAGTGCTGTTTGATCTATTGGATTATACAAATTGAGCTCTTCATGTAGGCAAGCTTCTAAATCAGTAATTATATAAATTTTCATGGTTTTGGGATTTTGAGTATTTCCATTAATCTTGATGTACCTGTCAAAGTGAAAAAATATGAATTAAACTTTTCATTAAATATTTTAATGGATGTGTGGTTCTTTGGCTCAACATCTCTTTTTATAATTATGCTCATTTGATCTTTTTCAAAATTATTTTAAAAATAGTTAATTTTGCAAGAAGATATAGTTTAATTATAAAATTAGGATTTTTAGAAGATATTAGCACCATTAATTAACTAAAATACTTAAAATAAGTGTATAAATATAGGATTAGTCACATGCCATTAAGATGAATCAGAATGACTGATTCAGGTACCCTTGGATTAGCTTGCCTTGAATCCATTTTCGATGACTTGTGAAGTTAGCGAGAGGATTCTTAATTAACTGATTCATATCTTTACTTTTCATCTATCACAAAAGTTTAAATTCTCTAAGATTTTCAAGTCCTTAAAATGATGAAGTTATGGGGATAACTAAATCATAGCCTCCCATTAAGTGGTTGATAATGGGTCCAATAGTTTGGATGACCATTGAAGGCACCACAGGCCTAGTGCTTATCTAGCATTGAAATTATCATTCATAATATGATTTTTCAGTTGTAACTTTCTTAATGGTGGTCAGGTGGGCTGAGAGATACTTGAGCTTGACCATTCATGGGTTAGAAGTAGTAAGTCTTATCATGTTAATGGTTGAACCTAACCAAGACATTCAATGGAGGTTCCACAACCACAACTATTGAAGAGGTGCTTGGGGCAAAACTCTTACTTAATGTTATTTGAAGAAATAATTGGATAAGAACCTAGTTTTAGATACACATGGATGGGCTAAGCCACACTCAGGCTTGTGTGCAGTCTATAGAATTCTAATAACTGCTAAAAAATTAATGTAATTCCTCGGATTAGAGGCAAAGGCTAACAATTCATACAAAATAGTGAGAAAACCTTTAGACTGAAGTCCAAGTCTTTAGTGTTTAATAATTCATATACTAATTTGGTCAGATGTTTTCTTTTCAATTATGGCTACCACCTTGTCACTCCAGTCATTGTTGGACAATGATAGGTTAATAGATTTCAAATTCGATAGTTGGTATCAAAAGCTCAAGATCATCTTGGAGCACAAATAGATTCTTTATGTGATAACAGATCCAACACCTAAGGAGCCCACTCCCAATGCTCATGGTGTGGTTTGTGATACTTATCAGAAGTGGCTTAGCAACCACACCATTGTGCATTGTATAATGAGGGTGGCTATGAATGATGAGTATAGTCACAAGTTCGAGGATGGTCGGCCAGAGAAGATCCTTCAAGTGTTGAAGGAATCCTTTGGACACCTGATAATGTTGAGTGGCACAAGACCAATTATGTTATGTTCAATGCTTGGATATTTGAGATGGAATTAGTCACCAGTCATGTATTGTACATGATTAAATAGATTGAGTACTTGAATAAACTTGGGTTTCCCTTGCATGAGCTACTAGGGAAATATGCAATTTTGAACTCGTTGCCCAACTCCTTCCAAGATTTTCTCAAACATTTCAAAATGACAAAGTTTATAGTGAACCACCATGGTTTTCTAGGATTGTTGCAAACTTATGAGAAGGATCACCAGCTCTATAAGGAGTCGGTCAATATGGTGGGTGGATCTTCTTCTAGGAATCATCCCTTTAAGAAAGAAAAAAAGAAGAAAAATAAGAAGGTACAGCATATTGGAACGTCTCAGCCCCATCAGACCAAGAAGTCCAAGTCCAAGCTCCATCAGACCAAGAAGTCCAAGTTCGATAAGAGATAAGTAGACTACTTTTGCTATAAGAAGTAGAGTCATTAGAAGAGTAACTTTTCTTTTTATATTGTTTCCCTCGACTTGAATAGGCCAAATAAGAGAAAGCAACAAAGGATTGATAGACAAGATAATTATAAGATAATGCCTTATAATTTCTTTATTTATGATACTACTACCTGGGTATTGAATACTGGAAGTCCTATTAATATTTTCAATTTATTGTATGGACTTTAGGTCAGTTGAAGATTTAAGGATGGTGAGAGAATCCTGAATGTGGGAGATAGAAGTCAAGTTTCAATCTTGGCTTTAGGAGTCATCAAGCTTATTTTCAATTGTTGTATTGTTATTTTGAATGATTGTTAGTTTTGTCCTAAATTTATGTTAATTATCTTTTCTATAGGCCTTTTGCCCATGGATGGTTATGAACTATCAATAAAGAATGACATTTATAATATTATTATAAATAGTATTATTATGATGTGTGGATAATTGAAAAATAGTATCTATATACTATCATAGTCTGTTAGTGTATGTACACTTCGAACAAATATCCTAGATTAGATAATGCACTGATACGTATCTTTGGCATTGTAGGCTAGGTCACATTAACAAGAAGAGGATAAACAAGTTCATAAAAGAGGGTATCCTCGATGTCAATAATTATGAATCATTTACCAACTTATGAGTCCAACCTTCTTAAAAAAATGACAAGTCACCTTTTATTAGAAAAGGTGAATGAGCCAATGATGTTCAAAGTCTGATACATACAAATGTATGCAGGCCCATAAATAGTTATACCAGAGGTAGGTATTTCTATTTCATTATGTTTACAAATAATCTATCCAAGTTTTGTTTTGTCTATCTAATGAAGCATAAATATGAGTGTTGCCCAATGTAGCAACCCAAGAGGGAGGGTGAATTGGTTTTCTTAAAAAATTTAAATTCTAAGGCAAGTATGTGCTTGAACTAAGGCTCTTGTGTAACAATGTGATTGTGCTAAAAAATGATATGCAGGAGAATTATAAACCAAATGCAATTTAAATCAGAGCAAATAAAGAAGGAACAGTAAGCAATCACAAACACTAAGATGTATAGTGGTTCGGTGTAAACTAAGCACCTACATCCACTCTCCAAGCTTTCCCTTGAAAATTTCTACTATAATTTATCCAAGATTACAGCCAACTTGTTTTCAAAGGCTCATAAGTCAAACCTTATTGGTTTTGTCACCTAGGCTTACTAACAACCTTCACAACTTATTTTTAATCTAGGTTCACAAGTCAAACCCTAGTTGGTTTTATCCTTTAGGCTCACCAACAACCTTTAATACTAGTTTCAACACCTTTGAAACTAGTAACAATAGATAAGACAAAAGATACAAATTTAAGTTCAAGAAAGAACTCTCAAAAGAATAGATATAAATATCGTTGAAGCTCTTCTTGAATGCTTGAGTTGTCTCCTTCTTGGAACCTCTTCAATGCATACTTTTGGCTAATAATTTGAAGGCTCAATAGCACAAAAATGAAAGCTTTTTTAGGTGGAATCTTCTTTAAAGGCTCATTCAAGTCTTTTCAAGCCTTTCTTAAAAGATAAACTTTGTCTCTTATGATTCACTTTTTCTCTTCTTGTTTTCAATGAGTTTGGTGAGTGATAAATAGCCCATAAACCTTGAAAAAGTCATTGGAGACCATTAGAGTGAAGAAACTAGCTGTTTGGAGCTATTTGGAATCAATTTTGAACTTCTGGAAAACTAACCATTGTACTAAGCGTCGACACTTGATTTGTTCATGAGTCGACCTATGAGTTGACACTTATGTCGACACTTGGAATAACACCAGGTGTAAATTTGAATTTCCAACGTTCTGCTTCACTTCTGGTCCCAGGCTATGAGTTGACTTGTGAGTCGACACTTGGAACTGTGAGTCGATACTAAGGTCGACACTTCTGTCAGCACTAGGAAAAATGTCCATGGAATGGCATGTTCTATCCTTTTCTTATCTCAGGCCATGAGTCGATCTGTGAGTCAACCTATGAGTCAACACTTAGGTCGATACTTGAGTTGACACTTCACTGAGGTCCTAAAAACATGTTCTATTCAATTCTATTCTCAGGCCTTGAGTCGATCTATGAGTCGATACTTGAACTATGTGAGTCGACACTTAGCATGCCAGCTGAAAGTTCTACATGCCAGTCTTCAAGGTGTCGACACTTGCTCCATGAGTCGACATAGTGAGTCGACACTCAGGTCGACACTTGCTCTGTGCCATTTCCAAAATGTGTGCCAAATCTCAAAATTTTCAAATTTTATCTAATTGACTTCTAGTTCCTTCTCCATAAAGATGAAAGTGATTAATTTAAAGTCATCCAAGGTAAGAAGACCTCTCAAACATTGCAATTCATCTTGCTTTGATATCCATATCTTTGATACTCTTGAGTAGAAAATTTAAAGTACTTGTGACCTAAAATTCATAACTCCAATTGAAACATTAGTTCAAACATATACTCAACATTTTGTTAATCATCAAAATCAAGGACCGAAGCCAACAATCTCTCCCTTTTCGATGATGACAAAACTTTGAGTATATAAGCATTTAAGTTCAAAACTTGATTATTGTAAATAAGCATAGTATCAAGAACACTGAAAATGTGAACAAGTTCATCAAATCATCTTCATAATTGTCATCAATCAAAATTCATACAAGTATTACAACAATGTTTCAAGAGTTTTTCTTAATTTCTCCCCGTATCTTAAGTAACTTGTGAAATTTTGAATTTGTTGCTTATATGTCTTTCTTACTCCCCCTTTTTGTCATCATTAAACATTAAAAGGGAGTTTCTCCTCCTAAATTAGTGCTTTAGTTCAAATAAAACATCAATCAGACAAAAAGTAGAGTAATGAAGCAATTTTCATAACTAAGAAACATAACTTTCATAGATAAGGAGTTTCAGTACAACATAGCAAATGACATACATGAAATGAAAATACAAGCATAAACTGGAAATACAATAAGAAAACTATATAACATAACATAACATAAACTGAAAAAGTACATGAAATGTAGATATGATATCTGAGAGGCTAATCCTCATCAAAAGGAAACTCCAAAACAATGGGTGCCATAATCCTAGAGGATGAGGATCTAGGAGTCTTATGCAACATACTCCTAGTCCTCAGGGAAGGTCCAGATCTATCTATGACTTTAGTGGTCCTGGTGGCACGAGTAGTAAGGGCCTTTGCAAGTGTCACATTGGCTGAAACAGTCTCTTTGAACATCAGTAGGAGCAGGAACATCTGGAGTCTAATCAGGAACAACTGGAGTCTGATCATCTCTACGATAATCTGATAACCACCACCTGCATCACCATCACCATCACTATCACTGCCACTATCTGATCCATCACCATGATCATCACCATCATCATCAGCTGTGCCATCATGTGCATCATCATCACCATCTGCTGTTAGAAGAGGAGGTGGAGGAACTGAAGGTCTAACTGGAGGCATCATTACTCTTAATAAGTCTCTAATCTTAGTGAATCCATCCTCCATGGTCTATCGAATGCCTGTGAGCTGCTCATCTATGTGAGATCTAAGTCTATGCAGCTCCAAATGTAGTTTGGTTGTCCTGACAGACAATCCAAAAATCTCCTCCTTGACTCCAGTAATTTACTTAGTGATGCACTCCTCGAAGGTAGATCAGTAGCTGTGGAGTCTCGAGAAGCTGTAGCTGGAGCACGAGTAGGTGCAGGTGTAGAGGGCTCTGATTCAGAGGCTATAGCAGGTGCAAGTTTGAAGGTACTAATCTGTGGTGCAGGTCCAGAGGGTCCTGGCTCAGCAGCTCTCAGCTCATCCTCCTCGTCTGGCTCCTGGCCTAACTCCTGTCTAACCCACTTACTGCCAACTCTCCTGAATCCCATCCGATGAAGAGATTTCTCCCCGTAAGTATCTGTGTGGAGAATCTCTTTGGAGTTCTCATCCTCTAGTGGGATACCAAAATCTCTAAAGATCCGGGTTAGCCCCATACCATATGGCAAGCATAATCTACACTAGGTGGCTGCCTCACCCATCTAATGAACCATGATCATGGGTAGGTTGATGGCTGTCTGCTGTCTCAGAGTGACCATCAGAACTAGCTCCCGCTCAGTGATGAAGTTGAATCTACCAGTCTTCGAAACCAGAATCCGAGCAATAATGTGGTGGAGCACCCTCCTCTCAATGATAACTGGTTCACCGACACCACTGATACTCCCCTGATGTCCTCGCACTCCAGCATGCATCGAAAAGCTGCATCTTTGTCACCTACCTAGTTTGCTGCCAAACCATGTAGTGGAATCTCCCACACTCTGCTAAGGGTCTCAGGGGTCACTGGAATCTTAACACCCCTGACTCGAGCTATCCACCTGATGCTATCCATAGCCATGTTTCATTAAAACTCGTGCATCAGGTATGGAAAGTACCTCTCTCTCATAGTGCAGAAAGGCACAAGGCCTGCTGCACTCAACAAATCTCCAATAATGAACCCCTTTGAATCCCAGAAGTGAAGATCAACTCTCCTCTCACATGCTATAACTTTCCCTGCAACTCGCTCAACTATGGGGGATGACTATGGAGGGGGTGCTCTGTCTGTCTGCTGATCCTCAGGCTATTTGGTGTGCTCAACACTATTCTGCCTAGCCTTGGACCTTCTCTTCCCGGAACTTGACTCACTCCGCTCGTAGGTGGACTGTTTCTTGCGGAAAGCCACTTGCTTCCTAGGTGCCATAACCACTAGAACACAAGGATCGAACTGGAAGGAGGAAACAGGACAAAAGAGAGGGAAAATGTGCTGGAGAAGAGAAGAACGAACCCAAATGGATCGAGAATGAAAAAATCGAAGGAATGAGAGAAAATTGATCCAAAAATGATGGGAAAATTAATGAATTTTCTAAGAAAGGAAGGTTAGGGATGGAAGATCATTGCTTTTGGGTGATTTGGAGAGATTTGGGGACCACAAGGAAGAAGGGAAATGAAAAAACAAATGAGAAAATCATTCAGATGATGCCTAAAAAAAGCATCGATCTGATCATGAGTCGTCAGTTAGAAAATTGCTTAAGTGTCGACACTTCTGTGAGTCGACACTTGGGCAATTTTATAAGTGTTAACACTTGGTCATTTTCAGGAAAAAAATTTAGGATAAAATTCAATAAATTTTCAAAAAATTAGGGAAGTGTCTAGGGACAATTCTAAGATATATTTGAGAGAATTTTGAGGCAAATGAAAGGACTTCAAGAAGAATTTGAAAGGTTTTAGTCAAGGGATCAATGATGCCTAACTCTCTTCTGATCATGCAAAACCTATCTTTGCTAAGGGTTTTGTGAAAATATCAGATAATTATCTATCAGTACACACAAAATTAAGCATTACATCACCATTTTGTACATGATCTCTCATGAAGTGATGTCTTATTTCAATATGTTTGCTTCTTGAATGTTAAACTGTATATTTAGTTAAATTAATAATACTAGTATTGTCACATCTTATGGATATTTTATTTAACTTAGTGCCAAAATCTTTGAGATGTTGTTTGATCCATAAGATTTGAGTACAATAACTTTCAGCTACTATATATTTGGCTTCCGTCATAGATAGAGCAACTGAGTTTTATTTCTTTCTAAACCATAAAATCAAATTTACTCAAAGAAATTGATAGGTTCCACTAATACTTTTTTTATCTAATTTATATCCAGCAAAGTCAGTATCAGAACAGGCAATCAATTCAATAGATGAATCTCTAGAGTACTACAGTCCAATATTAATTATGCCAGACAGAGATCTAAGTATGTGCTTGATAGCTAATAAATGAGACTCTTTAAGAGCAGACTGATATCTAGCACACATACATACACTGAACATGATATCTGGTCTACTTGTAGTTCAATATGATAATGAACCAATGATACCTCTATATAATTTCTGATTAACATTTTTACCTGATTCATCTTTATCAAGTTTGCAAGAAGGGCTCATAGGAGTACCTAATGACTTGGTTGTCTTCATCCCAAACTTCTTTAAGATTTTCTCTGTATACTTAGCTTGGTTGATGAAGATCCCTTCTTTAGTTTGCCTGATCTAGGTTTGAGGAAGAAATTTAGCTCTCCCATCATGCTCATTTCGAACTCACCTTGCATAAGCTTGGAAAACTCTTGACAAAGTATTTTATTAATAGCATCGAAAATGATATCATCAATATAAACTTGTTCTACTAATAAATCATCATTTTTCTTTTTCAAAAATAGTGTAGTGTTAACATTTATTGCCTCTAGAAAACTCATTTTCAAGCAAAATTTACTTAATCTATCATACCAAGCTCTTGGAGCTTGTTTCAAACCATACAAAGCTTTATGAAGTTTAAAAATATGATTAGGGTATTCATGATTTTCAAAACCTTGGGGCTATTCAACATACACTTCTTCTTCAATAAAACTATTTAGAAAAGCACTTTTGACATCCATTTGAAATAGTTTAAAATCCATATAATAAGCAAAAGTAAGTAATAATCTAATTACTTCTAATCTAGCAACAGGTACAAATATTTCATCAAAATCAATACCTTCTTCTTGATTATAACCTTTTACAACTAATCTAGCTTTATTTCTTGTTACAATTCCATTTTTATCAAGTTTATTTTTGAAAATCCATTTTTCTCCTATTATTGAAACATTAGATGGTCTTTCAACTAAGGTCAAAACTTTATTTTTTTTGAATTGATTTAATTCATCTTGCATAGCATTAATCCAATTTGTATCGTTTTCAGCTTCTTCAATTATTTTTGGTTCTACTTGAGATACAAAAGCTAAATAATCATAAATATTTCTAAGGGAGGAACGAGTACTTATCCCTTTAAATGGATCACCAATAATAAGTTCTTTGGGTGTCCATGGGCATAATACCTCCATTCTTTAGGTAATGGCTTGGGTGTAGTTGAAGCTCCAACTTTTTGTACTTAATCTTCATTGTCCTAATCACCTTCATGCTCCTTACAAGTTTCTTCATTGATGGTCATTCTTCCAATCTTTTGTATACCTGTTTCATCATCAAGAACATCTTCCTTTCTAGAAGATTTTTTGTTAGTCTCATCAAAAACAACATAGATGGACTCTTCAATAAGAAGTATTTTTTTGTTGAAGACCCTGCATGCCTTGCTAAAAGTAGAGTATCCTAAGAAAATACCTTTATCTGACTTGGCATCAAATTTACTTAAATTGTCTGTGCCATTATTTAGAATGAAACAACGACATCCAAAAATACAAAAATATTTAATAGTAGGTTTCCTACCTTTCCAAAGCTTATAAGGTGTTTTCTTCAAAATAGGTCAAATTAAAACATAATTCAAAACATAGTATGTAGTATTTATGTCTTCTTTCCAAAATCATCTAGGTAAATCATTTTCATAAAGCATGGTGCATGCCATTTCTTCAATGTCCTATTCTTTCTTTCTACTATCCCATTTTGTTGAGGTGTCTTAGGTATAGAAAAATTATGATGAATGCCAATTTCATTGCAAAAAGTTTCAAAATCATGATTTTCAAATTCTGTACCATAATCACTACATAAGGAAATAATTAAAATACCTTTTGGTGCGGGCACCAGGGCTAAAAGAAATTGAAAGGTTGAACCCACGTCCTTGTGGATCACCTGTGAGTAAAATCCTGAACTCAAACCCTATTTATCATGTAAATATTTATTTTAAATTCTATTATTTTGGTTTAGTTAGGGTAAAACTTTTTACCAACTATAATTATGGTTTTGTTTATTTTAGAGTAAAACCCTTTTTACCAAGTTGATTCGAAATTTCAATTAAGTCAAACCCTATTTATCCAATTGGGATCTTAATGGTCCAAATTAGTTAGCCTTTTTTACCAACTTTAATTGGGTTTTTATTTGAAAACCTAATTAAGTATGGTTGGTTCAATTAGTTATTATTTAGTTGAGTTATGTGATTTGTTATTTATTAAGTCCATGTAATTAGTTGAGTCATTGAGTCCTGTATTACAAGAGGGGACCCAAGACAACATCCCATGTGCACCAAATTAAAGACCCAAGATAACCAATGTGGTAGCCCAAGTCACAACCTCTTCTTGGCGCCACCTTTTCAAAGATTTGAACATCAACACATGTCATATTTGGACATGTCACTAGGACAACACTACTAGGTACTTCATCCAGGACAAGAACACATGCCATGCCACTTTTGTTTGGACATCCCACATGCCATGTTCTTTTATTTTTGGTCGGCTAAATGAAAGCAAAATTGGTGCCACTTAATATTAAGATAAGTAAAGCAGAAGGACTCCCCAAGATGGCACCCTCCCACTCAAATGTTCCATGCCAACTATAAGGAAATCGGCCAAGCACCCTCTTTCATGCCAACTCCAAGAGTTCTAGGAATTTTAATCACTTAAGAGAAGAAGGTTCAATGGTCTTCTACTTCAAGAGTTTCAAGCAATCAGGATGGAAGCTGCTTAAGTCTCCTGAACTCAAGAGTTTTACAAAAACTCTTGAGTCTTCCTCAATCCAAACTATAGAGTCCACTCATATACAGAAGTCCAGATCAACCCAACAAGCAAGAGTCCAAGATGCCCAGAAGTAGGACTCTAGAGTTGTATTCCAAGGGAGCGCAAGACTAGTGTTTGTGTCCCTTACATCACTGGTTGGGAGTCTATAAATACCCCACCAACCCCTTCTTGTAAATCATCAATTATTTATTAATATACAATGAAATTCTATTGAATTTTCTTCCTTTGCTGTGTGCATCACGGGGTGTGAGGCCTTTTTTTCTTTATTATTCGGAACATCACAGGGGACGAGGCCCTACTTATCCAGCCATCAAGAAATCCAAATCCACCATTTCTAAACCTTTCTTTCTTTCATTCTTTTCTTTCCTTTACTATTTTTTATTTTGTGAATCTTTCTTTGTTGAGTGTTACAGTGAACTGGAATCAAGATCAGGTGTTCTTGCCTTAGAACCAGCTTCACAAAGAAGATCGAAGCCCGGGAATCGAGTTCTTGAAACCCTACGATAAAGATCTTAAGAGTTCTGTCAAATCCAATTCAAAGGAGTGTATCTTTGTTGATAAAATCAAAACTTATTCCCTTCTCATAATTTCTGACTAGTTGAATAGATAAACCCTAGTTTACGGTGGTTTCTCAGCCACTAAATCCTGTTTTTTTAGTTTACTTTGTTAGGTTTACTTTGCGGGTAATAGCTAGCAGACTAGTCTTTCTTTATTAAATGCTTTGAGTCTCTAAAATTCTAAAAATCTAAAAAAAATAATCTCTATTTTTCCTCTATTAATTAGTGTTAAATATCAATAATTTAATTTTGGTTTTTTGTCCCATATCAGTTTTGATATCAGAGCAGGTTAAACTAGGGTTTAACTCTCTTGAGCCAACTTAGTTCTTTTTAAGTACTCGTATCGGGTGCTTCACCATGGCCATCTAGTCATAGAAAAAAGTAGGGCTGCAAGACCCTCACAACCCATTCAAACAAAATTTTTTATGGCGTGTAGGGGTGCCGCTGTGAATTGACCCTTGAAGAAGAAAACAAAGAGATAGGCATCTTTAGATTTTAATTTCTGCATCTCGGCTATCTTAGTACATAGTCTATTTTTTTAATTGTTTCTATCTGTAATTAACTAGTAAAAATTTTTTTTTTATTTTTCTAGATTCTATATAATTGAGAGTATTTTTTAAGATTTTCTCATGAATTATTTTGGTCTGTAGATTTTCTGCCTACCAAAATACTACTTGAGAATAGTTCTACCCTATTCTTCAGCCAAGCTAATTTCAACAAGTTTAAGGTTCTTTTGGTAAAAAAAAATGTATATTTTAATATTTTCTGCATATTAGGTACTTATCTGCAGAATATCTCCTTGTTTAAAAAAATGAAATTAATTAATCTTTATTTTCTTCTATTTTTGCTTATTTGCATATTAGGGTTTCATCTTGTGTGTGCATCATCAAGTAACCTAATCTTAAGGGCACTTGAACATTTAGATCGGGGCAGGATTTCATCACCTGTCCTGAGCCCACAACAACTACCTATTGCATTCAAACCTAACCTTAATTAAAATTGATTAGACTTAATTTGCTCTAGTGAGCTAGGGACACCAACAGGTCAGGTTCAACCTTTTTGGGAAAACTAGTTACACTCAATTTGGCATTTGTGCCTTGAAGCTGGTGTCTAGGCTAGAGGACCAGAGGCAAACACCCTAAGCAGTTTGTGGTTTTTAATTAGGACCTTGCGAGAGCAGGGGGAGCCTCCCACGATCCCACCTCTTACCTGGCCAGTGGATAGCATAATTGTTGTCTTGGTTGTGATTCAGTTGACTCATTTTGTTTGAGCTCTAGGTCTAGGAAACACTAGTCCGAGTCTTGTGTGTGTGCATGATCCCTAGAATAGGAGCCCAATACCAGTAGTCTCACCTAAACCCAATCTAGCTTGACCATGGATTACAACCCTGAAACCTTCTGAGGTTCATGATTGAACAATTTACCCTAGTGAATAATAAGTTTGATCGACTAGATGATCGATTAGAAAACCTAGAAGGACCTGTACTAAGCCTAAGCTTGAGACACCCTTACCCATACTACCCAACCCTAGGATAGCCCCTCGCCATTATCCAATCTAGGATCTTAGTTTGAAGAGACCTCTAGAACAATGGCAAAGGCCCAGTTATGGACCTAAGCCTGTATCTGAGTACATACCCTTGTCTTACGAACCCAGAACCTATGAGTCCATATCCTTTGGGTAGGAGGAACCCATAGTCCATCAACTTGAACCCCATAGGATTAGTACCCCTAAGTATCAGCCAAGTATTAGTCAGGTTCCACGTAATCAATCCGAACCCACTAGGATTAGTACACCTAGTCAGAATCTCGAAATCAGTCCACCTCCCCTTAATCGACCCACCTCTACTACCTCATTTGTTTACCAAGCTACCATTGTAGTGGAAGTTTATAAAGCTGATGTGAGCTTAGTAGATAAGTATAAGGAAGAAGAGGAGATACCTATAGCTGACCTAAAATTAGCTGACCCGATAGGTATCCAAACTAAATCCAACCTAGAGATAGCTAACCTTGACCATACCCAGACTGAAACCAGCCCAGAGTTAGTTGATCATGACCATACCCTGATTGAAACTGTGCTGGTAGGATCCTTAGAAAAAGAAATCCATGAGGAACCTAACCCTACTATTGAGACCTTACCTAGGAAAACCCTAGAAAAGTGTTAAGTCATAGAGCCTAGTCCTAAAATTCAGAAACCAAAAGAGCTTATTGAGGACTTGATTTTTCCAAACCAGCAACCTCAGGAAGAATTCACTCCATCAGTCCCAATTGAAGATCGTTTACCTGAAATAACTGACCCATTCTTCTATAAGGCAGACACCATAAAAATACCCCAAACCTTTAAGGTCAACCCCATTAGTCTAGGACCAATCCCCGAACCCTTTTTTATTTCCTACCCTACCAAGTCAACCCCGAACCCCGTTCTTATTTTTTTACCTTTTCCTAAAGCTTCCAGCATTTCTAGGACCACTAGATTGCATTTTATAGAAGTTAGCATGTTGCATAAGCCCATTGAGCATGTTAGGTTTATAACCTATTTCTGGTAGGTCCTATGGCATTTATTAGGAGTGCATGTCAAGTTTTCATCTTCATGTTACCCACCGACCAAGGGTCAAGCACAGAATTAAAATTAAGGACTTAAATAGACAAAATAATAATAATAATAATAATAATAAATAAATAAAAAATTTTACTATAAATGCATAGTTGAGTCTATTAAACATTTGCAGAGTGATATGCATAATATATTAAAGAATTCTATAACAATCATATGGCTAATTTAAGAGAAGACTCAAAGAATACAATAAATGAGACTTTGTGATGGTTAAACTATGACCTGAACAACTTACATACTCGTAGTAGTGGACCATACAAAGTAATTAAAAAAATAGGACCTAATGCCTGCATGCTTGAATTGCCACCTGAACTAGGCATTAGCTCTACTTTCAATGTTTCAGACCTTATCGAGTATAGGGAACCAACATTGATTCCTATTGAGCTATTTAGGACTAATCCAGTCCTTGAGAGTAAACCAACCCAAGTGTGTCCACCTGCCATACCACTATCCTGGAGAGACAAGATCGAATGGATCTTGGATGACAAGATCATCGCTACCCGAAGCAAAGATTACCAGCGATATCTGGTTCGTTGGCAAGGACGACTTGAGTCTGATGATTCTTGGATCACCAGAGAGAACTTGTAGAGAGTTGCCCCTGACTTACTAGATTATTATACCAGTGGAGTTGACCCATACTCGACAGGGTTGAGTTCCTCCCACCCAGGAAGAATTGGAGCGGGCACTAGGGCTAAAAGAAATCGATAGGTTGAACCCATGTCCTAGTGGATCACCTGTGAGTAAAACCCTGAACCCAAACCCTATTTATCATGTAAATATTTATTTTAAATTCTATTATTTTGGTTTAGTTAGGGTAAACCCTTTTTACCAACTGTAATTAAGGTTTTGTTTATTTTGGGATAAAACCCTTTTTACCAAGTTGAGTCGAAATCCCAATTGAGTCAAACCCAATTTACCCAATTGGGATCTTAATGGTCCAATTTAATTAGCCCTTTTTACCAACTTTAATTGTATTTTTATTTGAAAGCCTAATTAAGTATGGTTGGTTCAATTAGTTATTATTTAGTTGAGTTATGTGATTTGTTATTTATTGAGTCCATGTAATTAGTTGAGTCATTGAGTCCTGTATTACAAGAGGGGACCCAAGACAACATCCCATGTGCACCCAATTGAAGACTCAAGACAACCCATGTGCTAGCCCAAGTCACAACCTCTTCTTGGCACTACCTTTTCAAGGATTTGGATATCAACACATGTCATGTTTGGACATGTCACTAGGACAACACTACTTTGTACTTCATTCAGGACAAGAACACATGCCATGTCACTTTTGTTTGGACATCCCACATGCCATGTTCTTTTATTTTTGGTCGGCCAAATAAAAGCAAAATTGGTGCCTAGTAATATTAAGATAAGTAAAGTAGAAGGACTCCCCAAGATGGCACCCTCCCACTCAAATGTTCCATGCCAACTACAAGGAAATCGGCCAAGCACCCTCTTTCATGCCAACTTTAAGAGTTCTAGGAATTTTAATCACTTAAGGGAAGAAGGTTCAATGGTCTTCTACTTTAAGAGTTTCAAGCAATCAAGATGGAACTGCTTAAGTCTCCTGAACTCAAGAGTTTTACCAAAACTCTTGAGTCTTCTTCAATCCAAACTGAAGAGTCCACTCACATATAGAAGTCCATATCAGCCCAACAAGCAAGAGTCCAAGATGCCCAGAAGTAGGACTCTAGGAGTTGTATTCCAAGGGAGCACAAGACTAGTGTTTGTATCCCTTACATCAAGGGTTGGGAGTCTATAAATACCCCCAACCCCTCCTTGTAAATCATCAATTATTCATCAATATATAATGAAATTCTACTGAATTTTCTTCCTTTGCTGTGTACATCGCGGGGTGTAAGGCTATTTTTTCTTTGTTCTTCGAAACATTGCGGGGTGCAAGGCCCTACATATCCAGCCATCAAGAAATCCAAATCCACCATTTCTAAACCTTCATTTCTTTCATTCTTTCCTTTCCTTTACTATTTTCTAATTTGTGAATCTTTCTTTGTTGAGTGTTACAGGTGAATAGGAATCAAGATCAGGTGTTCTTGCCGCAGAACCAGCTTCGTGCAAAAGATCGAAGCTCTAGAATCGAGTTCTTGAAACCCTACCGTAAAGATCTTAAGAGTTCTGTCAGATCCAATTCAAAGGAGTGTATCTTTGTTGGTAAAATCAGAGCTTATTCTCTTCTCATAATTCTGACTCGTTGAATAGATAAACCATAGTTTACGGTAGTTTTTCAACCACCAAGTCCTTTTTTTTAGTTTACTTTGTTAGGTTTACTTTACTGGCAATAGCTAGCAGACTAGTATTTCTTTATTAAATGCTTTGAGTCTCTAAAATTCTAAAAATCTAAAAAAAATAACCTCTATTTTTTCTCTGTTAATTAGGGTTAAATATCAGTAATTTAATTTTGGTTTTTGTCCTACATCACCTTTTCCATTTGAAACCTTTTTATGAAACTTAATGAATGTAGAAAATGTTTTATCTTTCTAAGCTAAAAACATTATCCATGTAAAACGAGAGAAGTCATCTACAATAACTAGACCATACTTCTTGCCTCCCAAACTAGTTATTCTAGTGGGACCAAAGAGGTTCATATAAAGTAATTCTAAGGGTCTAGTAGTAGACACTACTCCTTTAGGTTTGAAAGAAGATTTTATTTATTTTTCAAGTTGACATGCACTATGTTGGCTCCACCCAGTGATTTTGATGAATAACAAAACATTAAGTGCATATTGTATACTAATGTGTATTTCAAGTTATGAGTTTTCAGGAAAAAAGCACCTCAAAATCTCAAGAACTTATGTTTCATGGCATGTCATGGCACGGAGCATTTCTCAAAAATCTGGACATCCTCTTCATGAAAAAATGGCATCTACATGTTTAAATATTATGTGTTTATGATTCATTTAATTTTCAAAATTTATATTTATGTTTTTGAGGTTATTTTCACTTGAATCTGAGCTTTTCAATCTCAAGTGTCGACACTTCAACATTTGGCACGAACAAAAATCCTTGGCATGCCAAGTGTCGATACCCAGAACTCTGTGTCGACACCAAGTGTCGATACTTAGGTTTCCAAGTGTCGACTCAAGGCCTGAGAATTTTGAAAATACAGAACTTTGTTATTTGAGGATTTTTGTGTCAAGTGTCGACACCTGTGCATCAAGTGTCGACACTTGAAAGTTCAAGTGCCGACACCTAGAGATCAAGTGTCGACACCTGACAGACAAGTGTCGACACTTGCTGCCTGACAGCTCTAACGGATCTATTTTTCTAACTTGCAAAACTTGCTTTTCAAGCTCCAAACGACTATATCCGAGGTTCCAACGGTCACAAACCATTTTTTGGAAGGTTATTGGTGTATTTAACCTCCACCAACCTCATTCTATAGAAAAGGAAGTGCATTGAAGTGTATTCAAGTCTATTCAAAAGCCAAAAAGACTATATTCTCTAAAATACTTCACATCAAAAGCCTTTTATAGTTTGATTCCTTGAAAAGCCTACAAGCTCATCCTTACATCATTCCAAAAGTGGCACTTTAAAGGATATTCCAAGGAAGAGTCAAGACAAAGCATCAACTTGAGCTTCAAAGATTTCATTCTACTTTTGAAGAGAGTTTGTTTTAGTTTTAAAATTGTATATCTATTTTTACATTGTGATTTGACCTTGCTTTCAAGGGTGTCTTGAAAGAAGGTTATTGTGGTTTGTTGGTGAGCCAAAGGGATAAAACCAACTAGGATTAACTTGTGAGCCTGAAGACAAAACAAGTGTAAAGGTTTGTTGGTAAGCCTAGGTGACAAAACCAACTTAAGTTTTGACTTGTGAGCCTTGTGAAAAACAAGTCATCTGTAATCTTGTTTGGATTATAGTGAAATTCCCAAGGGTGACTTGGGGAGTGGATGTAGGTGCTAGGTTTGCACCGAACCACTATAAACCTTGTGTTTGTGTGTGATTGCTCTCTTCCTCTCTTGCTCTTTGATTATTGCTGCCTTTAAATTTCTTGCATTGAATTTATCATTTTTCACTAGTACCACTAGTCCCTCTCATTATTGTTTTAAATTTTATAAAAGATCCAATTCACCCCCCCTCTTGGGCTCCATTTATGGGCAACACACTACAAATCTTGTCTTTTTCAAAAGTAAGTTTTGGCAAATTTTTATAAGATTATTTTTGTTCAATTTTGAAAGTAAATGCATGCTTGCATACCCTAGTCTATAATGCCATAGCCAACTAGTTTCATTGATCTTAGCTTCCTTTGCCACTAGGCATTGACCATTTTGCATAGGTAGGTCATCAAGATCAACCATGTAAATGTTTCCATGCCTATGACCAACAAACTTGATGCCATTATCATCTAGACTAGACACAATGCACATAAAAGATTCAAAAACCACTTTAAGTTCTTTGTCACAAAATTGACTAATACTAAGCAAATTATATTTCAAACCTTCAACAAATAAAACATTATCAACATAAGTAAAGGGAGTGATATGGATTTTATCGATACCAATAATTTTGCCCTTTCTGTTATCACCAAAAGTCATGTTTCCATCATTTAAAGCTTCTAGAGATGAGAATTGACTTACATCTCCAATCATGTATCTTAAGCAATTGCTATGAAGGTACCATAATCTTCTTTTGTCCTTGGTTGTAGGACACACCTACAACAAGAGTCAAGTGGAAACTTTAGGTACCCAAGTCATCTTGGATCCTTTAAGGTTAGTTGAATTGGTTCTTTTTGGAACCTAAATTTTTCTAACATTATTCAAGTTTCTTTTATCACACATATATGACTTGTGTACTAATTTATCACATGCATAACAAGTAATGCTAGAAGATGCAGGTACAAAGAAATTTTTAAAATATTTTTGTTGTCTTTGAGGTTTAAAACCAATCCTGCTTTGTTGAAAATTTCTCTTTGATTATTCAAAAGCATATTTAATTTTTTAGAACTATAAGTAAATTTTTCAACAAACAATTTTACTTTTTAAAGTTCTTCTTTGTATCTTTTATTTTCTTGCAAAAGCTCTTTATTTTGTTTAATAAGTTTTTCATTTGTCACCAAAATTTTATCTTTTTTCAAAGTATCTTTTTCTTTCAAGAAATCATGCTTTTCATTTTTCAAAGAAATAATTTGATCATTCAATATTTTATTTTCTTGAATTAAACTGTCATTTTCTATCAAAAGTTCTTTTGATTTTGAAAGTACTAAGTTTTGCTTTTTTAATTTTTAATTTTTAATTTTTAATATTCTATAACTAATTCATCAAAAATATCATGTAATTCATCAAATATAAAGTCATTTTCAGGTTCAGACCTTACCTCTTCATCATTGGCCATAAAGCAGAGGTTGGCCACTTCTTGTTGCTTTTCATCAGAGCTTGAATCTTCGCTCTCACTCCATGTCGCTATCATAGCTTTCTTCTTAAATTTCTTCTTGCCCTTTTTGAGAGTGGGGCAATCCATTTTGTAATGTTCACGCTTTTTACATTCAAAGCATATGGGTTGCTCCCTTTCCTTTTCTTTCTTTTTCTCCTTATTGGGCTCTCCTCTTTGAGGCTTTTTCTTGTAATTGTATCTTCTCTTTCTCATAAATTTCTTGAATTTTCTTGAGATAAGGGTTGTTTCGTCTTCCTCATCTTCTTCATCTTAATCATCGCTGGACTCCTCCTTGGTTGTGGACTTGAACACTGTGGCCTTCTTTTTCTTTTCATTGTCCATTGTTTTCTGCTTCAAGGATAGCTCATATGTGATCAATGAATCCAAGAGCCGCTCAAGTGAAAGAGTGTTGACATCTTTGGCTTCTTCAATGGCGGTAACTTTAGGATCCGAAGAAGTCGGAGAGACCTGACAATTTTGTTAACAAGTTCAGCATTAGAAATGACTTTTCCCAAACTCCTCATGCCATTAACAATATTAATGAATCTAGTATATATTTCACTAATAGTTTCATTTGGTTCCATCCTAAACATCTCATATATATGAATGAGCATGTTTACTTTGGTGGTCTTCACTTGATACGTACCCTCATAGATAACTTCAAGTGTATCCCAAATTTCTTTGGCAGAGGTACAATTTGATATTCTATTAAATTTACTTGGGTCAACTGCATAAAATAATAAATTCATGGCCTTTGCATTCAGCTTAGCTTGTTTAATGTCATTCTCATCCCAATGTTCTTCTAACTTAGGGGTGGGAATGACATTAATCAAGATAGTGGGCTGATGAGGGCCTTTAACTATAGTTCTTCAAATATTAAAATCAATTGCTTGAATGTATATGCACATGCATGTCTTCCAGTAGGTGTAATTTGTGCTATTAAACAATGGGGTACGGTTTGAGGGTTGTCCTTCTACAATACCTATACCAATTTGGGCTGCCATTAGATCTTTGACTCAAGATCATGAGATCTAAACACTGAGTACCAAGCTCTGATAGCACTTGTTGCCCAGTGTAGCAACCCAAGAGGTGGGGTGAATTGGATTTCTTAAAAAATTTAAATTCTAAAGTAAGTATGTGCTTGAACTAAGGTTCTTGTGTAACAATGCGATTGTGCTAAAAAATAATATGCAGTAGAATTGTAAACCAAATGTAATGTAAATTAGAGCAAATAAAGAAGGAAGAGTGAGCAATCACAAACACCAAGATGTATAGTGGTTCAATGCATACCAAGCACCTACATCCACTTCCCAAGCTTTTCCTTGAAAATCTCTACTATAATCTATCCAAGATTACAGCCAACTTATTTTAAAAGGCTCACAAGTCAAATCTTGTTGGTTTTGTCACCTAGGCTCACCAACAACCTTTATAACTTGTTTTTAATCTGGGTTCACAAGTCAAACCCCAGTTAGTTTTATCTGCTAGACTCACCAACAACCTTTAATACTAGTTTTAATATCTTGGAAACTAGCAACAACAGATAAGACAAAAGATACAAATTTATGTTCAAGAAAGAACTCTCAAAAGAATAGATATAGATGTCATTGAAGATCTTCTTGAATGCTTGAGTTGTCTTCTTCTTGGAACCTCTTCAATGCACACTTTTGGCTAATGATTTGAAAGCTCAACAGCACAAAAATGAAGGCTTTTTCAGGTGGAATCTTCTTTAAAGGCTTACTCAAGTCTTTTCAAGCTTTTCTCGAAAGATAAACTTTATCTCTTGTGATTCACTTTTTCTCTTCTTGTTTTTAATGAGTTTGGTGAGTGATAAATAGCCCACAAACCTTCAAAAAGTTATTGGAGACCATTAGAGTGAAGAAACTAGCCGTTTGGAATCAATTCTAAACTTCTGAAAAACTAGCCATTGTACTAAGTGTCGATACTTGATTTGTTCATGAGTCGATCTGTGAGTGGACACATAGATCGACACTTGGGTCGACACCAGGTACAAATTTGAATTTCTAACATTCTGCTTCACTTCTAGTCTTAGGCTATGAGTCAACCTGTGAGCCGATACTTGGAATTGTGAGCCGACACTAGGGTCGACACTTCGGTCAGCACTAAGCAAAATGTCCATGGAATGGCATGTTCTGTCCTTTTCTTGTCTCAGGCCATGAATCGATCTGTGAGTCAATACTTGATCTCTATGAGTCGACACTTTGAGTTGACACTTGGCATGCCAGCTGAAAGTTCTGCATGCTAGTCTTCAAGGTGTCGACACTTGCTCCATGAGTCGACACGGTGAGTCAATACTTAGGTCGACACTTGCTCTTTGCCATTTCCAAAATTTCTGCCAAACCTCAAAATTTTAAAATTTTATCTAATTGACTTCTAGTTCCTTCTCCATAAAGACCAAAATGTTTAATTTAAAGTCATTCCAAGGTACGAAGACCTCTCAAACATTGCAATTCATCTTGCTTTGATATCCATAGCTTTGATACTCTTGAGTGAAAAATTTGAAGTACCTGTGATCTAAAATTCATAACTCCAATTGAAACATTAGTCCAAACATATACTCAATATTTTGTTAATCATCAAAATCAATGACCAAAGCCAACAATGAGTCATTTGAAATGTTCAATCGATACAGTAATGAGATAAAAAAATAAATTGAAAATAGTATTAAAACTCTTCGATCAGATCAAACAGAAGAATACCTTACTAGTGAGTTTCTAACATATCTAGAAGAGAATGAGATTCTCTCTCAATGGACACCTCTTGAGATACCTTAGTTAAATAAAGTGTCTAAAATAAAAATCAAACTTTGTTAGACATGGTTTGGTCCATGATGGGCTTTGCTAGTTTGCTGCTCTTCTTTTTGGGATATGCTCTAGAGATAGCTTGTTATGTTCTTAATAAGCTTTTGAGCAAGTCCATCAATAAAATACCATATAAGATATGGATAGGGTATAAACCAGTACTCTCACATGTTAGTGTTTGGGATTGCCTATCTTATATCAAACATTTGAAGATAGATTAGCTTAGACCTAGGTCTGATAGATGTCTATTTATTGGGTATCTTAAAGAAACTAAGGGTTATTGCTTCTACCTTCTTGAAGAACAAAGTTGTTCATCAATCTTGGAACTACCTTTTAAGAAAAGGAGTTTTTTAGTGAAGGAATTAAAGCTACTAAGGTTAAACTTGATGAAATTCAATAAGTAGAAGGATCGACACATACAAACAAAATTATCGAACTAGTTTTGATTAGATCAAACCCATTATAGAGGAACCATTAAGGAGATCTAGTAGAGCATTACATCAGTAGGGTAGATAATATGATTTTTTGATCTAGAATGATGATCCTATTGAACTTGATGAAAATAATGAGGATTCGATTACCTATATGGATGGCATGCAAAGGTTCGACTCTAATAAGTGGCTTAGAGCCATGAAATCTGAAATGGAGTCCATGGAGATCAATAGTGTATGGACACTGGTTGATCCACCTAAAGGGACAAAAATTCATTGGGTGCAAGTCGACTTTCAAAAAGAAAAGAGGTGCATATAGACAGGTAGAGACTTATAAAGTCCATTTGGTTGCCAAGGGTTATCGTTGACATTATGGTATTGACTATGACAAGTCATTTTTTCCTATAGTAATTCTCAAGTCCATTTAGATTATGCTTGCTTTAGCAATGTACCTTGACTACGAAATCTGGCAAATGGATATTCGAATAGCTTTCCTCAATGAAGAGCTGGATGAGGAAGTGTATATAATACAATCTAAAAGGTTCATATCCATAGATGAGTCAAAGGTATGCAATCTTTAGAAATCCATTTTTGGATTGAAGCAAGCATTTTAAAGTTAGAATATACATTTTGATAAGATGATCAGAGGATATGTCTTCATTAAGAATGGAGAAGAACCCTGCATCTATAAGTGGGCTAAATTCTATGATTGTATTTCTTATATTGTATGTAGATGACATCTCTTAATCGAGAATGAGATCCCTACATTACAAGGAATAATTATCATCTTAGTTCACTATTAAGGATTTGGAAGATGTTTTCTATATCCTAGGGATGAAGATCTATAGAGATAAATTGAGAAGGTTACTGGGATTGTCCTAGTCCATGTACATTGATACTATGCTAAAATGGTTCAGCATGGAGAATTCTAAGAAAAACTATCTTCTAATAGGCCATGAAATTTCTCTCTAAGAAGGATTGTGTGACAACTTCTGAAGATAGAGTGTATGAGTAGAATCCATATGCCTCGGTAGTAGGATCTATCATGAATGCCATAACATGTATGAGACCGGATGTGGCCTACTTACTATGGGTCATGAGTAGATACTAGCTTGATTTGGGTAAGGCCCATTGAAAGGTAGTGAAGACTATCCTTAAGTATTTAAGAAATACTAAAGACTAATGACTCATTTTTGGAGAACTTGACTTAAAACTTATGGGATACACTGATCCTTATTTTCAATCAGATAGGGATGATAGCTAGAGTATGTCATGATATATTTTTATCCTGAATGATGGAGTGATCTACTAAAAATGTTCCAAGTAGCACACTTTGACCGATTATGTTTGCAAGGTAAAGTATATTGTGGCATCTGATGGATAAAGAAAGTTATGTGGTTGTAGAAGTTCATCAACGAGCTAGGAGTGGCACCCTCTCTTGATAGCACAGTTCTTGTATATTGTGATAACATTGGAGCCATAGCTAAAGTGAAGGACTGAAGTCCCATCAACATACCAAACATATACTGCATTGCTTTCACCTTGTATGAGAAATTGTAGAACGAGGTGACATCATGCTTTAGAAGATTGATGAAAAAGAGAACTTGGCCAACTCATTTACTAAAATTCTTGAAATCAAATAGTTCAATGATCATAAATAGAAGATGTGATGTGGGACTAAGAGATGCCAAGATGAGATGAAAGATGCAAATGATTATTTTATTGTTAATGTTTTTATGTTTTGGTGGATTTAAGGATTCCTGAAGACAAGCAAAGTGTAGATCTAGGGATTCTATAACAATAAGAACTTTTAGCAAGCAAAATAGCCCCTAAATAAGGATAATGAAAGGACCCCGGGATTGAGAAACCCCATAGGACTTAGCTCTTGGATCAATATCTACTTAGGAGTTTAGGGTTGCAAACCTTGTAAAACTCTGATGCACCCGGTGCCGAGTTCATTCGCTCTCGCGGATACGGCCTAGAGGATCAAGCCTTCAACCCTGTAGATTCACTGACTTTCCGTTCGAAGGTCGCAAAGGCAAGGGAGACCGACTCCATTATTTGTGACACCAGGAGGACTTGTGAGCAACCAAGAGAAAGGTTAGGAATCAACAAGAAGCAAGTAAGAAGAGAGGGAACAAAGGTTGAGAATGGTGGTGATGGGGGGATCTTTTTGCTAGTTGCTCAGATGGATCATCTAGATGGCATCCGAAATTGAAGATGGGAGGTGGCTTGCATGGAAGGGATCATAACTCAGGGCCTCTCACCCCTCGATGCCCCGAAGGATAAAGGTGCTCTCTCTCGAAGTTCCAAGTCTAGAAGACAAGGGCTAGAAGAATGACTTCAAAATCTCTTTTCATTTCATCAAAATTACCTCATACAAGGGAGGGGTAAGGCCCTTTATATAGGCACCTTAAGACCCATTCAAATTTAAATGACAAAAATTACTAGTCTTCATGAAGAAGGTGCCCAAATTTTGATTTTTTCGCCCTTGGTCGACCAAGGTCTTGATTGTGTTTGATGGCATGGCTTGATTTGGGGCTTGGAAGGTGGATGTTGTCTTGGCACCCTTGGACTTTTGATTTTCTTCCATGGCTGATCAAACACTTTGGGAAGAAGGCGTGATATGGGAGCTTGAAGCAAGGGACATGTCTTCATAAATCTTCATTGCCCACTGACCTTCCTTTGGCTGCCCACCCTTCTTTGGAGAGAAGCTTGATAGGGCAAGGGAAGGGAGGAATTTTGTCTCCTTTTGAAATTTCTTCCTTGGCCACCCATGGTCCTTTTGGAAAGAGTCTTGATAGGGGGAGGGAAGGAAGGCTTGGATCAAGAGATGTTGTCCACAAGGCTTGATGGCATCCAAGAAATTAGCATTTTCCCTTCTTGCTTTGGCTGCCCACTTGTCATGGTGATGTGGCACCACATGGGACAGATAAGGTGGCACACAAGAGCTGAAGTGGCATCCTTCAAGGCGTGGGAGATGGCTTAGCCCATTAATAAGTGGACTTGACTCAAATGACCACTCCAAGCTTGGGCCCAATCTTCAAGTAGACTTGGACTAGAACCAATTTAGCTAAATACAGGACTCATTGACCCAACTTGACCAAATTGGTCAAGGTACAGGACTAAAACAAAAGTACATGACTCAAAGTAAAAATTGCTTAGGCTTGAATCCTTATTACAGAACCCAACAGACTAAACCCTAGTCAGAGATCCACAGAAGGTTAAGGAGCCTCTGTCTGATTCTAGTGCCCACACTAGTTCTCCCGGGATGGGAATAACTCGACCCTGTCGAGTAAGGGTTGATTTGGCTTTGATACTTCTCCAGAAGGTCGAGGTGCTGCAAGTCCTCCCTAGTAATCTATGAATCATCGGACTCCAGTCGGCCTTGCCATCGGACCAAGTAACGTTGATAGCCTTTGCCCCAGGTGGTGATAGCTTGATCATCTCGGACACTCTCGATCCGCTCTCCTCTCTCAGGTAAAATTGGTGGTGGACACTCTGGATCGGGTTCGCTCTCAAATGAAAGGTCAGGCCCAAATGGCTTGCTGGGTATGTTTGCTAGTTCCTTATACTCGACTAAGTCCGAGATATTGAAAGTTGAGCTAATGCCATAATCCGGGGATAGCTCAAGCACATAGGCATTAAGGCCAACTCTCCTTATCACTCTAAAGGGGCCAGCTCCACGAGCATGATGTTTCTTGACGGTTGCTGGCGGAAACCATTCAGACCTAAGCCTAATCATTACAGAATCCTTAATTTCAAACTCCTTGCTAGTTTCCGGGAATCAGCCAATCTTTTGTATGCATTATTACTTAGATTAATTTTCTGGCTAATTTTCTTATGCATGTCCCTAACATGTTGTGCAAAAGATTAAGCGAACTCTGAGACATGTGCATGGATGGGTAGGGGAATCAGGTCAAGAGGTCGATTAGGTTTGTACCCACTGACAACTTCGAAAGGACTTTTTTCGGTGGTCCTATTCACTGAACTGTTGTAGGCAATCTCAACTCGAGATAAGAGAAGGTCCTAATTTTCAGTATGTTCGCCTATCAAACATCTTAATAGGTTCCCTAGGTTGTAGTTGACTACCTTAGTTTGGCTATCGGTCTGCGGGTGGTAGGCAGTAGAAAACTTGAGCTTGGTTCCTAGTAAGTGCCAAAGGGTCTTCCAAAAATAACTAGTGAAGCGGACATCCCTATCGGACACTATGGTTTTGGGAAGGCCATGTAACTTAACTACATGCTTAAGAAAGAGTTTGGCCACTTTGGAGGCATCTAGGGTCTTGGAACAGGGTATGAAGTGGGCCGTTTTGGAGAACCTATCAACCACTATGCAAACTGAGTCATGTTTCCTCGTGGTGTTAGGAAAACCTACCACAAAGTCCATGCTAAGGTCTTGCCAAGGGTGACTAGGCACAGGCAAAGTGGTGTAAAGACCAATATTCTGCTTCTGCTGTTTGGCAATAGCACAAGTTCGGTACTTGGAAATAATGTTGGCTACATTCTTCTTTAGGCTTGGCTAAAAGAACCGGTCTTCTATTGCTAAAATGGCCTTTTCCCTACCAAAATGACCAGCTAGGCCTCCTACATGGGTTTCCCAAACTAAGAATTCTCTAAGTGAAGTCTTGGGAATGCACAACCTATTTTCTTTGAAGAGGTAACCTTCATGGAGGGTGTACTCACTATGGGCACTAGATGGTTCTTATTTCTTTGACTGGAAGATCTCACCGAAGTTAGGACAGGACTCGTATTGCTCTTTTAATTGATCAAATCCTATAACCTCAGTTCTATCAGCATTCAGCAACAGGGCACGATGGCTAAGGGCATCAGCTACCTTATTCTCAGTACCAGCACGATGTTTAAGCACAAAGGTATAGACTTGGATGTATTCTACCCACTTAGCATGCCTAGGATTCAATCTTTTGTGGGAGTTTAGGTACCGAAGTGCTTCATGGTCAGAATATAGGATGAATTCCTGATTGGGTCTCCTAGGGTGAATCTCTTGGGCTAGGTTAGGATAAGGGACTCTCTTGGGTTCAGCCTCTAAGGAAGGATCACGTTGAGGGTATTTCGTAGGGTGGGGAGGTGACTCAGACTCAAGTTCAGTGGATGGTCTCTTGCCTTTTTCTAGGGCTCTAAATCTGATTTCAAACTCATTAAACCTTTTGGTTAACCTAGCTAGATGTTCAGTGATGACCTTTAATGGATCCTCATGGTCGTTCTCCATGGGTTCACTTGATTGGGAGTGGTGTGGGTGATATGGGACTCCTAACCTAGTCAACATGCAACACACAACAAATGGTGCTACGGGTTAGCTAGACCTAGGAGTTCAATCAGAATGGGTCAATGTAGAAGACACACAGCACAGCAACTAGCCCTTTCACTGGCCAGGTAAGAGGTGGGAGTGTGGGAGGCCCCCCTTACTTTTGCAAGGACCCAATTAAAGAACCACAACACCGCTTAGGTCGTTTGATGCTAGACCTCTTGCCTTAGACACCAGCTTCCCGGTACTAATTGAAGGGTTACATGCAACCAGCTTCCTAAAATGGTTAAACCCGACTCATAGATGTCCCTAATCTATTAGGTTGCAACTAGATTTTAGATTAGGGTTGGGCTCGAAATGCAAGGGTGGTTGTTTTTGGGCTAAGGAAAGGTAATGACTTCCTTCCCTTATCTTGTGATATTGACGCCCTTAAGTTAATTATGAAAATGATGGCATACACATGATATAATGAAATGTATCTAAGTTTTGTTTTTGGATTTTGATGTATGATAGAAGAAATAAGATGCTGGAAATAACATAATATGAACCTAAATGTAAAATTAAACTATATGAAAAAAATGAAAGTGTGATGAGATGTACTTGCTGGAATTTCATAATAGATTTGTTCTCAGGTAGTATTCCAACATGTAAAAATTTTACAGACTGCAATAAAATCTGAGAAAATTTTAAAAAATATATTTAAATATATAAAATCTAGAAAAATAAAAATCATGAAAAACAGATATTCCTACAAGCAAAAATAACTAAAATAGCAGACTATGCACTAGGTTGCTGAATTTCTAAAGATGCTGAAATCAAAGATGCAAGACTTTTTCTTAAGGATCTAAACCTATCTCCTTGTGTTCCCCTTCAAGGGTCAATCACATCGGCACCACTACATGTCATAGAAAATTCTCGTGGAATGGGATGTGAGGGTCTTGTGGCCCTACATTTTTCTATGATCGGATGGCCATGGTAAAGCACCCAATCCAAGTACTTAAGAAGATGCTAAGTCCTAACCATGCTCTGATACCAGATGATGTGGGACTAAGAGATGCCAAGATGAGATGAAAGATGCAAATGATTCTTTTCTTGTTAATGTTTTTATGTTTTGGTGGATTTAAGGATTCCCGAAGACAAGCAAAGTGCAGATCTAGAGATTTTATAACAATAAGAACTTTTAGCAAGCAAAATAGCCCCTAAACAAGAATAATGAGAGGATGCCGGGATTGAGAAATCCTGTAGGACTTAGCTCTTGGATCAATATCTACTTAGGAGTTTAGGGTTGCAAACCTTGTAAAACTCTGATGTGCCCGGTGTTGAGTTCACTCGCTCTCGCGGATGCGGACAGGAGGATCAAGCCTTCAACCCTGCAGATTCGTCGACTTTTCTCTAAAAGTCACGAAGGCAAGGGAGACCAACTCCTTTGTCTGTGGCACTAGGAGGACCTGGAGCAACCAAGAAAAAGGTTAGAAATCAACAAGAAGCAAGTAAGAAGAGAGGGAACAAAGGTTGAGAATGGTGATGATGGGGGGATCTTCTTGCTAGGCGCCCAGATGGATCATCTAGATAGCATCCAAACTTGAAGATGAGAGGTGGCTTGCATGGAAGGGATCGTAACTCAGGGCCTCTCATCCCTAAATGCTCAGAAGGATAAAGACGCTCCCTCTCAAAGTTCCAAGTTTAGAAGACAAGGGCTAGAAGAATGACTTCAAAATCTCTTTTCATTTCATCAAAATTACCTCATACAAGGGAGGGGTAAGGCCCTTTATATAGGCACCTTAAGACCCATTCAAATTTAAATGATAAAAATTACAAGTCTTCATGAAGAGGGTGCCCAAATTCTGATTTTTTCTTCCTTGGCCGACCAAGGTCTTGATTGTGTTTGATGGCATGGCTTGATTTGGGGCTTGGAAGGTGGATGTTGTCTTGACGCCCTTGGACTTTTGATTTTATTCCATGGCTGATCAAACACTTTGGGAAGAAGGTGTGATATGGGAGCTTGAAGCAATGGACATGTCTTCACAAATCTTCATTGCCCATTGACCATCCTTTGGCCGCCCACCCTTCTTTGGAAAGAAGCTTGATAGGGGGAGGGAAGGGAGGAATGTTGTCTCCTTTTGAAATGTTTTCCTTGGCCACCCATGGTCCTTTTGGAAAGAGTCTTGATATGGAGAGGGAAGGGAGGCTTGGATCAAGAGATGTTGTCCATAAGGCTTGATGGCATCCAAGAAATCTGCATTTTCCCTTTTTGCTTTGGCCACCCACTTGTCATGGTAATGTGGTGCCACATGGGATAGATGAGGTGGCGCACAAGAGCTGAAGTGGCATCCTTCAAGGCGTGGGAGATGGCTTGGCCCAGTAATAAGTGGACTTGACTCAAATGACTACTCCAAGCTTGGGCCCAATCTTCAAGTAGACTTGGACTAGAACCAATTTAACTAAATACAGGACCCATTGACCCAACTTGACCAAATTGGTCAAGGTACAGGACTAAAACAAAAGTACATGACTCAAAGTAAAAATTGCTTAGGCTTGAAGCCTTATTACAAAATCCAACAGACTAAACCCTAGTCAAAGATCCATAGAGGGTTGAGGAGCCTCTATCTGATTCTCGTGCCCACACCAAGATGGGTATGCTACTATGACTAGCATTAGTCCAAGTGGGAGTTGTTGGAAAATGTATCCTAATATCAATCATCTAACTTGTAGATAGTTGGTCACTTTGTAAATATATTTGAATTATTATTAATAAAAGTTATTTTACAGTTCATCACATTATATCTTCTTATAAAGAACTCTTTTGTGATGGAGTTCTTAGAACTACTTTTAATATGATAAAGGAGGATTTATCGTGTGGTTCTTAAATTTATTTACAACCAAATGATATGTTATTATAGGATGACAATGTTTATTGAGTGTAGGTCATTGTGTGCTATATCGGTTGGTTATCCTCTTAACCAAGGAGTGTAGAAATACTGGCATGTCATGTAGGTAGAATGTAGGAGTACATTTCACTGAACATGACCCACCTATAGAGCACTCTACTGTTAAGGGTTGCTCGTGAAGGATATGGATATAAGTATCCCTCAGATCTGAGATCACCATGGTGACTTGCAAGCAACTCAATTAGTTTGATACTAGACTACCTCAATTTTTAATCTAGTGATGCAAGGATTCTAGTTGTAGTCTTGTACTTGTGAAGTCGATGCGTAAGTCAAGATGGGATTGACCCCTCCAAAGGATTTGGAGAGAATATCTCACTATGTTTTAATTTAGTAAAACCTTGGCAAGGGTGATCCTGATGAGAAGTCACAGGTTTTAAAAGGTTAAGACATTATATGGATGTACTGTTTAAAACTTGGTAGTTTAACCATGAAGTCATCTTGAGCATTGAGGGTCAAAGGGATGAATTATATGATAACCATATACTAGGGATTCTTGAATGTTTCTTTGCAACTACTTGACCTATTTGAATGTCGGATACCATTGCTAGATGGTCACTTCGATTATATAAGAAATGTTCATGTGCTACTAGCTTAGTGTTCAAACCTATAGGGTTATACATAATAGGAGTTCCTGCTTAATCTGAAGGCTGATCAATGTTTATGAAACATTCTAAGTTTAATTATCAATATGATTGATGATTGACCTTGAGTCAACACTTCAGTGAGTTGACACTTCGGTGAGTCAACCTTTAGTTTTTCTAGGTATCAACTCATCAGGTTATAACAAAAACTTATTGACTTCTAGAAGAATTTATTTTAGTAATTGGATTGCTAATTAACTCAATTTAATTAAGCAATAAGGTTTGGTTTAAGTCTATTTAAATTGGATTTAATTAGATTGATCCAATTTGATTTAGTCACACCTAAGCACCCTAGCCCTTTGGTTTGGTGATCTCCCATCCTCCAAAAGGTACATGGTATACTTATAGAAGATTTAGAGAAAGTTTTTCTTGTTGGAGATAGGGAACATAGAAATGATTCCAAAACTACAACAAGATAATGTCATCGATTCCAATAAATGGTTAAATGCCATAAAATTAGACTCCATGCATTCTAACCAACTATAGACTTTAATAGATTGACCAAAAGGTATAGTACCTTTTGGATGTAAATGGATTTATGAAAGAAAAATAGATGAGATCTATGAGGTAAAGGTTAGGCAACAGATTAAGATCAGTGCCAAGGCATTGGCCATTACAAACTTTTTCATCTTGACCATGTTGAAATCCATACTAATTGCTATTATAATTAATTATGATGGGATATGATAGATAGAGAATGATGAGATCACAAGATCTATAAACTACAAAGGATCTATACAAATAGACTAAGCAATTAGCTTAGAATTGGGATACTCACTCAATAATATATCAAATCATTTGATTTAGTCAAGAACAAGAAAAAGAAAACATGTTTTTATAAAATGTCAGTAAGAGTATGTAATTTCTTACATTGTACATGAATAATATTCTCCTATTAGAAATGTGATTCCTATGTTAACTTAAGTTAGGTTATGATTGTCTAGATAATTCTCCATTAAAGATCTTTAGAAAATATACTATATTTGGAATGTAGGTCTATGAGATAGATCTATAGGATACTTAGCCTATCATAGAATTGTACATTAAGGAAGTATTGAAGAAGTTCAGTTTGAAAAATCCAATAGGGGGTTTGAGTCCTTAAGCATGGTATTAGTCTCTTTGATAAAAGGTATCAAACACATTTAAAGAGATTTTAAATATGAGCTAGATCCTTTTTTAGCTTTGTCAATTGGGAGCCTCATATAAACCATACAATGTGTATGACTTGATTTTTTGCTATGAGTGTCACAAGCAAATGTCAATCAAATCCAAGTTATGAGCATTAGATGACTATGATAACATTCTTTGATACTTGAGAAGTATTAAAGATATAGGTCTTTATAGTAGAAGAATTGAGAGAACAAGGATACATGAGATGTGTTATAATGCAATGGTGGTTTGGAAGAGTTCCTAAGAACTGATCTTTATAGGTTTGACCAGTGATATTATCGATTCTAAAGGTTCTAGGATGTATTGTAGTTCCAAAATGTTGTAGAATAAGTGAGATGTCAGTAGATGCATAACGCTCTACTATAGCAACATTGGTACCATAGCTTTAGCCAAGGAACCAAGGTCTCACTAGATGTTCGAATACATAGAGTGATGATTTTATTCACGACTACGTTATTAAGGTGTGGAGAGTAAACTTCACATGAGATGTGGCAGACCCACTGCTTAGCAAGCTTTAGCCAGCAAAAGACTAAAGAACATCTTGAGAGTATATGGCTAGTTCATTTTAGTGCAAGTGTGAGATTATTAGATGCATGCCCTAGAAGCTAATCTGATAGATACATTTTTATTCTAGGGTAGTATTTTATATTTAATATTTTAAATTGGGCTACATTAATCCATACATGTATCTATATATCATCCAAGAAGTTAATGGATAATGATACATATTCTCAAGAGTTAAGAATTTGAGATATGTGTTATTATATGTTAACTCCTAAATGCTTCCGGGCATTGCATCATTATGGGGATGGTGATTAATCTATTAAGATTGGTGCACAAACTATTTTCCTTTCAAGTAGACAAGCTCAAGTCTACAGTATAGGGACATCAGAGTGAGAGTGCAAATGGTTGCTAGAGAATAATGTTATTGAACGTGACCAAGTACCAGAAGTCACATGAATATTTAGTCACTCATCAGTGACTTCTCGATATTGTAGTTGTATGAGTGGTTACTTGATCTACTGTACCTCGATCACTCATAGTGGGTTGCTATAATATGATAAGCACATAAATATATCCCTAGCCATATGTATCCTGGTGGTGTATGTTAGCTGTAGTTGGTTTACTATAAATGTTGGGAATGTACCTATAGAGGATCTAACAAACTCGATAGAAGAGGTGAAGTCCTATGCTATTTAAAAAGCTAAGTTCAAAAATTCAAGGCCAAGGTAGGTAAAGGATATAAAAGAATTTTTATGAGTTCCACAAAGAACTTAGGATAATTAAAATAAGCATATAATAGGTGCTTAGGATTTGACAAGATTCTATGACCTACATCCTGTCGGGACTCTTGATAGAAGAACTTGATTATATGGTAACTACACCTAAGGGTTTATTTTTTTTATTCTCTTGGGTTGCCCCTACATATTGCTAGGTGTCACTGGTGGATTGCGGGAACTACTTGGATCATTTTTGGATCAACGATTATTGTTAGGGTTGAACTAGATTCATTTCAATCTATCAAAAAAGTTTTGAAGATACTATGATAGAGATCATGATATGTGTTACTATCAAAAGAATGGAACTTAAGGGTTCATACATAATAGTGGATTGACCTGATCAAGAGCTTGGATCATTATAGAGGATATTAATTTTAATACTTGCTAATTTTGGTACCTACTAATTTTAACTCTTACTAATTTTAGCCCCAAAGACTTAATTACAATAGTTGCAATATAATTTGATTTAATTAATTTTAATTATCCATGTTAGACTTGGATTATAATCCTATTTGCAATAGGATTGATAGCCTTTTTGATTTGGATTCAAATCGAGCTTGAATTAGATTTGATTTGAACCAAATTAAATCCTAATAAAATAGAATGCCTAAACCTAATTGGAATATGTCTTAACCCCCTCAATTTCATGTTAAAAATTAGATGGGGAACTGATTTATAGTGTCTCTCTTTGGCATGCACAAGTTTTTATGAGAGAGGGTGCCATAAGTAGGTAATCCTTTTTTGTGGGACTCTATCTCCTATCTAGATAAAGTTTATCATATCCTATCTTCCTATTTGAAGGAAGATTAGAATTCTAATTTTTTTGGGATTTTAAGGAGTTGGAATTCTTCTTTGTGCGACAAAGAAATAACACCAGCACATTTTTTGATTTCTCATCACATAACTTATTCATTACCACTTCTCCCTTACGCCAATTCTTAACTTTAATGTGATTCAAATTAAGTAGGATTCTTATCTGTTAAGGGGACTTTCTTATCTGGATTTTGGGGTGTGACCATTTGATTGTGTACAACAAATAATTTTAGATATAATAGCCGACTACATGGTTTCTCACTGCAAAGTTTTTTTTCAAGCCAATTCCCTTTTTGTTGCTCTTTTAGAATTTGAATAAGATTCAAATTGTGATATGATCACATCTTATACTATGAGGTGTGAAATGTTTTGGCATGGGAATTGATATTTGTGCGACAAATTAAATAGGAAGGAAGGAAGGCTCGGTGCTACTTCTTAAGATGAGATCTAAGATTGCTGCATGCTTTTTCTTTCTTCAATTTTTCTTCTAGGTTTTCCATGCCAAATCTCTGAAAAACCAAAGAGAGGAGGGTCTTAGGAGAGGTTTAAGTGATAAAGAAAAATACTTTCATCTCCCAAGGCATCCAAGATGAAGCCTTGAAGCCCTGCATGAAGGGTTCATGCAAAGGCTGCAATGGTTACAGCCTTTTCCTTCAAGTTGTTGAAGGGAGTTTTAGATCCAAGCTTGAGGAGAAGCCTGTAAAGGAGCGAGCACTCTAGTGGCATCATTGATTTGATCAAGAATGAGCCTATTGGGGATACCAGTAGAGGCTGAGCATTTGCGCGGCTTCGATAGGAACCTTGATATATCCATCGAATCCGACCCGGTGTAATTTGAAGATGGATAGCACTTAAAGTTTGTGGTTTTCTTCTTTTAATTTTATGATTTCATATCTGATATGTATTCAAATTAGCATATTAGATTGATCTCTAGGTGTGTTTTTATTTAATTATATGCTTTATTTATGAAAAGGGTTTTCATAGAGGTAATTCTGCTATGCTAGGGTTTTGAATCCTACCAATTTTATGCATGTGCAGCACCTACGATTCCTTCACATCTATATGGGTAGTGTTCTTAACACTGCACCATTATAACTTAATATAATTTTGATGAACTTGTGCCTCTGGCTCATCTTTAGCATGTATGTTATGTGAAATTATTAGCATGCATAATATATCATTTGTATGAAATAATGTTGATGTTTTATTGATGGTCCAAGTCATGAGCCAAAATACCTTGGACTATGATTTCGACTCAACTTTTGTTCCAATCCAATCATAAGTATTAAGTTAGACCTAATCCAAACCCTAATCCATTTAGGATTTCAAGAATCATACCCTAATCCAATTAGTTTTGACTTGAGACAACTCAAACCCTAACAACCAATATAATAATTATGAATTAGATCTAGTCCATATTGCAACAATAACATGAATGTTTAACTAAATCTAAAAGGGTTAGCTCTGAAACCACTATTGGGTTTAGAGTTGCGTAATAGAAGTTAATTTCAAAATTTTTTATTTGTAATTATCTAATAAAAACCATGTTAATCTAAACCCAATCCTAGGTATTTCTTACAAATATACAATCAAACATTAATAATTTAAAAAAGATTAGTTAATTACCTAGAATTAGATTATTATCTAATTCTATTAGATCTCTACAAGGTATCCAAGTTTGTGCCCTCCAATGATAGTCTACATAGGAGCCTAGTCAAGGACCTTCGCAATCTTATTTTGCTAATTTTCTTTTGGAGAATCTCTTCCCTTCTTTTCCCTTCTTGGATCAATCAAATGGCCCCAAAGATTTCCCTCAAAAACTCTTCCTTTTGTGGACCCCTAGCACTTGGAAACCTAGCCTTTTTTAAGAAAAGCTGATATCTCTTTTTCTTCCCTTTTCTAGGACACCCAACACTTGGACCCTCTCTCTTTCTTTCTCTCTCCTCACGTTAGGATTTCATACTTTCTTTGGCTTGCTTTCCTTGCTTGGAAATCTAGGTGGAGCACCCTCCTTTTATAAAGTTTTGTCATGTGAGAAAATGTCTGATGTTTTTTCTTCATAGGCATGGAAAATAAAGAGAGATTTGACACATAAAATCCTTGGTTAAATGCTATAAAATCTAGTCATGCATCCCCTCAAATCCCATGTGAAAGCCCTTTCCACATTCGGCTTGTTTTGACATTTAAATCTTGGCATTAAGGACAAGGAAGAGTTGTAGAAGTGAGGGATTCTTCCTCTCTTTATTGTGCACCAAAAATAAAGGAGGTGTGGAGCCTCATTTTGCATGGAATTCCTCCATGTTAGGAAAGAAAGAGGTGTAGATAAAGTAGGAGCTTGGGATCCCCTTTTGACTAGTCAAAATTTGGTTCAAAGCCAAACTTCATCAAGGCCTCAAATCCCCTTGGTTCAGGTCATATTGGTGCTAGGAATAGGATGGTGTGTGGTACCCTTTGACTTGGTCAAATACCAGTCAAAAGAAGGAAACCTTAGGTGCCCCCTTTTTTCTAATTTTATAAGAGATCTTATCTCTTGTGTTTGAGAAAAATAGGCACCCAATTCCTCTTGGGTGCATAAACCAAGGTGGCTCCAATCAAAGGGAAGTAGGTCAAACTCGATTGGAAACTTAAATTAATCCATGTGTTTGCATGTTAATTAAACTATAGGATTTCTTATAAATCCAAATACATAGATCTTTGTATAACTCTAATGTGTGTGGCCCATTAGATTTTATATCTAGCCAGCAGTGGACTTAGGCTCTAACCCAATTGGAATTATGTTAAGCCTGATTGCATCAATCAAAATTAAGTCAAACCTAATTGAAATTAGAACTCTTCTAATTAATTATTGAATTAAACTCTTTTAGTTCTTGAAAGTCTACAAATTAAGATTGACATCTAGTAATATGTCACGACTACCTAAGAGATATGAAATTTTGGTAAAATTACTAAAATACATTTTAGTAATGAGTTACTATGTAATTCAATCATTCGATCAAATAACATCTCAGACAAGTAATAGGCTTAGAATCATATCAAGCCCAAATACTTATCCATATGTATCTTGATCCAATAATGATGACTTGGTTAATGAAATATTAGAAACTTTTTTAATTTTCATCCTACTCTAGTTAGAGACTTTTTGAGTCATCATCTTATGAAATCATAAAAGGATGTTCTTTTGTTTTACAAGGAGTGACCGATTCCTTGTTTATCACTCATATCCTTTATACATACTTCACTATGCCCAGAACATCGCATGCATGTCTCAAAGAGTCTTGCAAGGATATGAACCAAAATAAAGATTTATATACATAAGGTACCACAATGATCTTAGATCTAAGGATCACTTGTTCTACTTTTACCAAAGAACCATTTACTAACATACTTGTAAGGCTCCATCAGATATTTTCTCTGTAAATGAATTCAGTGAATTCATTCTCCAATGAGCATTCACATCCTTGTATTAGTGTCATCATATAAGTGATTCTAAGATCAATCACCCTCTCCATCGAATATATATAGAATATACCACTCTTACTAGAATTGTTGATCCACAACTCAATGATCATACGATCGAAAATATTTTTAAATTGATGCTATCAAAATTTAGATCTCATTGACATGACATGTCTCTAAAATCATTGTCCTAATCTATATGGTTTGCCATATCCTTGGTCAAACAGTAAGATGCAGCACATGATAAAATAAAATATCTATTTTATTAATAATTAATTAATGTCACGACATGAGTAAAAAGATAATACAAAGAATAATTTCAATGCATTGTTCATGCGATTGGTTTGCATGATACTATTTTTTTAAATCTAATTTATCAATCATTTATTGGATACTAGTATATCCATATACATATTTGTTTTAAATAATATTTATTAAAAGCATTGATATAAATATAGATAAATAGTAAATATTAAATTGGTTCCTGGGCCTTGTACACATCGTCCCATCCTGCTATGGGAGTTGACCATGCCAAAAATCGTTACCTTAACTACTAGAAGGGGGATGTCGAAGGTGGGGTAAGTGATTAGAGTGAAGCCCAAACATGGTAGCCATATGAAAAGGTACAATTGAATCACCTTTTTTTTTGGGAAGAGCTAATTATTAATCTTTAAAACCATATAATTAAAGATATTTCTATGTAGAAGATAATGCAAGTTAATAGCATATTAATATGATCATTTATTTTTCTTGAAAGTTTATAAATGATATATAAAATTAAATAGGGATATATATAGAATCAAAAATTTGGATAAGATCGGATAGCATGTAGTTTTCTATCTATCCATATCCATTAATCTTTAATAGAAATCAAAATAGAAATTAGTTAAATACTGAAATTTCTATCCATATCCGTATAGATTTTGATAAGAAAGTGAATCTTCTAAATCTTTGCCACTTTAACCCGTAATTATTTAGGTACTTCAAGAAGCATATCTAAGGATTGTCTAATATCTTCCAAGACTGAGTATCTCCAAATCTTTAATTAATTATATGTCCTCAAACCATGGAAGACACCCCATTTACAAGATGCTCTGGTATCTTCCAAATTTATCAAGTGTCTCCAAATCATGCGCGAAGCAGCATTATATCGAGTGGGATATGCTGATCTTTAATCACATATTTAGGATGATGCAAACATTGGAGGAGAACCGAAAGATCGATAGAGGCAGTGCAGCAGGTAGCATCTCTTTGCCTTACATATATCCTTAAACGAATGTTGTTCCATGTTAATTTAGTTTAGGAGCTATTAACTTTAATACATATCTGTTTCCCAGAAAAACTATTTTTGGAATCTTCAACATTGGCATACGAATGGTTCGTGCAATAGCAGCAGTCTCGCTAATAGTTCTCGTTGGGTGGTTTTACCAGGCCATCAAACCTCCCCGTCCACAAAGCTGCTGCTCTCCTCATGTCCCTCCCATCAGCTCCCCAAGAATTCAGCTTCGAGACGGAAGGTATCTGGCCTATAAAGAATCAGGAATACTCAAGGAGAAGGCCAGGTACAAGGTTATCCTTGTGCATGGCTTTGGCGGATCCAAAGACAACGAGTTTCCAGCATCTCAAGTAAAACAACAAGAAAACTCCAACAGTGATCTATGTTAATATATGTAACTAGACTTTGATGGTGTTTTATTTCTTGTGGTTTCAGGAGCTTGTGGATGAACTAGGAGTCTACTTCCTGTCATTTGACAGAGCAGGGTATGGAGAGAGTGATCCAAACCCGTGGCGCACGGTGAAAAGCGAGGCGATGGACATTCAAGAACTCGCCGATCAGTTAAAACTTGGATCAAAATTCTACGTGATTGGTACCTCCATGGGCGGTTACTCTGCATGGAGTTGCCTCAATTACATACCACATAGGTAACCTCTACATTGTTATCCGACTCTCATGCTCTATTCCTCCAATTTGTAATCATGTTTTTGAAAGCATGAATTTCAATTCTCCAGTTCAGCTGAAAAGATTCAGCTAAAAATCTGCCAACAATATATGAATGGAGAAAATAAGTGCGAAGACCATTACAAGTTTAATATAGTCAATACTTGCAGGTTAGAACGAGTGGCGCTTGTTGCACCTGCTGTCAACTACTGGTGGCCTTCTTTTCCTGCCAACCTGGTAGGAAAGGCCTATAAGAAGTTGTTGGTGCAGGACCAAAGGACATTCTGGATTGCACACCATTTTCCTTCCCTTTTGTTCGGTTGGATGTCCCAGAAGTGGTTTCCTGCTTCAGCTGCTATTGAGGAGCACCCCGATCTATTGTCCCCAGAGGATAAAGAAATCGTACAGAAGATGAAAGTTAACAATAAGCCAGCCGAGGTTTGTTCCTGTCCCAACCTCCTTCTATAGGTTGCTGCTCTCTCTCTCTCTGTGTGCGTGCGCGCGTGTATGTGTGTGTGTGTGTGTGTGTGTGTGTGTGTGTGTGTGTGTGTGTGTGTGGTGGTGCGTAGGTCTGTGTCTAAGTGTCTGTGGGAGAGTAACTGCAACCAGACTTTTTTTCATTTGAGAAATAGTTGCTACCATAGCCAAAATATGAGGTTACAAAGACACAACATGGCAGTCAAAAACATGGTCAAAATAAAAAATTAGCTGCTGTTAATATGCTAACACAGATACAATCATCAATGTATTCAAGAAGAAAACTATAATCAATTAGCCATCCCCGGTCAGAAAATTATTAGAAGTTGACATAGAAAGAGAATGCCAAGTATGATCACCAAGAGTCTAAAATGTGTCTCCTATTTCATTGGCTTCTTAACCAAAATTTTAAACTTTGGGAATGCCGAACATATGCAGTTGGTATACTGCATATTATTTTTCTTCAAATAATACATATACATTGCCAACATGATTTAACAGGATAAATTTATGCTAGTGTAAATAGCATAGAGAATATAAAACAAGAAGCACTGAGGGACTTCATGTTCTTTTACAAAAATATTTTTCATAGGTCTATTAAATTTGTTTATCTAAAATTAATCCATACCTTAATGAGTTAGAGCATTGAATTCACGTGCCCGAGGAATCCGCGATCAGTTAAAAAATCATTGTCCACCTGCGTGGATAAACTTTTCTATAACTGCAGAGGGTTCCAAGATTTTAATGAGATACCAGAATACCTCAAGAAACAATATTCAGCAGTCCATGATAGTATATCATGGGAACACAATTTTGTAAGATATCATAAGTATATCACTGAGTTCTGCAAATGATGATATCTCAATGTTATTATTTTCTAGAATAAGAATAAAGCACGACAACAGAGTGCCTTTGAGTCTCTCCACCGGGATATTATGGTTCTGTTCAGCAACTGGGAATTTGACCCCATGAAATTGAGCAATCCATTCCCTAACAAGGAAGGCACTGTCCACATCTGGCAAGGTTGTGAAGATAGGTACGTCCCGGTGGAATTGCAGCGTTATGTTTCACAGAAACTTCCTTGGGTACGATATCACGAGAATCCAAAAGGTGGGCACATGTTCATGAACATCGATGGTTGGGGTGATGAGATACTAAAGACACTTGTACTTGGAGAGTAGCCAGGATTTCCTACCGCAAATTTCTACTGAATACCTGGCATCTACAACTACAACAGCCAGGAAACTTAGCATGTAGCTTATATTCATGTGACAGCAATCCTAAGTGAAAAAATTTTTGGTTATATAATATAGCATATGCAAATACTTGTAATCTCTAAATTAGGAATCGCAAAGAAAAACTACTTTTCCAAATATTACATGTTATGATCAAAGGCTTATGGCCATGTACGGATATTGGTCTACTTTTTGCATGCCCATAAGGTATTATCCACTCTAGCCCATGGATCTCATGATTTTGTTCCATGGAAATAGGTTAGATGGAGTGTGATAAGCCCTGCATTTTTCTCTAAAAGGCAAAGAAGGGTCTCTCCATATAAGCTAGAGTTCTTCTTGACTTATAATTGATGCGTAACTAAAGAAGCCCCTTGTTTTTACATCCATAACATATGCTCTAGTAAAGGAGGAGTCTGGGTGAAGGTTGCAGGAGTTTTCCACAAATGACACTAATGTTGCAATTAAAAGCTCAGGGCCATAAACTGTTGCAGCAATGCTCCGGCTAGTTGATGATAAGGATGGCTTTCTACCTAGCTGGTGGTAGGGTGGATGTCATTGGTGAGGAATGCTCCCTCTAAGAACCTACTAAAACAGTTTTCTTGCAATAAAAGGGGGTTCACTAGTATGGGGAACCTCCAATTGTTAAGTAAGCTAGAGGTCATGAATAGTAAAAAGAGGATGAGAGTGAGAAGTGGATTTCTTATTCCCCTTTTTCTTTTAGACCTTACCTAAGGGCTCCCCCTTTTGTTCCCTTTTATATGTAGGATGATTGCCAGGCTATTTGTAACCACCTAACATGCCTTAATCCATAGAATCAAGTTTGTTAAAGGTAGTGAGCTATTGGGTGGTGGTTGTAGGAGATCCACTATCATAATAAGTGGTCTATCTCAATATATTATAACAGAACTATCAACGGTTGGAGGTAGTAGATGCAAGAGATCATGGACCTTACTTGATCGCAGGTCAAAGTCATAGGATTGGAAATGCAAGGCTATAGCTAAGTTGTAAGAGCACATGTTAGTAGTGCAAGCACCAGGATTAGACAAAGGCTCCTCAATCCTTTGTGGATTTCTGATTAGGGTTCTTAGTCTTTTTTGGATCCTGTAATAAGTCTTAAGACACTTAAGCCCGAGTAATTTCCATTCAAGTCTTGTAATTAGTATCTAGTTGGTTTCAATTTTGGTTTAGTCATATAATTTGGCCAATTTAGTTAAGTTAGGATCAATTGGTCCTGTAATTAGCCAAGTTGGTTCACAATCTCAAGTAAATTTGAAGATGGGCTTAAGCTAATTTGAAGATGGGTTCACAAGTGAGCAAACAAGTCAGGCCAAATCAAGCCACTTCTCCTAGATGCCAAGCTAGGATTCCCAACTCATCTTCCAAGCCATGGAGAGCGCCACATCACCAACTCCACATGTCATGGGAGTGCCACGTCACCAAAGCCACGTGTCATGGGAGCGCCACATCACTAATGCCATGTCAAACACCTTGGGAGGCCAAATTTCATGATGAAAAAAAAAATTCAAATTCAAACTCTAAGTGGGCGCCCCCTTGATTCAAGCAAACAACCCTCCTCACTCCACTCCACATATCAAGCCATATCATCAAGGATCAAGCCTAGCATTCATGGTCGGCCAAAGCTTCATGAAGAGAAATTCGAAATTCAAAGTTGGGCGCCCTTGATTCATGGAGACAACCACCCCCTTTCCTCTCCCCAAAACAAGCTTGTAACTCCTTTTTTCAAATTTTAAATTCAAATGAGCGGTTGGGAGCTTATAAATATGGCCCTAACCCTCTTGTAAGGAATGATGAATGTTGAATCAAATGAAATTTTGAAAATTTTCTAGCCCTTGTCTTTATGACTTGGAACTCTGTGAGAGAGTGAGCCTTCGCTTTCGAGTGTCGAGGGTTGTGAGGCCCTAGATATCCTCTTCCTACACAAGCCACCAACCCACCTCCCAAGTTTGGACGCTCCTCTAGAAGCTCCTCCTGGATGCCCAACAAGAAGAATCTCCTCTTGACCGCCACCCTCAACTTCACCCCTCTTCATTTCTTTGCTCTTATTCCTTCTTGTTTTTTAACTCAGTTCTAGGTTGCTCGCAGGTACTTTAAGTGCCACGGACAAAGGAGTCAGTCTACCTTGCCTTTAGGACCATCTGACAGAAAGCTGACGAACCCGCAGGGTCGAGGGCTTAATCTTCCAGGCTGCATCCATAAGTGTGAGCGAACTTGGCATCGGGTGCTTCAAAGTTTTCAAAGGTTTGTACTCCCTAATCTTCTGAGTAAGGTTATTGATTTAGAGCTAAGTTCTACCGAGGTTTCTCAATCTCAAGGTCCTACTTTATCACTATTTAGGGTCTATTTCTGCATGCTAGAGTTTCTTGATCTTTATGCAAGTCTCTAGATCTATCCCTAGTTTGATTTCGAGAATTAGTCAATTCATTAAAACATAAAAACAACAAAGAATCACTTGCATGCATCTTAGTCCCGCATCATGTTTGGTATCAGAGCATGGTTAGGACTTAGTTTCTCTTTAAGTACACGGATCGGGTGCTTCACCATGGCCATCCAGTCATAGAAAAAAGTAGGGCTACAATATCCTCACATCCCATTCAAAGGGAATTTTCTATGGCGTGTAGGGTTGCCGATGTGATTGACCCTTGAAGAAGAAAGTAATGAGATAGGTATCTTAGGTCATAAAAAAAATTTCTGCATAACTAAGTTCCGCATCATTAGATTTCTGCATCATTAAATTTTGCATCATGTTAATTTATGGAATGATTAGATTTCAGCATATAGTTTTCAGTTTCATTAGATTTTAGCATACTTTCATTTCTGCATACTTGGAGTTAATTACATGATTTTTGCATAGTTTAAATTCCTGCACTTAGGATCATATCATTTAATTTCAGTAACTAATATTTCTGCCAATACACATCAAAACACAAAAAAACTTAAGTGCACTTCATTAGATTTCATGTGTATACCATCATATGCATAACTTACTTTAAGGGCGACAATATCATAAGATAAAGGAAGGAGGTCATTACCTTTCCTTGGCCCGAAAACCACCACCTTTGCATTTTGAACCAAGCCAAACTTAAAATCTATTAGCAACCTAATAGCTTAGGGACATCAATGAGTCAGGTTTAACCATTATAGGAGACAAGTGCATGCAACCCTTCAATTAGCACTGGAAAGCTGGTGTCTAAGTAAAGAGGTTCGGTGTCAAATAACCTAAGCGGTATTGTGGTTCCTTAATTGGGTCCCTGTGAATAGCAGGAGGGCCTCCTATACTCCCACCTCTTCCTGGCCAATGAAAGGGCTGGTTGTTATGCTATGTGTAATCTGAGTTAACCCATTCTATTTGGACTCATAGGTATAGCAAACCGTAGCACCTTCCATTGTGTGTTGCATGTCAACTAGGTCAGGAGTCCAGTATCACCCACATCACACTCAGTCAGGTGAACCCATGGATAACAACCTCGAAAATCAAATTAGGACTCTCACTGAGTAGATTACCCAAATGAACCAAAAGATGACCCAGGTGGAAACAAGGGTAGAAGCCCGTATGGCCCATGCTAAACGTAAATCTTATAGGCCCAATTCCCTTGATCCAAGAGCCTATTATCATGATGTTGCCCCTGAGTCTAGCCCTAGATGTCCATACCCATACTTGGTTGACTCCGAGGAAAGATCCATTAGGAGCACCCAACCTTATGCACCCACGATTTTATGAGAAAAGACTTTTAGACCAATGGTACATATTTAGACAGAATGATAAAACTATGTCTAAATATATTCATCAATTTAATGAGTTTATTAGGAGATGTAACACAGTTGAACCAGAATCTAAGATCATAGCTAGATTTCGAGGTGGTCTATGTAGGGACATCCAGTGGGAACTGTTTCAATGGCAAATTCAGGACCTAGAGAAAACCTATCATATAGCCAGAGAGTTCTAGTCTTATCAATGAGAACGCGTGAGCAGCCGACCTAAGCCTAGCATGATGAGCACCTCTAGGCCAATTCCTTCAAACCAGCCTACTACTCCTATCCCATTAGTTTGCAAGGAAAAGATCCCTGAACCCATTAGTGAGCCTGAGGAAGAAGTATATGAGGCTGAATCGAGTTTAATTAATGAATATGAAGGGGATGAGGAAGAACCCTTTGAAGAATTTCAGAAAGAAAAAGTTGAACCCACTAAGAATTTAAATGAAGAAACTCCTGAGCCCATTGAAGAATCCAAAGAAGACATCTATGAAGCAAGTCTAGTGGAGAAGTATGATGAAGATGGATCCAAGGTTGAAATCACTGAGAAACTAATAAAAAAAGATCCTGAACCCACTTTAAAATTTGAAGGAGTGACTGAGCCAAGATCAAACATAGTAGATGAAAGTGAGGGTTCGCAAGAGTTGTCCATAGAGGAGGTCCAGGAACAAGTCCCTAAGGAACAATCCCAAGAAGTAGACATTATTTTAGAAGACTTTCAAGATAAACTTTCCGAAGACTTCCTGATGACCTTCCACCATCTAGGAACATCCAGCCTACCCTAGACCTTACACCTATAGATCCTCCTAGTACTAATCATGAGGTTAGGACAAGTACACCATTGATTACTCTTAAGCATAGAAGTTCATTGAACCATATCTACCCTAAGGTTTCCAATGTTCCCCAAACTTTCCAATTACACTTTGTTGAGGACGTTCAGTTGCACCAATTCTTTGAGTATGTTAGGTTTGTGACCTACTTTTGGAAAACCTTATGGCATTTGCTAGGAGTCCATTATAAATTTTCATGTGCATGCCAAACCAGGGTCAAACCTAGAGAGTCTATAGTCTGCTAGGTTTAGGTCCAAAGAGTCCAATAAAATTTCTCTCAATAGGAATGCATAGTTGAGTTTGCACTTTGTTAGATGTCAGCACGAGTCCCAGAGTCCGCAGAATCATTCGTACAGCATATTGGAGACATGCATAAAAAGATTAGCCAAAAATTAATCTAAGTAATAATATATACAAGAAATTGGCTGATTCCCGAAAGAGAGCCAAAGAATTTGAAATAGGGGATTATGTACTGATTAGACTTATGCCTGAATGGTTCCCACCAGGGACCGTTACAAAACTACATGCTAATGGAGCGGCCCCTTCAGAGTGATAAAGAGAGTTGGCCCTAATGCCTATGTGCTTGAGCTACCCCCGGATTATGGCATTAGCTCGACTTTCAATATCTCAGACATAGTCGAGTATAGGAAGCCATAAACGATACCCAGCGAGCCATTTGGGCCTGACCTATCCTTTGAGAGTGAACCTGAGCCTGAGTGTCCACCTCTAATTTTACCTGAGAGAGGAGAATGGATCGAGCATGTCCTGGATGATCAAGCTATCACAACCCTGGGCAAAGGTTATCAATGTTACCTGGTCCGTTGGCAAGGCCGACCAGAGTCTGATGATTCGTGGATTACCCGAGAGGACTTGCAGCACCTCGACCCCGACCTTTTTGAGGAACTTGACCGCTACCCTCAATTCACTCCTCTTCATTTCTTTGCTCTCTTATTCTTTCTTATTTTCTAACTCAGTTCTAGGTTGCTCGCAGGTCCTTTAGGTGCCACGGACAAAGAAGTCGGCCTACCTTGCGTTCAGGACCATCTAATGGAAAGCCGACGAACCCATAGGGTCGAGGGCTTGATCTTCCTAGCCGCATCCATAAGTGTGAGTGAACTTGACATCGGGCGCTTCAGAGTTTCAAAAGGTTTGTACTCCCTAATCTTTTGAGTAGGGTTATTGATTTATAGCTAAGTCCTACCAGGATTTCTCAATCTTGGGATCCTACTTTATCACTATTTAGGGTCTATTTCTGTATGCTAGAGTTTCTTGATCTTTATGCGAGTCTCTAGATCTATCCTTAGTTTGATTTCGGGAATTGGACAATTCATTAAAACATAAAAACAATAAATAATCATTTGCATGCATCTTAGTCCCGCATCAGTTAGCTAACAAGAATTAGGACATTTGCATACTTGATGGGGATTTGAAATGAGCTTCAATTTTGGCCTGACCTTTGGGTCAGTCTCTAACTATGTGAGACCTTTAACTCTTGGGGTGGTTTCTAGGTGGTCCTAACCAAACCTAACATGCACCTGCTATGTCTCCCAAGGTCGGATAGGTTATTTTCCATATAACACTTGGCTAGAACTTCTTAGACCAAAGTAGGTCTTTCCACATCAATGTGGAAAGTAAAGAACCTGACCTCGATCTTCGAGATTGATTCTAGCTTGCTTTTTGAGGCTTACTTAATGAACCGCTTTGCCATTTTAGCCATAATAATTACTTGACATGCCAAATAAAGCGACATGCCTAGTGAAATTTGAGATAATCCAATCAAATCCTTCAATAATAAATGTGGAGTGGTTACATGAGGTGATATAATGATTTAAAGGGTTGATTCCCAAGATATACTTCAGGCCATAACAAGCTGCCATGTATCGGTGGTCCATTGGCCTTTCCTTGCCTTACATGGATTCTAGCCATCATGGTAGGTTTAGAAGGGTGATGCACTAAAAGAGTTGCCAATCTAAGCCATTAATAAGATGTTAGGTGTTGCACATCTGGAGGTTGCAACAATTGATCCAAGCAATTCAATAGTAGTTTGGTAGTCTTTCCTTAGCAGTCTCCTTGTTGTTTTGGTGTGCTTAAGCTTTTGCATTCCCTCCTACTACTATTATCATCAAAAGATTCCTACATCAGCACCTTCTACTCCCCCAGTGATCTTCTCTAGCTTTGGCATCTACTTTCAGTTCTAGTGTCAACTCTATTTTCAATAAGAAGTCTTCTAGTTGGCCCTTCTCCTTCTCATCCTTGTAGTTTTGAGGCTCCTTCCCCTTTGATTTTCCTTGTTTGGAATCCATTCACTTTCTTCCCAATATTTCTTTTGGATTTTTCCTTTTTGTACCCCTTCTAGAACCTTTTCCTTTTTATGGCTTCCCACGGTGGTTAGTCCAGGGGTGAAAACCATTAGGGTGGCCAAGGTGATCGGTCATCTCCTTCCTAGGTGGGTCCAAGGCTAGTCCCTAAACCATGACCAATATGGCTACTTGGGGTCAAGGTCACTCTTCTCTAGACCCTGACCACTGAAGTCCACCATCACTAACTCCGAACTCCATGATTTTTGGACTTAGTTTTTTATTCCTTCATCCTTCCAATTAATTGCACTTGGCCAAGATTGTTGGGTTACCCTTGCTCCAAAATGATCTATTACTTCCTTTTATAAGTAATGTCCTCGGTTACTATAGGACTCTCACCACTTAGATCACACCAAATGGGATCTAGGTGATAGTAGCCTTCATCCTCATCTGTGATGTCACAAGGATTGATCTGAGGTATTCCCTCTCTAGGTCCTTACTTTTCTTGAAGAAATATCCCTGTGACAAGGAGTGGTGGTACTTTTCTCCTCGTTCTTGCTGTAAATTCATTGAGGGCCTTCCTTCTTCCATCCATGATTGGAAGAACTGTTTCTTTTTTGTTTCTTTGGACCAATGTTGGTGCTTCAATTAAGAATGGAGAGAATCTTGGTTGGAGTTGAATACTAGAAGAGACACTTTTGATGAGGATAGGAAGACCAACATACCTTGCTCAGTATTCTCATCCTAAATACTAGGACCTTCTAACTAAATAGGCAGTGCACGATGTAGGCATCAACCTCATCACACCTCATAGTATGCATATTTTCTTTTTCTCCTCTTTATCTCTCTTTGTTTCTCTTTTCTTTTTCCTTCTTTCGTCTCTCTTCTCCCTTGTCTTTTTCAAACTCTCCTATTTGGTCTTACAGTAATGAAGCCAACACTTAAGGATCTAAAGATAAAGAGCAAAAAGAGGCAGGATCAGAGTGTCGATCCTCTTTGAAAGAAGTCAAGATCCTCTCCACCTTCGATGCTAGCTTCGACCCTAGCAGCTCCACCAACCCCCACCTTGCTGCAAGCTCAGGAGTCATCATCTTCAAGACTAGCCCGATCTAGTTTGGAGGTGATTGTCTGCCTTCAGTCTATCCCAGTGTCATCATCAGATCAATGCAAGTCTCCTAGTTTCATGCTGTCTATGCCAAGCTCGCATCAATTGCCATCTCTAGTGGGCCCCTACTCTTCTAGTAGTGGAGGACTCATTAAACTTTTGAAGACAATCCAAAGAATGGACTTTGAACTTAGGAATCCCAAGCTCATAGTAGAGCTGGTGTATTTGGTGACCCCACCCTTTGACCATACAGAACGAGGATCCCTGATCACTATCATAGGCAGTCAAAAATAAAACTTACTTACCGCTATAGCTAGTGGTGAGTCGGGATCGTATCCTTGAGGATCAAGGACAATTATTTTATAAAGAAAACAAAGAAAAGAGATAATTATTTAGATGTTTAAAACATAGATGATGGATTAGTTAAAACTAATCAATAAAAACTAAACATGAGATCGAGGGTTTATATGATAAAAAGATTTTTCGGGTTTCTAGGTAATCACAATCATAAATCATGTATTTTCTCTAATCTAAACAATCAAATTTCATATTTATTTTAGAATCTTTCAAACTAACTATTAGTATATAGACTATCTTATCAAGTATGAACCATATCTTATCAGGATCATGGCCCATCTCACAAGTATAGGCTATCCAATGATTAAGTTGAAAAGATCCTAATAAGATACATAAATATAATTCCTAGAATCAATTATCTATGTTGAGCATGAATCATATCATGTTAGGATTATGATTCATCCTACTAGGATAATTAATCTAGAAAATCAAATAGAAAAGAGAAGGAACTTGAAAGCAATTATTCAATTATATAAAAATAAAATAATTACATAAATTGATATAAAAAGATCCTTGTACTTTCCTATAGATTGATTCTCAATCACACGTGACTCTTGGATATATCTTTGTGGAGATTTGGGATGCTATCACCACACCTTCTCTCTTGAAGAACTCTTTTTCTTGATTCCTCTCCCTCTCTCTCAAAGTTTAAACTAAATACAAGAAGAAAAATAAAATAACATTATGTTGGTAGAATTAATGATCCTCCGTGCTTCCCGGGGTCCTCCTTTTATAGAGCTTGTCTAGAGCTTCCTCCTAGTTAAATTTGAAGTTAATCAGGCTCAAGATTGGCCAGATATCATGAAAAAAACTTTTCAACCATCCATTCTGAATCACATGCCTTAGATTGCACTGAAATTCATGTAGAACAGATGCTTCTTTCTCAAGCAAGCAGAGTCAGAACAAGGCTCCTCGTTGAATCCCGATCCCCTTCTCCCACTTGGATTTGGATTGTACTTCTTCCAACTTCGATGGAGTGGACAGTGGTAACATAAAATGGTGGCCGACAGTGGTGAGCAGTGAAAAGATGGTGGTTTGAGATAGTGTTCGACATAGATAGAGGAGGTGGAGAGCTAGTTTTGAAAGATACTTCTCCGATGGCTTTTCTATCGATGGATGGTAGGCGCAAAAGGTGATGGCAACTAGGATGGCCAGCAATGGGTGGAGGACAATGAGGCTATGGTTTTGAGTGGGCGGTGATCGAACAGAGAAACCATGAAGATCGATGATTGGGCAGTGCTTGGACAGTGACCAGTGACTTCTCTAGGCCATGAGGAGGCTCCCGGTGGTAATGGAAAGGTGGGGGATAACTCTGGTGGCCGGATGGCTTGAGACGATGCATATGGTCCATGGAAATGGGTTGTGGACTAGCAACAATGGCTAATAGAGGACCAGTCCCTATTTTATAGACCCAGTAGCCGGTCCATGGTGGATCGGCTACTTTAAGTTATGTGCATTTGTTTAATAAACTTCAAACTTGAATTTTAAGCTCGTTCAAACTTTGATTTAAGAGCCATCTGCACCATTGGACTCCAAAAATCGAGCTCTTTCTATCATTGATTCTTTTTCTACAAAACTCTAATAAAAAATATTAATTTTTAATAAATATAGATTAATTAATATTTATGTAATATTTAAATCTGGATGTTTAATAGTCTTATCACACCCTCCAACTTAATCATTGGTAGTCCCTTAGTAATGTAATTAAAATAGAATCATGTGTCACTAAGATCCTCCTTTAGATCTAGGCTTAAGATCAAAATAAGATAGCTAGCATCACTATCTAGGTATTGAGTTTTTGAAGTAAATCTCATAGTTTGAACTATTAGAAACTTTCTTAGACTTCATCCAAAGGTCTACAACACTTGTGTTTATGATAGCTGACTTAGTATTTCAGTACTAGATTGTAAAGAACAATTATATCTTTGTTTATCACCTACTTTGGTCAATTTTCTATATACCTTCCAACTTAAGCACATGACTAAGATAGCATTCACACCACCTGAATTTTTCTCTTCTTTATTTTCTTTTTTTTGGTTGGTGATGTCTTCACACTGCCTACTTTTTGATACAAACAACAATGCTCACTTAGATGAAGGTGCCCGGTTACTCGATGGGAAACCAATGTTCAGAACTTGCCCCTTTTTTTCTTTTCTTCTCTTTTTTTTTTCAGGTAGGTAGCTCTTTTCTCAAATTCAAGTTAAATGGGAGGTGTATATCAATTACTATTTTTTAGTAATAATTGAATCTTTAATTGAATTTACAACTAATACATGCTTTACCTCATCGGTGTACATGTGCGATGGAAGTGCTAATAGCCTTTAGGTGACCTAAGTAGACTGCTAAAAGTCTAACTAGCTAGTTTCTCCTTGACTCACTACACTAATTAGTAAATGCTTTCTAACTCTACTATACTTTTCTAGTTTATTTAGCTCAAGAATTTCTTTTATAGCACATGATTTATCAAACAATTTATCCATAATTTTTTTATTTTTTTTTTCAAAATTTTTCAAAAGATTTTCAAAAAAATTTTAAAATTTTTTAAAAGATTTTTCCTTACCCCTAACTTGATTTCCATTGTCCTCAATGGAGTAAGGAAAAATTGGGACATGAAAGTAAGACAAGGAGAGACCACTTGGACTAGATATATATCATGAATTACCAAATGCTTCTATAAAGAGTGGTCCATTATTCCTACAAAAAAGAAAATCACTAAAACAAAAATCAGTAAAAAAATTGGGTTGCCTCTCGACAAGTGTTAAGTTTAACATCTTCAGCCAGACCTCTTGGGGTTCTTATATTATTCCTGCTCGAATCTTGATATGGGTTTATAATTATCTACGTGATTCGAGTTTAGCTTTAGAATATTTCCTGCATGGGAAGATTAGGAAGCTGTTGCCCAGCAAGCAACCCAAGAGGGGTGGTGAATTGGGTTTTAAAAACTTTTTCAATGGATATAAAACAGGTGCTTGTATTTTACCAAAGTGATGTGTGCTCAATAATGATATGCAATGGAAATAGTAAAATAAATATAGAATAAATAAGAGCAAACAATAAGAAAGAGCAAGCAATCATAAACACAAAGATATACAGTGATTCGGTGCACTCCAAGGCACCTACATCCACTCTCCAAGTTTTTCTAGGGAAAATCACTATAATCACCAAGATTACAGCAAATTTGTTTTTACCGGGCTTACAAGTCAAACTCAACTTGTTTCAACGGATTCACAAGTCAAAACCCCTTGGTTTTCACTAGGCTCACCAAAATCTCTTTGTTTTCATTAGGCTAACCAAAAATCTTTTGGTTTTTACTAGGCTAACCAAAAGCCTTATTGGTTTTGTAATTTAGGCTCACCAACAATCTTGTTAGTTTTCCACTTAGGCTTACCAACAACCTTAGTTGGTTTTCGCACAAAGGCTCACCAATAAATCTCAATACTAGTTTCAATCTACTTGAAAATAGTACCGGCAAAAGCTCAAATATAAATGTAACAATATAATAAAGCTTTCTTAAATAAAAGAAAATATCTCTTTGAAGCTCTTGATTTGTTGTTGAAGATCTTATCTTCAAATTGTTGAAGCCTCTATTGATTGCTTGAAGATGTGGACTTGGAAGCTCTCTTTGAAACTTGAATACTCGAAGGCTCAACTTACTCACAAGTATTGAATCTATAGGATGTATACATTTTTCTCTTCATTAAATTTTTTTCCTTGAGTTTGGTGTGTTTAAATAGACCTCCAAACCTTAAATGACTGTTTATGATCGTTGGAGAGGAGAAACAAGCCATTATGGACCATTTGAATCAATTATAAACTTATAAAAACATAGCCATTATTGTCGTCAAAACCTGTGAGTCGACCAATGAGTCACCACTAGGGTCGACTATTGGATTGACACCAGGTGTAATTCTTAAAATCCATGGTTCTGCTTCAATTATGCTTTCAGGCTATGAGTCGATCTGTGAGTTGACACTTCTGTGAGTCGACACTTCTATGAGTCGATACTTGGGTCAACACTTGAGTCAGCACTTGGCAAAAAATTTAAGAATGATAATGTTCTGTAACTTTCTTGTCTCAGGTCATGAGTTTATCTGTGTGTCAACCTGTGAGTCGACACTTAGATCAATCTTGGCATGCTAGGAAACTTTCTGCGTGCCAATCTTCATAAGGTCGACACTAGGCTTCATGAGTCGATACTAAAGTCAACACTTGATCTGTGCCAATTTCAAATAATATGCCAAGCTCCGAGACTCGTCCAAATAAAATTGTGAGCTATTCAAGATCTTCCTCATGTTCCAAAGCCCATAAAACTTGAAATTCTATTAATTTCACTAACTTCTTCAACTAATTGACAAGCAATTCAAACTTTCAATACTAATGAGTACCTGTATCTGATAAACACTTTTGACACACATTAATAATCATATATACTTAAGTATTTTGTCATTCATCAAAATCAAGACCAAAGTCAACAATCTTCTCCGTTTTGATGATGACAAAATCTTTAAGTATATAAATATGATAAATGTAAAAGATTTGCAATAAGATCAAGATAGACATGGTAAACTCAAAAGATTTGCAATAAATTTCAAGATAGAGCTCCCTCTCAGAATATGATCTAAAAATATTTTTGAAAATTGTTCAAAATTTTCAAACTTTCTTTCCTTTACTAATTCTTCATTTAAGTTTATAACTTTTTACTTTATTCTCCCCCTTTTGTACTTTCTTCCATTTCTCTCATAATTTTTTCATATTTATCATATCTCTCCCCCTTTTTCATGTTTATCATATCTCTCCCCCTTTTTGTCATCATGAAAAGGTGGAAAGCAATACAAAGTGGGGATAAAGTGGAAAGAATTGTAAGAAGAGTATCAAAATCAATTAAATTAAATCTGATACCAATTTTATGATGATTAAAGAAATAAATTTTGCTTCACCCCTTGAATACATGGCCAAAATGAATCAGAAATTTGCTAAAATTTTCATACCATGCACAAGGGGCCTATTTTAAATACCAAGCTCTTTATCCAATTTGAAAATATTGTCAAGATATACATGATTTTCAAAACACTTTTAACATCCATTAAAAATAATTTAAAATTCATGAATTATGCAAATGCTGGTGGAAATCAAATTGCTTCAAGTCTAGTAATAGGAGCAAAGGTTTTATCAATATCAATTTTTTCTTCTTAATTATAACCCTTAGCTACGAGTCTAGCCTTGTTGCAAATTACAATACAATTTTTAGCACTAGCATCGATCTCATATAATACAAAATTAAGTAGAAATCATGAAAACCATATAATTTTGGCATAAAATAGAAAAGAAGGGAGTCTAGAAGTAGAAATCATCATATTCACTTGAAATAGCTTAAAATATATTAACCAAGATCAAATGAAAGTCTTATAGCCACAAGTTTAATCATGTATACATAAGATTCATCAAAATCAATAACATGTTCATGATCACATCCATTGGCTATAAGTCTTAATTTGATTTGATTAAGCAGCTATATAAAACAATTATCAAAGCTACTAATAACACATAGAGAATACTTAGATGTAACTTTGAAACAAATACTCAATAAGATTTATTTCAACTAATATTCAATAATTATGGAAGGAGATAATTAGATTTTACCAATAGAGATAGTCCTTCCTTTACTATTATGTGTAAAGTAGCTAATCCATTCTTCATATATCTTGTACAGCCACTTTTCAAACACCATCTTCCTTTCTTCTTGTTGGGCTACAAGACATTCCTGCAAAATATATTAAGTGGAACTTTTTGGTAGCCAAACTTTCTTGGATCCTTTTGGATTAGTGATGATATTTCTTTTGGAATCCAAACTTTTCTTAAATTACATTGATTTGCTTTATGCCCAAGTTTATTACAACTAAAACAAGTAATACTTGAAGAAGCTGGAACAAAGAAATTTTTTAAATACTTTATTATTTTTGAGGATTATACCCCAAACTAGCTTTGTTAAAAACTGCACGTTGACTATTTAACAATAAACTCAATTTTTCAGAACTTAACATGAATTTTTTAACAATAGGCTTAACTTTATCAAGCTTAACTTTTAGCTTCCTATTTTCCAACTCGAGGTCTTTATTTTTCTTTATAAGCTTATCATTTGAAACAAAAATCTTAGATCTTTTTAAAATTTCTATATCTTTTGATAAATCATTCTTTTTCTTTTCCAAAACAGAAATCTTGGATTTGAATTCTTTGTTTTCATTTTCAAGATTATTGTTTTCAAAAGAAAAAGAATCAGTATGCTTCTTTAATTTCTTGTGCTAAATTTTTAATAACTTATATTCATGCACAAGCTCATCAAAAGCATCTCTAAGCTCTTCAAGTATAAAATTAAGTTCAGAATCGGATTGCACCTCATTTGCCAATAGACAAAGATTGGCTAACTTTTGTACTTGTTCCTTCTTGGAACTAGAATTTTTGCTTTCACTCCAAGTAGCCACCATTGCTTTCTTCTTGTATTTTTTTTGGCCCTTTTTCTCAAAAATCTTTGAAATTTATGAGCCATAAGTTCGATTTCATCTTCATCTTCGCTTTCTTTCAACTCCTAACTTGAAGGCTCATCTGGTATGTGGATTTGAGGGCAATTTTCTTCTTCTTTACATCAACATCCACTTCCTTTTGCCAAAGATAAGTTTTCAACGTCTTTAGTTTCTTGGACTACCGTCACCTTTGGATCTCATGTAGTTGGCAAAGACCTGAGAATTTTGTTAACCAAATTAGCATTTGTCATAGCTTTTCCAAGACTTCTCATTTCATTAACAACATTAGTAAATCTAGGATACATATCAGTTATAGATTCATAATGCTACATTTTAAACATTTCATATATATGTACAAGCATATTAATTTTTATATTTTTCACTTGATGAGTACCCTGATGAGTAATTTCAAGTGTGTCCCATATTTTCTTCATCAATTCGCATATGGAAATCCTATTGAATTTACTAGGATCTAATGTGCAATAAAGCAAATTCATTGCTTTGGCATTAAGCTCGGATTGCTTAATGTCATTTTCATCCCAATCTTCTTCAAGCTTTGGAATGGAAATGCCATTAACCAAAATTGAAGGAATATATGGACCTTTAACTATTTTTTTCTAAAGATAATAATCAACAGATTGAATGAAAATGTGCATGAATATTTTTCAATATGTGTAATTTGTGCCATTGAAAAATGGTGGTGGTGGGGACACCGGAGGCACCAGAATAAGATAGAGACTTTTTAACCCTCTATGAATTGATCAATAATTTATGAGTCCATCTGTAATAAGGGCTTAGCCCATCTGAGTCCATTTTAGTTGTTATTTGAGTCTTTTGAGTTGTTATTTCAGTTCTGTACTAGTCAGCTCATGTTGAGCTAGTTCAGTCCAATGCTAGTCAGCTCATGTTGAGCTAATTTTATTTTTTTGAGTCTTGTCCAAGCATACTGAAGACTCAAGACTATATCATACAAGTGAAGACCAAGTCCAACTAGATTGAAGTCATGGAAGTATAGCCCAAGTCCAACCCAGCTTGAAGACTTGAAGACCCCAGGAGAAAAATTCAGAAAACCCTGATTTCTTGCAGATGCCCTCCAGATGCTCAGATTCCCTTCCAGGTGCCAAAGTATATTCATAGACCAGGACATCCATGATTCTAGAGGTCCATCTGCATCCTAGCCCAAAGAAATCAAGCCCAGGTGCCAAGCCCAAGCCCTAAAGAAGCAAGATACCAGGGAATATTTCTGCTACATGGCTACCAGGCCACCCCAGCTTCCAGAGGCCCAAACCCATGCACCCGAGCCCCTTTGGGCCGACATCTACTGCTCTTAGAAGCCCAACACGCTCCCCTAGGCATCCTTGGAGTGTTGGCCAAGTCAAGAGAATTTTTAGGGATTTTTCTACCTAATGTTTCCTTATTTTCTAGCTAGGGTTTGAGAGGGAAAAGGATTCTTATGTAAAGACTTATGTGCCCTTACTTCGAGCCCAAGGTTAAGGGTCTATTTAATGGACCCTAGCCTCTTGTATGAAGGGAGATTTTGATATATGAAATAAACCTTGAGTTCTTCAATTGCTTTGTGTGATTACCCTGCTGTGTGCATAAAGGGGTTTGAGAGTTCATCTTCCCGGTATTTGCAACCATCTTCTTGCCATCAACCATCCTTCCAACCCCCTCCAAACTTTCTTCCCTTTGCTGTTTTCCTTTATTTTCTTGATTTCCTCTGAGTCTTCTAACCCCTGATAGGTCATTTGCAGGTTCCCGAGTTCCTATGAATCCAACGACTCCAGCCACGCCTCAATCGGACCACCGAGCAGAAAGCCGGGTATCCGCGGGTCTTTGGCTCGATTTTCCAGGCTACATCCATCGAGGAACGAGAGATCCCTTTGCTACGATCTTCACCGAGCATTTCAGACATTGTTAGGTACACCCCCTCTACCTCCAGTCTTTATATTGTAGGAGAACTTGCCCTAACCGAGGCTTCTCAGCCCCGGCGATCCTTCTTTAGTACTTTTCTAGGTTCTAATCTGCATGCTTGGCTTCAAAAATTCATACAAAATTACCTACAACTAATTTTGATCTGAAATTCGGGAATTAATCACCTAACCTCACATATAAAATATACAAAAAGAATTGCATGCATATTAGTCCCGCATCATTTGGTATCAGAGCTTAGATTAGGGCTTATTTTCTATAATTTTCTAGTCCGTATATACTCTATTATTTTAATTATTTCTCCCTAATAAAGACTCCTAAATTTCTAAAATTTATTTTTGTATATTCATCATAATTCTCAGTAATTTTAAGATTTTTTTCAGATTTTATTATGGCTTGTGAATTTTCTGCAAGCCGAAATACAGCCTGCAAATTCTTGGCTTTATTTTTTTTCAGCAAGACAAGTTTGGAAGTTTTAGGGTTTTGTTTAATATTTTTTGCATATCTTTTAATTTTAGTATATTTCTTTCATATTAGGCCATAATTTGCAAGTTTTCTTCTATTTAAGAAAATACCAAAAAAAAATTATATATTCTCCAAAAATACCAAAAACATCTAAAACCTAATTTGCATCCTCATCTGCCTGTCATCATTGCATAATTTACTTTTAAGGGCACTCTTGCTATATCAGATAAGGGAAGGAGTTGATAACCTCTCCTTAGCCCAAAACCACATCCCTTGCATTCGGTCTCAAGCCTTAACCTAAAAATTAACTAGACTTAATTTGCCCTAGTGGGCTAGGGACACCAACTGGTCGGGTCCGGGCTACGTGTTAGATCACTGTGTCAAGCTAACCTGTGTGTGCCTTATGCTTGGTGTCTAGAATGGTGGTTTAGGAATTCAATCTAGAAGGGCTTGTATGCTGGTCCGCCTACCTGGCCAATCTCTGATTGGTGTCTAGGATTGGCAATCAGGGACCTAACACTCCCCTTACACCTGCCTGGCTGAGTACAGGGTTACTATAGGCTAGTTTGCCACCCTGATTGAGCATCTAGTTTGGACTCTAGGTCTAGTCAGCTGTAGTCAGTCTGATCGAGTCTTGCATGAGCACTAGATCAGGAGTTTCATATCACCCACCTCCTTCACAAATGTCTGAACCCATGAAAAATTTGTAAGCCCAGATGAAAGCCCTAGCTGATCAAATGGCCCAGATGGCTACCCAGATGACCCAGTTAATTCAGTCTGGTACCCAAACCAACAATAGAATTGACCATCTTGCCAATAGGTTTTACCTGTTAGAAGGCCATGTAGAGACCATAGAAAGAACCCATGGGTCACAGTCTGATCCAGATCCTGAGTCCCCTCATCTTGACCCGTACTACAATCCTGAACCTAGGAGGACCCCAAACCCTGATCCCTACCGAGAGGTTGAACCTAGGAGAGCCCATCATCATGACACATACTATGATACTGAACCTAGGAGGACCCCAAACCCTGATCCATACCTTGAGGTTGAATCTAGGAGAGCCCATCGTCATGACCCAATCCCTAAGGTTAGTCTTAGAAGACCCAATCAGGATTTTGTAGACCAAGAAGATAGATCCTATTTACCCTCTCCCTATAAGCCTAGTATACCCACAACCTATAGATCTTATGAGTCCAAATCCTATGAACCTAGAACCTATGAATCCAGAACCTATAAACCTAGATCTTATGACTCTAGATCCCATGATCATAGATCCTATGCACCCACACCCTATGAGCCTAGTAGACCCAACACCCAATATTCTGACCCATATAGGGAGCCCAACCCTAGGAGAACCCAATATCCTGACCCATATAAGGAGCCCAACCTTAGGAGGACCCCATACCATGATCCATCCTTAGAACCTGACCATAGAGCTAGCCCAAAATCCTGTGACCCCAGATCCTATAATCCCATGACCCATAGATCTGCACCCTTGTCCTATAAGCCCAAAGAACCCATAACCCCTAAGTATCAGCCTAGTACAAGTCATGCTTCCCCTAGTCAACTTGAACCCCATAGGATTAGTATCCCTAAATAAGAACCCAGTAGTGAGCCACTACCCCTTATACAACCTAAACCTACTAGGAGTAGTACCCATAATCAGAGGCCAGAACCTAACCAATTTCATGCTAGCCGACCTTCTCCAACCATTCCTGAGATTCACAAGGCTTACATTAATGCAAAAGTGTATGAAGCTGATATGAGCCTAGTGGATAAGTATGAGGGAGAAGAGGAGACACCTTTAGATGACCTAGAATTAGCTGACCCAATAGATACCCAGGTAGAAACCAACCTAGAGCTAGTTGGCCTTGACCACATCCAACCTAAAGCTATAGTAGAAAAAACAAATAGAGGAAGAGAACCTAGGTACTGCTAGAGCCTTACATAAGGAAACCATAGAGGAGAGCCAAATTATAGAGTATAGTCCAAAAATACAAGAACCAGAAGAATTTATTAAGGACCTGATCTCTTTGAATCAATACCTTCAAGATGAGCCTCCTCCTATAGTTCCCATTAAGGACCTCTTCCATGAGATTAGTAACCCATCCTTCTATTATGTAAACCCTGTAGATATAGCTCAACCTCGTAAGGTTAACCTCATTAGTATAGGATTAGTTCCTGACACCCCATTTTTTATCCTACTTTATCCAACTAACCCGGAACCTTTTTCTCTACCCTACCAAACTAATTCTGAACCCACTTCCTATTTCCTATCCTTTCCTAAGTTTTCTCATGTGTCTAGAACTATTAGATTACATTTTTTTGAGGTTACTAGGTTGCAAGGATCCATAGAGCCCATCCCATTAACTACCTACTTTTGGCAGACCCTCTGGCACTTATTAGGAGTTACTAGCAAATTTTCTTCTGCATGTCATCCATCAACCACGACCCATGCCCCCAAGCCCAAGTGGTAGTTAAGATCTAATAAACCTCTCTAGTCGAGTCAGTTAGGTGTAGGTTTGAGTCCTTTGCATCATCTTGTTAGGAGTCTGCATATGCCTAGCATGTTCACCACCCACACTAATGCTAAAACAACTGGCTAATTCTCGAAGAAGTGTTAAAAGACTTGATGTAGTGGATTCTATTTTGGTTAGGCTTAGGCCTAAAAGAAGCTTCATGCTCGCAGAGCCGGACCTTTTTAAAGTGATAGAGAAGGTTGGATCAAATGCCTAGGTGTTAGACTTGCCTTCGGATTTGGGCATTAGTTCTACCTTCAATATTATAGACCTGGTTGAGTATAGGGAACCGGCAGCGATACCTAGTGAGGCCTTTGGACCTATTCCTTTTCATTGTGAGTGATCCTAACCCAGAGTGTCCACTAACAAATTGGCCTGAGAGAGGAGAACGGATCGAGCGTATCCTGGACGATCAAGCCATCACAACCCGGGGCCATGACTATCAATGCCTCCTGGTCCGATGGCAAGGCTGGCCGAGTCAAACGATTCATGGATTTCTCGAGAGGACTTGAAGCACCTCAACCTAGACCTCCTCGAGAGATATGTGAGCCAGCTTGATCTTCACTCGACAGGGTCGAGTTCCTCCCACCTCGAGAGAATTGGTGGGGACACCGGAGGCACTAGAATAAGATAGAGACTTTTCAACCCTCTATGAATTGATCAATAATTTATGAGTCCATCTGTAATAAGGGCTTAGCCCATCTGAGTCCATTTTAGTTGTTATTTGAGTCTTTTGAGTTGTTATTTCAGTTCTGTACTAGTCAGCTCATGTTGAGCTAGTTCAGTCCAATGCTAGTCAGCTCATATTGAGCTAATTTTATTTTTTTGAGTCCTGTCCAAGCATACTAAAGACTCAAGACTATATCATACAAGTGAAGACCAAGTCCAACTAGATTGAATTCATGGAAGTATAGCCCAAGTCCAACCCAGCTTGAAGATTTGAAGACCCCAGGATGAAAATTCAGAAAACCCTGATTTCTTGCAGATGCCCTCCAGATGCCCAGATTCCCTTCTAGATGCCAAAGTATATTCATAGACCAGGGCATCCATGATTCTAGAGGTCCATCTGCATCCTAGCCCAAAGAAATCAAGCCCAGGTGCCAAGCCCAAGCCCTAAAGAAGCAAGATACCAGGGAATATTCCTGCTACATGGCTACCAGGCCACCCCAGCTTCCAGAGGCCCAAACCCATGCACCCGAGCCCCTTTGGGCTGGCATCTTGCTGCTCCTAGAAGCCCAACACGCCCCCCTAGGCATCCTTGGAGTGTTGGCCAAGTCAAGAGAATTTTTAGGGATTTTTCTACCTAATGTTTCTTTATTTTCTAGCTAGGGTTTGAGAGGGAAAAGGATTATTATGTAAAGACTTATGTGCCCTTACTTGGAGCCCAAGTTAAGGGTCTATTTAAAGGACCCTAGCCTCTTGTATGAAGGGAGATTTTGATATATGAAATAAACCTTGAGTTCTTCAATTGCTTTGTGTGATTACCCTGCTGTGTGCATAAAGGGATTTGAGAGTTCATCTTCCCGGTGTTTGCAACCATCTTCCTGCCATCAACCATCCTTCCAATCCCCTCCAAACTTTCTTCCCTTTGCTATTTTCCTTTGTTTTCTTGATTTTCTCTGAGTCTTCTAACCCCTGATAGGTCATTTGCAGGTCCCCGAGTTCCTACAAATCCAACGACTCCAGCCACGCCTCAATCGGACCACCGAGCAGAAAGCCGGGTATCCACGGGTCATTGGCTCGGTTTTCCGGGCTGCATCCATCAAGGAACGAGAGATCCCTTCGCTGCGATCTTCACCGGCATTTCAGACGTTGTCAGGTACACCCCCTCTACCTCCAGTCTTTATATTGTAGGAGAACTTGCCCTAACCGAGGCTTCTCTGCCCTGGCGATCCTTCTATAGTACTTTTCTAGGTTCTAATCTGCATGCTTGGCTTCAAAAATTCATACAAAATTCCCTACAACTAATTTTGATCTGAAATTCAGGAATTAATCACCTAACCTCACTTATAAAATATACAAAAAGAATTTCATGCATATTAGTCCCCCATCATGTGGTCTATTTGAAACTTGTCTTATGGCCAAACAAGCACCATCTTGGGCTGCCATGATCTTTAACTCAAATTTGGTTAGACCTATTCACTGTGTACCAAGCTTTGATACCAAATCAAGCACTGAGTACTTGGCTCTGATATCACTTATTGCCTAGCGAAGCAACCTAAGAGGGGGGATAAATTAGATTTTAAAAACTTTTTCAATGAATATAAAATAGGTGCTTGTGTTTTGCCAAAGTGATTATGTGCTCAATAATGACATGCAGCAGAATTAGTAAAATAAATACAGAATAAATAAGAGCAGATAATAAAAAAGAGTAAGCAATTACGAATACAAAGAAAGATATGTAATGGTTCAGTGCATTCCAAGGCATCTACTTCCACTCCCCAAGTTCTTCTTGGAAAAATTACTATAATCACCAAGATTATAGCAAACTTGTTCTCACTGGGCTCATAAGTCAAACCCAACTTGTTTTAATGGGCTCACAAGTCAAAATCCCTTGATTTTCGCTAGGCTCACCAAAAACCTCTTGGTTTTCAATAGGCTAACAAAAAATCTCTTGGTTTTCACTAGGCTAACCAAAAGCCTTGTTGGTTTTGTAACTTAGGCTCACCAACAACCTTGTTGGTTTTCCACTTAAGCTTACCAACAACTTTAGTTAGTTTTCACACAAAGGCTCACCAATAAACTTCAATACTAGTTTCAATCCACTTAAAACTAGTAGCAACAAAAGCTCAAATATAAATTTAACAATACAATAAAGCTTTCTTAAATAATAAGAAATATCTCTTTGAAGCTCTTGATTTGTTGTTGAAGATCTTGACTTCAAGTTGTTGAAGCCTCTATTGATTGCTTGAAGATGTAGACTTGGAAGCTCTCTTTAAAACTTGAATGCTTGAAGGCTCAACTTACTCACAAGTATTGAATCTTTAGGATGTATGCATTTTTCTCTTCATTAAATTTCTTTCCCTTGAGTTTGGTGATGTTTAAATAGCCCTCCAAATCTTAAATGACCATTTATGACCATTGGAGAGGAGAAACTAACCATTGGAGAGGAGAAACAAGCTATTATGGATCATTTAAATCAATTCTAAACTTTTGAAAACATAGCCATTACTGTTATCAGAACTTGTGAGTTGACCTGTGAGTTGATACTAGGGTCGACACTTAGATCGACACCAAGTATAATTCTTGAAATCTATGGTTCTGCTTCATTTTTGGTCTCAAGCTATGAGTCGATCTGTGAGTCAATACTTCTATGAGTCGACACTTGGGTTGACACTTGAGTCAGCACTTAATAAAAAATTCAAGAATGACACTATTCTATAACTTTCTTGTCTCAGGCCATGAGTCGATCTATGAGTCAACCTATAAGTTGACACTAGGGTGCCGATAGAATTTCTATGTGCCAGTCTTCAAAAGGTCGACACTAGGCTTCATGAGTCAATACTAAGGTTGATACTTGATTTGTGCCAATTCCAAAGTATGTGCCAAGCTTTGAAACTCATCCAAATTAAAATTATGAGATCTTCAATATCTTTCTCATGTTCCAAAGCTCATATAACTTGAAATTCCATTAATTTAACTGACTTCTTCAACTAATTGACAAGTAATTCAAACTTTCAATACTAATGAGTACCTGTATTTGATAAAGACTTTTAACACATATTAGAACTCATATATACTTAAGTATTTTGCCATTCATCAAAATCAAGACCAGAGTCAACAATAGCTTATTCCCCTTATAGCTAACAATTCTTTCTTTATTATTAGATATAGGTATAACTTAAGTACCAGTCAGGATTCTAATGGACCTTGATCCATGTAGTTGATGTGCTAAGGGAGTACCTCAGGGTCCTCATTTGAAGCCTCTACCTTTGATCGTTGTCGTAGGCTATCAAAAATAAAACCTATTCACTACTATAGCTAGCAACAAGTCATGATCGTATCCTCAGAGACCAAGGATAATTATTTCAAGAAAAAGACAAGCAAAAGAAAATTGTTTATAAATATTAGATTAGGAGTTGTAATTATTAAAAGACTCAACTAATTACTTAATTAAATCATTTAGCATGAGACGTAACCTAGGAAGCTGAATCACCATGCAAACAAGGTTTATCTTCTTTTTGTTATGTTGCAAAATCAATAATTCTTACAGGTTCAATGTTAGAATAATTTATCTCCTATTGGACATGGGCTGCATCGGGAGATCATGACATGTCTTCTTAGAGTATAAACTATATACTTGATTTGTAATATTAGGGATCTAATTTACCATACTACAATCTACCTCTCTAAGGTGCATACCATATCTGAGATCACGGCACATCGATAAAGGATGTAGGCCATGTATGCTAGATCAAAACTTCGATAAAAAAAATAACTCAAAAGATATATAAAGGAAGAACATGATTTTTATTGTATAAAAACTAAATACAAAAGAAGTGGTAGGAAATGGTTACAGGCTTCATCTTCATCTCGGGTTGAAAGAATCTAGCTGCGCATCGCTACTACTAGCATTCTCTCCAAAATTTCTCTTTTTTCTAAGTCTAATACAATAATCTAAATAAAAGAAAAAAGAAAATAATTATTGTAGAAACTGATGCCTAGATTGCTACTTGGGGTCCACCTTTTATAGAGCTCGTCTAGGACTTTCTTTCAATCAAATTTGGAGTCAATCGAGCTTAAGATCGACAAGATATGGATAAAAAACTCTCAGCCATCTATTCTATTCACAACCCCCAAATCATGCTAGGATTCATGCCAGATCACTCTTTATTCCTTCTCAGGAATGCAGAGTCTGATCCAAACTCTTGCTGAATCCCTGGTCTCTTCTTGTTCTAATCAGATTCAAACTTGAGCTTCTTTAGTGCGGCGGTGGTGGTGGACAGCAAACGGCAGTGTTTGGCAGTGCGGTGTCCGACAATGGCATGAAGGGGGAAGAAGGCCATGATAGAGAGGAGGGGGTTTAGGAACGGTTGGATCTTGGCTATTCTAGTCGATAGCAAGTTCTTGGCATCCCCTCCAACCTTGGGCGATGATAGGCGATGATGCAAGAGGGAGTGCAGGGAGAAACGGCGATGACTGAATAAAGAAGGGGAAAAAGATGGTTGGTCGATGAAAAACACAAGGTCTTCTAGTGAGGGATAGCTCCCGGTGGTGAGAGGAACGGCTTCAATGTCTCCTCCAACGAATTTGGTGCTCAGGAAGGTCAGTGGTCCATGGAATGGGCCCATGGACCAGCTCCAATAGCTGCCGGTGGACCAACCCATGTTTGGTAGATCCAGTGGCCGGTCCATGATGGACCGGTTGCTCCAAAAATCATGCAAGTCCCTTAGTAACTTCAAACTTTGATTTTGGGCCAGTTCGAACTCTGATTTGAGTGCTATTTGTATCGTTGAACTCTAAAAATTGAGCTCTTCATATCCATGGACTCCTTTTTTAATAAAACTTAAATAAAAAGTATCACTCCTTAATAAATATATATTAATTAATATTTATTTTAATGGTTAAATTGGGATAATTAATAGACTTATGATACTTCCCAACTTAATCATTGCTAGTCCCTTAGCAATATAATCATATATCACAAAGATCCTCCCTTGCAAAACTAGATTTAGGCTTAAGGTTAAAAGAAGCTAGCTAATATCACTAACTAAGTATTAAATTTCTGAAGTAAATTCACAATCAGAACTATCAGAAACTTTCTTAGAGTTCATCCAAAGATCTATAGTACTTGTGTTTGTGATGATTGACTTAGTATTTTGGTACTAGCTTGTAAGGAACAATGGTTTCTTCGCTTATCACCTACTTTGGTTAATTTTCTATACACCCCTAAATTAAGCACATGAGCTGAGGTAGCCTTCACACTGTTTGATTTTTTTCTTTTCTTTTTTTTGGTGATGTCTTTATACTACCCATTTTTTATGCGAACAACAACACTTACCTAGGCGAAGGTGCCTGGTTACTTTGTGGGAACCAATGTTTAGAACCTACTTTTTCTTTCTTTTTTTTCAGGCAGGTAGTTCTTTTCTCAACTTCAAGTTTTTCTCAACAAAGTGTATATCAATTTCCAATTTTCTGTAGTACTTGAATCTCCAATTGACCTTATAATTGATACCTAGTTTACCTTGTCAGTGTGCATATGCAATGGAAGTGCTAATAGGCTTTAGGTGACCTAAGTAGGCCACTAAAAGTTTGACTGCTAGTCTTTTCCTTGGCTCGCTACAGTAATTAGTCAATACTTTCTAATTCTATAACCTTTTTCTAGTCCATTTTGCTTAAGAATTTCTTTCATGGTACATGATTTATAAAAATTTTTAAAATTTTTTTAAAAATTACCAAAGTGTTTCCATAATATTTTTTAAAAAAAGATCTTTTCTTATCCCCCAACTTAATTTCCATTATCCTCAATGGAGTAAGGAAGAATAAAACAAGGAGAGATATCACTTGGATGAGATATACCTCGTGTAATGCCAGGAGTGACCGTATGGAGGAGCCTTTATTCTTAGAAAAAAATAAAAAACACTAAAGGAAAAATTAATAAAAAGATTGATTTGCCTCCCAACAAGCGCTAAGTTTAACATCTTCAGCCAGACCTCTTCAGGTTATTATCCTATTCCTACCTAAATCTTGATGTGGGTTTGTAATTTCCTACGTGATTCAGGTTCAGCTTTAGAATATTTCCTGCATGGGACCATTGAGTAGCTTATTATCCTAATAGCTAACAATCATTCTATATCATTAGACCTAGGTATAACTTTAGTATTAGTCGGGGTTCTAATGAACCTAGGTCAATGTACTCAATGTGCTCAATGTATGAAGGGAGCATTTTAGGATCCCCATGAGGGGCCTCTTCCTTCATAGGTAAAGGTTCAACTAGAAACATGAGGAGTTTAGTCATTAATTTAGATTTTGGTGTAAACCTTTTCTGATCTATAATTTGGCACTTTCTCCAAATCAATATCAACCCTGTCTTCATACATCGTTTTAACATTATAGATAAGTTTTGGAAGCAGGTCTCAAAGGTAGTGCCAAATACAAAGAAGTTAGATATAAAAGTTTTAAATTCATTAGCCCCCATATGCACAATGTCCCATCCAACAACTTCTTTATATGAATTTAGAACACCTACAATTTGGGCTTTCCGAGTGTATATTATCGATAACGTATCAGTGGATGCAGCAGGAAGTAGTTTTAATTCTAGATTAGGTAGTGATTCTAACAAGGGAGCTATTGGGGTCTTGGGTGATGGCTCATATTGCTTGATCCAAGATGAGGTGGTGTTAGGGTAGGGTATTTCTATTAGGTCATTTATCTCTAGGGTACATACCTTTGCATCAAGATTATCCACCTCAAAGTGAGCCAAACTAGGGTTTAACGAATCATGGGAAGAACTTTCATTCATGGCTTCCTCTATTGTATTATGCATGTGTGATTCTTGGGAAGCCTTAATTAATTCCATCACTACACCTATTTGCTTTCCCTACCCACTAAAAGCAATGGACGACTCTAGGATTCTTGGGATCGGGACCATCGATAAATTGGGCGATGATGGAAGTGGTTCATCCCTTCATTTTGATTTCTCTTTATATATTTCTATCTTAGTCAAATTAGCTAAGTTGGTCTCTTTAGTTGTACAGGTTTGTTCCATGACCAGTTAATTTTTGAAAGTCATATTCGATTACTGATGGGTTATCACATCAAAATTTTTAGTTAGGTATTGTCTCTCATGATGACTCTCGGGTTGACTAGGTAGCTCTTCTTCATGTATAGCCATGGCCAATTGACTTACTTATATCTCCAAATGGGTAATAGCCTGGGTGTTGGAGGTTATCCATTGGTTCGTGGTTTGCATAAAGGTATTCAGGGTGGCATGGTGCTATTTATCATGGCATAAGTGTCAGCTTGGGATTTAGCTAGGGTTTCAGCTAGGGTTTCCTGGGATTTAGCTAGGATTTCTATGGCTTTGTCGAAAGAACTAAACCTTTGTTTGTTCTCATGATCTAAGCTTGGTTGATGATTAGGTACTTGACTGGGCCTAGGATAGGGCTGATTAAACACATGGGCTCCTAGTGTTGCATCTTGTGACCACATAAAATTGGGATGATGATCCCACCCTGTACTATAGGTTGGGGTATAAGGTCCAGTTATATGTCTGTCATTTGGTACACTTCCCTATTTAAACCCATGTTTGGTTGGGTGCATCAAGTAAGGACATCCCTCTACAAGATGGTCTGTTATGTCACATGGCGTGCACAGGTGTTGGCACGGGATGAAATTGGGTATACCCTTTATGTTCTAAGATCTTAATCCTATGGATCAATGATGTCATGTTAGTTCCTACAGGTTTCCTTGGATGATTGTATACATCTTCGAATCTCGTAAATTTTGGATGCATATCAATTTGTTGTGGTTGATTCATAAAGTAGTTAGCTTGGGCTCTTATTTTAAATGGTCGGTCAACCTTAATCTTGTCTCAATACTCTTATAGGGTTTGAGGTCATTCATTGGGATCAGGAAAACAATACTCCATTAAGCTCTTTGGTGGTTCAATGGGATCTATGACCTTTTAATCTTGTATGGTTAGATTATATTTGACCAATCATCTCTTTATCTTATCAGGACTTTTTTTTTGATTTTTTTATTTATTATATGGGGAGAGAGGGGAGAAGAAGAGGAAAGAAAGAGAGAGAAGAAGTCTAAAGATAAAAATCTAACGAGTCCTAAATCTAGAGATGATAGAAAAGGGTGTCTTAATTAAGTTAAGATTTGGTTAGCACAAACAAGTTATCACATATTAGACTCTCTATCCTAGGGTTACCCTATGCCTAAATAGCTCCTAACTGCCAAGGTTGCATTTGAGTCTTCAAAGTCAGATACAAACTAGCCACTGGCCAAGTAAGGGCAAGGTCGGTGGGGGTCTCCCCATTGCTTTCCTTAGACACCAAATAAATTGGCCAGGTCAAACAATGGAACTAATTAAAGAATCACGTTCCCTCAAGGCTACATCATCCTTGAACCCCTTTCCTTAGACATCAATGAACTGGCCAATTTTGAGCTAGTCCAACTCTTAGGATCTCTTGTCCTAGTGAGCTCAAAAATCCTTGGAGCCTAGCCATGCATTGCTATCGCCAGCATCTCCTCCCAAAATTCTTTTCTTTTCTAAACCTAATAAAATGATCTAAATAAAAGAAAAAAATAATTACTGGAGTAACTAATGCTTGGACTGCTACCTGGGATCCTCCTTTTATAGAGCTCATTTAGGGATTCCTCTCAATCAAATTTGGAGTCAATCAGGCTCACGATCGGCCAGATATCGCATGGAGAATTCTCGACCATCTGCTATGCATCTTAATGGACTGATCAAAGTTTCTTCCTCTTGGGTGAGCCAAGATTGATCCGGACTCTGCTGCATCCCTTCTCCCTCTTTGAATTGGACTTGGATTTTGCCTCTCCCACTGCTGGATGGATTGTGACAGTGACTGGATGGCGGTGGGCAGTGGTGGAGCATTTCAAACTAGTGGTGATGGTGGTGTGAAGGTCAAAAAATATGGAGAAAATGTCAGGCCGTGATGATTTGTTGGTGACTTTTCTAGCCATTAGATGGAGAAAGGAGAAACGATGGCCACTCTAGTGGGCTTTTCTTGTGGTGGATGGGCGGCAGGGGCTTTTGGACAATGGGCAAATAGCGGTGAAGTCAGGCACTTGGTAGTGGTGAGGATGACCGAGCACAGGTGGAGGATGGTGGCTGGCAGGGAGAACAGTGATGGCGAAGTGATTTCGGCGATGGACAGTGGCCTGTGGTAGGAACAGGAAGTGGCTGGATGGAAAAACACCCTTCTAGAGAGCTTTCTGGCCATGACAATGAACCCGGCGATGAGAGAAGGACCTCCAGCTGCTCCTCCAGGCATGGGCGGTGATGGTGGGAGAAAACAGTTCTAGAATCATTCTACGATCCATGGAATAGAGCCATGGTAGGAGATCATGGCTTCCTCTGGACCATTAGGGTGTTTATGAATCGAGCAGTTGGTCCATGGTGGACCAGCTACTTTAATATTCATACAATTTCTTAATATAATTCAAACTTGAATTTGGGGCTTGTTCAAACTCTGATTTGGGTGCTGTTTGTGTTGTTGTACTCCAAAAATTGAGCTCTTCCCATCCATGGATCCTTTTCTACAAAACTTAAACAAAAAGTATGAATCTTGGCTAAATACATATTCATTAATATTTATATTAATAGTTAAATTGGGATAATTAATAGACTTATCACCTTCATAGGCAATGGTTCAGCCAAAGTCATGAGGGGTGTAGTCAATATTTTAGATCTTGGCGTAAGCCCTTACTGATCTCCAACTTGGCACTTTTTTCAAATCAATATCAACCTTGTCTCCATACATTATTTCAATATTATAAATAAATTTTGGAGGCAATCTTCGAAAGTCATGCCAAACACAAAAAAATTAATTATAAAAATTTAACTTCGTTATCTCGCATATGCGCAATGTCCCACTAATAGCTTTTTTATATTCTTTTAGAATACCTACAATGTGGGCTTCCTTAGTGTGTATTACTGGTAAGGTATCAGTAGATGAGCCAGGAAGTTGGTTCAATTTTGGATCAGGTGTTGATTCTAACAAGGGAGCTATTGGGGGTTTGGGTAATGGCTCATATTGCTTGGTCCAATGTGGGATGGTGTTGGGGTAGGGTGTTGCTACTAGGTCACTCATCTCTAGGGTACACCACTTTCTATCAAGATCATCCATCTCAAAGTGAGCCAAACTAGGGTTTAACGAATCATAAGGGAAACTTTCATATAAGGCTTCCTCTATTACATTATACATTTGTGATCTTTGGAAAGTCTTAATTGATTCCATCATTGTAGTTATTGTTCTCTCTTCACATTAAAAGTAATAGACGATTCTAGGGTTCTTAGGATTGGAATCATAGGTAAGTTGGGTGATGATGGAAGTGGTCTATCCCTCCTTTCTGATTTCTTTTTGTTGCCCAGAAATGGAGCCCAAGAGGGGGGGTGAATTGGGTCTTTAAAAAATTTAACACAATAAAGTGAAGGTCTAGTGGTGCTTGTGAGCAATAATAAATTAGATGCAAGATGATAGCAATTAATTAAAGAATATGAGAGGAAAAGAGTAATCAAACACAAACACAAGGTTTATAGTGGTTCGGTGCAAACCTAGCACCTACATCCACTCCCCAAGCCACCATTGGGAATTCCACTATAATCCACACCAGATTACAGTTGAAATGTTTTTCACAAGGCTCACAAGTCAAAACCTAAGTCGGTTTTATCACCTAGGCTCACCAACAACCTTAAATACTTGTTTTGTCTTCGGGCTCACAAGTTAACCCTAGTTGGTTTTAACACTTTGGCTCACCAACAAACCATAATAACCTTCTTTCAAGACACCCTTGAAAGCAAGGTCAAAGCACAATAAAACAGATATGAAATTTAAAGCTACAACAAACTCTCTTCAAGAGTAGATTGGAATCTTTGAAGCCCAAAGGATGCTTTGACATCACTCTTCTTCAAGTTGCCTCCTTTTGGAATGTAGTAAAGTTGAGCTAGAAGACTTTTTCAGTGGAATCAAGCTAGAAGAGGCTTTTGATTTGAAGTTTTGGAGAGAATATTGGCTTTTTGGCTTTTGAGTGGACTTGAATGTTCTTGAATAGACTTTTCTCTTGCTTTCTCTTCTTTTTCTTTTCTTCTCTTCACTTCTCTTCTTTTAAAATGAGGTTGGTGGAGATTAAAAACACCAAAAACCTTCTAAAAATGGTTTGTGACCGTTGGAGCATTGGAAATAGCCGTTTGAAGCTTGAAAACCAATTTCTGCAAGCCAGAAAAATAGATCCGTTAGAGCTGTCAGGCTGCAAGTGTCGACACTTGGCTATCAGGTGTCGACACTTGGCTATCAGGTGTCGACACTTGATTTCTGGGAGTCGACACTTGAACATTCAAGTGTCAACACTTGATGCACAGGTGTCGACACTTGACACAAAAATCCTAGAACCAACAAAGTTCTGTATTTTCAAAAATCTCAAGCCTTGAGTCGACACTTGGAACCTGAGTGTCGATACTTGAATATAGGTGTCGACACTTGGCATGCCAAGGATTTTTGTCCGTGCCAAATGCAGAAGTGTCGACACTTGACTGTCCAGGTGTCGACACTTGAGACTGAAAACATCCAGATTCAAGTGTAAAAGCCTCGAAATCAAAAAATAAAGTTCATGAATGCATAAACACATAATAGTTAAGCAATTATAAGCCCTTTTTCAATGAAGAGAATGTCCGGATATATGAGAATTTCTCCGTGCCATTGCGTGCCACATACCATAAGTTTTTGAAATTTTGAGGTGCTTTCTTCCTGAAAACTCACAACTTGAAATCCTCATTAGAATACAATATGTACTCAATGTTTTGTTATTCATCAAAATCACTGGGTGCAGCCAACAATCTCTCCCTTTTTGATGATGACAAAACCTTGAGAAAAAGAGACAATATAGTTCAAACTTAAATCATTTAATTTATATACATGAATTTTAGTCACAATAGAGATAACAACTTTATAGATAGGAGGAAACAATCTCCCCCTTAATTAGATACTTCTTATTAAGGTAAACTTCAAAGATTCTTGCAAGGTGAAATCAATATAATCAATATAATGCACCTTTTTCTCAATAAAATTTAATATTCTTGTTCTTCATAAAATCAAATACTTGTTCTCAATAAAATTAAAATCATTACTTTTTCTTCCCCTTTTTGTCAATCATAAGAAAAGGGAATAACCTCCCCCTCACAATTAGCATGGATATAAAAAAAGAGTAGAGAAACAAATATCAGAGCTGAAATTGTGCTAATATCAAAGAATATCAGAGTTAAAATATACCATTATAAAGAGTATCAGAGCTAAAGAATGAAAAACTGAAGCACAAAATTTTTAAGATAACAGAGTTCTGATCAAAAACACATATATATGAGATAAATTTTCAGTATAAAAGAGCTGAAACATACATATATAAATAGAGTCAATTAAGTATCAAACATACAAAATAAGATCTGAAACAGACATCTGTGAGACTAGTCCTCATCAGATGGAACATCAAGACTGAAAGGAGCACTAATCCTAGATCTGGTGGCTAATGCCCTAGGAGGTGCTAAAGCTCTAAGACTCCTGGTACGACCGGCAGGACCAAAAGTGGGTACAACCCTAGAAGATCTGGTAGAAGGAGGTGAAAGACGATCAGCTAGCTCAATAGGATCTGGTACGAAGTCAACCAGTGCAGTAGAAGGAGCAGGTGTAGTAGGAGGATCTCGACTGACCACCTCATAAGCATCAGCTCCGCCTACACTGTCACTGTCAGTGCCCACTACCTCAATGGCTCGGTCAACATCCTGATCACCACCGTCAGCAAAATCAGCATGGTCGCTCTGGTGATCGCCGCCATCATCATCATCATCATCGTCATCATCATCATCAGATCGAGCAAGTGCAGGTGCAGCAGGAGGTATAAGTGATCAGAAATAGACTCTCAATGCGTGTAAATCCCTCCTCCATGGATCTGTGAATCTCAGTATGCTCCGAGGTAGTCTGTGCTCGTAGAAGTTCAACCTCGCTACACAGCTGAGTCACCTCTCCTCTGATCTGTGAGAACTGTGCTCTAGCATGCTCCTCAAAGGATAATCCTGTCGATGGTGGTGGAGGAGCTGAAGCATCAGGCGATTGGTGCTCTGCCTGTGTCGATGGCACATCTACTGGAGGAAGAACTGCTGGCTCAGATGGTCCAGCCTCAGCCTCTTGAATCTCATCCTCCTCATCTGGCTCCTGGCCAGACTCTCTCCGAACCCATCGACCTCCAACCATCCTGAATCCCATCCGGTGCAGTGACTTCTCATCATATACATCTGTGTGTAGTATCTCTTTGGGGATCTCCCCCTCCAATGATACTCCACAAGCTATGAAAAGATGGGTCAGTGCCATCCCGTATGGCAAACAGTGTCAGCGCTGAGTGGCAGCATCATGCATCTGTGATAGCATCAAGGCGGGTATATCAATCTGTCTCCTCTCGATCAGACTGGTCATCAACATCAGCTCTCTCTCGGTGATGAAATCGAATCTGCCAGTCTTTGGTAGAATGATCCGTGTAGTAATGTGGTGCAGCAGTCGCATCTTTAAAGATAACTGGTTTGCGGTAACCACTGAGATACTGCGAACATCCTCTCGCTCAAGGATGCATCTGAATGCCGCCTCTCTATCATCAACAGAAAATGCACAGACTCCTCTCTGGGGTATCTCCCATACTCGGCTCAGCAGCTCATCAGTCAAAGAAATCTGTGTACCCCTGACGTATGTCGTCCATAAAAGTCATCGACAGTCCAGTGCACCGTAAAACTCCCTCACCAGGTGAGGATAGTATCTCTCCTGCATGGTGTAGAAGGGTACTAGTCCTGCATTTGTAAGTATCTCCCTAATGCCAAAGTGGTGCCTGTCGAAACACTGTAGATCAACTCTCCTCCCTGAAGCTACAGACTTCCCTGCCATCCTCTCTACAGGGGGGGAGCTCGGAGTGGCTGTACTGCTCTGCTGTGCGGGATCAAATCTGGCCTTCGACCTGCTCTCAGTACCCTGACTAGGCCTCGCCCTAACTACAAGTCTCTTCCTAGGACCCATATCAGCCAACTGACCAGGAAGAATGAAGAAGGGTTTAGAACAAAGGACTGGCCATAGTTTGAGATTAGAGTTCAGATAGGTTTCGAAAACCAGAATCAATAAATTTTGATCAAATGACAAAATTTTTGAGCAAAATTTGTAGAAAAAATTTTTGTTAGGTGGAACACATTTGAATCCCAAAAAAATTTTTTTTTGTAAGGTCAAAACCATGGGATTTGGGTTTTAATCACTTAGGGTTTTTGCAAATAGGCAAAAATGTTGCAAATGTATTACTAAAAACCTTTATAAATCATCAATAAATGGATTTAGTATGCTTAAATTAGATGAAAACCCAATTTATTTTGTCCAAAATTAATGAAACAGTGATTTTTGTGAAAAAGGGTTGAAAAACGCCCAAAAGATGAGGGGAATCCGAGAAAAACAAATCTAAAACATTATTCCCTCAAATGGAGTTTTAGAAATTCACTAAAACATGCAAAAATCCGGTTAGATTCAAGAAAAATATTCGGAAAACCCAAAACATGGTTGTTTGGTTCGAAAACAATAAAATTAAAAACATAGAAAAGTAAAAACGAAATTAGAGAGGGAAAATACCTGATTTGTGAAGGATTGAGGGGTGAAAGGACGGATTTGGACAGGGGGGACAACTGTTCCAAGAAATCTGGGGGGAAGAAAATTTTCAAAAAAGCCTTTGTTCGGTCCATTTAAAAACAGTTCAGATTCGCAAGTGTCGACACTTCGGATTTGTCAAGTGTCGACACTTGGCCAAAAATTCAAGAAAAACTGAAAAAAAAAAAAAAAGAAAAATTTTGACAAATTTTTGGGGTTTTAAACAATAGGTTTTGAGCTTTAGAAATTAGGTAAAATGATACTAAGAGAGTCCTAGGAGAATGGATCAATGACACCTAACTCTCTTCTAATCAAACAGAACCTATCCTCACTCAAAGGCTTTGTAAACACATCAGCTAACTGATCATTAGTACAAACAAAAGCAAGAATTATATTAGAGTTTTGTACATGATCTCTTATGAAATGATGTCTTATTTCAATGTGTTTACTTCTTGAATGTTGCATAGGAATTTTAGATAGGTTGATTGCACTAGTATTGTCACATCTTATGGGTGTCTTAGTTAGTTTAATGCCAAAATCTTCGAGTTGTTGTTTGATCCAGAGGATTTGAGCACAACAGCTCCCAGCTGCTATATATTCAGCTTCCGCCGTAGATAGAGCAACTGAGTTCTGTTTCTTGCTACTCTAGGAGATCAAATTTACTCCAAGAAACTGACAGGTTCTACTAGTACTTTTACGATCAAGTTTACACCCAGCAAAATCAGCATCAGAATCAGCAATTAAATCAAATGAAGAATCTCTAGAGTACCATAAACCAATTTCAATTGAGCCAGATAGATATCTAAGTATGCGTTTAACAGCCAAAAGATGAGACTCTTTAGGATTGGACTGATATCTAGCACACATACAGACACTAAACATGATATCTGGCCTACTGGCAGTAAGATATAATAATGAACCAATCATGCCACGATATAATTTTTAGTCTATTGACTTACCTGATTCATCCTTGTCAAGTCTACATGTGGAGCTCATAGGGGTACCTAATGGCTTAGTGTTCTCAATCCCAAACTTCTTGAGTATTTCTCTTGTGTATTTTGTTTGGTTGATGAAGATCCCCTCTTTGGTTTGCCTTATCTGGAGTCCGAGGAAGAAATTCAGTTCTCCCATCATGCTCATCTCGAACTCACCATGCATTAGACTTGCAAAATCTTGACAAAGAGATTCATTAGTAGCACCAAATATTATATCATCAACATAGATTTGTACTACTAAGAGATCATCATTCTTCTTCTTTAAAAACAATGTTTTATCTACATTACCTCTAGTGAAATTGTTTTTCAGCAAAAAGGAGCTTAATCGATCATACCAAGCTCTTGGAGCTTGTTTTAATCCATATAAAGCTTTATGAAGTTTATAAACATAATTTGGAAATTCAGAATTTTCAAAACCAGGGGGTTGTTCAACATAAACTTCTTCTTCAATTAATCTATTTAAGAAAGCACTTTTAACATCCATCTGATACAGTTTAAAGTTCATGAAATAGGAAAAAGCCAACAATAGCCTAATTGCCTCAAGTCTAGTCACAGGAGCAAAGGTTTCATCAAAATCTATCCCTTCCTCCTGATTGCATCCTTTGGCAACTAGTCTAGCTTTATTTCTAATTACTATTCCATTTTCATCAAGTTTATTTTGAAAAACCCATTTTGTGCCAATAATTGATGTGTTTGAAGGCCTATCTACCAGTGTCCAAACATTGTTCCTTTTAAATTGATTAAGTTCATCTTGCATAGCATTTATCCAATTACTATCACATTCAGCTTCCTCAATAGTTTTAGGTTCAATTTGAGACACAAAAGCTATGTAATCACAAATATTTCTAAGAGATGATCGAGTACTTACACCTTTAGATGGATCACCTATAATTAGTTCTTTTGGGTGTCCATGAGCATACCTCCATTCTTTTGGTAAAGAATCAACAGTTGATGTATTTTCATCACCTTGCGCTTGATCTCCGTCAGTGTTTTGATCATCATTTTGTTCCTTGGTAAGTCCTTCATTGTTGTTTATTTCTTCAGTTTTCTTGTTACCTGATTCATTAAAAAGTACATCTTCTTTTCTTGAAGATTTTTGGTTAGTTTCATCAAATACTACATGAATGGATTCTTCAACAACAAGTGTCCTTCTGTTGAAGACCCTGTATGCCTTACTAGATATGGAGTAGCCTAGAAAGACTCCCTCATCTGATTTGGCATCAGATTTACTTAGATTATCTTTACTATTGTTTAAGATGAAACAACAGCATCCAAAAACATGAAAATAATGGATTGAAGGTTTTCTACCCTTCCAAAGCTCATAAGGGGTTTTCTTTAAAATCGGTCGAATTAAAACACGATTTAAAATATAGCATGCAGTATTTATGGCTTCCGCCCAAAAGTATCTAGGTAAATCATTTTCACAAAGCATGGTGCGTGCCATTTCTTCAAGAGTTCTATTTTTTCTTTCAACTACCCCATTTTGTTGAGGTGTCCTAGGTGCAGAAAAATTATGATTAATTCCATTTTCAATACAGAATTTATTAAAATCGGCATTTTCAAATTCAGTTCCATGATCACTTCTTAAAAAATTACTGAAATACCTTTTTCATTTAAAACTCTTTTGTGAAATCTTATAAATTCAGAAAACGTTTCATCTTTATGTGCTAAAAACATGACCCAAGTAAAACGTGAGAAATCATCTACAATGACTAGACCAAACTTCTTACCTCCCAAACTAGATGTTCTAGTAGGCCCAAAGAGGTCCATATGAAGCAATTCCAAAGGTCTAGATGTAGAGATTACTCCTTTAGATTTGAAAGAAGATTTTGTTTGTTTTCCAAGTTGACATGCACTGCAAATCTTATCTTTTTCAAAATTGAGTTTAGGCAAATCTTTTACTAAATTCTTTTTGCTAAGTTTTGAAATTAAATGCATGCTAGCATGTCCTAGTCTACGATGCTAAAGCCAACTAGTTTCATCGATCTTAGCTTCGATTGCCACTAGACATTGACCTTTCTGAATAGGGAGATCATCAAGATCAACCATATAAATATTGCCATGCCTATGACGATGAACTTAATGCCATTGTCATCTAGACTAGAAACAATGCACAAAGAAGATTCAAAAACAACTTTAAAATTTTTGTCACAAAATTGACTAATACTTAACAAGTTATGTTTTAATCCATCAACATATAAAACATTATCAATATAAGAGGTAGGGGTGATATGGATTTTACCAATACCGATGATTTTGCCCTTTCCATTATCACCAAAAGTTACATTGCCACCATTTTGATATGTGAGTGATGAGAACTGCTCCACATCTCCTGTCATATGTCTTGAGCAACCGCACTCAAGGTACCACATTCTTTTCTTGTTGGTTGCAAGGCATACCTGCAATAAAGATCAAGTAGAGACTTTAGGTACCCAAGCCATCTTGGGTCCTTTTTGGTTAGTGGCATTGGTTCCTTTTGGAACCCAAACTTTCTTAGTGTTCCTTAATTTTCTTTTGTTGCACATATAAGATTTATGTCCTTTAACACCACAAGTATAGCATGTAATTGATGAAGATGCAGGCACAAAGAAATTTTTAAAGAGTTTTTGTTTCTTATGAGTTCTGAATCTTAATCCAGCTTTGTCAAACAATGCTCTTTGGTTATTTAACAGTAAATTTAACTTTTCAGAACTGTAAGTAAATTTTTCAATAAAAGGCTTTAGTTTATCGATTCCCTCTTTATATCTTTTGTTTTCCATTAAAATTTCTTTGCTTTGTCTTGACAATTTTTCATTTGAAAGTAAGTTACTTTTCTTTTCAAATATATTCTTTTCATCTTCAAGAGCCATAATCTTATCATTTAAATTTTATTTTGTATTAGAAGGTATTCATTTTCATTTGAAAGATTGTTAATCAGTTTTAGCTAGTTCCAGATTTTGCTTCTTTAAGTCTTTATGTTTTGACTTTAATTTTTGAAATTCTATGACTAGTTTATCAAAAATCTCATGAAGCTCATCAAAAGATATTTCATTTTTGGTTTTAGAGCATACCTCTTCTTGATCGGCCATTAGACAGAAATTTTCTACTTCCTGTTGTTCTTCCTCAGAGCTGGAGTCTTCACTTTCACTCCAGGTTGCCATCATGGCCTTCTTTCTTAGCTTTCTTCTGCTTTTCTTTAGTAAGGGGCAGTCTACCTTGAAATGCCCTGGCTTCATGCACTCAAAACATGTGGGCTGCTCCTCCTTCTTTTCCTTATCTTTTTCTTTACTCGGCTCACCTTTCAGAGGTTTCTTTTCGTAATTGAATTTCTTTTTCCTCATAAACCTTCTGAATTTTTTTGCTAACATAGCTGTTTCATCTTCTTCGTCATCCTCTTCAGAGTCTTCGCTCGAGTCTTCTCTGGTAGTAGATTTGAATGCTATTATTTTTTTCTTTTTATCCACCTCTCCGTTCTTCTGTTTGAGGGATAGTTCATAAGTCATCAAGGAACCCAACAATTATTCCAGTGGGAGAGTGTTGACATCTTTTGCTTCTTCGATTGCAGTGACCTTTGCATCCCATGAAGCTGGTAGAGACCTGAGAAGTTTATTCACAAGTTCACCGTTAGAAATTATTTTTCCTAAACTTCTCATGCCATTCATAATGTTTGTAACCTAGTATACATCTCACTGATAGACTCAATAGGTTCCATTTTAAACATTTTATATGTGTGAATTAGCATGTTAACCTTGGTGGTCTTCACTTGGTGTGTACCCTCATGGGTAACCTCAAGTGTATCCCAAATCTCCTTTGCGGAGAGACAGTTTGATATTCTATTAAACTCACTAGGATCAAGAGAACAAAATAAAAGGTTCATTGCCTTAGCATTAAGCTCAATTTGCTTAATGTCATTCTCATCCCAATCATCTTCCATTTTAGGGGTGAGAATGCTATTAATCATCATTGTAGGCTGATGAGGACCTTTTACTATTGTTCTCCACAAATTATAATCAAGAGCTTGTATAAATATGCGCATGCGTGTCTTCCAGTATGTGTAATTTGTGCCATTAAAAAGTGGGGGTCGGTTTGAAGCTTGACCTTCAGCAATACCCATGCCTATTGGAGCTGCCATGATCTTTTACTCAAGATCCTTGGACCTACAAGAGAGTACCAGTGCTCTGATACCACTTGTTGCCCAGAAATGGAGCCTAAGAGGGGGGGTGAATTGGGTCTTTAAAAAATTTAACACAATAAAGTGAAGGTCTAGTGGTGCTTGTGAGCAATAATAAATTAGATGCAAGATGATAGCAATTAATTTAAGAATACGAGAGGAAAAGAGCAATCACACACAAACACAAGGTTTATAGTGGTTCGATGCAAACCTAGCACCTACATCCACTTCCCAAGCCACCCTTGGGAATTCCACTATAATCCACACCAGATTACAGTTGACTTGTTTTTCACAAGGCTCACAAGTCAAAACCTAAGTTGGTTTTATCACCTAGGCTCACCAACAACCTTAAATACTTGTTTTGTCTTCGGGCTCACAAGTTAACCCTAGTTGGTTTTAACACTTTGGCTCACCAACAAACCATAATAACCTTCTTTCAAGACACCCTTGAAAGCAAGGTCAAAGCACAATAAAATAGATATGAAATTTAAAGCTACAACAAACTCTCTTCAAGAGTAGATTGGAATCTTTGAAGCCCAAAGGATGCTTTGACTTCACTCTTCTTCAAGTTGCCTCCTTTTGGAATTTAGTAAAGTTGAGCTAGTATGCTTTTTCAGTGGAATCAAGCTAGAAGAGGCTTTTGATTTGAAGTTTTGGAGAGAATATTGGCTTTTTGGCTTTTGAGTGGACTTGAATGCTCTTGAATAGACTTTTCTCTTGCTTTCTCTTCTTTTTCTTTTCTTCTCTTCACTTCTCTTCTTTTAAAATGAGGTTGGTGGAGATTAAATACACCAAAAACCTTCTAAAAATGGTTTGTGACCGTTGGAGCATTGGAAATAACCGTTTGAAGCTTGAAAACCAATTTCTGCAAGCCAGAAAAATAGATCCGTTAGAGCTGTCAGGCTGCAAGTGTTGACACTTGGCTATCAGGTGTCGATACTTGGCTGTCAGGTGTCGACACTTGATTTCTGGGAGTCGACACTTGAACATTCAAGTGTCGACACTTGATGCACAGGTGTCGACACTTGACACAAAAATTCTTGAACCAACAAAGTTCTGTATTTTCAAAAATCTCAGGCCTTGAGTCGACACCTGGAACCTGAGTGTCGACACTTGGTGTCGACACTTGAATATAGGTGTCGATACTTGGCATGCCAAGGATTTTTGTCCATGCCAAATGCTGAAGTGTCGACACTTGACTGTCCAAGTGTCGACACTTGAGACTGAAAACATCCAGATTCAAGTGTAAAAGCCTCGAAATCAAAAAATAAAGTTCATGAATGCATAAACACATAATAGTTAAGCAATTATAAGCCCTTTTTCAATGAAGAGAATGTCCGGATATGTGAGAATTGCTCCGTGCCATTGTGTGCCATACACCATAAGTTTTTGGAATTTTGAGGTGCTTTCTTCCTGAAAACTCACAACTTGAAATCCTCATTAGAATACAATATGTACTCAATGTTTTGTTATTCATCAAAATCATTGGGTGGAGCCAACACTTTTCATAGGTTTTTACCTTAGTAATTTTTTTTAAGTTGGTTTCTTTGGTTATACAAGGTTTCTCTATGACCAATTCATTCTTGAGAGTCATATTCGATTGCTGAGGGGCAGTCACATCGAAATCAAAATTTTCAGTTAGGTATTGTCCCTTATGATGACTCTTGGGTTGACTAGGCATCTCTTCTTCACTTACAGCCATGGCCAATTGACTTAATTGCATCTCTAAATGGGCAATAGCTAGGTGTTGGAGGTTATCTATTGGCCCATGGTCTGTAAAAAGTTATTTAGGATAGTGTTAGTGTTATTAATTATAGCATGGAGGTTAGCTTGGACTTTATTCAAAGTTTCTAGACTCTTTCCTAATGTACTAATTCCTTCCTCAAGATCTAAACCTGGTTGATGATTAGGTACTTGACTGGGCCTAGGATAGGGCTGGTCAAAATTAGGGCTCCTAGTGTTGCATCTTGTGACCACACAAAATTGGGATGATGATCCCATCCTAGATTATAGGTTGGGGCATAAGATTAGTTATATATCTATTATTGGCAACACTCTCTTGTTATTGGCATAAGATTCAATTCTTAATAAATATAGATTAATTAATATTTATTTTAATATTTAAAATAAGATATTTAATAATTTTATCAGTCCCATCATTTGAATGACATTCTCAATGTTGGCTTCATTAGCACTCTAGATGTGAATCCTTTCTAGCTTGCTTTTTAATTCTTAAAACTCTAGGTTAGCTTTTCATTTTGTTTGTGTAGGTCCCCATGAACTTCTATTTTCTTCGAGAGCTCTTCAAAGCCCATAAGCAACCATGGTCATCCTGAAGGATATGGCCCAAGCAGCCGAGAACTAGGTCAAAACTATGGAGAAGGCCACCAAAGAAGTGAAAGAGAAGGCAAATGAGATGGCTCGACTAGGGGCCAAGCTCATTGCCATGAGAGGAAAGACAAACTCCCTTAAACATTTGGTCAACTTGAAGATGTCAACAATCAAGGGGCTTTGGAAGAAAGTCAAGCCAAGTGAGGCAGCAAGCCTATCTACCATGAAGGAGTTCAAGGAGACCAAGGCATGGACTACGATGGAGAAGGCCAAGGCCATCACAAGAGCCAAGGCCTAGGTCATCATGGAAAACAAGGCTTCAACGAGCTTCCATGATGATGTCACTGACGCTTCCTTGGAGGCTTATAAGCTTTGTTTTGAGGAATGATGGGCATTGTTGAAGAAGCTCTTCTTAACAATTGATGCTAACCATCTGGTTCCTAGGAGGATAAGTCGAAGGAGATGGGGCTAGGTCACACAAGCCTTTGGTGAGGTCAGTGCTCTAGCTACCACTCCTTCTAAGCCTGTGGTCATTGCTGAGGTTGTCACCACCGAGCCAGTAGCTATCTTGGCCCCTAATATCATCGTGGTCATCTCAAATGCTCCATCCAAGGTTTAGCCTATTTTTATTCTTAGAAAGTTTATTTTAATTTTTCTGTACTTGGCCCTTTTCTAGGACGTTTTGTAATGAAGAAAAACTTTGTAAGAACATTTTTTGTGAAATGAAAAGTCTTACTTTTGCTAAAGTTAAATGTTTTTACCTTGGTTTTTACTTGCATGACTTCTCTCTCTGTTTCACTTTGCAAGCAACTCTGTCCCCTTGTCTTCTCCATGGCCTTTCGGTTGTGGCCAAATTGGGGCTTTGGAAGAGAAAGAGGACTAGATGGCCAAAGAGATTATTTAGAAGGCATTTGATATAATAAGGAATGCAATCAATGATCAATGTGGACAGACTCTCGACCAAGCTTTTCATCACCCACTGGGAGATCAAATACTTTGAGCACCGAGTCACTAAAGAGAGGATGGCAGTCGAAGACTCAAAGATGGCATGGTGGAGCTCAAGGTGGTTCATGAGAGGGTCAAGCTACTTGAGGTGCTGGTGGTGGTGGTGGACAAGGTCAAGATCGTGGCCAAGTCCATGGACATCCATTTTTTGGCATGTAGCCTTGGCTTCTAGGATTGTAAAGAGATGGTAGTGCAATTCTTCCAGTTGAATCAGAGAAAAAAGAATGGAGATTTTTTATTAATTTTTCTTATCATTGCCTTAGGGGTCATATCCATTTTATACAGGATTCATATCCTCCTTCAAAGGAAGGTGATGACCAATAATCCTAACAAGGAGTGGCTTAACAAGGAAGGGTCTCAAATGGAAAAATAGACCAGGCTAGGCTGTCCACACTCCCCCTCAAGATGAGGTAAAGATATCACGAAGTTTCATCTTTCTACAAATTGAAGAAAATATAGAACCACCAAGACCCTTTGTCAATATATCTGCCAATTATTCTGTAGACTTAATAAATGATAGATGTATAACTTTCTGATCAAGTTTCTCCTTGATAAAATGGCGGTCAATCTCTATGTGCTTAGTTCCGTCATGTTGAACAGGATTATTTGCAATATTAATGGCCGCATGGTTGTTACAGAATAGAGAGAGGGGAGAAGATTGAAGAAGGTGTAATTCAGCAAGCAACCTTTTCAACCATAAAATCTCATAAATGCCTTGAGCTATAGCTCGGTATTCAGCCTCTACACTAGATCGAGTGACAACATCTTTTTTCTTACTTTACCAAGTCACAAGATTTCCACCAACAAAAGTACAATAGCTCAAAGTGGATCACTGATCATCTATAGAACCTGCCCAGTCAGCATCTGAATAGGCTTCAACTTTAAGATGTTCATGACGAGAGAAAAGAAGACCTCACCCTGGGTAGCTCTTAAGATACCGAAGGATCCTGTACACAGCTTCTTGATGGTGCTCATGAGGGTCATGCATGTACTGACTAACAACACTGATAGCAAAGGCTATATCAGGTCTTGTATGGGAGAGATAGATCAATCTACCGACAAGATGCTGATATCGCTCATGATCTACTGGCTTACCACCGTCAACAGTAAGATGATGATTCTGCTCAATAGGGCTAGTAGTAGGTCGACATCCCAATGTTCCTGTCTTAATCAATAAATCCAAGATGTATTTTCACTGTGAAAGAAATATGCCATGGGATGACCTGGCCACTTCGATTCCAAGGAAGTATCGTAAATTACCCAAATCCTTGACTTTGAAAGACTGTGCCAATTGAGTCTTCAAGTGAGCCAGCTCTAGGAGATCATCTCCAGTAAGGATGATATCATCTATATAGATAATTAGGATAGCAACCTTGCCTTTATTATGACAGAAGAACATGGTATGATCAGCATTACTTTGGAGGTAACCTATTTCGAGCATGGCATGATGAAAGTGATCAAACCATGCCCTGGGTGACTGCTTTAATCTATAGAGTGACCGGCACAGATGGTAGACCTTGCCAGTAGTTTCTGCACTAGTAAATCTATGAGGAATTTCCATATACACCTCCTCTTGAAGATCACCATGTAAGAAGGTATTTTTTACATCTAGTTGGAATAGACACCAGTTAAGATTTGCTGCACAAGATATGAGGGTCTGAATGGTGTTGATCTTTGCTACAGGAGTGAAGGTCTCTTCGTAGTCAATGCCGTAGGTTTGTACATAACCTTTGGCAACAAGACGTTCTTTATATCGATCAACTTTGCCTTTAGGGGTCTGCTTCATAGTATAAACCCATTTGCAACCTACTACATGTTTTTTAGTAGGTAAGGGAACAAGCTTCCAAGTCTGATTTTTTTTCAAGGCTTGCATTTCTTCAAGCATTGCTCCTTTCCACTTAAGATCTGAATAGCTTCCTTCCAGTGTGATGGTATAGAGATAGATTCTAAAGATGCAATAAATGACCTATAAATTGGTTAAATAGACTCATAGGAAACAAAATTAGCAATATCATAACAATATCGAGAAGGAATAATATGAGGATAAGAAGCTTTTCTGTGAGCAATAGGTAGATTTAAAGTAGGATCAGAGGAAATATTACCGTTGTGACATGGAGATGCTGGAGCTGAGTCAGAAAAAGATAATTGGGTAGTAATAGAATGCACAATGGGCTTAGATGTAGACTCCCCTTATCGATTATAATCATTATCTGATTGTTCACCAGTATATTCTTGCTCCTCAGACACTGTAATCTCCCCCTCTCAACCAGTAGCTCTAGAAGGGATACTGGGGGAGCAAATAAACTATTGGGCAAAGGGTAGAGTAGGAGGCTGAGTTATTGGAATGGCATCATAATAAGATTCAGTCTCTCGAAATGTCACATCCACACTGACAAAGATTTGCTTTTTAGGACGGTAATAGCACTTATAGCCCTTTTGTATAGTAGGATAGCCCACAAAGACACATTTCAGAGATTTAGGATCAAGCTTGCCAACTGTAGGATGATGATCCCAGACAAAACATGTACATCCGAAGACTCAGGGGATACAATAAAAGAAGACTCCCCTTGAAGAGATACAAGTGGTGCTTGGTACTCCATAGTGTGAAGAGGCATGCAGTTGATTAGATAAGTTGCAGTGAGAACTGCTTCACTCCATAATGTTTTTGGAACTCACATAGCAAATACTAAGGATCTAGCAACTTCTAAAAGGTGTCGATTCTTTCGTTTAGCAATACCATTCTGGGCAGGGGTATTGACACAAGTAGTCTGGTGGACAATACCATGAGTAGTGAGGTATTCATGAAACTCCTTAAGCATATATTTTGTGCCATTATCAGATCTCAGTATTTTAATCTTAGAACTGAATTGGGTATCTACGAGCTTATGAAATTCTTTAAAGCAACAGATTACTTCATCTTTAGACCGTAGAAGATATACCCAAGTTACTCTAATGTACCAATAAAAAAAATAACAAAATAATGATGCCAAGAAAAAGTAGGACAACAAGGTCCCCACATATCAGAGTGAATAATTTCAAAAGGCTTCTTACTACGAGTTCCTGAAGCCGGATAAGTAGTGCGCGTGTGCTTAGCATACTCACATGCATCACAAACTAACTTTTCTTTAGCACAAAAATGATATAAACTAGGAAATGAGCATGATAACATAGAAAAGGAGATATAGCCGAGCCGACAATGCTGTAACTGAAGTTCCTGTAGAGCATTATCAGATGATGAAACAACCATACCAGCTTGCTGAGAATGAGTCTTTAGTTCTCCTTCATCCAAGTAGTAAAGCCCATTGTGCATTTTACCATACCCAATCATCTCCCCCGTTGTCAGCTTTTGGAAAACACAATGAGTAAGAAAAAATGTAATTGTACAATTCAAATCATTGGTAATTGAATGGATGAAGAAAAGATTAGTAGGAAAACTAGGGACATGTAAAACCGTAGACAGTTGTATGGTTGGTGTATAGTTGATGGAACCTTTCCCAGATACAGGCCAGAAAGAGCCATCAGCTATACGAACTCTGTCCAAACATAATGAGTAAGACTGAAAAATATCAGAATTACCTATCATATGCATAGTGGCACCAGAATCAATTATCCATGTCTTAGAGGTATCAAAGTTAGCAATATTTACTGTACTAGACTTGATATGAGAGATATGAGATTGTGCAAAATGAAAATGAAAAATGGAAGGAGGAGAACTGGAAGAACTGCTTGGCAAACCGTTAGTAGATGATGGAGCACTGCTAGAAGAAATATTGAGCCGGTCCATAATGTGGTGGAGCATTTCATCAGTAGAGAGTGAGCATCCGGTATCAATAGATAAGGAAGTAGGAGGCAATGCCTTGGTAGATGAGGCACCCCCTTCTGGGTGCTCAGAAAGATGTGCCTGAGAATGACCAGTGGATCCACTAGAACATCCTCCTCCTCAACGGCCACCCCGACCACGCCCAGAGGGACGACCATGCAGCTGCCAACAGGCATCACGTACATGTCCTATTTTGTGACAATATAAGCATACTCGCATATCCCGGCTATCACGAGAATTTGATGGAGACTGAACTACCAGTGTAGATCGGGCTGTATCTGTAGGAGTAATCATCACCCGGCGACGAGTTTCCTTACTCAAAACAAGGGAGAAGACCTGTTCAAGGGAGGGCATATCTGTTCAAGAAGAGGAGGACACAGATCGAGCCTTTATTTATAGGCTCGAACAGATGCTTCCAGAGTAACCTTAAATGGGTTTACTCGATAACTAATCCAAAGATTAGTTTCAAAACACAACTAACCCTAAGAGGTGGCGGGGGAAATTTGTTACACGAGATTTCATGGGATTTTATTCCCTTTTTTAATTTCCAAAAATTGAAATAGAAAGGAAAGAATTTTTGGAAACTTCTGGAAATCTCTGGAACCTAGGATTCGGTTCGACCACATCTCGAGTCGGCTCGGCAGTCTCGAGATGGCTCGATGGTGTAGGTCCTATTCTCCTTGTTCTATGATCCAGATGGGTTCTTGAAGCTTGGTCATGGTGTCCCCACCATTTCTCCTGGGGTGGGAGGAACTCAACTCCATTGAGTAAGGGTTTGTTTGGCTTTGATACTCTTCCAAGAGATCCGGATCAATGCATTGCAGGTCCTCTCTAGTAATCCAAGAGTTCTCTATTTCGGGATGACCTTGCCATCTTACCAAGTAGCGCTGATAGCCATTCTGTCGGGTACTAATAGCTTGATCATCCAGGATTCACTCGATCTTCTCTCTTCGCTCAGGCCATTTTTACGGACACTCCAAGGTAGGTTCTCTCTCAAGTAAAGGGTCAAGCCTGAATGCCTCACTAGGAATTACTGTTGGTTCCCTGTACTCGGTTAGATCAGAAACATTGAAAGTTGAGCTAATGCCTAAATCAGGGGGTAACTCAAGCACATAGGCATTGGATCCAATTTTCTTAATAATTTTATCGGGTCCAGCACTTCGAGAATGCAATTTCTTGATGGTTCCAGGAGAAAACCATTCAGGTCTGAGTCTTATCATGACAAAATCCCCTAGAAAAAATTCTTTGAAATGTCTTCCGAAAACAACTTGTCTTTTATAAGCATCGTTACTCATTTTGATCTTTTGGGTGATTTCCTTATGCAAATTTCTAATATTCTATGCAAAAGATTCGGCTGACTCGGATACTCTAGCATGCAATGGCAGGGAAATCAGATCAAGTGGTTTATTGGGTTGGTACCCATGGACAATCTTGAAAGGGCTCTCTTTCAGGAATCAGCAAAATTATTGCAAATTTTAATATGATGCAAAATGCAGACTCAACTATGCATTCCTATTGAGGAAAAAAAAAATTATTGGACTCTCTAGGGCCTAAACCTAACAGACTATAAACCCTCTAGGTTTGATCTTGGTCTAGTGTGCACTTGAAAATTTACAATGGATACCTAACAAATGCCATAAGGTCTTCCAAAAGTAGGTCGCAAACCTAACATACTCAAAGAATTGGTACAACCGAATAATCTCAACATAGTGTAGTTTGCAAGTTTGGGAAGCATTGGAAGCCTTAGGGTGTGACAGGAAATCGAAATTTTGTGACAATTTATTTGGCCTAGGGAACATATCTTGGTGACTTGCAGAGACCTTAAGATTAGAATATTGAGCTATGGGTGTCATAAGGTCAAATTGATGAATGAAGAATTTGGTCAAAGTAGGTGTAGATTTTTCATGCAAAAAAGGCTTAGTTAGTTCCAGAAAAAGGTCATCAACAGGAATGAGCTCTATACAAGGGGGCTGAATTAGGACTTGGATTGAGGCTAAAAAAGTGGATTCTTCCAGAGGGCATTGATTTACGGGAACCAGGTCCTCACTAATTTCTTGTCGCTCTGGTGTTTCCGGACTAGGCTTAACAATCTTATCTCCTACATGGACTTCCTCAGGTAAGGTACTAGAGTTGAAATCTTCTCCTTCATATTCATCTAATAAACTCATGTTAGCCTCATACATTTTCTCAATGGGCTCAGACTTGTCCTCTTCCTTCCCTAGCTCTTCAATCTGGGGATACCCTAGGTCTTGAATATTAGTGCACTCAATTTGTACTTCAGGGTTCTTGTTCCTATCATTCTTATGAACTAATGGGACAGTAGAAGTTGGTTGGTCTAAGGGAAGTTGACTAGGGTTGGGTTTGGGTTCAAAGGTACTAACCCTGTTGAGCTTAACTTGGTAGTTCATGAATTTTCTTTGATATGACTCAAATTCCCTAGTAGTGTGAGGCTTCTTCCAGGCTATAAATCTTCCAATGGAGAAGTTCCCGCTGGATATCCCTATGTAGACCATCTCGAAACCTAGCTATGGTCTCAGACTTAGATTCAGTGGTGTTACATTTCCTGACAAACTCCTGGAATTCCTTGATATACTCAGACACTGGCCTATCATCCTATCTCAGTCGGTACCATCAATCTAAAAGTCTTTGTTCATAGAATCTACCTAAGTACTTATTTCTCAACTTACTTCTCATGTCTCTCCATGTACTTATTTCCTCTCCTTTGTGATACATTCATGCTCAATAACATACGAATGCGACCTAGCATGTTGGGTGAACTTGGTTTTGGCCAACCTAACCTGTCCTAATTTCGATATGTTAGTGCGCTCAAAACATTGATCCATTTGTTCTTCCCAATTGATATACACCTTAGGGTCTAGGCTTCCATTAAAAGTGGGGGCATAAGGTTCGGTGCGCCAAATGGGTCTTTCCTCTGGTTTGGTCATTGGAGAAAATGGAGTCTCAAGTTTATGCTCAAATGGTGGCCTACGGGTTCTCTCCACGGAATCAAATCGTGCCTCACATTGGTTTAACCTGGTCAATTGGGTAGACAATTGAGTAGACATTTGGGCAAAGTGTTCTGACATGGTTTTTAACAGGGCATCTTGCAGGTCGTCCATGGATGACTCAGACTGATATGAGGTTCCTGCTCTAGTGGGCATGAGTCAAGCATGCAAAATTGTCAACGATCTACTAGACCTAGAATCTCAACTAGTTGCCTAAGTCAAGGTGACAAACCAGTCTGTAGTAACCCTGTTCTTGGCCAGGTAGGTGTAGGGGAGTGTAGATCCCTGATAGCCAACCTTAGACACCAATATGAAATTGGCCAGGTAGGTAGACCAACTCACTAGCCTTGAATCACCAAGCCTAGACACCGAGAGCAATAGCACACACAAAATGGGCTAACGCCATGAATAGACACTTAGTCTTGACTCAACCAGTTTGTGTCCCTAAGCTCTCTAGAGCAAAAGTATGTTTCTATTGGATTTCAATTAGAAGCTTGGGTCCAGAATACAAGGTGGTTGTTTTGGGCTAAGGAAAGGTAATGAAGTCCTTCCCTTATATTATGATATTGCCATCCTTAAGTAGCTTAATGCAAAATATGAAATGCACATTCCATGATCCTAATGCAAACTCAGAAACACAGAAATGAAACACACACACACACACACACATATATATATATATATATTTGTGTGCTTGCGATAAAACAACTGAAATAAAGAAATGCAGTAGAACTAAACTATGCAAATAACTAATATGAACATGATTTTAACTAACAAAATGCTGTAGAAAAACAGTGAGTGGGCTAAACAAAATGCATGTCCTAACTGTGCTATGATATAAAAAATGATGTGAAACCTGGCTCTGATACCATGAATGATGTGGAACTACGCTCTGTTACCAAAGAAAGGGTGATGGGGGAAGGCATGCATGAAAATTACCCTAAGAATCCGGATGAATACCGATGCTTATAATAAACACAGATTCTGGAGAACATTCAAATAGGGTAGGTCTTAGATCATGCATTCCCTTATGCTAGACTCAATAAAATAACAAAGAACCAGGACTCAGAGATTGAGAAATCCCTGATCAAGGACATGCACGCATTTCAAACTTCAGATCTAAAGCAAGTAAAGAAAGTTAAGACCTTACGATAGTAATGGCTATTTTCTTGTGATGAGATCACTTAACCTTGGAAGATGCATCCTGGATGATCAACGATCAGTCATACAACTACAGGCATCAGGAGCATGGGTTGATGTCTAGGATCCCTTCAAGGCTTTGTACCGGAAAGGACCTAACACAATTAACCTCAGATTAGCCTAAGTGAGACAATCAAAGCCAAAAACACAACCCAAATTAAAGTAAACGGGGCTTATTCCAAGCTGAAATAAATCTATGATAAGTATGGAATAGAAGGAATAACTGGAATAGCTATTCCTATCTTCTTTCAACAGTAGCTTGACGAGTCTTCTTCAACAGCCGAACGCTTCGTGGAACAGGGAAACTCGGCGAGCGATGATCCAGAGAAGAAGGCATCGGGACGGACCTCTAGAGAAGAAGACGGCGATCTCCGGGGAGCATTGTTCCGGAGCTGACAATGGCATTGCGGCGGGCCATAGGTTGGAGGTTAGGTGACGGGAGGACCGTAAGAGTGAAGCTTGGCGATGGGAGGCTGGAGGATGGAAGTCTGGCGATGGGATGACCGGAGGAGTGAAAACCTGGCGATGGGAGGCCAGAGGAGGGAAGTTCGGTGATGGGGACGTCCAGGAAGGCTACTTGTGAGCCTGAGGAGCAGGGGAGGGGAGCCAGGCCAGAAGGACTGGAGGTGGATGGTCGGGTGACGGAGGACCGGGAGGAGGGGGGTCAGGCAATGGGAGGACCAGTGGAGGGCTGTTTGGTGACGGGATCCGGAGGAGGGAGTTCGGGCGTGGGGGGCCGGAGGAGGGAGTCCGGGTGATGGTGTACTAGGAAAGGTTCACGGATGACAGGAGGCTTCTGGATGATGGAGGCCGGAGGAGAGGGGTCTGGACTGGAGGAGGGAGGTCTCGACCGGAGGAGGGGGCTCTGGGCTGGAGGAAGAAGGTTGTGGGCGACGGGAAGACCAGAAGAGGATGTTTTGGCGTCTCAGGAGACTGGTGTAATCATGTTTTCTTGATGGTGGGGTAGCCGTGGGCTTGGGGAAGATGATTGATCTTTGGGGAAGGTCGGTGGAGCTTGGAGTAGGGGAGTTTTGGAGCAGACGGAGGTGGTCGTGGAAGGAAGTAGCGGTGGAAGGGAGGGCAGTGAGACGATGGAGACAGACAAGGCGTCGCACCTCTCGACGTCACTTCGGTAATGAAGGCAATTGGAGAGAGGTCGAGCCTTTATTTATAGGTTTGAAAGGATGCTTCCAGAGTAATCTTAAATGGGTTTACTCGATAACTAATCCAAAGATTAGTTTCAAAACACAACTAACCCTAAGAGGTGGCAGGGGAAATTTGTTACATGAGATTTCATGGGATTTTATTCCCTTTTTAAATTGCCAAAAATTGAAATAAAAAGGAAAAAAATTTTGGAAACTTTTGGAAATCTTTGGAACCTGGGATTCGGTTCGACCGCGTCTCGAGTTGGCTAGCAGTCTCGGGATGACTTGACGGTGCAGGTCCTATTCTCCTTGTTCTGTGATCCAGATGGGTTCTTGAACCTTGGTCTTGGTCTTGGTGTCCCCACCACCGGGGATGTTGGTGAGGAATCCCTGAAGTCCCATCGTCGGCCACCTAAGTCATGGCTCGACAAGTTAAGGAGATCCCCTAGAAGTAGAGCCAGAGAAAAGTAGAATGACAAGCAAAGTGAAGGGAACACGAAGCATTCTGATTAGAGGAGGAGAAATAAAACTACCCTCATCAGAACATCCCTCACTTCGGAAAGAGACTCCTAGTAGCCCTTAAAGATCGAGTTGAGACCCCCAGCAGTCTAGGAAACCGAGCAGCGGATTTAGGCTCAAAGAAAAACAAAAAAACAAAATAAAAAAGAAGAGAAAGAAAGAAGAAAGGAAAAAGGAAAGACAGAATAGCAATTATAGAAGAAAGGACATTTTTCATTGATCAAAGGTCTCTACACCCTATGGAGGTTCCCGACAAGCCGGGAGACTTCCTGAAATTCTAAGATACAAGATGAAAAAAAGATGGGCCGAGGCCCCATCTCTGCTTCTGCCCGAGCACACTGGCACCCTTCCTCAGGAGCCCACCGAAACTCTGGAGCCCAGCATCGGCTTTGCCATTACCACACCATCCTCCTTAGAATTCACTGATCTCATGATTTCAAGGGCGGCTACAGCATATCTGCATCAGGATGGCCCTACTAGCACTGTAGTGGCCGTGGCCCCTTCCATAGCGACCATGACCAAGGCCACCACCCCCTCCCATAAGATCTTCGATTTTGTGAACTGGGAGGTGGCTCCGGCTGCCCCTCATTTTTGAGGTAGCATCTTTCTCTGCCCCAGTGGTGCAACTGGAAGATCTCCCCCTCACACTTAAGGAGGAAGTTTTGAGCTTGGCATATTTCTTCTCTAAACCAGATGCCTTCGCCTTGGCACCGATTGGCCGCTCCTGGAGAGCTTCCATCAGGCCCTTCAGGTCTCAGATCGGAATCCTGAAGTCCACCAAGAGCCCTCCCTTAGTGCAAGCGGAAGGAGAGGGATTGAAGAAGGCAAACATGGAGGCCAACACCATAACCAGAAGGGTGCTCAAGAAGAAGAAAGGAGGCTTTGCAGAACCCTGGCTCCCTGCACCAGAAGGCCTTTTAAAGGCCACGCGGCCAACTAGAGGTCACCACGTGTCAGCCCCAAGCATCTCTAGATGCTTCGGTTTATGGAACAGGCGCCTTGACCTATTCAGGGCATTAACGATCCCTTCATTGAAAAACTGAATGCAGTGCCCAATTAATGAAAAGGTGTGATCCTCGGAGCACACCTAGTCAAAGCATTGATGGTGTTGAAGGCGCACCCGCCCATATCATCACAGTCATTACTCCTGTCGCCCGAGCGATAATTCGTTCTCCGGGCTCGGGAGTGGGGTGCATCTGATATGGCAACATCCATTGACATAGGGTTTAACATGGCAACATCCACTCACATGGAGCCTGCATAGCCACCAGCCAACGATCGCAAGGGTGGGGCCTGCCACCTGGATGTGGCTCCTAGGTGGAAGGCCGAGGCGAGCCCCCTGCCGAGGTTAGCTCCCAATCGGGGTCGAGCTTAGGAGCGAGCCCCATATCCAATGTCAGCTCCCGGCAATGGTCAAGCTCAAGAAGTGAGCCCTCCACCCGATGCCAGCTCCTGACCGAAGCAGAGCTCATTAAGTAGGCTCTCTCAATTGAGGTAGAATTCATAAAGCAGGCCCCACATCCGAGGCCAGCTCCCAGCCGGGATCAAGCTCATGGATGAGCCCTTCGTCTGAGGTCAACACCTGGCCGGGGTCGAGCTCATGCTACCAAAGGAGGACCCCCTCGTGAGGTCTCCCCAGAATTCCCACCAATAATGGAGGAGGGAAAGATCAGCGAGAATTCTAACCATGGACCCTGTCCACCTGCGACCTCCAAGAAGTGGCACATGCCCTGCCACTAGTCCCAGTTCTATAACACACCACCCACATGCTCTGAACAAGGCAAGCCTTATCAGGCTCGGGGTCCAACCATACACCACCACATCCACCACCATACAGTCGGGGGATGCTGGCTCACGTGGTGCTAGACCCAAAATCTTCCAAGAAGGAGAATCCTATCCAAGCCATATGCCCTACAATGCTTGGATGGTCCCTTTGGAAATGGAAAGTTTATGCCATGGCACGGGGCTCAGTGGCCCAGTGCCTACCCCTCATAAGAAAAATAGCACCCCCTGCGAAGGAAGGAAAAAAAGAAAAAAAGGAAGCGGGAGAAAGAAGAAGAAGAAGAAACGGGGGTGGGCCGAAAGGCAAGGCGAGCAAGGTAAGAAAGGTAAGAGATAGATGCAGGAAGAGCAGGAAGAGAGGCAAAAGAATGGGCTCACCGAGAGCTCAGTGGCCAAGGAGCTGGTCGGAGGACCTCCCCGCTCTCCATTCCTCCCTTCTATCATTCAAGCAGCATCGTTATCTTGTTCCTTTATATTGTTTGAATATCTTTATCATGTCATCCCCTGAGATGAGGGAGTCCCCCAAGCTCTCCATCTCAGAGATTTTCTATTCCCCTCGAATGTTCGATTGACTTGATCGTCAGAGTGTCCAGAATCCCTGGCCCAGGTCTCCTCTGTTTTGCAAGCCGAGCGGGCCAAAGAGCCAACACCCCCTAGAGGTGGAGAGCGCACCCGGCGGGAAGAGTTACCCGATGTGGCAATGATGCATCGGAGCTGCAGGCCATGATGATCCAGGCACCAACAACTCCTATCTTGATTTTGATGAATAACAAAATACTTAATTATATTTGAGTACTAACTATATGTTAAAAGTATGTTTATTAGAATAATGTACTCATCAAAGTTAAAATATATTGTAAGGTCAAATTGCTTATTAAACTATTGAAGAAGTTACATAAACTAATGGATTTTCAAATAATATAGACTTTTGTACATAAGAATAACTTTGAAAGACTTAAATTTTATAATTTAGATAAGTTTCAATAATTTTCAACCAAGTGTCGACTCATGAAAATGAAGTATCGACTCAAAGTATCGACTCACAGAAGCTTGAGTTGATACACAGAAAGAGTTTTAGCCAGCATGCTCAAGTATCAACTCATGGTCAGCCAAGTGTTGACTCAAGGCCTGAGACCAAAAAGATGATAGAATTTGCTAATTACAGGATTTTGTCCAAGTGTCGACTCATGAAAGTGAAGTATCGACTTACCAGAAGAAGTGTCGATACACTAGTGCACTCTAGAGAGCTTCAGAAAACTTTTTTGACTCAAGTGTTGACTCATAATCTAAAGTGTCAACTCATAATCTGAAGTGTCGACTCAAAGTGTCGACTCATGGTCTGAAGTATCGATACCTATAAGTCTAAGTGAACATTAATGGCTAGTTTTTTGAAGTGTAGAATTTTTCCAAATTATATCTAAAGACTATTTTCTCTTCTCCAACAGCTATAAACTATACTTCAAGGCTTAGAAAGATATTTAAAGCCAACTAAATACAAGAGGGAGGTATTCATTTCAATTCATTCAAATATTCATTGAAGAACTAATACTTTTGAGTGAAGTTGAGCCTTCAAGCTTTCAAGTTTCAAAGAGAGCATTCAAGTCCAATTCATTTAAGCATTGATTGAGGCTTCAACAACTTGGAGATAAGCTTCTTAATAGCAATCAAGAGCTTCATTGAGTTTATTTGCTTTTTGAGAAAGCTTATTGTATTCTTACATTATACCTGAATTATTTCATTATTCTTAGTTTCAAGTAGATTAAAACTAGTGCTTGGATTCTTGGTGAGCCTTGAGTTAAAACCAACTAGGTTGTTAGTAAGCTGTTGCCCAGGAGGCTTTCCCAAGAGGGGGGTGAATTGGAAATTTAAAAAATTTAAATAGATATATACTCTTTTAATTTTTCTTTAGTGTGGAGGTGCTATGATTCAAATAATTAAAAGAAGCAAACACAAACAGAAAAAGCATAATGCAAACATAGCAAATTTATAGTAGTTTGGAGCACCCTCGCTCCTACGTCCCCTACCCAAGATACCACTTGGGGTTTCCACTATATTCACCACCGGAATATAATCGGATTTTTTTTCCAGTCTCACAATCAAAAATCCAACTTGGTTTTTCAACCGGACTCATCAAAAATCCAACTCTTGGTTTTCAATAGGATCACCAAGAACCTAACCTTGGTTTTGATCGGGCTCACCAAAAACTCTTACAACGTTAGTTTTAAAATGGGATCACTAACATACTAGCATTAGTCTTTAATTCCTGCAAAAATTTTAGAAACCCAATTCAGCCCCCTCTTGGGTTGCTTTAGCTAGGCAACAAGTGGTATCAGAGCCTTGTACTCAGTTAGTAGGTCTAACCATCTTGAGATAAAGATCTATGGCAGCCCCAATAGGTACTAGTATTGTTGAGGGTCAAGCCTCAAATAGACCATCATTTTTTAATGGCACAAGTTATACATATTAGATAACTCGTATGCATATTTATATTCATTCCATTGATTATAATCTTTAAAAAGTAGTAGTTAAAGGTCCACATGTTCCTTCAATTTTGGTTAATGGCATTTTCGTTCCCAAGCTTGAAGAAGATTGGGATGAAAATGATATTAAGCAATCCGAGCTTAATGCTAAAGCAATGAACTTGCTTTATTGCATATTGGATCCTAGTGAATTCAATAGGATTTCCACATGTGCATCAATAAAGAAAATATGGGACACACTTGAGGTTACATATGAGGGTACCCATCAAGTGAAAAATAAAAAAATAAATATGCTTGTGCACACATATAAAATGTTTAGAATAGAAGTAAATGAATCCATCACTGATATATACAAGATTTATTAACATTGTTAATGGAATGAGAAGTCTTGGCAAAGCAATGTCTAACGCTGATTTGGTTAACAAAATTTTCTTGTCTTTTTCATCTTCATAGGATCCAAAGGTGACTGCAATCCAAGAAGCAAAGGATGTTGAGACCCTACCCTTGGAGTAGCTTGTTGGTTCACCATGACTTATGAATTGAATCTAAAGCAAAAAGCAGTGAATGCAGATAGAAAGAAGAAGACAATTGCCCTTAAATCCACTACACCAATAGAACCTTCAAGTGAAAAGTCGAAAGAAAGTGACAATGAAGATGAGAAGGCTCTAGTGACTAGAAAATTTAGAAGATTGATGAGGAAGAAGAAGTACCCATACAAAAAGAAACCACACAAAGGAGATCCTAGTAAAGATAAAGGTAAGGACAAAGAAAAAGAAAAGGAGAAGGAGAAGGAGAAGGAGAAGGACCAACCCATTTGCTTTAAGTGCAAGAAGCCCGATCATTCAAGTTCGATTGTCCTCTCCTTAAGAAGCTCAAAAAGAAATACAAGAAGAAGGCAATGATGGCTACTTGGAGTGAAAGTAAAGATTCTAGCTCGGAGGAAGAAGAGCAAGAAGTTGCCAATCTTTGCCTCATGGTATATGAAAATGAGGTACAATCCAAATTTGAATTTACCTTTGAGAAGCTTAGAGATGTTTTTGATGAACTTGTGAATAATTATAAATTATTAAAAATTGAGCACAAGAAATTAAATAAGCAAGCTGATTCTTTTTCTTTTGAAAACAACAATCTTGGAAATGAAAATAATGAATTAAAAGCCAAGGTTGCTACTTTGGAAAAGGAAAAGAATGCTCTCATAAAAGAGATAGAAGTTCTAAAAAGATCGAAGGCTTTTATTTCAAATAATGAGTTTACAAAGAAAAACAAAGACCTTGTGTTAGAAAATAAAAAGTTTAAAGAAGAGCTTCATAAAGTCAAGCCATTTGTTGAAAAATTCATGTTTAGTTCTAAAAGACTGAATTTACTATTGAATAGTCAATGTGCAGTTTTCAACAAAGCTAGCTTAGGATATAAAACTCAAAAACAACAAAAGTACTTCAAAAATTTTTTTGTACTTGCATCTTCTAGTATTACATATTTTTATTATGGAAAATTTTGACATAAAGCATATTAATGCAATCCAAAAAAGTAAATGAATCTAGAAAAGTTTGGGTTCTAAAAGGAATCATTACTACTAACCCTAAAGGATCCAAGATGGCTTGGGTACCTAAAGCACCAACTTAATCTTTTTTGCAGGTGTGTCTTGCAACCAAGGAGAAAAGAAGATTGTGGTACCTTGATAGTGGTTGCTCAAGACATATGACAGGAGATGTAAAGTAATTCACCTTTTTTGAAGCTTTGAATGGGGGGAACGTGACTTTTGGAGACAATAAAAAAGGCAAAATCATTGATGTCGATAAAGTTCACATTTCTCCATCTACTTTTATTGATAGTGTTTTAAGTAGAAGGATTAAAGTATAATTTTCTTAGCATTTGTCAATTTGTGATAAAGGTTTTAAGTAGTTTTTGAATCATATCTTTGCATGGTTTCTAATCTTAATGATGATGGACTGAAATTCATTGAAATAGGCATGGTAACATCTATCTAGTTGATCTTGATAATTTACCTATACAAGATGGAGAATGCCTATTTGCAATGAATGCCATAATCAATGAGACTAGCTAGTTGTGGCATCGTAGATTAGGTCATGCAAGCAGGCATTTACTTTTCAAATTATGCAAAAAGGATTTAGTTAAAGATTTACCAAAACTTAGATTTCCAAAAGATAAAATTTGTGATGCTTGTCAATTTGGTAAACAAACAAGAACCTCTTTTAAAACTAAGAGAATTATTTCAACTATAGGCCAGAAGAACTACTCCATATGGATCTTTTTGGGCCAACTAGGATTACAAGCCTAGGAGGCAAGTGATATGGATTAATTATAGTTGATGATTTCTCTCGTTTTACTTGGATTTTATTTTTAGCTCATAAAGATAATCTTTTACTGCTTTCATAAAGTTTTATAGAAAAGTTTCAAATAAAAAAGGTACTTCTATTATTTGTATTCGAAGTGATAATGGAATCGAATTTGAAAATCATGATTTTAAAAAATTTTGTAATGAAAAAGGTATTGAACATAGTTTTTCTGTACCTAGAATACCTCAACAAAATGGAATAGTAGAAACAAAAAATAGAACTTTAGAAGAAATGGCACGCACCATGCTTTGTGAAAATGACCTTCCTAGATATTTTTGGGTCGAAGATGTTAACAGTGCATGTTATATTTTAAACCAAGTTTTAATTTGACCTATTTTAAAGAAAATATCTTATGAACTTTGGAAAGAAAGAAAATTGACCCTTAAGTATTTTCGTATTTTCGATTGCTGGTATTTCATGTTAATCAATGGCAAAGATAATTTAAGCAAATTTGATGCCATGTCAGATGAAGATATCTTTTTAAGATACTTCACATCTAGCAAAGCATACAAGATTTTCAACAAAAGAACTCTTGTAGTAGAAGAATCTATGCATATTATATTTGAAGAGTCTACTAACAAGTCCTCTAAAAAAGAGGACACTTATGATTATGTTGCAGGTATTACAGAACTCGAGAAGCTGACCTTGAATGATCCTCCTTCCAAGGAGAATGAGGAAGATCAAGGCATGGAGAATGAAGAAGAAGTCACAAGACCTTCACCGGAGCACAAGGACCTACCTAAGGAATGGAGGTATGCTCATGGACATCCTAAAGAACTTATCTTAGGTGATCCATCGAAAGAGATGAGAACTAGATCTTCTCTCAGAAATGAATATGACTATCCTGCATTTGTATCTCAAATAGAACCTAAAAGCATAGAAGAAGCTGAAAAAGATCCAAATTGGTTAAATGCTATGCAAAAAGAATTAAATCAGTTTGAAAGAAATAAGGTATGGACACTAATAAAAAGACCATCTAATACCTCCATAATAGGCACTAAATTGGTATATAGAAATAAATTAGAAAAAAATAGAATTGTATCAAGAAATAAAGCTAGGCTAGTTGCTAAAAGCTACAATCAGGAGGAAGGGATTGATTTTGATGAAACTTTTGCTCATGTTGCTAAACTTGAAGCAATTAGACTATTATTAGCATTTGCATATTTTATGAATTTTAAATTATTTCAAATGGATGTTAAAAGTGCTTCTTTAAATGGATACATAGCTAAAAAAGTATATGTATAACAACCACCTAGCTTTGAGAATCATGCACATCTTGACCATGTTTTTAGATTATACAAAGCACTTTATGGTTTAAAATAGGCCCCACATGCATGGTATGAAAGATTAAGCAAATTTCTAATTAATAATGGCTTCACTAGGGGTCATGTAGATACCACCATGTTTTTTTAAAAAAAGGCTGATGATCTCTTAGTAGTACAAATCTATGTTGATGATATTATCTTTGGTGCCACTAATGAATCTCTTTGTCAAGAATTTGCTAAGCTTATACAGGGTGAGTTTGAGATGAGTATGATGAGAGAATTAAGCTACTTCCTTGGACTCCAGATCAAACAAACCAATGAAGGGATCTTCATCAACCAAACAAAATACACAAAGGAGATTCTGAAAAAGTTTAGGATGGAGAAGACTAAACCTATTGGTACACCTACGAGCCCTTCATGTAAGCTTGAAAAAGATAAAACTGGTAAGAAAGTAGATCAAAAATTTTATAAAGGCATCATTGGATCTTTATTGTACTTAACTAGAAGTAGGCTAGATATCATGTTTAGTATATGCATGTGTGCAAGATATTAGTTTGAACCTAAAGAATTATATTTATTGGCTGTTAAATGCATATTTAGATATTTATCTAGCACTATTGATATTGGATTATGGTACTCTAAGGACTCAGTAATAGATTTAATTGCATGTTCTGATGCTAATTTTGCTGGATGTAAATTAGATAAAAAAAGCACATCTAGAACTTGAAGCTAGATGCTAATTTTTTGGAGTTAATTTAATCCCTGGTTTAACTAAAAACAAAATTTAGTTGCACTATCTACAACTGAAGCTGAATATATTGTAGCTAGAAGTTGTTATGCTCAAATCTTGTGAATTAAACAACAACTCGAAGATTTTGGCATCAAATTAACTAAGACACCTATTAGATGTGATAATACAAGTATAATAAACTTAACTGAAAATTCTGTACAACATTCAAGAAGTAAGCACATAGAAATTAGACATCACTTCATTAGAGATCATGTTCATAATAATGATGTTTTGCTTGAGTTTATTTATACTAAAAAATAATTAGCTGATATTCTGACCAAGCCACTTAATGAAGATAGGTTCAGTATGATTACAAGAGAATTAGGGGTCATTAATTCTTTTGATTAGATCTCAATCATTTCTTATGACCTTTGGAACTCCCTTTGAGAATTTCTTGACGTAATATCCTTGAAATTCATGATCAATCATTATTGGATATTTAAATCAACTTTCTTAATCTTATTTATGATTTTTCCTAATTTTTTTTCTGATTTTTCTGAAGTGTCGATACTTGGAAGTGTCGACACCTCGAAGTGTCGACACTTGGACTAGCCCATGAGTCGACACTTGACCGGCAAAAATGGTGAAGAAATTGGGCAATCCATCCATTTTTTTCTCCCATTTCTCTTGAGCTGACACCTCCTTCCCTTGAGCCCTAACCTCCGCTAGTTCCCATTTAGGGTTCTAACATTTCTATTTTGAGTTTTGAGCGCATTTTCCCTTGGTTTTTTCTTGATCATCATGGTTTGACCATGACTCCATTGCCCATTTCTCTCCTTTTTGGTATTTCTCTATTCTCTGGATAATGGGACCCAAGAAGTAGTTGGTGAGGAGGCCACGATCTATTTCTCAAGGTGTGGAGCACCGCACCAAGGCTAGACATGACTCTCCTTAGCAGACAGAGGCTCCTGTGCAGCATGATCCTCTGGCTCGACCACCACCAGTCCCAAGAGCAGATCGCATGGCCTCCAAGGCCATTATAGGGGACATCAAGTGGACTTTGATTTCATTGACTAGAAGCACATCAAGATTGGTGACTGGTTGAGAGATGCTAGTTTAGTCCAGTTTTGCTCTCTCCGTGAGAGGTTTTATCCAGCCCTGATAAGAGAGTTCTACGAGACTCTGGCTCGAGATGATGATGGATGGATCGGAGAGGTTAGAGGCATTTTTATTCCACTATCTATAGAGATACTAAGCCATGTCTGGGAGATTCCTATAAGGGGGACTATTGCAGACTCTCTTGGACACCGGATCAATGATTTTAGATGAATTCTATAGAGAGATGACCTGGGTGAGGGAGCTTCTATTGTTGCATCATAGTTATCAGTGGAGATGAGGCTTCTTTATCACATTATAGCCTGGATCCTTCTATCAAAGACCGGGCATTTTGACTTCATCACAGAGAGAGAGCTTTTGGTGATGGTGGCACTCATTCGGAGGATGCTCGTTTGCTTGCCTATACTTATGGTTCATCAGATCATGGAGGTGGCGATGAGTAGGCGACTATGCTTGCCATATGGCATGGGTCTCACCAAACTGTTTAGAGCCTATGGAGTTGATGTCGTCAAAGAGCCTTACAGATAGCTTCTACACACCAACACCTATGATTAGAGGTCTCTACATAGGATGGGTTATTAGAGGCATCGAGGTCATTGGAGGTGAAGGGTTTCAGGATAGGCACCTATCACTGACTCAGATGATGAGGAGGATACTTCTGCAGAGGAGGAGGAGACACATAGAGCTGAGGTCGGGCTGTCTGAGCCACCTAGAGATGCACCTGAGATATAGCTCGAGCCCTCTATTTTAGCACATAATAAAGTGTCACCTCCTGTAGACATTACTAAGGACAGGATCACTCACTTGGAGACTGAGATGCATACTATGAGACAGCGAGTAGATCAGATGCATGTGGAGATGAGGACTATATTTGATGAGATGAGAGAGGGGTTTGCCATAGTGATGGCTGCTCTACAGAGATTGTCTTCTGGTAGACCATCTTCCCCTCCACCATCGCCAGATTCTCCACCTGTTCCACCTGCACCACCTACACCACTAGCTCCACCTGCAGATGATACTAAGATTAGAGATGATCAGGGTTTTCCATCAGTGGAGTTTGATGTTGATGACTTTATAGCAGAGCCTGAGCTTGAGGCGAGAGATCAGGTCATGGATTCAATGGAGTCTACTGCAGCTGATGTCATGTTGCCTTCTGAGGATGCCTCCATTCCTTTGAGTCCAACTATTTAGACCCCTATCATGCCTAGTACTCCTATTATATCTTATTATTCTGACCCTGATGTATCCACACCTGTTCTATATACTGATCCATTTGATACCGTCACTAACTTACCTACACCTTCGATTACTATTCCCCCTACTTTTTTTGAGAGCACACTAGTAATTCCTTCTGTATCTTTACCTAGTTCTTCTTTATCCAGAGAGTTAGGATTTTATACTCCTGGATTCCATTTCTTTCCATTGGTCCTATCTTTGATCATACACCTGCTGACCCTATCTCCCCTTCTGACCTTGTTCTCTTCTAGCATGAGCCAGAGGGTGAACATGAGCCAGAGGGTGAACATGAGCCAGAGGTAGAGCCAAAGCCAGTGGAGACATTCCTAAAGCCGTCCAAACTAAAAAGCATATCTTTGGCCCATGTGGTCGCAGCCTTGTCCTTCTAGGATTACCAGACCTATTATTTTAGAGATTAGGTCTTCCTCTGATGAGGATAGTGCCCACTAGGATTGGTCAGGGTATCAGTTGTATGTTATATTAGATGTATGTATCAGATTTTGTATGTTATGTTTGTATCAGACTTTGTATCATTGTATTGTTGTATACATCTGTCTGCATCCCAAAACTTTTTAACTTATATATACATGATGCATTCAGCATTTTCTTGTATGTTTATGTTTCATCCCTTATTATACTTTTGATGCTTATTGTTCTTTCCATTTTATCCCTACATTGAGGGGGAGCTTTGTTATTTATTTCTCCACTTTGCACTTTCTTCACCTTTTTTTTTATGATGACAAAAAGGGGGAGAATGGTATAAATGAGAATAATATAAATGAGAATAATGTAAATGAGAATGGTATAAATAGTAAACATAAAAAGAAAATAAATGGTATAACCTAGGGGGAGAAGGTATAACATAGGGGGAGAACAAATGGTATAAGTTAAAAGAAAGAGGGAGAAAAAAAAGCAGTAAGTAATATTAAAGAGAGAGATTTCAAAACTCTTTTGAAAATAGTTTTTTTCAAAAATGCTAATACATGTAAGCCATTTTTTAAAAAGTTCGAAAAATGTTTTCATACCATTTGTTCAGGGGGAGTTCTATTTTCATGTTCTGATACTCTTGATTTTTAGCTTTGATACTCTCTTTCGTTTATGCTCTGATACTCTCTATCTTCCGACTATTTTATATGCTCTAATACTCTCTATCTTCATACTATTTTATATGCTCTAATACTCTCTATCTTCATACTATTCTATATGCTTTAATACTTTCTATCTTCATGTTATATTATTTGCTCTGATACTCTAAAGATATTGCTTTAATACTTAAATCACATTTCAAACTTTTTTGTTTTTGCTCTGATACTCATTCTTCCAAATCTATTTTAGCTCTGATGTATCTTTTAAACATCTTATATATGCATATGCTTTGATACATTCTTATATATAAAGCTCTGATACATCCTTTAAATATCTTATATAAGCATATGCTTTGACTTATGGGGGACATCAGGATAAACCCTAATTCACTATGGGTCCCTGAATTTTAAGTTCCTAAACCATTTTCCAGATTTTATCTTTGTATCTAATAATTTGGCTATATTAGCCCTTTGAGTCCTATAAGCAGGGATGAAGTCATCAGAGTCATTTGAAGTCTTGTAATACGGGTTTTATCATGTGAGCCTAATATAACCCTTTGTGTTCGGTAATTAGGGTTTTACTCAATTAGGCCCGATTATGCTCATTTGAGTCCTATAATGAGGTCTAATTTTAAGTCATATTATTTGAGTCCATTTGTAAGTTGAGTAAGTCCATTTGTCTAGTTTAATGAGTTTACTTGAGTCTTGTAAGTCCTTCATTCAAGTTCAGTGCAATGAGTCCTGTAACTTTCAAGTACAAGAGGAGATTGACCAAGGCCTCCAAAATCAAAGCAGAATCATAGCCCATGGAGCCTCCATACTTGAAGATATCAGGGACCCAGGAATATTCCAACTTCCAGCTACCCCAGCCCAGAAGCCCTCTCAAGCCCAGAAGCCTAGAAGGAGATGGCACCCTAGGCCTTCCCCAAGTCCAAGTTAAGGTGGGCGCCTAGGGTTTTCCAGCCCATGCGCCAAGCCTTCTTTGGAGACTGCCCAAGCCCATTTGAAGGATGCCCCTTGCTGCCCAAAAGCCCACGCCAACCCAAGTAGGCATCCAAGCCCAAGAGGAGCCTTTTTGTTGAGAATTGTGTCCCAAAGCCAATTGCCTAGGTTGTAGGAGGTTGAATTGAGTATTGTACTCTTTGTATGAATTAATAAATTTTATTTTGGTAGCTCATCACATTCTTATATTTTTCTGCAATGAACTCTTTTTCATGTGATGAAGTCCTTAGGACTACATTGATTTCGATATAGAGAGGATATATCGAGTGGTCCTTAAACCAGGTTCACAACCAAAGGATACATTGTACTGGACGACAATGTATCAAGTGTAGGTTATTGTGGTTCACATTGTTTGGTTGCCCTCTTGACCAAAGGAGTGTGGTGACACTGATGTGATCTGTAAGTTTGATATATGATATCTCATTGAACATGACTCCGTGTAGCCCCTTTCTGTCAAAGGGATACTCATGATTGGATATGGGTATATGTGTCCCTCCGACCTGAGGTCATCATGGTAGCTTGCAAGCAACTCCCTGTATTTTGGTACCGGAATATCCGGATTTCTAATCCGGTGACGGAAGGTTTCTGGGTACAGGAAAGTACTTGTGGAGCAATGGTGGACCAAGATGGAATTGACCTATCCAAACAGTTTAGATTGAATGTCTTGCAGTGTCTCAATTTAGCAAATCCTCGACCGGGGTAGTCCAAGTGAGGAGTCACTGGACTTGCAAGGTTGAGACATATTGTGGATCGACTCAGCTGGGGTTGGCAATCTATCCCTTGGTCATCCTGAGAATTGGAGGTCAAAGGGATGAATTATACGGTAACCATATGCCAGAGGTTCGATTGATTGCTCTCGCATCTTCGACCTATTCGGACATCGGGACATATTGCTAGATGGTATCTTATGCTGGTACTGAAATTGTTCCAGTGCTACCGCCTAGGTTCGAACCTATGAGGTCACATGCCATAGAGGATCTCTCCTTGATCCAGGTGCTGATTTATGATTAAGAATCATTTCGGTAACGGTTTGATTTAGCACACATTGGACTGACCCGGTTTTGGATCGATCAGAATTTGTTCGGGTTCACCGGAAATTGTTTCTGGGTGACCGTGAATTGATCAAGCCTTGTATCAATTAGACTTTGATCTAATTGGATTGTGAACCAATTTAGAATTGGTTTGGATTTTTTGAACCAGTTATGAACCATTGTTGAACCCATTTACACGCTGGGATGGCTTGGGCGAACAGGGCATTCAAGGTGACATTTCTTCTCCCATTCCCCTCGGTTTTTGCTGAGATTAACCACCATTAAATGGCCTTTTAATTGCTGCGTTTGGGAACGAATTTGATTCGTTCGGTTACACGCTACCCCTTGGTATTCCCAGCTGGTCTCTTCAGCTCCTTTTAACCACCGGTTACTTGTTCACACTGCTATAAAATTCTGGGCGGCTGAAAAATGAGAAAAATAATTCTCCTTAAGAGAGCTTCCACCGGTGTTATTTGGCCCTGGGTTTTGGTGAGTGATTGGGAGAGAAAAACCTTCTTGATCCCTGTTATTGCTGGTGCTCATAGTGTGGAAGGAAATCTATTTTAGAGAAAACTAATATCAGAACTTGGAGTTCTGTTCTTCCTTCCACCCCTTACCGTTTGAAGGCTTCCGGCGACTAGCATCGTGCGAGAACCCGGATCAGGGGAACCCCAGGCGTGTCCCCGCTCTATTGGGTGTTCCCATCAGCACCTGAGAGCTTTCGGATCGCCATTGCTACTACTTTTGCTGTTCTATTTTTGGGTTGCAGGAACTTTTGGTTTTAGCATTTGGAAGAGAGGAAAAGTTCCAAATGTTGGATGATCCAAAGGCTATCCATTGAAGCAAGTTCAATCAAGTATTTCCCTTGCTGTTGCTGTTGGTGGAGAGATCAAAGTGTGGCCATTTGGTTTGGTTTTTGCTGTTCTTGGAGAAGAGCTAAAAACAACGTTCCCTATTCTTGGAGAAGAGCTAAAAACAACGTTCCAAAAGGTGCTGGAAGAAGAAGACAGGAATAAAATTATTCTTGCTATTCTAGCTATTCCACTATTATTCCTGGTTTATTCCAAGCAGGAATAAGGTATGATTTCTGGTTTTATTTTTTGTGCATGTGTAGATCTGGATTTATTAAATTGTTTATAAATATTACATGCCCTGTTTCATGCCTGTACATGCATCTTGTGTATGCTTGATCCTGTGCGGAGTAGGTGTTTTCCGTAGTTATTTTAAAATTATTTTAAAATACTTACCTACTCTCTACGTTGTTGCATACTTAGTGTAGGCACCTGCAACACCCCGCATTCCTTTCACTTTTGACCAAGTCCAAGGACACTTTGACCAAGTTCAAGAAGGAAAGAGAAGTCCACATCCAACTAGGAATCAAGTTTTAATTCTATTCAAATTATGTACTCCTAGTCCTAAGTCATTTCGTAATTCTCTTCCTAATCAAACTATGTACTCCTAGTCTCAAGTAGCTTTGTAATCCAATCCTAACAAGGAGAGGATCTAGGTGAGCCTATAAATACCCCACCCCTCTACCCTCTTGTGAGGGATTGAATTATTGATTGATTAAATGAATGAGTGTATAAATTTTGAGAGGAAATTTGAGTGTCCTTTCTTCTATTTTGCCTTTATTTTTGTGAACATCGAGCTCCGTGAGGGAGTGTTGCCTTTGCTCTTTGAGTATCGAGGGGTGTGAGACCTTGTTTATCAAAACCCTAGCCATCATCCACCTCGACGCCCATCTGCCTGCTCCCATCTAGGCCACCCCATCCAACCTTCTCTTCCCTTTCTCCTTTTTCTTTTCTTAATCTGATACTCTTTTCTAATCCCTTGATAGGTGTCTTGCAGGTCCCTCCGATTCTGCGAAGATCGGATGTCGTTTGCTTTGCCTTCAAACCAGCGGATAAAAAGCCGACGGATTCATAGGTTTTTTGGCTTGACTTTTCAGGACGCATCTGAGAGCGACGAGTGATCTCTTCCCAGAAGCAGCAACAATCATTGCCAGGTATACATACCCTAGCCCTCTAGATCAGGTTATTGCAGAAGAGCTAGTCCTACCAGGGTTTCTTAGCCCTGGTGGTCCTGTTTTTATCTCTTTTAAGGGTCATTTTTGCATGCTTGTGGTGTAGAATTTCTATAGGATCATCCTTTTATTTATTTGACCTGAAATTCAGGAATTAAAATCCTAACTTAATTCTAAATCCATGAAAATTCTCTTGCATGCTAATTAGTTCCCCATCATTTGGTATCAGAGCCCTTTTAGGGCTAATTTTTTGCATCCCATAATTTCTACATATGATCTATTATTCTAATTGTTTCTATATGTAGATAGATCATAAAATCCTAATTCTTATTTTTTTGGATTTCTAATTGAAGATATTTATCAAAATTTTTTGATGCGGGATGACTCTAAGATTGATAACAATACAGAAAAAATAGTAAACTAATTCTTTTGTATTTTTTTTATAATTTTAATTTGAAGGCTAAATCCCAAAGTTAAGAAAAGACTAGCAGGATATTCAGCAATGCAAAGATCATCATGATTGCAAAATAACTCATGCAAGATAATGAAAGTCAGGACCTCGAAGATTGGGAAACCCCCGGTTAGGATAGCTTATCTTCCACAAATCAGAAATCAAGAGTAAGAAAGGATGTTACCGATCAGTGATTTGAAGAACTTCCGATGAAGTGATCACACAACACTTTGATTGGAGCCTAGATGATGAAACTCGGTTCCTTTGGATCAGATGGCTGATTTAAGTAGCCCCAAAGGCAAGGAAAGCCTCCACTAAGGAGGTGAGACACCTCGGGGATCCTGCAAGTGTCAGGGGTTAGGCAATAAACAACAAAATAATAGAAAGGAAATTGGATGGAAAAAAGAGAGGGAATCAAGTCTCCAAAGGCTGGCGGCTAGAAGTAGAGGAAGGCTTCTTCTTCTTGGATGCCTGGGTCTCTTTCAACTGGGGCATGGCTGATCTCCTGGGATGCAGATGGAAGCTAGGGAAACAGGTATTTGGCCATGGTACACAAGGAGAGCACTCAAAAATAAGAACCAACCTAAGAACAAGGCAATGACTCAAAATTTCAGCAAATTGTATTCATAAGAAAAAATTAGTACAAGAGGGGGAGGGGGTGGGGTATTTATAGAGTTCCCATGCCCTCTCCTAACTTGGGTTACACTTAGGTTAAGAATAACCTTTCCTCGAAGTATTACAAGTCTTCTCTTAGTTAGATTACAAGTCCTTCTCCAAGCTAGGTTAGAATTACAAGTCTTAGAACACTTAGAAAAATAAAACCCAACTAGGTTTGGAACTTTGACTAGTCTTCTCCTTCTCTCTTCATGCTTTGACTTGGTCAACTTCAAGGATGCCTAGGGTGGCATGTTGGGCTTCTAGGAGCAGCAATGGGCCGGCCAAAGGGGCGTGGGCCTCTGATATCTGGGATTTCCTATGTGGAATATTTTTTGGAATAAAAAGCATCTTGGTTCTGGTGGGCTTGGGCTTGGTGCCTGGACTTGATTTCCTTAGACTGGGATGCAGGTGGACCTCTGGAATTATGGATGTCCTGGTTTGGGAATATGCGCCGGTATCTGGAGGGGAATCTTGGCATCTGTAGGGTATTTGGAAGGAATCAAGGTTTCTGGAAAGCATTTTGGATCCTAGGGTGTCACACAAAATCCAACAAGCTGATGTAGTATCCTCTGACTTCCTAAATGTGGCCTAGTGGAACTCATAAATAGGGTAACCTCTTCTCTTGTATAAAATTTGAACTCATACTGGACTCATAACTGAAGTACAGGACTCAATAGACTGACTAGGGTTTAGGGTTGAGACAAATCAACTAACCTCAACTTATTACAGGACTTAATCTTAATCGATTATAAAATTTTCAAAACTTTGATACATGATTAAGGTTCTAGAATTAAAATCCTAATCAATAAACCATATGGGATCCAATGATCTATGTCTGATCCTAGTGTCCCCACTAATTCTCCCGGGGCGGGAGGAACTCGACCCCATCGTGTAAAGGTCAATTTGGCTCAAGGAGGGTCTGGGTTGAGGCACTGCAAATCCGCACCAGCGTTCCACAAGTCCTCAGATTCTGGCCAACCTTGCCACCAGACCAAGTACCACCGACAGTCTCTATCCCAGGTACTGATAGTTTGATCATCCAGAGCTCTCTCAATCTTTTCCTCACCAAAAGGCCAAATTGTATATGGTCACTCTAGGGTGGGTTCACTCACAAAGAAAGAGAGTGGCTCAAGGGGCTCGCTGGGTATCACTGCTGGCTCCCTAGACTCTATAAGATCTGAGATGATGAAGGTGGAGCTAATACCTAAATCAGGTAATATCTCAGGCACATAGGCATTGGGTCCATTATCCTTCATTATTTTGGATGGGCCAGCTTCGCGAGCAAAAAGTTCTTTTATCATCACATATTCCTCTGCATAAAATTCTTTATCTTTCCTTTGATAATTAGCCAAGTTGTTATTTAGTTCATTACTTATGTTTAACTCTTGACTAATTTCATGATGCATATGCTCTGCAAAGGCTAGTGTAGGTGCAGACAGATGATTCAGGGTTGTAAATTTATTGGACTCAAGATTAACACCTAATAGACTTGACTAGACTTCCTAGCAAAGGAAATTTATTGGACTCTTTGGGTCTAACCTAACACACTATAGACTCTTTAGGTTTGACCCTAGCATGGCATGCACATGAGAATTTACTATGTACACTTACTAAATGCCAGAGGGTATGCAAGAAGTAAGATGCAAACCTAACATGCACAATGTATGTATGCAGTATGCGTACTCCTACAAAATATAATCTAATGGTGAGAAAAATAAAAGAAGTTTCAGAAAAGGGTAGAAAATAAGAAGTGGGTTCGGGGTTAGTCTGGCAGGGTAAGAAATAAGAAGATGGCTCAGGGTTAATCAGAAAGCGTAGAATACAGGAAGGGGCTTCAGGGATGAGTCCTAGACTAATGAGATTGACCTTATGGGTTTGAGGTAGTCCTACAAGGTCTACATTATGGAAGAATGGGTCATTAATTTCAGGGAAGAGATCAATTGAAGTCAATGGAGTGATTTCTTCCTAAGGGTATGGGTTTAAAGAGATCAAGTCCTTAATAAACTCTTCTGACTTATAAAATTTAGGACTGGGTTCTACAACTGGATTCTCTTCTAAAGTCTCCTCAGGTAGAGTTCTGACAGTAGTATTTAGGTTCCCTTCCTCTAGCTGGTCTTCTACTATAGGTTAAGTCTAGGTGAGGTTAGGGTCAACTAACTCTAGATTGGTTTCTACCTAGGTATCTACTAAGTTTAGGTCTTCTAGAGGGACTTCCTCTTCTTCTTCCTTGTACTCCTCCACTAAGCTCATGGCAGCTTCATATACTTCCTCTTCAATGTCAACTTTCTGAACCAGTGGGGTGGTATGAGGGGGTTAACTAAGGAAAAATTGACTAATACTAGGTTCAAATCTAGGGGTATTAATCCTATAGGGTTCAGGTTGACTAAGGGATAATGGGTTACTATTGGGTTCATATATAGGGACTATGGGTTCCTGGGGTCTATAGGTCAAGGGTTCAACTCTATGGGTCTTGCCTAGGATTCCTAATTGGTCTCCTACTTGGTCAAAACTATGAATTGCTTGATTACTTGATTGGATCAGTTGGTCAAGCTTGTTATTAATTTGGGTAAGTTGGGTTTGGGATTGGGTATTGGCTTGGTTCATTTGGACTAACTGATTTTAGATTTGGTCTTGTTTGAGGTTCATCTGGGTGGTTAATTAGGCAACCATCTGTTCATTCATGGCTCTTATGATAGCTTCAAGGTTGGACTCAATGGTTGTACTAGGTTGAGGTTTGGATTTTTGGTATTGGGTTCCTAGTTTAGTGGTCATACAATTAAACAATCAGTCAGAATGAGATGGTGTAGCCAAGCATGCAAAGGATAAGTAATTCTAGGGTTTCCTAGACCTAGAGCCAAAACTGAATGGGTCAGCTCAACTTACACTTAACCCAGCAGCTAATCCTTCTTCTAGCCAGGCAGAGGGTGGGAGTGTGGGAGGCCCCCCTGCTTTCGCAGGGACCCAATTAAAAACCACAACACCACTTAGGTCGTTTGACTTTGGACCCTTAGCCTTAGACACTAGATTTTAGTAATAGCCATAGGATTAAATGCACTAGTTGGCCCACACAATTTGGACCTAACCTGTTGGGTGTCACCTAGACCACTAGGGCAAATTAAATCTAATTAATTTTAATTTAGGTTTGGGTTAGTATGATGATGTTTGTTTTGGGCCTAAGACAGGTGATGAAATCCTACCCTGATCTAAGATAGTGAATTGCCCTTAACATTAGGTTAAAAGATGATGGCAATCGATGGTCCTGATGCAATCTAAAATAATCAAAAAAATAAAATATCTTTTGTGTATTTTATGATGTAGCAAGTTAGGTTTAAGTTGATTAGGTTAACAATCAAATTGGGCTTGGGATTGGGGTGTGTAGAAGTTGGTTAGGTAGAGTCAAATAAGTGTAGAAATTCAGAAAATTAGAATTTCAGAAGATACAGGATTTGTCACAGTTTTTGATGCATAAGAAACTCAAAAAAATTCTAGGACAGAGGATAGACAGTGTTGATGAACTCTACAAAATTCAATGCAAAAAAAAAAATCAAATGATGATGTAAATCCTAGGGTATTTAGACTGCTACAGAAATCTAAGGATTTTTGTTAGGGTTTCTAATATACTAAATTTTAGTGAATTGGGTTTTCTGTAAAATTAATTAAAAATTATTATAAAATAGAGAACAAGAAAGAGAATAATTCATGAAAATTTCATAGAAAAATAAAATTCCTAGGTGGTTGAAATCATATGAGAAATAGACACCAAATATAGTGAACAATTTGCAGAAAATTCAGAAATTAGGGTTTTGTGAATCTAATGCAGATGAAAAACACTAAATACAGTGAACATGATGCAGAAAATTTAGAAATTAGGGTTTTGTGAATCTAATACAGATGAAAACTATCCTAAACCTTCTCTGATACCAAACTGATGTATAACAATTCTAAGATTTCTAAACATATAGGAAAAATGGTAAACTAAATTTTTGTATTTTTTTTGTAATTTTAATTTGAAGGCTAAATCCTAAAGTTAAGAAAAGACTAGCAGGATATTCGACAATGCAAAGAATCATCATGATCGCAAAATATGATGCAGAACGATGCGATACGGTGTAAGATGATCTAATTTTAGTCTAAGATGTTTTAAAGAGCAATGATCATAGTAGTAAAGCAACTAAACATAACAGACTAAAGAGATTAAAGAAAGTTACTAACTATTTACCTGCAATCTGATCCGCAAGCTACAAAGAATTAGGATCCGATGGCTAGGAAACCATCTAAGATTAGACTATTCCATGCTTTAACTACCAAATCTAATGAAAAAGGTTTGGTTGCTTACCCCAATAGAGATTATCTTTGACTCGGGATAGATCGGCTGCTAGGTCGCTCAGATCTCGCAGTAGGATGAAGATCGAGACTCAAGATTTCAGATCTACCTACAGATCTTGGCTCGAAATTAAAGGATCCATCCTCTAAAGTCTTTAAACACCTGGGATCTATAGAGAAGGCAGCAAATAAGACTTTAAAAATGAAGTAAATCAGATTCAAAATGGAAAAAGGAAGGGTTGGATGCGTAGACCTTGAAGAAGATCAGTAGCAGCTTGTCGAATCCGGCAAAACCTCCACTCAAGGACTTCACCACCTTGAGCTCTCAAGGACCTCCCCGCCTTGAGCTCTTAAGGACCTCCCCACCATTAGAGAAAAACACTAAAGCCTAACCCAGCTTTGTGGAAGAAAGAATGCATCTTTATTTCATGAATGAATAATAATAATTACAGGGGGGGTATGGGGTCCTATTTATAGGTTATTTTATATATGAAGATAACATAGGACTCTATTTGAATTTAAATTACAAATTTGAACTTCAAATACTCCTTTGCTTCTTGGCATCTTCCTTGAATTTGAAATTTGAATTGGCTTTTCAAGGCTTGGGCGACAACTTGAGATGAGATGAAGGCTTCTAGCTTGTGCGACAAAATTAAGATGTGAGATGGCGCTAATCCTTTCTTAATTTAGCGCTAATCCTCCCCACTTCTTGGCATGAAATCCTTCTTAATCTGATTTTTAATCTTCCTTGGTCGACAACATGAGATAAGAAGTCCTTTTGAATGCTTGAATTTGAGTTTAAAATCCTTGAATTTGAAAGAAGTTTGGATGAGGGGGCTTCCATTTGATCTTCAAATTTCATCTCTTATCTTAGGACACTTTGAATTTAAATTCTCCCTTAATATTGGAATTTTTTCAAACTTCAAATAGGCTGACTATCTTGGAATTGACATCAAGAAAGGAAGAAAGTAGATGGCGCACATTCATCTAGGCATGAATCCTTTTGGCATGAGAAAAAGGCATTTGGATAAGGATAAGGCTCCCTTTGAAATGTGGATGACTCCCATCTAATCTTGGATTCTCCCATTTAAATTCAAGCTAATCCTTGGTATTGGCATCATCTAGAGTGGAATGGGCGACAATGAGAGGGGGGGTGCCAGATGAAAAGTAGAGTCCTGCTTTACTCCTCTTAAATGTGTGCCTCCTTGAAACTGAAATGGGCGATGAAAAATAAATGGGATGGGAAACCTCTCTTGGATAAGGATGACTTTGTCTTGATGTCCAAATGTCTGGATGATCCAATGTCTGGATGTCCCGATGTCCGGATATCCGGATGTTTGGTGAAAAATTTGGACAACCCTTTTTTGACCTAGAATTGATCCACCAAGGTGATGATGACTTGGGTCTTGGGTACTTATGACACCCCTTGACTTATTCAAGCACTAATTACAAACTCAAAACAACTGGGACTCGAGTGTTCTTTGTGAAGAACACATGCACTTACTCATTGGTGATCCAAATTGAATTGGAAAAGGTTTGCTTCCTCTTCCTAGCTCCTGTGTCCTCACCAAAATAACTCATGCAAGATAATGAAAGTCAGGACCTCGGAGATTGAGATACCCCCAATTAGGATAGCTTATCTTCCATAAATCAGAAATCAAGAGTAGGAATGGATGTTACCAATCAGTGATTTGAAGAATTCCGATGAAGATATCACACAGCACTTTGATTGGAGCCTGGATGATGAAGATCGATTTCCTTGGATCAGATGGCTGATTTGGGCGGCCCTAGAGGCAAGGAAAGCCTCCTCTGGGGAGGTGAGGCACCTCGGGGATCCTACAAGCATCAGGGGTTAGGCAATAAACAACAAAATAATAGAAAGATAATTGGATGGAAAGAAGAGAGGGAATCAGGGCTCCAAAGGCTGGCGGCTAGCAGTAGAGGAAGGCTTCTTCTTCTTGGACACCTGAGGCTCTTTCAATTGGGGCATGGCTGATCTCCTAGGATGTAGATAGAAGCTAGGGCAGTAGGGACTTAGCCAAGGTACACAAGGAGAGCACTCAAAAAAAGAACCAACACAAGAACAAGGCAATGACTAAAAATTTCAGCAAATTGTATTCATAAGAAAAAGTTAGTATAAGAGAGGGAGGGGGTGGGGTATTTATAGAGTTCCCATGCCCTCTCCTAACTAGGGTTACACTTAGGTTAGGAATAACCTTTCTTTAAAGTATTACAAGTCTTCTCCTAGTTAGATTACAAGTCCTTGTCCTAGCTAGGTTAGAATTACAAGTCTTAGAACACTTAAGAAAATAAAAACCAACTAGGTTTAGAACTTTGACTAGTCTTCTCCTTCTCTCTTCATGCTTTGACTTGGTCAACTCCAAGGATGCCTAGGGTGGCGTGTTGGGCTTCTAGGAGCATGAATGGGCCGGCCAAAGGGGCTTGGGGTGCATGGGCTTGGGCTTCTGATATCTAGGGCGCCCTGGATGGAATATTTTTTGGAATAAAAAGCATCTTTGTTCTGGTGGGCTTGGGCCTGGCATCTAGACTTGATTTCCATGGGTTGGGACATAGGTGGACCTCTAGAATCATGGATGCCTTGGTTTGAGAATATGCTCTAGTATTTGGAGATGAATCTGGGCATCTGGAGGGCATCTAGAAGGAATCAGGGTTTCTGGAAAGCATTTTGGATCTTGGGGTGTCAAACAAAATCCAATAAGCTGATGTAGTGGCCTCTAACTCCTGGATGTGACCTGGTGGAACTCAAAAATAGGGTAACCTCTTCTCTTGTACAAAATTTGAACTCATACTAGACTCATAACTGAAGTACAGGACTCAATAGATTGACTAGGTTTGAGGGTTGAGACAAATCAACTGACCTCAACTTATTACAGGACTCAATCTTAATCAATTACAAAATTTTCAAAACTTTGACACATGACATAGGTTCTAGAATTAAAACCCTAATTAATAAACCATATGGGATCTAGTGATCTGTGTCTGATCCTGGTGTCCCCACCATTTTTCCATCATTTATTTCTTCCTGTATAATTTTTGCATGCCTGTTTTCTACCCTAGAAAATTTCTTCATCCCATCATTTGCATTAGGGGTCTGAGTTTTGGTCTATTTCATTAACTTAAGTATTTTATTTTTTATTGAAATTTTCAAGGAGTACTCTTTGTTTAGTCTTTATAATTTTCATTATTTTTAATTATTTTTAAAGAAACAAAAAAATTATAAAAATCTGTATCCTAGAAATCCTAATAGAAATCCTGAGTTTTCTGCACATAGTCTGAATATCTAGGTATTGCATCATCATCTGAATTTTAGTCTGCATGAAATTTGGTAGGGATCATCTTCACTACTATTCCTCTATCCTATAATATTTTGGAACTTCATTCTACTCAGAAACTCATACAACTACTGCATCAAACCAAACCCTAATTTCAGTTTCTATGATTTCTGCATGCCTGACTGAATCAAACCTAACTCACTTCCAATCCCCTCCCAACCCAAGCCAAATTTTGTTTGATAACTTAACCAACTTAAATTTAATTTGCCACCTCATAAAAAAATAAAATTTTTTTTTATTTTTTTATTATTAGATTGCATTAGGGTTCATTGATTGTGCATCATCCCATCTAAATTGATCTTAAGCGCAATTTTCTATCTCAGATCAGAGCAGGATGTCATGACCTGTCTTGGGCCCAAAATAACCACCTTGCATTCATACCCAAATCTTAAATAAAATCAACAAGCAACCTAATTTGCCCTAGTGAGCTAGGGACACCAATAGGTCGGGTCCGAGTTATGCGGGTAAACTAGTGCATTCAATTCCCCAACTATTACTGAAAACTGGTGTCTAAGGCTAGAAGTCCAGAGGCAAATGCCTTAAGTGGACTGGTGGTTTTTAATTAGGACCTTGTCATAGGCAGGGGGAGCCTCCCACCACCCCACCTCTTACCTGGCCAGTGGAAGGATTAGTTGTTGAGTTGAGTGTAAGTTCAGTCGACCCATTCCACTTTGGCTCTAGGTCTAGCAAACTTTAGTAGATAGTAACCTTGTGTGCTTGACTGCATCATTATACCTTGGCTGATTGATTGCATGACCACTAGGTTAGGAATCCAATACCAACGATTTAAACCCCAACCTAGTTCAACCTTGGAGCCCAATTTTGAGACTCTTATGAAGGCCATGGTGACCAGATTATCAGCCAATTGACCACCCAATTGACCTAACCGAATAACCAAGCAAACAATAGGCTTGACCATTTAACCAATAGTTTTGACCAGGTAGGGAACCAATTAAGAGACCTAAGGAAAACCCCTAAGCCCCATACCAGACCTAAACCGAGCATGACCTTAGGACCCATGTTGAGCCCAACCCTAGGAAAGCCCCACACCCTGAATCCAGATCCTATGACTCAAGATCATTTGACTGTAGAACCTATGCACCCACATCCTATGAGCCCAGTAAACCCCAAACCTATAGAACTGAACCCTTGTCCTATGTGTAGGGTTCAGTGGCAAGGTGAAAACATAGATTTCAAAATTTTTTATCTTTATGAAATCTTCACCAAACCCTTAACCCAAGATCTCCTTGAAAGAATTAAAACATATAACATGTATATATAAGATTTAAACTCATATTAAAGTACTAACCTGTATTGCTAAAATCCAAACTTTAAATCTCCACCAGGTGCCCAAATGTTCACCCTCCAATGGTGATCCACATAGAAAAAGATGAAGACTACAATTTCTTGTTCTTGGCTCCTCTTCTTGAATTCTTTTTCAAGAATTCAATTCTTGGACTTTTAGGCTGAAATTTTCTTTCTTGAAAATTTCTTTTCTTCCTTCTTACCTCTTCTTGAATTCTTTTCTTGAATTCCCTTTCTTGAATTCCTTTTCTTGAATTGAATTGGTAGAAAAAATTAAGACAAGTAAATGTAGGGTTCGGTGGCAAGGCGGAAACTTAGATTTCAAAATTTTTTATCTTTATGAAATCTTCACCAAACCCTTAACCCAAGATCTCCTTAAAAGAATTAAAACATATAACATGTATATATATGAATTAAACTCATATTAAAGTACTAACTTGTATTGCTAAAATCCAAACTTTGAATCTCCACCAGGTGCCCAAATGTTCACCCTCCAATGGTGATCCACACAGAAAAAGATGAAGACAACAATTTCTTGTTCTTGGCTCCTCTTCTTGAATTCTTTTTCAAGAATTCAATTCTTGGACTTTTAGGCTGAAATTTTATTTCTTGAAAATTTCTTTTCTTCCTTCTTTCCTCTTCTTGAATTCTTTTCTTGAATTGAATTGGAAGAAGAAATTGAGACAAGTAAAGTCTTAATTCAAGAAAGAAAAGAAGAAGAACATACCCTTCCTTTTCCTTTCCTTTACCGTTCAAGACCTTCCTCTTATTCTTGTTTAGGGTCAGAGTTTTGACAGAGATTATCTCTGTAAGGGAAACAATACCCAACAAGCATAAAGGGAAGGAGTATTCCGGAGAGGAGGAGAGGAATATGATCTTTGTATTTGATTATCTGAAAGAAACCCCCGAGAACCCAAACCCTTTTATAGATTTCAGAGGGGCGTCTTCTTAAAACATCGCAACCCTCTGAAACCCGAGGAATCATGATCCCTCATTCCTCACGCATCCCCTCAACCAAAAATCATGATTCTCTGATTTAATTTTCGTTTTTCCAAGGAGGACTCTCGAAAAAACTTCAGGAATAATTGCGACTTTTGGAGACGGACTTGCGATCGGATCTTTTCCTTAATTCTTCTGGCCATTAGATCCAGATCCAAGGACGTCAGATAAACATCCAAATCGCCCCCTGTCTTGATTTTTTTTTTTTCTCCGACGGAATTTCCTTCCCACGTGCGTGAAGAGGAGTCCACACGCACGTGGACTCTTCTTCTTGCCGCGCGCGGGTGAGGAAAGGAGTGGGCAGCTTGGTGAGAGGGTCTCAGTGCACTTGATTCACTTGGGTTCAGCCATGGGTTAGCCCAATGTCCTAAAATTTAAATTAGACCTTAATCTGGTTCAATTAGAACCTAATTAAGCCCAATTCAGAACCAAATTCGAATCTGATTCGAATAGAAATTGGGTCTGCAACACATGCTAGTGTGTTTATCCTGCAAACATGAATTAATTCCAAATTAAATCATTCATCAATTCTCTTTTGTGTGTGACCCATTGGGTTCCACACCTAGCCAGCAGTAGGTCCGAGTGCTATTTGACTTAATTCGGTTAGATCTTAACTAAACCGATTTATGTTAACTCAAACTAACTCGACTCGATCAATTATAATCTAATTCTAATTAATTGATTTGAATTATCATAATTCAATCATATACCTACAAGACAAGATTGACGTCTAGCAACATATCTTGTCTAGCAACATATCTTGTCTAGCTGGAAGATGTGGAATTTTGGTGGAATTACCAAAATACCCTTCAGTGGTGAGTTACCGGGCAATTTAGTCCTTTGATCAACTTGCATCCCGAATATGATTATGAATATGGATACTTGTCAAATCCAATTTCATATTCGTCCCTAGCTCAATCTTTATAATGATGATTCATTAATGAACCATTAGAAATTAACTCTAATGTTCATACTTTGATTAAAGATTTCCTGAATCCATCATTTGATCAAAATTAGCTGGATGCAATTCCCTCTTACTAGGGCTGATCAATTCCTTGTTGACCTACTCACAACCTCCATATTCAATCCACCATACCCAGTATCACCTCGTGCATGACTCAGTGTCATGATTGATTGCGAACCAAAGTATGGATTCATATATATAAGGTACCATGGTAGTCTCAGGTCAAAGGATCACATGCACTACTCCCACTATGAGAATTATCTATTGACAAACAGATAAGGTTCCATTAGATATTCTCAATTTGGATCAATTCAGTGAACTCATTCTCTAATGAACACTCACATCCTAGTATTAGTGTCAAACACAAGTGACTGTGAGATCAGTCACCCTCATCACAAAGCATATATAGGATGTGCTGGTCTTGCCAGAAACATTGATCCCCAACTCAATGTCCCATCGACCAGGAATATTTTAGATTAGGGTTTTAAGGCTTTAGGTCTCACTGGTATGATCTCATCATAACCCTAGAACCATAGCCCTAATCTATGGGGTTCATCATATAATCATAAAGACACAGTGTATGATGAAAATAATGCCTTTATTATAATAATGTCAATTCATTGATTTTGGGATCGAAATATAATATTTCAATTGGCTTTCAGGGCACAATCTTTCAATCTCCCACTTGCACTAAAACCAATCGCCTTTAAATCTTAACCCCATACAATCAAGGTGGCGATCAAACTCTCGCTGTGATAGAGCCTTAATGAACAGGTCTGCTATGTTGTTCTTCGTTTCCACCCTTTTAATGAAGACTTCTTGTCTTTCGACAATCTCTCGAATGAGATGGAAGCATCTCAGAATGTGCTTTGATTTGTGATGAGCACTTGGTTCCTTTGCTTGAGCAATAGCCTTAGTATTATCACAGTAAAGTGATACTGGACCTTCAATCTCAGGAACTACGCCCAACTCTGATATGAACTTCTTCATCCAGACAGCTTCCTTGGCAGCTTCACTAACAGCAATGTACTCTGCCTCAGTTGTTGAGTCAGCTATAGTTTGCTGTTTAGAACTCTTCCAGCTTACAGCTCCTCCATTTAGGATAAAAACATACCTAGATATAGATTTTCTATCATCTGGATCTGATTGAAAACTAGAATCTGAATAAGCTTCTAGTTTAAGATCAGATCCTCCATATATTAGAAAAATATCTTTAGTTCTTCTTAAGTACATAAGAATATTTTTCACAGCCTTCCAATGATCCTCTCCTGGATCAGCCTGAAATCTGCTGGCTATACCAAAGGCATATGCCACATCAGGCCTAGTATATAACATAGCATACATAATAGACCCTAATGCCAAAGCATAAGGTGTAGAATTCATTCTATTTCTTTCTTCAGGTGTCTTAGGAGATATCTTTTTAAAAAGATGTATGCCATGACCAATAGGTAAGTAACATCTTTTACTTTCCTCCATGCTAAATCTTTTTAGCACTTGGTCAATGTACCTAGACTAGGATAAACCTAGCATCCTCCTAGATCTATCTCTATGGATCTTGATGCCTAGTATATAAGATGCTTCTCCCAAGTCTTTCATGGAAAACTATTTAGATAACCATACCTTGACTGATTGTAACATTGGGATATCATTCTCAATGAGGAGTATGTCGTCTACATATAGAACCAAGAAAACTATGGCACTCCCACTAGTCTTCTTGTACACACAAGGTTCATCCTCATTTTTGATAAAGTCAAATTCTTTGACTGTCTTATCAAATCGGATGTTCCAACTCCTAGATGCTTGCTTTAATCCATAAATAGATTTCTTCAGCCTATATACCTGATTAGGTTTAGTCTCCAAGACAAAACCTTCTGGCTGTGACATATAAACCTCTTCCTCAAGGAAACCATTGAGAAATGTGGTTTTCACATCGATCTGCCAGATTTCATAAACATGATATGCTGCTATAGCAAGTATGATCCGAATAGATTTGAGCATGGCAACAGGAGAAAATGTTTCATCATAATCTATTCCCTGTTTTTGTCTGAAACCCTTAGCCACTAATCTGGCTTTATAAGTTTCAACTTGGCCATCTGCCCCAATCTTTTTCTTATAGACCCATTTGCATCCAATAGGGTTAACACCCTCTGGTGCATCAACCAAAGTCCAGACTTGGTTGACATACATGGAGTCCATTTTGGATCTTATGGCTTCCAGCCATTTGTCTAAGTCACTACTCATGACAGCATCCGTATATGTTAGAGGCTCATCATTATCAATGATTCGGGCTTCATTATTTTCAATAATGAACCCATACCTCTCAGGTGCATGTCGCACCCTATCAGACCTACGGATAGGAGTGGTGTGTTCAGGTTCTATACTAACTATGTTATGATTTGGTTGAGATGTATCTACTTGTTGAACTTCTTCAAGTTCAATATTTATCCCACTGCCCTTTTGTAGGATGAACTCTTTCTTCATAAAAGTGGCATGCCTACTGACTAAAACCTTTTGTTCAGTAGGGTGGTAGAACAGATATCCTATACTATCTTTAGGATATCCAACAAATAGACACTTTTCTGCTCTAACATCAAGCATATGTCCAAAACTTCTTTTGACATAGGCTAGACATCCCCATATCTTAAGATACTTAAGATTGGGTTTCTTTCCCCTCCATAACTCATATGGAGTGCTAGATACAGATTTGGATGGTACTCTATTTAAAATATTAGCCGTTGTTTCCAATGCATATCCCCAGAAAGAAACAGGTAAGTCTGTGAAGCATATCATGGACCGTACCATATCTAATAAAGTACGATTTCTGCTTTCAGCAACACCATTTAATTGTGGTGTGTAAGGAGGAGCCCATTCAGAGATGATTCCCTTTTCTTTAAGGTGATCAAGAAACTCGGTGGATAAGTATTCACCTCCTCTATCTGATCGAAGGATCTTATTACTTTTCCCTATTTGTTTCTCTACCATAATTTGATACTCTAAAAATTTTTCAAAAGCTTCGGACTTATGTTTAATTAGATACACAAATCCGTACCTTGAAAAATCATCAGTGAATGTGATGAAATATGAGTATCCACCCTTGGCCTGAGTTGTCATAGGTCCACATACATCAGTGTGTATGAGTCCTAATAACTCAGTTGTCCTTTCATTATGTCCACTAAATGGAGTCTTGGTCATTTTACCCATGAGACATGATTTATAAGTTCCTAATGATTCATAGTCATAAGGATTAAGGAATTTTTCCTTGTATAACTTGTTAATCCTTTGCTCACTAATATGTCCAAGATGATAGTGCCAAAGTAAAGTATTGTTTACTTCATCTCTTTTTCATTTATTACTAACATGTAGTATATTGTCATCAGAAGATAGAGTTAAGAGACCATTGCAAAATATGCCATTAAATATTATTTCATTAGAAAAACTAATTGAGTAGCCACTACTCATTACATTCATAATATATCCTTGTTTAAGTAACAAGGGTACAGATATGATGTTTCTAATGATTCTAGGCATAAAATAACAATTTTTTAACTCTAAAATCTTCCCAAAAGGCAGCTTCAATATATAAGTCCCTACAGCTTCTGCTTGGATGGAATCTCCTCCAGCATCATAGAGCTCGAAGTCGCCTTCCTTCAAAACTCTAATGTTCTGTAGTCCCTGCAATGATTTGCAGATATGATGACCACAAGCAATATCCAATACCCAAGAGTTTGAATTAGAAGAGTCTAATGACAAAATTGTATGTATCTCATACATACCTTTTGGTGCATCACTAGCACCAGGCTTCACACTTGCAAGATAAACCTTGCAGTTTCTTTTGCAGTGACCCGGCTTGCCACAATGAAAGCAGGTCATTTGTCTGGAGGCCATCTTTCCTTTCTTTTTCTTGATGCCCCCTTTTGGGTTCAACCTCCTCTTGGAACCCTTTTTGCCTATTTTCTTCTTGTTTACACCATCCACAAGAAGAAGTGGAGCCTTATTTTTCTTTAAATGACTCTCTGCTGTTTTTAACATATTCAATAGCTCAGGCAAGGAAGTGTTAAGTTTGTTCATATGATAATTAAGAACAAACTGTGAAAATAACTCTGGGAGTGACTGCAGGATTAAATCCTGATTCAACTCCCCATCCATAACAAAACCCAATTGACCCAATCGGGTGATTAGGTCAATAACCTTTAATACATGGTCTTGTATGGATGTACCTTCTGACATCCTTGCATGGAATAACTGCTTAGATATTTCATATCTTGCAGTTCGACTATGTTCTCCATAAAGTTCTTTTAGATTGAGCAATATGAAGTTGTGTCCATGATTTCATGTTGCCTCTGTAACTCATTGGTCATAGAGGTAAGCATTATACACTTGACAGTAAGTGAGTCATTTTGCCACAAGTTATATGTGGTCTTATCCTCTTGTTAGGCATCTTCCCCTAATGGTTCCAAGGTTGGGGTATCAAGAATATAAGAAATTCTTTCTTGGCTGAGTACTATCTTCAGGTTTCTCAACCAATCAACATAGTTTGGTCCAGTCAATTTATTTGCATCAAGAATGCTACGGAGTGAGAGTGAAGAGGCCATTTAATCTACATTAACAAAGAACATTACATAAGCAAACAACCAATGTTGACAAAACATAATTAAATTAGGACTTTAACTCAATTATGTCTCCCACTATTTTATCAAGCATCATAACCCTCCATATGATGATCGAGAAAATCCTAATTGGTTCTCTTAGTGGGGTTGAGATCCTAATTCCTTACAAAAGACCTGTGTGTATACAACAAATCTTATATAAGTTCAAAGGTAGGAAAACTCTTTCCAATTGTAACTCATACAATTCTCAACTTATCTTGGCCTCTAAAATATTAATAGCCTTGTGTGTACACAACAAACTATAATATTTTAGTTAAGTTAGACCCTTCATTACTATATAGTCATGATATTAATTATAATACCCTTGTGTGTACACAACAAAGTATTATATCAAATCATGCTATAAACATCAAATGTACCAAGCCAAAATTATGTTAGTCACCATAAAAGGCCTTGTGTGTACACAACAAACCTAATATGGATCATAACATAATAATGACTTGGCATGAAGGAAGGCCATATGTAGTGAATATTACACTAAGCATATCAATCAATAATTAAGTTAATCTTATCGGCTAGGTAAGTCGGAGAGTGGTGGGAGTCCCCCCGTTGCTTTCCTTAGACACCAATAAGAATTGGCCAGGTCAGTCAACGAAACCAATTAAAAACCATGTCCTCTTTACCGATCATGAACCACTTTTCCTAGACACCGAATGATAAACTAATCATATTGATTATTTTTGCTTTTGGTATATGACACTACAACTTAATATGTTTTTAAATAGGGCTTTATTAAAACAAAGCACATTCTTTATATAACCTAGCAAATATGTGCCATAGTGTGCCATCATACTAGGACAACCATTTACCACATAATGGATCTACCATTATGCCAGGGCAACCTTATTTTAGTATGATGACCAGAAGGCTAAACATATCTCTATACAAATTAAGGTTTAAGTGAAAACCTTAATTAGTGGCATACATCAAACATATATGCATAATTAACACAAATATGTGATTAGTGTGTCATCATACTAGGACAACCATTTATCACATAATGGATCCACCATTATGCCAGGGCAACCTTATTTCAGTATGATGACAAGATGTCTAAACATATCTCTACAATAATTAGGGTTTGAGTGAAAACCCTAATTGGTGACATTACATCAAACATATACAATATCATATGTTACTTATATACATATGCATCTAAAAATCAGCATATATATTTTAATCTTAATAAGGAGGCTCTGATACCACTGTAGGGTTCGGTGGCAAGGTGGAAATATAGATTTCAAAATTTTTTATCTTTATGAAATCTTCACCAAACCCTTAACCCAAGATCTCCTTAAAAGAATTAAAACATATAACATGTATATATAAGATTTAAACTCATTTTAAAGTACTAACCTGTATTGCTAAAATCCAAACTTTAAATCTCCACCGGGTGCCCAAATATTCACCCTCCAATGGTGATCCACATAGAAAAAGATGAAGACTACAATTTCTTGTTCTTGGCTCCTCTTCTTGAATTCTTTTTCAAGAATTCAATTCTTGGAATTTTTGGCTGAAATTTTCTTTCTTGAAAATTTCTTTTCTTCCTTTTTTCCTCTTCTTGAATTCTTTTCTTGAATTCCCTTTCTTGAATTCCTTTTCTTGAATTGAATTGGAAGAAGAAATTAAGACAAGTAAAGTCTTAATTCAAGAAAGAAAAGAAGAAGAACAAACCCTTCCATTTCCTTTCCTTTACCGTTCAAGACCTTCCTCTTATTCTTGTTTAGGGTCAGAGTTTCGATAGAGATTATCTCTGTAAGAGAAACAATACCCAACAAGCATAAAGGGAAGGAGTATTCCAGAGAGGAGGAGAGGAATATGATCTCTGTATTTGATTATATAAAAAACCCCCGAGAACCCAAATCCCTTTTATAGATTTCAGAGGGGCGTTTTCTCAAAACATCGCAACCCTTTGAAATCCCAGGAATCACGATCCCTCATTCCTCACGCGTTCCCTCAACCAAAAATCATGATTCTCTGATTTAATTTTTGTTTTTCTGATGAGGAGGACTCTCGGAAAAACTTCAGGAAGAATCGTGACTTTTGGAGACAGACTTGCGACTGAAAAATGATGGATCTTTTTCCTTAATTTTTCTGGCCATCAGATCCGGATCTAAGGATGTCAGACAAGGATCCAAATCACCCCCTGTCTTGATTTTTCTCCAATGGAATTTCCTTCCCACACGCGTGAAGAGGAGTCCACACGCGCGTGGACTCTTCTTCTTGGCGCGCGCGGGTGAGGAAGGGAGTGGGCAGCTTGGAGAGGGAGTCTCAGTGCACTTGATTCACTTGGGTTCAGCCATGGGTTAGCCCAATGTCCTAAAATTTAAATTAGACCTTAATCTGGTTCAATTAGAACCCAATTAAGCCCAATTCGGAACCAAATTTGAATCTGATTCGAATAGAAATTGGGTCTGCAACACATGCTAGTGTGTTTATCCTGCAAACATGATTTAATTCCATATTAAATCCTTCATCAATTCTCTTTTGTGTATGACCCATTGGGTTCCACACCTAGCCAGCAGTAGGTCCGAGTGCTATTTGACTTAATTCGGTTAGATCTCAACTAAGCCGATTTATGTCAACTCAAACTAGCTCGACTCGGTCAATTAGAATCTAGTTCTAATTAACTGATTTGAATTACCATAATTCAATCATATACCTAAAAGACAAGATTGACATCTAGCAACGTATCATGTCTACCCGGAAGATGTGGAATTTTGGTGGAATTATCAAAACACCCTTCAGTGGTGGGTTACCGGGCAATTCAGTGCTTTGATCAACTTGCATCCCGAATATGATTATGAATATGGATACTTGTCAAATCCAATTTCATATTCATCCATAGCTCAATCTTTATAATGATGATTCATTAATGAACCATTAGAAATTAACTCTAATGTTCATACTTTGATCAAAGATTTCCTGAATCCATCATTTGATCGAAATTAGCTGGATGCAATTCCCTCTTACTGGGGCTGATCAATTCCTTGTTGACCTACTCACAACCTCCATACACAATCCACCATACCTAGTATCACCTCGTGCATGACTCAGTGTCATGATTGATTGTGAACCAAAGTATGGATTCATATATATAAGGTACCATGGTAGTCTCAGGTCAAAGGACCACATGCACTACTCCCACTATGAGAGTTATCTATTGATAAACAGATAAGGTTCCATTAGATATTCTCATTCTGGATCAATTCAGTGAATTCATTCTCTAATGAACACTCACATCCTAGTATTAGTGTCAAACACAAGTGACTGTGAGATCAGTCACCCTCATCACAAAGCATATATAGGATGTGCTGGTCTTGCCGGAAACATTGATCCCCAACTCAATGTCCCATCGACCAGGAATATTTTAGATTAGTGTTTTAAGGCTTTAGGTCTCACTGGTATGATCTCATGATAACCCTAGAACCATAGCCCTAATCTATGGGATTCATCATATACTCATAAAGACACAGCGTATGATGAAAATAATGCCTTTATTATAATAATCTCAATTCATTGATTTTGGGATCGAAATACAATATTTCAATTGGCTTTCAGGGCACAATCTTTCACTATGAGCCCCAGAATCCCATAATCTCTAGGTATCAGCCTAGTGCCAGTCAGGTTTTCACTAGTCAACTTGAAACCCATAGGATTAGTACCCCTAGAGCTGAACCAAGTATTAATCAGGTATCCCTTAGTTGACCTGAGTCCATTAGGACTAGTGCCCATAACGTAAGACCAGTTTCTAGCCAAGCCAACCTGAGTCGACCCAACCCGAGCCAACCAGGGCCCAGTATCCCACTAATCTCATAAATGATTGGAGTGAGGATCCTGAAGCTAAAATTGGTTGCACTGATATTCAAGATTTAGGATATCCCCTGGTTGAGGAGCTAGAAATGAATAAGAACAAGTCATTAGAGGTTCAGAGAAGACCCAACATCACATGCTTTAGATGCCATAAATCGGGACACTATGCTAGCCAATGCCTAATCAAATCCTTATATATAAGAGAGCTAGAAGAGAATAAGTCTGAACCCATTGCTAAACCCAAGGAAGAGGTTTATGAGGCTAATCCAAGTCTAGTAGAGGAGTATGAAGAAGATGAACTCATTGAAATTCAAGAGAAAGAAACTCCTAAATCTAAAGAAGACACCTATGAATTGAGTCCAATAGAGGAATGTGAAGAGGAGGAACTGATGTGGGACGACTCTAAGATTGCTAAATATGCAGAAAAAAAGTAAACTAATTTTTTTATATTTTTTATATAATTTTAATTTGTAGGCTATATTCCTAAAATCAAGTAAAGACTAGTAGGATGAATAGCAATGCAAAGAATCATCATGCAGGTGTGCTTATGCAAAATAAAAAAAGTTAGGACCCGAGAATTAAGAAATTCCTGGCTTAGGACAGTGTACCTTTAATCAAAATAGATATCAAGAGAAGGAAAGGATGTTACCAGTCAGAGATTGAAGAATCTGCATTTAAAGATATCACTCACACTCTGATTGGAGCCTAGATGATTAAGCTTCAGTTCCCTTGAATTTGATAGCTGATCTGGGTGGTCCTGGAGGCAAAGAAGGCCTCTTCTAGGGAGGGGAAATACCTCGAGGATCCTGCAAGCATCAGAGGTTAATCAAAGCAACAAATAATCAAAGGGATGAAACTAAGGTTTTGAAGAAAATAGAATTAGGGTTAGAATAGCTGACACCCTAGAAGAAGAAGGAGATCCTTTGCTTGTTAGACAGCTAGGGCTTCTTCTTCATTGCTTCTTAGGGCTTGAAGGCAGCTAGCTTGGGCATGGAAGAGGGCTTGGAAATAGGGTTCAGCCAGGGCACAAGAAGAACACTCAAAACAAATCACAAAACTCAAACATTAGAACTTGAGACAAACTTTTAGCAGAATTTTATTTCATAAGAAAGAAGTAATTACAAGAGGAAGAGGGGTGGGATATTTATAGAGCTCCCATGCCTTCTCCTAACTAGGTTTACACTTAGGTTACAAGTCCTTCTCCTAGCTAGGTTAGAATTACAAGTCTTAAAATAATTAGGAAAACAAATCCCAACTAGGTTAGGAACTTGACCTAGTCTTCTCCTTCTCCCTTCATGCTTTGACCTAGTCTTCTCATGGATGCCTAAGCTTTGATTAGCATGTTGGGCTTCAAGGGGCAGAAATGGGCCGGCCAAGGGCAAGGGCGCATGGACTTTTGGGCCCTGGAAGGTTGGGGTGCCTGGGCTGGAATCTATCTAGCATTAAACTAGAATCTATCTAGCATTAAACTGGAATCTTGGTTTTTCATGGACCTGGGCCTTGTATTCTCTTGGGCTGGGGCACAGATAAGTCTTTGGGATCATATTATGACCTGGTCTGGAAATATACTTTGGCATTTGGAGGGAATCTGGGCATCTGGAAAACATTTGGAGGGCATCTAGACATCTTGTAGGAATCATGGACCCTGGGTTGGAATACTAGGTCCAATTGGCTGATGTGAAGGCCTCTGGCTCCTGGGTGAGGCCTGGTAGAACTCTAAAGTAGTGTATCATCTTCTCTTGTATAAAAAGTAAACTCTTATTTGACTCATACTTAAGTACAGGACTCAATAAATTGGACTGGGTTGAGACAAATCAACTAGCCTCAACTTATTACAGGACTCAATCTTACTTGATTACAAAATTGTCATACATGACTAAGTAAACTAGATAGGGCCCAGTAATCTGTGTCTGATCCTTGTGCCCCCACTAAGAACAAGAGAGTGAACCCATTAAGGAATCAAAGGAAAAAGATCCTAAACCAACTATAGAATTTGGAGAAGAAGTGACTAAGCCTGGATCAAAAATAGTTGATGAGAGTGAGGGTTCACCCGAATTATCCGTTGACGAGGTCCAGGAACCAATCCCTAAAGAACAATCCAAGGAAGTTGATATTATCCTAGAGGACTTTAATAGTAAGCTTCCCAAAGACCTTCCTGATGACCTTTCACCGGTAATAGATTCCCAGCCAACTTTAGAACTAGTGCCAGTAGACCACTCTAGTGCCAAACATGTTGTTAGGACAAGGACCCAGTTAATTTTCCTTAAGCATAGGAGCCTGTTGAACCATGTCTACCTTAAGGATTTCCATGCTACAATCCAAGTCCTACAGTTCTGGAGAGAATATTTACTTCCCCTAGGAATTGTACGGTATCCGTACCATAAGATGTTTAGGTTTTATGATTCCTAGATAATTTTTAGTTTGAAACCTGAAAGATGGATTGAATTTTGGGTCTACATCTTTAACATAGGGGATAAAGTAAAACTAAAGGATGAAGTGCTATGTGGTTTTAATTCTGAATGATCCCTAGGCCTAATCCCAATATCCACAAATGCACAAATCTCTGCATAGCATCTGCATCAAAACATTAGCATTCACTTGAACACTGATAATAACATGACTAATTCCCGAATTCGAGTCAAAGAGTATGCTAAGGGAGATCATATAAAGATTAGGTCTAGACCTGAGTGGTTTCCTCTAAGAGCCAATAAGAAGCTACATGCTTGTGAAGCCGGACCCTTACAGGTGATAAGGATAGTTGACCCTAGTGCCAATGTATTACCAACGAATTTAGGCATTAACTCGACTTCCAATATCTTGAGCCTAGTCGTGCATAGGGCACTAGAAATGACACCCAGTGAGATTTTTGGACCTTACCCTATTCTTGAGAGAGAAACCTTACCTGAATGTCCATTAAATTGCCTAAGGAGAGGAATATGGATCGAGCATGACCTGGATGGCCAAGCTGTTATAACTCGGGATCGATGCTATCCATATCGCTTGGTCTGATGGCAAGGTCGACCGGACTCTGAATATTCGTGGATCCCTCGAGAGGACTCGCAGCACCATGACCCAACCCTTTTACATGCACTAGATTGACCCTTACTCAACAGGGTCGAGTTTCTTCCACCCTGAGAGAATTGATGGGGACATCAGCATCAACCCTAGTTCATTATAGGTCCCTAAATTTTGAGTCCCTTAACCATTTTCTAGATTTTATCTTTGCATTCAATAATCTAGCTATATTATCCCTTTGAGTCGTGCAAGTAGGGATGAAGTTATATGAGTTATTTGAAGTCTTGTAATAAGGGTTTTATCATGCAAGCCCAATGTAACCCTATGTGTTCAGTAATTAGGGTTTTACTCAATTAAGCCCGATTCTGCTCATTTGAGTCTTGTAATGAGGTCTAATTTTGAGTTATGTTATTTGAGTCCATTTGTAAGTTGAGCAAGTCCATTTGTCCAGTTTAATGAGTTTACTTGAGTCTTGTAAGTCCTTCATTCAAGTTCAGTGCAATGAGTCATGTAACTTTCAAGTACAAGAGGAAATTTACCAGGACCTCCCAGATCAGAGCAGAATCCAAGCTCATGGAGCCTCCACACTTGAAGATACCAGACACCAAGGAATATTCCAACTTCTATGCACCCCAACCCAGAAGCCCAGAAGGAGATGGCGCCCTAGGCCTTCCCCAAGTCCAAGTTAAGGTGGGCGCCAAGGGTTTTCTAGCCCATGCGCCAAGCCTTCTTTGGAGACTGCCCAAGCCCATTTGGAGGATGCCCTTTGCTACCCAAAAGCCCATGCCAACCCAAGTAGGCATCCAAGCCCAAGAGGAGCCTTTCGACCCAGTCCAAGGACCCTTTGACCAAGTCCAAGAAGGAGAGAGAAGTCCACATCCAACTAGGAATCAAGTTTTAGTTCTATTCAAATTATGTACTCCTAATCCTAAGTCATTTTATAATTCTCTTCCTAACCAAACTATATACTCCTAGTCCTAAGTAGCTTTGTAATCCAATCCTAACTAAGAGAGGACCTAGGTGAGCCTATAAATACCCCACCCCCACTCCCTCTTGTAAGGGATTGAATAATTGGTTGATTGAATGAATGTGTATGAATTTTGAGAGAAAATTTGACCGTTCTTTTTTCTATTTAGCCTTTGTTCTTGTGAACATCGAGCTCCGTGAGGGAGTGTTGACTTTGCTCTTTGAGCATCGAGGGGTGTGAGACCCTGTTTTTCAAAACCCTAGCCATCATCAACCTGGATGCCCATCTGCCCGCTCCCATCTAGGCCGCCCCATCCAACCATCTCTTCCTTTTCTCCTTTTTCTTTTCTTAATCTGATACTCTTTTCTAATTCCTTGATAGGTGTCTTGTAGGTCCCTCCGGTTCTGTGAAGATCGGATGTCGTTTGCATTGCCTTCGAACCAGTAGATAAAAAGCCAACAGATCCATGGGTTTTTTTGGCTTGACTTTCTAGGCTGCATCTGAGAGTGACGAGTGATCTCTTCTCGAAAGTAGCAGCAATCATTGCCAGATACACACCCCTAGCCCTCTAGATCGGATTATTGCAGAAGAGCTAGTCCTATCGGGGTTTCTTAGCACTGGTGGTCATGTTTTTATCTCTTTTGAGGATCTTTCTTGCATGCTTGTGGTCTAGAATTTCTATAGGATCACTCTTTTATCTATTTGATCTAAAATTCAGGAATTAAAATTGTAACTTAATGATGAATCCACAAAAATTTCCTTGCATGCTAATTAGTTCCCCATCACTAACGCATAGGAATTATGTGAATTGAATTTATTTTTATAGCTCTGATGCATTGTAGACTTATTCAAGTTACAAATTAAATGATGAGTTTTTGCTCTTGATAATCATTACAACTTAGCTCTGATACTTATTGTCAATAGCTCTGATACTTATAATCAATTTCTCTATACTAATTGCAAATCTTTTGAGCTTGCTAGTTTATATACTTAAGGTTTTGTCATCATCAAAAAGGAGGAGATTGTTGACTCCTGTCTTGATTTTGATGAATAACAAATCACTTAAGTATATTTGAGTACTAATTATATGTTAAAAGTGTGTTTATCAGAATAAGGTACTCATCAAAGTTAAAGTATGTTGTAAGATCAAATTGCTTGTCAAACTATTGAAGAAGTCACCTAAACTAATGGATTTTCAAGTAATATGTACTTGGCACATAAGAATGACTTTGAAGGACTTAAATTTTGAATTTGGACAAATTTCAACAATGTTTCAGCCAAGTATCGACTCATGGAATGAAGTGTCGACTCAAGGTATCGACTCATAGAAGCTTGAGCTGATACAAAGAAAGATTTTCAGCTGGCATGCTCAAGTGTCGACTCATGAATTACCAAGTGTTGACTCATGGTCAGCCAAGTGTTGACTCAAGGCCTGAGACCAAAAAGATGATGGAACTTACTAATTTCAGGATTTTGTCCAAGTATCGACTCATAAAAATGAAGTGTCGACTCAAGTATCGACTCACTAGAAGAAGTGTCAACATACTAATGCACTCCAGAGATCTTTAGAAAATCTTTTTGACTCAAGTGTCAACTCATAATCTAAAGTATCGACTCAAAGTGTCGACTCATGGTTTAAAGTGTTGACACCTGCAGGTCTGAGTGAACAGTAATAGCTAGTTTTTTGAAGCACAAAACTTTTCCAAATTATGTCTAACGGCTATTTCTCCTTCTAATGGCTATAAACTATACTTTAAGGCTTGGAAAAGTATTTAAAGTCCTCCAAATACAAAAGGGAGGTATTCATTGCAATTCATTCAAATATTCATTGAAGAACCAATACTTTTGAGTGAAGTTGAGCCTTCAAGCATTCAAGTTTCAAAGAGAGCATTCAAGTCCAATTCATTCAAGCATTGATTGAGGCTTCAACAACTTGGAGACAAGCTTCTCAATAACAATCAAGAACTTCATTGAGTTTATTTGCTTTTTGAAAAAGCTTATTGTATTCTTACATTGTACTTGAAATATTTTATTTGGCCTAGTTTCAAGTAGATTGAAACTAGTGCTTGGGTTGTTGGTGAGCCTTGAGTTGAAACCAACTAGGTTGTTGGTAAGCCTTATGTGAAAACCAACTAGGTTGTTGATAAGCCTTGTGTTGAAAACCAATTAGATTTTTGGGTAGCCTTGTGAAAACCAAGGGGTTTTGATTAGTGAGCCTGGAAAACTAATCTACTGTAATCAAGGTTAAATTATAGTGAAATATCCAAGAAAAGCTTGGCGATGGGATGTAGGTATCTTAGAATACATCAAACCACTATGAATTTGTGTGTTTGTGATTACTTTTACTCTTTCTATATTTACTTTGTTACTTATGCTGTATATCATTATTGAGCATGCAAACACTTTGAAAACACATTAGCATTAGTCTTTAATTCTTGCAAAAAGTTTTAGAAACCCAATTCACCCTCCCTTTTGGGTTGCTTTGGCTGGGCAATACACTCCGCCCGGGGTGCCGCATCATGCAACCTAATACCTGCACCACCCAGAAGAAGAATGTTATACCAGGAGTCTCAGACCCTACCGCATCTCCCACCAAGCCAAAGCTCTGCCATGCCCCCAGGCATGGCGGCATGATGTCCATAAGAGGAAGCATCCTGTCGGGGTGTCAGGCTCCATGGCACGCCACTCGCACTCACCATGATGGGAATATGTACTTCATAGTACCCTGCCTGCATGATAGAAGCTTCCTTCGAAGATCTCAAATTTTGTCCCCCTCCTCCTACATGAGGTAGGGACTAACCCACACTTTGCTCACAAGAGCCGCACCCAGAAAGCTTCAGTCCTGGGCTTTATGCCCCACGGGATTGAACACTCTTCTATAAGAAGCTAGAAAGGGCCTCTGGTGAAATAAAAGTGCAAGCACGAGCGAACAAAGAGGAGATAAGGCAAGGGTTGAAGGAACTTTTGGAGACTAACCCAAAGAACACCCATTGCTCAAGCTTCCACTCTCTACTCTCTCTCTTTCTCTTTTCAACATCCTCTAGACATAGAGGCCACTCTGGGCTCTGCTAAGTAGGATATCGGTTCCCCTTGATCATCCACTAACTTGATCATTGGAGTGCCCTCGTTGGAATCCCCGGCCCGGGTCTTCATTTTTCATTTTTGTAGGACTGGCCACTATTGGAGGTCTCTAAGCGGGAAGTCCACAAATTTGCACCACGTCGGAGATACAGGCCATGAAAATCTAGGCTACAATAGATTAGCATGCGAGGTAGGGAGAACTGCAAAAAGATTACTAAAACCCCCTGCTATTAGAAGAGCACTCATAGAAACCCACGGCCCCATGGTGATGATGCGTGCATGCGAAGCTTCTGTCAGCCACGTGGGGCACCCTCCCCACCATGGCAACCAGCATAGTCCAGAAAGGGAGCTCCCCGCTCCACCACCACCGCCCAAAGTGGATCCTCAGGTCATTGCACTCGCCCAGTAGGTCCAGGCCCTATCTATGGTGGTCAACTAATTGCATCATCAGCATTGGTCCCTGGCTACCCAACAACAATAAGGGACCCCAATGGTTCAGCCACTAGGCCCCATGGTAGCTTGTGATCCTTCCAAGGAACGTCGTTGCATCCGTGGGCCACATCCTACCCCTGGGTGAGCCTTCGAACCCCAAGGAGGAGGCAGTGGAGTGTTTTGGCTGATCAGGAGAGTCAGTCCCTGGTCTCGGACCACGGTGCCTCATGGCACCATAAATGCAACCATGGCAAGGCCCCCTAGTGTGATCTCCTCTGGCCCTTATCTCCCTCTCCTCCGATAGCCTCGGTAGAAGATTCCATCGATGAGGCCATCAGGCGACAGGTCAAGAGGCACCTAGTGATGAGGACATCAGGACCAGACCAAAATTTCAAGGTTCCAATCTCTGATTCATGTGTTGGTCAATTTTGTTGAGTCTTGTAATGAAGTATAATTTTAAGTCTTGTAATAAAGTGAGCCAGTTGAGTTCACTAAGTCAGTTATAGTCCCTTATTTTAGTCTAATATGAGTCCTGTATTTTCCTCAAGACAAGAACCAAGAGGAGAGTCACCAGACTAGGAGATTCACCAGGCCCTCCCCCAATTAGAACAGGATTCCATGCACTAGGACCCCTACTCAGGCCTCCCCAGTAGTGGTGCCCAAGTACCTGGGCTGTTTCATGCTGCCAAGCCCACAAGAGAGCACCCCAGTCCAGACATCAAGTGATGGCACCTCCTAAGCCCAGGACCAAGAAGCCTTTGGCACCTAGCTCATGAAGAAGTAGCACCCTAAATTCTTAGCCTTGGCGGCCCAGCCGAAGGCCCATTCATGTTGGCACCCCTCCCAGGCTTTGACTCAGTCCATAATGCCCAAGTTTGACCCAGTCCAAGATGCCCATGGTTTGACCAAGTCCAAGAAGATGTCTTCCATGCCTAGTAAGGAGTCAAGGCCCTAGCCCAAAAGGGTTTTCTTAGGCCTCAAGTCAAGGTTTATTGACCCTCATGTCATGTAACCTGGGTGGATCTATAAATACCCACCCCCTTCTCTCTTGTATGAAGAATCTTTTCATGAATGAAATTTTGAGAATATTTTCTTATCTAAGTGTTTGCTCTAGTTGGAGTGGGTGTGAGAGCCAATTTTTTTTATTTTCTAGTGTGCAAGCGCTAGGCCCCATCAATCCTTTCTTCCTCTAAACCCTAGCCACCCATAGCCCCTCTCCCAAACCCTAAGATGCCCTCCACCTCCAAGCCCTAGGCTGCCAACCATATCTCCCTTCTTCCACCAATCCGCCAACACCAAATCACCAAAACTCTTGGTCTCCCCTTCCCCTCTCTTCCAGGCATGCCCTGGCCTCTAGGCCACTAGGAGCTCCACCCCAGGCACCCTTCACCAGCCCCTGGCCACCCCTCTCCAGATCTAGATGCCCAAAGCATCATCCTAGGCCACCAGCACCCTGTAGCCTCTCTTCCATCAAATCTTCTTCTTTCCATCCAGTTTCTTATTTTTCCCTTAATCTACTTACCTAACTTGTGATGTTTGCAGGATCCCTTGAGAGAAATGGACCTTGGATGAAGACCTCCTTGTTCCCGAACTAATCTGATAAAAAGCTGGTGGATCCACGAGAAAGCAACTTCTTCGTCTAGGCACCGATCCGAGTTGAGAGATCTCTTCTACGACTTCAAGAACATCATTGCTAGGTATGTAGACCCCATCCCATCTCACTTTTTCTATTTTATTGAAGTTAAGGCATGTCCTAATAGGATTTCTTAGTCCTAGGATCCTAGTTTTCTTTTTTTCTTTGATTGTTTCTAGTATGTGGGTATGATACTAACTGATACAGGATAACCCTAACCTAGTCTTAACTAGTTTCAGGAAATAAATCATAAAAAATATTTGAAGATAATTAGTTCTTTAATCTAGTTTATCTGCATGTTCATCCATTGTATATTATCCTGCATCATGTTAGAATCCCGTCCCTCATCAATTTTTGGTGTCAGAGCTTAGGATAGGGCATGTTCTTGCATAGTAGGTAAAACTTCTGCATCCCAAAATCTATGATAGTAGTATAAACATAGGGCTGTTTATCCATCAATACATTTTTGTTTTTCTTTAATTTTCATGGTAATTAATCTCTGTTTAATCTTCTATTTTTCTGTGATTTTTGTCAAATTTTTCAGATCTAGAAACAAACAAAAAATCAGTAAAAGAAAAACCCTAAAAAAAAAACTGCATGTTGATTTCTGCGTTCGGAGTCAAAACTTAGGTCTAATTTTTCATCATAAACTTACTCTTTTTTTCTAATTTTTTCAAATATTATTCTCTGTTTCGTCCTCTATTTTTTTATAATTTTTATTTATTTTTTGATATGAAAATAGAACCAAAATCTGCATGAAACAGAAACCATATTTGCTAAAATTCTGCATGCTTAGATTAGGGCTAACTTAACTTACATCCAAACCCCCCCTAACCCAAGCCACATTTGTTTGCTCAATTAACCAACTGAAAATTAAGTTTTCGAACTTCATAAAACACAAAAAAAAAAAATTTCTGATTTTTCTGAATTTTTTTAGTCTCATATGCATTAGGGTTTATGTGTGCTTGCATCATACCTAAATCACCAGAAGGGCAATTTTGCTGGTGGGGACACCATGATCAGACAGATCATTGGATCTTATATGGTTTACTTAATCATGTGTCAAAGTTTTGGAAGTTTTGTAATTGAGTCTTGTAATAGGTTGAGGTTAGTTGATTTGTCTCAACCCTCAACCTAGTCCAGTAAATTGAGTCCTGTAAATCAGTATGAGTCCAGTATAAGTCCAAATTTTGTACAAGAGAGGAGGTTACACTATTTTGGAGCTCACTAGGGCTCATCCAGGAGTTAGAGGCCACTACATCAGATTATTGGATTTTGTGTGACACTATAGGATCCAAGATGCCTTATGGAAACCCTGATTCCTTAAAGATTTCCTTCCAGATGCCCAGATTTCCTTCCAGATGCCAGAGTATATTCCCAAACCAAGGCATCCATGAGTCCAGAGGTCCACCTACATCCTAGCCCAAAGAAATCAAGCCCAGGCACCAAGCCCAAGCCCTAAAGAAGCAAGAGTCCATGGAATATTCTTGCTACCAGGCTATCAGGCCACCCCAGCTTCCAGAGGCCCAAGCACATGCACCCAAGTCCCTTTGGGCTGGTCCCTTGCTGCCCCTAGAAGTCCAACACACCCTCCTAGGCATCCTTGAAGTGTTGACCAAGTCCAAAAGGTGTCCTTGAGTGGAATAGTCAAAGCATGAAGGGAGAAGGAGAAGACTAGGTCAAATCCTAACCTAGTTGGGACTTATGCTCCTAAGTTTTAAGATTTATTTTTCTAACCTAGCTAGGAGAGGACTTGTAACCGAAGTGTGTAACCCTAGTTAGAGGACATAGAAACTCTATAAATACCCCACCCGTCCCCCTCTTGTAATCAATTTTTATTCATGATATCAAAATCCTGGTAAATATATTTGAGCTTGCGAGCTTGTGTATTACTTTGTTTTTATTTTTTCTTTGGTCACTATTGTTCTTGGCTGAATTCCTTGCTATCCTAGCATCCTTCCATACCCAGGTCACTGCCATCCAAGACTTCACACATCCAAGAAGGAGTGCCCTAGGCCGCCAAGCAAGGAGATCTTCAACAAGCTTCAAGCCACCCAGCTTCTAAACCCTAACCTGATTCCTTCTAAACATAGTTTTCTTTCTTTTACTTACTTGCTATTTTGATTGACCCTTGATGTTTTGTAGGATCCCTGAGGTATTTCACCTCCCCAGAGGAGGCTTTCCTTTCCTACAGGACCACCCAAATCAGTCATCAGTTCAAGGGAAACCAAGCTGCATCATCCAGACTCCAATCAGAGTGCTGTGTGATCTCTTCATCGGAAGTTCTTCAAATCACTGATTGGTAATATCCTTCCCTTCTTTTAATTTATGATTTGATGAAGATAAGCTATCATAATCTGGGAGTTTTTCAATTCTCGGGTCATGGAATTTATTATTTTGCATGAGTTTGCCTGCGATATAATGATTCTTTGCATTGCTACTCCTTATGCTAGTTCTTACTTTTATTTGTGAATTTAGCCTACAATCCTAAATTATAAAAATCATAAAAAAACTTGTTTACTATTTTTCCTACATGTTTAGCAGTCTTAGAGTCATCCTGCATCATTTGCTATGTCAGATGGGGGAAGGAATTAATCACCTTTTCCTAACCCAAAACAACCACCCTGCATCCGAACCCAAGCCTAAATAAAATCAACTAAAAACCTAATTGATTTAGGGATATCAATAGGTTGAGTATGAGTTGTTGACCCCATAAGAGATTTTGATGATAACCAAACTTTGGAGCATGTACATTTATTTCTAACAACTCTTCAAGTGGTTTACAAGTTTTTGTAGGATGAATTATTTGTTTAAACTTCAACTCCTACATCTTTAATTCTTGTTTTGAGTTGTGTTGTAATATGGTTTTGTAAAGAAGAACCTAATGAAAAAGTTAAGAAAAAATCTATAAAAAGGGTTACTTCTATGAGTGTGTGTGCCTTAAAATCATTTTGAGTTGGTACGCATGAAAAGTGTAAGAGTGTTGGTGAGAGTTTTTCTTTAAGTAAAATTGTAAAAGTCCTGAAGAAGTTACTCGAGCTGACCCAGCATGTTGAAGAGCCGACTCCACCTCATTGTTGGGAATTGTGTCCCAAAGCCAATCGTTTGGGCTGTAGATGGTTGTGCTATTTTGTATTTGTATATAAATTTTTAATAATAAATAAAAGTTATTTATTTTTGGCTGTCCATCATTTTACATTTTTTTGTAATGAACTCTTGTATGATGGAGTCCTTAGAACTACATTGCTTGATATAGAGAGGATATATCAAGTAGTTCTTAAACTGGTTCACAACCAAATGATACATTGTTATAGGACGACGATGTATCAAGTGTAGGTTATTGTATGTCACATTTATTGGTTGTCCTTTTAACCAAGGAGTGTAAAGACATTGGTGTGATATACAAGTGAAGTGTATGACATTTTACTGAACGTGACCATCTACGGAGCTCCCTTCTGCCAAAGGGTTGCTCGTGAAGGGATATGGGTATATGTGTCCCTCAGACCTGATGTCACCATGGCAGCTTGCAAGCAACTAACTATACTTTGGTGCCGGACTACCTGGATTTCTAATCTAGTGATGGAAGGTTTTTGGGTATAGTCAAGTACTTGTGGAGCGGTGGTGGATCAAGATGGAATTGACATCTCTAAATAGTTTGGAGTGAATGACTCAATGTGTTTCAATTTAGCAAAACCTTGACCAGGGTAGTTCTTATAAGGAGTCACAAAACTTGTGAGATTAAGACATGATATGGATAGACCAAATTAGGGTTGGCAGTCTAACCCTAGGTCATCCTGAGCATTGTAAGGTCAAAGGGATGAATTATGCGACAACCATATCCAGAGGTTCTTGTGAGGTGTGCTCTGCATCTTCGACCTATCCGGATGTCGGGTATCATTGCTAGATGAGGACTTTGACTGGTACTGGAAATGTTCCAGTGCTACCGGTTTAGTGTTCGAACCTATGGGATCACACACCATAGAGGTTTTCTATCTGATCTTTTAGGCTAATCAACGATTGAGAATCGTTTGCCATCACCTGAAGTCAATTTGGTTGACTTTGCACCAAGTATCGATACTTGGATTTTTGCAGGTGTCGACACTTCCTGTGACGAGCAGATTTATGGGAAGATTTCATGGGAGGTTTTTGGGTAGGTTTGACCAGGTTTGAATTTTGAATTCAAGCCAGTTTTGGCTCCAAACCTTTATGGTATGAAAGTCATACTTGCCTAAATGGGTTAGACCCATTTGGCATGCCCTTGATCCTCTCCTCCATTCTCTCCTCTCATCTCTCCTCCTTCCTTCTTCTCCCTCTCCCTACTGCCTCTATAAATGTGAAAAATTGTGGTGGCTGCTGGGGTTAGAAATACAAGAGCAGCAACTATTTCTTGGAAGGAAAAGGTTGAGAAGAGTGAGAGCTTTAGGGTTTGGGTGTGAGCTACCTAGCAATCAAGCTGGTCTTGGGAAAGAGATTTGGGAAGGGGTTCCTGCTATCTTTCTTGTCTTCCTGGAAGTTCAGCCCACGGATCCCGAAGAGCTAGCACTCTGAGGGAGTTGATCAAAGTCGAGCCCAGGTATGGACATCCTGTAGAGGCCAGATGCTTGTGTGGCTCGAGCACCCTCTTCCTCATCAGAGCTCTTCATTACTTCTCTCCAGCACTCGTTGAGGTATAGAGGTATGATCTTTATATTTATGTTGCTTTCTTGTTGTTGATGATTATATGCATGCTAGGTTTTTATACTAGATCCTGTTGCAGACAGATTGGTAGATAGTTTCGATCTATCTACCAAGCCTTCCGCTGTGCATGATTTAAAATAATTTTAAAATGCATATTCTCTGCCCTGTTTTCTTGCATATTGTATGCTAGGTGTAGGTGTTTTCACCTTCAATGGTATCAGAGTAATAGGTTCATTTTGTAGTATAATAATGCTAGCATGCTTATATCATCTCTTTCTTTCTTAAGTACATGGATTGAGTGCTTCACCAGGCCATCCGGTCATAGGAGAGAAGTAGGGCTGCAAGACCCTCTCTTTCCATTCAATGGGATCTTCTATGGAGTGTAGGGGTGCCACTATGATAGGCTCATGAGAAAGAAAATAAGAAGGAAGTATTTTGTAGGTTAAAAATGTTTTAATCTAAATGGCATGATCATAAGACACTTTATATAATATCTAAAAGTGTTTATTGATCATTTTTGATTGTATGTTTGGAGAAACATCGGATTTAAAATCACTATTTTTCTTTGTCTCGGGCTGTGAGTCAACACTTGGCCTTTGATGTGTCAGCTCATGGGAGTATTTTCTGAGATCTAGTTTCTGTCTTTGTTCTGAGATAGGCTGGAGTGTCGACACTTGTCCCTGAAGCATCGACACTTGAGCCTGAAGTGTTGACACTTGACCCTTGAAGTGTCAACACTTGAGGCGTGCCAGAAAACATGTTCTATTTTCTATTCCCTGTCTCAAGCCTTGAGTCGACACTTGCTCTTGAAGTGTCGACACTTGGCTACAGAAAATGCTGAAAAACAGTGAATTTAAATTTTGTTTTGTTGTAAAATTGTTTTACACTAATAAATTAAAATTATTTTAATTTATTTAAGGCCATTGAACTTAATTTTGAATTAAGATTGACTAAGAACTCTAAGAATGTGATTCAAAGATCTTAAGTCATTTCAATAAGCCTTAAGGGTCATTGGTTAGCTTCTATTAGGTCTTTGATTGGGTTAGACCTAAGTTTAGATTCATTGGACAAGTTAGAGAACTAATCTAATCAAAAATTGAGTTAGGATTTCTTCTCTAGATCTATCTAATAGTTAGATTGATTAGTCCATAATCTAAATAGATCTAATTTGTGGCTCAGTGGAAAGCCCTAGTCTCTAGGCTAGTCTAATCGAGTCTGATGAACCATTAGTATCGAGGTAAGTTTGGTATTGTGATCATGGTTCTTTGGGGCTACCTCTTACCTGGCCAATTCTATTGGTGTCTAGGCAAGATGGTTAATGACGGAACCCAACCCATGATCTCACTTACCTGGTCAATGTGGTCAATCAGGATTGATTAGATAGCTCATTGACTCATGTTAACCCTTGTCACCCTAGGTTAATCAGTCTTGACTGATTTTAGGTGCCCATGGATCATTAGTTATGTGTAACCCTTCTTGTTTACTGATTTGGTTAGTGGGAGGTTAATCCATGTCTTCTCATCTATTCATCTGTCACATTAATTAAAAATCCTCTAAATTATTAGATCCTTAAAAGGACAAAGTTATAGAGATAATCAAGTCTTAGCCTCCCATTAAGTGGGATAGTAATATGTCCATTAGTTAAGTGTTCGTCGGTAGATCCAATGATCGGGTGTTCATCGGGCTATTGGAATTGCTATTCCTAATATGATGGCTCAGTGTGACTTTCTTAATGGTGGTCAGGTGGGCCAGCCAAAGTCAGGCTTGACCATTCGTTAGTTAGAAGCATTGAATTTTGTCATGTTAATGGTTGGACCTAACTAGGACCCTCAATAGGAGGCCCAAAGGCCGATTGAAGTGCTCCTTGGGGAAAAACCTAATTACTAGAGGTTACTTGGAGAAGTAATCGGTTAAAGAACCTACTTTTAGACATGCATGGGTGGGCCGGCCAAAGTCGGGCTCATGTGTTGTCTATTGGACTCTAGTACCCGCTAAGGAATTGAAGTAATTCCTCGGATTGGAGGTAGAGGCTACAAATCTATGCAAAATAATGGGAGGGATGATGCAGAACGAAAGCTCTGATACAAAAATTGATGCAGAACGGATATGTGGAATGCGGAAGCAAATTAAAATTAATGTATTTTTTTTTTAATTTTCAGAAGTCGGCTTTGACTCAAAGGAAAGTTAAACTAAATTGAAAGAAACTAGATAATAATTGAAAGCACAATTTAAAGGAACTAGATTATCAGAGTAATTTAGAAGTAAAGGATCACTGGGGGTTGAGAAACTCCCAGACCTAGGGTTTCGCTCTGAACTTTCAACAGGACAGAAGTAAAGAGAAGAGAAAGGTTATAGACCACGAAGTGATCTTCACAGAGTTTAGTGGAAGGACTCTCTTGAGCAGATTGTTGGATCCCCGGACTCAGATATCTTCGCAATGGATCCTCCAATACTGGCCCTTTGGCAGAGTTGGCTTCTTCTGAACTCAAGATCTGGGAAAGAAGATGAACAAGTTATGGGACCAGATACTCAAGGAAGGATTTATCAGATAGAAGAACTTGAAAGCTGATGTTGCTGAAATCCTGACTTCCTGGATGCTGATCTGACTTCCTCCGAGATTTGCTCTATCTTCGAAGTAGCCGAACTGGACCTGGATGCTGGTGGTCGGCCTCTACTTGGAGAGAGGGGCCGTGAGAGATGGGGTAGGCTAGGGTTTGGTGGAATGAAGAGGATGCTGGGAGGCTAGGGTTTGGAATGGAAGTGGCTAACCTAGGGTTTTGGGGTTGGAGATCTCACACCTCCTCAAGGTTCCTAGGGAACCCGGATTTACTCCCTCACGGAGCTCAACACCTGAATACAAGTGCGGAAGAGAGAAACACAAAGTTTGCTCACACATAAATTGAATTCATTCATTAGTTGTTTTTTCAAAACTTACAAGAGGGGTTTATTTTATAGGTCTTTACAAGAGATCAGGGTTTTACATCTTCCCATGTGGGACTAATAGGATGGATCTTCAAATTAGGCTTGTAGAATCAAATCCTTCTCATATGGCCGGCCAAGAGCTTCCATAAGTGTTGATTGGTGGCTCCAAATGCTAAGTAGGTGGCGCCTCCTAGCCTTACTCTTCAAGAAATTTTTTTTTCCTTCCATGGCTCAACTCTTTTGGACACCTCCTTTTCTTTCTCCCCAAGTCATGGCTCTTCTCAACTTTGCTTTGGTCTTTTTAGGCATGAATTGGGCACCCCCTTGAAGTGCTCCCCAAGAAATGCCTCTTTCCTCCTTTAGCTTGGCCTTTTAAGGTATATATGGGGCGCCTCCTTGATTTTGGCTTCAAGAAAAATTCTTGCTCCCTTGGGTGTGGGGACCAAGACACTGGGATGGAGATGTGGTGCCTCCTGGACTCTGGCATGTGGCTGGGAGTGTGGCGCCCACTTGCTTGGGCTTGGGAGAAAATGTGGCACCCTGGAGAAGACCTAGACCACTTACTAGGACTTGTACTGAGTCAACATGACTCAACAAAATTTAAATTGCAGGAAATACATACTCAAAAAAATTGAGTTGACCAAGTCAACCCTTATTACAAAACCAAAAAATCCTAATTCTTCGGGCAAGGTCAATCAAAGATCCAGATGGAGCCCTGAAGTCTTCTTCTTAGTTTGGTGCCCGCACCAATTCTCCCGGGGTGGGAGGAACTCGACCCTGTCGAGTATGGATCAAGTTGGCTCTGGTATCTCTCCAAGAGGTCTGGGTCCAATTCTTGTAATTCTTCTCGGGAGATCTAAGAGTCATCAGAATTTGGCCTTCCTTGCCAGCGGACCATATATCTTTGGTATCCTCGATTACGAGTAGAGATAACCTGATCATCCAGGATCTTTTCAATCTGCTCTTTCCTCATAGGCCAGTTAGTTGGTGGACACACAGGGTTGGGTTCACTCTCAAGAGCAGGATTAGGCTCAAAAGGCTCACTGGGAATCACAGCTGGCTCTCTATACTCTACTAGGTCTGTAATGTTGAAAGTGGAGCTAAAGCCTAGTTCTGAAGGCAACTCGAGCACATAGGCATTGGACCCTACTCTCTTCACCACTCTAAATGGTCTAGCTCCTCTAGCATTTAACTTTTTAACAGTTCCAGGAGGAAACCGTTCAGGCCTTAACCTAATCATTACATAGTCTCCCTCAACAAAAGTTTTGACTCGCCTTTGAGAATCAGCCAACTTCTTATAAGTTTCATTACTTAAAGTAATTTTGGCATGAATTTCTTTATGAAAGTCCTTTACATGCTATGCAAGTGCATCAAGAGACTTGTGTGTGTGGGCTAATAGTGAAATTAGATCAAGTGGTGTGTGAGGCTTGTATCCATGAACAATTTCAAAGGGACTCTAGCCTATAGACCTATTGATCGAAACATTGAATGCAATTTCAGTCCTGGACAAAATACAAATCCCAATTCCTGGTGCTCTCAATCAAACCAAAATCTGAGCCAAAGCCTAGTAAAGGGTCAAGAAAAACTAAATTAGACTGACGATGAATTCCTAAAGAATGGGCTTTATTCCAAAGGAACCCTAGGTCTAAACCTAACAAACTACGGCTCTCTAGGTTTGACCTTGGGTCGGAGGATGGCATGCAGAGCATGAAAACTTACCATGGGTGCCTAGTAGGTGCCATAAGGTCTTCCAGAAGTAGGTGGCAAACCTAATAGGTTCTGACACGTGGTTCACTCTAAAGACTTCGACAAAGTATACTTGGATGGTGTAAGAAGCATTGGAAGTCCTAGAGAAAGGGAGAAAATATGAGGTGGAGTCTCGAATTACCTGTTGACTAAAGGTGGTGACCTGAAGGTTTGAATGGTGATCTATGAGTGTCAACTGGTCATCCTTACAAAAGGAAAAGTTTGCTACTCCCAGGAATGGATCAAGAGATGGTTCGGGAAGTAGCCTAGGACATGTGATCGCAACAGTTAAGGTTTATGCTCTAAGCAAATAATGATCCATTTTCTCAAGAACTGGATTAAAGAATGATTCATGGAAGGGCCTATGGATGATGACCTCAAGACTTGAAATTTGACATATGGGTGCGGAAAGGTATACTCTATAGAAGGGTAGGTCAGTCATGCGAAGGAAGGGGTCTGGGGTCATAAGGAGGACTTCTACAAGACTGGGTGAATCAAGCTGCTCAAGACAAGGATGTTCAACTGAGATTATGGGAGAGACCTTAGTGGCTGGGCATGGGACAAGGTCCAAATGTAAGAGGCTTGATTCAGTCATCCTAAGGAGAGGATCTACCATAGGGTGGGAAAACTTAAACAGTTCAGTGCAAAGATCTTCAATTGGTACTTGGGGAATGACTGTCATTAAAGAATACGAACTGATAGCTCGGGCTAACACTATGAGTTCTTCCTGAGGGTATTTGACTAAAGGAGCCTGGTTCTCACAAATCTCTTGAATTTCTGAACCAGGTCCTACCACTTGGTTGCTCTCCAAGGTCTCCTCAAGTAAGGAACCAATAGTATCGATGTCACATTCTTCAAGTTCTTCCCCCTCATATTCATCAACTAGACTCAAGCCAGCATCATATACTTCCTCGATGCCATCTTCAAAGGGTTTCGGGTCAGTGGTAATCGGGTCAACTAATTCTGGGCTTGTCATACCTAACCTTTCTTCCTCATTGGTAGGCTTGGGTTCTCCCTCATTAATGTCATCCTTAGGATTCTTACCACTTAGCTGTGCACAAGCCAGTCCTATGCATGGGCACTGACTAGATTTATGGCCTCTTTCTCCACAAAACCAACATTCTTGCGATATAGGAACCTGGATCACACTGGGTTTCAAGCTAGTAGAGACCTTACTTGGGCATGGGTATGGATCTAAATGGTTTGATCTAGAAGACTTGGGTTGTTGAGTGACTGGTCTAGAATATTGTAAGGACCTCTCATAGACACGATCCACACTATAGATATCATGGTTAGGCTTCCTAAGGTTATGCTCGGGATCACGGTATAAGGTCCTCCTAGGCTCCTAGCATGGGTGAGGTTGGGGCCTATTAAATTTTGGATCAGGGGTCCAATTTTGATGTCTACGTTTCTCAAGTACTTGGCCTCGATCCCTAAGCTGGGTAAGATCCTCATGGACTAGATTCCTAAACTGGGCAACAATATCAGTCATATCCTGACTCAATTTGTTCATGCTTTCGGTAAGAGTTCTAACCATGGCCTCTAAATCAGGTTGGATTTGACCAGGTTGGTAGGGTACTCCATTCCAGGTAGACTTGGTGATGCAAGCAAACACACCAAATGAGACTCGACTGAAACGACTATGAGCTAACTAGACCTAGAGCCCAAACCAGATGCCCAATCAGAGTGGCAAGCTAGCCTGTAGTAACTCGGGACTCAGCCAGGCAGGTGTAAGGGGAGTGTTAGGTCCCTAAATGCCAAGCCTAGACACCAATCAGAGATTGGCCAGGTAGGCGGACCAGCACACAAGGCCTTCGGGATAGAATCCCTGAACCACCATTCTAGACACTGAGTACAAAGCACACCAGAGTAACTAGACAACTGACTCAACACTAGCCTAGACCCGACTTGTTGGTGTCCCTAGCCCATTAAGGCAAATTAAGTCTAATAAATTTTAAAATTAGGCTTAGGATCGAATGAATGGGTGATGGTTTTGGGATAAGGAGAGGTTATCAACTCCTCCCCTTATCTTAGATGCTCAATTGCCCTTAAGATGAATTAGGAGATGATCACTCAAAAATTGAATTACAGAAACACAGAAATAGAATTGCTGTAATTTAACTCTCAGAAATTTCACAGAAACCAATAAATCACAGTAAAATTATGTAAAATAGTTTCAATTATATTGGTTCTAGCAAAATAAAAATCATGCAAATTGGAGTTACATGAAAAAAGAAACAATTCCTGCTACAGGATAGTTACAGACTGAAAACAGAATGCTTCCCCCGTTTACAATTCCCGCTACGAAGTTGTAACCCAGCGGATCCCCTACACGCCCTAGGAACACCCCGTGGAATGGGAAGAGGAGGTTTGCACCTCGCTTCATTCCTAGGACCGGACGTCCTGGGGAGTCTACTTCGAGCAGACAAAGTAAAAAAGAGAGACACTCAAAACATGCAAGCAAGTCAGAAACCCTAGACAGGGTTCTGATACCATAATGATGCAGAACGAAAGCTCTGATACCAAAATTGATGCAGAACGGATATGTGGAATGCGGAAGCAAATTAAAATTAATGTATTTTTTTTTTAATTTTCAGAAGTCGGCTTTGACTCAAAGGAAAGTTAAACTAAATTGAAAGAAACTAGATAATAATTGAAAGCACAATTTAAAGGAACTAGATTATCAGAGTAGTTCAGAAGTAAAGGATCGCTGGGGGTTGAGAAACTCTCAGACCTAGGGTTTCACTTTGAACTTTCTACAGGATAGAAGTAAAGAGAAGAGAAAGGTTACAGACCAGGCAGTGATCTTCATAGAGTTTAGTGGAAGGACTCTCTTGAGCACATTGTTGGATCCCCGGATTCAGATATCTTCGCAATGGATCCTCCAATACTGGCCCTTTGGCAGAGTTGGCTTCTTCTGAACTCAAGATTTAGGAAAGAAGACGAACAAGTTATGGAACCAGATACTCAAGGAAGGATTTACCAGATAGAAGAACTTGAAAGCTGATGTTGCTGAAATCCTGATTCTCCTGGATACTGATCTGACTTCCTCTGGGATTTTCTCTGTCTTCGAAGTAGCCAAACTGGACCTGTATGCTGGTTGTCGGCCTCTACTTGGAGAGAGGGGCCGTGAGAGATGGGGTAGGCTAGGGTTTGGTGGAATGAAGAGGATGCTGGGAGGCTAGGGTTTGGAATGGAAGTGGCTAACCTAGGGTTTTGGGGTTGGAGATCTCACACCTCCTCAAGGTTCCTAGGGAACCCGGATTTACTCTCTCACGGAGCTCAACACCTGAATACAAGTGCGGAAGAGAGAAACACAAAGTTTGCTCACACATAAATTGAATTCATTCATCAGTTATTTTTTCAAAACTTACAAGAGGGGTTTATTTTATAGGTCTTTACATGAGGTTAGGGTTTTACATCTTTTCATGTGGGACTAATAGGATGGATCTTCAAATTAGGCTTGTAGAATCAAATCCTTCTCATATGGCCGGCCAAGAGCTTCCATAAGTGTTGATTGGTGGCTCCAAATGGTAAGTAGGTGGCGCCTCCTAGCCTTGCTCTTCAAGAAAATTTTTTTTCCTTCCATGGCTCAACTCTTTTGGACACCTCCTTTTCTTTCTCCCCAAGTCATGGCTCTTCCCAACTTTGCTTTGGTCTTTTTAGGCATGAATTGGGTGCCCCCTTGAAGTGCTCCCCAAGAAATGCCTCTTTCCTCTTTTAGCTTGGCCTTTTAAGGTATATATGGGGCACCTCCTTGATTTTGGCTTCAAGAAAAATTCTTGCTCCCTTGGGTGTGGGGACCTAGACACTGGGATGGAGATGTGGTGCCTCCTAGACTCTGGCGTGTGGCTGGTAGTGTGGCGCCCACTTGCTTGGGCTTGGGAGAAAATGTGGCACCTTGGAGAAGACCTAGACCACTTACTAGGACTTGTACTGAGTCAACATGACTCAACAAAATTTAAATTACAGGAAAATACAGACTCAAAAAAATTGAGTTGACCAAGTCAACCCTTATTACAAAACTAGAAAATCCTAATTCTTCGGGCAAGGTCAATCAGAGATCCAGATGGAGCCCTGAAGTCTTCTTCTGAGTCTGGTGCTCACACCAAGAAACCTTTAGACTAAAGTCTATGTCTTTAGGTTAATAATTCATATACACTAATTAGTCTTGGTTTTCCTTTTAGATGTCTTCCAACCTGTTACTCTGGTCTCTTCTAGACAACGAGAAGCTCAATGGACCCAACTTCGATAGCTGGTATCGAAGGCTCTAGATTGTCCTAGAGCATGAATGTATCCTATATGTGATATCGAATCTGGCACCTGGGATCCCTGTTGCCAATGCTTAGGGTTCGGCCAGAGACACTTATCAGAAGTGGCTCTTTAACAGGACCACTATTCGATGCATCATGTTGGCTATGATGAACGACGAGTTCAGTTGCAAGTTCGAGGAAGCCCAGCTGGAAGAAATCCTTCAAAAGTTGAAGGAGTCTTTCAGGACATCAGACGATGTTGAGAGGTACAATGTCTCCTGTGCTATCTACAATGCACGGATGTGTGATGGGACCTCAGTCACTGATCATGTATTATACATGATCGAGATGATTGAGTGCTTGGGCAAGCTCGGCTGTCCCTTGTATGAACAGCTTGGGAAAGATGCGATTTTGAATTCTCTTTCCTCCTCTTATCTAGACTTTCTCGATCATTATAGAATGAACAAGCCTACAGTTAACTACCATGGTCTGTTGGGGTTGCTGCAGACATTTGAGAAAGACCACCAATTGAATAAAGGGGTGGTGAATCTAATGGGAGGTTCTTTGGAAGGCCGTTGTCCCTTTAAGAAAGGGAAGAAGAAGAAGAATAAAGGGAAAAAGGTGCTTAGTGCTTCTGGGCCCAGTTAGGCCAAAAAAGTGAAGGCTGATCAGAGTCATGCAAAGTGCTTCTTCTACAAGAAGTAGGGACACTAGAAGTGGAACTGTCCTCTTTATATTGCGTCCCTTGATCCGAACAGGTCCAAGAAGAGAAAGCTGCAGGATGGTCCTGGATAAGGTATTTATATGATAACACCTTGTAGTTTCTCTGTTTGCGATACTACTAACTGGGTATTAGATATAGGAAGTCCAATTCACATTTGTAATTCTTTGCAGGGACTTCAAGTTAGTAGAAGATTCGAGGATGGCGAGAGGTTCTTGAACGTTGGAAATGGAAGCCGAGTTTCAGTTCTGGCGTTGGGAGTCCTTAAACTAGTTTTCGAGTCCTGTACTATCATTTTGAATGAATGTCATTTTTGTCCTTCTTTCATTTTGAATGTCATTTCTGTAGGCCAATTAGCCATGTATGGTTACGAACTATTAATAAAGAATAACATTTGCAAAATCATTTTGAATGGTTCTGTAATTTTGAATGGACAAATGCGTGATGGCATCTATGTACTATCACGACCTGTTAGTGTAATGTACACATCTAGCAAACGCCCTAGGATAGATAATGTCAGTGAAGCATACCTATAGCATTGTAGGCTAGGTCATATCAACAAGAACAGAACAAATAGGTTAAAAACTAAGGGTCTCCTTGATTTTAGTGAAGATAGTTCACTTCCAACCTGTGAGTCCTGTCTTCTTGGAAAATTGACTAAGTCACCTTTTACTGGAAAAGGTGAACAGCCAAAGAAATTCTGAGTCTTGTACATACTGATGTATGCGGACCCATGAATGTTAGTGCTAGGGGTGGGTATGTTTATGTCATTACTTTCACAGACGACCTTTTGAGGTTCGGTTATGTCTTCTTGATAAGATATAAGTCTGAGTCGTTTGAAATGTTCAAACAATATCATAGTGAAGTGAAAAAACAAACTGTATAATGTATCAAAATCCTTCGATCTGATCGAGGTGGTGAATACCTTTCTGGGAAGTTTCTGACATATCTTGAGGAGAATGGGATTCTCTCTCAGTGGACGCCTCGAGGGACACCCCAATTAAATGGAGTGTCTGAGAGGAGGAATCGAACCCTGTTAGACATGGTTCGGTCCATGATGGGCTTTGCTTCTCTGCCGGTATCCTTTTGGGGATATGTTTTAGAATCAGCCTGTTACATTCTGAATAGGGCTCCAAGTAAGTCCGTTAGTAAAACACCATATGAGATGTGGACTGGATGTAAGCCGACACTTTCACACCTTTGGGTCTGGGGGTGCCTGGCTTATGTAAAACATTTGGAAATGGACAAACTTGGACCTAGGTCTGACCGGTGCCTATTTCTTGGGTATCCAAAGCAGTCTAAGGGGTATTACTTCTACTTACATGAGGAGCAAAAGTTGTTCGTCAGTCTTAGGGCTATCTTTTTAGAAAAGGAATTCCTTGGTGAAGGAATTGTAGCCACTAAGATTGAACTTAGTGAAGTTCAACAAGTAGAAGAACCAATACATTTAAGCGACCATATTGAACTGGCTATGATTAGATCACACCCAAAGCCCACTCCAGAACCACTAAGGAGATCCGGTAGAGTACCGAGCCGACTGGACAGATACTATAGTTTCTTGGTCCGGGATGGTGATCCCATTGAACTCGATGAGAACAATGAGGATCCGATCACCTATATGGATGCATTGTAGAGGTCCAACTCTGAATCATGGCTAGGAGCCATGAAATCTGAAATGGAGTCCATGGAGATCAACAATGTATGGACATTGGTTGATCCACTTGAAGGGATAAAATCCATTGGGTGTAAATGGATTTTCAAGAGAAAAAAGGGCTCAAATGGACAGGTGGAGACCTATAAAGCTCGTTTGGTTGCCAAGGGGTATCATCAACGTTATGGTATTGATTATGATGAGACGTTCTCTCCTGTGGCAATGCTCAAATCCATTCGGATTATTCTTGCTTTAGTAGCGCACTTTGACTATGAAATCTGGCAAATGGATGTCCGCATAGCTTTCCTGAATGGTGAGCTAGAAGAGGAGGTGTATATGATACAACCTGAAGGGTTCACATCCACAAACAAGTCAAAGGTGTGCAAGCTTCAAAAGTCCATTTATGGATTAAAGCAAACATCCAGATGTTGGAACATGCGATTTGATAAGTGTATCAAGTCGTATGGCTTCATTAGGAATAGAGAAGAACCTTGCATTTATAAATGGGCTAATGGTTCTGTGATTGTATTCCTTGTACTGTATATGGATGACATTCTTTTAATCGGGAATGACATTGCAGCATTACAAGGAATAAAGGTCTGGTTATAATCTCAGTTCTCTATGAAGGACTTGGGTGAAGCCTCTTACATTCTAGGTATGAAGATCTATAGAGATAGATCTAAGAGGCTTCTGGGACTGTCCCAGTCTATGTACATCGACATTGTGCTGAAATGGTTCAGCATGGAGAATTCCAAGAAGGGCTATCTCCTGATAGGCACTGGAATTGATCTCTCCAAAAGGAATTGTTCGACAACTCCTAGGGAGCGAGAGCGTATGAGTATAATTCCATATACTTCAGCAGTGGGTTCTATCATGTACGCCATGACATGTACTAGACTAGACATGGTATACTCACTAGGTGTAGTGAGTAGATACCAGTCTGACCCAGGTGAAGCTCATTGGAAAGTGGTAAAAACCATCCTTAAGTATATACGAAATACTAAGGACCAATGGCTAATTTATGGAGAATCTGACTTGAAACTTGTGGGGTGTACTGACTCCAGTTTCCATTCAGATAAAGATGATAGCAAGAGTGTGTCAGGTTTTGTCTTTACCCTGAACGGAGGTGTTGTCTGCTGGAAAAGTTCCAAGCAGCCTACTATGACGGACTTTGTATGCGAAGTAGAGTACATTGCAGCATCTGATGTAGCGACGAAAGCTGTGTGGTTGCGAAAGTTCCTTAGTGAGCTGGGAGTGGCACCTTCCCTGGATGGTCCTGTTCCGGTGTATTGTGACAACACTGGAGCCATGGCTCAAGCCAAAGAGCTAAAGTCTCATCACCGCACAAAGCATATTTTGCGGTGCTATCACATTGTACGAGAGATCATGGAACGAGGTGACATTGACCTTCAGAAGATCGATGAAAAGGAGAACCTGGCTGACCCCTTCACTAAAGCCGTCAGAGTTCAAGAGTTCGACTATTATAAATGAAAAATGGGAATGAGATTCTATACAGATTGGCTTTAGTCCAAGTGGGAGTTGTTGGGAATTGTGTTCCAAAGCCAATCATCTAGGCTGTAGATGGTTGTACTATTTTATATTTTATATGAATTTTTAATAATAAATAAAAGTTATTTATTTTTGGCTGTCCATCATTTTACATTTTCTTGTAATGAACTCTTGTATGATGGAGTCCTTAGAACTACATTATTTGATATAAAGAGGATATATCTAGTAGTTCTTAAACTGGTTCACAACCAAATGATATATTGTTATAGGACGACGATGTATCAAGTGTAGGTTGTTGTATGTCACATTTGTTGGTTGTCCTGTTAACCAAGGAGTATAGAGACACTGGTGTGACATATAAGTGAAGTGTATGACATTTCATTGAACGTGACAATCTGCAGAGCTCGCTTCTGCCAAGGGGTTGGTCGCGAAGGGATATGGGTATATTTGTCGCTCAAACATTAGGTCACTATGGCAGCTTGTAAGCAACTCACTATACTTTGGTGCTGGACTACCTGGATTTCTAATCCAGTGATGGAAGTTTTCTGGGTATAGTCAAGTACTTGTGAAGTGATGGTGGATCAAGATGGAATTGACCTCTCCAAATAGTTTGGAGTGAATGACTCACTATGTCTCAATTTAGCAAAACCCTAGCCAGGGTAGTTCTTGTGAGGTGTCACAGAACTTGTGAGGTTGAGACATGATATGGATAGACCAAATTAGGGTTGGCAGTCTAACCCTAGGTTATCCTGAGCATTGTAAGGTCAAAGGGATGAATTATGAGGCAACCATATGCCAAAGGATCTTGTGAGGTGCTCTGCATCTTCAACTTATCCGGACGTCGGGTATCATTGCTAGATGAGGACTTTGACTGGTACTGAAAATATTCCAGTGCTACCAGTTTAGTGTTCGAACTTATGGGGTTACACATTATAGAGGATTTCTATCTAATATTTTGGGCTAATTAATGATTGAGAATTGTTTTCCATCACCTGAAGTCAATTTGGTTGACTTTGCTCCTAGTGTCGACACTTGGATTTTTGCAGGCATCGACACTTGTGTTAGGTTCGGTGACCGGTGCGGAAGTGTGGATTTCAAAAACTTTATGAAATCAGGTCCGAACCCTAATCCCAAAATCTCCTTATTAGCAATTAAAACTTATGACTACATGCATGTCCAAATTTAAACATAGTTTAGATACTAACCTCAGATCGCTATATCCAATCTGATGTAGAAATAAACTCCAAATGGAGTAACCTTTTGAACACACCAGGCGTCCACTTGTCCGCCCTCCGATGGTGATCCACACGGGCAGATGATCAAGACAGTGACTCCTCAATTGGGTTCCTTCCAATCAAGTTCTACCCCAAGAACTTGATATATGGGCTATTGGCTAGGACACCTCTAGCCAAACAGGGACTAAACTTTCTCTCTTACCCTTCTCCTAGTTTTTTGGCAACTTTGGCCCCTTAAGACACTCTTGTCTTAAGAATAAGCCCTTGTCCTAAAGTGAGACAAGGCTTGTCTTGGAGGGAGAAGAAAATTAAGACAAAGTTGTCTTAATGTAAGAAAGAAGGAAAAAGGGGGCGCCTTCTTCCTTTACCGTCGGAGAGTTTCTCTCTCTGACTCTCCTTCTGTTCTGAGATTCGACAGAGCCTGGGCTCTGTAAAGGAATCAAAGAAGAAAGAGAGGAGGGGGAAACAGTCTTCTGGAGAGGGAGAAGGAAAGAGAAGCAAGGCTTCGCCGTAGAAAATCTGGAATAAATTTTTACGGTGAAGCCTTCTTCTTAAATAGGCGACAGAGAGGCGCCTTCTCCTTCTGAAAAATCCTCTCACGCCCCTCTCTCCCTTCTCACGTCTTCTCTCTTAATCTCACGGCCCTTGGGATTAATCTCACGGCCTTTGGGATTAATCTCACGGCCTTTGGGATGGACAGACGCGAAGAGGGATCGAGAAAAACTCAGAAGGGCGCGCGCAGAGAAAAGAGTCGCGCCCCTTCGGAGTTTTTTCTCTTTCTTTTCACCGTAATTCCCATTTTGAAGAGTCCACGCCTAGGTGGACTCTGATCCACGCCTCATCAGCCAAAAGACGCCGTTCCCTTCTTTCTTTTCACGCAAAAACGCGATTTGGAGAGAGTCCACGCGCGTGTGGACTCTTCTCCTTGCGCGCGCGCGTGGGAAGAGAGGGGGAGGGGTTTTAGGCGATGTGGGAAAGGGGTTTAGCCTCTTAGGTTAGCCCAATTGCTAGCCTATTGTTAGCCCAACGTTTTAAATCTTCAATTAGATTCAAACCGGAATGAATTTGGATCTAAAAAAGACCAAATCGGAACCCTAACTCGAATCCGATTCAAGTAGAAGTCATGGTTTGCAACACATGCTAGTGTGTTCATCTGCAAACGAGATTTAATTCCAAATTAAATCCTTGATTATCTGTCCTAAGTGTGTGACCCATTGGGTTCCATACTTAGCCAGCAGTGGGTCCGAGTGCAAGTTGACCTAATCTGATCAGAACTCATTCTAATCGATTTAGGTCAAATCGAGCTAACTCGAGTCAGTCAATTAGGACTCCTCCTAATTAGTGATCCAATTAAACCATTTAATTTGATCAACCCACAAGACAAGATTGACGTCTAGCAACGTGTCATGTCTACCCGGAAGATATGGAAATTCTGGTGTAATTCCAAAACTACCCTTCAGTGGAAAGTTCCCGTACAATTCGATCCTTCAATCATCTTGCATCCCGAATATAACTATGGATATGGAATCATGTCAAATCCAGTTTATACTCATTCCCAGCTTAGTCATACACTAATGATTCAATTAATTCGATATTAGAAATCATTTCTAATATCTGTACTTTGATCAAAGATTTCCTGAATCATCATCTGACCTAATTTGGCTGGATGCAATCTCCTCCTACTAGGAGTGATCAATTCCTTGTTGACCTACTCATTACCTTCATATACAATTCACCATACCCAGCATCAACCTCGTGCATGACCCAGTGTCATGATTGAGATTGAACCAAAGCATGGGTTCATGTACATAAGGTATTATGGCAGTCTCAGGTCATAGGACTACTTGTACAACTCCCACTATGTGAAACATCTATTGACATGCAGCTAAGGCTCCATTAGATGTTCTCAAACTGGATCTATTCAGTGGACTCATTCACTAATGAGCACCCACATCCTTGTATTAGTGTCCTACACAAATGACTGTGAGAGCAGTCACCCTTTTCAGCATACATAGGATGTGCCAGTCTTACCGGAAACCCTGATCCCCAACTCAGGGTTCCTATGACTAGGAATATTCTAGATTAGGGTTTTAAGGCCTTAGATCTCACTGGTATGATCTCATCATAGCCCTACAACCATAGCCCTAATCTATGGGGTTCATCATATAATGACACAGCGAATGATAAAAAATTATTGCCTTTATTAATTTGTCAATTTACAATGGTCTGGGAGATGCAGACATTGGCTTATAGGGCATAATCCTTTCAATCTCCCACTTGCACTAAAGCCAATCGCTCTTATTCTTTAACCCCATACAATCGAGGTGGCGATCAAACTCCCGCTGTGGTAGAGCCTTAGTGAACGGGTCTGCTATGTTGTTCTTTGTATCTACTCTATTGATGCAGACTTCTTGTCTTTCGATTATCTCTCGGACAAGATGGAAGCGTCTCAGAATGTGCTTGGACTTGTGATGGGCTCTCGGTTCCTTAGCTTGAGCAACTGCTCCAGTGTTATCACAATAGAGTGGCACCGGGTTCTCAATCTCAGGAACTACTCCCAACTCTGTGATGAATTTCTTCATCCAGACAGCTTCCTTGGCGGCTTCACTGACAGCTATGTACTCTGCCTCGGTAGTTGAGTCAGCTACAGTCTGCTGTTTAGTGCTCTTCCAACTTACTGCTCCACCATTCAAGGTAAAGACATACCCTGAAATGGATTTACTATCATCTGGGTCTGATTGAAAACTAGAGTCTGAATAGGCTTCTAGTTTAAGATCAGATCCTCCGTATATAAGAAAAATATCCTTAGTCCTTCTCAGGTACTTAAGAATATTTTTCACAGCCTTCCAGTGATCCTCTCCTGGATCAGCCTGAAATCTACTGGCTACACCCAAGGCATATGCCACATCAGGCCTAGTACATAACATAGCATACATAATCGACCCTATAGCCGAAGCATAAGGTATAGAACTCATTCTATTTCTTTCTTCAGGTGTCTTAGGAGACATCCTCTTAGAAAGACGTATGCCATGACCAATAGGTAAGTAACCTCTTTTACTTTCCTCCATGCTAAATCTCTTTAGCACCTGGTCAATGTACCTAGACTGGGACAAGCCAAGCATCCTTCTTGATCTATCTCTATAGATTTTTATACCCAGTATATAGGATGCTTCTCCCAAGTCTTTCATGGAAAACTGTTTCGATAACCACACTTTGACTGATTGTAACATTGGGATATCATTCCCAATAATAAGTATATCATCAACATATAGAACTAAGAAAACTATGGCACTCCCACTAGTCTTCTTGTACACACAAGGTTCATCCTCATTTTTGAAAAAATCAAATTCTTTGACTGTTTTATCAAATCGGATGTTCCAACTCCTGGATGCTTGCTTTAATCCATAAATGGATTTCTTTAGCCTACATACCTGATTAGGTTTAGTCTCCAAGACAAAACCTTCTGGTTGTGACATATAAACCTCTTCCTCAAGGAAACCATTGAGGAATGCAGTTTTTACATCCATTTGCCAGATCTCATAATCATGATATGCTGCTATAGCAAGCATAATCCGAATGGATTTGAGCATGGCAACAGGGGAAAATGTTTCATCATAATCTATTCCCTGTTTTTGTCTGAAACCCTTAGCCACCAATCTGGCTTTATAAGTTTCAACTTGGCCATCTGCCCCAATCTTCCTTTTATAGACCCATTTACACCCAATAGGGTTAATACCCTCTGGTGCATCAACCAAAGACCATACTTGGTTGACATACATGGAGTCCATCTCGGATCTCATGGCTTCCAGCCATTTGTCTGAGTCTCTACTCATGACTGCTTCCGTATAGGTTAGAGGCTCATCATTTTGAATGATTTGGGCTTCATTATTTTCAATTATGAACCCATACCTCTCAGGTGCCTGTCGCACCCTATCAGACCTACGGATAGGAGTGTGTTCAGGTTCTATATTAACTATGTTGTTACTTGACTGAGAAGTGTCTATTTGTTGAATCTCATTAAGTTCGATATTTCTACCAGTGCCCTTTTGTAGGATAAATTCCTTTTCCATAAAAAGTGGCATGCCTACTGACCAAAACTTTTTGTTCAGTAGGGTGGTAGAACACATATCCTATACTATCTCTAGGATATCCGAGAAATAGACATTTGTCTGCTCTAGCATCTAGTTTATGTCCAAAATTCCTTTTTACATAGGCTGGACATCCCCATATCTTAATATACTTAAGATTGGGCTTCTTACTTCTCCATAATTCATATGGAGTGCTAGAGACAGTTTTAGATGGTACTCTATTCAAGATATGTGTTGCTGTTTCCAAAGCATATCCCCAGAAAGAAAAAGGTAACTCCGTGAAGCACATCATGGACCGTACCATATCCAATAAAGTACGATTCCTCCTTTCAGCAACACCATTTAATTGTGGTGTGTAAGGAGGAGTCCATTCAGAGATGATCCCCTTATCTTTAAGGTGATCAAGAAACTCAGTGGATAAATATTCACCTCCTCTATCTGATCGGAGGATCTTTATACTTTTTCCTGTCTGTTTCTCTACCATACTTTGATACTCTAAGAATTTTTCAAAAGCATCGGACTTATGTTTCATTAGATACACAAATCCATACCTTGAAAAATCATCAGTAAATGTGATGAAGTATGAGTATCCACCATAGGCTTGAGTTGTCATAGGCCCACATACATCTGTGTGTATGAGTCCTAATAACTCTTTTGTCCTTTCTCCATGTCCACTAAATGGAGTCTTGGTCATCTTACCCATGAGACATGATTCACAAGTTCCTAATGACTCATAGTCATAAGGATCAAAGAAATTTTCTTTGTACAACTTGTTAATCCTAGTCTCACTAATATGTCCAAGTCGACAATGCCAAAGTAAGGTATTGTTAACATCATCTCTTTTCCGTTTGTTAGAAACATGAAAAACATTGTCATTAGTGGAAAGAGTTAAGAGACCATTGCAGAATATGCCATAACATATAATTTCATTAGATAAAGAAATTGAGCAGCCACTGCTCATTACATTCATAGTATATCCTTGTTTAAGTAACAAGGGTACAGATATGATATTTCTAATGATTTTTGGCATATAGTAACAATTCCTTAGCTCCAAGATCTTCCCTGAAGGTAACTTCAAAACATAAGTCCCTACAGCTTCTGCTTGGATGGGGTCCCCTCCAGCACCGTAGAGCTCAAAGTTACCTTCCTTCAATACTTTAAGCCCCTGAAGTCCCTGCAATGATTTGCAGATGTTATGACCACAGGCGGTATCCAACACCCAAGTATTTGAAATGGAAGAATCCAATGACAAAATAGTATGAACTTCTTTCATACCTTTTGGTGCCTCTGATGCACCAGGCTTCAAACTTGCAAGGTAAACCTTGCAGTTTCTTTTCCAATGACCCGGCTTGCCACAATGAAAGCAGGTCATCTGTCCGGAGGCCTTCTTTCCTTTCTTCTTCTTAATGCCCCCTTTGGGATTCATCCTCTTATTGGAACCCCTTTTGCCTGTCTTCTTCTTATCCACAAGAAGAACTGGAGCCTTATTTTTCTTTACATGGCTCTCTGCTGTTTTCAACATATTCAACAGCTCAGGCAAGGAAGAATTAAGTTTGTTCATATGGTAATTAAGAACAAACTGTGAAAATGACTCTGGGAGTGATTGCAAGATCAAGTCTTGATTCAACTCCCCATCCATTACAAAACCTAATTGACCTAATCGAGTGATTAGATCAATTATCTTTAATACATGGTCTTGTACTGATGTACCTTCTGTCATCCTTGCACGGAACAACTGCTTAGATATTTCATATCTAGCAGTTCTACTGTGTTCTCCATAAAGCTCTTTTAAATTTAGCAGTATGGAGTTAGTATCCATGCTATCATGCTGCCTCTGTAACTCGTTAGTCATAGAGGCAAGCATAACACATTTGACAGTAAGTGAGTCATTTTGCCACATATTATATGTGGTCTTCTCCTCTTGCGAGGCATCTTCCCTTGGTGGTTCCAAAATCGGGGTATCAAGAATATAGGAAATTCTTTCTTGACTGAGTACTATTTTCAAATTTCTCAGCCAATCAACATAATTCGGCCCAGTCAATTTGTTGGCATCTAAAATACTACGGAGTGAGAGTGAAGAGGCCATTTATCTACATTTAAACAAAGAACGAAAACATAAGCAAACAACCATGAAATGACAACACATAATTAAATTAGGACTTTAATTTAATTATGTCTCCCACTATATTATCGAGCATCATAACCCTCCATACGATGATCGAGAAAACCTTAATTGATCTTTCTTAGTGGGGTTGAGATCCCAATCCCTCATAAAAGACCTTGTGTGTACACAACAAATCTTATATAAGTTCATAGGTAGGAAAACTCTTTCCAATTGTAACCTGTACAATTCTCAACTTATCTCGGCCTCTAAAATATTAATAGCCTTGTGTATACACAACAAACTATAATATTTTAGTTAAGTAAGACCCTTCATAGCCATATAGTCATGACTTTAATAGTAATACCCTTGTGTGTTCACAACAAAATATTACTTTAAATCATGCCATAAACAAATAATTGTATTAGGCCAAAAATTGTGTTAGTCACCATATTAGGTCTTGTGTGTACACAACAAACCTAGTATAGATCATAACTCAATGATGACCTATCATGAAGGAAGGCCAATAATAGTATTTTAACACCAAGCATGTTAGTCAAGAATTAAATCAATCAGATCGGCCAGGCTAGTGGAAGAGATGTGGGGGTCCCCCCGTTGCTTTCCTAGACACCAATTTAAAATTGGCTAGGTCAGTCAACGGAACCAATTAAAAACCACGATTCCCTTTACCTTCCCAGAACCACCTTTCTAGACACCGAAATGACTAATTATCCATCATGACTAATAATGCTTATTGGTTAACTATACTACCACTTAATATAATTTTAAGAGGGGTTCATGCAATGCCAGCACATTCAATTAAAAGCTATCACATATATTAATACATGCTTTAAACTAAGCAAATATGTGAAATGTGTGCCATCATACTAGGACAACCATTTACCACATAATGGATACACCATTATGCCAGGGCAACCTTATTTCAGTATGATGGCTCCAGGGCTACTCATATCTCTAAGACAATTAGGGTTTCAGTGGAAAACCCTAACTGGTGGCAATCATCAAACTCATGTTCAATCAAAGACATGCACTGTGCATCAATATAAAAACTTTAACATGATACTACATCATGAATTGAACTTCATAAGTTTTAATCCTAATAAGGATGGCTCTGATACCACTGTTAGGTTCGGTGACCGGTGCGGAAGTGTGGATTTCAAAAACTTTATGAAATCAGGTCCGAACCCTAATCCCAAAATCTCCTTATTAGCAATTAAAACTTATGACTACATGCATGTCCAAATTTAAACATAGTTTAGATACTAACCTCAGATCGCTATATCCAATCTGATGTAGAAATAAACTCCAAATGGAGTAACCTTTTGAACACACCAGGCGTCCACTTGTCCGCCCTCCGATGGTGATCCACACGGGCAGATGATCAAGACAGTGACTCCTCAATTGGGTTCCTTCCAATCAAGTTCTACCCCAAGAACTTGATATATGGGCTATTGGCTAGGACACCTCTAGCCAAACAGGGACTAAACTTTCTCTCTTACCCTTCTCCTAGTTTTTTGGCAACTTTGGCCCCTTAAGACACTCTTGTCTTAAGAATAAGCCCTTGTCCTAAAGTGAGACAAGGCTTGTCTTGGAGGGAGAAGAAAATTAAGACAAAGTTGTCTTAATGTAAGAAAGAAGGAAAAAGGGGGCGCCTTCTTCCTTTACCGTCGGAGAGTTTCTCTCTCTGACTCTCCTTCTGTTCTGAGATTCGACAGAGCCTGGGCTCTGTAAAGGAATCAAAGAAGAAAGAGAGGAGGGGGAAACAGTCTTCTGGAGAGGGAGAAGGAAAGAGAAGCAAGGCTTCGCCGTAGAAAATCTGGAATAAATTTTTACGGTGAAGCCTTCTTCTTAAATAGGCGACAGAGAGGCGCCTTCTCCTTCTGAAAAATCCTCTCACGCCCCTCTCTCCCTTCTCACGTCTTCTCTCTTAATCTCACGGCCCTTGGGATTAATCTCACGGCCTTTGGGATTAATCTCACGGCCTTTGGGATGGACAGACGCGAAGAGGGATCGAGAAAAACTCAGAAGGGCGCGCGCAGAGAAAAGAGTCGCGCCCCTTCGGAGTTTTTTCTCTTTCTTTTCACCGTAATTCCCATTTTGAAGAGTCCACGCCTAGGTGGACTCTGATCCACGCCTCATCAGCCAAAAGACGCCGTTCCCTTCTTTCTTTTCACGCAAAAACGCGATTTGGAGAGAGTCCACGCGCGTGTGGACTCTTCTCCTTGCGCGCGCGCGTGGGAAGAGAGGGGGAGGGGTTTTAGGCGATGTGGGAAAGGGGTTTAGCCTCTTAGGTTAGCCCAATTGCTAGCCTATTGTTAGCCCAACGTTTTAAATCTTCAATTAGATTCAAACCGGAATGAATTTGGATCTAAAAAAGACCAAATCGGAACCCTAACTCGAATCCGATTCAAGTAGAAGTCATGGTTTGCAACACATGCTAGTGTGTTCATCTGCAAACGAGATTTAATTCCAAATTAAATCCTTGATTATCTGTCCTAAGTGTGTGACCCATTGGGTTCCATACTTAGCCAGCAGTGGGTCCGAGTGCAAGTTGACCTAATCTGATCAGAACTCATTCTAATCGATTTAGGTCAAATCGAGCTAACTCGAGTCAGTCAATTAGGACTCCTCCTAATTAGTGATCCAATTAAACCATTTAATTTGATCAACCCACAAGACAAGATTGACGTCTAGCAACGTGTCATGTCTACCCGGAAGATATGGAAATTCTGGTGTAATTCCAAAACTACCCTTCAGTGGAAAGTTCCCGTACAATTCGATCCTTCAATCATCTTGCATCCCGAATATAACTATGGATATGGAATCATGTCAAATCCAGTTTATACTCATTCCCAGCTTAGTCATACACTAATGATTCAATTAATTCGATATTAGAAATCATTTCTAATATCTGTACTTTGATCAAAGATTTCCTGAATCATCATCTGACCTAATTTGGCTGGATGCAATCTCCTCCTACTAGGAGTGATCAATTCCTTGTTGACCTACTCATTACCTTCATATACAATTCACCATACCCAGCATCAACCTCGTGCATGACCCAGTGTCATGATTGAGATTGAACCAAAGCATGGGTTCATGTACATAAGGTATTATGGCAGTCTCAGGTCATAGGACTACTTGTACAACTCCCACTATGTGAAACATCTATTGACATGCAGCTAAGGCTCCATTAGATGTTCTCAAACTGGATCTATTCAGTGGACTCATTCACTAATGAGCACCCACATCCTTGTATTAGTGTCCTACACAAATGACTGTGAGAGCAGTCACCCTTTTCAGCATACATAGGATGTGCCAGTCTTACCGGAAACCCTGATCCCCAACTCAGGGTTCCTATGACTAGGAATATTCTAGATTAGGGTTTTAAGGCCTTAGATCTCACTGGTATGATCTCATCATAGCCCTACAACCATAGCCCTAATCTATGGGGTTCATCATATAATGACACAGCGAATGATAAAAAATTATTGCCTTTATTAATTTGTCAATTTACAATGGTCTGGGAGATGCAGACATTGGCTTATAGGGCATAATCCTTTCAACTTGGTGAAGTATCGACACTTGGCAATTTTTGAGTGTCGACACTTCCTATGATGAGCAGATTTCTAGGAAGATTTCGTGGGAGGTTTTTGGGCTGGTTTGACCTGGTTTGAATTTTGAATTCAAACCAGTTTTGGCTCTAAACCTTTATGGTATGAAAGTCATACTTGTCCAAATGGGTTAGACCCATTTGGCATGCCCTTGATCCTCTCCTCCATTCTCTCCTCCTTCCTTCTTCTCCCTCCCCTACTGCCTCTATAAATGTGAGACATTGTGGTGGCTGCTGGGGTTAGACATACAAGAGCAGCAACTATTTCTTGGGAGGAAAAGGTTGAGAAGAGTGAGAGCTTTAGGGTTTGGGTGTGAGCTACCTAGCAATCAAGCTAGGTCTTGGGAAAGAGATTTGGGAAGGGGTTCCTGCTATCTTTCTTGTCTTCCTGGAAGAAGAAGGTTGGCCCATGGATCTCAAAGAGCTAGCACTCCGAGGGAGTTGATCAGAGTCGAGCCCAGGTGTGGACATCCTGTAAAGGCTAGATGCTCGTGTGGCTCGAGCGCCCTCTTCCTCATCAGAGCTCTTCACTGCTTCTCTCCAGCACTCGCTAAGGTATAGAGGTATGACTTTATATTTATGTTGCTTTCTTGTTGTTGATGATTATATGCATGCTAGGTTTTTATACTAGATCCTGTTGCCGGCAGATCGGTGGATAGTTTTGATCTATTTACCGAGCCTTCCGATGTGCAAGATTTAAAATAGTTTTAAAATGCATATTCTCTGCCCTGTTTTCTTGCATATTGTATGCTAGGTGTAAGTGTTTTCACCTTCACTTATGTCATGCAACAAGGATTCTGGTACGCTGCAATCCGAGCTGACTAGAAGGTAACTGAGCTGACTCTAGTAAATCCAAGTTGACTGGAATAAGTCCGAGCCCACTCCTCCAGAGTCCAGTTTTTGAAGATTTTTGAGAACAGCCAGGCGAACCAACCCAAACCAAAAAGAGCCGATTTTGCTAGACCTAATTTTGAAGACCTGAAAAAGCAAGCCGACCCGAATTGCAACGAGCCGACTCTTCCAGAGTGATGATTTCAGAACCTGAGAAGAAGAGCCGACCAAAGTCCAAAAGAGCTGACTCCTCGAGTTTAAGATTTTCAAAGATAAAAGTTCGAGCCAACCCGAGCTATCAAGAGCCGACTCATCCAGAGTGAAGTTTTGCACCCTGAGACAAAGAGCCGACTGCACTGAAGATTTGGCATCTCAACCTATCAACTCATAGGATTCGAGCTGACTCGAAGGAATCCGAGCCGACTCGAATATCGCTTTTAGGTATCTAATGGCTAGTTCCAGAATTTGTTTTTGAATGCCAAAAAGTGCTCCAATGGTCATATGTTACATCCCAATGGTCTATAATGTCTCAAACTGCCTTGAAGTCATGGAAGATCTTATATTTGAGGGATTTGAAGTTCTCTCAAGCAAGATTTAGAAAAGTTTTTCAAAGAAAAGAGAGCTTCATTGAATATCCTACCTACCAACAAAGAAGGGAGCACAAGAACATTTAAGTCAGTCTTCAAGTCTTCACCAACTCTAATATGAAGCTTGAAGCAATTTGGAAAGAAGCCACTGAAGCAATTAAAGCTTATTCGAGTGCATCCAAGTTGGACAAATTGAGTTTGTTTTTTATTGTTATATTTATTTTAATTTATTTCTGAATTGTTTGGGTTATTTGTGAGCCCGTTTGAAAAACCAAATAGGTTCTTGGTGAGCCTTTGATAAAAATCAAATGTTGGGTTCTTGGTGATCTTGGTAAAACTAAGTTAGGTTCTTGGTGATCCTGTGAAAACCAAGTTGGGTTTTTTTGGTGATCTTATTTAAAACCAAAGGATGTTGGGTTTTCTTTGGTGATCCCATTAAAACCAAAGTGTAGAGGTTTTGGATTATGATCCTATAAAACAATCCTACTGTATTCGGGTATGAATATAGTGGAAATCCCAAGTGGTATCTTGGGTAATGGACGTAGGAACTGGGTTGCTCCGAACCACTATAAATCTTGTATGTTTGTGTTTTGCCTTTATGATTTCATTTAGCTTCTACAACTCTTTATTTTGCCACAACAAGAGATTTTAATTGCATATTATCTGCTTTAATTTTTTAATTTCCTAATTCACCCCCCTCTTGGATATTCACCTGGGCAACAACTAGTATCATAGCAATGTCTCTGAATACATAAGAGTAAAGATTGATGGCTCATCCAATTAGTACGTCCTTGGCGGATGGCCAATCGACCAATAGACCTCCACTTTTCATTGGCACAAATTATGCATATTGGAAAGCTAGAATGAAAATTTATGTTCAAGCTGTTGATTTTGAATTATGGAAGGTCATTCTAAAGGGTCCTTATATCCCCATGGTTAAAATTAATGGGATGGACGTTCCAAAACCTGAAGAGGATTGGGATGAACACGACATGAAAATGGATGAGTTAAATGCCAAAGCAATGAATTTGCTATATTGTGCTTTGGATAGTAATGAGTTTAATCGAATTTTCATTTGCTCATCTGTAAAGAAAATTTGGGATAAACTTGAAGTGACCCATGAAGGAACTTCTTAAGTGAAGTCTTCAAAAATTAATCTTCTTGTGCATAGTTACGAATTATTCAAAATGGAACCTAATGAAACAATATCTGCTATATTTTCACATTTCACTAATATTATTAACGGCTTAAAAAGTCTTGGCAGGGTATATTCTAATGCAGATCTTGTAAAGAAGATTCTAAGATCTCTTATGGATAAATGGGATCCAAAAGTGATTGCCATCCAGGAAGCAAAAGATTTGAATACCTTACTATTGGATGAACTGCTAGGATATCTCATCACTCATGAATTAACCATGCAGCACTAAACTAAAGATGATCAGAAGAAGAAGAAATCTATTGCTTTCAAAGCTACTATGGATTCAAGAAAAGATGATGAATCGGAAGAAGAATGCTCCTCTACTGAAAGCGACATGAAAGATGAAGATGTTGCCATGGTCGTTAGGAAATTCAAAAGGTTCTTGGGAAGATGAAAAGGAAAAAACTATAGAAAATTTCATAAGAATAAATAATACAACAAGGAAAAGGACAAAGAAAAGGAGAAAGAGAAAGAAGTGCCTACCTGCTATGAATGTAAAAAACCAGGGCACATTTGACCAAATTGTCTATTACTGAAAAAGGGATTCAAGAAAAAGAAAAAGAGAGCTATGGTAGCGACGTGGAGTGACAGCGAAGCATCCTCATCTACTGAAGAAGTAGAGACTACGAAATCTGCGAATTTATGACTGATGGGTCTTGAAAATAAGATATCATCTCCTGAGCTATGAATTGAATTCTGCATTTCATGATTTCCTTATTGAATTCAGGAAAGCTGAGGTTAAAATCAAATCCTTGAAGAAACAAAATGATCTTTTATCAAAAGATAAGGATGTAATTTCTGAAAAGAATAACATTTTGCAAAAGGAACTGAATATTTTTTCTGATAATGTTATTGTTTTGATAAATGAGAAAAATATTTTAAATGAGAAAAACAAGGTTTTAGTTACCGAAAATAATGATATGAAAAATGAGGTTGAAAAGCTTAAGCCTTCAGTAGAAAAACTTACTTTGAGTTCTAATAAGCTTGAGCTAATTCTAAAAGAACAAAGGGACTCGAAAAGCAAAGCTAGAATTGGATTTATTGCTTCAAATGCTAAAGGAGTTTTAGCAACAAAATTTATATCTTCAATAGCTTCAACTTCAAATGCAAAATCTCAAAATGCTTTTTCATCAAATATTTCTAATAGCTTGAAGTATATTCCTAAGAATTCTGTTCAAAAATCTTTCAAACCAAACATATCTATTTCTGCATCTTTTAAAGCTTCAAAGCATGCATCGCTCAAAAATGATAAAATTGTTTATTATGCATGTCATAGATTTGGGCATAAATTTTATCAATGCAATTCATTGAAAAATTCCAAAATTGATATATTGAAATATATAACTATTTGGGTTCCAAAAGGAACCAATTTTGCTAACCCGAAAGGATCCAAGTTAGCTTGGGTATTTAAAAACATTTCTTGACTATTTTGTAGGACTGTCTTGTAGTCCCTAAATTAAAGAAAAGATGGTATCTTGATAGTGGCTGTTCAAGGCATATGATGGGTAACAAATATCAGTTCATCACCCTACAAATGAAAGGAGGATTGGATACTTTCGAAGATAATGGCAAGGAGAAAATAATCGGAATTGGTAAGATCAAAATAATCCCCTGTACTTTTATTGAAGATGTGCTGCTAGTTGATAAATTGAAGTATAATTTATTTAGTATTAGTCAACTTTGTGATAAAGGCTTCAAGGTTATCTTTGAATCATCTATGTGTATAGTAAGTAACTCTCTTGATTCTAGCAACAATTCATTGGTCATAGACTTGGAAACATCTATGTGGTAGATCTAAATGATCTAGGCATGACTAGTAGTTCCAGTCTAGTAGCAATGAATGCTAAGACCAAGGAGTCATGTTTACTTTGGCATAGATGATTAGGTAATGCTAGCATGCATACAATTTCCAAATTAATTTCAAAGAATCTAGTTAGAGGTTTGCCACATTTTGAAGTTGATCTTGATTATATATGTGATGCTTGTCAATTAAGAAAACAAACTAGGGAGAGTTTTAAACTACTAGACCCCTTGAGCTACTTCACATGGACTTATTTGGACCAACTAGGATTACAAGCCTAGGAGGTATGAAATATGGCCTTATGATTATAGATGACTTTTCTAGATTCACATGAATATTATTTATTGCACATAAAGACGAAATCTTTGATATTTTTCAAAAATTTCATAAGAAGATTTCGAATGAGAAAAATCTTTTTGTTATTTCCATAAGAAGTGATTACAGAACTGAATTTCAAAATCATTTCTTTGATGAATATTGCATTGAGCATGACATTGATCACAACTTCTCCGCTCCTAGAACTCCATAATAAAATGGTGTTGTAGAGAGGAAGAGTAGGACTTTGGAAGAAATGGCTCGAACCATGTTGTGTGAAGGTAATCTTCTAAGGTTCTTTTGTGCAAAAGCAGTGAACACTGCCGGTTACATATTAAACTGAGTTTTAATATGCCCAATTTCAAAGAAAACCCCTTATGAGCTTTGGAATGAAAGAAAACTAAATATTAATTATTTTCATATTTTTGGGTGTAAATGCTTTGTGTTAAATAATGGTAAAGATAACCTATGAAAGTTTGATGCAAAATCTGATGAATCTATATTCCTTGGTTATTCAATACATAGCAAAGCATATAGAGTATTTTAAAAGAGGACTCTTACTGTAGAAGAGTCAATTCATGTTGTTTTTGATGAAGCTAACCCCTCACCATCTAGAAAAGATGAGTGTATAGATAATGATGCATGTACACTACAAAAGGAAATGAAAGATCTAAGCATTCAAGACAAGCCAACTCATGATGGAAATGAAGTGGTAAGGATCATACTGATTTACCAAGGGAATGGAGGTATGTAACTTCATATCCTAAAGATTTAATTATTGGTGATCCTTCTCATGATATTAGAACTAGGTATGCACATAAAGATGCACATGACTACCTAGCCTTTGTTTCACAAATTGAACCACATAGTTTAGAAGAAGCTGAATCTGATCCAAACTGGATGATGGCCATGCATGATGAATTGAACCAGTTTGAAAGGAATAATGTTTGGACACTAGTTAGTAGGCCTACAAACCATTCCATTATAGGAACCAAATGGGTCTATAACAATAAACTAGATAAAAATGGTAAGGTTATGAGAAATAAAACAAGGTTGGTAGCAAAAGGGTACAATCAAGAAGAGGGTATTGATTTTGATGAAACATATACTCCTGTAGCAAGACTAGAAGCTATTAGATTACTTATTGCATTTGCTTGCTACATGAATTTTAAACTCTTTTAAATGGATGCCAAAAGTGCTTTTCTAAATAGATTTATTTCTGAACAAGTTTTTGTAGAACAGCCACCAGGTTTTGAAAATCATGCTTTTCCAATTCATGTATTTAAATTGAACAAAGCTTTATATGGTTTGAAACAAGCACCTAGGGCCTAGTATCATAGACTAAGAAAATTTTTTCTTGAAAATGATTTCAAAAGAGGAAATGTTGACAAAACTCTTTTCATTAAGAACAAAGAAAATGATACGTTAATTGTACAAATTTACTTTGATGATATTATATTTGGTGCAACTAATGAAAATCTCTATGGAGAATTTGCTGAGTTGATGCAGGGCGAGTTTGAAATGAGCTTTATGGGGGAACTCAACTACTTTCTTGGATTACAAGTCAAACAAATGAAGGAAGGAATCTTTATAAGCCAAGCTAAGTACATCAAAGATATAATCAAGAAGTTTGGTATGGAAACAAGCAAAGAGGCTAACACATCCATGAGTCCTACCTGCAGGCTAGACAAAGATTAAAATGGATCCAATGTTGACCAAAAGCTATATAAAGGTATGATCGGATCCCTATTATATCTTATTGCCAGTAGACCAGATATCTTGTACAGTGTATGTGTATATGCTAGATTTCAATGTAATCCTAAAGAAACATATATGCTTGCTGTTAAAAGAATCATCAAATATCTAAAAGGCACAAGCAATTTAGGTCTTTGGTATTCTAAAGAATCATCTTTGAATTTAATTGATTTTTCGGATGCTGACTATGTTGGTTGCAAAATTAATAGAAAGAGCACTAGTGGAACATGCCAATTTCTATCGTTGAATTTAATTTCATGGCACTGTAAGAAGCAAAACTCCGTAGCATTGTCCACTACTTAGGTAGAGTATGTTGCTATTGGTAGTTGTTGTGCTCAAGTGTTATGGATTAAACAACAACTAGAAGACTTTGGTGTTACACAATCTAAAATTCCAATCAAATGTGATAATACAGGTGCTATAAATTTGACTAAAAATCCTGTTCAGCATTCAAGAATTAAGCACATTGAAGTTAGGCACCATTTCATGAGAAATCATGTATTGAACAATGATATTATACTTGAATTCGTGCCAACTGAAAACCAACTTGCTGATATTTTTACTAAACCTTTAAATTTTGATAGATTTGCAATGATTAGATGTGAACTAGGGTTATGTGACATACTCTAGAAATATCCCTATCAACTTAAAAAAAAATTATCTAGGTGACCTCCATATCCTATTTTTATTGAAAAGACTTTGATTGAAGCTCCAAAAATCACTTTTGTGCTCCCTCTGCTCGAGCCGACTCAAGCAGATGACCTATTGGTCGAGCCAGCTCGGATATCGAGCTGTCTCTTTTTAATTCAAGCCGTAGGGTTTTTCTTTCCCATTTCTATTCTTGACTCTACACTATTTCCCTCCAAGGAACCTTTCCAAAAAACTCCACTCTTCCAAAAATTCCTTCGAATTCCAATGTGCTTGTGGAATGGCTCCAAGAAAATTAGCTGGAAAGTGGTCTCGTCAGGATGTTGATTAAGCTCCACTAGAGAGACGTTCGAAATTTTGGGAAGAAGGTTCTTCAAGTGTTTTGGCTCAAACTGTTGAAGCACCTAGCCTACCCTCTCCTCGTCACCAAATTTCACTTGAGATGCGACCCGTCACTACAGGTAGATGGACTTTATTCGAGTTTCTTAAGGAAATTGGTTTGATTGTGGATGACCTAATTGAAAATCAGGGATGATATTTCATGTGTTCATTGAATGTTAATACATATCCCAACCTTGTGAGAATCTTTTGAAAATCTAAGATTTGGGGAACAGCATATAGAATCTGTGGTTAAAGGAAAAACAATTATTATTTCAGCAGAAAGTTTGTGCAGCATGCTTGAAATGCCGATAGATGGAATTGAACATTTAGTTCTTAAAGATAGAACCAAAACTCTTCAGACTGTTCTAGAACAAGAAGTTGTAAATGAAATAGGAACACTGAAGGCTAGCTCACTTTTCATGGAAATGAGACTTCTACACAGTTTTATAAGTAGAATCTTCCTACCAAGAATAGGTCGTTTTGATTGGGTGAGTGAAAGAGACCTGTGTTTTATGGAACTGATAATACAGGGAGATAAAGTCAACCTTCCAGCTATAATGATATCATAGATGAAGGAGGCTATAAGGAAAGTAAAAGCCTACTTGCCTTATGGAATGGTATTAACTCTATTTTTTCAAGCAGCACATGTAGACTTGATAGATGAAGACAGTAGACCGTTGCAGCACACAGACACTTGCACTGCCAAGACATTACAAAGGATGGGTTATATATTATCTGAAGGAGTGTGGAAAAAGAAATCTGATAATATTGCTGAAATTAAAGAAGTTGAAGAAGGAGGAGGTGAGGTACGAGCTGATGAAGACATTTCTATGCCTATTTATGAGTCATAACCTCAACCAAGATCACCTGGTTTCACTGATTCTGATGTTCCTTATCCAGATGTTTCAATGCCTGACATGCCTCCTGGTATACCTATTCACACTTAGACTACCACTGATATTCCTGCTCCTACTTCTGTTGCTACTGCACCTGTTGTGGATACTTCAACATTGCAATATTTCATTGCATAGCAGATAGGTAACTTGACTGAATCTATCAATTCTTCAATGACTACAATGTTTGGCAAATTTTGCCAGTCTGTTAATGAAAGACTTGATCAATTTGGAGGGCAGATTGATAATCTGCGCTGCAGAATTGATACCCTTTAAGCCTCCAAGAACACAACATATGCAACAGAGACAAACCTACAACCCATTCTTCAATTGATTTCTTCAAGTTCTGAAATTATTAAGAATTCAGTTAATCAAATACTTGAAGCATATAAAGTTGAAATGGACAATTTAAGAATCAGAATGGGCTCAGTAGAAGAAGGCAAGAGGATGGAAGAGGACTACACAAGAGGAATTGGAATTATAAGAGCTGAGTTCGGGAGACTAAGAGGATCAGCCGAAGCCTTTGCAAATGTCCAAGCCTTTGAAATTCTTTCAATGCAAAATGAAATTGCAGAAATAAGAGTCTCAATGGAAAGATTGGCTACTTCCAAGAATACAAAGAAAATTGAAACTGAATTGAAGACCATTAACAGTTTTTTGTGGAAGCTAATGACTAAAGTTAAAGACCTTCAACCTGCTCAGAGTGTACCTCCTCCAACACCACTAGATCCTACTAGACCTAGGCCTCAATCATCTTCTTTTGCTGGTCAGTCTATTCATCCCAGACAACCAGCTCCTCATTTTAGGCCACAAGAATCCCATACTATTCCACCATCTTATATCTTAGATGCTGACCCAATTGCCTTTCTACCTCCGAGCATCCAAATTCCGGGTCAACCTCCAAACCCTAGAGTAAACATATATAGTGACTAGATGTATTCTCTTTCAAATGAAATGAAAGTTTGTATTTTGTATTGAACATCTTTGAAATGAAATGAAAGGTTGAATTCTTGTCTATCAATTACTCTTGTGCATATATCTTTGATACAGCTATGATACATTTTAATTAGAATATCAAGATGAATGTGAGAAAGTAAAATTATCTCAAACAAATCTTAAATACTTTCTCATTCTATCTTAAAATCTGAGATTCTTTCTAACTTCACCTTTTTGATTGATTGACAAAAAGGGGGAGAAATTTATGAAGATATTGCATGAAAAGGATAAGATGTGTTCATGTTTGTATTTTTGCTCTAACCTATTCACTAATGCTCTGATACATTACATGAAATACAATATACTTTCTTATAAGCTCTGATACACAATGTCTCAGATATTTTTGCCTTGATACATTATAAGCTTTGATATACAATATTTTAAGATAGTTTGAGCTCTGATATACAATGCTTTAAATGGTTTAAGCTCTGATATTTAAAGGCTCTGTACTTGAAGCTCTCTTAGAAACTTTTGAGCTTTGAACTTGCATGAAAGATGTGTTAAAACATGGAGTATCTTATTAAGGGGGAGATTACCTCTCTATGCCCTAATTCTCCTTCCATGGTTTGACACTATTTAAAGTCAATTCTTTTAACTTGTTCATACATTCTTGCAAATATAGTTATACAAGTAATTGTAGAACTTTAACTTTCTTTTTCATGCCTAGTGTTTTGACATCATCAAAAAGGGAGAGATTATTGACCCCATAAGTGATTTTGATGATAACCAAACATTGGAGATGTACATTTATTTCTAACAACTCTTCAAGTGGTTTACAAATTTTGTAGGATGACTTATTTGTTTAAACTTCAACTCCTATATCTTTAATTTTTGTTTTGAGTTATGTTGTAATCTAGTTTTGTAAAAAAGAACCCAATTAAAAAGTTAAGAAAAAATCTATAAAATGGGTTACTTCTATAAGTGTGTGTGCCTTAAAATTATTTTGAGTTGGTGTGCATGAAAAGTGTAAGAGTGTTGGTGAGAGTTTTTCTTTAAGTTCAATTGTAAAAATCCTGAAAAAGTTACTCGAGCCGACCCAGCATGTTGAAGAACTGACTGCACCTTATGGCATGCAATAAGGATTCTAGTACGCAGCAATCCGAGCCGACTCGAAGGTAACCGAGCCGACTCCTCCACAGTCTAGTTTTTTAAGATTTTTAAGAATAGCCAGGCGAGCCGACCCGAACCAGAAAGAGCCGACTCTACCAGACCTAATTTTGAAGACCTGAGAAAGCAAGCCGACCAAAACTACAACGAGTCGACTCTTCCAGAGTGATGATTTCAGAACCTGAGAAGAAGAGCCGACCAAAGTCCAAAAGGGCCGACTCCTCGAGTTTAAGATTTTCAAAGATAGAAGTTCGAGCCGACCCGATCTATCAAGAGCCAACTCATCCAGAGTGAAGTTTTGCACCCTAAGACAAAGAGTTGACTGTACTGAAGATTTGGCGAGTCGACCTATCGACTCGAAGGAATCTTAGCTGACTTGAATATCGCTTTCAGGTATCTAACGGTTAGTTCCAGAATTTATTTTTGCATGCCAAAAAGTGCTCCAACGGTCATATGTCACATCCCAACGGTCTACAACATCTCAAACTGCCTTGGAGTGATGGAAGACCTTATATTTAAGGGATTTGAACTTCTCTTAAGCAAGACTTAGAAAAGTTTTTCAAAGAAAAGAGAGCTTCATTGAATATCCTACCTACCAATAAAGAAGAGAGCACAAGAGCATTCAAGTCAGTCTTCAAGTCTTCACCAACATTGATATGAAGCTTGAAGAAATTTGGAAAGAAGACACTAAAGTAGTTAAAGCTTATTCGAGTGCATCCAAGTGGACTTCTATCAAGCTGCACCGGCAACTATTCGACAAATTGAGTTTGTCATTTATTGTTGCATTTATTTTAATTCATTTCTGAATTGTTTGGGTTATTGGTGAGCCCGTTTGAAAAACCAAATAGGTTCTTGGTGAGCCTTTGATAAAAACTAAGTGTTTGGTTCTTGGTTATCCTGGTAAAACCAAGTTAGGTTCTTGGTGATCCTGTGAAAACCAAGTTGGGTTTCTTTGGTGATCCTGTTTAAAAACAAAGGGTGTTGGGTTTTCTTTGGTGATCCCGTTAAAACCAAAGTATAGAGGTTTTTGATTGTGATCCTGTAAAACAATCCTACTGTATTCGGGTGTGAATATGAAAGGGATATGCCCTACAAGCCAATCTATGTTGTATCTCCCAAACCATTGTATTTGACAATATTCTAATAAAGGCATTATTTTTCATCATACACTGTGTTTATTATTATATGATGAACCCCATAGATTAGGGCTATGATTTTAGGGTTATGATAAGATCATACCAGTGAGACCTAAAGTCTTAAAACCTTAATCTAAAATATTCCTAGTCAAAGGAACCCAGAGTAGGGAATCAGGGTTTTTGCGGTAAGACTAGCACATCCCATGTATACTGGAGAGGGTGACTGCTCTCACAGTCACTTGTGTATGACACTAATACTAGGATGTGGGTGCTCATTAGAGAATGAGTTCACTGATATGATCCAACTTGAGAACATCTAATGGAGTCTTAGCTACATGTCAATAGAAGGTTCTCATAGTGGGAGTGGTACAAGTAATCATTTGACATGAGACTGCCATAAGTACCTTATGCACATGAACCCATGCTTTGGTTCAATCCTAATCATGACACTGAGACATGCACAGGATTGATACTGGAAATGGTGAATTGGATATGAAGGTAATGAGTAGGTCAACAAGGAATCGATCACTCTTAGTAAGAGGAGATTGCATCTAGCTAGTTAACAATCAGATGATGATTCAGGGAATCTTTGATCAAAGTAAAGATATTAGAGATGGTTTCTAATATCAAGATAATTGAATCATCAATATAAGATTGAGCTAGAAACAAATATAATATTGGATTTGACATATATCCATATCCATAATTATATTTTGGGTGTAGGCTGATCGAAGGATTTAATTGTATGGTAACTTTCTACCGAAGGGTAGTTTTGGTATTTCACCAGAATTTTCATATCTTCCGGGTAGACATGACACGTTGCTAGACGTCAATCTTGTCTTATGGGTTGATTAAATTGAATGATCACTTATTAGGAAGAGTCCTAATTGATCATAATCGGGTAAGCCCGGTTTGACCTAAATCGATTAGAAAGAGTTCTAATCAAATTAGGTCAACTTGTATTCGAACCCACTGCTGGCTAGATGTGGAACCCAATGGGTCACACACTTAAGAGAATTGATCAAGGGTTTAAATTTGTAATTAAATCATCTTTGCATGATGACACTCTAGCAGGTGTTGCAAATCCTAGCTTCTATTAGAATTAGATTCGAATTAGGGTTTGGATTGGTTCAATTTGGGTTCTAATTGGATCTAATTAGACCCTAATTAAGGTTATAGGGATTATGGCTAACCCTATTGGCTAACCATGTATCTAGGCTAGCCCCCCACCCACCCCTTAGCATTTTCATGCCAAAAATGCCAAGAGTCCATGCGCTAATGGACTCTTGGCATGCCATTTGGAAGAGTCCATGGCGCATGGACTCTTGGTGCGCTCCGTAAAAATTAAAAAAAAAAAAAAAAAAAACTTCGGTGTTTTATATGGGGCGGCTTTTCCTTCTCTCTTTTAGCACCTCAATTGTCCCCCCTTGGATTGGAATCCAAGGGTTGATGTTTTTTTTTTTGAGAAAGGCAGAAAGCATTCGTTGCTTCCCGGTTGCACGAAATAACATCTCTTCGGAGATTAAAAGTCGTGACTCCTTTCTTTTAAAAACATCACGATTTTTCATTTAAGAAAAGCCGTGGGATTTATCCGGAAGGCCGTGAGAAGGAAGGATGGGGCATGAGAAAATGAGAAAGGGCGTGAGAAGTTTTTCACGAAGAGATGTATGGGCGCCTCTCTGAGATCTATTTAAGGGGTCAGGAAAATCAGAACTCGGTAATGTTTTTAATCCTTCTTCCTCTCCTAAAGACTCTTTCTCTCTTTTCTTGTTCTTGCACTGTTTCCTTTACAGAGTACACCACTGTCAAAACTCTGCTAATGAACAAGAACAAGAGCAAAAGTCTCCAACGGTAAAGGAAAGAAGAAGTTCTGATTTTGTTCTTTCCTTCTTACATTAAGACATTCTTGTCTTAATTTCTCCTCCAATTTAAGACAAGCCTAAATTCCCTTAGGACAAAGTCTTATCTTCAAGACAAGAGTGTCTTAGAGGGTCAAGGTCTTAGTGGAAGGAGGAGAAGAGATTAAAGAAAGGAAGGCAACCTCTTGTGTGGAAGAATTCTGGCCATAATCCGAAGAATTGAGTTCTAGGAAGAAGAACTCAATAGGAGGAACCCTTGGACAAGAAGATAGTGTTCTTGATCATTGCTCTGTGTGGATCACCATCGGAGGGCGGACACTTGGATGCCTGGTAAATTCAAATAGCCCGTTGGTCTTCAAGTTTTAAGTCTTCATAAATTGGAATTAGCGATTACAGGTTGGTATTCTAATTCAATTTGAATAGAAATGTTTGTCTTTATACATTCTAGTCTTATTAAGGAGTTCCTGTTTTAGGGTTTTGGTGCATATTAATTTCAATTTTTGAAATTACCCTTCCGCTGCGTTGCACTGAAACCTTACAGTGGTATCAGAGCCACCTTAATTAGGACTATAATTTTTGATAGCTTGTATGTCACATCTTAGGGTTTTTAAATCCTAATATGTTACTACACTTAGCATATCTTTGATTGCATATATGTTTTGATGTATGCCGCTAGTTAGGGTCTTTCACTCAAATCCTAATTATTATAGAGATTTGTTTAGTTTTTAAGTCATCATACTGAAATAAGGTTGCCCTGGCATAATGGTGGATCCATTATGTAGTAAATGGTTGTCCTAGTATGATGACACACTTAGCACATATTTGTTTATAAGAGTGATATGTTGATTGTGATACATTCTATAAGGATGTGTTGGCAATTTATAAATCCCTCCTCTTAAAAATTATATTAAGTCTTAGTATATTTAACTAATAAGCATCACTAGTCATGATGTACAATTGATCATTCGGTGTCTAGAAAGGTTGTTCTAGGAAGGTAAAGAGAATTATGGTTTTTAATTGGTTTCGTTGACTGACCTAGCCAATTTTTATTGGTGTCTAGGAAAGCAACGGGGGGACTCCCACATCTCTTCCACTTGCCTGGCTGATTTGATTAAATTTAAATCTTGACTAAAAAGCTTAGTGTTAAAAATACTATATATTGTCCTTCCTTCATGCTGGATCATTATTGTGATATGAACCACATTAGGTTTGTTGTGTTATCTGCAAGACCTAATATGGTGATTGACATAATACTAGTCTAGTGCATAGATATGCTTACAGTATATTCAGTATAATGCTTTGTTATGTTATCTGCAAGGGCATTATATTTGAGTATTGACTGTATAGAAATGAAAGGGTCTTGACTTAACTAGAACATTATGGTTTGTTGTGTTTTCTGCAAGACTAATAATGTTCTAGAGGCCAAGTTACTTCTTGAGAATTATATGAGATATAATTGGAAGAGTTTCCTACCTTTGAGCTTATAAAAAAATTGTTGTGTTTTCTGCAAGATCTTTTATAAGTTATTAGGATCTCAATCTCACTAAGAAAACCCGATCAGGGTTCTTCTCGATTATCATAGTGAGGGCTATGATTTTTGATAAAATAGTGGGAGACATAATTAAATTAAAGACCTAATTTAATTATGTATGTCATTTCATGGTTGTTTGCTTATGTATTGTTCTTTGTTAAATGTAGATAAATGGCATCTTCATTATCACTATGAAGTATCTTAGATACCAACAAACTGACTGGTCCAAACTATGTGGACTGGTTGAGAAATTTAAAGATTGTACTGAGTTCAGAAAAACTTTCTTATATTCTAGATACCCCTAGTCTTAATCCACTAGGGGATGATGCCACAAAGGAAGATATGGCCACATACAAAATGTGGCTGAATGACTCCCTTACTGTCAAGTATATCATACTAGCCTCTATGACCAATGAGTTACAGAGACAGCATGAAAGCATGGATACTCAATCCATAATGCTCAATTTAAAAGAGCTTTATGGAGAACATAGCAGAATTGCTAGATATGAAGTATCTAAGCAGTTATTCCGTGCTAGGATGACAGAGGGTACATCCATTCAGGATCATGTTCTGAAGGTAATTGACTTGATCACCAGATTGGGTCAATTAGGTTTTATCATGGATGGGGAGTTGAATCAGGATTTAATCCTGCAATCACTCCCGGAGTCATTTTCTTAGTTTGTCTTGAATTATCACATGAACAAACTGAACACTTCCTTGCCTGAGCTGTTAAATATGTTAAAAATAGCGGAGAGCCACATAAAGAAAGAAAAGGCTTCACTTCTTCTTGTTAATAAGACCAATAAGAAGAAATCAGGCAAAAAGGGTTTTAATAGGAGGCTAAACCCTAAGAGTGGCATCAATAAGAATAAGAAAAGAAAGAAGGCCTCCAAACAGTCGACCTGTTTCTTTTGTGGCAAAGCGGGACATTGGAAAAAGAATTGCAAGGCTTACCTTGCAACTGTGAAGCCTGGTGCATCAGATGCGCCAAAAGGTATGTATGAGATAAATGCTATATTGACATTAAAATCATCTATATCAAATACTTGGGTATTGGATACCGCTTATGGTTACCATATATGCAAATCTTTGCAGGACCTCCACAAGCTTAAAGTATTGAAGGAAGGTGACTTCAATCTCTACGGTGCTAGTGGTGATATCATCCAAGCAGAAGCTGTAGGGACCTATATTCTGAAGTTGCCTTCAGGGAAGATCTTGGAGTTAGAAAATTATTATTATAAGCCTAAGATTATTAGGAACATTGTATCTGTTCCCTTGTTATTAAAACAAGGATATGTAATGGATGTAACGAGCACTGGTTGCTCGATAATGTTGTCTAATAAAATTGTTTGTTCTGGCATATTTAGCAATGGGATCTTAACTCTTTCTTCCAATGATAGTGTTTTTCATGTCAATAATAAAAGAAAAAGAGAAGACATTAATGATACTTTACTTTGGCATCATCGACTTGGTCATGTTAATGAGTCTAGGATAAGCAAGTTATACAAGGAAAAATTCCTTGATCCTTATGAGTATGAATCATTAGGAACTTGCGAATCATGTCTCATGGGTAAGATGACCAAGACTCCATTTACCGGACATGGAGAAAGGTCAACTGAGTTATTAGGACTTATACATACTGATGTATGTGGTCCAATGACAACTCAGGCCAGAGGTGGATACTCATATTTTATCACTTTTACAGATGATTTATCTAGGTTCGGATATGTGTATCTTATGAAACATAAATCGAAGCCTTTGATAAATTTAAGGAGTATCAAAGTATGGTCGAAAAACAAACCGGGAAAAGTATTAAAGTTCTTCGGTCTGATCGAGGAGGAGAATACTTATCCACGGAGTTTTTAGACTATCTTAAAGTTAATGGAATTCTTTCTGAATGGACCCCTCCTTATACACCACAGCTAAATGGTATAGCTGAAAGGAGGAATCGTACCTTATTAGATATGGTACGATCCATGATGTGCTTCATAAATTTATTCATTTCCTTCTGGGGTCATGCCCTAGAAACTGCTGTTTACATTCTGAACAAAGTACCTTCTAAATCCGTTGTTAGTACTCTATATGAAATTTGGAGTGGGAAGAAACCATATCTTAAATATTTTAAGGTATGGGGGTGTCCAGCTTATGTTAAAAGAAATTTTGGACATAAGTTGGAACCTAGAGCGGATAAATATCTATTTGTAGGATATCCTAGAGAGGGTAGAAGATATCTGTTTTACCATCCAACTGAACAAAAGATTTTTTGTCAGCAGACATGCCACTTTTCTAGAAAAAGAGTTTATTTTAGAAAAGGGCAATGGTAGAACTTTTGAACTTGGAGAAGTATAAGAAACACAGATAGACAATTCTTAATCAATAGAACGTATAGTTAGATCAGAACCAGAACACAAAACTCCTCCCCATAGGTCTGATAGAGTGTCACGGGCACCTGAGAGGTATGGGTTTATTATTGAAAATAATGAAGCCCAAGTCATTCAAAATGATGAACCTCTAACCTATACGGAAGCTATCTTGAGTACTGATTCAGATAGATGGCAAGAAGCCATGGAATCCGAGATAGACTCTATGTATGTCAACCAAGTATGGTCTTTGGTTGATGCACCAGAGGGTGTTAATCCTATTGGGTGCAAATGGGTCTATAAGAAAAAGATTGGGGCTGATAGCCAAGTTGAAACCTATAAAGTTAGATTAGTGGCAAAATATTTTAGACAAAAACAGGGAATTGATTATGATGAAAAATTCTCACCTGTTGCCATGCTCAAATCAATTCGGATTTTACTTGCTATAGCAGCATACCACGATTATGAGATCTAGCAGATGGATGTGAAGACTACATTCCTCAATGGTTTCCTTGAGGAAGAAGTCTACATGTCACAGCCAGAAGGTTTTATTTCAAAGAATATACCTAATCAAGTATGCAAACTAAATAAATCCATTTATGGATTAAAGCAAGCTTCAAGGAGTTAGAACATCTGCTTTGATGAAACTATTAAAAGGTTTGGTTTTATCAAAAATGTGGATGAACCCTGTGTTTATAAGAAGACTTGTGGGAGTGCCATAGTCTTCTTGGTTTTGTATGTAGATGACATACTCCTCATTGGGAATGATATCCCAATATTACAATCAGTCAAGGTTTGGCTATCAAACCAGTTTTCCATGAAAGATTTGGGAGAAGCATCCTATATACTAGGTATTAAGATCTATAGAGATAGGTCTAAGAGGATGCTAGGTTTATCCCAGTCTAGGTACATTTACTTAGTGCTAAAAAGATTCAGCATGGATGGAAGTAAAAGAGGTTATCTTCCTATGAGTCAAGGCATACATCTTTCCAAAAGGATGTCTCCTAAGACACCTGAAGAAAGAAATAGAATGAATTCTATACCTTATGCTTCGGCAATATGGTCCATAATGTATGCCATGTTATGTACCAGGCCTGATGTGGCATATGCTTTAGGCATTGTCAGTAGGTTTCAAGCTGATCCAAGAGAGGATCATTGGAAAGCAGTTAAAAATATTCTTAAGTACCTGAGAAGGACTAAGGATATTTTCTTGATTTATGGTGGTTCTGATCTTAAACTAGAAGCTTATTCTGATTCTAGTTTTCAATTAGACCCTGATGATAGCAAATCCATTTCGGGATATGTTTTTACCCTAAATGGTGGAGCAGTGAGTTGGAAGAGTACCAAGCAGCAGACTGTAGCTGATTCAACCACAGAGGTAGAATACATAGCTGTCAGTGAAGCCACCAAGGAAGCGGTCTGGATGAAGAAGTTCATCACAGAGTTGGGTATTGTTCCTGAGATTGAAAACCCAGTGCAACTTTACTATGACAACACTGGTGCTGTTGCTCAAGCTAAGGAACCAAGAGCTCATCATAAGTCCAAGCTCATTCTGAAACTCTTCCATCTCGTATGAGAAATAGTAGAAAGACAAGATGTCTACATAAATAGAGTTGATACAAATAACAACGTAGCAGACCAGTTCACTAAGGCTCTACCACAGCGAGAGTTTGATCTCCACCTCGAGAGTATGGGATTAAGATTTAAAGGCGATTGGCTTTAGTGCAAGTGGGAGATTGAAAGGGATATGCCCTACAAGCCAATCTATGTTGTATCTCCCAAACCATTGTATTTGACAATATTCTAATAAAGGCATTATTTTTCATCATACGCTGTATTTATTATTATATGATGAACCCATAGATTAGAGCTATGATTTTAGGGTTATGATGAGATCATACCAGTGAGACCTAAAGTCTTAAAACCTTAATCTAAAATATTCCTAGTCAAAGGAACCCTGAGTAGGGGATTAGGGTTTTTACAATAAGACTAGCACATCCCATGTATATTGGAGAGGGTGACTGCTCTCACAGTCACTTGTGTATGACACTAATACTAGGATGTGGGTGCTCATTAGAGAATGAGTTCACTGATATGATCCAACTTGAGAACATCTAATGGAGTCTTAGCTACATGTCAATAGAAGGTTCTCATAGTTGGAGTGGTACAAGTAATCCTTTGACCTGAGACTGCCATAAGTACCTTATGCACATGAACCCATGCTTTGGTTCAATCCTAATCATAACACTGAGACATGCACAGGATTGATACTGGGAATGGTGAATTGGATAAGATGGTAATGAGTAGGTCAACAAGGAATCGATCACTCTTAGTAAGAGGAGATTGCATCTAGCTAGTTTTCAATCGGATGATGATTAAGGGAATCTTTGATCAAAGTAAAGATATTAGAGATGGTTTCTAATATCAAGATAATTGAATCATCAATATAAGATTGAGCTAGAAACAAATATAATATTGGATTTGACATATATCCATATCCATAATTATATTTTGGGTGCAGGCTGATCGAAGGATTTAATTGTACGGTAACTTTCTACCGAAGTGTAGTTTTTGGTATTTCACCAGAATTTCCATATCTTCCGGGTAGACATGACACGTTGCTAGACGTCAATCTTGTCTTGTGGGTTGATTAAATTGAATGATCACTTATTAGGAAGAGTCCTAATTGATCATAATCGAGTAAGCCCGGTTTGACCTAAATCGATTAGAAAGAGTTCTAATCAAATTAGGTCAACTTGTATTCGAACCCACTGCTGGCTAGATGTGGAACCCAATGGGTCACACACTTAAGAGAATTGATCAAGGGTTTAAATTTGTAATTAAATCATCTTTGCATGATGACACTCTAGCAGGTGTTGCAAATCCTAGCTTCTATTAGAATTAGATTCGAATTAGGATTTCGGATTGGTTCAATTTGGGTTCTAATTGGATCTAATTAGACCCTAATTGAGGTTATAAGGATTATGGCTAACCCTATTGGCTAACCATGTATCTAGGCTAGCCCCCCACCCGCCCCTTAGCATTTTCACGCCAAAAATGCCAAGAGTCCATGCACTAATGGACTCTTGGCATGCCATTTGGAAGAGTCCATGGCGCATGGACTCTTGGTGCGCTCCGTAAAAAAAAAAAAAAAAAAAAAAAAAAAAATCTGGTGTTTTATATGGGGCGGCTTTTCCTTCCCTCTTTTAGCGCCTCAATTGTCCCCCTTGGATTGGAATCTTAGGGTTGATGTTTTTTTTTTGAGAAAGGCAGAAAGCATTCGTTGCTTCCCGGTTGCACGAAAGAACATCTCTTCGGAGATTAAAAGTCGCGACTCCTTTCTTTTAAAAACATTGCGATTTTTCATTTAAGAAAAGCCGTGGTATTTATCCGGAAGGCCGTGAGAAGGAAGGATGGGGCGTGAGAAAATGAGAAAGGGCGTGAGAAGTTTTTCACGAAGAGATGTGTGGGCGCCTCTCTGAGATCTATTTAAGGGGTCAGGAAAATCAGAACTCAGTAATGTTTTTAATCCTTCTTCCTCTCCTAAAGACTCTTTCTCTCTTTTCTTGTTCTTGCACTGTTTCGTTTACAGAGTACACCTTTGTCGAAACTCTGCTACTGAACAAGAACAAGAGTGAAAGTCTCCGACGGTAAAGTAAAGAAGGAGTTCTGATTTTGTTCTTTCCTTATTACATTAAGACATTCTTGTCTTAATTTCTCCTCCAATTTAAGACAAGCCTAAATCCCCTTAGGACAAAGTCTTATCTTCAAGACAAGAGTGTCTTAGAGGGTCAAGGTCTTAGTGGAAGGAGGAGAAGAGATAAAAGAAAGGAAGGCAACCTCTTGTGTGGAAGAATTCTAGCCATAATCCGAAGAATTGAGTTCTAGGAAGAAGAACTCAATAGGAGGAACCATTGGACAAGAAGATAGTGTTCTTGATCATTGCTCTGTGTGGATCACCATCGGAGGGTGGACACTTGGACACCTGGTGAATTCAAATAGCCCGTTGATCTTCAAGTTTTAAGTCTTCATAAATTGGAATTAGCGATTATAGGTTGGTATTCTAATTCAATTTGCATAGAAATGTTTGTCTTCATACATTCTAGTCTTATTAAGGAGTTCCTGTTTTAGGGTTTTGGTGCATATTAATTTCAATTTTTGAAATTACCCTTCCGCTGCGTTGCACCAGAACCTTACAAAATATAGTGGAAATCCCAAGTGGTATCTTGGGTAGTGGACGTAGGAGCTGGGTTGCTCCGAACAACTATAAATCTTGTATGTTTGTGTTGTGCTTTCTTGATTTCTTTTAGCTTCTACAACTCTTTATTTTGCCACAGTAACTAATACTTTAAAAGGAATTTTAATTTCACATTATTTGCTTTAATTTATTAATTTCCCAATTCACCCCCCTCTTGGGTAGCCACCTGGGCAACATGAGTCTTATGGGAAAACTAGTGCACTCAACCCTCCACTTATTATTGGAAGCTGGTGTCTAAGGCTAGAGGTCCAGAGGCAAACGCCCTAAGTGGACTAGTAGATTTTAATTAGGACCCTATGACAAGCAGGGGGAGCCTACCACCACCCCACCTCTTACCTGACTAATGGAAGGATTAGGTGTTGAGTTGGGTGTAAGTTGAGTTGACCCACTCTACTTGGGCTCTAGGTCTAGCAAACCCTAGAACGTGCCAAGTCTTGTGTGCTTATTGCATGACAACCATATGAGGAGCCCATTACCATCATTCCTAACCTCAACCCAGCTCAACCATGGAACTCAATCTTGAAACCCTAATGAAGACCATAAATGACCAGTTTGTCCAATTGACCATCCAGATGAACGATAAGTATGACCAAATGGATCATAGGTTTGACCAAATGACCCATAGGTTTGACCGAGAGGAAGGTTGGTTAGGAACCCTAGAGAGAACCCAAGAGTCCAACACTGAACCCGAGCCTGAGTCACCTTTTCCCACACCTACCAACCATAGGAGAGCCTTACACCCTGACCCATACTGGGAGCCCAACCCTAGGAGAGCCCCAACCTTGACCCATACTGGAAACCCAACCCTAGGAGAGCCCCATACCCTGACCCATACCCGAAGCCCAACACTAGGAAAGTCCCATACCTGACCCATATTGGGAGCCCAACCCTAGGAGAACCCCACACCATGACCCAATCTAGGAGTCCAATCATAGGAGTCCCAATTATGAGTTCATAGACCAGGATGAAAGAACCACATGGTACATAGAAGCACCTAAATTTGGTGGTGATCCTAAGTTTGAGGATTATCTTATTTGGAAAAGAAATATGGATCGGTATTTTAAGAAGGAGCAAATGTTTGAAGGAAGTCAGTTCAAGTTTGCTAAATGTAAGTTAGTTCACCAAGCTAGGATATACTGGGATAAGTTTGAGAGAATGTCTAGACTAGAAGGAGAAATGCCCATAACTACCTGGAGAGCCATGAAAAGCAAACTTAGGAAAAAGTACCTACCAAGATCCTATGAACCTAAACCTAGCTCCTATGCACCCAGATCCTCTGAACCTAGATCCTATGTACCCATGTCCTATGAGCCAAAGAAACCAATAACCCCTAGGTCTAAACCCATATCCTATGAGCCCAAGGGACCCTTAATCCACCCGAACCCAATAGGATTAGTACCCCTAGGTATCAGCCAAGCATTAGTCAGGTTCCCCTTAGTCGACCTGAACCCCATAAGGCTAGTACCCCTAGAAATGAGCCCAATAGTAATCCATGTCCCCTTAGTCAACCTGGACCCACTAAGATTAGTGCCCCTAATCAGAAACCAGGACCTAGCCAAGTTCCCCGGAGCCGACCTCCTCCTACCACCCCATTGGTTCATAAGGATGACATTGAAGTGGAGGTGTATGAAGCTGAGGTGAACTTAGTGGATGAGTATGTGGGAGAAGAGGACACACTTATAGAAGACCTAGAATTAGTTGACCCTGACACTACCCAGACTGATGCCAATCTAGAGTTAGTTGACCCTGACAATACCCAGACTGAAGTTGTAATGGAAGAGCAGTTAGAGGAAGAGAATCATAATCCTGCAACTACAATTTTACCCGAGGAGACACTAGAAGAGAACCCAATTATAGAGCCTAGTCCTGAAATTCATGAACTAGAGGAATTTTTTAAGGATCTGATCTCTTTAAATTTGTACCCTCAGAATGAAGTCACTCCTTTGATCCCAATTGAAGACCACTTCCCTGAAATTAATAACCCATTCTTCCATAAAGCAGACCCTATAGATATCCCTCAACCTTGTAAGGTCAACCTCATTAGTCTAGGACTAATCCCTGAAACCCCTTCTTATGTCCTATTCTATTTAATCAAACCCGAACCCTCTTCTTATTTCCTACCCTATCAGGCTAACTCTGAATCCACCTCTTATTTTCTACCCTTTCCTGAAACTTCTTATGTTTCTCTAACCATTAGATTGCATTTAATATAAGTCAGCATGTTGCATACATTCATTAAGCATGTCATGTTTGCATCATACTTCTGGAGGACCCTATGGCATCTATTAGGATTGCATGCCAAGTTCTTATCTGCAGGTCACCTACCTGACCAAGGATTAAATCCATAGTTGTAGTTTAGGGTTTAGTCGAGTCTGCATATCCATAAGTGTTGGCATGAGTCATTTGCCTGCATTAGGTGTTATGAGTTTTTCCACTGCATGATTAGAGATCTGCATGAGGAATTAACCATAAAATTAATGTGAATAATAATTTTTATAAGAACATGGTTAATTCCTAAAAATAGTGTAAGAGTTTGCTAGGGAAATTATGTACCGGTTAGGTTCCATACCCGTGGAGCTGGATCCTTCAAAGTGATAAAAAAAGTTGGACCTAGTGCCTGAGTTACCACCTAATTAGGCATTAAGCTCAACCTTCAATATCTCATACTTAGCTGAGTATAAGGAGCCTGCAATGATCCTATTGAGCCTATTGAGCCTGGCCCTTTCCTTGAGAGCGAACCCATCCCTGATGTCCACTAAATTTGCCTGTGAGAGAAAAAGATTAAGCATATCCTGGATGACCAAGCCGTTAGTACCCGGAATAAAGGCTTCCAATGTTTTCAGTTTGTTGGCAAGGTCTACCAGAATTCGAGGACTCATGGATCACTCGAGAGGATCCGCAATGCCTCAACCCAGACCCATCAGAGTAGTACCAAAGCTAGATCGACCTTTACTTGATAGGGTCGAGTTCCTCCCACCTCGGGAGAATTCATGAGAATATCAGGACCAGACCATAATTTCAAGGTTCCAATCTCTGATTCATGTGTTGGTCAATTTTGTTGAGTCCTATAATAAAGTCTAATTTTGAGTCCTATAATAAAGTGAGCCAGTTAAGTTCACTAAGTCAGTTGTAGTCCCTTGTTTTAGTCCAATAAGAGTCCTGTATTTTTCTCAAGACAAAAACCAAGAGGAGAGTCACCAAACAAGGAGATTCACCAGGCCTTTCCCCAACTAAAACTGGATTCCATGCACCTGGACCCCTACTCAGGCCTCCCCAGCAGTGGCACCCAAGTACTAGGGTCCTTTCATCCGCCAAGTCCATAAGAGAGCACCCCAGTCCAGACATCAAATGATGGCACCTCCCAAGCCCAAGACCAAGAAGCCTTTGGCGCCCAGCTCTTGAAGAAGTGGCACCCCAAATTCTTAGCTTTGGTGCCCCAGCCTAAGGCCCATTCATGTTAGCACCCCTCCCAAGCTTTGACTCAGTCCAAAACACCCAAGCTTTGACCCAGTCCAAGATGCCTAGGATTTGATCAAGTCCAAGCAGATGTCTTTCAAGCCCAGCAAGGAGTCAAGGCCCTAGCCCAAAAGGATTTTCTTGGCCTTCAAGTCAGGGTTTCTTGACCCTCAAGTCATGTAACTTGGGTGGATCTATAAATACGCACCCCCTCCCCTCTTGTATGAAGAATCTTTTCATGAATAAAATTTTGAGAATATTTTCTTGTCTAAGTGTTTCCTCCAGTTGGAGTGGGTGTGAGACCTAATTTTTTTTTATTTTCTTGTGTGCAAGCCCTAGCCCCTAGCAACCCTTTCTTCCTCTAAACCCTAGCTGCCCATAGCCCCTCTCCTAAACCCTAAGATGCCCTCCACCTCCATGCCCTAGGCCGCCACCCATATCTCCCTTCTTCCACCAATCTGCCAACACCAAATCACCAAATTCTTGGCCGCCACTTCCCCTCTATTCCAGGCATGCCCTGGCCTCCTAGCTACTAGGAGCTCCACAACAGGTAGCCTTCACCAACCCCTGGCTACCCCTCTCCAGATCCAGATGCCCCAAGCATCATCCCAGGCTGCCAGCACCCTGCAACATCTCTTCCACCAAATCTTCTTCTTTCCATCCAGTTTTTTATTTTTTCCTCAATCTACTTACCTGACTTGTGATGTTTGCATGATCCATTTAGAGAAACGGACCTTGGATGAAGTCCTCCTTGCCCCCGAGCCAATCTGATAAAAAGTAGGCAGATTCATGAAAAAGTGACTTCTTCGTCCAGGTGCCGATCCGAGTTAAGAGATCTCTTATGCGACTTCAAGAACATCATTGCCAAGTATGTAGACCCCATCCCATCTCACTTTTTCTATTTTATTGAAGTTAAGGCATGTCCTATTTGGATTTCCTAGTCCTAGGATCCTAATTTTCTTTTTCTCTTTGATTATTTCTAGCATGTGGGTAGGATACTAACTAATACAGGATAACCCTAACCCAGTCTTGACTAGTTTTGGGAAATAAACCACAAAAAAAATATGAAAATAATTAGTTCTTTAATCTGGTTTGTATGCATGTTCATCCCTTGCATATCATCCTGCATCATGTTAGAATCCCATCCCTCATCAATTTTTGGTGTCAGAGCTTAGGATAGGGCATGTTGTTGCATAGTAGGTAAAATTTCTGCATCCTAAAATCTGCGATAGTAGTATAAACATAGGGTTGTTTATCCATCAATACAATTTTGTTTTTCTCTAATTTTTATGGTAGTTAGTCTATGTTTAATCCTCTATTTTTCTATGATTCTTGTTGAATTTCTTAGATCCAAAAACAAACAAAAAATCAGTAAAAGAAAAACCCTAACAAAAAAATTGCAAGCTAATTTCTGTGTTAGGTGTCAAAACTTAGGTCTAATTTTCCATCATAAGCTTACTATTTATGATTTTTGCAAAGATTATTCCCTGTTTTGTCTTCAATTTTTCTATAATTTTTATTTATTTTTTTTATCTAAAAATAGAACCAAAATCTGTATGAAACCAAAATGCTATTTGCTGAAATTTTGCATGCTTACATTAGGGCTAACTTAACTTACATCCAAACCCCCCCAAACCTAAGCCACATTTGTTTGCTCAATCAACCAATTGAAAATTAAGTTTTCCATCTTCATAAAACACAAAAAAAAAAAGCTTTTGATTTTTTTGATTTTTTTAGTCTCATATGCATTAGGGTTTATGTGTGCTTGCATCATACCTAAATCACCTTAAGGGCAATTTTGCTATATCAGATGGGAGAAGGAATTGATCACCTATTGGTGTGGATACTAGAGCTAGAAAATATTGATAGGTTGAGCCCACATCTTTGTGAATCATCTATGAATAAAGCCTTGAACCCAACCCCTTTTACCATGTAAATATTTTATTTTAAATTCTATTATTTTGGGTTAGCCTTTTTTTTTTACCAACTGTAATTAGGGTTTTGTTATTTAGCCTTTTGGGCTAATCCCTTTTTACTACATTGAGTAAAAATCGAATTTATCGATTGTATCAAACCCTATTGGGCCAAACCCTATTTACCAAATTTATTATTTTTGTTGCATGAGGTTATGCCTTTTGATCAATTGATCAAGTAAAGCTTTAGTTATTTGGTTTTGAGTCTTGTAATAATTAGTTATTGAGTCCTATAATACAAGGGAGACCCAATTGAAGACCCATGTGACTTCATGTGTACCCAATTGGAGACCCATGTGCTAGCGCAAGACAAGCCATGTGACTCAATGTGCTAGCCCAAGACAAGCCATGTGACTAGCCCAAGTCAATTTGTTTTTGGCGCCACATTTTCAAGAACTTGGAAAACACCTACCACAACATCAGGGGACATCAACACATGTCATGTTTGGACATGTCATGCCATTTCATTTTGGGACAAGAACACATGCCATGTCACTTTTATTTGGACATCCCATATGCCATGTTTTTTATTTTTGGTCGGCCAAATGAAAGCAAAATTGGTGCCATTTAGTTTTATGATGAGTAAGTATGAAGGACTCTCCAAATTAGCACGCTCCACTCAAGTTAAATCACACCAAACAAGAGAATTAAGCCAAAGCTTGCTAGCTTCTTCCTTGACACCACCTTTCAAAGAGTTTCAAGCCAAATTCTTCATTCAAAGTGTTGGAAGTCCAAGGGTTTCTACTTCAAGTATTTCAATCAAACAGGTGTAGAGTTGCTTAAGTTTCCAGAATTCAAGAGTCTCACCAAAACTCTTGAGTCCTCTTCTATCTAGACTGAAGAGTCCACTTACCTACAAAAACCTATAACATCAAGACTCCAGAAATCCAACAACCATGGCCAAGTGATGGAGCATCTTGACCCTACATCAAGCCACCTTATCAATCCTCATAGTTGGCACCCAGGATGGATGAGAATCCCATGATGATTACCCGCTTGAAGAGAGGTCCAGATCAACCCAGAGACAGGAGTCCAGGATTTCTATAGCTAGAATTCCAGGAGTTGTAGTCCAAGGGAAAACAAATCTAGTCTTTGTATCCCTTACACCACTGGTTGAAGGTCTATAAATACCGCATCAACCCCCCATGTATAAATAATTATTATTGATCAATAAAGAAGCTCTGCCAAATTTTCTTTCTTTGCTATATGCATCGCGGGGTGTGAGGACCTTTTCTTTTGTTCTTCAGAACATCGCAGGGTGTGAGGCCCTTTTCCTTTATTCTTCGAAACATCGTGGGGTGTGAGTTCTTAGTTATCCTACCTATCTAGTTGACAAGAAAACCAAGCCACTTCTTCTAATCCTTCCCTTTCATTTATTTTCCTTCCTTTGCTACTTCTTAACTTTAGTTTTCTTGGTTGAGTATTTGCAGGTGATCTAGAATCAAAGACAGGTATTCTTGCCTCGAAACCAGCATCGCACAGAAGATCAGAGCCCAGGATCGAGTTCTTGAAACCCTGCCATGAAAATCTTGAGAGTCCTGCCAGATCTATTTCAGAGGAGCGATCTTCATTGGTAAAACCAAAAACTTAATCCCTGCTCTTTAATTTCTGATTAGTTGAAAGTAAACCTAGTTTACGTTGGTTTCTCAACCACCAAGTCCTATTTTCTTGTTACTTTGTAGGTTTACTTGTGTGGGTAGTAAACTAGAACCAGTTTCCTTAATTACATATTTTGAGTCTCCTTTAAAAATCTGAAAAAAATATAAAAAAAATTATTCTCCACTATTCTTTGATAATTAGGCTTTAATAATAGTAATTTAGGTTTAATTATTTGTTCCACATCAGTTTTGGTATTATAGCAAGTTAAACTATGGTATAATCGCTCTTGTGCTAAAATTTTTGCATATCAGGTTAGGACTTAGTTTCTCTTTAAGTACTTGGATCTGGTGCTTCACCATGGCCATCTGGTCATAGAAAAAAGTAAGGCTGCAAAACCTTCATATCCCATTCAAAAAGGATTTCCTATGGCGTGTAGGGGTGCCACTGTGATTGACCCTTGAAGAAGAAAATAAAGAGATAGGCATCTTTAGGGTTAATTTTCTGCATCACGTTCATCCCAGTACATAGTTTGTTATTTTAATTATTTATGTATGTAGCAAGATCAAAATGTTCTGATTTTTATTTTGCTGGATTTCTAGTAATTGATTGTATTTATCAAAATTTTCTAATAATTTAATTCAGATTTTAAGTCATCTAAATCTCTGATTTATTGCCTAAGAATAGTTCTATCCTGAATTTTCAATAATTCTAGTTTAGGGTTCTTTTTGCATAAATTTTGCATATTTTAATTTTTTGCATATTTCTTGAATATTAGGTACTTTTCTACAAAATATATCTTTGCTAAAAAAAAAACATGGAAACCCTAATTGCATCTTCGTATGCTTGCTATCATCATTCAAACCTAATCTTAAGGGCACTTAATATCTACATAAGGGAGGGATTTCATCACCCTTCCTTGGCCCACAGCCACCACCTTTGCATTGATCCTAATCTAATTAAAATTAATTAGACTTAATTTGCTCTATTGAGCTAGGGACACCAACGAGTTGGGTTCCAAGTATTGTGTGTAAGCTAGTGCACCCAATCTTTTGATTATCACTTAAATCTGGTGTCTAAGGCTAGAGGTCCAGAGGCAAACGCCCTAAGTGGTTTTATGGTTTTTAATTAGGACCCTACGAGAGTAGGGGGAGCCTCCCATGACCCCACCTCTTACCTGGCCAGTGGATAGGGTAATTGCCGAATTGGTTATAATTTGAGCTGACCCATTCTACTTGAGCTCTAGGTCTAAGAAACCCTAGCTCGAGTTCTATATGATTGCATTGCATGGCTACTAGATTAGGAACTCCATACTATTAGTCTCGCCCAAACCCAACCTAGCTTAACCATGGAGTCTAACTTTGAGACCTTCCTTAGGACCTTCACTGAACAATGTACCCAAATGAACCATAAGTTTGATCGACTAGACCAACAATTAGGGAACCTAGAGAAAACCCATAAGACCCGTCCCGAACCTAAATTTAAAACACACTCTGACCCAATTTGGGAGACTAACCATAGGAGACCCAATTATGATTTCATAGACCAGGATGAGAGAGCCACAAGGAACTTTAGGGTAGAAGCACCTACATTTGGTGGTGATCTTGATCTTGAAAATTATATTGATTGGAAAGAAGATATGGATCTATATTTTGAGAGGGAACTAGTATCTAATGAAAGAAAGTTTAAGTTTGCTAAGCTTAAGTTAGTATGCCTGGCTAGAATTTATTGGGATGATGTCGAAAGAATGATCAAAAGAAGTAGAGACGTAACCATAACTACTTAGAGTGGCATGAAACTTAAACTTAGGAAAAAGTACCTACCCAGATCATATGAACCTAGTTCCTATGCACCCAGATCCTTTGAACCCAACTCCTACGAACCCAGATCCATGACCTATAGATCTGAGCCGATATCCTATGAGCCCAACGAACCCGTAGTCTACCAACCCGAACCCACTAGGATCAATGCACCTAGTCAAAACCTCCGAATCAGTCCACCTTCCCTTAGTCGACCAGAACCCCATAGGATTAGCACCTCTGAATGCAAGCCAAGTCTTAGTCAGGTACCCCTTAGTTGACCTACCCCTACTAGTCCAGATCCTAGCCAATTTCTCCGTAACCGACCTACTCCTACTACCCTATTGGTTCACCAAGATGATATTGAAGTGGAAATATATGAGGTTGAGGTGAATTTAGTGGATGCGTGTGAGGGAGAAGAGGAAATACATATGGCTGACCTAGAATTAGTTGACCCTGTAGGCACCCAGGCTGAAGCTAGCCCAGAGTAAGTTGATCATGACCATACCTTGACTGAAACCGTACTGGTAGGACCATTAGACAAAGATAGCCAAATCATAGAGCCTAGTCCTGAAAATAAAGAACCTAAAGTAATCGATGAGGACTTGATTTTTCCAAACCAGCACCCTTAGAAAGAGTTCACCCCATTAGTCCTAATTGAGTATCTCTTTCCTGAAATTCATAATTCATCATTTTTTTAGGCTGACCCTTTATTACCTGAGGATATAATTTAGTGTCAAAACCTTAAGGTCAATCCCATTAGTCAGGGATTGTTCTATGAGCCCTTTTCTTATGTCCTACCCCACCGGGCTAGCCCCGAATCCACTTCTTATTTCTTACCATGGCCTGAAGTTTCAATCCTTTCTAGAGCCACTCGATTATATTTTGCTGAAATCAGTAGGTTGCATAAGTTCTTTGAGCACATTCAATTTCCATCCTATTTTTGGAAAGCACAATGGCATCTATTAGGAATTCATGCCAAATTTTCATCAACATGTCATACATTAATCAAGGATAATTTTAAAAGAAGACTCAAGGAATACAATAAAGGAGACTTTGTTATGGTTAAACTATGACATGAATGGTTCCTACCTGGAACCATGAAAAAGTTACATGCTGGTAGTAGTGGACCATACAAAGTAATTAAAAAAAATTGGACCTTATTCCTATGTGCTTGAGTTACTACCTAACTAGGTATTAGTCCAACTTTCAATGGTTCAGACCTTATTGAGTATAGGGAGCCAACGTTGATTCCTAGTTAGCCATTTGGGCCTAATCCAGACCTTGAGAGTGAACCATCCCAAGTATGTCCACCTGATTTTATTCAACAAGATGGTCAAAGTAATATATAATATTCATGGACAATCTACATATCAACGATATCTGATATAGCACTTAACTTATGTTAATAAGGTCTATTAACATAAGAAGGTTAGCCCTATATCATCAAATGATTGAGACTTGGCCTCTATTATTTCATATCTCATATGAAATGCTAGTTATAGATTTAAGTGGTACTTTGTTTAAAATACGTGTAGCAAATATAAGGCAACTTCTCCAAAAGGAGAGGGAAAGGTTTATGTTGGTGCCAAAAATTTGTTGAATGCTAGAGAAAGAGCTAGAGTGGATACTGAAGTTGGCAGCGCAGGCCGATCTCCGAGGAAAGGTACCTGCAAAAAAGCTCCATCGGGGATGGTCTTGTTAATGGCACTCTGATGCTCAAGTCAATATGGTTACCAACAAGGAAAGTATGAGCAAGAAGACTCATGTACCTTTGGAATTCACTTGGAATCCTTTAATAAGCTATAATATATGAAATAGTTGAGCTTTGGATAGGATTCTACCAAATCCCACAAGGGGCGGTGGAGCTCTCTATGTGTTACACAGGGCTTTTTTGTATATCGGTAGTGTCCCATCTCCTTAAATGCGTTCTTTGTCATTATTCTAATGTATGGCATGCCTCATTAAATACTGGGCTAAAATATAAGGAATTCAGGCATGCCTTTCCCATTTATCTAGATTTGGTGATGATTGAAGATTTTGTGGACATGATGGAGAGCTAGCCACATGGTAGGAGCTACAGCAATAGGTGTTCAGGTGTTATTTCTTTGGAAGTTGAGATGGATATGTTGCTGGGACCTTGCAAGTCGGAGTGCTTGTAGTGTGCTCAAGGCTTATGAACTTATGCTAAATACCTCCAAAGTGATTGATTGGGCTTGCTAATGCCCTAGGGCATAGGAGTTGGCTTCTATCGATGCCCACTCGAGGATCATGGCTAAGAGCCTCTAGAGCGGTTAGCAGGGCTCATTGATTCTTTGGGGCATAGGAGCTGGTCTCTACCATCACCTACTTCGAAGTGATAACTGAATGCCTCTAGAGTGATTAGCAGGGCTTGTTGATGCCTTACGGCATAGGAGTTACCTCTTCCATCATCCACTCTAGAGTGGTGACTAAATGCCTCTAGAGTGGTAAACAAGACTTGTTGATGCCTTAGGGCATAGAAATTAGCCTCTGTCATCACTCACTCGAAGTGATAATTGAATGCTTCTAGAGTGGTTGGCATGTCTTGTTAATGCCTTGGGCCATAGGAGTTAGCCTTTGCTATCACCCACTCAAGAGTGCTGACTGAATATCTTTAAAGCAGTTGGTAGGGCTTGTTGATGCCTTGGGATAAAGGAGTTGGCCTCTGTTATCACTCGCTCGGAAGTGGTGACTAAACACCTTTGGAGCGGTCGATAGGGCTTACTGATGCCTTGGGGCATTGGAGGTTGACCTTTGCCATCACCTACTCAAGAGTGATGACTGAATGCCTTCGGAGTGGTCAGCAGAGCTCGCTGATGTCTTGGGGCAAAGGAGTTGGCCTCTACCATCACCCAGTCAAGAATGGTGACTGAATACCTTTAAAGTGGATGATAGGGTTCACTGATACCTTGGAGTTGGTCTCTCCCATCACCTACTTGGGAGTGTTAATTGAATGCCTCCAGAGTAGTCAGTAGAGCTTGGTGATGCCTTGGGCAGAGTTGGCCTCTACCATCACTTGCTTGGGAATAGTGACTGAACATCTCCAAAGCAGTTGATAGGGCTTGCTGATGTCTTTGAATAAAGTAGTTGGCCTTTGCTATTACTAGCTTGGGAGTGGGGATTTAACACCTTTGAAGTGGTCGGTAGGGCTTGTTGATACCTTGTTGAATAGGAGTCGGCCTCTGCTATCACCTTACTTGGGGGTATTGACCGAATGCCTCTAGAGCGGTCAATAGGGCTCGCTGATGTCTTGAACAAAAGAGTTGGCCTATTGGCATGCCGTGGTGGGCTGATACATGCCATTTAAAACTTTTCTAAATGCATGACGCAGTGGAAGAAGATAAAACATTTTTATCTAAATATGTTAATCTAATTAACACAGGCCCTAGACAGATCTTGATGCATATAGAATAATGCATGTATGAAATCTAGCAAGCAAGGTATGTAATTCATGGAACTATTCTTTGAATCATACAAAATGGTAATGAAGAACATATCGTCAAACCTGTCGGTATACAAACCTTATCTGCAAGGCGACAATCACCAGCAAGGCAAGTACTCCAAGGAAGTAGAGAGGCTCTGCGAGTAGCACAAATGTCTTGCCTCTACAGGTGGTTCACACTGGGGTAAGGGGATTCTTCTCCTTCCTTCGAGGTGCTAGCCTCTCCGGAAATAAAGTGGCAACAGCGAACTCCTTCTTCAACACCTTTGAAGACACAATTGTCGAAGCGATAATGGAACAAAGGCACCTAAGAACCCTTCCCGAATCACTCTGTACCAAACCTTCAACAGAAGGTATGCACATAAGAATTCTAAAATCCAAAACCTCACTCTATCTTTCCAAGAATGAGATCTAATCTCATAATCTCTCAGAGGTCAAGGATGAGTTCTAACCAACAAAAATGACAGAATCTTGACCTTGGTGAAAGGTGAACAATTATACCCCTTGAGCTCACCCAAAATGGGCCCTTTTTAGTAAAACCATAAAAGGGTGATTAATAAGAGATTAATGGAAGGTTGGGAGTCTCTTGGGATTCAAGGGTGTTACAAACCCTTTGGACTTCAGCAACTATAGTTAATTAAAACCCCAAGATGCCAAAATTAAGTGCCATAACTCTTATAGCCATTAATAAAGCATCCTCGGATTTTTTAGCAAATCCCGTTAGATGGGTTGACTCGCGATGGATCGACTCACCTCGGGTCAACTCGTCTCGGGTCAACTCATTTGGCAGTTTTGACAACTTCTTGTCAAACGAGTCCGGAATGATTCCTAATCATTCCCAAGCCAACAAATCAAGAAGAAACCCCATAGTGTGTGACCCTGTAGGTTCAAACACTAAACCGGTAGCACAGGAACATTTCCAATACTAGCTAAAGTTGCCATCTAGCAATGACACTCGGTGTCTGGATAGGTCGAAGGTTGCAGAGCAATAAGAACTTGTCAAATATAGATTGCCACTGAACTTATTCCTTTAATCTCCTAATACTCTTGATGGCTTAGGGTTAAACATCCCAACCCTAATCAGTCCATCTCAATATGTCTAAAATAAAGAATCCCTGTAACTCCTTACAAGGAATGCCCTGGCCAAGGTCTTTCTCAATTGAGGCATACTAAGCATTCAATCCAAACTATTTGGAGAGATCAATCATATCTTAATCCTACTACCGCTATAAAACTACTTGATTGTACCGAGCAACCTTCCATCACCAAATTAGAAATCCGGATAGTCCGGCACCTAAGCATAATGAGTTTCTTACAAGTTGCCATAGTGATCTCATATCAGAGGAATAGTTCATGTCCACATTCTAATGCAAAACTTCTCTTTGGTAGAAAGAGAATCTTGTATGAGAGTCATGCTCAGTGAAGTGTCAAACACAATACTTGATGTCATACCAACATCTCCATGCTACTTGGTTAAGAGGATAATTAACAGACATGATATCAATGACCTACTCTCGATACACTGTCATCCTAAAATAGCATATCCTTTGGTCACGAACCAGTTTATGAACTAAATGATGCGTTAACTCTACATCGTATATAAGGTAGCTCAAAGGACATCATCATACAAAAGTTCAATTAGGAAGATGACATGTGATGAACAATCAAAATAATTTTTTTATTCAATTCAATAATTCATATACATACACATGAGTCGCACAACCATCTACAACCTAGATGATTGGCTTTGGAAAAGACGTTTCCCAATAACTCCCACCTGGACTATAGCCAATCTGAATAGAATCTGATTCCCATCTTTCATTTGAAATCGTCGAACTCTTGTATTCTAACGACTTTAGTGAAGTGGTCGGCTAGGTTCTCCTCACCATCGATCTTCATAAGTTCGATGTCACCTCATTCAATAATGTCCCGGACAAGGTGATAACGACATAGAATATGCTTGGTCCACTGATGTGATTTTGACTCTTTGGCTTGAGCTTTGGCTCCTGTAGACTACTCCACCATTGAGGGTAAATACAAAACCAGATACCTCTTACTATCATCACTATCTGACTGAAAGCTAGAGTCAATGTACCCCACAAGTTTTAAGTCAGAATCTCCATAAATAAGTCATTGGTCATTAGTATTTCTCAAATACTTAAGGAAGTTCTTAACAACTTTTCAATGAGCTTCTCCTAGGTCAGATTGGTATCTGCTCACTACTCCTAGTGAGTATGCCATGTCTGGTCTAGTACATAACATAGCATATATAATAGAACAACTGCTGAAGCATATGAAATTCTACTCATACACTCTCTTTCCTTAGGAGTTGTCACACAATCCTTTTTGGAAAGAGTAATCCCATGCCTATCGAAAGATAGCCCCTTTTGGAATTCTCCATGCTGAACCACTTCAGCACAGTGTCTATGTACATAGATTGGGATAGTCCCAGAAGCCTCTTAGATCTATCTCTATAGATTTTCATACCTAGTATGTATGAGGCTTCACCCATGTCTTTCATAGAGAATTGAGATGAAAGCCAAACCTTTATTCCTTGCAATGCTAGAATGCCATTCCCAATTAGGAGAATGTCATCCACATACAAAACAAGAAATACAACTATAGAACCTTTTGCCCATTTGTATATACAAGATTTTTCTTCGTTCCTAACAAACCCATACGTCTTGATACATTTATCAAAATGCATGTTCCAACTCTGAGAAGCCTGTTTTAGTCCATAAATGGACCTCTGAAGCTTGCACACTTAAAACTCATCTATGGATGTGAACCCTTCAGGTTACATTATATACACCTCCTCTTCTAGCTCACCATTTAGGAAAGCTATTCGGATATTCATTTGCCAGATTTTATAATTTAAATGTGTTGCTATAGTAAGCATAATCCGTATGGACTTGAGCATTACCACAAAGAAAAATGTCTTGTCATAGTTAATACCATAATGCTAATGATATCCCTTGGTAACCAGATGGGCTTTATAGGTCTCCACATGCCCATCTGTGCCCCGCTTCCTCTTGAAGATCCACTTGCACCCAATGGATTTTATCCCTCAGGTGGATCAACCAATGTCTATATATTGTTGATTTCCATGGATTCCATTTGGATTTCATAGCTCCCAGCCATGACTCAGAATCAGACCTTGACATTGCATCCATATAGGTGATTGGATCCTCAATGTTCTCATAAAGCTCAACAGGATCACCATCCCGGACCAAGAAATCGTAGTTTCTGTCTAGTTGATGTGGTACTCTATTAGATCTCCTTAATGGTTGCACTGTGGGCTCTGAATCTGACTAATCAAATCTAGTTCTATAGTGGCCTTAGAGTGAGAAGGTTCTTCTATATGTTGAACTTCCCCAAGTTCAACCTCAACTGCTTGAGTGCCTTCACCAAGGTACTCCCTTTCTAAAAAAGTTGCTCTAAGACTGACGAACAACTTTTGTTCCTCAGGCAAATAGAAATAATACCCTTTGGATTCTTTAGGATACCCAACAAAAAGACATGTATCAAACTTGGGTCCTAGCTTATCCGTCTCCAAATGTCTGACATAAGCTGGACACCTCCAAACCCGAAGGTGAGAGGGAGTTGGCTTACGTCTAGTCCATATCTCATATGGTCTTTTATTAATGAACTTACTTGGAACTCTATTCAGAAGGTAAGACACTGACTCAAGAGCATATCCCCAAAAGGATTTAGACAGACTTGCTAAGCCCATCATGCATCGAACCATGTCCAATAGAGTTCGATTCCTCCTTTCAGACACACCATTTAACTGAGGTGTCCCCGAAGGAGTCCACTGAGAGAGAATCCCATTCTCCTCGAGATAAGTCAGAAACTTGCTGGAAAGATACTCACCACCTCGATTTGATCGAAGGATTTTAATGAACTTCCCAGTTTATTTTTCAATTTCATTACAATAATGTTTGAACATTTCAAACGAATCAGATTTATGTCTCATCAAGAAGACATAACCATACCTTAAAAGGTCATCTATAAATGTAATGAAATTATTATACCTACCTCTTGCACTGATATTCATAGGTTCACATACATCAGTATGTACTAGACTTAGAATATCACTGGCTCTTTCACCTTTTTCAGAAAAAGGTGACTTGGTCATTTTTCCAAGAAGACAAGATTCACAAGTTGGCAAAGATCACTCTTAGTGATATCTGGGAGACCTTCTCCCACCAACTTATTTATCCTGTTTCTGTTTATATAACCTAGCCTACAATGCTAGAGATAAGTATCACTGACTTTGTCTAACCTAGGGCATTTATTAGCAGTGTACAAAATAGTAACAGGTTGTGACAGTACATATATGCCATTCTTCACTTGTCCAATCATCACATTAGAACCATTCAACATGATTTTGCAAGTATCATTCTTTATAGATAATTCATAACCATCTTTGGCCATTAGGCCTACAGAAATGATATTTACTAAAAAGGAAGTGATGCAGAACGAAAACTCTGATACCAAAATGATGCAGAATGAAAATGTAGAATGTGGAAACAAATTAAAATTAATGTATTTTTTTTATATATATATTTTCAGAAGTCGGCTTTGACTAAAAGGAAAGATAAACTAATGTTGAAAGAAACTAAGAAATGACAGAAAGCACAATTAAAAGGAGTGGATTATCAGAGTAACTCAGAAGTAGGATCGCTAGGGATTGACAAACCCCCAGATCTAGGGTTTGCTCTGAGTTTCAACGAAACAGACAAAGTGAGAAGGGAAGGTTCTTGTTACCTAGCAATGATATCTCTCCATTTGGTGGAAAAAGACTCTCTCGAGCATATTATTGGATCCCGGGAGTCAAGGTATCTTCGCAATGGATCCTCCGATAATGGTCCTTGGCAAAGTTGGCCTCTTCTTGAACCCTGGATCCTAGAAAGAAGAAGAACAAGGTTAGGAACAAGAGACTCAGGGAAGAGAGTTACCAGAGTAGAAGAAAGGATGGGTTCTGAAGGTCTTCAGCTGATCTGGAACTCCTAGGCTGTGGCTTTGGGACTTCTTCTCCAGGATCTGCTGGATGGACTCTGAAGCAGTGGTAGCTGACTTGAAGATGGCTGGACTGGGGTCCTGGTGGTCGGCCACCCTTCGAAAGAAGAACCTTGGAGATGGTGTAAAGGCTAGCGTTTGGTGGCGGTGGAGTAGAGATGGGTGAACTAAGCTAGGATTTTGGGGTTGGAGATCTCACACCTCCTCAAGATTCCTAGGGAACCCAGATTTACTCCCTCACGGAGCTCAACACTCAGAATAAGTGCGGAAGAACAAGACTTTGCTCAAAAATAAGGGATTTCATTCATAAGATTTCATAAGATAAGTTCAAGTTACAAAAGGGGTCTAATATATAGACTTATAAGAAAAATCAAAACCATACAAGTTCCCATTTGGGACTAATAGGACTAATCTATACTTTAGGCATCAAATTCTCTTCCCTTGGCCAACCAAGACTCCTTCCATGAGTGAGCGGCCCAAAAACTCCAAGAAAACTTGAAAATCAGCTCCAAATGGCAGGTTATGGGGGTGTCTCATAGTATCTCTCCATGAATCAAAGATTTTTCCTTCATGGTTTGGCTCTTTTGGACACCTCCTAGTCTTGCTCCACAAGTTTAGGCTTCTTCTTTTCATGGCTTTGGCACTTTAGGAATCTTTTGGGTGCCTCCTTGATTTTCTCCCCAAGACATGCTTTCTTCCCTTTTATAACTTGGATTTTTATCGAACATTGTGGGGCACCTCCTTGATCCTCTCTTCAAGAAAAATTCTTGCCATCCTGGCTTGGGTTTATCTGGAAAGAAGTTGGCTCCTCCTTGGATTGAGGTATCTTGATGGATTTCTCCCCCAAGTGGTGCAAGAAAAAGGGGAACTTACTTCTTATGGTGTGGGGACCAAAGACATTGGATGGAGATGTGGCAAGGAGTGTGGCACCCACTTGTAGCTGGACCATGGAAGAAAAATGTGGCACCCTATGGCAAAGGGAATGGCACCAACCTGGACCTGGACTTGGACTGAGTCAACATGACTCAACAAAAATTGAAATGACAAAATTACAGACTCAAAATTGGGTTGATCAGGTCAATCCTTATTACAAACCCTAATTTTCTCGGGCAAGGTCAATCAGAGATCCAGATGGAACCCTGAAGTCTTCTTCTGATTCTGGTGCCCGCACCAATTCTTCCGGGATGGGAGAAACTCGACCCTGTCGAGTATGGATCAAGCTGGCTCTGGTATCTCTCCAAGAGGTTTGGGTCCAATTCTTGTAATTCTTCTCGAGAGATCCAAGAGTCTTCAGAATCTGGTCTTCCTTGCCAGTGGACCAGGTATCTTTGGTATCCTCGATTACGAGCAGAGATAACCTGATCATCCAGGATCTTTTCAATCTGCTCTTTCCTCACAGGCCAGTTTGTTGGTGGACACACAGGGTCGGGATCACTCTCAATAACAGGATTAGGTTCAAAAGGCTCACTATGAATCACAGCTAGCTCCCTGTACTCTACTAGGTCTGTAATATTGAAAGTGGAGCTAATGCCTAGCTCTGGAAACAACTCAAGCACATAGGCATTGGGTCCCACCCTCTTCATCACTCTAAATGGTCCAGCTCCTCTAGCATGTAGCTTTCTAACGGTTCCAGGAGGAAACCGCTCAAGCCTTAACCTAATCATTACATAGTCTCCCTCAACAAAAGTTTTGACTCGCCATTGAGAATCAGCCAACTTCTTATAAGTTTCATTACTTAAAGTTATTTTGGCATGAATTTCTTTATGCAAGTTCTTTACATGCTGTGCAAAGTCTTCGACAGACTCGGAGACTCGTGTGTGGACTGGCAAAGGAACTAGGTCAAGTGGTGTATGAGGCTTGTACTCATGAACAATCTCAATAGGGCTTTTACCTATAGACCTATTAACCGAGTCATTATATGCAAATTTAGCCCTGGGTAAATACAAATCCCAATTCCTAGTATTCTCACTCAACCAAAATCTGAGTCAATGTCCTAAACTCGACTGATGACGCATTCCTAAAGAATGGACTTTATTCAAAGGAACCCTAGGTCTAAACCTAACAAACTAAGGCTCTCTAGGTTTGACCTTGGGTCGGAGGATGGCATGAAGAGCATGAAAACTTATCATGGGTGCCTAGTAGGTGCCATAAGGTCTTCCAGAAGTAGGTGGCAAACCTAATAGGTTCTAAGGAGTCTTGCAACCTAGAAATCTCTGTAAAGTGTAATCCCATAGCTCTAGAAACATGCGAAGATTTAGGGAAGGGTAGGAAATAAGAATCAGAGTTTTGAGGTGGCTTATAGGAAACAAGAAACATACCTTGGTTATTCAGGACGACCTTAAAATGAGGACATTGTTCTATAGGTGCACTCATCCAAACCTCATGATTTGCTCTAGGAGGGTCTACAAGTGCAAGTTCTAGGGTAGGCTGGGTGCTCCTAGAAGGTGGAAGGTTATCAGGAAGGTCTTTGGACTGTTTATCTAGAAAGTCTTCTAAGCTACTGTCTTTTTCTTGTTCTTGGACCTTCTCAATGGGCAATTCTTGTGAACCCCTTCCTTCTTCACACTTCTCTACCAGATTTGACTCAGTGGTGTCTTCTTTGGATTCCTCAATGAGTTCAGGGGTATTCTCACTTAAACTCTCATTGGGTGCAATTTCCTCTTCCTGAACTTCCTCAAAAGGGTCTTCTCTTAGGGTTAGCTCCTGAGTTCCTTGAGTGGCAGGGGTCCCCTCAATAACCTCATCAGGTAGGAGTTGGTTAATTGAATTATCGGGAGAGATATCCTCAAATTCTTCTTCTTCATATTCATCTATCAAACTTATGTCAGGCTCATATATTTCTTCCTCAATCTCACTGAAAGGTTCTAATCTATTCTCCTTTGATTCCTCTTTAAGTACGGCTCTGGTTAGGTCAACTAATTTTGGGATGGCCATGCCTAACTCCTTCTCAGTGTTATCCTTCTGGTCTAGAGGTGACACAAGTGGGAATTGACAAACAAAAGTCTAGTTCACTACGGGTGTCGGATCAATCAGAACTTGACTCAAGTTGGTAGAGGTTGGCTTTAAGTCCAAAGTACTTGATTGGTTATATCTTAAAGACCACTCATAGTCTTGGGCTTCTTGGTAGGCTCGGTCTAACTTATTGGTCTTTTCAAGGCATAGCTTCCTATAAATGTCTGGGTGTAACCAACCCAAAACCTCGATGTGATCTGAGCTTCGGTCTCAATGGTATTGCATTTCATGTCATACCACTGGAAGTCCTCGATATATTTAGACACAGGCCTATTACCTTGTCGCAATTGGTACCATTGGTCTAAAAGTCTTTTCTCATAGGATCTACCTAGGTACATATCTCTCAACTTACTTCTCATATCTCTCCAAGTATATATTTCCTCTTTTCTTTGATAACACTCACGCTCAATAGCATACCAATGCGACCTAGCATGTTTGGTGAACTTGGTTTTGGCCAACCTAACTTGTCCTAATTTCGATATGTTAGTGCACTCAAAATACCGATCCACTTAATATATGTCTCTTGTCTTCCATCAAAAGTGGGTGCATAAGGTTTGGTGTTCCTAACGGGTCCCTTTTCTGAGTCAACCAAGTATGGATATAGGCTCCTAGGGTTATGCTCGGGATCACAGTATAAGGTCCTCCTAGGCTCCTGGCATGGGTGAGGTTGGGGCCTATTAAATTTTGGATCAGGGGTCCAATTTTGATATCTATGTTTCTCAAGTCCCTGGGCTCGGTCTCTAAACTGGGCAAAACCCTCATTCATATCCTGACTCAATTTGGTCATACTTTCGGTAAGAGTTCTAATCATGGCCTCTAAATCAGGTTGGGTTTAACTAGGTTGGTAGGGTACTCCGTTCCGGGTGGACATGATGATGCAAGCAAGCACACCAAATGAGACTCGACTGAAATGACTATGGGCTAACTAGACCTAGAGCCCAAACTAGATGCCCAATCAGAGTGGCAAGCTAGCCTGTAGTAACTCGGGACTCAGCCAGGCAGGTGTAAGGGGAGTGCTAGGTCCCTAATTGCTAATCCTAGACACCAATCAGTGATTGGCCAGGTAGGCGGACCAGCACACAAGCCCTTCGGGATAAAATCCCTGAACCACCATTCTAGACACTGAGTATAAAGTACACACAGAGTAACTAAACAAACTGACTCAACACTAGCCTAGACCCGACCAGTTGGTGTCCCTAGCCCATTAGGGAAAGTTAAGTCTAATTAATTTTAAGATTAAAGGCTTAGGTTCGAATGCACGGGAGGTGGTTTTGGGCTAAGTTGAGGGTCTCAATCCTCCCCTTATGTTGCAACTTCGGTGCCCTTAAGATAGATTCAATTTATGCACACTCAAATAAAAAAAACAGCTTGCAGAAAATAAAAAAAATAGAACAGAAGTAAAATTGATCCCAGAAAATTTACAGAAATTAATAAATTATGAAAATTTTATATAAATTACTTTCAATTATAGTGGTTCTAGCAAAATAAGAATTACTTAATTTGAAATTTTTTGCAGGAAGAAACAATTCAAATAACAGGGTAGTTACTGGCAGAAAATAGAACGTGTGTCCCGTTTACAATCCCTGCCTAGAAGTTATAACCCAGCGGCACCCCTACACGCCCCCCCCGTGGAATGGGAGGAGGAGGCTTGCGTCTCACTTGTTCCTAGGACCGGACAGCCAGGGGAGTCTACTCCAGGCAGCAAAAGTAAAAAGGAACGAAAAAAAAATAATCAAACAAGCAAGAACCTTAGACAGGGCTCGGATACCAAAAATGATGCAGAATGAAAGCTCTGATACCAAAAATGAGGCAGAACGAAAACTCTGATACCAAAATGATGCAGAACGAAAATGTGGAATGCGGAAGCAAATTAAAATTAATATATTTTTTTTTATATATATATATTTAGAAGTCGGCTTTGACTCAAAGGAAAGATAAACTAATGTTGAAAGAAACTAAGAAATGACAGAAAACATAATTAAAAGGAGTGGGTTATCAGAGTAACTCAGAAGTAGGATCACTGGGGATTGAGAAACCCCCAGATCTAGGGTTTGCTCTGAGTTTCAACGAAACAGATAAAATGAGAAGGGAAGGTTCTTGATACCTAGCAGTGATATCTCTCCATTTGGTGGAAAAAGACTCTCTCGAGCAGATTATTGGATCCCGGGAGTCAAGGTATCTTCGCAATGGATCCTCCGATAATGGTCCTTGGCAAAGTTGGCCTCTTCTTGAACCCTGGATCCTAGAGAGAAGAAGAACAAGGTTAGGAATAAGAGACTCAGGGAAGAGAATTACCAGAGTAGAAGAAAGGATGGGTTCTGAAGGTCTTCAGCTGATCTAGAATTCCTAGGCTGTGGCTTTGGGACTTCTTCTCCTGGATCTGCTGGATGGACTCTGAAGTAGTGGTAGCTGACTTGAAGATGGCTAGACTGGGGTCCTGGTGGTCGGCCACCCTTCGGAAGAAGAACCTCGGAGATGGTGTAGAGGCTAGGGTTTGGTGGCGGTGGAGTAGAGATGGGTGGACTAAGCTAGGGTTCTGGGGTTGGAGATCTCACACCTCCTCAAGGTTCCTAGGGAACCCGGATTTACTCCCTCACGGAGCTCAACACTCAGAATAAGTGTAGAAGAACAAGACTTTGCTCAAAAACAAGGGATTTCATTCATAATATTTCATAAGATAAGTTCAAGTTACAAAAGGGGTCTAATATATAGACCTATAAGAAAAATCAAAACCATACAAGTTTTCATGTAGGACTAATAGGACTAATCTACACTTTAGGCATCAAATTCTCTTCCCTTGGCCAACCAAGACTCCTTCCATGAGTGAGCGGCCCAAAAACTCCAAGAAAACTTGAAAATCAGCTCAAAATGGCAGGTTATGGGGGTGTCTCCTAGTATCTCTCCATGAATCAAGGATTTTCCCTTCATGGTTTGGCTCTTTTGGATACCTCCTAGTCTTGCTCCACAAGTTTAGGCTTCTTCTTTTCATGGCTTTGGCACTTTAGGAAACTTTTGGGTGCCTCCTTGATTTTCTCCCCAAAACATGCTCTCTTCCCTTTTATAACTTGGATTTTTATGGAACATTGTGGGGCACCTCCTTGATCCTCTCTTCAAGAAAAATTCTTGCCATCCTGGCTTGGGTTTATCTGAAAAGAAGTTGGCTCCTCCTTGGATTGAGGTATCTTGATGGATTTCTCCATCAAGTGGTGCAAGAAAAAGAGGAACTTACTTTTTATGGTGTGGGGACCTGATGCAGAACAAATAAAGGGATGCGATGCGGAAGTAAATTAAGATTAACTAATTTTTTTGTTGTTTTTATATGTTTGTAGAAGTTGGCTTCAAATCAAAGAAAAGTTAACCTAACATTGAAAGATACTAATATGATAATTTAAAGCACAATTTTAAGGAAACTAAATTATCAGAGTAGTTCAGAAGCAACGGATCGCTGGGGGTTGAGAAACTCCCAGACCTAGGGTTTCGCTCCGAACTTTCAACAGAACAGAAATAAAGAGAAGAGATGGTTTATCTAACCAGACAATGATCTTCACATATTTTGGTGGAGGAACTCTCCCGAGCAGATTGTTGGATCCCGGATTCAGATATCTTCGTAATGGATCCTCCAATACTGGTCCTTTGGCGGGTTGGCTTCTCCTGAACTCAAGATCTGGAAGAGAAGAAAAACAATTGATGGAATCAGAGAGTCAAGGGAAAGATTTACCAGGTTGATGAACTTGAAGATTGAAATTGCTGAAAACTGAATTCTCCTGGATGTTGATGTGATTTTCCTTGGAACTTGATCTGGATCTGAAGTAGCCGGACTGGATCTGGATGAAGGTGGACGGCCTGGACTTGTAGAGAGAGAGAGGCCGTGGGAGATGGATGGAGCTAGGGTTTGATGGATTGAAAATAATGAAGGGCGGCTAGGGTTTTGGAATTTCAAGTGGCTAACCTAGGGTTTTGGATAAAGATGGAGATCTCTCACCTCCTCAAGGCTCCAATGGAACCCGGATTACCCCCTCACGGAGCTCAACACTTAGAATAGTGCGGAAGAAGAGAAACCTAGGTCACTCAACACAAGAGAATAGCAAAAATAATTTTTTTTCATTGATTTTTCTAAAGTTACAAAGAGAGGTCTATTATATAGACCTAAAATTTTCTCCAAGCTTGTACAAATTCCCATGTGGGACTAAACTCCTCCAACCACTAGATTAGGTAGAAAATCTTCTCTCTTGGCTGACCAAGAGTTCAAAAAAAATTGGGACGGCCATAAAGGAGTTTTTTTTGAATTTTTTTGGTGCCTCCTTTGGAGTTGGATTTGGATTTGGAGTCCTCTTCTTCTTATGGTATTTCTTCTTTTCTTCCACTCCAAGTTAAGCTCTTTGATTTTGATTTGAACTTCAATTAGGAGTAGGTTGGATGTCCTTCTTTGATTTCTTCTCCAAGAGAAGTCTTCTTCCTTCTTTGCTTAGGTAAAATAGGCAGGTATGGGCGCCTCCTTTAAAGTAACCTCCAATTTGATTTTTTTCTTCTTTGGATGTGGGGACCATGACACTGGGATGCCTCTGTGGCGCCTCCTGGACTCTGGCGTGTGCTCGGAGTGTGGCTGGGCTTGTGGCTTGGAGTGTGGCCTTGGTGCGGGCACCAGACTCAGAAGAAGACTTCAGAGCTCCATTTGGATCTCTGATTGACATTGCCCGAGAAATTAGGGTTTGTAATAAAGGTTGACCTGGTCAACCAGTTTATTTATTTTATTTATTGAGTCACCATTTAAATTTTGTTGAGTCATGTTGACTCAGTGCAAGTCCCAATGTGGTTTCAATTTGGTCCAAAATGGTGCCACATTTGTCTTCCAATCAAATCAAGGTTCAAGCAAGTGGAGGCCACACTCCAAGCCACACGCCCAGCCACACTCCGAGCACACGCCAGAGTCCAGGAGGCGCCACAGAGGCATCCCAGTGTCATGGTCCCCACATCCAAAGAAGAAAAAATCAAATTGGAGGCTACTTTAAAGGAGGCGCCCATACCTGCCTATTTTACCTAAGCAAAGAAGGAAGAAGACTTCTCTTGGAGAAGAAATCAAAGAAGGACATCCAACCTACTCCTAATTGAAGTTCAAATCAAAATCAAAGAGCTTAACTTGGAGTGGAAGAAAAGAAGAAATACCATAAGAAGAAGAGGACTCCAAATCCAAATCCAACTCCAAAGGAGGCACCAAAAAAATTCAAAAAAAAATCCTTTATGGCCGTCCCAATTTTTTTTGAACTCTTGGTCGGCCAAGAGAGAAGATTTTCTACCTAATCTAGTGGTTGGAGGAGTTTAGTCCCACATGGGAATTTGTACAAGCTTGGAGAAAATTTTAGGTCTATATAATAGACCCCTCTTTGTAACTTTAAAAAAAATCAATAAAGAAAATTATTTTTTTTGCTATTCTCTTGTGTTGAGTGACCTAGGTTTCTCTTCTTCCGCACTATTCTAAGTGTTGAGCTTCGTGAGGGGGTAATCCGGGTTCCATTGGAGCCTTGAGGAGGTGAGAGATCTCCATCTTTATCCAAAACCCTAGGCTAGCCACTTGAAATTCCAAAACCCTAGCCACCCTTCATTATTTTCAATCCATCAAACCCTAGATCCATCCATCTCCCACGGCCTCTCTCTCTCTACAAGTCCAGGCCGTCCACCTTCATCCAGATCCAGTCCGGCTACTTCAGATCCAGAGCAAGTTCCAAGGAAAATCACATCAACATCCAGGAGAATCCAGTTTTCAGCAATTTCAATCTTCAAGTTCATCAACCTGGTAAATCTTTCCCTTGACTCTCTGATTCCATCAATTGTTTTTCTTCTCTTCCAGATCTTGAGTTCAGGAGAAGCCAACCCGCCAAAGTACCATTGCTGGAGGATCCATTACGAAGATATCTGAATCCGAGGATCCAACAATCTGCTCGGGAGAGTTCTTCCACCAAAATCTGTGAAGATCATTGTCTGGTTAGGTAAACCAACTCTTCTCTTTATTTCTGTTCTGTTGAAAGCTCGGAGCGAAACCCTAGGTCTGGGAGTTTCTCAACCCCCAGCGATCCGTTGCTTCTGAACTACTCTGATAATTTAGTTTCCTTAAAATTGTGCTTTCAATTATCATATTAGTATCTTTCAATGTTAGGTTAACTTTTCTTTGATTTGAAGCCAACTTCTACAAACCTATAAAAACAACAAAAAAATTAGTTAATCTTAATTTACTTCCGCATCGCATCCCTTTATTTGTTCTGCATCAGGCCTCCACTTGCTTGAACCTTGATTTGATTGGAAGACAAATGTGGCACCATTTTGGACCAAATTGAAACCACATTGGGACTTGCACTGAGTCAACATGACTCAACAAAATTTAAATGGTGACTCAAGAAATAAATAAAATAAATAAACTAGTTGACCAGGTCAACCTTTATTACAAACCCTAATTTCTCGGGCAATGTCAATCAGAGATCCAAATGGAGCTCTGAAGTCTTCTTCTGAGTCTGGTGCCCGCACCAGGACCAAAGACACTGGATGGAGATGTGGCAGGGAGTGTGGCACCCACTTGTAGCTAGACCATGGAAGAAAAATGTGGCACCCTATGGCAAAGGGAATGGCGCCAACCTGGACCTGGACTTGGACTGAGTCAACATGACTCAACAAAAATTGAAATGACAAAATTACAGACTCAAAATTGGGTTGATCAGGTCAATCCTTATTACAAACCCTAATTTTCTCGGGCAAGGTCAATCAGAGATCCAGATGGAACCCTGAAGTCTTCTTCTGATTCTGGTGCCCGCACTAGGAAGGACAAAAATGACAATCATTAAGAATGACAGTACAAGACTCGAAATACAAAAAAATAGTTCCCAATGCCAGAACTGGAGATTGACTTCAATTCCCAATGTTCAGAATCCTTTCACCATTTTCGAATCTCCTACTAACTCGAAGCCCCTACAAAGAGTTGCAAATATGGTAAGGACTTCCAGTATCCAATACCCAACTAGTAGTATCACAAACAGAGAAACTACAAGGATTTATCATATAAATATCTTGACTAGCAACAGCTTGCTACTTTCCCTTCCTTTGCCTGTTTGGGTCCAGAGTAGCAAGGTAAGCATAACAATTTTGCTTCTAGTAACTTGGCATCTTGGTGGGGACACCAAGACCAAGACCAAGACTCAAGGACCCATCTAGATCATAGAACAAAAAAGAATAGGACCTGCATCTTGACCACAAGCCAACTCAAGACACAGTCAAATAGAATTCCAGGTACCAAAAATTTTTCAAAATTTTTTAGAAATTTCTTGCTTGATTTTTGCAATTTTAAATATGGAAAATCCTAGAAAATCTTGTGTAACAAATTTCCCCCACCACTTCTTAGGATTAGTTATATTAATCCTTGGATTAGTTAGTGTATAGTTGAGTTTGTAACTAATCATTTGATTAGTTACGTTGTAAACCCATTTTGGAACCCTCTGTTCGAATCCTATAAATAAGGCTATGGTTTGTAAGAAAAAAACAACAAAGAGAATATAGTACAATAGAAAGCTTCTTCTTCTCCGATTGATTTTTTTCTGCCTTCATTACTATTGTAACATCGAGGAGCGTGAGGCTCTGCCACTGCCTTCGTCACCGCCGGCGACATCGAAGGGTGAGAGGCCCCGTCCAAGCCTTTATCATGACTGCAACGTCTAGAGGTGCGAGGCCCCCATCGATCTCCTTCATTCCATCGCTGCCTTCCTTCCACGACAACGTCGTCTTCTCCAAAGCACCTCCCACCCACTGCTCCATCTTCAAAGAAAAAAAAACTCAAGCTCACAGAAATCTCTGTCCCCTTGAAGCCCCCTCCTCCGATCATCCCATCACCGAACCTTCCTCCTATGGTCCAGACCCCCCTCCTTTAGTCCAGACCCCCCCTCCTCCGGTCCAGACCCCTCCTCTTCGACCTCCGTTGTCCGTAAGCTTCCTCCCGGTCCACCGTCACCCGACCCCCTTCATCCAATCTTCCCGACACGAGGCTCACCCTCCTCCAGTCCGCCCATCACCAGATGCCCTCCTCCGATCCTCCCAACGCCGGATCTCCCTTCTCCGGTCTACGTCGCCAGATCTCCCTCCTCCAGCATGCGATGCCATCCTTAGCTCTAGATCTCCATCCCTCGGAGCTTGACCCATGGCCGGCTTACCTACCCTGCTCCTCAGGCTCACTAGCAGCATTCCTGGACGTCCCCGTCGCTAGACTTCCCTCCTCTGGCCTCCCGCCGCCAAGCTTCATTCCTCACAGTCTTCCTCGAAGCTCAAATCCAAGCCCGTTGCCAAACCACCCGCCTCTGGTCTTCTTGATGCCAAGCTCGCCCTCCTCTGGTCTGCCCATCACCAAATGCCGTCCTCCGTTCCTCCCAACACCGAATCCTCCCCTCCTTGCTCCCGAGCTCATGGACTCTTCCCTGGACGCCTGCTGCCATTTTTTCCACTAGAAGCCGACGACCACGATCCGCTTGACTTCCCCCCACCCCTCCGGCCCGTCCATCATCAGACCTCCTTCCTCTGGTCCGCCCCGATGCCTTCTTCTCCGAATCACCACCCGCCCAGTTCCCCTGTTCCACGAAGCATTCGGCCATTGAAAAGCTCATCGAGCTGCTGTTGAAAGAAGACAGGAATAGCTATTCCAGCTACTCCTTTTATTCCGCACTTATCCCAACTTTATTCCAGATTTGAATAAGCCCCGTTTATTTTAATTTTGGTTGTGTTTTTTTTGGATTTGATTGTCTCACTTAGGCTAATCCGAGGTTAATTGTGTTAGGTCCTTTTCCGGTACCGAGCCTTGAAGGGATCCTAGCCATCAACCCATGCTCCTGATGCCTATCGTTGGACGACTGATCGTTTATCATCTAGGCCACATCTTCCGAGGATAAGTGAATTCATCATCCTAGAAATAGTTATTACTGTCGTAAGGTCCTATCTCTCTTTACTTACTTTAGATCTGAAACTTTGAAATGTGTGCATGTCCTTGATCAGGGATTTCTCAATCTCTAAGTCCTGGTTCTTTGTTATTTTATCGAGCCTAGAATGAGGGAATGCATTATTTAAAATTTATCGCATTTGAATGTTCCTCTGAATCTGTGTTTAATATAAGCATCGGTACTCGTCTGGATTCTTAGGATAATTTTTATGCATGCTGTTCCCCATCACCCTTTCTTTTTGGTATCAGAGCGTAGTTCCACATCATTCTTGGTTTCAGAGCCTAGTTCCACATCATTCATGGTATCAAAGCCCAGTTAGGACATGCATTTTGTTTAGCCTACTCACTATTTTTTCCACAGCATTTTGTTAGCTGAAATCCTGTTCATTTTAGTTCTACCACTTCGTTAAGTCTACATTTTACATCATATTAAAATTTGCATTAAGTATAAATTTTAAAATAATTTGGCTGATTCCCGAAAGAGAGCCATTTCAAGATTATCCAAGGGTACCAACCCAATAAATCACTTGATCTGATTCCCCTGCCATTGCATGCTAGAGTGTCCGAATCAACTGAATTTTCGCATAGCATGTTAGAAATTTGCATAAGGAAATCACCCAAAAGATCAAAATGAGTAACGATGCTTATAAAAGACAAGCTGATTTTAGAAAATGTTTCAAAGAATTTTTTGTAGGGGATTTCATCATGATAAGACTCAGACCTGAATGATTTCCTTCTGGAACCGTCAAGAAACTGCATTCCCGAAGTGCTAGACCCTATAAAATTATTAAGAAAATTGGACCCAATGCCTATGTGATTGAGTTACCCCCTGATTTAGGCATTAGCTCCACTTTCAATGTTTCTGATCTAACTGAGTACAGGGAACTAGCAGTAATTCCTAGTGAGGCATTTGGGCTTGACCCTTTACTTGAGAGTGAACCTACCCTGGAGTGTCCACAAAAATGGCCTGAGCGAAGAGAGAAGATCGAGCAAATTTTGGATGATCAAGCTATCAGTACCTGATGGAATAGCTATAGCACTACTTGGTAAGTTGGCAAGGTCATCCCAAATCAGAGGACTCATGGATTACCAGAGAGGACCTACAACGCATTGATCCAGATCTCTTGGAAGAGTATCAAAGCCAAACAAACCCTTACTCAACGGGGTTGAGTTCCTCCCACCCCAGGAGAAATGGTGGGGACACCATGACCAAGACCAAGACTCAAGGACCCATCTGGATTACACAACAAAAAAGAATAGGACCTGCATCTTGACCACCAAGCCAACTCAAGACACAGTCAAACAGAATTCCAAGTGCTAAAAAATTTCCAGAATTTTCTAGAATTTTCTTGCTTCATTTTTGCAATTTTAAATATGGAAAATCCTTGAAAATATTGTGTAACAAATTTCCCCCGCCACTTCTTAGGATTAGTTATATTAATCCTTGGATTAGTTAGTGGTTAGTTGAGTTTGTAACTAATCATTAGATTAGTTATGTTGTAAACCCATTCTAGAACCCTCTAGCCGAATCCTATAAATAAGGCTATGGTTTGTACGGAAAAAAACAACACAAAGAATATAATATAATGGAAAGCTTCTTCTCCGATTGATTTTTTTCTGCCTTCGTTACTATTGTAACGTCGAGGAGCGCGAGGCTTCGCCACTACCTTCATCACCGTCAATGACGTCGAAGGGTGAGAGGCCCCATCCAAGCCTTCATTATGACTATGACATCGAGGGGTGCGAGGCCCCCATCGATCTCCTTCGTTCCATCACTGCCTTCCTTCCACGACGATGCCGTCTTCTCCAAAGCATCTCCCACCCACTGCTTTGTCTTCAAAGAAAAAAAAAAAAACTCAAGCTCACAGAAATCTCTGTCCCCTTGAAGCCCCCTCCTCCAGTCATCCCATCACCGAACCTTTCTCCTACAGTCCAAACCCCCCATCCTTCGGTCCAGACCCCTCCTCTCTGGCCTCCATCATCCGTAAGCTTCCTCCCGATCCATCATCACCCGATGCCCTCATCCGATCTTCTCGATGCCAGGCTCGCCCTCCTCTAATATGCCCATCACCAGACACCCTCCTCCGGTCCTCCCAATGCCGAATCTCCCTTCTCCGATCTACGTCGCCAGATCTCCATATTCTAGCCCGCGATGCCATCCTCAGCTCTAGATCTCCATCCCTCGGAGCTTGACCCACGGCCGGCTTACCTCCCCTGCTCTTCAAGCTGACTAGTAGCATTCCTGGATGTCACCATCGCAGGACTTCCTACCTCCGGCCTCCCACCGCCAGGCTTCATTCCGCACAGTCTTCCCCGAAGCTCAGATCCAGGTCCATCGCCAAACCACCCTCCTCTGGTCTTCCCGATGCCAGGCTCGCCCTACTCCGGTCTGCCCATCACCAAACGCCCTCCTCTTGTCCTCCCAACATTGGATCCTCCCCTCCCTGCTCCCGAGCTCGTGGCCTCTTCCCTGGATGCTTGTTTCCATTTTTTCCACCGGAAGCTGACGACCCCGATCCGCCTGACTTCCCCCCACCCCTTCGGGCTGTCTGTCATCGGACCTCCTTCATCTAGTCCGCCCCAATGCCTTCTTCTTCAGATCACTGCCTGCCCAGTTCCCCTATTCCACGAAGCATTCGGCCATTGAAAATTTCATCGAGCTACCGTTGAAAGAAGATAGGAATAGCTATTCCAGCTATTCCTTCTATTCCGTACTTATCCTAGCTTTATTCCATATTGGAATAAGCCCCGCTTAATTTAATTTGGGTTATGTTTTTGTTATGGCTTTGATTGTCTCACTTAGGCTAATCCGAGGTTAATTGTGTTAGGTCCTTTTCCGATACTGAGCCTTGAAGGGATCCTAGCCATCAACCCGTGCTCCTGATGCCTGTCATTGGATGACTGATCGTTGATCATCCAGGCCACATCTTCCGAGGATAAGTGAACTCATCATGCTGGAAATAGTTATTACTGTCGTAAGGCCCTATCTCTCTTTACTTGATTTAGATCTGAAACTTTGAAACACGTGCATGTCCTTGATCAGGGATTTCTCAATCTCTGAGTCCTGGTTCTTTGTTATTTTATTGAGCCTAGCATGAGGGAATGCATGATTTAGAATTTATCCTATTTGAATGTTCCTCTAAATCTGTGTTTAATATAAGCATCGATACTCATCTGGATTCTTAGGATAATTTTTGTGCATGCTGTTCCCCATTACCCTTTCTTTTTGGTATCAGAGCATAGTTCCACATCATTCTTGGTATCAGAACCTAGTTCCACATCACTTCTTGTAGTAGAAGCACTCTGCCTAACTCTTGTCAGCCTTCACCCTCCTAGTCCGAATATGCCCAGCACTTTGCCCCTTCTTATATTTTTTATTCTTTCTTTTCTTCCCTTTCCTAAAGGGATGATGCCCTGCTCTAGAACCTCCCACCAGATTCACTAATCCCTTATTGAGGTTCTAGTCTCTCTCATAGGTTTGCAGCAACCCAAAAATCTCATGGTAGTTTACTGCAGGCCTATTCAATCTAAAATTATCAAGAAAGACCTGGTAGGAAGGGGGTAGAGAATTCATTATTGCATCCTCGCTGAGTTGCTCATGTAAAGGACATCCAAGTTTGCCCAAATGCTCAAATAACTCGATCATGTACATTACATGATCAGTTACTAGAGCTCCATCATGCATATGTGTGTTATAGATGGTGGAGAGATCTGGTATCTCTCCGTATCATCCGGAGTGCCAAAAGATTCCTTCAATCTTTGAATGATCTCCTCTGGTTGGGCCTCCTCAAATTTGTGACTAAACTCATCATTCATCACAGCCAACATAGTGCAACGCACCATGGTACGGTCAGAGATCCACTTTTTGTAAGCATCCCTAATAGTGCCACGAGCGTTGAGGGCTGGGATCTCAGGTGCTAGATCCATTATCACATAAAGGATCTGCTCAAGCTCCAGGATAATCCTGAGTCTTCGATACTAGTTATCAAAGTTGGGTCCAGAGAGTTTGTCATTATCCAATAATAATTAAAGCGATAAAGTGGTTGACATTGAGAACAAGACCTATCAGTATATGAATTATTTTAAACATCCAAAAGACATGGATTTTAGTCTAAAGGTTTCTTCCACTATTTTATTCAAACTAGTAGCCTCTACACTCCAATCCAAAGAATAATATTTATCTTTTAGTGGGTACTAGGATCCAATAGACTACACATGAGCCCAACTTTGGTTGGCCAACCCACATGCATCTAAAGGTAGGTACAATACCAATTGCTTTTCTAAGCAATTCCCAGTATTCATTTTACCCCAGGGGTTCTCACAATCAGCCTTTGGGCCTCCTATTGAAGGTCCTAGTTAGGTCCAACCATTAACATGATCAAATTGAATGCTTCTAACTAACCCATGACCAAGCCCGACTATGGTCAGCCCACCTGACCACGTTTAAGATAGTCGCACTAAGCCATCATATGTTAAATGGCAATTCTGCTCGCCTGATGACCACCCATTTTTTGGAACTACTGATGATCACCCAACTAATGGACTCATTACCAATCCAACTTAATGGGAGGCTAAGACTTAGGCTATCACATAACTTAGTCTTTTTATGGACCTAATAATTTAAAGGATTTAAATTTTGTGACACATAAAAGAAGGCATGGACCTTGATCAAGAAAACACTCACTTAATACTTAGAGGGTCTCAAGATCAAATAGGTCCATGGGCACCTTAAACCAGTCAGACTGATTAACCTTAGTTGACATGGGTCAACTCGAATCAATAGATAATCTAACCAAATATAATTCACCACATTAGCCAGGTATGTAAGATCAAGGGATGGGTTATGCCAGGTAAGCCTCTTACCTTAGACACCAACCATGAGTTAGCCAGGTAAGAGTTAGTCCCAAAGAACCTTGATCACCAATGTCAAACTTACCTTGGACACCATGTGATTTACCAGACTCAATCAGACTAACCTAAAGACCCGCGATCACCATGAAGCCATCAATCAAGTCCATTTCGATTTATGGACTGATCTAACTAACTATTAGAGAGATCTATAGAAGAGAGACCTAATTCAACTTTTAATTAGTCTTCTCTCTAATTAATCCATTCATCTAAACCTAGGTCTAACCCATTTAAGGACCCAATTCTAACTAACCCAATTAGCCCATGGTTTATCAATCATAACATAAGATTAGAATCACATCCTAAATCTTAAAGGTTTCATAAATATAACTTAATTCTTAATTAAGCATAACATGCCAATTGAAACTATTTCAATTAACCCAAATTTGAAACAATTTTCAAAAACAAGTGAAACAATTTCACAAAAACTATGAACTTTATGTTTACTATTTCAAGATTTTCTGGTTGAGTCGGCTCATGCAGGTGCGAGTCGGCTCGTCTGCTGAGCAAAAATCAGTAACTTTAAAATTCATCTCTTTTTACATGAACTTTTCAAAATTTCAGATGATGAACCTTTTAGATCTTATCTAAACATAGTTATGATCTACAAATATAGATTAAAACTATCTTAGCCTATCAGATCCCTCACTTTCTTCTTCATAAGGTCATGACATAGTGACACCCCTACACGCCATAGGAGAACCCCACTGAATGGGAAGAGATGGCCTTTAAACCATACTTCTCTTAATGGGGACATCAGTAGCAAACAAGAATTCCAAGGTTCCAATTTTGTTCTCTAGTTCATGTGTTGGGTAGTCTATCTTGTTGCTGAGTCCATTGAAATCTGTAATAAATATTGAGTACTGTAATAATTGGAATCAATTGAGTCAATTGAGTCCACTTAATCAAGTGAGTTGAGTCCAGTTGTGTTTCATTCCAGTAAATTAAGTCCTGTAATTTTAGGTTTTCATTAAAGTCATGTATAAGGGGAGAATCACTAAACCATCCCCACTCAAGCCATCCCAATTCATGCACCTGGACCCCCATTCAGGCACCCAAGTCCACTTGAAATCAGCACCCAAGCTTATATGGAATGGCACCCAAGTTTCTACCTAAGCCCAAGAAGAAGTGGCACCCTAGGCCTCCCCTTATGGCACCCAGGCCTCCACTCATAGCGCCCCAGGCCCACTTGGCACCCCAAGCCCACTCATGCATGGTGCCCCTTCCAAGCCCACTTGCATTTGGCGCCCAGCCCCAGTCAACCTGTCCAAGCCCAATCCAAGCCCAGCAAGAATTTCATACCAGTCCAAGCCCATGGAGAAAAGTCAAAGCTTCCAAGTCCAAGAAGGAGTTGATATCCAAATCCTACAAGGATTTTAGTCTACCAGTTCTATTCAAACTATGTACTCCTTATTCTACTCAACTTTGTTCTCCAAATCCTATTCTTACTATGTACTCCTATTTTGACAGGGAAAGGTATGGTTGGTCTATAAATACCCCACCCTCCACCCTCTTGTAACTAATGAATGATTGATTATTGAATGAAAACATGAGTTATTTCTTATTTGCCTTCGTTCTATGATAACGTCGACCTCCGTGAGGGAGTGGGTGTAAGGCCTGTTTATCTTTCAATCCCTAGTCCTCTTACAAACCCTAGTCACCTTCCATCTTCAAACCCTAGCCTCCTTCTTCAACTTTTAGGCTACCCCTCATATCATTCAAACCTAGGATGCCCCATCCTTTTTTCTCATCTAGGCCACCCCCTTCCATCTTCCATCTAAGCCGCCCCTTCCACCTCCCATCTAGACCTTCAGGTCTTCTTCAACTCCAAGGCACCCCATATCTCCAGGCAGCCCCTCCAAGCCAGGCATTCCCCATCAAACAGGCCAAGCATCCATCTCCTACACCCCAGCCTTCTATTCTCTTTGAACTGCCTATTTCTTATTTTTCCTATTATCTTCAACACTAACCTTTGATGTTTGCAGGATCCCTCAGGAAAAACGAGCCTTGGATGAAGTCTTCTTTGCCCCCGAAACCATCTAATAAAAAGTCGACGGATCCGTGGGGAAGCTGCTTCATCATCGAGGCACCTATCTGAGTGGAGGGATCTCTTCTACGACATCAAGTAAGTCATTGCTAGGTATGTAGACCCCTTCCCTTCTCTTTTAGTATGTTTTATTGAATTTTGATGCATGTCCTATAGGTGTTTCTTAACCCTAGGATCCATTTTTTCTTTATTTCTTTGATAGTTTTTAGTATGTGGGTAGAACCCTAACTATTACATGAAACCCTAACCTAGTCTTGGCTATTTTCAAGAACTAAACCAAAATTAAAATAAAAAAAAATATTTATTTTCTTTAATATGGTTTGTCTTCATGTTCAACCCTTGCATGTCATCCATCATTAGTTAGAGTTCGTCCCTCATCATCTCTCCTATGATCGAACGACCATGGTGAATACACCTCAATCCAAGTACTTTATGAAGGATATAAAGCCAATTTTATATAAAAGCATTAAACTAAATATGCATTTAAACTGTGGCTCTGATACCATTGTTGGCGTGCCGTGGTGGGCCGATACATGCCATTTAAAACTTTTCTAAAAGCATGACGCAGTGGAAGAAGATAAAATATTTTTATCTAAACATGTTAATCTAATTAACACTGGCCCCTAGACATATCTTGATGCACATAGAATAATGCATGTATGAAATTAGCAAGCAAGGTATGTAATTCATGGAACTATTCTTTGAATCATACAAAAGGGTAATGAAAAATATTTCATCATACCTGTGGGTATACAAACCTTATCTGCAAGGCGACGATCACCAGCAAGGCAAGTACTCCAAGAAAGTAGAGAGCTCTGCGAGCAACATAAAAGTCCTACCTCTACAGATGGTTCACACCAGGATAAGGGGATTCTCGTCCTTCCTTCAAGGTGCTAGCCTTTCTGGAAAAAAAGTGCCAATGACGGACTCTTTCTTTTACACCTTTGAAGACATAGTTGCTGAAGCGATAATGGAACAAAGGCACCTAAGAACCCTTCCCAGATCACTCTGTCCCAAATGTTCAATAGAAGGTACGCACACAAGAATACCAAAACCCAGAACCTCACTCTATATTCCCAAGAATGAGATCTAATTAGAATGAGATCTAATCTCATAATCTCTTAGATGTCAAGGATGAGTTCTAACCAACAAAAATGGCAGAATCTCGACCTAGGTGAAAGGTGAACAATTCTACCCGTTGAGCTCACCCAAAATAGCCCTTTTTAGTAGAACCATAAAGGGGTGATTAATAAGAGATTAATGGGAGGTTGGGAGTCTCTTGGGATTCAAGGGTGTTACAAACCCTTTGGACTTCAGCAACTATAGTTAATTAAAACCCCAATATGCCAAAATTAAGTGCCATAACTCTTATAGCCATTAATAAAGTATCCTCAGATTTTACAACAAATCCCGTCAGATGGGTCAATTCGCCTCAGGTCAACTCGTCTCGAGTCGACTCATTTGGCAGTTTTGACAAGTTTTTGTCAAATGAGTCTAGAATGATTCCCAATCTTTCCCAAGCCAACAAGTTAAGAAGAAACCCCACGGTGTCTGACCCCGTAGGTTTAAACATTAAACTAGTAGCACAGAAATATTTCCAGTACCAGCCAAAGTCGCCATCTAGTAATGACACCCGGCATCTAGAAAGGTCGAAGGTTGCAGAGCAAGAAGAACCTATCGAATATGGAGTATCACTGAACTTATTCCTTTAATCTTCTAATGCTCCGGATGGCTTAGGGTTAAACTTCCCAACCCTAATCAGTCCATCTTAATATGTCTCAAACAAAGAATCCCTGTAACTCCTTACAAGGAATGCCCTGGCCAAGGTCTTTCTCAATTGAGGCATACTAAACAATCAATCCAAACCATTTGGAGGGATCAATCCTATCTTAATCCTACTACTGCTACAAAAGTACTTGACTGTACCCAGCAACCTTCAATCACCAGATTAGAAATTCGGGTAGTCCAGTACCTAAGCACAGTAAGTTGCTTGCAAGCTGCCATAGTGATCTCAAGTTAGAGAAATAATTCATGTCCACATTCTAATGCAAAACTTTTCTTTGGCAGAAAGAGAATCTCACATGAGAGTCATGCTTAGTGAAGTGTCGAACACAGCACCTAATATTATACCAGCATCTCCATGCTACTTGGTTAAGAGGACAACCAATAGACATGACATCAATGACCTACTCCCGATACACCATCATCTTGAAACAGTGTATCCTTTGGTCACAAAACAGTTTATGAACTACACGACGCATCCTATCTACATCGTATATAAGGTAGCTCAAAGGACATCATCATACAAGAGTTCAATTAGGAAGATGACATATGATGAACAATCCGAATAAACTTTTTATTCAATTAAATAATTCATATACATATACATGAGTCGCACAACCATCTACAACCAATATGATTGGCTTTGGGACAGACATTTCCTAACATGTCCTTTGCTGTCACCTACTCAAGGGTGATGGCTGAATACCACTAAGGTGATCGGTAGGGCTTGCTAATGCCTTGGGGCAAAGGAGTTGGCCTTTGCCATCATCCACTCAAAAGTGGTGACTAAACATCTCCAGAGTGGTTGGCAAGGCTTGCTGATGCCTTGCATGGGCCTCATATCCTTAGCCCGACCATATTTTCTACTAACGGATATCCCTATTTTTTAATATAGACTTTGATCAAATCATGAAAGTATCTAGAGGGCAAGGAGGGTCGGGGTCATAAGGCTCTGTTTCCTAGCACAGAGGCTTGCAGTCTTCGAGGCTGATTTAGAAAGATAGAGTAATGATGTGCCTTGCCTTATATTTCCTGATGACGCTTCATGGGACACATTATATTTACTCTAGGTGTTGAAGTGTCCATCACCCTCTAGTTTGGAAGCTCCATGTGGCAATCACCAACCGTACATTTTCATTTGAAAAGATGAAGTCATGGGCCTTTCTACCTTTTCTTTTATTCTCACATGGAGTGGTTCTCTTTTTCCTTAGGGCATTTATGTCATCCTTTTTCCGCCATCTATCCTTTGTCTTTGCTAGGGTGCTTCTTCTTTCTAAGATTTTCTTCCAAGAAGTTTGTTGTTCTCAACCTCCTGTTCCTTTCCGTTCCTAGGTTAGCCCTTCTTTCCTTTCCATATTTTTTTTTCTTTCATTCTCTCTTCTTCTTAGATCTTAATAAATGGCAGTCCATAGAAAGGGAAGTTACCTAGGAAGAATGTTAGAGAGGGGAGATCAAGGGGCCCCGTTGCCCCATGTTTGAAGCATGCTAAGTTGACATCCGATGGCCAGGAGGCATACCAATCTCTGGTGGATCAGGCGGACTTATCTCTTATCTGTGTTGGATATTGTATCCCTAGACTTTAGGAAATAGTGTTGCTTGGACCCGATGCTTAGATAGATAGCCCTCCTCTTGGTAGGTTAGGTGTCTTTAAAGATGCATTTGAGATGAGACTTAGTTTTCCCCTTCATCCATTCATTCATGAACTCCTTAGTGCCTATAGTATACCTCTAAGTGTCCTAACCCAGAATTTGATTAGACATATAATAAGGTTCTTGGGGTTATACTTCTTAGTAGAGATCCATGTTGGAAATAGTGTCCCAAAGCCAATCATCCAGGATGTAGATGGTTGTGCTATTTTATAATTGTATATGAATTCTTTAAATGAATAAAAGTTATTCTTTTGGCGATTCATCACATGTGCATTTTCTAAAAAGAACTCTTGTATGATGGAATCCTTAGAACTACATTATATTTGATATAAAGAGGATGTATCAAGTAGTTCTTAAACTGGTTCACAACCAAAGGATACATTATTATAGGATGACGATGTATCAAGTGTAGGTTGTTGTGTGTCACATTGGTTGGTTGTCCTCTTAACCGAGGAGTGTAGAGACACTGATATGACATACAGGTAAAATGTATGACATCTCACTGAACGTGACCATCTACAGAGCTCTCTTTTACCAAAGGATTGCTCATGAAGGGATATGGGTATATGTGTCCTCAGACCTGAGGTCACCATGGTAGCTTGCAAGTGACTCACTGTACTTTGGTATCAACTACCTAGATTTATAATCCATTGACGAAAGGTTTCTGGGTTTAGTCAAGTACTTGAGGAGCAGTGGTGGATCAAGATGGGATTGACCCCTCCAAATGGTTTGGAGTGAATGACTCACTATGTCTCAATTTAGCAAAACCTTGGCCAGGTAGTTCTTGTGAAGAGTCACAGAACTTGTAACGTTGAGACACAATCTAGATGTACTAAATCAGGGTTGGAAAACAAACCCTAGGTCATTTTAAGCATTATGAGGTCAAAGAGATGAATTATGCGGTAACCATATGCCAGAGGTTTTAAAGAGTTGCTCTTCATCTTTGACCTATCTAGATATCAGGTATCATTGCTAGATGATGACTTTGACTGGTACCAGAAATGTTCTAGTGCTACCAGCTTAGTGATGGTGAAACTCATTGATAAACAATTGATGATGAATGATCCGGCGAACCCACGCCTAGCGGAAGCAATTTAGGTACGTGAATGACCCTCTACCAGCGATCCAAAGATAATCACGGTATGATACAAGTCGAACAAAGATCAATCGATCCCTTGGATTGATCGAGAAGTGAAGGAGAAGGAAATGAGAAAAAACAAAATCCAGAAGAACGGAGGAAGTTCTTGATTTCGATTATTTTCTTGGACTGTTACAAAAATGACATTCTTTCTTTTGTCCTCTCTCATAACCGTCCCAACTTACATATATATATATGCCTAGATCATAAAGGACCTAGCCCCCCAAGAACTTCCCAACATGGCAACATGTGATTCAAAAGATCCCGTCATCTGAGTCGGCTCGAACTCTTTAAGTCACTCCATGCTGCATGAAGCACTCTGGACGAGTCGACTCTCAGACCTAGAGCTGACTAGTCCAGACTGCAGTTTACCTGTTCTGTAGAATTGAGCTAACTTCTAGTGATCTGAGCCTACTCTTAGTTGTACCGAGCAGACTCCTAGTAGTCCGAGCTGACTCTTTGCAAAACTCCTCCCTGCATCCATGCCGTGCCAACCATTAGAGTTGACTTTGACCAGAATTGAGTCGACTCTAATATCCAGACTGACCAAAACTCAGCATCACATCTAGAACTCATCTCAGACTCACTCTTGGCCCTAGATACATCATGTGTGACCATAATAAACTGGACCAACCTAAACCTTAGCCCATCCTCCTGGAATCCTAGATGCACCACCTAAAACTCAACAATCTCCACCATGGTGCTCCAAGATTACAGTTTATTGCACAGACAGCTTAGACCCATCAACCACATACATGAACGAAAGCTTTCTACTGGTAGAGCCTTTGTAAGTGCATCAGCCTGGTTCTCCTTTGTATGGACCTTTTGATGGGGACAGGTCAACCCTATTTCACTATGGGTCCCTGAGTTTTGAGTCCCTTAGCCATGATTTCAATTTTGTCTTTAAGTCCAAAAATCAAGTCCTATTAGCCCTTTAGGTTTTGTAAGTAGGGCTTAAGTCAGTTGAGTCACTTGAAGTCCTGTAATAAGGGTTTTATCATGTGAACCCAATATAGCCCTTTGTGTTCGATAATTAGGGTTTTGTTCAATTAAGCCCGATTGTATCCACTGAGTCCTGTATTTGGGCCTTGAGTCCTGTATCTAGAGTCGACTCATGCCATTATGGCTCATGAGTCAAGCTTTGGATTATATTCGAGCTTAGTTGATCAAGTCAGCTCATTATGAGCCATTTGTCAATTTTGAGTCCTGTAATGAAATTTAATAAAGTTAGTCTTGTTGAGAGTTTTGTAATAAAATTGAGTTGAATTGAGTCCTGTAATAAGTTGAGACAAAAAGTCCAATTGAGTTGTCTCAACCCCAGTCTAGTCTAATTGAGTCCTATAAGAGTCCAATAAGTGTGTTCTTATTGTCAAATTTTGTACAAGAGAGGAGGATACCCAGTTCTGGGATTTTATCAGGCCTCACCCAAAGAGACATCAGCCATTCTGGGCCTTGCATACCATCTCAGCCCATGAAGCTCCACATATGAAGATTCCAAGTACCAAGATGCTAGAGAATATTCTTGGTGCCCTAGCTCAGGGTTTCTAGCCCACCAGAAGGCCCTTGCACCCAAGCCCTTTAGGGGCCGCCCAAGCCCAATGGAGGATGCCCCTTGCTGCCATATGTACAAGCCCAATTCCATGTTGGCGTCCAAGCCCAAAGAAGACCCCTTGACCAAGTCAAAGAAGGAGAAGAATCCACTTCTAACTAGGAGATTTTATTTTATATCTACTTAAATTGTGTACTCCTAGTTCTAGGCCACTTTGTAATCCTTCTCCCTACCAAATTTTGTATTCTTATCCTAACTAGGAGAGGGCATGGGAACATCTATAAATACCCCACCTCTCCATCCCCTTGTAACTAATGATCAGTTTTTATGAATTGTTATGAATGAATTTCTCTTGAGTTTTTTCCAAAATTCTGAGTGAATTTCTATGTGGTTAAGAGTATATGTGTGATCCCTTAGGGTTTCGGTGTGATCCCTGTGCCCCGCCTCTAAGCCACCAGCCTCCTTCAACCTCTTGGCCACCCATCATCAACCTCTTCCTTTCTTCTTATTTCAGTGATCTAACCCTTTTCTTCCTTGTTTTCTAACCCATGTTAGCTGATTTGCAGGTCCCTCAGAGTTCACGAATCCAAGGATTCTATCTGACCAGCTTTTGGATCACTGGATTGAAAGCCATGAATCCGCAGGGTCGATAGCTTTATTTTCCAAGCCGCATTTGAGAGCGTAGAGGGAACTCTTCATGGATCGATCTTCAAATCTCTGCCAGGTACACCCCCTAGACTCCTTTGGTAGCGGTGGTGCGGGCACCAAGGTTCGAAAGAGACTTCAATCTAATTCAGTATGGCTTTAATTCTTTCATTAAACTTGTGTCTTGTAAATAGAATAATTTTACTTCTTTAATTGAATTTGAGTCATGTAATTAGGTTGGGTTTATTTCAATTTGGTTTTCTTTTGAGTCCATTTGGGTTTTTGAGTCCAATTAGGATCAAATTGGTCTTGTATTTTGTGAGTTTAGTAGTTGGGTCCAAGAGAGGTTTGGAATTGGTTCAATGTAAGCAAGCTCACTTGAAGATTGGATGCACTCAACCACTCCAACAAAATAATTCAAGGAGGATGCCACTTCAGCAAGCACTTTTGGATGCCATGTCATCACTTGGTGTACACCTCATCAAGCCACATCACCAAGAGGATTTCAAGCCACATCACCAAGGAATTTCAAATTTAAAAGTGGGCGGCCAAGGAGTTTTGAATTTCCACCATTTTAGCTAGCTAAGGTGGCTACTTCCATGAAGATCTCCATGAAATTCGAATTGCCACCCTTATAGCTAGGAACCTCCCATGAAAAGCTCCATGTATTTCAAATTTTCAAAAGTTTCTTGGAGGCTTATAAATAATACTCCACACTCTCTTGTAAAGGGTACTTGATATGAATGAAAAATCAAAGTTTCTTCTATTCTATTTGTGTTATCAAATGTCCTCCGAGAGGGAGTGGGTGAGAGACCCTTAGCTACTAAAATCAATCTTCCATGCCAAGAGTGATTTTCCCTTCCATCTAATCATCCCATTCCATCTTCAAAGGCACAAAGAGGACATACAAGGAGGCCGGCCAAGCTACTTCCACTCCATCAAGCTTCTTCTCAACTTCAATCCTCATTTCATTAGCATTCCATATTTCAAATTCCTTTCTAATTGTAATTGGTTTGTGTAGGATCCCCAGGATTTCCAGGTTCCAAAGAAGAAGGTTTTCCAAGTTAAGAAATAAAGACAAGAAGCCCTCCCATCTAGAGGAATTTCTTTGTCATCCAAGAGCTTCATCCTTGAGTATAACCTTTCCAATTATTGAAATGTTAATGGCCAGGTATCTCTCTTTTAATACTTTCATATCTAAGATATTAGAGTAATTAAGCCCTAGTCTGTGTGGTTTCTTAACCACAATGATCCTTTCTCTTTACTACTTTGAAGATTTTCATTCAGGATTAATTTAACATGCAAATTCCTCCATGAAGATTTTACTTTTGTTTACATGGAAACGTAGCCTAGTATTTTACTTCATTTTTCATTTAACTACTACTATCTCCTCCTAGATTGCATCATTCCATATCATTCAGCATCAAGCATTGTTGCAGAAGAGCTAGTCCTAACCAAGGCTTCTCAGCTTTGGCGGTGCTGTTTCTTCACTTTTAGAGTTTATTTTTGCATGCATGTGCTTCAAATTTTTTATAGAATTTCCTACTTAATATGGTGGCTTGAAATTCAGGATACAAACTCCTAACTTAATGCCTAACAACAAAAAAATAACTAGCTTGCATGAATTATCCCACATCATTTGGTATCAGAGCATGTTTTAGGGCTAGTTTTTGCATCCCATAATTCTCATACATGGTCTATTGTTTTTATTGTTTCTGCATGTAGATAGATCAGAAAATCCTAATTCTTGTTTTGCTGGATTCCTCATAATTGATACATTTTTTAGAATTTTCTCATGATTCATTATGGCATATAAAATTTTTTACACTTATTTTATTTTGCCCTAGAAACTTCTGCATCTTTTCTTTGCATTAGGGGTTTGATTTTCGATCTATTTCGTCAACCTAGGGATTTTATTATTTATTGAAATTTTCATGACATACTCTACGTTTAGTCATGATAATTTTCATGATTTTTAATTATTTTTATAGAAACAAAAACTTATAAGATAATCTGCATCTTAAAAACCCTAATAAAAATCCTGAACTTCTGTATATAGTCTAAAAACCCTATGTTTTTCACTATCATCTTAATTTTTCTTCGGATGAAATTTGTTAGAGAACATACGCACTAATCATCCTCTATTCTAAATTTGTTTTGATTCTTTTCTACACTGAAAACCAAACCAAACTCTGTTCCAAACAAACCCTAATTTATGTTCTGCATACTTGATCAAACCAAACCTAATCAACTTCCAAACCCTACCTCACCCAAGACCAAATTTTGTTTGCTAACTTAACCCATTTAAACTTAATTTGCCATCTCATAAAAGATTGAAAAAATATTTTATTTTTTTGATTGTTATTAGTTGCATTAGGGCACATAGTATGTTTATCATCTTATTTAATCAATTTTAAGGGCAATTTCCTCTCTTAGATCAGGGCAGGATTTCATCACCTGTCTTGGGCACAAAACAACCACCCAGCATCAGAACCCATGCCTTAACTAAAATAAATTAGTAACTTAATTGCTCTATAGAGCTTAGGGACACCAACAGGTCAGGTTCGAATTGTGTGGGCCAACTAGTGCACCTAATTCCCCAGTTATCACTGAAAACTGGTGTCTAAGGCTATAGGTCCAGAGGCAAATGCCCTAAGTGGACTGGTGATTTTTAATTAGGGCCCTGTCATAGGCAGAGGGAGTCTCCCACCACCCTACCTCTTACTTGGCTAGTGAAAGGATTAGCTGTTGAGTTAAGTGTAAGTTGAGTAGACCCATTCAATTTTGGCTCTAGGTCTAGCAAACTATAGTCCATTTTTACTTTGTGTGCTTGACTGCATCCTACCACCTTGTTTGATTGATTGCATGACCACTAGGTTAGGAACCCAATACAATAGTCTACAACCCAACCCAGCTCAACCATGGAACCCAATTTTGAAACCTTCATGAAATCCCTTACTGATCAGTTAGCCCAATTAACCACCCATATTAACCAGTCCAACACCCAATCCCAAAACCAGTTTGCCCAGATAAACTTCAAGTTCGACCAATCCAATACCCAGATAAATCATAGAATTGACCAATTGATCCAATCGACTACCCAAACAATCCATAGGTTTGACCAGGTAGGAGACCAATTAGGAAACCTAGAGAAAACCCCTAAGCCCTATACCAGATCTAAGCCTAAGCCTGACCTTAGGATCCATACTGATGCAGGATGATTTATGCATGCAAAGTATTTTTCATGATTAAGCATGAAGTTAAGGTTTTAGAACCCAAATCTCAAGCCATGATTCAAAGTATAAAATTCTATGGAAATGCTGGAAGTCATGTATACAGAAATAAATCCTAAAGTAATAGATAAGCAGGATCGCCAAGGTTGAGAAACCCTGGTCAGGCTAGCATTCCTACAATACCACTACTGATGAATCAAGGGGGTGTACCTGGCAATGGTATAAGTGCCTGCTGAAGATCATTCCATGAAGAGATCGCTCACACTCCCAGATGCGGCCTGGAAGAACAAGCTTCTGACCATGCGGATTCGTGGCTTTCTGCTCGGTGATCCGACAATCAATTAAAAGGTATCCTCGGATTCGTGGGAACTGAATGACCTACAAATCACCATTTGGAGTTAGAAAACTAAGAGTATGAAGACTAAATAATTGAAAGAAGGGAAAAGGAAGGCTCTTGGATGATGGCGGCCAAGGGTCGGAAGGAAGGGGCGGCTAGGATTTTGATGTTGTAGATGGAGGCAGGGCACAGGAACAAGAAGAATTCGCACACAGCTCGCACATAGCACGCACACAGCAAGGGCACATAGAAAAATAAGAATACTCGAATTTAATTCATCAATATTCTTCTCCAATTACATGAGGAGGGGAGGCCTTTATATAGTCTTACAAACTTGGGGCTTAAGAAAGGATATACAAGTAATCTCATAGTAAACCCTAACCTATACAAACTCTCCCTCAAGTTCTCTCCAATTTGATTGAGTCTCTCTTTCTTTTTCTTCTTCTCTTGGTCGGCCAAAGGGTGGTGACCCTAAGGGTGGCCGACCAAGGAGTGGTAAACCTAAGGGTTGGTGCCTTCTTGGTTGCTATTGGGCCCAGGGAGGCCCACTTCAATGCTGGGTAGGCTTCAGGGCTTCTTCAACTATTCTCCTCTCTAGCAGGTTGGATCACATGTCCTCCAGTTCTTCCTTGATGGCTTCATGCTCCTAAATGGCTCAACTGGATGGATGACTGGAGTGTTATGCTGACAGGCTTCAAAATGATTTGAGTCTTCTTCTTTTTTACAGGACTAGATTGGACTCAATAGACTGGACTCACACTTACATAATTTAACTTTAAAATTTACATGACTCAAAACTTGACCTGACTCTTAACTGACCTGACATAACCCAAAAATTGATCTCAAACCCTAATAGTATGTATCAAAATCCAAATACAGGACTCAAATATTGAAAGGCCCAAAACAGAACTTAGAGGCCATACAAAGGCACATATGGACTAATCCAAAAAACTCAAATGAACTCACTCAAATTAACTAAACCCTAATTACAAATTGGACTCAAATCCTAAACTCTAATTTGATAACCACAGAGGATGGAGATGCCTCTGCCAAAGTTTGGGACCTCTAATGTCCCCATCACATACTAAGTTGAATCCTAGGAGAACCCCATACTTTGACCCATACCAGGAGCCCAACCCTAGGAAACCCAATCATGATTTCATTGATCAGGATAAGAGAGCCACAACCTATAGATCTGAGCCTAAAGCTTATGACTCTAGAACCTATGCACTCACCTTCTATGAGACCAATAAACTCAAGATCCATAGAGTCGAACCCTTGTCCTATGAATCCAAGGAACCCCTAATCCCTAGGTATAGCCTAGTACCAGTCAGGTTTCCCCTAGTCAACCTGAACCCCATAGGATTAGTACCCCTAGATATGAGCGTAGTGTTAGTCTAATTCCATTTAGTCAACCTAAATCCTTTACCCCTAGCCCAGGACCAGATCCTAACCAGCCCAACATGAGCCAAGCCCAGCCTAGTACCACTATGACCCATAGAGAAGATAAAGGCAAGTCTGTTGAGGTCTAGAGGAGTTCCAATCCCCCGAGAGTATGTTTTAGATGTCGCAAACTAGGCCATTTTGTTAGCTAGTGTCTAGTCAGCACCTTATACCTAGGTGAGCTAGATGAGGATGAGTCTAAACCCGTTGTTGAGGTTGAAGAAGAGATGTATGAGGAAAATCCAAGTCTGGTAGAGGAGTATGAAGATGATGAGCCTATTAAAGATTTAGAGGAAGAAACTCCTGAGCCCATTGATGAATCTAAAGAAGATATTAATGAGTAGAGTCCAGTAGAGATACCTATAAAGACCTAGAATTAGTTGACCCAGTAGATACCCAAGTAGAAGCCAACCCAAAGTTAGTTAACCCTAACCATATCTCGATGGAAGTCAACCCAAAGGTAGTTGACCGAGACCACACCCAGATTGAACCTATAGTAGAAGACCTGCTAGAGGAAGAGAACCTGGATACTGCTGCTAGAGTTCTACCTGAGGAGACACTAGAAGAGAATACAATTATAAGGCCTAGTCCTAAAAGCCAAGTGGAAATTTTTGAGGATATGGTCTCTTTAATTCGGTACCCTCAGGAGGAATTCACCCCTTCAATCCCAATTCAAGATCTCTTCTTAGAAATTGTTGACCCATCTTTCCATAGTAGGGACCTTTTCTTGCCCATAGACATAGCTCAATGTTCATACATTAAGGTCAGTCTCCTTAGTCCAAAACCAGTTCCTGAATCACCTCCCTATTTCCTACCCTTCCCTGATTCTTCTCATATTTCTATAACCATTAGATTGCATGTTGTAGAAGTAAGCATAATGCATATATTCATTATGCATGTTAGATTTGCATCTTACTTTTGGTATACCTTATGGCATTTACTAGAAGTTCATTGTAAATTTTCATGTGCATGTCAAATTTGGGTCAAACCTAGAGAGCCTAAATTCTATAATGTTTAGACCCAAAGAGTCTAATAAATTTCCTCCGATAGGAATGCCAAGTTGAGTCTATTAAGTGTTGGTTTTGAGTCCAATAATTCCCCAGACCTAATTCAGTTATCCATACCTGGACTGACCTCTGCACAACATTTGCATCAGGACATTAGCCAAAAGATTAATTTAAGTAATGAAATCTATAAAAACTGGCTAATTCTCAAAAGAAAGCCAAGGAATTTAATGTAGGAAATTTGTTGTGGTTATGAAGTTTCATGCTTGTAGAGTTGAACCCTTTAAAGTGATAAAGAAAGTGGAAACCAATGCCTATGTGCTTGATCTGACCTTAGATTTAGGCACTAGCTCTACCTCCAATATCGCGATCTTGGTTGAGTATAGGGAACTGATAGTGATTCCTAGTGAGGTTTTGGGACCTCACCGATCCTTTGAGAGAGAAACCTTACCTGAGTGTCCACTAAATTTGCCTAAGAGAGGAATACGGATCAAGCGTATCTTGGATGATCAAGCTATCATGATCTGGGGCTGCGGCTATCAACGCTTCCTGGTACGATGGCAAGGTCGACTAGAATTCGATAATTCATAGGTTACTCAAGAGGACCCGCAGTGCCTCCACCCAGACTTACTACCAGCACTAGACTAATCTATACTTGACGGGGTCGAGTTTCCTCCCACCCTGGGAGAATTGATGGGGACATCAGGTCAACCCTAGTTCACTTTGGGTCCCTGAGTTTTGAGTCCCTTAGCCATGATTCCAATTTTATTTTTGAGTCCAATAATCAAGTCCTGTTAGCCCTTTGAGTTTTGTAAGTAGGGCTTAAGTCAGTTGAGTCACTTGAAGTCCTGTAATAAGGGTTTTATCATGTGAGTCCAATATAGCGCTTTGTGTTCGATAATTAGGATTTTATTCAGTTAAGCCCAATTGTGCCCATTGAGTCCTATATTTGGACCTTGAGCTCTATTACACTTGAGTCCTGTATCTAGAGTCGACTCATACCATTAGGGCTAATGAGTCAAGCTTTGAATTATATTCAAGCTTAGTTGATCGAGTCAACTCATTGTGAGCCATTTGTCAATTTTGAGTCCTGTAATAGAATTTAATGCAGTTAGTCTTATTGAGAGTTTTGTAATAAAGTTGAGTTGAATTGAGTCCTGTAATTAGTTGAGACAAAAAGTCCAATTGAGTTGTCTCAACCCCAGTCCAGTCCAATTAAGTCTGTAAGAGTCCAGTAAGTGTGTTCTTCTTATCAAATTTTTTATAAGAGAGGAGAATACCCAGTTCTGGGAATTTATCAGGCCTCACCCAAAGAGACATCAGCTATTCTGGGCCTTGCATGCCATCCCAGCACATGAAGCTCCACATATGAAGATACCAAGTACCAAGATGCCAGGGAATATTCTAGGCATCCCAGCCCAAGGTTTCTAGCCCACCAGGAGGCCCATGCACCTAAGCCATTTGGGGGCCGCCTAAGCCCAATGGAGGATGCCCCTTGCTACCCTAAGTACAAGCCCAATTCCATCTTAGTGTCCAAGCCCAAAGAAGACTTCTTGACCAAGTCAAAGAAGGAGAATAATCCACTTCTAACTATTCAAATTATGTATTCCTAGTTCTATGCCACTTTGAAATCCTTCTCCCTATCAAATTTTGTATTCCTATCCTAACTAGGAGAGGGCATTGGAACATCTATAAATACTCCAGCCCTCCACTCTCTTGTAACTAATGATCAATTATTATGAATTATTATGAATGAATTTTTCTTGAGTTTTTCTTAAAATCTTGAGTGAATTTCTATGTAATTAAGGGTATCTGTGTGATCCCTGCGCCCAGCCTCCAAGCCACCAGCCTCCTTCAACCTCTTGGCCACCCATCATCAACCTCTTCCTTTCTTTTTCTTTCAATAATCTAACCCTTTTTTTTCTTGTTTTCTAACCCATGTTAGGTGATTTGCAGGTCCCTCAGAGTTCATGAATCTAAGGATTCCATCTGACCAGCTTTCGGGTCACCGGATTGAAAGCCGCAAATCCACAAGGTCAATAGCTTTATTTTCTAGGCCACATCCGAGAGCGTAAAGCGAACTCTTCATGGAACAATCTTCAAATCTCTACCAGGTACACCCCCTAGACTCCTCTGGTAGTAGATTGCAGAAGAGCTAGTCCTAACCAGGGCTTCTCAGCCTTGGCGATCTTGTTTCTTCACTTTTAGGATTTATTTCTGCATGCTTGTGCTTCAGATTTTCTATAGAATTGCCTACTTAATATCTTGGCTTGAAACTCGGGATACAAACTCATAACTTAATGCCTAACAACTAAAAAATAACTAGCATGCATGAATAGTCCCGCATCACCTTCACCAATGCCACTTCTCCTTCCTCCACCAGTTTTCTGATCCTGTGGTACCTCACATGTATATGCTGTGTGTGCATGGTAAACTGGGTTCTGAGTCAAATGTATGGTCCTCTAGCTATCACTGTGCAAGACCACAATACACTATTCCACCCCCATCTCAGCAACTAGCCTCCTAAGCCATAGTGCTTCCTTTGTAGTCTCTGTAATACCTATATACTCAGCCTCTGCTGTAGATAGAGCAGTGATAGGTTGAAGGATGGATCTCCAAGAAACCGGTCCACCATGTAAGCAGAAGATATAACCTATAGTAGACCTTCTTGTATCAAGATTACCTACATAACTTGCATCTTCATACCCTTCCAAAGGACCCAAACCTCCATATAACTTTTTGGAGTTCCTTCCTTGTCCTTCTAGCTGCCCACCAAATACCAGTCCATGATTTTGAGTTACCTGTAGATACCTAAAAATCCACTTTAATGCTTTCCAGTGTTTCTTCCCAGGATTTGCCATATACCTACTCACCTGGCTTACAGCATATGCTATGTTTAGCCTGCAACACACCATAGCATACATAACACTTCCTACAGCATTTACATATGGAACTCTCTTCATGTACTTTTTCTCCTTATCTGTCTGGGGGATATGAATCTTAGAGAGAAATATGTGCCTTGGTAATGGTGTCTCCACTGGTTTGGCCTTTTCCATCCCAAACCTCTCAAGAATCTTCTTGATTTAACCTTCTTATGATAAATGGAGAATTCCCTTGCATTGATCTCTGTAAATCTTCATTCCAAGAATTTTCTGAGCTAGACCCAAATCCTTCATCTCAAATTTTTCAGATAATACTTTCTTCAACTGATTTACATCACTCATACTTTTACTAGCTATCAACATATCATCCATATACAGAAGTAGATACAAAGCATTATCATTATCCACGTCCTTGATATTGACCCCATAAGCAATTTTGATGATAACCAAATTTTGGTGCATGCATTTATTTTACTAACAACTCTTCAAGTGGTTTACAAGTTTTTGTAGGATGAATTCATTGCTCAAATTTCAACTCCTACATTTTCATTTCTTGTTTTGAGTTGTGTTGTAATTATATGTTGTAAAGAAGAACCCAAAGAAAAAGTAAAGAAAGATCATAAAATTAGGTTACTTCTTAATGTGTTTCAAGCTTTTAGTTTCTTAGAAACTTGTTGGAATTGAAGACATCTTGAAGCTTGAAGATTTGCTAGATGAATTCTAGAGAAAGATTGAGAAAAATTACTAAAACATTCATCCGAGCTGACCGAGGAGAAGAGAGCCGACTCTGGTACATGGCATGCATGAGATTTCTGGCACGTAGATATTCGAGTTGACTCTAAGGGACCTGAGCTGACTCATCTAGAGTACTATTTCTTGAATCAGATAGGCGAGCCGACCCAAAGGAAGTCCGAGCTGACTTGATCACATGGTCAGACATCTGAGCTGACTCTTTAGAAGGTCGAACTGACTCCTCTAGAGTCCAGAAAATGCTTCTGTGAACTACAGCCATCCGAGTCGATTGGTATGGAAGTTAGTCGACTCATCTAGACTAACATTTTGAAGGCCTGAGGATCTAAGTCGACTCTAATCAAGGCAAGCTGACTCTTATAGAGTGAAGAATCAAGACACTGTGGAAGCGAGCCGACTGGATTGAAGAGAGTCGACTCAACCAGAACTCCTCTAAGGATCTGAGCCAACTCGTATAATCCGAGTCAACTCGAAGGTTGATTTCAGACTTGCAATGGTTAGTTCCAGAACTCAGAATTTGAATCCAAAAAGTGCTCCAACGGTCAAATGTCACATACCAATGGTCTACAATGACTTAAACTACATTGGAATGATGCAAGGCCATATATTTAAGAGATTTGAACTTCTTTGAACTAAGTGTTAGAAAGTTTTTCAAAGAGTTAATGCTTTATTGAATATCCAACCTACCAACAAGGAAGATAGCACTAAGAGCATTGAAGATAACCTTCAAGTCTTCACCAACTCATATCTGAAGCTTGAATCACTTAGTAAAGAAGCAAAATAAGCTATTATAGTGCATTGAAGTGCATTCAAGTGGGCTTCTCTCAAGCTACATCGGCAACCACTTGACAAAAATTTATTTGTCATTCTGTTGCTTTTCATTTCAATTCATTCTTGAATTGTTGGGTTATTGGTGAGCCCGGTTAAGAAACCAAATAGGTTCTTGGTGAGCCTTTGTTAAAAACCAAGTGTTGGGTTCTTGGTGATCCTAGTAAAATCAAGTTGGGTTTCTTTGGTGATCCCGGTAAAATCAAAGTGTAGAGGTTTGGATTGTGAGCCTGTGAAAACAATTTAACTATATTCCAGTGGAGGATATAGTGGAAATCCTAAGTGGTAATCTTGGGTAGTGGATGTAGGAGCTGGGTTACTCTGAACCACTATAATTATTGTATGTTTGTGTTATGCTTCTTTGATTTATTTTTGCTTATGCAGTTATTTACTTTTTCACAGCACCTAACACATTAAAAAGGATTTCAAAAAGTACATAATTGCTTAAAGTTTTTTAATTCCCAATTCACCCCCTCTTGGGAAAGCCACCTGGGCAATAACTGGTATTAGAGCAGTGTCTCTGAATACATTTAGAGTAAAGATTAATAGCTCATCCCATGAGTACATCCTTGGCTGAAGGCCAATCTACCTATAGACCTCCACTCTTCATTGGCACAAATTATTCTTACTGGAAAGCTAGAATGAAAATCTATATACAAGCTATTGATTTTCAATTATGGAAGGTCATTCTGAAAGGGCCATAAATTCCCATGATTAAAATTGATGGCATGGATATCCCTAAGCCTGAAGAGGAATGGGATGATCACGACATGAAGATGGGGAAATTAAATACCAATGCAATGAATTTACTATACTGTACTTTGGATGCTAGCGAGTTTAATCGAATTTCTACTTGCTCTTCAGCAAAGGAGATTTGGGATAAACTCAAAGTGACCCACGAAGGAATTTTCCAAGTGAAGACTTCGAAAATAAATCTTCTAGTACCTAGTTATGAACTGTTTAAAATGGAACCTGCTGAAACCATATCTGCCATGTTTACTAGATTTATAGATATTATTAATGGCTTAAAAAGTCTTGGCAGGGTTTATTCAAATTCTGACTTAGTATAGAAGATCTTAAGATCACTTCTAGATAAATGGGACCCCAAAGTGATTGCCATCCAAGAAGCGAAAGATCTGAACACCCTTTCTTTGGATGAATTAATGGGTTCACTCATCACACACTAATTGGCCATGCAGCATAGAACTGATGATGATCAAAAGAAGAAGAAGATAATTGCCTTCAAAGCTGCATTGGACTCAAAGAAAGATGAGGAATCAGAAGATGACTCCACCTTCTCCAAAGATGATCTAGAAGATGAAGATATCGTAATGGTCATGAGGAGATTTAGAAAGTTTATGGGAAAGAAGAAAGGAAGATTCGATAGAAAATTCCATAAATGAGGAGAGCATTCTAAGGACAAGGACAAGGAAAAAGAAAAGGAAAATGAATAAGTGCCCACATGCTACAAATATAAGAAACCGGGGCACATTTATCCTGATTTTCCACTACTAAAAAAACTCTTCAAGAAAAAAAGAAAAAGGCGATGGTTGCCACATGGAGTGATAGCAAGGAATCCACCTCAACTAAAGAAGAAGAGACCACAAAAATTGCTAATTTATGTCTAATGGGTCTCGAGGATGAGGTAACATCCCCCAATACTCAAATTGAATTTATATTTGATGAATTAAATTCTGCTTTTCATGATTTTTTATTTAAATTTAAAAAGGCTGGAGTAAAGATTAGATCTTTCAAAAATATAAATAATTCTTTACTAAAAGAAAAAGAAGAGATTTCAAAAAAGAATATCTTATTGTAAAAAAAATTACATGTCTTTTCTAAAAATTATAATGCTTTGAAAACTAAGAATAGTGCTTATCTTGACAAAAACAAAGCTTTGATGAATGCAAATAATGAGTTGAAAAACTCAAGCCTCTTGTTGAAAATCTTACATTATCTTCTAACAAGCTTGAGTTTATTCTTAAAAAATAAAAGATTTCTGGTAACAAAGCTAGAATTGGTTTTAATTCTTCAATTTCAAATAGTATTTCAGCAACTATTTTTATGAAACCAAAAGCTAATGTTCCAAAATTTACATCTCAAAATGCTTTTGCAACAAATGGTTCTGCTTATACTTCTAAAACTACATTGTATGTTCCTAAGAGCTTAAATAGAAAATCTTTTATATCTGTATCTCTTGTATCTACATTTAGAACTTCAAAATATACATCTTTTCAAAATTCTAGAATCAAATGTATTGCTTGTAAAGGGTTAGAACATAAAGCTTTTGAATGCAATATTATTAGAAATGTCCAAAGTAAATCAAGAAAGATTTGGGTTTCCAAAGGAACCACCTCTTCTAATTTGCAAGGACCCAAGTTAGCTTGGGTACCTAAAAGAACTTCTTGATTGTCTTGCAGGAATGTCTTGCAACCAAAAAATTGAAAAAAATATGGTATCTCGACAGTGGCTGTTCAAGGCATATGATGGGTGACAAGGATCAGTTCATCACCCTGGAAATAAAAGAAGGAGGTATAGTTACTTTTGGAGATAATGACAAAGGAAAAATAATCAAAATCGGTAAGATCAAGATAACCCCCTGTACTTTTATTGAAAATGTATTTCTAGTAGATAAATTGAAGCATAATTTATTGAGTATTAGTCAATTATGTGATAAAGGCTTTAAGGTTATCTTTAAATCATCTATGTGTATTGTAACAAACTCTCTTGATTCTAGTAGCAAGTTCATTGGACATAGACTTAGAAATATTTATGTGATTGATCTTAATGATCTTGCCATGTCAATTAGTTCCAGTCTAGTTGCAATGAATACTAAGACCAAGGAGTCTTGTTTATTTTGGCATAGACGATTAGGTCATGCTAGCATGCATGCAATTGCCCAGTTAATTTCCAAAAACTTAGTTAGAGGCATGCCTAAGTTTAAAGTAGACTTTGACCATGTTTATGATGCATGCCCAATGGATAAACAAACTAGGGGGAGCTTTAAACCCAAAAATATGATTTCAACTTCTAGACCTCTAGAGCTACTTCACGTGAACTTATTTGGACCAACTAAGACCACAAGCCTAGAAGGTATGAAATATGCCCTTGTGATTGTAGATGATTTCTCTAGATTTACATGGATTTTGTTTATTGCTCACAAAGATGAAACCTTTAAAGTATTTTGAAAATTTTATAAAAGGTTTCAAATCAGAAAAATCTTTCAATAATTTCAATTAGGAGTGATCAGGGTACTGAATTTGAAAATCAATTTTTCAATGATTATTGCACAGAAAATGGCTTTGATCACAACTTCTCTGCTTCTAGGACACCACAACAAAATGGTGTTATAGAGAGGAAAAATGAGACTTTGGAAGAAATGGCCTGAACGATGCAATGTGAAGGCAATCTTACAAGGTACTTTTAGACAGAAGTAGTGAACACTTCTTGTTATATTTTAAACTGCATTTTAATCTGTCCTATTTTGAAGAAAACCCCCTATGAGCATTGGAATGAAAAGAAACCCAATATTAATTATTTTTATATTTTTGGATGTATATGCTTTATGATTAACAATGGTAAATGTAATCTAGGAAAATTTGATGCTAAATCAGATGAAGCAATTTTTCTCGATTATTCATTACATAGCAAAGCATATAGAGTATTTAATAAAAGAACTCTTACTATAGAAGAATCAATGCATGTTATTTTTTATGAAACTAACCCTTCACCTTCTAAGAAAGAAGAGTACATAGACAATGATGCGGGTATAATTCAAAAAGAACTGGAAGACATGAGCATATATGAAAGACCAATTGAAGAAGGAGAAGAAACAGTAAGTAAGTATCATACAGATCTACTAAGAGAATGGAGGTACGTAACTTCTCATCCAAAATAATTAATTATTGGTGATCCTTCACAAGGTATTAGAACTAGGTCATCACATAGAGATGCACATGATTACTTAGCCTTTGTATCCTAAATAGAACCATATACCTTAGAAGATGCTGAAAATGACCCAAACTGGATGATGGCCATGCATGAAGAATTGAACCAGTTTGAAAGAAATAAGGTTTGGAGACTAGTTGATAGACCTACAGACCACCCAATCATAGGAACCAAATGGGTCTATAAAAACAAACTAGATGAGCAAGGAAATGTAGTAAGAAACAAAGCTAGATTAGTGGCTAAGGGATATAACCAAGAAGAGGGCATTGATTTTGATGAAACATATGCACCTGTAGCAAGACTAGAAGCCATTAGATTACTTCTTGCATTTGCTTGCTACATGAATTTTAAACTTTTTCAAATCGATGTGAAAAGTATATTTTTAAATGGTTTCATTTCATAACAAGTTTTTATAGAATAACTACCAGGTTTTGAAGATCATGTTTTTCCAAACCATGTGTCTAAATTGAACAAAGCTTATATGGTTTGAAACAGGCACCTAGAGCCTGATATGATTGACTTAGCACCTTTTTGATTGAAAATGGTTTTTCAAGAGAAAATGTTGATAAAACTCTTTTCATCAAAAAGAAAAATAATGATATATTAGTTGTACAAATTTATGTTGATGATATTATATTTGGTGAAACTAATGAAGCTCTTTGTAGAGAATTTGCTAAGTTAATACAAGGAGAATTTGAAATGAGCCTAATGGGTGAACTTAACTACTTCCTTAGACTTCAAGTAAAGCAAACAAAGGAAGGAATCTTCATCAAACAAGCCAAGTACACCAAGGAAATAATCAAAAAGTTTGGAATGGAGACAAGCAAGCAAATGAACACACCCATGAGCCCATCTTGCAGATTGGACAAAGATGAAAATTGATCCAACATTAACCAAAAGCTTTATAGAGGTATGATCGAATCCCTATTATATTTGACTGCAAGTAGACCTGATATCTTGTATAGCATATATATATGTGCTAGATTCCAATCTAATCCTAAAGAATCACATATGCTTATTGTTAAAAGAATTATTAGATATTTGAAAGGTACAAGTAATCTAGGTCTTTGGTTTTCAAAACATTCTTCATTGAATTTAATTAGATTTTCGGATGCTAATTATGCTGGTTGTAGAATTGATAGAAAAAGCACTAGCGGCACATGCCAATTTCTAGGGTTGAATTTAATCTAATGGCACTGTAAAAAACAAAACTCGGTAGCACTTTCTACTGCTGAGACAGAGTATGTTGCTGCAGGGAGTTGTTGTGCACAAGTGTTATGGATTAAATAACAACTAGAAGACTTTGGTGTTACACAATCAAAAATTCTCATCAAGTGTGATAACACAAGTGCTATAAATTTGACCAAAAATTCTATTCAGCATTCTAGAACTAGATATATAGAGATAAGACACCATTTTATTAGAGATCATGTTTTTAATGATGACATTGAACTAGAATTTATCCCAATTGAAAACCAATTAGCTGATATCTTTACTAAGCCACTGAATCAGGACAGATTTGAGTTGCTTAAAGGAGAATTAGGTCTTTGTGATCCTTTCTAGATTTTCCTAACCTAATTTCTTTCAAATTTAAGAAAAAATTATCTAGAAAACCTCCTACAACTATTCAAAATTTTTGAACAACTTTCCTTGAAATTTCATTGAATTAAGCTTAATTTTTGAATCATTTCAACCTTTGTGAAAAGTTTCTATTCGAGTCGAATCGAGCAAATTTGCTCTAGTCGAGCTGGCTCGAATCTCTGATTTTTCTGCTCTTGCCCTGGTCGAGCTGACTATGTCAATTTAGGGTTTGCCTAGCCGACTCGGATTTCTGTTTGTTCTGAGTTCGCTCTAGTCAAGCCAACTTGGATGATTCTAGGGCAAAGCGAGCCGACTCGGATGTCGGGAAAATGCTTTTTTAATAGAGCCGAGTAAACTTTTTCTCACTTCTTGTGCTTTCATTTTCACTCTAAACTCTGTCATTCTACTTGGAACATTCACCAATCCATCAAAAACCTTTTCCCGAAGCCTTGATTTCCTTTTCCTTGCAAATTTGCTGCAATGGCTCCGAAGATGGCTGTGGGAAAGAGATCGAAATGGACAGCACCCTCTATGGAAACAGAAAGGAGAACAAAGCATCGACAAGAAGAGCCAACTCGGGCAGTAGAAAAAGTAGAGGAAAAAAGTGAACCAATGGCCGCGGCTCCATCCCCGAGATAGGTAGTCTCTATGTCAAATAGACCTATGACTAGCAGCAGGAGAATACTATTTCATTTTCTGGAAGCAATTAGATAAAATATTGGAAGTCTGATTGAAGCTCAAGGATGGGTTAATTTCTGTTCGCTGAACATCTCCACCTATCCATCACTGGTGAGATCCTTTTATTGAAACATCAGATTAGAGCCCAACCACATTGAATCAACAGTGAAAGGAAAGAGAGTTGTAGTAACTGAAGAGAGATTGAGCAGTCTACTAGAAATGCCTACAAATGGAATCAAGCATCTAATTTTAAAAGACAGAGAAAAGGCTCTACAGACAATTCTTGGCAGAGAAGATGTGGATGGAATAGGTACTGTGTTAGCCAACAACTTGTCACTGGAAATGAGGTTATTGCACAATTTCATAAGTAGGAATTTTCTCTTGAGAATTGGGAGATTTGACTGGGACAGTGAGTGGGATCTGAGTTTCATGGAGCTTATCATTCAAGGAGAATCAATCAACTTACCATTTATTATGATCATGCAGATGAAGGAGGCAGTTAGGAAAGTTAAAGCTTGTCTTCGTTATGGAATGGTCCTAACACTACTATTTCATGCCTCTAGAGTTAATTTGGAAGGAGAAGATGGAAAGCCCCTGCACCATCAGATACATATACCTCCAAGTCACTATTAAGAATGGGCTATGTTTGTACTGAAGGAATATGGAGGAAAAGGGGAACAGATGAGAGAGTAGTTGTAGGCAACAATAGCAGCAGTTCAGAAGATAATAGTGAAGAAATTTCTAGGAAAATTTCCACTGCAGTACCAGCAGCACCTGAGGAAGCTATTCCTATCTTAGAGCAGATATTCAACATTCCTATTGATGAGTTTGGGACTTCTACTGAACATCTTTCTGCACCAACTGAAATTGAGTTTGCATCTACTAGGTCTGAGCCTACTTCAGTTGAAGCCATGGAGACTGTGCATATTGGAACTTCTTTACCTACATCTCCATTAGCACCTACTGCTCCTAGACCACATACACCTTCAATTGATACATCAATTTTATAGGATTTCATCACACAGTAGTTGGGTACTCTTACTGACTCACTTGCACTTTATCCAACATGTTTGGTAAGCTTCGCTAGTCAGTAGAGACAAGGCTAGACCAGTGTGGAGGGGAATTAAAAGATCTGCACAGTAGAATGGACATTCTTAAGACCTCCAAAAGTGCATCACAGCCTGACCTCCAACCCATACTTGAATTGGTTTCATCTAGTTCTGAATCCATTAAAAGCTCTGTAAATAATATACTTGAAGCATTCAGAGCTGAATTGAGTAATCTTAGATTTAAAGTGGGTTCAGTGGAAGAAGGAAGAAGAATGGAAGAAGACTACACTAAAGGGATTAGAATCCTGAGATCAAAATTTGGAAGGTTAAGGGGATCTGCAGAGGCATTTGCAAATGAGCAGGCATCTGAACTGGACCAATTACACAAGGACAAAGAAATTGGATGAAGAAGTTGACTTTGTGCAATTCAAGCTAGACCAGTTGTCAAACATAGTGATTGCAACATGTGTAGTTCCATAGTCTACACCTAGGCCTCAGCCCTCACCCTTTGCTGGTCAGTCTGCACACCCCAGATAGCCAGCTCCACACCTTAGGCCTCAGGGATCTCATTCTGCTCCTACACCTTCTGATGTATTCGATCCAAATCCTATAGCTTCTGTGCCTCCTGGAATTCAAATACCTAGCCATTCCACTAGCACTAGATTAGATCTAGATAGTGATTGATTGCACTTTCTTTCATGTTTTGTACCTTGTATTGAACATTCTTAATGAAATAAAAGTTATTTTGGTATTTGCTAGTGTTGCCCAGGTGGCTACCCAAGAGGGGGGTGAATTGGAAATTTAAAAATTTAAAGTAGATAATGTGCAATTAAAATCCCTTTTAAAGTGTTAGGTGTTGTGACAAAATAAAGAATTGCAGAAGCTAAATGAAATCAAGAAAGCACAACACAAACACACAAGATTTATAGTGGTTCGGAGCAACCCAACTCTTACGCCACTACCCAAGATACCACTTAGGATTTTCACTATATTCACACCCGAATACAGTAGGATTGTTTTACAGGATTACAATCCAAAACCTCTACACTAAATGGGATCACCAAAGAAAACCAAACACCCTTTGGTTTTGAACAGGATCATCAAAGAAACCTAATTTGGTTTTCAAAGGATCACAAAGATCCTAACTTGGTTTTACCAGGATCACCAAGAATCTAATACTTTGTTTTTATCAAAGACTTACCAAGAACCTATTTGGTTTTTCAACCAGGCTCACCAATAATCCAAACAATTCAAGAAATGAATTGAAATAAATGCAACAATAAATGATAAACTCAATTTGTTGGATAGTTTCCAGTGCAGCTTGTTAGAAGTCCACTTGGTTTGCAGTTGACTGATCTTTAATGGCTTTAGTGGTTTCTTCCCAAATTGCTTCAAGTTTCAGATTAGAGTTGGTGAAGACTTGAAGATTGACTTGAATGCTCTTGTGCTCTTTTGCTTGTTGGTAGGAAGGATATTCAACGTAGCTTTAAAACTTTGAAGAACTTTTTAATTATTTCTTCAAAAAGGTTCAAATTCTTCAAATATAAGGTCTTTCATCACTCTAAGGTAGTTTGAGATGTTGTAGACCGTTGGGATGTGATATATGACCATTGGAGCACTTTTTGGCATTCAAAAAGAAATTCTAAAACTAGTCATTATGTATCTGAAAGTAATATTCAAGTCAGCTCGGATTCCTTCGAGTTGGCTTGGATCCTTCAAGTTGATAGGTCGAGTCACCAAATCTTCAGTGCAGTTGGCTCGGTGTCACAGGGTGCAAAACTTCACTCTGGACGAGTCGGCTCTTGATAGCTTGGGTCGACTCGAACTTATATCCTTGAAAATCTTGAACTCGAGGAGTCGACTCTTTTGATCTTTGGTCAGCTCTTCTTTCCAGGTCTTCAAAATTAGGTCTGGAAGAGTCAGCTCTTTGAGGTTCGGGTCGGCTCGCTTTCTTAGGTCTTCAAATTAGTCTGGTAGAGTCGGGTCTTTGAGGTTCAGGTCGGCTCGCCTAGTTGTTCTCAGAAATCTTCAAAAACTTGACTCTGGAAGAGTCGGCTCGGACATATTCTAGTCGACTCGGATTCACTAGAGTCGGCTCGGTTACCTTCAAGTCGGCTCGGATTGCTACGTACCAGAATCCTTGCTGCATGCAATGAGGTGGAGTCGGCTCTTCAACATGCTAGGTCGGCCCGAGTAACTTTTTTAGGATTTTTACAATTGAACTTAAAGAAAAACTCTCACCAACACTTTTACATTTTTCATGCACACCAACTCAAAATAATTCTACGACACACACACACACAAAAGTAACCCTTTTTATAGATTTTTCTTAACTTTTTTATCGGGTTCTTCTTTAAAAGATAAGATTACAACACAACTCAAAATAAGAATTAAAGATGTAGGAGTTGAGGTTTGAATAATTAAATCATCCTACAAAAATTTGTAAACCACTTGAAGAGTTGTTAGAAATAAATGTGCATGCTCCAATGTTTGGTTATCATCAAAATCACTTATGGGATCAATAGCTAGCAATGTCTTAACTTATTTTGAGCCTATGCAATGTTTTCAATACAACTGTGATGAATTTTAATTAGAATATCCAAATGAAATTGAGAAAGTGAAATTATCTCAAACAAATATTAAAAACTTTCACATTCTATCTCAAATTTGAGCTTTATTGTAAATACCTTTTTAATTGTTTGACAAAAAGGGAGAGAATATTGAGCTGTCATGAAAAATCTGAGCTAACAAGAGAATTTTGAGCTTCCTTAAAATTATTTACAACTGGTTTCATGCATTGGAAAATATTCAAAATAGGAAGAATGTTCATAAAGTGCATGAAAAGAATGAAAAAGGAGGAGCATATAAGTGATTGTGATTAAATGAGCCTAATTGTTTCAAAATTTAAAAACTTATAGAAAGGGGGAGAAATTTTTTTTTTAAATCAAATGGCTTTAGCTCTAAACCTATCTTTTACTCTGATTGCTCTAAATTTTAGCTCTAACTTTAGCTTTAATTCTTTCAATTTTAAACTCTAATACTTCATGTTTGTGCTATTTCTGACACTTTGTAGCAATCAAAGTTTAGTACTATGAAACACACAAAAGCATTAACATCGATACTATAAAATTTCATCACTAGAGCTCTGATATTTATCTACAAATATAATTAGCTCTGATACATGTGCATACTTTTTTTCAAATACTTTTATACATGTAATTGTAAAGAATTTTTTATGCCCAGTGTTTTGTCATTATCAAAAAGGGAGAGATTGTTGATCTCATAAGTGATTTTGATGATAACCAAATATTGGTGCATGTATTTGTTTTACTAACAACTCTTCGAGTGGTTTACAAGTTTTTGTAACATGAATTCATTGCTCAAATTTCAACTCAAACATTTTCATTTCTTGTCTTGAGTTGTGTTGTAATTATATGTTGTAAAGAAGAACCTAAAGAAAATGTAAAGAAAGATCATAAAATTAGGTTACTTCTTAATGTGTTTCAAGCTTTTAGTTTCTTAGAAACTTGTTATAATAGAAGACATCTTGAAGCTTGAAGACTTGCTGGATGAATTTTGGAGAAAGATTGAGAAAAATCATTGAAACTTTCATCCGAGTCGACTTGAGGAGAAGAGAGCCGACTCTGGAACATGGCATGCTTGAGATTTCTGGCATTTAGATATTCGAGCCGACTCGTCCAAAGTACTGTTTCTTGAATCAGATAGGCGAGCTGACCCAAAGGAAGTCTGAGCTGACTCTATCACATGGTCAGACATCCGAGCCGACTCTTTAGAAGATTGAGCCGACTCCTCTAGAGTCCAAAAAATGCTTCTATGAACTATAGCCATCCGAGTCGACTGGTATGGAAGTTAGCTGACTCATCCAGACTAACATTTTGAAGGCCTGAGGATCCGAGTCAACTCTAATCAAGGTGAGCTAACTCTTATAGAGTGAAGAATCAAGACAATATGGAAGCGAGCCAACTTGATTGAAGAGAGTCGACTCAACCAAAACTCCTCTGAGGATCCAAGCCAACTTGGATTATCCAACTCGAATAATTCGAGTTGACTCAAAGGTCGATTTCAGACTTGTAACAGCTAATTCCAGAACTCAAAATTTGAATCCAAAAAGTTCTCCAATGATCAAATGTCACATCCCAATGGTCTACTGATGGGGGGACTAACTAGATGCGAAGATGAAATGATGATGCAAGTGATTTTTAGGGTTTTGTGATTTTTAGATTTTTATGGTTTCTTTGGGTTCCCGAAAATAAGAAAGAGATGACCTGGGGTTCTATAACAATAAGAACTATCAAGCAAGTAGATGGTCCTTAAACAATGATAAAGAGAGGACCTCGGGATTGAGAAACCTCGTAGGACTTTGCTCTCTGATCAAGATCTACTTAGGAGTCAGGGGGCAAACCTCAAAGATCTGAAGTACCTGATGCAAAGATCGCTCACCTTGGCGGATGCGGCCTGGATGATAGAGCCGTCAACCCTGCGGAGGCGCCGGCTGGCTGTCCGAAGACCTCGATGGCAAAGGCAACTGTCACCGTACTTGTGTCACCTGGAGAACCTGCGAGCATTCAAAGAATATAAAAGGTTAAGTTTCAATCAGAAGGGAAGTAGTGGAAGAATGAGAGAAGAGTTGTTGAAGTGATGGTGGAGTTCTGCTTGATTCGGAGTCTGATGACGGAATGGCGGGAGTGACGGTAGTTTGAGGCCTCACACATCTCGACGCACGAAGGCAAAGGTGCTCCCTCACGGAGATCGACGTTCCTAGTGAATGAAGGCAACTAACAAGAGATTGGAACTCAAGAATATAATTTTTTCATTCATCAAGATTAGCTTTACAAAGGAGGGGTAAGGTCCCTTTTATAGTACCTTAGGACCCCATTTAAATTTCAAATGAAAATTACAAATCTTTTCTTGATGGGGTGCCCAAAAATTCAAAAATTCTTCCTTCCTGGCCGACCATGAATGTTGCTTGATGTGAGGCTTGGATCAAGGCTTGTGTACTCCTCCTTTCCTTGGCCGCCCACCCATCTTTGGAGATAAGCATGATAGGGGGAGGGAAGGTAGGCTTGTTTATAGGGATGTTGTCCCCTTTGGCTTGATGGTGTCCAAGAAATCCTTACATCTTCTAGATTTGTGCCGCCCACTTGGCAAGGTGAAGTGGCACCACAAGGGATGATGAGGTGGTGCCCTAGGGCTGAATTGGCATCCTTCATGGCTTGGCCCATTAGTAATTGGACAAGACTCAATGTCCACTTCTTCTTCAAACAGACTTGGGTCCAATCTTCAAGTAGACTCGGGCTTGGGTCAATTCAACTAAATACATGTTTTATTGACCTAACTTGACCACATTGGCCAAGGTACAGGGCTAAAATACAAGTGCATGACTCAAAGTAAAGAATTACATAGGTTTGAAGCCTAATTACAGGACCCAAAAATTGAAACCCTAATCAGAGTTCTGGTGCCCACACCAATTCTCCCGGGATGGAAGGAACTCGACCCTGCGAATAAGGGTTGGTTTGGCTTTGATATTTTTCCAGAAGGTCGGGGTGAGGTGCTACAAGTCCTCTCAGGTATCCTACGAATCATCGAACTACAGTTGACCTTGTAATCGGACCAAGTAATGCTGAAAGCCTTTGGCCCGATTGGTCATTACTCGATCATCCAGGACATGCTCGATCCGCTCTCCTCTCTCAAGTAAAATTGGAGGTGGACACTCTGGGTTGGGTTCACTCTCAATTGAAAGGTTAGGCCCAAATGGCTCACTGGATATGTTTGCTGGTTCCCTATACTCAACTAAGTTTGGGATATTGAAAGTCGAGCTAATGCTATAATTCGGGGGTAGCTCAAGCACATAGGCATTAGGGCCAGATCTTTTTATCACTCTAAAGGTGCCAGCTCCATGAGCATGAAGTTTCTTAACGGCTCCCGGTGGAAACTGTTCAGGTCTAAACCTAATCATTACAGAATCCCCTTGATCAAACTCTTTGGTTCTCTTTCGGGAATCAGCAAAATTATTTTAAAATTTATTTTTTAGTGCAGAATCCTAACATGATGCAAAATGCAGACTCAAATAAGCATTCCTATAGAGCGAGATTTTATTGGACTCTCTAAGGCCTAAACCTAACATATTACTGACTCTCTAGGTTTGACCCTGGTCTGGTATGTACAAGAAAAATTATCATGGATCCCTAGCAAATGCCATAAGGTATACCAGAAGTAGGTGGCAAAAGGGATGGGCTTTATGGAGTCATGCATTTGGTAATCTCAACAAAAAGTAATCCCATGGCTCCAGAAATGTGAGAAGGCTCAAAGAAGGGTAGGAAAAAGGAAGGAGACTCAGGGACTGGTTCAAAGTTAAAGAGACTGTCCTTAATGTGTGAATGTTGGTCTATGGGTGTGCTTGTTCTAACCTCATGATTAGTACTAAGAGGATCTATAGGTGCAAGTTCAAGGATAGGCTGGGTGCTCCTAGAAGGTGGAAGGTCATCAAGAAGGTCTTTGGAAAGTTTATCTTGAAAGTCCTCTAAACTAATATCTACTTCTTGTTCCAAGACCTTCTCGATGGGCAATACTCGAGAACCTTCAACTTCCTCGACAATGTTCGATCCTAGCTTAGTTACTCCTTCAAATTTTATAGTGGGTTCAGGATCTTTTTCTATGAGTTCCTTAGTGATTTCAGTCTTGGGTCCATCTACATCACACTTCATCACTAGACTTGATTCCGAGATGTCTTCTTCAGTAGGCTCAGGGATTTCTTCACTTAGATTCTCAGTGGGCTCAATCTTTTCTCCGTGAAATTCTTCAGAAGGTTCCTCTCTTTGAGATGGTTCATGAGTCTCTTTAGTAGTAGGGGTTTTCTCAGTAGTCTCATCAGGTGGAAGTTGATTAGTTAACTCATCGAGAAATATGTCATCAAATTCTTTCACTTTCAGGGCCTCAACTACCTCTTTAGGGGGTTCTCTTTGGGTCGACTCATGAATTTCACTAGTGGTAGGGGTTCCCTCAGTATTCTCCTTCTCTAACTCCTTGTCACTAATCAGGTTTACTTCAGGTTTCTTTTCCTTAAGGCTACTCGATTCTCTTTTAACCTGGTCCTTAGGCTGAATTAGATTAATTGTAAATTTCTTCCCATGGTTGTTAAAGGTACAGCTATTGGTCCAACCATAAAGGGTAGCATCGTGATCGTAAAGCCAGGGTCGACCTAGGATAATGCTACTGACGTCCATGGGAAGGACATCACACCAAATCATCTCCTCATATGATTGCAGCTTGATTAATACTTGGCACCTAGACTTTATGGGTATGGAGGTTGAATCAATCCACAAGACCTTATAAGGGTTGGGGTGAGGAACTGGGATCAATCCTAGGGATTTGGCAGTACTTGAAGAAATGGCATTGACACAGCTCCCACTATCAACTATGATCTTGCATACCTTATCCCCTAGTCTGACAATGGTTTGTAGAATGCTAGTCCTATGCCAATCTTCCTGCACTATGTCCTGGGTAAGGATGCACCTAATTACTCCTAACAGGTCTTCATATTCAAACTGTTCTTCCTCTCCCTCATACTCTTCTAGCAATTGATCTTCGGGCTTAGCCTCTAAGAAAGGATCATGCTGAGGGTATTCCCTAGGGTGGGGAGGTGACTCAGCCTCAGGCTCGATAGATGGTCTAATGTCCTTTTCTAAGGCTCCAATTATATCTTCAAACTCATCAAGCCTTTTGTTTATCTTAGCCAATTGTTCCATGATGACCTTTAATTGATCTTCTCGGGTGTTGTCCATGGGTTCCTTGGTTGGGAAAGATGGGGGTGATAAGGGACTCCAGATCTAGTTGACATGCACACACAATGGAAGATGCTAAGAGTTTGCTAGACTTAAAAAAAATCCAACCAAATGTTAAGTCAAGAAGACTAAATCGGTAGTAGTAACATGGCACCTGGCCAGGTAAGTGTAAGGTTGGTGGAGGTACCTCTTTGCTTGCCTTAGACACCAATTTGAAATTGGCCAGGTAAGCGAACCAACCCACCTTCCTTCGGGCTCTAGTCCCTGAACCACTTGCCTAGACACCAGCTACTCAAGCACATACAAACCAGCTGTCTAACTTGGCTTGACACTTGGTTCGACCCGACTTCGTGGATGTCCCTAGCTCACTAGAGCAATTAAGTATCTAATTGATGTTAATTAGAGCTTGGGTTTGATATGCCGGGTGGTGATTTTTGGGCTAGGGACAGGTAATGAAATCCTGACCCTATGTCAAATTGCTGCCCTTAAAATGATTTATGAAAATGATTGCAAGCAAATGATCTAATGAGATGGATCTAATTTATATTTTTGGGGTTTTTTTGAATGATGAAAGCAGAAATGAGATGAAGGAAATTACTTGAGATGAAGCTAAATGCAAATTAAACTATCTAAGAAATGAAAACATAAGAAAATGCAATTGCTGAAATTCTCAGAATAGAACTTCTTCTCAGGTAGTATTCTGGCTTGTCGAAATTTTACAAGCTGAAATAAAATCTGAGAAACTCATTAAAAATACTATGAATTATATGTGATCTAACAAAAAAAAAATCACGAGATTTGGATGTCCCTACAAATAGTAACACCTAAAACAACAGACCATGTACAGAAAGGAAAAACTACATAAATTAAAAGTAGATGAGAACTAAAGATGCAAATTTTTTTTCTTTTGATTAGGGTTTTGAAATCTTTTTCTTCTTGTGTTCCTCTTCAAAGGACTATCACAATGGAACCCCTACAAGCCTTAGGATACCCCGTGGAATGGGAGGAGAGGGTCTTGAAACCCTATTTTTCTCCTAAGACCGGACGTCCTGGTGAAGCACCTTATCCAAGTACTTTAAAAAGTGCTAGGTCCTAACCATGCTCTGATACCAGAAATGATGGGGGGACTAACTAGATGCGAAGATGAAATGATGATGCAAGTTATTTTTAGGGTTTTGTGATTTTTAGATTTTTATGGTTTCTTTGGATTCCCGAAAAATAAGTAAGAGATGATCTGGGGTTCTATAATAATAAGAATTACCAAGCAAGTAGATGGTCCCTAAACAATGATAAAGAGGGGATCCCGGGATTGAAAAACACCGTAGGACTTAGCTCTCCGATCAAGATCTACATAGGAGTTAGGGGGCAAACCTCAAAGATCTGAAGTGCCCGATGTAGAGATCGCTCACCTTGGCGGACGCGGCTTGGATGATCGAGCCGTCAACCCTGCGGAGGCGTCGGCTGGCTGTCCGAAGAACTCGATGGCAAAGGCAACTGTCATCGTACTTGTGTCACCTGGAGGACCTGCGAGCATTCAAAGAAGATAAAAGGTTATGTTTCAATCAGAAGGAAAGTAGTGGAAGAATGAGAGAAGAGTTGTTGAAGTGATGGTGGAGTTTTGCTTGATTCGGAGTCAGATGACGGAGTGGCGGAAGTGACGGTAGTTTAAGGCCTCACACCTCTCGACGCCCGAAGGCGAAGGCGCTCCCTCACGGAGATCGACGTTCCTAGTGAATGAAAGCAACTAATAAGAGATTGGAACTCAAGAATATAGTTTTTTCATTCATCAAGATTAGCTTTACAAAGGAGGGGTAAGGTCCCTTCTATAGGCATCTTAGGACCCCATTTAAATTTCAAATAAAAATTACAAATCTTTTCTTGATGGGGTGCCCAAAAATTCAAAAATTCTTCCTTCTTGGCCGACCATGAATGTTGCTTGATGTGAGGCTTGGATCAAGGCTTGTGTCCTCCTCCTTTCCTTGGCCGCCCACCCATCTTTGGAGATAAGCATGATAAGGGGAGGGAAGGTAGGCTTGTTTCTAGGGATGTTGTCCCCTTTGGCTTGATGGTGTCCAAGAAATCCTCACATCTTCTAGATTTGTGCCGCCCACTTGGCAAGGTGAAGTGGCGCCACATGGGATGATGAGGTGGAACCCTAGGGCTGAATTGGCATCCTTCATGGCTTGGCCCATTAGTAATTGGACTAGTCTCAATGTCCACTTCTTCTTCAAATAGACTTGGGTCCAATCTTCAAGTAGACTTGGGCTTGGGTCAATTCAACTAAATACATGGTTTATTGACCTATCTTGACCACATTGGCCAAGGTACAGGACTAAAATACAAGTGCATGACTCAAAGTAAAGGATTACATAGGTTTGAAGCCTAATTACAGGACCCAAAAATTGAAACCCTAATTAGAGGTTTGGTGCCCACACCATCTACAATGACTTAAACTACCTTAGAATGATGGAAGGCCATATATTGAAGGGATTTGAACTTCTTTGAAGTAAGTTTCAAGAGTTAATGCTTTATTGAATATCCAACCTACCAACAAGGAAGAGAGCACTAAGAGCAATCAAGATAGCCTTCAAGTCTTCACCAACTCTCATCTGAAGCTTGAAGTACTTAGTAAAGAAGTAAAAGAAGCCATTATAGTGCATTGAAGAGCATTCAAGTAGGCTTCTCTCAAGCTGCATCGGCAACCACTCGACAAAAATTTGTTTGTCATTTTGTTGCTTTTCTTTTCAATTCATTCTTGAATTGTTGGGTTATTGTTGAGCCCTGTTGAAAAACCAAATAGGTTCTTGTTGAGCCTTTGTTAAAAACCAAGTGTTGGGTTCATGGTGATCCTAGTAAAACCAAGTTGGGTTTCTTTGGTGATCCCGATAAAACCAAAGTACAAAGGTTTGGATTGTGAGCTTGTGAAAACAATCCGACTGTATTCCAGTGGGGGATATAGTGGAAATCCCAAGTGGTAATCTTGGATAGTGGACGTAGGAGTTGGGTTACTCTAAACCACTATAATTATTGTGTGTTTGTGTTGTGCTTCTCTGATTTGTTTTTGCATCTTCAGTTAATTACTTTATCACAACACCTAACACATTAAAAGGGATTTCAAAAAGCACATAATTGCTTAAAATTTTTTAATTCCCAATTCACCCCCCTCTTGGAAAAGCCACCTGGGCAACACCCGACATATACACAGCAATCATGTTCACACCTGAGAAACCTAAGGCTTAAAATAAAAGCATCAAATCTTCGATACCATTGGCGAGGTTATTGTTTCAGATGATACAATGACCTCTAGAGTAAACATACCTTATCCCCCTATCCAACTTCTATGAAGCCATCAAGTTGCTTCATATAGATCTTCTCATCCAGACTTCCATGTAGAAAGGTTGTCTTTACATCCATCTGCTCCAATTCCATACCATGCTCTGCCACCAATGACAGCAACACCCGAATTTAAGTATGGCATACCACAGGAGAAAATACCTTAGTGTAGTCAACTCCTTCCCTTTATGAGTATCCTTGTGCTACCAGCCTTGCTTTGTATCTCACTCCACCTTGCTTTGAAGGTACTATTTTCTTTAAGAACACCCATCTGGAGCCAATTGCATGAGCATCTTTAGGAAGATCTACCAATTGTAATGTATTGTTCCTCCTGAGAGATTCCATCTCTTCCATCATGCCTTGTATCCATGATTCTTTATCAGAACTCTCCATGGCCTCCTTGAATGTTTCTGGATCTTCATTCATAGATATGAGAGCATAAGATATATTCTCATCCATGCCATATCTCATTGGCTTTCAGATTGTGCACTGAGGTTTATGCAATGCCACTCCCCTTGCACTGTCCTACAAGTTTTCTGTTTGTGGCTGTTCCTGCACTTCACTTTGAACAACTGATTTTCCTTTCTGATCCTTCATCATAAAAGGACCTTTCCTACCTAACTCCACCTCAACTGAAACACCCTTGCCAGTTGATGTAGACGGCCTATACTCCACTTATGAAGGACAATCACTGCTGTTCACCTTTGAAGCTGTAATTCCATCCGTACTTTTTGATCTCTCCAAGATGCTCCTTTCATCAAATATAACATCCCTACTGATTACTATCTTTTGAGACTGCGGATCCCATAATAGGTAACCCTTGACTCCCCATGGATACCCAATGAAAATCATCTTCCTTGACTTAGGATCCAACTTACTCCGTTCAGTTTCCTCCACATGTGCATAGGCCGAGCAACCAAACACCTTCAGGTGACCAAGCTCCACCTTCTTCCCACTCCAAGCATCCTCTAGAAGTCCTCCATCCAGATTGAAATGAGGGGACCTATTTACAAGAAAACATGATAGAGTAATAGCAACACCCCAAAAGGTTTTAAGCAGTGATGACTGCAGCCTCATACTCCTTGCCTTCTCCAATAGTGTCCGATTCATCCTTTCCGCAATACCATACTGCTATGGGGTCATCCTTAATGTGTAATGGCATTTAATCTCATTTTCTTCACAGTAATTCCTAAACTCTTCACTAGAGTACTCCCCACCATTATCTGACCGAAGGCACTTCACATGTTCTCCCGTCTCCTTCTCTACCTCAGCCCTCCAGGCTTTGAATCTGGCAAATACCTCTGATTTTTCTCTCATCAGATACACCCACAATTTTCTAGAGAAGTCATCAATGAAGGTAACAAAATACCTTGCTCCATCCCAGGATAAAATAGGTGCCAGTCCCCATACAACCAAGTGAATTAGTTCTAAAACATCCTCACTCTGCTTAGTACCGCTGGCAAACTTTACCCTATGCTGTTTGCCATAAATGCAGGGCTCATACAGGTCATTTCCATCCTTCATTAGCACCGGAAGGCTTTCTCTTCTGCTTAATTCCATGAGCCCTCGTTCACTCAAGTGACCCATCCGATAGTGCCATAACTGGTAGGAGAGCTTCTCCTCCTGTGCTGCTGCAAGCACCTCCGCACTATCATTCACCACTTAGCCTTCCATCTTGTATAGATTATTGCTCAGTCTTCCTTTTCTCATCATCACCAAAGCTCCCTTGGTTATCCTCAAACATCCACTACTAGATCGGCAACTGAAGGCATAACCCTGCTCTTCTAGGTAGCTCAAAGAAATCAAATTCTTCTTTAATTATGGTATATGCTTGACATTTGATAGAGTCCTTATCAGTCCATCATACATTCTTACCCTAATGGTGCCAACTTCAGCCACCAGACAAGGGTGATCATCACCAAGGCTTACACTACCTCCATCCGATTTATCATAGGTATCAAACCATTCCTGATGTGAGGTATAGTGATAAGAGCATGCTGAATCCAATGTCCAAGTATTATCCCAATCAACCGATCCATCTTAAGCTATCAGTACATTTTCTCTATTGCCTTCAGATATACTTACACCACTAGTGTTGGTCCTCCCTTTCTCAATCTTCCAAAGAGGGCAATTCCTTTTGAAGTGACCATGCTGATGACATTTGAAGCACTTCAAGCTCTTCTTACTACCTTGAGACTGTGATCTACCCCTTGATTTCTCCCTATCTCTTTTCTTTGATCTTCCTTGCCTTTCATTCATAGCAAGAACCTCTGAGTTAAGATTTCCTTTGCAGATCTTCTCCCTTTGCTCATTTAATCTGAGCACTCCAACAAACTCTTCATTGATTAAGGTTTCCCTCTCATACACCAAGGTTGTTATAAGACCATGATATGATCTCGGGAGCGAACACAATAGCAACAATGCACGATCCTCATCATCGATTTTTACATCCAGATTCATAACCTCTGAACATACCTGGTTGAACCTCTAAATGTGAGCAACGAGGTCTCCTCCTTCATGCATTCTCGGACTATACAGCTTCTTCTTCAACCATAGCTTGTTTGTCAAGTTCTTGCCCATGTATGTGTTCTCCAATCTCAGCCAAAGACCCTTTGCCGTAGTCTCAGTACATACCTCCGACAAAACTTGATATGCAAAACACATCCTCATGGTGTTGAAAATGATCTCTTCTAGCTCTTCCCAATCCTCAACACTGATCTTTTCCGATCTTTTTCTCACCAAGACCTTGTAGATCCTTTGTTCAACTAGCAAGTCTTTTACTCTTTGTTGCCATAGAGTAAATTTTTTCTTGCCATCATACTTCTTGAAATCTACCTTGAAACTGTTTGATGCCATTACCACAATCAAGTAGAATCTATATGTACTAGATCTTACCTTCTAGCACTTATTGGATATAGAGATATTTCTTCCTTCATACAACCTTGCTCTGATACCAAATTGATGGTGAAACTCGTCCGACGAACAATTGATGATGAACAATCCGGCGAACCCACGCCCAACGAAAGCAATTCAGGTATGCGAATGACCCTCTGCCTGCGATCCAAAGATGATCATGGTAGGATACAGGTCGAACAAAGATCAATCGATCCCTTGGATTGATCGAGAAGTGGAGAAGGAAAGGAGAAAAAATGGGATCTGGAAGAATGGAGGGAGTTCTTGATTCTGATTATTTTCTTGGACTGTTACAAAAATGACCTTCTCTCTCTTGTCCTCTCTCATAACCATCCCAACTTACATATATATATACCTAGATCACAAAGGACCTAACCCCCCCAGAACTTCCCGATGCGGCATCATGTGATTCAAAAGATCCTGTCATCCGAGTCGGCTCAAACCCTTTGAGTTGACTCCATGCTGCAGGAAGCACTCTGGACGAGTCGACTCTCAGACTTAGAGCCGACTCATCCGGATCATAGTTTACCTATCTGCAAAATTGAGCCAACTCCCAGTGATCCGAGCCGACTCTTAGCAGTACCAAGCCGACTCCCAGTAGTCCGAGCCAACTCTTAGCAAAACTCCTCCCTACATCCATGCCGTGCCAACCATTAGAGTCGACTCTAACCAGAACCGAGCCGACTCTAATGTCCAGACTGACCAAAACTAAGTCTAACATCTAGGACTCATCCCAGACTCACTCCTAGCCCTAGATACACAGGTGTGACCATGATAAACCGGACCACCTAAACCTTGGCCCATCCCCCTGGAATCTTGGATGCACCACCTGAGAATCAACACATTGTGTTCGAACCTATGGGGCCACACACCATAGGGATTTCTACCTGATCTGAAGGCTAATCGATGATTGAGAATCATTTAGCATCACTATGGGATCAATATGATTGACCATGATCTAAATGTCGACACTTCCATAAGTCGACACTTGGTTGTGATGAGGATTTTTCACTAATTCGATTAGTAAATTTTTAGAGGACTTATTTGCAATATGATTGCAATCTGATGGGTCAAGCCAAATGTGATTTGGCTTAGGATCAAATTAGATATGATCTGTTATGCTCACTATCCTTTAAAAGATTCAAATTTGAATTTTGAATTCAAATTTCAAATCTTGGCTGAAATTGGCTCCAAGGTTTTTTATGGAATGCATTATTTGGAATGCAAATTTTCTTCCATATAAACCTAGAGCTAATTTGGTTCAACCCTTAATCCTCTCCCCCAATCACTCCTCCTTCCATATCTCTCTCCCTCTTTGCTGCTATTATAAATAGGTATCTTTATAGGGGCAGTAGAGTTAGTTGAGGTTGACTTTTGCTGGGCTTTTCTAAGAGAGGGAGGGAAGGTATCCTTAGAGTGGGGTTTGAGAGGATTTGGGTTTTGGATGTGATCCTACCTAGTAATCAAGCTAGGGTTTGGAAAGAAAGAGTTAGTTGGGAAGGGTTCCACTTCTACTTCTTCCCATTGTTCCCCAACCAGATTTTCCAGTGGCTTCAAGAAAGTCTTGCAAGTCCATGGAAAGAAAAGATCAGCCTCAAGGATCCTGAGGAGCAAGCACTCCAAGGGAGTTGATTGGGATCGAGTCCTGGTGTGAACTACTAATACAGGCCAGACATTTATGTGCTTAGTGGCTTTTCATCACCTTCATCCAAAGGTTAAAGGTAATGTACCCTTTCCTTTTCTTAGCTTTTGATATCTCTACATGCACTTTTATTATGTTGGATCCTGTTGCCAGCATATTGGTAGATCGACTTGATCAATCTACCAAGTCTTCCGTTGTGCTATTATTTAAAATAGTTTTAAAATATAGTCTGTCTGCCTGCTATGCCTTTTAAACTTTCAATCCAGCCATCCATTCTTTTATTTTGTTCTTCTTCACTACCTAGAGGCACCCATATGCTAAGGTATGGTGGTATCTTTTGGCTCAAAGGGGGGTTAAACCCCTAATCTCGAGTGCTCCTTCTACCATCAATGGATGGAAGGAGTACTTTTATTTTGTATCATCTTCTTTGGTGGATGATTGGGGTCTGGCAAATTAGGGTGAGCTAGCTGATCATTTTCTAAGTGCTCCTAAATTTATTATTGAAAAGAAGCCAATTTTTGTTGTCCTTAATAAATTTGTGATTCATGACTTAAATTGGCTCTTATTAGAAAAGACCCTCCAAAGGGTTGGGCTCAATAGGCTCCCCGAAGGTGAGTCTGAAAGCATTACATTCATTTTCTTTATTCTAACCTAACCTTCCTTTATTTCTGATTGGTCAGTTGCTCCATAGGTATGAGGCTCAAGGACACTAAGGCCTTGAGGTTGAGATTGGCCCAAAAGAGAAAGGATGAAACTTCTTTCAGAGGCTCAAAGAAGGCTAGACTTTTTGTGCCCAAGCATGGGCCTGTGGAGGTTCCATCCAAATTTGATAAACCCAAGGTGATTGATTCTTCTTCAATGGATGTCTCTAACCCTCTAGAGGCATTAATCAATCCCCCAGAGCCAATTGTTTGCTTGTATGCTCCTTCTCTAGCTATAGGAAAATTAGGGTCTCGGATTGAATGTGAGGCTGAGGGGTCCTCAAGACAAGTGGATTACCATTAATGTGAGGCTTACCGAGAGGTCTTTGAAAGGTTCCTCTTCCCGAAAGAGTTGGACGAGCTTAAGGGGATGTACTATGATGATTTAGAGAAGCAAGCTATTTTGTTAGTGCAATAGGTATTTCACATTCGGCTCTCACTTTTAGCTTTCAACCGATTGGTCCCTAATCCTATTATTTTTGTAGTTTGTGCACTACATAGCTGATCAACTGAACTGGGCTTTCGATAATGGGAGCACTATTAGAAAGTTGAAGAAGGATGTTGTAGATGCTTGGCAAGAGGTCAAGGTAATGAATGTGGCATCTAAACGCTCTCCAAAGTGAAGGTTAAATTGGTCAAGATGAAAGCTGATTGCACTTGGGAGAAGGAGAAGGCAAAGTAAGAGTTGGCAAATGCCAAAAAGGAGGTGATAAGGGTAGTGGAGATGTTTAAGGCTTTTGTGGACTTCGCGATGGCAAAGGCTCGAGCCATGGTGGACTTTCAAGAGTCAGATGAGTTCCATGCCCTTTGCCTAGACTTCCATCAGGAGTCACATGAGAAGGGATTTAGTGAGGTAGAATGGGAGCTCCGAGAAGCCATTTTGGAACATTTCCCAAGAATAAAGCTTGACTTCTTAGATGCAGGTGAGGAGTCTGAAGGTGGACCTACCAGCATGTTTGTTGAGGTTCCTCCCACCAAGCCTGTCTCTGAGCCCACTGACCTAATCACCGCCAATCCCATTCAGGCTGAGCCCATTTCTGCCATAAGCCTACTTTTGCTAATTCTCCTTTCTGGGCTAGTCCTTTTGCCGCCACCCATACCAATGAAGAGGTTGGGAATTGAAACTATGTATCTTCTGATTTCTTTTTCTTTAAACTTGTAGCTTGTCAAATATTGTAGCTTTTCTTTGATACGATGTAATTGACTCTTTTAAAAGTAATGAAATTAGAAGTTATTTCTTTTACTTGTTATGCTCTACATTCATTATTCATAACATTTTTCAAGGTGCCGTCTTATCATGGGAAGTATCGATGTCCACCAAGCATCTCTGCAAGGCCATTGACACCAGGGTGTATGTTTTTGAACAGGAGGCCCATGCTAAAGCTGTGAAGAAGAAAGCTTTCTACTAGCAAAGGAGGCCATTGAAGGTACACAAGGCACTAAAGAGGACCTATAAGGAGGTTGATCACTATTACTCTAAATGTACCAGCTACATTCTTGAGAGAATAGCACTCGAGATAGCATTCATCAAGGAATGGAGGAACCTATCGGAGCAAATTCTTCAAGTCTCCTAGGGTGTTTCTATTAGTATAGCTTGGCTAAGAGATCAACTTACCTTTGCTTATGGAGAAATTTTGGTCTTGAACTCGCTGCTTGCATCTAGGAATTCTCATTGGGAGATCGCTGCTCAATCAACCGAGCATGAAGTGAGCTTCGCTAGGCTAGAGGGCAGATTCCTAGCCTTGAGTTTTTCAAAGGGCAAGGGCATAGTTATCGGTCCAGAGTTTGGAGGGCCACCTTTGACTATTATCCCTATATCAGTTAGGCCACCAACAATAGTCATGCCCATCACAACCCCAAGAGGGGATGTGGCATGCCCCCAGTACCAGTGCCATGGAGAGTTCCAGGACAAGATCATGATATCGATCGGCATCATCTTGCAGATCTGGTTGATGGTCTATATCACAGAGCCATTAATGCGGGACAAACCTAGGACTGATGCAAAATAATAAACTAATTTTTTTTAGACATTAATTCAGTGGCTAAAGACCCGAAAATAAGAAAGAATTAGCAGAAAGACTAGTAATGCTAGAAACTAACATACCTGCAAAAACTTATATAGAATAATAAATAGCCAGGACTCGAGAGTTAAAAAACTCCCAGCTTAGGATAGCGTTCCTGTCATCAGATTAGAACAAAGGAGGGGGAAGGCTTTTACCATGCAGCGATTATGGTTTCTTCGATGAAGAGATCTCTCAGCCTCTGGATGGCGCCTAGAAGAACAAGCCTTTGGCTCCCGAATTTGAAGGCGATCTGGATCCAGTTTGAAGGCAAAGAAACCCTCCTCAGGGTAGGGGAAACAACTCGGGGATCTGCAAAACATCAAGGTTAGGCACGAATCAGGTAAGCAATAAAAGAAACAAAATATGAAAGAAAGGGAATTAGGTGATGCGGAACCTATATACGCATGCAATTATATTTTTGTATGTTTTTAATTTAAGTTGTGAATCTAAATCCCGAAGAGCAGACCAAGTATCTAAGTAGGGAAAACTATGCAAGATAAGAAGTTAAAAGCATGCAAGATAGGACCTAAGACCAACAGAAAGAGAAGGACCGCCAAGGCTGAGAAGCCTCGGTTGGGGTAGTTCTCCTACAATAAAGTGACTAGTGGCAGAGGGGGTGTCCATAAGTTGGTTTGGCTCCTTGGTTCCCTTCTGGGCCTTCATCTAGCCCAATTAACTATGGGCTACAGTTCAGGGCTCTCGGGCTTCTGATTTCTCCTCCTGAGGTCTTCAAATCTTCAGGTTGGGTTGGACTTGGACTTCACTTCCATGTCTTCAAACTGGTTGGACTTGGTCTTCACTTGTATAATATGGTCTTGAGTCTTCAGTGTACTTGGACAGGACTCAATAAAAATAAAATTAGCTCAACATGAGCTGACTAGCACTGGACTGAACTAGCTCAACATGAGCTGACTAATACTAAACTGAAATAACAACTCAAAAGACTCAAATGACAAACTAAAATAGACTCAGATGGACTAAGCCCTTATTATAGATGGACTTATATATTATTAATCAATCCATAAAGGGTCGAGAAGCCTCTGTCTTATTCTGGTGCCTCTGGTGTCCGCACCAATTCTCCTGGGGTGGGAGGAATTCGACCCTGTCGAGTGAAGATCAGGCTGGCTTACATATCTCTCGAGAATGTCTGGGTCGAGGCGTTGCAAGTCCTCTCGAGAAATCCATGAATCATCCATCTCTGGCCAGCCTTTTATCGTATTAGGAAGCATTGATAGCCGCGGCCCCAGGTCATAATGGCTTGATCATCTAGGATACGCTCAATCCGTTCTCCTCTCTCAAGCCAATTAATTGGTGGACACTCTGGGTAAGAGTCACTCTCAACAGAAGGGATAGGTCCAAAGGCCTCACTTGGTATCACTGTCGGTTTCGTTTACTCAACCAGGTCTGTAATATTGAAGGTAGAACTAATGTCCATATCCAAAGGCAAGTCTAACATATAGGCATTTGATCCAACCTTCTTTAACACTTTAAAAGGTCCGGCTCCACGAGCATGAAGTTTCTTAACGGGCTTGGGTGAGAACTGCTCAGGCCTGAGCCTAATCATGACAGAATCCCCTACATCAAATTCCTTGATCCTTCTTTGAGAATTAACCAATTTCTTATAAGTTTCATTGCTTAGGTTAATCTTTTGAAAAATATCCTTGTGCAAGTCTCTAATATGCTGTGCGAATGACTCTGCAGACTTTGAGAATCGTGCATGAATAGGTAAAGGAATTAGATCAATGGGGCAATTAGGCTTGTACCCATGGACTATCTTAAAAGGACTCTTGCCCGTTGTCCTATTTACTGAACTATTATAGGTGAACTCTGCTCTAGGCAACAAAAGATCCCATGTTCCAACATGTTCACCTACCAGGCATCTAAGGAGGTTTCCTAGGCTATGGTTCACTACTACGGTTTGGTGTCTGCATGTATTTAGAATTAATATGCATGCGATTATTTTTGTATGTTTTGTATGTGGGGTGAGGTGGTTAAATCCCGAATATCAGATCAAAATAAGATGTAGAGAGTTCTATATGAATTTTAGAAGCTACACATTTAGATCAAGACATAAGAAAGTAGTAAAAAGGGGATTGCCAGGACTAAGAAGCCTCGGTTAGTGCCAGATCATCTACAATAAAATTACTTGAGAATATAGAGGGTGTACCTGGCAACATCCGATGTGCCTGGTAAAGATCGCAATGAAGAGATCACTCGTTCCTCGATGGATGCGGCCTGGAAAATCAAGCCAGAGGCCCGTGGATTCCCGACATTCTGCTCGGTGGTCCGATTGCGACCCAGCTGGAGTTGTTGGATTCGTAGGAACTCGGGGACCTGCAAACAACCGTCAAGGGTGAGAAAACAAAGCTGGACATAAGAAAAATTTTAGAAAAGGCAGCAAGGGGCATGTTGGAAGAAAAGACTTAGAGGCTTGGAAGAAGGTTGGTCGGCTAGGATTTCTTCAAGCAACACTTTGACAGGACTTCGGGCTCACACAAGATCCCTTAATGAACATAGCAGGGAGGCACACAGCAAGAAAAGAACTCAATAGAATTTTTATTGATGCGGAACTAATATATATGCATGCAAGTATTTTTTTTGTATTTTTAATGTTAAGTTATATGATTAATCCCAAAGAACAAACCAAGTAAAGATGTAAAGAGTTCTATATGAAAATAAGAGGCTACAGCATGCATAACAGGATCTAAGAAGTAAAGGAAAGAGGATCACCGAGGCTGAGAAGTCTCAGTTGGGCTCGTTCATCTTCAATAAATGGACTGGCAAGCAAGGGGGTAATAGGCAGTAGAAAACTTAAGCTTGGTCCCTAACAGGTACCAGAGGGTTTTCCAGAAGTAACTGGTGAACCTAACATGCCTATCTTAAATGATGGTCTTTGGTAGGCCATGGAGTCTAACCACATTGTCTAAGAAAAGCTTGGCTACTCTAGATGCATCAAAGATCTGAGAACAAGGGATGAAGTGAGCCATCTTAGAGAACCTATCAACAACTACAAAGACAGAATCGTGTCTCTTTTGGGTCTTAGGTAATTCTAACACGAAGTCCATACTAAGGTCTTGCCAAGGGCGATCAGGCACAGGCAAAGGTGTGTAGAGACCAATGTTTTGCTTTTGCTATTTTGCAACAGCACAAGTTCTACACCTGGCTACAATCTGAGCAACATGCCTTTTCAATCCTAGCCAATAAAATTGATCTTCTATCATTAAGATGGTCTTATTTCTAACAAAGTGATAAGCTAAACCTCCAGCATGGGTCTCCCAAATTAGGAACTCTCTAAGAAAAGTCTTAGGGATACAGAGTCTATTGTTGTGGAATAGGTAGCCATCCTGAAGGGTGTACTTACTATGGGTGCTCGATGGGCCTAGCCTAAGGGTCTGAAAGATGTCACCAAAGTCTGGGCAGGTTTCAAACTCATCCTTAAGTCTATCAAACCCTATGACTTGGGTGCTGACTGATCCTAGAAGCAAAGACCTACGGCTAAGGGCGTCTACTACCTTATTGTCGATTCGGCACGGTGTTTCAGGACAAAGGTATAAGCCTGAATGTATTCAATCCATTTACCATGTCGTGGGTTGAGTTTCTTTTGGGAGTTTAGGAACTGGAGTGCCTCATGGTCAGAAAATAAGAAAAACTCCTGTGGTAGTAAGTAATGTCTCCAATATCGAAGGGCCTGGACTACCGCATAGAATTCCTTATCATAGGTAGAGTACCTAAGCTTAGCCTCATTCAGCTTTTCACTAAAGAAGGCTACAGGGTAGTTTTCTTGACTAAGTACCCTGCCTATTCCTACTCCCGAAGCATCGCAAGCAACCTCAAACACCATAGAAAAGTCAGGTAATCTAAGGACGGGTGGATTGGTCTTCTTATCCTTAAGATCTAGGAAGGCTTTATCAGCTAATTTGGTCCACTCAAATGTAACCTTCCTAATACAATCAGTTATGGGTGCGACGACAGTACTAAAACCCCTAATGAATCTTTTGTAAAAGGTTGCTAGGCCATGGAAACTATGCACATCATGGATACTAGTGGGTGTAGGCCACTCGACAATTGCCCTAACCTTTTCAAGATCTGTAGAAACTCCCACAGGGGTGATAACAAAACCTAGGAAGATAACCCTATATGTTAGGAACTCACACTTCTTAAGATTGGCAAAGAGGCTATTCTACATAAGGGTCTAGAACACAAGCCTAAGGTGGCTAAGGTGGTCCTTTCTAGTCTTGCTGTAGATCAAGATATCATTAAAGTAGACTACAACAAATTTTCCCATATATTCCTTCAAGAACCGGGTCATAATCCTCATGAATGTACTGGGTGCTTTCGAAAGGCCGAAATGCATCACAACCCACTCAAATAGGCCATCCTTAGTTTTGAAAGCAGTCTTCCACTCATCCCCAGGTCTAATTCTAACATGATGATAGCTGCTCTTAAGGTCGATCTTTAAGAAAATTCTTGCATCAGCCATCATATATAGCATGTCGTCTAATCAGGGGATGGGAAATCTATAATTCACAGTTATCTTGTTGATAGCTCTACTATCTACACACATCCTCCAGGTACCATCTTTCCTAGGGATCAGTAAAGCAGGGACTGCAAATGGACTCAAGCTCTCCCTAATGAAACCCTTCCTAAGTAACTCTCCCACCTGCTTTTTGATGGGGATCCAAGGCAGGTCCGGGTATTTTTCTATTTTTTCTTATTTTCTCAGAATTTTTTTATTTTTGTATTCCCGCTATTCCGACTATCCCCACTATTCTGGTTTTGCTCTTGGTTTATCCCCGAGTTATCCCAGTTTTATTCCATCTTCACTGTCTTTCTCCCGTGGTTTCAAAATGAATTTCAAAACCCTAGCCTCCACCCCGCCGATCCCAGATCCGGGCCGCTCGACCCCGGCCGCCACCGCCGAACCACCGCCGGTGATCGCCGGCCCCCGCCCTCGCCGGAGAAGCCACAGCCGGTGCCCCATGCCTGTGGGAAGACGAGCGGACGCGGAGGCATCCGCTCGCCTTGGCCCACGGCCACCGCTGCCGCCACCGGCCTGCTGCCCGCCGCCGTTCCTGCCGCTCACCGGCCCTCGCCCGGCCGCCGGTGGGGTCCGCCACCGTCCACGCCTGTGGGAAGATGAATGGATGCGGGAGGCATCCGTCCGCCCACGTGCGCCCCTGCGCCACCGCCGCCATTACCGCCGCCGCCCGCACGTCCGCCGGCCACCATCTCGCCGTCCCCGGCCGTCCCCGCCGTCCACCGGCCACGGCGGTGCCCTGAGGTCTCCCACGGCCGTGGGAGACCAAACGGCATGACCTAGGGTGTGCCGTGCCATTCTTGCACCGCCTTGCCCGCAGCCCGTCGCCAGCCGTCCACCACCTTCTGGTGTTCCGCCGGAGATCGTTCTTCCCTTCCACGACCATGAGTTTGTGTTTGCACGGATTTCAAAGAAGCCCATATTTTAGAGCAGCATGCCTTTTGGAGCAGATTATCAAGCCAACACGCTCTTCAGAGCATATCAGCACTATTTTTGATGCAACATGAATTTTGATGTAATTTATTTTCCTTTTTTAGTTTTCTTAGAGGCTAAGAAACTAAGGGTTTTGGTTTTTCTATATAAAGGCCCCCTCTCCCCTTGTAATAATCAGAAAGAGTTGATATAGATTTTTGGGTTGGTTCCGGTTCTGGTTCTGGGCTGAGGCCCGTTTTTCTTCGTTCCCTGCTGTGTGCATTATGGGTTCGATGAGGGGTGTGAGACGTTCCCTGCTGTGTGCATTATGGGTTCGATGAGCACCTTAGTTATCCCCTATCTCATCTTCTTTATCTCCTCGTGTCCTTCGAGAGTCATCTTAGCGCATCTAGGTGAGAGCCCTGCTGTGTGCATTATGGGTTCGATGGGAGCTCAGGGTAGCTGGTGCTGTAACCCCTTCGGGAGGGTAGCTTTATGCTCAGGGTAGCTGGTGCTGTGATCCCTCGGGAGGGTAGCTTTAGGCTTTGACCCCTGACTTTCTATGTGCGTTCCCCGCTGGAGTGAGTCTCAGGGCCATGAGTTCTACTTCCCGGTCCCCCATCTTCATCCTTCCTTCACCACATCCACCCAGAAAATTGAAAACAAAAGAGATCAGCTATCTTAGGATTTTAGTGTCAGTATGCCCTAGTCTCGGGAGGCTTCTTAGCCCTCCCACAGTCCTAGTTTGTTTAGTTGTTTCACTGTTTTTCAAATAACCAGGTTACATCGATTTTTTTGTCCCGCATCAATTTTGGTATCAAAGCGAGTTGTGGATTAGGGTGTGCTCCATCTTTCGAACTCGACGGAGTCGAGTTCTTCGTGATCGAGGAGAATGATGGGGATCCAAGGCAGGTCCGGGTAATTTTCTATTTTTTCTTATTTTCTTAGAATTTTTTTATTTTTCTATTCCCGTTATTTCGACTATCCCCGCTATTCTGGTTTTGTTCTTGGTTTATCCCTGAGTTATCCCAGTTTTATTCCATCTTCACTATCTTTCTCCCATGGTTTTAAAATGTATTTCAAAACCCTAGCCTCCACCCCGTCGGTCCCAGATCCGGGCTGCCCGACCCTGGCCGCCACCGCCGTCGGTGCTCACCGGCCCCCGCCCTCGCCGGAGAAGCCGTCGTCGCCGCCCCACGCCCGTGGGAAGACGAACGGATGCGGAGGCGTCCGCTCGCCACAGCCCATGGCCCCCGCCACCGCTGCCACCGCCGGCTCGCTCCCCACCGTCGTTCCTGCCGCCTGCCGGCCCTCGCCAGGCCGCCGGTGGGGTCCGCTGCCATCCATGCCCGTCGGAAGATGAACGGACGTGGGAGGCGTCCATCCGCCCACGTGCGCCCCTTCGGCGCCACCGTCGTTGCCGCCACCGCCACCGCCTGCATGTCCGCCAGCCACCATCCCGACGGCCCCGGCCGTCCCCGCCGTCCACCGGCCACGCGGATGCCCTGAGGTCTCCCACGGCCATGGGAGACCAAACGGCAAGCCCTGGGGCGTGCCGTGCCATTCTTGCGCCGCCTCACCCGCAGCCCGTCGCCAGCCTTCCGCCGGCCCGTCCGCCACCCGCTGGTGTTCCACCGGAGACCATTCTTCCCTTCCACGACCATGAGTTTGTATTTGCATGGATTTCAGAGCGGCCCATATTTCAGAGCAGCACGCTTTCTGGAGTAGATTATCAAGCCAACATGCTCTTTAGAGCATATCAGCACTATTTTTGATGCAACAGGAATTTTGATGTAATTTATTTTCCTTTTTTAGTTTTCTTAGAGGCTAAGAAACTGAGGGTTTTGGTTTTTCTATATAAAGGCCCCCTCTCCCCCTGTAATAATCAGAGAGAGTTGATATAGATTTTTGGGTTGGTTCTGGTTCCTGTTCTGGGCTGAGGCCCGTTTTTCTTCGTTCCCTGCTATGTGCATTATGGGTTCGATGAGGGGTGTGAGACGTTTCCTGCTGTGTGCATTATGGGTTCGATGAGCACCCTATTTATCCCCTATCTCATCTTCTTTATCTCCTCGTGTCCTTCGAGAGTCATCCTAGCGCATCTATGTGAGAGCCCTGCTGTGTGCATTAAGGGTTCGATGGGAGCTCAGGGTAGCTGGTGCTGTGACCCCTTCGGGAGGGTAGCTTTATGCTCAGGGTAGCTAGTGATGTGATCCCTCGGGAGGGTAGCTTTAGGCTTTGACCCCTGACTTTCTGTGTGTGTTCCCCGCTAGAGTGAGTCTTAGGGCCATGAGTTCCACTTCTCGGTCCCCCATCTTCATCCTTCCTTCGCCACATCCACCCAGAAAATTGAAAACAAAAGAGATCAGCTGTCTTATGATTTTAGTGTCAGTATGCCCTAGTCCCGGGAGGCTGCTTAGCCCTCCCACGGTCCTAGTTTGTTTAGTTGTTTCCCTGTTTTCCAAATAACCATGTTACATCGATTTTTTGTCCCGCATCACTTTTGTAATTCCTGATGTTCACTGGGGTTCATTCTATAGTGAGGAAGGTTTGGTAAGGTGGCTCCTGGGACTATATCTATGGCATGTTTGATGTCCCTAAGGGGTGGTAATTGATCAGGTAAATCCTCAGGAAAGACATCTTCAAATTCTTTAAGAGCTTCAACAACTTCTTGGGGGTGTTCCTTTTGGGTTGACTCATGAATTTCTTTGGTGGTCAAAATCCAAACAGGGTTACCCTCAGTAATCTCATTCTCTAACTCCTTAGCCTTAATTAGGTTAACTCCTAGTTTCTTATCCTTAAGGCTACTAGAACCTCTCTTTACTGGGTCTCTAGGTGGAGTTGGATGGATAACAAACTTATTCCCCTGGTGATGAAAGGCACAAACATTGGTTCAACCGAACAAGGTTGCATCATGATCATAAAGCCAAGGTCAACCGAAAATGACACTACTGACTTCCATGGTAATACGTCACACCAAATCTTTTCCTTATAGGTTTGCTGTTTAACTAAGATTTGGCACCTATACTTGACTTGGAGGCAAGTGGAATCTACCCAAGAAACCTTGTATGGGCTAGGATGGGGAACTGTGGTCAGCCCTAAAGATTTTACGGTACCAGCAGAGATGGCGTTGACACCACTCACACTATCTATGATGATCTTAAACACCTTACCCTCTATTTTAACAAAGGTTTGTAGGATGTTAGTCCTACGCCAATCTTCCTTAACTGGGGTTTGGGTCCTCAGACTCAGGTACCTCTTCCTCTCCTTCATACTTGTCTAATAACTGGTCATCAGCCTCATAAATTTCTCCCTCAGGTTTAGCTACGGGCTCAGGCTCCTCTTCCTCTAGCTCACCTATGTGTAGGGCACTAACTGGGCATTGGCTCATAAAGTGGCCTAGTTTCCGACATTTAAAATAGGTTTTCTGGGGATTGTAACTCCTATTGACCTCTATAGGTTTACCTCGATCATCTCTACAGGCCACAAAAGTGCTAGGTTGAGTCGACTCGGGCCGGCTGACTAGGACTGGGTCGACTCGAACTAGCTCGGCTAGGCATGGGTCGGCTCTGGTGGGACTGGCTAGTTCCTGGATACTGACTAGAGTATCTAGTGGGCTCAGGTTTATGGTAGATGGGCCCTCTTTAGAAAAGCTCATGATCCCTAGCAATCTGATAGGCATGGTCCAGGTCTCTAAGCTCTCTCATATAGAGCTCCTTCTTAATATCATCTCTTAGTCCAGCACTAAACCTAGACAGAACAACATCCTCAGATTCATTTAAGTCACATCGCATGGAATACTCATCAAATTTTGCGATGTACTCATCTACACTCCTGCTACCCTGATTCAAACGCTGCCACTGATCCATTAAACCATAACGATATGATGGTGGAACGTATGTCCCCCTAAGCTTACCCATCATGGCCCTCTAGGTGACTATGGGATCATGCCCTCCTAGTCTAACGGTTCTCTCAACACTAGCCCAATGCAACCTGGCCTCCCGGACCAACTTAAGCTTAGCAAACCTAAACTTATGCTCCTCAGACATATCGTACCACTCAAAATATTAATCAATTTCTCCCTTCCAATCTATATAGACCTTAGGATCAAGACAATCATCAAAGGTGGGGGAATCAAGTTTAATGTGTCTATAGGATCTGTCTTCCTGGTCTACAAAATCTTGATTGGTCTTCTAGGATGAACCTTAGGGATTGGGTCATGACGATGGGCTCTCCTAAGTTCAGCTTCAAAGTAGGGATCAGGGTTTAGGGTCCTCCTAGGTTCAGCCTCATAGTATGGGTCATGGTGAGGGGCTCTCCTCGGATGGGGAGGTGACTCCGGATCTGGTTCAGACTGTGACCCATGGGTTCTCTCTAAGGTCCCTATCCTATTCTCCATCTGGTCAAACCTCTGATTCAGCTGAGTGAGGGATTGGGCTAGTTGATCAGTAAGGGCTTTCATTTGGGCTTCAAAGTTATCCATGGGTTCAGCCAAAGGTGAAGATGGTGGGTGATATGATGCTCCTGATCTAGTGCTCATGCAAGATTTGATCAAACCAACTATAGCTCCCTAGACCTAGAGTCCAAAACTAGATGCTCAATCAGGGTGGCAAACTAGCCTATAGTAACCCTGTACTCAACTAGGCAGGTGTAAGGGGAGTGTTAGGTCCCTGATTGCCAATCCTAAACACCAATCAGAGATTGACCAGGTAGGCAAACTAGCACACAAGCCCTTCAGGACTAAATCCCTGAACCACCATTCTAGATACTAAGCACAAGGCACACACAGGTTAGCTTGACATAGTGATCCGACACTTACCGCGGACCCGACCAGTTGGTGTCCCTAGCCCACTAGTGCAAATTAAGTCTAATAGATTTTAAGTTAGGCTTGGGACCAAATGCAAGGGATGTGGTTTTGGGCTAAGGAGAGGTGATCAAATCCTCCCCCCATCTAACATAGCAAGAATACCCTTAAAGGTAGTTTATGCAATGATGGCAAGCAGATGATGCAAAATTAGGATTTAAGTATTTTTGGTAGCTTTTATATATGTATTTTTTTTTTCTTTTGCAGAAAAATGATTTGCATCCAATGACTTAATATTCTAGAAACATATTAAAAATAAAAGATATGCAAAAGAGATGATAAACAAAACCCTAAACCTCCCAAAGTTGTCTTGCTGAAAAACAAAGCCAAGAATTTATAGGATGTATTTTGGCTTGAAAAAATTGCACAGACCAAAATAAAATCTATAGAAATTCTGTAAAATACCTTGAATTAATATAAATCCAACCAAATAAAAATCAAAATTTTTGGAGTTTTGAGCAAGGAGAAAAAATTAAAAGAACAATGCATATTTTAGAAGGCCAAAAATTAAAAAACCCTAAGAACTCCTTGTGTTCTTCTTCACGAGCCAATTCACGGTGGCACCCCTACCGCCATAGGAAATCCCAATGATTGGGAAAGAGGGTTTTGAAGCCCTAATAATCTATTATGACCGAACGGCCATGGTGAAGCGCCCGATCCGAGTATCCAAAGAGAACCGAGCCCAAAACAGGCTCTGATACCAAATTGATGCGAAACCTATATACGCATGCAATTATATTTTTGTATGTTTTTAATTTAAGTTGTGAATCTAAATCCCAAAGATCAGACCAAGTCTCTAAGTAGGGAAAACTATGCAAGATAAGAAGCTAAAAGCATGCAAGATAGGACCTAAAAGCAATAGAAAGAGAAGGACCGCCGAAGCTGAGAAGCCTCGGTTGGGCTAGTTCTCTTGCAATAAAGTGACTGGTGGCAGAGGGGGTGTCCATAAGCTAGTTTGGCTCCCTCGTTCCTTCCTGGGCCTTCATCTGGCCCAATTAACTATGGGCTGCAGTTCAAGGCCCCCGAGCATCTGATTTCTCTTCCTGAGGTCTTCAAATCTTCAGGCTAGGTTGGACTTGGGCTTCACTTCCATGTCTTCAAACTGGTTGAACTTTGTCATCACTTGTATGATATGGCCTTGAGTCTTCAGTGCACTTGGACAGGACTCAAAAAAATTAAATTAGCTCAATATGAGCTGACTAGCACAGGACTGAACTAGCTCAATATGAGCTGACTAATACTGAACTGAAATAATAACTCAAAAGACTCAAATGACAAACTAAAATGGACTCAGATGGACTAAGCCCTTATTACATATGGACTTTTATATTATAAATCAATCCATAGAGGGTTGAGAAGCCTTTGTCTTATTCTAGTGCCTCTGGTGTTTGCACCATTAAGGCTAGTAGGGCTGGTGGCCTGAAGAAGGAAGACTCCTGCTTTCAGTGACAGCTTTTGGGCTCCTTCTTAAAGGCATGGATGATGTCAAGATGATTGATTTGCTGCTTGGGCATGGAGAATAGCAAGGGTAGTGGTCGGCCAGTACAAGAACAAAGAACCCAAAACAAAACTAAAAAACCAAAGAACACAAGACGACTGTCTCAAAATAATTCAGTAGAGTTTTAATTCATAAGAGTTGATTGATTACAAGAGGAGGAGGGGTGGGGTATTTATAGAACTCCATGCTCTTTCCTAAAGGGATTACAAGTCTTCTCCAAGTTAGAACAGGTTTGCATAATTTATGTGGGAGAAAGACTACAAAATAAACCTAGAACTAGGAGTATACTAGTTGAATAGAATAAGAACTAGGTTTCCTTCTTCCATTTGAATTCCTCCTTCTTAGCTTGGACCAAGTCAACACTTTGGACATGTTGGGCTTCATGGGGAGTAGCAAGGGGCGGCCAAGGATGGGTTGGGCGCATGGACTTTGGGCCTTAGAAGCCTGGGATGCCTGGAGCAAGAATATTCCAGGTATCTTTGTTCTGGACTGGAATATACATGGAATCTTTGTTCTTCATGGACCTGGACCTTGCATTCACTTGGGCTGGGGTGCAGGTAAGTCTTTGGGATCATGTTATGACCTGGTTTGGGAATATATTCTGGCATCTAGAGGAAATTTGGGTATCCGTAAAACATCTGAAAGGAATCAAGGTACCTAAAAAGGCTTCTTGGATCCTAGGGTGTTTCACAAAATCTAATAAGCTGATGTAGTGGCCTATGACTCTTGGATGAGGCTTGGTGGAACCCCAAAATAGGGCAACTTCCTCTCTTGTATAAAAATTGGACTCATACTGGACTTATACTGAAATACAAGACTCGATACTGACTAGGGTTAAGACAAATTAATTAGCCTCAACTTATTACAAGACTCAATCTTAATTGATTACAAAATTATGACACATGACTAAAACCCTAATCAATAAACTTTATGGGATCCAGGGATTTGTGTCTGATCCTAGTGTCCCTACCAATTCTCCCGGGGTGGGAGGTGTAGGGTTCTGGTGCAACGCAGCGGAAGTGTAATTTCAAAAATGAAACTAAATTCACACCAAAACCCTAAAACAGGAACTCCTTAAATAAGACTAGATCATATGATAAGCATATCTATAAAAATTAGAATTAGGGTACCAACCTGTAATCACTAATTCTGACAAAATTTGATGTTGAAGGGGCTGATTGAATTCACCAGGCGTCCAGATGTCCGCCCTCCGATGGTGATCCACACAGAGCAATGATCAAGAAACACTAACTTCTTTTCAATGGTCCCTCCAATTGAGTTCTTCTTCCTAGAACTCAATTGCTCGGATTATGGCTTGAATTCTTCCACAGAAGAGGTAGCCACCCTTTCCTTGATCTCTTCTCCTCCTTCCACTAAGACCATGGCCCTTTAGACACCCTTGTCTTGAAGAAAAGACCTTTTCTTAAGAGGACATAGACTTGTCTTAAGTTGGAGGAGAAATTAAGACAACAATGTCTTAATGTAAGAAAGAAGGAATAAATCAGAACTCCTTTCTTTCCTTTACCGTCGGAGACTTTTACTCTTATTCTTGTTCAGTAGCAGAGTTTCGACAGAGGTGTACTCTGTAAAGGAAATAGTGCAAGAGGAAGAAAAGAATAAAAGAGTCTTTAGGAGAGGAAGAAGGAATAAAAGAAAAAAATCTTAACCCTGTTCTGATTTTCCCGAGCCTTTATATAGATCTCAGATAGGCGCCCACACATCTCTCCGTAAAAACCCATCTCACGCCCTTCTGATTTTCTCACGCCCCTTCCCACTTTCTCACGGCCCTTCAGATTAAATCCCACGGCCTTTCTTAAAGAAAAAGTCACGGTGTTTTAAAAAGAAAGGAGTCACGACTTTTCATCTCCGAAGAGATGTTATTTCGCATGCCCGGGAAGAGTCAGCATTTTTCTTCTTTCTTAAAAACTTTCTAGCCATTGGATTCCCATCCAAGGGCACATAGGTGAGGTGCTAATTCTTAAGAAAGGAGGCCGCCCCAAAAAAAATCATCGGAGAATTAAGTGGGGCGCGCCAAGAGTCCATGCGCCATGGACTCTTCCAAATGGCGTGCCAAGAGTCCATTAGCGCATGGACTCTTGGCATTTTGGCATGAAAAATGCTATGGGGCGGGTGGGGGCTAGCCTAGGTGCATGGATAGCCAATAGGGTTAGCCATAATCCCTATTTTCACAATTAGGGTCTAATTAGATCCAATTAGAACCCAATTTGAACCAATCCGGAACCCTAATTTGAATCCGATTTGAATAGAAGCTAGGGTTTGCAACACCTACAAGAGTGTTATCATGGAAAGATGATTTAATTCCAAATTAAACTCTTGATCAATCCTCTTAAGTGTGTGACCCATTAGGTTCCACATCTAGCCAGCAGTGGGTTCGAATACAAGTTGACCTAATTTGATTAGAACTCTTTCTAATCGATTTAGGTCAAACCGGGCTTACCCGATTTGATCAATTAGGACTCTTCCTAATAAATGATCTTTGAATTTGATCAACCCACAAGACAAGATTGACATCTAGCAATGTGTCATGTCTACCCAGAAGATATGAAAATTCTGGTGAAATACCAAAATTACCATTCAGTAGAGAGTTACCGTATAATTAAATCTTTCGATCAGCCTGCATCCAAAATATAACTATGGTTATGGATATATGTCAAATCTAATATTATATTTATTTCTAGCTCAATCTTATATTGATGATTCAATTATCTTGATATTAGAAACCATCTCTAATATCTTTACTTTGATCAAAGATTCCCTGAATCATCATCCGATTGTTAACTAGCTGGATGCAATTTCCTCTTACTAAGAGTGATCGATTCCTTGTTGACCTACTCATTACCTTCATATCCAATTCACCATTCCCAGTATCAATCCTGTGCATGACTCAGTGTCATGATTAGGATTGAACCAAAGCATGGGTTCATGTACATAAGGTACTTATGGCAGTCTCAGGTCAAAGGATTACTTATACCACTCCCACTATGAGAACCTTCTATTGACATGCAGCTAAGACTCCATTAAATGTTCTCAAGTTGGATCATATCAGTGAACTCATTCTCCAATGAGCACCCACATCCCAGTATTAGTGTCATACACAAGTGACTGTGAGAGTAGTCACCCTTTCCAGTATACATGGGATGTGCTAGTCTTACCGGAAAACCCTGATCCCCTACTCAGGGTTCCTTTGACTAGGATTACATTAGATTAAGGTTTTAAGATTTTAGGTCTCACCGGTATGATCTCATCATAACCCTAAAATCATAGCCCTAATTTATGGGGTTCATCATATAATATAAACACAGCGTATGATGAAAAATAATGCCTTTATTTAGAAAATTGTCAATTACAATGGTTTGGGATATACAACATAGATTGGCTTGTAGGGCATATCCCTTTCAATCTCCCACTTGCACTAAAGCCAATCGCCTTTAAATCTTAATCCCATACACTCGAGGTGGCGATCAAACTCTCGCTGTGGTAGAGCCTTAGTGAACGGGTCTGCTACATTGTTCTTTGTATCAACTCTATTTATGTAGACATCTTATCTCTCTACTATTTCTCGGACGAGATGGAAGCGTCTCAGAATGTGCTTGGACTTATGATGAGCTCTTGGTTCCTTAGCTTGAGCAACAGCCCCAGTGTTGTCACAGTAAAGTGGCTTTGGGTTTTCAATCTCAGGAACAACACCCAACTCTGTGATGAACTTCTTCATCCAGACTACTTCCTTGGCGGCTTCACTGACAGCTATGTATTCTGCCTCTATGGTTGAGTCAGATACAGTCTACTGTTTGGTACTCTTCCAACTCACTGCTCCATAATTTAGGGTAAAAACATATCCCGAAATGGATTTGCTATCATCAGGGTCTGATTGAAAACTAGAATCAGAATAAGCTTCTAGTTTAAGATCAGAACCACCATAAACCAGAAAAATATCCTTAGTCCTTCTCAGGTGCTTAAGAATATTTTTAACTGCTTTCCAATGATCCTCTCCTGGATCAGCCTGAAACCTACTGACAATGCCTAAAGCATATGCCACATCAGGCCTGGTACATAACATGGCATACATTATGGACCCTATTACCGAAGCATAAGGTATAGAATTCATTCTATTTCTTTCTTCAGGTGTCTTAGGAGACATCATTTTAGAAAGATGTATGCCTTGACTCATAGGAAGATAACCTCTTTTACTTCCATCCATGCTGAATCTTTTCAGCACTAAGTCAATGTACCTAGATTGGGATAAACCTAGCATCCTCTTAGATTTATCTCTATAGATCTTAATACCTAGTATATAGGATGCTTCTCCCAAATCTTTCATGGAAAACTTGTTTGATAGCCAAACCTTGACTGATTGCAACATTGGGATATCATTCCCAATGAGGAGTATGTCATCTACATACAGAACCAAGAAGACTATGGCACTCCCACTAGTCTTCTTATAAACACAGGGTTCATCCACATTTTTGATAAAACCAAACCTTTTAATAGTTTCATCAAAGCAGATGTTCCAACTTCTTGAAGCTTGCTTTAGTCCATAAATGGATTTCTTTAGCTTGCATACTTGATTAGGTTTATTCTTTGAAATAAAACCTTCTGGCTGTGACATGTAGACTTCTTCCTCAAGGAAACCATTGAGGAATGCAGTCTTCACATCCATCTGCCAGATCTCATAATCGTGGTACGCTGCTATAGCAAGTAAAATCCGAATTGATTTGAGCATGGCAACAGGTGAGAATATTTCATCATAATCAATTCCCTGTTTTTGTCTAAAACCTTTAGCCACTAATCTGGCTTTATAGGTTTCAACTTGGCCATCAGCCCTAATCTTTTTCTTATCGACCCATTTGCACCCAATAGGATTAACACCCTCTGGTGCATCGACCAAAGACCATACTTGGTTTACATACATAGAGTCTATTTTGGATTCCATGGCTTCTTGCCATCTATCTGAATCAGTGCTCAAGATAGCTTCCGTATAGGTCAGAGGTTCATCATTTTGAATGACTTGGGCTTCATTATTTTCAATAATAAACCCATACCTCTCAGGTGCCCGTGGCACTCTATCAGACCTACGGGGAGGAGTTTTGTGTTCTGGTTCTGTCCTAACTATATGTTTTAATGGTTGAGAACCGTCTATCTGTGTTTCTTGTACTTCTCCAAGTTCAACAGTTCTATCATTGCCCTTTTCTAAAATGAACTCTTTTTCTAGAAAAGTGGCATGCCTGCTGACAAAAATCTTTTATTCAGTAGGATGGTAGAACAGATATCCTCTACCCTCTTTAGGATATCCTACAAATAGACATTTATCCGCTCTAGGTTCCAACTTAAGTCCAAAATTTCTTTTAACATAAGCTGGACATCCCCATACCTTAAAATATTTACGATACGGTTTCTTTCCACTCCAAATTTCATATGGAGTACTAACAACGGATTTAGAAGGTACCTTGTTCAGAATATAAACAGCAATTTCTAGGGCATGACCCCAGAAGGAAATGGGTAAATCTGTGAAGCACATCATGGATCGTACCATATCTAATAAGGTACGATTCCTCCTTTCAACTATACCATTTAGCTGTGGTGTATAAGGAGGGGTCCATTCAGAAAGAATTCCATTAACTTTAAGATAGTCTAAAAATTCCGTGGATAAGTATTCTCCTCCTCGATCAGAACGAAGAACTTTAATACTTTTCCCAGTTTGTTTTTCGACCATACTTTGATACTCCTTAAATTTATCAAAGGCTTCAGATTTATGTTTCATGAGATACACACATCCGAACCTAGATAAATCATCTGTAAAAGTGATAAAATATGAGTATCCACCTCTGGCCTGAGTTGTCATTGGACCACATACATATGTATGTATAAGTCCTAATAACTCAGTTGACCTTTCTCCATGTCCAGTAAATGGAGTCTTGGTCATCTTACCCATGAGACATGATTCGCAAGTTCCTAATGATTCATACTCATAAGGATCAAGGAATTTTTCCTTGTATAACTTGCTTATCCTAGACTCATTAACATGACCAAGTCGATGATGCCAAAGTAAAGTATCATTAAAGTCTTTTCTTTTTCTTTTATTATTGACATGAGAAACACTATCATTGGAAGAAAGAGTTAAGAGCCCATTGCTAAATATGCCAGAACAAATAACTTTATTAGACAACATTATCGAGCAACCAGTGCTCGTTACATCCATTACATATCCTTGTTTTAACAACAAAGGAATAGATATAATGTTCCTAATAATCTTAGGCATATAGTAACATTTTTCTAACTCCAAGATCTTCCCTGAAGGCAACTTCAGAATATAGGTCCCTACAGCTTCTGCTTGGATGATATCACCACTAGCACCGTAGAGATTAAAGTCACCTTCCTTCAATACTTTAAGCTTGTGGAGGTCCTGCAAAGATTTGCATATATGGTAACCACAAGCGGTATCCAATACCCAAGTATTTGATATAGACGAATTTAATGTCAATATAGCATGTATCTCATACATACCTTTTGGTGAATCTGCCGCACCAGGCTTCACAGTTGCAAGGTAAGCCTTGCAATTCCTTTTCCAATGTCCAGCTTTGCCGCAAAAGAAACAGGTTGACTATTTTGAGGCCTTCTTTCCTTTCTTATTCTTATTGATGCCACCCTTAGGGTTTAGCCTCCTATTAAAACCCTTTTTGCCTGATTTCTTCTTATTGGTCTTATCAACAAGAAGAAGTGGAGCCTTTTCTTTCTTAACGTGGCTCTCTGCTATTTTTAACATATTTAATAGCTCAGGCAAGGAAGTGTTCAGTTTGTTCATGTGATAATTCAAGACAAACTGAGAAAATGACTCCGGGAGTGATTATAGGATTAAATCCTGATTCATCTCCCCATCCATAATAAAATCTAATTGTTCCAATCTAGTGATTAAGTCAATTACCTTCAGAACATGATCCTAAATGGATGTTCCCTCTGTCATCCTAGCACGGAATAACTGCTTAGATATTTCGTATCTAGCAGTTCTGCTTTGTTCTCCATAAAGCTCTTTTAAATTGAGCATTATGGATTGAGTATCCATGCTTTCATGCTGCCTCTGTAACTCATTGGTCATAGAGGCCAGTATGATACACTTGACAGTAAGGGAGTCATTCTGCCACATTTTGTATGTGGCCATATCTTCCTGTGTGGCATCATCCCCTAGTGGATTAAGACTAGGGGTATCAAGAATATAAGAAAGTTTTTCTAAACTCAGTACAATCTTTAAATTTCTCAACTAGTCCACATAGTTTGGACCAGTCAGTTTGTTGGTATCTAAGATACTTCGCAGTGATAATGAAGATGCCATTTATCTACATTTAATAAAGAACAATACATAAGCAAACAACCATGAAATGACTTACATAATTAAATTAGGTCTTCAATTTAATTATGTCTCCCACTATTTTATCAAAAATCATAGCCCTCACTATGATAATCGAGAAGAACCTTGATCAGTTTTTCTTAGTGAGATTGAGATCCTAATAACTTATAAAAGATCTCGCAGAAAACACAACAAATCTTTTATAAGCTCAAAGGTAGGAAACTCTTCCAATTATATCTCATATAATTATCAAGAAGTAACTTGGCCTCTAGAACATTATTAGTCTTGCAGAAAACACAACAAACCATAATGTTCTAGTTAAGTCAAGACCCTTTCATTTCTATACAGTCAATACTCAAATATAATGCCCTTGCAGATAACACAACAAAGCATTATATTGAATATACTGTAAGCATATTTATGCACTAGACTAGTATTATGTCAATCACCATATTAGGTCTTGCAGATAACACAACAAACCTAATGTGGTTCATAATACAATAATGATCCAGCATGAAGGAAGGCCAATATATAGTATTTTTAACACTAAGCATTTTAGTCAAGATTTAAATATAATCAAATCGGCCAGGCAAGTGGAAGAGATGTGGGAGTCCCCCCATTGCTTTCCTAGATACCAATAAAAATTGGCCAGGTCAGTCAACGGAACCAATTAAAAACCACAATTCTCTTTACCTTCCCAGAACCACCTTTCTATACACCGAATGATCAATTGTTAATCATGACTAGTGATGCTTATTAGTTAAATATACTATGACTTAATATAATTTTTAAGAAGAGGGTTTTATAAAATTGCCAGCACATTCTTACAGAACATATCACAATCATATCATTCTGATAAACAAATATGTGCTAAGTGTGTCATCATACTAGGACAACCATTTACCACATAATGGATCCACCATTATGTCAGGTTAACCTTATTTCAGTATGATGACTTCAAAACTAATCATATCTCTATAATAATTAGGGTTTGAGTGAAAAACCATAACTAGTGGCGTACACCAAAACATATATGGAACCCAAAAAATATGCTAAGTGTTATAGCATGTTAGGACTTAAAAAACCCTAATATGTAACACTCAAAATATCATAGATTATAGTCCTAATTAAGGTTGCTCTGATACCACTGTAGGGTTCCAGTGCAATGCAGCAGAAGTGTAATTTCAAAAATAAAACTAAATTCACACCAAAAACCCTAAAACGGGAACTCCTTAAATAAGACTAGATCATATGATAAGCATATCTATGTAAATTAGGATTAGGGTACCAACCTATAATCGTTAATTCCAACAAAATTTGATGTTGAAGGGGATAATTGAATTCACCAGGCGTCCAGGTGTCCGCCCTCCAATGGTGATCCACACAGAGCAATGATCAAGAAACACTAACTTCTTTTCAATGGTCCCGCCTATTGAGTTCTTCCTAGAACTCAATTGCTCAGATTATGGCTTGAATTCTTCCACACAAGAGGTAGCCTCCCTTTCCTTGATCTCTTCTCCTCCTTCCACTAAGACCTTGGCGCTTTAGACACCCTTGTATTGAAGAAAAGACCTTGTCCTAAGAGGACATAGGCTTGTCTTAAGTTGGAGGAGAAATTAAGACAACAATGTCTTAATGTAAGAAAGAAGGAATAAATTAGAACTCATTTCTTTCCTTTACCGTCGGAGACTTTTACTCTTATTCTTGTTCAGTAGCAGAGTTTTGATAGAGGTGTACTCTGTAAAGGAAACAGTGTAAGAGCAAGAAAAGAATAAAAGAGTCTTTATGAGAGGAAGAACGAATAAAAGAAAAAAATCTTAACCCTGTTCTGATTTTCCTGACCCTTTATATAGATCTCAGATAGGTGCCCACACATCTCTCCGTAAACACCCATCTCACGCCCTTCTGATTTTCTCACATCCCTTCCCACTTTCTCACGGCCCTTCAGATTAAATCCCATGGCCTTTCTTAAAGAAAAAGTCATGGTGTTTTAAAAAGAAAGGAGTCACAACTTTTCATCTCCGAAGAGATGTTATTTCGCGCGCCTGTGAAGAGTCAGCGTTTTTCTTCTTTCTTAAAAACTTTCCAATCGTTGGATTCCCATCCAAGGGCACACAGGTGAGGCACTAATTCTTAAGAAAGGAGGCCGCCCCAAATAAAATCATCGGAGAATTAAGTGGGGCGCACCAAGAGTCCATGCGCCATGGACCCTTCCAAATGGCGCGCCAAGAGTCCATTAGCGCATGGACTCTTGGCATTTTGGCATGAAAAATGCTAAGGGGCGGGTGGGGGCTAGCCTAGGTGCATGACTAGCCAATAAGGTTAGCCATAATCCCTATTTTCATAATTAGGGTCTAATTAGATCCAATTAGAACCCAATTTGAACCAATCCAGAACCCTAATTCGAATCCGATTCGAATAGAAGCTTGGGTTTGCAACACCTGCTAGAGTGTTATCCTGCAAAGATTATTTAATTTCAAATTAAACTCTTGATCAATCCTCTTAAGTGTGTAACCCATTGGGTTCCACATCTAGCCTACTGTGGGTACGAATACAAGTTGACCTAATTTGATTAGAACTCTTTCTAATCGATTTAGGTCAAACCGGGCTTACCCGATTTGATCAATTAGGACTCTTCCAAATAAATGATCTTTGAATTTGATCAACCCACAAGACAAGATTGACATCTAGCAACGTGTCATGTCTACCCGGAAGATATGGAAATTCTGGTGAAATACCAAAATTACCCTTCAGTAGAGAGTTACCGTATAATTAAATCTTTCGATCAGCCTGCACCCAAAATATAACTATGGATATGGATATATGTCAAATCCAATATTATATTTATTTCTAGCTCAATCTTATATTGATGATTCTATTATCTTGATATTAGAAACCATCTCTAATATCTTTACTTTGATCAAAGATTCCCTGAATCATCATCCGATTGTTAACTAGCTGGATGCAATTTCCTCTTACTAAGAGTGATCGATTCCTTGTTGACCTACTCATTACCTTCATATCCAATTCACCATTCCCAGTATCAATCCTGTGCATGACTCAGTGTCATGATTAGGATTGAACCAAAGCATGGGTTCATGTATATAAGGTACTTATGGCAGTCTCAGGTCAAAGGATTACTTGTACCACTCCCACTATGAGAACCTTCTATTGACATGTAGCTAAGACTCAATTAGATGTTCTCAAGTTGGATCATATCAGTGAACTCATTCTCCAATGAGCACCCACATCCCAGTATTAGTGTCATACACAAGTGACTGTGAGAGCAGTCACCCTTTCCAATATACATGGGATGTGCTAGTCTTACCGGAAAACCCCGATCCCCTACTCTAGGTTCCTTTGACTAGGATTACTTTAGATTAAGGTTTTAAGATTTTAGGTCTCACTGGTATGATCTCATCATAACCCTAAAATCATAGCCCTAATCTATGGGGTTCATCATATAATATAAACACAGCGTATGATGAAAAATAATGCCTTTATTTAGAAAATTGTCAATTACAATGGTTTGGGAGATACAACATAGATTGGCTTGTAGGGCATATCCCTTTCAGGAGGAACTCAACCCCGTCGAGTAAGGGTCAATTTGGCTCTCAAGGAGTGTCTGGGTTGAGGCACGGCAAATCCTCACCAGTGCTCCACAAATTCTTAGATTTTTGCTGACCTTACCATCTGACCAAATACCATTGATAACCTTCATCTCGGGTGCTGATGGCTTGATCGTCTAGGATTCGCTCACTTCTTTCCTCGGTTATTGGCCAAATTTTATGTGGACACTCTAGGGTGGGTTCACTCACAAAGGAAGGAATTGGCTCAACGTGCTCACTAGGTATCACTGCTAGCTCCTTGTGCTCCATAAGGTCTGAAAGGTTTAAGGTTGGGCTAATATCCAAATCAGGTTGCATCTCATGCACATAAGCATTAGGTCCAACACTCTTCATTAGTCTAAATGGGCTAGCTTTGCAAGAAGAAAATTTCTTTACAATCACATAATCCTTTGCAAAAAATTCTTTATCTTTCTTTCAGGAATTAGCCAAGTGTTTAATTAGTTTATTACTTATGTTCAGCTTTTGACTAATTTCTTGATGCATATGCTGTGCAGAGGCTAGTGCAGTTGTAGGCAGGTGATTCAAGGCTGTGGATTTATTGGACTCAACTAACACCTAATAGACTCGACTAGACTTCCCTATCAAAAGAAAATTTATTGGACTTTTTGGGTCTAACCTAACACATTATAGACTCTTTAGGTTTGACCCTAGCATGTCATGCACAAGAGAATTTACTTTGTACTCCTACTAAGTACCATAGGGTTCTCCAAAAGTAAAATGTAAACATGACATGCTCAATGAATGAATGCAACATGCAAACTCCTATAAAATGCAACCTAATAATGAAAGAAACAAAAGAACTTTCAGGAAAGGGCAGAAAATAAGATGTAGGTTTGGGGTTAGTCTGGTAGGGTGGAAAGTAAGAAGGTGATTCGGGTTTAATTGGATGGAATAGGATATAAGAAGGGTTGTCAGGAATTAGTCCTAGACTAATGAAGTTTATCTAATGGGTTTGGGGTACTCCTACAGGGTCTGCATTATAAAAGAATGGGTCACTAATTTCAGGAAAGATGTCTTCAATGGGAACTACAGGATGGGATTCTTCCCGAGGGTACTGATAAGCCAAATCCTTAATAAAGTCATCTAGTTCATGAAATTTAGGACTGGGCTCTATAGTTGGGCTTTCTTTTAGTGTTTCCTCAGGTAAGGTTCTAATAGTAGTATTTAGGTTCTCTTCCTCTAGCTGGTCTTCCACTATATGTTTGGTCTGGGTGAGGTTAGGGTCAACTAACTCTAGATTGGTTTCTACCTGGGTATCTATTAAGTCTAGGTCTTCTAGAGGGACTTCCTCTTCTTCTTCTCTCATACTCCTCCACTAAGCTCATGTTAGCTTTCTGAACCAATGAGGTGGTAAGAGGGGGTTGACTAAGGAAAAATTGACTAATACTAGGTTAAAATCTAGGGGTATTAATCCTATAGGGTTCAGGTCGACTGAGGGTTAGTGGATTACTACTGGGTTTATATCTAGAAACTATGGGTTCCTGGGATTATGGGTTTGGTCTGGGGTTCCTACTTGGTCATCTAATGATTAATCCTATGCATTGCTAGATTATTGGATTGGATCATTTGGTTAATCTGAGTATTGGTTTGGTCAAGCTTGTGGTTCATTTGTTTCATTTGTTCAAGGAAGGCCTTCATGGAAGCTTCTAGATTGGATTCCATGGTTGAACTAGGTTGGGGTTTGGGCTTTTGGTATTGGGTTCCTAGTCTAGTGGTCATGCAACAAACAATTAATCAAAATGCAATGGTGTAGCCAAGCATGCAAAATGAAAAAGGTTAGTACAATCTAGGGTTTCCTAGACATAGAGCCAAAACTGAATGGGTCAGCTCAACTTACACTAAACCTAGCAGCTAATCCTTCCTCTGGCCAGGTAGAATGTGGGAGTGTAGGAGGCTCCCCTGCTTTCACATAGACTCAATTAAAATCCATAACACCACTTAGGTCGTTTGACTCTAGACTGTCAGCCTTAGCACCATATTTCAGTAATAGCCATGGGATTAAATGCACTAGTTGGTCCATAAAATTCGGACCTGACCTGTTGGTGTCACCTAGACCTCTAGGGCAAATTAGGTCTAATTTATTTTAATTAGGCTTGGTTGAGAATGCAATGAGATTATTTTTGGCCCAGGACAGGTTATGACCTCCTGTCCTGATCTGAGATAGAGAAAGTGCCCCTAAGATTAGGTTAATAAGATGATGGCAATCGATGATCCTGATGTAATCTAAAATAATCAAAAAAATAAAATATTTTATGTGTGTTTTATGAGGTGATAAATTAAGTTTAGGTTGATTAGGATAGCATAAATTGGGCTTGGGATTGGGGTGTGTGGATGTTGGTTAGGTTTGGTTCAGTCAAGTGCAAAAATAGAAAAATTCAAGAAATTAGGGTTTCAAAGGATGCAGATTTTGACATAGGTTCTGATGCAGAAAAAGTTCAAAAAAATTAATGGACAGAGAATGGATGGTGATGATGACCTCTACCAAGTTTTATGCATAACTAAAATCAAATGATGATGCAGATCCTAGGGATTTCAGACTGATGTAGAAATCTCAGGTTTTCAGTTAGGATTTAAAATATGCCAAATTTCAGTGAATTAGTGTTTCTGTAAAATTAATTAAAATTATGAGAAAATAGAGGACAAGACATAGAACACTTCATGAAGTTTTCACAAAAAAAATAAAATTCTTATATGGTCAAAATTAGATGAAAAACAGACACCTAATGCAGTGACAAGATGCAGAAAATTTAGGAATCAGGGTTTCGGTGATTCTGATGCATATGCAAGCTATTCTAAACCCGCTCTAATACCAAACTGATGTGGGATGAACCTAGGACTGATGCAAAATAGTAAACTATTTTTTTATAATTCTTTTATGTAGGGGTTCCGGTGCAACGCAGCGGAAGTGTAATTTTAAAAATGAAACTAAATTCACACCAAAAACCCTAAAACAGGAACTCCTTAAATAAGACTAGATCATATGATAAGCATATCTATGTAAATTAGGATTAGGGTACCAACCTGTAATCGCTAATTCCAACAAAATTTGATGTTGAAGGGGCTGATTGAATTCACCAGGCGTCCAAGTGTCCGCCCTCCAATGGTGATCCACACAGAGCAATGATCAAGAAACTCTAACTTCTTTTCAATGGTCCCTCCAATTGAGTTCTTCTTCCTACAACTCAATTGCTTGGACTATGGCTTGAATTCTTCCACACAAGAGGTAGCCTCCCTTTCCTTGATCTCTTCTCCTCCTTCCACTAAGACCTTGGCCCTTTAGACACCCTTGTCTTGAAGAAAAGACCTTGTCCTAAGAGGACATAGGCTTGTCTTAAGTTGGAGGAGAAATTAAGACAACAATGTCTTAATGTAAGAAAGAAGGAATAAATCAGAACTCCTTTCTTTCATTTACTGTCGGAGACTTTTACTCTTATTCTTGTTCAGTAGCAGAGTTTCGACAGAGGTGTACTCTGTAAAAGAAACAGTGCAAGAGCAAGAAAAGAATAAAAGAGTCTTTAGGAGAGGAAGAAAGAAAAAACATTACCCTGTTCTGATTTTCCCGACCCTTTAAATAGATCTCAGATAGGCGCCCACACACCTCTCCGTAAACACCCATCTCACGCCCTTCTGATTTTCTCACGCCCTTTCCCACTTTCTCATGGCTTTTCAGATTAAATCCCATGGCCTTTCTTAAAGAAAAATTTGCGGTGTTTTAAAAAGAAAAGAGTCGCGACTTTTCATCTCCGAAGAGATGTTATTTCGCGCACCCGGGAAGAGTCAGCATTTTTCTTCTTTCTTAAAAACTTTCAAGCTGTTGGATACCCATCCAAGGGCACACAGGTGAGGTGCTAATTTTTAAGAAAAGAGGCTGCCCCAAATAAAATCATCGGAGAATTAAGTGGGGCGCGCCAAGAGTCCATGCACCATGGACTCTTCCAAATGGCACGCCAAGAGTCCATTAGCGCATGGACTCTTGGCATTTTTGGAATTAAAATGCTAAGGGGCGGGTGGGGGGCTAGCCTAGATACATGGTTAGCCAATAGGGTTAGCCATAATCCCTATAACCTCAATTAGGGTCTAATTAGATCCAATTAGAACCCAAATTGAACCAATCCGAAACCCTAATTCGAATCTAATTCTAATAGAAGCTAGGATTTGCAACACCTGCTAGAGTGTCATCATGCAAAGATGATTTAATTACAAATTTAAACCCTTGATCAATTCTCTTAAGTGTGTGACCCATTGGGTTCCACATCTAGCCAGCAGTGGGTTCGAATAAAAGTTGACCTAATTTGATTAGAACTCTTTCTAATCGATTTAGGTCAAACCGGGCTTACCCGATTTGATCAATTAGGACTCTTCCAAATAAATGATCTTTGAATTTGATCAACCCACAAGACAAGATTGGCGTCTAGCAACGTGTCATGTCTACCCAGAAGATATGAAAATTCTGGTGAAATACCAAAATTACCCTTCAGTAGAGAGTTACCGTACAATTAAATCTTTCGATCAGCCTGCACCCAAAATATAACTATGGATATGGATATATGTCAAATCCAATATTATATTTATTTCTAGCTCAATCTTATATTGATGATTCAATTATCTTGATATTAGAAACCATCTCTAATATCTTTACTTTGATCAAAGATTCCCTGAATCATCATCCGATTATTAACTAGCTGGATGCAATCTCCTCTTACTAAGAGTGATCGATTCCTTGTTGACCTACTCATTACCTTCATATCCAATTCACCATTCCCAGTATCGATCCTGTGCATGACTCAGTGTCATTATTAGGATTGAACCAAAGCATGGGTTCATGTACATAAGGTACTTATGGCAGTCTCAGGTCAAAGGATTACTTGTACCACTCCCACTATGAGAACCTTCTATTGACATGTAGCTAAGACTCCATTAGATGTTCTCAAGTTGGATCATATCAGTGAACTCATTCTCCAATGAGCACCCACATCCCAGTATTAGTGTCATACACAAGTGACTGTGAGAGCAGTCACCCTTTCCAGTATACATGGGATGTGCTGGTCTTACCGGAAAACCCTGATCCCCTACTCAGGGTTCCTTTGACTAGGATTACTTTAGATTAAGTTTTTAAGATTTTAGGTCTCACTGGTATGATCTCATCATAACCCTAAAATCATAGCCCTAATCTATGGGGTTCATCATATAATATAAACACAGCGTATGATGAAAAATAATGCCTTTATTAGAAATTTGTCAATTACAATGGTTTGGGAGATACAACATAGATTGGCTTGTAGGGCATATCCCTTTCATTTTAGACATTAATTTAGTGGCTAAAGACTCGAAAATAAGAAAGAATTAGTAGAAAGACTAGTAATGCTAGAAATTAACATACCCGCAAAAACTCATGCAGAATAATAAATAGCCAGGACCCGAGAGATAAGAAACTTCTGGCTTAAGATAGCATACCTATCATTAGATCAGAACAAAGGAGGGGGAAGGCTTTTACCAGGCAGTGATTGTAGTTTCTTCGATGAAGAGATCTCTCAGCCTTTGGATGGTGCCTAGAAGAACAAGCCTTTGCTTCCTAAATCTGAAGGCAATCTGGATCTGGTCTGAAGGCAAAGAAAACCTCCTCAAGGGAGGGGAAATACCTCGAGGATCTGCAAAATGTCAAGTTTAGGCATGAATCAAGTAAGCAATAAAAGAAACTAAATATGGAAGAAAGAAAAACAAAAGAAAGGGAATTAGGGCTAGTAGGGCTGGCGGCCTTGTGAAGGGAGACTCCTGCTTTCAGGGATGACTTCAGGGCTCCTTCTCAAAGGCATGGCTGATGTCAAGATGACTGATTTGCTACTTGCGCATGGAGAACAACAATGGTAGTGGTCGGCCAGCACAAGAACAAAGAACCCAAAACAAAACCCAAAAACCAAAGAACACAAGACACCTGTCTAAAAATAATTCAGCAGAGTTTTAATTCATAAGAGTTGATTGATTACAAGAGGAGGAGGGGTGGGGTGTTTATAGAGCTTCATGCCCTCTCCTAAAGGTATTACAAGTCTTCTCCTAGTTAGAAGAGGTTTGCACAATTTAAGTGGGAGAAAGACTATAAAATAAACCTAGAACTAGGAGTATACTTGTTGAATAGAATAAGAACTAGGTTTCCTTCTTCCATTTGAATTCCTCCTTCTTAGCTTGGACCAAGTCAACACTTTGGACATGTTGGGCATCATGGGGGGCAGCAAGCGGCAGCCAAGGATGGGTTGGGAGCATAAGCTTTGGGCCCTGGAGGCCTAGGCTGCCTAGAGCAGGATTATTCCAAGTATCTTGGTCTGGGCTAGAATATACCTGGAATCTTGGTTCTTCATGGACCTGGGCCTTGCATTCACTTGGGCTAGGGTCAACTAAGTCGTTGGAATCATGTTATGACCTGATTTGGGAATATACTCTGGCATCTGGAGGGAATCTGGGCATCCGAAAAATATCTGGAAGGAAATAGGATATCTGGAAAGGCATCTTGGATCCTGGGGTGTCTCGTAAAATCCAATAAGCTGATGTAGTGGCCTATGACTCCTAGATGAGGCCTAGTGATGCAGAACAAAGAATAAAGAAGCATATGCGGAAGTAAATTTAGGATTAATTTCTTTTTTTCTTTTTTTTTTTTATATTTCAGAAATTGGCTTTGACTCAAAGTAAAGCTAAACTAAGTTGAAGGAAACTAGGTAAGGATTGAAAGCATAGTTTAGAAGAAACTAAATTATCAGAGTAGTTCAGAAGTAACGGATCGCTGGGGGTTGAGAAACTCCCAGACCTAGGGTTTCGCTCTGAACTTTCAACAGAACAGAAATAGAGAGGAGAGATGGTTTACTAACCAGACGGTGATCTTCTCAGGATTTTGGTGGAAGAACTCTCTCGAGCAGATTATGGGATCCTCGGAGTCGGCTATCTTCACAATGGATCCTCCAATACTGATCTTGTGGTTTGATCGGCTTCTCCTGGACTCAAGATCTGGGAAAGAAGAGGAACAAGTGATGGAATTCAGATACTCAAGAAAAGATTTACCAGGTTGAAGAACTTGAAAGCTGAAGTTGCTGAGATCAGGATTCTCCTGGAGGCCGATCTGACTTCCTCTTAGAATTGCTGTAGATCTGAAGTATCTGGACTGGAGCTGGATGCTGGTGGCCGGCCTGGACTTGGAGAGGGTGGCCGTGAGAAGTGGAATAGACTAGGGCTTGGTGGAAAGAGAAGGGTGATGGCGGCTAGGGTTTGGGAGTGGAGTGGCTAACCTAGGGTTTGGGTTTTGGAGATCTCACACCTCTTCAAGGTTCCAGGGGAACCCGGATTTACTCCCTCACGGAGCTCAACACCTGAATGCAAGTGCGGAAGAGAGAAAACACAAAGTTTGCTAAAAAATAATTGGCTTCATTCATCTAATTGATTTAAACTTACAAGAGGGGTTTAATTTATAAGGCTTTACATGGGAGTAGGGTTTTACATCTTCCCATGTGGGACTAAAGGAGGGGATCTACAAATCAGGATAAATCATACACATATGGTCGGCCAAGGTACCAAAAAAAACTTGATTTGGGTTATAAAAGGCAGGTAGATGGCGCCTCCTTGTTTGGATCTTCAAGAGAATTTTTTTCCTTCCATGGATCAACTCTTTTGGACTCCTCCTTTTCTTCCTCCCTAAGTCAAGGTCCTTCCCATCTTTGTTTTGGATTTTTTTGGCAGGTAGTGGGCGCCTCCTTGAAGTTCTCTCCAAGAGAATTTCTTCCCATCTTTACTTTGGTTCTCTTGGGAAAGTCTTGGCCGCCCCCTTGATTTGTGGACTCTTGGTGGATTTCTCCTCATCTGGCGCATGAGAGAAGGAAGCTGCTATCTGTGGAGTGGGGACCAAAGGCTGCTGGATGTAGATATGGCGCCCCCTGGACTCAGGCGTATGGCTGGGAGTGTGGCTGGGAGTGTGGTGTCCACTTGCTTGGTCTTGGGAGAAAATGTAACACCCAGGTTGAAACCTTAGTCCACTACTGAGTCAACATGACTCAACAAAATAAAATGCAGGTAATGTAGACTCAAGCTAAATTGAGTTGATCTAGTCAACTCTTATTACAGACCAAAAACCCTAATTCTTCGGGCAAGGTTAATCAGAGATCCAGATGGAGCTCTGAAGTCTTCATCTGAGTCTGGTGCCCGCACCAATTCTCCCAGGGTGGGAGGAACTCGACCCTGTCGAGTATGGATCAAGTTGGCTCTGGTATCTCTCCAAGAGGTCTGGGTCCAGCTCTTGTAACTCTTCTCGGGAGATCCAAGAGTCATCAGAATCTGGCCTTCCTAGCCAGCGGACCAGGTATCTTTGGTATCCTCGATTACGAGTAGAGATAACCTGATCATCCAGGATCTTTTCAATCTGCTCTTTCCTCACTGGCCAATTTGTTGGTGGACACACAGGGTCAGGTTCACTCTCAAGAGCAGGATTAGGTTCAAAAGCCTCACTGGGAATCACAGCTGGCTCCCTATACTCTTCTAGGTATGTAATGTTGAAAGTGGAGCTAATGCCTAGTTCTGGAAGCAACTCGAGCACATAGGCATTGGATCCTACTCTCTTTACCACTCTAAATGGTCCAGCTCCCCTAGCATGTAACTTTCTAACGGTCCCAGGAGGAAATCGTTCAGGCCTTAACCTAATCATTACATAGTCTCCTTCGTCAAAAGTTCTGACTCGCCTTTGAGAATCAGCCAATTTCTTATAAGTTTCATTACTTAAATTTATTTTGGCTTGAATTTCTTTATGCAAGTCTTTTATATGCTGTGCAAAAACTTCGGCAGACTCGGAGACCCGTGTGTGGACTGGTAAAGGAGCTACGTCAAGAGGTGTGTGGGGTTTGTAACCATGCATAATTTCAAATGGACTCTTACCCGTAGACCTATTGACCGAGTCATTATATGCACATTCAGCTCTAGGTAAGTACAAATCCCAATTCCTAATGTTTTCACCAACAAGACACCTTAGCAGATTGCCTAAACTACGGTTCACTACTTCGATTTGGCCGTCAGTCTGTGGATGATAGGCAGTTGAAAACTTAAGTTTCATCCCTAACTTATGCCAAAGGGTTTTCCAGAAATAGCTGGTGAACCGAACATCCCTATCTGAAACAATGGTCTTGGGTAGGCCATGGAGTCGAACTATCTCATTAAAGAACAGGGTGGCTACCTTAGACACATCAAATGTTTGGGAACAAGGCAAGAAATGGGCCATCTTGGAAAATCGGTCTACTACAACACAGATAGAGTCATGCCTCCTCTGGGTCTTAGGCAAACCTAACACAAAGTCCATGCTCACATCTTGCCAAGGACGATCTGGGACAGGGAGTGGGGTATAAAGGCCGGTGTTCTGTTTTTGCTGTTTGGCAACAGCGCAGGTCCGACACCTTGCCACAATGTGTGCTACATCTCTTTTTAAGCTAGGCCAGAAAAAATGGTCTTCAATAGCCAGGGTGATCTTATCTTTTCCGAAATGGCCAGCTAAACCTCCAGCATGAGTTTCCCAAATCAAGAATTCCCTAAGAGAGGTTCTAGGGATGCAAAGCCTATTCTTAAAGAACAGAAAGCCATCTAAAATGGAATAATCCTTATGTTCACTAGATGGTCCTTGAGTTAGATCCTGGTATACAGTCTTGAAATCTGGACACGACTCATATTCTTCTTTGATTTGCTCAAACCCTATGACTTCAGCCCTAACAGAATTCTACAACAAAGATCGACGACTAAGGGCATCAGCTACCTTATTTTCAGACCCAGCCTTATGCTTCAAAACAAAAGTATAGGACTGGATATACTCTACCCACTTAGCATGCCTAGGGTTAAGCTTCTTCTGAGAATTCAAGAATCTAAGAGCCTCACGGTCCGAAAACAGCACAAATTCTTGCGGTAGTAAATAATGTCTCCAGTAACGCAAAGCTTGCACTACCGCGTAAAATTCCTTATCATAGGTAGAATACCTAAGCTTAGCATCATTAAGTTTTTCACTAAAGAATGCTACGGGATGGTTCTCTTGGCTTAGGACTCCACCTATACCTACTCCTGAAGCATCACAGGCAACCTCAAATACCTTTGAAAAGTCCGGTAGTCTCAAAATGGGTGCTGGGTCATCCTATCCTTAAGATCAAGGAAGGCTTTATGGGCTGCTTTGGTCCACTGAAATTCTCCCTTCCTGATGCAGTCTGTGATAGGAGCAACTACGGTACTAAACCCCTTGATGAATCGCCTATAGAAGGTAGCCAAGCCATGGAAACTTCTGACTTCATGCACACTGGTCGGCTCTGGCAATTCTACTATGGACCTAATCTTTTCAGGATCGACAGCCACGCCGTCAGGGGTTACAACAAATCCAAGGAAGATAATCCTACTGGTCATAAATTCACACTTCTTGAGATTACCGTAGAGACTATCATTCCTCAAAACTTGACAGACCTGTCTAAGGTGGCCTAGGTGATCTACAGGGGTCTTACTATAGATCAGGATGTCATCAAAATAGACCACTACAAACTTCCCTATGAAAGCTCTAAGTACCTGGGTCATAATCCTCATGAAAGTACTAGGGGCATTGTACAACCCAAAAGGCATAACAACCCATTCATAGAGACCATCCTTAGTTTTGAAGGCGGTTTTCCACTCATCCCCTAGTCTAATTCTAACCTGATGATAGCCGCTCTTGAGATCAATTTTAGAAAAAACCATGGCACCGGCCATCATATCAAGCATGTCATCTAGTCTAGGGATGGGGAACCTATACTTGATTGTGATTTTATTGATGGCACGACTATCAACACACATCCTCCACGTGCCATCCTTCTTCGGGGTTAGAGGTGCAGGGACTGCACAAGGGCTAAGACTCTCTCTAATGAACCCCTTCCTCAACAATTCGCCAACCTGCTTTTGCAGTTCTTTATGCTCAGATGGATTCATCCTATAATGGGGCAAGTTGGGTAAAGTAGCTCCTGGGACTAAATCTATGGAATGCTGAATATCCCTAAGAGGTGGAAGGTGGTCTGGCAGATCCTCGGGAAAAACATCCTCAAATTCTTCTAATAAAGGCTTAACTTCCTGAGGAGGCTCTGAGGGTGTAGGAGTCCTAAGTTCCTTAGCAGTCAACATCCAAATGGGTGAACCACTATGAATTTCTTGTTCTAGATCCTTGGCACTAATTAGGTTCACTCCAGTCTTCATTTCCCTAACCTTACTGGTTCCTTTAGCTACCTTATCCTTAGGAGGGACTGAATGGATTGTGATTTTCTTCCCATTGAAACTAAAGACACAGGTGTTGGATTTTCCTAAGAGGGTGGCATCATGATCATACAACTAAGGTCTTCCAAGAATTATACTGCTCACCCCCATGGGCAAGACATCACACCAAATCTTCTCTTGATAGGATTGCATTTGGATTTGGACCTGACATCTAGACTGGATGGGTATAGAGGTAGAGTCTACCCAAGAAACCTTATAGGGGTTGGGGTGGGGGATTGGGGTTAAGCCTAACATTTTGACAGTGCTAGTAGAAATGGCATTCACACAGCTCCCACTATCTATGATGATTTTACAAACCTTATCCCCTAGTTTAAGGAAAGTCTGTAGGATGTTAGTCCTATGCCAATCTTCCTGAACTTTAGTCTGGGACAGGATGCATCTCACAACCCCTAAGTGGTCAGATTCAGTGGATTCTTCCTCTCCTTCATACTCATCAACCAAATTCATTCTGGCCTCATAAACATCTTCTTCAAACTCCTCATTAGGCTCGGAATTCTCTTCTCCTCCCTCTTCTATATATAGGGATCTACGAGGGCACTGGCTAGAAACATGACCTACCTTATGACACTTAAAACAAGCTATGGCTGTGCACTGAGTGGAGATATGACCGGGCTTCTGGCACATAAAACAGACGATACTAGGGGTTCTCTGGGTGTCAGGTGCCTTACCTTTGTCCATGGGCCTAGGGGTGGGGATACCCTGATTAGGCTTGCTAGGGGTAACCTGGCTAGGTCCATTTCTTGGGATTGGGGCACTAACCCTAGATGGCATGGGTCCTCTCTGAAACTTCTCAGTGTTCAGTGCAATCTGATAGGCTTGGTCTAGGTCAGTAACCTCTCTCAGAAACAACTCTCTCTTAATATCTTCCCTAAGTCCAGCCCTAAATCTAGACAAAGTGACCTCATGGGCTTCACTCACATCACATCTCATCAGGTATTCATCAAAGGTGGTTATGTAGTCTGAAATAGATCGGTTCCCTTGTTTCAAAGTCTGCCATTGGTCTAACAGATTTTGCTGGTATGAAATGGGTAGGTACTTGTCTCTAAGTTTCTCTTTCATACCCTGCCAAGTGGTTATGGGCTCTACATTTCGTCTTCTAGTGGTCAGCTCAATGTTCCCCCAGTATAATCTAGCTTGACGTATTAATTTCATCTTGGCAAACTTGAATTTCCTCTCCTCAGACATCGCATACCACTCAAAGTACTGGTCCATCTCACCCTCCCAATCAGAATACACCTTAGGATTTAGGCTACCATCAAAAGTGGGTGCATCTAACTTGATGTTTCGAATGAACCTATCATCTCTATCCTCAGGTTCTGGGTCAGGCCTCCTATGATTAGGTTCAGGATCTCGGTATAGAGGTCTTCTAGGCTCTTGGTGTGGGTGAGGTACATTAAAATCTGGGTCAGGAGTCCAGTTCCGATGCCTAGGTTCCTCTAGCACTTGGACTCGATCCCTAAGCTGGGCAAAATCCTCATGGACTTGTTCTTTAAATTGGGCAACAGTGGTAGTCACATCCTGACTCAGTTTGTTCATACTCTCAGTAAGAGCTCTAACCATGGCTTCTAAATCAGGTTGGGTTTGACCAGGTTGGTAGGGCACTCCATTCCGGGTACACATGATGCAAGCAAACACACAAAATGAGACTCAACTGAACAACTACGGGCTAACTAGACCTAGAGCCCAAACTAGATGCCCAATCAGAGTGGCAAGCTAGCCTGTAGTAACTCAGGACTCAGCCAGGCAGGTGTAAGGGGAGTGTTAGGTCCCTGAGTGCTAATCCTAGACACCAATCAGAGATTGGCCAGGTAGGCGGACCAGCACACAAGCCCTTCGGGATGGAATCCCTGAACCACCGTTCTAGACACTGAGTACAAAGCACACACAAAGTAACCAGACAAACTGACTCAACACTAGCCTTGACCTGACTTGTTGATGTCCCTAGCCCACTAGGGCAAATTAGGTCTAATCAATTTTAGATTAAAGGCTTAGGTTCGAATGAAGGGGTGGTGGTTTTGGGCTAAGGAGAGGTTATCAACTCCTCCCCTTATCTTAGATGCTCAAATGCCCTTAAGGTGAATTAAGAGATGAACACTCAAAAATAATTGGATTGCAGAATACAAAAACAGAGTTGCTGTAATTTAATTCTCAGAAATTGCACGGAAACCAATAAATCATGAGAAAATTATGAAAATTAGTTTCAATTATATTGGTTTCAGAAAAATAAAAATCACTGAATTTGGAGTTACCTGAAGTGACAAATAATTCCTGCAACAGGGCAATTACGGGCTGAAAATAGAGCACTTCCCCGTTTACAATTTCTGCTACGAAGTTGTAACCCAACGGATCCCCTACACGCCCTAGGAACACCCCGTGGAATGGGAAGAGGAGGTTTGCACCTCGCTTCATTCCTAGGACCGGACGTCCTGGGGAGTCTACTTCGAGCAGACAAAGTAAAAAGAGAGAGACTCAAACAAGCAATCAAACAGAAACCCTAGACAGGGCTCTGATACCAAAAATGATGCAGAACAAAGAATAAAGAAGCATATGCGGAAGTAAATTTAGGATTAATTTCTTTTTTTCTTTTTTTTTTTTATATTTCAGAAATTGGCTTTGACTCAAAGTAAAGCTAAACTAAGTTGAAGGAAACTAGGTAAGGATTGAAAGCATAGTTTAGAAGAAACTAAATTATCAGAGTAGTTCAGAAGTAACGGATCGCTGGGGGTTGAGAAACTCCCAGACCTAGGGTTTCGCTCTGAACTTTCAACAGAACAGAAATAGAGAGGAGAGATGGTTTACTAACCAGACGGTGATCTTCTCAGGATTTTGGTGGAAGAACTCTCTCGAGCAGATTATGGGATCCTCGGAGTCGGCTATCTTCGCAATGGATCCTCCAATACTGATCTTGTGGTTTGATCGGCTTCTCCTGGACTCAAGATCTGGGAAAGAAGAGGAACAAGTGATGGAATTCAGATACTCAAGAAAAGATTTACCAGGTTGAAGAACTTGAAAGCTGAAGTTGCTGAGATCAGGATTCTCCTGGAGGCCGATCTGACTTCCTCTTAGAATTGCTGTAGATCTGAAGTATCTGGACTGGAGCTGGATGCTGGTGGCCGGCCTGGACTTGGAGAGGGTGGCCATGAGAAGTGGAATAGACTAGGGCTTGGTGGAAAGAGAAGGGTGATGGCGGCTAGGGTTTGGGAGTGGAGTGGCTAACCTAGGGTTTGGGTTTTGGAGATCTCACACCTCTTCAAGGTTCCAGGGGAACCCGGATTTACTCCCTCACGGAGCTCAACACCTGGATGCAAGTGCGGAAGAGAGAAAATACAAAGTTTGCTCAAAAATAATTGGCTTCATTCATCTAATTGATTTAAACTTACAAGAGGGGTTTAATTTATAAGGCTTTACATGGGAGTAGGGTTTTACATCTTCCCATGTGGGACTAAAGGAGGGGATCTACAAATCAGGATAAATCATACACATATGGTCGGCCAAGGTACCAAAAAAAACTTGATTTGGGTTATAAAAGGCAGGTAGATGGCGCCTCCTTGTTTGGATCTTCAAGAGAATTTTTTTCCTTCCATGGATCAACTCTTTTGGACTCCTCCTTTTCTTCCTCCCTAAGTCAAGGTCCTTCCCATCTTTGTTTTGGATTTTTTTGGCAGGTAGTGGGCGCCTCCTTGAAGTTCTCTCCAAGAGAATTTCTTCCCATCTTTACTTTGGTTCTCTTGGGAAAGTCTTGGCCGCCCCCTTGATTTGTGGACTCTTGGTGGATTTCTCCTCATCTGGCGCATGAGAGAAGGAAGCTGCTATCTGTGGAGTGGGGACCAAAGGCTGCTGGATGTAGATATGGCGCCCCCTGGACTCAGGCGTATGGCTGGGAGTGTGGCTGGGAGTGTGGTGTCCACTTGCTTGGTCTTGGGAGAAAATGTAACACCCAGGTTGAAACCTTAGTCCACTACTGAGTCAACATGACTCAACAAAATAAAATGCAGGTAATGTAGACTCAAGCTAAATTGAGTTGATCTAGTCAACTCTTATTACAGACCAAAAACCCTAATTCTTCGGGCAAGGTTAATCAGAGATCCAGATGGAGCTCTGAAGTCTTCTTCTGAGTCTGGTGCCCGCACCACCTAGTGGAACTCCAAAATAGGGTAACCTCTTCTCTTGTGCAAAAATTGGACTCATACTGGACTTATACTGAAATACAAGACTCGATAGTGGATTGGGGTTGAGACAAATCAATTAGCCTCACCTTATTACAGGACTCAATCTTAATTAATTACAAAATTGTGACACATTACTAAAACCCTAATCAGTAAACCTTATGGGATCCAGGGATTTGTGTTTGATCCTGGTGTCCCCACCAGCCACCATCAATCAAGATATCAATCTTTGTCATGGAGCCATTGCTTTTTCAGCCATCGATCATGCTTGAAGGAATGCCATCCTGTGGTTGGAGCTCAGGAAAACAAGGAGTGAGGTCATGGAGTAACTAATGTTCGATTGGGGTCATGTGGTTGGATATGGCAACTATAGGAACATGATACATGTCCTCTATCTAACCCTTGATCTTCATCACTTTCTTTCTTTAGGTATGAGCTTAGATGAGTTCATTATGGAACTTGCAACGAACCCAAGTGCTCCCCGAGAGGAGGAACATGGCACTTCTCATCGAGGGGTATCGCTTCTTGAGATCCTCTAAATAGCTCCAAGATTGTAAGGGATCCATTGTCTTCCATATAGGAGCCCATAAATCGAAAGAATGATGAAGGCCAATTATCAAAGGTGGGCTCTTGGAGTGATGGTGATGACCGACCACTGCCTGAGATGGGCATCACGGATCCCAAGGCTAGGAAGGCCTGTTATGTTTTATTTTTCTTTGTCTTGACCATTGTACTTCTTTTTTGTAGCCTTCGGGCATTCAAATTGAAAAATAATATAATCTTCTTTCTCCTTGCTTGAGCTTGAATGATCTGTCAAGTTATCTTTTCCTTCAAGATTATATGGGTTGATGTGTTACCTAGGTTATAGCAATTGTCTACTTCTTAGGTCCTGATCATCCATGGGTTGGTTGCATAGCATCATGCCCTTCCAAATGTTTTAAGGACTATATTGATTGAGAGTTAGTTAAAACCTAGCGATCAGCCATCGGGGGACTCTAACCGATCTAAGGTCAATTAGAGTCAACGGGTATTGATTACTTGAGAGATCTGATCGTGCACTCTTTGTGAAAGATTTTGCCCTGAAAGCCAATTGAAATATTGTATTTCGATCCCAAAATCAATGAATTGACATTATTATAATAAAAGCATTATTTTCATCATACACAGTGTCTTTATGATTATATGATGAACCCCATAGATTAGGGCTATGGTTATAGGGTTATGATGAGATCATACCAGTGAGACCTAAAGCCTTAAAACCCTAATCTAAAATATTCCTGGTCGATGGGACATTGAGTTGGGAATCAATGTTTCCGACAAGACCAGCACATCCTATATATGCTTTGTGATGAGGGTGACTGATCTCACAGTCACTTGTGTTTCACACTAATACTAGGATGTGAGTGTTCATTAGAGAATGAGTTCACTGAATTGATCCAGATTGAGAATATCTAACGGAACCTTATCTATTTGTCAATAGATAATTCTCATAGTGGGAGTAGTGCATGTGGTCCTTTGACCTGAGACTACCATGGTACCTTATATATATGAATCCATACTTTGGTTCGCAATCAATCATGACACTAAGTCATGCATGAGGTGATACTGGGTATGGTGGATTGTATATAGAGGTTGTGAGTAGGTCAACAAGGAATTGATCAGCCCTAGTAAGAGGGAATTGCATCCAGCTAATTTCGATCATATGATGGATTCAGGAAATCTTTGATCAAAGTATGAACATTAGAGTTAATTTCTAATGGTTCATTAATGAATCATCATTATAAAGATTGAGCTAGGGATGAATATAAAATTGGATTTGACAAGTATCCATATTCATAATCATATTCGGGATGCAAGTTGATTAAAGGACTGAATTGCCCGGTAACTCACCACTGAAGGGTATTTTGGTAATTCTACCAAAATTCCACATCTTCCGGGTAGACATGATACGTTGCTAGACGTCAATCTTGTCTTGTAGGTATATGATTGAATTATGATAATTCAAATCAGTTAATTAGAATTAGATTCTAATTGACCGAGTCGAGCTAGTTTGAGTTGACCTAAATCGGCTTAGTTGAGATCTAACCGAATTAAGTCAAATAGCACTCGGACCTACTACTGGCTAAGTGTGGAACCCAATGGGTCACACACAAAAAAAATTGATGAAGGATTTAATTTGAAATTAAATCATGTTTGCAGGATAAACACACTAGCATGTGTTGCAGACCAAATTTCTATTCGAATCAGATTCGAATTTGGTTCCGAATTGGGCTTAATTGGGTTCTAATTGAACCAGATTAAGGTCTAATTTAAATTTTAGGACATTGGGCTAACCCATGGCTGAACCCAAGTGAATCAAGTGCACTGAGACCCTCTCTCCAAGCCGCCCACTCCTTTCCTCACCCGCGCGCGCCAAGAAGAAGAGTCCACGCGCATGTGGACACCTCTTCACGCGCGTGGGAAGGAAATTCCGTCGGAGAAAAATCAAGACAGGGGGGGGGCGACTTGGATGTTTGTCTGACATCCTTGGATCTAGATCTGATGGCCAAAAAAATTAAGGAAAAGGATCTATCATTTTTCGGTCGCAAATCCATCGTCGAAAGTCGAGATTCTTCCTGAAGTTTTTCCGAGAGTCCTCCTCGTCAGAAAAACAAAAATTAAATCAAAGAATCATGATTTTTGGTTGAGGGGATGCGTGAGGAATGAGGGATCTTGATTCCTGGGGTTTCAGAGGGTTGCGATGTTTTGAGAAGATGCCCCTCTGAAATCTATAAAAGGGTTTGGGTTCTCGGGGGTTTTTTCTGATAATCAAATTCAGAGATCATATTCCTCTCCTCCTCTCCGGAATACTCCTTCCCTTTATGCTTGTTGGGTATTGTTTCCCTTCCAGAGATAATCTCTGTCGAAACTCTGACCCTAAACAAGAATAAGAGGAAGGCCTTGAACAGTAAAGGAAAGGAAAAGGAAGGGTCTGTTCTTCTTCTTTTCTTTCTTGAATTAAGACTTTACTTGTCTTAATTTCTTCTTCCAATTCAATTCAAGAAAAGGAATTCAAGAAAGGGAATTCAAGAAAAGAATTCAAAAAGAGGAATTCAAGAAAGGGAATTCAAGAAAAGAATTCAAGAAGAGGAAAGAAGGAATAAAAGAAATTTTCAAGAAAGAAAATTTCAGCCTAAAAATCCAAGAATTGAATTCTTGAAAAAGAACTCAAGAAGAGGAGCCAAGAACAAGAAGTTGTAGTATTCATCTTTTTCTGTGTGGATCACCATTGGAGGGTGAACATTTGGGCACCTGGTGGAGATTTAAAGTTTGGATTTTAGCGATATAGGTTAGTACTTTAATATGACTTTAAATCTTATATGTACATGTTATATGTTTTAATTCTTTTAAGGAGATCTTGGGTTAAGGGTTTGGTGAAGATTTCATAAAGATAAAAAATTTGAAATCTATGTTTCCGCCTTGCCACCGAACCCTACAGTGGTATCAGAGCCTCCTTATTAAGATTAAAATATATATGCTGATTTTTAGATGCATATGTATATAATTAACATATGATATTGCATATGTTAGATGTAATGTCACCAATTAGGATTTTCACTCAAACCCTAATTATTGTAAAGATATGTTTAGACATCTAGTCATCATACTGAAATAAGGTTGCCCTGGCATAATGGTGGATCCATTATGTGGTAAATGGTTGTCCTAGTATGATTACACACTAATCATATATTTATGTTAATTATGCATATATGTTTGATGTATGCCACTAATTAAGGTTTTCACTTAAACCTTAATTTGTATAAAGATATGTTTAGCCTTCTAGTCATCATACTGAAATAAGGTTGCCCTGGCATAATGGTGGATCCATTATGTGGTAAATGGTTGTCCTAGTATGATGGCACACTATGGTACATATTTGTTAGGTTATATAAAGAATGTGCTTTGTTTTAATAAAGCCCTCTTTAAAAACATATTAAGTAGTAGTGTCATATACCAAAAGCAAAAATAATCAATATGATTTGTTTAACATTCGGTGTCTAGGAAAAGTGGTTCATGATCGGTAAAGAGGACGTGGTTTTTAATTGGTTCCGTTGACTGACCTGGCCAATTCTTATTGGTGTCTAAGGAAAGCAACGGGGGGACTCCCACCACTCTCCCACTTACCTGGCCGATAAGATTAACTTAATTATTGATTGAAATGCTTAGTGTAATATTCACTACGTGTGGCCTTCCTTCATGCCAAGTCATTATTATGTTATGATCCATATTAGGTTTGTTGTGTACACACAAGGCCTTTTATGGTGACTAATATAATTTTGGCTTGGTACATTTGATGTTTATGGCATGATTTAATATAATACTTTGTTATGTACACACAAGGGTATTATAATTAATATCATGACTATATAGCAATGAAGGGTCTAACTTAACTAAAATATTATAGTTTGTTATGTACACACAAGGCTATTAATATTTTAGAGGCCAAGATAAGTTGAGAATTGTATGAGTTACAAATGGAAAGAGTTTTCCTACCTTTGAACTTATATAAGATTTGTTGTGTACACACAAGGTCTTTTGTAAGGAATTAGGATCTCAACCCCACTAAGAGAACCAATTAGGGTTTTCTCGATCATCACATGAAGGGTTATGATGCTTGAAAAAATAGTTGGAGACATAATTAAGTTAAAGTCTTAATTTAATTATGTTTTGTCAACATTGGTTGTTTGCTTATGTAATGTTCTTTGTTAATGTAGATTAAATGGCCTCTTCACTCTCACTCCATAGCATTCTTGATGCAAATAAATTGACTGGACCGAACTATGTTGATTGGTTGAGAAACCTGAAGATAGTACTCAGCCAAGAAAGAATTTCTTATATTCTTGATACCCCAACCTTGGAACCATTAGGGAAAGATGCCTCGCAAGAGGATAAGACCACATATAACACGTGGCAAAATGACTCACTTACTGTCAAGTGTATAATGCTTGCCTCTATGACCAATGAGTTATAGAGGCAACATGAAAGCATGGACACAAACTCCATATTGCTTAATCTAAAATAACTTTATGGAGAACATAGTCGAACTGCAAGATATGAAATATCTATGCAGTTATTCCATGCAAGGATGACAGAAGGTACATCCATACAAGACCATGTATTAAAGGTTATTGACCTAATCACCCGATTGGGTCAATTAGGTTTTGTTATGGATGGGGAGTTGAATCAGGATTTAATCCTGCAGTCACTCCCAGAGTCATTTTCACAGTTTGTTCTTAATTATCATATGAACAAACTTAACACTTCCTTGCCTGAGCTGTTGAATATGTTAAAAATAGCAGAGAGCCATTTAAAGAAAAATAAGGCTCCACTTCTTCTTGTGGATGGTGTAAACAAGAAGAAAATATGCAAAAAGGGTTCCAAGAGGAGGTTGAACCCAAAAGGGGGCATCAAGAAAAAGAAAGGAAAGAAGGCCTCCGGACAAATGACCTGCTTTCATTGTGGCAAGCCGGGTCACTGGAAAAGAAACTGCAAGGTTTACCTTGCAAGTGTGAAGCCTGGTGCTAGTGATGCACCAAAAGGTATGTATGAGATACATGCAATTTTGTCATTAGACTCTTCTAATTCAAACTCTTGGGTATTGGATACTGCTTATGGTCATCATATCTGCAAATCATTGCAGGGACTACAGAACATTAGAGTTTTGAAGGAAGGCGACTTCGAGCTCTACGGTGCTGGAGGAGATTCCATCCAAGCAGAAGCTGTAGGGACTTATATATTGAAGATGCCTTCTGCGAAGATTTTAGAGTTAAAAAATTATTATTTTATGCCTAGAATCATTAGAAACATCATATCTGTACCATTGTTACTTAAACAAGGATATATTATGAATGTAATGAGCAGTGGCTGCTCAATCAGTTTTTCTAATGAAATAATATTTAATGGCATATTTTGCAATGGTCTCTTAACTCTATCTTCTGATGACAATATACTACATGTTAGTAATAAACGAAAAAGAGATGAAGTAAACAATACTTTTCTTTGGCACTGTCGTCTTGGACATATTAGTGAGCAAAGGATTAACAAGTTATACAAGGAAAAATTCCTTAATCCTTATGACTATGAATCATTAGGAACTTGTGAATCATGTCTCATGGGTAAAATGACCAAGACTCCATTTAGTGGACATAATGAAAGGACAACTGAGTTATTAGGACTCATACACACTGATGTATGTGGACCTATGACAACTCAGGCCAAGGGTGGATACTCATATTTCATCACATTCACTGATGACTTTTCAAGATACGGATTTGTGTATCTAATGAAACATAAGTCTGAAGCTTTTGAAGAATTTTTAGAGTATCAAAGTATGGTAGAGAAACAAACGGGGAAAAGTATTAAGATCCTTCGATCAGATAGAGGAGGTGAATACTTATCCACCGAGTTTCTTGATCACCTTAAAGAAAAGGGAATCATCTCTGAATGGACTCCTCCTTACACACCACAATTAAATGGTGTTGCTGAAAGGAGAAATCGTACTTTATTAGATATGGTACGGTCCATGATGTGCTTCACAGACTTACCTGTTTCTTTCTGGGGATATGCCTTGGAAACAACGGCTAATATTTTAAATAGAGTACCATCCAAATCTGTATCTAGCACTCCATATGAGTTATGGAGGGGAAAGAAACCCAATCTTAAGTATCTTAAGATATGGGGATGTCCAGCCTATGTCAAAAGAAATTTTGGATGTAAGCTTGATGTTAGAGCAGAAAAGTGTCTATTTGTTGGATATCCTAAAGATAGTATAGGATATCTGTTCTACCACCCTACTGAACAAAAGGTTTTAGTCAGTAGGTATGCCACTTTTATGGAGAAAGAGTTCATCCTACAAAAGAGCAGTGGGAGAAATATTGAACTTGAAGAAGTTCAACAAGTAGATACATCTCAACCAAATCATAACATAGTTAGTATAGAGTGGAGGGATAAGTGGGATTCATGCATGAAGAGTGGAGATATAAGGGAGAAGTTCCAACTTAAATTCAAATATGAATTTGGGCACCCAAATGGAGTGATGTGGCTTGGGAGGTGAGGTGTCATCCTATCTCGGCATGGAGGAGGTGAGGTGGCTTCCATCTTGGCATGGTGATGTGGCATTCCAACTTGGCATGGTGGTTGAGGTGGTTTTCTTCATCCAATATCTAAGCTTCATGGTCTCAATCTTGCTTATTTTGAACCCAACTTGCCTAATTAAACTCAACTTAACCAAATTAAACCTAACTTAAGCAAATTACATGACTAAATTAAAATTAAAGTTGACTGGACTCTAATTACAGGACTCATGGACTCATGCTAAATTAAAGGACTTATGGAATCATGCTGAAAGTAACACAAAGTTGAAAACAAAATTAGAGTTTGGTTTATTCACTTGCAATCCATAAGGAGCTTGGGTTGATCTGGTTTGCTTGAAGTCTCTTACGAACTCTGGTGCCCACACCAATTCTTCCGGGATGGGAAAGACTTGACCCTATCTTGTATGGGTCAACTTGACTTTGGTAGTGTTCTAGTAACTTTGGGTTGATCCTTTGTAGATCCTCTTGAGTGATCCACGAGTCTTCAGATTCTAGTCGACCTTGCCAATGAACCAAATAGCATTGATATTCTTTGTTTTGGATAGTGATAGTCTTGTCATCCAGGATTCGCTCAATCTTATCTTGCCATTCTGATAATGTGGCTAGTGGACACTCAGGTGTAGGTTCACTCTCTAAAATAGGATCAAGTCTAAAAGGCTCACTAGGTATGTTGTTGGTTCCTTATACTCTCCTAGGTCTGAAATATTGAAAGTTGAACTGATACCTAAGTCAGATGGTAGCTCAAGCACATAGGCATTAGGTCCAATTTTCTTTAATATTTTGAAAGGACCTGCATCGCAGGCATGTAACTCTTTCATGGTTTCGGGTGGGAACTATTCAGGTCTAAGCCTAATCATCACATAGTCTCATTCATAAAATTCTTTAACTTTCTTACGGGAATTAGCCATATGCTTATAAGTTTCATTGCTCAAATTAATCTTCTTACTAATTTCTTTATGCAATTCTCTAACATGCTATGCATATAACTCATACCAACATCTAATAAATTATAGATTTGACTATGCATTCCTATCAAATGGAATTTATTAAATATTTAACTGCAACCTTATGCTTGACCCTTGGTTGGTGGGAGACATGCAGATAAAAATTTTACATCGACTCCTAATAAATGCCATAAGGTCTTCTAGAAATAGGTAGCAAATCTAATATGCTCAAATGATTTATGCAACCTATTAACCTTAACAAAGTGTAATCGAGTGTTTCTAGAAGCATTGGAAGCCTTAGGATAGGGTAGGAAATAAGAAGAAGATTTGTGGAATAGTCCTTGATTAATGGGGATGACCTTAAGGTTTGGACATTGATTTATATCTACTGGTGATAAAAGGTTCACTTTATGGAAGGATGAGTCAGCAATTTTAGGAAAGAGATCTTTAACCAGGACTAAAGGAGTGAATTCCTCCTGAGGGTACTGAATTGAAGAAATCCTATTCTCACTAATTTCCTCTTGTTCTTGAAATTCAGGACTAGGCTCTATAATTTGATTCTCTTCTAGTGTTTCTTCAAGTAAAGCCATCGTAGTAGCAGTGTTATACTCCTCATAGTTCTCTTCTTCTAATTGTCTTTCCAATATAGCTTCAGTCTGAGTATTTTCCTGGTCAACTAGTTCTTGGTCTGCCATATATATTTCCTCTTCAATATCATCCTTGTGAACAAATGGGATAGTAGGGATGGGTCAGCTAAGGGGAACTTGACTAGTACTTATATCTAAGGGTGCTAATCCTATTTGGTTCAGGTTGATGGGTTATGGGTCCTCGCTACTCATAGGACATGGGTGGGTACTTTTTCCTAAGTTTGATCTTCATGGCTCTCCATATGGCTATGGGAATGTCTCTTCTCTGATGATAAATGCACTCAATATTTCTCCAACACAACCTCGCTTGTTGGACTAACCTATGTTTAGCGAATTTGAACTTCCTCTCTTCCGACATCTCATACCACTCAAAGTATTGATCCATGTTATTCTCCCAATCAACGTACACCTTAGGGTCTAGATTTTCTCAAAAGTGGGTGCATCTAGGTGAACGTTTCTAAGGGCTCTTTCCTCCGAATCAGTGAAGTCTTGGTGTGGGCTTCTATGGTCATGTTTAGGGGTGGGATCATGGTGATGGGTTCTGGGACCAAGGAGAGTTGGTCTGGGTGATTCAGGTTTAGTATGGGTCTTACTGGTCTCTTCAAGGGTCCCGATTCGCTTCTCCATTTGGTCAAACCTATCATTTAGTTGTTTGCATTGCTCAGTCATAGTTCTCAACAAAATTTCAAGATTTGGGTCCATGGTGACACTTGGTTGGGTTTGGGAATGTTGGTATGGAGTTCCTGATCTAGTGGTCATGCAATACAATCCTAGCTTCTAGGGCTCCTAGAACTAGAAGTTCAAGATAGCATGAATTGACAAGGCACTAATCAAGACTGCAGTCACCCTTTCAACTGGCCAGGTAAGAGATGGGATTGTGGGAGGCTCCCCTCGCTTTCATGAGGTCCTAATTTAAAACCACAAATCCACTTAAGGCATTTGCTATTGGGCCCCTAGCCTTAGACACCAATATCCAGGAGTAAATACAGAATCAATTAATGTTTGGTCTCAACGTGATCATGAACTTGACCTGTTAATGTCCCTAGTTTTAAGTTCTTACTCAATTTTTCGATGCAACATGTAGTTGGTTATTTTTGGACCAAGGAAAGGTGATGAAATCCTTCTCTTAGCTTGTGATAGGATTGCCCTTAAATATTTTAAAATGAATGCACATCCAATAATCTAGCTAATCAGTAGAACATAAAGACTTGGAATAAATATAAAGACTAGGAATAACATGCACTTCAAAATTCAAATTTCTAAATTTCAAATTTCAAATTCAAATTTTAAATTTGGATTTCAGATTTGAATTTTCAAATTTTAAATTTTAGAATTTAAAATTTAAATTTTAAATTTTAAAATTTTGAATTATGGTTAGGTAGATTTTGAATTTGTATTGTGCTAGAAAACTTTGGGGTGTTCAATGTGCTAATAAAAGAAAATCATGCAATTTAAGCAATCACTTAGGCAAATCATGCAATCACACATCAAGCAAGCAATTAGCATATCAAATCTTTAACCTAAGGATCTCACATTCGGCCATAGCTCATTACTCCCGTGGGTCACGATAGTATACTTTCGTATACCCGCTCATGAGGTGTGAAACCTTAGATCAAAGAATGAAAACAATGCAGATTTTTTTAAAATTTCAGATCTAAAATCTAAGAGAAAGATTTCAGGCTTGGTTTTTGAACTGGAAATATTAATAAAAAATGCTAATGAAAACTAAGATTTGGAAAGTTATGAAGAGAACTCTCAGGTCAATCCTTAATATACAGAATTTCAGCATGTAGAAAATTTCAGCAACTAGCAAACTTGTCCTAGTTAACCATGCTTTGATACCAAAAATGATTCAGGATGCAAGATGGTGTTTTAAACTAGGAAATTGGCAATCTAAAATGAGCAAAGATTTCTTCCGCATATCAACAAAATTCATGTATAAGAAGGATTAATTAATATAATAAAGGAGACTACTTGATGAAAGTTGCGATACCCGTAATGTAGTTTACATTCAATCAAAAGCAGAAAGGACCTAATGGTTGAGAAACCCTTCTAACTAGGACATGTACTTTCAAATAGTCAGACCTAAGAGTCTAGGAAGGGCTCTCTTACCAACAATGAGCTCTCACACTTTTGATGGTTGTTTAATTTCAGCACTCCAAGGATTAGCGGTTGGATTGGAAGACTATCACACCATGGCTTGAAGACTCCTAACGTAGATGGTTTGAAAGCAAAGCAAACCACATCTTCAGCTTGAAGTCATGGAGGATCCTGCAAGGGAGGGCATTAGTGGGCATGGAACGGATGAGATAAAAAAAGAAAATAGAATTTTAGAAGGAGGAAGTGGAAATGGTTGTTGGCATCTTGGATAAATTGGTGGACATCTTGGATGGATGGCTAGGCCTCTTGGTTGAAAAGATTGGCATCTTGGAAGAATAAGGTTGGCATCTTGGATGAATGGATTGGTTGGGCCTCATGGAGTATCAAATGCAACAAGCAAATGGAAGAAGAAAAGAAACTTTCATCTCATTCATGATAATGGCTTGATTACAAGAGGGTTAGGGATATTTATAGACTTTCCTAGCCCTTTCAAATTTAAATTACAAGCTTAAAAGTGGAGTGAAGAGTGTAGGGATAAGTGGGATTCATGCATGAAGAGTGGAGATATAAGAGGGAAGTTCCAACTTAAATTCAAATTTGAATTTGGGTGCCCAAATGGAGTAATATGGCATGGGAGGTGAGGTGTCATTCTATCTTGGCATGGAAGAGGTGAGGTGGCTCCCATCTTGGCATGGTGATGTGGCATTCTAACTTAGGATGGTGGTTGAGGTGGTTTGCTCCATCCAATCTCCAAGTTTCATGGTCTTGATCTTGCTTAATTTGGAACCCAACTTGAACCCAACTTGCCTAATTGAACTCAACTTAACCAAATTGAACCTAACTTAAGCAAATTACATGACTAAATTAAAATTAAAGTTGACTTGACTATAATTACAGGACTCATGGACTCATGCTGAAATTAAAGGACTCATGTAATCATACTGAAAGTAACACAAAGTTAAAACCAAAATCAGAGTTTAGTTTATTCACTTGCAATCCATAAGGAGCTTGGGTTAATCTAGTTTGCTTAAAGTCTCTTACGAACTCTGGTGCCCGCACCACTCGATCACTTATAGCCATTGGGTGCTATTTACCTGGGGACTCTAACCAAGTGCTACTCGATCACTTAGAGCCATTGGGCACTGATCGCTTGAGGGCTCTGACCGAGTGCTACATAAATACTTTGAGCCTTAGGTATTATGTTAGCCTGAGGACTTTGATTGATCACAAACCTAACATTAGAGCTAGTGGGCTATGTTCTATTATTGATCGGCACTTAGAGCAAGTGGGTTTTGATCGCTTGAGGGCTCTGAGTGAGTGTTACTCAGTCACTTGGAGCTATTCAGCGCTATTTTCCTAGGGGCTCTAATCGAGCATTACACAATCATTTGGAGCCATTAGGTGTTGATTGCCTGAGGGCTTTGACTGAGCACTACTTGATTACTTGGAGCCATTGGGCGATGATCGCTTGAGGGCTCTGACTGATCACAAACCTAACACTTGGAGCCAATGGGCTTTGTTTGATTGCTAATCAAGCTCTTGGAGCTAGTGAGCTTTGATTGCTTGAGAGGTTTGACTAAGCACTACTCAGTCACTTGGAGTCATTGGATGCTGAACACCTGAGGGCTCTAATTGAGTACTACTTAGTTACATGGAGCCATTGGGCACTATGTTGGCCTAAGGGCTCTGACTGATCACAATCCAAACACTTGGAGCCAGTGGGCTCTGTTTGATTGCTAATCGAGAACTTGAAGCTAGTGGGCATTGATTGCTTGAGGGCTCTAATCGAGTGCTACTCGATCATTAGGAGCCATTGGATGCTGATCACTAGAAGGCTCTGATCAAGTACTACTTGATCACTTTGAGCTATCAGGTATGATCGGCTAAGTGCTTTGACCGAGTGCTACTCGATCACTTGGAGAAATTAGGCACTATATTAGACTAAGGACTCGACTGATTGCAAATTTAACACTTGAAGCCAATGGGTTCTATTCGATTGCTAATCGGGTACTTGGAGCGAGTGGGCATTGATCACCTGAAGGCTTTAATCGAGCTCTACTCATCACTTGGAGCCATTGGGCATTGATCGCTTGAGGGCTTTGATCGAGGGCTACTCTATCACTTGGATCCATTAGTTGTTGTTCACCTGGGGGCTCGATCGAGTACTATTTGGACACTTGGAGCCATTGGGTGCTAATCACTTGAGGGCTCTGACCAAGTGCTACTCAGTCACTTAGAGCCATTGGGCACTGATCGCCTAAGGACTCTGATCGATTGCAAACCGAACACTTGGAGCTAGTGGGCTTTATTCGAATACTAATTAGTTACTTGTAGCCAGTGGGTGTTAATCACCTAAGGGCTCTAATCGAGTGCTACTCGATCACTTGGAGCCATTGGGCTAGTGTTATCTAAAGGCTCTAATTGATCTCAAATCAAACACTTAGAGCTAGTGGGCTTTGTTCGATTGCTAATGGGCATTGATTTCCCAAAGACATTGACCAAGTATTACTCGGTCACTTAGAACCATGGGCACTATTCACTTTGGAGCTCTGACCAAGTGCTACTTGATCACTTGAAGCCATTGGGTGCTGATCGCTTGGGGCACTGATCGAGCACTACTCGATCACTTGGAGCCATTAGGTGCTGATCACCTAGGGGCACTCGATCACTTGGAGCCATTAGGTGCTGATCACCTAGGGACTCTAACCGACTGCTACTCGAACACTTGGAGCCATTGGGTGCTGTATGCCTAGGGCCTCTAACCGAGAGCTACTCAATCACTTAGAGCCATTGGGCACAAATCGCTTAAGGGTATTGATTGAGTGCTACTCAGTCAATTGGAGCCATTGGGCTCTATTCGAGCACCTTGATATTCTCATCCCTGAGGAGTCCCCTTTTTGTCAAGAAGCACCACCTGGCATGATAGCTGATTCCCGAGGAGTTTTGACTGGTCATGCTTTAATGGTAGGTCTTTAGGGCTAGATTTTTTGATGGGATAAAAGCTAGGGAAGCTCACTGCTACCTCAGTTGCTCCTTCCTAGTGATACTCATCTTCCAAGAAGATGATATTTGCCAAATGTCCATTGCTATTTGGGTGGCCGGCCTTCAATCAGGATCATTATAAAAAGATGACTAAGGGTCTTCAGGCCTCTACTCCATCTCTCCCTTACTAACATGATGCCTGGAATTTTTTAGAGGCAATTACAACCAATGTTTGGCAAAGTTGTCAGAGTTGCTATAGGCTGCTCTTCTTGAAGGAGGGGTTCTCTTCGGGAGTAGGATGATATGGGCATTTGGTGCCATTCTTTGACCACCTCCATTGCACTTGATTGGTGGACTTAATGGTTGGCTATCAAGCTATATCACTGCATCTATAATTGGTCAGTGGACTTAACACAAGATGGAGGGCTCACGCTCCATGCTATCTTGCCTGCACCATTCCAGGGGGCTACTCTACTTCATTCGAGTGGTAAATTGGGTGCTCTCCTTGCAGGTCGTGGGCATTGGGAGTAGCATGAGGATGAATTAGTAACAATTTCTTAATTTTTCAACCAGTCTCTGCCATCCTTGAGCTTCCTCATTTTGCTGGTGGGTTACTTTGTTAAATGCTGCCTCTCGACTTTGCTTCCACCTCGTCCTCCTCATCAGGATCGTCGAGTGTGTTTCCTATCACACTGGCTACCTCTTGGAGGAGGGTATCTTGTCCTTGTCCTCACTCACTTCCTATCATTCTAGCAATTCTGGTGATGGCACCAGTGCACTTGATCACTCAGAAGGCAATCCTAGCTCCATGGAAGAGCTTGAGATTCTAGGAGACATCCAGTCCTTCGATGGGAGTTGTTGTTATTCCTGTACTTTAAAAGCCTAGGAATTAACATTATCAATTGAGAGGCTTTAAATCCATGTGATAGTTGTATTATATACATATATAAGAGCATTAATTTAACAATTAAACTATCTTTATTTATGTTAGATTGATACTTTTATATATCATTTATGGGAAAAAAGATTGTCATTGTAAAGAACTCAATTTTTTGAGTTCAATGGTGCAAATGACACTCAAATTGGAGTTCAAACAAGTCCAAAATTCTAGTTCTAATATTATTAAGGAATTGCATGCTTTTTGGAGCAGTCAGTCCACCATGGACTGACCGGTTAGTCGACAGCAATAAAAATGGTCCACCGGCAGCCATTGCTACCAGTCCATGACCCATTTCGTGGACCATAGGTCCTATTTCAAGCTACCAGCCACCGAAATTATTTCTTGCCACCTCCTGCCACTGTCAACTTCATTGGAGACTGTCCCCTCACTGTCGGGAGCCCCCTTATAGCCAGAAAAATCACTCACCATTCTAGCCATCATTTTTTTCTTCTCTATTTGATCTCTATAACCCGATGCTGATCATTCCATTGCCACACTGCCCATCATCATCCTGAGCTTTGACAACTACCGCCGGCCACCAGCAAGAGCCTCTGCCCTCTTTCTTCCATCACCGATGGCTACCATCCCACTATTGCTCCAAAGCCCGTGTCACCTCTCCATCACTACCATCCAAGCACTGCTGTCCACAGCCATCGGCCACCACATCTTGTTGTTGCCCACTACCAGAGAAGCTCCTAAAGCACCAGCATCCTTCTCTTCGATCAGCTTTCTTCCCACTATTGACCCTCTCTAAAACCATTGCCCACCACCGCACTTCACCACCACCCACCGCCTCATGTCACCGCCATCCAATGGGGAGATGCAAGTCCTCCTAACCCTAGTGGGAGAGGGGGATCTCGAGAATCCAGGATGTGGTAAGAGTTTGAATCGGACCCTATTTGCCCAAGAAGGAAGGAGCATCAATTACTCCATCACGATGTAGAATGGACAGCCCATATTTCTCCTTTTGATATTTAGCTGATCTAGAGCCCGATTGAGTCCAAATTTGATTGAGAAAAAGTCCTAGATGAAATCTATTTAAAGGACCCTTGGGTTATAGAAGAAAGCATCTTGGAGAGAAAAGTATGGTACACGATAAAAGGTCTAGCTTTGGGCTATGGGTTGGCCACTAAGAGTGAGGTTTCTTAGAGGAGAAGCTATCTTGTACACCATCTTTTTGCATATACCAATCTCCATATCAAAATCCAAGGAGGAAGAAGCAAAGAGAGCCAGTTCACTCCGGGGAGTACGAAGGAAGAAGGGAGTTTGTCAACCATCTTCCTAACCAGGCTGTGCCGATCTACTTCCAGTCTTTGTTACAATTTTTCTTAGAGTTTTTTTCTTAGTTTGTAATAGAGTTCTCTTTTCGATTAATACAATATTTATTTTTATGCACTTTAAATTCCTATTTTTAATTTTATTGCAAGTAGATGTTAAGATCTGATTAGCAGATCGAACGTACCAGGTTTTTATTTTCTCCTATACTTTTAGTTTCTATTTTTTCTGACTTCAAAATATTTTGTTTTATTTTATAAAAATTAAATATTTCAAAAATATCCCAAGCACTACCTTCTTTGTGGATTTGACCGGACTCACCCTTTTTACATATTTTTAATTTAATTAATATATCAGTTAATTAAATTGATAGCCATGGTGTCTTAATGACAACATCATAACCTATCAAGTTTTTGACATCATTGCCGTGAAAGGAATGAACGCCATCATCTTTGATCTCTTTGATTTTTTGATAAATTTGTTGTACTGATTTTTCTTATTTTTTTGTAGATCCAAAAAAGCCAAAAAAATAAAAAATGGAGAAAAGGAGGAGAAGGAAAATTTTACAATTTTGATGAGATCCATCCTAACCCTAGATTAATTTCCTTTCTTCTTACCTCTAATTAATTTCTGCCTTTTCATATTAACCAAAAAAAATTTTCTTTTTTTGTTTCCTTTTATTACTCACTTTTTTTAAAAAAACCTACCTAGTTTCTTTTAGATTTGTTTCTTTTTTTATTGCTTTCCTCCTTTTCAAATCAACATAAAAGAAAAAAAGCTTTTTCTTTGGTTTCTTCCTGTTTATTAGTTTCATTCTTTTTAAACTATCCCAAAAAGAAAAAAAATCTTTTTTAGTTTTTTTCTTTTCTAAAATTAATTAAAAAATGATTACTTAACTTTTTAATTGCCTGCCCTTAATACTAATTTGATTTCTTGTCTTAGTTATAAGATCTATAGTTTCTTTATTTGCTTAGCCTAATTTTAGTCTTTTTTTCTCACTTCTAATTAACGAAGATAAAAAATTGCCTTTTATCTTTCTTGCTTGAAATAACACAATATAAAAAGAAAACAAAAACACCACATAATACTTAACTTAAATAAAGTAACTAATTAAAATATAAAAGATTTTTACTTGTTTGGGATATCTTTCTTTTTTTGCATGACATATTTTCATAAAATATCTTAAGGGCATTAACCCATAAACAATATAAGGTGGGGATTTGATCACCCTTCCCTAGCCCACAAACCACCACCCTGCATCTTGCATTGACTCAAGCCTATTGATTAAAATCAATTAGATGTCAGTCCCTAAGGAACTCGAGCTCAATAGGACAACACATCCAAAAGAATTAGACCAAGCAAGGATTGGCTGATTAACTGGTATCTAGAAAAGGAGTTCAAGGATGATGTAGCCTTGAAGAAAGGTGGTTTATAATTAATTCCGTTAACTGACCTAGCCAATTTTAATTGGTGTCTAAGGAAAGCAACGGGGGGACTCCCATCGTCTTACCCTTACTTGGCCATTTGATTAGTTAGTTTCTAACTTGGAGATCTCCAAGGTTGCCTTAGCGGTTAGGAGATGTCTAGATTTAGGATAACCCTAGGATAGATAGTCCATGTTATGCTAACTTGTTTATAAATAACACCAAATCCTAACTAATTCGTCTTCTTTTTTTCTTAGCTCTAGGACTCCTTAAGCCCTCTTCTTTAGAACTCTTCTTCTTCATCTCACCACTCCTCTTTAAAAAAATAGTATTAACAATAATAAATAAATATATAAATAAATAAGGATTACTCAAATCTAAAACTTTGATTGCATATACAAATAATCAAAATGATCTAATAGACTGAATCAGTGCCAAAAGAATGAATCCTTATAGTAGAGTATCCTTTCTCCCGGCACACCAAGTTTATTTGAGTCCCACTCACTTTGAGAGTGAGTGCCAACTGAGTACCAACCTCTTGAATTTATGTATGACCAAGTTTATTAAGATCAAACACAACTGGCCTACAGCTCAAGGGATAACCTATACCTTAATGCCTATAATTCAGGTTGGGGGGCTCAACTAGACTTTTCATGGCAACCACCCCCAGTGATTATCCCGACAACCCAAAGATCCATGTTCATAGAGACATCATATTATGATCAGCCCTATCCCCATTATCAACCTTCTTCAACTAATTATAGTTCATCATTTTAAGAGAAGGTTCAGCAAGCATCATACCCACCTTCCGTATAGACCAACCTAGTGGTCAATAGATTTGCTCAATTTTAATAAATGATTATAGCCCAATAACAATCTATTGATAAACTAGTAGATCAAATCGATCAATGATTAATTGAGCTTAATAGAGAGGAGGGAGGTGAACTTCCTAGTCAACCCAAGAGTAACCTAGAGGGACCATACTTAGCTCAAAACTTTAATGATCCTCTAGCTTTTCCTGAACAATCAACTTTGGCTGTTGGGAATGATTGGTCTTAGAACAACTCTACACAACCATAAAGACCAATATAGATAATTTGGCTAAGGCAGAAATATATATAGAGATATTAAACTTATAGGATGAACCAATTTCATCATTACTCCACTCACCTATGGCCCCATTCCCTAGTACCCTAGAAACATCTATGCCTTTTAATGGGATGGAAGAACAAATTGATGAAATGATGGAATTGGTAAAGACTTCTCAAGAACCACAACTGCATGACTCAATAGAGGAAGCCACCCCCATAATTCCTTTCCAAGAATTGTTAGATCTCTATCTCGCTCAACTCAGGATGGATAATTTTAATGTAGATGTGTATACCTCGTAGGTAAATAATATAATATAAATACCCTACTTTTAAACCACCTCACTTTTGATTGATGAACAACAGGAGCCATCACCTAGCCCACCAATAGCACCCTTGCTAGAATCACCACCTGATCTAGAATTGAAGCCACTTACTAATGCACCCATTGAAACTTTTCTAGTAAACCTTACCTAGGAAGCCCAACTTGGTGGTATTCTAAAAGCATATAAAGAAGCTATCAGGTGGGATGTTACTGAAATGAGGGATCATGATCTTAAAAATTTTATAATTGATTTCTCCATATTTAGTACAACTTTTGAGGACTACCACCAAAATCTTTCTATGATATTAAAATAACGTATGGAGATAGGTCTAATATAAATTTAGAAAAGGTGTCAAATTTAAGATGGGAAGGGACGTTGACGAAACACATCATGCCCAAGAAGGGGAGTAGGGTAGACCAATCCATAATTGAAAAAATTTTAAACTACCAACTCCAATCTTAGCCCAACAAATACAATCTCTTCCTAGTTATCATATAAATTATAATAATATTTTTAAATCTTGGAATAATATGCTTGCCTAGTATACTTTATTGACTCGGGCTAATCATCATAGAGTACTCTATGAACAATTTTCTACCATGATGACAAGGCCTCCTGATTGGCCTTGCCTTTTTGATGTTATGAGGGACACAATAAAGTTAATTATCTATTGAACTCCCTCATAATATCCGACTAAAGATGTTAAACTTAGCACTAGTTAGGATGCAACCCAATAATCTCATTTTTTTAGTATAATTACAGGAACTTAGATGGAAGTATAATAGCTGCTACTTCATGAAGCTTTCTTCAACTCCCAAAGCACATTCACTCCAGGTGTACTCTTTCCTATTCCCTTTTACATATTGCACCCTTTATTTTCTTTCTTCATTGAGGACAATGTCGATTAAATTGGGAGGTGAGGAGAATAACTAATCTAATTAAGTTCTCAAGTATGACCAAAAATAATTAGTTTTGTATCCAAATTTTATCTTAATTTGAAGTTAATTAGGCACCCTAATTAATGATTGATTAATAGCCTAGATAGTTTTAGAGATACTAAGGGGCAAATCACTAAGAAAATCCAACAAATGCTGGGGTGTTGACCAAGTTAAATTTTAAGAGTGATTCCAGAACTATCTTCCTTCTTATCTTAATAAAGAACTTGTTTATTGAGAGTAGGGGTGGAAATATTGAGATATACAAATAGTCCTTTAAAAAAAAAATTAAAAAGTCAGTCTAACCTCACAGCTCTTCTTGAACTCTTATTGAGTAACTGGGCTCCTTCACCTAAGTAAGCATTGTGGTTCACGTCAAAAGATAAGAAGGTCAAGAGATTTGTTAAGCAATGGCACCTTACTGAGTAACTGGGCCCCTTCACCTAAGTAAGTATTATGGTTCATGTCAAAAGGTGAGTATGCTAATACTTAAGAGGTCAAGGTACTGCACTGGACTTCTAAAAAATGAGAAAAAAAGAAAAAAATAGAAAAGAACAAAAGGACTAACGTGTAGAAAAATAACAAACCCGACTCAAATCAAGTTAGAGGATTTAAAGAGTAAGTTGGGGAGATAGTAAGAAGGACCTCTAAAGATTTCTATGGCCAACACAAACACAAATTAGGTTAACTCAGTAATCCAATGAAGTACCTCTTTAATGGTCTAGCTGGGTATTAGCTGCCTTTAGGACTACCTAAGTCAACTTTTAATTCAAGGATGAGTTTGTATACATAACTAATTCATTTACTTTACTCGAGGACAAGCAAAGTCCAAGTTAGGGAGTGTGATAATTATATTATATATATATATAAATATTAATTTAATAATTAAATTATCTTTATTTATATCAGACTGATACTTTTATATATTATCTATATGAAAGAAGATCGTCATTGCAAAGAACTCAATCTTTGGAGTCGAATAATGTAAACAGCAGTCAAATCGAACTTTGAACAAGCCCGAAATTCAAGTTCTAAAACTATTAAGGAATTGCAAGCCTTTTGGAGCAGCCGGTCCACCATGGACCAGTTGCTCAGTCTACAGAAATTAGAATGGTCCACGAGTAGTGGTGGATCGGTTGCTTAGTCTACAGAAATTAGAATGGTGCACCAGTAGCCATTGCTGCTGGTCCATGACCCATTCCATGGACCATAGGTCCTATTTCAAGCCACCACCTACCAAAATTGCTTTCTGCCACCTCTCTTCATTGTCAATGCCACCGGAGACCGTCCCCTCACCACCGGGAGCCCCTTATGGCAAAAAAATCACTCATCATTCTGGCCATCATTTTTTTCTTCTCTATTTGATCTCCACCACCCAACACCGATCATTCCACTGCCACACTACCCGTCACCATCCGAGTCCGCTAGCTATTGCCGGCCACCACCAAGAGCCTCTACCCTTTTTCTCCCATCACCGTCGGCTACCATCCCATAACCGTTCCCAAGCCCATGTCCCGTCTCCATCAACACCGTCTAACCATCGCCACCCACAGCCACCGGCCACCACATCTCATCGTGCCCACTATCAGAGATGCTCCCAAAGCACTGACATCCATTCTCTTCGATTGGCTTTCTTCCCACTGTTGATCCTCTCTGCCACCATTGCCACTGCCGCCCTTCACCACCGCCTAGAAAGTGAAAGATTGTGCCCTGAAAGCCAATTGAAATATTATAATTTTGATCCCAAAATCAATGAATTGACATTTTATAAAGGCATTATTTTCATCATTTGCTGTGTCTTTTTGATTTTATGATGAACCCCATAGATTAGGGCTATGGTTCTAGGGTTATGATGAGATCATACCAGTGAGACCTAAAGCCTTAAAACCCTAATCTAAAATATTCCTGGTCGATGGGACATTGAGTTGGGGATCAATGTTTCCGGCAAGACCAGCACATCCTATATATGTTTTGTAATAAGGGTGACTGATCTCACAGTCACTTGTGTTTGACACTAATACTAGGATGTGAGTGTTCATTGGAGAATGAGTTCACTGAATTGATCCAGATTGAGAATATCTAATGGAACCTTATCTGTTTGTCAATAGATAATTCTTATAGTGGGAGTAGTGCATGTGGTCCTTTGACCTGAGACTACCATAGTACCTTATATACATGAATCCATACTTTGGTTCGCAGTCAATCATGACACTGAGTCATGCACGAGGTGATACTGGTTATGGTGGATTGTATATGGAGGTTGTGAGTAGGTCAACAAGGAATTGATCAGCCCTAGTAAGAGGGAATAGCATCCAGCTAATTTCAAATGATGGATTCAGGAAACCTTTGATCAAAGTATGAATATTAGAGTTATTTTCTAATGGTTCATTAATGAATCATCATTATAAAGATTGAGCTAGGGATGAATATGAAAATTGGATTTGACAAATATCCATATTCATAATCATATTCGGGATGCAAGTTGATCAAAGGACTGAATTGCCCGGTAACTCACCACTGAAGGGTATTTTGGTAATTCCACCAAAATTCCACATCTTCCGGGTAGACATGATACGTTGCTAGACGTCAATTTGTCTTGTAGGTATATGATTGAATCATGGTAATTCAAATCAGTCAATTTGAATTAGATTCTAATTGACCGAGTCGAGCTAGTTTGAGTTGACCTAAATCGGCTTGGTTGAGATCTAACCGAATTAAGTCAAATAGCACTCGGACCTACTGCTGGCTAGGTGTGGAACCCAATGGGTCACACACAAAAGAAAATTGATGAAGGATTTAATTTGGAATTAAATCGTGTTTGCAGGATAAACACACTAGCATGTGTTGCAGACCAAATTTCTATTCGAATTTGGTTCCGAATTGGGCTTAATTGGGTTCTAATTGAACCAGATTAAGGTCTAATTTAATTTTTAGGACATTGGGCTAACCCATGGCTGAACCCAAGTGAACTTAGTTCACTGAGACCCTCTCTCCAAGCCGCCCCCTCCCTCTTCTCACCCGCGCGCTCCAAGAAAGAAAAGTCCACGCGCGTGGACTTCTCTTAAAACGTGTGAGAAAGAAAAAATGTCGGAGAAAAAAATCTGAAAAGAGGCATTTCAGATCCTTGTCTGGCGCCCTTGGATCTGGATCTGATGGCCAAAAAAAAATTTAAGAAAAAGATCCGTCGCTTTTCGGTCGCAAATCCGTCTCCAAAAGTCGTGATCCTTCCTGAAGTTTTTTCGAGAGTTCTCCTCGTCGGAAAAACGAAAATCCAATCGAAGAATCATGATTTTTGGTTGAGGGGACGCATGAGGAATGAGGGATCGTGATCCCTGGGGTTTCAGAGGGTTGCGTTGTTTCGAGATGACACCCCTCTGAGATCTATAAATAGGGTTGGGGTTCTCGGGGGTTTTCACGCAACATAGTTCAGAGATCCAATTCCCTCACTTCCTCTCCAGAATACTCCTTCCTCTTGTTCTTGTTGGGTATTGTTTCCCTTACAGAGGTATCCTCTGTCGAAACTCTGACCCTAAACAAGAATAAGAAGAAGGTCTTGAACGGTAAAGGAAAGAACAGGGAAAGGATCTTTTCTTCTTTTCTTTCTTGAATTAAGACTTTGACTGTCTTAATTTTTTCTTCCAATTCAATTCAAGAAAAGGGATTCAAGAAAGGGAATTCTTGAAGAAAATTCAAGAAGAGGAAAGAAGGAAGAAAAGAAAATTTTCAAGAAAGAAAATTTCAGCCTAAAGGTCCAAGAATTGAATTCTTGAAAAAGAATTCAAGAAGAGGAACCAAGAAATAGAAATTTTGTCTTCATTGTTTTTCTGTGTGGATCACCATTGGAGGGTGAACATTTGGGCACCTGGTGGAGATTCAGAGTTTGGATTTTGCGATACAGGTTAGTATCTTAATTTGAGATTAAATCTTATATAAACATCTTATATGTTTTAATTCTTTTAAGGAGATTTTGGGTTGAAGGTTTGGTGAAGATTTCATTAAGATAAAAATTTTGAAATCTATGATTCCGCCTTGCCACCGAACCCTACAGTGGTATCAGAGCCTCCTTATTAAGATTAAAATATATATTCTGAATTTTAGATGCATATTTATAAAAGTAACATGAGATGTAATATATGTTTGTTATAATGTCACCAATTAGGGTTTTCACTCAAACCCTAATTGTTGTAGAGATATGCATAGAGATCTAGTCATCATACTGAAATAAGGTTGCCCTGGCATAATGGTGGATCCATTATGTGGTAAATGGTTGTCCTAGTATGATGACACACTAATCACATTTTTGTGTTAATTATGCATATATGTTTGATGTATGCCACTAATTAAGGTTTTCACTTAAACCTTAATTTGCATAGAGATATGTTTAGCCTTCTAGTCATCATACTGAAATAAGGTTGCCCTAGCATAATGGTGGATCCATTATGTGGTAAATGGTTGTCCTAGTATGATGGCACACTATGGCACATATTTGCTAGAATGTGCTTTGTTTTAATAAAGCCCTCTTTAACAACATATTAAGTTGTAGTGTCATATACCAAAAGAAAAAATAATCAATATGATTAGTTTATCATTCGGTGTCTAGGAAAAGTGGTTCATGATCGGTAAAGAGGACGTGATTTTTAATTGGTTCCGTTGACTGACCTGGCCAATTCTTATTGGTGTCTAAGGAAAGCAACGGGGGGACTCCCACCACTCTCCCACTTACCTGGCCGGTATGATTAACTTAATTATTGATTAATATGCTCAGTGTAATATTCACTACATATGGCTTTCCTTCATGCCAAGTCATTATCATGTTATGATCCATATTAGGTTTGTTGTGTACACACAAGGCCTTTTCTTTATGGTGACTAACATAATTTTTTCTTGGTACATTTGATGCTTATGGAATGATTTAATATAATACTTTGTTTTGTACACACAAGGGTATTATGATTAATATCATGACTATATAGCAATGAAGGGTCTAACTTAACTAAAATATTATAGTTTGTTGTGTACACACAAGACTATTAATATTTTAGAGGCCAAGATAAGTTGAGAATTGTATGAATTACAATTGGAAAGAGTTTTTCCTACCTTTGAACTTATATAAGATTTGTTGTGTACACACAAGGTCTTTTATAAGGAATTAGGATCTCAACCCCACTAAGAGAACCAATTAGGGTTTTCTCGATCATCACATTGAGGGTTATGATGCTTGATAAAATAGTGGGAGACATAATTAAGTTAAAGTCCTAATTTAATTATGTTTTGTCATCATTGATTGTCTGCTTATGTAATGTTGTTTGTTAATGTAGATTAAATGGCCTCTTCACTCTCACTCCGTAGCATTCTTGATGCAAATAAATTGACTGGACCCAACTATGTTGATTGGTTGAGAAACCTGAAGATAGTACTCAGCCAAGAAAGAATTTCTTATATTCTTGATACCCCAACCTTGGAACCATTAGGGGAAGATGCCTCGCAAGAGGATAAGACCACATATAACACGTGGCAAAATGACTCACTTACTGTCAAGTGTATAATGCTTGCCTCTATGACCAATGAGTTACAGAGGCAACATGATAGCATGGACACAAACTCCATATTGCTCAATTTAAAAGAACTTTATGGAGAACATAGTCGAGCTGCAAGATATGAAATATCTAAGCAGTTATTCCGTGCAAGGATGACAGAAGGTACATCCGTACAAGACCATGTATTAAAGGTTATTGACCTAATCACCCGATTGGGTCAATTAGGTTTTGTCATGGATGGGGAGTTGAATCAGGATTTAATCCTGCAGTCACTCCCAGAGTCATTTTCACAGTTTGTTCTTAATTATCATATGAACAAACTTAACACTTCCTTGCCTGAGCTGTTGAATATGTTAAAAACAGTAGAGAGCCATTTAAAGAAAAATAAGGCTCCACTTCTTCTTGTGGATGGTGTAAACAAGAAGA